>CM062571.1:74573285-77407157 GCA_031468815.1 Morus bassanus | reverse complement strand
AGACATCACTGTGGTACCTCTCATGGGGGTTTCAAAGCTGTGTCCCGGGGCCACCAGGGCAACCAGTGGGATGAGGGGTCCTTCTGGGTAATGGGTTTGTGTTATTGGCTGCAGACATCTTCTAGAACAAACAAATACTTAAAATAAACATGCCGCCTGTGCCTGCTGAACTCCAAAGAAGGCCGTAAAATCTATTCCTGAAGCCCGCTGAAACCAGAGCATGATTTGAAGCTGGTTCAAAGTTTGCTGAAATTACTAGGAGCCTTGCCCCGCTGTCCCTCTAAGCAACACACATACAATTTCTACAGCCTTTTAATCTGGCTTCTTCTGTATAACTTGGCTTCACACATGGAGACTTCCAAAGCAGAGGAAAAGCAAAATACCAAGCAAATGGGAGTAGCAGAAAATGCCTTTTCCAAATGCAAACACTGATCAGTCAATCCAGCATCCAGCATTAGCCAAATCTGTGAGGCTGATAAATATTGTAAGTAGTTTGTTCCCACAGCAGAATAAATGCCTAGCCTCAGTTGTCTAAGGCTGATTAAAAAAGCAGATGAGCTGGATACTGGTTGGTTTACAGTGTCATTTCAACCTATGGACTGGAATGACTTGCTATTCGAAGTGGCATCCAGTTCTAGTGCCTTCATTGTGATGTTCAATTTATTTAGCCCAGTTTAGCCAGTCTCAGAAACACACACATTTTATTAGAGCTGTTTTGTTATACCTCAAGCTGCAAGCAGTTAGCATAACTCTATACAGAAGCCAGTCGACCAAGCGCCAAACCTCTCTATACCACACACCAAGTAAAAAAAAGTTTTAGTCAATCACATGCCTCAGACTTTGCAAAACTAAGCAGTCAGAAGGCATTGCACAAGTCAAGTAGGGATAACTAGTGCTTCTGCAGTTTAAAACCCACTGCGTTTGCCCATTTGCCACAGGTTAGGTGTCTTCCTCCACGTAAATTATAAATTACACTTGTGCAGCAGCAGGGACAGCTTGAGGACGCAGCACAGCTAAGGCTGGATGTACTTATGAGTATAAAGCTCAAGGAAAGGGGATATAGCAGAGTGACCGTTAATTTGCACTCACTTATTCCTCTCTGCTCTGTGGGAAGGAGAATTTGGACCTGTGTTCAGCCATGGGAGACCCCACCACCATCCTCAAACTGCGTTTCTCCTCCCAGACCTCCCCTGCCCACGGTGTCTCCTCTGTCCCACTGCCTGTGGTAGGACCCAAAGCAGTTGGTAGGAACAGAACAGGACCCTGTGCAACTCCCTGGGGCGTTTCCCCTCTGCAGCACCAGGGTTTGAGGGTCTGGCCTGGTGTTTTGTAACCCTACCTGATAAACGGCTCTGGAAATGCACCATGGCTTCAGCATGAGCTGCAGGACCCTCAGGTTTCCAAAGCGGCAAGTCCTCAGAGCCCGGGACGTCAGACTCCACACCAGGCTGTCCCAGCTGTAGAGCAGATCCTCAAAGCCAAAGAGCACAGCAGCCATGCCAGCTCCCTGTGTGAAACACCCTGGACTCCCTGCTTGGAGGCAATCAGCTAATCCCAAGGCTCCTTATGAACTGCAAGGTTAAAAAGTCACTGCAATTTCCATCAAAGAAGAAGGAAAAGAAAGGAAAAAAAACCCAAACCACCAAACCAAACCCGACAACAAAAAACAGCAGCCAAAATAAACTGTTTGGGGATGTGCCTTTCTCCCTTCGCACACGCCCTTCAGGATGTGGTTTCTCCCTCCGTGTATCTTCTCAAAGCGAGTTCTGCTGCACCCAGGGATGAGGAGGGAAGAGGTAAAAATACCTCTCCTGACTTAGTACGGCAATTGCACATCCCTCGCAAAGGACTTCTTGGTTACACTGCATCACTTCCTAGCTCTCCGCTGCAGAACCAAGAAGCAAACTCGGATCCAAAGTCATCACTTTGCAAGCTCAGTCCTGGGACTCCATCCAGAGGGAGGAAAAAAGCCACTCGCTCTCCCTCTGCCAACATTCCCAAGACATTCCAGTACTGGGCTTAACTCTTTCAAACACTCCCGAAGAACAGCTGACAAGACAGCTTTGCCACATGCAACATTTCATCCTTTTGTTTCATGTGTTGACTAGCCATTGCACAGTTACACTCCAGCCTTTTTTCCACACAACTGTCCTGGAGCCTTTATATTTTTAGACTCAGAAGGGGACTTAATCTTTATATGAGGCTTATGCAACAGTTTGCAAAGCACCTTATTTACCCAAGGGTTGATATCTTGGAAAGTTGCATGGATTAAAAAAATGTCCATTTAAAATCAGTCTGATTCAGCTGGTGTGGACATATTTTTAACCCTTGCTGAGCTTGCATTCATAAGGGTGGGTCTCATCTAAGCAAGCCCAGGACAATGCAATACGAGTCTCTCCATCTAAGCTGGACGCCAAAACACCCTTTTTGGTCTATGGATGCAAAGATCCACTTCTGGCATCCCTTTCTAAAACAGGTGTTGAGAAGAGATAAGTTCCCTGTCCATTTCCCCCAGGAGCAGCTTGTCTGGGGGGAGTCTTCAATGCTGTCGACACCTGTGATGAGGTGGGCTGAGGGAACAGGTTCAGTGAGGGTGAAAGTACATTATCAGCACAAGGATTCTGTAGTTCAGTTAAATCACCACAAAATCATGCAGTTAAATTGCAACAGCTTTTCCAACTAAATCCTATGAGTGCTCCTTCTACCTATGGGCTAAAGTTTAATAACCAGGTGGGGAAACTGAGGTGGAAGTATTTTTACCAAAGGCACAGTGCAAACCAGTGCCCTTGGAGACAGCTGCCTGTCAGTGCTATTTTTTCACACATTTCACTCTCCCTTCAGAGGAATGTGCACAAAAAGGCAGTGGGACTTGGAGGGAGCAGGTGGGAGTCAGCTGGGGAGTGCCTACATGGAGGCACTTCAGAGGAGGCACTTTTTAGAGGGGTAGATAGGACAACACCACTTTGAGCTGAAATCATGAGGGACCTGCATGCATTGAGCCCCTAAAGCTGCTGGTTTAGCAGAGCTGAGAAGCCATCATTTCCCAAAGCCTCAATTTCTTCTCTGATTCAACTCCCTGGATGGGGAAGGAGCAGGAATATTAATCTCTGGTTGATTTTCTGCAGGTCTGTCTCACCCTGACCCCATCCATAATTTGGTCTTTGAGGACTGGAGGGCACGAAGCCAGCAGTGCGTCACAATAATGGCACAAGGATGCTTATCAGCTCATTGACAGGGCAGGTGGAGAGCCAGGAAAATACAGCTGCAAAATTCATGTTCTCAGCCTAACTGCTTCTTTGGGACATCATTTTTAGAGTGGCATCATAAAATATGGTAATAAAATCATAATAATATTTCCTTCAAACTTGTTAGAAGCTATTCATTCTGCAAAGTGTAGTTTTCTTTCCTCCTCTCTCCGTCCCTGCCTATCTGTTTTCTTGCTGTCCAGCCTTTGCTGCTAGTCTCACTATGCTCATCATCTCTTGGTTATTTCTTTGCCTGTCTATAAACTAGGTAACACACTGCCTCCGTTAGCAGCAATGTAGACAAGGGACCACGAACATCTCCATTATAAAGCCTCATTTGGAAGAAAGGTGGGTTTTTTTTATATAACTTGACTAGACAATATTTGCTCCAGGCTACAGCCTAGTGTATAAGATCTCTGCCCGGGAACACAAGAGAGGAAAAGAAAGAAATGTGTTTGATAAAGGAAAACAGAGGGGGGAAAAGAAACCATAGCAAGTGATTGCTCTGGGATGTGACCTAACCCCTTTGGTATTCTGCAAGGGGGAGAGGAGGGGAAATGGAGGATATGCCACAGTTTTAAAATTAGCCACTCCACATGTGCATCTAGTCTTTCCGTATGCTCGAGAGGAGACTTTCAGACCCCTGTCCCAACTCAGTAATTACTCAAGAGATGAGGGCAGCTCTGAAGGAGCCTTTTCACTCAGCTGATGACATAATCAGACTTTCTGAAAACAGTTCCCCTATGTATTTATTTAACTGATAGACTGGAGCATTCTCTTTAGGAGTCACTTGAGTCTATAGGAGGTCCAGTGAGCATTTCAATGTGTAGATTTACCTTCATGATTAGAGCAGATTGTTTGGTTTCCTGTAGAGGTTTTCCTCCTGATTAGACACATACTATTTTTTGAAGGGATAAAAGCTGACTGAATACAGATTACCCATCCCACCTTGTAGCTTCCGAGGAAATTGCAACCACAGACGTTTCTCAGGCAAAGACAGCCCATCCCCTCCACAGCCAAGGGGTACACTACCAAAGGTGCTCTTTTCCAGGGAGACACCACAGAAGGTGCTCTTACTTATCCAAAAAGTTCAGAAGAGGTTATTGCTACAGGGAATGGCAGAAGAGAGGAGAAAAAATTACTGAGAATCAGCAGCTTGGCTCTTCTGCTGTTGTACACTTCGAGTAATTTCTGTAAAATCATCTTATATTTATACAAAACACTCTGAGCTTCACCTTCACTGAGGTCAATTAGAAAAAAAAAAGCCCTTTATACTCTACATAGATCTATAGATATTTGCAGGTCTTTTCAAGATATCCTCTCTAATTATGCTCTGATTATTTCCTGCTGTTTCTGAGAAAATGTCAGGCAAAACATTTACTATGAAACCTCCCACGTTTTACTGACAGTCCAAAGGCTGTTACCAGGATATAAAAATAGCTCCTCACTTCCCATGAAAAAAAAGAAAAAAAAAAACCCAAACCCTTTGGGCTGCTGTGTTGTTTCATGTGACTACAACCAAGGCTTGAAGGCTGGGGGTGGACTCCCTGACTCAATCCCAGCAGACAGCTCCTCCGCGCTGCAGACCCTGCAAATCACTGCCGTGCACTGATGTAGGTAGACGCTGCCTGCGCTGGGAGCTCGAGAAACGGGCCCGTGTTTTGCCTTTAGGCGAATTGTATATTCTGGCCTCGGAAGGAGGAGTTCAGCATGCCTTTCCAGCATGCTCTAGAGTAAATCTCTACCCACAACTTTCCAATGGGTGTGGATGTATTTGGGCGCGTTGAAAGACAGACATGCCGGGTGGAGGGCGGTTTCCTTTGAGGTTGCTGTAGACATACCAGAAACATCCTGCTTCTGCTCAACATATGGCCCCAACGGTCTCTGCAGCTCCAGCCCAATGTGGTCTTTTAGGTCTTTTTTCAAATCCATTAGCCTTTTTGATCTTTATTTCTCTATAATGTTAAGAGGATTAATGTTGTTAGATCTTCATGTCTAAAGTTCCCTTTCATGTTGCAGCTTCATGCTTTCTTATGTTGGAGATGTTTTTTGAGATGTTTAACTAGTTGCATTTTCCTCCTTGTGCCTTAATGGCACATCATTTTCATGGCTGATATGATCAAGAGATGACCCACTGCCAAGTGATTGAACACACAGAGAAGGAGCCACCTCCCTTCCTTCACGCATGCCCACACAGAGCCAGGGCCCTTGGTGGGGACTTACAGAAGTGACCTCCTGCCTGTAACTGCACTGAACCACAAAATCTGCCAAGATTTCCAAATGGACATTGGGCACCAAATCCACTTGAGAACCTGAGCCTCTGTGTGCCCTATTCTCACCCCAACCAAGGTGGTCTCATCCCTCATGCTGACCCATTTGGCTTCTCTGCCTTTCCCCTGACAAGCGGCCTTGCTGCCACCCAAAGATGGACCATGGAGGGTTTCTGTGTGTCCAGTGGGAGCTTCCCAGAGTGCAAGGACCGGATACTATTGGCTTTGTTTCTTGTACCTTTGCCAGATTTTGTACTTTGTTCATATAAGGAAAGGTTTGAGGGAGGGGTTTTAAAAGGAGCTCAGAATGACATTTGAGTTGAAGAAACAAATCCGCAGATTTTGAGGGCTATATTATACAACATATATGTTCTAGGCAAAGGAAACTCACCTGAATTTAAAACAAGTGAAAATAAAGTACGGGTGTCCATACTGGGTCTGCTGAGAGCTTTGATCAGCTAAGGGTCTGCTGACCCATAATCATTCTGGATTGCTAAAAGATCATGACATCAGTATGGCTGGGCCACAAGACCTGGACAATGATAATGCCTGAACCTTTGCAGACTTGTAGAGGAAACACCAAGACCCTCAGCTCACCTCTCTGGAGCTGTAGGTCAAGAAGCTGTACTTGGAAGTATCTCCCCAAAGAGCTGCTGCCTCATGCAAATGTGATGGCTGTGCCTGCACTGTTTCAGTTACCTTCTAACCCTCACCTATCACATGCTACCAAAAACACAGATATAAACAGTATCCACCCCTTACCCCCTGGTCTGCCGCTGCTGACAGCCCTACAACCCTCCTGCAGAGAAAATTCAAGAAAGTGAAGCCTTCCCTGTTGGTTACATTTTAGGACGAACATCACGAGTGAGGAATCCTGGCCAATTTCCTCAAGATGTTCTTGCGAGTCCATATGGCCTAAAATGTTCCATAATGAAATGAACTGCTGCTTCACAGTAATAACTGAATGAAAATTTACTATTCCAGTCATCCACCTTGATCATAACATTTCAAAAGCTCTTTGAAAATGTAAAGTGCTCTGGTAGTGCTAAGTATTATCGTTATGTGAACAGCAGCTCCTTCTGTGTAAGGCTGTACGTGTCCTCACTTTAGAGAGGTTTTTATTGACTGACACAGGAGAGTATGTCATATCCCCAAATCATACCCATTTAATTTCCTAAAGTAAGCTGTGTTAGTGATTTAACAAGGTTTAAATGTAGGTGAATCCTATAAAGCTGGGCTCGTACTTGTCCCTAATATTCCACCAGCTAAAGTGATTTCACTTCTACTATGCAGAAACGTGAAAGAGATTGTGCAGAGATTTGCTATTCAATCCTCTTTCTTCACAAACATTGTGGTGAATGAGTCTGCAGGAGGGGATGTAGGTCAGGACAACTTATTAAGTAAATAGTGCAGAACAGCCGCAGAAAGTGAATGGTGAGATCTTAAATACGATTATTCACTTTGGAAACCCAAGCTTATGATTAACTCTGATCCCGCTGGGGACTGTAATGTCCTGTGACTAGGGTGTCCAATCAAAGCAGCATGCGCTTGCACATGCCCGTCGCCACAAGGTTTATCATCACGCTGCTCTCTGGTATTATGTGCAGAAATGCTTGGGAGAATTATTTTTGGCCAGAAGAAAACAGAAAAAAGTCACAGCCTGCTTAGGAGGCAGGTATGAACAGGGGAAAACCTAAAGCTCATCCAGCAGCTGAGCTGTTTTTCTTCCATGTTATTCACCTGTGTCTAAAACAGCCTCTGGCAAGGTTCAGGAGTGAAGCAATACGAACCTGAGACAAACCTGTGTTTGTGCCCATCAGGTCAGCATTGAATTTCAGACTGCGGATTGAACACACCTGGCTGTTCACAGACGGAGTCACGCACTTGTTCAGTTACACTTTTCTCATTTCAGGCTTTTGCTTATTCCTTTGGTGACTGGAGCAAGCATTTGTCTTTATGAGAGGTTCCCTTGTACCCCGGCGTTTATATCATTCTGAATTACACATTTAGCTTCTGCTTCCCACCCCTTACCAAAAGATGATGGCCAAGCTGTCAAAATGGCCTTGTCTGTGGGCTGTGGTTTGGAGGAGGCATTGCTTCATGTTGCAGGTGTCTCTTAACTGGCATTATTTGCTTGGGAGAGAGGACAAATCTGGTGGCTCATAAAAAGCCAGTCTGCAGTTTTGCCCTATGGCAAGATGGATAATTTAATGAAGGGCAGCCTTGCTGTCTATGCAAAACAAGCCTACATACAGCACAAATGGCCCATTTCAGCAGAACATTTTCTTACAACTTATCCTGCAGATATATTTAAGTAGTTTGTCTGATTCAGACCCAGTAGTAACACTCACTGCATTCAATGACTAATACAAAGTCCTTTCTGTTCACAGACAAGAACTGAGCATTTCATTAAAAAGGAGGAGGGCAAAGGGAACACATTTTAGAAAATCAATGGTCCAGATTTCTCATGTTTGATCTTGCTTATGGGTTGGAAAGCCTGCTCCTGCCTAAGTTAAAGCACATGTGTTTAATTTATTTTGAAGCTCCTTATAAATCATCATTACAAATAAATACTGGTCTTGCTGGTTAGGATGTAATTGTCACTTGACAGGGAGGAAAGATATAATATAAGCAGGTCAAATATTACCTTCAGAGTAGAAATGAGGAGGGATCTGGTCCTATTCCAGAGAACTCATCGGTTTCCTGAGCAACATTAGACGAGTCACATAACTTTATGGGTCTCCATTTCCTCAGTAGATTAATTCACTGACATTTGCTATGAAATCTCAGGGGATCTGTTTTACATTAAAAAGTAAATATGTGTTCAGCCTGCTAGAAAGCCAACTGGTCATATTCCACAAGAGTTATGCAGCAAAAGGCAGAAATAATTAAGATATCTTGGATCGATAACGTACCCTCTGTGTTGAAAGCTTCTACACTGATTATCAAAATGAGCATGAACGGGTGAATGGGTAAATAAATGTTCCTGAGGTGAAGACTGGTTATGTGTATATATGCTCCCTGTGGGATTAGTGCTCTATACATCCTGGCAGTGCTAAATGCATGTAGGGAGGGTGCTGTGGAGGAGGGTGATGGCTCTGTTGACTCTGGTGTAGACAGGTCCCAGAGCGAGCCATGCTGAGCTGTTTACACCACAAAACACAGTGCATGTACACACTTGCACATTCATTCATGGCGTCTGCACTGGGGCTGACTCATGTGGGGTGGATTGGTTGTTTCTATTGCCACAGCACAATTAATCTGCAGATGGGAAACTCAGGAGTCAACATAGGGGGATTACTGTACTACAGCAGACCTTCACACTGAGAACATCCCCCCAGCTGGGACCAGTTAGACCTTCTCAGTAGAGCATAAGGGTTGACCTCTACCCGGTTTGATCCTGAAACACAGACCCCCATGGCTCGTGTTAATGGAAAATCTCCATTTACATTGTAGGACAGCACTGGATCCATGCCATCTACAGTGATAATGCATGCACAGTTGACAGAAGATGGTAACTTGCACTTCTGTTGTTGCTTGGCTTAAAACCTTGTACAAACATCAGCTTCTATTGCCTCATGATGCATTGAGAGATTTGTATTATTGAGCTGATACCAGAGCTGTGGATAAACAGGGACAAGAGGACAGAAGTGCCCGTGTGGGCCAGCCAGTCACAGAGGCTGGCAGTCCTAGCTGCCCCTTTCTCTGGCTGTTTTTTATAGCTACTATTACACCCACATACCCACCAGCATATCCAGACGGGTTGCTGAGTTTCAGGAGGTATAAATAGTAGCCCAGACTCCATCTGCAGAGGTGGAGAGCAGTTAATCAACCTCCCCCATGCTCTGCCTTCCAACCTGATGATTTGCAATGTGGAACCCAAACTTACAGTCTAGCTTGTTTGCTCACACCTCCTGAAAAGAGGAGAAAATGGACTGAAAGCTGCCGGATTGAAGCAGCAAGTCAGTCACTTCATTGTCTCTATGGACAGCAGACTGAAGCTGTTCAGAAGTTAAAACAAAGACGATTTAGGCTCTTGATTTAGAAATTTATGACTCATTCCCATTTTGGCTGTTAGAAGTGGCTTTCATTTCCCCTGTCCCCAAAAGATCCATGCCATAAAAAATAAAACTCATAAGAAATTTGCTGTCCTTATCTTGATGCACAAAGAATTCAAATGTTCACTGTTGCTATCTGGAGCTTGACTTCCTGTTATTGAGAAGGACATCCTAGTATTTAACAACATGAGATTTTTATTTTTTCCCCTTCTTCAAGCCAGGCAGAATGTCTAATGATTCTGGGGTTTGTTTCCTGCTTGTAACTAAGTAGGTCACAGCTGCAAAGCAAGAGAACAAGAAAATATTCAGATCACACAAAGCCAAGAACGATTAAATCATTTGCAGCTGAAGGATATGGCAGATTTTCTTTTTTTTTTTTTTAAGAGAAGTCTCAAGTCTAAGGAAAACAAATATAGGAACTTTTAAGAGAATGATGAACTTGGAAGTTCTGCCCAAGCACCACAGTAGCTCGGAAAAAAAGAGTGATCAAAACCCAGCTAATGTTGTTCACAAGTTGAATAGCTTTATGTGGTTGAAATAAACTCCCTTCTTCATTGCTTAGGGCCATATATTCTATCCATGCAATTCTCTTTGAACCACATGCAAGATTGCCCTCATTTCTTCTGGGCAGTTCCCACCAGGCCCTCCGTGTCAGCCTGAAATGCCGTGCTATGCCCTCTCCTGTAGGTCCCACACAGCACTCACCCCATGCGACTCCAGATGCAACTTAGTTACAGCACAATCTCTACCCAGACATGAAGCTCCCACAGGGCTGATTGTCTTTTAATCTGCAGTCATGGCTCTTGGTGTTATGTCGCCCTGATTTGGCTGCCATTCCATCTCTGTTTAGGGTGGCGAGCTGTTCTTGATCCTTGAACAACTGCCTTCAGCCCACAGACAAGTATTGGCAGTGCATGATCCATTGGCCTTAACAAGCCATGCACACATGGGTTGAAGAACAACCTCTGAAGGGCCCTGACAGTATGGGTAGGAACTGGGGTTCAGCCTTGTCACGGACACACATCAATTGACAAAGCCGTTCCACAACCCTTCAAAGCCAGGAAAAACTTCCTTTGTAGAGCTGAGGTGTTGGTTTGTGTGAACCAGGCACTTCAGGACAACGTTGGTCCTGGCTGACCTCATTTGGGTTATTGTGGGATTCAGGAGGAGCGAAAATGACTGCATATTTCCATTGTGGTGCTTTTGCCTAGGCTTTGGTATAAACACTCCTCCAAACAATTGCTCAGCCAAAAAGAGGAGACAGACAGCAATAACCCCACCACCCTTACCTTCCCCAGTACAGTGCCTGGGACCACTCTGTTCCATCATGAGAAGGAGATGAAACAGGGTACTCAGCTATAAGAACAGCTCCATTAAGTGGCTGCCTCGGTCTAAAGAGCAATGGAGACATGTCCCAAATGCATTGAAGCTGTAAAAATAGGGCTCTTATTCTGTGCAGTGAGAGAAACAGTCTTTGAGAAGAGTTACATCTGAAGCTCACCAAAATCAACACTGTACAGGGCAGTGGTCCAGTCAGACAAGAACCACTGCCTTGGCAGGGAACACCCTCTGTGAGTCTGTTAGATGTCAAAATAGGGTGTTTGGTTTTGTCAAAAAAGTGATTAAGATATGGGCAGAATAGCAAGAATGAAAGCATATTGCTGCTTCTATAAAAATGTGATCGGAAGAGGCATAAATCTCAGCAACTATAAATTGGTGATGACCTCATGTTTACTCAAGCTCTGACTGGGAAACTGTCATGGAAAAGAAAAGCCCATGTAGATGGTATTCTGGGCTCTGCCCCTGTCTGACCGGATGCAGTCAGTTAATTCCAGGATAAAAGAATGCGGACCTTTTCATGCTGGTATTTCTTGGCTTCACAAACTAGGAACTGGGAGGGAGAGATGGTCAGTGCCTCCCAGATGGGCAATCGTTATGAAACACAAACAACGGAGAGTTTCTTGGAGGCCAGTGCCCAGGGAATTTGAGGCTAGTCCTGCAGTCTGTCCTGCAAAGCGCTGACCTCGCAGGAGAGGGTCTGCGTGCAAGAATATGGTGGTACATACTCTGAGCTGCAAAAGAAGCCTGGTCCATCTTCAAGTGATTCAGCATATCTGGATTTGTGGGTTTCCACTTGGAATTTCTCTAAAAGGTGCTGACTTCAGAAATGTTTTGTTCCCTTCCCTCCAACACAGGGTTCTTTCACCTTGAGCCCCTTAAATAGAGGACTCCTGGGGAAGGGAAGGTGCTGACTTCAGTCAAAACACCAGTGCTGGGCTCTACAAGGGGTGTGCAGAGACCTCACAGCATCTCTTGGCCTTTGCAGGAGAACATTCATGTTGCCTACACCCTCGTCCTGAATCTTTCAGCAATTTTCCTTCCAGTCTAGGGCAGATAACAGCATCCGTGGATTAGTATAAAACAAAGCTCAGGATGAAAAGTTTTCAAAATACTGCTGCAACCCAGAGTCTGACCAGCACTGCAGAGTCTGCTGTGACTGATCATAAGGAAAAGGGGCTAGATCATCTGCTGGCATCAGCCTGCTTATCTTTCCCCTGACACCATCCTCCAGAAGCTGGAGGTTGGCCCCAAGGCCACTTTAACGGCTCTCCGGTGACTGATTGGATGTGTTGGAATGCACTAACATAACTGTGCTTTTAAAAATCAATGTCCTCTGGTTTTATGACTCTTCTTGGCCAGGTTCCCACTTGCTGTAACTGCAGCAAGCCCTTTTTTGTCTGCAGGAAAATGCCACTATTGGTGCATTTAAAAGTTAACGGTAGGATACATGATGGCTGCATTCCAGCAAAGTCCAGGATGGAAAAAGGAAGCTTTCCAACATTTCAGAGTGGAAATTATGAAAATTAGAAAGCCTCCTCCCAGTCCCTGGTGTGGTTTGCAAGCACGAGTTGGGTGGGGAGATGCTGGAGAGGGAGGAAGGGGATGTGGATGTGCACTTCCAGCTAACGGGAGCCCTGAAATTTGATCCTGCTTGAAACACACCCAGATTTGCATGGTGTCTGCAGTTCACCTTGGCTTTTACCCTGAAAGCATCCTGGCTGCCAAGTGGGAATGACACCACTGGCTGGGTCTTGCAGAGGTCTGGAGAGGATCAATGTCTGCAGAGCCTTTGTAATATGTAAAGCCCGATGTATTATAAGGAATCATTTCAAATTGTGACCTAGGATTGCCAAGCCTCTCTCTTGCAATAGCCCATCTGTCACATTAGCCTTGACAAATTTTCTTAGGTGGTATTTTAAAAAACTGGGAACTCCAACCTCTCCTCTCAGGCAACAGTAACAGCTTTGAGCTCAGCTCTGAGGAAAGGAGAGCCTGTGAAATATTTGCAACTCACTTTTCTTGGTTTTCTGTGAAAATATGGACCTTTAATGAGGACAAACTACCTGTGGGGTTTTAACCTTGCTCCTCCTCCTCCCTGCTGTCTGCTGATGCATTAAGATTGATTAAAGGAAGACTGAAAGACAGAAAGTCACTTGTTGATGTCCTCATTCAACTTCCTAAGATGCTCCAAAGCATCATGGATAATATTACAACCCATGCAGGACAAGCCTTGTGGTTAGAGACCTAACGTGGCTACTGAATGTACAGCAGAAGGGAAGATGTTGGAGAGCTTTTTTTGAGTGCTGTGGAGGAGGAAAAGGACATTGGCATTCTCCTCTCTGAAGAGTGGTAATTTCTGGTGGATCACACTGATCAGGGGAGTGCACTGATCCTGTGCTCTTCTCCTGAGCATCTCAGAGTGCTGTTACCTGGCCAGACCTCAGCATCTCTTTCTGATGCAGTAAATACAGGCATTTATGCAGAGAAACTGAGATACATATTGCTTTGAATGTCGGATTATATCTATCCTGCAATGAAAGAGAGGCATTTGGAGAGGGTGCAAACAGAAGTTCCAGTCGCTTTCCTGCTGCCAGTCCCCTCCCAGCTGCCCTGTACTCAGGTGAGGTATCTGGCATTTTATCAAGCCATCGGTCATAAAGCTACACTACGCATTTTCAATGATCTACTTCCGGTGCCCTTCCCTCCAGTCTGCAAGGACATAAACATGGAAGATTAACCTGGAAGATGGCCATGGGGCTGTCCTTCAGAGCAGGTTCATACATTCCCTCAGGGTCTCTGAACACGTGTCTCCAAAAGAAACAGTGAACACCATGAGCTCCCCAAAACAGACTCAAACTCAGAGGCTACTAAAATTGAACAACTGCTTCTGCAAACACGGTCTCAGGGACACAGACAGGGGGCTGGAGTCCAGGACCCTTCTACTTGGCACCTGCCCTACATCTGGTGGAGTCATCCATATGGTGGACAAGAGCATGTATTGCTGCCCTTGTGATAAAAATTTTAGCTTTGCTGGGACTTAGGTGATGATCTAGTGATCCACAGCAATAAGGAAGCAGAGCCTTCTGCCTGTATCTGACTCCAAAGACAACATAGTCATCATGTTATGCTACAGTTTTCCATCCTGATCTAGAGGAACAGCAGACCAGCACCAGGGTTATGAGGGGAGGGCCATGAGAAGGATGGCACCATTGACACCTTTCAGTAAAGCCAATGGTATCCACCTATTTTGCTGCAAAATCCATAAACTGAAGGCACACTTTTTGTTAGCAAGCAGGCTTGCACTGTACTTGGAAGCTTTGACTAAAGGAACAACTGCACAGAGCCAACCCGTGCTCATCTGATCTTCCACACAGGAAAAGCTGTGAGAAGCATACGGTAGTTCCAACATGAATGAGCTAGGTTGCTTTCCTGGCTGTGAAACAGATTTATATCTTCTCTAAAGTAGGGTGCAGCCTATCTGTTTTGCAGTGCACGTGCCCCACTAGAACTCCCCTCCAAGGACAGGCAATTTCTCCCACAAGTCCCACAACTATGGAGGTGGTAGTGCAGGGCTTCCTAGGACAAACCCTGGGCTGATAAACCAAAGATTCTCAGGGCCATGTGCAGAGCTAGTGAACACACAGTGGTGGGGTCAGACCTCTGTTGTGGGGATGTTCATGTCTGAGCTGGGCTAGCCTGGTGCCCCATCTGGATCTGGTCTCCAGGAGTAAGCATGCAGAGCAGACATGGCAGTCTGCGTTTATCTCCTCTAACTGGAAAGGCTTTTGTTCCCTCTACAGTTAATGGAAGATGGATGTCAACACAGGGCAATTCACCCCATACTAAATTATCTTTGAAGATATGAGGATGAGTTGTCACTAGAAGACACACATTACTCTCTCTTCTTTGACTACTGAAGAGGCCTAAAAAGGTAGTAAAAATTATTAGAGATGCATGACAAGCTTGTAAATGTAGGCTGGCTGAAGGTAAAAGTGGAAGGCAGCTGACATAGGAAATACACACTAGCAAGAATATAAAGCCCTACCTTTAATCTCTTTTAGATGAGATTCTCCAAAACACATCTTGTCCCATCACTCATCTCTTGGGAGTTGGCAGAGTGGAATCTCCCTGTGGCAGAAACTTTTCAGTTAAGACCAATTTGGTTGTTTCTTGCAGTGATTTCTATTCTGAACTAAAATGGTAAAACAGTAAAATGGTACTTGTTCTGCAGGTAGATCTCCAAAGGGCAGATGCCTGCTGCACCAACATTAATGGCAGGTTATTGGTCCTCACCTATTGTTTCACATGGAGTTTACCTAGTTTATGATGATGCAAAACTTGGAGAGAAAATAGATATCCATGGTCCCACCCCATCAAGACTTTGTGGCTTTTATAGAGGGAGTGCTGGAAACTAAAATGAATTTCAACCTCAGTTGGGAAACTTGCTCGCTTACTTCAAAGTGTGCACAACACTAATTACACCTTCTAAATATATTCCAGAAGTACAGCTGGATTGTAGAGTGTGTGCGGGTGACTAAACGGCATCATTTGCAGCCCATTATCTTTTCAAAAGCTTTTCATGTGGTATCTTTGGGAAGTGGAGACTAATTGCGCTCCTTGCCTGTGCAATTTGGAGAGTTTGATACTTTGGTCCCAACAAGAAAAATTAAAGCGTAAGAATCACTCATATCCATCTGCTGGTGGAATGAAAAGTCACCGGTTCTTTGAAGCCATTAGAAATGATTTAGACAATGAGGATAATACATACTTCAATAGGAAATAAGTGAAGCTTAGACAGAAATTCTGACCAAAAGTTTGGAAGTGTGTTTGAAATCTAAATCCAACTTTCCGAACTTCTTGAATCAGCAAAACAGAAACTGTGCAATTACCTACAGAACAGATTTCCTTTTCGTCAGAACAGCCTATTTCATGATTTCTATTAGGCTGGTTAGAGGGGCCCTGGTGCTTGTGAGCTTCGCTAAAGTCACTGTGACTAAAGTCACAGACTTGTGTTGGTGCCTAGTCTGGACCAAAGATGTCTCAAGAGTGAAAATGGAAAAGCTTTATGAAGGCTTATCCACTGTTTAGTTTTGGGTTTTTTTTTTCCATACACCTACAGTATCCTGATCTAAATGAATGAAAAGATTGATCAAGAAATTAAGAACTGGAAAAAGGCACATATCGTACTTTGCACTTGAAATCTGAAAATGCTGTTAGTTCAGGAAATTGTTGAAGCAACATTTAAACAATCCCTTGTACAGAACATGAATGGACAAAGTCTAGAGATTTTAAAATCCAGCTGAAGGCATGCCTAAGCCCTTCCAAGGATAAATCCTGGCTAGAAGCTGAGTTAGGACTAGGTCTTCAGGGTTGGGCAGGTTGGAAGGTATTTCAAATATACAAGCTACCGCTTTGCATTATCTGTCACTTGCCAACCTTGCATGAAACACAGTCTCTGTATATAAAAGCCCTTCCAGGTAGCTCCTTGTAGGGGTGATAAGTTCCTGCCTTTTGGGCTATAGAGCACTACCTTGAGGCAAACTACTCTGGTGCTAAACCATCATAACCCCTGAGATTTGGGCTGCTGGTGGTGGTATTATCCAGGCACGGTACTAGCTACCTGAGAAAGCCCTTTAAGCAGGCTTATTAGCTGGAAGACCAAAAGGGTCCATGAACTACAGGGGCCTTTCCACTTCCTCCAAATCTTTATAACTGGATTCACATGATACCCGCTGCTTTCCTTCACCCAAATCCAAAACATCTGGCTCATTTCTGGCTCCCAGACTCTGTGCCCTGGCTTGCCCTTGTTCTGTTCCCTGACATACCCTTGCTGTCCTAGGATCTGGACAACGCAAAGGCAACAAATGCCAAACTGTAATGAAAAAAGCTTTTCATTTTCTGATCAAAATAAGAATCAGAAGCACTGGAAATTTCACAGAAGAGTCTCTGCTCGTGAGGTCTCCAGGCCTTGAGAGCTTCCAATAATTCAATTAAGCTCCAACCATTTGAAAGCCAATTTGAGCAGTATCCTGGCTCCGAACTCTGCAGAGTTCACCAGTCACTATCCATTAGCCTCTGCCATGCCCTTACCTCTTGTACTGTTAACCTGCATGCATTTTGGGAGGATAAGGTCTGGCACAGCTCCTGATCCATTTCACAGGAATGTCTGTTTTGATTTGTTACACCTTTTAGAAGTGTCACAAAATATTACAACTTCTAGACACCTGAGAGGGTGCGCCAAGCATTTATCTGTCTAGGTAGAGTTCAAATTAAACCAATTCTTCCAAAATACTTGTGAACAGGTCAGAAAAGATAAAGCTCAGATGAAGCAGGTAAAATTGATGTTTCGGCAGTCACAAGTGATCATATCAGAGCATTATACAGGTGACAGTTTTGCTACTTAAGCTTATCCTCTTACTATTTTTTTTTTTTTGGATACAATTATTTGTCTATAAGGCTGGTGAATAATTCATTGCAAATAAAGTGTGTTGCAAAATGCTGATTTTTTTTTCCACTAGTCTGAGTTTATATATTGGTGTCATCACCTTGAGTGACTTACAGAAAAAAAAGACAAAAGGAGTTCCTTGCTTCGAGGTCTCTCTTCTCTCTTAGGCAACTTCTACACCTAAATACCTACTGTTCTTTTGTTATCTGCAGTATCTGAGTGACTCTGCTGTCACCCCAGCAGTCTATCACTTTGGTAGTGATGCTGTCAAGGTAAGAGGCCTATCCAAAAAATGTCACTGAAGGTGCTAAGCAAAGGTCTGCAGGACTTGCATGCCAGTGTAAGAGTTTGCAAGTAAACAGCATGAACTGGAAAGATCAACTTTCCTTGAAGCACTCGCTTAGTCGTGGTGTTAGAGTGAGTGCTCACAGCATCACTCACAGAGGTTTGCATAAGATGGTTTAACAAATGAGGACTACTCCACCGTGAACACCACAAGATCTGCCTTGTTCCACCCCGTTAGACCCTGCACTACAACCCTTGGTGTGAGAGGTTTCTGAACACTTTGCTCTTGAATCCATACTGGAAAAATGATTAATAACGAGCTAAATGCTGAATTATGCTTTCTCTAGTAGAAAAATAAAAATCAATAACTCAGAGTAGTAAAAGCACTGGTAGATTTGTACAGCAGCAAGACATACCCAAATTCTTTTGCCATGTTTGCTTGAAGGCAACCTCCTCTCTTGCCAAAAACAAAGGTCACCATAAGCTGCAGAATAGCGTGGGAAAACCTGCCTCAGACTTGGCCTCCAAAGCAGAAAGACTGATTTTTTTTTTTCAGCCCTGGGTTCTCTCTTCTCAGGAGAAATTTATTTATAGGAGGAATGACGTTTCCTGCTGCATTCTTAACATGCTTGCAGCTTGGGATAAGAACATGGGAGCTTTGTCTTCTGCCATCTGTTTTCTATGGCAATAAATATCCATTTACAGATTTATCTCTGCCTGGTGTGTTTTAAAGTCATGATATGAATGAGTGTTCATGGATATCCATTCAGAGAGGAAGTGTCATAGGTAAATACCAGTCCCAGCTCCACACCGGTATAGATTTACACTCGCATAATGGACAGTGGAGTTTTGGCTTGGGGCTCTGGCTGCATTTTTAATCTTAGCTTATCTTCTTCAGAGGCACAAGAAATAAAAAAGCAATCTAGACTAAAATCCTGCTGAGCTGCAAGCATCCACTGACACAAATGGGCACAGGGCCTTTAATTTACCGTAGCTAAGAGCTGGGACCTAAAGCTGGGGTGCAAATGGCAAGACCTGATTTAAAATGACTTTTCCAGCCTTATCTCTCCCAGCTTGATTTGTTTCTTACAGCACTTCATTTAGTCTGGAGATGGCCTTCCTTTTTACACAGCATCTGTAGTATCATCCTTTGAGCCTTGAAGGCAGAAGAGAGGGCAGACTTGTTCTTTTTTAATACAAGAAAGCTGCATGTTTTCTCTAGGCTTTCTAACTCAAAAAACAATGCCTTGGATCTGTTGAGAAACATTCCCATGGCTGGAAAATAGCCAGTGAGGTCTTGAGAGAAGGAGTAAATATGTGTTCTTCTTTACCAGTGCCTTGCAACGGCAGAAAGAGATCTCTGAATGGTGCTAGGCATTTGTTAGACATTAGCAGGACTCTATTCATCTTCCTCTCATGCATATCCGCAGCACATGGATATAATAAAGATAGCTCGCAGGCATAAACTGTCTCACATTAATAATACAGAGGGAGAAAGGACTACATATTTAACATGCATGTTTACTGGTGGGGGAAGGAGACCCAGAGAAGGAAGAGCTGGTGGGGAGGGCTCTGTGTTGAGAAATATTGTGTTAGGGATGGATTCATGTTGCGTGGTTTGGGGGGGGGTCCGCTTCTGACCAAGGTGTCCCTGTTTATGCTGGCTAAAGGAGAGCTGGCTGGAATTTAATGAGTTATTAATTCAGCCAAACATGGGTGTTCAGAGAACCATCTCTGCAATCCCTGCAGAGTATTTTGACTCTGAAGTGATCCCAAAGACAGCCCAAGGTGCTGGCCAGGATGGAGATGTCTCATGGACATCGCCATTGACTTAGATGAACCCAAGTCATATCTCAGTCCTGACACAGGCTGCTGGTGTGCCCCATGGCACAAAACTTAATTCTGCCTCAGCTGACATGTTTGGTGACCTCTGTGCCATACCTACTAATATTTAACACTGCACTTTCTTATTTGGACTTGTAAAAGTGTTTGCAAAGCCATCTGTTCTGCTGGGTGCGTGCCACGCATTATACAGATCTCTCACATCTCAGGCTTTACATGCTGCTCACTCGGGAGCGTATTTTGGGCTCTGTCACTGTTGCAGTGGGATTTAATGGACTCTGAGTTTAGAAACACAGCTTCTGTGTGGCTTCAGGACCCCAAGTGCAGGGGATCTGCCTTGCCACCTCTGGCTGGAGCGGGGCTCCAGGGCGAGAGAGCTGCATACTTCAGTCAGGTTGAGCACAACCTCATGGGCCAGGTGCCTGACGGGGCAGCTCTGTGATGAGATGGAGAGAATAATGCAAGGACAGAGAGTTAGGACAAAAAAGAGCTGGTTGCAAAAACCATCCGACCAAATCCTCTGGCAACCCTTATAGCAAGGCTTCAGCATTTGCCTGACAAGAAGCCTAAACCATCCCATCCTTAGGTCAAGGAGTGGGAAGGAGAGAAATAAACTGTGGATGTGAGTGAAAATAAAACAACACAACCCCCCCGACAGCAGCTGGTCACTTGGGCTGTGCGTGGAGCTGTTAAGTGTGTACACACTGCCAAGTCCCCTGCAACGCTGGTAATTCTTACGCATCTGCTCTTGCCTCCTATATAAATACTGATCTCCTCTGACAACTTCTCCTGCAGGTATTTCCATGCTTTCCCTAGCTACCCACCATGGGGTTGCCTTCTGCAAACACCTTGTGAGAGTACTGCTGTCTTTTACACCTCTCCATCACATGGACTAATGCACAAAGCAAAGCCAGAGGACTCAGGCAGCTGTTGCTCAGGTAGGTCAGAATGGGCAGTGTGTTTCCAAAGGAGATGTGTGTGTGCATGTTGGAAAGTGGTCTATCTCTCTTGCTTTCACCGTATCCTGTGTATGTCCCCATTTCCCCACTGCCACATGACTTGTCTCCAGGCTCATTGGTCTCAGGTATTGTCTGTGTGAAAGCATGAGCCCTTCCAGCTGGGGAGGCACCTGCCATAGCTGGCAGTGATGGAGGATGCTACAGCAGCTGAGAGCTCACCCCAGGTGAAGAATCATCTGCCACCTTGCAGGAAGCTGCCTTTGACAGGAGACAGCAGCTTCTCTGCCTCCCCACACTTGCAAGAGTAGCTGCAAAGCTGCCAGACGCTGACCCATCTCCTGTGAGATGGGCAGCAACAACAGTGCCTCTCCAGAGGCGCAACCTTGGCTGATGTTACAGTGGAGCTGGGCACTGTAGAGGGGACACAAATAAAATCCCTGTCCCCAAGGCAGGTTAAGACTGCAGGCAGGGCTTCCTGCCCTGGGCCCCTCTCAGAACAAGCATCTTGAACCGCAAAGCCCAAATTTACCATGAGGGACATTTCTGAATGTGCTCCAAAGCAACAAACAACAACCAAACAATAGCAGACCAAAGCTGTGTGAATAATTGATTATCTTTGGTTTGCTTGACAGACTGGAAAGGCAAAGAAAATATGTTTCAGGTTGACACAAAGTTATTCTGCTTTCCCTTCTGCTGAATGGAGAAGAAAGAAAAACAAACAAAAAAAA
Source organism: Morus bassanus (assembly GCA_031468815.1). Classification (NCBI taxonomy): domain Eukaryota; kingdom Metazoa; phylum Chordata; class Aves; order Suliformes; family Sulidae; genus Morus; species Morus bassanus. The sequence goes on along the minus strand of CM062571.1, from coordinate 77,385,984 downwards.
GCTTTGTGTTTAACAGAAACAGTTTTTGACCTGCATTTAATTTTTGAGATTTTTTTCATATTCCTTAAAAAAAATCAAGGCATGATATTGCACTGTGTTTGAAAGAAAAATTGGAAAAAAATTTGGTTTGAAATGTCAAAAACCAGATTTTTTTTGTTTTGAGCGACGCATGCAACAGGCTCGAAGTACACTCAAGTGGCTTCAAATGCTGCAAAACTGCTTTTCAGCAAAACAGATGCCTTGAGCAAAGGTTTCCCTCAGTCCTGTGCGAAGCAACTCTGAGCCATTCAGCTTGCAGAGCTTCTACATGTGCCACCAGCCATGGACCAGCGGGTGCAGCACCCGTCACCCACCCCAGCGGCACCCTGCCTGAACCCCCCATGGCAGGGACCGTGCAGACTGTGCCCATTCCCTCCAGCCGAGCACCATTTCACGGCATATCATCAGTGATAAGCAGAGGGGGTGTGCAAGGTGTCCCTGTCCCCTGGGGGGCCATGCTGCCCCTGCCAGCTCCATCAGAGGAAGCTTGCAATGCAAAGGCAGCCGGTGTGCGCCCAGTGTGCTCTCGGTGTGTGCTCCACAGCTGTGTGTCACTCTCTGAGCTGAGACCCATCTCCCAGCCACCGCCTCTCTGGCAGCTTGTCAGTCCTTCAAAGTGATGGGACACCCCCGCCTCGCCCCAGTCCCCTGGGCACTGCTGCTAAAGGGATGCACTTTCAGGAAATTAATGACATAATTACAGCTTCCCCAGGATCCGCTGCTATGCCTGCCACAGCAAGAAAGCAACAGCGTTGCCTTGACTAGCCAGGGACTGCCAGCCCTGCCATGTCAAGTTGGCTGGCACCGACCAGAGCAACACATCGTGCACCATATAGCCCATACTGCGCTGTACAACAACTGCTCGCTATACATCTCTGCTGGGATGGACACCAGCAGGCATCTGCATCTACATTCACTTAGAGAGCCCTTCCACATCAGCCTGAGCTGCTATTCATTATTTGACATTATTATTATTTACTCCCCACTGCTACAGGTCGGTGTTGCCATATGCCATCACACAATCTCAACGAGTATTGATTATTAGAAATGACCCTTTTCAGCAATTATTAACTCCAAGTGTTATCACAGAGCCTTTAACTAGTTGTAATTGCTGCATGTTATCTTATTGTTCCTGCTGGCACTGATTACTATCCCAAATCATCACACAGCCTCTGACTAGTACTAATTCCCATTCATCACCATACAGGTCCCACCAACAGTGATTTCTACACCCCTTAGCGTAACCCCTATTAGCTCTGACTACTAACGGGGCAGACAACTGCTATCAAATGGTACCCTCCTCATCCTCTGGGCATGCATTCAGGACAAAGAAATCATGGCTTACCCTTTCCACACTGCGTCTCCTCAGTGATCCATATGGTATTTTGAATAAAAGTCTTCGGGTCCTACCCGGAGTCACAGCTGTCTGTACTACCATAGTGCAGAGCTAACTCGTGTGTGTGTGCGTGTGTGTGTGAGAGGGAGAGTTCACAGCACACACAGGCTTCCTTTGCAATAACTTACAGTCTCATCTAGATTTCTCAACTATCAAATAGCTGAGTGGGTTTTCACATCAGACCATATGAGTCAAGATGTGGCTTGTTTCAAAGAAGGAGGGGGGAAAAGGAAAAAAAAAAAAAAAAGGAAAACCCAAGCCTTGTAACCTTAACAACATGCTTCAAGCAGCGTATCTTTAGCTTCCTTCTGTTTCTCGGTGTAGTTTGCTCAGCAGGATTGCTGTGCCACAGAGGTGGAAGAATTAAGCTTCTGGGGAGAATGTTCCAAAAATGTCAAGCTCGCTTCTTGTTGCTACAGATGGTAACCAGGTCAGTTGTCTAATCAAAGCTCTATCAGAGTTATTATACATTTTGCCATGTGACTGTAGACCCCTCTGGTTTGCTGTACAGTAGATCACATGTTCACCTTAAAAAGAATATCTGGTGTATCACCATCTGGTGCAGAGATTAATGTTAAATCCTACATTCAGATATTAATTCTAGATGTTGGAAAGCGCATACCCAGAGCACAGGGCTCGAACAGATCCTCTGGGCTGCTCAGCTAAACACAAGCATTCACCAGTTCAGGCTCCGTGCTCTGTATGGCATAGTGCAGTGCATACATAAGTACAAAGAACATACGTTACCACTCACACTCATGTCTGTACACATACGTATCAGTGAAAGCCTGCTTGGTGATGCCTACAGTTTCTGTGTGTGCTTATAAAAATCATTACATTAGAGCTGTCTATAACGGTGACATGTTGTTTTCACAAAGTCAGTCTCAATGTCTACTTCTTTTTTCTCTTATGAAACCACAGTAGAGACTAGTAGACAATGATATTTCCTTTCTCTGGAAGAAAAGTTTGAAACTATATTTACACTTTAAATTGTACACAAGTGTTTTGGAAATGGGAAAGATTCCCTTCCCACAGGCTTTCTGCAACACCAGGAGTTATCCCAAAGCAGCCAGGTATGATCCTGTGTTTTGGATGTTGTGCTCATTTCCATGCTCAGTTACAGGTACTGGTCCACATGTAGTTCAGAGTTAATGTGCGCAAAGTGGGAACTTCTCAATCCACCAACTCCATAGTGGTATTCTGAATTTGCTTAGTAAAATGGAAAAGAATTTGGCTCACCCACTTTTCCTTGGAGCAGTCTAGCTGGGAGAGCAAAATCTGCTGAGCTGTGGAGCCAACCCCTTCATCGATGTATTGTTCTCATTTTAATGCAAAACTAAAAATACTTTGTTTTGATTGGAGTCCAAAAGCCAGGATGAAGGTGTTAGGGACATGACATTAAAGCAACCGTTTAAAATAAAGAGGAGAAACTCGGTATCTGCTCAGCATATGCACATGCATTAAAACCAGTCAAAGAAAAAACCCAGCAGCTTGATGTGGGAAACTCTAAATATTAAAACAATCGGCCTTTGTTCATAATTAGTTCCATATGTCTCTTGCCAAAGAGAGTGATCGAGACAGGAAAAGATGGAAATATCTTAAGCATGACTGAGTTATATAGGTTCTTTATGTGGAATAGGTGCAGAGTTAGGGTCTTTGCTTCTCACAGGTTTTTTTTATGATTGTTGATGCCCCCCTGCTCTCTCACAGGATACCTACCTGTTTAAGCACGAGTTGGCTGGCATTTCCCAGCTGCCCACAGGGAACCCTTGCCTGCACCAGCAGAGCCACTGGGGATCTACCGGTGGAGAGAGAGGGCAAAAGCGACTGGGAGCTTTGCCTGAACAAAAACTGAGTCATGTCTGAGTCAGGACCTCGGGGCTGAGTGCCCCGTATGAGAGTAGAGCAGTAAAGATCTCCCTGCTCACATGATCTGAAGCCCTGGGCTGGGGGGACTCCTGCTCACGCCAGCCCCCTTCCCCAGAAGCTCTCATATTCCTGCAGTCAAGGTCCTCCTCAGGTCCAACTCACAGAACTTGTAGATAGAACTTTATCCACTAGAGGGGACAAAGAGCTGTAACACACATCTCCACTTCTGCCTAGGAGCAGCCAAGCTCCGGGACCAGAGGGAGGCAGTCTAGTGGTACCAGCACAAAGCACCACATAGACTCATTTTCTCCATAGGGGAAAGGGGACCTTTGTTCAGTCATCTCAATGAACCACAAGTTCTTTGCATAGGTTTTGGGTCTTGCAGATGTAAATCTGCATTTTGCTCAAGGCAGCTGAATAATAATACAAATATACTTCTTCGCAGGAAACCTCTTGTGCATGTGAAAAGTAGAAGAAATCCATCAATTTGCATGGTAGTGGAACCAGTTCCAACAAGATTCTTGCATATCTCAATGGGCCTCAGTCCTCCCTCCCTCACTGTGCTTCACCCCAGGCACAACTCTACAGGTATCCTCCACAGAAACCACATAAAATTGGAGACCTGAACCCACTATGACACTTTCTCTTTCTTCTGTCTCATTCCTCATCTCCCAGTTGGTATGAACCTGGAGACAGGAAGCCAAACCAGAATCACCAGGACTGTGGAAATCATCTAGAAGCATGAGATTTTGGCTTTCTATTTTTAGAGCCGTTTAAGGTACGTGGGTAGGCAGGTGTATAGGGTGGTCTGTTAGGATTAGTCTGATAGATTCCCTGTAGGATAGGTAATGTAAAACATGCTCTCATGAGGATTTTTCTAGTTGTTCCCAGAGAGGGAGTTTAGGTGTTTGTGGCAGATGATGGGCACCTCAGCCCATCAAATTCTGAATTTCCCTCTGGAGAGCCCCCTCTCTCATAGTTGACTGCAGAGGCAGATTAAGATGACCACATTCATCACTGAGGCTTCATTCAACTGCAGAGTCAATCGCCGACTGAACAGCACAGTAGGAAATAAAAGCCAAACTATTTTAAGGGAACCTCCTGGCCTTGCCACCACAGACCCTCAGAAGAGACACACTGTATTTACTAACTGCTGAAAGATGAAACTCTTTAAAAGAGTGTATGCTTTTCAGTACTAATTGTAGGCTGCCAGGAACAGTGGTTTGCGGTAACAATGCATCAGAGGAAAGTACATTCCAATAGATTGCTATTTAGACTAGAGGGTTTTTTTTTTTTTGGTACTTAATGAAAAGGAGAGAGAAATCACTTACTGCTGCAAAGCGTGTCTTATATTTGCAACAGAGGAGTCAAGTTTCAAGTCAGTGTATGCCCAGCGGAGATCAGTGAATGGAAACCAGGGACAGCAGTGGCGCAGACTGAAATGCAGTATGCAGTATCAATCAGATCTATCAATAAGACACAGTTTTGTAAAACTGAAAAGTCACTCAGTACAGAAAAACCCACTTAAGTTCCGTACTCCATGAAGATATGAGTATAGCAACAGAATAAGAGGAGAACAAGGATAACTTGCAGCTCCTGACAGTATTTTGAATCCTGGATGATATCTATGGTCTCTATCAATAGAAAAGCAAACTCTTCCCTGGAGTCCCAATAGGGAAACTGCTTATATTTGAGCTCTTCAGTAGCTCCTATTAATCTTGGTGGAATTTCTTACTTCCCACTGTAAGAAATCCTCCCTAGCTGATTTGTTGAGGCATGGCAAAGCAATAGGAACACAAGGAGAATGGGAAGATGCTTTGGGGTTTCAATCCCTACAGAGACTTAGCTTATGTTTTATTGCACCCAGAATCAGACTGTAAAGGAAACTGCCTTGTTGGGAGTGAAAGATAAGCACAGGTTGTCGTTACAAATCCAGTTTGCCTTAAAGTAAAAAAAATCCCAACAATCTTCTAGCCTTACATGGTGTTTTACAGAGAAATGTTACGATCACTCTAGCCTGGGGAGGGATGTGGGAAAACGTACGGGGTGGAGCTCCATTCCCATACGAGCCTTTTCCATCAGAGCTGGCAATAACCCAGCAGCCTGCTAGGGTGAGAGAGGACATTCGCAGTCCCCAGCCATGGAAAGCCGAGGGCTTCCCTTGTGTGTGGCAAGGCTGTGTCACGTCTGGGGGCCTCGCATATCATCACGCATCCCTGTCTGCTCTGGGCAAGCAGTGCTGCTGTTGCAGCAGCTCCTGCTTCAGCACATGTGAGTGCCTTTGCTGGGCGCAGCAATTCAGGCTGAATATGAATGTCAACCCTACACTTGAACAGAGATTCTTTCTTTGATTTACTGTTTCGTGCTCTGGGTTATGCAGTGATTAGCACGATGCTGGACTGCATGTGCAGCATGTCCATCACTTGTACCAACAGAGATAGCTTTGCATTGTGCTTCAGCAAGGTTGTTTAACTATCTGCAGTTCTTAAACGTGTTAGTAGGTCTGACTAGCATAAGCCTAAGCAGAAACCCAGAACCAAGCACTTCTGGACTCAGAGAAGTTCATATCTGATGCACATTGCAATAGGTTAACTCAGAATGTAATGTTAGGTGTTCCTAAATTTTCTCATTCACTGGTATTCCAGCAGTAATATCCACAAGGCCACTCATCTGTTGCTTTTTGTACCTCAGCCTTGCATGTCATGGGGAACGGCTAGCAGAGCAGAGTGTGAAGCCAGGATGTCAGCTGCTGAGCCTTTACCTAGCCGAGCACTTAGACCCATCAGTTGATGCGTCCACCAAGCCAGCAAGTTCTTCGCACAGCCTCTAGTGAAAGTCATGGCACAGATAGACACCCCAGAAAATGTCTTCAGGAAAGGGGACAGAGCAACCTGCATCCTTCCTCTTCCCCTACTGCCACCAAGCAGACTCTTTAGGAGCAGACTCCACCTCATCTCAAGTTCTCCTCCCCACCCACCGTCCTGTGTATGGTCCTTGCTGGGAAAAGCAGTCCCAGCCTCCGTGCATCCAGGCAGACGGGCTCCTGGAAAACTCTGGCCAGAGAACAGCAGCAGATAGCAAGTGGGGCCTCTGCTAGATGGAACGACATTTCCCATGTGTTTTAGTGTGCCGGTAGGTCGGCTCTTTTCCCACATAACTCAGAAAGACAGTAATTAATTAGGGAGGGAACTTGCCTGACCCCATTGCCCTGGAGACACGCCCCTGTAAACATCACGAAGGGATCGCAGAGGCCACCTCTGACTTCCAGGGCTTATATAAACAAAAGAGGAGATACTTGGCAACAACACCACATTCCCACATCATGGATGTGTAGCAGAGGCTGGATGCGATGCATATAATAGCAATCATGCACTCAGCAGGAGTATGACTGTGCAATATTTCTATCAGGGATATGGTCTAAAGTCTTTGCAAATCCTGGTGACTGCAAGGAACGTGCACATACTTGGTGCATCTCAGTATCAGGTCTTAAAATGTGAGTGGGCTATTCCTGTGTAGTGCTTAGCACTGCTGATTTGCTTCAGTTCCTGAAGAAATAGGGGTTTGCTCAGCACAGCATGGAAGGTACTCAGCCTTGAGCTACATTTAAGGCTTAAGCAGGATATGTGACATATGGACTATGTCAAACAATGTGAAGATATATGCTTCTTTGTTCTGTATAATTTTCCCTCTTTTAAAACTTCATCCTTGATCCTTGTTATGCTGTGTTGATTAATCTTAATATATTGTGGGAAAGCATATGTGTCTATGTGAGGGAAGGAGAGAGGGTTATGTTGCCCTAAGAGAAAGCCACATGTCCCTAAAGAAGCCAACATGTCCCTAAAGAAAGGAGGGAAGCAGAAGGCTCACGAGAGACATTAGGAGGGTTTTTTTTTAAGTCTTGCCAGGCTGTAAACAGCATCTCAGGCAAACTTTGTTTTGTAGTTGAGGTCTCACAGGCATGGAATAATGATGGCTTTTCTCTGAGTGAGGAGAAAACTGGGCTTGCACAAAATTGAAAGAGGAATTGCTAACACTGGCAAAATACAAAACCAATTTGGTTATGTTCGGAGCTTTGTAGATTTATATGGACAAATGAAGAAATGTGAAAAGTTTGTCTGACTCCCTGGATCTTCAGCTTTGGAGTCTCTCTCAGTAATTCCTATCAGTTTTTATTTCATTGCTTCAGCTGTCCTGTGTCTGCCAAGCTGTAACAACACCCTACCTCAATTGTAGGAGACATCTGGTGTGGAATTTACCTCTCCTAACTTTTGTTACTTTCATCTGAGCTTGTCATCTGGACTCCTTTTGTCATCAGTGAAAAGAAATGTGCACCTGCAATGTACTTCAGCTGCCTACTTTACTGGGGGGTGAATGATACCTAAAAGTGTCAATGTCTCCCCACTGATTATAAAATAAGCCTGATAACTGGCCACTCTTGGTCTGTGCCTCCAGCTATCAGAAGTACTGCTGTGTCCCTTGGTAGCTGTATTTAATTACCTTGCCTTTGCTAACATCCCTGTTGGCATTTGCACTCCCAGCTCTTCATTCTCAGCATCTTCTTTTTGTGCATTGTTAGGCGTGGGTGAGCAAGCTGACACTGCTCCACAAAGCTCTTCTGTTCAACAGAGGCTTTCTGAGGGTCAACAGCATGACCTGACTCTCATGGGAGCGAGGTTAGGAGTTATCTGCGGTTGATGGCACTGTGCTGCAGCACAACACTATGGCTTTTCTTCTGCTCTAGCACTCTTCATGGCAGCTGTGCCTAGTAACTCAGGTCCCTGGGCTGGGCTCAAAAAATGACTCAACAAATTAACGAAAGAAAGTCTACTGTGGGCTGCTAAATTCGAAGACACCACTTCTGGGTCAGGAAACCCCTGAGTGCAAACAACTGGTGGCTGGAAGATGACTATGGAGACTGTGGCTATGTACTTGCCTTGTTCTTACATTAGCCTGTAGGCACCTGATGTTGGTTGCTGCCCGAGACATGCCACTGGACTAGATCATTCATTGGAAAGACCTTGCAGGATCAATTTTATGTTTTTGTTTTCAGAAATGTCTAAATAAAACCTGACAAACAGCTACCTAATTGGATCTCTTTAATGTCACAATCATGCTGACCAACCTCAGCTTTTAATGCAGGTCCAGGGGCCTGATTCTGCTCCTACCCACCACACTGGCGAAACTCAGGCTGACTCCAGCGGTGGAAGATGAGAGGCTTTAAATCTCTTCCAAACCAGATGCTGAGGATAAAACAGAGGATGCTGATGTTGCCAGAGAGAAACACATTAGGAGCTGCTTCAAAGAACTGATTTCTCTGATAAATAAACACGTGAAAATACCCTCTATATTGCAGAGAGTGAGGATAGCACCCACGCTTTTGCCTTATGCATGATTTGTGACTGCTCCAAGTATGAACTTGCTGCTTGCTCTTCAATTAGCAAGTCCTGGCAGCCTGGTAAAGCCACGCAATTTATTGCCGCTATAAAGGTTAATGGATCACTTTACATGTTGATAACGTCTTATTATTGCAATGGTTATTAAGAAAAATGTAACACAGACACCAGGAGTCGATAGTAACTGCAAGAATGTTTGTTTGATTGCAGTGGGGATGGAGACTGCTGTGTGCAGGATTTGCTGTGCAAACGATGGTCAAAGCAAGTTTGTCACAACCATCTTTCTGCACCCCTCCTTTCTCCAGTTGTGCTCAGTACCAGCTACAAGAAGGGCTACTGTTTACCAGTGTTGAGAGCATGAGAAAATAGGAATGTTAATGGTGTAATTGTCCCAAGAATGGACAAAGAATAACACCTACCTATGCCAGAGCATGCTAAGACTAGATGCAAAGGCATACTTCATTCTTGGCACTGGAGGTCTGTATCTCAGACATTGATGATTGGATTATTCTGCAGTTGTGGTGAGTGTTATACTCTGGAGGGAACAAATCACCAGACTGTGATTCTGGAAGTCAGATTTCTACTTCTTTATAAGCCCGAGGATGGGGAAGGGTGCTGCTCAAATTGTTTCATATCCCTCTGACTGTTTCCTTATCTGTAAAATGATGAGGACAAGAGATGGCACTTACCGCAGCTGCTTTTGTTGCTACTTCTCTATTATTATTGAAGAACTGGGTCACTTAAATGCCCCTCTCTTGGCAGCTTGGTTTTAAGAGCTGGAATATGTGGGCATCAGTAGTGACCACTTCAGATCCTTACTGGGATGTGGTGGCCTTGTCCACCTCATGGTGACATCTCCATTGCCAAAGTCTGCCAAGGAGCCCTGCTTACTCACAGCACGCTCTGACCCTCATTTTGGACCCTCATTTTGGACCATTCAGTGCTAGGGTTTGAGTTCTTCTCTTTCAAATATCCAGCTTTAGGTCTGGCTGGATACAGGGGTTTGACTCAGACCTTAATTCCTGTTCATCGCTAGCTGGCAGAAGAACAAGCCATAATACTTGCAGCATCCCAGGTAATTTCCTCTGACTTCCTCTGATTAAGTTTTGGTATTAGAAACAGAGATTTAGTTTCATATCCTTGCTATTTTGGAGTTAACTCTGCCAGGACTTGACAACACGGGGAGGAAGAAGAGCAGCTGATACTCAGGCTGGAGCATAGTAAATCCTGATTGCTATGCCCACCCAGGGCAAAGCAACCACAGCCCCTCTCCATGCCAGGAAGCCCTCATGAATGTCACTTTAATCAGAAAGTCTTCTGTATATATATATATATACACACACACACACAGATATTTTTATATACATCTATATATAAAATATGTATTTTTTTATATATATACATATATATATGTATGTATATATTTATCTATGCAGTGTGGTGGGAGGAAGGTTGAGGAGTCAGCTGTGGAAATAGATGTCTGCAGGAATATAGATGGAGCTATGGAGTGTACTGTGGATTTGGCAGGCTTGGTTGTGTTTGGATGGTGTCTAAGACCCTGTGAACCACTGGAGATAAATTGCCTGTCGTTTCCCAAGTTGTATTTGGAGTGGGCCAGGGTTCATGGTTTAAGGACGTCATCTAAGGCTCTCTTTCTCTCCTGGGATATCCACTATAGCCCCATCACACCTGCCTGCAGAAATCCATCTTCTTTTTGAGGCCAGATGATGTTTGATTACTTCAGGCTCACTTTTCCACCAGGTTTATTATCCCTTTGCCTGTCTGCTTGGGATGCTGTTTACTCCAGGTCTAAAGCCACATCCATAATGCAAAGAAAAGCATCTCTCAGTGGGGCAGGCTCCACAGCCCACCTCATTCCCAAACATCCCATGAAAAGTGCCCTAGTCATGCTGGGCATGGTGTATCATGGAGGATCACTCTAGTTGTGCCTAAGGCAAGGCTTGGAAGTCAGCAAGGCTGGTCCTGAGCTGTACCTCAAAGGTCTTCTTTCACAGACCGCACAAGAATAATTAGTGTGTCCAGAAGCAAGGAAGACTTGGCTCAGGGATGTCTTTTGCAAGCAGTGAAACAAGGATTCAGAGCCTGTATTTCTTACCCAGACTCCCTTTTCCCCTTAGCACACCCGAGGGACTTGCTGAGCTTGTCTCTGCACTGCCTCCCTACTTTGGCCCCTGTCTCCCTGTCTGGGTTTTTCCAGACAGCCAAGTCCCAGCTCATCAAGCAGCTCGGTGGCAGCCCACCAGTGCTGACAGCTAATTATGAAATGTCATGTTGGAGGCTTCCCTTTTATCTTGCCTCATAGAGCCTAGCAAAGCTCTCCAACACCCTTTGGTAATAGGGGAAAGGAAGTGTCAGTGCAGCAACAGCTGCTTCTCTGATAGCAGAGAGTACACCATGTCCTGGAAGGAAGCGGCTCATGCCATGTGGAGGTACATCTCCAGTCTCCGCAAACCAAACCAAACCAAACCAAACCAAACCAAAACAAAACAAAACAAATTGTTCCCATGCAATATTAGCTTTCCAGAGGTTTTAAATATATCTGCTGCCAAGGCTTGCTGTCCTCCCTGTGAAACTCTGCTGAACTCACTCCAGGTGAGTTCCTGCAGGACAACTAAGCTAAAAAACCTTGTCCAGAGAAAAACTGTCCCAACCCTATAGTCTTTCTTCAGTCTGTATTCCTGCAGAAGCCAAACTACATCAAGATGGGTTAGTCTGAGCTGAGCTAGGGCTTAGTTTTCTTTAGAAACTGGTGGTTACTTCTCATTTGCTGTTTACTATAACCTTTCTACAGTGTGCTAAAATGGGCTTGCTAGCTTGGTATGAGCTGTTAAAGCGGGCTTTGTTAGGGTCCACCAATCTGGGAATGGCTTACTGCCCCTGTGGTCCAACAAGCATTAAAGCTAGGTTTCATCAAGGGAAAATAAAAACAAGTCAAGGCTCCACAGACCACAGTTTCCCAATTTTGTAAGTAATTGCCTGGTTTGGAACAATGGAGGGCACCAGAGAATTGGAAGAGGAGCATTATGGTGACAGATGGCTTCACTCTCTGAGCAATAAACCTGACACAGATGAAGATGCATGGCACGGAGCAGGCTTCGAGACCATTCCCAGGAGGGTCCTGTTACCTGGTAGTCCATCCGCCTGCAGCCCATTCAGCCCTGCTACTCTGGCCCTACGCTGCTCACCCAAGTACTAGTCTTGCTGGTAATGGCAAAACACTTGGTCATGGATTAATGACCTCTGATGAACCTGGCTGCTAGAATGATCTATAACAGCCAGAGCTTTATGTTTTGTCCTTCCTTCATGCTGAGTTTCATATTTACTTTTCTGCATCCAGTAGTAGAAATTAGTTTTAGCACTGCTCAATGGACAGGTAGTTTAAGATCAAACATAGCCACAAGGCAATGTGATGTATGAGTAAAGTCTGAAAATTGTGCCTGATCATGTCAGACAAAATGATTCTGCATTTTGCATAATTGGTCTAGACTATCCAAAATTCTTCCTGCCATAATTCCTAGGTAGCTTTTAGAAGAGTCCAGCTAGCTGAAAACATGGTTTCTTATCAGGGAAAACTTATTTCCTTGATTTGCATGGAGGCTAGATTAGATTCACAATCCTGATAGTCAAAGTGAGATGTGAAGCCTGGACATGCTACCCCTGAGTCTTCCAGCACCAGGCTCTGCAGAGGGACAAGGAGGGTGAAGCAGCAACACTACTGCAGTGTGCCCCTGCACAATGCTGCACAGACACACCAGCTCTTCCAGAACCAGCTGGGGCTCCGGCGTGGCACAACGTGGCACTGCATAGATATGTCCCTGCATCACAATTTCAGCTGTGACTGCAATGTCCCAGCTGGGGATGTTTCACTGGGTTTCTGGAATTACACATCTGAAGGACCAGTTCAAAACACAACCTGAGAAGACATCCATTGGTTTCACAGACTGAGGCCACCTGCATCTCTAGAGAATTTGGCCCATATTTTATTTGGTCTACTGTCACCCTCTTTGCAAAGAAACCCAAACCCCAAAACCCATGAGGAAAAACACCTGGATGGAGGCAAGATGTGAACATAAGGCTAGACAAAGCCTAGACACAACTCCAAAACAGTGCTCATGATGGCATGAAAAGCCATAGAAGAAATGATTCCCTATGACCTCTCTCATTGGGCTGGGTGGTTCCCAGCAGGGCAAGAGGCTTTTCATACTCTCAAACATGACCAGACCTGTAGAATTGTAGCTTTGGCTCTCTCAGCCTCAGTCAACTCAGTCAGCCCTGGCTTTCTAGGTCTCGGCAGTCTCTCAGATACTGCTTGGAGGTACCCTGTAACAGAATGCCTTTAAACACCCCACTGTTCAAGAACACCTGCCCCATGGCGGATCTCAGTTTCCCAGGTGTCAAGCACCCAGCTTGATGAAGTGATGCTGAGCGACAAATAGACCAAAAGGGGTTGTGGTGCCAAGTTTATTCTATAGCAACTGCAAATAGTCCAAAGAAAGCACCAGCCTCTTCCCACACAGACTAATTTTCACAGCATGCTGTGGTCATGAGATGCGGATATTGCATCTTTGCTTGTCATGGGGATTTAAACCCGTAGGGATTTTCTCTGGGATGCATGGTACTCAGAGCTGGGGAAAGGAGTTGAATCCAAAATGGGAATAATCATTAGGTTGATTCAAATCTTACAGCCCAAAGAGTATTCCAGTATTTCATACCCTACATAGAGGCTTTGAGAGTGCAGCCTCCAACTATCTTCCTCTACCCCCTATGTCAGCAACCTGTGGGAAAGGGGACAGGACATTCCCCAATGCACTGAGGGGAGATGCCAGCCCAGAGAGATGTGAATCCATTTCACAACAGAGATGGACACCTTAGTAACTGGGCCACAGGCTAGAAAGCTGGCAAGCTCTCCTCCTTTTCACTTTTGTGGTTGATTCCTAAGATTCCTCTTCACTGGACCCTGAAATTTGAATCATTTCATTTATAAGATGCCAAAAAACTCTTCTGAAAATTCAGAATGTCACTTGCCATCTTATTTCTTATAGCCTGAATTCAGAGAATATGGATCACCTTGGCATGGTTTTTATTTTGAAGAAGATAAATGATCTGGCAATCCCTCATCATTGTTTTCCCCCCACACCCCAAAAAACTTCCAGAACATGGCCATCTCTGACCTTTAGGCAAACCCCACCAAGTTGTGTTGGAAAAAGCAGGGATCTGTTTTGAAATGTGTTGATATTTTCAAGAAACCTTTAAAAAGAGATTATACAGAGAGATTCTTATCTCAGATGTGCAGAAGCAAACCATACATTGCTTCACCGAGCTTTGATGATTTCAGGAAAGTAATTCGAGATTAACACTGGTTTAAAGTGTTTGACATATCCAGGAGGAATAAACTTGATTTTCTTGAAAAATCTTGACTACTTTTGCTTGCTCCTCCATCTCTCACAAAACTAACGCAAAAGTCAAAGCGGTAAAAGACTGTAATGAAATAGCTGTCAAAATCCCAAAGCCAAGGACACTTGATGCTAAGCAATACACAATTTAAATGTTCTGTCGATGCACTTCTTTTACATAGATATTCCTCCAACTGTTCTGAACAAATCTCTCCTCCTCTTCATGTGCTTCATCAAAATAGTAGGTGATACACAAACCCAGTGCAGAATATATCCTGCCCTGGATTCACACTGTTCCAGTTTTGCACATTAACACTTGCAGTAGATGCTTTAGCCATACCACAACACATTGGTAGTGTTGGACACACAGTTTATCATTAAATGTAAAGGAATTAAGTCAATGCAACACTTGAATAAACCGTTAAATTTGTATGATGCCTTCTGGATTATTAGCATCTCACTTTAAACAGGAAATTGTAGCTTACTTACAAACACATCCATTAGTAGGTGCTCCAGTGTCACTTCAATGTCCTCTAATTTAGCTGCTAAAGTCATTGTGAATTCAAACGTTAGCTCCGGATGGAGAATAGCCCTCAGGAGTCCCAATCCAAACCGTCTGTGGCCAAAGCTAGTTCTCAAACTGTAGCAAATGACTTTCTCATAGATAAAGAAAATCCGAGAAATCAAAACTTAACATCTGAGTCCAGATGATGCCTGGACTCCGTGCCGGCTGTCAGTCCTGTTTGCAGGACTGAGGATTATTCCATGTGTGCAAGATGGGAGCAGAAGCTGCAATGTGCGTGCTGCTTTCCTTTCAGAGCTCCCCAGTCAGAAACATGAAGTTATATCTGGGAAACCACAACAGAGGGAGGGAGAGACACACACAGAGGGAGAGAGAGGGGAGGAATGGAATAAACTGCCTTTGACTATGACTGATATTTATAGGACTACTTGTTTTTGACTCCAGTCCATTTCTCTGTTCATTTCTGACCTTTCACAAATGGCTCAGCACACTGGAGCGTATTGTAAAACGGGGGCAGCAGGTCCCACAGAAGTTGGCTGTGACCGGTGCTGGGCCAATTCACACAAGCACACCATCAATAGCTCTTTGTCAGAGCTATCAGGCTGTGTGCTGTAGCTAGTAACAGAGGAGAGCACAGACGTGTAAAAAACAAGGAAACAAAAGTTGTTTGGATACTAAATTTTTCCTAAATGTATTAATAGATTCCCTTACCCACTCCCCAAGGCATCGGACTACAGTGAGTGTTGTGGTGACTGCTGAGGTTATGTATGAAGGGGAATAACCTTAAATAATCCTGCAGGATTTGACTCTGCAAACACCCTGGCACCCTCTCTGAAATGTCCTCCCACCACTCAACCCCTTCAGCTCTGCAGCATCCCTGCCTAGGATGCTAAGCCCTTCTCAGGGCCAGACCCTTCCTTTTACTGTATTTATGGAAAGTCTAAAGCATGATCCTACATGCTTGCTGTTCCTCTGCACATCTGCTCCCACTTAAGTCGATGGAGAAAAGGTGACATTTCTGCTTGCTTAGCACTTTTTGCCTGTAGCTCTCACAGCACTGCATGTATCGGTAAGGTACCAGTGGACCTGATCCAACTGAAGCTAAACCCAATGGGGATCCTTCAATGTTTTTGGTTAGTGATGGCTGGGAACCAAATAGAAAGGAAACTGAGGCACAAAAAGGAAAATTACTGAAAGTCTTGGTATGGCCAGGAGCAGTGCTGAAGTGTCCTGCATCCTAGACATTGCCAAGTTCACCAAACTGCCTTCCAAGGTGTTCACATTACTATGCCAAACTCTTTTCTATTTATTTAATATGTGCCAACACAGTTTGAAATCTCAGAGTGAAATTTTGCATGTGATGTATTCCAGACACTGCAAAAACCCCACAAGGCTGTCCTAAAGGATTCAGATACTGAAGACCATTATTATTTATAAAGGTGTGAGATGGATAGAGTTGATGGAGCTTAGAGGGAATTCTAGTCATAAATTCCAACTAAATGTCCTCAGAGTTATAGCTGAAATCACATTTTCAGACACCTAGCATCAGCATCCGAAGAGGAGCTGCCTCAGATGGCCGAGTTTTACTAGACAACAACATGATAGACCATTTGGGACACAATATGATGGATAGTTTCAATAGCAAAGAAGGGCATGTAATTCATTTTCCAGATGGACCAACTGTCATTCACACAAGGCCCTACATCAGACAATAGGTTAGCTGCTCTAGAAATAAACCCAGCACGGGAAGTTTGTCTACTGCAGAGAAAGCCTGTTCATCATCCACATGCTGCCCTTTCATTAAAGCTTTGACAAAGTGTCTATCTTCACCAGTCTGAGTGGAGGGGTGTTTTGATGAGCATGAATCAAACCACAAAGAAATACACTTGGAGGGTATTACAGTGGAAGCGGTTGAAACTCAGGGAACCATAATGCAGTGTGCTGATGAGTGAGCTAGCATGCGTTGCTCACCACTGCAAGGGGCCACGTGGGTTTCACTGCAGACAGGATTTCACATGCTTTGCTCTCTAGAAAGTATTTGCAGAAGAAGACCTGACTGCTGGTAAGCCTTAATCTCCTCTGGCATGCATAGAAATTCAGAGATCCCAGAAAGCTACAGTTTTTAGCTGGGTGCAAGGACATGACTGTCCTTTTGCAGGTCCCCGTCTCTGGTCCACAGCAAGCAGTGCTCAGGCTGTGTAAGTATGAGCCAACAGAGGTTCACCAGGACTGAATCATCCATTTGTCCGACTCTAACTGATACAACTGTCTAACTAGTCTGATCACAACAAGAACTTTACTGGAACTGAACATGTGATCACTCCTCCCCTCCCCACCCCATTTATTGCACAAAGGCTATGTGTTACATACTGATATATGAAATTAAAGATCCTTTTCTGTAGGATCCCTCTGTGCAATAGTGCAGGACAACCACGTCACTCGTGCCCCTTGACTGTCCCTGTAGCTGCATTGTGTTGGCCACAGCGAAAACAACAGGAGACATCTTCCAGGGTCAGAATGCAGTGTCCACCTGACAGACTCTTTGACTCCAACACAGGCTCATTTTTGTCTTCACAAAGATGAATTTCAAGATTATTTCAAAACTGATGGAGAAAATAGTGTCAGGCACAAGAAAATGGCTTAAGGGAACACGTAATGGCTTCCCTGATTCCTGCTCAGAGAAACACCAGGCACTAAAAACACCATGTGCTCCAGTGGCGATGGCAAGGAGGAGGAAAAGGTTCATGGGTTCTCACCCAGGCTCAGCTTTACATGGCCTGGGCTTCCATTATCGCAACAATAAATAGCAGAGATATGAGATATACCAGCTCTTAGACTCTTGCAGTTGCAATATTCAGTTTAGTAGTTCTACTGAACTGTTAACTGTCTTTAGAGATGGTCAAAAGTTTGGGGAAAATGCTGTTGACGTAAAAATTTGCTTTGCTGAAGCAAGTCCTGTGGAATTTTCCTAACTCCTAGACTGCAGGGTATTTTGTACCCAAAGGTATCTCTCTTTCCATTTTTCCTTCAAATTGCACTAAAAGTTTCAGATTCAAAGCAAAGCACAATGCGAAAAGTTCTAAAATATAGAAAATGTGCAGAAGATGAGAAAAAAAAAGTCTCCTTGCTCTAGTGATAACTGAAGCAGTTGGTGTGGCTGTGGTAAAAAAAATACTGATGGTAAAAAAAAAAGGTCACCAGACTGCAGAAAGTTGCTTCACTCAACCCCTTGCAAAAAGTGGATAGCAGAAACCAGTCATAAAATCAGATCTAAGCAGAAGAACTTCAAACGTATCAAAGCTTAAGGATCTCTGAATCTATCCCATTGGCTCTCTTCTAACTCACTTTAATGTTGCTTACCTCAGATGACCTTTTTTATGGAAATAGGCTCTCAAATACAACAAACAACAAACTAAGTTTCACTGAGTTCCCCAGGGACTATTCCTGAACCCTCTGTGCATGTGCATTAAAGGTACACACAAAAATGAGACCGCATGTGATAATGGGAAGCTCTAACTTGGTTGATTCTTTAACGCAGTAAGTACATACACTTTCTTTGTTAAATCATTATTTCCATCTTTTCTAATTCCTGAGAATTTCTTATTTTGGCCTTTGTAAGCATAAGACTTCTATTTAAAGCAGAGCATCCATCTGACAACACACCAGGGTATTTGTGCAGAACAGGATGTTCTTCTACACCCACATTTTCCCCTCACTTCCTTCCTAGTTTTCTTCTACCATTTGGGAATAAGATACCAGAAGAGAGCTGAAAAGTGGAGACAGTTGGAACATTTTTGCCAAAATGAGATTTCAGCAAAATACGCTGGTTTTCAAAAGCTGAAATGCTATGTGGGGACACACTGGGTCCCAGACGTGTTTTCTTAGGGGGGTTTCAGGGGTGAAGGTGGTTGGTGATGGTAGGAAAAAGTCACCCTGCAAGGGCTGGCTGACAAAGACAGGGGTGTAAAAACAGCACAAAGTTTAGTGAGTAAAGCCAAAAGCTGACAAGAAAGGGTTAGAGAGCAGATCTGAGACTAATTAGTCCCAGGATGCTACATTTGGGCCAGCCCAGCTTGCAAAGGTGGGAGCTGAGGAGTTTGGGGAGAAGAACAGGCAGATTATTCTTGTATGAGGCAAAAAGCATGCCTGGGTCATGGAGTGCACCAGAAAAGGAAGCCTGGGTCACCTCCACTGGTTTAGCCAAGGGGTCAAGTCCTCAGTAACTGTGGATTATGAACATGTATGACAAACATGGGTGAAAGCCCATTTGGGGCAGTGCCTTTGCCAGCCCACAAGCGTGGGATGGGATGGCAACTCAGCTGCAGCAAGCCGGGACATGTTTCCACCCAACTATTGGAGAACTTGTATGAACTTCTCTGATTTAAATAATCAAAGTGAGGATTTGAAGACGAGTCCTTTTGATCTCCTACACAGGTTTTTATATGCTTTCTCCTCTTGAGAGCAAGTAATAGATCTGCTGCAACAAAGCATGAAGCTCTTCCCTTTGGGAAGGTGAAGAGAGAGGTCCCATCCTCTTGGTAAACTTGGATGACAGGGAACGATTAGCTTCCAAAACCCTCCTTCCATCTCCAGCTTTCCTTCCCACGCAAAATCCTGGATGTAGGAACTCATCAACCTAACACCTCCAGGTTGGATTGCAGTAATTCACTGAATCTGGAGCTAAGTGTGAATCTGTGCAGGCTCCAGCTGGCCCAGGGCACAGCCATCTGCCTTCACCTTGGTTCAGGATGCTGCAAGTCAACCCCATCCTGCAGTGGCTTTCAATGTCAGCTGAAGGCCTTGGTGATAATTTTCCAGTGAATGAATTAACCTAATGCTGTATCAAAGGCTGAAGATCAGCCTATGGCCCAATCTCAAAGCTATGCTCCAGGATGAAATGCAACCACTTCTTCTGATGAAGGGATTTAGCTATGACACAATATCTTTGGAGAAGGAGTCCTGCAAACCTTGAGTCTGTGCAATCAAGGCAACAAGGAGATGGCCTTTTGCTTTTCTCCAGGCATCTGGATGAGGACATGTGCTGCTCTACTTGTTCATAGATAACCTGAGAAAAGGGGTGAGCAGTGAGGGAGCACAGTTTGCAGGTGACACCATGGTATTCAGGGTAGTGAGAACAAAGGCCTACAGAAAGATATGAAGAGACTAAGTGAATGAGCAATAAAACAGCAAATTAAATTTAATGTAGCCAAATGTGAAGTAATGTTCATGGCAGGAAATATGTTCTGAACTTCATGTATAGAATTATGGGCTCTGGGCTCACTCAGGAGTAAGATATTTGGATTATAATAGTTCTATGAAATGTCAGTTCATTGCTCAGTAGTGGCGGAATAAGCAAATTAAATATTAACAATTACCAAGGGGCAAGCAAAAGAGAACATTATTATGCCACTGAATAAAACCAGGGTTCACTTACGTCTTGAATACTATCTTCTGATCCCTTTATCTCCAGAAAAGACACAGAGATGATGGAGGGGATCAAAGGGAAGGCAGTAAAGATGATTAAATGTAAAAAAATGGCTCCTATAAAGAAATTACTAAGTAAGCAAAGTGGACTCTTTGGTCTGGAGAAAAAAAAAAAAAGATGCCTGAAGGAGAAATTAAAGAGATCTATGGAATGATGGTGAGTGACAGGGAGAGGGCAAAAAGGGATTGACTCTTCACTCTTTCGCCCAGTACATGAATAAGGGTGCATCAAATGAAGCTGGCAGGAGCCATACTCAGAACAAATTAAAGGAAGTGATTCAAGCACAGCTGATAGTTGATCTGTGGCACTCTTTGCTGAAGGATAGTAAGAATGCAGTTTTACCTGGGTTCAGAAAAAGACTGGACAAATTAAAGGATGATAAATCCATAGAGGGACACTGGACATCTGGAGGCCACATCCAACACAGGAGGTCCCTGAATTGAAAACATGTGGAAGGTGGGAGAATGTACAGGGAAAGTATTGTGTATATTTTCCACTCTCCTCTCTGCATCACTCATAGCCACTGCTGGAGACGTGACACTGCACAGACCTTTGCTTTGACCCAGTATGACTGCTCTTAAGTTTCAGTACTGTGTGAGAAAGCTGCCCCAAATTTATCACAAATTTTTCTAAATGCCTAAGCCAATTCCAGACTCTGCAAAACAAAGTTCTCCATGAAGTGCTTTGACCCCCAAAAGACAGGAATGTCAGAGACTCCATGAAGTCACCAGACCTTTAGATATTAATGCTAGGCTTGCATGGAAGGTATGTGCATGCTGAAGCACTGGAAGTGGTGTGACACTGGCTGCTGATCAATGGCCTAAGCAACCTGTAGCTCCGGTCTACTGGACAGGAGCTACCTGACTCTCTCATAGCAGGTATGCTTTTTTTGATTTTTTTTTATTTTTCTAATGAGGAGTTTATGTATGTTTATTTCCCTTTATATATAAGTCTTGCCTTTGTCCCAAAGTGATGACTCTCCATGGAGGGGCAGCTACTTTGACTTGTAACTGTCTTGCTGCTGGCAAAGCTGATGTGCAAGACCATCTGTGGGGAAATGGGCTGATCATGGCCAATGGCAACCTCAGTTACAAACACGACTTTTGAGAGCAGCTCCCCATCCTAAACTGCGTGGGGCAAGCTTGCAGGTACATAATGCACTGCGAGGCAAGGCTACAACACGTCTGAGGGCTGCTCAATGGGCCAGCCGAGATCCCACGTGTCTGTCCATCTCCTTGCTGGCAAAGGGATGGAGAAGTTGTAGCTTGCAGCTGATGGGCTTGCCAGGCTGGGGCTGGCCCATGTCGCCTGATGAAGAATGAGCGTGGGAGTCCCATTCCTGACCTCTTGCCCGCAGTGGGATTGACATAGCTCCATAATGGAGAAAAAATGCTGCTTCCACACGACAACAAGATAAACGTTTTTATAAGAAAGTCCCCAGATGGGAAGCGGCAGCAACCCTGAGGTATTATGAAGAAGTAAAGCAATGACCAGAGTTGTTCTACCCTGGCAGGTTTAGCATCAAGGTTCACCCCAGCCTTTTTACAGCCTTTAACAGAAACATTTCTGTTTGTTTTATGAAACAAACCTAGCGTCAGCGAAATGGAGTCCCAGATCATTCTGCCTCTGAAGAGTCCCAGGTGTTGTAGAGCACTCGGCTTTCAAGTTCAAAAATTGTGGCTATAATTTCTGTTTTATTGTCACTATATTCAACCAATGTCTCATCTTCTTTCTGGGCATAGTGGCTGCTGTCTGGCTTTTTCCACTGTCCCCATTGCATTACTCTCTCCTCATGGGTGGTCCCTGTTTCCTTGATGGCCTCATACTGCTTCCTCTAACTAAGACATTGTTTTATTTTCATGATTTAACTGAGTGCTCTGAAAGCCATCCTTTGGCTAGAAGGCATCTGTCTCCTGTCCTTCTCACATACACTCTCATTTAAAGGCCACTCTGGAAAAGGGAGGGGAAACCTCAAGTTTTCTTTCTTCCAGACTTCCCCCAGGGCTAAACAGGCCACCCAAGGATGGAAAAGCCATTTCGTCTTTGGCACAGGCGAGCTGAGTGGGTGATGCTCATATGAGTTTTGGCTTTTTTGGATGGAGAGAAAGGGCTGTGGTCATGGAGAACATGGATAAATCAATAGTTCCTTGACCTGGTTAGTCTATGCATACCCAAATTTGCCTCCTATGGCAGCAATCTCTGCAACACATTTCACCTACCCAAATCACAACAATAGAAACGTGCTTTTTTTAAAATATCAAGAAACCTTCCCTTTTTCTCATCTTGTTTGCCACAATTCAGCGTCCCACTGGCTTCTCCTTTTGCTTTCCTAACGCATCATGTGTTCGTCTTTGGGGTCTCCCATGCCTCAAGGTGACCTGCTGGGCAGGGCTTCTGCAGTGATACCATTTCCCCAGGAGATCGCTGTGTCGTGCATGCTCTCAGAGATGTCCAGATGCCACTGAGACACATAAGCCTATTATTTAGCTTGCTGAGAGGGATCCCTCTTCAGCTTCTCTCCTTGATGTAGCAAATCAGCTGCATTATTAAAATGATTAAAAATAGACTGAGCTTGCCCAAGACTGCATCCATAATGGATCAATTGCTTTTTATACATTTTTGGCTCCCTACAGTGCTGCTTTGTCATGTCACTTTGACTCATTTGGGCAAGATCTTGAAATAATAGGCACATTCAGAAGATATAAATATAGCTGTTTATTGCCTTAAAATGGATCTGCAGACAAATCACAGTCCCAGCTTCAGGTATTTGGAAGTTAAATCTTCCTTCTCTGTCCTTTCCCTTTTGGACCTGGATCAAACCCTGGACTTTGCAGCTTGGGGGCTGCTTTATCTTAAGCCATAGGCACTAGTTCTGCTGCACAAAATTCATACCCTCATAGGCCGTTGATTTAAGCAGCTCTTGGTGCTAGCCTGGATTTGATTCCAGTAAGAGTGCAGAGTTAACATTGAAAGGCTGCAGCACAGTGAAATAAAAATAAATGCACTGCATTGTGTAGCTTAACGGGGTGCTAATTTCTTGGGAGTGCATAAATAGGAGGCACAGAGCACATCTGTTTGCTGGCATTGGGTCGGGAAAGAGCAGGGGAAATTTGGAGCTCTGTCACAAGGACAGGCTGAACTTTGTTCCCATGTCTCACAGCACTGCACAAAGTCTTCTCTGTAGAATAGCCAGTTAATTAAAAATGATATTTACGGTCCCCTAGTGATGCACGCCCATAATTCTGCTATTAGTATTTCTACAAAGTCTGGCACAGCAAGAGGGTTGGGGGCCTGGCGATCCAAACAGCAGCCCTCATGCTCGGTGCTACCCATATGGCTGGAGTCCACACAGGAGGGGCTTTAGGCAGCCAAGCCCCTCTCCATCACACTGTGTTTGCTGAAGGGTTTTCTTGCCTTGGTCTTCTGCAGTGAACATGGGACACCCCCTCTACCTCGCTCTGAGATTCCCAGGTATTTTGCAAGCAGAAGTGAATTAACCTGCCTGATGCAGTGGGTACGATGCTCTCAGCTTGCATTATCACTTGCTCATAGTGAGATACATGGAGGCACAGGGCAATTTAATCCACCCAGAAGTACCAAAACAATGTCGCGTGCTCAACCCACCAGACTTCACATCCTCTTGCCTCCTTCCTCCTTTAGCTCATGTCTAATACAGCTCACAGAAATTATCCTCAGGCAATGACTGGGTATTTCCCTGACATTTCCTGTAAGGCTGGGCATTTAGAAATATTTGCAATTCTTCCTGCTATGTGACGCATGGGCTTTTAGCTCACAGAGCTTGATGACTCAGGAAGAAGCAATGTCCTGAAACTTTAAAATATGCACATGATAAAACACTGTAGAGGTAACAGGGGATGAAGGGGAGCAGGGAGACTTCTGGTGATTGTAACCTCCGTATTTAGGCGGCTGCTCTGTACATAGCCAGTGAGAAGGAGAGGTTTCTCCAGAGGCAGATCGGAAAAGAAACCTGCGCCTCTCCTGACCACAAATGGGAATTAGGGAGGACATTTTCCCAACCTGCTCTTAACTGACCACTCTCAGCCCCGTGGGCTCCCACTTGCTCATTTAGCCTAAATTTGAAGACACTTAATGTAGTGAAGCCACCTCTCATTTAACCTGGTCAGAGGATGTCCCAGAGGTCTCCATCTCTCAGGGAAGAGGCGCCCACCTCCCTGTCCCACTCTAACCCCCTCCTTCCTCCATCTTCAAAAGATTACAGTTTTTGGAAAACTCCCATAGAAGTCCATAATTAAATTTTCTCCCATAGCCACCGCCCCGTCCCAGCCCGCCACATGCCCCGGCATCCACCTCTGCCCCGGCGCGAGCAGCTCACCTTTGGCAGGGGCGCACAGACCCAGAGCTCGGCCGGCACCCGCGAGGGTCCGCAGAGCCGCGGGAGCTTGCACCTCATCCTCGTGTATTTTTTCATATCCTTACTTTGCGTAAAGCTAAAGCTCTTCTTACAGTATTTATCCAGTTGCTCACAGCATCTATTAATAGTTGTTAATTTGTCCTAATAGCGAGACATTGCAAGTATGCTGCAGTGAGTTGTTATAAGCTTGGTAAGATCAAGTTTCAGTTGTTGAATGTTTAGCTGATATTATATGCATAAAAGCTCTATGCTGGTACCACTGACAATAATAATAAAAATCTCTTTAACATTTTATTACCAAGCCCTTCCCTCTATTCCTTTTTACACATTGCTAGTCAGTTAGAAAAGGACAGCGCCTGCTCATGGAAAAAAAGATGATGAAAGCTAGAGAAACTCCTTGACACACTTCTTTTGGCTTTATGTATTTCACTTTGAATTAGGATGCCAAACCAGGAGAATGACATTGCAGACTTCTGAGGCATTAAAAAAACAGGAATCAGACCTCAGCATGATTTTATTTGCTAAAAAAAAAAAGCCAACCACCCCTCCAACTATGGAACTCGATACAGAAAATACTGTTTGGGGTCTTTCTCATTGCCTCCTAATTTTGTTATACTTTGCTGTACTTTAATGCTCTTCCCTGGGATAGTGAAGGGTAAAAAAATCTTCTATTTTCTGACCAAGGCTGGCATTGCCAAATAATCACTTGGTTGGAGGAGTTGAGGTTTTAGGAAGGGTTCAGGGAGTGTGAGGCTGCCAGGGGGATGCCCTTCTCCATGACCTGATGTCTGTTTTCCCCACATTCATTTCACCCTCAGTGAGCTCCCTAAAGGTGGGGTGTCTTGGCTAATGTGGGCCTTACCTGGATGTCCATGGTCAATGGAGACCAACAAGCATTTCCAAGAAAAGGCCATTCATGCCAGGGGCCTCCTCAAAACCTCGGCAAGGGCCAGCAGCAAGACGGAGGTGGGAAGGACCACCTTGGTTGTCTCAGCCACTCCACTCTCCTGACGCTGCTAGTAGTCCTAGGAATGATATTTAGTTTAGGAAGACCCAGAGGACATCTTCTTCCCATGCCCCATCATCATAAAACCCACCAGCACTGTATTACAAATAACGCTGGAAGCCATGGCAGGAGGCACCAAAGCATTGCCATTGCTCCCGCACAACCGTAAGATGCATTAGCCAAATTTCCCAGATGGTTCAGGGAACAGACTGGAAGCCGTGCCAGGTAAAGACACAAACAACACCCTGACAATATGATATGGGGAAATGACTTTCTGATCCCAAGTTTGGAGCGTGGCTTACCTCTGAATGCATGATCAGATCACACAAATCAGGCACTGGGCAGACCATAACACCTTGATCAGTGCCATTGCTCCCTGTCTTACATTGTCCCTGCCCCAGCATGACCCCCAAAGTGGGCCAACCCTCAGGGCCAAATGGCTGACCAAAGAGAAACACATTTCTCTCACCCTGTCCCAGAAACATAAGCCTGGCTTAAGAGGACATAAAAATAGCCTGAACAGGCAGCAGTCTCCTCTGTCACGGTGCTTCACTGAAGTAATAAGTGGTGATTCCTCCCCACGCTGCAGCGAAGGAATAGAGATGACAATTCTGTCACTGACTACACTCCATTACATCCTTGCAAGATTTCCTGTGTTGCCTGCGGAGTCGATGTTCTTGCTTTGGTTTCTAAAGGATTTTAGGTAAAACAGACAGCCAACATCTTTGGGGGCAGCAGCCTGGTGCTCCAGGGTTTGATCCTTTCCCAGCTCTCCCTTGTGGATGTACAAATGTGGAGAGGATGCAGAAATCACTACTTTTCTGAGTCATAAGGGCATTTGTCAGGAAAATACCTGTTAAAAGCACGCAGTATCTGCTCCTTACACTCCTTAGCAGGAATCTTGCTGCAAAAACAGGCTGTAGTACACACAATGGTGGGACCCAAACCCTGTGGATCAGTGCATGCCTGCTAGGGATGTAAGTGATGTTGGGAGAGTAGAGCAGGGCTGAATCCAGAGATGCCAATACAGTCTTAGCAAATCACGGGGACTGCAATGGCTATGTGCATGGATGGACTTGCACAAGTAACACAAGTCAATTCCCACCTCTGAAGAGCATCTGTGAAGCAGGACTCTCTGAAAATGCTCCACAGCCAGTGCTGGAAATCAACACAGTTGCACAGAGTTCATTGCTTATGCTACAGGACCTCACAATCCTTAATAAATTTGCTTCCTAGAATAGAAAACACAAAAAGGCCCCGGCTGCCACTTCTTCTTCCTGGCTCCCTATTTCAAACAGCCTTTCAGGGTTCAGAAGGCTGGATGTTACATGTTTCTCAGTAGCTTTCTGCCTGCCCTTCCCCTGTTTCCCACTTGAAGCAGCACTCAGCCATCCGTTCCAACATCCCAGAAGGCTCCTGCTGAGGCTTTCTGCCCCAAATCCATGTGCCTGCAGCCTGGCTGCTCGCTTTGCCTCACTCTCTCTCAAAGTCAGCCAGCCATCCGAGAAGAGCCCATACTCTCCTCGGTGAGTTCAACAGGGGACAAATGGAAAGTGTTTGCAGGGACTCTGGAAATAAAGCTAATGGTCGCTCCGGGGAGTGACAGGTTTTGCTCTCATGGGTTGCTCTGACAGATCCATCAGGAGGCACTTAGCTATGAAACTCTGAGACCTCTGCAAGGGAACCCCTATCCTGCCTCTGTGTTTATGTTGCTCTGAACAGCCTAGTTAATGTAAGAGCAAAAAAAAAAAGGCAAAGTAATGGGCGTCTTTGGAGGGGTTTTAGGCACTTAGTGGAAAGCAGGAAGCCAAGGCCTGTATAATTATATTGCTAATCTCTCACCAGATCTGGCAGGCTACATACTCTTGTTAAAAACAGGTTTAAGCCCCACAGCAATTTTTGTTTCAACTCTAGGTACAAGCAAGGGTCCTTAATTCCTTCAGCCCTGAAACACTTCTAACAGTGGCATGCCCTCCATTAGAAAGCTGCACTCTAGCAAAGCCCAGACACCAGCCGGTGTCAAGATGCCCTCTTTCTCCTTAAAAAAGAGATTCTTAATAAGATGAAGGTGCTTATGCTCTCTGCTGAGGCATAGCCTTTCCTGAGCCTTCTCTCTCAGTGATGTTCACTCACATCATCTTTTTCTTTCCTCTTTCTATATCTAAATCACTTGCATCAGGGATCCCACCGAGCTCAGCAGAGCAGTCCCCAGGTGCGAGGTGTCACACAAACACCTACAGAAGGGTTTTCTTGCTGTCTCTGTATCTTTGCACACTTTCTGTGCCATAAAATAAGTACCAAGCCCCAAGTGTCCTGCTGGCTAATCCAAAGAAATGGAGGAGGTCTGTGGGGCACTGGGCCAGTTTTGGAGCTGAAATACATTCCTTGCTGATACATCCCTCCTCCTACAGCAATCAGATCTAACATATGGACAGACAGCGCTTGCAGACTACTCTTGATTTGCTGAGGAAAAAAGACGGGTGTAGAGGTATGAGATGGGATATTTGGGTTCGTTCATCACTTTAAGGAAAGTGACCAAAACAAAATGAAAAAATCCCCATTCTTTTCACCATCCTGGCCACTTACCTTGGTGTTTATATTTCCCTACGTCTTTTGCTCACCTGCCTGGAGGTCAGGTGGGAAAGGGTGTCCTGAGGAGCACTGTCTTGCATTGCTTGCAGTCTCTCACAGGCTCAGCTCTGAGCCCTTGAGAGCAGCTTTGCTCTGGGAAATGCTTCATCCCCCAGGTGAAAGCAAGGAACAGTGGTGCGAGGGGAAGGGCAGCACAGATATGGGAGGGAAAAGCAGCATGGAAATCAAACCGCTCAGCACTGTCAGTGGGGCAGAGCTCCAATGCTTATATTCTGCCATGTCTCCACTGATACTGATGGATACAAAGGGCTCGGAGAGGCAGAGGAGAAGGTTGGTGGCATGGGGCAGTGAGACACCTCTAAAGACTAAAAAGCATGGAGAACAGAGATGTTACATGCACTAAAAAGCGAGAGCAAAACACTCAAAGAAGCAGCCTAATGGCTGGGACCACATCCCTGGAGATCCCTGCTGCTCTGGGATTGTATGGCAAAAGCCTTCAATGCTACCTGAGCTATCAGCTGAAGTGTGTGAAAATCCCACTTAACGTTTGTGGCAGATGGTTGCGGCCATGGTAAAACTGCTCAGCCTTTCTGGAAGGCACATGAGACCCTCCAAGGACAGGATCCAGGCTGGGTTTGGCATTTGCATCTCTACTGGACTGGCCCTCAACATGAACAGTGGGAGGCACAAGGATAATTCAACACCCAGGAGAGAAAATCACCTGTTTGTTCTTCCAAACACCTTTCTCATGTCTGCAGACATTAAAGTATACAGTCTGCTTAATTTCAAAAGGATGTTTTGGTGTGCTCTGACTCAAGCACCTAGGACATGCAAATTTTATTTTTGCCACTGCAGCAGTTACCTGTCACTGGCTAAAACAGCATTAAACATTACAGCTTTTCCCTCAAGAAGGGAGATGCACTCCAAGAGCTGAAGTTATTGTGGCTTAACAGATTACTAGTCATCAGCTTGAAGTGAAGATGTTTCCATGCTTCCAGCACATTATAATATAACATAAAACATAGTAATTTAACAGTAATAACTTGCTAATCTGTGATAATTCAGTCACTTGCAAGCATCTCTGCATATCCCTTGGTTTATGTGACCACTCTCACTGGGTTGAGGGAATGATGACACATTCATATATAAGGAGCATTTCCCTTTGTAGATCACCTAGAAGAATATCTTTATGATGTTCTTAAATACATATATTGAACAGAAAGAAGATTCATAGTTTTAGGGTGAACAGGCCAATTTTGACAAACTTGTGGTGGGATGGTTTCTATGACCATCACAGGACTTTTTTGTCAAAACAGGAGAGAAATCTGTGCCCCAGGAGCCAAGCAGACAGAGTGTTGAGCAGATGGAGGAGGACAGAAGAGGAAACCTTGAGCGAAGCTCTCTCACTTCTCTAGGACATACTTTGCCACTCATTTCTCATCTGTTGCAACCCATTGCTTTTTCTTATTCTGTCTCCCTTTTTCAGCTGTTATCTCCCCAACTTGGAAAAGTATTTTTTTTTTTCCTTCTAGTGTGAAAGACAGCTTTGAAAAATGAAATGGGATGGGAAGAGGCAGCATGCAGGATTGCTGAACAAAGCCTTTCTTAGGCAGTTTTAAAACCCAGCTTGTGAGAACAACACCTGAGCACAGGGAAATGACTCAAAAACACACCTGAACTGTGGATGTGGTTGCCAACCCTGAGTTATTTTGACTCTGTCATGTATATTTGGACTGATCATTATAAATGCTGAGAATCTACATTTCCTAAAGGCCTCTTTGGGAGCTGTGACCATTAAGCACATCATGGACTGAGGTCTGAATGTGTTAGAGTGTCTTTTGGTCTACATGGCTTCTAAGAAAAAAAAGATCTGTGGCTTCTCCTAAAAGATTTGCAGACTTTTTTGATCTGTCAATCCAAGACAAGCAGCATTTCTGAGTCCAGAAATGTGTGTCCAGAAGACAGTATATTTGAACTGGCTTATTGTTTTCTTGCCTCACACATTTCCTCCACAGAGCCTGCTCAATACAATCCATTCCCTTCTCTGCTCAGTCCTGGCACTGGATGCAGTCCAAAGCCTGCTGTGTGCCATCTCAAAGGTACTTCAGTACTTCAGTAGTGGGCAAGGGGAATGCATCCTCACTGACTAATGTAGCAATCCACATTAAGCTTTAACCACAGGCTCCCTATATAGGTAGGAAAAAATTTCTTATGCAGGACTAAATAGATAAGGCATGTTCAGGTTGGGAAAGATGACAGAGGGAAGATATGATTGAAGTGTATAAAATCATGGAGGACACAGAGATGGTGAATAAAGAAGGATTATTTTTTTTTAAATTATTTTATGTTATAACACCAAGACTAAGGACTATGCAATGACTCAATGAGGCTGCAGATTTAGAATGAGAAAAAGCTTTTTTTTGCACAGCACATGGTGAAAGTAGGGAAAGTATCACCAGCAGATGCAGGGGAGCCCAATAGTGTAAGAGCGTTGGAAATGTAATTAGGCAAATTAACAAAGGAAAACTCCATAAAGGGTTGTTAAACATGATGAAGTCAGGAATTGGCTGAACCAGCAACTCTTGGGCAATCAGAGGATGTACTGGGGAAGCGTGTCTCCATACTTGCCTTGTTTTATCCTTCTCTTAAGCATTTGTAGCTGGCTGCTCTTGGAGGCTGGGTATTGGGGCAGATGAACCTTGGCTTGACCCAGCAGACCTGTTATATTACGTCATGGTTCATGTTGTCTCAGAGAGAGAGTCCTTCTGAGTGTGATTCACAGCAGGAGTGTGATGCAGCTTTGCCTTTCCTCCCACACCCTGCATGGACTGCAGAGCAATGCAGGGACATCATAGTCTATTTAAGCACATGCATTAGACACCTGAAGTCGCTTAGTTTAAATGTCCCCTTTTCTAACTGTGATTTGCAAAAAGCAATAGCAAGTTCAGTGTCTAAACCCCACTGATTTTAGGAGGACTTACGTGCACTTAATCTGCTTAGATGTTTTTAATAATCTCTCCAAGCACCTCCACGAAACCTCTATGTAAATCGAGCCTAGAATGATCTCTTCCCTTTTATCTTCTGACACTCAGATAATACTTGCAAAATGCCTTGTGACCCATAGATAGAAGCTATAGTTTCTTCACACTTTGCAACCACTATTAATGAGGCTTTGCAAACATTGGATCACCTGGAAAAGGCATATTTCATGTTTGCAAGAATTATTTCAGCAAGTTTTTTCCCACAGATTACAGGCAGCAAATGTATTCAGTGCAGCAAGACCCACTGGCATCGCCTCCATCAATCTCTGGCTTTTAAAGCTGATTCTTACACCTCTCACCTTCCCCTCCTTATACAAGCAAGTGGAGAAAAGAGGAGCTTTCAAGCTTGGCTGGGCAGATTGCATGTAACCATGCCAGGCTCCAAACAGAATCACAAGCACTAGAAACATAAATCAGGTCTGTAACGTGAGGCTGCTGGAGGAGAACTCTATTTTATGCGCTTGACCTGTATCCAGGGTTCATTTCAACATGACCCTGGTGTAACTCGCTTTATCAGCTGTAAAGACAAGCGCACCAGCTGTACATTATGTTCACACTCCAAAGCCACTGGAAAAAGCAAGCAAAGTATGCAAAATGCCAGAGCAGACCTATGGGAACAGGCTAAGAAAATCTCTTCTAAATCTTTTGCTTTCCCTGCTATAAAATTGAAAGACTTTACCTGGGATGGACCCAAACTAAAATAATTCATTTAATTTGGGGGTATGTTTGCTGAATTCTAAGTTGAAGAGTTTTCTTCAGTGAGTGATTTAAATGTTTCATGTTGAAATGTTAAAACGGAAGTTTTCTGGTTTGTCAAGAAAAAAAGGGTCCCCCTTTTTGTAGCAGAAAACATTAGTTGAATTCAGCCCAAGTCTGTGGATAGTTTCAGTCGGCCTGACACTGCATTTATTAGCAAATAAACTATTAACCTGAAAATTGTTATCTAGTTCTACCCCAAATGTTCTTCCCATCGCTTAAAAATATCCTATTTAAAGATGAAGCTGTTGGTAAGCATAGATTTAAGTTGTTGTGTTTCAGTGTCTGGCACAGTATCTCCTTGGGAAAGCAAACCAATTAAGCTATTCTATTTTGGAGCCTAGGTGCCTGTTTGTGCAGTTATGTCATATAAGGGGCTACAGTCTTATACCGTTTGACAGATATGACTGCACTTCTTATAAGCAAATACCCTGTTTTCAATAGCTTTGAGGTACAAATGGTCACAACATAGCTTAGGAAGGCAGGAACAGCTGAGACCAATGGAGCATCCTGCATCCAGGTTTCTGTGAACCACCTATACCAAAAGCTCCCAAAAAAACCTGCCTGGCAGTAAAATAAAAATATTGTTCCTAACCCCTGTTAGTAAGAGATGGCTTCTGGTTTGAAGCATGGCAAACTATGTTCTTTTCAGACTTTTCATTATACAGCCAAAAAAAGAGAAAAAAGAAAAATGTAGAGTGGAAAAAAGCATTAAAATCTGGTGCTTGTAACACTGATACTTTTCATTATTTTGAGGATCTTCTAAAAGCCCGATTCCTTGCTTTGGCATTTGAAGATTCCTCTCTCTTTGTGAAATATGTACAGCACAGATAAAATGAATCATACCTGTCTTGCCAAGGTGTCTCGGCCTTCTGTTGCAGGAGGCAAGAAATCTGTGCAATGTGCCCTTTGGGATGAGGCAGGGCTGGAGATGTACTTTTTAGTGTGACGGTGACTGAGTGTTGGCACAGGTTGCCCAGAGAAGTTGTGGAGTGTCCATTCTTGGAGATATTCAAAACCCAGGTGGACATGGCCCCGAGCAACCTGCTGTATGTAGGTTACCCTGCTTTGAGCAGGTGGTTGGATGAGATGATCACCAGAGGTCTCTTCCAACCTCCCGTTATTTTGTGATATGAGCACACGTCCTTAGCACGGCTCTTTCTGGCAATGTGCTCTGTGACCATGCTACCTCCAGGAGAGTTACTGGGCAGTGTGGGCAGGTCCCTTAACACATGCCTGCTCATAGACCTGCGCTTACCCTTGCAGGCTTGACAGTTTTCATTTCACAGACTGCAGACTGAATCCATCCACTCATTTTAGATTTATTTCACCAAGCAGACAAAAATGCATTGGCCAGTTTTACTGAATCACTGCTTTCGCTTTGCCCAGCTAGGCAGATGAATCAGGTTCACAGCTGCCTGGTGCCCCTACGTGACCAAAACTGGCCTTCTTGTCTGCATCTGTTGGCTGCTACTCACTCAGATAAGATATAGCCTGGTGACCTAAACAGAAGAAACCTCTCATTTTCTTACCAGCCTGCTACATCTCATGGCTATTTTCCAGCTGTCAACTCAGGAATGGGGTTACAAAGGCAGGCACAAGAGCACAGATTTGTAAATATTATGTTTGCGTATAAATTATTTGGTTAGTTGTGATGGGGAAAGGGCTGCCAGTCAGTCTGAATTCCCAACTGTGGGAGCAGCAGGTGAGCTGGCCCAGCCGTGCCTGCACTGGGTCTTGGAGAGCTACCACCATTTATCACTTGCAAATTATTTATGGAGTTCATCCTTTCTCAGCTCTCTGAGATCCACAACATACGTCCTGTGACTCTGAAGCCATGTGAGGTTTGTAACGTGTGGTTAAGGGAGGTTAGTGCTTTTTTTCTCTCTGAGAACATGGTTCATGTCCCAGCACATCTGCAACACGCTTGCTAGTAAGTGAAGAGTCCTCAGCGCATGATTTGCAGAAAAAAACATTGTCACTGAAAATATCCAAACCCTCCTCAAATAGGAGGTGCTGCAGAAACTCCATGAGCAGACAGACACCAGCTCAGGTGATCTATGTTTAGGCAAGAGGCCGGACAAGAGGCGCAGGATGGTCCCAGCTGGTATGAAGCTGGATTAACTGGGCCAGACTGGGGGGACGGGGTAGCACGCCCAGACATGGTGCAGCTATAGCCAGGCTTAAGAGCATGAGGTGGCACTGGCTGCTGCTTGCAAAGCCATTTCTCTCCAACTGGCAGTTTAACAACACCGTGGCCTTGTGTTCGTCAGGTACAGGAGCAATACACAGAATGGTCTTTGAAGTGCCACAGCAGCTGCAACAGCTCCCTGCTAAATTAAAGGAAAATACTTAAAGCTCCTGTGTGCTGCTGAAGTGCGCACACAGCAATGAATTTTACAGAGCTCAAAATCCCCACACTGATTTAATGTATTCATTTAAAAGCCTTAGGGGGCACAAGCCATGGTTTAACAGCGGGAACACAAAGAAACTCTTCTTTGGGAGCAGAGAGTTTTCTTTACCATACGAGGGAAACAAAGCCAATACACCGCTCATTCGAGCTCTTTCCCTACTGAGACACAGGATTACTTTGCAGCAGTTTGCTAAATGCTCAGCTTTAAGGTAGAGCGAATTCAAGTGTTCAACACACTTGAAGTAGTACAATAGACTCGGATAAAGCAGCCTCCTTCCTGTGCCCAGATGGCATTCATTTGTGCCTCGCATCAGCACACAGTTGTGTTTGTATCCTAAGAGAATTCCCACTTTATTTTTCCCCTCTTGATGGGAATAGCAGGAAGGCTAATTAACCCTCCGAACTGTTGCTGTTATTCGTCATTCCTTCCCTATAATATAAGCAGAGTTATCTCACATTTGAGCACAGAAGCTCTGGTTCCCTATAAAGACTTGCCCTGTGTCTTTGCCTCTGTGCTCAAAGCATTTCACGCAGCAAATGCAATTAATTTCCTTGCAAGAACACCCAAACAGCGCGATCAAAGTTCTCTGCTAACCCACAGCAGAAAACATCTCTCAGTCCCTGCGACAAACGTGCAATCCAGCCCCAGCGCCGCTGTGCAAGAATTTGGGGAAACAGCACGACCTAGTGTTCCTTCTGCTTCTCACTGCCTCTCGAAGACGGATGATTCATGGGCCCATAATTGCAAACACTACCCCTTCCGAGCTCCCAGGAAATCAGGATTCCCTTCTGTAACCCCAGTTTCTTTTCTTGTCCCCACTGAATATCTCCCTCTAGAGGTTTATATCCTTGCCTTTGGCACAACTTGCCTCTTTGTCCAAAGAAGGACATTGCTGTACAATCCTGTACAGCATGAATGGGTTCAAAAGCAGCATGGGCTTGAGAAGGAGTCTGCTTTGCAGTCACACTGCAATGGTTTTTGATAGATTTTTCCTTTCCCTCTATGAGCACTTAGCAGGAGGTGTCTGTGAACATCACTGACTGCAGGAGATGCAGGGAGCAGGAAGGTGCTGACACTGCCTGACTTCTCTGCACCTTATTTGTGCAGGCCATGAATTTTGAGATTACCAATCCTGACCTGAAACACAGCACCAGGCATGTCACTGCACAGCATATAAAATGGATCCATAAAATGCCTTCTCAAGCAAGCCAGTTTGTCCCATCAACAGCTTCTCCTAGACTGCTGGTGTGGTCATACATGTCTGTAATGGCAGGGTTGCCCACATGCTTTTCTGCTATCAGCATCACACTTTCCTGCTGTCAGTATGACCCATAGAGAAAGGCTCCACCACAAGCACCCTCATGTGAACATGCAAGACAATCTGGGTCTGCTCTGCTCTGCCATCACCAATATAGCCAGAAAAAGTCCGGATATCTTAATGGGGAGCTGCTGACTGCTGTCTGCTTTGCAGACAGACCTTATGCAAAAATTGGTCCTTCTCAGGACACATCTTCAGGCTGGAAAAGCCTACCACTTTAGCTGTTGGAGGATTATGACTGTGTGCTTTAAAACAAAGGCCCTGGAATTGCAAAGCAGCCCTAGCTGTGTAATGCTGCCCTAAGGAACAGTGTTTCTTCCTCACCTCAGGGCTGATCACTTTATTCCCTGGAGGCTGAAGATGCCCAACTGATTTTTGTTGCAGTCAGTGGAATTGCAAATGTTACTGCTATTCTGGTAACTGCAACAATGGAGGATGCTCCTTGCACATGCTCCTCAACAAAGGTCTTGATTGAATGCACCATTAGACTAAAGACAGATCTCTCTCCTGCATAAAATCATATATGTAGGGAGCTGTAAAATAGCATTGACTTTCTCTCTGGGCAAATTGCAGCTAGCTGTGGACACTGGCAGATCTGGAAAGGAAAGGCAGATTGATTTGCAGATTGTCATGGTTATGGTGGGATGACCACCAAGTTTGTTGTTTGACAAAGGAGCAAACAAGGATGGAGCTATTCTTTGGGCAGAGATCCCACAAGCACTCTGCAGGGCCACAGGTTTGGTGAAGGTCATCCCTGCAACAACCTGGCGTACACAGCATGGCATGTGAGTCATGTGTGATGCATCTGAGTTATCCACCCTCGAGCTCCCAGCTGCTAGTCCTCTAGAAAAGGGTGTCAACCCATCTTTGCCCTAGCAAGAGTTTCTCTCTTCTCTGTTGTATAAACACAAAAGCAAATAACCAGACCTCAAAGCAAGACACAGCTTGCCTAACCTTTAATCCAGGCTGGAAGCAACACAGCCCTGACAGCTCCACCGGCACAGAGCCCCGCATGTCGATGGAGATCTGAGTCAGCCACAAAACTGGATGAATGGATGGCCTGGCAACAGATAAAAAGGATGACTCCTTATCTATCACCCACACCATCTGGAAACCTCACTCCTTGCCTTCCCAACCCTAATTATTTTTACTGCTTGATCTCAAGAGGAGTTTGTGGCATGACCAAGCAAGCCTGATGTTTCTTGCCCTCTCAGTGGCAGTTGGCTTTTCAGCCAGCTTATTACCACCTTCACCTGTGAATCAGATAATTGCTTATGTGATCCTAGAGTATTAGTCCCACTTGTGTCATCACAAGCATTTGGACATTCCAGTTTTTAGGGGATTATATGCAAAGCAGAGAAGACATCAGCCATGCCTTTCATGCTTTCCTCTGGTCTCTTTTCCCTGTGGACCAC
The DNA here is from genome assembly GCA_031468815.1 of Morus bassanus. Lineage (NCBI taxonomy): Eukaryota > Metazoa > Chordata > Aves > Suliformes > Sulidae > Morus > Morus bassanus. The sequence goes on along the minus strand of CM062571.1, from coordinate 77,348,930 downwards.
TCTTTTATCTTGGGGAGACTTACAGAGAAATCAGCAATTCAATCGCACTATTTTTTTGGCCCTTAATTTCAGATACTTATTCCTGTTTGATCACACCATGCAGCAACTCACAGGAAAAGAATGAAATTGTTCCTAGTTGCAGATGCCAGTTGCTTGCTAAAGCAACAGCAGACCGCACTCTTTTGTCTTCTGTCCTTATTTTATGTGGTCTTTCAACCTGTCACCCTGTTTCTGTGAAATACAGACTTTAAGATATTTTAGCTGTGAGTTCACCAGATCTGACCTGGCTTAGCTTTAAGCTCATACCAAAATCCTGCCAATGAACGTCAGTGAAAGAAAAGGGTAAGTCTAGGAGGCAACTTGAGCCTGGCTCCGAGCACTCCTCCTGCAGGACAGATTTGCAGGAGTGGATCTTTTCCTTACACTGGTGATGCAGGAGTGAGGCTGTGGGTCCGTGTCATGTTGCAGGGCAGACTAGCTGATCATAATGATCCCTCCTGAACACATACTTTATAGTTAATCAACAGGGTATATTAGATACCTATAAGCCAGCTCAAACTTGCCTCTGGCCCAAACTGCTAACAAACATGGATCTCAGCCATCTTCCGTACAACCACATCCTTCAGGGATGGGGACCTGCAAATATTGCCATTGTGTGTCCACTGCAACCCAGCCACTGCTGAGGCAAGAATGTGGCTTCAAACCCTCCTGTGTGGGTCTTGATGTGTGGAGGAAGGGCTGAAGACCCATAGTCTGCACCACCCCCTCCAGCTTCTCCACCAGCAAACACCAGCATACCAAAATACACGGGTGCAAATGGTGCCTGTTTCTCCCTTGCCAGCTTGTGGGACACTGCCTAGTGTGAAGCCCTCCAAGCCTGCAGAACAGAGGCAGAAGGGATCACCCCGCCAGGGTACGAGGATGCTTGTGACCTGCTCTCTGCCATGTAAGGGAATCTTAGTCAAGCACAAACCCCACCAAAACTCTGTGCTGAATCAGGGTCTGGATAGTAGAAAGCAGACCAAGTTTGTTAATTACTGCTTTTACTGGTAAATCTCTAACTGAACTGAAAATTATAAGGCAAGTAATTTATCTTATATGCAGATGGTATCTATTTTAATGAGATCCAAAAATAGAGATTTAACGTGGTGGCTTTAAGCTCTGACGTTGCACAGGGTTTTTTCCTTGTGAAGTCTTCCAGGGTGTTTAATAAAACTGTTCCTTCCCAGAGATAAAGGATCTCTTTTTGAGTCACAGTGCACTGAAGGGACCCGTGGGCTGAATTTTGCCTGACTGTCCAGTCAAGGACTTGAGTTGCTCTTCATGGCTTCTCTGATTCAGGCCCTAATCCTGCATCACTAGGGAAAGAGATGGTCTCAGGGTGCAGAGGTACCTTCAGGGCATGAGGCAATTACAGTTCCATCATGAGTTTTAATGCTCCTATACATGAGACAACCCTGCCTCAATTCCCCATCCAGAGTACGAGATGGTAAAACACAGGACTGAGACGGTGATGTGCCACTTGGCTGTACCAGTGATGCCCTGCTAGTCTGCAGGAGTTTGCCCAGTACTTACTGGTGTAGGAGACTTCCATTAACGTTTCCAGCCCGCATTTTATGCAAGGGGCCACAGAGATGTGTTTAACCTCAGGGACAAAGCCACTGCTGACATGACCCACCAAAGAAGACCAAGATGAACAGTTGGGAGGTTGCTTCAGCATTTTATGGTGAGGGCTCCCAACAGCTTCTGTCCCCAAGAGCTGAAGTGACCCTTCTGTTATCAAAGCTGTGGTCATTGCCAAAGGGACTGTTGGGGTTTTCCTTGGGGCAGGGAAAAGGGGAAGGGATGCTGCAAACACACAGACTGCTCTATCAGCACAGTGTCTGGAGATTTCTGGATGGGCATTCCCCATGCAGCTTCATTAATATAATCAAGGCTAGGACTTCTTTAGTGCTCATCCAGTCATTGCAAAGGGACTGATTACAGGCTGCTCTCCTGGGGCACTATTTCAGTCTGGGACTTGACGAGAGAGTATAAATAGCATGGCAGCTGCACCGAGGAGGTATTCCTATGTGACAGAGAAGCTAAAGCCCATGTCAAGGCCTTGCTAATTGCTCAAATTATTGCTACTGTTAACAGGACAGCAAATTATGTAAGGGAGCCTTTTTGTAGTCACACTACTCCACCTACAAATGATATACAGTCCTGAATTAATGCTGACAAACAGTAAGAAAAAGAGGTTGAATTAATAAAATCTGAATGCTGGGAATAAACGTCAAATTAAAAGCAAACAACACCTGAAATATTGACTTTGGCAAAATAAAGTGATACTAAGAGAAAGAGGAAAATATTGTGGAGAGAAGAATTAGAGCATGATTATGCTCAGTGCAAGTTTTACCCAGCAGTTTGGAAACAGAGCTCAGCCCTGGCTGTTTGTAGCCAAATTCTGGCCTGCACTGATTCTGCTGCAGATATCCTCTCCTGACAGAGGCTATGGGAACTGGAGGAGAAGTGATCTCAAGAGCAAGACTCCAAGGCTCCATTGCCGGAAGTATCCTCTCTTCTGATGATACTGGAATACTAAATATCACCTGTCCACCTAATTCTCCTTGTTGGGTGGAATTTTTCCACGTTGTGATGTCAACGGATCCAACAGGTCAGGGAAGTACAGTCTGAGTAATACAGTCATTCTCCCTTGGAGGAGCGGGATGGTTCCCCCCATTTTATCATCGGGTAACTGAAGCTAAGAGATGGGGAGAGCTTTGCCCAGGGTAACAGGAATCGGGCCTGTCAAACCCTAGCTCTTCTTTCTCCATGGGACAGCCACCTGCTTCTCTGAGCTCAAAAAATGATGAATTTAGTGTATCCACTATGGATACAAAGGACCTGGCTGATCTCAAATTTACAGCAGTAAAAAGCAGGAGTAACTTACCAAAAACACTGACTTACACTGTTTTAGGTCCAATCCAGGTGGAGACGCTACTCCACATTTGCAGCTACCTGTTCCTTAAAACTGGAAGGATTGAGTCTTCAGGTCTCATCCCTGAGTGATAAACCCTCTCCTTTAATTTCCCATCATAATAGCTGCCATAAGCCATTCAACTCACTATAGGCTGTTGTTTTAATAAGTCTGTGCCCTATCTTCTTGCTTATGCTATCAGAGACTTTCAATATAAAAGATAACATCATCCTCCCCCCACAACTCTCTGTATAGATGTCACAGTACTTTAAGCAAACTGCTAAAACTCCTGGGGTTATAGTATTGTAGAAATCATGATCTTACACTGGACCACATCTGGCTTCACCATCTATGTGTGTGACATAAATAGAGCTAAACCAACATGGACTCCAAAGATGCTACCTTTGTAAACACTGAAAGCTCCAGCACCAGGACAAATAGACCTGTCTCTTCAGTGATGCTCTGGGGAGGTGTGTGTTGAAACAGATTGAACTGATCTGCAGATCAGACACAGGAGAAGTAGCTTTCCAGTGCCAGTTGCTGAGGGCTAGATAGATGTTCCCACTGATTTCCATAGTATCACAGCAGGGATAAATAAGAGCCTCAACCATTGCGTTGTAGTGAATCCCACTGCCAAATCAAGGTTGAAATGATTCTTTCACTAAACAGTGCCATTACCGGCATTAATTGAGTGGGAAATCTCTCATTATTTGTTCTGTGTCATCCAAGGCTTGGATCTGGGCTGCCAAACACATAGGGACTTGTTGCCCTAAAGCAGTTATGGCCTAAAGCACGTGGCACATGGGATGCAGAAGGGAATCCAGAGGCTGGGGAGCCACTGCTGGTTTTGTCATACACTTGCTTCTTTGAGGGTTTTTAAGAGAGTTTTTCTTGCTTTTTTTAAGAGGAATCTGAGAGCACGGACTTCTGGTTTTGACTACTCAAAATCTAGACTTGTTCTACCTAAAATCCAGTTTAGAGCCACAGGCCATATGCTCCCCTCCTCCGCTGAATGACGTCATCCTGCGAAACCAATGGCGATTAATATATTTTCAAGAGTTTTTATCAGTAATTCAGAAGCTGACCACAGTGGGATGGAGGAGTTTGCAGGTATCCCTCAGTGTGCACTGTAGGTTGTCCCTGCTGGGGGATGGGCATCGCTGTGACAGTGCTGTTTAAGAGCTCACCTTTAATGATCCTCCCTGTTTTCTAAGTCCTCTACCAAGTGGGGAGTTTTGGTCTCTCTGGAGGGCATTAGAGTCTGTAATCTCATTAGCAAGTAGCGAGCTGTGTTTCCATCTTCCTACGTGGCTGTTTGTAAGGATGGCACCTATGAGTGGAAGGAAAATGCGATGCTGTCCTTTTCTGGGTGGTATTCTCAGTTCTCTGCTAGTTTTCCATGGACTCCTTTTTAACCGGGATATTAAAAGGTGCTACATGTGTCTTTGCTTCCTAAACCAGTGCAATCAAAAGCTGAAAGAATCTTCATGGCAGAGAGCAGTGGCTTTGCAATTATTAGCAGCACAGACTTGCAGAAAGTGCAACAGTCCACTGCTTGCAGTAACCTCACTTTAACATATTTAATCTTCTTAGTGAGGTGTAGGTTACATCACCTCAAACCAACCTTGAAAGCTCCTGATCAGCCATATCAATAACACGAGCGTTGCAGGCAATTCAGTGCTCTGGTCTTGCTAAGCTCTGTAGTAGCAAATTAACACGGCACAGCTGGTGCTTTCAAAAGCTTCACATTCAAAGTAACTGATACAGATTTTGAGTCCCTGCTGGGTTATGGCAGAAGACGGATCTTCAAGTCCAGGACTGGAGAGTCCAATGTTATCAATGTCAGTGTTATTGCTGAAAGTTCATTTTTGCCTCTTTAAACAAGTCCAAGCACTGGTGTTCCTTGTTTGTAGTTATTTTAAGAGGCTTAGTAGCAATGAAATTGAAAGATTGCTGAAGATTCCTGGGGCAACATCTCACAGTAGTATGAGCCTGAGTAGTATGTATAAGGAATAGCTGGGTTTAATATATTTATTTCATGATAGCAACTTCATTCTAAGTGGCCATAAGGAACAAAAGGGAGTAATTTCCCATTCCCAGTACTTGCCCTGGAAAGCCATGGGAGTGGCATTCTCAACGTCAGTGAGGCTGTATGGATCTTGTACAGCTAACACTCAGGGATAGCCAAGATGCATTTGGGGGCTTTTACTGCCCATTAAACTAAGGTTGATTTTACATGACTGAAAATGGCATTGTGTTGTTCATCTGTATGATACCTCAATGTCCCACAGGAAAGGGATAGCGGAAGGTGAGAAAATCTCTGCATAGTGTTACCTAACTTGTAAATCTATCCAAGCAGCAAATATTTCATTTGAAACCATGCTTTAGAAAGGACTTTCAATTCAAAATAACTTCTGAGGACTATAATGAAAACAGGGAGAATTGGACCTCGCAAGGCTATTTATGTTTGTAAGAGAAATTGATATGAGATATATAGCTTTGGGCTTTGGGCCCATTCTGTCTCACTCAGGCGTTACATCACCTAAATGTGAAAAGATTAGCCCTAAGCAGGTCATCCAGTCCTCCTAAAATAAGAGTCTAAGTTCCCACAAAAGCCAACAGAGAAAGGGAGGCCCCTCCAGAGACCTTCACAGGTAGCATCCTCCATCTAACTAACCCATCTCCTGATTTTAACCACCTGCGATCTTTTAGAGATACAGGTTGTGAAGCTGGGAGATTGGGTTTCCAGAGCTTCTCTGGAGGATGTTGCAGCTAGTGCCCATGAGGAACAATCTCACCACCAGGCTCCCAGGCTTTCTAGATGCAGATACCCTCTCCACTCTTGTGGAAGGTGGTTCTCCACTTGGCCATGAAGAAAGAGCCACAGACCCAGCAAGGGAGATAGTAAGGGTGACTTGTACCTTTAATTTGGAAATGTTGGGGACAGACCAGACCAGTGTTGTATTCCAGAACCTTGGTCCTTTGAATCTATATTAGGTCATATTTAAATTGGATATAAATGACAGCAGATGGTTCTCTGTAGCTCAGAATTCCTCCTTGTCCACTGCTCCAGTGAGCTCTGTGTTGACATAATCTTAGCTTATTGCAACCATTTCTTTGGATTTTTTACCTCAATGCTAAAATATGAAATGACATTCAAGCCTTGTGATTGCACCAGGGACACCGTGCTGTGTTCCCTGGGTCTGCCATGGAGCTGGGTGCATTGTGATTCCATGGCACCGAGGGGTTGGTTGGTTTGCTCCTTTGTGGGGCCTGGGATCAGAGCTGGCTAGGAAAAAAAAAAAACCCAAACAAAACCAACAAACCCCCAAATTCCCATCCAAGTAGAAAGATGAGATTTTAAATTTGAGATTTGTTGCATTTCTGCAGGAAACAAAACTTGAGAGACCTCTAGCCCTTCCCACAGGAGCCTGGAGAGAAGGTGTCCCTAGGCCAGCACTGCAAGATCTGCCTGGAATGGGAGCTTGAGGATGGTGTCTTACTCAGGAACTAGTCACCCTGCCATACTCCTTTCCCACTGGCTGGCCTGGGAAGCCTCCTGTGGAGAGTTTTATTTAAACAAACCTATTTTGACAAACTCTGGTTTTAACAATCTGTCATTTCTGACAGCACATCCCACAGTGACTCCGGCCTAGCTCTCCTCAGTCTGCTTTGACAATGTCCATGGGGAACCTGCAGGGAAAAGTCTCCTGGCAGCAATTAGCAACCTCTAGTCCAACACAACGAGTGGTCGGATTAGTCTCAGATATCCCCGCATGCCGTCTGACACAGTACTGCAGCCCTCAGACGGCACACACGGTGCAGAGCATGGCACTGCTGCCAGCCATCGTGCCACCAAGGAAGGAGAGGAGAGAGGCAAGCCAGGTGCCCAGCTTCAGATCAAAGGGTTACAGCCACTACTGAGCTGAAGACCTCCTGCCCAAATCAAACGGCAAATGCTGAGCATCTGTTGTGCAGCAGGGAAGCCAAACTACTCTGCTGGCACTAAAAAAGCTGCCGCAAGTCTCATGCCTCCATGCCCTGGGGACACGTCCCTGCACTTTGGAGATCCATTGAGGCTGTTTTGGGGTTACAACAAAGTTGGACCCCCAAAGAAAAAAAAACACAGTGGGACAATGACCTGGCAAACTGACCCTGCAGAGGGAGAGGCTGAGGGGCAAGCTTCTGTATCCCTGCAAAAGCAGGAGTTTTCCAGCTCGGACTTCGTCTTCTGACAGCCACAGCCTTCACAGAGGCTGAAGAGACATTGACAGTAAATAGTGACATGCTCCTTCAGAGGAACAGCCTCTTGTTTTTGGGGGAAAAGCTGGAGTAAGCAGCTGGTCGCTGAGGTTTACTGAGTCCTAAAACGTGGTTTGTAACTCATTTGCCTCTGCTTACTGCCATCTAGTGAAGCTTGCTGGGAAGATGATTAAGTCCCCCCTACCTCCCTCCCCTTGCTCCCCAAAACACATTAAAAGGAGAAGGATTTCCTTTTAGGCAACAGTTTCTCCAGACAAGTCAGTGTGCAGCAGCACGAGACACAGAAAGACAGGAAGATGCTTTGTACTTGATGATCCCATTTCTGAAAGGCTTACTGACTCTGCAGAGATTTTAGATCAAAGAGTGGTTTAACCTGCTGCCCTGCATGACTTTTGCTCATGTGATTGTCCCTGTGGATGCCCCCAGCATTGGTAAAGTTATGGATCATTTAACTTAGCCAAGTGGAGACCCTGGTGTTGGGCTGTGATGGTGAAGGGGAGCTGTGAAAGTAGTTTGCTTTCTTAAAAGAGGTTAAAACAGGAAGATGGAGCTGGGCTTTCTTTTCCTCTGTTTTTAATCTCTAGAATACAATTATGTACGTCAGTGTGGTCAAAAGATGAGGGTCTGGATGAGGGCTGAGGGCAGCTAGAAACATTAGCAGTTGTGTGCTGAACTAAGGTCTAGTGACAGCCAGACCTGAACCAGGGAATGGCAGGCTGGGAACAAGAGTCCAGTCTGAAGGAAGCAGGGATGCCACCCTGCTGAAGGCTAGAAGATACCCAGAACCTCAGCTCCTCAAACACAGAAAGAGATGTTTGCTATTCAGAGCTCCTAATCAGAAATCTTTTATTATGAATAAAGAGCTTGGTAACCTACATTAAATCATAGCCAACATGTTTTTTTTCCTGATATATAAAAATATATTTATTTACCACACTGAAATAACAAGTTGCTAATTGTTAAAGAAACACGGCATTTCTAATCAGCACTTGTGCTGAATGTAATGCATCCTGAAATTCAAGCTGTAGGTGTGCCAGTCGTCCTCTCCCCACGTGCTCCATGAAGAGCACCGGGGCACCTCAGATCCTATCCTGCCTCCAAGCAAGGAAACAACTAGGGGATCGGTTGCTTGAAAAATATACAGCCAGTAACACTATTCCACAAATACTGATCAGGTTCATGTCCTGCATATGGTGCAGCTGTCCTGACTGCAGCAGTTATGTGACATATTATTCCAAAGCAGTGGGACAGATGAACTTCAGGTAGATGAGAAGCCAAACAGGAACAACCTAGACCCAAAAAGTCAAAAGAGAGTTGACAGTACCAAGGACCTTCCAGAAGATATTAACTCAGATGGCTAGATCATGTCAGACCTGGTCAGGAGTCTCGTAAGAGCTGCATAGGAGGGATCAGGGAGGGGATGTGGTCCCCACTCAGCTCTCAGCTTAGAAGAAATGCCCACATCTGGAGGTCTTGGTATTGAAGGTTTGAGGGCCAAACTTCATCTTTTCACACAGCTAAGTCAAAAGAAGGGCTGACTGTTGAGGTGGAGGGGTTGAAAGCAAAGATTTTGCTTTGTTCTGTTGTTTTAAGCAAAGTCAAAGATGCTCAGAAATAGGTCGGTGAATACACAGATAAATGTGATCAGTGTGAGGCAAATGGGTACTTTCAATTCTGAGTTTCTATGAAGCAGGAAGGATAATATTTTTCTAAATCTAACAGCTATCAGAGCCATTATCAGATGGTGGAAAGTTTTTGCAAGCTCTCTCTACATTAACATGTACACAAGGTCCAGGCATATCCAAATGTTTACAACGTGGCCGAGCCCCATAACTCAATCCTGCTACAGTCTGCTCTCACTGGGGGGTACTTTGCATGTTGCAGAATCACTCAGGATCGAGCATTCACCGCAGTGCTAGGCACCACCAAAGAGTCTGGGAAAAGCAAATTAATTCCTCAGTCGTGGAGCTTTGTTTTAGTAGCAGCCCAAACATTTCGAGTCCCTTTCTGTATAAAGACTAACCATTTGGCGTGTGTGCTTACCAAGCACAGTATCCAATTAAGTACATGTAATGCAGTCTCCAGCATGCTGACTCATACATCAGGTCCTTAATTACACCAGACTTTATTCCAGTGGTTGAAGATATTGCCCTTTGGTGAGGCCTAAAAGCACCAAAGGGAGATGCTGGAGCCAGTGCTTCATCCAGATCAATACAGAGGGGAAGGATAATACAATTACCGGTGGATTAAATTGGAGACAATAGTAATATTGTGATGTACTGGGAATGTGGAGCATTTCATCACAAGGAAGAGAGGGAAAAAACCCAACGTGGTAGAATTGCTTTTGAGAGAGGAAGAATGGTTGCATTCCTGGGATACCTTAAGGATATTTTTCATAGATTATTAAGGCTACAGTTTGACAATTTTCATTATTTAGCCTGACCTGTACACACCAGGTCATAGAATTTTGCCTCATCATTCTTGCTTTCAAAGACTATTTCCATTTTTACATTAATTCAGTGGCAGAACCACAGATAACATGATTTTCCTATTCCCACAGAACCATTTTGAAGTCTTTTGTAGGAAATATTTTCTAGAAGCTTTCCAAGACATTTTATATTCCAGAAGCCCTCAATTTATGACCTTTTTGTCAAATCCTATCCTGGAAGTAAAATAACAACATGTATTGATTAAGTGCCTCTGAAGAATAACCAAAACTATTTGCAGTTTTGGATAGAGTTGAATGAGTAAGTTTATCTCTAAGAAAAAAGGAGAAAAATTGGTAAATATGCTAATTTTTTTTGCCATTTCATTTTGAATTGTGATAAATAATTGTAAAATATTTCCAAGCAAATAAACCATTTTTGAACTAGAAGCTGGTATCCCACTGCATTTTAGCACAACCCGTATGCAAGCCTGACATGGCCCTTGAAGCCAAATATTACTTCAGGTTTTCTTTATACACAATATTTAATTTTTTGGCTCACTGCTGCCTCTGCCAAACAGATATTTTAATAACTTCATGGTGTTCCATTACATGAAAGATATTATAATATTTGGAATCACCATCTTTATTTAAATTGAAGGCCATTATATTTTCCAATCTGCCAAAAGTTTTTCAAAATATTCACTTTTAAGATCAGCTCAGTATGTTTCCTTTGGCCCGACCAGACCTTTATGTGACATACTTTAAGGGTTGATGTCATCAGTGGACCTAATGGCACCTAAGAGCAAACTATTTTTTCATAAATACATTTATTAAGAAATAGTGGCTGTCTTCACATCTTTGTCTCTTGCAGTTTCACCTCTGGATTTCTTGACAGGTGTTTTTGTGCTAGTGTTACAGCTCGCAAAGCAACATCTATAATGAATTTACAGTTTTTTATATTATTTGGAGCTGTTCTGGAAGATTTTTCTTTTTAAAATAGTCTGAAGAAATTTCATTTCTGTTCTCTGCATTGTCTCAACCTCTTTTTGGCAAGCCACAGCATTTGTGACAGAAGGACCTGACCCCCCTAACCCCTGCACATCTGCTGGGGGCTTGGGGTAGGGTAGAAAGACACTATTTCATAGATCATGATGAGGCAAACGGCTTCATCACTGCCATAGTCATCTTCCATCATTTGCTTTTGGAAACACTGCTGTGGGGTGCAAAACCTGACTTCTTGTATTGCTGCTCATCTCTGTTACCGTCTGTTCTTCATCCTCCTCTGGGAACAACTTGTCTCTGCTAACCTTGAAAAAGCCTACTCAGCACAAATCCTCCACATTCATTTCACTGAGAATCAGGCAATACTGAATACAGATAATAGTCCATTTATGTTGACTTTTGTTTTCCCACCTTGTAAACACCCTATGAATTTATATTCCCATCATTCTTCTTATAATACTGTTCCCTAAGCCATAAAAAGAACAATTCTAAGCTTCTTGACAGCTAATATTTCTGTTGAGCAGTATTAATGCATTGTAAGTCTGACCTTAATATTGATGCATCGCAGTCTGATCCTACTCAGTACTGACTTCCCACCGTGCCTCTTAATGTGCCCTGATGTTCATGGAAGACGAAGGTGCTCAGCAATTGGCAGGATTGAACTCCAAAGCAGCAGTAATGGCACAAAACAGAACTAAGATGCTTACTGTCAATCTAATGTAAAGGTGAGACACACATTTGCAGGAGCTAAACTCTGCTGAGAAGGATTCCTGTAAGAAATGGCATCCCCTTGGGATAGATATCAGCAAGAAAATAAAAAGCTTTACATCTTCATGATGCTATGGGCAAAAACAGCGGTTGTAAGTGAGATCTGTGTAACGTAATTCTAACTAAACACCAGTGGTTCGCATGCACACCACGTTTGTGCGAGCAAAGTTTAGCTTTGGGTTTCTTTAGCTGTACAATTCATTTTTATGTTAATCATTGCATCTGCAAGAAAAATATTCTTAATCACTTTGCAGCATTCATGTTATGTGAAAACCATGATGACGCTTGGAATCACAGTCTGCTTAAAAAGCAACAGGCATCTATTAAAAAAATAAGAATTATGAGCTATAAACACACACACACCTCCACACATGCTGCATTACATCCATTTCTTCCACATATACAAAAGCCATCTTGTACCTGAAACTGTAATTTACACACAACAAAGACATCCCAGCCCGGTTTCATTTCAGAGCCTCTTGGACTCAAGGGGTCAAAAACCTTCACAAATAAAACCAGACAGCTCACTTGGTTGACCTGATGTACAAAATTAAGCCCTGATTCTTGCTTCGTTCATTTCTGTGCAAAGATGTTTCTAAATACTTCTAGTGTTCCATGCTGATCTACAAACCATGATCCTGGAGAGGATGGGAACAATCAAAATGCAGAGTGGTGGGGCCAGGCCACACTCTCACTTCTGCTCTGTTCTTTGTCCTCCCTCTTTTTTTTTTCTTTTTTTTTTCCTAAATTTTAGTGTTCTTGTAAGCCTTGAGCACCCTGGCTAGGGAGGCAGAGCCAATGAAGACATCCCTGGAGGATTTCCCCTTCCTTCTAAAGGATCCTAACACAATTAAAGCTGTTCGAATTAACTTTGTTTTCTGGCTACTCCAGCACTGACTGATAAAGTCCTTGAGATAATGAGAAGTATGGCCAAAGGAGAATTAGGATTTCCAGCTGTGCTGTATGCCGGGAAGGTTGGCTCTGCTCTGCACACTGCAAAAGCTTACCCACACTGGTCACCAAGGCTGGGAAAGCAGAGGTCAGCCTTCCCCAGACCAGCTCCCTTCCTCATCAGATGCTGGGTGCACCCCAAATTCTGTAGATGGAGAAGCTGATAATGAAGATTAAAACCGGTATTTTCTGCAATAAGCTGCTTGGTTGTTTTCCTTGTCTTGTTATCTCACATTTGAAGTAACACCCAGATTGGGTCCCTGGACAATTTATCAGAAGCTGAAAGCTGCAACCAAAGAATGACACATTTAGGTACTTTGGAGGAATTAATGGATTAACTCCCAGTCTGAACCACTTTAGCATTCTCCCTTCATAGTCTGCAAAGTTAAATTACTCTGGGCAGTGAGGTAGAGCTACCAGCTTTAAAAAAACCACCAGAAACTCAGCTAAAATTTTCTCAGGCCTCCAATATAGAGTGATAACACTTTTCATTCCTGTAGCACTTTGCAGTGGCAACGTTCTAATCTACGGAGCAGGTACAAGGAGTTGAGGAACACAGTGTCTGTGTCAGGAGCCAGCACTGCCACGACCCACCACTGTCTGCAGGGAGGAAAGGTTCAGGGTAGGTGGGACTGAAAGACCAGATCTGACAGCTGGGTCTTGCAGACAGACAGCATCGGACTGGCAACACGGCACTCATTTCTGACTGGGAGGGATGCTGGCTGTGGGGATGGATCTCCTATGGCCATATTGTGGATTTGCCAGCACTTGAGGCTTAATTTTTGTTTTTATTTTTTTCAGAGATCACCACAGCTTCTCCAAGAGAAAATAGCATGATCTCAGGATGGAGATATTTGTTCCTCAGCTACACAGAGATTCAGATCAAAGTCTTCACTGGCCAAAATCTGACTTTAATGAGCAAGTAACACATTGGGGAAATACACTCTTCTTTTTCCCCATTAACCCAGGCCACAGCAATGTCTATGGCCTGCTGCTGGCAAACCAAGGGGCCACTCAGCTTGATTTTCAAAACAGACCTTCCAGCCTTAAAAATCTGTGCCTCCGTGGTGGGAGAGACAGCAGCAGAGGGCAGGGCTGGATGAAACATCTGCTGTCATACCTGGACAGCTTCATGTGGCTTCACATGCAGCAGTAGCACTCAGGCACGGTGTCCTGGCTGCTATCACATGCAGGTCACCAAAAGCATGCCAAAGCAAGAAGGGAGCGAGCTGTAGTCTTTTTAATTTAGCCTCAGACACCCTCTTACACACACAGAATATAAGGTTCATACTTGCAGCCCATGGGTGCCTTAGGCTAGAAGCTTAAATACATCAATAACCATTTGACTGACAAATGTTTGCACAGACATCGTTCAGGTGGAAAAAAAAATGATACCCACTTTCAGAATTACATTCTGAGCATTTGGCTTGTGCAAAAGACTTTCTTTAACATCTCTGATGCACTTTGGTAAACCTTTGTGCCAATGCCTGCCCTTGGTCTGCCGAATCTGGAGACTTCTCCTTGGATTTCCTTTTTTTTTTTTTTGCCTCGAATGCCCCAGATCACAGCAGCTACATTTTTCTGCAGCACTATCTGCTGTCATGGCTTACTTACTGGGATCCTCAGCTGGGATGTACAATTCATGTCATTATCGTAGTAGGTTGTTGTGGTTTAACCCCAGTCAGCAACTAAGTCCCACACAGCCCCTCGCTCACTCCCCCACCACCGGGATGGGGGAGAGGATCAGAAGGGTAAAAACTCGTGAGTTGAGATAAGAACAGTTTAATAATGAAAATAAAACAATAATAACAACAACAATAATATAATGAAAAGGAAAAATAATGAGAAAGAGAGGCACAAAAACCCGGGAGGGGGTGGGGTAAACCACCAAACCAAACCACAAGTGCTGCAACCGCTCACCACCTGCCAACGAACACCACCAGTCCCCGCGCCGAGATCGCTCCCCCACCTGCCAACTCCCCCAGTTACTATACTGGACATGACATCATATGGCATGGAATATTCTGTTGGCCAGTTTGGGCCGGCTGACTTGGCTGTGGCCCCTCCTCTCCCGGCTTCTTGTGCACCTGGCAGAGCATGGGAAGCTGGAAAAGTCCTTGACTAGTGCAGGCACTGCTTAGCAGCACTTCGCTGCTACTGAACAACAACTAAAACATCAGTGTGCCATCAGCACTATACCAGCTACAGCGAAGAAAATTAACTCTATCCCAGCCAAAACCAGCATATAGGTAAAATTTTAAGTGCTGAAATGTCAACTGCTGTAAATCAGTATAAGTTAAGTGCATTGTTAAACATGTCCAGGTCTCTGGGTTTTGTTCCTCTAGGAACTGTGCATGTCTTTGCTGTCTCGTGTCAATGTACAGCAGCTGGGTGTCTACTTCATACCTTGAGCCATATGTGCCCTACACTAGACAAGGTGATCCTCAGACCTCTCCCTCTCCCAGGACCAGGAAGAGGTGTCCCATTTATTCCTTACCTGACAGGAACAAGGATGTCAATGCTGACTACTCTTGTACATCCTGGATGTGAAAATTAACTGGGTTTTTTTGTGCTAAGATAACTCCATTATAGTGTCTTATATGCATCTGTGCTGAAGCATTTTTGCATCATTCCCTCTGCTAGAAACAGTCATAACTGTAACACTGATATCCAGAATTCAGGTCCTGTTGTAAAAGAAGCATCTAAGGGTATCCCTGTCCACACTATGCCACTGTCAAGCCAATAGACATAGACAGAAACACTCTCTTTCGCAGTTATATCTGAAAATGCATCTTGTGGAAGGAAAGGGAGAGAATAAGGAAGCTGAAGAGCAGTGAAAGGAGAGATATGGCTGAAAGCCTTCATTAAACACACTGTGGAGACACACACTGTGTCCTGCACTTAACTGGAAAGCTCATTTCAAGTTTCCCATGTACCGTGTTAGAAAATTAAGCTGTCAGATCTGCTTATGGGCAACATGCTAACCTATAAAACAAATTTTCTCTGTTCACTGGGATACTGCATTTTAGCAAATCTTCCTTCTATTATTCCCTCAACATTATTGTCATTCCTAGGAGTAAAAGCCATCTTCACTGAGTGGGGTGTTGAGGTCTGACTCTCAAGGTACTCACAGTTGATAGGTAGTGATAGTGTTGTAGGTTTGAAAGGCATCAAGAACATACACCAGAGTTTCACACCAGATCTCAATCTCAAGTTGAGCAGAAATATATTGAAAAAAGCACTTGTGATACTCAGTCTAACTTCTGCTCCCCTCCCTGGTGTGCCTGACTGTCTCTACATAGTATACAAGGAGCCTAGGGCAGACTGCACTTCTCAGTTAGGTATTTCAAATGGTAACAGCTATGATCAATCCAGAATACAGCTTTCTTATAATCTTCAAGTGCTGACCACAGAAATTTATCCCACCCTCCCCACATCAGGGGATGGCTGTAGGCACAGAAGGACAGAGCGCTGGGTTGTGTCTCTCTATTAGCTGTAGAGGAGCCTGATCTGAAACAGCTCTACGTTTGTACAAAGCAGGAAAAGGTCTAATTTTTGTCAGTGTACTACACCAAAATACGTTGAGCTCACTACATCTTCCTGCAGGTATCATTTTCTTCCAGCTCAACCACCTGTACTAGAAATTAATCTAGACTCTATTTTATCATTCCAAAGAAATTAAAATTACTGTGCCAATGTCCTCCTTCTTACCAGCAAGTTAATGACATTAGACAACCCAAGCTGTAACGAGTAAAGGGTTGTCAATGAAGGACATAAAAGACATTTTGGCTGAGAGGATTTTGTTGCCAAAGGGAATAACTCACGGAGCAGAGTGGATTGCAGGAGGGTAAACCGAAGGATTCGTCATCAGCTTACTCTTTGTGTAAAAGTATTCCAAGACCTTACAGTTGTTTGTGAATGTGCTGAATGTCTAAGAGCTTTGAAGAAGTTTAGCATGAATAATTCTGCATGTTATTTGCTTTTTGCTACTCTCCTTTTCAAAAGGAGAAAATATAAAGGTCATTGTGGCAAATCAGGGATGTCATCATTTTAGGGTAGGTCCTCCACTGGTGTAAAATAACTGTGTCTCCTCTGGCCACAGTGGGATCTGTGATGGGAGTGAGGCAACTTAGAAACAACTGACCAACTGAAGTTTGTTAGCATAAACTCTTTGCTGAATAATTGGGCATAAGTAATACATTACTGCAGGGAAGAGCAGACTCTAGTGCCCTGGCCATGGCCAGCATCCACCTGGCAGAAGGCTGAACAGAGATCTCTCTGTGAGGTCTGGCACCAGGAACAGCATAGGAAGTGAGGGACGGCACTTGGATTTGGTCAGTGGCCTCCTTGACTTAGCCCCATACGCTAAGCTCAAGTAGAAGACCTCAGTGATAAGATGCTGCTGCCTCTGATAATGGACAAAGCTGTGAAGAAGGGTACATCAGCTTTGTTTTTCAATATAAAGGTTTATTCTTACTAATGACTTCAAAGCAATGGTACTGAGCACCACTGAGCCCTTTGGACACCTGTTCCTCCTGATGTGACTTTTCAACTGGCCAAGTATTGCCACTGGCACCAGGAAGCATAAAACTCAGAGAGGGAAGGGAGGGGGCCTGCTGGACCATTTTGCTATTAAGGTATGATTCCTGCCTGGAAAATGTTTCAGTACCTTGCATTAGGAATGTGCAGATCAGCTTATGAACAACCTGTGGACTTGGAAGAAGTGTAATTTTCACACAAACTTGCAGAGCATTACTTTTAAAGGCTGTGAGCTTGCCTGATAGGAAAATAATCTTGATAAGAAATAATCTTTTTATTAATTACACTTCTGTCTTGTCCTTCTTTGGCTCAAATGCCGCTGAAACAGCTGCTGAAGTATAGCTCACAGAGAAGTGTGCAATGAATTAGAGGGACTGGGGGGTAATTTTTAATGCCTGTAGGCACATGGAGACCCATGCACTCTAGGCTTTTACTCTTACCTGTAATCGTTGCAGAGCTCTCTCTGCCAAAAGCAAGTGTGTTGGTGATATGTGAGCAGTTAATAAGAGGGAAAAAAGTTAAACTAAACATTTATTTTGGGGAGCAAGCATTGGATTTTAGCCACTGCTGACTTAGCCAGAAGACAACTTTGCTCACAGTTCTTATTGTCCACGTACCCGGTCAAAGGCTTTCTGCAGTCAGGGTGAATATTCCCAGTACTGGAGTGGCTTGTGGACTGGGAGACAAATCAATCCCTGGAAGGACCTCATGAAGACCTTTGTTTCCATGTGTGGTTGAGCATTACGTGGTTTGCACAGGCAGCCCAGTAGCCTGCACCTGGAATTTCCTGGTCAAATCTGAGTGAGGAATTGGTTAAAATTCATGCCATTCTGTGTCACAGGGACATCCTGTTGGATGCTCTTGTTCTATATTCAGTCACTAGCATAATTATAATCATTATGTGGAACACACAGAGGGGTTATTAAATAGCTGTACTGTTTAAGTATGCACTGATTATATAAAGCACAGTACAAGGACGGCACAGAATGTCTCCTAATAAGAGTAGCCTGCATCTCTGGCATCCATCTAAATTAAAAACCTTCTCAAAATGATAACCTTAAGTAACTATGCACTTCAGAGGCAGCTGTGAAAGAGTTAGAACTAACTCAATCAACTAAATTGTGTGCAAATGGCTCAATTTTTATTAGCGGTCTCCAATGTATACAAATTTCAGTGGTAGAGCAGCCACAACAAATGGATTACTCCATTATCTATTATCATCTCTTTCCTCTCTGTCAAAACATTTCTCCAACCCTAAAAATTAGCTTATAAATTAAAAACCCAACCAAACAACAGCAGCAACAGAAAACCAAAGAGAAAAAAATCTCTGCTTAAAATTCCATCCCTTGGTTTGTTTTCCTGAAGATAAAATAGGCATTCTGCACTAAGATATTTGAAAATGCAGTGGAGGGGCAAGCAAAAGGCCATTTTTACTAGACACACTTTGGTAAAAGCACTCCAGACAATTATGATACTTGTAAATGCAATCTACTCCAAACACTGCTTGCATAAAAAATACATGGGAAATAGAAATCTCCCATCAGCTTCTCTTCTCTCTCTCTAAATATAGGCTGTCATGCCTCCTAGCAGAAAAAAAAGAATCAGTACAAAAGAAATTCTCATTGATTCAACAGCAAGGATGGGACTTCAACTGTTTGGAGACAGCTGCTATGTGAGGTACTCCATGGTCTGGCCAGGGACAGGGAACTATAAGGCTCATAGGCAGGTGATCACTATATGCCATAATGGAGGGGTTTGGATGTAGTCTGAAGACACATATGCTGTTACAAAAGGCAGAATATCGTGGAAGAGAATAAATGCATGATGGGTCCGAGACATTTCTAACTGAGGCGAGAGAAGAGGAAAGATGTCTGCCAAACTCAGTACCAAAATTTAGCTTAAATTCGAGCAACAGTTTCCTGAACCGGAGGCTGGTCCCACAGCATAACGTTGTGGAAGAGATTGCCTTTAGTCAGTAAAGGTTTTCAGGGCAAGCCAAACATGTCACCTCTGAAACAATAAGAAGGACCCATGCTTAGCCATAGTAGAAGAACAGTATTTCTTTTAATATCTTAAGTCCAAAAGGCCAAATTCAACTCCAGAAGACCCAAGTGTGTCTCCCACTGTGCAGGGGATGCATTGCCACAGCCATGGTTTTTGACTGTAGTTATTTCACGGTTCCAAGAGAAGCTCATTTTGGATGTCCCAGAAATGAGGCTGTGATGTAGAAAAGCAGCTACAGTTCAGTTCAACAAATAAATGTCTTATGGTTCGTGCTGCACCTGATGAGTGGGTTCCAGGATCTCTGCCTGGAAGAACATCTTTGCATACACAGGATTACATTCATAGCTGTTTCCTCCACAGCTTCCACTGCCAAATAAGGTCAAGGGCCTGAAGTTGTAAGTGAAGGCAGCTTGGGAAAAGCCAGCACTGAAACCAGGCTCCAGTCCTTGGTAGACTTGATAGGCTGCATTTGCAAGTGCTTCATTCTTATTTATTTTCATATCACATCACTCCCTCAGAGTTGCCCATTAGCCAACTCAATAAAAATGTGCCAAGAGTAAAGCAAGGAAGAAGCTACTAGTTAGTTCAGTAAGACAGAGGGGACAGAAAAAGAAGGGGTACTGGTCATGTTTTGCAGATGTGGTATGGAAGGACAAGGGATAAAGAAAATCAAAGACAGAAAATTCTGCCATTGGGGATGGAGCCCGCTTTTGCTACATACCAATCTAGCATCTAGGATTCTATGTCTTGCAGTTGTACTTCAAAATCCCCGGAGTAGATGCACTCTGCGCTAAACATCATCAGATATAATAATGGAGAGGTCCTGGGAGAAGACCTCTCCTGCTCTTGAATGCTCCCTTTCTCTCCAGGCAAATGTGGTGGGAGGGCCTCACCAGGGATGATGGAGAGTGGGTGCTATCTGAGGACACTTCTGGCCAGGTCAGACCATGCTCCTGGGAGATGAGCAGCGAAGGTGTGATACCTCCTGACAGAGGTGAAAACTAAGCCTTGCTTCCTCTTTTCTTAGGAGAGCACAGCAGTGTAATACAAGAGGGGGCATGCTTTCACCTCTGTAATATTTATCTTTAAATAATTCCTGCTTAATTTTTGAAGGGAAATTTTGCAGATAATTTCAGGGTGTAAGCTCCCTGTTCTCTGCATTGTCTTTTGGCTAGCTGCAGGTGATCCCATGTTGGGGACCACTCAGCATCCCTACTGACTCTTATGAGCCAGGTGTTTTGATAACCTGGAGCCAAACACTAAAAAGTACTAGGAACACATAGTGGGATTTGTGATATCCAAATCTGACTCTGAAAGTGTTGGCTTTGGGCGGTTCCCCACTGAGCCTGCTCATAGTTTCGGTTCTGATTTTCCCCAATCTCCCCTCACAAAACATAGAGAGTCTCAATATCTGAAGCAGCATCATGTTCTGCTCAAGATATCTGAAGTCCTTTCTTGGATCTGAGTCTTAGTCACAGGACCACTTATTCTGGCAATATACAGTGAAAATGTAATGGCTTTCAGTATAAATTGTCACATAGTGGTTTCAAGAGTTAAGCTACAAGCTTTGCATAGGGAAGGAAGATCCTTTGGCTGATATTAGGGTTTCTTTCATTTGGATAGCTTTTTCCAGAGTTTTCTGACACTGATTTATCAGTGATATTGTTGCTTTGTAGTGGGTAGCTGGTAAGCCTTTAGAACA
Source organism: Morus bassanus (assembly GCA_031468815.1). Taxonomy (NCBI): domain Eukaryota; kingdom Metazoa; phylum Chordata; class Aves; order Suliformes; family Sulidae; genus Morus; species Morus bassanus. The sequence goes on along the minus strand of CM062571.1, from coordinate 77,328,314 downwards.
CTGAAATGGCACTCCGAAAACATGGATATTCCTCCTAAAGCCATTGAGAGTCATCTAGAACACTAAAGTGTGCAATGCCAAGGTGGAGCGTAAGAAAAATGGCTCACTGGAGAGCTTATCTATGGCAATCCTGACTAGAAACTCTCCTGAAAATGCAACCAACAGAGACTTTTCCATTATCCATGTCTTTAGTAACTTGCTTCACATTCAGACAAAACCAGGAATCAGGAAAAAAAGGAGAGAGAGAAAGATACAGAGGAGCTGAACCTTCCCAAACACTTTGCAGAGATCTGGTAGGAGCTGGGTATTTCCTACACCTCCAAAACTTGTTCACCCCTTCTTTAATGAAACGCTGGCTATAGTCCACTACTGTCCTATGAATACTTTGTTCACTTAACTCCTCGTGGGTTCACACGTACTTCTACCTACAGGGATCTCTCAAGGTTGGCCTATAAATAACATTACATAGAGGGGAAGGTATGTCCTCCAAAGTTTGGGGTAAACAACAGGGAGTGAAGTAACATGACTGCCACTAGCAGCTTTGCCAAAGACCCACTATGTGACCTTCGAGAGGGTACCTTTTTGTGCTGATCTCCGCCTGTAAAATCCAGATAATAACTCTTCCTGTACTGTATATCATAGGGATGTTGTGATGCTTAATTAAAGCATTTAGAAAGTCTTTCAGGAGCGGCAGTCTATAAATGCTAAATGAGGCTGTTATTCTTCTTCTCCCATGGTTACCGTCAATTGTTTTATTGATCTAGACCATTATAGACTCAGGAAAAGAGTTGTTTATTACAGTGAGAACTTAGAGTCGAAATATTTATTTTCTCTTCACTAGACTCAACACTTGCTACTACAAATGTTTTTAATCATCAAACATGTTGACTTAAGTCTACAAAAAGGGGCAGGAAAATACTGGGTATCATTCCTTACTCACTAAAAGTCTTTTTTTTTCTGATCTTTCCATAACAACTGACATGCTCAGTTTATTGGCATCTATTGGGACCTTCATATGAAATAATTTCAAAAGAAAAAATATCTCCACTCTTCAGTTATGGCTGGATGAAAAACTAGTTGATATCAATAGGAGGCTTCCCACTATTACACAAGGCTTTGACTCTGATTATTAATGTCCTGCAAGCTGATAGTACTTAAAAATCTCAAATTATTTCACTGAGAGTTTTGCATGCAAAGAAATTGCAAAATCAGTCCTCAATATTTAAATGCTTTTTGGACAAATGAATTGATGCCAGTGTAAAGAAATGATTAATAGCAAAAGGTAATTTAGCTACAAGCACTGTTAAATTTTCTTTCTCATTAGTATGAACGTGTATTCATGCTAAAAATCCAAAATGTGTTGTACTAGCTCCATGCAAAAGTAGCATTGCTAAGATGTCATATTATCTTGGCAGTCCAATTATTACTTATAGAATCCCTGAGAATCTTACGTACTTAAGTTATTCAAAGAACTATTTTTAATTAGTTCACCAGTTAGGCAGCAGTTGATAACATAACATTTCACATTTCAGAGAAAGCTGAGCAATAAACAGGTGCTTTGTTACTGTGCTCCCTTTTTTTCAATTACAGGGAGAATAACGTTTTTACAAGGAATCAAACAAAGGTTAATTTGCAATTAGAGCTTTATGATGGGAAGAGGCTCTGTTGGTGAGTCCTATGATTCACAAGTCCATCACTGAGAAACAAAAAAGAAAATGAGGTAAAAAAAATATTCCACAGACATGTTCTGATGCTTGGCCATTGGTTGGCAGTTTCCAGCTCAAATTCGGTCCTATTAGTGAGGCACTAAGCATGCACATTAGAAGTGGAGTCTGCAGAGTGAAGATTAAAATTTACCTGCATAAAATAGAGAGTAGGAGCAAAAGTGTTATCATCCCTTGACAGGAATGGGAAACTGGGAGATTAGGTGGCTTGCCAAAAATTGCAGTAGAAATAGGAACAGAACTCCTATCACTTGGCTCCTAACTTGGTGTCTCATTATAAGATAAATCCTGATTTTATGTTCTTTCTCCTATGGTCTTACATAAATCACTGTGGGCTAGGTGAGGGTTTGAATTCACAGGATGGCAGTTAATCTGCAGAAATAGTCCATGGCCACTTACTGTGATGTACTGGAAGGACTGGGGAGGTGGCGAGAGCGTATATTCAGGTATTTGCTGGAGACCAACTCATCTGTCCAAACCTGTAGTAGCAACACCATTGCCTGCATGGAATCTGAAGAACTCTGTGCATTTTATTCAGGTACTGAAGTGATACTTGGGTAACTTCAGTGAAATAACACTGCAATAATGACTAATGCCTAGTCATTCCCAAAATCGAGATTTGTGCAGGAGAAAGAGGGAGATTCTCCTTAGAAAGGAAAAGCCTAAGATAAAATGAGGTGTAGTAAAGCCCCAGGAATCATTTGTAATGGGATCCTGTGGTCTACAGTGTCCTTGGCTAACATGAGCCACCCTTCCCTGATCTTTATGATAGGAGGACACCTCAGTTGCTGTCAGTTCACTAATGAAAGATGATCTTTAACCCTCCTTAGAAGGGAAAAATCATCCTTGCTCCTCCTGACTAACAGGACACACATCCTTCTGCTGCCAGTGTCATGCCTGGAGATTGGCTTTATGGGTGTGTTTAACATGCAGGATACTGCTATGGCTAATGTGTCTGAGGCTCTTGTCTTTCCTCCAGTAACAGAAATCTGTGTGTGAGAAGGCAGAGACAGTGGATTTGAGACTGTAGGTTTGTCCATGTTCTGCCACCCAGGGTTGAAAAAAAGATTGCAACTCTAATCAGCCATGAATTTCCTTATTTTAAAATAAAAACTGAATAGATCTGTAAGACTTCCTTGCTATTCAACTATATTTTTTGAACAAAGATTTCATTATAAATGCAAGGTATACATTTACCTTCAGTGCAGCACAGGCAAATTTGGGCACTGAATTTTTTTTCTTTCCTAACCAGCTAGTGAAATGGCTGAATGAGAATGATTAGCAAGAGGCTGGCAAAGCCAATGCCAGGTACGGCCACACAGTGGCAAGCAAAGCAATTATGCAACATGATGATATACAACCTCAGCAATGGGAAGCTTCTGCCATGAAAAAGGAGTGTGCAAGCGCTCCAGATGCCTTGGTTCAATTGTTTATGAATATTTCTGCATACCCTAAGTCATTGCTATTCATCATAAATCACGAAAACGTAGTACATGAAAAATAAAAATTAAAGTTTGTATATGCCATCTGACTTTTAAGCCTGTAATTATCTTTTGGGTTTTACTGTTAAGCTTCTCCTAGCAATCACGAAGCTGAGTTGTGCTTTAAAATGAAATCTGGCAGCTGATTTCTGATATAACTTGACTCCAGGAGCTAAGGATCTAAAAAAAATTTCAATAACATAAGGTTAATTCTAAAATTATTCTAAAATTATGGCAGTTGGCAAGTGCAGTCTGATAAACTGGCACTTTCCAAGTCCTAAGCAGAAGGTGAGGAGAAAAAAAAGGAAAAACCAGTCTGCACCCAGGTTGGAGCTAACATCCACCTACCTCTTCCTCACACCCTCATTCACCTGGAGAAGAGCACCCTGGCAAAGTAGGATGTCCATGTATGCTTATTTGTCTCCCTCCTGAACCCCAGACCTGGGTCTTGCCGAGGAGTTTAAAGAAGGTAGGGAAATGACTCTTGCTTGGATGTGTACTCCAGGAGCTGAGTAGATACAATCAGCCTTATGGCAGCATGACAAATTAATAAGCGTCTGCTGAGTGACTGCGTGTGTGCTGGAAACATGCATGCACTTCCTCAGGTAAAGATCTGTGATGGAGAAGGGTTAAGCTAAGGCACCATCCAGTGCTCCAAAGAAGTGTGCACCATCCCAGGAGATGGTCCCAGAAGAGGGATCATCATGGTCTCGGATGAAATGGGGCAACCCCTCTTCAGCTGCCCTAAGTCAATGCCATTTCTGGACCCTCCCTTGCTATCTAGCTTATGCTTTCACTTGAGCCTGTGGTGGGTTTCAGACTTCATGACGAAATTTGGAGAAGTAGCCCTGAAGGAGCCCAAAGCAAATCATGGAGTGGCCCAAACACTGGATGCTTGTCGACGGGAGGCAAGGCCAAACCTTGCCATGATCAATGGCCCCAGTGCTGGGGCTGGGCAGCGTGCGCACTGAAGGGCTCACCGCTACACAGCATCTTAAATCAACCTGTCTTCCTTCACATTTAAAACTTCTCTTGATTAATGGTGCTGAAAGCCTGATAAATGAGAATCAGCTGAGTTGTGCATACAGATATCTGGGCAGATTAAATAATTAATCATGCTGTAATTAATAAAGACAGATACTGGCTTTTTCTGAACTTTCCCTCCTCCTCTCCTCACACAGGCTTTCAAAAGGTTTTTGACAAAAATAACTACAGACACCAGCAGCTAATCCTGCTTTGTGGGGGAGGGGGACCCCTCTGCTTTGTTAATGTGGCAAAATCTGCGCATACATTTGAGCAGTAATGAGATCTCCAGGGCAAAGTATGACATCTGATCCAGAACTTCTAAAATACAGGTTAATTTACACCAGCCAAACCTCTTTGAAGCCAGGCAGTTTGATTTTCACTTGTAGACTTAATGTAGTGGAGTCTGACAAGCATCCAGCTCTCAAAGGCCTTGCCATTACTTAGCTCCTGGTAAATGAGCCTACCAAAGCACTTTATAAATAATACAACCAAATAATGTCTTGGCAGAGGAGCAGCTGAGTGCTTGGGCATCATCATGTGAGTGGTCACTTGCCCCAGAGATAGCCATGCCTACAGGGATGGACCAAATGCCCACAACATCGCTATTATTTCCACTATGACCCTCAAGAAACTCACTCAGTGAGGACTAAATAAGAAATGACATAAGGAGGATCTAATAGAGCTGGGAATTAAAAGAAAAGATAAAACTGGAAGTTGGGATTGCCTTCCTTCAGGGTAGATGAGGCTACCTATTCCCCTTACTTTCCTGGTCAAACATTGTGTTTCCCTTTTCTTCTTTTTAGAAAGAAAGAGGAAAACAGCCAAGGTATTACAACAGAATTATCAAAGTAGTTAAAATACTTTTGATACATTTAGAAGGCAGATTGAGCTAGAAAATTTGCATTGACAGGGATCATTTGTGGTGGGTGATGGCTGAACTGGTGGTAGGGTATTGGTTCAAGTATTCTAAAGGAATGCTTCTAAGTCTCTTCCTGGCAGTCCCGCCACTCCTTTGCACCTTCTTGTCAGAGTATACTTGTTTGGGACCCTGCATTTCAGGTCCCTGTAGGACTAGAAATGGTCCTTAGGTGAAACACAACGGGGGCAAAATGGGAGTCTAGAGGCTGTCTAGCACGAGTTCAGACACCTCCGCCTTAGCAAAACTTTTCACTTTTGTTAAACCAATTTATCTTGGGAATGTTAACAGATAACTCGATTACGACCTATTAGCACTTGAGTGAGAAGATTTTGCACAGGACTCAGCTCTTCGAGCCGAAGTAAAAGTCATAATGAGCTCTAAGGGACGACAGTTGAGGCTGAGCAAATACAGACTGCAAATAAGAATCTCTGCTTTTTCCTCATTTCATTTTGTTGTGCTTTTTATTGTTTAAGAAGAATGGTTACTAATATCTAGAACAACGTACTAGGGGATATAGTAGCTTACTGACAAGCTGCAGCCCTCCAAGATGCTCTTTCTAAAAATATATGCCACTGCCCATTCAAAGGTTATGGACTTGATACAAAAATTACTGGATGAGTTTCTAATGCAGAAGACTAAAGGCTTGTAATGTTCTCTAGCCTTTAAGAGCCATGAACCCACAAATTTGAATGAGATAAAGCAATTGAAAAACACAGGCCACTAGGACAAGAAGAGAATGAGTCAGGTCCAGATGTGTCTTAGACAAATCAATTTATTTCCCCTTGTCTGAAAACCCCCTCCAAGAAATTATTTATTGAGATTATTCTAAATATTTTTCACAAAAGTCAGTCTCAAATCTGATTTCAGACATTAACTGCTGTAATAATCCAGACGAAATTCCTAAAATACACTCAGGAATGTTAGGTCCAATATAGGACATATCTAGGCTACAGAAAACCTACAGATACCCCAAGAGGTCTTGCTCACTGGGATCCTGTGGGAAAAAGTGCTGTGTATTTTGCGTATTTGCCAAACACAAATGAGATTTAAAAAAAAAAAAAAGAGAAAGCAAAATTAATGGAGCAATATGGACACTATCAGGAATGCAGCAGGAAATAATCAAGTACAAGATCACGTTGCTTGTGTGACTGTTGCCATGACATTCAAAAAGCACTTACTATTATCATAGACTATGAATATTCTGTTGGCTGATTGATAGTCTGTGGCTCTTTTTCCTTGTAAGCGAAAGCAATGACAATATTAAACAATTACTGATAATGTCACCCAGCTGCTTTCCTACCGCCTGGGTGATGGGATTTCTGAACTGCAGAAATAACATCAAATTTATTAAAGCATGGAGCATCCCCCTCTGCTCACTGGCATTGCATTTGACCAGTGATAGCACAGCAGAAGGTTTCATTATAGCAAATTAAAGAAACACATCCTCAGTAAACTTTACTATGGGAAGTACCATGGGGCTTATTTAGCTCTGATTAGATCAATGAGAGTCTCTAAACACAGCAATTAAAAATACAATTGGTAGCAATGTAGCCTGCTTTAAGGCATCTGCATGACTGAGAAGTTTATACAGGAATAAACTTGCTAAAATACATTTCCTGATTAGTAAATAATCAATATGCAAGGTACTTAGATTCACATGGAACAATGGTGAGGGCCAAATTTTCCTCAATTAAGTGTCATGCTAGCAGCCTGCCAAGAGCCATTGTGTTGGGCTTAATTTATGAGTGATTTACCAAATTGTGTCCATCTTTTCCCTTAATTATCTAGCAAGGACTATGCATCCCAACATGCAATGCCTTACTACAAGCCAAGCAGAAGTTTGGGCTTGGATCAAAGACTGAATGTTGGCTCCTGCTGTTGTTGGGTGCGATGGAGCCACTGGAAGCATTAATAAGAAGGTCTGCAGCCAACCTTGGTGTGGGATCTGGGGTTGCTCTTTGGCCACAAGCTAGACCTGCATCTGATGGTCAGCACTAATATCAGTGCTGAGGAGTTGGAAGATACCTGTTACTTCATGCTTGATAAAAGAGGGAGTTTTAGCTGCATTTCTGTGCAAGCTTTTTATTACTTGTCCTGGAAAAGAGAAATTCAGGTCACACTTCAGAGATGCAAAAAGGCCATGTCCTCCCATCACTTTTGCTGCTCCCTCCTTGCATGCATAAGGCTCTCAAGGCGTGAGAAGATCTGGTCCAAAGCGTGCAGTGTCTCAGTCAGCCCTGAGAATCACAGTTCCTGTGGCTTGTAGAAGAGATTAAAGGCTGGCTTCTCGCTTGCTGTGAATTGGTGTGTCTATAATGAAGTCAAAGCAGATACGGCAAGTTACACAAGCTAAAGATTTAGCCCTAAATTCATAAGGGTTTTTTGGAGTCTCTCTAAAACCCTATAAAACGTAACAGAGATTAATATTCTGCTCATGGGGTTTTAAAGCGTTTCACAGCAGGGTTTTTATTTTATGTTAATTTTTTATAGGATGGTTAAAGTAAACCTGTAGCAATAGCAGCATTTTCTGTTAAATTTTACAACATTTTGCCAATAAAAATTGGCATGTGGATATGTACAAAGAGAAAAATATTGGAGGTTGGCAAATTAGAAAAGATGTGAAAGGTTTCACAGCAATAAAAGGCAGCAACTTACCAGTAGGGTAAATCTCCAAGCCATGTAGAACATAATTTAGATTGTAGTGTTTTGAATCCCAAACTGCACATGAATCAAAAGCATGATGCTATATTGCAAAAAAATAATAAAGGTAAAAAGGCAGATCTCATCTGAGGGATGTGTTCAAAAGTAGAAGACATGTCTATGACCTGGAGATCGTGGCCAGCTTTGCACACCACCTTCTAAGAAATTATTGGACAGTTTCTGGAAGAGGGCAATGGGAATGATTACAGTTTAGAAAATGTGACCGGTGAAGAAAGGTTAAATGAGGTAGGTTTCTGTGGTCCAGAAAAGAGAAGCCTGAGGGGTTGTGAAACAGTTTGTCATAAAAAGGTGGTAGATAGGGCTGGGATTAATTACATGAGAAGGACAATCTGGCTTACACTGCAGAGAGAAATGAAGTGGGCATTAGGAAACCCTCTTTAACCATAAGACTATTTAAGCACTGGGAGAGGAGCTAGTTACCTGGGGGTCAAATCTCCCGTGCTGGAAGCACTGAGAAACAGTTTGGACAAAATCCTCCTGTGAACAGTGAAAAAGTGCCTGTTTTGCCTCCAGGCCTAAGTGCTTTCCAGCCCTCATTTTTTTATATGTTTCTCTACATACCGAGAGAGTTTGGCATATGCTATTTCCTGAGCAGTTTACAAACAAACAGCTTCAGAATATTCCTTTGAAAGGTGAGTAGGTGGGCAGGTATTACAACTTCAAATTAGAAAACTGGGAGAGATAAACACAGAGATTTAAGTACCTTCCCTAAGGCCAGGGAAGCAACAAGCATGTCAGGAGAGGTTCAACTACAAGTGTTTCTGAATCCACCAATCCTTGGGAGCTCACACCCACCCTTTCCTCCTCAGAGCATCTACCTTTCAGGGCTTACTTTTCATTTGGCTCTATTTTCATGCAACTGCCTGGCAGCTTCCTTGTTTTTTCCTCCTGAGCACTTTGCCAGTGACCACATTAATAACTGCATACCTTGACTTTGTAGCTGCCTTATTACAGATGAATACAGCTGCTAACCAGCCTTCAAACCCTATTATCAAAGCTCTGCTGAGCTGCATAAAGCATAGGACCCATGCTTTTGCCCCAATGGGCAAAAGGCTGCCACCGATGACACCACCAAACCTTTGGTACCAAGAGCCTCGGACCATGACCTAGCTGGGACTGGAGAAGAGGTTGTTTCTCACCTGGAAGATTGTCTGTCCAGCACATGGCCAGAGCACATGTATCAATGCTCATTGCTTGCCTGACCTGTTCCTTTAAACAAATCCCCAGAAAAAACCCTCCTGGCCAGCTCAGAATACCAGTTTCAAAGGGAAATAAACAATCTTTAGGACTTAATCAGCTTTCATGCAGCACTGGGATAAGGTAAGGGCTGGTGCTTTGTGAATTTGCTGATGAAGGAGGTTGCTCACTCTGAGCATGCCACAAACACATTCAAAGTGAGAGCCCTGCCCACCAAAGTGGCAAGCACAGCAGTGGCATCACTTCAGATTTACAGCCATTGCTTTTTTTTTCTTTAGTCCCCTCATTGTTTTTTCAATTAATTTATAAGGCATCCACAGCCTTGGGGGACTAGGAATACAGACGTAATTCAATACTTTTCACCCATTCCTCACTGACATTTACTTGCTCATTCACCAAAATATCTTTCCACTTTCTTCTGCCTTTCTACATAAGGTATGGAATATACTCATGTTGCACTAGGTATTAATTAATCTCCCATAATGAGCTGGCTGGAGGACCCTATTATTACCATGGTTTCTTTTGCATTAGAGTCAAGCCAGAAAACCCTTTTGCCGTGTGGCCTGAGGATTAATACCAAACCATGGCTGACTTCTCTATGGAATTACCTCTTGTATTTGCGTTAATAACAGCAGAGATCTTCCTGAGCAGCACTACCACTGTGCACACTGGCAATCGCAGCTAATTTGTACATATGCTTCCACTGGACAGAAGCCATGCAATTAAGAGGATACCCTCAAGGCATTAATATTTCTCGTCTCGCAGTAAGTGCAGTGGGAGAACGCAGCAGAAGTTTATAGGGTGTTATCCATGGGAGTGTGTTATTTCAACAGTATTTCTATGAATCTGTAAGGATGATTCAGAGCTGGGCAGGGAGCCAACACAAAGAGGTTTCTGAGGCCACAGTGGAAATCTCTTAAGTCCCTGTGTGCTGAAAGAAGAAGACAAGGCAGCATGGGACACTGATGGTGCTGGACTGGAGACTTCTGTTTCCCTACTGGCCTGCTCCCTCTGGGACCTGGACACCAGGACCTTACCTGCACTCTTCAGGGTGTTTGTAAACCCTAGTCCCAGCAAAAGGCTCATCAGCTAGATCCCTGTGAAACTTTGACTACAGGGTATCAAGGTCTTCACCCCTCCTGGGGACGAACCAAGAAACTGAACAGCAAGGACACTAGTGTGCTTCAGGGCCTCAGTACCAAACCAAAGGACCTGCAAGCTCCAAAGGACCAAGGCCAAGACCTTGCCATGCTAGGTCCTTTCCACCAGAGAGCTGCTGGGGTACAGGGAGCCAGCGGGTGAGTTTCCTTGGGCAATGGCAGAGCCCCTGGCCCTGGGGAATCCACCACCTGAATGCTCTGGGATGCTACTGAAACCTTGATGTAAACTGGGATAAAGTCTGAGGCTAACATGTTTTGACCAAGACATCGTGGAAGCAATCAATCTGGAAAAGATTTGACAGGAAAATTTTAAGCCAAATTTCCACCCTGGATGGCTCTTAGAGACTCAATGAATCCCATTACTCTCTGGCAGAAGAATCTTGGCATCGTGGTCCATCCCAAGCTGTGTCCAGACGGTCCATCTTTAGGACCACCTGGGAATGGTAAATGTCTTTGCCTTTGCAAGTCTGGCATTGGCAGGACTGTGTCTATCCTCTTAATCAACATATTATAGGGAGGAAAGCACTTGATCCCACTCCTTTATCCCTGTGTCACTCCTACACTTAAAAAACCACAAAACATATGGAATAAATTCATTCAAAATATTGCACTTTCAGCTGCACTGGTTCTGAGAGAATAACATTCACCCCCACCATCAATGCAGTTGTTCCCAGGTGCTAAAATGATGTATACTGAGGTTTCAGTGCCGCTGGCTAATTTAGGAGTGTTATCATCATAAAAGGAAGAAAATCAATTCAAATCAAAAGCCCACAAACAAATGATGACCTTATTCAAATCAGAAAAAAAAAACAATCCCAACCTCTGACAGCTATGGTAGGATGTCGGAGAAGGCGAGAAGCCACGCAAGATGCACAGTATTGATTACTGTGTAATAATGATTTCCCTTCAGCCCACAGATTCCACCATATACTTCATTCTGTATTCCAGAGCATGTGTCTGAGCATCGCCAGGGCTGGGAAGTAACACACAGCAGACATCGCTGGGGGTTGCAGGTTAAGTACTGCACTTAGGTTTTATGGAGCAGAAGAGTAGATAAATTCTGTCAAATGAATGTAAATGTTCAACATTAATTTCTGCTTCTGGGAGACTTTTAACCATTTCCTTAGATTTTTGGAAATATTTCTAAGATTTCTCATTTTGTGAGTTGCCATGAATCTCTCCTCGGTTCTGAGTTTAGGTTTGGTTTGATTTTAATTTTGTTTGTTGATACTAGTGCAAATATTTCTGATTCTTTCCTAAAAATTTCCATGGCTTGTCTACAAAGGCATCATCTCTGGTAAGAATTTACCAGTTAATCTCCAGAAATGAAAGTTTTAAAGAATTCCTAATTTTTGGTCCTTATTCTGCACTTCTGGAACATCACATAGACAAAGGAGTGGCCGCATTCCTGACTGAATACAAACTGGCACAGTTCTTTCAAGGTTGGTGGTATAACACAATTTTGCATTGCTGAGTCTCTGCCCTGCATTTAATTCCCTTTGGGTTTGGTCTTTTCTCCACTGACACTAATTCTTTTGCAACATACGTAATAGGCAATGTAGCTTTATTTCATCTCCCTGCTTGTACTGTGGGTGATATCTCCCAGGGAAGATTAATGGCTTAAGCTGATTTAATGGTGGACACAATTTTCACAGGAAAAAAAAAAAAGTAAAGAAACCTTTTCTTTTTTTCTGTCCAGATTGAAAAATGTTATCTTTTCTTATTTTTTTCTTTGGTATTTGTTGTTCTCCAGCCTTTGATGGCCTCCCAAACAACTTTGCCATCTTTCTGTGCATCCGTGATGTTCCCATATTAATGTGAGTCATTCTCACAAAAAAGCCTGGGACTCAATTGCCTGCATGAGGAACTACAGTTTATCTCTGTTGAGTTTCAGGAGTTATGCCAGCAGAGTCTCTGACCCTATGCAATGTGATCTCAGTCACTGGCTTGTTCTGCCACCTTTCCCTTTTCTTTTTGCTGTATCCAGCTTGTTGAAGCACCAGAACACTGTATCACCCATTTAAAAGGACCTTCAAAAAAACCTCAGACCCAGATATATGTGACAAAATTGTGGTCTAAGCAAAAAAAAATTTACTTAGAACCTGAAAAGAGCTGGTTGGATGTCAAAGAAATGCCAAAAAAATGTTTTTGCTTGAAGTTTTCTTCTTAATCTACCTGACAATCTACCTTAATAATAATATTGTGTTTACTAATTAGAAAGTCTACACTCAACAAGAATGCAAATACCATCAGTAAATGTGCATGAGTGATTTAAAATGGAGTAACTACTGGCATATGCAGACACATATCTCTAAAAATGAGTTGCAACACATTGTAAAAGTCACACCCATTTCATAAAGCTTTCTTTACTACCCTATCAAATGAGGGCAAATAATCAGATGCAGCTTCTCATGTAGACAAAGACATTTATTCTAGCCAAAGATGGCATACAGAGAGATGCAAATAGAAGGGCACGAATTCACTCCCCACCCTCAGCATATGGTTTTGCCACAGTGTTGTATTTTTATTTGTGCATTCAAAAGCTGCTTGGCCTTTTCATACAGTCAGTTCAACTCTGCTTGCATCTACTCCCACGACTATCTGTTTTGTCAGTCTGGGTTACTCCAAAAAGGTGCAAGGAGGAATGATTAATTTACCTTGAACCCTTAGAGGGAAATAATGACATGAGGTTAAGTAAAAAAATAGCCATATGGCAATAGTCATGCGCATGTTGGTATTATACTCGTGGAAACTGCATTGGGTGAATATCAGGGTGAACAGTTAGAAAATGCCAGGCACAAATGGATGTTTTATGATGCAGTTTTTGATTGCATGATCATATGGTCCCTTCACCCTAACCTCTGCCCCCATGGTTTCCTTCTTCCTTGTGTAGGGTGGAGCTGTCTTAAGGATGAATCAGTGAAGGCATCTGCTTTCTAAATGGCTCTTTGGCATTTGTGGCAGACAGAAGGTGCAGAGGGAATGAGGCTGAGGAGCACTGCAGAAGACAAAATAGGTTTTGGGTGAATACAGTTGGTGATGGGTGATTCACATATCCCAAACTTTTACTAATGATCCCTGACATCTAAGCTTTATTTTTGGGTTTGTGAGCGACACCCCTGGCACACAACTTGAGGGGCACAATGAACACAGAAAGCACTGTATAATGTTAAGGATGTGGAAAAGTTAGAAATGGCCCAAAACTGGAGGAGACCTTTAACAATTCCTTCATGGCTCAGTTCTGCATCAGTGAAATAGAGACAAATCCAGAGTCTGATTACAGGCTTTAATGAACTTTGATACTGTTGCAATTAGTGCAACAGAAAAAATATATGAGAAAATGAATAATTCTGTTTTCAGGGCAGTATTCAGTAAATAAGACCTAGGGTTATTCACTGAGAAATAAGGAGAATACAAAATAAGGAATAGCTGCTCATTATCTGACTACTGTCCATCTTATTCACAAGATAAGAAGAAACCTGTGGAAAACCAGTGTGGGACTGCATAATTAGATGGGACAGGGCTGCAGGGATGTCCCTTCTTCCAGTATTTCCCAACTTTGCATCTTGATGGTGTTCCCTCTTTACAAAGCAGCTTTGCACATCTGCATTTTACCACCCACAGCCAGCTGGAACACAGGGTCTGGGCAGAAGGAGGTTTCCACAGCATGAACACAAGTGGTCTGCTTCATCTTTGCCCCTTACCCCTTGTTCATCCTCTCCTGACCTCATCTATTTAGTCCTGGTTGCCACTTCTCAAACTCCTTAATCCAGTCCTAACCCTCTGTCCACATCCTCCCCTGCCTCCTAGACTGTTTATTCCAGCTTGGATTTTGTTTACCCTGCACTTGTGCCTTATTTTCCATGCTGCCATGGGTGTCAGCAGGTGTCCTGGGGATGCAACACAGGCTCCCTGCCCCAGAAGTGGGGAGCCACTAGTCTAACAGAGACAAGGACAGGTCCTGACTTAAAGCTCAGATGAGCTGGCTTCAGCCTGGATGTTTCTCAGGCATCCCTATCCCAGTCCCATCAGTGCCCATATGTGTGCTACTCAGCTACCAGCGAGGATGTGATTGAGGCACTGGTGCCATGGAGAGGTATCTGATGTTATAAAGACATGTTTAATCTCTCATCTCACCTGATCTCTCTCTCTAAAGACCACAATACGTTATGGAAGGGATTGTGCCAGCTGAATATTGCCTTATTTGTACAATATATTTCTTGAGCCTGATCATGGAGTATTTACTGAAAAGATTAGTCCTGTAAGTAATTAGTCTTGCTGGAAAAGAGTTTCAGTGGCACTAGATAATACTCTAATTCCCTCTATCCAAAATAATTTAATCTCTTCTAAATGAAATCCATTTTTCTAAAGAAAAATTACTTCCACAGTATTATTCCAAACCTGGCCGTGGAGACATCCAGGTTTAGATGAAGCAGTAATGATTTCACCTAACTTTGTCTTTCAGCTCCTAGAATTCAGCTACTAGAATTAATTGAGCGTGTAATTAAGGAAGGGTTTTCTTACCAATACGATCATGTCTATAATTAAAATCTCACACAAATGCGTATGTGGAAGAATAGGGCAGGGCAGAGCAGGGAAGAGACCAAAGTGTCTGACAGGTTTACATCAAAGGACCTGAGCTCCTGCAGCTCTAAGCCAGAGGGAGGGGAGGAAGGGAAGATGAGACTGGCTGATAACTGACTTGATATATTGTTTTTGACCTCCTGTCTTCAAAGCCCCAAGTGGTTTGAGTGCAGTCTACCCAGGAGATTGCTTCTAACTTTAATGTTACTTCAGCAGAGTCAAGCTTCACAAGCATTTGTGCTACCAAGCCCCAGATGAGCAGAAGAGCAATGATAGTTTCATGTTTTCAGAGACTGGAATGGGTTTGGCTTCTTCTTTGGGCTGTGCCCCATGGGTGCTGCAGACCAGGGGACCCCGTGACATGCCACGAGAACCACCACGTTCCTCTGGGTTTTGTCACATGGGAGACCCATGAACAAGATCTCATAAAAGGAGTGGTGCACTTTTATTACTGTTATTTATACTGCATTTACTATTAAATCAGCCTTTAATAGCGGTGTTCAGCCTGTGATATGTGATCTGAGTCAATGGCTGTGCCTGGGGATGGCTGCATTTTGGGAGGTTTTGCTGTTCTGAATGTGGGGAGAGGCTGGGTCCTGGGAAGCTGCAACGTAGCACCTCCACAAAAGCTGAATTGCACAAAAGGGACAAGCGCTTTCTCTAAAACACCCAAATGGGGACCTGGAGCTTGAAGAGAAGAAGGGATGGACTCCCTTAGCTGGTCTGCCATGTGTTGTGATGCCCTGTGACTGTATTAGGGAGTGGAAAACCCCCCTCCCTCATAGTATAACCAAGCTAAGGACCAAGGCACCAAGGAAAAACACAGGTGTGGTGGGTGTTACATGAAAGAAGGAACCCTGAGAAGGAAAACTGCCCTCTCATTTGTTTGATACCTGCTCTACTCAGGGAAACAGGACTTTGTGTGTTTATTGACATTATTATATGTTTATAAATTACTTCAAAAAGACACCTGTATCTGTCTGCTCTGAACTGGAACAACCTGCAGGGCCTGGGATTTTTGTCTTGCTGGTTGAAACCCAAATGGGGTCAGACTTCTGGTCTTGTAGATTTGGTGGGGTTTATATTGCAATGTAGATAAAAGAGGAATGCAGGGAAAGCTAAAGTACATTAGGTGTGCGTGCTCAGGAAGAAAGCCCACATGCCCAGGTGTGTGCATATTTTTACGTTCTTCTAAAACCAGTAAAATATTATAATAACCAACCACTACTGAAGTGTGTGCTGGGGTTCTCTAGAGCTACGCTCGGATGCACTGGTCACGGATCAGGCATTTTGTACGTGAAATACGCATTGTGCAAGTGCTTTATTGCATTCTATATAGTCCCAAACATTAAATGCACACAGTCCCTACCAATAACTGCCTTCAGAATGACCTAATATATCAGACAGCCATGCAGGAGAGCTTTTTTCCTCCATAGATAACTAATATGCTGGCATTTTGGGACAGCCATCATTTTTGCTTCATAATCATCCTCGCAACTTTCCCATTTGTTTCAGCTTTCCCATTTTTACAGCAGGTAAGACTTTATGACCTTCCCCAGCAGATACAACCTGTGATTCACAGCTAAAAGCAAGTGGTTCTGTCTGAGTTCTGCTTTTGAAAAGGATGGCCAATTGCCTCCCCAACAGCTGCCCATTAAGCAAACTGCTTAATGAAAAGACTAGGAATATGGGTGCTCACCAGTGTATTTTCTTTGCACTTATTAAAAAACCTCTGAAGACTGTAACCCACACACTGAGTTAGTGAGCTTTATGCTCTTAATTGTGTCTTTGACACTTTTCTTTGATTCCTCCAGACCATGCCTTGTCCTACTGTATTTCAAAGCTTATTATTATTATTAATTATTATTATGTTATTATTACTATTGTTGCTACTATTAATTTCAGTTTGGTATCATTGTAGTTTTTACATAGCCCCCTAGCACTCTTTTCTGTGAGGACCCAAGAGAAGGTCCTTGGGCAATTCCAGGCAACCTCAGCTGCAGGAAGGTTTTGGGAACCTGAAATGTTCCTGAACACCTCTGCTACAGCCTGGGCTTTGCACAGGCTGAGCAAGACATGGAGAAACAAGGCCAGGGTGCAGGCTGGCTTGAGCTGGGACATGGTGTCTGAACAGTGGGAGGTGAGCAGGGCATTTTGGAGCAGTTCCTATTGCCATCCCCTGAAAGGAACCAGTGGCATTTGATACACAATATGAGAGTTTTGGCTATCAAGACATGCTATGATCATCCCAGGCTCTGACACGACAAGGTACCAAGCTGATTTTCATCTCCCAGCAATGTTCTGATGCTCTGCTGGTGATGGCAGAAGGTGGGACCCCAACCAGGTGACTGTGCTGTCTGTGAAAGGCAAAGAAGTCCCAGCATTGTGGTCATCCAGGTCCATCTGAAGGGCTGTCTGGTGGTCATCATGGGAGCGCTCAGCAAGAACTGAACCACCTCAACCTGGTGTGTACCCAAGGGTGCCCCGTGCTAGGACAGTGTAGCCTCAACTCAATTGTGCTGCTGAGGATGCTGAGAAAGGACAGCATCACCCAGCCATTTAATCCCAGGTGAGATATCAGAATCTGCCCTGCAATCCTTCTTCCTTTAAAAACAGAGGCAAAATGCCCCCATTTCCTCCCAGCCCTTCAGTACGGAACATTTGGGGACAAGGATTGTCTTCTCATCATATGTTTGGCCAGCACTAAGAATATAAGTCCCCATGCTGGACTTTGACCTCCTAGTGTTACTGGAATGGAATTCTCATTAAGAGTGCAGTGTCCAGCTCCTGCCCACGATACAGAAGGATGCTTTCCCCCGGCACAGTAAATAACCTTCTCCTGCTGTGACTGCGTGCGAGGGCAGGGCCCAGTCAGGCATGGTATCTCACTGCACTGATACAAAGCACAACCGGGGAGGAAAAATAACATTTCAGTTTTATGTTCAATGGTACATTATTTTTAAATCTGGATCAGTTTAGGAAATGTTACAGAAGAACAAAAAGGTCTCTGCTTTTCCAGAGGCATAACGTTACGGTAGAGTTATTCCAAAGCCAAACTCTGCTCTGAGTTATGCCTCTACATCCTCTCTCCCAGGTATTAATAAAATTATGATTAACAGTAGCAGACATAGGACTTCATTATTTCTTGAATTGCCTTTCTTTCTAACCATCTACAAGCTCAGAGAATTACATACGGCCTCATTAACCTTTGAGTCAAACTGCTAATAATAAGGCAGGGAAGGAGGCACCCCCTCAGCAGCTCGGCAGACTGTGTGAGTACCCCGTGGAAAGGCTGTGGAGAGGGCACCGGCGCTTCCCAGCCCATGCTACAGACTTCATGTGGCCATGTTGGCTTCTGGGTGATTGCATGGGAACCCAAAAGGTTTGGGTGCTCACTGACTATGTGACATTACTCCAGGCAGGGGGTCTGAAGGCCCCAAATGACTTTGGAAATCACAGTCTCTGAGTGTCATTAACACCTGTACGTGGCTATCGTAATGGGATATTCAAAATGGGAGTTAAATACATAGTGATATCAAAACAGGGATCTGAGACTCCAGAGGAGGAATGTGCATGTTTCTGGGGGAACATGTGCCCCCTTTTGCCACTTGATCTTTTGCCATTATTAAAAATACTGAGAATAGTTTCACAACATATGCAAAGGACTTACTCTGCATCTTGGCTTGTACAAGAGTGCTGTAAGGTGATTTTAAGATGCGTAGCTCTCCATACAGCACAGGATCCCAACTTTAACTTCCACAGGACAGCTTGTGAGCTTAAAGTTAAGAATCTTCTTAGATGCTTTGCTGCGTGCAGCCTCATACTATAATAAAATATATGCTTATGTAAACCTCTTTTCAGTTACCATTCAAGGGGGTTAAAGACTAGAGCAATCCCATCTATAGGTGTAACTCAGGCTCCAGACTTCCCTTTCTCTGGGGCAATTTTCCCTTCCAATTTCCTCTGGCGATCTCAAAGGCCAGTCATCACAGCCTTCTGCTGTTCAAGACTCACGGGGGATGTGGTACCTCCCAAAATTTCCCTGCTTCAAGCTGCCATGAACTTCTCTAAGTAAGGCACAAAGGAGAACTTAACCATTCTTTTTGAGAGATCTGGTGGTCAAAAACTAAATTGCTTTGAAAGTAGAGCCAACAGGGTTTAACGAGTAAACGGTAACACCACAGGAGTTTGCTAATCCCCAAAATCTATAACAAACAGATAAAGTTAATAAGATTCAATAAGAGAAAACAGCCCTATTAAGGTTTTAAAAGCACTATCTAAACATTACACACATTATTTACTGAGTTCCCTAGCTGAATTCTCTGTACACAGGAACACTCAAAATTCATTATCTTTTGATGCAAAGCTTAGTAAATTCAATGGTAATTAATCTCCATTTACCCTCCCTGTGTGTTTCCGAACAGACGAAAAGTTCATTGAAAAAGTTCTTTCAGCTGGACTGAGAGAAAAGCAGCTCTTTGATAAACAAAAAAAGCACCAAACACAAGCTTCTCAAAGGAAAACAGAGCAGCTAGCCAGTTCTGCATGGTTTAAGCCAGGTGCTCATTGCAAATTCAGTAGCATGCACTGGCAAGTGTCAGCAGCAGAGAAACTGAAATTACTGAAATTCTTATGCCAGTGTAATTTGCTGAAGGCGATGCACTGAGGGTTAAGGCAAATTGTGCATGTGTTGAGGATTATAAAACAAATTAAAATGGTGGCTAACAAAAGGAGTGCAATATTTATGCATTTCTTCATTCTTTTCACTCCGTGGTACTCAATCAACTTCACGCTCTCTTAAGGTGGCGTGGGGACGTTGTTATTGTGTACATTCATTTGCTCTTAAAAAAGGGGCTCAGACATACTAGGCTACAGAATTCAACTGATTCTGGTGATATTTATCAGTATCATCATTAAACCACCAAATAGTTACATCCCACTATTACTTCTAGTCATGTGAAATTTAATCATCAACATCAAAAATGCACTAAGTTTTCTATTCAATACATTCCACTTATCTCCTTCAGTTTTGATAAACCAGCCAATTTTACCACACATTCCTTCACTTTCCTTTAAATTCCTGCATTTGTGCATCGCAGTTATAAAAAAGTAGGAATGTATTAATCACCCAAGACTTAGTGCAGTGGATTCCATTACATGGTGTAACACACTTAACGTTTGATATCCAATTTACCTCAACAAATATTTTAAAGAGTTTCTAAGTTATTAAGCACCCACTCTGTGACCACCCAGTATGGCCCAGTAACCAAATGGGTTATCACTTTGTGGAATGGGAAACAAGTCCCCTTTGAAATATACTTTTGGCTGTGTATTCCCAGCCCTCTGCCGGCAAGGCCTCTCGTGGAGCTGGATGGAGAGGTGAGGACACGTGCCCATGTCTCTGCCCTGCATGCTGTGTCGAGCATCTCAGCTCCAGCCCTCCTGCACTGTAAACTGGGCTTTTGAATTCAAGATGTGCCCACCTGTCCCTCTGCCAGCTCTGATGTGGGGTGGGAACCTCTATGAGCAAAGGGGACCAAAGAGCTGACAGCAATCGTATTTTCAGTCACCACTGCGAGATTCACCAAAGCCCACCTGCAGGGATTTGAACCTCGTTTTAATTACAGAGACCTTTGCATGTTTGGCTATGAGAGGCAGATGCATGTTGTCCTCACCCCTTGGTGACAGATTGTGAGAGATGCCTGCAAGAGTCAGCCCTTACTCCTACCTACCCATGGAAACAAAGCAAACAACTGTGTGTTTTTTGATTTTCTGTCTAAATTAGAGCAGATTGAATATAGCTGCCTGGGACACTAAAGATAAAACTGAGCATTTATTTGCATTTCACTGTAACATGGGGATGCTTTCACACAGGTTAAAATCTTGGAGCTTGCAGATGCTCCAGGCCCGCTCCAGGGAGCGTTGCCGGAGATGACCAGGAGCCCACTGTCCTTCATGTCACCATGGTACAAACCAAAGGACAAAAAAACTTCCAACTAGTCTCCAACAGTTGCAGCTTAAGTGTAAAGCAAGCAACAACAGATGGGATCAGGCAGACGGGGGAGTAGAGGGGAAAAAATAAGGCGGTACTAGGGAGTGTGACAGGCAGGGGTCTCCGCACATCGGCAGCCTTGCTGTTGTCAAGTTTTTCTGTAGGCATCACATATTAAGGTTGTATTTGGAGAATTACAGATTTTACACTTGATTTTCTGGCAAGTGAGCGTGGAGCCACTGCCAGCTATGAAACATCTTGGAAATGAGATAGTTTTCAAATCTATTCAGGTGATCTTCTCATTGTTATGTCTCTGAAAGGTAAAGATGTAAGGGTTAAATCCTGATCTTTATTACAGGAAGTCTATTTGAATATCTCCGTCAGCTGCCATGGAGCTGCTCTAGATTAACAGCAACGTAACACCGACGTCAGGGTCTGGATCTTCAAGAGCATCATGTCAGTTTTACATCATTGCAATTGATGGTTTAAAATCATATTGTTTTGGCTTGAGAAGGTTTTCCTATACACAAAGGAGGTCAAAATCTGTCCCTTTCTCTGATATTAGAGCAGATTGGGATCCAAAGGATTGTGTCTATATTCCCAAGCAGATTCTTCTATAGGATCAATAAATAACCTTATAATGGTAATTGAGATTGTAAGTTATGAATAGCATTATTAGGATTTACATTCCAGCTGCAGCTACGAAGCAAGTAGACGAACAAACATAATACCCAGTCCCGGTCCACTTCCCTTACTCTGTCATTTTTATAGCTGCACGCGTGCTGGAGGTGCTGATAGTACACACGTCTGACTGTAATCCACGCGTTAACCTGATAGCGCACCAATTCTGGGAGAGACTGCCTCCAGCAATCATTTCAAGCCTGGTTAAAGGAGCAGAAAAGAAACACCAACTAAAATGTTTAAAGTTACATTTTCTAATAATGGAAATGAGATCTATCGGGCAGGTTTTTTTGTTTTCTATTCTCTGATTAAAAAAAAAAAAGTAATACTGAGAAATGCCTTACAAAGACTATCACTAGTGTATGTATTCCTCAATAATGAGAGGTGTGAATGGCTGAGTCCATAATCTCTTATAAGTCTTTCATTCAATAAACTGCCTGTTAGCATTTTTCTTGGTAATTCAGAGATATATGAAGTTGGTAGGTCCTTTTTTAAATCCCCAACTTACTGGGAAAGACAAAAAAGGACTGAATTAAAGTGGAAAAAAAATTACTCCTCTGGAGAATTACAGTACAACCACTTGCTGGCAAATTATTATTATTTAAATCACTTTTCTAGCTTTTAATATTGAAAATACTTTCAATCATTGAAGAGCCTTTGATTTAAGGTAGTGGATGGCAGGGATGTAATTGAGGAGACCAGACTAGCTGATTTGCCTCAGCAGAGACTGGACCAGATGATTTCTCAGAATTTTTTCTAGTCTGGCATTTATATGAAACAGCTCTGGTCTGACTACACCTTCAAAACTGTTTGCATTTAAGACATATGAAGATACCCTGTTGCCAGCAAGAATTGTCATTGATTTCCAGTTCTCCCAGTCCTGAGATACAATACAACAGGGTTGGACTGCATGTGGTGATGGACTGAAATCAGAAAGATTTACCCAAGGCAGTTACCCCATGGGATGGAGGCAGTGGCTAAATAAAATACAATCAGGATTCAGTCTATCCCCCAGGACCATGCAGAAATAATAGCATGGAAGGAGATTTTACAAACTAAACCATCACCGTATTTGTCTCTGGCTTTTCCCTGCTGGAATTCAAGTTTCTTTAATGACGAGGATTAACGGCAAATCTTTAAAGAGAGTTGGGAGCATGAGAAGGCAGCAGACAAGTGCAGCAATTCCTTAGGTCTGCACGTTCACTTTCTCTTTTACAGCTTTCTGGTCTGGGTCTGCAACAAGAGGTCTCCCACCCTGGCAGGGTATTTGGGCACAAAATCGCCCTCTTTGCTCGTCCGTGCATCCCTTGCTGCTGAAAATACCGTACTGGGGTAGTCCACCGGCACCATCCATCCCTCCCCGCGCTGCAGGTACGCTTTCCCCGAACGGCTCCCTGGGGAGCACACACAGGCACACAGACACAATGAGAGCCTCCGACTGGAAATTCAAACAAAAATATGGCTGTCTACTCCAAAAGGCAAACTCATTTACAAAGGTCATCTCTGTCGAGGAAGAGTAATGGGTTACTCCCCTCTTGGAGGCAACTGCTGTCACTCCTCTGCCGAGTTACATTCATGAGTGTAGTTTTGAAAACGAAGGGGGAAAAAAAGAGAGGGAGAGAAAAGAAAAGAGACAAAAGCTCGGCAAGCCCCCTATTCACAGAGCTAGCCCTGCACCTCCCCTTCCCCTCCTTGGGTAAAAGCAGCTTCAAAAGACATTAACATCTTCCCCTACCTTCGTTCTCATCGGAGACAGAAGCCCTTCCATTTTGGTCCGATCCTCATGCCAATCCTTGTCCCCCAACTTAGTCTCTTGTCCCTGTCTCAAGCATCCCACACGAACAAGAGCATGTCAGGGACCACCAGCGACACCCTCACGGCAGCTCGGCCAGCCGCCAACCTGCCAACTTGCAATCCTCAGTTGCGTGGAGCACTGTTCCTGGAGAGACCTTCCTCCCTCTCCCTCCTCTCTCTCTCTCTGCATAATCTGCCTGCAGCTATGTTTGTACCATCGCGGCTGACAAACGATCCCTGCTTTACGTAATGCATTCAGCACAGGACAAGCGATCCCAGCCCAGCCGCGGGGATCTGGTCGGCGGCAGCAATGGGAAGGTGTGGGACTTTGCCCTGCCTATTGTGCCTCTGGGTTTAATCTGGTAACATCCCCGTGCGGGGCTGACACTCGTCGGCTCTCTATGCTAGCTAGGAAAGCACTGAGAAAACTTCGTCACCGTGGAAAGATTGCACATTCCCTGGGATTGACTTAAAGGGGAGTAATCGTCATTCCAAGCTTCAGCCCAAGTGGTTTTCCCTGCTTGGGAAACGCCAACAGTTGGGGCATTTTCTGCTGGGCACGTTTGCTGTCGGCGAGTGACCAAACCCACGCTGAAAGGGAATTCCTGTCAATTGTCAACCGGGAATTGAGAGAAAGAAAGAAAGAAAGAAGGAGTGAAACAAAAGGAATATAGTCCTGCAAAGCTGATCAGCAAAAGGTACTCGCTGAATACATTTCTATTAGCATTTTAATTTGGATCAGAGCATGCTTTTGTGGAAAATTCCCTAATTGTCCCCACTTCATTCTGGTTTCCATCATAGAGGGATGCTGGGACTGAATCTCTTTTGGAGAAAAATCCTACTGGAAAATGGGGTTCAGACCCGCAAACACACCAGTGTTCAGTCCACAGGGCCAGACCAGACCAGTCCAAAGTAAAAGCCCTCTGAAACGTTGTCAGATGAGCACCAGCTGCCCATCACTGCTCCAACAGTCGGCTCCCCCCAGGGCCACCCCAGTTCCTAACACAGACACAAATAAGGCTCCCCTTCTCCAGCCCAGGGGATAACTTTCCACATACCAATACCCAATTGTTGTCCAGAAATGAAATTAAAAACCATGTTACACCACCAGAACCTGATTTTCAGTGTTAGAAAATCACTGTCGGGCTGGTTGGAGCATACCACAGGTGGAAATTTCTAATGCCCTTTGAACATCAGCTCTTCTTTGAGGCTGCAAAGCTACATGCTCAATCACTATCTGATTAAGGCACTGAGCTGCGATCTGGTTAAACTCCTGGCATTGCCACATGTTCCTTGGATGACCATGGGGGTTCACCTCATTTAGCTTTCGCCATCTAAAACTGCCCTCCGGTCCGAGCCAGCCACTAAGGCTCCTGCAAGGCCAATGAGAGAGACAGGCTCTGTCCCAAAGTGATTGGCTCCAAATGTCCAAAGCCAAGAAGAATCCTGTCCTCAGGTCCTCTGTGGCTCCTCACCCCTCCATAAACCCCTCCTCTTGCTGCGGTTTCATGCTTCAGCTGCTCAGGCCAGGGACCATCTCTGCCCACATGCACCCTTCATGCTCAACACAGGATCCTGGAGGCTGCCCCAGGATGGAGAGGGTGTGAGGGAATATGTTCATGGTGGTGTATGAGGACACAGGGTGCAAAGCCTGGGGTAAACCCAGAGATAGATATGACCCCTGCCCTGGCAACCCCCAGCAGAAGTGCACCCAGGCAGTGGCACAGATGAGGGTGTTCGACCCCACACATCCCTGTGGGGTATCTCTCTGTATCTCTCCCAATCCTTTCGACCTTGTAGATCTTGCAGTATTAGGGCATTTTCTTATTATTCCTTATGGGGTAAAAATAGGGAGGGGAGGTGCCCCCTACAGTGATTAATATTAATTTCAAAGATAATTAGCTGTTCTCAGCCAAACTCAGCTCCTTATTAAAAGTGAACAAATCTGATCATATCATATTGAAGGCAGAGATAAGTTTTCCGGAGCTAAAGAGACACTGTACAATGCTGGCACACTCATCTATTTCTTGCTGGATGTATATGAATATGTTTTGCTATTGGTATCTACAAGACTTTAATAAGACTTTGAATAAATGGCAGCAGGAATTCCAGGCTCCAGTAAAACAAGACCGTTGTGATTTTTCAGACTCTGATGTGAGGTTTACAAGTCTGTGCATCTGCGAAATATTTTCTCCTCCAAATAATTGGGGGAATTTGACTCTCCAGAGTGTCAAGAGGAACTTAAAGAGAGAGAAGCATTTGGGAATTTTGGAGATCTGAGGCTATGTGGTCGAGCTCTAACTCAATATGATAACGAGGATGGTGCACCCATGGTAGCGTACGAACGCCCAGTTCTCTTTTAAGACTCGGTTCTGCTTTGAACTAGGCTAAACCGCAGTGCCTCATGAGGTTTCCTGTGTTATCGCTGTTTACAAGCAAAAAAAAAGGTAGTTTTCCTAAAGGCCGAAAGAGTAATTCAGTCTGGGTCCAGAAAAGCAAGCTGGGGCCTTTCTGGTTCAGCAACACTCAAAGCCTCTCTGATGTGAACGGATTGGGGAATTGTGCTGATACTGCATGAGTCAGAGCAGAGCCCAGCTCAGCAGGATGAGCAGGAACGGGAAAGAGGACGGAGCTGTTTGAGCAGCACCCGTGGCCGTGGCTGTGAGCCAGCAGTGAGCCTGCCTGTCCGGGAAGCGCGGGCTGCGACCCCCAGCTGCATCCTGGAGGATGCTCTGGGCCCCCAAGTGGGTTATGAACATGGCATTACCATGAGCCACAGCTGAAGTGGTGTGTGACAGCAAGGTCTGTCCACATCCACCTTCACCAGTGGGGCCAGGAAAACCAGCTGGCTCTGCTTGGTCAAAGTTTCGGCATGGCTTCCCGGAAAGCATTGAGGCTGGCAGTTTCCAGTAAATGTAAGAGCTGGAGCGGCAGTGGATGGATGGGGATCTTGCATCATATTTCATCCTCCCCTCAATCTCCAGGCACCAGGTAGGACTTGAGCTCTACTAGTATCTCAGCAGATACTCTGCTTTAGCCTATGCAGCCACCAACCTGTCCTTCATGTGCCACAGGAGCAGGATGACCACCCTCTGCATGCATCCAGCCTGTTTGCAAACCCCTTTCACATTCAGAGCAATAACTTTACAACTGTGAGAGCCAAAGAAGTTTATGTTCACTTTAATATGAATATTTTAGTTGCTGTAGTCAAGAGGACAGTGCATGATAGTGTGTACCATGGTCTCACACTTTGTTCCTCCCCTGGGCTGCGACTCATGGCAATGCTCAAATTACCACAGACTTGTTCAACAGCCTCTGGTCTTGCGATTTTTCAGATCAAAGGCACTACAGAGGCAAAAGAAGCATGTGAACACTTGCTTTCTCATCCTCTTTCTCAGGAGGGGAGCAGCATTTGACTCAGAGCCTGGTCAGTTACACCCAGTGTATCTCAGGTTCTCCATCTGCAGAAGAGGGGACCCACTTATCTGGTTTGCACAGATGTTGCAGAGGTTCATCCTGTCCTTCATTCAACGCACCTCATTCTAGATGAATTGTTTAAGCTGGGAATATAGTTTCTCTTGGCTCCTTAACTAATCATGGGAGCAAGATAGATACCTTGAAACCCCTTTATATTATCATAATAGAAACGTCTGCAGGAATCTAGAGAGCAGTCCAAGGTAGATGTCTGCCTTGGAGCTGAATCTCTTTCTACGCTCTGCTGACTGCATTGACAGACCTCCATGGACCCGAATGACAGCAGAGATATCTGCTGACATTTAGCCAAGAAGTTGTAAATGGCTGAATTTAGGTGTCTGACTCTGGAGCTGAATCCTGTCCCAGGTACCTGGTAGTGGGGAAGATGGCCAAAACCCCAATAATATTCACTGTTAGGCTATTGGCTGAGGGTCCTAGAAACAGCCAAACTCTCTATGGCTCTATATCTGAACCCTCAGCTTTCCTTTTTTTCACCCACTCTGGGTGCATCCAAGCCTGGATGAAACTTCTGTAAATTGAAACCCTTCCTAACCATTGGGGTGGGGATCCCAATACAGAGAGCGCCAAGTTGTGCTGCCTATAACAGTCCTGAAGAGCAGTGGAGTTTGGATTTGGACCCATTCTCCATTTTTGTCTGATGCAAAGAGCTGCCATCACCTCCTGCCTGCCACCCCCCAGACCTGCTGGTGGCCAGGACAATAGGCGCTGCCAAAGCCCAGCCGTATCTTGCATGCATGCAACCTCGCAACTGGTCATTTCATCCTGCGAACAAAAGGTAGCATCATGCTGTTGCCATGGCAACATCCCACCATCCAAATGGCTATGGCATCATATAAGGGAAGGGGGGAAACATCCCAGTCACATACCGGAGCTGCGCTGAAATGTATCTTATATTTAGAACAGGCGGCGTGGGGAATACTAATGAATATTTAACACTCAGAGCGCCTTCCGTGCTTGCTTTTTATTTTTGTTGCATACTTTCCATAAGCGCAACATTTGCTTCCAAATGGTATGAATATTATTGTTACTGTGCTGCTCTCGTCACTGCTTCTCCAGTTTTCCCCCGGTTTTCATTTCTGTGAATAGAAGTCAAAACCAGCACACAACCCTCGCAAAAGTAGCATTTGCGAATCAGGACCAATGCCTGCAGCAGGCCGGGGAGGTTGAGAAGGGAACTGGGATGTTCGTGTGATCCAGTTTCCCACCCTGTCCCTGTTGTATTTAGATTGTGACTTTTACTACAAGTCTACTGATATGATAACAAAGGCAAACTCATCAGGGGTTATCTAAAAATGGGTAAGATTTGCTTATGTCCTACAAGAACCAGCCCCTTTTAGGGCTTCCCCCCCCCCCCCCCCCCCCCCCCATTAAAAATAGCTGCTTTCAACAATTAGTTCTCTGTGCTGTGGAAAAAAATAAAAAAAATCTAACTTTGTGTCACTCATCCAGAAAAATCACACAACAGAAAAGTCCTGTAACTCCTTTCTTCTTCTGTATTTTTTTCCTAAAGGGTGAATAGTGAAAAAAAGAGGGTCAGACCACCCAGAAGCCCAAATTTTAAATATTTTAACGTGCTTTTTTATATGACACACTTTAAAAATCTGGCAAAGGTGCTGTGCATGGCGGTGAGTCCCACCCACTACTGCCAGGGCTGCGCAGAGGGCGCAGATTGAGCACCTTCTGGTGATAAGCAAGCTGATTTTTTTTGAGAATGGCAAGGGGAAGCGAGACCCACACTGGCTGGGGTGGCATGGGTCATAGGTGCCCACCTATTTGGGTGCCGCTCATAGCACTGCCTGCCTGGGGACTCCTGTCTCCAAGAGGCAAGGGGAGGTCACGGCATGGCACAGATCGCAAGTTGTGCTGATGGCTGGGTGCATCCTCTCTGGGATGGCACTACCTTTTCAGCTATAGATTAATTTATAAACAGGGTTTGAAAATGTGATATTTCAGATCTCATTCTGAAGTAATCTCCTGGCATATATAAAGCTTTGTTCTCAGAAAAGGCCAGATTCTCAGCAATGATTTTTAGAGTGAAATGTGGTCTTTTTACTAGCCAGTGGCAAGGCATTGGGGTCTTTTTTGAACCTAGCAGTGCTGCAAAAGCTGCTGGGTTCCTGAAAGCTTATCTATGTGCTCCCTGCTTGGTACCGCTCCAAGGCACCAAGGATACAGGCGTAATTCAGCTGGCAGCTTTGTCGGTGATGAAAGGGGAGGAACTGTGCTGTACTGGGTGTGTTACTTTGGCAGCACTGAGAAACAGGAGCTGTGTTTATTTGTTGCCAGTTATAGGGTGTATTTTCAAAACTGACAAAGGATGTTTTCCTCTCCAAGGTTGCCAGTGGAGTCCTTTGAGATCTGCCCTGTGGCTTCAGAGGGAGAGGGACACGCCTCTGGGGAAGTAAACAAGGGGCAGACCCATGCTCTTTGCAAGCTGTTCCACTGGTGCAGCATTTGCATGAGTAAGTGTTGTCAAAATCATTTGCCAACTTACCCTTATATGGCACCAATTCTAGTGAGGGCTGGAAACACCAGTAACTTTTCTGGAGTTCATCTTTAAGGCTCTAATGACCTGATTTTTCCAGAACAATTATGCTTCTTCCACGAAAGCAAAGCAATATGATGAATATTAAAGTCTCAAGGTATTAATAGATTGATTTAGCTGCCTTTCCAGATTTGGAAAGCAGACATAAAAAAGTCATATCTGAAGATCATAGGTCTCTTTACAAGGCTGAGAGAGACTGACAGCAAAGCCAGTTTAGCATCCTGCCCTGCTTAGCACGGCTATCAGGGTCTGTCCATCCTCCAACAACAACCAGAAGGCATTTATCTCTACTACACATCAGTGATCTCAGCCATTATTTTCATGATTCCTGTTAAGTCAATGTGGTAGTTTAGGAAGGAAAAGCTGCCTCTCAACCATGCAAGTAGATCACTCCAGCAGCATGGGGACCACTGTGTTTGAAGAAGAGGTCATTCAGATCAGAAAGGTCCCCAGGACCAAGCTCTGGCTTGGTGACCTCAGCAAGGCTCTGACTGTCTTTTTTCTCCTCGCCTCCATCCCAGCTCAGTGTTGCTTTGAGGATCTATAGATGAAAAATGAGAGCTGTAAAGATGAGGCTTACAGACTCAAAATAATAGCTGATGTCCGGAGTCTCTGCCCTGGCAGAGAATATGGCCTCTGGCTGTCCTGGCTCCCAGTGGGTGCAACCACGAGGCTGAGCATGCTGCTTAGTCTTCTGATAAAACCTGTGCTGGAAATACAATGGGGCTTCCTTCCCTAAGCAGTAACAGGAGCTGTATTTTCCTTTCACTGCTAAGTATGTTTGCTGTTGTTGATGTTAACAGTCAAAACACATACAAAGACTTTTACTAGAGCATTAGGTCTATGTATGCATTTTCAACAGTCAGATAGATGATTTATTCATCCACTTCAGTAACCATTCAAACAGGGCACAATGTTCACTACAGGGTAGAAAGCAACAAACACTGAGCATGTTTGGTTTGCAAGAACAAATCAACAGAACAGGATAACAGAAGCTGGTTTTTCTAATGTGAAGGACTCCACTGCCATCCCTGTTAATATCTCTGTCAAATTAAACACTGTTTCCCAAAGATACAACTCTGCTAAAGCATGGCTGTTACGCTCTCCATTAGAAACCTGATTATAGACATTTTATGTCTGTAAAAACACAACCTCTGATGCAAGGTGACTCTCAGATACTCTGCAAATGCTCATAAATCCACTTGATGCTCTATAGATACATCTCTCTGTGTATTGGGAGAGGAGGTCCAGCTCTTGCAGGGCAGACAAGGCATTAAGTGAGAAATAGCCATTTCTCTGAAGTGTAATGTCATTACAACTGTGCAAGTCCTGGACTGTGGTAATTTTGGCCTGGGGAAGAGGAGACAGGGAGGGAATGAATAGAAGTGCTTGGGATAAAGCAGATACAGAAGACAGGGGAGAGGGGAAGAAAGGTGTTCACAAAGTGCAAAAGAATAATAATAATCTGGGGTTGCCCAAAAGCAGTCCTGTAAAATACTATTTCATGCTGAGATTCTTTAATCTTCTTTAAAGGCTGGGTTATTTTTGAAACAAATCAGAGCTCCAACTGAAAAGAGCAACCGAAGACTATCTCCTCTCCAAAATGTCCACGCAGTTTTGGTCCCTCTAAGAGTGAAGGCTGGGGTAGAATTTTGCAGCTGCCCAGCTCTCAGAAGATACATCTACAAGAAAAAAACCCTGTAGGCAGGAGGATCACCTGGATGACAGAGTCCAAGGTAGATCCTGCACGCCCTTATTTGATGGAGACAGGCTGCCTCACTGGACTTGATCAGATGCCTGAAAACAGGACCTGGGGAAACAAGGGATACCTTTGTTTCCCCCTGATGATCCTGCACTTTTTCCTTTTATATATTTTTTATCTTGCTTTGTTCAACCCCTAGTGAATCCCACCCTCTTGAACCCATGCACTGTTCGTAAATTCAGTCATCATTATCTCTGTTAGATTTAACTTCTGGCATGGACAAAAGACACTCCTCCCCTTAGAGCTCAATTGGGGCCCTTGTCACCTTCCCAAATAAAAGCTGTATTGAGCTGATGCCAGTAGGGTGTTGCTGCCTTATGCTGTAATGGATATTTCTGGCTACACACATGCGCCCTCCTCAACAGCTGCCTGTGAGCCCTCCTTGGGTTACGGTCTCCTGTGAACTCCAAGCCTCCCTGGGGATGCCCGTTGGCTGACCAACTATTGTTCACTACATGTCCCAGCTGTGATGGTTTCTGAGCGAGGTTTCATTGGCTTTGGAAAGAAGATGAGAGCTAAAGAGACTCAGAGGTTGGGGATCGCCTTTTTCTTTCTTGCCCATCTACTTTTCAGAGCCCATTCAGCTCACTTAAACTCTTGGTTTTCTCAAACACTTTCACCCTCTGGAGACAGCTCTTTGGGGCAGAGGCTCTAAGAGTCTGCAGAGGTGCTAGCCCTTTTCGGGTGCTCCTTTCACTGCACAAGCCACAGTCATATAGGTATTCTTCTAAGAATATTTCTGATTCTACGTCTCCCTGTTGTCTCATTTCTCCGTCTTTACTGGGCTAATGGGACATTTATCCATCTCCCAGAATGTCAATAAAGATGTAAAATAATGATGCCAGCACAGCATCCCCAGCAAGGCACAGGAGAGCTTCTACATATAATGAATACATATAATCAGCTTGTTTTGAGCCTAAGCAACAATCCCCACTTACATCAAAGCCTCATCTGAATTAATATCTGATGCTGGAATTCATGCCACTATTAGACGCTGTTAAAATTCAGGGACCCCAATCTTTCTTTAGCTGGAAACAACAACCACAAAACTCATGAGCCAGGTCAATCTTCAGAGGTGGGATTCGTCTCAGCTAACTTCAAATGTCTACAGTGTGGCTGGCTCCAGCTCAGCCTCATTATCATTTCTGTACAGTAAGTGGAGTGAACTGGCACTTCTAAGGCTCAAATCCCTCATCCTGTGTTAGGATAAGGTGACGCATGCCCAGCTGCCAAACAGAAGTGCATTTTTGGTGTTTCCCATGCCACAGTCCTGGCAGAAATAAGGATGAAAACATCTCATTAAGTTTTCTGCTCATTATCTTAACACTGTGATTGTCCATCTGAGTTATCCTGCATGCAATAAGAAGGGCAGTCACTGTGCTGGTGGAGCCGAACTTCTTAAAATAATGGTAGATCATATACAATATGGCACAACAGCCAGAAATTGTGATTTAAGGAGATGGGGGTCGTAATTTACCAGTTGCCTGAAACCTGCCCGTTGTGCATGATATTTTCAAAGGTAATGGACAGCAGTTCAATAAGTCAATCAGCTAATTCACTTTACATTAAAGTCTTAGCACCACCTGGATGTAATGACTGCTGGAAACCCAATTTTCATAAGTGTTTCCTCACTCACTTTTTATCTGCTACTACATTTGCAAGGTCATCACCACTTCTTAACTATCCTTCCCTCTTTACCTTACTTTGTTTATTAAAAACAATTTAAAAAGCAGTTCAGCACCATTCTGCAAACACACAGTTGAAGGTCTAGGGAAGGATTCAATTTAGTCAAAGAATAAAATCTGTTGGGTGGGGGATGTCTCCTATTGATTCAAAGGAGGCTGATGTTTGTCTTCTATTAGCGCTTACACAAGTTATGCAGACGTAACCCAAAGTATGTATTATATATCTCCCTCTAACTCTTAACAGGTAAAAATCTCCCACAGCTTCCAGGGAGATGAAGTTCAGCCTTACAACTGGAGGACTGAGCTTTGATCCCCTGAAGAGCCGTAGCCAGGGCTGTTACAAATATTGATTGTCAGAGCATCAATACAGCCAGTGCTGTGGTGCAGTTATTGACGCTGGGATGACTGAAAATAAAAGCCAACAGCGTGACGGTGGCTATAGCATTTCTCCATGAGCACTGGCTTGGCTTACACGTGGGACAAGAGCAGCTCCAAAGCTTCGTGCCCTGGCCAGGGCCAGCAAATCCTTGCTGAGAATTTTGGGCAATGCTGCGATCCACTGGGTTCAGCATGTGGTGGCTCTTACCCATGTGGAGCATGATTTCTTGTACGTCTCCATGGGGAGAGGGAGCCCATCTTGGGGGTGTGGAGCAGGGACACAGGTCTACTCTGTCCTCTGCCTTCTAATCCCTTGAGGGTTTTGGGCAAGTTATGTCGCAAACCCCTACGCACTTGGTTTTATCCCTCTGAAAGTGGAGATAATCTATACCTCAGAGGAACATTGCATGGATAAGTCAATTAACCATGAAATCACAGATGGGAGATGTAAAAGAAATGCAAAGGATTTGTTCTGCAGAGCAACCCTGCCAGGCACAAGTACATTTTTAGATCCTTTTCTTTTTTTTTTTCCCCTCTAACTAAAAATCACTAGCAAGCTGCTCCTTACAGTCCTGCTTAACCTGTTAATGGGGCATCCATACCAATACCAGCTACATCTATAGCTGACCATGGAAAAGTGGGAGGGGACCACCTGGCCTCAGTACCCTTATCCTGGCACCAGGTCACCAGTGGGCTGTGGAGCCCACTGCTCTGTTGCCTTTGCCCAGCAAATACTGCATGTCCAAGAGAAAAGCAACCTTTCCTTGTCTGTGTCACAGATGTGGACCTAAAACAGGCAGAAAACCATATCAGGATGCAGAAAGCTTGCTGCTGGGGTTCAAGGGTGCGATGAGCTGAAGGAGACCCCACATTTTGGACTTTGTGTAAGCCCCTGGCTCTGCTGGGGCCTGAGGGTAAGATCAGGTGTGGGCAGGGTCTTGCTAAGAAGACAGATGTTGCTCCTGAGCACATAAATTATAGGAAATATTGTCAGCAATAAGTTCTTAATGGCAATGAAATAGCAATAGCAATGGGTCGAATTTCAGCAGGAGCTACTGAACCATTCTTGCCCATAATCACCAAAAGTATTTTCTTCAGATGTTTGCAGACTCCATTCTCTTTTGCACGGCAGTGGTCTCCAGCAACGCCAGCACCAATACTTTGGCATTGACTCCCTGCTGGTGCTGTCCCATTGCTGTTACTAGTCACTGCTCTTAAGCATATCTGCCTTTGGAAAGCCAGAACTGGGGGCACATTCCTAGCCTGGCCTCCCTATAATGAATCTTCTTCTACTTGTTCCCTTGGAACTGCTCTTCCTCCGGCCATGATCCTTTGAAGCAACCTTGCTGGTGTGCTCCTCAGAGGGTCTCCATGTTGTGACTGGACTCGGGGACACTCCCTCGAGGTTACTGGACTGTGGCCTTCATCCTCATCTTCAGGGTGTGTTTGCCTGCCAGAGCTGACCACTGCTGATAGTTTCTCCTCCAGATGCTTTTTATTCCTACAGGGCCTCACATAGAAAATCTGGAAATCTATTAAAGGATTTATTTTATTTTTTTTTTTTATTTTAATGCAATTTAAGAACATCTTTAACATCTGAGATTTTGAAAAATCTGTACAGACTATATAGGATTACTCTAAGTCAGTGTCCCATATATAATTAAGTGGTCCTCATTTTAAAAGGTCATTTAGAAACATCATTGGATTTATTACCCATTAGTGATAACCACCTGGGAGGTAAAATTATCTCACCCAAGGAAAACTCATCCTGTAGCACTGCAGCCTGTAAGCACTAGTGTCAGACATGCAGACTATGCTTTCGTGTGATGATTTATCTAGCAGTAGTATGTAGTAAGTGAAGGAGCTCCTGTTGTTCCACAGCCTCCCCAAACCCAAATCTATTTCCCAGTCCCTAGAGCTGGTGTGCCTATTTATCTGCGAGATATTGGACTAGAAAAACAATCTCAGCTAAGAGGAAAAACATGCAAGGAAAAAAAAAAAGTGAAGAAATGAGGTTTATATTATCTGCCCTGTGAAGAGCAGTAAGTTACAGCAGAAGGAGCAATCAGACATGAGGAGGGGAAGGCTTTCATCTGCTGCTAGAGAGAGTCTAACACAGGACTCCTGTTTCTGCCTGAAATGCTGTCATTTTTCAGATTGTTGGTGAGAAGTAGCTTACTGTATTTTGTTGTTTTGGGTTTTTTTAAATCAGTTTTTCTTATATAGGCAAATTCCTCAGGCATACTTGCATTATTAAAATAATGCTTGTGCTGGTAATCTGTTTTGTTAGAAAACTTCTGTAAACTTCATCAGACAAAGGCCTTTTGCCCTGGGCTGCCCAGCCCAGGAGAGTTGGGCTGTAGATCAAACCTTTACCAGTAAGCCGTTAATAATGCAGAATAGGTTACTGGGCAGATCAGTTGCGTTCTCGAGTTTCATATAGAAAAAAAAAATGTTTTACAGTCCTTATTTTAGCCTCAGGTATCTAATATTTCAGCATCACTACGTTTTCTAAAATACAGGGATCAAATACTTGGTTCGTGAAATGTTGACAGAGTCCACAGTGATTCTGTATTCTCCCAGTGCATATCTCATAAACACGGTTGCAGTAAGAAAATACTCCAAAGTGAACAATCTGTAGGCTGGCTTCATACCAACTTGTCTTTCTTAGTTTGTTGGCAACATATATAAATATGTATGTGAATAGCCCCTTCTTATCCCAATGACATTAGCTTACACCTGATGATGACATTTCCAGAGCAAATGTGCATTCCTTCTGCATAAATATTACTATTTTCTTTTCAAATCCGTTTTGTTACAAAGACGGGAGAGTGACTGTGGTCCAGGGAAAAGACTATCCACTTTTCCTGATGGAGCGATGCTAGGTTTATTGGAGCTCTGTCTGGGATCTGCTGGATTTAGAGTCATGGGCCAAGGACTTTCTGGCCCCCAGGTTAGCACTCCTATAGCAGGGTTGGCTGAGCTGGGTGTGTGATGACTTCTCACTCACCCTGGTTTAAGTGTAGCCTGTTAACTTAAAGCATCGACAACACTGCAGCCCAGGCAACTTTACAAAAGGGAACTTGGTTTGCAAGCTGTAACTATTTGTAGGAGATGCAAATGTGGGTACCTTTGCAAATCTAATTCTCCCTCCTGAACACATTGCTTCCTGCTTCTTGGCATATCCCTTTTCCCTTTGCTCTCTTCCCCAGGGCCGCGAGCAGAAAAATGTCTGCGCCCAGGCTGTGTACGGCCACCAGTCTATCATATCTCATTATTTAGCATGCTTGGCCTTCTCTGCACAAAGAAACCGTTGGTCCTGCTTTCACAGGGGCCAGGCTGTGAAGCACTTCCTTGCACTGGAAGAGAGCAAACTTGAGCAGAAATTACAACACAATGAGTGCTGAAAGCAGACAGAGATCTGTCTCTCCCATTGCAGATGCTCAGCCTCCAGGATAGCTGTGAGGCTGACACTAATTTTCAGGCATTTCCAGCTTGGTTTTCTAAGCGGTTGCTTATAACATTGAATGCTGTTTAGCTTCAGAGCAAAGAGTCTTTCAATGAAGCGTCCCATCCTCCCAAGCAGTCTCGCTCCCCCTTTCTCTCCTGTTGTGTCAGGACTTCATTCATATCAATAGGTGCTCTCTAAAATCATGGCCCCATCAAGCCAGGAGAAGGTTTCTTTACACAAAAAAGGCTTATCAGGACAGAAAAAAAAGTCGATAATCAACAGTCTGGTCTCTCAGAAGACATTTACCAGAAAGCAAATGATCAGATACATACATTAATCCTAATTGTGTGTCACCATCACTTGAAAAGCACCTATGGCCCAGCTCTGCATTATTTCAGCTCTTTTCTGTTCCCTTGTCTCCTGAGTATAAATAAGGTTTAGCTGTAATTTTATGGTAGAGCAAACTGAAACACCCCCCCCCCCCCCCCCCATCTTTCTAAGGAAATACATCATTATTCTGTGATCATGGCAGGACTTTTATTATTTAAAAGCAACATCTTTCTGCCTATATTTTTTTGACAATCACATTTTTAAAAACCAAATTAAAACCTGCATATTTTTCTACATACGGGTATTGTTGAAACTGTCACACCTAATAAGAGCACGAAAAGAAAGATGAAAGCACTGTGCTCATTTCTGAGCAGCTGGGAACGGCGCTGAGAAAAGCACAGCAATTGAGATTAAGAGGGAGCCTTCACAGTGCAAGATAACCCAGCTGCTTGGAAAATCAAATCTATTGAACATACAGATTTCATGCAACAAAACAATGCCTTGCTGATAAAGGAAAATAACAATGCTCATGCAGAGTTGTATAGTCTTCGATTCAATTCGGAGATAAATGGGCAGTCCTGTATTTTTCCTCTTTAGAAAAAGTCAGAGTTAGCTTTCTAATTGTGACTATTCATTGCCTCTTTTTGCCAACTCCGAAAGATCAGGTTAGAGATTTTCATTTGATAATAACATACCCCACAATTTACTAGAAAGGGCACTTGTATGGGGAGTTAGGATGTGCAGGTTCCCTTCCAGGGTCTTATGTTGGCTTTAGGTTCCTCCTTCAGCTCTCCATTTCATCAGTCTTCCTATGCTAAAGAAACATCAACGCCTTTGTAAAATGTTTTGACATCTCTAGAAGAAAAGTGCTATACCACTACCCCATCATTTCTGTACTCCTAGCTAATTCATGCTAAGAAGTCAGGAATAATAGGATCTACAAAGCTGATCAGAAAATATTTTCCCCTCTGATGTAAGCTGTGTACGTGATAAGATGCCACAATTTTCTCTCGAAAACACTACTTGGGCCCAAATGTTTTAGCTTTTTGAGAAAACTGGCTATTTTCTCCTGGAAAATGATACTTGTTCATGATCATTAAATCTTTAGTTGAAAGCTGCTTTTCCATTGAAAAATTATTTTATATGATCATTTTGTGATCAGCTGCGGACAGCAAGCTGCTTTACTGTGATTTAAAATTTTCATTAGTGTTCAGTTACCATCCAAATATAGCACTTCAGCTACAGTGAATTTTTGGTCGAGGTATAAAGTGTTGATCATTCTCACCCATTCTCCATTCTCTTTTTTTGCACTGTGGAAACTATGAATGCAAAAGCACTTTTCCAATACCAAGATGCAGCCTCCCTTCCCAGACTCAAGAAATACATCAAACCCTGGACAGGGAATTATAAAACCCACCTTTTTCTTTACTTCAGTACTTTCTTTGTTTTCAGTAACCTTCTAATAACCTATGCATGTGTAAGATATTAATTGACAAAAGTAACACTTCTGGAATTTTAGTTGGATATCAAAGAAATATAAGTCTTAATTCCTCTAAAGGAAGCCTTTTATTTATGTATGAAAAGATGGCCAGTATGCTTCCTCTGATAGCCTTTTGTTAGGCTTTTGGCATTGTAATAACTAACTAGTCATTCCTGCTCTTGTTTTTGTCCTGGCCAGTTTTTTAATCAATGACACAATACTTTACCTTTCACCAAATGCCTCTGGTTTCCTTGACAGCCTTTGTAAGAAACTTCATCAAAGAGCTTGCAAAGTCCAAGGAAATAATTGTTGACCAGTTTCCTTTCAACTCATTATTGCATTGGTGCTGAAGACTTCAGACAGGTTGGGGGAAGGATATCATATTCCCCAGCACAGGCTCTTTAAGTTACAAGTAGAGTCCCCTGCAAAAAGCTACTGAACATGCCACAGTTGGAGTTCCTTGCTGCTCCTGCTTAGGCCAACAATAATATGTATTACAACTTGTAGCCCTGAAATTACCCTCTTGGGATGAATTCCTAACACCACAAGTCCTTTCTTGATAGGATATAATTAACAATGTTTTGATTCTCCCTCCCTTCTTCCTGGCAAATCTGAACTCAGGCCTTTGCGTCTTTGCCTTGGTATCCTCCAGCCCTTGTGAAAACGATGTGAGTTTTGGCCTTAATAACAAGCCATGTAAAATCTACATAATTGACCCCTTTTCTGAAAACATTTCAAAGATTTCTCTTTAATCTTTGAATATGCATGTGTGGAAGGCATGCCCTCATTTCAGCAGACCCCTGTTGCATACAGCAACCTTCTTGCTGCCGTACAGAAAGTACAACTAGGGAGTTGTAATAAATGGGGGGTTTTGCCTCCCAGATGCCCTAGTTTTCCTTTCTGTGTGATTTTATGCAAAGGAGCTCAATGTCTTTATTTCTGTGCAAGGCATCTGCGGCATTACTGCATATATTATAATCTATATATCCATGGGATATCAGGGGGGCTGGGTCCCGTGTTGAGATCCATGGGCCACTGGTGATCTCTGGGGCTTGGGTGAGTGGTCTGAAGTTATTTTACAGCACCACCCAGGGCAGAAACACTTCTATGGCTGTCTGCCAGGACAGAAAGGTACCCCAAGCAAGTCTCAGAGGTCAGAGTTGGTTCCTTGACCCAAAGATCTGGAAGC
Organism: Morus bassanus; assembly: GCA_031468815.1. NCBI lineage: Eukaryota > Metazoa > Chordata > Aves > Suliformes > Sulidae > Morus > Morus bassanus. Next base: position 77,288,720 of record CM062571.1, on the reverse strand, counting down.
TGCTTATCAAGAAATGGGAAGTGTTAAGGCACTTCTGCCTTTGTTCAAAGTGAGTTGTCAACATGACCATTTTCCATTGTGTAACATTTAACTAATTTCAGTGCTACCTGGTCAGGTTCAGGGCTAATCTCATGATTGTGAGCCTAATTCAAAGTCCACTGAGTCCATGGCACCCCTCCATTGATCCTGAAGAGACCTCAGAGCAGTGCTGGTGTGGATCTGAAACAGTGGGGGAGAGGGTGTTTGGCTTTTGGGGTTTTTTATTACTTATGAATATTACTGACCACAATGTGAGATTTTTTGCTGCATCCAAAGGCAGAGTTACACCTGTGGGTAAGATCTTGCTGGTCTCCGTGTGTTAGCCAAGGTTTCCCTGCTCTGGTTCTCAGGTGGGTTGCTGAGAGCTGCCTGATCACAGGCGGCAGGTTTACCCCCATGTTCTCTGCCAGTTAATATCATATAGAGAGATCTACAAACACTGCCTCCATGTCCCTTTTCCAGGAATGGTGTCACTATGGGAGTCTTGTGCAACTGATTGTGGGAACTGATGGCATGTGCCATTGTGAATAAAAGAGAGAAGACTGCTGCATTGTAAATGGGAAGCTAGGGAATCTGCTGTAGAAATTTTATGAGAGGGTGTCCAGGCTGCTCTATCCAGATATGACTCATGCCTGGGGATCCATCCATAAGCCATAGATCTACAGGGGACTCTTTGTCAACCATGGATGGAAAATCACAGTCCCAAGTTTTCACTGCTTGTCTTTCCCAGCTTCTCACAGCTATGCTCCACCAAAACCTTTCTTCTCTTTCCCTTTAACATTTCTGTATCATTCAGATGTCAAACACTTCTCAAGCACTGGCCAATGGCTTGCTCACCACTTGCTTACATTGTCCCCCTTCTTCTACCAATCTATCTAAACCACTTTCTTTATTCTTCATTCAGTTACAAAGCCCTGTGGTTCTTATGCTTTTATCCGCCAACAGGACTGAGAAAAAGGATGCTGGGAATAGACTGTGCTTTCATATCTGTGACTGAAACCTGCCTTACCCAGTTCCAGAAAGGGACTTCCATTTCTCCACCCTTTGGAGCCAGTCAGTCCTTCCACTTGTTAAGAGACGGCTTCTCCAAGTCAATATTACTCACATGTTTATTCAAAATCAATACTGCTTATTACAGCTTCTGCAATTGTGTCTCACTATTGCTGCCACCTAGTTAGCTCACAACCTTCCCAGCAGACTCCCAGCTTGCTGTGAAGTGTTGGAGTTGCAAGATTGAGAAAAAGAGATCATAAAGTCAGACAGAAATAGAGACCTGCTGCAGGGGATGTCACATAAGACAGGTTGCCAAGAATTCCCTCATCTGCTGCTCATTCCCTCCGCTCAGACACATACGGCCAGATGAGAGACTCATGATCTTTGAAATCTCTGCGTTACTCTCAGTTTTTGCTTTCCCTCCTGAAATACAGAAGTGATAACTCATACCTAGTTCAGGGGTCATGGCAAGGATCAACCAGTGCTCAGGAAAAAGCACCATCTAAATAGTAATATTTTTATACCTTGATGCTGCCCCTGCTGAAGCAGATGGCAAGCTCCCATTGACTTTAATGAGGCCATAAAAAGCCCGTTGTGTGCATGCAATACGTAACAACTCCTTTTGCAGCTCACACGCCACTGAGTGCTGCTTTCCCTTTTGTTATCTCTACTGACTGAGCAAGCCTCCATCAACCCCCTGCAGAAACCCAGCCTCCTCTGTATAGAGTTGGAGAAGAGCAGGGGCCAAATTCACAGCAATGGCAGGGGCTGTGCTGGCACCTCTGCTATCCCCCCTGCTCCTAACCAACCCCAGATGGGAGAGGCCCACAAGTGCCACAGCTTGCAGGTAACACAAAGCATTCAGGAGAACCGACTTCAGAGCCAACCGTGAGGGGCTACTGGAGGATCTCAGGGTGCTGACTTATATAGCATTAAAATGGCAGATGAAATTCAGTGTCAATTAGTGCAAAGAGAGTCATGGGGAAAAAAATAAACCTACCTACGTACACGCAATGATGCTTCTGAAGTGCTGATATCAGTCATGAAAGAGATGCTGGAGACACTGCAAGTAGTTTTCTGAAAACACTGGCTTATATTGAGTGGTGATGAGAAAGGTAAAGTGAACGTTAGGAAATCTGAGGGAAGGGGTTGAGAATAAAATGCAGACTTCATTATACCACTGTAGAAGTCTCTGTGCACCTGCATTTTGAAGATTCTATGTTGTTCTGATGACTTCATCTTGAAAAACTAGAGAAGAGAGAGAGAGAGACGAGAGGCAGAGATGATCAAAGGTGTAGAAGGGCTTTCACAAAACGGAGGAAACTGAACAGAGAACTTTTGGGCTTAGAAAAGTGATAAAGAGGAGCTAAAGATAAAAGCCTGTAAAATCACAAATAGTGCAGCAAAGAGGAATAGAAAAATAATACTGATTTGTTTCTCATAATATAGGAACTAGTAGGCATGCAGCGATATCATCAAGCATTAGTTTAAAACGAACCTAAGAGAATACTTTTCACATAGTATGTCATTAAACTGAAGTCTATTGCTAAAAGATACTGTGGAGCCCAAGGTGTAAGTGATTCAAAAGGAAATAGATAAAGGAAATATATAATTTTAGAGTGGCTAAGTCCTTTTATGGCTGTTAAACACAAGGGTCTAGATGCAACATTTAGTTTAGCAAGAAAATTTATTCATTGCGGGGAAGTAATATGATATACATCCTTATTCCTCTCTGCAAGCACCCATCAGTGGACACTGTATGCTGGGCTTGATGGCTGTTTGCCCCACAGCTGTGGGATGCCTCATACCCCCGCACACATTACACGCCCTACCCTATGGAGGTAGCACAACCGAAAAGCACAGTTCTCTGTGAAGGCAAAATAAAGTCTGGTGTAAAAAACATCCCTTGTGTCACCAGTGGAGCTGTTGTTCCCCTACATCAGCTGAGGACTTGACTCATGGGTGGCCCGTGAAATAAATGTTTTGTGTGGAAGTTTCCAGTGAAGACCCCTGCCCCTTGTTTCTGCAAAAGACAGGAATAAATACATATATTTGCAACATTTCAGACTCTGATACTTGTTTTTCCATTGATTACCTTAAAAAACAGGGGCTATTTATACACATTATGGTCTATAACTGTCAACCTTGTGACAAATCACCCACCCAGTGCCTTGTCAATGATGTGGAAAATAGTGGCCATATAAACAGATCAAATGAAGTGGAAGTTAGATGGTGTGATGGTGTCAGACTGTGGCCTTTGATCTTTAAAGGCCAGAGGTCAAATCTGTCTGCACCGAGGAGTAAAAAGAACGTGGGGAGCTCACTCTGGTACGTAGGGAGCTATGAACCAACATCTCTTCTTGGGAGAGGTGCAGCGTTTGTAGACACAAAGCCTGGGTTGCATGTGAAGTTTTGCACTGGGATTGGAGGAGCTCTAATTAGAGAAGAGTAACTCCAGTGGTGTAACCAGACTACCTGATCAGGAAGAAGGTAAGTAACTATTAAGAAATTTGAATATCTGGGAGAAGTCTTGTAGGACTGATAAGAGGCTTGTGGGGAAAAGATGCTCCTGTGTGTGGCATGTTTCAATCAGGGGACAGTGGGGAGCAGTACCCAGAACTGTAACCAGGAGAGCCTCTTTTGCTGTTTGTTTTGCAGCAGTTTGGTTTTATGCAGTTACTGTGGTGCATTGGACAATGAGCAATCTCAGGCTAAGTCATTTCACTACTACTTCACCTGTGTTTTTCTATGTAATGAAATACCCTTGATTATTGGGGGACAAATAGGCTATTTTCAGACTAACAAAAGCACTGGCTTTTCTGTCCCACCCAGGGGACCATCCCTCTTATTTATTTTTATTGACCCACTCTGCTTTTCCCAATTGATTTACAGTTTGACAATTGCCACTAACTGCACCTTTAACAGTTTCTCCTGGCTGCTTTCAACACATGAAAGTTAAACACTGGGACAAGAAATTCATTAAAAGCCATTGTAATTTTAAACTCTGGCAGCCTTTCTTGTTTTTTTTTTTTTCTTTTTTTTTCCTGCAAACCTACCAGCCCACAACCATAACAATTTAACCTTCATTATCTCTTGCCTTTGATAAAAATTTATTTCCTTGGATGCTGTGCAGTGCTTTCTGTACAGAGAGGGGAGAAGGCAGGACAGGCAACACAGCCCTCTTCTACCCCCGCTGCAGCCTGCATGGATAGCAGTGCTGCCATTGCTACCCTGGGACAACATTGAGCATTGCTTCCATTTTGCACTGCATGAAGCATCGGGGGTGCAAAGGGCCTCCATGTTCCTCAATTTTGAACCCCCCAAGGGAGCTCAGAAAACTCTTCACTCTGCCAGAGTGGCCAAAGAGAAAGAAATGTCATTTTTTGGATTCCAGCCTCCAAGGGGGAAAAGCACTTGTCCTTCTGCTTGACAGCAGACCACCTGTTCTGCTACACGCAGTGAATAATCAGCTCCACACAACGTGCACTCACTGTCTAGCATTAATTCTCTTGCAGTCACATGTGCTTAGACTCAGCAGTGAGGTACAGCTGCTGCCTCACCTAGGTTGTCATTGTTGCCTATCAGGTAGGAAGTTCATGGCCTCTCATGACAGCACAGGGGCTCCCAGCAAACTGTTTTTTCAGCGACGGTGAAGTTGATCTACGTTGCCAACACAGAGCGGTGTTAAGCCATCTGGCTCTACAGATGCAGTGGGGCAGACAGGAGCCCCTCACGGCACCAAGGGACCCTACAGTTTACCTGTGGGAGGGACCTGCCTTTCTCATGGGACCCTGACTGACCTCCCAGACCCTCACCCCTACGACCCACCACTGCCAGTGGTGGGAAGAGCTGCTCCCCTACCTCTCTCCCCATGCAGAGCAGGACAAAGCAATGTCACAAATTATGGCTCTTGGTAGAAACTCTGATACAGCAGGGCAAAGGGGCAGGTCCCCAAACTTTCTCTTCCCTTTACTCCATCCAAAAAAAGGGAGTCATCATTTAGCTCTGGAAAAAACCTAATATACTCTGGAAGGACTTAAGGCATCCAAGACAGAGCTTGAAGTCCAGCCTGAAGGTGTGAGTTAGGCTTACTCTGAGTAAAAACAGTCATTAAGGGAAGGATTTCTCTCATTTGAACTCAGACACGTCAAAATCAGATGCTTAATTTTAAGTTAGTCACCCCACACTATGCTTGCTCCTAGCCACAGATGTCCAGAGGCCACTCATGTAATCTTAGATGCCAATTTTAGGATGAGATGAACAACCTGTTGGAGGCATCTACTACTTTTCATTGACTATAGGGAGACAGTAGGGTGAATAGTCCAGAATTAGATGTCTGAGTTTTAGGTGTCCTAAACTAGGTCAGAAAATTCACCTCCTGCCCTTACGGGCAGGGGTGAACTGCTTAGGCCAATGCTCAAGAGACATGAGCACAACCTAAGTGGGTGGTGGCAACAGGTGGCTGCATGAAGGGAAGGATGAGAGTGTCCTGTGTCCTGAATGAGGCAAAGGGGAGTCAAATCTGAATATTCTCTGGTGATGGATCCACACTATAGAATCAAATGGGGTGCACTGGTTTGAATGCAATCTCAAGAGCACTGAGTGGATAACGAAGCAGAAGAGAAGCCACTAGGGATAATCTAAGTGCAGGGTCATGATCTTTTATTTCTTTTCACCTGTTCTTACCAGCTTTGCACCTGCATTGTCTACTTTGGGTTTTGTAAGTAAATGGGTTTTGTAAATAAATCAAATCTATTTGCAGCTTAACAAAGACTGCGTTAAAGGCATTTTAGGGAAAATGGGTAAACATGAAGGATTTAATTATGTTGGGGGAACATAATGATATTTTGGGTCTGGATTAAGGCACAACTAGCCTTCTCTTTAGTAAATTGTGGTTTATATATAAAACAAATATGTATATTTCAACCTCACGGTCAGCACCTTGGTGACTAGCAACAGCAAGTGTATGAAGAGTACTGCCTTCCAGCAAGCATTGTCAGCCTGGCAAGCTCTCCAGTGTGTGAGAAAAGAGTAGGAAACAAGCCTTAACATCCCCTGTCTCAAAAGGGCTTGGCCACAGCTATGGAGCAAGTGGCTGTATCACAAACCAAAGCAAACTGGGGCTCATGGGACTACATTCATCTACTCTTTCCCAATCAATTGCTTCAGTGAGATTATCGCAAACATGATGGATCGGATCACTTAATCCAGTTAGACGGCAGCTCAAGTGGATGGGTAAATAAGGAGAGCCACAAGTCTGATGGCCTCTGCTGACCCAGAGCAGCAGCCGGTCAAGGTGGCAGCTTTCAATGCCGGTCTTGCCTGCTTCTTGGGATTGATGTTGCTAACAAAATACATGCAAGTGACACAAGAGATGTGTAATTTCAGGCAAAGTATTTGCCATCAGAAGGCCAGAGGATGGAAAAGGCACTGCTAGCTATTTCTTCCTTACCTTGTGCACCTTTAGGAACAAGTAAAATGCTTCTCATTCACAAAAACAAAAACAGCAACAACAAAGAGAAAGAAAGATGAGGCTTGACAACCCATTTAGCTACCCCTGTGCAAGACAGAGGACAGTGCTTTGAATACAGGGCAAATTGACATATAAGGATGGAAATGGTAATTGCACCCCTGGATTTTGGAGGGTAATGCAGCACAGCTGAGCATTTAATGAGGGTGCTCTGACACCACTAGATCTGCACAGCAGCCAGTCCCGCGTGAGCAAAATGCAGTCGTTCCTGCCTTGTGTTATTTGGTATTAATCAGCACAGTGCCTTAATTAAAATTTAACACCTGAATTAGAAAGATTTTGATCATTAATGACTGCATGCAATGCCGCACTCAGCGTGAACCATCAGATAAGCATTTTCATTTTGTATATGCAAATCCTGCAGCTGGAAAAGGCAGCATTTGGGTTGTTTTTTTAAAAAAAATTGAAATAATTCCACTCTTTACCCTTGGTATCACCAACAAAAAGTGCTACATTTTATCTCCCTTTCTAAAAAAAAAAAAGATGCTCATAGTGAAATAAAAGCACTAGTGTGTTAATGTGATTCATTATGGTCTGATCAATGATTAGATGTGACGTTTGACTCTGCCCTCTTACAAAGTTTTATTTGATGGGAGAATTAGTGCCTGGGCTGGCAAACAGGGGAGGGTTGAGATCTATCTTTATACTGAGTAAGCGGACATCAAAGGACTTCTCAAGTAGGCTGTGGGTGAGGATTTTGTTTTGGGAGGGTGAGAACAAATCTTCCTTCAAAAGCCAAAAAGTACAGGGAAGGAATATGCATTTCGCTGACACCAAGCATTTAACTGCCGCAGTCAGAAAATACAACCGGAGCCCAAAAAAAGAAGAAATTGCAGAAATGAGTAGCTGAAGTCCATTCTCATGGAATAATCAACACATATATGGGCATGTAAATATACAAATATACATTCAAATACATTTAGCTTACAGATGTTTTCTAAACTTTTAAAATATATAACAGGTCTTTATAGTCTGGCAAAGCCCAGTATTTTGAGGTAATTAAGCCTGATTGCTTTCAGAGCAGCCTGTTAATAGGCTTTCGTTGTTTATCAGGGGTCATTTAACATTCACAGATATAAAACATTCCCCCAAATCATCAAGCCACTTTCCATGAACAAGCCTGCTTACATAGATGACATGATGGGTCTGCCTTGGACTTCTCTGTGGCTCACAGTGCCTGATACTGCTCTATTTACCCAGCAGTTTCCACTCTGAACATGGGCACAGCACCTCATTACAGGTGCCTCAAGCTGCCTCGCCCTTAAAGCTGCTCACGTGGGGATTTTTAATCTCTGAGGTCTTCAAAACTTGCTCAAGGCTGTTGTCCCACCTCCTTATAGTAGGGACTATGACTGCGGTGTCCTTGGTTAATATGGGCAAAAAACTCAGAGTCACTTAAAATGGCATGAAACAAAACCTGGGATCTTCCTATGGACCCCTCGCTGTAAGGTTTGCCTCCAAGTCAGCCCTGAGGAGCAAAGCCACCCTTTCAGGGTCTGAAGGAGGAGCCAGCAAGCCACTGGGGCCCTGCTGAGCACATCTAAGGTCCATGGACCTCAGAGGCCATCCTCGGAAGATTTGCAAGAGCAAATTGTTGACCACTGGTTGAGTGGAAGCTGATCTGAACATGAGGGGTTGCAAAATGTACTGGTCATTTTTTGTCCCTCACCCTCAACTCTTTGTCCCGCACCTGGGTGGTGAGGGGCAAAGCTGTCCTCGGATCCAGGGGGATGATGTGCTGAGGGAGTCTGTACTTTGTGGCTTCTTAAGAGCTGTTGTTCCCAAGAGCAGCCAGCCTGGAGGAAATAGGAAACAGCTGTTTTGTGCAATTATTTCTTCACAATGTATGTATTGTAGGAGAGGGTGTGAAGGCATGCATTTCCATTAGAACCTCTCTTGTGAATAGGAACTCTGCAGTAATTAATAATTCCAGACTGTTTCTTGAGGGGGAAATCCAAATCAGACAATGACAGAAGTATGAGCGCAACAGTTTTCTTCCTCTCCCACGACCACAGCTTTTCTCTAATGATCTGGCAATGCTGGCTGCAAAGTCATGTATGAACTTCAGTGGGTTTTGTCTGAAAACCATGCGAAATCCTGGCTGTTTTCTGAAATCAACAGTTGTCTTCAGTACCTTAATTTACCAGCTCTGCTCTGCTCTATAGTTTGATTGCATTTGCCAAGTGGAGAGCAAAAGTGTCAGAGGAACACTAGAAAAAAACACAGATTATGCTTGACTCTAAAGGAGGGTGATAGATGAGTAGGAGGTACAGAAGAACGAGACTAAACTGGAATCATTTCATACTATTTGAGAATTGCCAGCTTCCATCATTGTACTGCAAATCTTACAGCATTTTATTATTTTTTTTATCCCCAGAGAATACAAGGCTCACTTTTACAGACATAAATGTCTCATTTTGCAAGGAAGACAACGAAAATAACTGCATGAATCTAAAACCCAAACAAATAGAAGGTGGCAAACAAACAGATCTAACCCTCCCCAAACTTATTTCCTACCTGCTATCCTCTTCCTTCAGTATTTGTATGTGGAGTTTGGCAGCTTGAAATACATGATAGCAAAATTAAAATGGTAGCTTGGAACTCTGTGGAAAGATGAGATTTATGGCAAATTAAACTTTTTGAGCTTTTTTGCATATACATTTAAGAAAGTTTGAGAATATTTATTTCGTTCTGTTAAAATGCCAAAGTCTGAAAGCCAAGCCGACTGATGAAAGATATTCAGCTTTAAAGTATGTAAAACCAAAACTAAGGAAACATAATCATGTTTTATTTAAAAACACACACATACCCATTCTCTGATTAAAAATATAAGCTGAGTGAAAATCACTTACTCTAGCTACAACAAAGACTGAACTTGTGGATTGGTGATGCAGTTGCTGATCCCTCATTCTCATAGAAGACCATCTGCTCTTCTGTCTCAGCTTGGATGCTTGCAGACATGTTTTTAGCATTTTTTAACATGTACATCTCCTGGTACTTCCCATACACACCACTTGGAAACTCACAGTCCCAGAATGGCTGTATTTCTCTCTCTTACAAGACAGGTAGCAATTAAAGTGTCATTAACCTTCAGAGTTAAAATCCCCTTGAGTTAAAGGGGTCAGACTGCCTCTTCCATGATACCGCTTCTCTCTAGATGCAGGAATACACAAGATCAAATCTCATCCAGAAGGTTTTCTTCATAAGGAGACAGACATGACATCTTTTAAAGAAAGATAATTCTGAGAGGACTGATGAGGTCACTAAAGAAATACTGACACAGTGCATTAGCAAGGGCCAGCCTGATCTGACCTCTGCCTGTACCATTGAATATTGTGGGATTGCTTTTAATATAGACTGTTCTTTGGGGAGCAAGAGGTCACGAGCTACATTTTTCATACGGTATGCGAGTGGTTTGTGGATGACTGATGCCTGCTGATCTTTGGGGCTGCATGGATCACTTGTTGTGAGAGGCACCACGTGTGATTAAAAATAACTCTTGGCTAACTCAGGATTGCTATGGGGCAAAAGGTTATTAAACCTGACTGAGTTCATACTGAGATGGTCTAGGGGCATTCACACAATCTGTTAAGGCAACTGAGGTTGGGGAGTAGGGCCCAACAACAGCAGGGGCATCTTAAAATTGCTCGGAATGTATCTGTGAGAGTGCATCCACCTTTGAATTAGCAAAGCAGCCATACAATAAATGGAAAATCACTGAATAACTCTGATCTGGAAAATCACTGCCGAACTCTGAATGTCCGTTTCATATGACTATTAGTTTGTCCCAGTGCTGCATCTTGTAGGGTTTACCTTGCAAACCCCATGTGTTTAAAAATCTTTAATGTCCATAACTTTAAGATCCATACTCCTATAAAACACTGACAAACGTCCATTCATGTTTACAGTATGATCAGTGGAAGCAACATATTTGCAAGCTAGATTACCACAAACCTATTTCCTCCAGCCAGTAAATTTGACTCAGGAAAGCAAAAAGCCTAAGAAATCTCTTGAAATCATACCTCTCGAAGGACCATAATGGCTATAGAAAACTGTATGGTGGTGCTAAGACCTATACCAACACCTGGAGTGGATATAGAAAGAATGCTCCTCCATACCCAGGTCAGCTGAAGTTTCACAGCAGCCTGAAGGTGTTACCAACAAATCAAGTCATCCTCAGAGACCTTGGTCTTTATCAGTCCAGATGTACTTTATCCTGTTTTACACCCCTTGGCTGACTACATGGCCAATGTCACAGCCAGAGCAGAAGATGGAGCTCATGGGCTTTTCTCAGTTAGGACACTGACCAAGGTGGTTTCTCCTACCTTTCATTTGACTCCCTGTCCATTTCTAGCCCATTCTGGGCTTTTTCTAAGTATCTGAGTAACTTCATTCTCAGTGAGATTTGCAGGACAAGCCCTGTTGATTAGTGACTCTCTGCTCTAGCAACTCTCATCTGTGAAGCCATGAAGCACCCAACTCATGATAGATCCTGAGGAGGAAACAGCAGCCTCTCTAACCAGCCTGAGGACCAGCAACACAGGTACTGCCAAATGAAAGGAGCACAACCCTTGCAGCTCTGCCAGAAAGCACAAGTGTGGAGCCAGCCCTCTCTGCCCAGACCAACCACTGCACCTTGCCAACATGGGAATGTTCTTTCGGAGTGAATCTTCTGTCTCCACTTACTGCTCACAGGGTGGTCTTGGAGCACATGACCTGGATTCCTTCCAGGTGAACCTCAACTGAAAGATGCTGCAGAAGCATTGCAGGAGCACACCTAATGTGCTCCAAACATTGGTGGACCAGATGGGATGTGGCTAGAGCTTATCTGGAATAAATGCCTTGCAATGACTCTAGTGTATAAGAGGGGTCCTCAGCACCAACTCTTTCACTTTATAGACCTGCTGCTGTTGGGTCACACTACTTGCTTAGGAAAAATGGCCAAAGGCTTCAAACACTGTGACTCTACCATAAAACTCATTATTTGTATGATAGAGTGACATTATGAAATGGTCTGATTACAAGATAATTTTCCTCTTGTACAAAGAAGAGGATGCCAGTTCTTGCAAGTCAAAACATGGGTGCAATAATATAAGACAACACATCTGTACTAGCTCAGCCTAAGTGGCACATGAAAGATGCTCATGAGCTCAGCATGGCAAGGACCCCTGGTTCATATGCTGGCAAATGCTAAACCATTTGTTACTGCTGCTTCTCTGCTCTTTTTACCCCACTTATCACAGAAGTGGTGCACAATTGCCCCCTTTTTTTGTTTTATACAACATTCAAAGTTGTCAAGGACTTTCCAAAGGTTTCAGAGGTCACATTAGACAATCAGGTCTGGATGTCAACAAACTGAAGTGCTCTTGACTGATGAACATGATAGCAAATGCGGGTTTCAGTAACTGAAAAACTAGGGGAAGGATGGGCTGGTGAATAATGGTTTGGGCTAAAATATGTAATAGGTTAAAGTTCATTAAGGAGCTGAGAGCCCTCCTGTCCCCAGTACAGCTGTGATAGCTCCATACAGTCTGTAATGGAACAGAGTAGCATAAACAGAGCATGGACTATATATAGCATATATCAGGCATTTTTTTTTTGCGAAATGTACAGCAGTATGGAATTGCCTGTATTTTCAACACATCATCTGGTCCCTTTAGCTTTGTGTCTTGTCTTTTATTAAAACCTGAGCTCTGGGAGACATGGGATCAAAGTTTCCAACCTTTGTTCTTGAGGAATAAGCCTTCAAATGTGAAATTCCAAAATGCACATGAAAAAAATCAAAATAAAAAACCAAACACAAGAAAACACAACCTTTCTGCTAATGTAGTTTTTAAGCTGATATAATTAGGGAAGGAAAATGACTCATGATTTTGAGTGTATGGATCTGGCACACCATTATAGCGCAGAATTTAAATGAACCCTTTCTCATATGATGGTTCATCTGTCTGTGAGTGGAAGTAGATTTTATGTACAGGCAGTGTTAGACTCTGTATGACGCTTGGTAGAAGCACAACTTAAATGCAGTCGAGACCTGCAGAAAATAAGAAAGGGGATGTTCAGGAGGAAAAATTCAATTTCACTCTGTCCGTGGTTTAGATCTGACCCAAGGTGTCAAAGGGGCTGTGTAACAAAACCCACAACAATTCAACAGACCCTCTATAGCCAGAAGGGGCCCAACGTAGAGAGAGATTGAAAAATTAATTCCATCCACCTCTAAGAAAGAGGCAAATGTCACTGAGTTAAGAATAACAGAGAAGGGGTCATTACTGAGGTCTCTCTGTACACGGTCTAACCCGTGCACATTAGGACAAGAATCACAGATAGAGATGCATCAAGACCTTTCCTTTTCTCTGAGTGAGAATATATTTTATAAACAAATGCACGGCTCCTTCCATATACTGTTTAATTTAGATCCTGTCTGTTTTCTTATCATAAAACCGTGCTTTCTTGTGGCTTTCAATGATGTCTTATGCAAACTGCTTGGACGCCCTCTCCCAGGCTGAGTGGCTGCAGCAGGTTAGTTGACTCCCTACGCCCAAGAATTGGGAAATGAGAGATGTGCTTGCGTGAGGAGAGCATAACCCACGTGGGATTTTGGAGTGCCTTCGAGCAGCGCATCATTGGCATCCTCAGCCCAGCTCTGGACACCTGCATCTCCAGGAGCATTGTAGCTATGTCCAACCCAGAGCCCCAGCCAGGGACCCCAAAGAGAAAACTACCTGGAGGAAAATCAAACATTACATGCAGGGAAAGGAGGCTGAGCTGGCTCCACTGCCAGATCACCACAGGGACCCGATTGCAGCAGCCTGTATCTCCCTCTGGAGACGTCCAAAGGCACCTACCTCTCTCTGCCTATTGCGCAGGGATTTCCAGCCCTCCCCGCCCAGGACTGGGTTGCTAGGCACTTAAATTATAGATAAAAATTGGGAGCTTAAATAAGGCAGTCTCAATCCCACACCTGGTACTTATATATTATGAAACAGCCTTTCATTACATGATCACATATTTTCTTTTTTCCCCCTGGACTACTGTTGCTTCATTTAGGATGCAGGATGGTCTATTGCTGAGGATGACTCGTGGCTGAGTAACTTGGGAGGCTGATGTCTGTAGACCTACTGACTCTGGAAGGTGTGCAAGGAGCGTGGCAGAGAGATATGGGAAGAAAAAAAGTGGTTTAGGCTTAACACAAGTGCAGGCAGTTATATAGAGAGCTGAACAAGGGCTCCTGTCTTACATGAGTTCAAAGTTTGGATTTTTTTTTCCATCCCATGCCAGGATGGTGAGACAGGTTCCTGAAAACTGCTGCCGTCTGCTAATTCAAACACTCCTTCCTTCGCCTGGACACAGCAATCACTATTCCGGTATAAGATTGGATTTTAACTTTCCTAGAAATGAAGAAAAATTTCCAAGGAAAAAAATCAGTTCACAATGGAAAAGAAACTGTTCATCTGAAAATTTCACAAATTACTATTTCAACCATTTATGTCTCCCCCCCCCCCCCCCCCCCATGTGGTAATTTGTTAACGTTGTCCTTTTTCTACAAAAAAATCCATTTTAGCTAGCCATCATTTTCCTGATCATGACACATCTTCTCACAGCTGTTAAATGTTCCCAATTACGTCTTGTTGAAGACCCTCGGGGAGACCCGGCCTCCGTCCCTTCCTCTGCCACTGGCTTCCTGCATGGCGCTGGGCACCTCACTTAATCTGTGCTTTCCTCTTTCTCCAGGCTGAAATCAAGAGGAAATACTGGAATTTGATCTGGCATAATACTGAGTACTGAAGTCCTTCTTAGTAGTGCTTCAAGTATATATTGTGTTGTATAATGCTTTGAAAAATCAAGTTCTAGGTGTTTCCAATAATGTAGCTAAATTGAGTGGACACTTTTGACCTTAAACTCTTTTGTACTGCAGCTCCTCATCTGTAAAATGGTGGTAATAGCATCTTCCCTTCTCATAGAGGTGTTTATAAAACTGACATTTGTGAAGGTCTTTGATAACATATAGTAGGGAGTACATTAAAAACACCTGTGAGGCAATTTGTAATTCTGCCTTCAAAGCAGCATTTCAATAGTACGCAGTAATAGTGTGCGGCACTTTATACATGTTTTTCTTGGTTGCAATTCATATTCAATTTTTCAGTGTCAGTCAAACAACAACGTATAAAAGTTTTTCTAAGTGACATTTTTCTATATTCAAATGAGAACCACACTGGCAAGGAAATTACATGATCCTAATTATGCTTTGTGCATATAAATCAGCTGTGAAATCATTTGAAACTCTTGTGTGTTTGGGATCTTTATCAATGAGGCAGAATAATTATCAACAAAACTCCATTAAGCCTCACTTTAAAAAGAACTCGTTATTAAATATGAACACAGTTCTGCACTTCAAAGTCAAAATGACTCCCCAGCGGACTGGGCAGATATCAAGGCTTGTATGCATCAATGTGCATATCTCAAAAAAATTAAATTATAATTATTTTGCGTTTAAAATAGGAATTCCCCCCTTTACCTTTTATCAGAGCAAGAGATTGCTGTGACCTAGAAACAAAATTAAGCTTGGTCAAACGCAACACAGCAGTCAAATAGCCAGTCTAAATGTAATGTCAATAAGCATAAAACAAGCATTGATACAATTCTCAATAATGCAGATTCTCAATAAGCACAGAATATTTTATCTTTCCAAGTAGCAAACCGTGTATAGATCAAGCGATAAAAGACATCAATTTCTCTCTTTGATCTGGTCCAGTGAACACCGACAATAGATCTTGCAAGACAGGCTGAAAAAAGGCTATTACTGAACATCAGCAATGAATGTTAAATTAAAAGTTCCCATAAACAAATTCGGAAGATAAGTAATGACCTACTGCACAGCTCTTTTCAACAGAGAACCTCACCACACTTTTCAAAGAAGGTAAATAACCTTCTCCTGATTTTACGCTTGCTGAAACAAGCACTTGAGGTTGAAGCCACCTGCCCCAGCTTGCTCAGAAAACTCCCTCGCTGCTGTAAGTCTCCATTCACATATTCCAGCCATAATCCACCACCTGGGGTGACCCCACCTTTACCCTCTGCAATACAAATGCCCATCAGTGCTGGGAGGCACTGCGAGAGCTGCTCCCACAAACTATCCATGGACATGTGCAGCGAGGTACCAGGCAGAAGCCTGTGTGTTTTTAATCCTAGACTCCCTCCTAACTTTTTATAATTAGTCACCCATTTCATAGGTGAGCAACAGTCCCCAAAAAACAGCACAGCTGAGGTGGCACCCGCAACCCAAGGCCAAATCTTGCTCCTGCCTTTGAGAAGGGACAGTCCCTGTTGTTTCCCTGGGTGTCCCACCTGAGTCCCTCTGTCCCCTCTGGGCAGACTGTCCTCCACGCCTGCACTGCTCATGCTCGCAGCCACAGTGGCAAGGCCAGGCTCTGCAGAGGACTTTGCAAACTGGAGTTTTGCTGCCCTGGGAAGGCAATGCTGCAGGTGCAGGACACACATTGCTTCTGCAGGAACAGAAAAGGGAGGACCTGGGTGCACTCCTGGCTCAGAGAGCCGGGCAACCCTCTGGGAAAGCGTGTGCCGCAGCTCCCTCTGCGGGCTCTTCCTCTGGATGGTTGAAAGCATCCTCCCTTCACACCCTCCACCGTCCAAAAGCAGAGAATGAGCAGGGGTGGAGAGGACACTGCTAACCCTGCCCACGACATGCGGGGAGGGGATGTGGGGGTTCGCAGGCAGACGTATGCATGCAGACCCCTACGATGTCCCTGGGATAACAAGTGAGGTTGTAGGATGATAACATTTGCTCCTGTGAGGTTTTAGGATTTAGCACTCGGTGGGGAAGAGGCAGCCCCCTTTCAGGATGGAGCCCACGTTTATGGGGAGCAGAGAAAGGTGACTTGGAAAAAAGTTTAAC
This sequence comes from Morus bassanus, assembly GCA_031468815.1. Lineage (NCBI taxonomy): Eukaryota > Metazoa > Chordata > Aves > Suliformes > Sulidae > Morus > Morus bassanus. The sequence continues at coordinate 77,272,245 of CM062571.1, read as the reverse complement.
CCTTCCACTGAACTTATCCTCCAAATCAGTGGCATCTTTCTCCTTGCTGGAGCAGTTCCAATGCTCCTGATCAGCTGGGGAGGGAATGGCCGTGTCTCAGCACAGGAAGACTTGGGATGAATTTGGCACACTTTCCAAACATGCTGTACATATAGGAATCAGTACTGCGCAGCACACCTGTGCAGACCTAAGTAAATGTATGGTCTTACTACACCCTTCTCTGTGCCTTGACCATCTCCTGCTCTCAGTTGGAAACGTGAGTTTGAACTAAGCCCCTGTTTTGCAGAGGATGGATGTCTGTTCCAGGTTCCAGCTGGTGACAGGGGAGAGTCTCCCCAAACACACCTTGAGGTGTTTTCAGACCCCGAGGAGCACGGACAGCTGCACACAGAGTTTCTCACCAGAACTGGCTGGATGTTAGAAGAAAGATTATGCCACCAGATCTCTTTTTCCATAAGATTATTGCTTGGTTCTGACAATAAAAACACTCCTGATTGCCCACAAAACATCACTCTCACGCTTTCTATAGAAAAGAACATTAATAACTGTTGTAAAGGTGGAAAATGGAAGCGGTTATAAATGCGTATTTGAAATCAAATGCAGGTACACATTAACACTTCCTTGTAGATAAACTCTGCCTTGCATTCCCCAGCCATCCCTTTGTGTTCACTTGAAGGGATGGGAGAAGGACAGGATACATTGCCAAGCTAAAGCTACCAGGGCCAGGATGTCATCTCTCTACTGCAACAGCTACAGCCTCTTTATTCAAGCAGCATTTTGTGTGCATCAGGGGAATCTGGCTTATCCCATTCTCCTCTTTAGATCCCACTATTGCTCACTGGTGCAGAGAGAGACTTGCTGTGTAGACATGCTCCACAGCCTCGCACAGCACTGACAGCCCTGCCACTGCCTGTAACCCCACTCCTGTGACACATGCCAGCTCCCCAGCCAACTCAACAGACAAAAGGGATTTGGCAATCCCCTAAAACAGCCTCATGCCCCAGGCACCCTCACCCAACACAAGGATGCTGGGTCTCCCAAGGACATGGATGCTAGCTCAGCCTCTCCTGGCTGCTGTGTCCTGCTGTGACACATGCTGGCCAGACACAGGGCTTCCTTCAAAGCTTAGTCCACATATGATAGCAAAACCCCTGCACAGTTAAGCTTTAAAGATTTTAAGTTTGGAGGCATTAACACTCCTATTGCAAAGGTCTCACCGCTTTGGCAGTCACAACATTTACATTTAAAGCACTTAATTTCATTACTGAACCTAGCCCAAGGGTTTTCTCTTCTGTGTTCTCTGCCTTGCAAGAACTGATCTGAGATCTACCTTCCTATCTTCAAGTAAATGTAATTGAGATTTGAAACAACTGGGTTTAGCCTATTTAGAAGCATTAATGTTCTGTGAGGATGGGAGCTCCATTACTTTAACATCCCACAGCTGAAATTCCCTTGTAGCTGTTTATTGACCTATAAAGATGTGACATAAATGCATCCTTGACATGAAGAAAATGGTAATGCAGGTATGACATTTGTCCCCAAGGCAGCTACTGCAGCTTCAATTATCTTATCTGTAGGAAAAGTGGCTACAGAAACCTAATCACTGCTTAATTTACTTATAGCTGGCCAAAACCAGACCACTCAGCAACTGTACTTGGCACTCAGTCCCTGAACAACCCCCACCAAGGGCTGGAAGTGATTATCAGGTGTGCTAACAACCACTGCACAACTAAAAAGGGAATAATTGGGTTGCATGGTCATTTCTGACAAGTTGGCATAATTTTTTAACCAAGAAGCCCTGCTACCATATAAAACATTTGGGAAAAACCCACCTCAGCACCACCACCAAAAATACCTGACTTTCCCTAAAAGGTTGATCATGTTTCATTTGGTCCTGAATTAACCTGCAATCTAATGAGCCCTGACATGAACACAGAGATTATATTGATTAGCCAAATTAGAAAGGGTAATAGGAAGAGGGGAATTAACATTCAGGCAGTAGTTAAAGCAAATAGCTGTAGGAGAAAGTAGAGACATAGAGACACACTCCCTCCCCCTTACATATCCCTCTTGTAATTACATTTAGCTAATCCGTTCAATTAACATTGATGAATTTTATGATGAAAAGCATAATGAATCCATTAAACACAAAACAAGTATTGGCATAAACCCTTTTCACCCCAGGAAGTGAATTATATCAGGAGAGCTACAGTAATTTACTAATAAAGTGATCTAATGATGAAAAGAAGCCATTCATTTTGTGGCCAGTTAAGATTCAGGCTGGTGGAGGCTGGATCCTCCAGATCAGGTGCTGATGCTGAGGGACTCGCTGCTCTCCCATCAGCAACTGGCAGCAGAACTGGGCAACACGATATGTCACTCGCTGCTACCTAATAATAATGTTACACCGGCACTGTCAGTATTTTTCATCCCCCTGCTCCTGCTAGACTGTTCTATAAAAAGCCAATTTGTTAAGCAGTTAGTCACTGCTTTATAATTCATAGACTCTCCCAAAAGTTTTAATGAGAAACCACGAAAGCAGTAAGAGGGAAGTACAGGCTGAGACAACTATTTATAAGCCACAAATATCCTGCTAAAACACAAGTCTCCTCTCACGATGTGTGTGTTACATTTCTATCATGCGCACGCTAAATTTATATGTCATGCATTCTCTTAACAAGACTATTCATACAACTATGATAAATAGGGCCATAATCTGCAGTGATTTCAATCCTTCTGTATGCCAGCAGAAGTCTCTTAGCAACGGTTGTTAGGGGCAACACCAGCATCCAGCATCTTTCGTCGAATTCAGTGGCAACCGAGCTTCCACTGGCTTACGATGGAGGCTCCAGCTATACCTCAGAGAAAACAGAGCCTCCCTTCCCCCTTCCACAAATCCACACTACCAAGAGAGACTCACTGCACAGTGCGTAAGGCTCAGCAATTATTAAAAATTATCAATATACCATGATCCAAGCAGCCATTCTGGTTGTCTCCTGTATCCCATCTCCTATTGCACTAGAGGGCTATTAGCTTGTTTTGCCAGATCACAGCAGCCTTGTCCTCTCCTCAGCCTGCTTAAAAATCATGACATTATCTTTAAACTGGGCTAGGGAACCTCTGTAACATGGTACAAAGAAATCCATTTACTAGACCCCTGTTGAGATGTTTCTCCAATGCACTTCCAGAGACATGGCACAATGTGTATGCCTGTAAAGTACAGCCATGATCTAAATGTTCCTTTAATTTTTTATTTCAACTTGCCCTGGTTTTGGCTGGGACAGAGCCCACTGTGGGGGAGTGAACTGGGCAACACTGGTTTATGATACAATAAAATTAATGGTCGTGAGACTAATCTGGTATTTGCACTCAACATTGTCATCATCTCTGTATTTTGGGAACCTTCTCTTGGAAACTATTAGTAATTACACTCTTTACCTTTTCTCCTCAGAGAGCCAATTTATGTGGGAGCAAGAGGGGACAATTTCACTCACTCCTTCACCTTCCCTTTCTCCTCCAGGCTAGTTAAAATAGCTTTTAAGAATTTTTAATATCCTTGGGATGTTCAAACCAGCATGTTCTTATTGCTATGTCTCCTGAATGTGTTTCAGGTCTTGTTTAAGGTTAAACAACTATTTAAGAATACCACCCAGAGATCTGCCCTGGAGCTGGATAGCTGAGTGGCAGGGTGTGTGGGATAGTATGGGCAAGTACCTAGGACAGTAGGCAGTCCCCCAAACAGAGTAGAAGAGCTGATCCTACTTCTGATCTTAATAAAGGGACCTCTGATTTGCATTACAAGAAATGAATAGTGAATACTATGACCAGGACTAGAGGGGCCCTGCCTCCAGCCAGGTGGAGGAAAGGGACAAACAGGTTTACTGGACTGTGTGGATCTGATGGCCTGACACATCAGACCCACAGGAGTATAAGGCTTTAGTGGACACCAGCGCACAGTGCACCCTAATGCCATCTAACTATGTAGGGGCAGAACCCATCTGTATTGCTGGAGTGACAGGGGGATCCCAAGAGCTAACTGTTTTGGAGGCAGAAGTGAGCCTGACTGGGAATGAGTGGCAAAGGCATCCCATTGTGACTGGCCCAGAGGCTCCGTGCATCCTTGGCATAGACTACCTCAGGAGAGGGTATTTCAAGGACCCAAAAGGGTACAGGTGGGCTTTTGCTATAGCTGCCTTGAAGACAGCAGGAATTAAAGAGTTGTCTACCTTGTCCAGTCTCTCAAAGGACCCTTCTGTTGTGGGGTTGCCGAAGGTCAAAGAACAACAGGTGCCGATCGCCACCACAACAGTGCACCGGCGGCAATACCGCACCAACCGAGATTCCCTGATTCCCATCCATGAGCTCATTCGTCGACTGGAGAGCCAAGGAGTGATCAGCAAGACCCACTCACTCTTCAACAGTCCCATATGACCAGTGCAGAAGACTAATGGAGAGTGGAGACTAACAGTAGAGTATCGTGGCCTGAACGAAGTCACGCCACTGCTGACTGCTGCCATGCCAGACATGCTAGAACTTCAATATGAACTGGAGTCAAAGGCAGCCAAGTGGTATGCCACAACTGATATCGCTAATGTGTTTTTCTCAATTAGGGAAATCAGTTGGAAGGGACCTCTGGAGATCACCTTGTCCAACTCACCTGCTTGAGCAGGTATACCTAGAGCAGGGTGCACAAGACTGCGTCCAGGCAGGTTTTGAATATTTCCAGGGAAGGAGACTACACAACCTCTGTGGGCAGCCTGTTCCAGTGCTCTGTCACCCTCACAGTGAAGTTTTTTCTCATGTTCAGGTGGAACTTCCTGTGCTCCAATTTGTGCCCATTGCTCCTTGTCCTGTTGTTGGGCACCCAATAAGCAATTCGTGCACCAATTGGGAAAAACGCACTTCTCAAATTGGTGCACCCAGAAGCAACATGCTCTCTTCACTGGTAGGTCCTATTGTATTGTAGGAAAGTATCCAAGGTGGAAGGCTGCTGTATGGAGTCCTATACGGCAAGTCGCAGAAACAGCTGAAGGAGAAGGTGAATCGAGTCAGTTTGCAGAAGTAAAGGCCATCCAGCTGGCTTTAGACATTGTTGACTGAGAAAAGTGGCCAGTGCTCTATTTCTATACTGACACATGGATGATGGCAAATGCCTTGTGGGGGTGATTACAGCAATAGCAGCAGAGCAAGTGGCAAACCCATCTGGGCTGCTGCATTGTGGCAAGATATTGCTGTCTGGGTGGAGAACCTGGTTGTGAAGGTACGTCATGTGGATGCTCATGTTCCCAAGTGTCGGGACACTGTAGAACATCAAAACAACCAGCAGATGGATCAGGCTGTCAAGTTTAAAGTGGCCTAGGTAGATCTAGATTGGTAACATAAGCGTGAATTATTTATAGCTCGGTGGGCCCATGACACCTCAGGCCATCAAGGAAGAGATGCAACATACAGATGGGCTCGTGATCGAGGGGTGGACTTGACCATGGACGCTATTGCACACGTCATCCATGAATGTGAAACATGCGTTGCAATCAAGCAAGCCAAGCGGGTAAAGCCTCTGTGGTATGGAGGACAATGGCTGAAGTATAAATATGGGGAGGCCTGGCAGATTGTTTATATCACACTGCCACAAACCCGCCAAGGCAAGTGCCATGTGCTCACAATGGTGGAAGCAACCACCGGATGGCTGGAAAGATATCCTGTGCCCCATGCCACCGCCCAGAACACTATCCTGGGCCTTGAAAAACAAGTCTTATGGCGACATGGCACCCCAGAAAGAATTGAGTCAGACAACGGGACTAATTTCTGAAACAACCTCATAGACACCTGGGCCAGAGAGCATGGCATTGAGTGGGTGTATCACATCCCCCATCATGCCCCAGCCTCTGGGAAAATTGAACGATACAATGGACTGTTAAAGACTACACTGAGAGCGATGGATGGTGGGACATTCAAACATTGGGATACACATTTAGTAAAAGCCACCTGGTTAGTCAACACTAGGGGATCTGCCAATCAATTGGCAGATCACTTAGGCCCTGCCCAATCAAACCTTTTAAGTACTGTGGAAGGGGATAAAGTCCCTGCAGTGCCCATAAAAAATAAGCTGGGGTAAACAGTTCGGGTTATTCCTGCCTCAGGCAAAAGCAAACCCATTTGTGGGATTGCTTTCGCTCAAGGACCTGAGTGTACTTGGTGGATAATGTGGAAGGATGGAGAAGTCTGATGTGTACCTCAAGGGGATCTGATTTTGGGTGAGAATAGCCAATGATTTGAATTATATGATGTTAATTGCTGTATAATACTGTATGTCATCATTTCTATGGTTGCTGTATGCCATATCAACAGTATTACAGTAAGAATCACCCACATTAATGAAGAATGAATTTTGATGAGACAGAGCAAAGTGCAGCAGTGATAGAACCAGACAAGTGCAGCAATGATGGAACCAGAACTAGCTTCAGCATGCAACAATCCAACACCACATACCATCTCTCCTGCCCTGAAGGATTGTTATGACAGATAGAGCCCAAAGTCATGGACTAAATGAACTCAACGGACATTTTGGAGGGATGGCCCATAGTCTAAAGGAATGATATCTGTGTGTATATGTCAAAAGACAGGGAAGGTGGTGGTGATTAATTGGGATGTATTGGAAAGTGTGGGACTTGGGCATGACATAAATGGTATAGAATAAGGGGTGGATATCATCCTATTTTCTTCCTAGTAGCTGGTATAGTGCTTTGTTTTGGATTTAGGATGAGAATTAGGTTGATAACACACTGATGTTTTAGTTGTTGCTGAGCAGTGCTTACACTAAGTCAAGGGCTTTTCAGCTTCTCATACTGCCCTGCCAGCAAGGAGGCTGGAGGTGCACAAGAAGTTGGGAGGGGACAAAACCAGGACAGCTGACCCAAACTGGCCAAAGGGATATTTCACACCATATGACATCATGCTGAACAAAACACTGGGGGGAGTTGGCCGGGGGGGGCGTGCCTGCTGCTCGGGAACTGGCTAGGCATTGGTCAGAGATTCATTCTGATGAGTGGGAGATGACCAACCATCATTGGTGGTGAGCAATTCTATTGTGCATCACTTATTTTATATATTCTTTTATCATTAGTATGATTTTCCCTTCCTTTCCGTCCTATTAAATTATCTTTATCTCAACCCCTGAGTTTTACATTTTTTCTGATTCTGTCCCCCATCCCACTGTGGGGGGAGTGAGCAAACGGCTGTGTGGTGTTTAGCTGCCTGCTGGGCTAAACCACGACATGACTGTAGCCTAGTGCCATTCTCCTAATTGCTGAGCATACCCCACAAGGGGAGTTGTTGCAATTCATCTGTTTTCACAGGATGTCATTTTTTTTTTTCAGTGGGAACACAGTCAGTCCTTCTGAACCAGGACTCTCCAGATCATGGCACAGTACTGAAGGGTCTTCTGGATTAAACAAGAAAAACATAAAATCTGGTAAAATCCAACCCCAAAAAAGTGATGGGGGTCCTATTCCAATCAAACCGAAGTGTGTATTGAGCAATGCCAGCTTTAATGATGACATCTGTGATATGGGCTGAGAAGGGTATTGGGCTGCCTCTTCCCTGGGGAATATATGAATATTTCATCTCAAATCAATTACTGAGTCGCTATTCCCACCGCTGTCCTTAAGGCTGTCAGCCAACTCACTCTAAAAACCCCTGTTCTGAGGCAGTTGACAGCTCAGCCTTTAAAAAAAACTCCAAAACCACACACAGAAAAACCCCTCTGGTCTGAAATTTGGCATCAAAAGGGCTTACCCTGAAATCACATCACAATGTTTTGATGAGTGGCAAACTTTTCTTCTTTAAAAACAATCCCTGAATTTTTCACATACCTTTTTCCTCATTTGCATTTAAATTACTTCATTAGTTGGTATGCCATTTTCCTTGTCTTGTATTTGTCTTCCAGGAACAGTTTCTTCCCTCTCTCTTTTAAACTTGCAAATTTTGCAAGTTTAAGCCAAGCCCCAGGTTGGAGCAATATTTAGATTCAAACCAAAAAGAGCAAGATGTGTCAAAGTTGTGGGTGACACTCTCTTCATTGTAAGCAGTTGCACAGCTGTCAGATCAGTACAGGAGATGAAATATTATTTGCCATAATACTTTGGCATCGCCAGTTGATTTATGGATCTTTTGTCAGACCTAGATTTGAATTTCCTTGTTTATCCTAGAGTTGAATCATGATTGTCTTGTTGCTCCCTCCCATGAGAGCTAGTCAGCTTCAAGCTTATATTTACCGGACAGGAATTATTCTGCTCTGCTTGGAATTAGCATCACTTGTTCAACCTCAGTTGATTAAATATCCTTCTGTATCTCTCAGCTTTCAGTCCTGATCAGACCTTCAGGATACTGCAATGAGCCTAAAATCCCCTCTTCACAGCTTTCAGAGACTTTTAGGCAAGGAATTTTCTCAATTAATTTTAGAGCCCTATAACATAGATGTTATAACCTAACCCTGAGCCAGCCACTTGACCTGCTCTCAGAGTTGATGGAAGGAATGAGACTCAGCAACTCACCCTTGGGATGGGTTGGATATAAAGGGAGATGATGGGCCTTTTGACATTCAGGTGTCAACATTTAGACAAAACTCTCCACCTTTACCGCTGAAAGGAAGAGCAGAACTACAAAGCAGAAGATAAAAATTTAAATCTCAGCTGTACCTTATACAAGCAATTTAGGGTTAGCCACAGACCTTCCCATCTGGAAAATGGGAAAGTCCTTCTTTTCTCCCAGTGTTTGTCTTGCCTTTAAGAATCCCAGCTCTTTTGGGAGGGGACCATGCCTTGGGTGTGTTTGTACAGCCGCCAGCTCTGTACAGACTTCCCGTGGAAAGGATTTCTGCATGCTGTTCCGATGGACTCTCGGGCTGAGCTCCGCCCCTCGCAGTAACATAGACGCCCGTGCAAAGGAGGATGAGGAATTATGCGAGAAAAAGCAACATCTTGCTTCAGCAGGATACTAAAAAACATCAAGTGTGGAAATGGTAGGAACAGCAGAAGCAGCGTATTAACCCCTTTTCCCCTGAACATCATGAGCAACTGAAGGGAGCAGGGGAAAGCACGGTCTTCACTTCTGAGAGATCAGAGTTGCCTGGTTATTTATAAGGTGATCACAGAATTTTTCAGCCTTAATTGCAAAGCAATTCAAGTCCTGGGGAAAGAACAGAATGGAAAGAAGGAAAAAAAGAAAAAAAAAGGTCAAGAAGGGAAAAAGGAGTCCAGGGCTGAAAGAGTCATTTAAACAGCTTTGCAAAAAGATGCCCTGTCTCAGCTGGATGAGGCTGCTTCATCCCAGCGTACCAGTTGCAGAACCTTGTCTCTAGATGCCAACAGGATCCAGAGGTGTTTTGCATTTTTATTAATTTATTTTTTTATTAGTTACACTTGTTAATTAAAGTCACTTACAGATTGAATTAGACTTTAAGGATGCTTTTTCTGAAGTTTCTAGATACGAATAACTTTGAGAAGACAGTAGTTACTATAGTACACCTTAGACTTACTAGCACTGTCAGTGCTAACTGGTACCACCTCTCTGATACCTTTGATATGGAAGTTCTTTCTATCAGGCCATGCATGCTCCCAGATGTATTTGACTTGCATTTGACATGAAAAAGCAGCCTTCAGGAAAACGCTAGCTGTAGGTTTGCATTAGCTGTAGAACAGATGCAATTTCTTTTGTGACTGAAACTAATGCAATCTGCGAGAAAATCAATGCAGGTTCACAGGGAAATAACCAGACAGTTCTGAGAGCATGCTGCAGTCTAACAGAGACATGGTCTGCTAACACTGAAAAATGCTCAATAGCCATGCTTTTGATCTTGCTTCTTTCATATTACAGCTAAGCCTTCCAGACTATCAGGATTGCATCACACAGCTTCCAAACATATCAATCTTGTACTCATTTTTACTGTCTGCTCTGGTGTTTGCATTACGAAGACTGATCTGATTATTCAGTGCTGGATCCAGAAGTGAGTATTTTCCACATTCACTTGGATTATCAATGTGAAAAACGTACTGGCAGGACTAGAGACTAATTATTTTAATTATTTTTTTTTCTTCTCTTTTACAAAGGTACTGGCTCTAATTACTCCACACCTCCATTCAAACATGCTTTAGAGCATCTCTTCCTATCTGCAAGTCAGAACTTCTTTTAGGCATGGTGTTTGTGTGTGAGTCCTAGAGCTTCTTTTTATGCTCATTTCAAATGCAATATTGGGTTGGATTCTTTTTTACTTTAAAAAAGCTCTAAAGTAATCACCTCTTATGATGCCAAATCTGTATGAAAGGCGGAAAGAGTAACTGGTCCCAAATCATCAGGGCAATGCTGGAAGAAATGTCCATGTCCCAGAAGAGGATAAAAAGAATGTGAAAAACAAATGGTGTAATTCACGCAGAGCTAAACATAGTGCTGGAAAGATGAAAAAAAGGTGCAATGCACAGAGAGGAAGCTTGATTGTATTCAGGAAAAAAAAGTATAGCTAACACAAATGGATTCCCTTTGCCTGTGGGGCCACATGACTGTTGGTGTGAAAAGCAAGAAGTAGAAAACACATCACTGCTTATATGAAAATGCTTCTATCTGTGCTAATCCGTAAAATACAGTGTGTAAAAGTCTGCTGCTATATTTGGCGAATGAAGAAGCAACAGCAAATATTTGGTATGAATGGATACTTGCAGGTCAGGAATAATTTTTGCCTTGGACCACCACAGAGATATACATTATTAAGGGTGTGTGCCCCTCTTAAACTGGAAAATCCTTTCCATCTTGCTAATGATTTTCTCAGATTTAATAATTCAGGCTGAAATTTTCCTTCTGGATATCTGCTTCAGACTGATTATTCCCTCCTCCCCCTAAATTCAGGCAGAAGTTAGAGTTGTTTAAGACAGTAAGATGGGAAGGCTGTGAGGGGGGTGTAGTGAAGGCATTTTTCAATATTCCCAGTAATCTGAAAAGTTGTAGCAACCTCAGGCCATGCAGCAACCGCTTGAAAGTTGTTAAGCATGGTCTATGCACCATAATCATTCTGTAGAGTTTTGCTATTCCATGGAAATCTGCCCACTCATTTAAACTATGAATCTTTGCAAAAAAAATTAAAGTTTGCATTTGTTTGATAAAGTCAAGGTATGATTATCTACCTATTTGGCCCCAAATAGCATGCTTGAACTTGTAATATCTCTTAAAGTTCACCAGAATGAACACATATTGTCTTATTTGAGCAAGAGACCATGTTTCCACCTTCTTGGAAAGGTTCCTCTTGTAGTGATTGCTCCCATGTGCTCCTAGTAACTGGGAAGAGATGCATGGGGACTGGGAGAAAGCAGGGAGAGCTGGGCTTAGCTGAGGATTTGGGGAACTCCTGGAGCCACCAAGGAAAATGTATGGAGGACAGAAATGCATCTAGCTGGACAAAGGATATCAAAAAAGAACCCAAACAACAGAAGAAATCCGAGATCTAATAAGACAGTTGTTGAGGGAGAGTTAGAGGGAATCAGGAATGACCATCAGTAGGGCATGGCTGAAAAGCAAGGCAGGAGAGATGGGCGGAGGAGTGGGAGCAGCAGTCTACACCAGCAAGGCAGGGTGACAGCAGGACACAACTCCATAGGTTAGTTGCTGTAGTTGCCCAAGGAAGCACAAAGCATTTCCTAACTTTCAAGTGCATGACTGCTGCTTAATATTACTCATTCCATTTTTTTTCTAATTACTGTATTAAAAGCCAAAGAACAAGAGAATTTTTGGGGCAACAGCAAAATCTCTCACAGAAATCTCCCAGGATTTGTTGCAGGAAGCTGTATTTAATACTGTGATTACTGATGTGTGATGATGGGTCAACTGCAGGGCAAGAATCAGCGCACATGGGGTATGGCATGGAGGGCTTCCTACCATATGCCAGTGCAGCATATTTGGTATCTAGGACAGCTAACAGCAGCAGACTCATAAGCAGATTTTTGGAGATGTGGATATATCACCCAAAGTTTGTTGACTTGGTGAGACAAAGCCACAATAACACGGACTGTTCAAAAGGGATCCCATGTCAGGTCCTCAACAGTCAAGTCCCTATAGCACAGAGTGATGGGCCTGGTTGGATTTCTTGGAAACACAAGGCATGAGAATTCTCTTCAACATTGCAAGTGGAGAAATATTTTCTAAGATTTGTACCAAGCACAAGAGAAGGCTAACCCAGAAACCCAACCCCCCTTACCCTCTGCGGTGCTGAGCGGAGGAGCCCTTATCCTGGAAGAGCAGAACGTGATCGATCCCCCACAGCAGTTACAAGAAATACAGTGAAGATAAAGCTGACATTGAAGACTGTAATAACACACTAATAAAAAAAAAATAAAGGTAATTTTTTTCTCCAGTTGGAACAGCAGTTGAATAAGCAGTTTGTAAACTAAAACAGGAGAAGAACTGAGGTCCATCAGACCTCACTGGGGCAGCCTGCTCCAGGATATATGGTTTAGAGACACTATATAGCAGATTCACTATCAGCTCAGCACCTGCTTGGGCTTGATACAAGTGAATGGTCTGCATGCAGATACCTTCTGGAGTCTTTCTGGGTTTGGGCACCAAGGATGACCAATAGTGATATGTCGAGGGCATGCTAGCACCCCAAAAAGGATTTGAAACATAGGCAAAGATTATTCATTGCTGGATACGGATTTCAGATCTGAGAGCATCAACTACACAGTACAGATTTTACTGGGATTGCAGAAGTGCCAGAGTCTGATTTGAAACCCAAACAGGATAAATTTACTCTCTCAGAATTACCTGAGAAAATTTTAAACCAGATACAGATGAAAGATGACAGCAGCAAGGCCACTTGCATAAATATCTACCAGGTCTCTACTGGGAGGGATTTATGGCTCTCATGAGGCCTCCACCATTTCATTATTATCATTAAAAAACTGGTTAGTATCAAGCCAGCCAAACTGTGAACTTGATCTATAGTTACACCTTCCACAGCAGACTGACCATAACCTCCAACCAGCAGCACCTGGGTTTATATGAAATTAAAAAAGAATGGATTTTAGCTCTTACCCATGGGGAAGACAAGCAGGTGCACTAAAGCAGATCAAAATGTCAAGTTCAACAGGCAAACAGATACAGGAGCAAGCAGGTACAGATATCCTTTAGTGGCCACAGCCACAGCAACCGTATTTTAAGTGAATCCATTTGCAAAGCTAAAACTACAGACTGAAGATGGTGGCAGCTACTGATTTGGGTTCCAGTCACCAAACTGGAAGTCTTCATACCCAAGAAAAGAAACAAATACTTTTCCCTATCATGTACAACTGTAGTCTCCATGCCAAGAGCATGGGCCAGGCACTGGGGTTGTGCCGAAGCGCCTCATGCTGTCGGTCACTGCAGAGGGTTGCCTTTTTGCTCGGTGAGAGCCTGGATGGGGACGCAGGTAGCTCCTGCCGTCAGAGGAGCCCCTGACTCACAGCCATGTCTGGCTCCTTGGCTTAGGTTGTGAATTGTGTCATGAAATAGAGATGACCTTTAATGAACATGTCTTCTCCATATACATAGTGTCAGTCGCAGCAAAACCCTGTTGGGTTGTGGGGTCATGTTGGTCTCCAGCTATTACAGTAATAAACATGATTAACTGCAGCTATAAAAGCAATTTCATTCTGACTGCTAACCTCACAAAAGAAAAAAAAAATAAATAAACCAAAGAATGGGCTGCAGCATGACATTTTTACATCCATGTTGGTTTATCTTCTACCTTTGGACTGTGAATCTGATAGCTCATGATGGGAACAATGGTTGCTTTTGCACGGTCAGCATTTGCCATCACTGCTCTGTGGGACAGAGGTTCCTCAGGTAATTTCCATTGCCAGGAGGGGGGAATTGCAGCATCTCTCCAAGACTGTTGTAACCATTGGCAAATACTGCTGTCTTAATCATTTTGTTACGTACCAAAGCAACAGGGGTCCTTTGCCAGAACAACTAAAAGCCACTGTTCCAACTTCAGGTGATGAGTAACCTCTGCTGAATGAACAGAGTTGCAAAGGGCAGGGCTGAAATTAATCCTGATTTTACTTAATCTAAAATACAGGCTCTTTAGAGAAGTCTGTTGGTGAGGCTCAGAGTATATAATGTCATGAACATACATCCAATATGAACTGCACGGAGAATACACCCCTCTGTAAAGTAGCTCAGAAAATTTTGATCAAACTGAACTTCAAACATGTTATTTGCTATTTTCTTTTCTTTGTAGACTTTTAATCATCAACAGAACATGATTTATCTCTTTGATCATCTTGAAGAATTCATTTAACATAAATAATTTTATTCAAGAGCTTTTTTGATTTAGCAGAAAATGTTGTAACAATATCCAGTGGCTGAAACCTGAGGCTTGCAATATAAATTGAGATGCATATTTTTAACAAGAATAATTAGTTTTCTGGAACAATTTACCCAAGGATACAGTGGCTTCTTCATCAGCTATGGCCTTTATGTAATACCAGATTTTTCTGAAGGATTGGGCACTTCAGTGCCCAATGTTTGAGTGAAGACAGGAACTAAGAGCTAATGTGTATGGGTTATGCTGGAGTAACTTCCTATGACCTATGAGTTTTTTCACTGAAGACGGGATTTTCCCCATGCTTTTTGTAGTTTTTATAGTGCCATTTACCAAACTTTGTATGCCTTTCTCTTAACTTTGCAAACAAAGCTGCATTTATCACGTCTTAAATTAAAGGGAAACTTGAACAGACACTTCATAAAAAATATTCACAGCTGCATAAATCAACTCAAAGAGAAGATTAGGTGTTTATTAGCAAGAAAACATAAGCTGTAGGAGCATGCTTTGTACCTTTATTTCTTTGTGCTTCTCTTGTAAAACATTAAGGATGTCCTAGGATATGAGGTAATTAGGCAGATAGTGTATTACAGCCAAATAAATGCCACATACTCCCTCTTCTCTCGACAGCTTGTAACTCACTATTTATTTCCTCACTATGATACAGGCTTTTCTGCAAAGGCTGCATTGTCCTGATATGGAAGTTGTAAAAATATGTAAATATCAGAATTTATTTTCTGAAGACCCTAGAAATGCAAGTGAAGGGATGCAATCAGAGTTTAAGATGCACAGGAAACAAGCAAAACCTGAAATGGGAGCCAGATGAATATGTCTGTACTTAGCATGCCTTCATACTGCCAGGTTAAAAGCAACAGAAAATAGCGACACACAGCAGCACGATGTTCATCTGCACCATGTTGATAGCAGGGGAACATGAGATTGCATCCTTGGTTTTTTTTTGAGCCGGGGGAGTTGAAACCAGCATCATGTATTCCCAGCCTGGAGCTGTGGTCTCTACCCAGTCCTGCATATAGCACCTGCCTCCTGTAAGAGGGACCCCCCAGTCTCGTTCCCTCCCACTCCCATCCCCTTTCCCTCTCATCCTTCTCTTGGCAGTCCTGAAGGGTTTTACAGGGGCATGTGCTTCAGCTGATATCCCGGTGAAACATTTCACTCCCTACTTCAGGTGCTTCCAGATCAGCCTCTGTTAAAAGACAGCAGACCCCTGCCAAGTGGATTATGTTGCCAAGGCAACGTTTTCGCTGAAAAACTGGACAACAAGAGAGATCTCATCATATAGAGAGATTATGTTTCTGTAAATGATCCTCTGTCATTACTTCTGCACTTAAGAAATTGAGTGCTGAACATCTGCAGATGGACTTTAATTGCTCTCCAGGGCTCTTTCCCGTGCTTTCCACTCATTTAGCCAAGACAGCTTCCCATGGTGGGTGTTTGCTCCTCAGCGGCAGTTTCAGCTTTCCTTGCTTCTCCCATCCAACCAAACCAACTACAGAGACCACAGCTGCTTGGAGAGGAGCAGAGAGAGCAAGTGGGTCCGTGACCCCTTTGGACATCCCAGCAAAACCCCTTTCAGACAGATTACAGGGCTGTTAGACCAACCTGGAGGCAAAAAGACCCCAAAGAGGGTCAACAGCTACAAAGCTAAACTAGAACTGGCAGCTTTGTAGAAAAACATACAGATAGACCTGACTTCACAGTTAAACCTGGTTTTATCTATTTACGCACTCAGATATTTACAAAAATTCCAACTAATCGACATATCAGCGTGGGTTCATTGGTTAAAAGGGAGTCATATCTAAAACCCTTCCCTTTTATTTTCCAGCAGGTTACATCAGGACCATCTGGATTGCAAGTCTGGCTATGGCGGAGAATTTCAATGAATGCTTTTAAATTAATTGCATGCTAGTCTCACAAACAATGGCTTAGCAATGCAAACAAGAGGCTGCACCCAGAGCATCCTCGCATCTGTGGAAGAATGCAGAAACATCTGTCCCATCGGGGGTCCATGTACACTTGAGGATTTTAAGGCCAGAAAGGAGCAATATCATCCAGTCAGATCTCATGACAGAAAGGAGAGAAGGCATCATCCCTTCTTGATCAAGAGCTTCTCAGAAAAAATGACCAAACCTTTCTTCCATGTGCTAAAAGCACATGTGTATTTCAGCTGCTCTTTTTTTAGCCCATGGCATGTATCACCCCACTGTTATGTCCTATGTGATTGGAGCAGTCTCCACAGTCCAGCAGTGGCTGCTGGAAAACCAGAAACAACGTGATGTTTGCAAGAGTGCTGTGTCTCCTTCTTGGGTCGACCTTGGGCCCCTTCTTTGAACTGACAGAATTAATAATTTACATTATTAGCCTCCACAGGGTCCTCCTGATGACATGGGTCTGCACACAAATATCACAGGCTCTCACCCCAAAGCCTTCAAGAATGTCACCTCTCTTCACCTGAAGAGATCAAACTCTCTTAGAACAATTTTTCCCCATGGAAAATTTTTTTGAGCAATAATTTGGCCTTATAGAAAAGGCCTTTAAAAAAAAAAAGAAAACAAAGGACTATTTCAAGGGAGTTTTCAAAGTATTGGAGCCCAAGATGTCTCTTTTGTGTATATTTTCCTATTTTGTATCCCCTAGTACTTAGAAACTCAAAACTATTGTGCTAAGTTTTTTTGATGTTTTTTCACATTCCCCAAAAAGAGTCTGTTTCCAGGCTGTGCTGCCATGTGACTTTCTTCAGTATTTACCTATGCTTGTCAGCTTGTAAGCATTAAAAATTCATTTCTAAACACAGAGTGACCCCTTCTTCCCAGTCTATGACAACAAATGCATTATGTCCTTACAGTAAAACAGCTTTATTATAACAGTTGTATTGTGGTTTTGTCTTTTTTTCTCTCTCAGTCTCCTCAGGGTAATTGAGAAGTGAAGCCAGTTAAAACACAGGGCTAAGATAGATGCTGATTTTGGCCCCGTTTATATCAGAGTGACCCCTTGCTTCAATTATTTATCTGTGTTATTGCAGTATTTAGGAGCAGCTGGCATGGAGCAGCTGCCATCCTGCTGCAACACCAGAAAGACTATTTTTTTTTAAAGTGTTTCCTCACTTAAAGGATTTACAGCCTGAGATGCTACAAGGGCAGACAGACAGACAGAATGGAGGAACTGAGACAAACAGATAAGCCATTTTCCAGCAGTGAGCTGCCAAAAACACCAGCTGTCCTGTGTCAGCCCCACGTCCCGTTTCACCCAGCACTGGCAGGTACGTCGAGTCCGTGCATCATATCTCTATCAGGCACAGCCACTTCTTCCAAACAAGTTTGATGAACTGCTATAATATTTTGCCAATGATATCAGAGCTTTGGAAATGTCAGCCCTGGAGACAGTTGTTTCTGATTAGGAAAAGCAGGGAGATCTCTTCCTAAGGGCTGCACCTCCAGTGTGACTGCAGACCTGAGGAGGTCCTCCTGCGGCTGGGCGATGCGAGGGCTGCTCTCCACCTCCTGCCGTGGACTGCGCCAGTGCCACCTCCTCTCTGCTGTCAGGAGCAAGGGCTACGGAGCAACCACCTGAGCTCAGAGAGCCCCAGCCATGCTGGAAAGGACGTCTGGGACAGAGCAGCGACTCCTGTGATCTCCCTTGCTCTCAGGCAGCGGGGAGGATGAGGTCAGGCAGGAAGGATGAGGTCAGGCTCATCCTGACCAGGTTGAGCTGGAAGGGACAGCTGAGATGTGGTCCAGCTTTCAGATATTAACAAGTCTCCAGAAGGAAGTGCATTTGGTTGTGCTCTTGTTTGGTGGGTGATAGTGAGCCTGAAGCAAGCATATACAGTAGCTTATATATGAATATTTCTCCCCTGTTCTCCAGGCGGCTGAAGTGAAATGCACTCAGAATTGCTGTGCTAAAGTCTCAGTGTCAGTCATCGCTTGCGAAACGTCGCCATAACTGAAGCAGTTGGTTGGATCCCCTGTGTGGTTGTGCTGTTTGTTCTGCCACAGAGAAGGAATTTTGCTTTCCAAGGCCTTGCTGATGCATAATTGCTCGTCATTTTCCTCATCAATATCTGCCTCTGCAATTTACTCCACACAGGATCACTGTCAGCCTCATTTTCTCTGCTTTTACATCCATGCAACTGAGAAAAAAAACTTCAGTACAAAAGGTAATGGTGTGAAGACAGAAAAGAAAGGCCACTAAAGTCAAGAGCAGGCTTTGAATAGGCCCCACCTTGGAATCCTTTTCAGCTGTATTGCAGCCTGACCCAGCATTTATTTTTTCAAAGATTTATTTTTCTGTCCAGTCAATTTATTCCACCTGAATTCTGAACAGGTTGTGCTTGCCCTTATGCAAACTAATAAGGAAGATTTCAGTCTCTGTAGCAGAGCAATTTGGCACTAGGGGACAGGCCAGGTTTCTCTGACAGATGCAAATATTTACACCAGATAGCAAACATGTCACAGGGTCGAGCAACAGAGCAGCTGCAATACCAGCATAAAGCCACATAATGTTCTCTTTGGCTCCAGGTTCACATAATTGATTGAATCAGCAGATAATCAGTTACACTAAACACCCACTAAATCTTCTCTTTGTCAGCAAAGATGCAGCTTCTTATAGAGAGACATTTAAAGGATGAGATGAAGCTATTTCCCAGAGTCCTGTGTAAATACAAACGTCATTATTTAAAGTACGCATCGCACACATTTAAACTAGACTCTGTGGCCTATGGCACAAGCCAGGATACTCATAACCTAATTTTCTCTGCAAATTTCATTGAATAAAGGAAAGAAAATTTTGTAACACAAGCCTGGAAAGGGATGTTTCCAGCTGAGACACCTGATCCAAGCCGGCTGCCCGGGCTCCCTGTTCTCTTAATGGAAACAGGCATGTTTAGGTCATGAACCATCTCGTCCTATTTTAGCTAAAATGGGATGAGAGGAATCAGGTCCTCAAAACATCTGTTTCTCTCCTCTGATAATACAAGGTGTTGAGACAAATAGCACAGATGTAAGCACATATATATAGCAGAGACTACGTTGGGTCAGATGATTTCCCTGCTCAGCATCCAAATGAGCCTTGCTAAGCACTGGTAATAAAAACTTAACAGAGAAGTTAGCTTCCAGCTTTGGTCAAAATACAAATTCTATAGAAATCTGTCTTCATACCTGACTTATTTCCCAAGCCTCATTCCACCTGTTTGTCCAAGTTTCTTCTCTTATCTATCTCACCTTTCTGCTAAAAAGCATCACCTTCACGCTAAACCCCTGCATATATTTGGTAAGCCTTCATCCTGGTTTATACCTCTTGAGAACTCATTCCCACCATGTTGTCCATAGCAACATCTGTTGATTTGTTCAGCAAAAAACCTTTGTCATTGTTGTTTCTATTTTCTGACAGCTGCCGAGCACCAGAAAAGTTGTGGTCCTATGGTACAAAACTCCTAGGACACATACTACCCTTTAAGAGACACCTGGAAGACTTTCAACATCCCTGCAACACACAAGTAACATATATTAACAACCAGACCAAGGCTTCCTGTAACACTGACGAATCTGGGCCAGTTCATACAAGGTAGGACAGACACCTGGCTTGAGCAGTTTTGCTCTGATGCTTTTTGGAACATTACTCTTCAGAAGAAGTCATTAAGTCAAATGGTACCTTTGGGGCACTACTAGATAAGCGAAGACACTATATTTCTTATGGCTCTGGAGCATAGTTAAATGCTGAGTTTTCTTTTCATCTCCTGAAATAGGTCTGCCCAAACTGTAAAAATGGAGCAAAAAAAACTACTTCAAAATGAGCTGACTCCTGAGAGGGGAGGGTTGGTGGGATGGATTATGGGATTCTGCTTGGCTGGAGAAGTGCACTGAAATTGGACTTTGCACTCAGGTCAAGGAGATCACATCCATGCAAAGACATGCTCTTGTACTAGAAGCCTTTCTTTATATTCATATATATTGCCCAATCTTCACTCTTTGATATTTATTTGGCTCCTTCTGTTGAAGAGAAATACTCCTCTGTAAGCCAATATCTATATGAGTTCAGATGGAAGGAAAAGGGGATGAAAGGCACCCACTTTGCAAGTTCATAGATAACAGGAGGCCTAAACGTTGCTTTTTGAACCTGTATGTGTGTCTCCACAACTGTTTGCCTTACCTGCAAAATCCACTATAGCAAGAAAAATACACTCTGAGATCAGCTGAGGGCATTTCAGTGATGCTGGGACGAATCTGAATTTTGAGGATGGCTTTCTTTGCAGGATGCTGTTGCCCTTTAATGTACCACAGCCTCCCCATTAACAATGAAAGTTTCCTCCTTGGAGACCAAAGGAATAAAAGGAAATCTGAATTGTGCAGTCCCTTTGTTGTGCTTCAGTGGGAGAAAGGAAGGTGTCAGCTGATGTTGTCCCATGTTTTCCTTTTGCTGGCTAATCATTTGAGCATTTCCACCAGGAATGATAGCATAAAAGGACATCAAGTTTAAAAAAAAGAAGCCCCAGAGTTTAAAGGTATGGCTCAACATCAATAAGTCATGAGCAGAAGAGTTCATTTCAAATTCATGGAGAGGTAAATGAAAGGAAGACAGAAAAAAATCTGCCTTTTTGCAATAAGCTTCACATCTCTCTCAGGTGTAAAACCCTGGTGACTTCAATGGAATTGCACCAGGGGTGGATTTGGTCCCATATATTTGCCTTAAAGAGTTTATCTGCCCAAAGCAATTGTCTGTCCCTGAGGAAGCAATAACAGCTCTGATTTGGGGGAGGGTTGATACCTTACTGTCTGAATTATCCAAGTAACATGATGCATTAGCATTGCAGAAGAGGACTCTGGAGGAGGCAGGTTTGCAGAGGGGTGCTCCATTTTATAGGAGAAATTTACATTCAACAGCAGCCACGAGCTACACACGTTGCGTGTCTCACTATTCCTCCTGCACCTGGAGATGACGCAAGGACAACTGAAATGGAACAGTCTGCAAAATTGAGTTTGGGGCTCAAATGATTCCTACGTCTGCCCCAGGTCTGATCCTGGTGGGAGGGTGAGACCCCAGTGGGACCAGAGAGCTGGCAAGACCACCTAGTATGGCCAGACTTCCAGTCTTCTTCCAGCGGAATTTAACCAATCTCTCCCACTTTCTCTGTGTTGTCTCCCACCTTTCACATGCTCAGATTTTTCTGCTGTTATTTCATTTTATCAAAGTTCCCTTAATTGTGGGTTTTTTTTTTTACCTTTTTGGGTGTCCAAGACCCAGAAGTTCAGGTCATCTTGGCCTTCAGTTTCAGTCCTTGTAGTTTAACAATTTGCTGAGAGCTTTAGCTACAAGCAACCAAGGTATTTTAGGGGAAATAGTAAAGGCAAATCTGAGCCTATTATGTGTATTTTGTAGCACACAGAAGCCACAGCTGAGACTTGTGTGTACAAGGTACTCACAGAGGAGTAAGCAACTGTTTCTCCAATAGGCTTACAATATAAGCAGAAAAAGGTTAATTAATGCTAACAAATGCTGAGAAAAAGGAAATAGCTGATATAAATTTGACAGAGACTACACAAGCACCCAGTGGCAGAAACGGGAATTCCTGCAAGCCCTGTCCCAGCATCCTCAGCACAACATTGTCCCTTTGCCAGCAGGATCCTCAGATAATGCATCAGTGATTTTGTAGCAGTCCAAAACTGCGAGTCCAGTGACAAACTGCAGAAATGCAAACAACTGTACAGCAGAAGGTAATCTTCTGGTGAGTCTTGGTCTCCGATTCATTAGATAGTACCAGAGAACAGAAGGAAAAAGCTATTTCTTGTTGGAAAAAAAATAATTTAGATCGAGGGCTTTGGACAAATACAAACCCACTGTACATCAGGAAGAGGATTTGGGTACCAAGCCTAGGCTGTGGATGAGTAAAATTGCCTAATACAAGACTCAAAGACAGGGTGTCTTTTTCCACATCACATTCTAAGACGACTCAGGCTCTACTGCACTGCTTGGAAAGAGGGTAACTCATTACTTATCTCATATACAAAACAACAGGTGAGAGAAAGGAAAAAAATTAGAACTTTACTGTATGTCCCTACTGTATTAAGGAGAAAAAATCTTTCTTTAAAGTGATGCATCTCTGTTGGCCTGAAAAGAGGAATCGAGCAACAAAAAGAGAGGTGAGAGGAGAGACGCAACCCAGACAAAACAGAAAATAGTTCTTACAGTGATTACCTGGTGAAAACACAGCAAGTTTAATGAAATCTGTCACTGCCCCTCTAAAGAATGCCTTTGTCTCCATAAAAGCATTGAAGTACTTTAATGGTATTGATTTAGGTCAAAGTGTACAAGCCCTCCAATGTGGAGACACTTATGTTGCTATAGAGAGGCTTTATTTCAGATGCAGGAGTCTGGAAAGGAGAGTAAGAAACTTTCCTGTAAAGCTACATCCAGTCTGGAGGTTATCTTGATATCAAGATTTAGGTTAAGATTTTCTCACTGCCCCACAAGAAAAAAAAAAAAAGAGTGGGAAAAAAAAAAGCCTGCACTAAACCAGTTAAAACACTACCCAAAAAAGTTAAACCACTACAGAACCAGGACTAAATAGACTTTTTTCTGTTTCTTGAAATGTCAATTCTACTAGTGTTAACACAGAATTTTTAAACTATGGTAGTTCAGGAGTGAATGTATCTTCTGTTTAGGTGTCCCAACGGAAGGTTCACAACTCCTGACAGAAGGCTCTGCCAATGCAGCAGCCACACTGACCATCCAAGGTGCATCCACTTACACATGAGAATGGGACCCTTCATCTTAGTACAATAATTTAGAAGAGACTTAAAAGATTAATTTCAAGAGGGAGGATATACCTTGCCTTGCAGATGAACAGATTAAGCATCCCACATTGTAAATCAGTCTTTTCCGCTGGCTTTGTTGTGTCTCTCTCTCTCACACAAGGGGGTTGTCCCATCAGCTGATGAAGACTATTTGCAAAAGTGAGAGCTATCCGTAAGAGAACAGCAGCTGGGTCTGGCCCCAGCACATTTACAGGAGATTAGTGCTTAATGGGTAGGAGTGTATCTTTGAGACTTGGGAAAAATAGCATAAATAATATATCCCTGGACCAAAATCTCATTTTCAGCCCAAGAACCACTAAACTGTTTCATAAGACTCTCTAGGATTATAACAAGTATGATTCAGAATACGTCCCAGGGTCTCTTCCTTGCAAATAAATAAGCCAGATGAACATGCTGTGCCACACTCCAATTCATAAAGAGAACCAGAGGGCAGGCTGTAAACAGAAGGAAATTGCAAGAAGGCTGATAAAGTGCAATTCTGATCTCATACCATCAGCTGGACTAGGCAACAGGGATAAATAAAGTCACAGGCTTCTCCTGTATTTATGGTTCCTCATTGTTGCAGAGCTCACCTCAGAACAAAAATGAGTCTGGAAGGGAGGCAGTTATGCTCCTTTCGAATGGCAATGTTTAAGAAAGGAGAACCATATGGTTTTGAGTTGGCTCAATTGTGGCAGCCAGGAAACTAATCCGCAGATTTATTAGAGCTGGCATACGTAACAGAGTGGCAATGCTGCTTTCATTTGCTGCCAAGAAAGCCTCTGTGGTGCAGAGCTTTACCTTGAGCAGCAAATGCTTACTGGGCATATGGGCCTTATTTCTGCAAATGGGAGTGGAAGAGAGTCAATTTGCAAATCAAATTGGAATTCTCTTCTTCCTGCCACTCCAATTTACTACGCAGACTTTGTTCATAGTCGATGGAGCCTAGATCTCTGCCTCTTTTTTCTCTAATGAACTTGTTCTCTTGATTTAGGACATCCAAATGGGAGGAATATGATGAGGAGAGAAGAAACCATTTAAATCATTGTCACTGACCAGAGAAAAGTTATTGCAATAAGTACTTTACCTAAGAGCTTATTACATTGTGCCCAATTGCTGCAAGACCCCTAGCTATTATCATTACAGTTCCTGACATTCTGGTCTTTCTTGAAAAGGTCATATGAAAATGCAGAATGGCAGATCAGAGTCAGTAATCTATCTAAAATGTATGATCATCTGTTAGAGAGTTTTTTCATTTGGGCTATGAAGCGCAATAAAAGAACCCTCAAGTATCCTTTAGGCATATTCAAAGAAGGGTTTTCAGAGTTCCCTTGGGCTTACTTGGAAAAAAGTATCAAAGGCTTAACTTCTGAATATAGACAAAATGGCAGGGGGTGATTGATAGATGAACTGCCACCCCTTACCAGCACAAATGCAAACAAGATCAGGGTTTGGAATCAGCCCCAATCACCTGGGGAACACGCATCTGAGGTCTGCAGCAAGGCATGGAGCATTTCAGGGGGAGGCAGATGCTAAAGTAATGTTAGACCTATTTCAAAGATTTCCTATAAACAACAACTGGAGACACCAAGAAATTTATATAATTTCTCTGGGAACCTATTCCTGAAAACCACGTTGATCTATTTTAGAGTAGTTTAAATACAACATTATTTTCTTTTCTTCAGCAAAAGAAATGTATAACAAAGAAAACTGGAAGCGCTTTGCTCAATAAGATCAATCATTGATCATATTGCAAACCTACTGTGTTCAGCATGCGCAGTACCAGACACATCAGAGAAAGGTAGGAGTGACCATGCATAGGCAGTTCTATAATATAGCTCTGCCAAACTTATCTTTGTGCCCAGTTCCCAAAAGTATGTGTCTAGAAACATCAGTGTATCCAGTAACAGCAATAACGTATGAATATAACAGCTCCATCAGCCCTTGATGCTAATCAGTAGAAGTCTGCAATGAATTAGGGGGATAAATCATTATGCTTTTAAAGGTTAACTTTTGCCATCTCTCTCTGCAAGATGATTCCTCTGTGAAACTAAGCATTGCTCTCAGCACAAAAATATTATTGAAGTTAAATCGTCTCCTGAAGACTATGTTAAATCTGAAGATGGCATTCAAATCAATAAAGTATGAGTTCAAAGCAGTCAGCAAAGATAGTCCAATCTATGGAGACTCCCACGGGTCACTCAAGTCTGCTGTGACCTTATTTCAATACATCTTTTATAAAATGGGTCAGAACAACACTTCTCTTCAGCAAGTATCTCAGGTATTCACAGTTCCCTCCTTTCATTACTTGCTAGAGGTAAAAAACCAGAAATATATCATCAAATGTGAACTCAAAGGAATAAAAAAATACATCATATTTATATATAATCATATATATATAGCATATATATCAACAAATATAAAGAGATGCTTGAATCTAGAGGAATCCAAGATTCAAGCAGGTGTAAAGGGGTGCTTTGATATTTGTTTGCCAAAGCTACATCATTCAACACACGTAACAATACAGAACTAACTGCAGACAGATACCCTGGTTTTCATTCTCCCCTTGTGAAGAACCACCTTTGGGTCAGCACCTCAGCAGAAGTCAGTTCCCTTTTGTGTGACAGGGAGTGAGAGGAGAGAGATGCATTTTCATATCTGAAGAGTCTCATTACTGTGTTGAATTGCCCATAGGTAAAACGGTGTATATTTTTTGTTCTGCCTACTGAAGAGGCAATAAAGCACATATTTGCACATACAGACAATGAAAAATTAATTACATGGGAATAATTCCATATTTTACAACCTTAACTTATCGCTTTGGTACAGTTGGCAGTAAAAATTCTTCATTTTGAAATAAGCATTTACACATAGACAAATATATTAGTCTATATATTTGCACCGTTGAACTAAAGTGCCATAAAGGAAGATTTCCATCATCCACCTCATGAAATTAATGTTTCTTTGACCATATAAATGATTTTATTTCAAGAGGTGGTTTTTAAAAACAAGTATCTGTAACAGTCATAAGCCACGTATGTCTGAATTTGTCTGCAATTTCTACTACGAACATTATGAATGCTGAATGATAAAAAAAACCAGATAGCTGTCAAAATAACTCTGCTCACTGTAGAGAAAAAGGGAAGCAGAAAATAGTCAGTTATATCTGTACCACATCACTGAAAAGCAGCATGTGAGCTAACATTGGCCCACAGTAACCCTAGTACCATGTCAGCATCTGAAAGATGGAGAACAAAACCAGTCTGACAAATTCACAAGAAAGGGGCATCTATTCACCAGTGAGAGAAGATACAGATACTGCTATGTGTCCTTTGAAATTGTTTGTAGGATGATGTTAACAGACAAGAAACTATCACATTCCCTGGCATCAGTTAATATGCCTTCCCTCTCTGAACTAATGAATTAAATCATTTGGAATTCAGAATGTGGTTCTACCCAAAAATAAGATCACTGTCTAATGAAAGGAACAAAATTGCCTTGTGTACATGCACATGGTGGGAGACTTACTCCTTCTGCTACGGTATAGTCTTTAAAGAAGAGACTATCCTATCCCTTCCTAGCCTACACCTGGAGTGAAGAAACAGACCCCTTCCATTTATATGGTGCAATCAGGGAATGGCCCTTTACTGCCCATGCCTGGCCATTGACTCTGACAGAACTTCTTGCTGTCCACACCATGGTGTGACTCCACTGCATCAGCTGAAGAGTTCATTAGACATGGAGAGCATTGAACTAGTGAGAACACCCTGCCCTGGTACCTGAGAGACCTGAACTGGGGTTTATATAAGGACAGTGTCACCATGGGTCTTCAGCAGGGCTAGAAGCTAGTGAGATGGAGGGGAGGGAGAAGGGCTGTCTGCCCAAGCTCCAGTACTGCCTCCTGCAATGGTAATCACTGATCTGCAAAACCCCATGGACTTCACATTGAAGCAGGCATGGCATTATTCCAGCGTATATAGCTATAACTTGGTTCTGTTAACTACTAAGCATAGATCTTGCAAACAGGCAAGCAAGAAATATTTAGTGTCAGAGACAGTAAATACATTATTGCAACCTTCTGAACTCTTAAAAAATGTCAGGTATTGGTTTGGCAAATGTTATAGCAAGCAGTTTGGTTTGCAGCATGAAGAAACAGTTTAGATATTTCAAGTAAACAGACCTTTTTAAAAAAGGGCTCATGTTTCACATAGTTTCAATCTTTTAAAATTAAAGATGCTTGCAAAACATAAAATAAAAAAAAAAGAAAACCAAAGTCTTGAAGCTTCCAAAGGATTTCTCTCCTCTGCTCACTCCACGTTTGAAAAGAAACAGCTTATTTCAGTCCACAAAGTCTGCATTTCACTCTCAGTAAAAGAAAACAGTTATTTGCAGTACCCTCCAAAGATGTCTTCCACTGCTGGTTGTAATCCATAATCAAAATGAATGACAGATCACACAGCACGATTTTTGTTTGCAGATCTCTGAAATCGGTGAACGTATCTTAACACCTCTCATCTGTATCACTTTGTCCCCAAACCTATTTGCTTGTTACAAACAGGTCTGAACATCCTGATTTAACAGATTGCTGAGCTCTCCTGTTCACTTCTCTGTTCATTAATCTTCATAAAATAATATGGCAATGAGAATTGCTAGACTTCTCCCTGTACTACCTGCTGCACTCTGGGCTGTAGTGAATAAATGGAGAATATCTAATAGGTGAAGAAAAAAGTTTAAGTCTGTATTCTTCTATGCATTGGAATGTCTACAGCTTCTGTCCCTACGGAAATACAAAACTTTGTATAAACTGATTTGCTATACAGTGCACATTCAGCAGGACTGTCTGAAGGCATGTTGCAGAGGAGATAAAACAATGAAGTAAGACACAGGTAGCACAGCGCTTAGTAGAATGTGTCTGCGCCACATGGTGAAAATCTGTTTTTCCTAGGGAATAGTTGCATTAAACCTATTTCCAAAGGGATTCTCAAAGCCCATTATTTTTAGGCCAATGAAAAGAGTATTCCATTCAGTCTTTTGATGCAGCAAAGGCATCTGCAGTCTGCAAAACTTGATCCTGAACACAGATATCATTGAGAGTTTCACCCATAGCTGTAAGCCTGGAAGTAATCAGATCACCTGACTTCACCTCCTACATCTCAGAGATGCAGAACTGCCAGTGCATGCCCCAGAAGGATGCTCTGGAAAGAGAACCACAGCATCAGCATATGCTCCCAGGCTGACAAAGGCAGAACTCGCACTCTGCATCTGAAGCACAACTTGATTGGGCTCAGCATGTCACCTTGAGCTTTGCTCGTTATACCACAGGATGCTTGAGGTGGGAAAGCACCTCTGAAGATGATCTTGTCCAACCCCCTGCTCAAAGCAGGGTTACCCACAGCAAGTTGGTCAGGGCCATGTCCTGCTGGGTTTTTAAAAACTCCAAGAATGGAGATTCCACAACCTCTCTGAGCAACCTGTGCCAGTGCTTGGTCACCTCCACAGCAAAAAGTCTTTTCTTGTAACTAAATGGAATTGGCTGTGTTTCAGTTTGTGCCCATTTGCCTTGTTCTGTCACTGGGAACAACTGAGAAAAGCCTGGCTTTCTGTTCTTTAGTACTTCCCTTCAGGTATTTATACACACTGATAAGATGTCCCCTGAGCCTTCTCTTCTCCAGGCTGAACAGTCCCATCTCTCTCAGTCTCTCCTCATATGACAGGTACTCCAGTCCCTACATAATCTTCATGGTCCTTCATTGGACTCTCTGCAGTATGTCCATGTCTGTCTCATACTACGGAGCCCAGAGCTGGGCTCAGCACCCCAGATGTGTCTCCCCAGTGTTCAGCAGAGGGTAAGGATCACCTCCCTCGACCTGATGGTAAAGCTCTGCTT
Organism: Morus bassanus; assembly: GCA_031468815.1. Taxonomy (NCBI): domain Eukaryota; kingdom Metazoa; phylum Chordata; class Aves; order Suliformes; family Sulidae; genus Morus; species Morus bassanus. The sequence continues at coordinate 77,243,207 of CM062571.1, read as the reverse complement.
AGTGCAGCCCAGGAGGCTGCTGGCCTGCTTTTCCTTAAGGATATGCTGCTGGCACATGGTAACCTTGGTGTCCACCAGGACCCCCCAGGTGGGTCCTTTTCTGCAAAGCTGCTTTCCAGCTGGTTGGCCCTAGCCTGTGCTGGCACATGGGCTTATTTCTCCTCACGTGCAGGACTTTGCATTTCACTTGGCTGAGCGTCATGATGTTCCCATCAGGCCATCTCTCCAGTCTGTTGAGCTCCCTCCACATGGCAGCACAACCCATCCGGGGTATCAATCACTCCTCACAGTTTTGTATTGTCTCATTTTGAACATCACCTCAGTAGCCCTGAATTAGGAAGCATTATTGCCTGTCGAGAAAAATACTTCTCACTATTGGTACTATCTGATGTATTTTGCATCTTTAGAGTGGGCAAAGGCCAATTTAAACAGTATGTGGCAGCAATTTCATGAACCTGAAGTACTCAGATTAGGCTAGTAAAATGTGGCAAACACTAGAGATGTAGCAAATGTTCTAACAACAGATCAGTGTTAAAACTGACATGTCCTTTCTCCTAGTTTAGAGAGCAGTCTTCATGGACTAAGATACAGACTTTTTCGCACAGGAAATATTGCCCTGGGACATAGATAATATTGACTCTCCATATTGACAGGAGGTAACAAGAGACTTGAGAAAGCACCAACTAACAGTGCCTAGTTCAAGAGAAATTACATATTGAACTATATTGGACATGTTCTAGACAATAGGGAGATAAAGACAACTTGCATGATATCCATCAGACCACTCCCACACTCCCACATGTAAATTGCTGTTATTTAACTTCCCTTTTAATTAGAAATACAACTTCAAATTCACTTCATCTTAAGAATGTACATAAAATGGCTGAATCATGCTCCAAATCTACCTATTTCTCTGTGCTGCCTGTAAAAGGAGGCCAGAGCAGCTAGTTCAGGTGGAGACTTAACAGTGGAAACAACTAAGAGCGAGCAGAATAGAAAAGATGAGACTTCTCCAAGAACTGCTAAACACACAACAGCTCTGGTGCAGTGTGAGTGATACCTTGTTAAGACAGCAATTTAGATAACTTTCTATGAAATTTCTTTGTTAATGAATGGCGCTTTGCTTTGTGAGGGCTGACAGGCCACATGCTACCCCTCAAAAATCAGAGATGAAGATACTGAACTGAACTCAGACTTGCTGAGGTGAAGCCACAGGGTTACAGCCCATAGTCCTTAAATGGGGGAGAAGGAACATGGATTTCTAGATGAGCCTGATGGCGACGTGGAGGCTCGTATCTAAGTGAGAAGAACAAAAAGAGAAAAGAGGAGGAAAAGATGCAATACTTGAAACTAAGACAGAGAAGTATTGTGCATCTGCAAGTGCTATTGCATAGTCCCCAACTGAGTGTCAAACCCGAGAATTTTTCATCCCTTATGGAAACACTGAAATGGGATATTTCAGTGCTCTTAAAATGAAAAATACATATATATTAAAAGGCAACAAATGCAATCAAAACTGCTCCTTTCCTCAACAAGGAAGGAAAAAAGTTTTGATTTTTACAGTTTTACTATAAACTGCTTTGATATGAAATCCCTGATCAATAATAACATCAGAGGAAACAGGTTCTTTCCTACTCCTGCTCATTGTGGAAGATGATATAACCTGATTCTGCTTGCTTTTGTTGATACATATCTTACATCTGCACCCAGGCTGAAATTCAGATGTCCTGTGGTTTTAACTTTTCAGGATACACAAAGCTGGGATTCTCCTGCTTGTTTAGGGCAGAGTGTAGGCCATTCATACAGGGACATTTTGCATTTCAAAGCCTTCTACACAGGTTTTCTTTTGGCTACCCTTTAAATAGATCACAAGAAACAAATAATTATCATATTTCTGACTATTATCGCCTCCCAACACTTCCTCCCTCTCAAGCCTGCATTTACTTTGCACCTTCTTCAGAGTATACCTCACTTGTATGAACAAACTTAATTAGCAAATGTCAATAATTATATATGTGCTTACTGCAACAATGTAAAATCATTGTGATTTCCTTGGAGCATTAATGTGCTTGGGATGAGAAGAACAAAATGTTTTATGCTCTTAAATGAGAAGATTTGGGAAATGGATCTATTAAAATTGATAAGTTCCAGGATACATGAAAATTTTCTTTCTAGGAAAACTGTAGTTTTATGAAATGTGTCTATTTCAGTCTTTATACATTTTTATTGTCAAGATCTTGTATAATTCTAAACTCATATTAGCAGAGTACTTAACTTCCATGGCTGTGCTGAGACCAGACCAAGAAAAAGCATTTTTGGAAGGATCTGGGTGTGGGAGAAATAGTTATTATGCTTTCTCCTCCCACCCTACGAAGCAATAGAAATTCGTCATGCAGAGCAAAAAACAGACATGACAGAAGATTTAGAAAGGACTTAGAAAAGAAGAAAGCAGAAGCAGAGACACACAAAGCTTTGAGCAGGAGAGGGAAGAAACCATATGTTTTTGTAGCTAAATGGTAGATTGGAGGGGACTGTACTTGGGGTTCAAATTAAGAGGTGCACAAAATCCTGTGCCACCTAACAGGATCCAACACAAAATGTCAAAATATGCCCAAGGAAGGAAGGAAAGGAAGTCAATGAAATGTATGGAAGGCTTCTTTCTCTAGATCCAGACTCTCCTGTGCCTCTATCTGTTGAGTAGAAAAAAGAGGTGATTGCAGAGTCCTGTGGAAGCAATGACAAGTGTATTGCATGGGTATTTGCATGAACATTTGTAGCATGCTCCAGAGGAATGAATTTGCAACCCAGATTAGCACAGAGAGCAACAAAACTGGATCTTGTTGCCACCTTTTATGAACACATGCTCATAGAGGATTTCTGCCCAAAAAAAGAACATTCCAACATCCCAAACAAGGGAAAGAGTTGAGGCACTCTGTTGGGGTATTTAAAGCTCTCTTTTTTCACCCATGCAGTGTCCATCAGAGTCCTGGAATCAATGGAGAGGGTTAATGGGCTGCCAGACAAGTCTGTCTCTAGAGAGGCACCAAAGCAAGCAGAGCCCTGGGTGGGTGAATCGTGTATTTGTGATGCGCTAGTAACAAAGCACCAGCAAGTGCCTTGGCCCCAGAGCAGGGCTTGGGCATTCAGTGTCCTGAGTTTGGGGAGGAAAAAAGCAAAGGCTGAGGGTGTGAATGAAAGCTTCATTTCAACGAAAGCTCTTTGATATCAAATATCACAGACCAGGGGCTAAAAAAAAAAAAAAAAAAAAAAAAAACAAACAGGAGAGAGAGAGAAAAAAGAAAATGGGAGGGAGGGCAGAAGAAAGCAGGGGAACAGGTGAAGTCTTGATATGAATTTTACAGCTGAAAAACATCTTTAAAGCATTTCTCTCATCTGCCATTTATTAGGTAGCACGTGGCAGGACGATAGAGTCTGCTTCTGCTGTTTTAACCTACACCCACTGCCCAGGGAATGCACCTTATGTCAAACGTTACCCATAAATGCCAAATTCCCCTTTGAGAGAGGTCTGTGGGTTGCAGGTGAATACCGGCAGCATGGAGCCAGTCCAGACCCTCTCAGAAGGGCCCTGATCCTCCTCCCACAGGATCTGACGCACAGTCTCTTGGACCATGGCCTGTGTATTTCATCCTCACTGCTTCACAAGAAGATATCACAGCGGTAGCATGACCCTTCATTGAGCTGATGAACCTTAGAGACATTTTGTCCATTGCACAGATCAAAAAATATTTCCTCCAGCAAAAATAGATTGATTTGGCACTAAAACTGCAGCATACTACCCTTCAGACAACAGCCTGAAACTGCATTTACCCCTTTATCACTGTCCTGGCTTTATTGTAGTTAATATGGTCAAAAGTGCCTGCATGTTGTCCTGTGATTTGCAGAGTTTTTTAGCAAAAACCATGAAAAAAACCAAATTTCTCATCTTTACTGAAGGATAGGGACAGGAGACAAAAATCTGGTCATTTTATGTACAGAAAGACATAAAAACAAAATCAAGACTCTCTCAAGAAATGATATTACTAATACTATTAGTCATAGAATCATTAAGGTTGGAAAAGACCTCTAGGATCACCAAGTCCAACTGTCAACCCAACACCACCATGCCTCCTAAACCACTCCCTGAAGTGCCATGTCTACGCGTTTTTTGAACTCCAGGGACGGTGACTCCACCACCTCTCTGGGCAGCCTGTTACAGTGCCTGACCACTCTTTCAGGAAAGAAATGCTTCCTAATATCCAATCTAACCCTCCTCTGGCGCAGCTCAAGGCCATTTCCTCGTGTTCTGTCTCTAGTAACTTGGGAGAAAAGGCCAACCCCCACCTCACTACAGCCTCCTTTCAGGTAGGCGCAGAGAGCGATAAGGTCTCCCCTCAGCCTCCTCCAGAATAAACAACCCCAGTTCCCTCTCCTTATAAGATCTGCTCTCCAGACCCTTCACCAGCTTCGTTGCCCTTCTCTGGACATGATCCAGCAACTCAATGTCCTTCTTGTCCTGAGGGGCCCAAAACTGAACACAGTACTTGAGGTGCGGTCCCACCAGTGCCGAATACAGGGGCACGATCACTTCCCTACTCCTGCTGGCCACACTATTCCTGATACAAGCCAGGATGCTGTTGGCATTCTTGGCCACCTGGGCACACTGCTGGCTCATATTCAGCTGGCTGTCCACCAGCACCCCCAGGTCCTTCTCCGCCTGGCAGCTTTCCAGCCACTCTTCCCCAAGCCTGTAGCATTGCATGGAGTTGTTCTGACCAAAGTACAAGACCCGGCACTTGGCCTTGTTAAACTTCATACAATTAACCTCAGCCCATCGAATCCTTCCCATAGATCACAGTCAAGCCTGGATTGTGGATCCATTTCATTTTCATGTTTACTACCGGTATCCTAGGCAAGCTTGTACACTCTCAGTGTGGAATAACAGGTAAGTGGAGGAGAATAAAGCACTTACAAAAGGTTTCAAAGTATATTATGAGAGGTTGGCAGAAAACTTTGCTGTTTTCCAAAAGGAAAATTGAATTTGCATAAATATTTTCTTCATAAAAATTACTCATTTGTCTATTAGGATATTGATAACTTTGATATTTCCTGCAATCCCAGTTCCTGATAAACAAAAGTGTTTTTTTTCTCCTCTAATGAAACCCAAGATTTTTTGCTGTAGTTGACTGAGGCCTTTCTCAGGAGTGAAGTTTTTGGTGAGAAATCAGCTCTAAATTTTATAACTAACAAGGTCAGAAGCATTGTCAGGTGCATATCAAGAGAGCTGGAGAGCTGAATAAGATTCAAAGTAGTTATGCTGCTGTATGGTACCTGAAGACATGAATTAAATTTTTGAAGGGGAAAAAATTACACTTTGAAATTACAGCAAGATATACTCAAGTTGTCTATAAATTAAGACACCTTCTTATGACTCACTAATAGAACAAATCTTTTAGCAAGGGTTAAAGATTAATAGGGAGAGGGTAGAAGGAGATCAAAGCTAAGGTAGATGCTTCAGCAAACTGTCAAAGCATCGACAGAAGAAATCTTTCAGCTTTAGTTCATAAGAAGAGACCAGAAGAACATTTCCTCTTTGGTGGAATGAGATGTGTTCAAATTGAATAGAAGAGAATTTGAAATGAAATGTTTATAAGGAAAGAAGTCTCTTAATTCTCCTCCTACTGGGGAAAACTTACTTGATCTGAAATCGAAAGTTGTGAACGGATCATTCACTTTCTCATCCAAAATGTAACCAATTGCCTTCACCACTGAAGGAAGAGGCCATGTGAAATCCTTTAGACCAAGATGAACACAATTACATGCAGAACATGCACTTACAGCTACAGGATTATCCCACCAGGATCAAATTATTTTGGAAAGAAGTTATTCTAGCTGCAGTTCCCACCTTCCAGGCTTCTCAAGGCCAATTTTCACCATTTTTATTCCAGAATAAACTTTCTGCCACAGACTGGTCATGTGCTCGTTGTTACTCTTCTTGATTTATTCGACTCCTGACACTGTTGGGTGATGGGTGCCATAAGCCACCAGCTAACACCACTTCACTGCTGCTGGATAAAGGTCCCTTCTTGCCACCTTCAAAGAAAAGGATCTTCAGAGAGTGGGTCAGGTCAGTAAGTCTTGGAGACAAGGACCGACCATGACCGTGAAGTACTTTGAACAGCATAATTCAAGCTTCAGGATTACAGTGAGAAAGAGGGAGGAATTCTTCATCCCTTCAAAGCTAACCTCCATCAACCCTCAGAAATCTAAGAATGTGCAAAATACATCTTGCTGACGTTGCAGTTACATGTCACATAACACCAAACATAGACAAAACATTTGTGACAACAGTGGAGACTTCAGAGATTGTATCTGGGTCAGATGGGAATTAACACAGAGTTCAAACACTTTTGCAGTCCTTCAGAAGTCGAGATATTAGGTATCAGTCTAAGGTAGTGATCTGGACTCATAGTCTAGTTGGAGAGAAGCAGATGTCCATAGTGGAGGTTTGTCCCCTTTTTAGACAAACGTCTAAAATAGGGGACAAGTCTCCTTCTCTTGCTCCCCCTCCCATAGGCAGAGTCCTCCATCAAACTGAAGTCAGAGTCTTAACTACTGAGAGCCTGACACTGGAAGAGAGGAATCTCACCCCACACAAATTGCTTGCCCAAGGTCACATAAGCAGCTCATTGCAAAGACGGTTCGTAAATTCGAGTTTGGCTCAGGCACTTCTTTGTCACTGTTCCCTGGCAACAAGATAGGACACGGCTTCAGAGCTTACATTTAGCCTTGCAGCCTTTGCATGCACGGCTAGCAGAAACCCATGCAGCCTGTGACAAACCTTGCAGTATGCAGACAAGCCAGAGAAAGATAAGGGCAGGTCACAGAATATATCTATAATTGCTTTAAGGAAAAAAAAAATTAAAAAAAGAAAAAAAGTTGGTTCATCTAAATCTTTCACAGCTCTTAGTACAGCAACTAGATTTTATTTTAGGTCCATCCTGCCAACAAGTAGAATTTTAATTTGCATGAACTGAATGAAGACAATTAAGCTTCCAAAAAGCCACTATTGAGTAAAAATAACCATGGCCTTATTTAGCAGTGTACAGTATTTTTAAAGAAATATTTTAGCTTCCATCTTCCAGTCAAAGGACACATTTTTTTTCTGCCAGCATTATCGACTTTTCTCTATTCTGAGACCACTAGAGAAAAGACAATGAAGGGGAGCTAAGAGTTGTCCAACATCTTTCAAGATGTGCTGAAATGGTAAGAGTTACTGTCTCTCTCCAAGCAAGTACCAGTAATATACTGTACAGCCTGTGACTCTTGGACAGTTTGACACAGTCTAGCTCCACTGAACCACTTCTGATTTACACCCGCACTAAAAAGGGGAGGGGGAGAAAGAAGTTAGACATCGTAAATCTTTTCACTGAGTGACATTTTGAAGGTCTCGTACATCACTTTGAAACTAAGGTCTAGACTCACAATACAGATGACCTGAAGAATGGCTTAAATGCCCCAAAGCCTCTTCTTTTTTCCTCAGATATCATTTGCTTTAATAGAAGATATTAACTCTTCCTACAAAGCCTGTCTCAATGGAATCACAGAGGCATTTAGAACCCAAAGTCCTGTTGACTGTCAGGCTAACACCTCCAGGATATTTACTTAATATAACCCACTAATATTAAAAAGACAACATTTTCACAAGCTATACAGCAATTTAACAGCCTGATTTTCTTTGAGTGTCATGGGAATAAGGTTTCTAAATCATTTGTGAAAGCACCAGCCTTTATAGTTCATTATTTATACCGCAGAAAAGAAGCAAGAGTTGGCAGTCCATGATCTGGCTATGCAAAAGACACAGCTGTGAGCATTAGAAGAGATGTTCATCATCATGCACTCAGTGGCTCTGCCAGGGTCTCTGAATAAGGGACAAGATGAAGCTGTGTTTTACTCAATGCAGTATATCCCCATTTCCCATTGTGTTGGAGGCAGAGTAATAAAACAGGTGTAATTCTGGCCTGCCTTAGCACATGTATTTTTCATACAACAATATCAGATTCTTTGCCCATTTGCCATACACACCTTCCCCGCAGCTTAACACTTCATACAGATCAGAAAATGAAGGCAACACCTCAGCAAAGTGGCTTCTCCAGATCTCCATTTCCCAGCTTTGATTCAACATGCTTGAGACACTTGGATAAGTATCACTGGGCTGCAGTAAGGATGCTGAGCATCATCCAATTCAGCAGCCCTGTGTAAGACCTCAGTTTTGAATATACTTTTGGGCAGAATTCAAAGTCTTTTTTAGGCTGAGACTTTGGCATCCAGACAGGTCATATGGATAGCATTATGGAAAGACAGAAAGGTGCAGGACCTCTTTCAACAGAACACAAGGCTTACTATATTAAGCAATGCTGTAATAATGTGCAATTTTAATGAGTTAATGGCGGAGGAAGAGCTTCCAGTCTGGAAATCTTATCAATAATTGGATCTATGTCACCTAAGATTACGCATCCACAGCATAGGTCTGAGCATCTGAGCATATTGTCTGAGACTCTTATCATAGCATTTGAAGTCTAGTCAATGGAGTTTAGGGTGCAACTCATTTAGCCAAGCCTAGGCTGCACTGACAAGAGTCTGTATTTGAATAGATCTATTTCTACTATAAAGGGATCCTAGGCTTACTTAGATTTATATCCTATAGGCACTGCAGTATTTCAGATGAATCCCAACCAAGTGTTCCAAACAACTGAAGTCTGATTTATTGTGTACAGAAAAGGATTAAACTTATCCAGCTTGAATGACCCAGTATGGGTCAAGATCAAGACACAAGATCAAGGTGAGGAAAATGTTAAGTCTTCAACCATAATAAACCTCAACTACAGAAGCACATACGGCTTTAAACCCAGAAAAATCCACCAGCTCACAAGCACCAGCGTGATCAGTAGACAGCATGCCACTATATCCCCACAGAAGAACTGAAACTTGTGAGGTTAAAATGAGACTGGAAGTATCCATTACCCCTAACTCGGACACGAGGCTGACACACTATACTTGACCAGATGTCATATTCAAGCTCAGAAGCTTTATCTAGCGGTGATGATAAAATTAGTGATCTGCTGGTGACAACTTTACTGGTCCTTAAAACTGCATTAGCAATTAGCCTACTGAAATATTAAAGATAATAGTTACAGCGCCAACACAACATACCATTATATGGTGATTCAGACACCAAAAGTGTAACAAATTACAGACTGAATTTTGCAGCAAATACATTGGTAGGGCTTGAGACAATATGTGTGGGCAGTTACAAAATACTTCCAGAAACCTGAACAAAGACTTTTGCAGAGGATTATAAAACTAAGTCTTTGAAGAGCAGAAGTAGCATGTTAGCTGTGTCCTTTCCTCAAACCACTTTACTACACTGTCACTTACTTAGCAATGGATTAAAGTGCTTTGTACTGCAATCCTATCAGTGGCTTACACCAACACGGCACAAATTCTGTGTCTTGGAGGTGCAATGTTGTGGCTATGTCCTACTTGTAGCATTGGTAGCACATATTTTCTTGTTACTAATAGCCTTTGTTTTCAAAGCTCATGAATACACACATATAAAAGTGTTAATAATGCCAGGAAAGAGGGTAGTGAGGGTCACCTGTACTTGATCACAAATGCTGGGTTGTGTTGTTGGACATAACTTCCTTTCATCCTCCCCAGGGAAAGGTTAGCATTCAGCTGCCCTGCTCCAGTGGGGGACTAAGCCTTAGAAGCATCACTTTATCTACTGCTTTTTCCCTTAGGTGTGAACTGCACCCTTTGTCTCCACAGTCCATAATTTCCCCATCCCACTCACTCCTATGTATAAAAGAATGAGAAAATATCATCAAAGTAGCCTTTATTCCTTAAGTCTAATCTGTGGCAGACCTGCCCTATGTGGTTGCACAGAACCAGGATGCAATCTTGCCCTCAGTTATTACAGGGATTCAGAGATGTGTATCAATATTGATCTGGCAGAATGGCTCTAGTATCTTGCCCTGGACCCCAGGATGCTGACTTGAGCCTCAGCCCAGACCAAAAGGCAAGGCTGACACAGAAATGTATCTGCAGAACCATCAGTGCCTAGGCAAATGCAAATTAGAGCCAGCAAACTCACACTTCAGAAGACGTCCTCAAAGCCTATGGTTTTATGGTTAAAAGGAAGCCTGAGGTTTCTTGACTTCCCTTTTACCACATAATAACACTCTGAACACAGTCCAGGTGCCCACACACAGGAGTGTAGGTCCATCTGAGCTGCCTTTCGAGATTTTGTGCTGCCACCAGTTGCTACTCCAAAGGTCTGGAGGTGTCCTCCTGGTCCTGGGTCACATCCACCAGACACAAGTGGATGCATACCTTGGATATCTTAAGGTATCTCAAATGGAGCTGGATGCCTATGACTAAGTCACTGAATCTCACCCACTGCACGTTAGTCAATACCATCAGTGGGGATTCAGTTCTACCTAAAGCAGATGCCCCTGTTTGGACCATCTCTCAGCTCCACTGCCTAGATCTCCACTAACGGTAATAACATAAAGCTGTACTGCACACACAGGTATCCTAATGGAGCATCTGAATCTATAAGCTGGATCTTAGGGGGCACAGATCCCAGCCTCAGTGACTTAAAATGATCTCTGACAACTGATTTTTCAATTTTCTTTAGATTTTAGTATTCTGCATATGCAGATTTTTTGAGGTTGGCCTAACATGCAGTTATTTATTTTTCCTGGTTATTTACACTCTCTTTAAACAACATTAAATCTAATGCAAACCAGAGGAGTGTCCAGGTGGCCCAAGAAGTTTTTCCATTGGAACTGAAGTATTCAAATCAATCCATACATTATAGTTGCTGCACCTCAAGTGCATCCTTAGTTGGCTGGCAGCTAACCTCACCATGCACATCCCCATCGACTTACAGATCTGAACCAGGCCCTTCTGCCAAGGAGATCTCAGGAGAAACAGAAGGGTGGAATCCTCAGTATGCCAAGCCAATTGGTCTAAAATGTTTAAACCTTTTACTCTACCACAGAAAAGCTACAATTTGCCATAACAGGAGCAACTTTCTTATGGCACAATGGAGCATCTTGCTGACTGTCACTAGAATACGCATCTTACTGAGGGTGCCTGTGAATCTTGCCTCCTTTGGGAATTTATATATATGAGAATCTTGCTTAAAACCACTGAAGAAACGCTATTCTGCATTCCTTGTTTACATTTCTGGTATTATTTCTGTTTCTTGTTTGACAAGGCAGATTTTTTAAAAGAAAAAAAAAAGCTCCCAAGAATCAAGTCAATCCTGAAGGTATTTTCTGTCAGCAGACACCCAGATTACTGTTTAATTTTAGCCAGAAAATAGTTTATACAGTACCTTTCTCAGTAGCATTGTCTAAGAGCCAAAGCAGACAATCTTTTATCTCAGTTGTCTGCCATGACAAATTTCCTGGTCCAGATTCCATTTATTAATATTTATTGTTGCAGTTTTTTAGCCTCTTCACGGCAAAATACAGTGTTATAAAGAGATTGAAAGTGTCATAAGAGACAAAGGAAACATTATGAAGAGCAAAATGGCTCTAAATTTCCAAGCAAAATTCTATATGGTACATAGCAAAAAACTGATGCAGTTGCATTTCTCAAGTAATGGCATCAGTCCCAAGTGTCATAATTTTATTTCAGCTGAAGAATATTGTTTGTAGAGACTCTAAAGAAGAATCTCTGGGGATAAACCTTTCCTCTGTTTGTCTGATAATATAAACTTCAAATAGGTTGGCAAACAGGACCTAGCTGAATCATCAACACCTGCTGATCAGTCTTCTTATTGGGCTTCAAGACCAGATATTTTTCTCTACTTTTTAAAATTCACATTTTTTTATCTCAGTGAAGTTTCTTCTCTTCCTAATTATTCACTGGACCATCATCTTTGTATGCATGTACCCATACACCAAACTAGCCAGGTTCCTTGTGAACCAGAGACATGCTGAAGCACATATTTTGGAGGACATATTTTGGACAGGTAGCATCTTTATGACCAGTAAATACTGGAATTACCAGCTAAAAACTCTATCACCTAATTATTCATAAGGTCAAACTGCACTGCTGTACTGATGTTGAGCCTTGTACTCCAGGAATAAATGTTAGAACTGAGATAGTGCTACAAGTGATGCAGTTTGCTGCTTCTATAGGATCATACCTCTACAAATGTCAGGAAGAGGCCAGGGACTGCACCCAGAAATCACCAAGGATGGATTCATCTCTTTTAGCTTTAATCCAGTCCCTTACATTCCCTTTATGGTAAATGAAAGGAAAACGAATACTTCAAAGTCACAATCTGTCCAGTTTCAGACATCTACTTTCTCCAAAACAGGTTGGTGCCCTAGACATATCCATTTTCCTCCTTTGGCTTTCACTGCAAAGCAGATGATCACACCAGCTGAATTCAACCCTGTGTACAACTTCCCTACACAGTGTTAAGGGATGTTCATAGCCCAAATTCTGAACCAGCCAGGCAATTTCATTCACTGTTGTAGACCAGCTGGAGCACTGAAGATCAGATTTTTTCCAAAGAAATAGGCTCCTATTTTAGCACACAACAAAAAGGAATTCTTATTTATATGTTTCTCTTAAACAGTACTCAGCACCTTTACACTCAGCGGAAAAAAAAGAAAACCAAACCAGAAAATGGCTGCTGGAAGATTAGATGAAGGCCTGTCTGAAAATGCAATTCAACAGAAAAAATTTCACTTCCGTTCTTCTTGTAACAGGTTATGAGGACCTTTTTCTATGTTAGGGGCTTGGCATCTTGTCTTTCACCCTCAAATTATTTCTGTTTGTGAGGATGGGTAGCAAAGGTATTTCATACCATAAGTTTATATGTGGACAACTTGCTCCGGGTATGAGTGTTTTAGGAGGTGTACAATGACTGTGCTGATCTTGTAACATGAATAAATAATAATCTGTGATAACTACATAGTAAAATTCAGGACAGAAGTTCACAACTAAACATGCATGTTTATTGTTTACTCTAAGTTATAATTCTGTTTAAAAATTAAATACTTGCTCATTAGCTGGTAAATCACATTTTACTTCTACCTAATTTATGAGTCCTGACGTGTTTGGACAGGGCTTAACATGACACCCCCTCAAAATGCTATATGCAACATCCTTTCATTTGCTTTTGGTGTGGTACATGAAATAGCCTCTTTTTTAAAAAAACCTTTTTCTTTGTGAATCAACATCATTAGCAATCAAAGAAACTGCTATGAGCATTGAATGCAAATGTTTGAACTTCTTTAATTTGCATGTTATTAATAAGCAGGCTGGCAGAGTTTGGTCATAAAGTTTTCTTTGAAAGTTCCCATTGCTGTAACAGCTTGGGTCATGGTAGCAACGGTGAGATTCTTGACTCCAGCTAATGAATGGTTTTAGGGTGCTATGAGTCACATCTAGCCTGATGAGCAGCAGCCTGGAGCCTGCCCACTGCAGCATGAACCTCAGCTCACACAAGTCTCCCTTGGTGAGGAGGCAGAATTTGAATCCACTCCAGCAAGATCTCCCTTTTCCACTGTATGTTCATCTTTGTGCATAGGTCAGCTACCCTTTTTATTTCTCCTTTCTCTCATTATTGGATTAATGGACTGCCAAAATACCTAGCACGCTGCAGATGCGCAAAGTGGTCCTGTAAAAAGGAGATTGAGCCCATTTACAAAACCAGAAGATACTGAGAGGTGAACGAGACTGTCCAAGGGCATACAGAAAATGTATGCCAGTGCTTGAAAACAGGTCCTCAAAATTCAAGTCTAGTATCCGGAGGCTTAGTAACCAAGGATTAAGAACAGGCACCTGTCGTTGAATTATTGGTAGATTGCCTTGGGGAAGCAAAAGCAAAATACCTCAGACAATACAGACAGAGCCAGAGAGGCAAAAAAAATCAAACACCAAGTCAAACAAAACTAGTTCCCTAGCTAGTCAGATATTCTACCTCTAGACTTCATTATCTGGATGGTTATTTTCATCATCTCAGTGCGTCGCAATAACCAACAGAGTGACACGAACCAAACTGACAACTGGGGAAAATAACTCTCATCCCTTTGATTAAAAATAATCAATAATGCAGCATGAAAGGCTTCAGCAGGTAGGAAGGGCTGATGATACAGGGGGCGCAATGGAAAAGGCCAAGTGAGCAAAACACAGAGCAGCATTCTCCTCTCCTGCAGCTGCTAGCGGGTGGAGTGGGGACACGGCTGCGGCTCGCAGGCGAGTGCAATAACTCTGCTGAATATTGCAATCTATAGTTCACTGACCCCAAATGATTACTGCACTCCTCTCATGCGTTCAGTAATTTTCTGTCCTGATTCAGCGAGATTCAAGTGGGCAACCCAAAAGAAACGAAACTCTTTAGCCCTGCTTAGAAAAATGAATAAAAAGGAGAAATCACAGCCTCCTGGTTCCCCTCATAATTTTTTAATGTTGTGTTGGAGAGTTGGTTTTAAAACCTATTTCAGATCTAACCACAAGAGTAGCCACCTCACTGATTCACTGTGAAATGGCCTCATCATTAGAGAGGCAGTTTGAGACAACATCCAAACAACCTGCCAGCGGACAACTTCAGCACACCATTCTGCCCCAGCTCAGAAAGGTGCCGAGGGACAGGCTGAGCCCCTGAGATCACTCTGGTCCTCCCACACCTTGCAGAAGCCCTAAAATCCCTGCTGTGTTCAAGCAATTAGTATGACATTAAGACAAAGACATTTCTTCAAAGACAATAAACTCACAAAAGAACCAAGAGCTCCAGGAATTTACACAGGCAGAATTTTGCTGGTGAAGCAGGCAAAGTTGATAGTCTATTGTTTTTCCTTTATTTTCATTTCAGAAGAAAAAATGGGTCAGTTTGGGGGGGGCTGCCCCCAGGGAATCCCCAAAAAAACCCTAATTTTTGTTGTTGCTTTTTTATTTAAAATTGCCCATGTTGCTTAAAAACAAGATGATGTGATCAAATATGTGTTCTGAAGATGTGTCTTCCCCCAGTCATGGGAGTATCACATCCCCTGCTCAAGAGGGACTTGGGAAGCTGTGACAACCCATCCTCATGCAAGAGGCTCTGAATATATTTGCTGTGATATTTGGACCCATGCCCACATTTGAGCCTTGCTATTCAGATCACTTTGGGCACACAGAGTCACCTTTCCTGGCCATTAGTGTCCCTTTTGTCCCCAAAACCATCCCTTACCATTGCAGAGCAGGACAGCAGAGAAGAACCAGGCTTCCTGGTGGAGGTCAGACTTGTGCAGTCTAGTGTGTAAGCTACACAGAAATGCTAGAAACTCCTCGGTGTCTGGATGCAAGGGACTTCTCAGCTGCTACTTTGTCCTCTAGGCTTGCTCGTCTTCCCGTCTCTTCCAGTATGATTCCATAAGTACCAGTCAGCTGGCAGGCTACAAACACCACCATCCTTAAGCCAGCCCCCTAGCTTAGCCCGAGGCCAGAAAGCGACAGTGAACAGACTCTTAATTTTTCAAATATTCACTGCATGAAGCAAATTTTTATATGAATATTTCATACAGTCAATTTTTAAATAAATTGCTACTCTCCACTGAATCTGCTCTATCCAGAAGACGCCACCTGTGCTGGCCACTAGCAATTATGAAAAGAACACTTGTCTTCCCAACACAAGGTGGATGGTTTGTTTGCAGTTTAATATTATCTCCTGTTTTTACTGCAGGCAGCAGCATTCTCTGTTGTTGACACTGCAATCCAGATGAGTTTTAACTCTGTTCAGCTACACAAACATATGCACATGTTCCTCCAGTAGTCAGCAACAAAAGCAAAACAGACTCAACTTCTATAAGCATCAAACACAGCCCACATACTTGAGGTACATAAAAACGTTTGGCACAGTAAAAAATTTATAGCAACCCTTTTTGTGCAAGATGCATCACAGTAAAATCTTGATTTGACTAAGTGTTTGATATTCTCATGCAGCCATTACTGCTAACAAAATTCATAAGTCACGTTCCTTTAGCATATGTAACTTTAAAGGGGACCATTCACTTCATATTTAAATCTTACTACAAATTTCCCCAGAGGAAAACCTGCAAAGGATGTGGTCATCCTTACCAGCCAAGGCAGACAACTATCCAATTTACAATGACCTAAAGGATCTGGACTCAAGGATGTAAAGGAAATATTAAATATTTTCACCATGTTTGCAAAGTTTCTGTTGCAATAAAGCTCCTGCCTCCAAGAATCTAGGTGTCATACTGATGCAAACACAGTAGCAGCATGGTAGCATATAGATGTATGACTATGAGTAAGGGAATAAGTTTTAGATGATCCCGGCTGATTATCGGGATGTGGGAGGGGAGATAGCAGTGAATTCCTAGCAGGAGGCTGACTCCTGTTTGTAAGGGAGAAGAAAGCAAATCCATCTACCACTGTCAGTGATGTCCCATCCTGTGCTAAAAACTTAGGCAAACCTCCAAAACATGACATTGCTGTTTTCTTAGATGGTTGCATGAATAGTGCAATAGGGAATGATGAGACCATGTTAACCATTAGAGTCGAAGCAGCTGAGGTTACTGTTCCTCAGCTGACATCTAGGAGTTAAATTTTATCTGCTGCAAAGCAAAGGAAAATCAGTTCACCCAGACTGTCAGGGAAGAGTACAAAAGAGCAGAAGAGGAGCATCCACATGGCCAGCTACTGCATCTCAGCTGGGATGCAGGTTCCACCTGCACCGGCCTGATCCCTTGGACAGCAAAGATCACCCCACAGGATGTCATTCCACATTCCCTGCAAGCTTAATTTTCAGCTACAGTTATCCTGACTTCTGTCCTGTGAAGGCTTCTTTCCCCACACCTGGAAGAGATTATTTTTAAGAAAGACAGAGACCTCCTAGGACAAGACAGCCATCAATTTCTGCTTCCCAGCAAAGCCCTTCACACTCCTAAGGGAAAATTCTGATGGGAAACATTCCCCAAAACTGGGGAACATAACATTAATGTGTAGAAGCAAAAATAAAATTTGTTTCAGCAGTAGCCTGTGTCTTGAGACATTTTGCATTAGGTTTTAGATGAGAATATTGACAAAATCCAACTTAACCGGAAGAGGGATTTAAAGATCTAATACTACCTCTCTTGTACTCACCAATTTAGGACTCAGTACAGCTCATACTTGCTGCTTACCAGCAGGACACCTTCAGATAATTTGATTGTGGCAATAGCATAACAGTTTTTCTAATCATGGCAGACTCCCCCACCGGTTGTGCTCTGGAAGCCCTCGCTATGGTTTCTCACACTGTGGTGCCTTTGTAAATGCTGCAGCTCATAGCTGCCCCGTACAGCACTACATGATAAAAATTAAGACACTTTATGTGAAGCTTTGAATGCTTCTCTGAGGGGAAGCTGCCTTCTTATTTAGACTGGCAGAACCAGAATTGAATCTAATAAAGCTGTAGTGGAAGAGACATGGAGAAGAGAAAACTTGTTTCTTCCCACAAGGAGGTCCTTCCAGCCCACTGCCTGGAGGAACGAGGGACTAGTCCCTTAGGATTGCTCACATGTTTTTGGAGATCCAGTGCGAATCACAAGCTGCAGTTTGTTAACACACAAAGTAAACTGAGCAGTGCTGCAGAGGGCCAAAACAACTTTAAAGGCTTCTAAAAAATGTATATTGTCACCTGCAGGTGATGCCTTCAGAGGAATGAGGTGTCACCAGAGCTGCTACTAGGCAGCTGCCATCTGAATAACCAGTAGGTGCCATTAACCAGCCAAGCACCCGCAAACATGTTGCTTTGTTTTCCATGGTGACATTTCACCCCTGAAGTAGGAAATCTCCATCACTGGCTCTCCTAAGCCTGTGGAGACATCAGCTTTCAGGAGGGGTCCATATCTTAGTGTCTCAGAGCATATTCCCCTCTCCTGCCAGGACCACAAGGAAAGGAAGGAACCAGAAGGCAAATCCATTCACTGGGCTTGTCCTAAGTCTCCTGGTTCAGGAAGCACTCAGCTGGGTGACAGGAGTCCTGTGGTCCATGTCCCTGCTCCCTAGATGGGTTCTCCACTTTTCCTAGCACCTTTTTTATATAAACTGAAATGCATTGCAGGAGCTGTGACCGGACTCCCCCCGCATTCCCACTCCCAAATGGGTACTACAGCCTCTTGCCTCCACTTCTATGGCCCTTAGTCCTCCATACTACTGGAAGGAAAGCAGTTCCACGTATTCAAGTCATTTTTAGGAATTGCAAAGCTGATAAGTAGTCAATGAAGATTAATTTTGACCCTTTTTATTTGAATAGAAGTGTAAGTTTGTCGTTGGAGTTTCATTTTTAAGCATGCGAGTTAAACAGTGGTAGAAATCTCATTTTGTTGACACTGTGTTAACAGGAACTGAACACACTTCAGACAGTGACTAACATTCAAGATAATTTTCTGTATGGCAGAGTTATTTATCTGTAGTACAGTGCAATTAAGAGAAGAAGCCACGTTTCAGCCAAGGAGGTAGCAGCAAGACAACAATGGTGCTGAGTTAGCAGATGCATATCACAGGGAGATGGTCAACCTGCTCCTCACAAGATCTGGAATGCCAGCTTTACACTGCCTCCATATCTGTGCAAGTTTCCAGCTCCCTTTAATCACAGTTCAGTCCCCTCTGCACTATCAGACAGTCTCCTAATTTCTTGTGTGCTTCCCAACATGATCCAGGCTCAGCCCAAGCACTGCTTTACACGTGCTGTGAGACTGCAACCTTCCCCTTTGCAGGTCACGTTCTTGGTAAGTATAAACTAAACCCAAAGATGAATCCTAATGCAATGAGCATGTCCAAAAGCTTGTTAGATGAATCAGAGAAAGACACTGGAAGTAAGAAAAATAAAATAAAATAAAATAAAATAAAATAAAATAAAATAAAATAAAATAAAATAAAATAAAATAAAATAAAATAAAATAAAATAAAGCCACAAGAACACACAAGCAATAGTGTGAAGTATCTCTCTTTCTAATGTTGTCATGTCTGCACATCAAAGAGCCCAACTAGACCTCAACAAGAAGTTACATAGGTAAAATTAGCCATGCATTGTGCTGTAGCTGGATTTCTGTTCGCATTTATCACAGAGCACCAAGCATGGTTGTAACTAAGTGTCTCATGGAGAAAAGCAGTTCCTCTCCCTACTTCAAATGTTTGACAGCATTAACATAGTCAGATTTAAGGTTTCTCCTGGGCTGCATCTCTGTGGTGGATTTAACTTGGTGGGTTTCTTCAGAGAGCAACAGAGATCTGAAAGAAAACCTGAACAGAATGAGACTGATCTCATGTGCAATGCAGCCCCATTTCCTTATATCTGCCTCTATCTCCCCTCCCCAAATCAACCCCTGCATCCCCTGTGCTTTCCTTCTCTTGCAAAAAGGGAACAAGCTGCAACAAAATGGACCCTGGTTTCTCTGAGCGCCCAGAGAGCTGAATTTTCTGCAAGCCAGGCAGTGGCTTAAGAAATGATTACTCAAAATGTCACTTGCAACAAAGCCAGATTCAGATTCTCTATCACCAATTTTTCTTTCCTTTGAAGCTGAATGCAAAGCCCTGGACAATCATTGCCGCTTCATAGTGAGTTTAACTAATGTGCTAAAAAGCCACTGCTGTCAAAAAGGAGGGAAGCAATATAAAATAGAGCCACTAACCTTCTGCCATTGATGTCACTGGTCACATTTGCTTTTATTTCAGCATGAGCACATTCAGGTCTAGAGTATTCTCAGAAGGACAATCTTAAAAGCCAGTCATAGGGTAAAATTAACACCTGCTGACTGATCAAGATTGTAGTGATTGCGTTTCCTAAAAGTAAAGACACTGCAAAAAAAAAAAAAAAAAGAAGTAGCACATCTCTGTTTTCCCATATGTTCAGAATTCACTGCTGTGGTTTCTCTCTGTTTTTTATTTAAATGGCCTTTGCCCTAGAGAAAATAGTTCCTTTGGCGCTACAGTTGACCTTTTGGGTTTACTCTGCATAAAATTGTTGCCCTGAAGAAGGTTCCCATCTCTGCAAAAAAGGAGGGAAAAATAAATCCAACTCTTGTCCTTTAATGTTAGCTGCATCCTACATTTAAATCAGTTACCTTACAAAGGTAACCAGATTTGGGATCAGCATTTTAAGTTTTCCCAACAAGCTTTCCTATATTAATCCACGATTCTACAGAAATAAGTCACTCCTTTTGAAAACTTATTTCTTACTCACTGGATTCCTGTAAGATTTTGGCTTAGCTAAATGTAAATTATCTTCTAATGAATCCACCTTCTGAGTATTACGGGTGGTAGTGATACTTCTGGTACGGAACACGTGAGCAGGAAAATTCTCACATGGGTATTTAGGATCATACTGTATAAACAATTACAGCATTCAATGTCTGCAGAAAATCAAGTGGCAAATCAGCAGTGAATATCAATTATACATCTGCTGCATCGCAGAGGCAGATGGCACTTTAATTGTACATCCGAAACATTATGGACAATTTTCCCCACCACAACCTCATTGAAATAGTGGCTTTAGCACCTAAAAATATCAAGGCAATGACTCATCTAAGAATTCATTTAAGTTTGAAAATAAGTATTCCACCAGTAAACCAATAATATTCAACAAGATTCATAGCTTGTATGCAGCAACCATGCTATCTCGATCTAGGTAAAGGCTTTTATTGATGAAAAGCAATAGGGTGACCGTACGGGTCACACCGCTCAGCTCAGCGTGTGAAATTGGTAAAGAGTTTGAAGATCAATGAGCCAAATTCTTTTGATTGCATCTGTAGAAATTGGAAATGTCATGGAGATAAGTAGAATAATATGGATTTACACTCTCCTCCCAGCTTGATCCTAGGAGAAGAAAGATCAAATGCTTGCTCCTCAGACAGGAATGGTTTTCTGCAATGGGGGAAGTTTTATGGAACTTAGACTCAACTACAGCTACTGACCACGGAGAAATCAATTGACACCAGCCTACGTATGAAACGACGACTCTGGCTGCCCAGAGACAGTTGTGTCAATGCACAAATACCAGAAATGTTGTGAAAGCTTACTTAATTAAAAATTATTAAAAATTAAAATGACTGCTGTCTTATTCAGAGATGAGTATATATTATTCTGTTTGCATAGGCTTTGGCAATTAAGCCACCCCTGCTTTATTATACATGGACAATAATGCAGATTATAATAGGATTTGTTCCTTACTCACAGTATGTACAAAACTGCTGTGTTTTTCATTTGTCCATGTGGTCATACAGTCTTAAAATGTCCGGTAACTCTACAACATCAGTTTACATTTCATCATGCAAGTGGGTAGCACTCATTTCCTCCTCTCCTCCCCAAATATATTTGGGGCTATAGAGGGCAATATATATGGGGCAACAGAGACATTTTATTTGCAATGTGAGCAAACATGCGTTTTCTTGGGAGAAAGGTAGAAAATTAATGACTGAAACCTGTACCTCAGGTAAATCACTAAACAGAGAAAAAACAAACAGGAACATTCAAAACAGGATCCATGTCCACAAGACCATGCACCTCCGGACTTTGCAGCTAAGGTTTAATTCCTACTGGTGAATCAAACCTCTCAGAGAAATTTATCATGGATGATTCTTTATTTAGCTCTTCAAATTTCAATGGTGCATCCAAAAATTAGAAACTCCCTAAAATGACCTAAGCATTACCTGACCAAAGAAGTCTAGCAGTAAAACTTTGATGAAAGAATGGGTCAAAATATTCCCACAATACAAAAACATTTGTCTTGGAACCAATGTAAGCAGGATGTTTAGTTTTTTTCTTCCTACAAGGCAGTGGACAGCAGAGACTGCATCTGACATGAGATACAGAGGAGGAATAGAATTCAAGAGGAGTGATCCATCAGTAGAGGACTCTGAACAAATAAGCTTTTGCTTATATACTGCAGTAAGGATGGTGACAAAATGAGTTTCTTTATCGATTGAGAGGGCAATACAGGTCTCTTCATATGGAATTATTTAACTCCTGACTCGAAACAATATTTCAAAGTGGGGAAAAAAACCCCACTGTTAGGAACTTCAGCAAGTTATAAAACTTCCCCATCATTTTTCTTGTGCCATCACTGTATCTTCTGCTGTCTGTAATTTTGTCTATTTAGAGCTGAAGTGCTTCCTTGCAATCTCATTAAAGCCAGCAGTCTCAGAATACTGATTCAAGGACTTTTGTCCATGTGAAATACTCACCCTATTTTAAACACATGATTAGAGAAAAAAGCTTTCAACATAAAGCTGTATTTAATACAGTAAATAAGTGTTATTAACATCTTGTTAAAGGAAGGTACTAAAAAAAAAAAGTAGTTTCATTATTCTTTTGGTTTCATTAGCACTTTCTTTGTCTTTAACTAGAAAATAAGAAATTCTCAACCACACTAGTCTGCCAGGGGAGGAAATACTATTAATCCTTCTTAGAATTGTCATTTTTAAATTTTAGTTTTCAGTAGACATATCACCCTGCTGCTCTGGGGACACTGACCTACACAGCAGTTTGAGGGAGAGCACAAAAGTAAATCTCCCTATAGCTCCTGCTTGAGCTGGAAGTTAGAAGCCCCTCTGGAGGCAGTAGGATAACTAGAACAAAGGCTAGTTTTCATGAGAGGGCTGCTTTTGGTCCATCACTAAAGTCTTGGAAACTCAATCGAAGCCTGAGATATCAAGGCACAAATACCATGGGTCCAACCTGTAGCAACAACTGCCCCATTTGCCCTACAGCCACCTGCCCAGTGTCCATGCCTTGCTGCTAATGAAGCCAACACGAGGGATCAGTTGGGGTTTTGCTCAGTCATTGTCCAGCCCCCTGGGATTGCCAGCAAGAACACAACCTGTGCCAATCCTTTGGGTAGGCCAACATTTTTGGCCACGTAAAGCTAGATGGTCATCCTCTCAAACACTTCAATTAATTCGTCTCTGTTTTTAAGAAAGTGGGCAAGCTCTAATCCCCCAAAAATCAATGTAAATGCAGAATAACTGAGAATAGACTTTGTTCCTAGATCTCTGAAATGAGACCAGGACAGGGAAAATGAGTTTTTGAGAAGCTCATGCCGACTTTTTCCTATTACAATAGCTTATATAACAGCAGTAATAATGACCTTCACTAGACGTTTCCTTGAGTACTAATGACCTGGGGTTAATGGCCCAAGGCATAGTTTTATGCAGTCAACTATCACAGCCAGCAATTAATTACCAGGAAATACAATGTGCTTTGACCACTACGGCTCAATTAGCCTCATATTATTCAAAAATGAAAAACATTTCAATCTTATTTACTGTGAAGCTGTCCCAGATTTTACTTTAGTGTATTAGACTAAAAAAAGCTTGAACCTATATTAAGCCAAACATATGTTCTACAACACTCCTCCATTAACTTCACACAAATTATGGCAAGCCAAAGCCGAGTGTCTTGTAATATGAGGATCATCACAGCCTGCCCACAGATAAAAAAATATTGTGGAGCAAGGTTCTGTGTGAATTCTGCTTCTGCACTAGCAAAACCTCCCTAGAAATAATTTTCAGCTCTCTGGTGGCTGTAAATGGATTGAGAGAAGGGAGGACAACGAAGGACGCACTGCAGAGATCAACCCTTCATCGGCAAAAGGTGGGCAACATGTGTTGGGGTAAGGACAGGAAGGGGAAGGGATATTCTGTTTTTACCAAATTGAGTAGTGCCCCAATATCTCTATAACTGATTTACAAAGAATATCGGGGTAGATTATTTTTGCACCCAGCTTTATGCTCTCCTGGTTTACTTCCATTCATTACATTTTATTATTTCAGCAAGACTTTTGCAACATGCCCTGAAAACAAAGCACCTTGGCCTCAAGTCTCACTGTTCCTGGTCAGTTGTTGGTATTTCAGCATGATCACTAGCTTTTTGGAGACCTGAAAAGCTAAGGCCAGGCACCAGAACTAGCACTAGGAGGTGCTGGTTTTAATCCCATGAAGGATGTAAAAAGCTGATAAGATTTTGTGTGTAGATCCATTCCTCTAAATAGGTTTCTGGCATTCACTATGGTTTTTTTTTCCATGAAATAGAGACACTTCTGTGGGTCTCTTCACATCTAGGAGGCTTCTCGAGAAAGATGTGGTACCACACTGCCTTCCAGCAAGGCTTTGGAAATGCCACTTGCTCTCAGGTATTGCTACTGGACAAGTATGTGCTAACAGGGCTCTCAGTAGGACTACCTAATATGATATGACCCTTCAAAAAGGCAAGCAGGAGCCTTGTTTCACATGCTTTGAGAATTTCAGCTTCAGGCCAACCCAATATTTAATTTAAACAAGAAAATTCTTATTACTTGAAGATGATAATGGGTTCAGGTTAGTTGGATATGCAGTGCTGTTAAAACCTGTTTGTGAAATGACTGATTTAAACCCACTTCTCCGAGTTTCTGTGCTTGTTGATATTTAAAAGCAGAGCAAATTGAGACATGTGGGGGCAAGATGGATGCATGTGCCCAGAGGGGTGCAGGGGAGATGTTTACCCAGGTTTGCCAGTGATGGCAGGAGTGGAAACACCCATTCCCCAGCAGCATTTATGGTGGCTGTGGAGAGCCAGGGACAGTGTGCCAGCTGGGGAGAGCCCAAAACTCTGTCCAGACCCTCTGACTGACCCCACATCCAGTTGTTGGCTTCTATTTTCAGTGAGATACATGAAATGAAGTGTCCATTGCTGGTGCTGGCAGACTCCATGAGCACCCGCAGGACCATCCAGCTGAGCATAACAGCTATAGGCACCAAATCACAAAAATTTGCATTTTCATGGGATGTACCAAGGAAGGATACAGGCAGGACTTTTGTACATCTCTGAGCACTGATGCACTAACCACATTACCCTGTCAGAGGGCTGAGTTGTTACCATGCTGAGAAATTACGAGTACAGTAATTACGGAAGTATGACATTCGTAACCAGAAGGCAAAGAATTGAAAAATTGCAATTGCCCAATGTTACAAGTCCTTCCTATGTATTAGTAGCTATTCATATCTTTTATTTTAATTGTGGCAATTAGAGTATTTTTAACATTTTATTTTGGTTTAGGGATATCAGTCAAGATTTCCAAAGCATTTTATTTTTAAAAAGTCAGATTGACATTATTCTTTCATATGTTGTCAAAAGGAGTTGTCATATTTAGTGATCTTTTTAATCTGGTAATATGTTACTTTCCTCCTAATTGTAAAAAGGCTCCAATTAATCATAATGATCATCTACTCAAGTACCCACTAATTCTCTTCTACAAATAGCGATGCTCTATAGCATCATTAAAAAAAAAATCAATGGCCACATCTCTGATGAGATAATTTTATCAGTCATTCAGAATGAGCAGTTGGAATAAAAGGCACAGGCCATATTCATATTAAAAAAAGATAATAAACCAGTAATCCCTCTTTCTCCTCTTTTAAAGCATAGTAATAAATGGGAGAATTCAGACATGCAAACATTATGGTCTGCTTCTTCTACAGTGAAGGGACAAGGAAAGAAAATTGATGGCACGCACTAGAGCAGAATCGAAGGGATAACGATTTTGTAGTCCTGCAGCTCAAATGGGTAAAAGGTGACATCCACCACAGAGAAGCCAAGAGTAATCCTGGGGAGTGTTTAATCTCATTCAGCTGAATTAAATCATGGTGTTTGAAGTCTTACTGCAAGATTACAGAGGCATATAGTAAAGTTCAGATACAATTCAGGGATACAGTGCTATCAACAAGAAATGGCTAAATTCTTGATCCAAGGTAGCAAGCAGCCACAAAGCACTGAGCAGGAATTTGCTAGTCTCATCCCATCCTCCAAAACAGCAACCAGCACAGCTCAGCTATTTGCTGCTCATGAAGCCCATTATCAAATTACTGCCTGGCTGGAGCAAGGAAAGAGCTAGGGAGGAAGGGAGATTCCTGCCAGCACAGCTCCTCCCCAGTGACCTCCGGGTGCCGCAGCGCATTATTGTCTCCTGCCTAGACCTTCTGGGAAGGCTGTGGATGAAGCCCACACACCTGCATGGTGGAAATATCTGCAAAAGGAGCACGGAGAGGGCTGCATAATCACCTCCCCTCACTGTTCAAGTATCCCCACAGACCTTATTTTGGTCATGAAGCTGAAGAGGGCCAGATGTCAGTGGTGCAGACAATTCCTGGGGGAAGGCATTATTCATTCCTAAGCAATGCTGCTTACACCCAGACCCATGTATGGGTCACGCACTGCTGACATGTCACACTGCTTCAACATCAGATTGGCATTGCATTAACCCCTACGCTGTGCAATGGCAAGAAATGGGTGGGTTTTGTTTTTGTGGAAGGAGCGTGCCAAGCATAGCTTGCCTTCCAGGTCAATGTTTTTCTGTAGATGAGGTCACAGCAAGGAGGTTTGAATGTCAAGGGCTTTTGCATACTGTCAACATAGAGATAATTTAAGCCTGAGATGAGAGAGGCAGAAAATGACCTCATCCTTCCACTGAAAACTTGCTGTTCCCAAAGGGTTTAACATGATCCTCCAAGCCGAGCTGCTCTACTGCAATCTGTCTAGAGGTTTGAGTGGGACAGAACATAGCTTTATGGTGTGGGGAGTCAGTCCTAGGTCTAAATGGAGCTTAGAAGCTCTATATCTTTTTAGTTAGTTACCAAATTTGCCTTCACAAGGGCAGACTTCAGCCATAAAAATTTAGCAAACTTGTCAATTTATGAAATACCAGAACAGTGTCAAGTCCAACACCTCAGAAGCGAGCCAAGTAGGGCATGGCCCTCATAGCACTTAGTAAGGGTACAGTTAAATCTCTGAGTGTGTTTTAAAGGTAATTCTACAGAGTTCAGTGCTATGCGTCAGAAGAATGATCAGATCAAGAAGATTCACGTTGTTTTGATGACTGTAGTGTAGCTTTACTTGAAGGATGAAAGGATGGTGATTCAGGAGAACCCTCTTTAAAAGGAGGACTGGAAGCACAGAAGCAAACTGGGATTTTCAGTGGACAACGACACTCAGATGCCAATTATTTATGCTAAGGTTTAGAAATGGAGCCGTTTTCACACATCCTCCTGTTGCAGGTGCCTTCCTTAGATATCCATTGCAATGCCTTCAGCCCAGTAGAACAAGGAAACACCAAGGCCGGCAGCCCCGATGGTGGGCTGACTAGCCAATTTCTTACTCTTCATCCTGGGCATTCTGAACACCACAGTCTGAGTTAATGCTCCAAATTCTCTGTTGGCAGCCTTTTTTACCTTGAACTATAGAGGTAACTGAGTCCCATATAATGAAGGTCAGCTAGGATATCTCACATCCACCTCTATTCCAGCCTCAGCTTTGAATGCAACTCAGACACAAAATAATGAATTTTAGAGTGTGAAAGCATCACGCAATCCCCTGAAATGAAAGATGCTCCTCCAAACACAAACAGTTACCATTAATTTACAAGTGTTCTTGTTTTTTAAATGGTACATTGTTATTTCTTCAAGGAAAGCATTTATACAGACCAGAGAGAGCAAAGCTCGATTATAAATACAGTAAATCTTCAATTTGATGGAGGGGGTGAGAGGAGCTAGCTGGAGCTAGCTTTTCCGGAAACAGAGAACCATGCTCCTCTTCCCTACCATTTTAAGATCATTTTGGATTAATTGGTATACACTGAACTGTATAGCTTGCTCATCTGAACCTCCATTGCCATTTAACACAGATTAATTAGTGCTAGCGTTATGACCTACAGTAGTTTGAAGGTCAAGTCCCTAAGATCTATTTTCATGAGATATAGTAATGCTGTTTCAAGAGGCACCAGGTATCATAACTCATTGTGCTGTTAAAATCTGCACAATCAATATGTCTGCATCTTTAAAATTTTACAATATAATAATAAGATAGACATAAAATCCTACTGGTATTGCACTTACTCCCATCAGCATTAATGATCTTAACACAGCAGGTGTTATCATTCCTAACAAGACACGGTATTTGCTATTTCATGCTTAGATGCTCCCTCCTCTTAGTTCACAGAAGCTGAGGAAGCTCTGTTTTAATGATTTGATAATGCCACAGGCAGAGACACTTTGGGCACAGTTCAGCCCGATTTCCTCCATGCTGAACCAATGTCCCTCATCTGCTGTGATCTTTGGAGCAAGGTAGAGGCAGGAGTCCTACAAGACCAGGCGCAATCCAATATATTTATGTTAGGAAAATACATGTTTAAGATGGAAATTCTCCCTCATTGAGACTTTTCCCTGGTCTGGGAGGAAAAAAAAAATCATTAAGAACAGAAAAAAAACCCACCTGATTATTAAACTGGCTAGAAAACAAGATCAAAATAAAAACAGATTAATTTCAGATTAATTCATTGTATGGTCAATATTTATTTCACTAAACTGAAGTAGGAGCTGTCCACCCAAGGCTGCAGGTTCTCCAGTGTTCTAATGGCTGCACAAGCAATGTGCAACTCCCTGCTGACCTGCCGTCTGGGAGCTGCTTTAGGCCATGTCAACTCCATGTCCTGGGTAGCATTTACCAGGCATAGGTAAGTCATTGCAAGGCTGTCATCATGGCTGGCACCCAGAAATGCCACGCGGTCCCATGTGCAGCTCTCTCTGCTGGGGCATACTGATGCTAGATACACGTCTTCTAGATGGTCCTTCTATAGGAAGGAAACCCCAAACCCTGGAGGTGCCCATCTTTCTTAATTGACCAGAAAGGAGTTTGGGATGAGCAAACTCCTAATTTGTGTCACTCAACTCAGTGCATCAAATTCCAGGGAAGTCGATTAATGTCTCTGTACCTTGGTTTCTTTACATGCAACAAAAAGTGCTTTGAGGTACCCCATTAAGAAGAAGATCTTTTCAGACTGAGTATGATGCAGCACTGCCAAATGATGCTGCTGATTAGGTCTCATAAAAAGTGAATGGTTGGATGCACATTCTGCATCCTATTGCAGAGGAAATGCAGTACTGAAATACTCCTCATTGCTAAAAGAAAACTCTCTCAGTGGAGAAAGCCCATCAAAGTATTAAAAGCTACTTCTGTGGACTTCCCGAAGATATCTAATCCTTTAATCTCTGGAGGGTGGCAGTTTTAGAAGAGATGCCATTATAGCTGCTGATTGTGGGATGAATTATGCAAGAATTTATTATTGATTCAAGGGGAGCCTGCTCAAGCATGCAATCAAAGCCAAGGCAGAGCAGAGGGGAAAGGATGAGGTTTCTATAGTTAACTAAGCTGATTCATGACCCAAGAAAAATCTAAGGCAAAAGAAGCAGTTCACAAAGTGGAGAATTTTACATACCAAATCACCATTTCCACCCCCATAACCAGCCTTTAGTACTAGACCATTGTGGACCAGAGCCCGAAGAGTTACACGAGTCCTCTCACAATGCAGAAATACATCCCTACCACCCCTGTCCCAACCATTCATGGGGTCAAAGGCAGGAACCCCTTTGGCTGTGGACCTCCAACCCAACCCAGCCCATCCACACAGGGCTGGGACACCACAACAGCCCTGCCCAGGGCTGGAGAGACTTTGTGCCCAGGGTGAGGAGACCTGAGGGGTCCAGGTTACGGGCCAGAGCTGTAGAAACAGCTGACCCACCTCAAAATGACAACTGGGGCAAGGCCATGTAGCTGCAGAAAGCCATGTTTTAAGAGAGATTTGTGGGCAGCTTGGCACCGTACCAGAGTTTGACAAGGTCTGTTCAAGGAGTTCAGAGGTGGGGGAAGGAGAGGTTTAACTTGAGAATTAAGAGGGTGGTGAAACTAAAAGCATGTAAAGCCCAAACAATGACACAGGGGTGACAGGCACCCATCAATTATCTTTGAAAGAGAAATATAAAGAAGCCATTTAAAAAACCAGGAAGGCTAGAGTTAAGCAAAGGAAATAAAATGAGCTTACACAGCAAGTCAGTCATTGGCAAATATAAAACAAACCATGTGGAGGCTTAATAGCATGTTTAGCATTTTGAGTAATGGACATAAAATTTGCTTTTCTCAACTTGACCTTTGTTAACAACCTTAGGCACTACAGGGCTATTATCCTGCACCATTCCCTTTACTAAACTCATCATGTCTCTGAGTGCTAGGGACCATTTCCTAATACAATCAGAAGAGAGATCAGTAACAATAATTATATAAATATATATATAATGCATTTATATCTATGCATCCACACACACACGTGCGCACACACATGCTCTTTGCTTGTAACAACTCTCCAGTGGAAAAATTACAGTGACATTTAGGCAGAAAAACATCCAGCAGAGATCTGACACTAAAACCATCCTTGATGCTGCTGCACAGAAAATGGCAACAAGAGTAGGAGAAAGGAAAAAAAAAATAAAATCAGTAAAGCTAAACAACTCTCTAATACCCCACCAAAAGGGTTTATTTTAATTGCAGCAGGACAGTGGCATGTTTCTGGACTCAGCCACGTGTTTTGCTAAATAATCTTCTTTAAAATATTATAAATATGCAGAACTTTGAGAAGTAGGTCAGTGGCTCAACATGTTGTAGCAAATAGCTCAGATAAATGCTAGTCATTACCCTGTGGTCTGCAGTCAGTAGCAGGTCTGACACACTCTGCAGCTAGTCAAATGGCAATTCACTGCATTAGGGGACCATTCCCCAAATGACACAACATCTGAGTAGCTGGTCACAGCTAACAACATGCCTCTTAACTGACAGAGAAATCAAACTCTCCCTCTCGTCATTTAAGTTGTCTCACAATCAGCAAGGGCAAAAGCAGGAGAAAGCAGAAGAACGTGAGAATTCAAGACACTGATATAATGAGTAAAATGAAAAACTACAGTTCAGGATAAACCCTGAATGCAAGCGTCAGCTCTGCCAGAAAGGTGACTTCAAAATCCTGCTTTGAACATTGGTCCAGATGCATTAAAACCCATCACGGGAGGAATGTTTCCATGCGAGCACCAGATGAGCCCTTTGCAAAGTTCCCCAGGACCTGTAAAAGCCAAGCAGTGGCTCAAGCAAAATCCTCCCGTGGATTTGGTGCCCTGAACCCATGAGGTGCAGCTCCCCTCGCCCACCCCCTCCTTCAAAAACGGATTTCAGCAAGCACTTACCATCAGCAAGCTCAGAGCAGATTCGGGAGCACGCTGCACAGCCATCTCTTCTCTTCCTACATACAAATCCTCCCCACGACTCGGTCAGCCCTCGGCCCTCTGTCACGGCAAAGCATCCACAGAGCCCACAGCTAACTGCAGGGAGAGAAACCCCAAATCAGGGTCGGAGAGCATTTGCAAGAGGAGGAGAGGATGGATGAGGGGGTGGGGAGGAGAGGAGGGAAGGAAATAACCTTCTCAGCCAGGGAAAGAAGCTTAAGCTAGGCCAAATTTTACACTAGAGAGGGGAGGAAAATGAAATGGAGAGCCTGCTGGAGAAACAAGATATCAGGAACTGCAGGATATTTAAAGCTCAGGCGCACGCCGCCACAGTGAGCAGCAGCAACACAGGACATGTATCAAACACCTACATGACAGGTTAGGTCCAAGCCATCCTCCCCCTGCCCCAGCACGCAGACTAGAATTAATTGCTTTTAATTGCCACTCTCCTTCCTTCACCTAAATAAATGCCTAGGTAGCATAAAACTGCCGTGTCCCTGACTCTGCATCTTCCTCCCTGCCCTGGCGATGCTAGCGCAGAAACAATGTCAAATATTGCAACGTACCGCTTCCAACAGGGTCAAATCTCTTCTCTCTTCTTGCAAAGCCCTGCTTTGCCTGGTTTTGAAAGCAGATGCCTGCGTAATACAGACATGAGCAACGAGTGAGAGGAGCCAGAACCAGGAAGCACCTGGCATTCACTTGAGAGCAACAATTACCTTCATCATATTCGAGCGAGAGCTGGGTTACACAGTGACCCTTTTCACCTTACCTCCCCCCCCCAAGAAAGTCTCTTCCTTCTCCTCCTCCTCTCCAAATGGACTCAGCTCCCCGTGGAGCTAACACACTTCCTAGAAACATGTAATTACACAGGCTGTTGTGTTAGCGCTCTGATCACGCTGCCTGTACTGCATGGAAACGGCAGGCAGGCAGCCCCCCCTCCCCTCCCTTCGTAAGGCGACATGCTGCAATCCCCCACTGAGCTCCTGCAGCTCAGAGGGCCCGAGACGGCTAATTGTGAAAATGTGGCCGGTTAAGACGTAAAGACAAATTAGCCTTGAAAATAAGCTCCTTGTTTAAATGTTAGCTGTAACTAGAAGATGGCTTTCTGAAAGCCTTTAAAAATAACCAGAGCATCCTGGTAGGAGGGCCAGTACTCTCACGCAGATGTGCCCTGTCAGACCTACAGGACCCCTATTTTGTAGGGCTCAAAAACCTCCTGGACTTCAATGTATCTACTCTCACACCTCCCCTCTGAACAAGCAGCATTTTGGCTTCCTTGCCTAAAATGTTAGGCTTCCTGTAATGACAATGTCTGTTCACCTTCCAACTCTCACCTGCACATGCTGCCCTCCTCAAAGGATTTTGGAACCCAATTAAAAGTTTCAGAAAAATTCAACCAGACTTGAATTCTCTGACATGTCATTCTTGCAACTTTTATAGAAATCGGCACCAGCATAGAAAAGAGAATCAAATTACTGTCTCCATGAAGGCAGCAGCAGTAATCCAGCCCTTGTGCTCTTCAAGCTACATCTGGCAGGTCAGCTGTGGCATGTACCACATTGGAGTACTTATGTACCCAACTTCTCATTGCTCACTTATCATCATGTTTTATCAAAGGGGACACAGCGACATGGGAGATTGCAGACACTGCCCTAGGAAGGTCATTCAGGACATCTGTGGCAGACCCATACCTCCCAGCACACTACTCTTGATCCAGGGGACCACATTTCTTGGAAGGCATGTATAGCCTGTGGCATATAGAAAAGCTTGGGTTTTTTCATGTAAATACATAGACCAGTGAAATTCCCCCCCACGCTGCAGCACCAAGACTGGGTGTTGCATGGTGATGGCAGGGGCTTCCTTCCCCCAGCAGGTTTTCCACCAAGAGGTGTGGGAGGTGGAAGCCACTTGTACACAGAGGACACACCTCTCAAGACAAAGTGTAGACTCACTCCTGGGCACACAGGAAGGCATTTTCTGTGGTCTCCCCTCCTTGGTTTTGGGTTACAGACTTCAACACTCAAGGAGAGACCCTTGTGTCACACCTGGGAGTGGCATTTACTATGTTGTTTCTGAGACCTGACCTCCTCCACTGCAGTGAGCATAGCTCCTGTGAAAGCACACTTATGCCAGCAGCCACACTTATCTCCACCCTTGGATATAAGTCTTCTCTGTTGATGGAGAATGGGGGTCCAGCTTCTCAAATAAATTAAGGTACCTGAGCACCAAAGAGCCCTGGGCTTCAGTGATTTGCTTCAATCAGACCAGAGAGCTGAGGCAGAGTTTCAAAGTGCATTCTAACCATAGGGCCCGTCTTGGCTGTCTGCAGTGGGTTATTCTTTGCCTCACAGTCATCTGAAGCTATGAACCGTCATACAATGTATGCTCCTTTCCCTCCAAAAAGATTTGTCTTCATCCCTGAAGATGAACAGGTTGCTGACTTTTATAAGGAGTGGAGAAGCAGGCTACTTAAATATCTCTTGAAAGGGGAAAATATGCAGAATAAAAGATGAAGGTAAGTTTTAAAAAGCATCTCGAGGCATCGAATTATAAAATATGTAACTAAATCTTTTTCAACAGCACCATGACAAATATCCTAAGGCTATTACATTTTTCCCTACACTAACTCAATCTGAAGTACTGTAAGGAGGTGCCTGTAGAAACAACACATAAAGTAACTCTCAAGTTTGACAAGCAAGGCTTCTCCTTTGCCAAGTATTTTTAAGGAACCAGCCTATCCATACATTTTTGGACTCTGCTAAAATGAAATATCTGGAAGTGGAGGTCTCTTCCACCTCAAGCTCCTGAATTCACTCTATAGTTGAATAGGTGTCATGTTTTAGTCCCAGTCAGCAACTAAGCACCACACAGCCGCTCACTCACTCCCCCTACTCCAGTGGGATGGGGGAGAGAATCAGAAGAGCAAAAGCAAGAAAGCTCGTGGGTTGAGATAAGAACAGTTTAATAATTAAAATAAAATAGTAACAGTAGTAATGGTAGTGATAACAATAACAATTATGATAATAATAATGATAATGATGATATAATAAAAAAAAAGAAAATAACGAGAGAGAGAAATGAAATCTGGGGAAAAGAGGGAAAAGGAAAAAAACCCCACAAGTGCTGCAACCGCTCACCACCCACTGACCAACACTGCCAGTCCCTGAGCCACAATCGCTGCTTCCCCCGGCCAAATCCCCCCAGTTAATATACTGGGCATGACGTCACATGATATGGAATATCCCTTTGGCCAATTCAGATCAGCTCTCTTGGATGTGTCCCCTCCCCTCCCGGCTTCTTGTGCACCTGGCAGAGCATGGGAAGCTGGAAAAGTCCTTGACTAGTGTAAGTACTACCTAGCAACAACTAAAACATTACTGTGTTACCAATGTTATTTTCATACTAAGTCCAAAACACAGCACTATACTAGCTACAGTGAAGAAAATTAACTATCCCAGCTAAAACCATGACAGCAGAGTAAAATCACAGTCAAACACAAGGAGCTAGTTATGATTTGTGGTGTCCTTGAAAAAAATTCTAAGTTTTTCCTGAGCTCTGCAAGTCTCAGGGTAATGATCATATGTGGAGAGCCGTCCGTGCACAAGTATATGACCTATGGCTTCAAGGTACACTTGTAAACTTACCTACAGCTTTGCCACTTTCTACTCTTTAGGTGAATAAATTTTGTAGTGCAAGAGGGAAAAAAAAAGATCATTATTCACTGCTGGTTGTGAAGAGATAAGAATAACAATTTTAAAGAGGAACTTATTGGATAGATCGTCAAAACTACAGACTTGTGGGTTTGGTTCAAGGCCTAAAGCTATGACGTTAGCAAAAGAAAAGAGTTTATTAGTGTCTTTTTTTTTTTCCCCTCTATACTTTAAGAGAAATAGGTACTACAATTGGTTAATCAAGTAACTGCTTACGATCACTCAAAGAAAACCTATTATGGCAAACTCTGGATTAATAGAAAAATTGATACCAGTAAGAAGACATAAAGCACTTGGAGACTGGTAAATATAGAGGGATCCTCCAATTCCAGTGTTATCACTGGCACTACTTTGACAGGGATAATATAAACATAGTTATGCTATGCCATGGTTGGTCATCATTGTTAGAGCTGGTGGTTGCTGGGGCTGGGATTTGAGGTTCTGGCAATGCAACGCGGTAGGAAAACTCTCTGCTAAAAGCACATGGACATGCAGGAGCTGATAGGCACCTATTGTCCTCAACAGGAGATGTGTCTTTGGAGGCCAAGAAGAAGTAGGTATTATTAATGGTATAAACAAAGGCAATATAGAGTGCAGGGTCAATTGCAAGACTTGATTTCAGCTGGTATAGAGCTTATATTTATTATTAAATTTATTTCCTGTTTTGTTTCTTCAATGAGCAGACAGAAGCTCTAGCTTTCAGGGAAATGAAAGTAAATTTCCCATGTATTGCTACCTTAAATATTTTAACCACTAAAACTCAAAGTCCTTCCTCCAGTCACCTGTGACATTTGTGAGAAATCAGAATCCTGGTATGAATTTTGATTCGCCTTCTTGCATCACGGATGTGTGTTTGAGTGAAATGTCTAGCATATAACAACTGCCAAGAGGTCACTTTTTAAGCAAAGGTGTATACAAAGAAAATTGTTTGATCAAGAGAAGTTAAAGTCCTGTATTGAGTTTGTGAGTCAAGGTTTTGGTTGCTGGGGGGCTACAGGGGTGGGTTCCGTGAGAAGCTGCTAGAAGCTTCCCCCATGTCTGATAGAGCCAATGCCAGCTGGCTCCAAGTCAGACCTGCCACTGACCAAGGCCAAGCCCATCAGCGATGGTGGTAGCACCTCCATGATAATATATTTAAGAAGGGGGGAAAGAAAACCTGTGCAACAGCAGCTGGGAGAGAGAAGTGAGATGTGAGACAAACAACCCTGCAGATACTGAGGTCAGCAAAGAAGGAGGGGGAGGAGGTGCTCCAGGCGCCAGAGCAGAGATTCCCCTGCAGCCCCTGGTGAAGACCATGGTGAGGCAGGCTGTTCCCCTGCAGCCCATGGAGGTTAACGGTGGAGCAGATATCCACCTGCAGCCCAGTGAATACCCAACGCTGGAGCAGGTGGATGTGCCTGAAGGAGTCTGTGACCCCGTGGGAAGCCCATGCTGGAGTAGGCTCCTGGCAGGACCCGTGGCCCCATGGAGAGAGGAGCCCACGCTGGAGCAGGTTTGCTGGCAGGATGTGTGACCCCGTGGGTGACCCACACTGGAGCAGTTCATGAAGAACTGTAGCCTGTGGGAAGGACTCACATGGGAGAAGTTCATCGAGGACTGTCTCCCATGGGAGGGACCCCACACTGGAGCAGGGGAAGAGTGTGAAGAGTCCTCCCCTGAGGAGGAAGAAATGGCAGAGGCAACATATGATGAACTCACTGCAACCCCCATTCCCCATCCCCTTGTGCCACTGAGGGAGAGGAGGTAGAGAAAATCAGGAGTAAAATTAAGCCTGGGAAGAAGGGAGGTGTGGGGGAAGGTATTTTAGAATGTGGTTTTATTTCTCACTACTCTACTCTGATTTGATTAGTAATAAATTAAATTATTTTTTTTTCTCCCAAGTCGAGTCTGTTTTACTCGTGATGGTAACTGGTGAGTGATCTCCCCCTGTCCTTATCTCGATCCACGAGATTTTTGTTATGTTTTTCTCTCCCCTGTCCAGCTGAGGAAGGGGAGTGATAAAGTGGCTTTGGTGGGACCCTGGTGTCCAGCCAATATCAACCCACCACAAGTCTTTACCTCAATTTACAAGGACTTAAAACAAGTCCTGCTATTGTTTTGGCAGGAAGATAGTCAATTAAAGTTGATGGTACTACCATAAGCAATGATGTGACCAGAATCACACCCATTTCAAGACCCTCACCCATCCAAGAAACCAATGGAGAACCCAACAAGCATCTCTGGAACTTGAGATATATCAAAGTTTAAGCCATGTTTGTAAAAAGGTTTAACCTTAAATTTAAAGGACAATGAGCTTTCAGTGGTGTGAAAAGAATAGACTATGTGAGACTATAAAAAGCTATCTGGGTTTATTGAATTTCCTTCAGCCATTCATGTGTTCCTCATGCATCTCAGCTGTTTGCTGGAACTTAGGTGATTAGTTTCAAGTACATATTAGTCACAGAAATCAAACTTGCATTATGAGTGGCCATGGCAGAAGTGCTTCTGCTTTAATCCACAAAGGAGGAACCACTTCATGCAACAAACTGCAACAAAGCAACACAGATGGGATGTCTAAGATGCCTAACCAAGCTATAGAGAATTACACAAAAAGAAATATTCACATAATTCAAACAGACAAATTTGAAGACCTACATTTTTCTTGTAGCATATCGCCAAAGAAGATAAAAGCCTGATGCCAACAAGTAAATTATTAATTGTGAATTATTCACTCAGGTTTAAAAAAAAAAATCTGTAATGAACTTATTGCATTAGCTCTTCTCCTTACCTTCCTGTGCTCCCTTCCATCAACCCAATTGCTCTAAAAATCATTTGTCATGCCCCACAAACAGATCCCAGCAGGGCTGGGACTGTTTTTTCTGAAAACTGTCTTAGAAGCTTTTGATAATTACAGTTGCAATGATAAGGATGATGCTCCAAGCTGCCAAAGAAATACTGTATAGGAAGAGAAACATTGTTCCTGCAGCCAGCAGACTGTCAAATGAAGCCACTGCATGTGGATATATGAGAGGAAGGGTCTCTGGTCAGCCTCTTCGTCCACCATCACTCTCTCTGAAGGGGAAGTTAGTGAAGGGTTCCCTACCAAGTGTTTGGGAAAATATCTCCTTGCCTTCCTCAATTTGGATGTATTACAGAAAATATTGCTAGAAATCTATCCAGGTCAGGTGGACACTTAGGTTATAACACAAGCTAAAAGAAGGATTCATCTCAAACTCATCTCTAATTTCCAGTTTAGTTGTTGATTGACACACTTCCTTTGCCTTGCTTTTTTTGGCAACCATTCACTAAGGAAATCGTGCTGTTCATGAGTGGTATAAAACAGAGGCTCTGCCTGCATCCAAGTGCTGAGTGCTTCCCTGATTGAACCTCTCTGGATCATTTGCCTTTAGAGATGTGCAAGCAACCTACAGGCTGCTCATTGCTAAGCAGTCCCACTCCCAAGATGACCTATGTTTGAACACTAATTAGCTTCGATAGGCACTGCTTTGGAATAAAAAGTCTTAGAAATATTTTCTTATTGTAAGGACAAGGGTGAGATAGTACAGAACTTTCCTGATATACCACCATAGATAGAGGAAGAGATATTTCTTGAACCCTCTCGAGGCACTTCTTCATGATGGTGACTATCACTGGAGAACAAAGATCCTTGCAAGAAAAGGTCACCGCACACCTCTTCCACAAGTGTAAGGGTGAGACCTGACAAAGCAAGAAGACTAGTCCAGAGGCCCCTGGCAGACAGCTGCCTGGGCCAGGAAGAGAACTGAGGCTTCTTGTGGCCTCTGTGCCAACCACGAGGCAATGCCTAGCCTTAGACCACTTTCAAGAGACCTAAGCAAGCCAGAAAAAACTCTTGTATGTAAGTATGAGAACTGGAGTGTCCAGAGAGAGTTATGCCAGTAGTAAGAGTTCAAAGTAACAGGCTTACAGAAGTATACCATAGACACATACAAGAAATATGTGTTTGAAGTGGGGTGGCTTCCCATCAGAAGTGGTGAATGGACTCTGACATATGAGCAGACCTACTGCTCTTGCACAAGGCCAGCTGCCTCAGATGCTACTGCCTCTGTCAATTTTGAGATGAGGTTGGTGTACTTTTTTCTGCCTCTCAATGGGAGAAAGACTCCTGTCTTCCAGGTCCCTCTTCAGCCTGTGCTGCACAAGATTTTGGGAACCCTGGTAGTCTGCACCTCATATCTGGGAGACAAAGCATCTCCTGCTGAGCTCTGGTCAGTGTGAGCTGGCACCCAGTAGCACCTCCTGCATCTCCCATCCATCAGTACAGCCGTTCTGTTCTGAACTCAGCAGGGTCTGGGCAGCCTTGAATATGAATTACTGCTGCCCTGAACAGGGGAGGTTTAACCAGACATAACATCTCTCATCATCCATGAGCGGCTGTTTAAGCCCACAGCTGTGCTGACCTCTGTAGCTGCTTGGCACTCATACATCTCAGACCTACCTACGACTTTTGTCTGAGCTCCTGTTCCCCAGTATACCACCACCCAATTATCACAGCCCACACCGAGCAAGCCAGAAGAGCCCAGTTCCCAGCAAAATTCTCAAATTCCTCTACTTCATGAAACAGCCTGTAGCATTTAAAACTGTTGCAAGAAAAGATGTAGATTAAAAGAAAAACCTAACATAAAAGTATTCCAAAAGCTGACCTCCAGTGTTCTTCCAGCTTATATTCTATTTAATTTAGCATGCAAAAATTTAACACTAATAGTGCACTGGGACAACCTTAATTTTGAAAAACCTGAAGGTTAATAACTAGAAAATAAACATGTCATAACTCAAAGTATGTCTTAATAGTGGCATAGTAATTAACATTCAATAACCATCTTACTCAGTTTGAAAGCCCTGGGTTTCATACTATGATTGTTTAATGTTAATTTGACATTTATAAGATGATGGCCTCAGCAGACTCAGATATCATGAGTGCAGCTGAATGCAAAGGCCCAATACAGAGTGTGGAGTCTGCAAGTGTGCATCACTGCTGCAGTTACATCTGCTTTCTGAAAATGCATTGCCCAGTGCTGTTGCAAGAACTTTTTGACACAGGTGGTAGAGGAGCCAACGAGGTGAGATGTGCTGCTGGACCTTATACTAACAAACAAAGAAGATCTGGTTGAGTATGTGAGGGTTGGGGCTAGCCTTGGCTGCAGTGCCCATGAGATAGTGGAGTTCAGGATCCTGCGTGGTAGAAGCAGGGCAACAAGTAGGATTACAACCCTGGGCTTTGGGAGAGCTAACTTTGGCCTCTTCAAACTGCTGCTTGGAGGAATCCCATGGGTTAGGGCTCTAGAAGGTAGGGGGGTCCAAGAGAGCCGGTCAATATTCAAGTACCCCTTCCTCCAAGGTCAAGATCAGTGCATCCCTGTGAGGAAGACATCAAGCAAAGGAGCGAGGAGACCGACAGGGATGAGCAAAGAGCTTCTAGAAAATCTCACATGGAAGAAGGAGGTTTACAGTATGTGGAAAAAGGGACTGGCCACTTGGGAGGAATATAGGAATGCTGTCAGGGTATGCAGAGATGCAATGAGGAAGGCCAAGGCCCACTTGGAACTCAGTCTGGCAAGGGATGTCAAGGATAACAAGAAGGGCTTCTTCAAATGCATCGGTAGTAAAAGAAAGACTGGGGAAGCTGTGGGCCCGCTGCTGAACAAGGTGGGTGCCCTGGTGAGGCAGGATGCAGAGAAGGCGGAGTTACTGAATGCCTTCTTTGCTTCAGTCTTTACTGCTAAGGCCAGCCCTCAGGCATCCCAGCCCCCAGAGGTGAGAGAGAAGATCTGGAGAAAGGAAGACTTCCCATTGGTTGAGGAGGATTGGGTTAGAGATCATTCAGGCAAATCGGATCTTCACAAAACCATGGGCCCCAATGGGATGTACCCACGAATGCTGTTGCTAAGCCACTCTCCATCATCTTTAAAAGGCCATGGAGGACAGGAGAGGTGCCCGAGGACTGCAGGGTAGCTAATGTTACTGCAGTCTTCAAAAAGGGCAAGAAGGAGGACCCAGGAAACTATAGGCCAGTCAGCCTTACCTCCATCCCCGGAAAGGTGATGGAGCAGTTCATTCTGGAGGTTGTCTCCAGGCATGTAAATGAAAAGAAGGTTGTCAGAAGTAATCAACATGGATTCATCAAGGGGAGATCATGCTTGACCAACCTGATAGCCTTCTATGGTGGCATGACTGGTTGGGTAGACGAAGGGAGAGCAGTGGATGTTGTTTACCCTGACTTCAGCAAGGTTTTTGACACTGTCTCCCATCACATCCTCATAGGTAAGCTTAGGAAGTGTGGGTTAGATGAGTGGACAGTGAGGTGAATTGAGAACTGGCTGAACAACAGAGCTCAGAGGGTCGTGGTCAACGGGGCAGAGTCTGGTCAGAGGCCCATAACTAGCAGTGATCCCCAGGGGGCTGTGCTGGGTCTGGTCCTGTTCAACATATTCACCAGTGACCTGGACGAAGGGTCAGAGTGTACCCTCAGCAAGTTTGGTGATGATACAAAACTGGGAGGAGTGGCTGATACACCAGAAGGCTGTGCTGCCATTCAGCGAGACCTGGACAGGCTGGAGAGCTGGGCCAAGGGGAACCTAAGGAAATTCAGCAAAAGCAAGTATAAGGTCCTGCACCTGCGGGGGAACAACTCCATGCACCAGTACAGGTTGGGGGCTGACCTGCTGGAAAGTGGCTCTGCTAAGAAGGACCTGGGAGTGTTGGTGGATAGCAAGTTGACCATGAGCCAAAAATGTGCCCTTGTGGCCAAGAAGGCCAATGGTATCTTGGGTGCATTAAAAGAAGTGGCCAGCAGGTCGAGGGAGGTTATTCTCCCCCTCTACTCTGCCCTAGTGAGGCCACATCTGGAGTACTGCGGCCAGTTCTGGGCCCCCAGTTCAAGAAGGACATGGAACTACTGGACAGTGTCCAGTGGAGAGCTACGAAGATGATGTAGGAGTCCAACTGGAATGACAAGCAGTCTGACACCAAGGCCAATTTATCAGTCAGAAGACAAAAGCTGAGCGATAAGGACGACTATATCCTTAGACTGATAAGAGTGAATATGAACATTCCTCTCAGTTGGCTGAAGACAAAAGCTGAGAGATAAGGATCCTGGAAGAGACTGATAAGAGTGAGCATCCCCCTCAGCTGGTTGACAAAGTACCAAAACCGTGGTATTTAGGTGAAAGGTAAAGGTGGCAGGGGGAGATTGCGACCACCGACCCAATTCAGGGCTAAAAAGACTTGCCCCCCCACTCCTGGAAGGAGCATGCGTGCTAATTTACATAGCAAGCGAGGACAGCTAACCAATTAGCAAGAGACAATACTTGATAAGGGGACAAGGGGTGGAGATCCCTTGAACCTTTCTAAGGAATGTCTCAAACACTCACATGAATATAAAGGGACAAGGCAAGTGCCATTTGGGGCTTTTTCTCCTTCTTCTTCTGCTTCCTCTTTTTTGGATGAGCGCTCCTACCGACCAGACACCCACCCCCCATTGGCTGGACCAATGCTGGAACCTGGACCGGTGATCTCTCCCTCTCCTTTCTTTTCTCTTCTTCTTCTTCTTTGAATATTCTTAATAAGAATCCACACCGCTAACGCTTTTCCAGGTTTTTAAGTTCGAATTTCCTTTCCAAGTCTAAGTTACTTTCTGTGTTAGAATAAAAAGAAAATGTTTGATTGATCGTTTGGTGTCATTTCACCTTAATTTAGTCCGAGGGGATCATTAGAACCTTAGTCGCTCTCCTCCCTCTGAGGTTGGGA
Organism: Morus bassanus; assembly: GCA_031468815.1. Classification (NCBI taxonomy): domain Eukaryota; kingdom Metazoa; phylum Chordata; class Aves; order Suliformes; family Sulidae; genus Morus; species Morus bassanus. Next base: position 77,200,591 of record CM062571.1, on the reverse strand, counting down.
CGCGACAGACGATCAGGAGACTGGAACATCTCTCTTATGAGGAAAGGCTGAGAGACCTGGGTTTGTTCAGCCTGGAGAAGTGAAGACGGAGGGGGGATCTTATCAATACTGATAAATATCTGAAGGGTGAGTGTCAAGAGGATGGGGCCAGACTCTTTTCAGAGGTGCCCAATGACAGGACAAGGGGCAATGGGCCCAAACTGGAACACAGAAAGTTCCACCTGAACATGAGGAAAAACTTCTTTACTTTGAGGGTGACAGAGCACTGGAACAGGCTGCCCAGAGAGGTTGTGGAGTCTCCTTCCCTGGAGACATTCAAAACCCGCCTGGATGCGGTCCTGTGCCCCCTGCTCTAGTTGTACCTGCTCAAGCAGGGGAGTTGGACAAGATGATCTCCAGAGGTCTCTTCCAACCTCTACCATTCTGTGATCTATCAGGCTATGCTTGTGCTACTTGACTTAATTTGCACCTGCGCAAGTGTAATCTTAGTGAAATAAAGCAGCTCTTTTAAACCGATTCCATTTTCAATTTTTTTTTCTTCTAGTATTCATTTAAAAGAGCTGGGGGGAGAGTGATCTCTCATCAACAAGGCTAGTTCCTCTTCTACATAGTTGTACTGAAAAATTTACCAGGTTTTGTTTTACTGTGCATTTTTAACTTCCAATATACATTTATTCATAATCAGTTCTTAGTCTTTGTGCTGACACTGCATTTCAACTGAAGTAGCTCTAGCTCCTAACGATTTATCTCTAGATGTACTTGAGATGACCAAATTTCTTCTGAGCCTTTGTTTTGCCCTCTATGTGTTTTCTAGCACTCTGCCAAGGAAAAGACTGTCTCTTTCCACTAGGAACCTTTTTCTACCACACCAGATAGGTTTTATCTTCCCTGAACAGCATTGACCAACGCCATCTACATTATTTCAGATGAGATCTGACACCTTCGCTACACTATGCCACATATTTGTGCATATCATGCAATTGCCTTTTCATCTGGGCAAGACCTGAGCATTCAAATCCTTTTTTTCTCAGTGCATCTCGTTATGCACTCATTCACCTCTTAAATATGTTCAGGTTAATGCATTGCACCCATCTTTAGGCCCACCCAAGTCCCATTATAAAAAAATCATGACACAAACAGGGATGAGTACATATGTACAAGACACATGTAAGTAGCTAGAGGTTATGGAGGGTCTGGAACTTCCAGTCTTTGCCCCATGCGCTGTCCTTGGATTTGAAAGGTGTATTTGACCTTTCGAAACTTCTCTAACAAAAACCTCAGCACATCAAGTAGACCAATTTTCAATGTCTGAAAAATGAAAGTTTGAAGGTTCTACACTTTGAACTCAAGTGCTACGGTCCTTTTAGGGCAGCAGTATAAGAGTTGCCTTTATTCTCAAAGGGAGTCTGTAATGCAACCAGGGACGGGATGTCCATTTCTTCAGTCCCACCTATGTCCCCCCATGAAGCCCCTTTCTTCTCCTCACAGGTCTTCTGCCTTTCAGACTCAGAACATCTTCTGCACAGTGTGGACTTCATACAGATTTTGGTTGGCTGGATTTTAAGTAAAGTTACTTCCGCTACATAATGCCTTAGGGCAGAAAGTCAGACAAGTTAAAGCAAATAATGCCTACCTGAATGCAAGTGTTACTGAGAGCAGTCTATTTTCAGGTCCTGTCCTTAGACCAGGAGCCACCTAACCTAGTAAAAACAATTTATGAGTAAGATGTCCAGCCAAAGATAGCCAATTAAGGCTCCTTCACCAGTCAATGGACTAATATATGCAGCTCCAGAGGGTAGGTTACACACCCCATTAATCTTCAAATGGGATGAGGCCTCTCTGGAGAGCCTGGACTCTCTCCGTTGGCTACTACAGAATCCTAAATGATTATTTTAACATTGTCAGCAAATCTCAGCTCAAGCATCAGCCTTGGGAGCTACCCTCAACTACCAGTGTTGCTGGTTGTGCATGCTGTGAGCATCTCTGCTCAGGCCTTCCAGCCTGAGCTAGGAAGCAACACTCCAGTGCTGGGTGTGCATTTGAGGATGCATGCAAACCACAGGGTCAGAGTGAGTCCCAGGTCCTGGAGGCTGCTGACCACTGAGGATGCTCCCAGCATCAGTCTCATTTTCCAGAGGTCACCTGCCCTCCCTTAGGTTTACCACCTCCTCCTGCCACAACTTGAGATAAGCCCAGAAAGAGACAAAAGTGATTCTTAGGAAGGTTTCTTTAGACAAAAAAGAAAACCATATTGAGATCTATGGCAAGGATGGGGTACCCAAAGAGGTAGGACATCTGCCTTGGGCTGAGGAATAAAAATAGCACGGGCTCACATGCGTAAGTCAGCATGAACATCCACTCTTGATCTTTGTCAAAATTATTTGTTTGTACCACAGTTGCATTTTGGATATCCATCAGGGATTTAGATGACCCTGTGGTGCTAGGCATTGTATACCTTACTAGACCAGGGATGTTATTACCAACTGTTTGTTACCACTCCCACATCAGATCAAATCATGAGTGCTCATCTGCTTCAGAGCAAAGCCTGGGCTTAAGAGGAAAGTGATGAATACTTTCATGACCTATTCACCTGGCTTCCAGCACAGTACTGCAACCACTCAAACTATCATGGCTATTTCAGCAGCGATTGCTGTGGCACGACCTAAGTAAGATGCATTGCTCACACTGAAGAGTTGACAATCCACAGTGAGATGGAGGGACTAACAGTGGTTTAAGTAGGGAAAAAAAAAAATTGCACTCACAGCAGTAAGGTGCAAAGGCTTTCTGCATTTACAATATTTACGGCAATCCGTATATTGATGCTTGCCAGAGCAAGTTATCAGTGTTAAGAGTTTATCATTCAGTTGCTATTTCATAATGTAATCAGAGTAACAGTGTCATATTTAACAAAAGTCAATTTTAAAAAGGAAAATTAGTTTTATTCACTTATGAATTACTGCTACACATAACTCATTTATAGGAACAGTAATAAAAGCAGAACTGCATTCACCAGGTAACATCTACAGTTCTGGAAGAATATGGCCATTAATAAACAGAAATGAGTGCAGAATTTTAAGTACCCTTCCTTAGTCCAGAAATATGTTCTGTGAAAGCCTCACATAAGGGAATGAGCAATTCAGCTCAGTCCATTAATTGCCCTAAATATCATGGCCAGTAATCTGCAAATTAGATTATAAAACCTCATTGCATATAAACAAATGTTACAATAGATTGCCTCTGCTTTCTTGGCAATTAGTTTGCATAACAGTTACCGTATTTTATGCTTAACAGTATTAAAGAGCCAACAGTGATTTCACAGTAAAGCAGCTTTGTAATGAATATTGTTTTTATGAATCCTAAGTCCAGTCATTATGTTTATGGTTGCCCGTATAACTCAGTTTTGAAAGATACTTCTGGTCTCCACTTTAACTGATCAGGTCCTCCCTAAAACACCTCTGGGCAGCCAGGAGCTGGGGCTCCAGGCCCATGTAGGAACATTCTATGTCCAGGTTTCCCCAGACGTGGGTTGTTTTTTTTTTTTTCCTTGCCAGGAACATAAAACTGGTGGGATATTGAGAAGTTACCACATGAGCCAGGGATTTCTGGACATCTGGTGTCTGACAAGTGAGGTAGGCAGATAATAGCTCTGGCTAGGATGCTCTATACCTAGAAATCAGGGGTGACCATAGTGCACATTACTCACAGTAACATTCACATTCTGGGGAAAGGAAAAGTTAAAAGTATTTGAATGCCTTTCTAGACCACAGCAATTAAAAACTAAGTCCACAGAGTGACCAGCCCTTCAGATCTGCTGTGGTATGAAGGCAGTGACACAGGCCTGCATAGAGAGCTGTTCCTCACCACTTCTCATTTGTTGGTCACAAGTGTGGTACCTGACAGATACATCTGAAGAAATTAATCTCCATTTTAGGAGAGAGTCAAACAGATCAAGTTTAAACCATTGTAGAAACTGCTACTGGTGTCAGTCTGCAACTGGGAAGGCCACTTCCCAGTCGTCTTGCAGCTGTAGCTTATTGCAAGAAAAATACTGATTTTTGTGTTGGGCTTTACCATTAAAGCAGCTTGTCAAGCTCCTCTTCCTCACCATCTCTCAGCCACTAGTTACTGGCTCCTACCTCAGGCACGGGCCAGAGAGGCAACAGCTATTAGATGTTAGTGTAGCGCAGGGATGAGAATGGAGGGCTTGACATCTCAAATCACATAAGCACAAGGGACATCCAGATGTGTTTAAACTCTTTCCCAAGAGCCTGGGACTGCCAAATGGAGGGTAAACAGGCCCTGCAGTGCTGAGCAGTGAGGAGATAGAAAGCTCTTCTGCCTCCTTGTCCTCAGAGATTTTGGCATCCAACCAAGCTGATGTGGTGTCAGAGGACTCTGCAACCCAAAAGCCCCTGCTGGATTCAGGCATCCTGGCTGCTCTTTCAGAAACCCAAAAAGTCCAGGAAGGTACAGATGAGAGGTTCTCAAAGGGCAATTGTCAAGCACCAACAGGCTGGGACACCCCCAAACAGTGTAGGACGCCATGGCCTCATTCCCACATTGGACCACGGGAGTTCAGACTCCTCTGACTCTGTAGTAACCCAGTGGAGTTGTTTGCAGGACTTGCACTTCTTGGCAGCGCTTAGCCACCTGCAGCTACCTGTAGGTGTTGTGTCATGCTGCCTGGCAGAGCACAGATGCATCATCTTGCAGATGCAACTTCAAGGGACTCTGCCAGATTTCAACAGCTGCAGAGCAACAAGGAGTTTATCTCCAGTCTTTATCACTCCAGAAAAGTACCTCAAACTAAACATCTTGTCTCCAGGGTACTACAGAGGCACTGTGTCTCCTTTAGGAGACATCTTCTTGGACATTATTATAGTGTGTTCTGTGTGCTATCTCCCACTGAGTTTCTAGTAAACATTTAACAGCAGCAACATGGTGGAGACAGGAGAGCTGCACTTCACCCTCCTAAAGCAAGTATGGCAAAACACACGCTTCAAGGGATGCTGATGACACACCACTTGGCTCCACACACACACATCTAATCTTGATGCTTTGTAGTGCCATTCTGTTGCATTTTTGTTTCCTTAATTTTCCGGATTCAAACATGTTATTAATAAACCAAATTCTCCCAGCCTCAGACAGAGCCGTTTGATTTGCAAACTATTATAAACCTTGCACCAGCAGTTTTAGCACGCAACTTTGCTTACACAGACAGCTGAAAAACCATGCTTCATTCCTTCCAAAGCAAATAAATGAAAAATAATATTTTATTCTGTATTTTCAGCTATGCTGGGTGTCTAAATTAGAGTCTGCTGAGTTTAATAGATTTTTCTACAGAAATTAAGGAGGATTGAGATCAACTTCTCACTGAGAAAATATATATTTCAGCTCTTCTACACACACACAAACAGCTGGTAGCTCAGAGATGTGCATTTTACTTCGAGTGCCTTCCCTTGGATAAGCAAATGCCTGTTAATTTCTGCAAGATGCTGCCACTCAGGAAGGTACATGCTTGAGCTGAGGGCAGTGTTATCTCTGTGACATTACACAGCCTCAGTACTACAATGCCTAAGTGCTCAGATATGCAAAGGTTGTGCTGGGATGCAATATTCAGACCGTGAATTTTGCACCATTATCACAACTTGACAGGTCTCATTTCCCCAACGATCTCAGCAGAATGGGAAATGGCACAGGTAGGAGTGCAGAAGAGCATTGCCTTTAGAGTTGCCGTTAACGAAATACAGAGCCAAAGCTGAAAAAAATATGGTGTTAGCTTGGGTTTGGTCACCAGGGAATGACACTCCATTTGCATGACTAATAAATGGGATTTTAAGAAGTGAATGGGAATATGTCATTGCATATCCTTGAGAACCCAAGAAGTAGTGCTTCAACACAGTCTTTACAAGGACCTCAGCACATGGCTCAGGACATCTCAGCTGGACTCCGTGCTCCAAGGTGGGAGTACTCTCCCTCTGGAGGTCTGTACCACTGTCCTCATGCTCAATGTGTCCCTGAGGGCCCCACTCCCCTCCTGGTCCACATAATGCAAGAGGCAATCAGTGCGAATCCAGGGTCAGCAGTATGATTCACCCAACACGCCTCCAAGCGGAGCACATCTTCAACTCCTCAAGGTAGATGCACCTTGATTACCCCACTTGGGTTTAGTGAGGGAGTCACTCTCCTGACCAATATTGCTTATTAATCTGAGCAGACAGTGTACAAATCATATATGGCTACATTTGGTCTTCCCCTGTTTGAACTCGTTATGGCTCCATGCAGGAGCCACCACAGAGTCAAGACATAATGGGAGACACATTTAGGTATAACAGACAGCTTTCACAACCTGTTTAAAAATCAAGCAAATAAACAGCCAAAACCCCACACACCAAGTTCAGTTGGCTCAATTACACTTTTCTGTGCCAGTGAGTTTTACTTGCCCGTGACAAATTAGGCGTCCTTGGGAAGGAAGAGCCAAGCCCAGCATCTGGAAATTAGGAATCAAGCAGCTGAAGTTCAGCTATGAAACCTACATCTCTCATCTCCTAGCCAGGGAAATGCTGATATTCTGCAAACCATTCAAGTTCTTGCTTCAGGGCATTAGATTTTCTATGCAAACAAAATTGCAACCTTATACTGAAAAAAAAAAAGGTATTTCTAAGGCCAAAGGGATGATAGAAACCTTACTGTTATCCCTGATAACAACTCTTCCTTCTTTCCCAGAAACCAGCCCAATTTCCTCTCTTCATATCCCCTTATTCCTTCATTTAAAATCTTCAGAGGCTTTTGTAATCATTGAATCAGTCTCAGCTGTGAGGCACCTGAACAAGCACAGGTGCAGTTATGCCCAAACACCACCAAAGCACCAGACATCTCCTGAGAGTGAGGAATAGGTGGCAAGACGCTTTTTCCCTTGAGGTTTTAGAGAATGTTAGGGCATTTTCCTATAGCATGTGCAAACATAAGGCAGGGTCCCTGTACACAGATGGGTGCAGAAAGTCTCATCCTCTGGGATGACTGCACATAGAGCAGCCACAACCTGCTGGGTGGCATGCAGCACCCTGGTGGAGTGCTGCACCTGTGCACCTATTCATTAATAGATGATCAGTCTACACTGACTGGATCTTTGCATGTGGAGGCTGCTGGGAGGCCATAGAAATCAGTGTCCTGCAAAGCCTCTTCTAATCTCTCTTCAGGAAGGATGGCACCGAGTCTGTGGAGGTCACACGTGCCTCCTTCCTCCCATGGTAAAAGCATCTCAACAGCTCCTCCTGGATGCATTTAGTCACTGAACATTTGGTTTTTTGAGGCAAGAGAATTCCCATATCCCTGCTCTGTAGCTAGTGAGCTTAAAACAAGGGAGAAGTCTGAAAGTATTTAGATAGGTTCCAATGAAAGCATTGAGGAATGCAGCCACATCAACAAAAGACACCAAAAAACCCCCAGAATCAGATTGACTGGAGCTATTCACAAACTGTAGTCGCATTTGGCACAGAGTGTCCAAGGGAAAATTAATGAGAAGAGAATAAAATTGAAATGAAATGTTTTATTTTAGTGATTTCTATACTTTATAATGAGGTTATATTTAGAGATGTAGCTAATATTATACCCTCACAATAAAAATGTATTTGTTTTGTTTGGGAAAAAATAAATGTTTAATTTGATTTGAAAAAAAATTAGTGCAAATGAAAAGGATTACTTTTGGTTTAGGTTGACCTAAAATGTTCCTTCTACTTCTGAATTCAATCAAACAAACAGAAAATAAAAAAGGTCAATTAAATGTTAATCCTTGTGAGTGACACACACACAGAAACAGGTAATTGAACTTCAGCTTCTAGGATTTATCTTTCCATCCTCCCTTTCTTCAGAGACAAAGAATGCTGACAGTTTTCATTAAAATACAGCTAAATAATTCTACTAATGCAAATCTTTCCAAGTATATTTTGTAATTTGAGGAGGTCTGCTTAGAAGCGTGTGACCTTTTACAGTGCCGGATCCAAGCAAAATGAAAACAGTTTTCTTTACAGTCATTCCAAATAGCTCCTTGTGAATTAGATAACAACAATTTCCTTTAAAATGTCAGATTAACTTAAAATCAATTTAGTGCTCCCAGCTTGCATTATGACTCAAGTGTTCTTAGGCAAGTTCTTATCCAGACAACATATTTAATGCTATGTTTACTGCAAATGGCATAAATAGAAGCCTGTATAGCTCATATTAGGTAGTGATGTTTGTTAAACAAAAATGTGATGTATTTGTTTTATGTTCTGGGAATACATCTAGAAAGCAATTTGTAGCCTCGATATTACCAATGGCTGAGTGATTGCTGCACAAGTGTAAGTGCTGTGTGCCTTTTAACAAATAATGAGCCAGAATGTCTTTATTGCTTTGCTAATTAATACAAAGTTTAGTTCAGGGCTCTAACTTAGCATGAGATGTCATGTATCAGCTTAGCACAAGAATGCCTGTGTTTCCCTTATTGAGTTGTAAAGAGAGGAATATAATTTCTACAGCATTTCTAGGATACTCTGTGGAAATCAATAGCTTGGCTACAATTTTCTGCTGTTTTATCAGAGACTGTGAAATACTAAAAGTGAAATGGGGAGTCATGTCACTGCTATCGCTACCAGAGCCATTTAATAAGGCCAACAAAAAACCCACAAGAACAAAAGCAAACAAAAAAAGCAGAAGGGAAAAGACAAAGAAAAATCAGACAAAAAACAAATAAAGGAAAAGTTTGACAAAACTTTTTCAAAAGAGTGAAAAAGGTGTTGAAAGAACAAAGGGTGAAAAAAGATTTTAGAAAAAAACATATAGATTTTGGCTGTTGTTTCATCCTCAAACTTTCTTTTAAATAAGCAGCACCAGTAAGTCACTCCGGACTCAGCTGACATCAGTCAACATGTTTTGAAGGAATTAGAACAACTTATGTGTTTGTGTGTGCCAGAGATGTAATAAAAGGGACATGAAGAAAAATAAAATTAACTCTAGGAGATCAATAAAACATAGCCTTTAACCTTGGAGACAATCCCTATCCATTTTTCAGTTAGGTGATAAAATCAGTACAGTAGAAGGTTTTAATCTGGCCATTGCCGCTACCTTGCATCTGTGAACTTGTGCATTCGTTTGACACACAGATATATTTTTAAATGTAGATGTAGTGCCTCTACAGAAGAAACCAAATTCCCAATTGGTATTAAAACTGGCTTTGATAAAATAAACATTTGTACTCAAACTGTTACAGTTCTCAAAGCTTATCTCAGGAAAAGAGAGGGCTCTGTCTTCTCTGCCAGAGGAAAAAAAAAGGCAAGATAACAAGAAACAGAGCAGATGGAGTAAATTTTCAAAGCTGTGTGTGGGAGTCAAGCATTCAGATCCCATTAAGCAATATTGGAGTTGGAGGATCAGACTCCTACTCACCAGGCTTCAAAAACAACAGGTTCACATTTCTCCAGGTTCACTTGCTTCTTACGTGTCCCTGGCACCACCCTGGCTCCTCTCTAACAGGCTGACATTTGCGCAACAGCACAGGGCCAAATGTGTCTTTACATCTGAGAAGGGGCAACTCATCCAGCAAATAGAAATGGAAAAACATGAATTATAGATCTGGGCTTATGTATATAAAATTTATATCACAATGCATAGACATGAATGTAGTGTGGGGAGAATTAAATTTACAGAGGCAACTGGGTAAGTCTGGCATTTCCGAACTTGCAAGTGCTTGACTTTGCAACCTCAGTGTGCTTATAAAGTAGACTATTGCAGACAATTCCTTAATTCTTTTAAGACACAAAAGAAGGAAGCTGTGATAGACTGCACTACTGCAAAACCCTCATCTTGCGGCATCTTTAGGGATGTTGGAGACTTGAATTCTTAAGCTAGACAGCTGGCCCCCAAGCTGTGCTGAGAGTGTATTAGTTTGGTGCTAATGCCAAAGGGGGTGAGACTGTGTTGATACAGATTTCTTATTGACTAATCAGTCTCTAGTCCTGAGTCCAGAGGTATGGACTTCTGCTGTGTTGGAGGGCTGGATTAAGTGTGGAGTTATAATCAAGTGAAAATGAGATCATCTGGATGTACGTACAGACTGGGGAATGAGAGGCTGGAGAGCAGCTCTGCAGAGAGGCACCTGGGGGTTCTGGTCGATGGCAAGTTGGACATGAGCCAACAGTGTGCCCTGGCAGCCAAGAGGGCCAACCGTGCCCTGGGGTGCATCAAGCACTGCATTGCAGCCGCTCGAGGGAGGCGATTGTCCCGCTCTGCTCCGCGCTGGGGCGGCCTCACCTCGAGGGCTGTGTGCAGTTTTGGGCACCACAGTACATTAAGGATATAAAGCTACTAGGGAGTGTCCAAAGGAGGGTCACAAAGTTGGTGAAGGGTTTAGAGGGGAACCCGTGTGAGGAGCGGCTGAAGTCACTTGGCTTGTTCAGCCTGGAGAAGAGGAGGCTGAGGGCAGACCTCATCATGGTCTGCAGCTTCCTCATAAGGGGAGGAGGAGGAGGGGCAGGCATGGATCTCTTCTCTCTGGTGACCAACGATAGGACCCGAGGGAATGGCAGGAAGGTGTGCCAGGGAGGTTTAGGTTGGGTATTGGGAGAAGGCTCTTCCCCCAGAGGGTGGTGGAGCACTGGAACAGGCTCCCCAGGGAGGCAGTCAAGGCGCCAAGCCTGGCGATATTCAAGAAGCACTTGGGCAACACCCTCAGAGACATGGTGTGAATTTTGGGGTTGTCCTGTGCAGGAACAGGAGTTGGACTCGATGATCCTTGTGGGTCCCTTCCAACTCATGACATTCTATGATTCTATGATACCACATATGCTTGAGGATGCAGTATGGAGAAGGGCCAAAAATGTGCAGTGGCTGCATCCCATGGCCAGAAACAAGCCACACATCATCAGTAGTTTGGTACAGATACTTTACTCCTTTAGGACAAATGAAGGGTGAAAAGCAGGTAGGTACAGCCAGTATGGGTGTTCAGTGATGCTCCAAAGTCTGTTAAATAATGTCTGGCTGTAGGCATCAACCTTGCAACCTCTTAATCATGAGAAATGCACTGTTCAGGCCCATGTGATGAACTCTGAGTAAATATGTCTAGTACCAACCTCCTGCACAGGAGGAGCAAATGAGCACAGCTTTTGCCATTTACATCCATCCTCTGCATGCTGTACGAAGAGTGCAATGGCCCTGCATGTTCAGCTGAGATGGGCACACATCATCCAGGACTCATCTTCTCCCCTGGGTCATCTTCACAGTTTTCCATTATGTTACTAAACAACCTCTTCTGCAAAATCAGGTTCTCCGTCCTTGATAGCTAATGAGAAGCAATGGTCTTCAGCTCCATTGTATTTTATCATAGTAGCTTTATTTTTAACTGACATTAATCACCCAATTATTAAGAGTGACACAGAACTTACACCCTATCGTTGCAATCTGATTAACTTCCAATCCTATAAATCAGTCTTGTACATCAAATATATAGTATCTACAGGCTGAATCTCTTATTTGCTCCATGGGGACACTCAGCAGCACCAGTTATGAGCAAAATGCAGTACAAAAGGAGAACAAAACAGTTGTTGAAGAGGACATAGATGGACTCTCTTACGTCCTTCCTGCTGAGCTTAAAACACCCTTTTCCTGCAGATGGGCAGTGAAGGCTCAATCATCTGGCCACTACTTTGGGCACCCTGAAACACTGCACCTGCCACAGGGTTCTGTGGGGAAAGCAGGAGCATACCTGGGACTGCCAGTCATTTCCCCCATTTCTCTGCATGTAGAGGATGCAGCAAAGGTGGCACAGACTCAGATTTTGCTGACTAGCAGTACAGGGCTGGGGGCTGTGAGATGTGGCCTCCTGACATATGTGTGACAGAGGAAGATGTCTGCTCCTGGTCCTCTTCAGTCTGAACTAAGAAGGGACCTGGGGTCACACCTTCAGCCAGATACACATTCAACAGCATCCTCAGAAGTAATGTCTTTGAGTGACAGCATCCTACAAGTCCTGCAGAGCTTCTACCAGCAGGCTTAGCTGCTAACTAGTTTTTAAAAATACAAACCAGCACATTATTCTGGACAGTGTGTTATAGCAGACACCCTGGGGACACTCTGGGTCCAGGTTCCTTCCCCACCACAAAGGTTCTCCCGGACAGCCACGGTTACCAGAAAACACTTCTTCCTCTTCCTGATCCCAGTGGGGTCATGTATGAGGGACGTCTTCGCATGTGACCAGAAATCTTCCTTAACTTACATTAAGGTAAAGTGAAAATAAATATCTTTATTTACATACCTAAAAAACCCCATTGTAGTTATCAATGTTCATAAAGGACATAGCTTGAATATTGAAAGAACACTCTTGAGCAATCTGGTTATAGGGAGGTGAATTCTGCCTGGTGTCTCTGTCTCTCTCACAGCATCCCGATGACTTGCTGCACACACCATCCTGATGCATCCTTTGTCAGGGGTCCAGTCTGGGCTGCATCCTTCAGAGAACCTGTTCATGGTAGAAGGCACTAGATTTTATAGATAATTTCCTTTTTGGAGCCCTCAGGAGTGTCTGGCCAGATTTAATCCTTCCTGTTGAAAGATATTTCTTTCTAACATCTTCAGAAAAAAAAAAAAAAACCAACCACCAACCAACACTGATGTGGCTTTAATAACAACAAGCATTGTTCCACTTCCTTGGAGATGCAAGCACAGCCTTGCTAGAGCAGATGTCACATCCTTAACAGTCCTTGACTCACTGAGGGGGAAAATTTCCCCTCCCTCCTCTCAGTATGAAGTATATCCACAGCCTGAACCTTATTTTTTATATTCATCTGCACAATAGCAAATATAGTATCAACATTTACATGCAGTGACAAAAGCGACTGACTACAAACATCCTTCCAGGACTGTGGGAGCGGTCAACAGTCCCTGCATTAAAACATGGAAAGTGGAAATGAGGAGGGGGCTTTGACTCAGTCTGGCAAGGCAAACAAATGCCATGGTGTTCAACAGATGCCATGTTTGCAACATGAGACACTTACTCCAGAAGGACCCAGGCTCTGACGTCATCCCTAGAGGAAGGTGTTCACCTGAAGTTGCAAGCAGAGCATAAAAAACGGGCAGGAAACCCATCTAAGGAGCAAGGCTGAAATATTGCTCCATGCAACTGCATCCCCACACCGTCAGCCTGAAATGTTACACATGTGGGTGCAAGAATGTTCATCTGTTGCTGCACCACACAGTAATGCAACTCAGGGCCTCCTGTGCCAGCCCATGGTGGCTGCGTTGCTGCAATCTTGCTCACGCCAGTCACATCCAATGAAACATGATGGTCTCAGTGAAATTTGTTTTGCTCCCCTTGACTAGATGATCAGTTCTCCTAGCAAATCTGACAGTTTCAACCATCATCAATTACTGCTTTCACTATGCAGTGACTCTCTCTGTGTCACACTTTCTATTACAGAGACCTTTGAAATCTGCTCTATTTCAAATGGGTAGAACTAAACCAGGAAAGCTCAAAGTAATTCCTTTTTTAAAACCAGTCTCCTACTAAAAATATTGCACCTTAATAATAGGAACCCAGCAAGAGTCTCACCTGATGTGGGAATTCTTCCTCACAAAGTTGGCAAGCTGCCTGTTGGAAAGCTATTCTCAGAAATGCAAAGCTATTACCCATGTCATTTTGTTCTTTATAGCTATGGGTTCACTGCTGAGCAGAGTGAAGCCACGGAAGCAAGTTCCTTGCCTGCAGAAATACCCAAATCTGGTGGTGTTCATGGAGAATCATTGTTCCTGTGCTCTCTGGGTCCCTCCACAGCAGGCCCTGATGCTGCTTATCACAAGGGCAGAGGTTTTTGTGAGATGAGTGAATATGAACCTCCTGCCAGTGCTACATCTCCATCCTGCATGGCTAGAGGGAAGGACTTAGAGGGTCCCGTCTCCCCACCATGCAGAGACACGTACCACATAGAAGCCCTCTGCTCAAGGTCACTTTCCCAGGAGGGAATGAGACCTTTGCCATGAGCATTGCTTTGAGGTGAAAGAGTGCTGAAGGGCTGGTTTGTCCCAGGACACGCCTGAAGGACCTGGACATTTCCCATTTCTCCACATCTCCATTCCAGGAACAACCACTGAAGTTAACTATGATGGCAAAGCCAGTAAATGTGCCAAGGATGAGGCAAACCAGAAGGCTGGAAAATCACCCCAAGAGGATGCTATGCTCTCAGGCAGCAGCAGGGTAGGATTATCTGCCATCACAATTGCTATGTGGGAAGCAAAAGAGCTTCACTCTTGGAATACTCACTTCAAACAAAAAAATCAATGAATACACTAAGTTGGAGAACATACAGAGATCAGAAGTCTCAGCTGTTCGGCTGAGCTGAATTAGGCTTCAGAAGACCTGGGCTCAATTTCTGGCAGAGCCATTGGTCTCTGAGTGACCTGGAACAGGCTGTTTTCCTGCTCTGTGCCTCGATTTCTCTTCCTGTGAAATGGGGCCAGTGGTATTGATTTGATGTAAAATCTATTGGTGAAAAATCTTATACAAGAACTGGTACTATTATTATTTTTCCCCCACCCAAATACAAGCTGTGATGCTTTTTTCAAATATCCTTAGCAATAAAGAAAACACAATCTTGTTCACTGAGTGTAAGTCTGTATGAAAGCAGTTCATGACAGCTTTTCTTCAGAGTGACCCAAAGCACTGGGGTCTTTTTGAGGAATGTGGTTTTCCTTCTTATTAATTTCCTGCTTAAGGATTCTTCATGGCAGCAGTAAGAGTTATGTTTTCCCATATACAATAATGACCTACCAGCTACTTCAGCCAGGGTGACCTTTAATTTCCTAACAGGAAGAACAAAATAAAAGCCAGCAAGGAGTCTCTACCAGGCAAGCCAGTGTGTATCACAGCTCTTAGCAGCTGAGCAAAAGTGGCAGCTGCCTCCAACTCACCAGCTGCCTCCCAGGAAATGAAGGTGCAGCACACAACACCTGTCATGCAAGGCAAGCAAAGCAGGGAGAGGTGTCCAAAAAAATTGTTTCACAGATTTCAGAATTCGCATTCAGATCATGAAAGATGCAAACAAGAAACCTCTTGAAGTTGTAACAACTTCTCTATGGAAGTGTCTTTCAATAGCATTATCCGCACCTAGATCCATACCTGGCATCTTCAGGGATACTTAAAAGCTGTGGTTAAGGTTGGTGTTAAGTTTTGCGCATGGGAACATCTTCCAAACATTGCAAAACTCAATAACTAAACAGCCTCAAACTTTGGGATGCTCAGGGGCCCAAACCTGTCAAGGCCCCAGTTACCGCTTTCTGCCATAGGAGGTTACAATGAAAACACCCAGATGCCTATTTTGTCTGATGTATGCGGAGCAGAAATCACTGCATGACTGCCGGGGCTTCAACTAGTCCACAAGTCTTCATATAAACTAATCAGAGTGCAATATTATCCCACTTGTCAACAGTTAGGGAAGAACTGCCAGATCCTAGTTTAACTATTTAACTCTGCCACGGTAATACATTCTCTCATGCATTAAATTAAAAATGACACTTGAAAATAAGTACATTATGGACCAAATACAGCACACAAATGGAGGGCAAAAATTTAAACTGCTGCCTGGTAGAGAATTGCCAATTAAGCAATATCCATCTCATTATCTGCACTTACACTGAACATATCCACCAAGAAAAACCCTTTGCATACAGATACATTTGCTACGGGCAAATGCCTGCTATCGGCGTGGACAAACATGTCTGTTTATTTTCCACTGTAACAATGGTTGAGTTAAAAAACCTGCCGAGGGCTCCTTACAGTGCGCAAACTCTGAACGAGGCAGTCCCTTCTTGCCCTCAGCACCCATCACTTCTGCCTTGCGGCCCATGGTCTCTTTGCAAAACTCTCCTTCCCTTCTGCTACCTCCTGACAACCGAGGAAAAACACTGAGTGGCTGAGCTGATAAGACACACTTACATAAGCTGATAGGAGAAGCAATAACATTAATAAAGACAGATTTTACTTGTAAGTGGAGTGTATTCCTTTCAGAGGGAAGGAAATTTCTTTACAAGCTTTGCATTCAATAGTCTTGAGTTATGCCACCTTCTTCCACTGTCACTGGGGTTTCTCTTTCTCTTTCTTTCTTTTGGAGCAGCGTCCTCCATGCATCTGCAATTTCATATGCAGATACATAGCTCTAGTCACTCCTAGTGCTGGAGCATGTTTCCAGTCCATTGACAGGCATTTGGGGTGGGGTCTGTGCCTCTTAATTTGAAAACGTAGTCATCTCTCTGTCAGTTGGTCTCCTTGATAGTCAATCGAGAGTTACAGGAATTTGAAAGGAACAATTCATCCCATATTTCTGAATGAAATGAATTACCCAGCCAGTAAGTAGGTCTTATAAGCTGAATCACTCCACGTTTTTCCAGGTTGCCAAACAGCAGTAGGAAGGAAGGACTGCAGTAGAAAAGACTACTGACAGTGTAGCCAGCTGGCTCAGGTTTAGTCATCTATTCTGCAGACATCTGAAGTTAGGCAACAGGAATCCCCTCATGTAAGCTATGCTTTTAAGTGAGAAGACGCCTCAGAAAGGAAATGTTGGGTGAAGAGCATGAGAAATACTCAGGGCCATTAGTATGAGCTGAAAAGCAGGAGGTAAAAGGAGATGTGATGAAAACCCAAGTTTGCCAAAAGCTGAGAGCTGTGGGCTGGAGTTGTGAGCATGCAAGGACCAGCTTTCACAGTGAGGTTGGCAGCTGTGACAACTGACACAGGTATTTATATACCTTCCATGGCAGGATATAGATGTACTGAATTGCTTAGGCACTGCGGGCAGAAAGCAAACCCCTACAGACAGGTACGTGAGAGTGTATCCGAACAGCCCAAGTTAAATGTTGGCTCTGTGCTGTGCCCATCTGTTCCAGGAGGAGGAGAAAATAAACACCAACAAGTTATTCTTGCAATTGCTGCTAGCTTCAAATCTTGCATGTCCTCCCATAATACCTTCATATCTTGCATGTGCCTTGAGAAATAGTCAAAATTGCTAAAAGGTTGCAAATTGATCTAAAAAATACTATTGAAAATCTATCCTCTGGTAGAGGATACTGAAAATTTTATACTGAAAACGTGTTCTCTAGTAAGTGGTAGAGATTTGTAGAATAAAATCCTTATTGATTGGACACACTTTCAATTCTAAGGGGAATATAAAAGGAAGTATCTTAATGAAAGCAATCCTGATCAAAGCATCCATTACACTGAGGTTGCAAGGAGATATTGGGACATTTCCTTTGACCAAATGCCCACTGAAAGTCAAAGAGAGACATATATGAGTGCTTTGGGGGTCAGACCCTGCACACCACACCAGGTGGGTGAAGTTATGCATCTCTAGAAGAAATAAAGACATTTATTCCCATGGCTACTGAAGGATGAAATTAAAAAAAAATTGGGGGTTTAATCAGGATCCACGGTCTGGGTTTGGGAGTCTCCCTCCTGAGACTATAAAAACAAAACGTGATAGAACATGGGAAAGAAGAAAATCAACAGAAGTAAACTGCCCATCCATACTCAAATGTCAAACAAAGCCAGCCCCACTTGAGGCTTGTTTTCATCTTCTCTCATTCCCCAAGTCCTACTACCAGGGGAGTGGATGTTGAAGGGAAGGCAGTGAGCGATCCCACCCATTTTGCCAAAGCACACTGAAAACTGAGTCCTCTCCTTCTAGAAACTGAGGGGGGACACCCAACCAACCCACCCACAGCTGTATCATTACATTACATTTGCTAAGCTGGTTCACACTCCTCCTGGCAGAGCGTCCCTGGTGACCAGTTCCTCTGGGCTGTCACAACTTCATCGCATGGGATGAGCTGTGACATGATCCAGAGGGACCCACTGGCAGCATCGAGGGTCTGGTGGGATGTGGCTGTGCAAGAGCTCCCTGCGAGGGACCCTTGCCTTACACTGCCAAAGGGGAGAAATAAAAATCAGTCTTTTCTCAGCAGTCCTGTGTGTCCTATCTCAGCTCTCTGCTGCCATGCCAGGCTCCCTCAAACAATGCCTTAGGTGCAAACAAAATTCTCAGAAATCCTTTCCTGGATTACGCAGTGTCATTCATATTCATTAGTGGTTATCAGCACGCAAGCAAGACCCACATTAATTAAATATCTTTGGCATTTGGGAATTGAGGAGTTTGGTCTTGTTTTGTTTAAGTTTGCTTATTTATTAGGAGTATTAACTTATTCTGACCTAACTTTCTCTGACATCTTTCCTGGTTACAAGAATACAGGCTTATAAGCAAGATATTTGAAAATGCATCCACAAAGATGCAGAGAGCATAGCAGGAACACTGGAAATGAAAACTCCAACCTCCATTTTTTAAAGCTCATTTTAAGGCATCAAATTAGAAAAACACAAGGAAAGTTCTCCCGCCCTTGACTCTTCCTCAAGAAATCTTTGTATCAAGAATGCTTATTACCTTTGAACCTGCATCTAAATGAATCGCTTCCACTACCAAAATAATGTATACAAATATAACTATTTCCATTTCTTTAAAAATCTATTCAGTGTTAACACACACATGACAGTTAACTGCATCATGGTCAGGGATGTGTTATAAAGGTGTTCAAAACCATCGTTTTTCACAAACTTCATTGCCTGTTTTTATTTTTTTTTTAATAACATCGCTCTTCTTTGTTTCTTAACACAATACCATTACCTAGGTGGCCCACAGGGTCCCATTTCAGCAATAATCCTGCAGTGACTGCATCTTGGCATTGATTTATGCTTGCATTTTTATAAGATAGAAAACCTTTCTATCGTAACAGTTTCCTTGTTTACTGAAGGGCAGAAAAAACAGCTAAATTATTTCAAAAGCATGAAGTAATTTGTAACAGGTGCTATTTTGCTGATATAAAACAACTGCTCTAATGGGGAATAAACTGCAAAAATATTAACAGTTACGCAACTCTCCATCACAAAGAAAACACTGCAGAAATCTTTTCTGCAGAAAGAAGCTCAAGCCTTCCTCATCCCCAAAGTCACACCTCTGTCATTAAAGTCCCTCACCTCATGCAGCCTTAGCTCCTGGAAGGGCTGAGGATTTGAGACAAGGGTCGAGACTTAGAATTGAAGGTGACAAAGTGATATAGAAAAAGCCTCCTAATGCTGCTGGACCAGATTTCCACAGCAGATGAAGGGAGATGAGTGGGAAAGAACAAAAAATATCTTAGTCCCAAAAGGAAGAGCGGAAGATTTAGACCATGGAAAATCACTGCTTTTTCCTTACCCTTTTTTCACTCACACTTATCTCTGCTGCTCCTATACTAATAGCACGACGCTTTCCTCTAAGCCACGAGAGTTACAGATGTTTTATACATATATTCATAACGAGGTGGAATTTTTATTAAACTTGTCTGTGGAAGCTATTGTGGAGCCTGAATTTTATTTACTACAATATAATAAATTTGCAAAGCAGTGGTGACACCATGGTAACAATATTGCTAATGTAATTATTCCTGCCTCTAAGACAGAGTCAAGTCTTTGTAACATGTAGCAATGCCATACAATAATTGAATACGATTAGGTTTCCTTTTTTCTAAGCAGGAGGTGAGGAACTGAAAATACACTTCTCCATGGTAATTTGAATCAGTAATTATTTGCAGAGATCAATGGGAGGAATTACCCATTCACAACCCATCGCCTTCTGTTTGGTTGTTTTTCCTAAATCAACTGAAATTGAAGAGAGAGATTTTGATCTGGGCATCCTAGCAATTCAGGATTGAGGTGGCTTGCTCAAGGTGTATGCAGCACATAAGGAATCATAGCTTCTGAGAATACAAATTTTTGCAGAGCTAATCAAACAAAACCTTTTTCATGGTTTATATTTTAATATTGTGTTGCAAATTTCTGGGATATAATGAGGCAGAAGAACAATCTTATTCAGATAAATCACACATATTTCAATGAAGTGTAATTACTTAGCTGCCCTGCCAAATTTAACCTTCAAATGGAAATACCTAAAAGAATTTTATAAGTCTTCTTATCAGTACTGGGACAAATGTCTGAATGAGGACAATCTATGAAATATCATGAGAAAAAATTGTTCATCTATAAAATGACCGAAGTCAATAAAATGTTTAGAAGTCAGTGGTAGCTTTTTACTATTCTCATTGTATCAGTATAACTGTGATCACACATCTCTGCTTATGTGATATAAAAAAGGGATGAACAAATGGGCACGTGAGCCCCTCAAGAAACATTAGCTCTATAAGCATGCACTTATGTATATGCCTACTAAATGAAGGCTGGAGCTACTGTGCTGGGATATATATTGATGTAGCTCAGCTGAAGCCAGTTAAACTCCACTACAATCAGCAACAGAAGATGCATCTCTCTCCTGCATTTTGCTAATGACAAGAGAGAATTCTTTCTAACATTATCCTTGTTAAAATTAAGTTTCCCCATTTAGTTTCTCCTATACAGAGAGAAGGCATTTGATGGAGTGGAATGGAAAATCTCATGGAAAAGGGGCCAGTCTGTGGATTTCAAACTGTTTTATGCACATTCGCTGAACTTAGACCTTGGCCTCAGAAACGGTAGGAAAACAGGAATATTACAAGGACTGTGGGTAGAGGAACGAGCTGTATCTCGTGTGGAAGCATCTTAGTCCCATGAATGTGGCAAAGGTACTGGCTGCATTTTAGAAGGTATATTCAGTGGTCACCTTTGGCCATGCCCTTTGCAAAGACTGCTGAGCATTTGTCACACCCCTGGAAATACAGTCAGGAAACACCCGAAGGGAGGCAATAAAAGGACCTCTGTCAAAGGAGGCTGTTTTTGCCAAATGCCCACTGCAGTCAATAGCATTACTTGTATGCTTAATATTAAACATGTGCTAAAGTGCTTTGCTGGACAGAGGCCAGATGGCTCCACACTTTGCAAAACTGAGCTCTAAATGAAGCTTCTCTGGGGTCTGGCTGTCCTTCAGCATGGTCCTCCTTGGCCTTGTCACACCACGGCTCTCTAGAGACCAAATGCAGACCTGTTTCTCATTTATGTCGGTTCAGAAATGACTCAGCCTCTTTGCTGTTGTGATCATGGATTCTCTAGAAATTCTTAAAATGAATAGATGCAAGTAATGTATTTGTTAAGAGAAAATTAATTTTGGCCTATTTTGGCTTCTGATTCTGGAGTAAGACACTGTAGAGGCTGCATTGCAGATACAGTTGTTAGGTACTGCACTTCCCTCTGCAGTGTGTTAGGTGGGTCAGGCTCCTCAGAAGACCTTTTTCGAAAGGAGATGGCATGTGGAGCAAAAAAGGTCCCTCTGGGTTGACAATGCAAATGGTGAGCACGGGAGTGCTTCCAGGCCTGCAAACAGAAATCTCCGTCTTTGGATCCAGACTGGTACCATTTCTTGAGCCTAGGAGGTCTCTATTTCTCACAATATTTAAACTACCCCAAAGACAGGGGCAGAGCAATGTGTGCTCCATCCTCTTGCAGAGTCAGTGCAAGCAAAGGACGCCAGTCTCAGGGGCAGAGAGAAACACTCAAGGCCAACAAGGAGCAAGCAAGACCCAGCAGCAGGGCATTGGCCTGGGACTGACAATTCAGGGGTATTCCTGGGTTTTGTTTCATGTAAAATATATGAGGTGCTGAGTGCTGACAGTCATCCAAGAACTTTCCTTTTTCAGACAGATATGCTAACTGGCAAGCTCGATTTTTATGAACACACTTTGATACATTGTTTTTTCAGAGCCTAAGCAAATAAAGACGCTGAATTACTTTCATTCAGATCACAGCTGATGAACTTCAGCAAGGCTGCAGTCGAGGTGATGTTGAGTAGGAAACCCTGTACCCAGCCCAAAGATAAAATTTCAGGAGTTCAAGTGCAGGTAAAGGGAAATGAGTCCCCTGCACAACACTTTGTACTGAGAGAAAAGAAGAGTTAAATAAAAGCTCGCTTGCAACTGAAAATGAATGTTATTGTTTCTTAGCTTAAAACCCTGTCCTTTAAGTTCCAACCCTATTGCTAGGGTGATTCAGACAGGGGCTATCTGACTTCGAAGATAAGGATAGATGCGATGACTGGTCTGTACACAGTGATATATACTTTATTGTCAAGCCGGGTGCTGTGTGAAGTCAATAAACCTCATAGCTATTGATCATGCTGGAAAAGGAAATTAATGCAGACATGGCTTGTTTTTGCAATATGATAGGTATGTCTGCACATCATCACCTGACAGCCTCGAGCTGTTTGTGCTTGTTTGAGTTGGATGGGATGCAGCTATCCAAAATCAGATAAATATAATTGGGTAAATAATAAAAATCAGTAGTGACCTTTGAGAAACTTCAGGGCTGTAATCAAAATGTTGAGAGGCATCTGGGAAGTGACTTACAGGATCTTTTTTGATCAACATGGCATATTAATCAGAGTTAGAATAAGCACAGTGAGAAGTGCTCCAGCCAACAACCTACCCTGTCTGTCCATATGAGCTCTGCTTTAAAATATCTACAAAGAGACCCAGGACCACTCGATTTGTGGGTCTCATCCCCTTCTTTTCAGGTCTTCACCCTTTCTTTGGCAGTCAGTAGGAGGAATCTGCTTTCTGTTATGGTCCTCTCCATGGCATTCTTAAATAAGCCATCCCCAGGACTGTAACCCAGGAGGGCACCAGCCTCACGCCCGGCACTGCCAACAGGCAGCATATGGAGAAGCAGGTGCAGTAGCACCAGCTCTTTCGCTGAGGGCTCTTCATTCCCAAGGCCCAGGCCAACTCTTCTGACCTGCTCATGAATCAGCAGGTCCTCCCCTGCAGTCAAGACATTTAGATGGACAGAAGGAAACTCTCCCTCTATTACCACTTACATCAGTCATACAGTAAGAGACATATGGATTTCATGAGTTTGAAAGATCAACCCATGTGTTTTCATTTCTTTAGTCTTAATACGTGAGGCTTTACAGTGTGGCTCTCGAGTGCTGTCTGGAAGAAAGTGCTGTTGCAACTGGGCTGTTTCCAGCACACAAGATAGGCATCTCAAAGTAGTTTAAGACTATCTGAAACTATGCTGCACTGGGGGCCTGAGTAGATGCAGAATGCCCTAAGTTCATTAATTCGTATTTGCACTTCTTATAACTCTAAGTCATGGCAGTATTCCACTCCTACCAAGTCTCATATAGATGAGCATTTTTATTCATAAGCAGATCTATAGATACCAAAGTCAGCTGGGGGCATAAGGTTTGTAAGGCACTTCCCTTACTTTGCTCAGTGTGATTTTATTAAAAATGTTACAGATGTTATAATAAAGTTCCTTGCTGGTTTTACACTTTGGTACATTCCTCCAGTAATCCATCACTAGCTATGTCAGGGAAAAACCCACAAAACTTAATCAGGTGGAAGTGGTTTGTTTTTCAAAGGAAGAAATTTCCCCTGAACCATAGTGCATTATGAATTTTCCATCCCTAGTAGATCGACAGAATGATATTTGAGTCACAGTGAGAAATGGACTTGCATGGTTGGATGAAAGCAGTAAAAACAATCAAGTGCCTTGCTGAGCATGTGGTGTTGCTACTCTGCTTTGCTCCATCTCTCCAGGAATTACTATCAGTTTTGCTGCTTCAAATGAAGGAAGACACTTTGGAAAACTGCTGAGCAGAAAAGTCCTAGCTCTGCATAGATTTCTGGACTTATTTGGTAGGTAATTTAGATGCAAAAAATTCTTCTTCTAATCTTTCAGTCTACTAACTTGCAACTTCTGGCTGGTATCACACATTCTGTAGAGAATCAGCATATACACACCCAAACCAAGCCCACAAAACGAAGTGGTTCTACCAGTGCTTGGCGTTTCGCTTGCTGATGCTTACAGCAGTGGAGGTGGCATTAGCAAAGCCAGCAGTAATAAAGGACACAGTCACTTCTCCTTGCAGTCTCCCCGCTGCCAAAAGGCAGAAACTGTGAGCCCTCTTATCTGCTTTCACAGCCCTGACAAGTTTCAAGCTTGTAGTGGCTCTCCGCAGACATGCGCTTGTCCCATAGCCTGTCCTGCCCTTGGGTGATCACAGACTTGTCGGAGATAGGAAGTATAAGCTGTCAGGATTTGGCTTTTTGGGAGCAGGCAACCTGATTCATAGTATAGCCCGTGGCTTCATGAAGTGCTGCAGACAGGGGAGTTGGACTGGAGTCATCATGTGCAGATAATTCTCATTTACAGCCTTTGTAGCAAGCTGTAATCTTTTCTAAACAGCTCTCTATGGGTCCAAAGGGACACATCCGAATGTCCCTAATAGGTTGTCATCATTTCACTAACGGGGGTTTAGCGCCTGACTTATGGACAGAGACCTAATTCCACTTCTTGTTGCTGCCTTGCAGAAAGAGTGGTCCTGCTTCACCTTTCCCCCTTCCCGAGTGCCTCTGCCAACAGGTATGATTATCCTGACGTTAGGAAGGACTTCAGATGAAGAGCCCAGTTCCCTTCCAGAGTTTAACTAAGCAGAAGACTTTGACCATCAAAGCTTTTAGTAGAGATGGGTAGGAGGAGAATTTAAATCTTTCCATGACCAGATCCATGCAGCATTTCTATTTTTTGCTTCAGTACTACTCCAGATGCCTGTGAAAGCCTTATACAATGTGATGTCCAGCATTTCATTAGGAGCAGACATGCAATGCCAGGAGTCTCAATGGGAGGAAAACGTTCTATTTTTAAAGCATACTGAGTGGCTGCTATATGCAGAGGGGAGAGAGAGAGTGGACTGGGCTCCTTAGGTTCCCTTGAACATTTTCTGCCTATTCCCTGCAGGTCACAAATAGCTGGAAATCTTTCACCAACATCATATCTAGCTACTGCTGTGCCTGTGGCTATTTTCTGTATCCCTTAAGAGCTTTCCACTGGAAGAGACACCAACATTTTCCGGCATGAGGAAACAGAAATATTTTCAGGCTCCAGCTGCCAAAACCTGCAGTAAGGCTCCAGGAGAGCACATCCGCTGCAGGATCCCTCAGGGCTGTGTGGCTAACTCTGGACCAGTGAAGGCACTCCTTTGTCTCAGACCTCTTTGTTGCTAGCTCTCAAACTACCTGCACAAGGGTTTGAGATTCCTCCATAGATGCTTTGAGGAAGCTATTGGGAGGCTGGGACTCAGCATTATTCTTTCTAATGGTGAAGATATAGATGAGACAGAGACAGTCTGTTCTCAGGGTTGCACAATGAAAGGTGGACAAAAGTTACTGAACAAAAGCTGGAACAAAGAAAGATCCAACTTGTCACAAGAAAGATATTCTTCACTGTAAGAGTGGTTAAGCACTGGAGGAGGATGCCCAAAGAGGCTGTGTGATCTCCATTCCTGGAGATTTTGGGAATTCAGTTGGACACAAAGCCCCAAGCAACCTGACCTAATTCGGAAGTTAGTCCTGCTTTGTGCAAGAGATTGGACTATGGACTTCCTGAGATCCCTTCAACATATATTATTCAATGAGCCTATGACTCCATGGGTGGTTCAGAAACTGGGTTACCAGTATTAACACATTCAGAATTATGGAACATCTTGATGTTAGCCTAGTCCCTTAAAATCACCCTAAACATCGGATAGATGAAGATTAATCATAAATCTAAAACTCAAAATAAACAAAGAAAACCAAACTATCTACTCATTCAAAGATTAAATTCATTCATTGCTTCTCCATGTCCATCTGGGGACATGAAGATTTAACTCAGAGTATGGTACCTCAGCCTCCATGCATACAGAATATCAGAATGCGATTACAGGTGAGGAATCATTTGTTGGTGGTAGATCTTCATATTCAGTCATTTTCTTGGAGTCTTCTAGGGTTTCAGTTCAGGCTTTTCCTTCTTGGTCCTTAACCTCCTCAGCGGGCAGGTTCAGCACTCCCCACTCCAAGCTTGTGGTTGTCCTCACTTAGGAAACGCTTGTGCTTCTTTGGGCAGATTAGATCCTACAGACTTCACAAAATCCTGGTAAGGACTCACCCTCGTTCTCTTAGAAAGTGATGTAAATATCTCAGTGCAAACTTTTTCTATGCATGATAGTTCATACCAGGATGTGAATACACAACAGCACTTAATCCAGATATAAACAGGGAACTACACTGTGCTCCTTATTGCTGACTCTCATTTAAAGCAAGTCATAGTGATAATAAAATAATTTGAGGTCATACTGGGTTAGGCACAACTAGACCTAGTTTAGTCCCCAAACCTAGTGTTTGATTACTCCTTAATTTAAAGGATGTGACTTATCCCTCAAGAAAAAGCTGGAACTACATTGCATTTCTAGTCAATAAAAGAGAGAAAAGGTGGGGATACTACAAACATTAGTGAAAGAAAAGGCTGAGGGTGTTAGTCACTGTTTAAATGGCAGCACACTGCTCAGCATGGACTAATTGACCTAGTTTTTCAGCATCATGTGACATACTAA
Source organism: Morus bassanus (assembly GCA_031468815.1). NCBI lineage: Eukaryota > Metazoa > Chordata > Aves > Suliformes > Sulidae > Morus > Morus bassanus. Next base: position 77,174,186 of record CM062571.1, on the reverse strand, counting down.
ATTACCCTAGAAAGAGTGCCCTGACCTCACACCTTCTGCAGGAAGAGAAGCCCTACACCAAACCCACATCCTGGCCTGAATTCACCAGGGGGTCTTACAGTAGTGCAAAACATATTAACATTAAACAATGCTAATGCACATATGTTAACCCAACAGTGGGGATCAGCTGTTGAAAAGTGAATCCAGAGCATGAAGTTTAATTGCCAAGTCCTGCCTATGCCTCCGATTATTGTAGCTCAGATCATTCCCTAGGCTTCCACCCGTAATTTTGTCTCAGGTTTCCCAGCTTTGCCTTTTGCAGCAAAAATGTGAGAGGTTTCTACCCTGTGGAACAGGCAGGGGAATGAGCTTGGGGAAGCTGTAGTTACCCTGCATCCACCATATGAGCTGAAATTGTTTCTTCTCCCGGTTCAATGACCCTGTAGTTTTAGTTCACTGATATCATGTTCTTCAACTCTACGTGCCGTGGAGTGTTGTGCTCGGTTGCTGGGAAAGCACATCCGTTTTCTTTAATACGCCATACACATAACACATGTATCAGTAAAGAATGCAATTTCACCGTAAAATCTATGTGTTTCATTATGTGCTCCGTATGATCTATACCCTATCACAAAATGTTGCCCTCTGTTTGCTACTTTATGTTACAGTTCTCATGAGGTTACCTTGACTTTCATGTGGCTTCTATACTAGATTTTTTTATGTCCACATAACCTTTTAAGATATACATGTTTTTTGTTACAGGTACAAGAAGAGTTAGGTTCACATATTGCAGCTTTTATTAGTGCTCACGGAGAGGTCTCATTACCCTGAAAGAAACAATAATACCTGCTTTAAGGCAAGACTTTATCTTTTCAATGGCCATATACGTTCCTATTGTCTGTAGAGTAATTTTTTTTTCTTTTGGTACTAAAACAGGAAATGTGCAGAGAAAAAATGGACTGTTCTTTATTGACTTCACACAGCCTTTTTCAAATCATTTCAAGGGATGTAAACCATTGCAAAGGCAGACTTCATATCGATAGTGGGAGCAGCACTTCAGACAGACAGCAGTCCTGAGACTTTGCTGCTGAAAAATCAATTCTGGTCCATTGGAGTCAAGAGCCTACAATGGTATAAATGAGAGAAGCAACTGACCTATTTTCTTCACACAACTTTTCTAAGAAGATTAATTAATTGGCTAATGGACACCCTTTGAAATTGCAGCCCTTTGTTTTCCATCACCTTGTCCCAGTTTTAGACTGTTACACCACCACCAAAATCACACCAGTTAAAGCAGGAGCCATGAAGTGCTGAACCACTCTCACCAAGTCCACAACACAGGCTTGGACGTGATGGCCATGAAGAGGCACAGTTTCCTTGGCATTGCGTAAAGGTGTGACCAAGCTCGATTTCTGCAGCAGGCTGCTCTTTTGATTTTGATTTTGGTTTTGATTGAGTAACATCATGCACTGGGTAACAAAAGGTGACTCACACACAACATGTATGTGATTGTGGACAGCCCCTTATTACAAGGAGCTCATAAGTGATCTTTCTTTTGTGGAGCAAAACCATTCTGGCCAGAGTGGATTGCAATGCAGGAAGACGGCAAGATGTTTGAACCCACGATGCGTAGACATTGTGTATGTTATTTCTATCCCAGTAGTTTTTAGAGTTTTATTTCTTAGCTGAGATGAGAGCTCCACCACGATCCTAAAACAGCATCTTAGCTCACTTTGTAGTCACTGGACAGAGAGACATGTCCAGAGGGCAATCCAGATCTAAGGGAAGATTAATTTCCTCCTGGAACTGTCTGAAGATACAGCAGACCTCAAGGGCATTAAGTAAATATTAATCAAGCAAGATGATTCTAAGCCACTTTCCTCAAAGTCAGACATGGAGCATGGGGTAGAAATAATGACTCAGAACTGGAGTTTTCAGTCTATGTCTTGACAGCAAAGCGGGGAATACACGTTATCTAATGCAGGCATCTGCGTGGCATCTGGATTTTAGGTGCCGTTGAAGATGTTCTTCTAAATTAAGTGCCCATATACAGTTGATAGAGGGAAACCAGGACCACTAGAGGCATGCAAAAGAAAACCCTGTTTGGCTTTTTGATCTCTGCCTCTCCTCTTTTTTAAGATTCCTATCCCATACAGGTTTTTTCTTAGGCCAACAGGATCAAGCTGTGTGATGTGTGGTCTGAGCTCTGATGTACATTGTCTAATGACTGAAGCTGGATTCATGAGGAAGTCAAAGAATGTTCAATTCTTACCTGTCCAACACATTTATCATGTGACTTCCAGCCAGTCTTTTTTATTCCTCTGTGCCTCAGTTCCCTGCTAGTATAGTAGGAATTATATTTCTCAAACTCAGATTGTTTTAGGATAGAAAAATATTTGTGAGATGTTCAAGTATCATACTGAGAAGCTCCACAAAGGTTGTATGGAAAGATCCCTTTTTTCAGTGCAGGGGAATTATTGATTTTATTTTTAGTTGAGGCATAAATACCCTGAATTTCATACATTGAATGAAAAAGATGTGAAGAAATGCAAAACTGCACCCTGAGAGAACATTTTTTAAAAGATAGTGAGAGTGTATATGTGAAAAGGACCAGAATTAGGACTAACAAAGTTATCCTCATTTTGTCATTTATTAACTCCTCAGCTCAGTGCTAAGCTTGTCTGCCCTGGTAAGGGGAAGAGTTTCTCCAGGAATATTAATAAGAAACACAGTTTATTTTCTCTTTGTTTATATGCAACTCCTATCAATATTAATGGGAGTCAATTAAAAATATACAGGAGGGAAATGAGAAATGGCAAGAGGAAGAGGAAGGGGAAGGGCCAAGGACAAGGGAAAAGGAAAGAGAAGGGGAAGGGGAAGGAATTTTGGTATTCAGATATTAACTTTCAAACATGGAATTTAAATGCTGAACTGTGTTTAAACACTGCCCTTGGCACAAAAAGAGCCTGGCGCCCCTGATTTTCCCTTGCCTTTCAGCTGGTACACTCCCTGCACAGCCATGGAATCATTGCCTTTCTCGTAAGATGTTTTATGCTCCTTTCATAGGAGTCATCTACTAGGGAAGGTGGAGAAACAGAAGCATTCTTACGATTAAGAACAGGATTCACATGTCCAGGATGATGCTTCCCCCCAAGAAGAGTTCAGCCCTGAAAAACATCCATAAGCAAAATACTGCAAGCAGTTTAAATTTCATATTGCTGTAAATGCCTTTTGTATGAAATTCCTATCATGTATTTACAAAACCTCTGCCCCTACTAGATAATAACAGATTACAAATTACAAGTGAATGCAGCTGTATTTCATTATTAATTGTAACATGTTCCCAAGCTGTTAAGTCTCATGGTCTGCTGATCATGCCTGACCCACAAATGGAAGTATGCAGCGCAATAAAATTGCACACACTCTCGGTGTCCTTTCTAATTAGTGAATGAGTCATGCCCTATATCTGCAGAGCGGAACTGCACTTCCTAGTTTCTAAGAGCATCTATAGATCGACATGCAGATGTCAATTCAGGCCATGTCACACATCACAGTTTTGGAAAGACCAGTAGATTGGGAGCTAAGTTTTATGCCAAAGCTGCAGGCACCTCCAGGAGTCTGCTTTTGGAGCTGGATCCTTGAATATCTGGTGTGGGATTTGATTTTATTTTTTTCTATTAGGTACACTTGGGAGGTTTGGGTGAGCCTGAGCATAAACTAACTCTGTGCTTGTCCTTCTGCTTGTGTGTGTGACAGTAAAGTGTCCTTCAGCCAGAAGTGGATGCAGGGAGGCTGTTTCTGAGGGTATTGTCCGGACATCACCACATGGTGTACACACTTAACTGTGATGTACAAATTGCTGCTCCAGCTAAAGGGCTCTCTGCTGACAGCAAGGCTTGCTCTGCACCTGAAAGGACTGGCTGCCAAACAGTTCCACTGTTCAGGAAAAAGAATAGGCTAGTTTAAATGAGGTCATTAAGTCACTTGGCCAAATTCCTACCCCAGGCATTTATTCTATACGTCTGCCCTGATTCTGTAGCACAACTGTTAATTGAAAGCTGGATTTTTCCTGAGGAATAAAAATCTCACCCCTCCGAAGTCTCTGAACCATGAGGGAACTTGTAAGTCTCAAATGCTGATGGAGGCCAAAGTGACCCTTTTTCCATACCTTGAGGTATTGCCTAAATGCCTGTGGCATAGACTTATCTCTCTAGACAACACAACACAGAGGCAGCACAAATATCTCTTGCTTATGCATATTTTTAATCCTGATTAGAAGCAGGACCCTTAGCTGTGTTAAGTTAAAAATCTCCCATTAAGTTACTCCAGCGAAAGCCAAACTGCCTCTTCTAGCAAAGCCTTCCAGATGGATTTCACCTGATATCTGATCAGAAGGGCTGATGTGTTTCTGACCAGCTGGCTGTCCTTTCTTCCTCTACAGCTGGCTGAATCACCTCTCAGCCCATCACGTCAGCTAGAGGATAGCTGCAAGACTAGCACAGAAAGGGAAAAAAGCCCCAGGTGATGGATTTACTCCAACCTCACCTGATTTTCTGGACAACAAAAGCTAAATTTTCCAAGTCGGCACAAGAAAGGGACAATTATTCAGAGTAACATCAGCTGGATTCAAACAGCCCCACTCCACTGGACAACTGGATTTTGCTGTTGGCCATTCCCCCAACACCCAAGCTCTGTAAAAGCACATGAACGAGCTTCCTCTGAGCAGAGGTGCTGGACAGCATCTTCATATTTTGCCAAATGGATGGCTTGCCTGTAGTGGAATCTTCATGCAAGTTCAAAGAGCTCAGCTGGTTTGCTCTGAAGGTACTTGCCTCTACCATCCCCATGTCGGCCCATAGACATAATTACCACAGAAACACACCTATTGGCATACTGGGGGCATGCAAACAGAAATGTAAATTAGGCTGCCTAGGATTTTAATGGCACTAGCATAAATTAAAATGTTATTTTTCTATCAGTCTTTTTCTTCCCGCATTATTTTGTTCTAACAGACCTCTTATAAAATTCCATCTTAATCTAGTTGTATTTCTACCAGTTCAGTAAATTTCCCTCATGGAATTATTATCCTCATTATTATCAGCAAGTGCAGGCTTAAAGAACGAGAATGAAAGAAAAACACACACTATGAATGTGTGAGGCTGAAGTGAGCCCTCACATGAGGTTACCAAGTACTGCCCTTACAATGATGGATCATAAATAGAGCATAAACCACAGAGCATCGTGTAGCCTGTGCAATTTCTATGGGTGTTGGCTGGACAGATGGGACAGCAACATACGGAAGGAGTTTTTTCCTCCTGTGGAAGTAGGAAATTTGGGATCTCCACTCGCCTGAGTCTCTGTATGTTGTTCCTCTTTCATTTTCATCTCATAACTTCCTGAGAATGGCCTGATTCATATAAATGTATATAAAATGCCTTTGAAAGTCATCTCTACATGACTTGCTTAGAGCCACATGTATGGACTGGCTCACATCAGTGCCTTCCCTACACTGTCCACATCTCATTGTAAGCGAGAGCTTCCCAGGGGATTTTCTTAATGTCATTCAAAAAAAGGGAAAATCCACAAATATTTTTCATAATTTTACATGACATGAGCTAAAGTGCTTTACCAGTGCACACAAGTGGGATGTCTAACCATGTTCTCATTCTCACACAATTACAATTTCCCTGACAGTAGCGCAGGGGAAACAGCTGGCTTCCAAAATGCAAAGGGATAGATGCAGCAAAGCTAGAGTTAATTACACTGTAGTAGATCTAGGGCTGAAGTGATTTAAGTCTGCCAAATTTAAAGAGTTCATTCTCAAAAGATGTGCCTGGAAGTAATCATGTCCTGATGCTTCTGCCAGGCTGAAAACAAAAAACAATGAAAAACCCTTCCACTAACACCCCACTTAGAAACTGGAGACACTATGTCCAGCACATAGGAGCTCTGGAGGATGGATAATTCCCCACTAACAGTACCAATACCAATGTCTTAATACCACAAGAATTTTACAAAGAGTGGGAAAATGTGCAGCATTTGGCATAACCTTGGAAGATGCTTTCATAAATACATCAATACTATAAGGTGGAATTCACTCCCCAATATCACAGGGCAGAAGCAGTAGCCCCAGCCATCTTCTGATGATTAGTAGCGGTTAATGAGAAAAGTCCATGAATAAGCCCATTATTCCCCATTCAGAAACTTTTGTCCAGCATCAAAGGAATGCAAAGATAATTCACCTGGTACGTCTCCCAGCCCTGAAGTACCTTCTACTCTCAGTTCTGGTTGAAGGGGTGATTTTGTGTAAGGAAGGCTTCCGTGGAGTCACTGCTGAAGCTGCAATTCAATCAGACTCCTAACTAAAGGCTAAAGGTGGCTGAAATTAATTCCCCTTTTGAAAAGAGGTTGACGTGAGTTCATAATTTTCGTAATGAAATAATAACACTGCCACATCCCATTAGGAGCTGTGAGACATAATAAGCATTTTAAGGTACTTAGTTGTTCTGGCAGCCAGAACCATCCATGTCTGAGAAATAAGCATCATACATACCCCTTCAGAAACAGAAAGAGGAGCTTCATATCACAAAAGCACAGACCTACAGGGCAATTTAGGTTGAAGGGACCTTGGGAGGTCTCTGTGTCCCCTGTACAAAGGTGGGGTAATTTCCTAACTAGATCATGCTGCTCAGGACTGCGGCCCATTGAGTTTTGAAAGTCTCCAAGAACATTCTTCCATCCAGCGTGTGACCACTGCACCTCTGAGAAGAGTCTGGCTTTGTCTTCCATATAAGCCCCTCCAAGTATCAGAAATTTACTGTTACACCCTTGCTTACCTCTTCCAAGTTAACCAAGTGCAGTTCCCTTTGCCTATCTATACCATGTGATCTCCTGATCATCTTAGTGGCCCTCTGTTTGGCTCTCTCCAGTTTACCAATACGTACTTACCTTGGTGTAGAAATAAAAGGTTTCTAGACCCATCCAAGACATCACACTTCAGAACTGCCATACAATTGTGTGCTTGAGACTTAGCTGAAGTGAGTTCATCAGCTTCCAAATGTATTAGCTCTATATGTCTCTATTTTAATACTCTTAAGTCATGTAATTTGGACACCTGGTTTTACAGATGGTCAGAGAGTAAAAATATAAAAATATTCCTGGTACATCTGTTTAAACATTTGCAAAATAGTGTCTCCTTAAAACTTATAGCATATGCAGCCTATTGCTAATATTCCTAATTTATAACAGCTTCCAAAGGCACCACACAGTCAGAGGTGATGCTTTCTGGGTGCTGTGCTCGCTTGTGGGAGGAAACCAAGTTGTCTCAAAAAGCTTAGCCCAAGGGGTTTGCAAACCTGGCTACACAAATTGCGGGAGGGGAAAGAGAGACACAGAAAAGGGAAATGGAATATCTTATTCACAGAAAAATTCAACAGAGGAGCCAGAAATAAGACTTGAGTCCCACTCTCCTATATGCCTTTTCTTTACTTTTTGCCCACCCTTTAAAGTTTACTGGGACATCTGTACTTACAAAAGAATTCTGCAGTCTTCAGATTTTGCAAGAATTATGAAACATGAAGTGGCCATTTCTGGCTTAAACCATTAAAACCTTTGTTTCCATCTCACCATTCTATATGTTTCTGTTGTGCATTCCTTCCTGGCACTGTGTTTGTGCAAGGGCTGATGCTGAACACCATAATGCTACCCTAAATTCGTGTATTTGGAAGTGGAAAGGGAAAGCACGTTCTTGGATTAATTTTATACACATAAATAAAGGCAACATTGCTGACCTTCAAAATGAAACTTTCCTCCTGGCAAAGTAGACTGTGAGGCTGAAAGGGTTTTGAGAATTCAGAAGGGAAGTATTAGCACCAAAAGCCATCAGATGGATGTTTGGCACTACTTGTAGAAACACAGGACAGCAGGGACCCCTTGACTCATCAGGTGAACACAGACTTTGTTCTGATGGGCAATGTTGTCATATAATCTCATTCAGAAGTTTGAAATTTTTCTCCCTCTTCCTTTTTCAGCTCTACATTTGGCACCCAAATTAGAAGGAGGAAAGAAGACTGCCTAAGACAGACCCTCATGCAGGATCACTGGGTATGAATCACAAGACTCTCTGTACAGCTTTCTCCTGTGCCTGTCTACGTAGTAAATCAGTTAGTTAGCCCTTGACATATTCAAGGAGTCTGCTATTTATAGCACAGTAGTCCCCCCACCCCATCTTCACATAATCTCTTGATCCCCTGAGAAAGTCTGACATATTTCATCTAAATACATGCTTTTCCATACAGAGGAGGGCTTCACATGCAGATGGCTGCTCAGATGTATAGCATCTGCTGCTGTTTCAGGCATGTGAGTTAATGATTTCCCTACATCTCCTGACATTCATTCTCCTTACACAGGTCCCACCCATTGCAATTGCTGGACATCCTCTGAGCGCTGCAGTGGCTAACTGTCCTATCCCCTCATACACGGAGCCCAGCAGTAATTAGAAAAGCTGTTTTAAAAAGTGACAGATCGTACAAGCAAGCGGCAGACTGGGAGAGATCTGCTCAGAGTCTAGTGTATTATTTTAATAACTCTCTCTCCTATCCATGACACCTGCAATTGAAACACAACTAGTTTAATGGGAAAGCAAACTATAGGCAGAGTCAGTAGGAACCAAAGAAACAAATCTATTTAATATATAAAATAAAGCTTTTGATATTGTGGTGCTGAATGTATTATCCAGGAGAATGTGCTGAAAGGAAACAAGCATCTCCCCACTCAATATTTATATATCCCTAGATAACAGCCTTCACTGAGATGGATTTGTCAGAGTTACAGTGCTGAGCATCCTTTTATGGTTAGTTTCTCAATTTTATGCCTAACAATAAATGGCAGCGATGCTTTCTGTTAGAAATGCACAACAGCTGGATTTGGCATGAAGTTCAAAATCTGATTCCAAAAGTGGTAGCAATTTATGAGGCTTTGACAAAAATACATAAACGCAATAAGAAAATATTGATTCTTCTGACTTCCGCTTCACAGATTTGACACATGCAGTTATGGCCCAGTATAAATGAATAATAGCAACAGTAATAATGATTAATTTCCTTCTCAGCTTCAGACCTCTGCACTGCTTTTTCTTACCTCCATTACTGTTCAAATTCCCTCATGTTAATCTTTCTTTTAATATTATTGGTTATATTGCAACACCTCCAGAGGTTGCAGCAGTTTAAGGCTTCATTGCAAAAAAATGGGACCTATTTGTTCTGTTGCCAACACATACAGTCTCTATACTGAAGAGTTTATGACCTAATTACAGGTAAGACAGAAGCAGTCAAAAATACAACATAAGAACATTTCCTATTGTCCATTGTAACCTGCCTTAATCCCTCGTTTGTCTCTTTTATTCATCTTGTCATACTATGTATAGATGGAATGTCTTCCCATTGCTGGTGTACACGATCTGCATCGGCTGAATTCAGGCCTTAGCTTAAAGCACAGTGCTTTCTGAAGCTCCTCATTGCTGACTCACCAAAGGAAGACTTCATGCGGACAGAAACATAAGGGCTAGGATCTTAAATTTGGGTCAACACTGAGCATCAACCCGGGAACGGTTCATGATGGCTGGTATCGGTCTTGGCATCACAACTTTAACTGGACAAGAATTTGCTTACTCCACAAATAAGATGTGAGATAATATTGACCAGAAGTGCTGATAAGAACCATTGCTTCTTGTTCCAAAAGTTTGCTTTGAATGAATAAGCTGGAGCCCTGGGAATTTGCATTATTTTTTCAGTGAAGTTTAAGACAGTTTGCCCTGAGTGAGAACTTCAGCTGACTTAAAGAAAGAAGTAAGAGTTTCCATACTTCTCCAGATCAAAAAGGAAAGATCAGAGAAGTGCGTTAATGCACAGAAGTAAAATCCAGGACATATAGTAAAAACACTTTGCCTTTTTATTCATGAATTATTTTTTTAAAGCCTCTTAATATTTGGGCCTCTCTGATGTTTTTGTAAGGGCATAGATCGGACAGCATGGAAGATCTGATTCTTGGCCTGGGAATCAAAAAGGACTTCAGAAAACCTGGGATTTGTCATGACTTGTCTTGAGTTGGAGACTGCACAGAAACAATGGCACATTGGATGTTCTTGATCAGTGTTGAAACCAGGGAAGTACGTAGACATTCCCAGGAGAATTCATTAAAAAGAGTCCAAGAAGCCCTTTTCCAACCACAATTGAAGAGTTTAGAACAAAGTCTTGTCTTTCTAGCTAGAAATTATAGACTATTAAAACTTGCATTTTATTAAAAAGCCTTTAAAAGTCTGGAAAATTGACATCAAAGAACAAGCAAATGAAATGCCTAAGAGGAGAGATGATATTTAGCTTTTTAAAACACTACTGACATCTAATATACTGAACACAAATATTGCCACCAGGCTCAGGGTTTCTGCCTTATTTTTCTGTGTGATTCCATTAATTGTCTTTCATACACTTGAGGAAAAATTCCTCAAAAAAAAAGCCTTTGATAGAATTTCATTATGTCCCTACCTTTTTAATAAAGGTTGAAAAAAAATCTTTCAGAGATTGCTGAGTCACTCTCCAAAAATCAAAGACCAGAATTACTTTCTTAATGTATTAAGATGTCAAAAAAAAAAAAAAAGGGGGGGTGTCTTTTTAAGGACTAGCAAGACAAAAGAACTTCCAGATTTCTTTTTATGCATGGAGAGAAGCAAACGCTGGGGAAAAAACCCAGTTACTTTCTCCCTTTGTGAATTACCTTTAGCTACTGCAGAATGTCACCACTGAGCCGTAGGTGACAACTGCATCACATCTTGTCTGCTTTCTGATGTTAATGTTTTCTTACTGCTCCCCTGTTAACAGGGAATGTAGGAGACAAGAGCCCAGCAGTCAACAGCTTTGCAGTGAAATTGCTGGGTGTCTTTGGACTTCAATTCTAAATCATTCTCATCCACTTCAGAGTAGGTCTATTGATTTCCTCCAATGCCTGGGGATTATTTGTAAGGTGCTTTGAGCTCCTCTGACTGACACTACGTCTAGAGTGCATAGTATTATTGGAGTGCCTTTTGGGGGCAGATGACTGTGAAAATCTATGTTTTAAACTATGATTTTAGAAAGGGAGAGAGATAAAGACAAGAATCTGACAGCTATGTTAATCATATGACTTGCAGCAACAGGGTTTTTTTTTTAATACATCAGGTCTTTATGGGTATTTCTGATGGATCAGTCTACTCATTGGCATTCTGGAGGGGCTCTACAGGAGTTCAACTCATATTTCTTCAATCAACACATTTTTCAGCAACTTCTTAGCATGTCTGACATATTATGAATACATGGTTGTGGAACCAAAAATATATCAGGACTGAGACATACACTTCTGACACTTGCTATATAGACTGAAGGTATCTTACTCTCATAGGAATCCCAGAATCCTTTTTAGAAATGTCAGTCATAAGAGAAGAGAACCCCATACATTTCCTAGCAAGCCTTTTAAATATTACAAATAGCACTTAAACACATATTTAATTTCCTCTCAATTCCAGTAGCTCATATAATGCTCCTTTTGATTAGAAAAATATATTGTTTTACTACAGTAATGAGGTCTGCAGTGCTGCAAATATGAAAACAATAGAATCTTCTGTTTCCATTCAGTTCCATTTCCATACCACTGCTTTCTACAGAGCTGAACTCTGGGTGGACCATGGACTTTCCCCCTATCCATTTTCCTAGGGAAATAAAGGTTTTAAAGCAAATTTGCTCTCTGCTTTTCATGTAAATAAAAGGACTTTTTCTTACAACTCAGTGGATCAAAGATTTCCTACAGAAAAACCTATACCTTATCAACACCCCCTCACAGATTAGGGAAGCTGGCAATGCAGGGTTGGAAGATGGACTGAAAGGTGATTGCCTGGGGGAAAAATGTCTTTAGAGAAATGCTGAATATTCTGGCTTTGTAATGCAGTAGTATCTTCATAATGCCAAGGCATTTTTAAAATAAGCCTTCTTTGCAACAAGATCTGGTTTTGACCTTGCTGTCTAGCGATTACAGATTCTTGTGCAACTTGCAGAAATGCCTATGGTTTGCTAAGGGAAAAGCCTTTCTCAGTGCTTCAGACTCAGTTTGAGCAAAATTTCCTTTGTGGTGTGGTCTTTCCTTCCTAGAGAAGGATGTGCACTAAGTGAGTTCTTCAGAGACGAGCTGGCTGGAGGAGGCTGTCTCTATATCAGAAAGGTGATAGCTTAGCAGTTGAGATTAAACTGAAGACTCAGGCTTCTACTTACCCCAGGCTTACCACATTCAGGGAGTCAACAGTCACTAGCATAGCTGCACCTATGTCAACACGTCATTCCCCTACCTGCGTATTTGGGCTGGAGTCATTCCCCTGTATGCTAAAAGCTTGGAGTTGATAAAAGTAGATTTTCACAGAATGGCCATCACATCAACTTATCTTCATGGGCTCCTGCAGCAATGAGGGCTAAGATGACGTTCTCTAATGTGTTCTGCTGAAAAGGACATGAGACATTTGAATGGCCCTAATAGTTTGGACCAAAGTTCAGCTGACATAGTTTTTGACACCAGCTAATACTGGATATTAAGAGAGGAGATAAGAAACTATGTGATCTTTACCCTTGCCAGCTCCACAGAGCTTCTAATGACTGCCACAGTTTTGCTGGTGTTTTGAGAATATGTATTTCCATTGCTCATTTAAAATGTTCTGCCCAGTCATTTTGAAGATCACCCCTGAGCACTGTGCAATAAAAGCATAAAGATGGATACACGGGTGAAGACCAAAGGAGAGTCCAGCCTGGTGCTGTCTCTGACAGTGACCTAGAGTTTTCCATGGAAGAGGACAAGGGTAGGACACTGAGAGGGTTGTGAGCCATCCCTAAATTCTTTCCTCAGACCCAGAAATCTGCAGCTTAAGTTCTTCCTGTCTTAGGCTCAGTGTCTTTATATTTAACAGTCTTTAATGTATTTTTCTTCCATTAATTTGTCTAATTTCTCTTTGAACCCTTGTAAATTTTCAAGATCATCATGTGGCAAGGAGTCCCATAATTTAAGTCTATGTTGTGTGATAAAACAGCTTAGTACAGTACACCATTGCTGCTGTGCACTCTTACTGCATGGCTGCTTGTATGTCCTTTAGCTTGTTTTCAAAAGCCTGGCACCTGCAGGTCTCTTTTGGTGCAATTCTTGACACTGAAAGAGAAAGCATCTGGGCCTCAGGCACCTTCTGCTTTCCACTGAGATGCAACAGCTTTGCTCAGCCCCCTGGCCCCCTCAGACACCTCTTTTCCAGCTAAGACTGCTCAGTTACTCTGTACCCTAAACACGTCCTCTCTGAGACCCCTGAAGAGCTCTGGCACATCTGTGATGCAGGATTTCTCTCTACAAAAGTCATGCCTATTCCCCTAATATATTTATTCATGTGTCCACTGATTTTTTTATATTACAGTTTCAGCTGATTTTCCTAGTGTGGAAGTCAAATACACTCATCAGATACGCTAGTAAACAGACATACTTGCACAGGTATAGTAAATAACTATTTCAGTCCAAGTAATAGTACCCTGGACTCCCCAGAGTCCTTTTTAATGCAGAACTGTTTTTTAACAGTATTTCTTTGCTACTGCAATTGATTCCAGTGATAGGATACACACCACTGCAAGTAGTTTAGCAATTTTCTATTGGAGTTCGTTTAAACTGAAAACCTCCCTTGGCTCACTTCCATCCACATACCCTTCAGAAGGACTGTAAACCAAGAATTTGGGGATCACTGAAGAGTATGGGCTCTTTTCCCCTGTACCAAGTACAGGGTCTTCTCTGGTCCTAGGCAGCTGCTCATCAGTACAGAAACTGCTGATCAGAAAACACCTATATTCCCTTATCAGAAGCAATTCAGGCATTTAGGTCCCAATTACTATCCTTTTTCACTTAAGGCTTCATCTTCACTGTCAAGTAATTTGGTGTTGTGGGATATCAGGAGATGGAAGCTGTCAATGATGAAACCCCTGCAACTCTACTATGGCCAGTTCAGGGGGATTCAGTTTAGTCTGGTGCCTTGCACTGAATGTCCCCACCACACAGGTGTTTTCAGGATATTTGGAGGGCAGTCTTTGGTCTCACTGGACCCATATGTTCCCACAAGGAGGTGGAGAGCATTAACGGTGGTAGCAGAGCTTGTGTGTCCTCCAGAAGGAATCCAATCCATGCACACCAAACCCTATCTGAAAACCAAACCAAATCCTGCATGGGGACTACTGCTAGGAGGTTCATTTAAAAATTTCACCATGGCTCTGGAGCAAATGGCTAATGTGGATGCAGCTTTAGACTACGTGGTTTTTGAAGACGAGACTGCAACTTACCAAAGCAAGGCTTTGATCCTTGCTGGGGTATCTGCATGCCCTTTTGGTACACATTACCATATCGAAAATGCCACTCTGTCATTTGGGAGCAATGTACAGATCTAGTTTTGCTTCTATTTATGTAAACTGAAACAGGAATAACTCCATTTCCAGGGCCCAAAAAGGGCTATTGGATCCCCATCTGTGTGGCTGGAAGTTTAGGGGATTTCTAAGCTGCTTTTAGAAACATTCCTGAAACTCCTGCCCTTATTCAACATGTCATTGCACAACAGCTTCTTTATCTTGCCCAGAGCAGTATGGGTCCACAGGGTTCCTGTACCTACCCGTCTCCTTCCCATCTGAAAGTTGGTCCTGGTGTGTGGCTGCTCCTTTGTTGGTTGGGAAAAGCGATGGTTGCCGCCTTGCTAAATGGCTTTGGAAAGGAAGCTGGAGAGAAAACAAGGCACAGTCCTGCCTCCCTGAGCGGCAGCACAGCCTGGTCAACAGCACTAGGAGGAGTCAAAAGCCCCAGCTCCCTGCTCAGCTTTGTTCTTCACCACCATCTGTGTTTCTGCAGCCAGCTGTAGGCATCTTGTGTGGCCCTGGGCTTCCTGCGCTGTGAAGGGAGAGGTGGGCTCACCCCACGGGGCAGGCTGAGTCCTCCAGGGTGGTAGATGTCAGGAGTTTCCTATTCCTCTCTGTTGGCCAGGCAGAAGGCCTGGGGCAACAGATCAGCTTTCAGACTCTGGAAACCAAACAGGAACCCGACTGGAGATGGGCTTTTTTTTGATATTTTTCATCCCTTCAGATGGGGAGGTTTATAGACAGTGCTGAGTTCCCCTTCTTGATTAGGCTCTCTAGATTGACCTGAGCAGAGAGGACACGGAGTGGTGCAGGGATAAATTCCCCCAGAGCCCTGCCATAAGGCAGATCAGCTGAGCAACCGAGCTAGCAAGTGATGCTGATTCTCCGACTGCTCCTCCAAACTGGTACGTGCTCAGTGGTTTCCTTTGAGATACTCCTGATCTGTATCAGTGGAAGAACAGCTTGGGAGTACTGAGTCTGGCCAAAACTCTGCAGATGGAGGAGGACAAGGAGTCTCTAAACTGACTTCAATGAATTTAGGGTCAGGTCTACTGCAACTCTCTCTAAAACACACCAAGTTCAGTTAAAATACATTTGCAGCTTATTCCTTGTTACCATATGAGGATAAACCACTTTTGTTTCATAGCCTAAGATCCTTCACAGGGTATTTTTCAGGTAGGACTATGAAGCAGAAATAATCTTCCTTTTCAAAAGGAGTAAGTGCAAGCATGGGGCTGACACACAGAGGTGCTTCCCTGACTCTCTCCCAGCCTGCCATGATTTGCATTCCAGGGACTTGCTAAGCTGGAGTGATACCACTGCCCATACACATTTTGTCAGAATGGCATGGCCATAAGGGTAGCAGATAGCAATGCATCTGCCTGCTAGAATGACACCACCAAAATCTAGAGATTTGCACAGCAGGGATGAGAGGTTGTCACAGTGATCATACAGCATCATGAGGATGTTCAGCAAGCAACAAGAGATCATCAGGCCATTCAAATTCAGGCTTGGTTCAGAAGTGCAGACTGTTTCTTGCTATATTGATGAAGAAGACAGCTTTAGACATGTCTCTTGGGAGCAGCTTGCTTTGGCCAAAGGACTGCTCTGTGGCACTTATTCCCAGGAGTGAAAAGGCTGTTTTCCCAAAAACATACTAGTGTATAGCTAAAAGATGAGCCTGTTGCTGTGGGAAAATATTTGGAGACTTGGGTGAATCCTGTCCAGTCCTCTTCTTTGCTCCCAGGCAGGAGAGCCCATGGTTGCCTCTCTGGCAGAGGTGCTCTTGTCCAGAGGGCTGGTGTTCCCACATGGGGTCCCACTGCTGCCTCTGCATGCCCCTGCCCGGTGCTGATATTTGGGGATGTGCCAAAGCAAAGGACAGCACTGAAAGGCCAGGCTCTAACAAGATTAACCTTTCTTTCATGTAAGTTCTGGTGGCTCCTATGGCTAATAAAACACAGATGTATCAAAAAAGACAGACTAAATAGAGCTGTGGGGAGCAGTTTCCTAAGAGGGCATCCCAGGAACGAGGGACGTGTGTGCCACCATCCATTATGAAACCCTTCATGTGGACATCTGTCCTAGGGAGGCATGGGATACTGAAGGGCTGTATTTGGCCCCTTTAGCCACAGGATTAAACACCATTTGCTGTCTTTGCAGTCACCCAGGGCTGCAGTAAGCAAGGCAGGGTTCCAAGAAAGCATTTTATCAGCACATATGACAGGGATCGGATTGGGTTATAACACTGACCCTGCCCTCTCCTAATTTAGAATGCCTGATTTCTCCCAATTAATGTTTCAAAGCTGTATTTTATATGCTGTGTGCAGGAGCTAGGTACTTACATACCCATCCCTGTGTCTCTCCATCTAAAGAAAATACAGTCTCTGTGTGTATCAGATGCTTGGACCACTGTCTGGGATCACAAAGCTGCAGCACACTGAGCCCTCCTCTCCTTACAGAGAAATCTCCTAATCAAGGGACGAGTTCTGAATAGTGCCCAAGGACAAAGCAGCTCTGCTGCCTCCTTCAGACCTGACACCATGCCAGTGTCCTCTTAAAGTAAGATGTCTGCAGATGACAAATAGGAGAGGGGAAAAGGAAGCATAATGGAGGAGGAGGTGTTGGGAAAAAAAGAAAGCAGCAGTGCTCATTAGAGACACAGGGAAATGATGCCTTTCATACCTGCTTCGCTCCCTTTTGCTCCTTCCATTCTTTCAGACAAATGAGTTACCCACGGCGCATGCAGCGCGCTGTCGTGCTTCCTCAATTATTAATGGGAGATGCTTTGTTTTATTTAATGCCATGGTTTTGATTAGTTTATTCTCCTGGGACATGCTTTATTCCCCACCTCGTCTCCTTGTTTCCTCCTCCTTACTCTGGTCTACCTTTAATTCATTTTTTTCCTTGCAGTAAAGATGCACCTACGTTGCTGCTTCTGCCACCAGGTGCTTTGCTAACACAGGCTCAGGTGAGTCAGGCAGGCACAACATTTCTCCAAAAGGCCATATACTGCCAGAGCCCCTTCTTGGGAGAGAGTGAGGCTTGCTAGAAAATAATGAGAACTGGCAGGTCTGATGATCCAAAGCCGAGAAACATATGCCTGACCTGCCTCTTTCATCTCTGTAATTGGGTTTTTCTAGTCCTGTCAATTAGGGCTTTTTTTCCTCTTCCTTCTGCCCCAGCGTGTCTCCTTTCGCAGAGCACAGTGTGAGTGTCTGAATGGCTGATCACGGGGGGGCCCTGGGGTAACCAGCACCGGGGCGATGTGCAGAGGTAGGTTTGTAGGGGATCATGGGAACCTGCTGGAAAATCCTACGGTTACTTTGACAAGAGAGGGAGGACTATTTCTGCTAGAGAGACACGACACCTCTAGGCACATGGAAGTGGAAGTCTTATTTTCTCTTTTTGTCTCCAGAACAGCCTGGGTGCTATGTGACAACACATTTAAAGACAAGGCAAGGTTTTTTCGTACTTCTGCTTCCAGCCATGAAGTTTATTCCCAGCGGTGTACTTACAGGGGATTACTCTTAGCTACAGCAAAGCCCCCTGATCCTGCATCAGTGGTCAAATTGGGGCTTCTAATAGGTAGCGCTTCTTTTGGGAGAGCAGTGTCTGCAGGGTATGACTTCTTACATCCCCTAGATTTGACCTTGCACCTTTTCTCTCGCCCTGGCCCCAGCTCTCGACACGCAGGGCCATAAGGCTGCGGGCAGCAGGCAAGCCTGCCTGCCAGAGCCGGGGGAAGCCTGCCGTAATTCAGCCTGGATGTAGGAACCATCCACCCAGTGGCACATAAAGACAAGCCAGGTAGAAAACATATTTCTTGCTATTATTTAAATTTCTCAGGCCTTTTAAAAATCACTGACTTCTTTCCATGAATGTGCCTTCTAGTGGGAAAATGTCAAATGCAACAGCTCAAGAGCTGTTGAGAAAGGTGAGGGCTATGTTTTAAATTTTGCCAAATAATTTGAATAGCTCATCCCATCGCTGAGCAGGACACAAGCTCATTGCTTTCATCTCCCATCACAAACAGCAGCTCATTTCAAAGGGGAATTCAGGGCTGGTGACCTCAGCTGCCAGCCTGCAGGTGGTGACTGTGTTGGCTGCAGCAGTCACCACTGCGGTTACCAGCTCAGTCTCTGGTCTGCATGTGCTGGTACAACTGGAAAACATTGAGAATTTTTTCCATGAAGTGGATTTGAAGATATTTCTGTCACATAAAAGAGGCGAAAGCTATTAACTTTGAAAACTACTTCAAATTTCACATTGCTTAACACGATCTTTTTGTTTCCCTTTTTTATTGGAGGGTGAAAAAAAAATCTTTCTAATTTTTCATTTTTCTTGGCTACTGCAAAACAAGTTTCAAAAAGGGTTAATTGAACGAGAGTGTATCCAAAAATTCCAGTTATAAATACAGCTGCAGAAAGCTGACAAAACCATTCCTTCCTCTTGCCCTCTGCTTTTACTTTTTGATCTGGTGTCCAGAAGTCTGCTGAAAGTATCTGATATGTTGTGACTTGGGATGGATGTGAACAGCCAGAGGGCAGCTGCTCAAGGACCCTTCCAGATGACACACCTAATACCTGGGTGTTTGCAGTTATGGATCCAGCAGGGTCCAAACCCTCCGCAACTGTCTGAATGAAGGATACTGATTTTGCGGAGAATTGGCCTGTGTTACAGTTATTGTAGCTAAAGCTGTCCTCTCTTAACCAAATATGGTGAGGTCACAAATTAGACTTAAAAGATTGCTTTGTATGTTATATAAAAAAATTCTGCATTAATTTTACTGCCGGGCTGTGCCCAGAAGGGGCACACAAGGGTGGGTGGCTGTGCACGTCAGTGTGTGCAGGAAAGGAGACACACATGCTCTTCATACTTTACCATTTTTTTTTCACCTGAAAAAATGCTGAAATGACCAAGTACTATTGTATTTCGTATAATATTCATCTTTGCACAACTAAATAGGTTTATTTGAGCAGCTGTCAGCATCAGCCGTCTGGGGGTAGTTATACATCAGCTTGGCTGATAAAAAAATGTGGTCAGATTCAGGGAAGACAAATTATTTCACAAGCCTCAACACTAATTAAACGTGTGTTTCATTGTCAAATAATATATTGCAGTACAAAAAGTGAAGGGCTTATTGCTGGCTGCCTCCTCATCTGTATATGTGGTTTCCCCCCTGGATCTGCTCCTCACCAGAAGCAGTAAGGGCAATGCACCAGCAGAAGAACATGGGTCCCTCCCCAGACCTTTGCTCTGAGCACACTTGCAGAGGTGTGCTGGTTTCCCAGCCGTTCATGCGAAGAGGAAGCGCGATTTGGAGAACACAAAAGAGGGGCTCCCAGAATTGAGCACCAGAGTAATTAACATTTCTGAAGAATGAACTCCAAGGAGTCTGTGAATGAGAATAGAGACACGCTGACGTGCCTGTTTAATCAGGGCAGAGAATTAAACAGATCCACCGGGTCTGTATAGATCAAATTCCACTTGGATGCTGTGATTGAAATTATGCAGACTCCATTGAATCTTGAAGCATTATTCTAGTATTTTAAGAAAAAGTGCCCTACCTGCAGGGGACTGACACCTCTCCAAATCTCATGGGAGCAGGTGAAAATGAGAGAAGAAAACTGAATACTACAGCTGAGATCTTTTGCTGATACACAACAGTATAGCTAAGCTAAAATCTTTGTAGTTACATCAAGGTAAACCAGCTGTTGTTCTTGCTGGCCACTCTACCCAACCACCAGGGACCCAAAGCAAGAGCCACAAAATCAGGTTTTAACCTGAACCGCTACAGCTATCAGAAGACAGAGGCTTGAATAATAAGCTCAGCCTTAAAGCGCTAGCTGGTGTCATGCTGCCAACCTGTTCTTCACAAAACGAGGATCCGCATAATTAATTTTAAAAAATTTGGCACTGAAATCGACTATATAAGTTGAAAATCTATCCCTGAGTTTTCTTTAAGAATAAATGAAGGCATATTATTAGCTGGAAGTATTGGGTCTTTAGATCATTTACACCTTTTAAAATATATATAACAATTTTATAATGCCTTACATTTGCTGCCCCTCCCAAGCTTTCTTATTTATTTCCCCTTCCTCCATCATCTAAATTATCATAGAAAGTGGATAAATGCCAGGAAAGCAGAGACAGCTTACGACATCTCTAAATGCCCAAGAGGTAAGTAAGTCCCTGGGGGGGCAGGATCCTCGAGTTCAATGCAAATTTCAAGCAAAGCAGAGGAGGGACCAGCACCTGGCTCTTTCACACTCGAGTGAATGGTCTAATTGCTGGCTATTAGTCCTCTATATGACTCAAAATCTGGCTGTGCCCAGCGCCTTTTCCTCTTACCAAATCTAAACCCAGGACCTAATCACTGAAAATTGCAATTAGATGCATAAATGGTGCTATAGATCCGTCAATAAGTCAGGGGAGGACCCTGCCCTTCACCTTGTGTATCAGTTGCATGACTGAAGCACAACAACCCAGCCTACGTTTCTTTGGACACAACAGCCTCAGGATTTTCTGTCCCAGTTTTCAGGCACATCAAATTCTGCTTTGGCAAATAGATCCGTTATTCAGAAGAGGCGCTACTGCTATTCCAGAAACTGCAAAGATCAGTTTCAGAGTTAGACTCCTGCTTTCCAAGGCCATGATGCCTTTCTAAGAACTTCTCCCAGATGCCCAGGTCACATCCCCTTCATTTCTTGCCAGTCTCAAGGAGCTCCCTCGATCTCACTTGTCCAGGTGCTGACCCTAACCAAATTCTGACCCCTAGGAATCAACTTCAGCAAGATGGGGGATATCAAAAACACAGAACATGCAGCTTTTGTAGAAAACAAGGGCTCTGCCATCTCCTTCACCCTTTACCAACTCTTGCTAAATAAGATTCAATGTGCAATAGCCATAAAAACAGTAGAGAGGTTGATTTCCCACTATACCTCTGTTTTTATCTTCTTTCCAGCTTGCATGAAATCCTCTGATCAGCTTCACCACGTCTTGACACCCCCAACATCTCGGTGGCAAGAGAAGGGGCCCACTAAGAAATGGCTGATACCTTCCTCATTGCAAACCTTGCCACTCGGTGTGGACCTCCCAAGTCTGCTGCCTCCTGGTGAGTCCCATCTGTGGTGGATGGTAAATCTGTGTGCTTGGAAGGGGCAAGCAGGGTGTCTGAGAAAAGCCAAGTGCTGGGCTTTGCCTGGGACAGAAGCGTGCACCGCAAACCCTTGGCCAAGCTTTGACTCCTCAGCCTCCTCTCCCAGCAGCCGCCGTGCCTGTTGCACTCCCTCAAGACACAGTTTCTTCTTTCCATCCAGAATAAACACGGGAAGGTCATGCTGTGCTAGGGGCAGCAAGTTAAATGAAACACCAGTGTTTCGTAACTGAGAAATGTGTAGGCACAGGAGGCAGCAGGGAAGGAATGGCTTTGAAGTTTAGCTAGTCAATATGTCCCTCTGGGTTTTTTTTTTTCTTACGCTCATTTTTCGCTTTTTAAATGTATGTATTTTAAATGGTTGTGTAAATAAATGAGCACCTGGGAGAGGATCTGCCACAGCATAGAAAGAAGAGAAATTTTTATGCACCAGACAAAGAAATAAACCGTGAGAGTACGTTGTACAGCCCCCTCTCTTGGTAACAGTCATTAATAATATCAAGCTGGAGCGGTGGTGTTTGGATGTTCACGCCTTTCTGTGGTGCACTTCGCTGCATCCCGGTGTACTGTATTTGCAGCTCCTAATTGAAGTTTTTCTCATGCTTAAAAGCCCCAGGGAGGAAACATCAAGAAAGGAAAGCTCTCCTACTTGCTACCAATCTGAAGTTCAGGGGGAAGCCACCCAAAACCCTTCCAGTTTTTCCAACAAGCTGTAGGGTGAAACATAAAGAGCTCCTCCAGGATCTGGAGTCCCAGTAGTTAATAGATATTCTGCAATAATCTGAGATAAAAGAAAAAGAAGCAGAAAATAAAGCAGTAGGAGGAAGGAGATTCTTGTGTGATTCCATCAGATTATATTTGTTTCCTAACTCAATTAAAAATCAAAGCAAAATATATTCTCTTCAAATAAGAGCAATTTTTTAAATTGTCTTTCCAGATTTTTTGGCATTTAAAAAAAAATCAAAACAAGGAAAAAGGAAGTGGTAAATTACTTAAAACAGGGTAATGTGTAGCTGAGATCATTCAGTGTTGCAATAGACAAGGTACTTATTCTTCTATATATTCTCCTTTTAGACTGGAGACCAGAGAAGAAAAAAATTGCTCATTAGGTGATGAAGAGTAAATCAGAACTGTTCCAGGACTGGAGCCTGATGCATTCTGTGAGATTTTAAGGTCATTTTGCTACACAGAAAAGGAAACGATTACAGGAAATACTATGCTTCATGCTTCTGCAGCTGGATTAAGTGTTTTATTACTTACCACTGAGGACACTTGTGTTTGACACAAATGTATTTCTTAGAGTATTTTATTAAATTACAGCAAACATCTGAATTCAGAGTGGGGCTATTGAGAAGCTAAATGTAAGAAGAATTGACATTAGAGTGTCTCGGCAGCAGTAAAGCTGTAATCAGTTTTGACAGATCTTACTCACGTGTTTGAGGCTCAAAGAGAAGCTGTTCAGATACCACCATGGTGAAGCAGAAATGAATGAAATAACAGGAGCTCCCTAGAAATGCAGCACTATGGAGAAAGGCTCTCCAGAGATGCTTCTCCCTATTCTTCACCAACAGCATTACAAAACTGAGGGCTGTAGCTAACTAAATAACCAGTAAATATTTTGGTATTTAGAAAGACTTGGCATATTTGTTAATAGTCCTGCCTCCTGACCCTACATGACTGCATGGACAGCTTATTTATCACTTTAAAACATAAGCTTCTGGCCCCCAAAGCTGTAGACAAATTGTAGGTAGAAAACAAAACAATCCCATTGAGTGTTTTCAAGCTATTTTCTAAGGCTTGCTTCATGAGTTTTGTAATTCTCATTTGATTCTTTGAATGTTTGGGACCAATAACTTTAGGTCCTTGATTCTGCTCTTTCTGGCAGGACATTTAAGAAGAGCTGGTTTCTGGTGCCTGCTGTACCCCAAGACACCCCTGCAACAACCTGGCAGGTCCAAATCCCAGGTAAGGGCAGCTGAAGGGCAGCAGCCAGTTCCTTTCCTTCTCCCTTGGACATGAGATGCAGGAAGAGAGGTATAAAAAAAAATCACTGGCATCTCCCTACCAACGATGAGGGATTCCCAGTGGGATCCTCTGCTCAGACTTAAGTAATTTTTAATCCCAGGCCGGAAGGAAATTATATTCAGCAACAATTAGACCAGTCTTTTGTAATGACGAGGGGTGCAATATGACCCCATTTATTGTTAGCTCTCACATGAGAACTACTGTGTAGGGAACATTTTTCACATCTGCAGTCTGTAGGAGGCATTTTCCAAGGGTTAAAGGCTTCTTGCTCATTGTAGGACAATGAATTTCCCAGAGGAACAGTTCTCAGGCTCATCCCTTATTCCTTTCACTCTGCTTTATTGTCCTGGGAGTCATTAGAGCACAGGTACATCTCAAGTCATTTTTGAAATACCATAGGAATTGCACAGTTGAGATTACTTCCTCCCTCTGGCATGCAAATCATGCCTAAAAGGGTTTTCCTGGAAAACAATTCCTTATACTTTTTCCCAAGGGTATGTGCTCTTTTATTTGTCAGGGATCAAAATGCTTATGTGTTGATGCATAAGGAGCTACTTAAACTAGGGTACTTCTCCTCTTCCCTTAATTTTTTCCTCATTCTTTTTACCCGTTCATAAGACCTCCACTGAGCCAGAAAATCAGAAAAAATCTTTAAATGGTTGTTCAATGTCTTATTGTGCTCAAACAAGCCAGTTTCTCTGCAAACCTCACTTAGGCACCAGCTGATTACCTGTAACTTCTTGTTGTGGACAAGTTTTTCCTTTATAAACACCTTGGACTTTTATTTTCCCTGCTCAAAAGTTTGCGTGTAGTCAAGAATGTCTTTTGCAGTGAGCTCCAGCCCACCTAGGTTCAGTGGTGCAGGATTATCCTTGGATGTCTGCTACATTTCTGTTGAAGTCTCTTGACCATAAGCATGACCTTTAAGACTCCATCCAGAAATGAGCAGCAGGTGCCAGAGGTATGAAACTAGTTACTACACATTTCCTCCTAATGAAAAATCCTCTTGAAGTATCCAAACCCCTTGTGCAGCCAACAGAAAGGGAAAGGTGTCTTGGAAGTTTTCCGGGGATCAAACCCAACAGAGGACCCTTACTTGATTGCATCTCTGTGAAGACACAGGTGGTTTTTCCCAAGGTTAAATGTCCTTCTAGATGGTGACGTTGGATGCATACTCATGTTCCATTGACTCTGATAGGAATTAAAGGCCCAGACCCAGGTCACTAACAAATTGCAATTTGGCCATTCACATCAGGACTGAGATTTACATAACTAAGCAAGAGCTTTGGTGTCCAGTGTACAGAGCCTTTCAAATTTCCTAATTATTTCTGAATTCAGACAGACTGCCAGCTCTTTGGCTTGGGTCTTCTGCCCAGTGCCAAATGCGCAGGCTGTGCTAGCTTGGAAGGAGCTGCTCCATTGACTAACTCCACAGGGGGTCCTTCCTCCAGACTTTGTTTTGTTGCTTCACAAAAATAAAACTGTTACAGTTCAGGCGGGATTTCTAGTTCCTGGAAGCCTCCCTCAAAACAAAGCTGACTGATAAAGTTGTGCATTGTTTCTTCCTGGTGTTAGTCACCCCGAGTCAAAGCCACTGGAAAGGATAGCACCGTGTAAATGAGTTCAATGGTCTAATGCAACAACGGACCTGTGTGTTCAGCTCTTTTTCTCCCTTACAGGAGCAAAGTCTTTTCCTTTTTTAGTTTTCTCTCTGGAGAGAACTTTATTTAAAATTCTGTTTGTACATCTTTTTTTTTCTTTAGTGCCTTTGGGCCTTGAGAAATCTGAAAGCTCAAGAATTCAAACTTCAAGGAGGCTGTTTAGAAAAACTTCAGTGTGCTACAGCATTTTGTAAACCCCAGATGCAGGCTGGTGCCTTTGATTATCGATACATGCCATTCAGCCTCTGCCTCTGTCAAACATTTTTTATTTCCACACTATTGGGTGAAAAATTCCCCATCCAGCAGTTGCCTTGTGAAGCAGAAAATGCTAATGTTTGTGTCTGTTGCAATGCACCTCTGGCAGAAAAAACAGAGGCTCTGTGCAGGGAAATGTTAGTGTTGTCAACCCCTCCTTTTTAGGTAGACTATGCACCTATACCACATTTTCATATAAGCACTGTATGTTGGTCTCAGCAGAGAATAAAGAGCTTAAATCTATGGCCTGCCTGACTGTGGTTGTCCCCTGCAGCTCATTTGACTATTCATCATGCCCCACACCGTCAGCCCTCCATACAGCTGAGGATGTCACCTATCAGAGGATAAACCCTTGGTCATGTTATAAATTTAACATTATGCATTAAATATCTGTATTATTATAACACTGACATAAGATATTTTATATAAGTTAAATCTCTAGAACTCCTTGCAAAGAGATTTTGACTGTCACGTCCTGCTCAGGTTGTAGCTCCAGTAATTACACGATACCCCTGTCATAATGGACCAGAGCTTCAACTGGCTGAGAAGCCAGAGTCAATGTAATGCCACTACTGCAGCTCTGCCGATTCGCAGCATGACAGACTGGCAGCATCTTCCTCCCCTTCATCCCATACAAGCGGTGCTGTGAGCTCTTACTCCAGCTCTCCAGGGGCTGAAGCCAAGCTCAGCGTTACCCGCGTGCCTCAGGCAGCATGGCTTATCAGCCAGGGGAAGGAGGTTTGATCCTTGGTGGGCACGGAGAGGCTGGGAAGCTGCGAGGCCACAGATACTTTGGCCTGGCTGCCGACACAGAAGACGCCATACCACTTTGACTCAAAGCTGTGCACCAGCCTGGGTGTCCATGCTCTCCTGTCACATGCCTTAAGCACCTGTGCGATGCCAAGACACCAGTATCCACTACCTGCAGACACTTTTGAGTTGCTTTCTCCTTTGAAGATCATACCACCTCCTCCTGCTGTTGCTCCGCAGGCCGTGGCCCAGAGAAAGCCCCACGGCATCTCAAGCCGGACCTCTGCCGGTGAGCCCGGAGTGCCCTGCCATGGCAGCAGTGTTGCAGAAGGGTGGCACGACAAGGATGACAGTAGTGTTGAGCACTGCTGGTGCTTTCCACAGGTGCAGCCCAACAGCATGGAGGTCTCCGCCAGGAATATTTTCTTGGCTTGGGCTGCCATATAACCTCCAGCCATCCCCACCCCTAGCCCCCATGCAACCCTGCGAGCAGGTATTACCTGAGGTGACAGTCCCCACTGGCACTTAACATGGGACTAGATACCAATGTTTAGGCAACTCAAATCTGCCAATGCCCTTACCTAAACAAGCCCAAAAGGGGAATCCAGAAAAGCAAGAGAGGTACCAAAGTGAAGGGCGAGGAACGTGGTGAGGCACTGGAGCAGGCTGCTCCAAGAGGTTGTGAAATCTCCATCCTTGCAGATATTAAAAACTCAGCTGGATGAGGCTGTGAGTGACCTCCCCTAAGCTGGCCCTGCTTTTAGGGTGCATCAGAGACACCCAGAGGTCCCTTCAAACCTGAATTATGCTACAAACCCATGATCACAGATGGGGTAAGTCAAGATGAGGCCCACAAGAAGGACCATGAGATTGGGGTTACTGACGATAGGTCTTGCTCTGGCCCCTCCAAGAGATGAGGAGGGAATGATTTGCATCTCACCTAATGTCATGTTATGGTTTGATTTTCCAGAGAGAAACCACAGCTTAAGAACAAGTGTATTTATTTGATTTTCATCAGCTAGGCACAGAAATAACTCATGTCACTTGAACTCTCCTCTTGCCTTTCAGTTTTACAGATTTTTTTTCAGAAAGCTTCTGAAATTTAGAAATATTCCCAGGCAACGTTCCAAAACTCAGGAAGTAGAGAATACTGAACACTGTTTTCCTTCCTCTAGACTACCTCACCAATTTTAATCTCCAGGGAATATATTTTCAAAGTGGCACTCAGAGGCAGACATATCATGTTAAAAAGTAAGGGGATTTCCATCCCTAATTCACCATGACCAGCTTTAAATCATACCTGAAGGCAGCTCGTTTTTCTGTCCAGGCAGACCAAGGCAGAGGGAAAAGCTCCCCAGTGCAGGAACAAATCTGAAGCTTTCTTGCTTGAGGAACCCACTTTCTTTGCACATGTCTAGGAAGAATCCCGGGAGCAGCTGGGACCTGTGTCCTGCAGGACCTCTGTGCAACCCGTTTTTTGCTACCCACTCCCTGAAGCACCCACTCCACACAACATCAGTCTCTTGGTTTTTTAATGTAGGGGAAAGAACAGATATTAACTCTGCAGGTCCGTGCCTCTAAAACAATACATCAGCCAAAATAGCATCTCTCTTCTCGTTGCTGCAGACAAGATGTCAGCTTAATTGTTGTTCTGAACTTGCATTCTCACGCTGCATTTTTGTTTTAATTACACCTCATTAATTTTTGCCTTCTAAATGATTAAAAATGGCAATAAGAAACCCAGATATAAGTATATTCACCTCCATTTTTCATGCATATTCATATTTTTTTCATTCTGGATACGTGATATACACAACATATCACCACCAGAACACTTGATACCAGAAGATTAAGACCCAAACACAAAAGAATTTAGTCTGTTGGCTTCCCACTGAACTCAGGGGGCTGTTCACAGTCTCAACAGGAGCAAAGAGCTGCAATGGTTGCCTGAATCAGAGCCTGAAGGAGGAGGCCAGGACCACACAGTGAGCTAGAAAGAGCGCCAAGCGTAAAACCCAGGAGCTTCTTGGCTCTTTGTTCCCCATTCAGGACACAGGATCAGTCTTCCTCTCTCCACTGACTTCATGTAAGAGCAATATGGGATGCTACTAGGAGGCTACATGCATGATTTGGAAATGGCCTGTGCATCTTTGCGTTCACAATGATTGATGTTCCAGGTAACCAACAGAGAGGGATGTGACCGAATCTGAACACAGCTAATGGAAAGAAAATAAAACAGAGCTGCACAAAGAACTAGGGTGAAAGCTGAGATCTAAGAACAATAAAATACATAGGTCACAATATAATTTGGTACAGCAATATGCGATTAAAACAATGGACTTCTGGGAACTGACATTTGTAGATATGCAGGAGTATTAACAACTTTGTAGGAGGCTTAACACCATGTTTCCTCAACCCTCCTTACAAAAGAGAAATGTTAAAATACATAAAAAGGAACACTGAATTTTTAACAGGAGAAACTGTTAAAGTGGCCGTTCATGACACAAAGCCACTCATTAAAGCATTTTTTTAGCACAAAGGAAAAGAAAAAACTACATATATGAAATGATCCAAACAGTGGCCTCTACTTTGTTTTTCATAATGAATTATTTTGAGGAAGTTTTCCCCTGGTGCACACACAAAACCTCACGCTCCACAAGCCGTGCTTGTACTACTGTGGACTCAAGCCGTGTTTAAACACAATGGAGAGTGCAGGAGCTGCATGTTCACAGAGCACCATCTGCAAACATCTCCAGCACTGCTCCTAGCAACTTCTAAGAAACACTGATGTTCGCACTGCCTGCAATGCAAATATTTCTGAACTTAAATATCAGGTGAGATATTTCTGAACTGAACTCAGTGCTCTTTCCATGAGGTGATCCCTGCCTCACAAGAGGTGAAACACAATAATCAGTCAGTCATAGCTGGAAGAAGGATTGCACGTGAGTTCTAGTCCTGTTCTTGCTCCATTTAGGATAATCGTGACATTTTCAGGACAATGAGTGATTTTTGAAAGTTCCTTGGCTGAATACTGGTCTTCGTGAAGACAGCTGCTTTGAAGGAGTTGTGCATACAAAATGCCTTCATTGAATAGCATCGCTTAACTATGCAGGCATTTTCTTACGTGCTTTCCTCTTATTTAGAAGCTTAGACATTCTAAATATCTTCAATTTTAAATTAGCCCAAGTATAGGGATGCCATCATTGCTGCATATGAACTCAGAGGTAACAAAATCAAACTACAAACTCAGCCCAGAATATGCAATATGGTTTGATAAAATCTATAGGAATTAGAATAACTGCTCATAAAAAACCCTTATCTTTTCCTGAATGCATGATTGCACAAATCCAGCTCAAGGTGAGAACAAGCACATTTGGAGGAATTTCTTTGAGACATGCTAGTTGACAAGGGCCTATAAAACAGCTCTTCTGAAACACTGCTCAGGTCTGAAAGCTTGCGGCAAGAGAATGAAAAAGGCACATGAGCTATTGAGGCTTAACCCCCTCTCATGTTCCTAGTAGCAATCCTGCATATCATGATAAGTTAAAGACTGAGAACAGAAAAAATACATAGGCTCAGAAAGCCACCACTTAATGTAGCCTGGCATTATCAGAAGGGTCCTTATTTAGTGATTGGTGGCATAAAACTCACTTGGGTAGTTGCTGGATGGAAGCAGATTCTGTTCGATTCTTTCTGAAAAAAACACCCCAAATTTGGAATTCTCTGCTTATGTCCAAATTGTAAAATACCGCACCAGTAGTATTTTCAGTTTAATCTGACTGGAGTTGCAATGAAAGCTTTAGAAGAAATTATGGATTGATAGAGGAATAAATCATCAACTGACAGAGGAATAAATAATGGTTTGGTAGAAGAGGAAGCCCGAGATTGCCCTAATCAAGAACAGAAGCATGGGTCTGTGGGGGATTGTACGGGAAACAGTGCATGGGACCAAATGGGTCCAAACACTTCATCTACATGAACAGGTGATTCTCAAACGCTTTGTTGTGAGATCACATGGGCACTCCTTAGACTAGTGAGGAACAAAGAGACTCACGGAAAACAAGGATGCTCTTATGAAATTTTGACATCTTCCTCCAAAAGCCCTTGAAATGGCAGGTGGAAAGCCAGGATCCACAGTACATATCTATTTGGATGTGCTCAAAGAAAGAATGATGCTTTCTCCAGAGAAAATAGTTGATGCAGAATTGCTGGTGTCAAGGTGATCCGCTGCTGGGTTTTCTTCCATTTCACTGGGTAAGTTAACTTGGGTCAAGGGATATCTTCAATGTAGCAGAGCAGTCACTCCTTGGTCGGCTGCTCTTGCCCCTGCCTCTGGGGCATTCTGACGCTGGGGGAGGTAGGCCAGCACAACTGGAGCTGGAGATTCAACTGGGAAGCAGCAGGTTGGATGATCAGCCAAAGTAACGACAAGAACATCTGGACCAGCTTGCTGCTGTCAGGATGGCACAGGCTGGACATGCCATGGATTTCAACTGAGCCTGCTTAGAGGCACAGAGCATACCTCTGAGCCTGCAGCAAAAAAAGAGCAGCTGAGGTTCTCCATTTATGGTAGCAAACCTCTGTCTGGCAAGAGAACCCATAGCACTTACCAGCTTCATTGAAGATACCCTTACTTCAGCCTTGGAGGATGGAAAACTCAGCACAAAGGGGCACCATCCCCTGCGGTCACAGGAAGAATAATTTCCTCCTGACAGAAGAGTGGCAGCAGCATCTCAAATTTGTCTTGAGCCTCTTCCCAGTTATTAAAACCAAGCTGTGTGAAAAGCCCATCTGTACACTGACCCAAAAGCATTTTGCACCTAAAAGTCATTTTAAAAAAAGAAAAGATCAGTAGCTTTGGAACAACGGACTTCTTGAAATCAGCAATCCAAGATGAACTGAAAGAACTGTTCTTTAATCCAAAACTACATATATAAAGAAGTACATTTATTTTGTGGCTGAGGCCAGAAAAGCACCAAAAATATCAGTAGCTGATATGCAGTTCCAGCTGCAGGCACTACTGCAAAAACAGTTCATTGCTACAAGGAGCAGAAACTGCCATAAGTATTTTACCTTGCTTTTTAATTTGCTGGTTGTGAATTGACTTCATTTCAGTTAGCGAAGGCGAGATACAAATGTCAAGGGGCTGGAGAATGCACACAAGAGTACTTTTTGGGAACAAACTCTCAGCAGGTCTCTGGACATGTCTAGGCACCTTCCTCGTTGTACAAACACAGACAGTGCTGGAGAAGGGCAGCACCTGAGGCTCACTAGTCCACCAGAGGAAAATACATTATTTAATGTTTGTTTTGTGCAACCCCCAAATTTCCCCTGACCAGGAGCCTGGCATGGGAAATGCTACAGGTAAAATTGCAGCTGGAGCACTTTGATATCCTGAGGTGGTGAGATGGCGGAGGACATGGTGTGGTTCCTGATGTCCCGCCAGTCTGGCACTAGCCCAGGAGGCTGTCCTCCGTCTTCTCCAGGGCAGCAGAGCTGGAGTTCAGTGGGGAAGAGGAGCTCGGTGCCACGCTTTTGCTGCCGGAGGGGAACTCGCTGTTTCCCACCTGCATCTTCCAGCCTGATGCTGTCAGCCCCCAGAAAGGCTTGGAGGAAGGACTTTTAAGTGGAGCTCACGATCCAGGGTGGAAAAGCCACCACAAATACCTGCTTGCTGCTGGGTTTAGCAGGGCCTCCAGGAGCTCGAGGGTGGCAGGGCTGGTTTTCGAGCTCTCTGCAGGAACAGCAAGCTCTGCCTGCAGCACCCTACATCCAGCTTGCTGTAACACAGATGCTTTACCCAGCACCAGCAGATACTCCATGGGCTGGAGCTGAGGCTCAGACCACAGGGTAAGGACACCCAGTGACTTTGCTTTATAAGGATACAGCCCTGGAGACATCTTTTTCACTGTATTTCAAGCAATCCTCCCATTTTCATGTATTCATAATTTAATCTGTATGGGTTTTATGGGACAAAACAGTGGTTTTTTGGCTTAGAGGGTGTGTGGGACAGTAAACGTGGTCTATGGGCCTGCCTGGGGGGCTGCAGAGCATGCACAGAGGGGGCAGGAGGCACACGGAGGGGGCAGGGGGCCGGCAGCCCCCCGAATGTAGCAATCTCCCCCTTGGAGGCAGATGGCAAAGACTTGAGGAGGAAGCGAATGTGCTTGCACATAGGGAGGTGATTTGGATGCAGGCAGGGAAGGGTGGCAGGGTCCTGCCGATTTGGCCAGGCTGGTGCTCGTTGTTATAGCAACGGGAGGAGCCTGCTGCCAGCGAGGGGATGGAGCGGGAGGATGGGGAAGGGGGACATTTTTAGGAAGCAAAGAAGGGAGTTTGAATGGGTGATGAGAGGGAGAAATTGAAGGTCTGGAGATCAGAATGAAAACTGCAGAGTTACGGGCGGGATATGTGGGAACAGGGGATTCTCCACACCTGCATTCAGATGGTGTCCCATGGAGGGTCCCTCACCTGCCAGGAAGGGGAAGGTCTGCCAGGCCTCGAAGGGCACGGCAATGCTCTCCACAGCGGCAGCAGGACCAACACCACCGCTGGCGGGGGGGGCCAGTGGGAAGGGGGCAGAGGGGAGGGAGCACAGAGATGTTGTGCTCGCTGCTGGAATTGCAGTGGTACCTAAATCCTCTGCGGCGACCCCGGAGTACAACAGTGGTTGCAATTCTCGCTTAGGGCAAAGGACCAGCAGCTGGAGAAGGCTGTCCCAGCCACAACCCTGGTGCATTTGGGCTTATCACACCTCCAAAACATCCTGATAACGCCTTGGATCTCTGCAGTGATCTGCCAGTGCAAAACACCCTTGAAGACTCCACAACAGCCATCACAGACTGCTCCATGGCAAACCAGACTGAGCATTTTAACAGAAACTGAGACACCCAAAACCCCTTTGTGAATCCAGCTCCTGAATTACTGAGGTCTTGAAACACACTCAAGGCTTTTAGCATCGTGTCTCAGCGCAATAGAACTGTTAATGACATCTACATAACAAAAATCACTAAATAATCTTGCATTTCCCCAAGAAAGCACCAGTTTACAGCACAGCAAGTCTCAAGAGCTCAGCACCGCTGTGTTTTCGGAGGAAAGCTTTGGAGGGAGAAGGAGGAAGAGCTTTTGCAGGGCCAGCCCGCAGGGTACGCTCCTCCAGCCCGGTACGACACGCCGCTCCGCACCGCTTTGCCCAGGAGGTGGCAGCAGCGTGTGGCAGTTCGGTGTGGGGCTGCGGGAGCCGGCCCCGCACCGGCCCCGCACCGCAGGACCCGGCCCCGCACCGTGGGACCCGGCCCCGCGCGATCCCGCTCCGTGGGACCCGGCCCCGCACTGGCCCCGCACCGGCCCCGCTCCGTGGGACCCGGCCCCGCACCGTGGGACCCGGCCCCGCACCGGCCCCGCACCGTGGGACCCGGCCCCGCAGCCCAGGGACGTGGCGGGGAAACCACCCGCACGGTAAGGCATTCAGAGAAGCTTCGTAGCGCTTTAAGCGGGACAATTTGGCTTTGCCCTAGGATTGCTTCTATGTATTTTAGGCTTCTTGCTAATCATGGAACGTACTTCTTCCATCCTCCTCCTCACTCCCGTAGGGCTTTTATCATCATGGCCCTTCTTTTTTAAGTGGGGCTCTTGAGATGAAAATCTTCAACACAACTATACCAGTTGCTCATTTATGCTCTATCAGACACCCGCTCTGAATTTTTATTCCTATAGAATCATGGAATAGAATCACAGAATCATTAAGGTTGGAAAAGACCTCTAGGATCATCAAGTCCAACCGCCAACCCAACACCCCCATGCCTCCTAAACCATGTCCCGATGTGCCACGAGTATGTGTTTTTTTGGACACCCCCAGGGACGGTGACTCCACCACGTCTCTGGGCAGCCTGTTCCAGTGCCTGACCACTCTTTCAGTAGAGAAATTTTTCCTAATATCCAATCTAGACTTAATCTAAATGATTAGCACAGAAATAAAGCTGAACGAACAGCCAGTGGCTATCTGCTTTTTCCCCCTGCACACAGAGTATTTCTCATTTCCACTCCCCATGTGTCAGGGGTTCGGGCTGGGGCTCACTTCATTCTGCACAGCAGTGCAGGCAGCCTCCAACACCCGTTTTAGGATCCACCCCAAGGATTCCTCACTAATTAAACTCCTTTCATTACAAACCAGCCCTGGGAAATAATCCAAGGGCAGGAAGGCCTGAATAGGCAGCAAGAGCTTGGGGTGAAAGAAAACAATAGGAAAGGAATCAAAAGCACAACGCGGCTTCCGGGCCGGGGAGGGGGGAAGACATACACTACATTGGATGCGAACACAGAAACGTGCTACGCCGTGCGCAGGCCACGCATCGTCCTCAGACTTGCTGTTTAACCTCGGGTACGGGGTGGAAATCATCAGTCAGAGACTCACCTTCCCACTGTTTATTCCTCCTTTTTAGCACCTCCTTTTTCCTCCCCGGAGAGCAATCCCTGCTCTTCAGCATCAGGACTGAAGGGGCTGCCTGCAGAGGGGCCTTTTAAAGCTGTAGGTAGTTTGCAGTTCACCTCTGGTCTGGCTATCAGCACGACTTCCTAATACGCAGGGAACAGAGTACTCGGTGCAAAACAGAAGCAACTCCCTTGCAATATGAAAATGACAAAAAATGTAAGATCTGGGATTTGAGGAGAATTTACTCCTTGGTATTTAATGAGTTAATTTGATTCGTGTTAGAAATGAGAGAAGTTCCCTAACAAACCAGTGGTTGTGAATTATAGGGCCCACCGTGCTTAGCCAATTTCCAAAAGCCACTTTTTTGCTGAGCTCAGCTCGTGAAGGCGGTACCCTGAAATTGTACAGAGGAGAATTCATCTAAACGATTAGCACAGAAATAAAGCTGAATGAAGGCAAGTGCTGAAATTGTGCATCAGGGAGAATTACTCCCTATGGTCCATGACTGCAGTGATGAAGTGCCTTCCAGGTGTGACAGCCTAAGTTTAAAGACTCTCTCTCTTTTCCTGCTGCTACTGATGAAAGCAAATTCCTGATCAGCTTTTCATCGGAGAATCTTTTAGGCTTCATTTCCCAAAGGAGAGTTCAAAGACAGATATCCTGTTGGATGTAAACTCTTTTTCAGGGAGACCACTTCAGATGGGCTGGGCCGCCATGCTTCGACTCCAGAGCAGGTGGGATTCAGCGCTCCGCAGGCAGCTCCCGCTCCGCAGGCAGCTCCCTCTGCCTTACTATTCTGAGCAATACGCGCTTCAAATGAACCCTGCTAAGGGGCTTAGGCTTGCTGGGTGCTCTTTAATTTCCGAGCACAATGAAGCAGACTTGGTATTTCAAACTGCGTTATGAAAGATTTGTTTCTGAACAGCTGAAGAGGGGGAAAGAAGTACGTTTCTTCTTCCCACCTAATCAGGCTGAAGTTTCCCGGTGCCAGCCTCAATCTGTGTTAAATTGCTCATGCCATCCACCAAAGAGATTAGACTTGGGAACATAATAGAAGTTAATTCCGAAAATGATTACTCAGATAATTAAGTACTACAGCTGTAGTGGGCGATTTGGCTCTTGGAGCCCTTCTCACGTGCTTTACATCCTCCTCCTTCCCTGGGCACCACTGCGGAGATGCCACCTCCCCTCCTGCTGGCCAGCGTTCGGCGTGGGGAAGGTCCCTTGTCCCCAGCCCCCTGCAGAGGCCACATGTGTCCCCCCCCAGCACCTTGGGGGCTCAGCTGAAGACTCCATGGCACCAAGCACCAGAGCCGGCGAGCACAGTGGAGAGACAGGCTCTTTATCAGTTCATGAACCACACAGAGATTAAGGGCCAAATTTACTAAAGGTATCCAGGTGCCTCATCTTTCCTGGGGAGCAAAACTCCATGAAAAAGGCAGGTGGTTTAGAGGTGGCATTTGAATCACCCAGCTTCAGAGTCCTGGCAACGCAGACGACATTCCCTCCCAGACAGGCGTTGCAGGGTCCTTTACAAAGGAAGGAAGAGAACTGCGCTCCACAGGGCTGATTTCTCTGCACTGATATAAATGAAAAGCAGATGATTAGCTCAAATGCACCTATCTGAGGTTCAGCAAAATGGACCCCTGGGTACCCAAAGAATAGTAGTCCCTGTCTAACCTCGGAAAGGCAATGCAGGCAGCGTGATGGACGCAACGCAGCCTTTAACTAGGCCTAAAGCAATGCCAAAAGACGGGGTGTGGAAGACAAGCACTGGAGTGGGAGTCAGGATGTCTGTGCTCTATTACCACCACTAAATATTTCCTCCGGCCATGGTTTCCGCCACCTCCATCAAGGACAGTCATCCTTAATACTGGCAAGGGCACCACAAACCTTTACTCTGACAGATGAAAGATTTCAAGTAGAACACAAAGAGTTAAAAGCAGCAGAGTGGGTGGGAAGACACCTTGTACTTCCACTCCTCCGCATCTCATGGAGTGTTTGTGCTCTTCCTATTGCAATGTCTTGAGAACCCAACTTGCCCTCCCGTTCTTCGCCCTAAAGACTTCAGTTCTGATCCTATGGAAACCACACAGCTGAAGCCGTTCTGTCTCCAGCCGTCTCACTCAGTTATTTTCTTAAGTGCAACTGGTCATCACAAGTGCCATCAGCCATTTTAGGTTATGAATGCCACCCATGGACCCTGCAAGAGCAGCCGAGGGACCTCAAGGTACTTCCTTCCACACAGCTATGGCATGACACAGCCCATCTGCATACGGCCACAGGAGCACAAGCAAAGCCCCCAGCAGACCAGTGTTTGCAAAGCCACATGACAAAACATATTAGCTCAATGCAATCCAAAAAAGTATGCAAAAGGAAGATCATCTTTTCCGCTGGACATGCTGCAAAAGCAGATCACATGCCCTCACTGTTTCCTTTCTGGAGCCAGAGTGAAATATCAAAGGATAATTCAAAACACATTTGGATATGCTTGAGGTAGGAGAGCACAGGGCAGTATCTCCAACAGGCCATAGAAACCCACCCCTTATGAACTCTCTGTTCTTTCTTACCTCCCCCACACTTGACAGCTCCTGGAGTGGGTCCAGCATCATTGCATCAGCTAGTACTGGCAGGACCCGTTCCACATGCTGAGCAGTTTCTGAAGGAAAAAGCATTTCCTGACATCTGTTCTGAATTCACTGCTCTTCTCCTCCTCCCCCACTTCATTCACCCCATGCTCCTCTCCAGCTCCCCCTCCATCACCACCTGTCCCCAGCTGACCAGGGCTCTCCAGTAAGAGCTGAGGATCTTGGTGGAGAATTGATGGCCCACACCTGTTCCAGCCCTGTTCCTCCCCCTATTAATTTTCTGTCTGCTGTTGACACAGGATTTTACTCTTAGCAATGGCACTGAGCAATCTGACCCTAACCCAGCAAATCATTTGTGCATGCACTTCCTTCCACATGTCCAAGTTTTTCCTACTAGAACCACAGACATTAGCATTGGCTAAATTAAAAGGACCTTTACAGGACTGAACACAGGACCAGGCTCATTACTCTTTCCTCACTCCCTTTTAGGATGGAACTGTTGCAATGCTAACGATTCCAAGGTTGAATTTTGCCTGGTGCACTTTGATGAAGTTAGCATGATAGGGAATGATTTCCACAATTATTTGATTCCCATCAGCGGTTCTCCCTCATGCTCTGCCTCACCTTGCGCTAGCTGTACAGCTGCACAGTCTTTGAATAATCTTCTGCATCAAAAATATTCAAAAGATAATAAGACTAAGAGACACAACAAGTTTTTCTGCCAACTAATTTGCCAATAATTTTGCATATACAAACACAGATGCAGTTTTAAGGAAACAAAAGTCATCGTGATCTTGATACTTCCCCCTGCATTGCAGAATTTTAAATAACCTGGATATCTTAGCGCAGTCCCCGAGGTTTTGTTTTTGGCAGGACGTGACAGACACCATGGCATATGCCAAGCTTGTAGTAGATTTTATTAAGCATAACTTTGGTTCTAAGTATTCCACCCTCATTCTTGTAATACCTTTAGTTAAAAACAATTATACAAGAGCAAATACAAAAAATATTAAATTATGAAAACAAATCCATTAAGGCTCCCTTTTTATATTTATATATATTTATATATGTACACTCAGACAAGTGCAGATATTAACAGAAGGTTACAGCCACAAAAATGCTAAAAAATTTACTACTATACTATCAAAAGCAAGAGTTTTAAAAAGGTACAAAGTGGTAAGTTAGCATTTTCAAATCACTGAAGTATTTGCCAGATTGCTTCAAAACCCATATAGCTAAAGGGAAGATCAGGAATTGCTAATGCTCACTGGCAAGCAGTTTCTCACTTGAGTAGCCGCACAGGACACTTGTGGTGTGACTAGCTGGCCACCCATCCAAGGGTTGCCCGTTCTAGCCCAATCCTAACTTTAAAGACAAGCTTTTGCCTGTCAAATCTACAAGAAAGTGGCTGGGATCCCTAGACTAAAGGGTCCGCAGAATTCAAAGATGTTCCAACACACACATTGATGTTCTGTTCACACAGAGAATTAATTACAACTGAAAACAAAAAAACTACTTCACACTGTACGTACAAGGGAGTTTTCTGGCCTCCTATGATTCAGAAAGAGAAACTCTACCCTGAATCACAGGCTAACATGGAGAAAAGGCAGAATGCGTTCAGCCTTGAAGGGCCCAATCCAACACACTCACTGAAGCCAAAGAGAGGTCCTCATCCCCAACTGACTCTG
The DNA here is from genome assembly GCA_031468815.1 of Morus bassanus. Lineage (NCBI taxonomy): Eukaryota > Metazoa > Chordata > Aves > Suliformes > Sulidae > Morus > Morus bassanus. The sequence goes on along the minus strand of CM062571.1, from coordinate 77,135,212 downwards.
GTGCCATTTGGATTACACCACCTTCATTTCACATGGTAGGATTGCCATGCTCACCGAGGACAAACGGCTGAGAATAAATGATCTGCTCAAGGCAGAGGAGAGTTTCCTCACCAGCTTCTCATCATTTCCATACTGAGCAGAAGGTTCATTGTGGAGTGGAAACCAAGAGGCATGAAGTCTGGTAGGCTGGGAGCTGCTAAGATAAAACATGAGCATGGTGTGGAAGGCTCGTGTATAGTGCTGTCTCAACATGAAACGAACTCAATCAGTGCAAGTGTTTGAATAACGTGCTGCCAGGAAGGAAGATCCTCTCCTTCCGGAAGAAGGGAAGGAGAGGGGGAAGAACCTGCAGCACTCAGGGTGTTCCTTTGTCGAGAAAATACAAGGAAGAGTTATGTTTGGCCTTTCTCTTTTGTACGTCCATAATCTGAACAGTCTGGTAGACCATCTTCACATTTAATCTTCTAGATGTGAGTCACACTGCAAGTCTAAATCAATGGCAATACACTTATCACAATTCAATTTACTCTCAATCTGATTATGTCCTCATAAAAAAATGCCTGGCTCTTGACAAATTGAAGTCTGTATCTAGGAAAAATTTCTAATTGTGAGCATTTTGTCCCAAGTGCTATGCTGAAATTGTATTTAAAACATCCAATACTTACAGAAAAGGCAAAAGGAACTAAAAAACCAAACCAACAAACCCTCCCCCGCCACCATTGATATTAATAAAAAGTGTTCTCAAACAGTTATGTCCAATGTAATTACAAAGTAGAAATTATTTTGTTTAGCATCCTAAGGCAAAGACTAGGGTTAAATCCTCAGCTGATACAGATGAACACAGCTTCAGTGAGAGCTAGGACTGTGTCGACCAAGGAAGATGAGGATTTCTCCCCAGATTCTGAAGACAAGATATCTGCACCCATTCACACCAGGTAAGAATCCAATGCTATAGTCCTACATGAGTAATCTGTTCCCCCCACCTCATCCCAGGATTTCCTGGGTAACTAGTAGTCATAAGCATGAAGGATCAGATTCTGCCATCCCTGTGCAAGCTGAGCAATATTTTATTCCATGGCAAGTCACAGGGGCAACTTGTGGAAAGGCAAAAGGTGACAGAACGGGACCCTAAGACTCAGTGGTAACATGCTTCCCTTCTTTCTTGAGGCTAAAGGAAGGATGGGATAAAAATGAGTTTCATTTTATGCCTCACTTTAGAGAAAAAATTCCATTTCAGTAGATTCCAATGATCAGTTTGGTCTGGCTTAAACATTGCTCTGTTGCAGGAACTGCAACAAGTTCATGCATGCAAAGAGCAGGAACTGATGGCAGATCAGATTCCTCATTTCAGTTCCAGCAAATGAGTTTAAACACTACCAAGTAATGTGTTAACACTGCACTCAGATCAGCATGTCCTTGGAGGAGAAAGGCCACAACAGCAAAGTAAGTAGGATTTCAAAACACAAAAAGTAGAAAACAGGTCATTTTGCATTGAGAGGTAAATACACAGGTAGCACTGCACGAGCCTGTACACAATGGTGTAAGTTTAGAGACAGAGATAAATCAGCTTCTGGATTCTCCCTGGTGAGAGGATCATCAGATTTCTGCTCTTTCCTAGCCCAGATTCTACATGCCAAACAGGAAGAAATGGGCTTTAAGGCTGCTTAACTTTCACTGCTGGTGAATTTTAAGCATTCTCATCTTGCCCACACCTGCCTCTCCAAGTGGGGATGGGCAGCAGTGATCAACATACCTCGTATCCTCCCAGATTTGATAAAAATTCCAACTAAACACAAATCATTGTGAGATATACACAGGCTGTAGGTCTAGATGAAGGAAATTTACCTGCACAGCAAAGCTTCATAAGATACCACAGGAGGATTTTTGTTCTGTTTTAAAGCAAAATATAATCTGTGTATCTCCACTAAACTAGGATCACAAGAGATAAAGCAGTGCAACACTGAAGGAGTTTCTCTAGTATCCCTGGTTAAAATCTCTGAGTAAGCACGTCAGAGCGGTCCATGACACTGAACTGACAAACAAACAGACTCCTTATCCATTGATCTCAGGACTGCATTTGGCAAGTCGATCTGTTTATGGTACTGTCTTTTTAATCCACACGTCCCAGGAATTAAAAATCTCATCTTCAGTAAGTGTCAGCTGGATGCTGTTATTTTCCCTCTTGAGGGGCAAATCTGAGACAACTTGCAAAAGCCTCTCTCTGCAGGGAAGCTGGAAGTCTTAGCAGGCGCTGGCTCTAGGAGTCTGGTGCTTCTGTTGCTTCCTGGACCGTCCGCCTCAAGTTGCCCTTGACTTTGACAAATTCAGGTGCATTTTCCTGCTCTTCCTGTATCTTCTGTTGCTCCAGTTCCAGCTTAAAAGGGAATCACATGTAAAAAAAAAAGTATATAAAACAAATCATTGAAATAAAAGACAAAAACCTAAAGGTTTCAATAACTGGCCATGCAAAACTCTTTAAATTGCTTCCTTTCTTTCTCTCGTGGAAAAGGTAAAGTTGCATTTCTCTGGGAGTATCTGCTCTCATAAATGATACATCTTTTGCAATTCCTTGGCTCTAGCTCATACCAGACGTCCACCTTTGCCAGATGGACAAAAACTCTACAAGCCCAGTACGAGAACAAGATGAAGCATTTTTGAAGAAATTCTTGGACATCTTCATTAAAGAAACAATAATTACAACAGGACAAGGACAAATGTGCAGAAGAACACATGCACACAGCTACTACTGAGCACACTTGCAGAATTTCTTTCTGACTGTCTAGGTATGGATTTCTGTATCTGATGAGTCTGTTTTGGTGTAGCTGTTTTGTCTATCACAAAAAGCATTAAAAAAATAAAAATCCTCCTAGGTCCTTAGCTGTTCATTTTTGAGAGCCCATTCACTGACATTTTTAACCCAGTTGGAGCTCCTGCCCATGCAGACACTCAATATTACCACGTGCGGTTAGATGCTCTGCTCTACGGGCCAAGGCTATACCGTGCCCATACAGAACACTGCTTACACGTTGCACAGAATACAGATTGCTTAGCAGTCCTCAGTGAAGGCTGATAAGTTGGTAGAAAGGCAGAAACAAAAGCTCCTGAAAGGAGCTTTTTCCCCCCCCCCCCCCCCAACAGACCCAGGACTCCCTGATTAATGGGGACCACGTACAGCTCACCTAAATAATCTCTCTTTTGTCTCTGGTTCACTGGCAAGGGACATGCCTTGTTACAATATATCATGACAATGTTCCTCCGGGGGTCATGTTGTCAATTAATACCACTCCTAAGATGTTTACAAAGTCACAACATTGTTTGCAATAGGCAGGCTTTTCCTCTCCGAACAGAATTTTCTATTCTACGTACGTCCTTGGATGGCTCAGTTTCAAATCAAATCTTCCCACAAGCTGAACCATTTGAAGCTAGGCCCTCAAGAGCAGAAAGGAAAAGTGACAGGATGATACGCTTAAAAATACAATAGCTTTCTCCCTCCAAAAATATTTTTAAGCCTAGTTAAAAAAAAACTATAATAACCCCCCCAAACCCTAAATAATGATTGGATTACACCTCATTTTCAGTGGATTCATTATTTGGCCTAATTGATTTCCATTGAGAAAACCATGAGATACTGTTTTAAAGCATTCATTTATTTAAAAATAAACGCAATGCTTGATGCACAGTGACTTCTTTGATGAGGTGTTTCACTGCAGAAATATTTCCTCGCAGGTACATGAAGTGCCTTAGGAGGCCCAGAGACGTTTGGCTGGCCCTGCGCCTAGCAGTAAGCTGCACCACAATGAATTCCAACTGCACATCATGTCCATACTCAGGGTCTGAGGATCTTTTCCTTCATTTGAAAATGCCAACGGGATCATATGTTTTACAAAAGATCTTTTTAAAGTCATCTAGTTTCTTGTGTAACCCAAGAGAAAGAATCAATTGATTTTTTTATTCATTAAGCATCCAGTTTTAATGCACTATAGCCTAATAGCCATTCTTAGTGAATCATGTCTTAATAGTTAGACTACAGAAGTTGACTAATTCACCACAGTTTCAATGGTTAAATAAGGTCGGTGCTCCACAAACATTCCTGTTCTCTGGCGCAGGATTCATTTGACCAAAGGCAGACACCATATGCAGTTCCTATATGGTATATGACAACAAACAGGTAATTGCAGAGTGTGATTTGGCTCATCCTAAAAAGGATGTCTGCATTTGATCAGAGGAAACATGCAAAAAACAGCGGATGCTTCTTTCCTGTCTACAAAGGGAGCCTTGGGCGAGTAGCTCAGATGTGGATGTGTAAAGGTAGTGTTATTCCCCATCTTACCTGCTCCAGTTTCTGCTGTCGTTTCAGTAGCTCTATTTCCAGGTCTGATTTCTTCTTTTGTGCTTCCTCTTCTTTTTGTTGTTTAATAACTTGGTCTCGTTTCCTTTTCTCCATCACTTTCTGTAGCTCTGGTTTGTTCTGAGGTGCAAGACCCCTTCAAAATAAATGGGAGAAGTGGCGGTGGTGGGGAAAACAGGGAAGAAAGATCAGTTTTAATTAGCAGAAATTCACACAGAATTATAGGCAGGTTTTCTAAAAATCAAATAGTTGCTTATTTTGATACATTGGAATAGAAATAATTAACTAAAAGGAAAAAACATGCAGACAATTTGCCTGGTTTCTAACCAAAACCCTAAACTGAATTTAAGCCATATTATTACTGAGGGTATTTCCCTTTAACGTGCATGCTAATATTTCTCCTGGATAATTCACTATTTTTACTTTCATCTTTAGTCTTCCTCTATTCTCTCAATTCCAGAAGAATGGATTAAAAAAAAAGATCACAAATCAAGACTGTAGCAGAGCTAGAAACAAATTTTGGATTAAGAGACTTCCCTTGCTGGCTGGTAACTCAGAGAGATTGTGTTCAGACAGTCCCATGCAGGGTATTATGACCACAGAAGTTTGCACGGACAGAACTAAAAAGTGATCTCCCTCTGGATTTTGTCACACTGCCCCTGGAAATCGTGGATTCTGTCCTTCCTTGAAAATGTGAGAGCTTTACCCAGGCCTGGCTGCAAAGCTATTTCCAGTGAGAGCTCCCAGGCTATACTCAAAATCATGAAGGAGCCTAAGACAACAAAAATCCAGAATAAAAAAAGTTGTGGTCACCTTGGAGACCAGACAAAGGCTGGAGGATTCTCCCTCTTGCAAGATTTTAGCTACTACATCAACTGAATGTTTCAGGTCTGTTCAGCACAAATTGCTTTCCAAGCCAACTACCCTAAAATGAGAAAGCTTACTCTTTGGGAAGATGCATGACTTTATTTATACAGGCACACACACAGATACACACTCAGTCCTACTTATTTTTGTGACTTCAGCTATTTCTTTTATCTCTGTTATGCTATGATGTTTTCAAAATTTGTTATAATAAGATTTGAAGCTATCCCCGTTAATCTGCTATTAGTGTCACTTAAGTCAGAGCAGAAAGATGCAAAATTTGCCTTCATTATCATTGTCTTCCATGTGAAGGCTATTATGTGAAAACATCCAGCATTAAGTTTAACATCAACCATTCTTTATTTCAACTTTAAGAAATTCGATAATCTGAATAAGCTTTCAGAAAGTGGTTTTTTACCCTTCCCTACTTACTATCTGCAGTTGCCTAATTCTTCCATAATATGCATATCCGACAGCATGTCCAATAATACATTAAAATGCCATTTTATGGTGACATCTATGAATGACTCCATATATTATGCAACACTCTATCCCTGTACATACCCTAACAGCAAAATCAAATATTTAGCAACACCAAATGCTGTTCCCTATTTCTCATAATAGGTCTCATGGCCTGAATGCAACGGAAGCTACAAGATTGTGTTAATATTTTATGTTTTGTGCTATTTTAATTACATTTTAACACATAAAATGTAAGTCAGGTAGAGAAAAGCTGCAGTGATTTTTTTATTATTACTACCTACTGCTACACGGTCAGTGAGAGCTGAATCAATGGAAACTTCCATGTTGACAATTAGCAATCAAGACAGCAACGAACCACAGGCAAGCTGCTAAGTAACATTACTTGTTTTTGCCTTTTTTCGGTAAGGTTGCACCATAAGAAAGCAGAGGCACAAGAGTGATTTAGATGTGCCGTAGCTATAATAAAGGGGACCCACAGAAGATACAAGTAAATACAACCTCTCAGTCTAATCAAATGGGGTTTGTAGTCAGATCTGTAACAAAACAACTGTAACGTCAATCCTATTTTCACTCTATCTAAGAAAGAAAAGCAACAAACAAGCGGCTACTAGATTAACTGGGATTCCTGCATCACCTCCTGGTGATTGTTCTGGTTAAATAAAAAAATCCTAAAGCTTTGATAAAGAGTAAGAGAAGTGTGCTATAACACAAGTTAGAGCCGATAGTGTTAAAACCTCTGGAAGGGACAGGACCAATACTCTGCAGAGCTGAGGATGAGTCCTATTAAGTAAAGTAGTTTAAGATAAGCAACCAGTGCCTTGAGGTACCACTATATGGATCTCTGTTTGCCCAAAACACCTACCATTTCTGCAAGTAAAAAACTACATCGATAGTTCAAGACCCAACAGACAGACACTGCTCACAGTAGGCATGGAGAATGCTCAGACCAGCACTGGCTAATATCTTCTAAGATCCAGAAATGGCTGTCCAGAGCTGACTAGTCAAAAAGTGAAGCTGCTGGTGCCTACACTGAGTCTTCACAATAAAATAAGGTGCATGTTAAGCAGACTTCTGTAAGGGCACTAAAAGCCCTCCATACATATGGCAGTTTGCAGTAACAAAGCAGAACACAAGTGTAATATCTACATTATCGAAAAGCCTCATATCAGAGCTAGTACAGTGGCATGAAGCACAGAAGACTAACCCTCTTCTCAAAAATACCAGTTTTTCCGCTGATGAAAACCCTCAAAGTATTTCCTTTCTGCACCAATAAATAAGAATCTAAAATTAACAGCTGCAGCTAATCAAAATCACAATAAGAGAAGAGTAGGTATTGAAAGCTATACAACTCCTCTGTGTAATAGGATATTCTCCTAGAAGAAAAGAACTCCATACTATTTAGAAGTGCTTTATGCTTTCATAAACTGAAAAGAAAAAAAAATAACCTTAATTTATTGCAGCCTCCACATCCTTTAGAATAAGATCAGAAGTCAGGAAACTTCAACTATCTTTCTTCAATGCCTATAAACTTCTTGGTGCTAGGAACTGACTTTGATGTTTAATCCCATTAACGAAAAAGTAGGACAAACACCTATTTTGGGTAGTTTCTTCCAATTCAGCTGGCATTCTGTAAAACATTTCTACTTCTTCATCACTAAAGAAGTGGTGTATTGTGTACGCAATTCATTTAGAATTAAGTATCTAAGCCTAGCACTTGTGAGGATTTTGCTATTACACATAGAAAAGACCCCTTCTCCCCTCAAATATTACCCTGCGGGGGGGGGGGGGGGGGGGGGGCGGGGGAGAGGGGGAAGAGAAACTTTCATAATGTGACTCTTCCTGCCAAATAGACAAATCCTGGAGTAGCCAAAGCAACAGCTTCCTCCTCTCCTTCATCAAGGTCCTGGGTCTCAAAAAGCCTGAATGGCTGCTACCAGCAACTTTATTCTCTAATGCACTCTGAAATACTGTTCTTCCACTTCTGTTTTGTGGGTCCCCAAAACCTTGTCTTTGGAAAGTCCATTTTGGGTGGCTGCAATGCACCAAATCACTAATTTATATTGTGGTTAGTTTCTGTTTGTTTAAATGGAGGAGCCTCAACAGGCTTGCTGCTTTTCCTCCACCATGTGGTGTGGTGGCTATTTTCTTAATGTGTTTTCTGAATAAGTCCTTCGTCACCTGAGAGATTTAATAACAGAACGTCAGCTATCTCTGGGCCAAGCGCCTGTGTCTCTGAAGTTGACAAAATCAAGTTGCAGTTATGTACATCTTTAAAAACAGTATATAGAGCAACAGCTGTGCATCCCATCCCAGAATGAAGGAAGCAGCATTTGCATAACATACAAAGAAACACTTGTGCAGCAGCCGAGCAGGCACCGGACTACTACACTGCATTGCAAAAAAGATCAAGTAAGTAGAGAACAGTTTCATGTGAAATAAAATATATGATTTCTTTGATTTAAAAGTGGCCCCATAAACTCAGTGCACTGGGTATAAGGAAACACCAAAGATTTTATCATCCCGCTGGTAATAGCAAATTTTGTCAAATACTTGATAAGAGCTCAAGACAAATTACAGTGCCCAGGTAACCAATATGAAATGTGATAGGGGAGAACTGAACTGCTTCCTCCAGAAACCAAGCCTTTGTGAGTATTCACAAAAACGAAGTGAGAAGTCTTTTACAGCAGGCTTTTGCAGAGCAACTGAAATTCAAACAGAAATGAATGCCACAGTTAAGAATCAGAGACTTTTCATCTTCAAGGTCTGAATCAACAGAAAGTGTCTGCTGGGTTTTGGGTAAAACATCATTTTCATGAAATTAAAACTCAAGCTCTGTGTTTGGGGTTGGAGGATGGCACAAGTGATTTTTAGACTCTTACCTTTTCTGATTCATAAGCAGCTCTCTATGGAGATCTTGATGATTCCGGGATGACTTCACAGGATTAATTAATTTCTGAGGTCTAATTAATTCAGGATTGTCATCATCTATGCAGTCTGGTTCAGCCATAATCTTTCTTGGAATGGGATATGGATCTTTGGGTACAGTGTCCTTATTCACAGTATCTGTAAAACCAGGGAAAAACTGCAGTAAATCTACATTGAAAGGCCTTTTAAAGATGTATTAAAACATAAAGGCAGCATATTACATTGGTAAGTTATGCTTTCCCTAGATCAATTTTGTCTGTAGTAAGTAAAGGTTCTCAGAGCAAACACCAGTAGCATCTTTTTAAAGTCGGCAATTTTACAATGCCATCTCCAACAGCGTTCGTCCATGGACTTGGAGACGCAGACTCCCCCCGTTTTTAGAACTAGACAAATAATTTAGGTTAAGAGCATGAAGAGCCCTATTAATTTTAATAAGCCTACTCAGAGAAAGCATTTTTAGATCAGTAATACTGAGACCCTAACGACATTTTAAATACTGACTATATTAAATACTATAAATGTGTACCAAAACCATACAAAGTGCCATTTTCTGCTATCAGTATCATGCCAGCTATGGGGAAAACACCTTCTCTGGATAAGCCCTGAACTGCACTGTACCAAGCAAAAGCTTCTACGTGGGAATTGCCAGATCTGCAATTGTTGGGATGGGGGACAGATTTTTGAGTGGAAAGGTAGATGAGAAAAAGTTGGGTGAGCTTGTTTCTTAAAGGCCATATTTCACCCAGTGAAAATCCACAGAAATCCACTGATCTGAAGGTAATAAAGTCTTGATGATTCATATCATCTGGAAATGTGGCATTTTCCTATTCTGCTATAGAAAATGTATCTATACACCAAATCACAACACTTTTAATCAACAGCTGACAAGTAAACTATAGTTTTCAAATAATTTATACGTGACCATTCATACCCTCTTCCATTAAAAAGCCTCAGTCACAAAAAGTTCAGCATTTGAAACAAAGCACATTCAGAGCAATTCTGCCTCCATTTGCTGTCGTGGAAACCTACACGCAGAATCTGGCACACTGCAATTATCAGTTTGATGAAACATTGGCCCCTCAAACAGACCCCAAAAAAATAATCTCACAGCATGCGGGTTTACAGAGATGAATCAATGGGACATGAAAGAAAAGGCGAGAGACCTCCATTAGCCTGACTGGCAGAACAGCTGAATGCTGCACACTGTACAGTACAGGGCTATGAAACAAATCAGAGAATCACTGGGATTTGCTGTGTATTTTCCAGTAAAAGCTGAATATGCGCTTTAATTTAGATCCCACTGTTACCAGCCCTTCCCTCCCTCTCTCACCCCACAGGCTGTAAAATCTGTCTAAGTTCAGTCTCAGTTCAATCCCTAACTATTTTGTTTCATTAGAAATCTCATATTGTTGCTCAGAGGGTCTGATTCAAAATCCACTTGACTACAAGAAGGACATTGAGGTGCTGGAGCGTGTCCAGAGAAGGGCAACGAAGCTGGTGAGGGGTCTGGAGAGCAGGTCTGATGAGGAGCGGCTGAGGGAGCTGGGGGTGTTTAGTCTGGAGAAGAGGAGGCTGAGGGGAGACCTTATCGCTCTCTACAACTACCTGAAAGGAGGTTGTAGTGAGGTGGGGGTTGGTCTCTTCCCCCAAGTAACAAGAGATCGGATGAGAGGAAACAGCCTCAGGTTGCACCACGGGAGGTTTAGGTTGGATATTAGGAAAAATTTCTTCACCAAAAGGGTTGTCAAGCACTGGAACAGGATGCCCAGGGAAGTGGTTGAGTCACCATCCCTGGAGGTATTTAAAAGGCGTGTAGATGTGGTGCTTACGGACATGGTTTTGTGGTGGACTTGGCAGTGTTAGGTTTGCAGTTGGACTCAATCTTAAAGGTCTTTTCCAGCCTAAATGATTCTATGATTCTATGACTTCCACTAATACTTCAGTGCATTAATACTGAACAGTACCACCATCACCCTGCTTGGGCTGCTTGTGCACTTACAGATGAAGAAGCAAAAGGACAGGACCAAGTTTTCAGCAGATGCAGGGAAGCCACTCTGGCTTTGAATGTGTCCAACAGATCCAGCATAGCCCTTTCAGCTTCTTTGTTTGAATGGACAACATGAATTGTGTTTCATTGGTGCCACATCTCGCACACCGAGTTTCTACGGAGCAAATCTGAAGAGAAACAGCTTACCTGTGTGAGCTGCTCTCAGGGTGGCCCCTGCATTAGTTTTTCAAGGCAAGTATATATGTAGTGGTTTTGAACTCTGTGGGGTGCTAGTTCTCACAGGGACCTCTGAAACTAATACAAAAGTTGCCCACAGTTCACAACTATGTAAGTATATTGCTGTACGTGACATAAACCTCTTACTAACATGGATCATGCAATAAAAATACTTCTGCCATCACCCCTTCAGAGTCCTTCTTGCTTCAGTCAACCAGCCAGCTATCACCACACGTGCGAAGTATACAGGATCATTGGAAAACTGTGGTCAGAAGAAACTTAGAAGATTTCTAATCCAATCTCCTGCTGAGAGCAGGAATAGCTATGAGATCAGACCAGTTTGCTCAGGACTTTACCCAGTAAGGTCCTGAAATTCTCCAAGGCTGCACAGCCTCTGTGGGCAACCCTACTCGCCTATCTTCATGGTGGAGTTCTTCCTTACACCTATATGAACCTCTTGTTTCAATTCATGCCTATTGCCTCTCACCCTCCAGCCGTGCACCATGGTGAAGAGCCTGGCTCCGTTTGCTCGGTAAGTTCCTCCCAGGCATGGGGGGCTGCTGTTAGGTCCCCCCAACCCTGCCTCTGCTCCGGGCTGAGCCAGCCCAGGCCCCTCAGCCTCAGCCACAGCACCTGTGCCCCAGCCCCCAGCCCATCTTGGTGGCCCTTCACTGAACTCGTATCTCAAATCCCTTGCTGTTTAATTGCTTGCCATATAGAAAAACCCCAGTCCCCTCAAAAACCCAAACTACAGCATACTTCTCAATGTATACCATGTAGCACCATGCCATTAATAAAAAGTGCGTGGAAGTCTGTTCTCTTTACCCTAGACACTGAATAAATTAGCTACAGTTTTTTTTCCTGTTTCTTTTTTTTTTTTTTTAAATAAGGACGCAATTCATACTTCCTCATTGTTCACATCAGGCTTATCACAACTAAAACAACTCAAATGTTACATATCCAGCCTCCACCCAAAATAAACCTGCTCTGTAAGTATTTGTTTTTACGTACTTCTCCGTCGGCTCTGTTGCACTGATGGGGCTGCGAGTCTTCTAGAAGCCATTTACCATCGACAGCTCTCCATTAAAGTAAATCTGAAAATAACCTGCTGCTTCTTCAAGACAAGTCCTCCGTTTACTTAGGCGAAGGTGAAAAACGCAGAATTAGCCTACAACTGCCTATCATAAACAATGTACTGTTTTTTTAACACAAGCCCCTGAAAAGGAATTTGATTCAATCATTTCTCAGAAAGTTTGATGTAATATTTTGCAGCACGTAGATTTGCTTTTGGCAAGCCCTTAAAATGAAGTCTATTTATTCTTCTTTCTTCTGTCTCATTTCTATTTTTAAAAACATGTATTCAACTCAGAGGTCAGGAATCGTGGTTTCCTAATGTAACATGAACTCTACTAGAAGCAAACTTGAATGAATAAAACTCCCTTGGGAACTGAAGACGCTTTCCGTGTGTGATTAAGCTGTAAATGATTTCAGCTAGGATTTCCAAATGAAGCCAGCAAAACAGGGCACCCAGTTCCCACTCAGTGAATCCTCTCACACCCTTTGCAAACCTCAGTCTGGCTGAAGGCCACCAACCCAGTCCTGCAGAGTCACTGTGTAATATTATACACAAACAATACAACTAAGATACTGTCATTTCTACCCACACCCTTTCAAAGCAAACATTTACAAAAGCACTGGCAAGTTTCACAGAAAAAGGAAACTAAGGCACAAACGATTCACCGCATAATGGCAGACAGGAACAGAGCTGGCAGCATAGCCCTGGAGTTACATTCTGAGATTCAGGCTCACACCAATAAACCAGTCAAGCTCAATGACAGAATCCCTTAAAAGTCCTTAAACAAAGTTTAATCAATGTTCAAGCAATAACAATTAAAAAAATATTAATTCCGCGAGTGCTAGCGCTCATCACCACAAAAGTTACAACCAATAAAGCTGCTTTCAGATCATCACCAGGTGCAATAGTGGGACATGAATAATCCAATAATCACTTAGCAGGAATATGCTGCCTTAAGAGCACCCGAGAGGCTCCTTTTAACCATCTACTGTTACATGATCAATTGAGAATGCACAATCCATTTCTGTGTTTCCCTGTTACCTTGCTCCAAAACAAAGGAAAGAGATTTGGATTCAGGGGATGTCTTAGCTGAGCTTGGCTCAAGTTTAATACACCCACTAACCGGGCAGGTGCTTCCCCAGTGCAATTGTTGAATTAGCTGTTGCTGCACAAGCAGCACAAAAAGCATTTATCTACCCTATCTGCTCTAGCCTGAGTAACTCTCACAGACTTTGTCCATGACTTCTTACGTACACGTGGATTTTCATCCAGAAAGAAGAGACTGGGGATCCTGCTTGGAAGAGGAATTTTAACTCCTCGGAGCTGCAAAGCAATTTCAATATCCCACTAGACAAAGAAAATGTCTCTGTACAAAAAATAACTTCAAGTATCCTCCCAGACAGAAGTTTAATGTTTTCAGATACAAAGATGCTCTTAACGCAATCAAGAAGTACCATACTGGTACCTCAGTCTTGGAGAGCCGAGACCAAGCGGTCACATACTTGCAATTATCTCATTTATTTTCCTTGGAACGCAGGTAAATTCAGGGAGAAGAGAAGAGACCCTTCAAGTTGATCATATTGAATAGATACAACTGAACCGGGGCATGCCAGAAGCATGCAAGTTACAGTTGGGGGAACATGACCAACAGACACGTTTGCTTCCAATGTTATTTATTTTTCATTGTACCTACAGAGTTTTTTTTCAGCAAAAGTCCCTTAATGGTAGTAACACTGGAAACACACGTGCAAAGAGAGCTACAGACACCCACTAGTGTTTTTAAAAGAATCAAAGTGGATCTTAACAACATCAGGTTAAAGATTCAGCTGCTGCCAGCGCTTTGGCTACAACAGGGCTCCCATGGCTTCCGCAAGAGAGAGAGAAGGTCATGCCAAAGAAGCCCTCATGTTTATATGGCATTCAGGGAACTGCATTTATTTTCTATCTGGTATTCCTCATACCAGAAATCACCCTTTACATCTGGAACCTGAATATAAAAATTCCTGTGAGACACCATATATTTATATTACTATACATATATATGGCATTTTCACCCTTCAAATGATTCCCACAATCATTTCCAGCTGTGAAAGTAAAGGGAGAGTTGAGGCCCCTTAAAAAGCAGATAAATAAATGCCTAAAAATATCGATGAGCGTCAAAATAATAGACTAGTCCAGGATCCAAATTAAGGTTAAATTCACGTGGTTTCCTTTTTGCCTTAATAAATTCTTGAATTAATACCTTCCACAGAAGCATTAGCTCAAACACTGAATACCTCCTGAAGTAAGATTTTATTCTCAAAAAAGCTTCAACATCTGTTCTGAGCTATATTGTAAACCATCAAACGCTATTTTTTAAGACTTACAGTTTTAGCTCTTTAAACTACCACATAGACTTGTGGTTTGTTACAAGTAACCCAAAGGCATTCTTTGAGAAGAAATATGGTTTTACTCTCCCTCTTCCGACTTTGAGAGGAATCGGAACAAAAATTCTTCAGCATGTCTCTGCTCAGACGTTACACAGCCAGCACTGCCTCGCATCGGCCAGCTTGGGGCTGGGGTGGGGGGGAGAAGCAAAAGACCTACTTAAATGCAGAGTGTGCTTTCCAGGCACCATCTCAGCACTGTTTGCACATGAAAGCTCACCACCGCTACCATTTTTATCTATATGCTCTCAGTGCAGTAAGAGGCCCTTGATCAGAGAGACTTACTTGATTAATCCTTGATTATAGATATCATTAATAACTTCCCACAGCTCACCCTTTTATTCAAAGTAGGAGTTCCTGAAAACAGAATACAAAATACTCTTCCCAGCCAAGATGCTCAAGCCAATCACCATCCAAGGAGTTCAGCTCTTATTCATACCGTCTTTCACAGCTGAAAGGGATGACGTGGTTTGGATCATGGCAAAACACAGCCAGACTTCCTGCGGAGGGAGAGGGAAGGACCGGAGAGGTACCGGTGACTACAATTCCTCCCAGCTCCTCATGCAAAAGGCTGCCACTTCCCCCAAGAAGTGGGAAGAATTTTGCTTCTACATCAGAAGAGAAGAGTGTCTTCACCTGCCTCAAAATCAAACACATTTAGGGCAGCATGTACCTACTGTGCTATAAGGATCACTCATTGAATATCATCCTGTTACCAGATTACTTACTGCATTACTATTCTTCAAACAAAATTAAGACCATTAGACTCTTAAACCCTTTGGCAGGCACCTGGCTTTTGCTTATGGCTCCAGACTCACCTTACTGACCTTAGCCAGGTTATTTCATCCCTGTGCGCCCCAGCTCACACACATACAAGGGAAGAGCATCCTCAGAAACCACCATGAGCTTCTGCAAGGCCAGTCTTGCTGCTTCCTGTTATGTACTTTAAAATCTTCAGATCCCAGCAAAATTACGTAAGAAGACTGCAAAACCTCTGTCCATACTACACCAGAACAGTTTAACTCACAGCACCTTTCTTACACTGGGTATCATCAGTTAATGGATCATTAATTGCATGGCTGCCAAAAGACTGACAGACCATGTAGACTTCTCTCAGGAACAAGAGTGCGCTCACTTGACCAGGGCAGCCCAAAGCAATCTCAGTAATGTCAAGGATATGGAAAGAAGCAGGGCTTGCTGGCTTCTGAAGCTGTTGCTGTTGTCACTTTAGAGGACATTAAAATGAACTAAAGCACTCAATCTCTAGGAAATCCAGTTAATGCTTATTTTCTTCCCTTAAGTACTGCTGAGAGTGTAATGTCAACAAAGCACAGATAAAACATCCGAGTACATGGGAAACCAGAAGAAAGAGGGTCATTTTAAAGATGTTTGCATTGGCACTGACACCTTTTAGGAGACAGAGTGCAAGATTTGGGGCAGTACAATTCTCCCAAATGCAAAGAGCTGCTTATGGCTCTCATTCAATTTAAACACCACCAGGCAGTCTCTGTTCCTGTGCTTTGAAGTTCAGTCAAGTCTTGGGTGCTAAGGGAAGAGCCTAGATGCCACTAGAGGCTGAGGGCTAAAGAGCAATGCTGGTGACGACAGAAGAGCTGGTCCCTCTTGGGCTCTAGTCTACTTGGAAGAGAGATGCAGAAAGACATAAACGGCTTTAAGAATAGTTTCACCTTCCACTAAAATTGCCAGGACCAATGAACAGAATTTGTATTCATCCAAGAGAACTTTCCCTTGGGCTGCAAGATCTGTGATGAAGCTCTCTGCCACCAACTTTGAAACCAGCTGAAAGTTAACAGCTCTGCATAGTTGCATTTCTTCTCTTGCTCAGTTAAAATGCTGAGGAGGTATGAGTGCAGCTGTGTAATTAGAGGTGGAAGAAAAAATTGCCTCTCCCCTCCTACTGCAGCAGGAGGTCTCCACGACAGGGGGGTTGTTAAGAGCATTGGGAGGGAAGGAGGAGATGGAGACCTTCGTTCACCACCGCAGGCAGAGACTAGGTCCCTTCTTTGACAGACACAGGCAAAACTTGGATACAGACTTTCCCTGCAACAAACTACCTAGCATCTAATTTTAATACAGGCAGTGGAAAAGACAGAAAGACACACGATGAAGACTAGCATACTGTGAACAGCGCCCACCTTCCCTAAATCCTGGTCTATGCTCAACTCACTCTAACACCATGGTTCCAATCTGAGACTAACAGCAAATAAAGCAGACTATGCATCTTACATCATTTCCCTTCCCCAAAAGTCCTGCATATTTATTAAGGACTTTATATTCTCCATATTAATTTTGCTCAGGTCCTTGTGATCACTGAAATCCCTAGACGCAGTTGGGAATGCGGAAAGCCATTCTGATGTCAAGGAGAAGACCCACTGTTTTGGACACCTCTCATCAAAAAGGCCCGTAGTCATTATATTGCTTTCTTCCTTCAGAACAACAGCATGTCATGCACACACACCCTCCCCTCCATCTCATCTAATGTCATTCATTTGAAAGGAATAAATCATGACTAGCAAAGGCATGCAACTGAATATGTACCTGGCTTTCACCAGTACACTACACAGGTAATTATTACACCACAGTAAACATGACTTTCAGGAGAAGACCACTGAAATTATGCCTCCTAGGAAATACCCTCTGCAGCACAGTTTGCAACTAGATTAATCCCAAAAGGTAACCAGCAATTTATTTATACATGGGTCAATAGTGAGCCATATGCAATTCTGTAATGATGCATTTTTTAAGGAGATGTTAAGACTAGAAAAGCAAATAAAATCAGTTTATACTCCTTGCAGCTACAGTGCACCATCAGTGTTCTAGACCAGCCAGTTTGGACCACTAAATTAAAAATCAGGGCAGGTTTGGTTGAATCAAATTTAACTACAATAAAATATGGGATTTTGTATGAAAACCAAGCCTTGATTCAAAATCAGAAGTCCAAAGAGTCAGAGGACAGTTTCTTCAGGGCTTCACTGTTGCAAAAGTTAAGAACTATCAAACAGTGTCACCCAGTGGTAAAGGACTTGCTGCAGACAGGAAGAGTAGAAAAAGTGGCAGGGGGAGAAGGGGGACCTTCTCCCATAAAGGGGGATGACCCAAATCCATGTTTATATACAAATCCACTAAACTTAAGAGCAAACAAGCTAAATCCCACACCATTTTAGAAGAAAGTCTTACTTCTAAATCATTCTCTTTCTGAAAACATCAGCATTAGAGGACAGTGATTCTTCTATAAAAGGTTTAACACTAAAGAGGTGTATTTCTGAGGGACTGGGGGAAATCCAGAGCAGCCAGCAGCCTGTTATTAATTGGGAGAGCAGAAATATTTCAAGCATCTGACTTGAGATGCTTAAAAGGAGACTGGTGAATCTCGAATGCTCTTAAACTCTAGTACAGAAGACTTCATCAAGATTCTTCCAGGGAAGAGAGAAACACGTCGATAGTGGTTGTTTCTGCACTTGTTCTGTATTTTGGTCACTAAGATCTGGCGAGAAGGTGAGAAAGTAACGTGTGTCCCAGTGAGGCCAAGGAAGATCCAGGAACAAAAGAGTGCAGGTCATGCTCCCTGAACAGAAATACTCTTCTGGATGCTATGATGCCGACGATGATGATGGAGGATCCTGGTAAATATTCAGCTGGGCAGAAGTCTATAAACCAGATATAAACCAATAAGGGTAAGATGACCTTTGACATATATGTGACAAAATTCTGGAGAAGGGGAAGAGGCAGGTTACTTGGCACCCAGGTAAACACGATTGTCACAGCAAACACAGTTTTCTTATTTATAAAGAAAATAGGATGCTAAAAAGCAAATGGAAAAGCAACATCTATAAACTGGAGAACGTGCCCTGTAGAGTCAGTTCTAAAAGCTCTGCCTATTCAATTTTTAAAAAGTGAAGATTAAGACCAGCCTTATTATCCTATAAACAGCAAGCCCAACAATGGTTTGAGAAATTTCAATGACTGAAGATCGGGGCTAGAAAACAAATTCCTAAAGTAAGGCACACACTTCTGAAGCAAGGGGAATAAAATGCTAGATTTACTAAAAGATTTGTGGTAGGAAATCAGAAATGGTTCATTGCATGGAGAGACCAAATTACAGGATCATAATTATCCCCTCTAATTTTACAAATTTATAAATCTATAAATGCAATTACTGAGTGTTTGCAAGGGGGTCTGAAGATTAAAATCTCTGCATTAATCAGGTAATTATGCATTCAGTAGCTACAGCAGCAAAAATGAGACCAAGCAAGCTAAGTATTTCACATGCTGCCTAAGTTACACCAGTGCTGTAAATCCCAGAGTCTTGCCAATCAGAGAGTAGTGGGGCTGGTCAACCTCCAGATTTTGCTTTGTGCCACGTGCTGTTCCTTAGGGCACACCAGCATCCTGCCTGGAGTTACCACAGGATCTGCTGTGCTGTCACACCTCCCCTCCGGGTGTTTCTGAATGACATCTTAAAATGAATTCTACCATACATAAAAGAAGCCAGTTTTCAACAAATTTAAAAACACCGACATAATGAAAAACACACAGTCCACTGCAGCTTGCCAGCTTCCTAAATATATTCATAGGTAGTTATGTAAAAGTTAAGCACTTCTTCAGACCGGGCAGATACATATCAATTACCTGCCAACTCAACAACTCAAGTTCCCTTCATTTTCTAGGAAGAAAGCCCTTTCCTGGGAAGGGGTGGGGGTGGGAAGACAAAAAAAATCTGCACTAGTAAAGATTGCTTTTTTTTCTTCTCTCTTTGGTGGCAAACAGCTCAGCGCAAGCATCCAGCTTCTGTTTCGATTTCTTAACACAAGGAGTATCTTTTCTTAGAAACAGAGAAAAGGAAACAAAAAAATAGTTTTCTTAAACCTATTGCTACTCCAAGCTAACACACTCCCAAGCTTACTCACAGGAAAGAAACAAAACCTTCACCTCAAGGAGTTAGTCCTGGCTCAGGCAACTACATCCACATTCCAGCCTGCACTGTGTCCACAACGAGACACCCTTCCTTGCCCAGACCTGTTTTATCCACTCTCAGCTGGCAGAGGTGTATTTTAGGTATGTGGCTCCTCACTGCAACTCGGTCAAAAAGGACACCACTACAAAGGCAAGGAAGAAAGACCTGAAGGAAAGGCAAAAGGAGGCTAGTAAAACTGATGACCTAATCTTCCAAGAGTGAGGCAGAGCAAGAAATTAAAAAGAAAGGCTCTTCCACACCCTATTCGTGACCTTAACCAAAGGCATGATGCCCTAATGGGTTTAAAAGGAACAAATGGGTGTAAGAATATATGTCAGCCAGAACAAGTCTCATGGAAAAGTATGCTCCAGGAGGCAGGGCATGCATCATATGGGTTTAGGACAGCCAAGCCTGATATACATGAAGCTATTAAACTGCAACAGTGATCAACGGGAGCCCTGCAAAGAACGCGACATGCCACAGCACATTTAGTGGAACATCATCTACTCATGACACATACGAAGAACATCTTGACTTAATATAATGTTAGCTAAGTTTCCTCAACAATTTGATGGAAGAAATGCGAGTTCTGATAAACAAGAATTTATAGAAAACAAAAATTGACAAAAAAGTAGACACTGGGTCACATCTGTCAAAGCTGGTGATGTTTTACATGCTCCTTATGAGCAGCTACAATCAGCAGCTTCTACTGCAACCCCATAAATCGTGAAGCTCTGACACCAGGGCAGGGTTGAGTATCAGTCAGTACACTGCACGTAAAAGGATAACACAGCCTGCCCTGCTTCTCAGATGGAAGGGCACTGTTTTCTAAAGAAACATGCCTCCATCAGAACAGTATATTGATGTGTTGCTCACACAACTGAGTTGCCTTTGGCCTTTTAGCCTCCCTGGAATGAAGAACCCAGAATGTCAACACCTAAAACAAAAGCAGTCACACAAGCTGAGCATGTACACAGGGGAGATTTTAATTTATACTCTGGCAGAAGAAATTAAGTCATGTATGGTGTCAATGGGACTGTTTCTAGGATGTTTGCTGCATCATATTTTTTTTGTTTTCTTAGAAAGGCTTGAACAGGTTCAGGAAGGGAGAAACAGAGCACCACTCCCTAATCCCTCCAGAAAGGAACTGCTTGACAATTTCCAAGTAGTTAATGAAGAAAAATAAGAAACTAGAGGGATGACCCCAGTCTCTCCACAAAGGGATTGTTTGTTGAGCTTGTGAGCTGGTGGCAGGAAAGGAATTTCCTACAATTGTTACCTTTCTGCTTGACAGACCACCTGGAGGAAAGTCTCTGACTGTCCTTCCTCAGCAGCACTCATGAAGAGGGCCAGCTGTGCCACTGGAGTTAGCAGGACCACTTGGCTCTGCTCCTCGCATCCTTCTCCAGGGCTTTTGAGAGGACGGCTCACTTGCTTTATGTGCTACAGAAGTGGAACTGAGCTGGACTTAAACTTGAACTGGAAGAACTCTTAAGTGCGTAAGTTGAACAAGCGAAAAAACCTCAGTAGTCCTAAGAGGCACTACAGGGATCCCCATCAAACTGGTAAAACAAACCACCCGCATCCCAAAAAGTCACACACTAGTTCACAATGGTCTCATAAAGGAAAATAAAATGTGCATATTCTTGTCTCTTCATGCTCAAACAAAAAAGAAAAACCTTAAAGAAGCCAAAAACCAAAGGGCTGCAAAACAAGACTCATGTAGAGCCAAGAAAGGGGCTGAAAGTCTTTGTCGTTAGATGCCTGCAGCTGAGGAACAAAAGCAGTATTAGGTCACAGCTTGGCTCTTGCTAGTCAAGGTTCAAGAAAGCACCGTACAGAGCTTCCAGAGAAAAGAATGCCATTTGTCATTCACATATAGACAACCAGACGGCCATGTCTCTTCCTGAAAGAAGGTGCTGTCAGCCTGAAGAGAAAGGATTTGAAAAAAGCCTTCTCACAAGCCTTGGAGCCCTCTTATTAACACCATTTCGTAGGTGACTCAGCTTACTTCACAACAGGCAGGCTGAAAAGCTGTCCCCTAGCACCAGTTTTAACAGGAGCAGCTTAATTAATACGATGAATACCTATTGATAGGCAATCATAACCGCCAATTGCCAGCTGCACCTCTTCATGCCTGAAGCCAGCCCTGTTCTTTGTTCCTCGGCTAAACAGGCAATGTGGGGGGACTTAGCACCTGCTGGGCCTGCAACCGAAGAGGGGAACTTTCAGGCCAGCAAACTTTATACACTGGCAATAAACTGCATGTTAAGGACTCCTTAAAAATGTCACCATGTGGTGTCCCCAGCAAGATATCATCTTACTGTCTCAGACATTTGTAGAAGGAAGGAAGAAATGGCAAGAGGTGTTTCCTCGGTCCTCTTCCTGCTCTCCTGCAATAGCTAAATGGGCTATTTTAAAAAAACAAACACCAAAAAATTGTAATTAAAATTCCAACAAGCCTATATGACTCACATGTTTTTTTAAAAAGCACACCCCTGTTTTGCAATCAGAAGACGCTCTACAAACAGTCACAGGTGAATACTCGGCACTCCAGTGAACACATCGCACCATGTCACGTCCCAGCGAGCACTGCCTATTGTGTTTCCTATCACTAAACTAATTACTAGTTTTCTCCATGACTGCATAACCTACAAAGACATTATGGACTTATTATAAGGAGAGGAACTGTCTTTGTGATCAAGGGTGAAAGGGGAATTGGTGTTTGTGTAGGTATCTCCTGCATTCTTGATTCCTCGGGTTATGCCTCCCTACAGGAAAAGTGGTCTGCAAATGTGAACGCTATTTCTAAAAAATAAAAGGAGGTGGAAGTAGCCCCTTTCCTTTACTGTAAATTCTTGGCCTGTTACTAGCCACAAAAATCTGAGTAAAACAAACCAACCACAACACTTTCAAACATTTTAACCCAAGTTGCTCAAGTTACTCCATTCATCACAGTTTGTCCATCGCCTTATGACACAATCACTTTCTCAACCTGCTTGCTTAACAAATAGTGGAGAACTCCAGATTACCAAAGCAGAAAATTAACATCAGCTTCTTTTTTTTAATTAGACAATCATGGTTTTCAATGATTCACTGAGAAATTATGTTGTAAAACTGCAAAAAAAATTACCAAGCAAGGGGAATTCATCAAAATATAAAGTGGGACCTGTTCATTATAACGGGCTTGGTCACAACAGAGGCTCGCTCGCTCAGCAGGAAAGCTGCCCCGTAATTACAGTGAGGAACCGAGTCGCGACAGAAGAGAGAAGATCTATTCTCAGCTTTACCAAAAGTTGGATTTGTGATGCTGAGCAAATCAGTGAGGCCGAAATTAATCTGGAACAGGCTGTGGTTGTCAGCACAAGACAGCATGTCAGATACCAAATGCTGAGAGAGCAAAACACGCTTTTTTGGATGAGCGGATCAGTAAGAAACATCATAAATTACGACAACGCTATGCTTTGTTCTATTATAGGCAGAGTTTTGTCAAAAGTTTTGGAGCCATTTCATGTTAAGCACTCTCTTTTATGATGGAACAAATGCTTGTTTTAGAATCAAGAGGCAAAAAATCCAAGTAGGTAATTTGCTGAATGAAGTTTAGAAAATGAAATTTATGATTTTTAAAATAAGCTAAAAAGTTATAGATTAACAGACACACAGAAGAAAATTTAAAAAATATGTTAGAGTTAATAACACATGGGCTGTGAACTTCTTGGTGCTACAGAAGAATGGCGAGGGATTTACGATTCTTATGCCTGAAGGACTGACACCATTCTCACCCCAAGCCTATTTTTATGAATTTCTTCCTTCCCGAATTATTAGTGAAGTCCCTAGTGTTTTCTTTTTTGTTATTTGTCTATGGATTTATCATCTCAACAACAAAAAAAGACACATGAAACACACGCTTTTGTAAGCTGCGCTAGTAAATATGTTCTGAGAAATGACTCCAAGATGAAGATCCACATTGAAAAACCGGAATGAGAGCTGGGAGCCTGAGGGCTTTCCTATCCCACTGATGAATACAGCATGTTCTTCTCGAGCATGTTAGCAATAAGACAGAGACCCATTTATCAAAATCTGTCTTCTTTAAAACAGCATGTACTGCTCAACAGTCTCAGTGCTCAGCAGGGTGTAAATACTGCATCTTCAGCCACTACATCAACGTGAGTTTACCATATACATTAGTGTTTAAGATTACAGCAAATGTTTGCTACAGTTCAGTCCCGTTTCATCAAGATAATGTTAATAGTCATCCTTTAACATGAATGTTAACAAGCCAGCCTTAGCTTTTTTTATAT
The DNA here is from genome assembly GCA_031468815.1 of Morus bassanus. Taxonomy (NCBI): domain Eukaryota; kingdom Metazoa; phylum Chordata; class Aves; order Suliformes; family Sulidae; genus Morus; species Morus bassanus. The sequence goes on along the minus strand of CM062571.1, from coordinate 77,111,591 downwards.
CATCGAGATATATGATGTTATAAACACAGGATTCCTACCCACTACACTGAACCCAGCAGCCTGCCTGCACAGAGGATGTTGTCCCACCTGGTTTAACGTTGATCCCCATAAAGCAATTGGAAAAGCTGCACAGAAACACAAAGGCAGCATTTTTTACTGCCAGAGAGCAATAGGATCCATTTCCAGTTTAGAAATGCATTTGGTTATGAAAGCAAACAGGCTATCAGAAGTCATCCAGGAGCCTTCCCCTGCACAGATTTGTCATTAATTCTTCCTGTTCTCTCACCTACGCCTTTCCAGCACCGCTGAGAGCTGCAACTTCACAGGTACCAATGGCACCAAACTACAACTGGTCAATGTTTGAACATGGCAAACATGGTTTGAACATGGTGTTACCTCAACTAGATGTGCCTCTCATGGATCTTTCCAGCAGATGACAGTTTGCTCCAGCCAGTCCCAAATGAGCCACATTTGAGAAACTCTGTAACAGTGATCAGCTCGTGCTGCACTCGCGTGAGCAAACAGGCCCTGCAAGGAAGCAAAACCCCTAGAAGAGCCAAACACTGTCAGCTGCGATCGTGTAACTTCTGCCAGTGCAACGTACTAGTGCAAACCAGCACGTGGGTCTATCTGTATCAGTATCAAGCAAAGTTATTCCAGTCTGGGAACAGCTGTACCAGCATAAACACAACTAGTGCGGAGAATCATACCACTTCAACCCTACAGACAAAGCAATACAATTTGTAGGAAAAGGTTAGAACCCCAGTAACAAGATTGGACTAAAATGTGCAAGTAGAGAAGTGAAATACCTCTATTAAGGACACTGTCAGAAAAAAAAAAAAATCCCAGTTCCTTCATCTTTTGTGATATATGCAGGCAATGAGGAAGGAGTTATAAAAGGTTGAAATAACAAGGTTTCAATCATTAATATTCAAGTTTCATTAGAGCTCATATTATACATTTATTTTACAAACAGCAATTAGAACCAAAATTAGAGCAACTTCAATGTCCACACACACTTGAAAGAGTCATTATGCTCCACAAGCTTACAGTCTACACAGCGATCCTTATCCCCATTTTATATCTGAAATCTTCCTGGAATCCAGTGGGCTTTGGGACTACAAAATAGGGAAACTTTTGGAAATTTTACCTTTGACTGTCCTCAGCCAATGTTGCGTCCCTCCGGAGAGACATGACCCTCAAGTCGTCCTTCACACAAAGCAATTGTGTGAAGCTCACATTTTCATTAATTCTCTGGTTTAGATTTTCCAGCGAAAAAAGATGTCAGTTGTCACCTTCACCCCCAAACCTCACCTTGCCAGCACTGCTAACCTGTTTGCTGCAAAGTCAGGCTGCATGAGATGCAATATTATGTGTCTTTGAACAGGGTGACAAGTCACCTCCATGAGAGTCCACCAACACGGCATCATCTTGTACGTAAGCTAAGCTAACAACTCCACAGTTTTGGGTTAAACGCCCTCTTTCAAGAGCCATTTGCCTCTCACAAACGCACCTAATTAAACATACACCTCGAGGCCTGGTGGAACAAACAATAGGGCGTTGTGGTTGTACAGGAGTGCAGATTTTGGTTCAGGAAGTACACGTCTGCAAATTAATTTTGATCTGCATCCGACTGTGCTCAGTGTTTTCCTACGGCTTCTATTCAATATAAACATTTACTACCATTGAAAATCCATGCTTCCACGAAAACAATATGCAGTTAAATCCACACAGTGAATAAAAAGTAACAGTAAGACCACTGAAAGTTTGAAGTCAATGGATGAACTTTGCAAGACAGCAGTAGTGGGTTTACTGAAGTGCATGCCAGCAAATGTGCCTGTCCACCATCAGAAGTACCAGCCCTGCTAGTAGGGAGATTAACAGATTTTTTAGTTGTTTCCAGTAGAGCCAAAATGGAAAAGTCTGTAGAGGCTAGAGCACAGGCTCTTATCGGGGAAAAGTGGCTGCACAATTTCAGAGATCTTTAATCTCCCCCAGGGAGCCGGGAGGGGGCATTTCTATTGCTAAAGGGTGCTGACATCCATTTTAGAGAAAACCTCTGAAGGTGTCCTTCAAATACCCCTTCCCAAAAAACTCCCATGGGACAGCTGCATTACTTCAACAAGTGACTTGAGAGGCAGGAGACGACAGTATGTTGAATGAATAAGGCAGACACACGGAAGGCCAAAGCAACACGAATTTCATTCAAATTCTCACGTCTTGCTCTCCCCTTCTTTACATCAGATAAATCAACGCAGTTCAGCTGTAGACACCTTCTATTAATCTCACCCAAGACCTCAGCTAAAAACTGAAGACATCAACCACATGTCTCTGTCTCACTTAAAACCTTTTATATATCCCACTCTAACCCTTGTTTATACAATTATGATTATTATCTAATTATAAACAATGGCTTGATTAAAACATACATATTTATAGAAGCATTCATGTCACCTACCTTTAGGCCTTTAACTGCTGTAGCTAAAATAGGACAGCAAGCTCCTTCTCACATTAGCATGGTTATCCAGAGGGCAAATCAAAGCAGCTATGCTGAACACAATGTCAAATATCATCGCTCTCAAGCAGCTCCCAGGGACACTTGCCTTCCTCCACTGGGGTTATGTGAAGTTCAGAGAACTAAACTGCTTTTTAATAGCAGTGGGAAAGGTCCCTTCAAAAATCAAAATAGTTAGAAATTCCAGGCCAAATCTCATTAACTACAGCAATACTGAACAAATCAAGACTGCCACTGCTTTCTACAATCTCACCAGTATGCCACTCACTTCCAGCTCCACATACTGTATAATGTAAAACCATGGAAAATACTCAGTTTAATCATTTCCTGTATTATTCACCACATTGTTTGTAATACCTTGTGGATTAATTATCTAGATAACAAAATGACTGCAAGTACTATTAATGTCGTCGGTCTGTAGTAGTGATCTAAGGAACCAGAGCAACATGCTCCTGCGATCTACAGCATGAAGGAGGCTGAACTGAGGAAGAACCCATCCTACCTGCTACATACGGGTGAAAAAACCCCTTCCTCCCCATGCAGGAAGGTGACTAAACCATTATGCAACTGTGGAAAGTCCCAGGATTGGGAAAATTGAAGAGAGGAAAGGGCTTTCATACCTGGAAGCCAAACTGTTCAAAGGCACGGAGAGAAGGTTCACCAAGTCTAACACATCTGTGTCTTCATCTGAAATCCAACGAGGAGCCAGAACTTCTTGTCAATCACTACATGAACTTACTATGTAGTAAATGCTATACAATGAAAACTATTTTTAGCCCTGTATGTAGAATTCCAAAGAGTAGTGCAACAGCATCAACGGCTGAACTCACTGCGGAGCCTGGTACTGACTGTGCAGAGGATGCACACACCCCCACCCCTTCTTCCCAAGCACCTAAAGGCCAGAAATGCTCAGCTCCTGGCATGGAATTGGCTAACTAAACACCAGGAGCAGGGCGTGAGTGGAACAAAAACACCGTCATCAAGTGGGACAATCCACTTCATCTAACAGTGACATCTAAAAGACACGTACTCAGGCTAAGCTGGTCCTTTGGGCTGCTCTAAGCCAGTCTAGGCTTTCCGTAGAGAAGAGGAGAGAACAGCACATCTGGGAAATGACCTGTCAGAGCAGGTCCAGTGGAGGGCCATGAAAATGGTCAGAGGCTGGAACACCTCTCCTATGAGAAAAGGCTGAGAGAGTTGGGGTTGTTCAGCCTGGAGAAGAGAAGGCTCCACAGAGACTTTACTGCAGCCTTTCAATACTTAAAGAGGACTTATAAGAAAGATGGAGAAAGACTTTTTACCAGGGTCTGTAATGACAGGACAAGGGGCAACAGTTTAAAACTGAAAGAGGGTAGGTTTAGACGGGACTTGAAGGAAGATATTTTTAGCGATGAGGGTGTTGAAACACTGGGACTCTTGCTTAACCAGGACGCGTTTCTGTTTGAAGGCAATATGAATTGCACCACTGGAAATACCAATGGAAATATTTCTGTTATATCCACGCCACCAAACACAAGTAGCACTTACTAGTTTACTACTCTGGTTTCCAATTTGAGAAATGCCTTTAATGGAAGCGCTTTCTTGAACAAATATCAAACGCCACTGAACATAAATATGCCTGAACTGCATCTGCAAGAAAGCTCTGTTTTTAAATTACCTTTGAGCATGTTCTTAACCTAGAAAGGGAGGGGAGGGAAGAAAAAAAAAAAAAAGAAGAAGAGAGGAAAAGAGGAAGAAGGTCTGTTTTGTGGCATTTTTCTTTCTGCGAACACAGGAGGAAATAGGTGTTGGTACAAGCAGAAAGGAAGACAGATTTACACCTCCCAGTTTCAAAACAAAGTGCTATCAGCAAAAATATTAGATTATTGATGCAGAGAGAGAGGAAGTTGCAAAGCTGCTTAACATTTCAAGAAGCTGTGAGGCTTTTCACTCAGTGCTGTAGCTGGGGAAAATAAAAATATTCTTCGAGTAGGATTTAGTAACTCAATAACAAAAGTCAAATAGATTAAATGCTGCATCTGTTGTTATAATTAAATTAACAAAGTACTGATAGAATCATGCATGTTTTCCCCTTGTGTACCATACCCTGGGCAAAGATGTGCTGTAGCTGTATATATTTCCTGTGTTATAAATTAAAACACAAGCCAAATTCACCCTTCCTGCAATGCTGTTAAAAATCAAGAAATATTACTCCAGGGATAAATCTGGCCCAGAGAAGTTTTTCAACAAAGATGAGTTTCAGAATAAATTCTACAAAAATAGGTCTGTGAGGAAATACTTGAAACATTTTCACTGGTGTTCCCAGAGCACTTGTTTAAAAATATATTGGAACAGATAGTTCCCTGTATTAAATAGGTGGAAAAGCCGAAGACAGTGTTTTAGACTACTCTGTTTCCAGGTGATCAACCTGATATTCTCACAGTCTGGATTTGGGGGTGGGGGAGGGGTGTGTTGATGTTGCCATTTCTTTTTTTTTTGTTTTCAGGTGGTTTTGGGGGGTGGGGAGGGATTGTGGCGGGTTTTGGGTTTTTTTTGTTTTTTTTTTTTTTTAAAAATACCTAAGTATCTGCAGTCTTAAATAAAGGCCATTTTATATGCAGCTCAACTTGGGTAGCAAGAATTGAGGACCTCAGAAATTACAGGTGTACTTGGAGAATCAGACCCATGCATTCAAGAGATTACAAATTTTTACACTGAGATTACACAATCAGATGAAATACTACTATAAATAGCATCTGGTTGCACTCTCAGCTGGCACGAGCTGGAATAGCAGCTACTAAAAATCAATTAATCTTCCTCAGCTTATCTGACTCACTCAGGGAATGTGTACAATTATTAAAATTACAGTTCTCCATGGAGCCGCATATGCAGAAGTGCTGGCAAGGGCAATGGCCTCAGTTAACTTTCATGCACAGTAGCACGATGCTGGAGACCTGCATGAACGCACCTGTAACACTTCTGCAAAAGTGCATCAACGGAAATGATGAAAACAGCCACAAAACACACACAAGTTGCTGAAAGCAATTCATCTCCAGCAATTTGCACAGCTAACAACCATTGTAATCACATTTTTGCAGAATCATGGAAAACTGGGCTGGAAGGAACTTCAAGAGGCCATTCACCCCTTCCTGCCCCAGGGCAAGCTGTAGCACTCCTACACACTCCTGACACCTCCTCCTTCCTTGGAGGATTTTGAGCCAAAATGTTTCACTTTTATCTCAGTCCAGAACAAGATGTGGTTTAAACCCAGTTGCTCATCTCATTTTAAGCTCCAGGTGTTGGCCTTTAATGCTAATAAATACACAGAACATCAATCTGGCTGGCCAGTTCCTAGCTGAGCCTTTGCTAACACGGGGATAGCAGAAGATATAAACAGGTAGGATTAACGTGGTTTGGTTTTTTTTTTGTTTTTTTGTTTTTTTTTTTTTTTTTTTTTTTTTTTTTAGAGCAAGAATCAAACATAGCAGAAATAAAAAAATCTGTTAAACAGATCTCCATTGCAGGAGATATTTTTAGCACATCTGGAGGAGACCACAAAGGTCATGAGAAAATCTGTGATGCTCTCATCAAGGCCATCCTCTCCATGACAGGCACTGGGAGGCAGTGGGTCTGCCCTCCCACTGCCATGCAGAGGAGGCCACTCTGTTCCCAGAGAGCACTGTTCTCTCCAGCGTTGCTCTGACCAAGCCTGTTTTCCATCCCGCAGCTTTTACAAGCTTGTGACAAAGTTCCCTTGCAATGGCACAGGAGCACGTACTTCTCCTCCCCTCTGTTTTCCCACCAGAAAGTCACAGGCTCAGAAGAGAGAAGAGTGTCCCACAGAGCAGACAGCTCCCAGCTCCTCTGCCTCCAAAACCTCCTGGGGCACAAATCCGGAGATGGAGTCTGTGCAGGGAGGAAAGGGGAGGCTGGCAGGGAAAGCCATTAAATGTGCCATTTTGCAAAAATAGTACTTGCATGTGCCTCACCAGCACAGGAGGATTCAGGACCGACAGTGCTACTGATGGTGCTTCTGCAGTAAAGGGAGAAGGGTCTGGACATCAGATCCTAGTCTTAGAAAAGTTTTAAATTATTAAAATACAGCATCAATTCTTGTAACAAGGCGCTGCAGCTTATTTAAAGAAAACAACACACTAATAAGAACATTTTTTTCCTTCCACATCTTCCAGGCATGGCATCACTAGGATCTGTTTGGAAATGTTTCCACTGCTTCTGCCACAGTCCTGAAAACAATTTTGTGCTTGTGAAGAGATGCAGCCCAGCCTCCTCATTGTGATTCTAAACCAGAATACATATTTCTCCTATTTTTTTCCCCCCATATATTTCTTTGCATGCAATTAGTCAGATAAATCATACTCCTCAATCCCCTGGGACTCAGTTTATTCCAATAATTGAGAGGACTTTTTTCTTCTCTGATGTTCTGTTTTTCAGGGCAACATTATTTTTTGTGTGTATGATCCTTTTTCAATGACACAAAACCCAAGGCAAAAGTGTAATAAAAAATGCAACAACTCTCTTGCTTATTTTTGTGGTCTGACATTTTCATTTCATGTCATAATGAGCCTAATCAATCTATCCCATATTACACATATCACATTCCTAACCAGCAGCAATTAGAAATAGATATGCGATTTCTTTCTTCCAGATTTGTATGAAAATTAATGTCACTTGTCACATAAAGAGTTCAGACTACAAAGAGCAACACACAAAACAATAAGTATTTTAATTTGACACCATTCTTCCTGCAGTTCTCAAATCAAAAGCAACAATGTTAAATTCTATTATTAATCCTCCCGCTTGGATCATCACTCTGAATAACGGCATTAATGAGATGGAGACCTGCAAAGCGTTGTCTTAGAAGCCATGAAACATAAAATTGAAACTAAAATTGAACAGTTTGGTCCTCGGGATTACAAATCCTCAGTAAATCACATAATCACCAAGAAAAGGCTGAACTACTGTCTGCAGCGGCTCTGTTCCTTTCTGTACAACTGACAGGCAGAGTATCTCTCAAGTGACAAACCCACAAGTCTCCCCAGGACCCATATTAGAGATGTGGTACCCGTCGTGATCAGGGAGCCGCGCTGGCAGCTTTCCATCCCAGGGCTTGAATTCTCACAGCTGCCTGTTCACAGGACTTTCCTGCTCTCCTCCAACACACTTGCCCTTATTTTCTGAAGGGCAACAAGCACAGTTGTCCCAGTTAAGCAGGACGTGTCCTGCACCAGTTCACACCCTCCCGAACACCCAACTGGTCTCACGCTGGCAGCTGCAATAAAAACAACTGCTCCACTTAGGCAAGGAGCGGCCAGTTGCTGCAACAGCCAGCTCTGCCCAAGCTGATGGAAATGGGAAATGGCAATGTTTCTTCATACTGGTTACAGAAGTCTTGCCTTTAATTTCGCTTGGAAGCTCGTCCCTGCCTGTCGGGTTTGTTCACTCTGTCCGTCAGCCACTTGTTCCTTAAAAAGTTCCAACGGAGGAAAAAAGGATGTAGAAGCTGAAGTAACGCTGAGCTGTTCTGTAACTGTGGCTTATCTCTAGAAGTGGCTGTATCCCACCCAGAGTGTGTTGGCTTACCACCTCAGAAGTCAGAGGGCCGCCCAGTTTCAATTCCCTGTGCTGCCCATCACTCAGTTGCATGCTAACTGTGAAATACAGACTACAACTAAAGCAAGGATGGACACAGAGTACCAAAAATTCAGCGATTCAAGCTCAGCTCTCAACCATCTACTCAGATGTCACATCCATTTCATGAAAACATCTGCACCTGTGTTAATGAGGAGACAAAAAGCCGAGTCTTGCAGATGCACAAAGCTCAAACAACAATAAAACAGGTCACTGCTCAGATAAACTCTCAGGGCGTATTCGCTGGGAAAGACAGCATGAATTTCGTTTCCTCACAAGACAACAAAACAGATGGACAGTAAAGCCTCTTGCAAAATTGTGTCACGAAAAAGCAAGTGACACAATGAGGGATCCAAGACATTTGCATACAAACCTGTTTAAGCTGAATCCCATGTAGTATATGCAGGAGTGTGGGTGCAAGAACCACACAACTGTTTGCTTGCACATTACCTGAATCTTGGACAAAACACCCGTGGCCAGCCATCCTGGCGATTTCCAGGGCAGACTTACGGATGTCTAACAGCTCACCAGCTGCTACTGAAACCTGTGTTCAACAAGAGGCTAAAAAAATACCAGGTGATCTCTTATTAGGTCCCAACTTGCCATTGAACAAAGTAACAAGATAGGCAGGATCCAAGGAGTCTCCTTCATTCCAGCAATCCCTGGAGGCCCAGTCCCTCCAAGAGGGGCAGCAATTACAAAGCTTTCAGTAGCAAACCATTAACCTCACAGTTGCCAAAAACCTAAAGCTTCACTTAGAACATGGAATTTTTTCCATATCCTTCCAAACCTTTTATACAATCTGCATATCAGCAAGTGGAGATTATGATTTTATTTTCATGTAGCAAACTAAATATAACCCTGATAGCTGAGTGAAATAAAGAAATAATTGCACATTTTGAATACTGATTCCCCTCCCAGTATTTTCGTGTATCTTCCAAATGCTGAGTAAATCCAAGCCCAGAGGGAAATACACACTGTGGGCCAGATCTTTCAGCAGGTATAAGTCAGCACGGTCTGAACAACTCTTCATACATAATTATGCTGTCAAATACTCGATGAAAAGAATTGAGTGGATGTCAGCATATGCTTCATGTAAAACAGACAAGAGGACCTTTGTCAGACAAGAATTAAATTATGACTCACTATAGGAACTCTATCATAGGGTTTAAAAGAAAACCACACTTCAAACACATGTGGAGGCCTGAAAACGGGTAAAAAGCATGAGAAATGTCAGCTGAGGTCTGCTCCTTACAAGGAAGGAGATTCAACAGCAAGGGATACTATTATCCACTGCATGCAGAGAACTGGTTTTATAGGAACTGGCAGGCTTGCTGCTCCAAAGCAGCTGCTTGAACATTTAGCTTGAAAGACAGACTATTCCTTGCATATTCTTTGGTGTATTTTTTAGCTGTACTGCTAAACCGCTCTGCTGATGCAGCAGTGCCAAACAGCAACGTGTTTCATACAGGACTGGAGTGCCTTTAGGCTGAGTGAGTGCATGGTAAAAACTGCACGCGGTTTATATGGCAACTGAAGCAGAGACCACAGCACTGTACCAATGCCAGAGGCGCCTGGAAGCTGTCGCGTAACTTTTGAGGACGCAGCCAAGTATGTTCGCATCAACAAGGTGGGTACATGAGCCATTTCAGTGCTAGCTATTTTGTGAAGAAGCCAAAGGAGGAAGCAGTCAGTAAGAGACAGAAACCTGTGCATTCAGGAGAGCAGCAAATGACTCATATACTAGAGATGCATGCAAGACTAGTCCTTGCTAGTCAGAGCTGGGTATTATGGATAATAACTCAAACAGACGGCATTATATAGATACCAGGTTTGCAGCCTACACATCTGCCAGTTTTCTTGCTAGACACTGAAAACCAGCATACATCTAATCACTCACCAGCAATAATTCCCTTTCCTGCTTCAATCTTTTGTTATACTGTTTCATCTGGTCCAAGAGACTTAAAATATATAAATTAGCAATAGCTGATTTTTGCTGGAACAGTGGAACAAAATAACTGATAAATTGAAACAAAAAAAAAAGAGAAGGGAAAAAACTGAAGTTCACCAACTGAACTATTTTCCAAAGCAGTGATTTGGCTTGGTGTGTGATCTTAGACACACACGCCAAGACACAGGTTTTCACGTATTGAACTAATGCTACCTAGAACAAGGGATGTGCTCAGCTTTCCTTTGAAAAGCCCAACACACAAGTAGGTATCTAATAAATAAAGAGACAACTGTAGTCTGATACCATATGGCAATTTCAATCTAACACAAAAATCTTGCTGGCACTGAGGCTGAAGCCAGGCATTTTAAAGGAAAACTACGAGACCTCTCCTGGTGCGAATATTTTATGTTTTGAGAGAAGCAAGAGAATTTTGTGTTTTAGAAGTTACTCCATCAGAAGCACACCCTGTTCTCTTAAACTTTGTTTTAAATTAGGGTTAACCAACTTGTAAGATTGCTCACAAAATCTCCAACCCCTCAAGTAAACCAAGAACTCCTCAGTCAGTACAGCTGTGGACAAGCAGCATTACCAGTCTGGCTTGCAAATGAGAACAGCCTGTTAAAAAAGGCAGAATCACATTTCCATGTGGAAAATTTTAAAATTACTACTACTAAATATAACACCTCAGATTCCCCCCCCCCCCCCCCATTTCATTTACAATAATACACATACGTTCATTTCTGCTTGTTACTTTAGATAACAACAGGTAGCAGAGCCGAAGTCATGTTCTTGTTCAAAATTGCTTGGGGTTTGAGCACTCCCTCCCAGATTCCCCCAGAGGGAAGCAGCAATACTGAGACAATGGGGAAACAGGCAGGCATGTGCTCAGGGGAGAGAGGAATGGGAAATACCTGCATGTGGCTCTCACCCATCTTTTTCAAGGGCCCTGTCAAATTACCTGCAAGGTAGCCAAAATTCCCATACAAATCCGAATTGGGGAGGGGGGAGGGAAAGAGTCAAGTATTAGGATGTCCCAATTTGAAACTATCATTAAGAATTAGAATTATGAACTAATTACATTGGGGGGGGGTTAAAAAAAATCAAGCAAAGAGGATCCATTTGATATGGCACCTAGATGGCAAGGGAAAGAAGCATTTATTCCACCACACTGAAATATTTTATATTCACAAGTCATCGCCACAGTGTTGAATAAAGTGAAGGAAAGTGTTGCTGCTTCTTTCTCGTATCATTCTCTGTTATGGCATCCTCTGCCATCCAAATTCCCACTCCCTCTCACACCTTTACAAAATGTCAGCGGAGTGACTTTCTAGGAATTTGGGCCAAGTTCAAGAATCCCCATCTGCTCCTGTTGGAGAGGAATGAGATCAGACTGTAAATGCGTGGCAGACTCCTAGTGAGGAGACATGCAAGCACAATTTGGACACGTATGAAAGTCAGTACCAGTTTTCTTCATTCAAATGAAAAACTTTAGACTCGTCTTTGTCTCTCTGTAATGAAGCATTCATATATTCAGTTCATTATCCATTTAGGTTAAGTGCATGTATAGGCAAGCACTCTCAAGACACTTCATTAATCTACATTTATCGTAAAGATGTTTAGAATTGTAGACGTGCATGCACAAGATGAGTTTTTCAAGACTTAAAAGCAATTAGGTCTTGAGAAAAGTGGCTTTGGTAGCACATGTTCTCACAGTTATTTAAATTAATTCAAATCAAATATATGTTTAAATCAGCACAAGACTTCTCATTAGACATCAGGGTTCTTTCCAGTTTTAAGAGCTTTTTTGAATTGCTTTGCACTGTGTACTTAGGAGCATGCACTCATGCAGGTAGTCAGCTTGCAGGATGGTGCCCCTTGACAAACCTACCCATGTACCCCCCACAAGTTCAAAAATTGAATTTATAATACTTTATCGTTATACTTGGTAGCATTATGGGAATATATATAAAAAAAAATGCACTTTGTGTCAAAACATCAGTCTTCCAGTGACTTGCAGGAACAAACAGCAGAAATACGCCAACGACTGAAAAGCAGAGAAGCGTCCGCACTCAGATCAAGCACTGGGGCAAACCTGGGTCAGCAACTTCCTGACTGCTGGGAAGGAAGCACCCAGAATAGAGAAAGGCCATAAGAGTAGAAAAGAAAGAATAAGCCACAGCTCCTGAGCAACTCACATTCACTTGTTCATTCATGCTCTGAAGTGCATAAATCTGGAGTTCCTTTCTGGAGATGTTTCTTCCCCACCTGACTGGTTATCACGGTAGCCCAGGGCTAAAGTTAGGAGCAGAAACCTGCATTCATCCACTGGGCACTTCCCAATTTATCTTCATGGCACTCTGTAGAGCTGAGATCAAACTTCCTTATTTCGTAAGACCGGGAACGTTAAAAAAAAAAAAAAAAATTGCAAACCAAAACCAAACAGAAATCAAGCTACTTGCCCAAAGCTGTATGAGAAATTAGGTAGAATTGGAAACTGAAGGCGGATCATGCAAGTCCCAGTTGAACCCTGTAAGATTAGCCCTTCTGCATTTGACCATCTACTCCACTTCTAGATGTGCAGTAATTTCAAATCCTGCCTACTTAAACTCTAACATAAGACTCTTGAATTTTCCATCACTGGAAAAAGATGGCCCTAATTCTGGTGGAGAATATTAGATGTCCTTATAATCCCAAGTGCCTCTCTTGCTTCCATGTATTTATTTTCCTTTTAAGTCCATTTGTGGACTTAAGTCCATTTCTTGGCCACAAGTGTGGCCAAGAAACAATGTGATTACATTCTACATGTGGTTAAAGCCTGAAACCTGCTGTTTTAAAACATACATATAAACATACAGATACATAGGTACATACATTTATACTCCCACATATATATAGCCTTTGTTAATAATCAGATCTTGATGAATCACCTTTATTTGATTTTTTTACAGTGACTCTTGTAAAAAGCAATCCCCAAATGTGCAAACTATTAAGAAAATATGCGAAAAAACAAAGTCAGATTGGCAGACATAAGCTTGTTTAGCATTAATGCCAGAAGATCCCCCTCACTCTAAAAATCTGACATACCGTTTGCTTTATTAGCTCTAAATCAACTATTCATTTAATTTTTATTAAAAATAGGAAGTTAGAAATTAATACAGACTATTTAGAACTGAAGTCATGCAAAGACAGCACTTCTTTTTAGACTTAGAGTTTGGAAGTGAATATTAACTGCACGCTGCTGAATCGCTACAACAGTCCACAAGGCTAGCACTAGAAGTCTGTCAATATAACCATTAAGATTTAATTTACTAAGAGTTGATTAACTCAGGACTTTCTTTTCCACTAATTGAATACCACACAAACTGCCTCCAACTATTACGAGTTTAGATCTGAGGGTATGAGCAAGGAATGACTGTCTTATGCACCATCTAGAATTAGAGTTTCACAGACCAAGGAAATAAAACTTTTTAAAATTGGGAAAAGAAAAAGAAAGGCAAGATAGTGCTTCACCCTAGTCAAAAAGTCTCTGCAACTGTAATTAACTTAGAATTCATGAAACTTTAGTCAAGAAAGTAAAAATGAAAGTCTGACCCTTAAAAAGTAAGGTCAGATGTTCCTTTAATTTCCGCTTACATTTTTGTGAAGCACATGGTCCAAGGTCACAGAAGAGTCTATTATAAGTCACAAATATGCCAACAGTAGAGATCCAAGAGTTTCCCTTCCAAACTAGAGACAATTACCAACACAACAGAAGACACCACTCCCTCACCAAGCCAAATGAAGTGAGCCAGAGCTCTTCATCAGCAACCACATTTAATAAAAATGACCATATAGAGAAAGAGCTCTGCAGCCAGAGCCTGCGGTGGGCACAGCTACTGGTGCCCTGGGGCAATTAACTCTAGCAGAATGGCCTTACAGTCGCGCACACCCCCTACTCACTGTTAGCCTTGCTAACATTTGTGTTTACTACTCCAGCTCAATGCCAATAACTTCACAGTCCTTACCTGCTGACAAGTGCTACCCTGCTCTACCTTCAACCTTCCCCACGCTCCCACAGTGAGAAGGACATGCCTCTTATTCCAAGCACCTTGAACGCCATCTAAACCCATTTTAATCACGCACACAGAGGCTTTCTTCCCTTCCAATACTTTTAGTGAACATAACATTAGAAGAGGCTGAATTTTTCTTTTTTAATCTCGACAAAACCTTTTTCCACTTTGTAACTTACTCTGTAACAGGGCTGCTACACAGCACCCTTACAGGAAACAAGGGTTTTATAATGGAAATGGTGATGTAACCTTAAACACAGCACCATGCCGCATGAAAACCCTGTCATGCTTCTGGAAAGAAAATGCATTTAAAACCTAACAGGCTCCATCATCATCGTAAAATGCACGCACTACTGCTGCATGCTCTCAAAAAGCTTCATTAGATGGGGCTGGGCACAGCAGCAACGACCTGCAGCCTACTCTGACTTTGTACAGTATGTGGGCTCATTACTAGCACCAGTCGTGACAACCTCCATGCTAACAAGGAAGGGGAAATTAAAAATCTGCACTAAAGTAGAATCTAGTTTTGTGATCACAAAACAAATAAGGGAACAAAATCGATGTGAACAGAAGTCAGTGCTGGACGGTTACTCTCACTACTTGTCCATTACATGCCTAGTTATTCTTTGCCTAGCATTAACAGCTACTCATTTCTCCAAAACAGTGACTCTTGTTATCATCCTTGTTCCTTTGCTGTTATCAAACTAGCCTTCCTCTGGGGAAGGTTTATCAGCTTCAGCGAACACTGGCCACTGTACTTCACACAGAATTTAGAAATTTTGAAATTAAGACAGTAAATCACCGCTACCCTCTGCACACAAGAGACAAGTCCAGGCCAGGTGTAACAAATATATAATGATGCTATTTTATTAAATCAGTAAAAGTGAACAAGACTTGGCCTTAGTAAATGTCTGAAAGTTAATAACCCTAGGTTAATAATCCTGATGAGGACTGCTGTTACAAAGACAAAGATCTCCAGGAATTTAACACAGGGTAAGTTTTATTATTAAAACTATACTTACACCTAAAGTGCTCTGGATTCTTTAAGATTTATATAAATGAGAGCCAGAAGACCTCATCTAAACTACATCTAATGCTGTAATAGCCTCCGATTCAGAGGCCGTCAATTTACTCTGTGTTCACAGTGTATGTACAACATACCTTAAAACAAAATAATAAAGAGAAGTAACAGGGAAGAGCTGATATAGCAAAAGACCCAAGCAGAAGCCAGGGCGGGTGGGGGAGGAGAGAAGGATGTTTTGAAGACAAAACTATCTGCCTGCACAATTCTGAAATTATAACTCCCAACTTCCCTATCACATTACTGTGTGCGCTGCAGATGAAACAAAGCAATGCAAAATAACATGGCCATGGGGCCTCTTTTGAAAGGAAAACTCCACCATCATGGAAAGCTAATAAAGAGAATAAAAGCAACAGGCAAGTCTAAGAAAGCAGAGAATGAAAAGTAATAGTATTGATTCAGTAGTTCATTTTTTATTCATGGCTATTCTTTCCAATGGATATCATAGAAGCATTTTATGCTTACTAGGTGCCATCACTGTGCAAACATTTTCTAAAATAAAGACTGATTTATTCTTAAGTACAGAAAAATCCCTTTACCAAGGCATTAATTGGCTTCATTCCCACATCCAAAGCCTGCACAGAAGGACGCATGTGAGAAATAACAGGAATATGCACAAGTCCTCTACAAAAATGTCATCAAGGGAAACGGCCATATGCAGAATTCAGGAACCAAAATGAAGTGTGGACCATGTAAAACAAAGGAAAACTTATCCTCAGTAAAAGCCCTTTGACACTGAAACAGTTTAACAGAAGGTGAGTGCTATAGATGCTGAAGTACTCTATTGTTTTAAATTCCAAAACAAATTATGTTTTCATTTGATAATCCTGGTAATTTGTCTGTCAGTGATCCTTGACTTCTCAGAGCAGAAGACCTGTGTATTATTAACTACCTTTCAAAGGCTTCAAAGGAGGAAAAAAATGCATTCTATGTCCTCACAGGGCAATCGAGAGCTCTATCCAAAGCCCTTCTGGGAACTTCACCGAACAGCAGATGAACACGTGAATTCTTCCCACCTGGTCTAGACCAGTCACCCCAGTTCACTGCAGTTCCTGAAGAGCTACCATCCTCTGGAAGTTCAGCTCTGGCTCAGCTTCACTCTGAGTCACCCTCTAACAGCATTTTTCTTGCCGACTATAAAGGAAGATAGAGACACTTCTGTTGGATGGGTAGCGCTAGACAGGACAACACAGGTCTGTATGAACTCTTAAAGAAACCATCAGGTGGTTATAGCACCGACCTGACACAACACTGAAAATAACACCTGAAAACTGAGAGTTAAAAGATGATGCTTTTTGCATAAACGTGTGATTCTCCCTCTCCGCTTGCTCTTTTATCCTGTCACTATGAAGTTTATACACAGACTACAAGATTCAACAGCAGGATGGCCAACTGACCTGTGCTGGTATCCTGATGGCAGCCCTCTGTATCCTTGAAGCTCTAGTACACAATAAGGCCTCTTCTCTCATGCCTTCAAGTAACATTTTTTTAATTTATTTATTTTCAGTCCCAGTTTTCTAGTACAGTTTTCTATTTTGGGTATAGCTCCAATGTAGTGAATGCATCTCTGTTTATTTAATCACCTAAAATGCCAGACAAATCACAGGGATTCACTGCACTTAGGATAAGACACGTGGCTTTGAAACACTTTACACTGTTATATTTAATTTTCAGCTTGACCCCTGTGATCAACTGTACTAAATATACATCAGATTTTGATCAGAAGTTTCTGCTTCCTAGTTAAAGTTCTGTTTGCATTTACAATGGCACTTTTCCATACATGTGAGACATGGGAAGCAGGATGAGAACCTAAACTATGTACAGAAAAAAATATATGTTGCTGTTTTTTGTTATTCCCAGAAAAACATAGGTTTGTATAGCTTTTTTCTTCCTTAAGAGAAAAATCAATATTCAATAATCAACATGACTGTAAAAAAAGAAAAAACAAAACCCCTAGTTGGATATACAAACCTAGTCGCAGAGCCTTACAGAGAATGAGCCCAAGTGCTTCCCACTTCTTGCCCTTCCTCTTCCTGCTTATGGTTTAAATACTTGCAGTACTTATGTTTTGAATATTTAACCCCAATTCAGTCTATAAAAAAATCCTAATTCAGCTAACAGATTAAATCCCATTGTTTAAACTACAAATTTTAATCCATAATAAATATGCAAACCAAGATATCTTATTTCTTTTGCATAAATTGTTCTCCTCTTTCCCCAGTCACCACAACAGAGAATGTTGTTCATCGATATTTTACTTCATAATCTCATTAGCGGCCACCTCTATTGTCTCCCATCAGTTAGGCTTTCTTTGAGATAGAAATATCTTCAGATACTGCCTGGCAACAATTACAGCAATCATATCCAGTTGGAACTGAAAGTGCTATTTAATCTACTGTGATTTTGTCAATATCAAATATTCAGATTAATAGTAAAGAAGGTGGTGGGGAAATTGTTATGGCTTTGGAAGCGTGCAGTGTACTTGATACCTATTGCCTCTATTTACTGAGTAAACATGCAAAGAAGCATGTGTTTTCCTCCAGCAAGCCAAAAAGGCACGTGAGAGGGTCATAGTGACTGAAACAGGAGACGGTGCAGAAGTAGGTCCCTTGCACCCATGTGCCTTGTGTTCATCCATGCATGCACTGCAGGATGCTGGCGGGAGGTGACGTGGGGAAGCACACACTCAAGGAAACATCCCTTCTGCTTCCCTTAGAGGTGCCATCCTTTACCCTAACTTTTGCGTGGCTGCCCTTGGGCAAATGAATATCATATGACTAATAATATTCTGTGCAGAAGGGAGCCAGGAAGCAGACTGTGAACGAAACCTTCCAAATGGCACTCCAAAAGCCTAAAGGGTACTGGAGAGAGGCACTGGGATAGGTTCAGCAATCTTTCAGAAACCAGAGCCTCACTGGTGCAGCTGACCTACATTCTCCAACACAGCACTGAAGGTCTAGCCAAAATATGCATAAAAAATGGATCCATATCAGCTGAATCTACAACCATCCCATGCTGGTGAGAACAAGTCATCTCCTCTCGTATACTACTCTGTCATGAGCCACAGATGCTACATATGATCCCAAACCACATCTGTTTTAACTTGCATAAGGCCCTTTACAGGCCAGATTGTATCTTCCCAGAACCTCATGTTAGATTGCCATTTATTGATTGTGGTGATGGTGAGAAATCCAAAGTTTTAAATGACCAACATAACCCTCACCTTTGAAATCTAATTCAAACCAGTTTTAGGACTTCCTTCTTATGACTGATTCCCTTTATCCAAGCATCTGTAAGATTTAAGAAAGAAATCATAGCAAGCTTCAATTTTTAAACCTGTTTTTAACTAAGGTAGTCCTTTCTTGAAAGACCACAAAGGTTCTTTGTGATCTGCACATCTAAATATCTTCTTACACAGCCAGGGGCAACTTCTACGTATCCAAAGCTTGCTGTCTGTGGGTTTCAATGTTTTACATCAAGAGCAAAGTACACGCAGTCTCAGAATAATCCCATGCTTCCATTTTTCACTTCAGCTAAAAAGGATTCAACAGGACACATGAGAGGAGAAAACACTGGTGTTGATTTGTATTCTAGAAATGAACAGATGCTAAAAAAGAAAATTCTTTAAGCAGAAATCTTGATTGTTAAATATTTGTAGCATTTTGTACATTTCAGTTATGCTCCACAGAAAGGTTGCTGTAACATGAGCTTTTTGTTTGCTGAAGAGGCAGATAAATTACAGCACCAACTGACCACATAACACACTTATTCAAATTCTTTATTACACATGGAAAATTACTCAGTAGTTCTAATATTCTAAGTGAACACATTTTCAGTTGTTATTCCTATCAAGGTTGCATTAAAAGATGTAAGTGAAAGCAGAGTAAATTCACAAAACCAAAGTGAAACTGATTTACTTAGATAAAAATCACCTGAAGCAGGCTGGGGCACAAAGTGGAACAGACATTTTGTTTATAGATCAAATTTATAAAACTAATTATCTGAAGTTAGAAATTTGATTATTTTTGGTCCTGATTCCAGATTTTAGAAACAGTAGAGTTATCCTTTTTTCTCTCAGTCACATTCCTGACTTCATCACTTTCTCAGCTTTGGAAAGCTCAGTTACTTATTGAATTGAAAAAACTAGTTACTGAATTCATCGAACGAAACAAAAAAAAAAAAATCAAGAAAATATCTCTGAATTTGACAGAAAAACTACTGTCAAATTTTGCTTGTTTCTCAGGAAAACTGCTTCCAACCTCTTAACCAGTATATTTCAACAGGTCACAAGTGTTCAGAGCAGGGAAGGAAGCCTTAAGGTGCTTAGATCAGGGAGGTATGGAAGGTTAAGTTAGCCTGAATATTTCATTATGGCTAAACTACACATTTATTTTAAACTTATTTACAAGTAAGATTTTTTCCCCCATTACTTTTACAGATTTCTAACACAGTTTAAATTAATGTTTTGATCTACACAATCCTAAAGACCCCATATATACATTCAACAAAATACTCAAAGAAGATCTCAAAGCAGACAAACCAAAATCACGGGACATTCCATCCTGAAACAGGTTTTTGCCAATCTTGAATTTACAGTTAGTGTTTAAGTCTTACATCCCCAACAGAGAATCTAAAGTACACTCCTCTGACCTCATCTAGGACAACACTCGCTCCTGTATCACAACACTGGTGGGATGCTTGTACAATAACACAAAGGCACAAACGTAGTGGATGCTTCCAGGCCTCACTCAGTTCCCAGTTAAACAGCAGAGCAGTGAGGACCGCAGCAGTGCTGCTTTACCATGCACCAGGCACCCAGAGCAGGATCAGATTCACATCAGACTTATGTCCAGCAGAAAGTCTTCAAGCTCTGCTCATCTGCATTATTCTTCCCTGGAGAAGTGGAAAACGATTCTTCGAGGGGCACACTGCCCCAAGACCTGAAGTCTTCCTTTTCTTCCTGCTACAGCCCAGCTACCTGCATTTGAGCGATGGCTGCTGCAGGTATAGGATGGCCCCTCTTTCCTGCCTACCTTGTACCCTCATCTTTTCTGGCAACACCAGAAACCACCTGGCTGCTAGATCAGATGGCAAAAGCTGTCCTAACCACCCCGCAGCAGCTGCTGCCTGCTTTTCCCCTCTTCTCCCACCTCCCTACATCAGCCCTGCTCTGTGGGGCTGGCACAGGAGTCAGCAATTGCACAGGGGATGCGAGAGGCAGCTCCACCTTGGGATGTTTCAGTGTCTAGAGCAGTCCCACACAGAGAGGTGGAACCACTTTGTAATCTTGGCCTCTGTTGGCTAAAAAAACACAAAGCAAACTGGGATTGTGTGCTTTTGTGTACACATCAGAATAAAAGGAGGCAGAGATGGTCAAAAAGATACAGCTGCATAAGTGACTGTGGGAGCTTTCAGTGCAAATGCAGAAGTGCCAGGGGGACATGCCAGAGGCTGTGAAGCACGGCAGACAGGCAGCCAAGACAGGCATGTTACAATGAGAGCAAGGATAAAGGCACTGTAACAGAAAAACCTGAACTGGTTTAATAGGGTCCTTCTCCTTATAAAATAGTTATAAAAAGAAATGTGAGATTAGAGGACCAGCTGAAACCGGCGTGCTAATAAAACACAGGAAACCATTGATCTCAAAAAGAATCATTTACTGAATGTCTACAGAGAACTGTGTCTGTAGGGCTAAAATATCTTATCATTTATTAAATTTTTTTAAAACATGTACAGTTCCTTGTAAAAGTCAAAACACAGCAACTGGAGAGAACCCACACCCAAATGATTCTGCAGTGATCGTGGCTTCACTGAAATTCTGAAGGCAGAAGATACTAAAGCTTTTCCTGCATAAATGCAAGACTGACCATTTTAAAAAGCTTTCACAACCTGCCAAAATAACTTAGATGATATCACACCATCTCAAAAACCAGAGGAAACATAAACTCTATATACTTCTGAGTTCTTCTCTTTACTTTTTTTTTCTCCACATGAATGACTGTGCAACTGAGGTCCCTTTAAACTAAGCATCACTAACAGATTAGCCAGTAGCACAGAAAGCCAAGAAGCAAAGCAAGAATACAAAAGGAGACATAGAATTTACTTAACAAGGTCTACAATAGATCCTGGCACATCTCTGCCTCAGGAAAAAATAAAAAAATTGAAAAGACACTTACCACAGGATTTTGTAAATATGGGTTGATGCTCGCATACCACTCAGCGTTACATGCGGTCGCAAAAATTCACTCTGTCTCATGAGATCATATGCATACACCCTAAGTTATAAATTTATGCAAGCTTTTGCCAGAACCAGTCAGACGTTTTTCCTTTATTTCCACAGCTGCTGAAAAGTATTATCGCATCTATACTCTACGATGTCCAAATTTTTCTGGCTTTTTAAAATGATCCACGCTTATTTCAAGCTTGAGCTGGAATGGATGTTTAATTTATTTCACAAAGAGTTTGGTTATACATCTCCCTTTATGAAAAATTTAAATTGTTTGGCTGAGAAGCAGTGTCTTTTTACCCCAAGACACTACTCCAGCAGCAGTTAAGTAAATAATACGAAACAAAAACAGGGAAAGGAACCAAAGTGTTTTGTAACTAACACAGAAGAGGGTTTGGGTTTGTTTTCATAAAGTTCAAACAGAAGAAGTTTTATGACTGAAGTAAAATGAGTGCAAAATGGTTTGGAGAAGGAAGGTTTCCATTAAACAGATCTGAACTGGTTCAACAGTAATTTGAGCTCTGTATGAGCTCACTTTTTGCCGTGCCACAGTCAGCAGCGAAGCAAAAACTTCACAAAACACAGGAGGGAGCTGATGACAGATGAGAGGGCAAGAGGCAATGCAGGGGCCTTCTCTGAAATAATTACTAGCACTATATTACAGCCTGCTATGAGAGAGCCTTTCCCACATTTTAAAAGCTGCAAACGTAAACAGCACTTAAAAGTAAATTTACCTTGAGCAGTAAACCAGGAAATGAAAAAAGTGGGCTGGAAGAAAATGATGGATTTTCCTGTGCCCCAAGGAGCAGCCCTGGGAAGTCCCAGCTCTCAAGAGAGAATCCCACTTGATGGTCACCAGGGCTCTCCATCTGTAAAAAGTGGGATTTCAGGATGATGTTTCCTTTCCCCCAGCCTTTGTTGGCTGCCATGAGAGGCTGCTATCAGCTGCGGCAAACCCCCCTCCGGGACACAGAGAAGCTGTAAGGCAGCTCAGGACAGCTAACGTGCAGTAGGCCTCAACTGCTTTAGGAGTCATCCCCCACATGCACTTCTTATTTTGCTGTGAATCAGAGGTGACTTATAATTTTTTGATAGTGAAAAGGAGCTACTAAAAATGCAATCTTGTAACAACGGTGCCAACAAAAAGCCGAGCCAGGAGACTCTGACAGCATCGGCAATTTATGGGAAATGGCCTCCCAAGGAGCAAGCTCAGGCCAGGCTCAGCGGTGGGTAATGCTGCCTGGAGTTCATTCCTGGCTGCCAGGACCCACGTTGTGCAAGGGCAACCTGAGCACAGTCCCACTGGTTCCTGCAGCAGGTGATGCGGGTGACCCTTTGGAGAGAGAGCCCCACAGTCCCCCAGCACTGGCGCACAGGAGGATGACCCGGGGAGAGTCACGCCAAACCTGCAGCCGACGGGAGCGCGGTGTCAGGGCCACACTTAAAGCACGGTGCGGACGCTGCCCCTGCGCTCTCCCCTCGGGCGGTATGGGAGGGCACCTGGGGACCGCCACAGCTCTGACAGCTGGGCTCTGGAAGGACACAGTAACATGCGGTCTGCCTGGTGGGGATCTAACAAGACACCACTGCATCTCAGGGAGCACGGCAAGTCTCCTTTCTGAGAGCTTAACATTTCAGCTGCAGATCTGCACGTAATCAGCCCAGTATTAGGTTCTGCAGTTAAACCTCATTGGCTGAGCCCGAAGATTAGAGATAAAAACAGGAGATTCGGGAACAAAAAGTAGAGCAAGGCAGTCTGATGTGATGTTTCCCTCCTCATTACTCATCACTGTAACTGCACCTAAAGGACAACCACTTACAGGCAGCATTGACGCCAGATCATTCCCTTCTGTAGAGCTGGGCAGGCCATTACTGGTCTCCACCAAAAAAAGTTGAGAACTACCAGAAACCCCGCACAGGTTTGGAGCTGGGAGGTTCATTCTTCCTGGGGGAGGGGAGGCAAGCCGAGCCACCATCTGCATTGGAAGCCCAGCTGCCCAATACCTGCTCAGATGGTTTAAATTCTGACTTACTGGGTTGAGCAGCACTTGCAGAAAGACCTCACATCAACAGGAATAGGGTTAATGGTATAGGAGGAGGCAAGGCACAGGCTTTGCTGAACAGGAATTTTCCTCTCCAAGGAATTCTGCAGGTGGCATCCCACATATTGCAGTAAATGGAGACAACCCTGGGCAGACCTTACAAGCAAAGTCAACAGGAGTCCTGCTGCAGGATCCATACTTTCTGTATATACAAAGGTGATTTTAAATACAGATTGGCTTGATAAAGGTGACACTCTAGGACACCAGTGCAAACACGTTAATGTAGGGAACCATGGAAGCTGAATAACCAAGATTTTTTGCATATAGAGACTTGCTAGTCAATTTTTCTTCAGCTTCACTGTGGGATGGAAATGTAAATGGAAACTAAGTATTTTTGATAGCAGGTAATAATGACTTAGGAGAGCCTGATTTTTATTTATTACATGGACAAGAGGCCAGACAGAGCATTTAATTAATTAAAGTATTATTGATAGTAGGTAGTAGTGCACTTCTGACATCCTTCATTTTTCCCCCCCCCAGTACAATGTGGTCCTTAGCCTTCCTTTTATGTACAACAACCAAAAAAAAAACCCAAGAAAAAAAAATAATTGTGTAACTTCCTGCAAGATTCAAATACAAAAGCTACTGTTAAAATAAATGAATAAAATAAAAACCAAATTCATCTTCCAACATAGCCAGCCCCATAGAAAGACTAACATACAGATGAAATGGGAAAGAACCTTGCCTAGGCTTTTAAGGGGAAATGCTGTATTAAAAAGGTAAGTTTTGAATAAAAAACCAAAGGCAGGAAGTAGGAAAAAATAATGAGATCCTTATACTCTGCAAGCTGGCCAAATGTATCAACCCCTATTATATTTGTTTTTCATGTGTTACTCACTAGGCATGTTTGTGCACTGGGAAGAATATCAGATAAAACATGTGGTTATTGGCCAGCGGAGATAATACAGCTAGAACGCAAGCTCAAGTCTGCAGCAGCTTTCCTTTATAACTATTTCCTATTTAAGCAAAGATTGATCCTACATGATGTGACAGGCCACTGATACAAAGAAACTGTCTTATGATATGATCCTTGACTGTAAAAAAAAAAAGCCACCACCACCACCAAAACGGCACAGCCAAAGTATATTCACCATGGCCTTACTGAGTTTCATGTCACTGTGTCTAAGTTTCTACTTCATGTAAAACCAACTTCTATCTTTCTGTGATACAACCCAGCAGTATTCTGAATTCAGTGGGTTAGTCTTTCAACCCAAAGGCCTGAAGCCAGTTTACAAATACATAACAATTTGACATAACAAGAGTTTCCTATCCATTCTAATTTTCAAGACTTTGCAATGCACGTCATTGAATTACAGAAATAGCTCATTCAATTACAAAAAGCTTCTAGAAGGAAGTGATAAATGGACATTACACCTTTACAGTTGTAACCAAATGAGGGGACTGAAATACATAGGGTTTTTTCCCCCGTCTTCAGCTTTACAAAATTTTCATGTGGTTCACTGGCCAGAAAGTTAGCAAGAACGAAAGCGTATCTACTATTCCCCACACAGCTACCCACCAAATGACAGTTAAACAGAGCTGAAGGAAATTGGTGTGGTTTGCTTGCACAATAGGCTTTCTAAAAAGGTAGCAACCATGTTGTAAAGCATTTAGACCTAAAGTAGGAAGAATCTAGGACGCTATTCTGATACCCACATCTTAGTTCAATCAGCATGGCTCTAGCAAAACCAGGCTGCAAGAGCTGGGCTACAAGAGCCACCACAGGGAGTTCCCTTAGCGCAAAGCTAAGCTGCAAAAACATCGAGAGACTGTTTCATAACCAAGAAGGACCAGGTCAGGTATTTAAGTTAAATGACCTTCTTAGATTTCTTATATGATATTTAAGTGTGCACTCGCACCCCTTTTCATAAGTTTTGGCTGATTTCAACCAAATTTTTAAAGGGTCTGAAGCCTCTAAGATAGGAAGCTCCCCTAAATTTCATGTAAACCGGTGACTGAGTAATGAAGGACTCCAGCCAGGAGTCCAGGCTCTGACGGGGCTCATTCTAGTACTGCTAGACAACAGTTGCAAGCAGCAGTCCTTTGAAGCACATTAGAACAAAACAAAAACAAAAAACCCAACTCCTCGAAGAATTTGGGTCAACAGGAAATGAAGTGTCAGGAAAACAAAACCAAGGTTTATGGAAGGCAAAACTGGAGGATCCCCACATTGACTACATGTGAACTGGATGACAACAGGAAATCAGTTATGCAGCACAGAGGAGGTCAAGCTTGTGGTGCTGGTATGAAAGATCCATGTAAGCTTATCTCATGCAGATCAGCTAGAAAGTTTACAGCTTCAGTTTGTAACAGAAATACATACGGTACAAACAGATATACCACAAATCATCTCTTTTTTTTATTATCTCACATTACATTTTCTTTCCAGTCTAGTACTGCCATCTGACCCATTTTCTTCCCCAGTCCAGAGATCAGGTCAAAACCTATCAAACATGATGATGATGAAAAATTACCACTCTAACGTGCCTACCTGCCTGCATTCCTTCTAAAGTAGGCATCTTGTAGGATACCTGTGGCTCCTGTGGCACGTTTAAGAATAAACAAAAAACCAAAACCAAACAAAGCCCCAAAAGCCCAAACTATTCAGATTCTTGCAAGAACCACTTCCAGTCATTTTACAAACTTCCTGCCATTTGCCAGTTACATAACTGACACCTACAATCTAAAGCGTCTTTCACTTTAGGGGAAAAAAAAAAAGAAATTATTAACAAATTGTCTTATATGGGATAACGCAACAAGGTCTAACCCTGCTGCAATGAGAATAAACCCAGTTTAAGCCCAGGTCAGTGATTCAGTTGAGGACAAGTCATATCACAAAAAGTCTTTCCAGTTACTGTCTACTTCACCTTTACCTCTCTTGCTTATTTTGTTCATGCCTAGAGCAGAATCAGGCACAGACCCGGATGCATCATCATTTGGCTCTGGAAGATAGATACATGCTTGTACTGAGACACACAGCTTCGCTCTGTGCTTTACGCCCTGCCTATGAAAGGCTACACGTGGAGTCCAGAACGGCGCTGGGAGGAGAGAAAGCCTGGTGCAACCACGAGTAACAGCTGTAAGGCAGCTGGCTTTTATTTAGTGCACACACATGTGTCCACCTTAGCCGGATTTCAGCCGAGGGCCTTTAACTTCTGAAGTTAGGTTTTCATCTTCAGAGCAGCTGGCTCTGGATAAGAAGTTTTATATTCTTAACAAACACTACTCAGGCGAAGGGGAGAGGAGTTGCACTGTACATTCAAGCCTCCCATAAAAGAGACATAGAAGATACGTGCATCAGAAAAAAAGCATTCACAGTAGAGACTACATTGTTTGAGAGTTGAGAGGAAAACAACAGAAAAATCTGATCGTTTAAGCTGACCTCCCTACATTTGAATAGTACGCCGATACTCCCACTCCAATGCCAAACCAACCCTGTAAAATTCAAGCCCTAGATTCCATTATAAACCCTAGGCAAAGATAAAGAAAGCCCTTTTAAAAATCCCCTTCCATTAAGGACTTCAAAGTAATAACACTTAAATCTAGTCTAAGCTTTAAGTGTCCCAAACTTTAACGATTCAAGCTTTTAAACTTCCATTCATCTACTCTTCATTCAACAATTGGTTTACATAAAGATATTTAAATTGTTTTAAAGAGCGCCAGGGCTCACTGTAGGACCTTTTGATTCTCTAGCATGCACTATCACTTATTTACTTTAGCTTTTCCATTAGTCAGGTGCTGGCTAGTTCACATCCAAATGAAACACAAGCACCAGAGCAAACAAGACGGTTACGGCAAAGGAATCCAATTCAAACAACATCCAGTACAGAAGAGATTTAAAAGTCCAGAAAACTAAGAGAAGTTTGCTTTGCTTTTCACCTTTGCATGTTTAGAAACAAAAAATCATCATTAAGAAAGTCTGAAATTCCTTAAACTTATACAGAAATGTCACTAAAAACTCCCCATCTCTTAATTTTCATCAGTGACACAAAGGCATTGACTGAAAACACTATGTATTGCAATTAATTAGATTCTTTCTAAATGCATCTCCGGAAAAGGCGGGGGGCAGAATCCCAAACCCTGTTATAGAGCCACACTGTTCTCCCAAAATGCACAAATACTAGAGTGGTGCAGTAACCATGCGAGTGCCACCACCCCTCCAGCGTGCAATTTAAAGGAGCAAGTACTGTGCTTTAGGATGCATCGTCCTTTACACTAAAAAATAAAGGTCTTGTGATCCAGAGAACTTACCAAAAAAAAAGTTTATTCTGTGTTCAGCCCAAATTGGAATGAAAGTTAACATTTGACAAGGACAGAAGGAAAACTGCAATTTAATGAAACCGCAGTTAGTGACACCCCATAAAACGATGGCAATCACTTGTCTTTGAGTCAGCTACATTTCCACATTTGGTACAACTGCTTCAGGTAACTCACACCAATAATCTATCTCAGAGACAAGCAAAGGAAACCTCTAGCATGATTTTGCTGCAGCTTTTCAAGATGAAGTGTAATTTGCCTGGTGCTCCTCATTTGAACTTCAATGACTTGAAAATTTAATTTGAATTCCAATTTGACTTTAGGAATTTTCTCAGAAGCAACAAGCTTAATGGGGGTAATGCAAGATGCACAAAATTGGCAAGTAAGGTAATGATCATGGCATAACAAGATCCTGTTTTCACTAAGAAGCAGCTTCCTAGGCTGCCCACTTACCTAAAGAAAGGCCTTTACGGGAAGATGATTTCTACATTGGGTGAGTGAGTTTATGCTTGAAATATAAAGTTTATATTATCTTTTTATTATGTTTCTGTTTGCAGTGTTTCATCTTGTTTGTTTTTCTCTTGGTTCAAAGTCCCAAGTTCAAATTCTATCCTTGTACTAATTAGTTATAGCTGTAGGCACGTCAATTCAGACTTTGTTTCTCAATCTGTAAAAGAAGGACAATAATAAATATTTACCTACTTTAAATAGATATTGGAAGGATTTGTTTACCCTGACGCAGTTTGTTTTTCAAATACACAATGACTCTATAAAATTCTAAGCAAAAATTACCTAGTTTAACCACATTAACTGGAATGATTGTAGTTTTTGTAAATGGCTTGTTGAGCTTTCCTATCCTTTCCTTCCTGAGGGATACTGTTTCCTACAGTATGCTTCTAAGCCTCCCATTTAGCAAACCATGATAGCCTAAGCTGAGTTCCTGGCATCTTAACTATGGCAGTTTAAAAAAAAAAAAAACAATACATTGATTACAAAGACATTTAATCTTAACAATCTGAATGGTTGTATTTTAGCGTACAGAATTTTTTTCCAGTCCCTTTCCTGAGGGAAAATACCCAGTAGGAATGGGAGCTCCTTATTTCATTGCTTTTACAGTGATGAGTTATCTTTGATATTCAATGTTTTGTTGACTAGTATGTGTAACCTGGTGCTTTCTAAATCAAATCTTTGCCTGACTTCATAGCACTCTAAACATCTGCACTTAGAAAGTAAATTAACTACATCCGCAGCTGTTTTAGCAGTCAGTTAATCAGCTTCCTATTAGAAAGAAAAACACCCTAAACCAAAGTGTGATTCTGGAAATAAAATAAAGATGAATCTCAAGTCTTGTGAAGCATCAAAACTGAAGAGGAAATCAGCTGAGGCTTCTTAATCGTTAGAGATAAAAAAAGGAATAAACATGCTCACCACTGGCTCAAACTTCAATACTCAATTCTACTAGTCCTGCTGTTACTTGTAATAAAGACATTAAGATCCAATACTAAAATAGGAGGAAGGGGTTGAAATGATCCCTTAGAGCAGCCATTTAACAAAGCGCCATTTTATCAATGCACGCTATGCTCAATTTGATGAGACTCTTCATTAATTCAATTTCAGTCAATGTTGGAAGGAAAAAGCTCTTTGAAAGCACACACTCTTCTACCTCTTCTACCTTGAAGTTAATCCTAAATTCTTGCCTTTCAGCGCACAGAACAGGCATTACAAATGCAGCCCTCCCCCTGTATGCTACCAGGTGATGGCAGTCAAAAGAATTAAGCATTAAAACAAAGCCTTCCATCAATACAGAAAAAACACAGGAAAGTAAAACAGGTGACAGCATTGTGCTTCAGCACCTAGATAGTCTTTTTTCAGATAGTTCTGTGGGAAAAGGAAAAAAATAGGCTCTGAAAAACAGTTTTACTGAAATCTGATATGGGGATGCTTCAGCAATTAAGAATTTTGTACAGCAGACACCAGTTAGCATAGCATTATAAAACCCAGGCATCCTTCTGGGTGCAAAGCTAAGTACATCACAGACTGAGCCGACCACAGTCTCAGCACAACAGAAATGAGAGCCTTTCTCTGGCAGATGCTGTCTGTAGTCATCCCGTGCCAGCAACACTGTGACAACTTTGAAGAAAGGAAGAAATACTTAGCCATAAAAAAATCATGGCAGTGGATTAGGAAGAGACCAGATACCTGAATTACAAATCAAGCAGAAACTTTAGCTACTTAGGTGCCCATCTGGCCCACTGCTACAGCATCCAAAAAATCCCCCGGGATTTAAATACTTCCCCCTCTTTTGAAGTTCTTCACCAAGGTCCTTTAAAAAGCTATACCAGCATCACTGACCACACTGATTTCTGATTCTGCATTTCAAACTGGCCCCCATTTTTAGAGTTGTCTGCTATAAGATTTCGCAATAAAAGTGACAGCAGTTGCAGAAATCTTCTAGTGAAAAGTACTGGTCTAATGTTTTTAAAGTCCTGTTTCCTCTGAAAATGAGATTCACTGTATAGACCTGTGCTCCTCCTCCCTGCAATAATTTTCAGCTGAAGCTGGCAAATGGATTACATTTAGCTAAAGGAACAGTTGTCTTGGATCTGTTAATCCTATTAGTTACCTGGAAACAGGTAACAAGGTTGAGGAGATGCCTTTTTAGTGCTTCTGCAGAGAAAAAGTAGACCTTAACCAGCTGGAAAGTTATAGATCCCTATAGCACACCTTACAGTGTTAACTGTAATGCAATAAACATAAGTGACGAAGCACCTTTATATATACACTGGAAGTTTCAGTAAAAATCTGGCTCTCCAGCAAAGCAGCTGCATTCAGTGCAAAACTGATCTCTGATACAAGAAAATTTTTTACTTCAGGTTTGCAAAAACACTGAGCTGGTGTCACAAAAAAAAAAAACCCAAACCACCAACACATGCCACCTTTTTGTCTCTCTGATGTCCATTCACACTCTTCCTTATTTAAACTGTAAATTCCTCAGGGCAGAGACTGACTCTTTAGGACAGTGCTATGCAGGAAGGGCCCTCAGGCCAGTGGAAAAAGAAAACACATTAGTTGGCACACATTTTCTAACTTGGTGCGATAACTTGTCCCCACATCCTCGAGCAAGGAAACTTATTTTATTCTGCTTACACACTATATTGCCAAAAAAAAATATCACAGTCATTGCACAGTCCATAAATTCTTGGGTTTATAAAGGCAACTTTGAAGGTATGGCACTTTTGCACAATTAGGAAAATGATGTAGCATATAACGCGGCCAGTTGATGCCTCCAACCTCTCCCACTTTTCGCTCAATTTCATCAGTCTCTAACTAAAGAGAAAGCAAGATGGGCCCAAGAACTCAGATTTGAGCCTCCCCCAAAGAGTGAGTGTTTTGATGCAATGGCATCTGTAACACGTGCTTCAGCCTTTTAAATTAAATCCTCCACCTGAGACTGACTGGCATGGACATTCCCAAACTACAGTCTTCATAACAAGCCTCAAGGCTGGATTTCTAGTTGCTGAAATTTCAGAAAAATATTTTTGTAATCTTTTCAATGGGATATGGCTTCACCCCAAGAGATGCATGCTTTCTGCTTTTCCAAGACATTAAATTTCTTGAACTCTAAAGCTAGCTTTCAAGGTATTTTCTGAAAAAGGAAGACTATGTTTGCTCATATTTTGTGTAAGAAATCTATGACTTGCTCAGCCTTCTCATACTTGGAAGAAGAAACAGGTAAATGAAGAGTAATGGGCACGCTTAGACTGTCTTTGGAGAGCCACCCTGCTCGCCACAGTTGCTATGTGTAGTAACAAATAGCACACACAGGACAACCTCCTGCACAGCCAGGGCTTCCTTCCAGAATACACAAGACTCCTGTGCCTGAGCATTTCTGATCAGTTAGCGTGTCGTTGCGCAGCTCACTGTGACAAAGGACAGAGGAGAAAGACGGGAGAGTGGCAAGGCAAGCCATGCTTACTGCTCGCCCTTACCCAGGTAGCAGCCGTCTACGAAGGTCATCTCTTCACCTTGCATAACCTACTGCCAGCACAAGTGGGAAGGCGGTTACAATACACAGCGCTCTGGTTTGCTTCTGCAAAAGGAGGAGGAGGGCCTCAAAGGTATTTCTAAGGCTTGGAAGAAAAAGTTGGTTTACTTTTAGAAATACCAAAAAACCCTGCCTCCCACCCAAATAAAACCCTAAAACCACTGAGACTCTTTTTCCCCATTCTTTTAAGAAATCCAAACCTGGCTCTAAACTTTTGCCAGACTGTTTTCAGGGGGCAGTGGTGATGTGTCAGGCATTATGTGAGTTAAACACATGTATTACAATTTGCATTATATGCCATAGCTCATCTTCAAGGACAGGAAAGCTGGAAAAGCTCTAGGATTAAAAAAAAATCATAATATAATGCAAAGGCTATCATAACCCAATCAAACTCCTCCCTACCCTCTCAAAAAATAAACCCCCCAAATCCCAGCCACTTCAGATGAAAATTGGCTTTCTTCCCCTACCAACAGCCAAGCCCCATACTGCATCTCAGGGCGAGCCTAGGCATCCGCTCTTCCTTGAAGGGCACTGGGGAGCTCAGCTACCACATCAAGTCTGAAGGACATTACAGCAATGCAGTGAATACTCAGTAAGTCATGCTGTCCCCGATGACACTTAAAAGGAAATGGAGATAGCGGAGATGTATTTCAGTTGAAACAGCAGAGCAGTGCACATTATTTGAAGGGCTGCTCCGCAACTTATCCTGCCAGGAAGAAGAAAATTTCCTTTGGCTCAAACTAAACTCCTTGCTGTTCAGAGGTACTAAGCAGTTTTCCTCTGTGGTCATATTAACATGCAAAGCAACTCAAGACCATCCATTCTGATCCCCATCCTTAAGTGCTCTGCTCAGCTAGAGGTGCACTTCACCCATCTGACAGCATAAACTCCAGCTCCCCTGAAATCTTTTGAGCTTGTTTAGAAGCATCCAGCACAGGCACTGGCCTAGATGAGGAATGCAGTTATGCACACACGAATGGTCTTGACCCACTTCTCATCGCATCGTCTTGACTACTCAGAGCTGTGAACTCTGTTTTATTATTAGCACCAGAACAAAAGCCCGTGTATATACATGAGGTCCTATGAATGCCCATTCACTGTACAGGCAAGGAATGAAAAGAATCATTCTATTATTTCCCATCATCATCCTCCTCTCGCCAACCCACCAAAAGACCCACTGAATGCCATCGCTATTGAAATACCTTTGACTGGCAGTGTTTGGCTCCCATTCAGAGCAGACGCCACCGGACCTGGGGGTTAGCTAGCACCAGTGGGCACAAGCATGGTGAACTGAACATCCTTCCAGGATGCACAGGAAAACGCTTAATATTCAAGTAAGCAAAAGCAGCTTAATTTGGGTTTCCCTCTACAAAATAACGAACAGTTTCAAGACTCGGTTTCCCTTCCCTAATATGCACTATACTGCAAAGCAGAGGGACTGCTTCAACCAAAGTCAAACATGAGAGCAGTTTCTCCTTCAGAAGCATTTGTGGGTTTTAGCTCTCCAGCTTACAGGAAAGGTGGGTACAAGGTAAAAAATAAGACCCATCCCACCACAACAAGCTGCCAGGTTGCTGTCCTGGACATTAAAGCACCCCTTACAGGAAGAGCATGTTTCATGCTTCATCATTGTAAAGATAGTTCTCTACAGGACTCCAGCGCAGCTCATACAGAGGGGCAGTACATGCAAGAGGCTGAGATTTGCTGAAGGATGAACTGTAAAACCTCTGTTCTGTCCTGCAGGCACGTAGTACACTGCCTAAAATTGCAGTACAAATGTAAAAATAAAGAAATCGATCTCATCTAAAAGAGAGGAATGTGTCCCACTGCTCCTAAATGACTGCGCTGTTCCTCTCTTTGAAGGAGAGCATGTATCTGCACAAAAGGCAACATTCTGGCTTCATGTTGCCAGAGAAATTTTGAAAGTGTAAGCAAATCCAGGAGTTTTGCTTCTAGGATAAATAAAGCTAAATAAGACAAAGGTTATTGCATTTGTGCTCCCTGCTCTCATCATGAAACTAGGATCCCTGTCCCATCTAAGCAAGCTGATGACCTGCTGAAGACTCAATTAACTGCAAGCCAGACTAGATCTATACTAGAAAGGAAACTGCACCAAGCCACCACAAACTCTGCCCTTTCAGCTATAGACCCCGGCTACAAAATGAGTAACTATTGATTTCAAATGTTAATTTAAAATGTGATACAGACCAGTGGACAGAGCACTGCACACAACTGCTCCAAAATCTTTGTGGCTTATTCTTTTATAGATACAACTTGGAAATGCTGCTCTCCCACCTGTAAGTTTCCTACCCTTCATTGCACAAAACTTACAGCGTTGGCCTAAACACAAGCAGCAGGCTGCCAGCTCAAAACATGTTTTGAAACCGAAGTTAAAACTGTGACAGACTTTGCAATTGCAACAGTCAACCACCAAACACTGTACTATAAGGAAAAGTGTTACTTCAGAGTTCAGTTTTCCCAGTGTGACGAAACACGGAGGTAGCAGGTACCCTCCGGTATTTTCAAGTTACATAGAAAAGGAAATAAAAGGTTCTGTTTGACAACATCTTTCATTTTCTTGCAGATGCTAGCGACCCCTGCTCATATAATCCCTATAAGATTTCTTCCAGAAGAGAATTGCCACACGCAGCTCCCTGCTGTCGTGCAACGCACACAGCCCTTCGCACCAACACCGTGAAGCGGAAGAGCAGCCAGGCAAGGACAGCAGCTACGCAAGTGTCTGTGCATAGCAGAAGTAAGAGCAGCCGCCACTTTTAGAAACCACCTTTAAGAAGAAGCACAAGCCTGGTCTTTCACGGTGGGGATCTGCGCTTGCATCACCTCACCCCACTGTTGGGGTCCCAGAGAGGCAGTCCTGGTCTCACCACAACCCTCCTGACTCCACAAAGCCTTCTCATCCTTTCTGCTGGCACCTGCTCACATGTAACTGTACAATGGGCCAGATGAAGGACCTCCCCAAAGATCCATCCAGAGACCCATCTCTAAAAGCAGCACCCACTACTTAAAGGCAGGTGTAGAAAGAAGAAGAAAAATGGTCCTCAGCATTTTTTTCTCTCCTATGTGTGTTGAATGTTTTTCTTTAAGCACTTATCATTATAAAAATGCCCTGTTCTTCATAGTCTAACAAAGACCAACATGCATGTTGTTGGTGGAAGAGCAGCCGACCACTGATTGCATCACAGCCAGGTAACCAAACTGATTTTCATACTGTGCCTTTTGGACCGTACCTCTTCTCTTCTCCTATTCCTTCGTGCAGGGAGAAGTTCTTTCATTTCAACACTAGCCAACAGCTCAGGAGACATGAGCTCAAGTTCTTGCACCACTGCACAGTTCCTGTGTAGTCATGGATGGCCCATCTTGTGCTTTTATTCCCCATCTGCCAAGGGAGGGTGTCTTCCCCACAGTGGGAAGACACAGCATCCTTCCACTTCAGCATGGTTTTGAGAGGATTAATATAAATTAAGCACACACAGAGATAAGCCTGACAAGAACATGCAAGATGTGGAAAGAGGAAGTATCACTGAGAAACGTAGATCTAGCCAGATAGATTTATCTTTCTCCTAAAAAAATGTTTTTCCTATCAGATTTGCACCTCTGTGTTCAGGTTAGCATGTAACCAATTCCCTTTCCACAGCTGAATCCTTCCATTGGCTAATGTTAAAATTAAACATCAAAACCCCAACTTACATGCTCTTTAAGTAAATACAGATGAGTTGCAGGCTTCTTGCAACATCTCTGTTAAGCTGTAAACCATACTTCCACGGATACTCAAGAACACACCAGGTCTGGCCAAACCAGAATAAACTTTAGACTGGTCACTGAATTGAAGAAGCATTAAGCACATGCTTTTCCCCCCTCCAAAGTTAGACAGTGCATGGATCCTGCTCTTTCACACTTGCTTTTTCCAAAAGTGTCAGAATGATATCAGCTGTGAGTTATGTCTGACATGCTCTTTTTGTGTACTTAGGAGATTCAAACAGATCCAAAGTTGTACAGCACAAAGATGTCAGATACAAAAACGTCTCAGAAAGACTCCGCAAAGCTGAGCACTGAAACTTACTCTGTTTAAAACTAACACAGTGCCAGAACAGCCTTAGAGTTGGCCACACGTATTTAATACTGTTAATTGCATACAAAGATAACATAGTTTTATTCAGTAAAAATTTTTTTGAAACTTTGATGGAGCCAAAGTTCTGTTAAGGCCAATTACTGGTTAAACAGTTCCACTTTTCTTCCCACAGCTAGTAAACAAGAGTATTTGCTTCTATCTTTCCCAATTTTTCTTCTGCTCCAATTTTTAGATTATTTTTCTGTCCTTACTGATGTTATGAAGGGGTGTACTCAAAACCAGTTGTTTCTCAGTGTCACAAGTACAACACTACATAAAAACTCAATGACTCCCCCACCCCGGTCTACGCACTCAGTCTCTCTCAAGCCCGGCTGTTCCCCTGCACGACTCTACCAGACAATCTGCCACTTCAGCAAATGCACTGACCATAGCCACCACACAAATCAGCTTGTAAAGAAGAGACACGTGCACGTGCGAGAAAGATCTCCAAACTGCAGCTGCCACACAGCCCCTCACTTACCTAGTCACGAAGTGGTGTGGTAGGGCAGTTCAACAGTCTCAAAACCTTTGAATGCTCAAGGGTGAGCTGGAGTTCAGAGAAACTTCTTGATTTTGAAGAGAGAAAAAAGATGTCAAGACTGAAAAAGAAGTAAGATGGTAAATTAAGGGATAGAAGACCTGAAGCAGAAAGGAAAAAGCAAGCAGGAAAGTATTTAGAGGACCTGATGAGATGACTCTCCCACCTGTACCCCTTCATTTTGAGAAACATCAACGTACCATTTTACTTAACAATACTTAAGCGCTGGAAGCAAAATACCAACATTACTCTTGAGCATTTTGGACTTTGAAAAACACAAGTGACACCTCACCTGCCAGAATCATTCCTGACGAAACTTCACTGACATCAGTGGAACTACACCAAGCATGAAATTGGCCCACAGTTGCTTTAAGACAATAAAGATTTTGTTTTAGGAGATATTGGGTGTTTGTGGTTCTTTTTAATAAAGCCCAGCAAATAATTGCTTATTGTCCCTGAGCAAATATCGCTGACAATAAGCAAGCAGCTATCACATTCATAGTATACGCTGCCTGTCCATATATTGCTAGGAAAACAGCCATCAGTAAAGCAAGAGATTCTCAGTGTCCTGTTTGTACCACAGGGATATTAAAGCCTGTTTAAATGCCTCTTCAATTGCCCACAAGCAATCATTCCCATTTTTAACAACATTCTTCCACACTCCTACTTCTCTGCCAAGTCAATGAAAGTTAAATATCCTCATCGGTGCTACAGGATTTAGTGCACACATATACGTACCACAGCACAGAACAGCACCGCTGCCAGTTATTCAACAATACTCCCACCATGAACTACACACAGCGACCACATTATGCTCACACAGAAGCATCTTTTCCTCGTTCTGTTGCATTTTTGTTCGACTGTGAGAATTCTCAGCAAAACGCAAAAAGTTCACATGTTCCTCCCTCTCTCTGGAGCTTGCTACAAGCATGCTCTGAACTTACAGGACCAGACTCTGCTCCAACGCCAGCCATGGCCATACACTGCATTTGCACAGTATCAATATATGCCAGAGAACTCATTAAGCTATGAAAAAAAAAATCCAGCGGAAGAAGCAAACAAGTAGTTAGGTTACACAGAGCTCCTGCACTGCACCCCTTCCCCTTGTGAACCCCTAAAAGACATTTACCCATGCGGTTACCCTGGCCAGCCCCACTGCCTTTCCACCCAACGGGTAGGAAAATGTGGATGTTTGTGCTCCCGGCGCCCCTGAGGGAAACTTTGACAGACCCGCACTGGGAGGGATGGAAGCACAGGGAGACAGCACAAGTCCTCGGGGCTCGCCGCGCTCCCAACTTTTACTTTTTTTTAGAGATCTGTAGGGAAACAGCCACCCTCCGCACTTCGCACATCTGAAGTTCAGCTGCTCTAAATTCCCATTTAACAGGGCAGGGCATACAGGAGATAAACCATACCTATATTTTAACCGCTTTTCCTCTTCCCTCTCTCCTTCCTACCCAACACCACACGCCCCCGGCCCCACCAAGCCGCAGCCCACGGACCCCGCCGGGCCGCGGGGATGCCCCGATCGCGATAAGAGAACAGAAGTTGCCCCACCGACAGGCCGACCCTCCCGCCCGGCCCCACAGCCCCGGCGAGGCGGGGGGAGCCCGCCAAGCGGCTCCGGGCTCGGCGGCCCCGGCAGCCCCCTCGCCGCTCCGCACAGCCCCCCCGGGCGCCCCTCTACTTCGCCACTCCCCCCCCCCCCCCCTTTTATTTTTTTGCAGGACCACGATTAACTCCCCGCGTTTCCCCTCACGAAGGAAGGCGCAGAGACGCGGCTCTGCCGCGGGAGCCCCACGGCCCGGGGGTGCCGCCGCCTCCCGCCAGCGGCACCCCGGCAGCCGGGGGAGGGGGTGCGGGGATGGGACCCCCCCCGCACACACACACAGGCAGACACTCGCCGCCGACCCCCCCCCCCCCACACAGCAACCGCCTTCCCTCAGCCACCCCGCGGCTGTCCCGTCCCGTCCCGTCCCGTCCCGTCCCACCCCGCCAGCGCCGCGCCTTTGTGTGAGGAGACACAAAACCTACCTCGCCGGGGCGGCTCTCCCCGCCCGGCAGCGCGGGGGACGAGGGCAGGGAGACCCGGAGGCGCCCGGCGGCAGGAGGGAGGGGAGGAGGGAGGCCGGCAGCCGCCCGCTCACAGACAGACAGACAGACAGACAGATAGACTGACTGACTGCCCGCCCGCCGGCGCGGCCCCGCCACACGCGCGGAGCCGGCCCGGCCTCGCCTGAGGGGAGCGGCGGGGCGGGCCGGGGGCGGGCCCGCCGCTGAGTCACCGCCGAGGCCGCCCGGCCGCCTCCTTTGTTGTCAGGCGTGGAAAAACCCGGGGTGGAAATCCCGAGGGAAAGGGGGAAGGCGGCGGTGAGCGCTGTGGAGCCGTGCCTCCACGGGGCGCGGGGAGGGCCGCACGCGTGGGGTGCCCACGGGCGGCTTTCAAACGCCTGCCGAGGCCGCCGGTCCTCCTGAGCGGCCCCACTCACCTGCCAGAGCCACCCCTTTCTCCGTGGAAGAGGAAACTCCAGCTGCGCCTTCCTTTGAACTTTCCCCGCACGGTTTCTTCTCCCTTTCCGTGGCCTGGAGCCCTGTGTCCCCTGTGGCTGTTTCCACCGGTCACTCTGTAGGAATTACGGTCCCCACTCTGCGAGCGGACCCGTCCAAGAAAGAGGCCAAGAAATCATGGCCAGCCGGCCAAAACATGCCTCCGCATGCCCCAAAATGCGTTTCGTAGTAAGTAATAAGCGATGGAGACATGACAGAGAGCCTGGGACACAACACAGTGTGCACAGGCTTTGGGAATAAACCCAAAAAAGAAAGACCTTTGGGGGTGAAATGTGTATTTATACATTGGTGTACGTACTTTGATTTACTCGAGTTCTTCTGTATATTTATCACTAGGATGATTTTGCGTTTCTTCAGAGCAGATGACTTGAATCACAGCAAAGTGACAGAAGCAACTTGAGTCATCCCAGGGATGGAAAGCTTCAGACTGATTAGATGAGCTCAGTAACTTGAGGAGGTGAACATTCAACATCACTTGGGCTGTGGAGACAGACCCTTCCTCTCCAAAAAAAAAACAACCCAACCCCAAGAAGTCCCTGCAGGAAGGATATTGGGTGCTCAGCAGATGGTGCTATTTCCACCGAATCTGTCCTGAATAACCCACTGCCCCAGCGTGGTAAGGGGAGTGAGTGGGTAGGGAGAAATATGTTTTCTGTGGGGCAAGGCTGAAATTTGGGGTGCTAGTACATACTAAAAGACTGCTCAGGTCTTTGTGTGCAGCTGTTCTTTCACTAGGGAAAAAAGGCAGCCTGGGTGAAACCTAACAAATCAATGAAATCCAGAGCGTGGGTGGCCACTGTTGGTTCTGGTTCAATTTGAGTCTGTTGCCGAGCACCAACATATGCAATCAGAGCTATGCTGTGAACAAATGAAGCGTTATAAAATACTACACGCTCCTCGAAAAGTCACGAACAGCATCACAAGTTGAGCACCCATTTGTAATGTTCATGTTCATAGTGTTAGCCCTGGTTATGGCCAGCCTAATTCCCCAGGCATCCTTTCTTTCACAGGAGTGTTCTGAGATATAGTTGTTCTGTATGTGGAGTCCATGGATACTATATGGAAAAAAACCTCATAAAAATTGATTTTTTTTTTTTATTAAATGCAGTACAATGATGTGCCTAGATGAATGAGGGAGTATAAATATTGAATAATTCCTTGTTCTGTGAGCAACCCTCCATGTGAAGCATGAGAGGGGGAAATGATGTATGACCAGGGAATTGCAAACAGCAAAGAAAGAAAATGAACTGCAAGGCCAGCTGGAATGCTGGATTTCCATATCTTTTGCATTCCTGACCTTACGGGCCTCTCCATATCATTTCTGTATGTAAGCATTAACCATTTGTATTCTAAAGACACTTTGTAGTCCTGATCAAGTCTTTATCTCCATTGCCTTAGACACTGCACAGGCAGTTGTCCCTGCTCTGAAATCTGACACTTTACATCAGTGTTTCCCAACCCTTTCTCAGCTCAGCCAGCTATTTTGCTGCAATATGTACCATCTCCGCAGCAGATCCTGCACATCCACACCTTTAAATGGAATGTAACACTTTGCTGAAGCTACCAAAAATTTCTGGGTATCTTGCCACGGCTTGTCAAAGGAGCGCAGGTATTTTTTATGGTGATTGCTACTTTGTTCCAGCGTTACGTTCAGTTTAAGTGTGCGGTTATGTGGTATCGTTGGCTATACCAGGTGCAGATTTAGCAAAGTCCTTCCCCACACGTACTATCAGCTTGTGCTCCATGAAATGACTGTAATGCCGTGCAACCCCTAAGCTACCATGGTCATATCCAAACTTGAAAACTGTTGCTGGACATAAGTAAGAAAGAGCAAGATTTGGGAGAGAGGCAGAAACTTGAAAGGACTCACCAAGAACACATCTGAGGACTAGCAATGGCTGAGATCAGCCTGTTATCCCAGAGTCTTACTTCCTTACTCAGTGCTTCATACAAGACAGTGGTCAAATGGTAGCTCTGAGTCAAACATCTCACAAGTAATTTAAGGGACAGTCTGTGTCATCAGTTTGCCTGCTTTTGGTGCAAGAGCTGCTAGGTACCCCAAACCTGGGGAGAGAGTGAGTCAGTCCAGCTC
This sequence comes from Morus bassanus, assembly GCA_031468815.1. NCBI lineage: Eukaryota > Metazoa > Chordata > Aves > Suliformes > Sulidae > Morus > Morus bassanus. The sequence continues at coordinate 77,070,410 of CM062571.1, read as the reverse complement.
AGCTCCAGCCCGTAAGTGAGGAACAGGGACACATGAGGAGTCAGTATCATCTCCCATCTGTGAGCCACTCAGGTTCCTCGTGTTCCCGTTTCTTCTTTGAGGCGCATCATTTGTGCCTCATGCCTCTTGACCACATGAAAATTACAGTGCGTGGTTCACGCGATACAGAAATTTGGCCGCAGCTGCATTTTACTCATGACAAGGCTTCTTCCTCCAGCACTGTGGGTACTGAAACTCCAGAAAGCGCTTGAGGAGGCCTCAGGGATCTTTCTAGATGAAAGATATAAATGTGAGACATTACCATTTTATTTTAAACAAAAAGCAGTGTATTGGAATCCAAACCATGAATAAACTGGCTGCACTTTAGAACAACTCTCAGACAGAATGATGCACTGGAAATACTTAACAAGATAAATCCCCTTTTTATTAGCATTATAGCCAAAAGTATATAGTCATTCTGTTGTATAAGCGTCATGGGACGTATGTAGTATGTAGTTTGGCATTTTGGTATCTTATGAATCAAGTATTATGTATTTTAATTGCCTGCTGGTGTTGTATTTCTTTTCGGTCAAACTGCAGAATTAAAAGCAAAATCATCCTTGAATTGCTTGAGTTGTCCTCTTTGTTGGGTAAGGAATTGCATTTTACTCCATGCCAGCACCATACCTGGCCTTTGAGTGTTTCCATAATATAACCTTAAGTAATAATAATAACAATTTTAGTGTGGCAGAAACAAGTGGAGTACAGAGTCAGCAGCTGTGGGATTCCCCTTGCTTAATTTTAGCTGTCTGAAAGGAGACATCTCATCTAAGCAGGTCATGTAGGCTGGGGGAGAGGTAGGTACCTCCAGAAGGAAATTCGTGCCTCCTACCGTAGGTGTCTGTATTAGAATTGGCTTCATTGCTTTTGGAAGTGCTTCTGCTGGTTATACAAGGCAGCAGCCTGACAATCTTCAGCTAGATGCCTTCCTCAGAAATTCTTTAGCTGTGTGGAAGTTCTTTACCCGAAGTGGCAGAATGTCTCCCCATTACCTGCTCCCATTTGTAAACAAGAGATGAGCACTGCCTGTATACCAGTATTTTTATTCCACGTATTATGGAGAAGGACTAACTTACATCATGGGAGAATGTGGTTTTCTTTATTCCAATGTAGCCACTTTAAATGGGTTTTTTCCTAGATTTTTAATTTAATCAAAGTAAATCGACTGGCATGCAGGTTGCCATGAAGGTCTTTCCATGCCATAATTCTGCAGAAACATCAGTTAAGTATCTGAAGAAACATCTGCTATGCACATAGACGTATAAATACATATAGGAGCTGAACAACATGACTTTTGAGTTTGCAGGGGTTTCTTTACACAAAGCCAGGGGCATAAAAAGAGATTTCCTCCAAGTTTTCCTGTGTATTAATAATGAAGATCAGGATGCCACCTTTGTTTCCTCCCCTTCTGAGCATACAGTGAAAGGAAATGGTTCTGGATCGAATCACAAAGAGCAGTGGAAAAAAACAGACTACACTCCACGCTGGCACTCAGAAGTTTAATTATCCAGCATGCTGCATCTTTATGGAAGAAGGAGACAGATAAATCCCATATGTTAATAGTTGGCCCCCTGTGGCTGACCTTTGGCTCAAATATTCCATATTGTGATTAATGTTGCACAGTTGGATCCAAAACATGCTCATTCCCCAGGCTGCAGAAAAAGAGGGGATTTAATTTACCTTCCAACAGCAGAATTTCATTTGATCACTCTTTTGGAGACTGATTTTATCCCTGCCTGTAGGTTGGCCTCTGAAGAGCTGTTCCGTGCTTCCTCAGCTAGGACTCTTAAGACCCAGCTTCTCGTATTGCCTCCACTACTGGCTCGCTGGGCAACCTGAAATAAGTCATTTTGCCTCAGTTTCTGGTCTAGTAGAACAGCAAAAATAACTGTGACTTCCTTGCAGACACAGTTTGAAATTTGCAGATAGAAGACACTAAACAAGGTTCATCTTCAGACAAAATGAGATATCGACTAGAATCTAGAGGTCTCACAAGACTAGGTCAGTAAAACACAGCTGCGCTTGGATCATGGTTTTCTGGCCACCTTCTCCCCTAATCTTGCGGTTCTTATATGCCATAGATTGCGTTTGCCTTCTCATGTCGTTGTAGTAATCTTACATCATTCTAATAACATAAACTGTACCACTGGCCCTGGCACACATAGAGAAGCAGGCATGAAGACTTCTGAGCCAATGTGTCAGTTTGATCCTGAAGGACGCAGGATCTGTGGGCACGATACACATCCCATATATTACACAGTGCACAGCACTCCATGGCACTTTCCTGGGGAAATTGGACCCTCAAACATATGGTAATACGTGGGCTCAGAGTTGTAATGCAGAACATTGTAACAAACAACATGTCACTGGCATCAGCTATAGGGTTAAAGCCTTGAGGTGCTGCATTTAATAATACCAGAATTCCTCCCCATTTGACTTCTCTAGAGTCAGGTCTGACACAGAAAGCCTCATCCGTAGCTAATTAAAGCCATTGCTAAAATTGCCAGAGCCCTCAAGTGAGTTTAGACTGAGCCCTCATTTCTGCCTTCCTCCTAGATGAGATGAAGCAGCAAAGCCTGGTGAAGGCTTGGAAACTGCTCCTGCTCCTGTGGAGATCACAAGCAATTTTGCTTGGACTGGGCCTATGAAGATGTGCCCAGCTGTCTTCCCAGGGATGACACAGAAAAGTCTATAAAAATACAACTGTAATAGCTGGAACCACAGAAAAACGTGAGACAAAGCCTCTGAGGAGGTCTGTCCCTACCTCCAGCCAGGACACATCTGGACCGTGGCGCAGGCTGGGAAAATTTTTCCATTTCCAAGCTGTTTTATTTACCAAAGATGACAGGCTGTTAGCAAACTGTACTAGGGGTGGCCTTATGGCAGTTGGAGTAGACAATCTCGTATCATTCCCCACCAAAGCAAATAATCAAGTGGTCTTTCCCCCATGAAAGGAAAGACAGACAGATAACTCTCTGTGCTCTGAACCATAAAGTACATGCAAATTGCAAGTGGCAAGTAGCTTTTTTCTGGCTTTCATGTGGTGAGATTATACTCCAAAGACTTTCCATGGGCCACATACATGGTTGCAGAGGAACATGCACGTGGATCGAGACTCTACAGCACCTTCCATCACAGGATCTTGAAGTGCTGGTTAAACTGTAAGAAATCAATAACTGTGCCATTTCTAGCATGTCCATCACCAGAATATATAAGCATGTCTAATTTAGAGATGAAAAACTACAGTTTTTAATTTTCTGACAACTGTCAACCCTAGCTGAAGTTCATGGGAGCCTTAGAGATCACCACAACTGAAAATAAAGTGGAAAAAGAAAAAAAAATCATACCTGCTGACATTTGGCATCTAAAAGCAGAAAGTTTAACCTCTGGGTGTTGAGTTCCCTATATTTCTATGTGAGATTTCCTATGCAGAAATCCATGAACATGGGGCATGCAGCGAGTCTTGTGCAAGCTCAAAATCTCAGACCTTCCACATAAGCTCTGCAAAATCAGTGGGTACATGCCCAGCATGCCCAAATAGTTTTGAGTGTGTCCAAGTCCCCTTGCATGGGCAGATTAGCCCTGTTTATCATACTGTGACAGTTTTAGAGCAACTAGCTCTAGCTGAGCACCTAGAAATCCTTAATATTAACCAAGCTGCTCTGGTTTTCCACAAATTCCTAGAAAAACAGAAAAAGCCACAGGACAGCAGATGACTTGGAGAAGTGGTAGAGTTGACAGAGACACCCAAGGCAACACACTGGGCTAGTAGCAATTCTGGGAACAGGAGTCAGAGCTGCTGGTTCTCACTATCCCAGTAACAGGTAGGTTGCACACTGGAGCGCATCTCCACCCCAGAACTGTTTCAGGTCTGTGATCTGCGTGTGACATCTCTGGCTGGCTCAGGCATGTCTTAGGCAGTTGCACCATTAAATTCTGCCTGCATTATCTCTGGCCGTGCATGCTACTAGGACTTCTGGGGTCATTCTTCCTGGGGAAGTTGTGCTAAAGTAAGTTCAAAGTCTCTCTGATTCTTCCTCAGTGAGTCACTCATCATGTCTTCTAGACACATGGGGAAAACTGTGGGAAGAAACTAAAGAGACAAAGTAAATGAGTTAGCATCGCCGGAGAAAGCAGAGCCATAGCCTGCACTTCCAACCATGGCTTCAAAGCCGGGTGACAGCGTACTGTGTATGATCAAGAAGGAAGATATGGGGAACACTGTATCAGAGCCTTCAGCAGTGGGTAATGAAGGCACAGTGTGTACACAATAGATCCATTTCAGCTTAATCAGGTTATGATCTCATCTGAGTCTCTAGTCACCAATTCTAACACAAATAATAACAAAGAGTAATGACAGTAACACAAGCAATTAACAGAAATAGGTTTTCAACTTTTTTCCTGGTTTCCCATTCGAAATAGATCATTGTTCTGTCCCTAACTCTTCATTTTTTATGTCTACCCCCTGTGGTTTAGTAACCAGCTGGCATTCCTTATAAAGAAATCAGCAGGTTGATTGAGACTGTGGCTACCCTGAAGTCCTCTGAGGCTTTCTTATTGACTGACCATATCTTAGATAAGGTTGCCAGTAAATTATAGCTCTGCTTAAGAGCATCTGCCTCAGGGCTGCTCTCCCCTCATTATAAAACCTGATCTAATCCTGCATGTCTCTTCAATTATTGGACAGTACAATTCAAGAAGTGGCTTCCCCAGTGAATGTGAAATGAGATAAACTATTCCTAAGTAGGGTAAACATGAATACTCAAGAGTGAAGCTAAGCATTTCCAGACCAGTCTCCTTTTCATTTCCATGTGGTTTCCAACAGAATAACATATCATGACTCCTGTTAATGTTGACTGTTATTTCACCACAAAACGGAGTTAAAAATTGGATGTCCATACACCTGTCAGTGGAACTACTTGTAAGTATTTCTGTCTGCAAGAACCACGTGTGTGACAATTCAGGTGACAACCCTCGGAAAGGTACTGGATATGTCACTTGCTTTAGACTCCCCAGTCTGCCACAGAAAGCCTTGGGAGATGCTTCATCTCCATGTGAAGATGCAGGAAAGATTTCATTTATGAGATCAATGAATGTCAGAGAGCAAATGGAAAAGGAACAAGCTTATCTTAATATTTTTGCATGTTAGGGACATAAATTATATCCTGGATTGCAGCATGAGTTCAACACATCAGTGCTGATGGAGATGAGTTAGTCCAGCTTATAGCTCCGTGAACAAAAATACTTCACGTTGTGGAAGCATCCTACCATACTGAATAAAAGGTGAATAAAGGAGCCTGTCAGTGCTCCTGTTGGGTCAGTACCTGCTCCACGTTCCAGTAACTGAGACAACTGCCATCGCTTTCTGTGGCCTTCCGCACACATCATAGCACCGATGTCCAGCTTTGCCTGAGCTCTGACCTGTCTTGAACCTTGCCTTTTGTGAGCTCCCTTTCACTGGAGAAAGCATTAAGTTGCATGTTGTCTTTATACAAATCTAAAAAGTATGTTTGAGCACTAGTAGATAGATGACTTTTATTTACAGCTTTGTATTTTCATCTGGATAAATAGGCAGAAACAGAAGGATTTATTTCATTCAGGGGCAAATGTGCATCAAGCAACTAAATTAATGGAATCTGTGAACCCAAGCCAAGATTATATGGCAGTTTGACTCAATGTAACGTTAATGACTTATTCTAATTGTGCATTAAAACCCCAGATTATGGTTTATTCCTCAGCACCTCTTTCTGTCTAAGGGAAGTTTATTACTCACTCAGCTCCAAATACAGAGTGAATTTTGCCGTCTCTGGTGGGAAATGAACAAGCTGTCTCATTGCTGCTATCATCTATGTGTGCTGTTCATAAGATCATTAATTTGTGCCAAGGAGGGCAAACTAGATCAGGATGTCAGATGATAGAAGGAGGAGCGCTCATCTGAGGACATGGTGGGACTACAACCTCAACCTAGGTTGCCAGCCCAAGGAAGCACTGTCTGTCCTGTGGACAGGCGTCATAGGATCCTCTTGGAAACCTCTTTTCTTGCACTTCCTCCTGATCAGTCATAGTATAAAGACATAAAAAGACCATAAGAGTGCCTGCAGTGTTCAGATTACAAATCTGTCTAGACCCATCTCCGGCAGTGAAAAAAAGTAGATGCTCAGGGAATACTACAAGAAAAGGGCAAACATACATGATACCCCAAACACAGCCTCCAGCCACCCACAGCTTCCTGAGCTGGATGTAGATTTTTACTAATTTCTACAAATAGATGTAGATTTCTAGAAATAACTCTCAAGAGATCTTTTTCCCTTGAACCTGTCCAGCCTCCCCTTAAGTTCACGTAAGATTTTGGAAGTATCTTTTGGCAGAAATTGCAAAGCTCAATTGTCTTCTCATGGGAGAGGACACTCTGCTACCACTGATTAGAAATATGTTTTGTAAATGTTAATGACTATCACTTAATACAATTTTTCTTATAGGAAACATGTTCCTACATTCAAAGGAGGCAAACTTCTACAGGCTTCTCTGGTGTTGGATCTCAGCAATATGGTCTAACCCAAGCCCCCTCAAAATCAGCCAGAGATTCTTAATTTTAGTTAGGTCCACAGTTCCTGAATGCCAGAAAAAAATATTCCAAATTATGACTTAGTCAAAGTGAGGTTTAACCTCTCCTAAGTAGCCAGTATCCTTTAATGCAATTCTGGCTTTGTAATACTGCTTTGGTTTCTAGCAGGATTCACCAAAACATTGATTTCACTTCAAAAAAAGCTACAGAGTGTTTCTTAAGGAAAGATGAAAGGATGAATGCTAATGAATGGTGGGTAGGACTGCCCCACTGCAAACAATTATGGAAACAAATAGGTCCAATAAAAAGCTCTGTTCTCAGTTAAATGGCTACAGTACTCATCTAGCTAAACTGTGGCCCCTTTTATCAAAGGATTTAAATCTCGATGACCTCCTTTTAATTCCTTCAAATTTATACCAGTTGTATTCTGGTTTTGATCAGCTATTTACTACTGTGCTATTAACTAAGGCAGAGGTACCCTGTAAATACAGTATACTTCAGTGAAGAGGACTCCCTAATTTATGTGCTTACAGATAACTTCAATATTTACCCGAACTAGATGTGCCACCATGACCCATATAGTCAATATGCATTGCATTTGCATTCTTTTATAATGCAAGTCAGTTGTAGAGTTACGTTCAAATAGACCTCAGGGGGCCCTTGCCTCTCAGCTGTATTAAATAAATCCCCATAGGCACAAAAGAGGAAGAAAAGGAAACAAAAACCTTCCCGCTAGCTTCTCCTGGAAGCATAGAAGTGAAATAATTCGCTTTAGTGTCATGTGGAAATACAGGGTAGAAAACATCAGAAATGAACCTTTACAAAAATACAGTCCTGGAAGTGAAATAGTGAACATCTTGCCTGTAGAGAAGAATGGAGTTTTCCCAGTGTATTGGCTCACCATCACAGCCCTGCAGAAAGCACTTTATCTTTACTCAGACTAAATATCCTTGTACTGTGGAAATCATAAGGGGAAAGTGCACCACTTGGATGGACATAGTTACAGGGTGGGTTTTTGGCAGTAGTTTATATAAACTCCTCTGCCCTGTTTTACTAGGTTGCAAATTTATGTCTTTATTGGTACACATACAATACTCAAGCTGACTCTGATCTGATAAAAGGAGCTGTTTAGATATAATTTCTGGTTTTCTTGCAAAATATTTAAACGAAATCTTGAAAACAATTTTCTTCCAGTTTAAATCAAACATTTTTTCAGGGTTTGTTCATGTATTAACCAAAAACCACACGCCTTCGTAAAACTTTTAACAAATATTTCCATTTAGTCTAAAAACCCATTTCTGGAAAAAACTTCTTTTGGAGATACCAATTCTTCCACAAAAACTGATGTTAGACTTATGGCTATCCTGGGCAGACCCTGTAACGTGAGTGATACTCAGTTTGTTCTTCCTTGTGGGCATCTTATGGGGTCCTCATATGCATTATCCCTGGACAAATGGCATATCCATTGCCTTTCACACCAAGTCCTCCCCTGAGTGTATCTCATTGTCTGTATTCCCTGGATTTAATGGCAGTGGAGTGATATGTCATTCATCTCCTACGATGAGTGGTGTTTTTCCATGTGTCCCTTCCCAGAAAGAGACAGAATGGAAAATCAATGGGGGTTTTTTTGTTTGGATATGTGTTACAGGATGGATTTTGGAGACAGAAGCTCAGCAGTGTTTAGTCATGGCCCTTTGGTTTTGTCCACTGATTTCATTGTCCTGGACTCACAGCGTCCAGAGTCGAGACACATATTTTGTTAGTAATTAAGTGAATGGAAAAAGGATGGCAAAAGTTTGGCCCGTGGCACATTTTGTTTCACAGACTGTTGAGATCAGGCGATCACAGACAGCAAACTGAAGCTCACCACATGTCACCAGCTCTCCTAGGGCCTGCCGTGTCTTGCATACAAACATGATTTTACCAGTCCGAGCACCGAATCTGAAGCCCTGTTTGCATATGACAGTGTATGCCAGATGAGTTTTGTTTTGCAAAATCCAAAGTGGGAATGACTGGAACATAATCAAAAGTCCCTGACTGGGAAATGTTAGATAAATGGTTCTGGTTTCAATCCATCTCCTTTGTTAATCTTATTATTCAATGACTGCTAAGAGTCATCCCGTACTCATTTAAACTAAATGCATAACCCAATTAAAACAATCCTGAGCTATTTAGATCTACAGAAGCAGACTAAATTTCAGTGCTTCTGACATTTTAGATTGTTCAGACCTCCAGAGCATGAATATCTATATTGTCACTTTATCTTCTTTCATCTCAACCATCATTAATAAATTGCACATATGGGTTAGGAGGCTGTCATATTTCGTATGTGATGCAATAGTTCCAGTCAATTTCCTTAATAAACCAGCATCTAAAGAAATTACTGGATATTGAAATCCCCTGGTACAGCTCCGTGTCCGACTACAGGATACAGGACTTAAGTCTGCAAATCCACTTGGGTCCCTGGGATCATGGGAATGTGCAGAAGTGATGGCAAGAAAGGACAGGGGAAAAGGGTTGAGCTGAAAGTATTCGGTCCATCAGCACAATGGCTTTCCTAACAGAGCTGGAGCCTTACCAAAGGCCTGACGGCTCTCTTGCTCTAAGACATAATCTGCTAACGAGAGAGTTCACAGTGGAAGGAAACAAGAAGGAGGTAGTTAGACTGAAACAATGAAACGCTTTTCTCATCAACTGTACTCAAACCCAGCTGCAAGCTGATATGTTTGCTAGGAACCAGCAAGCAAGGTCTTTCCAGGGGATTCTCACAAGATTAAAAACAAGGAATGCTGAAGAAATTAAAGTGAGAACTTGAATAAAACAAAGGCAGGAAACTCATGGCAAACATAGAGCTCAGCAGATAACTCCAAGCATGTAATTTCTTCCATGGATTTTGTACCATTTAAGTTCACAAACTGTTCATGAACAGATTGCAAAATTAAAACAAGCAAACAAATGAGAAAACATTTATTCATTATTGGAATAATTGATGTACAATATGTTATGAGTTAGAGATAATTCTTTGTCTCAAAATTGTATCAACCAGGATTGTGTGACTGTCATAATTTGCACAGCGTAACTTTGTCACACAAGTCAGATGGCTCTGCAGGACTTAAAACCAGCACAATTCATCTCAGCAGTGAACTGAAAGCTTTGATGTATCAAAGGCAGCGGAGGACCTAGTGGAGCTGGAGAAGGTACAGAGAAAGGCAGCTGAAGTCAAGGGGATGAAGCAGCTGCCTTACAAGGAGAGATGGAAAGGCTGGGACTCTTCAGTTTGGAGAAAAGGTGGTTGAGAAGGGGATATGACTGAGGTCTACCAGCTCACAAAGGTGGTGAGTAAGGTCAAAGAACAAAGTTATTCACCCATCCCTCAATATTATAACTAGTACAGCACCCCAAGAGCACCAACTGCTTCTTGGGGGTCCACTGAGCTGACGCACTGCTGCCAAGGGTGCTCTGCCCGGGGACACAACAGCACCAGGAAAGGCAAGCAGGCCTCCCAGATAAAGCAATGGTCGTGGCCAGAAGGTGGTGGAGAAAGACTTGCAACTGGACCATTGATCTGAGCATTCAGGTGTTTCTTATGTCCTTAATCCATTTGGCATGGGGTGACCTTCACACAGGATAACTAACCTGTAACCAAAATGAGTCCAAGTTGTATAAACTTGCACAGATGTGGAAGAATGTGTGAGTGACACCATCATAGATTTGCCCACCTTGATTTTGGTTTGAACAATTCAGGTCAGATCCCACATCCCTGCTCATGTGCTTGAACTAGTACATGGATTCCTTGCTAGTCACGCAGGAGCTGGGCTTCCCAGCGTCAGAAATGCTATGAATTAAAAGTGGTAGAATGAGTAGAATTCTACTACTTTCATTAGTAGAATGAAAGAAACTCAGAAAGACAGTAAATTTAATTGCTGCGTGCACAAAGGCTCGGCTATAGGACATTTTTGTGCCCATCTCTTTGGTCAGTAGCAGACATCAAGGGCAAGGAGTTCATTAATCAGCATGCAGCCCTCCACACTGTGTTTTAGCTTCTCAGTTTGCTCTCCTGCTTTCCTGCTTTCCTGACATGGCTTTAAATTCACACAGTACTGATGAAGCTACTTGTCTTTCTCACCCACGCCTTCTCCTTTCACTCCCTGTGCCCTTTCACACTCTGAATATGCATTTGAACCTGGCAGACATGGGTCCCTGCTCTGTGGCAGGGCCTTGACTTTCTTTCTTCCTTTTTTATTTTTTCTTCTTTTGCACTTGCAGATGACTGTGGGTGTGATTTTCTGTCATCAGTTATACAGGAGTATAATTGGTGCCTCTCAGAGGGCTTAGCAAAACTGCAGGCACTGCTTCATTTGTGCCCAGTTCTAGGAAACAAAACGCACCTGCAATTATGTATCCATGGGTGCAAATTAAAAGGATAATGCTTAGACAAGACTGGGAATTTTCCAGTGAGGTGGCTTTTTGCTGGGAAACAAAGAAAACAAAACTGATCTACCTGTGCTGACAGTCTTTTTGTGAGAATGTTCACACCAGTTTCAACAATGATGGCGCTTCTGGGAACAACCACACAAAATGAAAATCTCCTTTTCCCACCTCAGAATAGCAAGAACTCAGAATTTAGAGCATTTACTTAAGATGTGGGTGCCAATGTCAAATTTCACTTGGCTTAATTCAGAACAAGTAATTGGTTCTGAAGTCTCACATCTCCAGTGCATGCCCTGCCTGCAAGGCTACCAATGATTCCTTCACAATGTCTTTGAAGTTGTGTCATCTAAAATATTGAGTCAACTCTAGGAAGTCTGGCTGACTCCACCTTAGTACTCACAGGGCTTACGAAGTTAAGACTGAGGGTCACAGCTGGGTCTTCATTTAGACAGGGCGAAGTCCCAGATGGTGCACACCCAAGTCTTTCTGACAAGCCATAAATGACTGAGTTGAGGTTCCAGGTGATTGCCTTCCTCTAAGCGTTGGCTTAGGGCTTTGGAGGTGTTCATACTGAGCAAAAAAGCTCCCAATAGTCTTCACACCTTGTGCAGTTACCTAAAAAAATACTATCTTCAGACAAAGCCCAGACACCTGACTTCAGAAGAAACCCTTCAGACTGAAAATGGTATAAAACTTTTCAAACCCTAACACATTATGCATTCCCTTTCCATGCTGCAGCACAGCTGAGGTGAGGAGATGAGGCCAAGGCAGGGAGTGAGACATCTCTCACAAAATTTTGCTGATGCAGATCCTTCATCATGGATGTCCTTTCTTAGATTCAAGAGTGCTACTCCACAGCCAGGACCGGGTACCAGAGCACTTTCCCCCACTGAAGCTGCAGACTAGTCCTGACCTATTTGTAAATATGGTGGTGAAAAGCTTTGGTAAAAGAACAAGGAGTTTGGAAGGACTTTTTCTGTGGTAAAAGCCTTTTAAGTCTAAAGAACTAATCTGAACAGGATGAATCTTAACTTGGCCACTGCTGAGTCCTCTGAGCTTCATTGCTCAGTGACAGATGACATTTCTCCTCCAGCCTTGTTGAAAAAGAACAGCACTAAATTGAAGCTCTGTCTCATCCTGCTTCATTAGAACATAATGAGGCAAAATTACAAGGTTTGCTGGCACCACTCAGCAATTCAACACCTTAATCGTCCTCAAAGCCAGCAAAGTAAGAGAGCTACCAGCCCCTCCTGCAGCACCTGGCACTGGCTTGGGGTCCGTGCAGATCTACTGAGGCTTTTCTAAGGGGTCTGCCATCATGATAGCGTCTGGCATACTAACAAAATCAGAAATAGCCCCAAATGGACCAGGGGCAAACAGGGCAGATGTAGCAGCTGAAAGACTCTGAAGCGGAGCTGCTCTGGCATTGCCATTCCTAAGGGCTGCAAGGGGCGTTAATGGGCCCCATGTGCTACAGGAATGCAAAGCTCTGCGTGGGCCAGGAGATTTATGGTCTTGACATTGGGGGGACTTCCTGACTGAGAGCTAATTGCTTTGGGCTGTTAGTGTCTCTGCTTTGAATTACTGTAACTTTATTGAACAGTAAACCTAAGGGAGCAGCAAGCCAAAGATGGACGGTCGTTGTGTGTAAGATGCCACTGGTTTAACCTCCCATTTCTGAGGATGTGGAGCATGCAGTATTTTTGTTTAATGAAGATCATATTTAGTTGTCATTTAAGTGTCATAAAAAGATGGAACTGGTCTCATTATGGTTGTTTTCTGGTTTATGTCTCCAACAAGGGCCAACGGTGAAGGTATGTGGAAGAACATAGGAGCAGAGTAAAGCTGTAGTGTTTTCCCAGTCCTCAACAAGCTATGGCATGTGCTGAGTCACAGATGGTGGCTTTGTATTTTAGTAACCTTCAGTGATTTCTGTGATTTTTATGGATTTGTCCATTAATGAACTCATGTAAACTGCTGGCAGCCCAAACATCCTACAGCTCAGCTGAGCATTGCGTGAAGAACCGTCTCCTTTCATTTGTCTTGTACCTGCTGTTTGCCAATCACTACACTTCCTACATGGTATTTAGGTGATTCTCTTCTTTTAGGTGCATGTTGTAGCGTAGTTTAATTGACAGAATTATATTCCTGAGACCAGACTCAGAGATCCAACTGTCCAATTTTTTATTCATCTCTGACTGCTGACCGTCAAACCTGAAGCTCAGCTCACCATGGGGAAAGAATCAATGGGTTTAAAGGATCTGCTTGAGATGAGATCACCTGAAGACACAAACATTCAGTCATAAGCTCAATGGTGCAAGAACTTTGCTTTTACATGTGTAACCCATTGAGGCACTCAACAAAGGTTTGGATGCTCAAACAATGAGAGGAAAGATGAAAGGAGGTAGAGGGACATACTGTAAAAGGAGAGGAAAACAGCTCTTCAAGAGGGCAAATGAGTGGCTCTGAAAATATCTGGAGAAGGCGCATGCACAGAGGTGCAGTAATAGATGGAGATGCCAGTGGGTGGGAGGGAGAAGAAAGAAACGTAATGTTCAGTGATTTAGGTTGGTCTGCGCCCAGTTTGCAATAGTTTGATTCCAATGTGTACACAGAATTAAGAAAGTCACAGATCATAAGAAAACTGAGGGAAACAAGGTCCCTTTTGAAGGGATCCCCCTCTCACCACCACCACATGGTTAACAGAACCCTTATTCCCCAGCCCCTGATTAACACAGAATTGTCAGGCTCCACTGTGAACCTTGAATCCTTCTAATTCATTCCTGTGGTTCCCTGAGCATCCAAACAAGACAGAAATTTAGTCATTTAACTCATTTAGGAAGGCCTTCTCCTCTTTTATGTACTGCTCACATTGCAGTATATTGCTGACATTGTTTAAACTATTATTGGCAAATAATATTTCTTTGTGCATTATAAACAGAAATCAGGCAGCAAATGAAATTAAATGTGGACTGAAAGGCACAAATTCCTGAGCAGAACAGTCTGTGTGTCTGAAAGGAAATAGAAAAACTTTGTTAAGTTTGCCCATGACCAGCTTAATTTGATCTTGGATTTTTATTTTTTTGAAATGTGGTATTACATGTCTACAAAAAGTAACAGCTTCTTGAAACCGAAAACAAAACCACCAATATAAGATCTCTCCAGGGCATCCCAAATTATTTAAAACTGAATTAGTTTGAATTCTGCTTTTCCAGTGTTCCTGCACAACAGATAGCAGTAAACAGCAGGTTAAAGATATCCAATGATAGGGTTATATGGGCAAAAAATAACAGCAGATATCTGTGAAGGACAGGTTAGCAACAAATCCACGCTTTGGTTATAAATGCTTTTCATCCATAAGAAGGATTGTGGTGACATTCCAATTCCTTAAACTATGTAAAACATCAAGTATGCTGCAATCCAAGATGCCCTGAAGTGAGTTGGTGGGGAATCTTTCAGTATTTTCACTTGCCGTCAGGTTCTGTACTACTCGGGCATCTTCCACATAAAATATGAAGCAAATGTGAAAGTCCTTACTGAACTTCTCAGAGTATTCAGCTTATTTTTGTATATGTTGATTCATTTTATGAACTTTTTTAGTTCTCTTCCAGTTGTAACTTTTACAAGAACATGGTGGACGTTTTTGGTGGTAATTAGAGCGAAGAATGTCAAGTTTCCAACAGTGTCTATCATTTTCTGCTGGGGTAGCAAGGCCTTTTGGAAGATTAAGATTAATCTTCCCTGCTTCCTGGCTCCTAAAGATAGCATCCAGGCTCTCCCCTAACTGCACTGCAAGTTCATGTCACAGCTAAAAGCTCTCTGTTAAGAATGATGTGTTCGTACCCCTCCCTCACTTCTTCCTCAGCTTGCTTCCTCTTTGGCATGCCATCCCGACAGTTTCCATATCAATACTCAACATGAGTTGCAAGAATCCCCTCTGGTAACTGCTAACTGGATGTTTCCTCCACAGGCATCTTTGGGGCTTTTTGTAAACCCAAATAATCAAAAAACATTGAATTAGAAGCAGATAATTTTCAGTTTTGTATTGCAAACCTTGAAACATTTTCATTTTTGCAATTAGGTTTACATCAGAAGTTTCTTGGAAATTACATTTCCCTTGAAAACACATTTTGGTTTTGGAGAAGCCCAGGTTTTCTCTCCAGTTCTGCTGGAAAAGCAGGAGGAACTGATGTCAGCTTTGCTTCGCTGGAAAAAGCTATTGCAAACTCTGCTAGGGGACGAAAGGCTGCATGTATCCCCAAAGCACAAGGAGAGGTATGTGGAGATCTGAGCTCTTCTTTAACTTGGCTGGACATGAACCTGCCCTGATCTGGAAGCCAAGTGACTGAGCATTCCCAAACTCCTTGTCTTTGCAAGCCGAGCGCTCTCATTTTCCCACTTTGTGTAGCAAAGGAAGAGGCATTAGGTGCAGATACCCAGCACGGGTGCAGCACTGAAGCACAGAAATTACAAAACAAGGACTGAATCATGTTTTGGGCTGTGCTGAAGCCAAAGAGGATCCTGTGCACACCCAGAGACCTGGAGCTTATTTCATGATCACAGCCTGGATCCGTGTACATGACCCTACATGTATGGCCAAGCTCTCATTGATCTTCACTGTATAGAGTGAGGGCATGAATGAGCTGGGACTGAGAAAATACTTAATGCACAAGAGAGCTTTATAAGTATTTTAATCACAGCCCCTTGCTTTAAAAATGTAACCATGTTCTACAGTGGTAATTTATACTGCAAATTTGTAGTCAAAGTATTGCACAGTCAGTGCGATATTGCAAATAGGAGTTTAATAATTGCTGATTACTTTAGAAATGTTGTATTGTAAAAAAGACATAGAAGTAAGTGATAATCAAGGGTGAAGGGATTACTGCTGTTGATTTAAAAGCTTGTTGAGGCAGATTCAAAATCCCAAAGCTAGAGCATTTGTTTTAGCACATAAAAATGCAAAGATGAACAGACTGGTGGAGTCCTTGTTCGAACAACTGGCAGGCAAGAAGCAGTAAATCATGAAAAAAACATTTCCTAAACTTTCCCTTTTAATAAATTAGGTGTTGTTTGTAAAACAGCTTGGGAGAACATGTTAATACAGAACTGTTAGCTAGGTAACGAGCCAAATCCATCTCTGCATTTCGGACGAGTTGCACAAGGGATGAATTTGGCTCTGTCTCTCTATAAACATGAATCAAGCTGTTTGCATTTTGTCATTACACTATCCCTAACCCAAGAGGATACATTTCCTTGGCAACAACAATTAAGGGCCTGACAAAAACACTACACATTATCTGCATCATTTTTTTCTTCCTTAACAAAAGCTGTATTTTCCCACCCCTACTCCTCCCTAAGTAAGGAAGATTGAGGGGCCCATCCAGTTTCCTGTGAAATCAAAGATAAAATTTCCACTGGTTTTGATAGCTACAGCAAAGCTTTCTTCATTTTGTAATTACTTATTGGATTGGTAGGCTGAGCCAGGCAGCAGTCCCAGCGCCGTTGGCTCTGGTGCTTGCATTTTGGCTTATAAAACTTCTCCTGTCCGTGGTAAATGCAAGGAGAAGAAGAAGGCAGCTATACCAGTGATGTGCTGGGACCCTTCTGGGTTTCCAGGTGTTTGGGTGAGATTACAGCAACTAACAGGGTTTTCTTTAGGAAATTCACCAGAAGTAAGAGCTACACAGGTATTTTGGGATCACGCCCATATATTTAACCAAGACTCACAATACGCATCAAGGCTTTTCTGCAATAAAAGATTTGGCCAAATGGATCCTGGCTATGTAGAAGTGACTCCTCCAGCTGTGCAAAACAGCTGGTCCAGGTTTTAGGTCCTGCTCCCTTAGATACAAGATACTTATGTATCTCGTAGGCATTGCATGAAGGAATGTTACATTTTGTGGATGTATTTGACTGAATTTGCCATCGGGAAAATGGGGTGATTACTTTCTTCTTTTACTAGACAGTGGGATCTTTAGGATCATCTCCATGTTCGTATCTGTACAGCAGAGCCTGGATCCTGGCTAGCCCTTTAGGAGCTAACAGTATATACTCCCTAATGTTTTTACTCTCTATAAAATATTTTGATGAATGTAAACCCTCTCCCAAACCCTTATCAGACTTCTCTTCCTGGTCCAATACAAACCAAGACTAAACATAAGTGCATAGCTAATAATTGCAGGAATTTCCATCCTGGCTTTCCCCAACTAGATATTGCACATTAGGATGAGAGGAACAACATGTGCATCAGTCATAACATGTAAGATACTATTTATTGAGCATCAGCAAACCTCTGCTCAGAGCTGTGCAGAATACAGTCCCTGTCGTTAAGAAATTTGTACGCAAAAAAGCTTAGTCCTGTCAAACTTCATTTTCAGAGGAAACCTCAACGAGTGTCTCAGGGTTTATGCACCCAGACTTTAGGCAATCGCCGCATCTGTAAGCAGTGTATTTATTCCCTTGTAGTGAGCTGAGCTGTTGGCAATGCAGACTGACTGCAATGAATGCTCGCCTCTGTTGGCGATAAAACCTGCTTCTGCTCACTTCAGATGGCTGAACCTAACTTGTAGCCTTTTAGCTGTCATTGTAAGGGGCTCGAGGCAAGTAACAGTCATCACATCCAGCCACTGCAGTCAGTGGTACAAGAGAACAGTGTTTCCATTGACTGCATCTGAGAAACCCACCGAGGCGCCCTGTGAAGGTTTTACTTGACTGATGGTAAGCCAGAAAAATAGCAAGAGAACAAAATAAAATCTGTTTTCCTCCTCTCTTGCTTGTTTGCTTGGCAACATGATAACCCCACTATCAGGATCAGCAGCCCTTTTCCGTTAGCAAAACTAAGCGGTTGTTACCACCACACCGAAAAAGAGCCCAAATCTGCTTTTTGCTGCTTTTGAGCAATAGGCTGGGGGTGGGATTTTCCACATCTGTTTCCTCTGTTCACTTCTCATTCAGTGCTGTGGGGCAGGAAACGCATTGCTCGGTGCACCAGCCACTGACCCCTCTGGGAGTCAGCCTGCAAGCAGGGCTGGAAGTCCTTCACACTTCATCTTGCGGAGCTTTGAAAACATGGATTCCTATTAAACCCAGCCCAACTTGCTGTGTCAGGGCAGGAGTCTGAATGGAGAGTATGTTTTCTTTGGATATAGTAAAGAAAAGAGAAGGGAAAAAAAAAAAAGTCAGTGAAGGGAAGGAAAAAAAAAAGAAACCTGGCCTCACCGGGAATGTTTCAATAGCTGTGCTTGTCAGCGTGAGGGGTTGGCTCTTTCGTGGCTGTGCCCTGCCTGTCCATCCCATCACACTGCACTACGGGTCAGTGCTACCAAGAGTTCCCCTATTAGCAGCCTCTGTCTGCTTCAAAAATCTCCTCCAGGATGTCCTCTGTGCAGGAGGAGACGTGTTTGAGTCATTCTTGCTATGGGCCAGTCCCTAAAGTCCCTAAAGGTCCATCACCTGGATGGAATGACTCCAACACCTTCCCTGTCGCACCCCAAAGAGCCCAGCCCCGAGGCAAGGTCGGCCCCTCTCAGCCCTCTCCCCCTGACTCCCATGATGTTCCCCTTCAACCTTTACATGCTTTGGGGTGCCACCAGCCAGCATTATCCCCCAACATGATCTGCCAAGAAACTCTCCCGCTTGCTCCAGTGCTTCCTTGCTGCATGTGGCTGTCATATCTTACAAGTGTGTTTGCTGTAGCAAGGATGTCTCTCTTCTTCTAAGGCTTCAAAGCATAGAAAAACATATCGTTCTTCCCCATCCATCCCCTCCTGACAAAGGATGCTTATGAGCAATGAAGGAAAACACTTGTCATTCAAAGCCTCTTTTCCCAGTAACCTGTAGGCATCAGGCCCCTGTCTCTTACTGCAAAGCCAGGTAAGTTCCCTTCCTGCTTTCATCCAGCTTGTTTTCACATGTTCCAAAACTTGCAACCTGCATGCTGATGAGCCCTTGAGACTGATTAAAAAAAGCCTGTGTTAAGCAAAAACACCAGCCAGGTCTTCACTGTGCAACAGCCTTTCCCAGAATCTCACACAGCACCTTGTCTAACACTGATTCGGTGGAGGCTGGGGTGTTGTTTCAGAGGTCAGCTCTTGGGTGTCCCAGCACAACTTACAGGGGACCCTGCTGAAGGCTGACTCCCCTCATCAGCAAGGGATAGGAGACAGAGGGGGAAAGAGGTTATAATTTTAGAAGATTTCTAGCTCCTACAGCAGAAATTGAGAAGGCAATGTTGAATCGCATCCACAAAGGACACAATGGCTTCTTCTGCAAGGCAGGCAGAGCATGCAGAGAGATCACTGAGGTCTTTTTGGCAGTGTTGCGCCCTTCTGCAGATGGCAGAGCATGCACAGATGCCCACTTCTGGGTAGCGGAGGAAAGCGTGCAAGGTGAGCAGGAGAGCAAGAGATGCAAAGAGTCATAGCAGAGCAAGGACAGAAAGTGCTCTGAGATAACATCATGACTTCCTTCAACATTTGTCATTTGTAAGCAAAAATCAGAACGAGGCAGGGTTGTTTATCAAACACTTTGAAGGATGTGCTTTCATCTTTACCTCACCCTGACCTTTTAATCCCCAATGTTCTCCTTAACAAGACATGCTCTGAATGCTCAGCAAAGACGAGCGCAAATGAGTCCCCAGCATGCACAGAACTGCAGGGCTTAGTGTGGGGTGTTCACTGTAGCTCTGGGATTATATACAATTAGACTGTCTAGACCACATTCAGAGGGGATGTGGATGGGGTGAGGATTACTGGCCGAGAAATCAGATACTCAGTGAGAGGGAGGGGAGCTGGGTTGGGGCGGGAGAGGAAGCCAAATGGAAATGCAAGAAAACACTAGATGAATTGCCACTGGGCCAGATTTATTGTACACCCTCAGCTTCCTTGCATTAGCTATGTCCTGTGCTCCTACTGCAACATCTGAGCCCTTTGCAGTCTTGCATGTCCTTCCACATCCCTGTTAGCAAGGAAATGGCGTTGCCTTCCATTAACACTGGGCCAGTGAGACCCAAATTGGGTGGTGATGTTCAGCTATGCTGAGCTTCACCTCCCATCTGCCTTCTGTATGTGTCCTGGTGCTTTGGAGAGACCAAACTTGGATGTCTCTTGGACACAAAAGCACGTGGTCCTCTATGTGTGCCCATTTTGTCCTCTTAGTTCATACAGAGGGTCTGTGGCAGACCAAAACCTGAACCCAGGTCCCCAGGCTGTTCTACTAATCCTTGGATCATGCTCCCACCCATGGTCCTTTCCTTCCAATGGCCTGGGATGTTCAACTTATTGCCAGGTGTAAGAGTATTCCTATAGAAATCAGTACAGGGTCACAATCTATCTGACATACCACAGTGAGTACTTATCACATTGAAAACAGAAAAATGTCCTATTTTGTTCCCCTTGATGTTCCCTGCAGGCAACTGGGCCCAAATCTACCCCTGCACCAGTGCTGAGCGTCAGAGAGATGCACAGGGGAGATGATTTGTCCCTCTTTGGCCTGAGGCTCATGGCACAGAGATAGGTTTTCCTGGGGCAAATCGCAACAGCACTGAGTGTTATTCTTACTTGTATCCTGAGCTTTAACACCCTATAGTTACCCTGGATGACATGACCTCTCCTCCTCTTCTGCCTCCCTGGGGTATTTTCCAGGGAATTAGGTGTAGATGTGCTTTGTGGACACTTTGCATGGGCTCTGCTGGAACATGGTGGCCACAGACCACCCTTGGTGGATTGCTCCTGTTCTTGCTCTTTTGCATTGGACTGTGCTTTGCCTGGCACCGGTGTTTCGGAGCCAGATGGTCCTGCAACTTGTTGCTTCTTGCAGTTGGGCTCTGCCAGGCTGAGCAGACGGATTGGAGAGGCCTTGGTGAGAGCAGGAAACCGTTTTTGCTGAAGCGTAGGAGCTATTTTAAACACATCAGCGAAGTCTAGCATGGAGAAGACCCTGCTACCTCAGAAGCATATTTAGCCAACCTGATACTCAAATCTGACCATATTTTACAGAGCATATCATTTGCCCCGCTCCAGGCAGGGCATGGGGTTGAGAGGCTTCATGCAGTTCCAGCCATTAGCAAGGAGAGCCCTTTCTCCAGCAGGCAGTTGAGGAAAAATACATTTTTCACTGCATGAGCTGGAAAACCAAACACCTAAGTTCACTGCTTCTTTATTCACTCCTCCATAAGTGCTGTTGGATGACCTGCAGGTACCTCTTGGCATCACTCTTGTCCTCTCCCACTCTCCTCACTGAAATAAGACAGAAGGTTGGGGGAAAAAATGAAAATGTTTTGCAGACCTGTTTAACCTGCCCATGCTAACCCCTGCGGGTAGCGGTCCTGCATGTGGAGGTCCTGCCTGCTCTGACCCCAGAGCACCAGGAGCCTTCATCCCTGCCTGGGCTAACTAACTGGCCCTACGCTCAGGGCATGCCTTGGTGCCAGAGAGTGGAGGTGCTTTTATACTGTATGTAGCAGAAAATATAGAAACTCATCTCTCTCTGCTCTCCTCCGTCCTTACACGGCCCATATTACACAGTCTCTGTTTCTTCACAGTTTCCAGCATTACTTCTGGGCTCTGTGTAACATCTCAGTGGTTTCCAGTGTCTCCTCTTGGCCCTAAGAGAAGCTGTGCTGCTGCTCTCTGACACCCCACTTTCAGCAGGGTGGATGCAGGAAATACTCTGCTAATCTTTTTGGCACTAAGGAGGCACTTTCCAGTCTGAACAAACCCAGAGAGACTTGGAATTTTATTCTCACTGCATGACAAGCAGCAGGCGCCATAGGTGTGGGGTGCTTGGGATGTATCCCACCCTACTGCAGCTGGCAAAACAAATCTTTCCACAAAGTTTTCACCACCTGTCCAGCTTCCTCCCTGCAGGAAATCCAGCCTCCCCCGCTCCTGGAGACGATAGCTGGAGCTTTGTTTGCAACTCCCCTTTCACAAATAAAACCAGCGCTGACTAGTAAACACGGTGCCACCAAAAGTGAAAAGTAATGCTCAAAGCTTGGAAGACAACGATACTCTTTTCTACTGACTTGGGTAAGAGTGGCTGCCAAATCCTTGAACTGCGTGTACATAGCTCCTTCTTACTGTAATTTGCTTTCCAGCAGCACTGTAAAGCCCCAGCTGGGACTGGGGTCATGCTCCATACCTGCTTTGCAGACCATGCACGTGCTCTGCTTCTTATGCACTCAGTTTAGAGGCTGGTGTTGTAAGACTAGAGAAGTAGGGCCAGATCCAACGTAGGTACAAACCTGACTCATCAGGAAGAGTTTAGCTGCAGAGAGTGTGGCATGCGAATGGAAAGAAGGAACGTGAGGCTCACTACACTTGATCTGATCTGAAGTCCAGTTAGCTCAGTATCCAATCTCCAAATAAGGCTGAAACTAGTGGCTTCAAGGATAGATAAGCATATCCCTTCAGCCATGAGGGTTATATTTCCCTTCTAGAAGTGCTGATAACTTAAAAATCCTTAAATTTGGTCTTTTTATATCTCTCCTGGCCTAACTGTCCCCATACGTGCCCTGTACCTGAAGAATTTGGGAAATTTGAACGTTATATGAACTTCCATTTACCTCCTTGATAAATAGTACTTCATTGTCTTGAGTTAAAAGAAAGGAGACTGTAAAAGGAAGAAATACAAGACTGATATCGGATATTGGTAGGGCTGTAAGAAACACGCAGAGTGTTTGCTGGGACATGGCCATCACTGGGTGCAGCCTCTAGGATACAGACACACACACAAAGGAATATGCCTAAAGTCCCACTCTCCAAGAGGACAGGAGCAGGAACGTCCCTCCTTACACAAGCAGACTCAGAGAAGGAAAGTTCATCTGGATCCTTGCACACAGACTTTCCTGAAGTACGTCATGGCATGCAATATTTTTAATATAAAAAATCAATTTTTTTCTTTTTTAAAGTCTTTTTCTAAGAACTCTGTTAGCTTGGAGCTGCTGGAGAATCCAAACTGAGAGATAGATACCTGGACTGAGTCTGTAGTGGCAAAGTGGCTGATCTCCCCACTGAGCACAGGTGAAGACCTAGTTCTGGAGAGCAAAAATCTGTGGGGTACAAAAGGCTGGAGGAAAACTCCTTGGAGGAGCTTCCAGAAGAGGATTTCTATCTAGCAGGTCTGCCAAAGGTTCAATGCTACCTAAAGGCCATGCTGGCAATAGATTGCTCCCCTGGAATTTGCCTTGGGAAACAACTTTTATGATTAAAATCAAAAGCTTTAAATGGTCAGAAGTTTTGCTGACTCTGTTTCATGGATACTGGTATTTAAACTGAGAGCATTAGATTCTCCAGTAAGATGTTTTTGATGGCTAGGGATCTGTGGTGGTCCAAAAGGAATTTAAAAAGAAGTGATTTACATTTTCTATAAAAAAAACAGGAGGTGAGGAAAGCTTCACTGAGCACAATGAAAGAGCTCTGGATTTATATGGAATAAAATAATAACCAGGCTGAACTGCCAAACCCCTTAATGACCATGTTCCCTTTCCAGAGATGGAAAAAAGAAGGACCAGCACCCGTTTTTTTTTAACCTCACATTTCCAGGAATCTCTTTGTTTTGTTTTTCACATCAGGATTAGAAGAGGTAGGGTTAAGATATTGAGATAAAGGTCATCCTTGAGTATATTTAGCCTGACTGGAAGTAGGAAATACCAGAAATCCTTCCAGATTCCCAGCTCCACTTGGCCATTTCAAGAAACACAGATAAATCCCCCAACATCTGCTTGCTTATCAGCCACACCAAAGGGAAACTGCAAACCATCTGCTTTTTGAAAAGCAATACCCAATGCAGTTTGTTCCTGTGTTGGCTGGTGCTTCATGCCCTGCACCTTCTCCATGCCAGCCGCCAAGGGCAGGGGAAGGGACCCTGCAAAGGGGCATCGCCGGCTCCTTGGCAGCACTTGCATCTGGTGGAGCTGCCAAGGAAACCCCTGCCCCTGTCTGTTCACCTGCAGATGAGCTATGATAAAGGCTCCTGCTCTCAGGATGGCCAGGTCAGGGGATAGCTCACCTGAAAATAACATGAAGGGATCTGCTTTCTGAGCCTTGACGTGTTACGTGGCATTTTTATTTTGGATCAAGTCACATGTGCCATGGGTTGTTATTTTAAATTATATTCAAGGTGTGTGATGTATATCTGCATCCTGCGCTGCAGGAAGGGATTTTTTTAAGTTCTTATTTTTATCTCAACATAAACAAAAGGGCCATAGTTTGGAAGGGTATCTGTGATGCTGCTGATGCTTTGAGCAAAAAAATACTCAATTTTTGTTACTGGAGGGTAAGCCACATTGAGGGATTTCCTTGTAATAAAACCCACACACACCCTGCGCCCTTTCTCCTCCTTTATTTCCAGTATTCCCTGTGATTTTTCAGCTTTCCATTTGTACATGGCAGTGCAAAGAGAAACACAGACAGGCCCTAAGCTGTGGGTGCTGTGTAAAAGGGATGGAAACAGAATCCAGATCTTCCTGCCCACATCCTCATGCTTTTGTTGCAAGGTCACGACTGGCTTTACCATCAGTCACTCCATCTCCTTGCACGCACAAAGAAAACTGCACAAGTGCTTAGGGGAAGTGGAAGGGAGGTAAATCTGAAACGTGGGGTATTTTCTGGTTTGCAAGACCCAAATCCATCTCTGGTTGAACTCTGCTTGGCACCAGTGAGTTTCTTCTGCAAAATACTTTTTAGACCCTGCTCCATTTCTCATTTTTTAACCTGCTGCTCCACTTCTGCTCAAGCAGATTTTTTGCCAAGTATATCTTGGGCAGTTTAGGCTTTTCTCATGTAAGCTGCTATCTTAGAAAAGGAAAAAGTTCCAGATAACAAAATATTTCATCCTCCAGTAGCTGAAGGAGGAAGTTGTGGCTTAATGGAGAAGTCCTGCGAGCTGTGAGCAGAGGACAGACCTGCTGAACCAGGAAGGCGATGTCTGTTTTGCAGCTGAGCAACAATGCAGTTGCTTCAGCGCTGGCTAAAAACACCTGTGGCCTGACTCTGCTGCAATTGTAGGAAGCCTGGCCTTGGTTAAGGCAGGCATTTAAAAAAGTCATTTTGCAACGGTGCAGATGTTTGCTTTAGTGTCATCGGCAGCATAGGCTGGCCTGAAAGGCAGCGGAAATGAACATACACCCATGTCTTACTGCGCAGCTCACCATCCAGTGTTGGCATTTCCAGCTTGTTTATCACTATAAGTTGATTTAAGCATCTTCGTTCTCTGACCCTGGTGCAGAATAAGATGAGCAGCTTGTCCAGTTGGAGTCCTTAACATGTTAAATTACTGCAGCTACATCCACTTGCCGGTTACCTGCAAACTCTCTGATTTCTGCTCAGAAATGTGCTTTCTGCTTTGCTTGGATCACGGCCAGTTTGCTTGTGGTGCAGCGTGTAACCACACCATAGCAGCAAGAAGAGAGGAGCCACCCTGTGGATTTTCTTTAGCAAGAAGCCAGAACGTTGTTTTTTCTTCATTTTCCTTGGTTTCCTACTTTGGCTTTGCTTTCAAGGTTTGTGGAGGAGGGACGGGTGGTTTTCGGCTGGTCTGTGGAGTTTACCTTTCCCTGGATGCTGCGTCCCTGTGTTACTGAGAGCCGGTGCTGGCATTGCTCCTGGCATCTGTGCCAGGAGAGGTGCCGAACAATGGAGCTTGTGAAGATGCAGTTGCAAAGTGGTGGTGAAAAGGCTGCCAAAACTTGCTCTTTGCATTGCATGGGGCTTACGCCAAAGCCGTTAGCAAGGATCCCTATGCCACAGATGTTTAAGCTGTGGCCCAGACCTAAGGAGGGACCTGTCACTGGGGAGAAAGAGAAGGAACAGTGTGGCAGCCTGCTTGAGTCCAGCAAGTGAAGATGGAGCAGGCCTGCTGCAGCAAGGTTAGAAGACATTAAGATGAGGAACTTGTGGCAGAGTTTCCCCTTCCTTTGCTGTCCCAGGCAGCAAAACACTCACTCCCATCCTCCTGGCTCTGCCTGGGGGTGCCATGGTCCCCAACTGCTCCTTCCTCTACTCCTCCCTCCCTTCTTTGCAGTTTTCTGGGACCTGCACTTCCACCAGGAGGGTCCACAGCAATATATGGGTACTACCTGGAGGCAGAGTTAACCCCTTTTGGCCAGTAACAAGTCATGGGCAATCACAGCAGTGCAAGATATTAATCTAGTCCTTACCTAGAGGCAAGTTTCAGGAGGTGCAAAGTGGGAAAACTCCCTCTGCCTTGGCATGGAGGGCCCAGAAAGCAGCTTCACAGCCACGCAGCACATCTCCTACCAGCTTCACACCATCATCATGTCCCACCTCGCAGGGGTCTGGGTGGGGAAAGGCTGTTTTGTGCTGCAGAGTCATCTGCACAGATGTGGGTGGCAGCTAGACATCAAAGTGGTTCCTGGAGCTTTGGTCCTTCCTCCCAGTTCCTCTTGGCATCTTGCTGGTCCTGAACTGGGTTTTGTTCAGATATTTATGAAAAACAGCCCTTTTGTTGTTTTTTTTTAAAGAGTGTTTTCTTCACAAACTTGCATCTCTTTTGGCACCATCCTGCTTTAAAGCCAGGAAAATATGCAGTTTTTAATTTTTAAAAATGACACATTCCTGTGAGCAATGCTAAAAAATGACAAAAAGATGTCTGAACTTTTCAGACTACATGGAAAATATTTGCTATTCTTCTGCTCAGAAAATTAAATAAGTCTTACTCAGGTTCTTTCTTTAGTGGAATTTAGATAAATCACAATTCAGAGGGTAACTCTTCAGCTCAGTATTGATCTCCAGTTGACTCTTCATACAGCAGTCCCTGAGCTGTGTGCTGCTCAGAGCATCTCTGCTCACTAATTTGTCTGTTGGATTGCAAACGCGTGAGCGGGGAGGTTCACTTTCATTTCTCTGCCACAAAAAATAAAAGCAACCTTGCAACTGATTCTAACTGACGAAGGGTAAAAGCTACATCAGTAAGAATGTTTAGTTTCATTGCTGCTTCCTTACAACACTGCCTCTGGGACATGGCACAGACGTCGCACAGGTGTTGACAGGCAGATTCAGTGCTGACATGAGTGGAGAAGATGGGAGAGCTTTTTTTAATGCTTTTTTTTCCCTACACTTTTTCCATGGCCACATCAGCTCAAATGCCATTGATCAGCAGCTTTGTCCCGCTGCATTCCCCTGACCAGCATGGGCAGCCCTGCTGCAGCAGCAGCTCAGTCGATGCTGCGATGCTTTCCCCTCTCCAGTCCCAGCGCCCTAAATCTCAGCATCTGCAGCTGGTAATAACCATTCATGCAAGATCTTCTATTATCAGAAACTGAGTTTCAGGTCAGAGCTCAGATATGTTCCAACACTGGATATTACTGAGCAATTAATTCACTTGCCCAGAAATTTTTTATCACTCAAAACAAATGCCCAGGCAACTTTTTCCAGGGTCCTTTTCCAGTTCTTATCTCTTGCTTGCTGTCTGGGTGGGCCCATGACAAATGCCAGCCCCACTTCAATCTATAACTGCAGATTTGCTGAGAATGTTTTATTTTATTGCTCTGCTCATAGCAAACCAGGCAGGGAGGGAAAGGAGGAGGAGACCCTACACAGCTGAATTGTGTGCTGGCCTCTTGTCTGCTTCGCCTTATCTAGAAAGCCGCAAGGGTAAGATATAATACCTCTGGGTCCAACCTCACACACAGAGCTCCCGTGGCATCCATGTGTGCTCAGCACTTGTAAAGATTATGGCAGTCCATGATAATAAGCGTCTGTACAAGAAATATGGATGCTCAGAGCTATATCCATCTGGGATCACACTTATCTAAGATCTTATCCCTCTCACTGCTGGCAGGTGGAGTCCATGTCTCAGAGGATGAGGGCATTTCATTGAGACCTCCTTCCACCCAGCCACCTGCTACATCGAGTGTGACTAAGAATTCATACGGTTTTACCGAATCACCCCAAATTTAAATACAGTCTGGTCACAGGACCAGATTAACCACACCTCTGAGTTTTGAGTCTACAAAGCAGATACAGCAGCCAGACCTTATAAGCGACAGTAATATTGATGATGGATGCTGTCTTAGCAGTCCTGAAGTCTTCTGTTTTTAGGGAATACCTGTTGTCCACTCCCCCAATGCATGTCTGGGAGCAGGAGGTGCACAAGGCTCCTGAAAACAAGTCTTGGCAGGCAACGGTGGGGGAAGGAGGAGTTCCCACCAAAACAAGCTCAGAATGGCAGGGAACAGACACTGCTAGATACCTTTTTAACAGATGTTTTGGGAACTGCCAATGATTTTAACAGCCAGCCCTACCAAACCAGAGTGAACGACCTTCAGTCTGGCTATGATTCATACCCAAAACTTTATAGAGAGATTTCATGGCCCATTGTTTCTTGTTAGCAATGAAGTTCTCTAAAGGGGGAGATGGACAAATTAATGAACTCATGAAGTTCAACAAGGCCAAGTGCAAGGTCCTGCACCTGTGTCGGGGCAGTCCTAAACATGGATACAGGCTGGGGGATGAGTGGATTGAGAGCAGCCCTGCAGAGAAGGACTTAGGGGTATCGGTGGATGAAAAACTGAATATGAGCCAGCAATGTGTCCTCGCAGCCCAGAAGGCCAACCATATCCTGGGCTGCATCACAAGAAGCGTGGCCAGCAGGTCGAGGGAGGTGATTCTGCCCCTCTGCTCTGCTCTGGTGAGACCCCACCTGCAGTGCTGCGTCCAGCTCTGGGGTCCTCAGCACGGGAAGGACATGGACCTGTTGGAGCGGGTCCAGAGGAGGGCCATGAAAATGAAGAGAGGGCTGGGACACCTCTTCTACAAAGAAAGGCTGAGAGGTTGGAGTTGTTCAGCCTGGAGAAGAGAGGGCTGCGGGGAGACCTTATTGTAGCCTTTCAGTACCTAAAGGGAGCCTACAGGAAATATGGGGAGCGACTCTTTATCAGGGATTGTAGTGATAGGATGAGGGGTAATGGTTTTAAAGTGAAAGAGGGTAGATTTAGATTAGATATTAAGATGAAATTCTTTATTGTCAGGGGGTGAGACACTGGGACAGGTTGCCCAGAGAAGCTGTGGATGCCCCCTCCCTGGAATTGTTCAAGGTCAGGCTGGACGGGGCTCTGAGCAACCTGATCTAGTTGAAGATGTCCCTACCCATGGCAGGGGGGTTGGACAAGATGACCTCTAATGGTACCTCCCAACCCAAACCATTCTGTGATTCTATGTTTCTAAATTCCTCTTCATCTCTCTGCAAGGACATGCCTCTGCAGTGTATGGATTGCAAGAGAGAACAAATACTGCACGTACTCTTAGTCTCTGTCTTTTGCAAGGGATGAGGTCAAAGACATTTTTAATTGTATTAGCTGCAAGTGCCTGTCCTGTTGTTATACAGACACAGAACCGCTGTGTTAACAAACGGAAATAAAATCCCAAGACAATAGACAGGCTATAATAGGCATGCAAGAAGTCCCAGGTCTGTTATCACAGAAATCTCTCTTTTTCATTTGGCATGATCTGAATGTCATCACATTATCACCCCAGCTCAAGCCAATTTATAAAAGACAGGTTTTAATTTGCACCATGTAGAGGATGCAAGCTGCACATGTCATCTATACCTGGTAAGGGGTCATTCTCCAAGACTGGCAAATCCAGCTCCTTCTGTGACTCCTCTTCTTCCTCTTCATCTTCTTCCTTTTATATTGCATTTCCCAAGAGAAAGCAGAAAAAAAAGAAAGAAAATGCAAATCATTAAACTGTTTGTGAAAAGGAGACAGAAAATTTTGAATGGTACCAATACCAAATAGAAGCATGAATTTCTTCAAACAACATATTTCAACAAATAGTCTTGTAATTCATGCCTAGCATGAAAGCAAGCCTCCTGACAGGCTTGTGTCAGACATCACTTCCCCATAATGCCACTAATAAAAGATGGAGAATGTGAAACTCAGAAATCATGTGAAACCTCACAAAACCCACCCCACATTTGAATGGTGGAACTGGCTGGTGATGAAAATCCAAGATTTAATCTTGACAGTAAAACCCAGTGTAGCTTGTCTCATGCTCCAGCTGAAGACATTAAGCTTCTCTGTCCATTTCAGAAGAGAAATAAACTTTTACTAGAATTATTCAACTTTTCATTATTAAAATCCTAACTACATTCATTTGAAAATCCCATTGATGCCAAATGCAGAACAAAGCAAAAGGCACAATTGTTTTTTCTTCTACGACTTTGCCCCTTGGGAAGTGAATGCCTTCAGCAGAAAAATCTGGTCACAGCTAAACTTCTGATACATCATCTCCCAAAGTTCAGTTAAGAGAAGCAACCCAGTATTTTCCATAAATGAGTTTATATAAGTAATGGTGCAGCCTGATGGCCTCTGATGCTGCCTGTGCGGTACACATATGACTGCATTCAACGGGGTAGAAATAGCTTTGTTATTGCATTTTGCAGAACAAGGGGAAGGTGGGACTGGGAATGGAAGATCACCACAGGATGGTGGAGGTGACAGTGCAAGCCCCTGGGTCCACATCAGCCTACAAGTTTTGGGGAAGTTGGCCAAAGAGGGATCCCTTTTTCAGTTTTATCTGCCTCAAGTCTATTCTAGGTTTGCCCTGTCTAGAGACAGGCACCTCCAGCTGGTGACCTGTCCTATCTGAGAGAGCCACCTAAGTTAGGTGAGGTGAGTCTGGAGGCAGTTTAGGATGAACATCAGAGACTATCATGGGACAAACACACAGCTGTCAGATGTCTTGAGCAAGATCAGAGGGGCTCTGCCATGTACTGTGACATAAATCAGTGCTGGGCACTGAACAGATGCTACATGGATGGAGCTTTGCAACTTTTCAAGACTGCAGCCAGATACAGTGAAAACTGGTCTGCGATTACTGTAGTGAGGCATAATTGAAGACAAGCAGAAATCAACATTTTTCTCTCAGTACTTTCAAGTCTCTTGGGGTAATGCCCTGTCAGAAGCATCCATGTGATTTAAAAGGGGAAAAGGGGGCACATGTTTAGAGATCTGGATGGAGGTTTGAGTGCGTGATAGAAGCATGTTTCATGGTGCCAGGCTGGAAGATGAACATTGTTCTGGGGAACTCAGAGCAGCTTTGGCAACACAGACCATAACCCTTCCTTGGTGTAAATCACTTTCTTGTATTTAAAATACCAAGTGCCTTTTTTGCTTTATTTTGCCTCATTACAGCCAATGGCACAGACAGCTTGACCTTATGCAGCAAGTACAGCCAAGCAGATATTCAGCAAGAAACCTAAAAAAGATGTGATTTCATCCAACCTATCGAGATGGACAAAAACACCATCAGCAGAGCTTTCTCGGCAGCAATGGCAAAAGACTATAGCATTGATCACACATCACGTCAATGTGTTTTGCTCACCGCAGCACGGGCCAGCAGACCAGGTTTCACCTCCTCCTGCTCACACACTTCCATCTCTCCATGCTTCAGTTTTCCACCCGTTAGCAAAAAAAACCACAGCCTTCCTGCAGGCTCTACACTGTGCATATTCGGGATATTCAGCAGTGAGCTGGCCATGGACACGAGTGTGAGCGACGCGGCCCGGAGGACTCGGCGCTGGCAATGACAAGATGCCGCCCAGCTGCTGGCAAGTGAGGGAGGAGCTGCCAGTGCATAAAGCAGGCAGGAGATCATATTCATCTTTCAGAGTAGTATTTCCAGATTAAATATAAGAGGGAAGGTCAGAGAGGTCAGAGGCTGAAATTGACTTTCAGAACGATGCCTTTGACATCCAAAGAGGGAGGACAGGTTTATTAAAAATGCAGTGTGGATTGCAAATCTGTCACACACCCAAGCCACCACGTGGAGCAGGAGGATGGATGAGGCAGTTATGGAGAACCTGTTGACAACAACAGCCTCTCGAGTGACAGGTCAGTGAATAGTTTGCTGCTATTCAGCATTGTTTTGACAGAAACTACACAAAGCAACTGTGTGGGGGGCAAGGAGCGAATGTTCACGTCCGCTTGGAGGTTTGTTTATAATCTTGAGGTGAGGAAATATGACTATGAATGACAATTAAGCCCTGCATATGCTTAGGAAAACCAGTTTAGTGAGGCAGAACGGGGAGGGGAGAGAAGCAAGGTCGGGTATCATGTGGTGGAGGGGAGGAGATGGCAATGGCAGTGATGTAGAGGAAGAGCAGGTGATGCTGCTGGGACACGCTGGGTGAAGGCTCCACCAGCTTCTGCCATCTGCCTGGCTTTCCACTGCTGTGTCTGCTCTGGAGCACACTGGGTTTCACAGTACAGCAGTACCATTTCTTGGCCACAGTGACTTTAACAGGTGAAATCTGATGTTGTCCAGCACAAGGGCAAATGACAGGCAGGGAGCCACACTATCTGCAGGTGAAGGTCTTGCATGCTGCCTACCATTTCAGTCACCCTCATCTTTCATCCCCAAGGAGCTGCCTGATAGCTGCCTCGCCTCCTTGACAACACCACCATTAACTTGCTGCAGTTTGAACCTTCCCCATAGAAAGATCTTCAATAGAAAATTCTTCATGTTTGGTGAAAGTGAAAAAACCAACAGCATTCATCAGACATTGAAGGTGGTGGCAGAGGGAAATGTTGCTGAGATGCCTCATGGAGATTTAGTTTGGGTTTGAGCTTATAGATGAGTGGGTTATGTTATAAGTGCTCCGTTCTCATCTTATTAGTGAGGCTCTGTCTCTAAAACCATCTCCCTTTTTCAGGAAGTGGAAAATGAGTGAAGGCAGTGAAGCAACCAGGGAGATAATGGCCAGATATCCTGGAAGATACAGATCGGGATGCAGCGAGGATCTGAGATAAGAGAATTATATTCCATGAGTCTTCACTGCAGCTTACCAAAATTTTTGGTAAGGGAGACATTTATTGTAGTTGCAAGGTGTAACACTGAAGTTGCAAGTAGATGTAACATCAAGATATCGAAACAAATGTGGCTTACCACTAAATAGGGCCACCACCTTGTCCTGGCAAAGTTTAATCAGATTTAAGTATCTCAGACTGATGGAGTGTTTCCTTTTTATGAGGGAATTGAAGAACATTTCCATTTTATATACTTATAACAGGATTGAAAAAGGTTCCATGAGGGGCAGTTATGATGGATGCAAAGGATGGGTGGCTTTGTGCGGGGCAGCTACACAAATACACAGGAAAGAAGCCCATCAGGGGTTCCTGAATATGCAGAAACCACCTCCAGCTCAGACCATCCCCAAACCGACTACAGCCTGTGGGGATGCATCTGCACCTGCTTGTTCTCACTATAAGTAAAAATTTCAACTTATACTGTACCAAAGAAATAATATCTGCTTAGAGATATATTCAGTGTCCAGCAACAAAGTGTTTAAAACAGACCAGTAACCAGTATTATTTACCATTCCTGTTATTTACCCATTAAAATTAGCACTTTGTACCCGCTGTGCAGTAGCACTGATGCTGCACCAGACACAAACCTCTGCAGATACACTAGCTGGTTGCACCAGGCCATCCCAGAGAAGGAAAATCCTCTCTCTAGTTTGTGTCTAGGATCATTAAGAGCATGTCATCATGGTAACTCACAGCAACAAGTTAATTGCAAGAAATATGTGCGTATATATATATATATATAAATAAAGATAGATGGAGGTGCAGCTGTAACAACATCTAAAAGAATGAGTCATTCCTGGTGAAGCTGCACCTCTATAAATTTGAGACCAAAAAAGCTATTGTGAAGTCTTTTAGGACTCAGCAGCCTGGTCTTGCATGACTTTCTCCATGCACCTCCTGGGATCACAGGGCAGAGTGACCCAGTCCCAGTGCACTGTGCTGCTCAGCTGGGAAAATATTTTTGCCTCCTTATTCTACAGCTGCTTCACATGTCGTTTGTCTTCCACCATCAATGGGATCACGGTGCTGGTGGGCGTTAAGAGCAATGCAGGACTTATTAGTCAGGAGCTGCTGGGTGGATCCAAGGGGAGATGGTCACTTTTCTGATTTTTGCAGAATAAATGAATTTTTATATCTATCAGATAAAGCAGCTGCCTCAGGCAGTAAAGGGAAGCTGGGAGAGAAGCTGCATGGAGTAACATACTCTCTGTCCAGTGAGTGCTGTGAATTTCCTCTCAGTGCCAGCTACGGTTCTGGTCCAAGGACCCTTTGGAAAGAGAGGAGGATGCTCATGACCCTGGTACTTATGCTAAGTAAAGGTTTAGCCTGGCTTGGGTCCCAGATAAACTTTTCCAGCAGAGCAACTACTCTGGAGCCTGTAAGCACTAAGCCCTGTGTCTCGCCTCACAGAGAGGGTCGTGCATCCAGCCCAAAACCAGGGTCATGCGCCCAACCCAAATGGACTGGAAACCAAAAGGGGACAAATGGTACATGGGCGGTCCTCCCTGTTATGAGTGGCCTGATAAGGAAGGTACAGCATGGTTAATGACATGCCAAGGGGGTGAAATAATGTCTTGAATGAAAGTACAGTGATAGGCAAGAGCCATATTTATGGGTGTACAGAGCAAGTAACATTTCATACATATTTCAGCACTTCCAAGATAAAAAGAAAAGGTTTTTTTACAGGCCTTCTGGGATAGATAAGAGGATTTATAATAGCTACATTTCTGGTCCATAATACTTAGAAATGTGTGTATTTGCTTCACATGCCAACTATGACATAGAGACAAGCTACATGATCAGCTTATTCCATTGTGTAATTTGGGTTGTAATAATTACAGCTGATCTTTCTGTGTTTCTCCCTGGCCCAGCAGAGCGTGCAGCTGTACCACCCTGCAGGGAAGTCATCATACAGCTGAGAGAAGACCTCAATTCTGGCAGCGGGGTGCACGTCTCTCACACCAGGATTTGGCCGTTTAGCTCTCCCCTCTCCTCTCCTGACCCACCTCCTCTAGTAAGCCACCTCTGATTTCCCACCGCCACAGCTGGTTTAAATTCAGTGGCACCCTTCTCATATGAGAGTTATTTGGGGATCTATCCAACAGGCACTCATCATCTCCATCCCTCTCCTGCAGCACAGCTGCAATTCATTGCAAATTTGGACAGAGGTTTGACACAAGGGGACAGCCCTGGGGACCAGAGCCCTCCGCCCCCCGTGAGCTGGCCCCGCAGAGAGACAGAGGCTGGAAGTGCTGTGCTTGGGGAAGAAGCATCTTCAGCTGCCTTTTATAACCATGGTCTAAATCCAAACCTGAGGCTGAGGGAGACGTTCTAGCGACAGACACAGGATCATGCCTGGACAGAGGGCTTCCTTCATTTTGGCTATCAACAGTTTATTTGAGCCTGAGACATGAGCTCGGTGCTCCCTTCCCTGTGCCTTAGCATGAGTGTATTGTATTGGTATGCAGCATGGAACTATAAGAGACTATAGGGTAAAAAATCCTTCCCTCAGCTTTCCTGCTTCAGACCTGCTGGAGCCCGTGTGATGGTACCTGTGCACACAGCAGGGCAGCTGCAAGGTTGCACACTGAAACGTGTAGATGAACATGCTCTGGTTTTTCAGAAGCAAAACAAAATCTTACCTTAGCACCGCTGGGAAGAGCAGCCTGGCAAGACTGGAGCCTCTGAAACAGCAGCTGGGAGTCAGCTCAGTGGCATTGGCAAAGCCCACCTTGAAGACTTCAGCCAAACAATGCTGAGGAAAATGGGCATCTCATCCTGAGCTGCACACACTGTGCAAGGGCTGATGGGGTCTGTAGATTTACAGTACTGGGCAATAGAGAGAGGAAAGTGATGCTGCCGCTGTGCACTGTATTTCTAAGATGACCCTTAGGGTCATCCTCTCTTAGGTCTTTCTGTTCCTACCTGTCAAGAAGGATGTGAAAAAGAGGGTCAAAAAAGTGTTCTGGAAACAAGACTTGGGGTATGAAACTTACACTGTTCAGTTCAGTGCAATTAAAAGATGGAGAGGAGACTGGTCAGAGAGTCAAATGCCTGGGGAAAAAATGGCTTGCACAGGGCTTACTGGATGGGGAGCATTAGAGAGGTTTATTTCCCTTCCCAAGTCATTCCCTTGCTCCATTGGGGTTGCTCCTTGGCCCCATGGGATGTGGTAACAGCATCCACTCTTCCCCACCATGGGATGAGGCCTGTGCCTCTTTCCCCAGATCACATTTAGGGATGTTTCACTCTCATGGACAAAGACCCAATGGATAAATTCACTCCTGCAGTCACACCTCATGTGTGGCCCCTGGTGGCCCCTGGACATCTCCCTAGGACACAGGACTCCATTTTGTATGCCAGGATGTGTGTGTCCAGTGGGTTCCTGAGATGTTGTTCAACCCTGGAAGGGACACCAGGTCACACAGGTTGAAAAGGGAGCCCAAGGATGTGGTAAGTGGTAGATGAGTCACCATCCATGAAGCTCAAACTAAAGATCACTAAATCTTCCTAAATCACCTCTCCAAGTCCATGTCAAGGGGAAGCAGACAGATGATATGAGGACTATGGCTCTGTCCGGACTTCCAGCTTCTATCACCACCTCTTTCTGAGGTGCTACCACTGCTCAGAGACAGGCCACAGCATTTTCCCCTTGGCAGGAAAATCTGCCTTCATGTCTCTCTGACACACACTGTGTCTCTTGAGTCCCTGACACAGAGCAAAGCTCACCAAGTCTCCATGGATAAAAGTAGAGCTTGGAGAAAGTTGTGGGATCCTGAAAAAGCCGTTGATAAAGGGATGCACAGGAAGGCTGGAGGATGGGTGTTCACATACGTGCTGTCTGCCGTACCTTTTAACCGCCCACCAGGCTAGCAGTGAGCACTTGATCTGACAGATGGTTTTCTTCAGCCCAGACAAGCCACAGGGGACATCACACCCACCCACACTTCCCAGCTTCCGCTCCCAGGCTCTCCTAAATCCCAGCAAAGAACCCCACTGCCCTTTCACACAAATGCCTGGAGATTAGTAGCTGCCTTCAAAATGTCTGCACTCTCCTCTGAGAACTGCCAGAATTAGTCTTCCTGAGGAGAAAGGACTTTCTGGCTTGTCCTGGCCAAAGCCCTGGCCCTGACACAGATACAAGCTCCGTGTCCCCTTCATGGACACTCTCCTTGGAGTGGCAGGAAGGTGCCACTGTGAAGGTCACTTTGGATCCCATGTTTACAGCATGATCATCACCACAATGAGCTCCAAATAATTTAGAATAGTCTCTGAATTGCTCATGCAAACCTGAATTTGCCCACAAGGACCACACAACAGGTGACAAAGGCCAAACCAGTCTCCCTAGTCCAGGACCCAGCAGGTGAGGCACAGCATCAGCCATTTACATTGGCTTCACACCATCTGAATAGTTCTCCACAAAGAATGGGAGGAAAGATGAAGAGATGGGTAGGAAACCTATCTAACCAGATCTGTATGTTTGTCTGGATTTTCTGCATCATTCAGGTAAAGTCTGGAGAACACTGCAGTGAAGTGTTCAGTAGTGTCTTTGGAGCTGGGTTTCATGACAGCCAACTGAACTGCTGGAACTGCTGGATCACTGAAACGGAGGTGCCCCATTGGAGTTCACTATTAGTTGGTGTCACTGTAGCTGAGCTTCAGGTCTGTAAGGGCCAGCACCAAAAAGAGCTTAACCTACCAATTTAATAGGAAATGCCTGTAAACCTGTGGGAATGTGCTGCTTAGGGTGTCACAAACTAACAAATGTTGTAGGAACAGTCTCATTATGGATGTCAGATGTAATCTCCTACCTTCAAAAAGGTGGAGAGTTGAGTATCTCTAATCCATCCAGACTGGCACTGTTTGTATGGTTGACCTTGATAAACTCATATGTAAGAAGTTCATCTGATCAGAGCTACAACTGGCTTCAGTGAGATCCCCAAAAATGTTTATTTCTGCACATATAAAATTTGATATAAACTAAAAAAAAAAACAAACCACACCCCATCTTATTCCTTCAACAAAAAAGTCTTGAAAATTTTTAGGAAATACTCTCCACTTTGACCTCATATCAGGGAAGCTAATGAGCCTGGACAAGTGAGTTTGACAAAACTCTAACACATGCAGAAATCAAGGGGGCAAAAATATGTTAAGAGGAAAGGCACTGTGACTGTTGCTTTGCTCATTAGCTTGTAAGAAGTTAACAGCATCAGTACACTTTTAAGTTAGCCACTGTTGCAGTGTTTTGTCCCCCTTCATAGCAACTGAGGACCAGGCTGAAGACTAACCAAAAAATGAAGCTCATATAACTATCAAAGGACTTCACAATGCAGAGGAAGGCTCGTAAATGAACCTGACTTTAGAAGTGCTGAGCCATTGATTTTGCCTCCTAGCCGTGTCAGCTGGCTCCTTACCTTCTTTTGCAAAGTGCTTAAGGACTGCACACAGACTTGTCAAGATACTCACCAAAGACCACCAATACCACAAGCTGTCTCAGTCAAGAATGGGTACTGGTCTACCTGGTCACCCGCCTCCTCCTCTCAGAGGTCTCCCGTCCATTTTGGAGTGGTAGAAATCCCCCGGTATTGCTTGACCATGCATCTTCTGCAGAAGCTGTTGGTGCCAGCAGCAACACCTCCTTACAGCTCTGTTTTTAAGGGATACTTTGTCCCACCATCTGGGTCCCATGTGGCCACCTTGATCCTTACATTCAGCCTTTGTATGCTGCCAACATGCAGTCTCACAGTGGGACAAATTGCTCTGAAGGCAGTATGTATGCGGTCTGCCACCAACACTAACTCCCATGTGTTGTCCTCTCCAAAGGCTCCAGCCCCACCTCAAGGTCAGAAAACAGCTACTGGGCCACATGGCCATCTGTCCCTCACCCCCGTCAGAGGTCCTTGAGAAGCAGAGATTCTCCATGTCTTTCATTTAGGGTGCGGGTCTAACGCAGGCACATTTTTCTTTAAACAATGCAAGTCACACAGCCTGAAAGCATGCGGGAGCCAGAGGCTGTTCTTGGCTCTGGGTTTTCAGCTCTAGAATAAGCTTCCAGATGTGTTGCAGGCTGCATGTATGCTGCCCATCGCTGTGGGATCTGAGCTCTTTCTGCATAAAATTGATAGCAAGTCACTGGGGAATTTCCTGGACTCTTGTTTGCTTCTCTCTCATTTTTTTAACATATAAATATGTGTATAGAAATAAATAGTATTTCTCAAAATTATATTTGTTTTTTTGATTTTGAGAGGATTCACTTCTCACCTCATTTATTTTTTGGCTGGTAGAGTTATGAGGTTAGCGGCAATGCCAGCACTGCAAAGTGTCATCTTCATGGTAGAAAGGCTTTTTACAAAGAGGGAAGGCATTATAGGGGGGTTTAAAGCTAGTCAAACTGGTCTTGCCTGATCTCTTCCTGTCATCCACTCCCTCTTGCTGGTTTTCCTCAAGGGAGAATGCTTTCTCACAAGCTCTCTCCAGCCTTGCCCTGGGCTTCCTGATCAAATGCTAAAGCCCATATAAACAACTGTTGTAGTTTCTGCCTGGAATGCTTCTTTGTCTCCTTACAGAAACAATTTCTCACAATTTCTTTGGGCAGAAACCACTTTCCAGTTGAAATAAAAGCCTCACTTTGACTGTCACTAAGCCTCTTGATTGTATTAAAATGCACTGGATGCATCAACAAATTTTAATTCCACCTCAAGATAAAAAAGGCCTCTCAAACACTTAACTCTAATGTCTCAGCTTGGGATCATATTCCAGTCTCCATCCTTTTTGTCAAAAATAGAAAGTCATTTCTGGTTGTCTACCCTCTAGGTCTCAAAGGTGGCCCTGAGAGTAGGCTGGGTCAGCAATTTTTGTGTATTTCTAAACGAAGAAAGAGTTTGCAGATACAAAGTGAATGAAGGAGGAAAGATGTCTGGTCTTATAATGAATAAAGAAAAAAAAAAAGCAAAACCTTGCTTGAGACTTAGCATTTTGTAGGTTTCTTGTGGGATGCAGGATGTTTATGGAAAATTTTGAAAGCTCTTCCTTTTGGGCCAGTTTGGGGCAAAATCAAATTTTGCTTCTTTTTATTTCCCAGGAAAAAATACCCATCAGAAGGACCGTGATTTTCAGACAGCTCATTCTACAACCAACTCACTGCTACGACACAGTGCATTCCCTGGCTCAACTTGCTGATTTCTATGTTTTTTACTATCCTGGTTTCTGCCTTTCCTGCAATATTTGCTTCAGCACTTGCAAAAAGACACACACAAACTCCTGACTACGGGCTGATCCTGCTCCCCAAAGACACAATTTACTGACAATTGCCTGGAATAGCCACGTTTTTAATAATGATAGAGTAGCCAAAGCCATGAAGAGAGCAGAAGGATCTGGAGAGATTAAAGTTGTGTGTCATTAATTTGGGAAGTTAAGGAGACAGGAGGCTTCAATGGAAAGTATTGCTTAATATTTGTGCAAAAGAGAAATCCCTTTATACCCCTTTTCTAAGACATTTACAGCACTGTGATGAATTTTCCCCAAATCAGAAAGGGAGGATAAAGCTCGCAAAAATCAAGAGTGAGTCAGTCCAGTGCCAAAAAGGAGATGGTAGCCCACTGTGCCACATGTGGCAAAGAGCTCAAGCAAAATGAGGCCGTGAGATATGGCCAGATATTTGTCACTGAGGAGCCTTGTAAAAGCTTTCTCTGCATAAAGGAGTGGGGCAGAGGCAGAGCAGAGGACATCCATCCAAAAACTGGCAGCAAAATGCCAATGCAGCAGTTACACCAGAATTTGTGGGCAGAGGGAAGGAGAAATTTAAGATGGGAGTTGGACACAAGCAGGGGGATGAGCTATGTGTCCCTGCCTGCGTAGCAGACACGTGTATACTTTTCTATATAGAGGACACAAACATAGATCATGGTTATCACAATAACAGTATTTGCACAATTTTTTTTACGAAGAACAAGTCATGCAGGCTTCCCTCCACATCCCCAGGCACTTGTTCCCACTTCACATTAAATAAGCCTAGAGATAGCCATTGTAAGTTGATTTATCTTCTCAGAAACATGTTTTCTATCCCCAAATGGTTACACTTCTCTGCTTGGAGAGAAGATAAATTAATCTTTTTAGAAAACACACTGGGGGTCACTGGGAAGTATTTGAACATAAATTGCCAATTCAAACACATTATCTTTTCTCATCCATGCTAAAGGAGCACCCCAGGGTGGATTGACTCTTTTCCTTCTGCTGAATAGACCTTTACTGGGCTTGGTGAGGCTCCACAGCCTACATCAGCCACTCGCCCAAATTAGGGTTGAAAAGGTGTCACAGAACAAGGGAAGTGATCCTCAGCAAGACATTTCAGAAGCAATAAACTTTTCAGCGATAACAGCCTGATCTGGTTTAACCACAGCTTGACCATAGCAAAGCTGGTAGCAAAGCTGGCGCAGCTGCTTGCCATGTGTGCATTTGCGGAGCTCTGCCCCAGGAAGGAGACCACTAGAGAAGGTTGTGCTCTCTGTTTCTCTAAGGCTAAACTACTGCGCAAGCTGAGCTTCCCACTTACAGCTGTGTGAAGATCTTTAGTCTCTGAAGAATGATAATGTTCATCACTAATGGGCTGGCTACCTGCTAGTTGTTTCTTTGACTCTCAGAATGCAAAATTTAAAATATTGTGGGTTTTTTTCTTTAGATATATGTGTCTCAAGGAATATTTGCATGGGTTTTTCTTTGCTTTCACTGAAATTTGCTTAAAGTCTTGTCGTTGGGACATTTACTTTCTGGGGACAGTTTTCTTCAACTTCCATTGCATCCCACATCACTTCTGGTGATCCTGCCAGTGCATGGCTATATCTGAAAGACTGGATATTTAATGAGCACAGCCTAGAACATAGTTTCCTTGAATAAATATATTCCCCCATCTCCTCACCCTTGCTGCGTGTTAGTGGCCTCAGCTCTGGTGCTCAGGGAAGGTGCTGCTGGATGCTATTACCTAGCCTTGCTTGGCACAGCCACTCCGCCAGCTGAGACCACCCTTTGCTACCTCCCCATGTTTACATCCTTCATCTATTGGCAGTTGAGGTAAGCTCAACCAGAAGGGCCAAGGCACAAGAAATTGTTCCTGTGCTGGCATCCTGCACGCGCCAAGATTTATATCACCTGTGGAACTGGGTTTGCTGGATGTACTTGGACACTGACCACGTCGGAATTGCTCACAGATTTCAGGGGTGAAGCAGCTTACAAAAAGCCTTTAATTAGGCACCAACATAAAATTAAATTCAGCCTCATTCACAGCAAACGATCATGCTAGCCTAAGGAGGACAGGTTGTCATTGCATCACCTACAGTTAAAGGACACCACTATGTCCCATAGCTAGCAAAGACAGGCAAGCAAGTTAACCTCAAGCAAGTGGCAGAGTTGAAAGCAAAGGGGGAAGAGGAAGAGGGAAAGAAAGGAAATCCTCATCAAATCCTCATTTATAAATTTGCACTTCATGCAGCAATATTGCCAGATGACTGAGATGTGAGGCCAAGTTGTGCAATCCTGCAAAGGGCTTTGCAATAAAAATTGAGAGAGCAGAAGCTGCTAGTTTCTGCGGTTAAAGGACTGGAAAAGGTCCCATATCAGGGCTGTACCTGCCTAATCTCAGTCATCTGACCTTTCAGCACAGATTGCAGGTGATTCTCCAAACTCGCAGAGGAGACCTACAGCAAGGAGCCTTTGGGGAGCCTCCCTCTGCCCTGGGAACGGGTTGGGTTCTGGGGCCACTCTGTGCCCCCACAGACACCCCCAGACCCACTCACACCTCCAGTTCCTTTCCCTTCTCTAAAAGCCCCGTTTGCCCACACTGCTGCCCCTGGGCTTTTGCAGGGGTCAGAGTCCCTGTATCAGCTGCAAACTAGAGATCCCACCATGTTAACAGCACCAGAGAAGTGGAGGAACAGGAAAGATGCAGAAACAGAGGGATACAGGCTCTGTGTCAACACCACGATGCTCCCGTGCTTGATGCGGGAAGCACCGGCGATGTGCGGCACTGCGGCCAGGCAGGGCCAACACCACAATTCACTAACTGACCGCCAACGGGCAACAAACTGCCTTCACCCTGGTTGCACAAGCGGATATACTGGATTAGCAGAACTTGGGTATTTGGGTAAGAGGGGTCCCTTCCAGCAGAGCTGGTAGGGACAGGGGAAGTGGGGGTGGCAACACTGCAGTTCTCTTTCTTGTTTCTTAACTGGAGTTTATTTTAAAAGCAAACAAATGTTTGCTCATACATTTTCCCTTCTCCTTCCAGCCCTTCATGTTGCTATTAAATGGGAGAAAATGGGTTGGGGGGAGCAATGTTTCACTTCTCAGTTTGATGGAGAACTCGGAGGCT
The DNA here is from genome assembly GCA_031468815.1 of Morus bassanus. Taxonomy (NCBI): domain Eukaryota; kingdom Metazoa; phylum Chordata; class Aves; order Suliformes; family Sulidae; genus Morus; species Morus bassanus. Next base: position 77,027,183 of record CM062571.1, on the reverse strand, counting down.
TCAGAGAATTACAGGTGAATGTGGGGAAAACAGTTTCAAAAAATGCAGGTTTTTTTGTTAGAAAAGTCAAACCAATTGCTTTCTCATTGCCAGGAATTAAGATCTCAGACGACCTCCTGACCTGCAGGTCACCCACAGACAAGTGTCCATCCCAAGGCCAGGTGTGCTGGCATGGCGGACACAGCCAAGGGCAGGCAGGTACTGTGCTTGTGTTGCCTTTGCTAGAGAAATCCTGCAGATAATCAGATTATAAAAGCAAAGCTTGAAGTCTGCAGCACTGTCCTTCCCCCTAACTGCCTCATGATGGCTTTTAAAGTGCTGGGGAATGTTTATCATTTCCCACTAAGTCCTTTTCCAGAAGGTAGGAGCTAAACCAGCTCACAGCTGTTCTTGTGCTCCCGCACAGCAGGGGAACAGCCGAGGTATTCTTTTTCTTCTAATTTTCCCCTTTGTAACACTCAGCTGATCTCCCTTGGGCTACAGCAGTGGAAGGAAATAACACTGCTCTATGCTACGTGCATGTGTCCCGTGAGCAGGGCCACGAAGGGGCAGGGAGGCTCGGTGCCTTTGGGTCCCCGCATGCCGTCATCCAGCCCCACGTGCCCCTTTGCCTGGGAAGCCTCCATGCCAAGATGGGCCAGCTGGGATGTGGGATGAGCATCCCACTAAGCACACTGTCCCCTCATGCTCTGTCACCCTCTGTCTGTCCCACGGGGTGGGAAGAATGCTGACAGCATCGCCTGAGACTTGCGAGGGATCACTGCAGCTCCCAAGAGAAATCAGAGCAGCCCAAAGGGCTCGTCCAAATCAACCTTAACCACACACTTGGATGTCAGTGTGGGTACACATTACCTGGCAGGCTGTGAAAAGAGGGAGAAGCCCATCCTGTGAATGTATGAGCACTGCAGGGCAATGTAAGGGCGAAAGTAGACACCAGAGCCAACTACAATTTATTAGAAAATGCTTCCAACCTGAATATGCCTTATTTTCTGGACTTTTCACCAAGACATCTGGCACACTAGAGGCCTCAACTGACACAGCAATCCAGATGTCACTTGGGCCAAAAGGCACTGCAGCAATATCAGGAGAATGGCCAACATGGACAGTACATCACAGGACATGAAATTCTTGAGGTTCCTCGCTTTGCAGTACAGACTCTGTGTAGACACAACTACTGCACCACCAAGCAGATCTTCCTATTTAGAAATGGCTTCTTGAGCACCCTTGGTGACTTCTGGGCTTTTCCTAGTAAACTCAGACAGAGCAGAAGGTGGGGAGTGGACATCCCTGCCTAGCCCTGACATGTGGCTTACAACTCCCGGTCCTGCTTCGCATTTCCCCTGTGACATTCAAATGTACCATGTACATGTGAATGTACGCATGCCTCCCTCACGGCTATCATCTCCATTCCCTTTTTCCAGGTTTCCCAACAGCTTAGCTCGGGCAGTCACACAACACCCCTCCTGCGTTAGTGTCTGGGGCCTTGGCTGTAAAACTCAAAGCAAAAACATCTTTGCCTCCTGCTCCTCACACCTTTACAGCACCCCATCTCCCCCCTCTCCAGTGCAAACCTCCCCCATTTGGGTCTCCTAGCAGACACCTTCTCCTTGGCCCTGGGGACACTCTGGGTTTCTTTTGCGTGTTCCTCAGTGGGTTTCTCTACCCCCATACACTAGCGTCAAGTGTACTCCTTCACCACTGCAGACCCCTGGAGAGCCTCTGCCATCCACCTGTCCCAGCCCTATGCATCCAGTGTTGTGCTATTCTTAGAACAATTAAAAAAGAAACAGAGCAAGAGATGTAGCCACCAGAATCAACCTTAAAAAGTCTCTGGTTACTTTTGTCTCAGAGTCCAGTGATTCGGATTCTTCTGCATCTCACAAATCTATCTGTGAGCTAAAATTATGTGACCTCTACAAGGGGAAATACATAAATCTCTCTGGCCTCCAAAAGTCATCAAACTTTCAGAGTAAAGAGCATTCTGCAGTCTCTGGTTTATTTTTCAACTTCAGTTCTGCAATCATAAATGTCTATTAGTGCTGAAAAACTGGAATTGAACTGTACTTTGGAAAAAGTGCAGCGTGCCATAAACTAGACTCAGACTAATGTACAATTTGGTCTGCTCAAAAAGGGCAAATTATTCATGCAATGTTAAAATGTTCAGAAAGCTAAGTATCTTTCTTTCGTGACTGGTACTTGGCTATTAATAAATTAATCATTGTAATAACTATGGTTCTTGGCAATCAATTAGTCACTGAGATAAGGATCACTCTACTCTTGTCCCAAAAGCAACTTGCTTTAAATCTGTTATAATGTTATAGAAAAAGACTTCTCCAATCTGCTCTGTTCTTGTAAAAGTTTGGCCGCTACCAAATCAAAACCACTTTAGTAAGTGTCCCTATTTCCGTACAGAGCACACTCTCCACTGCGAGCTCTGGCTGCTGACCAGGCGCAGAAGATGCACTGAGGTCCATGGGTACCCAAGCCTGCAAAGCCTGACAAAGCCCATCTCGGCCTTGGTCATAGAAAGTGCAGTGAGATGTCAGTCCTGCAGAAAACCCAATTTTCCACGCGTCGGAAGGAACAGGCTGGTGATCTTGTGTAGACAGAAGTGGACTGGAGAGAGACCTGCCAGACTTAGTCCCTGCACATGGCAGTAGCATGTGGGTGTGTCAGGCTGGAAAGACCCTCCTGAGTCATGAAGCAATCACCCCCAAACTCCCCCTGCAACCCTACAGAAAGGGATGGGCCAGCCAGCAGCGAAATGGCAGCAGTCTCTATGCTCTTATTTCTGTTGGAGCTTGGTAGTGCTTTCAGGGGGAGGAGGGATGAGATCTTTATCAGCAAAGTAGCTTTAACAATTCTAACAATAAATGTGTTGTCTAGCAGAAAAATCCTATGGGAAGCGTGCAGTAGAGCCTTTTGAACAGGACAGGGGAAAGACAATGGGGAGTCTGATCTGAACGAGATTTGGGTTGGATTCAGAAGAATAATAAAAATCTGTGGAAGGGGCCTGAACGCACTCGCTAGGAACCTGAACTGCCTTAATTTTACTGCAAAAAAGTGGAGTCTTCTAAGCCATGTTCAACGTAAAAGCATTGAAATCGGCTGCCACGGTGTGTCTTACTGTTTAGACTGTTGCTTATCCTCTCCCTGTGAGCAACCAGAGCTGCATAGTAAATGTGGTCAGGCCACTCAGCAGGAGAGCTGCGGACAGCCAAAAGCAATGCCAGCGCCTGCGACACAGCACAGCACGAGGCAAGGACAACATCTGGGTCCTGCGTGGTCTCGTGGTCCACAAAGCAGCGATCCTCACAATCTGGGGGAAGAGGGAGAGCTCCAGAGAGGGATGGCTTAAATGCTTAAATGAGGGATGGATGCGTGCTTTCTGCCTAAATCAGCACCAGCACTGAAAGCCACAGGGTGAGCTTCAGGGAGCAAACCGGGTTGGGGTGAAGCTTTTGTCCACTGCAGTCAGAGTGTCAGCACTGCAACCCTCTACCAGTTCCCAATCCCTGTTACATGCACCAGTCTTCATGCCAGCCCAAGGACAGCAATGTAGGGGCAGGAAGGGGGAGAGGATGGACTGCCCTTTTTGGTGTCATGCTAGTCTGTAACAATAAATTTGATCTTGAATTCATGTTGTGGGAGCCTTGAAGGCTCCATGAAGGGAGGTTTCTTGGCCTCAGCCACTCTGCCTGTTCCCTTGCCTTGGTGTAGCCCTGTCCCTAGAGCTCTGGCCAGCCCAGGATTAGGGCTCTTGTATTTCTAGCTGGGATTTGCCAAGTGGAAAACTCCCTGTGATGGTTTGGGAACCACCTGATGGCACATGTACAGTGCAAAGAGGATGTGCAGCAGTGGTGGCTTGGACTCCCTAGACACCCAGCACACAGATCAGAGAGGCTGCACATCTCTGCTGTCATTAGAAAGGAAAATGAGGCAAAGAGCCTTGAAAAACACTTTCATCTTTAATCGTCAGTGGTGTTAGTAGAAATAAGATCTAAAAATGTTCTGCTTTCACAAGATGCAAACAGCATGCACAGCCCTATGATGCAGGGTGCAGGGGTTTGTCACGTACCCTCTTTATGGACACATTCCTTCTTAGCGATTTATTCCCAACTTTGCTCCAACCCCCTTCTGTGCAGGTGGCACGTGGGGGGCTGAGCTATACGTCAGCTGCAGAGCTGGAGGCCGAGTACGGCATGCATCACAGTATGAAGCATGCAAAAATGCAGACCACAGAAATGATATCTGAAGAAAGACATCCCCACGCTGAGGTTATATTAAAGCCTGTGAGCCAGGAGCAGCCCATATAATGTGCATGTTGGGGGAAGACACAGCTGCAGTGGGAACAGAATTGGTAACATTGCATGACTTATTAAATGAATTTCACACTGGGTAGGAGCAATGGGGAGAGGGTTACCCCCTCTTTTATTGCCTAGGAAATCCATCTTTGCTACCTATGTGCAGGAATACAGGAAGTTCATGAGAATAAAAGGTCTGGGGACTCCCTGTGTCCCTTCCTCTAAATACATCACTACCTGTCCATGGGAGAGAGATACCACCATCGCCTCTTGCATGGACTATCATGGGCACGTACAACTTTGTAGCAGCATGAGTGCAAAGGGTTAGGATTTCATAAACCAACTCCTGACCATGACAAGCCCTGGCAATGTAGAGCTGGTGATGGGCTCCCACACTCAGGCGCTGGCCAGGCTGCTGGTTTTGGGTCCCATCACACTCAACCCATGTTCTCCATTGTCATGGTTTAACCCCAGCCAGCAGCTAAGGCCCACATGGCCACTTGCTCACTTCTCCCCAGTGGGATGGGAGAGAGAATCGGAAGAGTAAAAGTGAGAAAATTCACGGGTTGAGGTAAAGGCAGTTTAATAGGTAAAGCAAAAGTTGTGTGCGCAAGCAAAGCAAAAGAAGGAATTCATTTGCTGCTTCCCATCGGCAGGCAGGTGTTCAGCCATGTCCAGGAAAGCAGGGCTCCATCACGCGTAATGGTTACTTGGGAAGACAAACGCCATCACTCTGAACGTCCCCCTCCTCCTCCTTCTTCCCCCCAGCTTTATACACTGAGCATGACGCCATATGGTATGGAATATTGTTGGGGTCAGCTGTCCCGGCTGTGTCCCCTCCCAGCTTCTTGTGCACCCCCAGCCCACTCGCTGGTGGGGTGGGGTGAGGAGCAGAAAAGGCATTGACTCTGTGTAAGCCCTGCTCAGCAGTAGCTAAAACATCCCTGAATTACCAACACTGTTTCCAGCACAAATCCAAAACATAGTCCTATGCTAGCTACTACAAAGAAAATTAACTCTATCCCAGACAAAACAAGTACATCCATGCACTGGTTGCAGCCAACACCAAGGTCAAGAGATTTTCTGGTCTCTGCTTATAAAACTCCCTGATGGAAGCAGGACCTTACTGTCCTGGACCAGGACCAACACTGGTATGTCCCTTCAGCTACACCCATAGTTCACAATCTAAGACCATGTTGTCACCCAAAAGTGTGGTCCTGCCTACTCCCTGCCCTGGCCACATGTTCCTGCTTGCTCCCTTGTGTCAGCACAACTCGTCGTGCAGCTACCAGCAAGTTGAATCAGTTTGGTGGGTCATTTTTCAGCCAGATTAACAGGCTGACCTGCCTCACCATGTGATTTCACAACTGCTAGCCTGGCACAGTGGTGGTGGCAGGAATGCACGGCCAGGGATGGGGTGGGTGGGGAGGGAGTGAATGGGGAAGCAGGACTGCCCCTTTTGGCAGCCAAGCAGAGCTGGATTGGCTTGAACTACTCGTGAAAACCCGCTTTTAATTTTCCCTTTGGTAAATATGAGTAATTCTCTTTTAATGGGGAAGTTGTGAGGCTCCATTGTGTTTTGGAGGTTCTCTAACCACAGCATCTTTCTGCAGATCATAACCGAGTTAAGTGTGTTGAGCAAATAATATTTCAGCTGCTAACAGTTGAGTCAACAGCAGGGTGATCACGATTTAATCTTCTGTTTCGCAGGGGGAGAGCATGATGCTATTTTACAAAGTCTTTTTCATCACAATAGGATTCCCTGAATCAAAGGCTCACAGGTGTGATTTTTGGCTGGGAACAAACACTTGCATTCCTATCAAATGTATTCTGTTTTCCAAGCACAAATAGCCTTCAACTTCTTGGCATTCAAGAGAAATGCTTTCCAGAAAAGGAAGGTGTTGCCTTCCTGTTCAAGGGCCCAGCAGGAATGTGGTGGTTAGGATGCTGCTTACAAAGCATCCTTCATTACCAAGGAACAATTCCTAGTAGTTATCAAAGCAAAAATGCCTACAGGACGCTAAAACCAGGAGAATTTGGAGGAGGAAGAAAAGTAAATTCAACCCTCAGCAGTGACAAGAAGGCTGCCTCTCCTTTTCTTTTTTTGCTGTAGCTGAATCAAAAACCCACGCTCCTTAGCTGTAAGCAATGCCCCTTTCTAAACTGATGGAATAAAACGGACATCTCCTTTAAAGACAAGCTGAAATGCTGCTGAACTTTCTTGTTGATCTTTGTAGCAATATTACTATGTAATAGTCAATGGCTATGCTCTTTGGGAGGTTAAATTAGGTGCACATAAAGATTCCTTCTGCCCTTTTAGGCTATTCATTTTGTCATATGGATTTCTTTCAGAATGCCTTCTTTTTATTACATCAAAATTCTGAAGAGAGGCAGTGATTTCTAATTCTCTAGAGGACTTTACATGGCCATTCCAGCAGAAATGAGCAATCTTATCCTGCAGAGATGTGGGAGTGCCTTAAATGAGAGGCTCCTGATGTGCAAGATGTAAAGGAAGGCAGTTACCTTCCCAGGAACATGAAGTGGGCAAAAGTTTAAGAGTTTTCCCACTTCTCAAACAGTCTCATTTCAAATATCTCATGAGAGATCAAAGTGATTTTCTGCAAATTCATTTCTTGGGTGCTTTAATATTGACACACTTCCTTGCAGAATTTATGCGAGCATTGGATTGAGGCCAACAGATCATCTAAGCTTGCAGATTACCTGCCAGGGCATAGCCTGGATTACAGCAGGAAGGTGGAAATAAAAGGATGGAGTGGACCTTCTATGAGGGTGAGATTCACCTGTATCTCACCAGTGATGCAATGTTGCTCTGGAGAGAAGTCATTTACCCTAACTCTTTTAGGACACCTTCTTATCTTTAGGATATGCTGGGGATACCCTTAGGAGACACAAGGTTAGACAGCAGGAGACTGAGTGGGGCACGGAGCCTGTATCTTATCACCTACTGCTGCCCACAGTGAACCTCAGTATTTGCACAGGGTGGAGCAGAGACCTGTTGCAACACTGGCACTGGCTGTTGGGGTTACTGCAGTAAGGCTGCTCCCTGCCTCACCCAAATCTGCTCCAAACCTCCTTGGACCCACGCTGTGCCGGGAAATCTGGGACATGGGGAGCAGAGTAGACAAATGGAGAGGGCAGAAACTCAGAGATGGGCAAGGTTGAGCCATGTGTCAACCTACAGGCCAAAGATGGGAGGACAAACTGGTCCTCCCCCTGCAGCAGAGGGCTCTGGAGGGGAGGAAGGCTCTGCTGGGGAGAGGGGGAGGTGAGGAACCACTACACAAATCTGAAGCATGTGCTGTTTCCATATCACAGAATCATAGAGTGGTTTGGGTTGGAAGGGACCTTTAAAGATCGTCTAGTCCAACCCCCCTGCCACGGGCAGGGACATCTTCAGCTAGATCAGGTTGCTCAGAGCCCCACTCAACCTGACCTTGAATGTTTCCAGGGATGGGGCATCTACCACCTCTCTGGCAACCTGTTCCACTGTTTCACCACCCTCATCATAAAAGATTTCTTCCTTATATCTAGTCTGAATTTACCCTCTTTCAACTTAAAACCATTACCCCTTGTCTTATCATAACAGGCCCTACTAAAAAGCCTGTCCCCATCTTTCTCATAAGCCCCCTTTAAGTACTGAAAGGCCACAATAAGGTCTCCCCGCAGCCCTCTCTTCTCCAGGCTGAACAACCCCAACCTCTCAGCCTTCCTTCACAGGAGAGGTGTTCCATCCCTCTGATCATTTTTGTGGCCCTTCTCTGGACCCGCTCCAACAGGTCCATGTCCTTCCCGTGCTGAGGACCCCAGAGCTGGATGCAGTACTGCAGGTGGGGTCTCACCAGAGCAGAGCAGAGGGGCAGAATCACCTCCCTCGACCTGCTGGCCACGCTTCTTGTGATGCAGCCCAGGATATGGTTGGCTTTCTGGGCTGTGAGCGCACATTGCTGGATTATGTCCAGCTTTTCATCCACCAGTACCCCCAAGTCCTTCTCTGCAGGGCTGCTCTCAGTCCTTGGTAGGCCCTAGGACCCCCAGAGCCCTGGACTAGAGAACAATGACTGTGGGAATGATAAACTCCCAATCAACCCTGAACTTGTGCAGGACTTGCTGCTCCAGCTAGATCCCTGTAAGTTGATGGGGCCTGATGGGATTCATCCAAAAATACTTAAAGAGCTGGCTGATGTCATAGCAAGACTTCTCTCAATGATTTTTCAATGCTCTTGGGAATCTGGAGAGGTCCCAGTTGACTGGAAGCTGGCAAACATTGCCTCAGTCTTCAAGAAGGGCAACAGGGATGACTCCGGTAACTACAGGCCCGTCAGTCTCACTTCTGTGCCTGGCAAGATTATGGAGAAGATTATTCTGGGAGTTATGGAAAAACACCTGAAAAACAATGCAATCATTGGTCCTAGCCAGCACAGGTTCACAAGTGGAAAGTCCTGATTAACAAACTTAATTTCCTTCTATGACCACGTTACCCACCTAGCTGACCAAGGGAAGCCAGTCAATGTAATCTTTTTGGATTTCAGTAAAGCTTTCAATACTGCCTCTCACAGTACCCTCCTGGACAAAATGTCCAGCATACAGCTGGATAAACACGTAATGCAATGGGTGAGCAATTGGCTGACGGGTCGGGCTCAAAGGGTTATAGTAAATGGGGTTACATTGGGCTGGCAGGCAGTCACTAGTGGGGTTCTGCCGGGATCCATCTTCGGGCTGGTACTCTTTAATCTCTTCATAAATGACTTGGATGCAGGACTGGAAGGAATACTAATTAAGTTTGCTGGTGACACAAAGTTGGGAGGAGCTGTTGACTCTCTCAAGGGCAGAGAGGCCCTGCAGAGAGATCTAGACAAACTGGAGAGCTGGGCAATCATCAACCGTACGAAGATAAACAAGGGCAAGTGCCGGATTTTGCACCTGGGGCACGGCAACCCTGGATGTACATACAGACTGGGGAACGAGAGGCTGGAGAGCAGCTCTGCAGAGAGGGACCTGGGGATTCTGGTCGATGGCAAGTTGGACATGAGCCAACAGTGTGCCCTGGCAGCCAAGAGGGCCAACCGTGCCCTGGGGTGCATCAAGCACTGCATTGCAGCCGCTCGAGGGAGGCGATTGTCCCGCTCTGCTCTGCGCTGGTGCAGCCTCACCTCGAGCGCTGTGTGCAGTTTTGGGCACCACAGAACATGAAGGATACAAAGCTACTAGACAGTGTCCAGAGGAGGGCCACGAAGTTGGTGAAGGGTTTAAAGGAGAAGCTGTATGAGGAGCGGCTGAAGTCACTTGGTTTGTTGAGCCTGGAGAAGACGAGACTGAGGGGAGACCTCATTGTGGTCTGCAGCTTCCTCACAAGAGGAGGAGGAGGGGCAGGCATGGATCTCTTCTCTCTGGCAACCCGAGGGAATGGCAGGAATGTGTGCTAGGGCAGGTTTAGGTTGGGTATTAGGAAAAGGTTCTTCCCCCAGAGGGTGGTGGAGCATTGGAACAGGCTCCCCAGGGAGGCAGTCATGGCGCCAAGCCTAACGATATTCAAGAAGCACTTGGGCAACGCCCTCAGAGACATGGTGTGAATTTTGGGGTTGTCCTGTGCAGGGACAGGAGTTGGACTCAATGATCCTTGTGAGTCCCTTCCAACTCAAGACATTCTATGATTCTGTGATTCTATGATTCTTTTATCCCCCAGCCTGCACTGATACTGGGGATTGTCCCAAGGCAGGTGCAGGATCCTGCACTTGGCCTTGTTGAACCTCATAAGATTCACATGGGCCCACTTCTCAAGCTTGTCCAGGTCCCTCTGGATGGCATCCCATCCCTCAGGCGTGTCAACTGCACCACTCAGCTTGGTGTCATCTGCAAACTTGCTGAGAGTGCACTCGATCCCACTGTGTCATTGATGAAGATATTAAACAGCACTGGTCCCAATATGGACCCCTGAGGGACACCATTTGTCACTGATCTCCATCTGGACATTAAGCCATTGACCACTACCCTCTGCATGTGACCATCCAACCAATTCCTCATCCACCAAACAGTCCACCCATCAAATCTGTATCTCCCCAATTTAGAGAGAAGGATATTGTGAGGGACCGTGTCAAAGGCCTTACAGAAGTCCAGATAGACAATATCCATAGCTCTTCCCTTGTCCACTCATGTAATCACTCCATCACAGAAGGCCACTAGGTTGGTCAGGCAGGACTTGCCCTTGGTGAAGCCATGCTGGCTGTCTCAGATCACCTCCCTGTCCTCCATGTGCCTTAGCAGAGCTTCTAGGAGGATCTGTTCCATGACCTTCCCAGGCACAGAGGTGAGGCTGACAGGTCAGTAGTTCCCTGGGTCCTCCTTCCTACCCTTTTTAAAAATGGGTACAATATTTCCATTTTTCCAGTCACCAGGGACTTCACCTGACTGCCATGACTTTTCAAATATCATGGAGAGTAGGTTGGCAACTGCATGAGCCAATTCCCTCGGGACTTGGGGATGCATCTTGTCAGGTCCCATAGACTTAGATATGTTCATGTTCCTCAGGTGGTCACAAACGTGATCTTGTCTTACAGTGGGAGGGACTTTGCTCCCCCAGTCCCTGCCTTGCGGTCCATCCCCTTGAGAGGTGTGGGAAGAGAGGTTACCAGTGAGGACTGAGTCAAAAAAATTGTTGAGTACCTCAGCCTTCTCCTCGTGTGTTGTTACTGGTTTGCCAGTCTTGCTCATCAGGGAGGGGTACGCTGTCTTTGACCTTTCTTTTCTGGCTGACATACCTGTATAAACCCTTCTTGTTATTCTTTGCAACCCTTGCCAAGTTCAGCTCCAGCTGAAGATTTTGTTTATAAGAATCTCCCTGAAGTAAGAAGAAGGTGAGTCTGCTTAGGAGGTGCTAAATGAGTTGAAAACATACCACAGTACTACAGTTTTTTTGCTTAGAGAGCAGAAGAAACCGAAGAGAAACCACTAGTAGAGCTGTAGCAATTTGGGGGTGCAGCTAGCAGAGCTGCTATGTAAAGCGCTTTGATATAGCAGGAATGGGGACAAAGGAGGGGAAGGGGAAAGGGAAATGAGCTGCCGGGAGGGGAAAGCTGCCACAATTTGCTTCCTTCAGCAAGGCAGGGCTTAATGCCTTCTGCAGGCAAGGAAACAGCTTTCCACCGCTGCCCCTTCCCAGCCCACGCTCATGGCAGAAGGATGGGTAATAAATCTCTCAGTCCCTCAGTGGAGAGATGCCTCCCCTCTACATTCCTGTGCAAACCTGCAAAGGATTATTAGCTAAATATCTCCCTTTGAAATCAAAGCTAAACTTCCAGAGCTCCTAATCCAACCCTGGCAGCGTATCAGGTCGTAGAGCTGCACAAGTCTCTGGATAATAATAGATATGATATGATATCATTCACAGTAAAGAAAGACGTGCATTAGATCCCGCCATCCCAGTTACCTGGGGGATTCCTTCCCAAACATCCCCACTTTTGTTTTCAAGCCAGCTGAAGGACAAGCATAAAAAAGAGGTTAAAAACTAAAGTGGAGTAGCTCACCTTTAATTTATTCCTGAAAAAAAAGTTTACCTTGCCATATTAGATTACCCGTGTCCTCTGAAAGACCCAGAACATTAATTCGCACATGTTCACCACACTCCCCTTAGGTAAGAAGAAAGCCGATGCGATGCCAAGTTCCTGTATCAGTTCAGTAACTCTGCTAAGCTGCTCCTTACCACTCCACTTAGAGGCCTGATATGCAATGTAACTGTTTTGGGTACTTGCCCTCCAGCTCCACCTGCACAGAGCAGCCTGGCAGTATGAGTAAAGCACAGCACTGGAAAATATATACGCATCATTTTATTATCCTTTGCCACCGCCAGAAATCCATAATGACTGAGGTCCAAAATACATGAAAAAGACTTGATCTGATCATTTACAGAAAATCACAGCATTGTTGTAGTTGGGTATTTCTAGAGGTTAGCAGGTGTCACGCTGCTGTGATGCATTTTATGATATAACTAGGAAAGAAGTAAGAACAGAGCTGAAATATCCACACTGGTATCAAACATCAATACTTAAGAAGCTGCATTATGAAACTAGACTTTTCTGATGTACTGCCATGGTGATTATTAATAAACTTATTAAAGCTGATCCAAGTTTTCCATGTTGGCTTTTTGCTTTGTTTTGTTTGCCGAACAACAACAACAACAATTTCAGGCATGATGTATGCTTGTGCTTTGGGGGAATGAATAAAAACTGAAATTACAAAATACATATTCAGGTCTCCATGCTGCTCCTGTTCAAACCACAGTGCCTTTGGGAGGAACAGGAGAGGAAGCAGGATCGGGATAGGTTTCAGTAATCTCCCAAAACTTGCCTCACTTCCAGTTTGTCAGCATTAAGGGAGTTTCTCTTTCCCTCCCACTTCTGCCTTCCTGCTGGCCGTGCTCTCAGGTTGCAATTTCTCAGGTGACAGGCTGGGTTAGGAACTCACATCTCTCTGTATTTAACTCTCAGCCCTTCCCTTCCTACAAAAGTCCACCACTCCTGCGCTTGAGCTTGAGCCAACCGCACCGGATCTAAAGCCGCGAGCAAAAACAGCTCACAGAGCTCATCAGCCCAAAAACTTATATTTTGTTTGTTTTGGAGGGAGCAGGAAGGAGCGGGGAGAGCAGGATCCTCCAGATCCCATGTCTAGCGTTTCTTGTTATATATCACACAGGTTTGCTAAGGCATTTCGAAGGCCAGGATAGGGTTTACAACTATGGTGAAGCAAATGCGTTTAAGGGAGAAACATTAAGAAATAAAAGATGAAAGGCAGGCTCAGAGGAGAGGAAGGCAAGGCATGAGGGAAAGGACCAAGGGGCCAGACCCTTGTATTGCAACAGCTGTCAGAGCAGAGGTTAAAATCACAGTGACACTATATTTTAGAAAAGAAACCCATCATGAAAAACCCATCATACTAGATTGTATATACTTTTTTCCTCTAATGCCTTGGCACATCCCAGAGAGCAGAATGGTGTCTTTAAATACCTGCATGATTTATGTGGTCCTCCACATTACAGAGAGCATCCAGGATATGCAAAAACTCAGCCTGGGTTCAAATAGTCCCCCTCCTGTGCTGGAGCATGGCTGTGCACGCACCAAGGGCAGGTACAACCGGTGGTCACTCTTGCTGCACCCACCTCCAGGGCAGAGAGACGATGGGGGAGACCAGCAGAAGACCCCCAGCACTTCCCCCTGTAAAGCGGAGGAGTGGCTCTCTGGTTACATGCCCATATGGGCTGAGCGAGATGAGACACCACCTCAGCATGTCAGTGTAAACTACTAGAATGATCATAGGTTCGTCTAGCACCCAAAGTAAGTCTCCTAGGAACAGCGTTAAAGCAAGCTGGGCTCCAGATGCTTCCATATATCTGAATATATGCATTCCTCCCTCTTGGGGTTTAAGACCTAACTAACGTTTGCAATCAGCTTCACAAGAGCTACCCCTTCTTGCAAAAAATTATGAACCTCTGGAATGAAACAGCACAGCATTTGCACATCAGAGGGCAATATAATAACCATCACGCTCAGTTCATACTTTCTTATTTATCTGCCTGTTCTTCAGAGCTGAGCCAAGTGTGAGCTCATACCCTGCCAGGCCTGAGCAGCTAATCCTAGGATATTCCACTTGGGGTGGTGTTTATTTTATTACTTCAGATGCCAATCAGGGCTGCTAATGAGCCGACACATGGGTGAGAAGAGAGGGAGAGCTGCTGACTGGGGGGCATAGGAGGGCTCCCCCCACCTCCCCACATCCCTACTCTCCCCTCCTCCAGATCTGTGCCACTGCGATGCCACTGATTTCCAAGTCTCCCATCTCAGTCCCCTACAGACAGTACCTGGTTTTTGTTATTTTTTAAATTTTATTGACAAATAATGCCTCTAACCAGGCAGATCTTAGTGAGATATTATGCCCGTTCTCTGCATGTGCAATTCTGCTGATCTTGTTGGAATGTCAAGATCCTTCCTGTTGCTGGTAACATTTGTTCTTAGGCTGAGAAATGATGACTGAAGGGAACTGAAACAATAAGAATCAACGAACATTTGCATCCAGGGGGGTTTCTCTCCCATGTAATTCCACAAGCAAAACTAATGATGATAAAAAATGACGTAAGTGTTAATATTATCTCTGAGAAGAAGTTAAATTACACTAGCTTGGGGAGCTAAAAGAATGGTTTAGTTAAAATATGCTTGTGTCAGCCTTCTTCCCTACACGTACAAGCAAAGCCCGCCGGGAAAATCCTCCTACAGAGAAGACAAATCCCTCTGGAAACTGGAGAGCCTTCCAAAAATTAAAGCTGTAAGAGCAAGCTCTTGGTAGAAGTTGCTCAAGGCCACTGGCTTCAGCCAGAGCCCCAAAAACTGAGTCCAGCTCCTGCTGTCCCTGGAGCAGTACTGGGGCAAGGGCAGCAGGTGCCTTCACAGCCTTCTTTGGGGGCTCCCCTCTTCCCTTCCTGGGGGGATCAGGACAGCAAAATACAACCTCCTTCCCTTCCTGGGAAGGCTTTAAACACCACTCTGTGTGTATGCATGCATGTGTGTGTGACTCCAGGGATGCTCAGAATAATGATATTTGCTTTGATACTAAAGCACTGTTAATTTTATTTGCTTTCTGCACCTCTAGGGTGTTTTTGCTTTTCTCAGCGTCCATGAGGACTTGGAACATGGTCTGGTTTTTAAAAGACAGCAGGGACTATCATCTAACATTGAGTGAACGTCAGGCATGACTGCCTGTTGCAAGCCATCTCAGATGAGGTGGGGAGAGAAGAGGCAGGGCACATGCCCAGAAAAAACCCTGCAGAGATGGGGGTGAAGGAAGGCTGAGCAGGCCTGCCATGGCTTGCACCAGGAGGTAACAGCTTTTATTGAATGAGTTGTGGTACGTGGGGGGAGAGCAGATAAGCTCTGAGTTGCACAAGCCCTCTCCTGTGCCTACCCATCATGGTTGCAGCTCTGGTTTCAGCCCGCTGAGGACAGGTTGGAGAAAAGCACCAGCAAGTCAAGGCCAGGAACCAAAGAGGGACTCCTGAAACCCGGTAATTTCCATCTATGATTATTCTTTCTGGGCCAAGAAATGCTAAAATCATATGAGGAAAAAAACGATCCCAACGTAAAGGTGAGGAGCAGAATAGCAGAGCAGAAGAGTTATGGAAGCAACTAGTTGTTCTCAGTTGGTTTCCAAGAAGCCACCAGCAAGATGGACCCAGCCCACCTCAGTCTCTGCCTGGGGCTGGGAGGAGCACAGGCCCAAAAGATATGAAAGCCCCAAGCAGCAAAGATGAACCCAAAAGGCTGTGGCATCCTCGAGGTGATTGCTTGAACCTCTGTAGGCTTCTGAGCAGGAACAGTTTCATTTGACCGAGGAGACTACAAAGACCACAGCTAGGTATGGAAAGAGTCTGCGAAATGTCCCAACACATCAAGACAGTGGGTGACTTCAGCTGTTGAGTTTGAGCCAACTAAACCTTGTCAAGATGAGAACCAAGGGAAGGAGAAGACTTCCAAGGTGACACTGCTTTGTTTTGTACCCCTTTGCTAAGCTAGAGCAAGATGCCTGGAAATGCCCATCTCCAGCAAACAGGAGTCATGTCAAGAGGTATATTGGCAGTTACTGTGTCTTTCAGAGAGGATCTTGTAGACACAGAAATTCTTTTCTTCTCCTGCTCTTCTATCTCACCTATACATCTACCATTATGTGTCATGTCATGGTTGGGTTTGGACCTTAAATACTTCTCTTTTTCACTCTTCTGAGTTACATGCGAAAAGACCCCATCCTACTAGGGAGATTCTTCTGCCAGTAGATGATGACTCAGTATAAATAATTTTCTTTTACTGCTTCAGTTTATTGTTTGAACTTCCTGAGAGATGGGACTGTCACTCTTTCCTTTCAGAAGCTGTGCACGATTTCAGACCAGAGGATCTCAAGATCTGGGACTTGATTTCACACACTTTTCTGTTAAACAAAGTTAACACACCAGATGATATACTGCCGAATTCTTGTGCAATGAAAACAGACTTGTCTTGAAATTATGAGATTGCAACATTTAAATGATTTACATGATTATTTGGCTGAAACAAGAAAAATCTCTTCTGTGTTTTTTTTTTAGTTACCCATTTGTAAATGTCACAATTAAGAAAAGCTGCAAGGGGTGGAGGTTCTGTATAATGCAAATTGTATAGTAACAGCAAAATGAATGTTAGATGCTTCTGTCAAAGGATCATATCTGATTGAATAATAGCAGAGAAATTGGAGGAAATGTTCTTATGTATGTCCTCCAGAAAGTGGAGAAAAATGCAAGATAGATAAAGGACTGAAGTTCACTCGGGTTTTGAAGCTGAGTAGAGAGAAGCAGAACTGAAACTGGTTTTTGCAGTGTAAGACTTGTATTTGCTTTTACTTCTATAAGGCTGCATATCTTCTCAGCAGGGAGACAGCTAGTACCAAGAAGTTTTGGCATATAAAAGGAGTCGTCTGTCAAGGTCTGGCAGGTCTGCAGAGGAAGCTGGCAGCAGACAGAAGAGATTTTGGACAGGTTTGTCAAAGCAGAGGAAGAGTTGGGCTTAATATTAGAAAAGGACCTGCCCACAGAGACATCCATAAAAGCTGAACACATGTTACTGTGGTCCTCATGGGAAGAGGGAAGATTTTTACTCACACAAGTAAATTTAAGCCTGAAAAATACCCCACTCTGGTGGGAGATGGGCTTCATCCCATGCAGCTATCGATACTTATCTGGGTCACTTGAGCACTCACTCTTCCTAGTGAAGACACCAGTCAGTCCGCAAGAAATTATATCAGCTATTTGAAATCTCATTGAGTTGATTCCTGGACAGCAGAGTCATGCTGCATTTAATGACTTTTTCTTTGTTCCCCAGAAGGGTCTAGATCATGCAGGTGGGCTGTGGAAGAATTAGGGAGAAATAAAACCCAAACTCTGATTTTTATTAGGTGGTTCAGGAGCAAGATTTACGTCTACAGCTGAAACAAGGTCCTCTATTGTTACTACTTTTTGATGCCCAGTTTTGGTTACCTGGGGTTGGTTCCTACAGGTGTCGAGTGAAGGGCTCATGTTCCTCAGCAGCAAGAAATATCTGTCCAAGTTTCACTTTAGGTACCTAAAAATGAATTCAATCTTTGGGCACCCAGCTAGTTTTCCATTATATGTGAAAGGAGAGATGCAAAATTTGTTACCCAACAGGTCAGTTAGATCTTTTTACCCATTCCCACCACTACAATCTGAAATTGCAGAGCAAGGAACGTGTATTTTATGGCATGTAGGTCTAAATATTATTCAACAACTTTTACTCACTGAATTATTTGTTGGCTTTGTTATATACTTTTGCTTAGCTTCTCTTCTTGGAGCCACTACAACAGCAGCACTGGAGGCAGCTATGGATATATATAGGTGAAAAGATTATCCTTTCCCCAGAGAAGGCATCATCTGGTTAGCCATGGCATACAGCTGGTTTGTGTCAGGGCAGGAAAGCTGAGAGTCCCTTCTGCTACTGCTGTGGCATTCTTCTGCTTAATTGAAGAGTTACAAAAAAGCGGTAATTTAAACAGAGCAGGTGGAGAACCACTGGTGTATGGAAAAGAGCGTAACAGAATAGGGCTGCATTGAAAATGTATAGCTGGCCCCAAAGTACAGGAACCTGCCATTATTCTTGGAGGGGTTTTAGTCTCTGTTTAGAGTCCTTACCCAAAATAAAGCTCTGTTCTGAAGCCTGCAAAGCTCAAACAACAGCATTTTGCATCTGATGCTCGGGCACGGAAATCAATGACAATCTCTCTTGGGATGGACTCGCCACATCAAACACTTAGGTATGTCTGTGCTCAGTTGTTTCATTAGGGGAATTAATGGCCCAGATGATTTGGGTTTTGCCACTGTTGGCACACTTATTTGTGGTCTAAATGCTTCCATTAAAAGTAATCAAGAAATAAGACCTTTCTTGCTATGGTTTAGATAGGACTTTTCTAAGTATTTAGGCACGTTGGTTGGAGAGAGGCTGAGTGCTCATATCATTGTATAGCTGGACTACTGCCAAGCTGTTGCCTTTCAGATATATATTTGGTGTTACGACCTAGGCCCAGTGTATCAGGTATTTTAATATCTCTAGGTACAGTAGTCCTCAACCTATGGCTATGGGACAAATAAGAAAAGCAGAAGCAGAGATAAGCAGAAGCATGTGATGCCACAGGGAATGGACTCAAGGTCCCAAAATAGCTGTATTACAATATATTGTATCTAAATATAATGATATATCCATAATGATATACATATTGTGTGTGTGTGTGTGTATATATATATGATCTATGAAGTTTTGGATTTCTTGAGCCCTATGCCTTTGGGCCAATATGCAGTCATGTTCATGTAAGGCTTGGTCTTGATTCATAGGCAGAGTCCCCAAGGTCCTACAGGCTGGAAAGTGAACGGCTGATGAGCAGTTTAGTGCTGGATCAGGCTCCTTAGGTACAGAACTCTTCTCTAGCTCCTAATATGAACCCAAAAACAATATAGTGCAGAGGATCCTCAGTGAAAACATTGGTCTCAAGATGCAATCAAAACTAAGCCAGGATTTTGACAATCTTCTCATGGTCAGCTGCAGTAAGAACCTAAAGCAGAGGGCAGACACAGCTGATAGGGGAAAAATAGCCTTGTAGTTGGAGCTAGACTCCCCAGGCTCCTGCACAAGCTGAGCATGTGACTACTCTCTCGCTGGGTTTACCTTGCCTGAGCTCTCTGGTTGGGACAGCACTCAAGACTTGCATGCTCCCAAGCTCTTGCATGGCCCCTGGGAAGCCATGTGTCCTTTTAGGTATCCTGAGCTCAGCCCTTCTTCTTTATTAAGGAGAAATGAACGAAAAAGGAGATGAGGAGCCACTACACAAATCTGAACCGTGTGCTGTTTCCATATCATAGAATCATAGAATCACAGACTGGTTTGGGTTGGAAGGGACCTTTAAAGATCACCTAGTCCAACCCCCCTGCCATGGGCAGAGACATCTAGACAGCTAGATCAGGTTGCTCAGAGCCCCACTCAACCTGACCTTGAATGTTTCCAGGGATGGGGCAGCTACCACCTCTCTGAGCAACCTGTTCCACTGTCTCACCACCCTCATCGTAAGGAATTTCTTCCCTATGTCAAATCTAAACCTACCCTCTTTCAGTTCAAAACTGTTGCCCCTTCTCCTGTCACTATAGGCCTACTAAATAGTCTGTCCCCATCTTTCTTATAAGCCCCCTTTAAGTACTGAAAGGCCACAATAAGGTCTCCCCGCAGCCCTCTCTTCTCCAGGCTGAACAACCCCAACCTCTCAGCCTTTCTTCACAGGAGAGGTGCTCCAACCCTCTGATCATTTTGTGGCCCTCCTCTGGACCCGCTCCAACAGGTCCATGTCCTTCCCGTGCTGAGGACCCCAGAGCTGGACGCAGCACTGCAGGTGGGGTCTCACCAGAGCAGAGCAGAGGGGCAGAATCACCTCCCTCAACCTGCTGGCCACGCTTCTAGCGATGCAGCCCAGGATATGGTTGGACTTCTGGGCTACGAGCACAGATTGCTGGATTGTGTCCAGCTTTTCATCCACCAGTACCCCCAAGTCCTCTAGAGGGCTGCTCTCAAACCTTTTATCCCCCCAGCCTGCACTGATACTGGGGATTGCCCCAACGCAGGTGCAGGACCTTGCACTTGCTGTTGTTGAACTTCATGAGATTCACATGGGCCCACTCCTCAAGCCTGTCAAGGTCCCTCTAGATGGCATCCCTTCCCTCTAGCGAATCAGCTCCACCACTCAGCTTCGTGGCACCTTCAGACTTGCTGAGGGTGCACTCAATCCCACTATGTCATTTATTAAGATATTAAATAGTATTGGTCCTAATACAGACCCTTTAAGGGATACCGCTCATTACTGGTTTCCACCGGGACATTGAGCTGTTGACTGTAACTCTTTGGGCGTGGCCATGCAGGCACTTCCTTATCCATTTAATAGTCCATCCATCAAATCCTTAGAGGCAAGAATGTTGTGGGGGACCATATCAAAGGCCTTCCAGAAGCCCAGGTAGATGATATCAGTTGTTCTTCCCTTGTCCACTCATGCAGTCACTCCATCATAGAAGGCCACTTCTATGGCCACTTAGTCAGGCACAATTTGCCCTTGGTGAAGCCGTATCAACCTTTCTCTTCTGCTTTTGCTACTGGGCAGGGAGTGGCCATGGCTGTATCAGATGGGAAGATGGCTCAGCAGCCAGGCCTGGATTGGTAAGAACACACAATATTGACAGAGTTTGCTTTATCAAGGACATGAATGCTGCCGAGCCACAAAACAGCAGAGCCACGATGTGTCAAGTCATAAATAACTCATCATGAGAAAGTGTGCACCATCTGGGCGTGGAGCCATAGCATTCATCCTTACATACGCATTCAAATCAGATCCATTAGTATCATATTCTTCTGTAATTACTCCATTGATTCAAACTGCATCTTATCTCCTCGCCAAGAGCTGCAAACACCCTTTAATTTACTGAAAGGCAGAAGGAAGGAGAATGCTAACATAACATCCTCACTGTGTTCAGAGTGAGGCTATAGAGAACATACAAATGGGGCGTGGAAGTCTGTGAAGGCTGAACAATACCAGTTCTGCAGGTGCTAAACTCAGCAAAAGCAAAAGACTGAAAGCTAATGGGATGCCAGTGCTTACTTATGTAGCAACATCCCAGGACCCTTGTGCTCACCCTAAGAGTAGAAGGGGTATGAACTCTTCAGTGACCCTGGGCTGTTCTGTGTTGGTGATGAAACCCAAAACCTGTCAAGTTTCATGTGGTCTCCAATTTCCTAGCAGAGGTTTCAAAGTGCTCTTGTTACAATATCTTGTTTTCAGAAGTACCTTTCATGAAACTTTACAAATTCTCCTCCTTAATCCCCTTTAAATGAGGGTCTGGTGACTTCCAAGAACTCCCTCAAAGCTTTACTATTTCTATTATTATTGTTGGCACACAGGAGGTTCATTACTACCAAGAGCTGCTGGAATAGGTTTCAGGGTGAGAGAGGGCATGAAGGAAGCTCTTAGTCTGTCCCTCATCACTCTGCTATGCAGGAGCTGTTGCAGAACAGCAGCTGAAAGCTGCATGACCCTTCTGCAAAAAAATAACCCAGCTGATGCACGCTGAGAAATGAAGGGGTAGGAGCTAGATTTAGAAAAAGAAAAAAGAAGAGCTTGCAGTCAAATAGAGGAAACTGCACCATTGTGGTCGGGGTCACATCTGGAGTAGTTATGTATCAGCTAAAGCAATGCCATTGAAAGATGAAAGAGAAGGTTGCTGGATGGGTAATCCTGCAGGCAGGAGAGGGGTGCTGGTGCTCGTCGGTCTGTGCAGAGACATGCCAGCCTAGTGCTAGCAATGCTGCTCTGCACCAGCCCGAGATAGGACGTGGGGCAAACTCTTTGATCAGAGCTTGCTACTTCTACTAGTAGAATGGATTTTATTTTGCATATGTGCAAGCCACGGAAGTAAATGAGTTGTGTGTTGGCCAGGATGAAAGGCTCTGCGCCGCACAGTGCCATTACCTCTGTGTTTATGTGGGAGTGGAAAGCAAAGAAAAAATGTAATGAGAAAGTCTGGTTTCACTTAGCTGCTGTTTATATTGAGAGTCAAGGACTCCCGGCCCACACACACTCTCTCCAGACAGCTGCCAGCTAGAGAGTCAAGATTAAGAGGAAGAGATGAAGGGAAAACTTTACAGTAGCGTATGCTGCTAGCAGAGATTTTGGTGGTAAAGCACAAGGAAGTGGAGTCAAAAAATATTAATCCTGTCCAAGGACTCTCTCAAGCCTCTTGGAGGGCTCTGGCCAAGTCACCAAGGACATAATCTCCCAGCTGAATTTGCCAAAGTGTTAAAATGTAAATGCCATTCAAATAAATGACAACAGGGTTTTTTTTGAGGTGCTAAGCTCCTGCAAATGCTGGAGGAGGCAAGGGTGTTAATGTTTCTCTGGCAACCACAGCACATAGTTGAGTGCCCAGTTTGAGCACTTTGAAGGGACGGGTTTTACCTTCTGGATTTAATTTGTTTAAATTAAAGCAAATTTGCACCAGAGTAAGTTTGGAGAAAATAAAAGTAGTGTTTGCTTGTTGTGCTGGAGAAAAGACCATCCCTGTGCAATTTCCACAGTCGCACTGATAAAATGACCACAACCTACATCTGCTGAGGGATGTAGGGAAACCTTTGCAAAGGTAAGCAAAGGAAACAGTTTAGTATTAACTAGCTGCCATTCACCAAGTAATGCTGTTCATTTCCTGCTAATTTTTAGCTGCTAGCTAGTCATCAAAATACTTAACAACTCCCAAAGTGTATTTGAAATGCATCCTTCAGCAGTTGGACACTCAGGCCCACATCCAGGGAGAGCTGAAAACAACCACTCTTGGCCATTTTCCCAGGACGGCATGAGCAGCACCAGGAATCCTCTGAAGGATTGTGTCCCTAGGAGATGGTACTACAAAAACACACATACACATGAGTTTGACTGCGAGAATCGTAGAATGTCCTGAGCTGGAAGGGACCCACAAGGATCATTGAGTCCAACTCCTGTCTCTGCAGAGGGCAACCCCAAAATTCACACCATGAGAAGTCCTCTTATTTTCAATGGGCTATTCATATTTTCCATTTATTTATGGAGTTTACCTATGGGGTATAACTTCAGCACAGGGCTTCACCTAGGCAGCTACTGGTACGTTTCCTCCATCTCAACCGTCCTCATCTCTTGCAGTCCTCTATCTCCATGCAATGAACACTTCCCCCTCCTGTAAATGTGTGGCAAGTCGTGATCAGGCCCTTTTTTACAGTTGATCTGCATGGGTATAAACAATTGTGCAAAGTGACAAGCAGGGAGGAATCAAGCTTTCAAGTCTTTGATGCAATGCATTACTTGAACCCCTTAAATATAAACCAAGCTACAAACTGGGCAGAGAAAGATCCGTAGAACAAAATGGGGATGATAACAGAAATTTATCTTCTTCTGTGTGAGGTGTTCATGAGGTTTCTTTTCAATTTCCCAGACAGCTGCAATTATACCTTTGAATTTGGGAGTCTGTCATCATTATCTTGTCACTCAGATCAGTGCTGGACCAAAGCCTGGTAAAGTCATTGCAAGTCAATATGGTACCAGCCAATGTCTGTTGACATCCAGAGACTTGAAAATGAGCTTCATTGGGTCAAATCCACTCTCTATCTTCTCTAGCCAAACAACTAACCTAGGTATCAAAAATGTTTAGGTGAAAAAGAGACATAGTTACGCATTCAAGGTTTGAAAGTAGCTATGAGGTCCTCTAAAAAGGTCTATGTACCCTACAGGTGTAATAGCATAATACCCTAAGCTTTATATAGGAAATCATATCTGAGACTGATTTCAGTGAGGCTCGCCAGGTGCAATGGGAAGCACAGCTTACTTCATCAGACATATCATTCCCAGGTCCTCTCATTTAAGGTCTCAGCTCCTGAGTTTCTGGTGTCCCAAACAGCTTGAAAGGGAAGAAATGATTCCATGATGCATTGGATGATGCTTGGGTTTCTTTTGTTTTGGAAAAAAACCCAAGCTGAACTCAAAGGTCAACAGAGTTTAAGTCAGGTGAATGATATTGCTAGTTAGAAAGTGTCACTAATATGCTTTTGTCAACATGAAACATTTATTGGAGTTATAGCACAGTTGTTGGTTCAGAACAATAAGGCTTTCTCCTAAGTTTCCACCCCAGAGTTCATCAGTGGCTAAAACTGGACTTCAGAATAAAAGATGGGAAAATTTTTGGTGTTGTAGCTGAGGTTGAAAGACTAAGCAAGCAAGTTTCAGTGTGCAGTTCAGGCAGCTTTGATTTATGGCCTTGTAAAGTCTGATAAAGACCCTCCAGGCAGCATACAAAACACAAAAGAATTAATTCTTTACATTTCAGGATCAGGACAAAGATGCTAGATGTGAAGAACTTCACTGACATTTAATCATGCTTTATTACTAAGGCAATCTCTAAATATTAAAATGATGGTCAGTTATTTACAAGCACATTGCTGCCACAGTAATGTGTGACCAAACAAGTTTAACTCAATCTCTTTGGTAACTATATTCAAATCTAATTTTTGTTGGGATCACATTTATATCGGAGTTAAGGTTCATTCCATCTGGAGCAGATGCAGCCTTCTCATAAAAGGAATAATTGATCAAATTCTGGATTTGGTTACATGCATGCAACTCCATTGTAATCCAGAATGTGTGACTACATGTCCCAGTGGGGAGGGTCAGCTGGAAGATCTCATTAATTAGTATATTATGTGCTCAAATTAGAATTTTATGCTGCTATTAGTTAAAAATGGACTGATCCTCTTCTTGAAAAGGATTATGCTGACAGGTAGACAGCAGGTCTCTTGGTGCTGGAAGTTCTCAGCATATTTGTCGTTAGTCCCTTGCTGATGTCATTTTGAAAATGAAAGAGACAAAAGAGTATAAGCATTTTTCCTGACATTACTTCAGCTTTTGTTAAAGAATTTGATGCAAGAATATGAACTAAGTCTCCTGAATGAGACTGTGAGATTCCTGTGTTGACATAGCATGTTTGCCTTTTGCCACTTAGCAGGTGTATGTTATTTTCATTTATAGGTTTCAGCATGATTGCATAGGAAAGAGGACAAATTTCGTCTTTTATAGCTGGAGAAACTGAGATACAAAGGGAAGTTCAGATATGCCAAGGAGGATGGAAATTTGTGTCTTCTACACTGGACCTCACTGGTTCCCTTAGCGATGTCTGGATATTATTATTATAGGACAAGCGTGAGCTCTGCTTTGGGGACTGAAATGCCTCCAGCCCCCGTTCTCAGGCAGCCCTGTGCTTTCTCCTCTCCTTTCCTCTCCACCCTCCCACCACGGCCACCCACACCCTGCTCACGGAGACCCTGTGTTCTTCTTTCTCTCCTCATGGCCCATATTTTCCCTCAGCCCTGCATTCCAGTCCCTTCCCTTAGATGTATACCAGATGTCCTGTGTGCTTCCCACCACCTTTTGTCTCCATCTTCTTCCTCCCTCTCACGTCAGGAGCTCTGTGTGTGGTCCCCAGCCCATCACACGCCATGACTAGAACCTCCCTCTCTCTTCATTACAGGGCTCTTTCACACTCCCTGCTGCAGTCCCATTGCTGGGACCCTCTTCTTCCTCTCCATATTTATCACGTTTCTTCCCCTGCCCTGGCAGAGAGCCCAAATACCCCGGTATCTCCATGTCCATGTGCCATGCTTTCATTCTCATCCCATCAGAGTCAGTATGCATTCTGCATGCCTTCTTCTACCCACTGCACTTCTACTTCCAACCAGTGCACCACAGACCCTCTTTGAATAGTCCCATCTTCTTATTTTCCATCACTTATTTTCTTTTTCCCTGGGAAGGCAATCATTGAGGGTATTAACATTTTAAAACCAGTTGTGCTGATGGGCAGAGCAGAAAGGGAGGACACTTGTGCAGTAAGGCACTGAGAGCTGCTGCTAAGCAAGTCTCCAATGCGCAGACCCTTACAGAAAAGCTGGACATGGACACTCAGACACCGAAGCCTCAGTGGATCTCCTGTTTCTCTCTGATGCCACCAAAATTGGCTCAGCTCAGCCCGTTGGTAGCAGAGTGCCCTGACAGCCTGGGACTGATCAGATGCAACATCTGGGCTGTGTGTGTCATGGCGAGAGAAGTGCTCCTCATGTGTGGGGGACATCATGAGTGTCACCAACAAGACCCCATAGACCTTGGCAGGAAGGTCTCAAATGCTGAGGGGCAGCAGAAAGCCCATTTCCTAGTTGTGACAAGAGTTTCCTCACAGGTCTCCCCAGTAACAGGAAAACGTCAAGGCACATAGCAGAAAATGTTCAGCAGGGATTTCAGGGCAGGACTACACATCACCCTGATGGATGTTTTTGTAGCTTTTCCTTAAAAAAAAACAAACAGTGATGGAAAATTTGATGTGGTGATTTGGATGACTGAATAATTTGAATCACCCAGATTGTCCAGGCCCATTCCTGACTCCTCCTCTGACTGGAGATTGCTATAAATTTGTACTCCTAAATTTGACCATGTGCACTCCTAGAGTAACCCCAGGTGCAGGACAATCAGCAGAATCCCTGCTCCACCACTGCAAAGTCATGGGAGCATATTTGGATCAGTATGGTGTCAGCCCTTCAGCATTGCCTGCTCCAACACCACAGACCTGTGGAGGCTAGAGATGTTCGTGCCCAACGTAGGGAATAAGTTCTGCTACAGCCGACGCTCGCGGGATGAGGTAGGTATTGGCAGTGGCTTTGGTAGCACAGAGAAGAGCAGCAGGTGAGCAAAGGCAGAGTGAAGTGGTTGGAAGGGAGCAGGTAGAAGCAGAAGGAGGGGAGAAATTGTCGCAAAAGTGTTGCAAAGCCAAGAGCACCACTGTCTGCATTGCTGTCTCGGTGACAGCAAAGAGATGCCTTGGTCTGATCCTGTTTCCTCATGCTTATTAGCATACATGCATCAAAATCCATATGTCACACAACCACAGAAACATTGACTGGAAGAAGCATTTTGAGTTGTCTTGTCCAACCTTCTGCTCAGAGCAGGACTGCTGCCAGTACTACATCAGGTCAGCCATGGCTTTGTCCAGCCAAGTCTTGAAATCCTCCAAGCACAGGACCCCTTTCACTTCTGGGTGACCTCCTCCCATGCTGCACTACCCTCCAGGTGAGAAAGCCTTTCCTAACATCCAGCCTGAATCTCCCAAGCAAAAAAAAAAAAAAAAAAAAAAAAAAAGAAGAAGTGAAACCGCATAAATGTGTTGGTGAGGGAGACCTTGATAGCATCTGGTTTGGCTCCATGAATGACAGCTGAACTAAATATACTTACTCCATCCCCAGATAATGGTCAGCTAGCTCATCTTCAAAATCTCCTGTGAAATAGAGATCCCAGCACCTCCATAACCAGCCCTCCCTTTTACATTGAAGCAAATTATTGCTCTCGGGCAGCTCCAGTTGTTCCTTATATTCTACACAGGGGCTGTGGTTGATGGCAACAGGACTCAGCAGTCTACAGAGCCCCCAGGTCTGGTCATAGCAGCATAGCCCACCTGGAAACCCTGATTCTGATAATTTTCTTAATTTCAGCAGCCATATCTCATATTAAACCTTTTTCTAACACTTTTACAGGGACAGAAATCTTTGCCAAACACAATATTACCTGACTGTGAAGTGGAAGCGAGGAGAGGCACTCTGAATATATATGATTTGGCAGGGAAATTGGTAGAGGACTGGACTATTAAAATAAAAGCTGTGGTATAAAAAAGTTGAGTCACACATGTGGTTTCTATTCCCCAGGATTTATCGGGGGGGGGGGGGGAAGCATGTGATCTCTGGTTACCTAACCAAGAGAAAATGAGAACAGCACTATTTTCCCATTGCTATTCATTATTTTAGTAGTACCAACAGCAAGATGCCCAACTTTGTGATCTTTTTATTCAGGCAAGAACAAATTGAACTCACCAAAACTGTACTCAAAACCTTACTGTTGACTCCAAGCACACACAAGCTAAAATTAAGACAGAAAAAGGATTCTGCAGTCACTTGTGCTGCAGCCTCGAGGCACCTGGCTGAGGTGGCAAAAATGCAGTGTTGTCTCAAGTCAGTGGAAAGAAAAAATGCCTGTTCATTTAAAGGGATTTTGGATGAGGTCCAAAATAAGTGAGGATCACCAAAAGATAGGAAGACAACTGAACGAAACGTATTGTAAAAGTGCCTGGATGTTTTATTGCAAACATCCCCTAAGGCTTCTGATAATAGTGCAGGAAAGCAATAGCTGTCATATTTTATTATTTTAGTAAGAATAGCCATTAGTCCTTTCTTGACTGCATACCAATCAATACAAGATAAATGCTCCTATGGATTTTTCTCCGCTTTTTGTGCTTTGTTAAAGTGAGCCAATTCTCTTACCTTGTTGCATAGAGACTTCCAGAGAACTCACCTTTGGCACGTGGATGATGGATGGTCTGGGGATGTGAGTACAGAGTGCAATAACATCATGGCTTAGCTCGTTAGCAGCAAACACTGATGACTCTGTGGTAGCAGACACTGACTGAGCAGCAATATGATTGCTAGAGTTGCTGCTTGCACGGCTGTGTTTTTCAGAGCATCTGTTGACTTTGAACATCTCTCCCCCATGCTTGATGCTGCTGGATGCTATTGCAGATGGTTGCAGGCGCACTGCTGAGGTCCCCTCGGTCTTCTCCTCCTCCATGGCTAGAGGGCTTGCATTGGGCTGGTCGAACGGAGTGTTTTCACATGTGTTTCCAAAGCAGGTGAGCAGGGCTGAGCAAGGGAAAGGATGCATCTTGGATGACAGGTTATTGGATCCACTTAGCCTGCTTTCCACATCTGCATAATCAACAGGCTGCACTCACATCCAGAAGAGCACCCAAATTGAAAGCCAGGGCATAATGTTATTCCAGCCTTCCTGAGAGAAAACACCCCCTTTTCTGCTGACAGGAGCATTCAGAAGTGGGGTACTACACCTCCCACTCTGTCCTCTGCTGAAATCAGCCCGTTATCTCCTCACGGCCGCCCACTCCCATTGTTTGCAAGCCAAAGAAGCACAAACACAATGAAAACATTTGCAAACCTTGCATGCTCTTCCTGGGAGCTGTCAGCAGCTAAACAAAGCCCTCACAATAGCCCCATAACCCGGACGGGCTATGGTTACAGGAGCGGATGCTACAGCACCAGGCGGTCCTCAATAAATAGTGCCGCAGCCTCAAGTTACCTAGCGAAAGAGGCAAAAAGATAATGTAGCCCGAGCTCTCCAGCCATAACAGCATCTACGTGTATCGGTGTCATCATAACAATAGTATAACTGGCTCCGATTACACCGCTTAGATATTTATTAGCAGTAAAACACCAAATCGTTCATCTATCAACGACTTAGATCAAAAATGTACATTCAAGCTTTGGCTGGGCTGTTCATCATTAAGAAGGGAAACTAAGTGACTGCTTTGGTCAGGGAGGAGAAGATGGGGTGCTGTGTGGGCACCCCGCATCCCGTCCAGCACACACTCCTACGGCACGGGCAGGATCCGTCCCTGCAGCTCCTCCTCCAGCCGTGCAGCTCACTCCCCACCACACAGCATCACCTCTCCCAGCTCCTCTCAAAGGCACCCGCTGCTCCCCCTGGCCCCCTCCACCCTCTGGGGAAAACTGGGGAAGCATCCTACTAAAACTCATCTGCTGTCAGGCAGGCGTAAGGGGAGATGTTTCTTTCCCAGTGTGCAGTGGCTCATGCTGGCTGTTAAAACAAAAATATGTGGGAAGGGAGGGAAAGAGGGAGAGTTTGTGGTTAGAGCATCTGCCTCCAGAAAATCCCCATTCCTTCTTTTTTGTGCTGCCACAGGCTTCCTGTGAGATGGCGGAGATGTTATTTGATCTCCATCTCCATCTGTAAAAAGGAGGAGAGTGATCACTTCTTTTTTTCCACCCACTATACATATCCTGTCTCTTTATAAAAGGTTATAAACTCTTGAGGGGAGGTGTTTGCTCTTATTTGCTTTTAAGCTGCTGGTACAAAAGATCTCCAAATACAAACGTGGTATCTACCTGCTAATAGCACCTAAAGAGAAATTTTGTGTTTCAAACTTTCCCAACAATGCATAGTCTTCCATCTACTTTTCTAGCCTGGTTTGTTGTTAGATGTTGTTAGATGCTTGTCATACCCTCCCTGTAACTGTGCCTTTCATCTTACTGTAAGGCTTGACATTGAGCAAAAATGTGATGTATTATGAGAAACTCATGTTTCCAGTAGCTCATCAGGAACCAAAGTGCAGAAGGTTGAGGGTTAAATTCCCGATGTGTCAATTGTCAGTGCCCAAAGCAAAACAATCTCTGGTCCCTCATCCCCCATTAACCTTGAAGTTCTCTTTGTACCCCTTCCTTACCAACATGGCTTGTACATCAGCTTGTCTCAATGGCTGGTGCTGGGTTTTAGAAAGGTCCAAAGTGGCCTACAGCTTGAGTAGCAATGCATTTTGAGCTGCAGGGGCTCTTGCTGTCCTGTATCACTCCTTGGTTTGTAAATACTTCCAGGGTGGGGTGAAGACCATACAGCTCCTGGAGTGAGAAAGATTTATCTTGTGACCCAAAAGAGCTTGAAAAATGTTAGGAGAGGATCTGATAGTGGGGTAAACAAACTCGGGGGGGGGAAATGTGCTGAAAAACTGAACATTCTTTAAGTGGTTATCTCTATTATAGTCATGGAAGAGGATGATTTTGGTTCAGGGTCCATCTTGCTTCACTTGTGAGGTTGAAGCAACAGCACCGATCTCAGTATTCCCCTTCAGCAAGTGCCAAGAGACAAAAGTGGCTGTGCTGATATGCAGCAACTTCCTCTTGCTTTGCATCCATCGGGGTGGACATGGATCCCTCTGGAAGTGGATCCATTGCAGATGGATCCATTTTGCACCAACCTAGATGCCCTACTCTTCTGCATAGCACTGTGGGTGCCCGTCTGAAGGTTTTGGGCTCTGCTTTGGGCAGCAAGTAGATAAAAGCTCAGGTGGTTTTTTCCCTCTTAACTTTCAAATCACTTCAGTTTTTTACTGGATCTGACCTTGGATGCTTCTTTCCCTCAGTTTTTAATTTATCAAAGGTAGACAATAGTACTTCTCTGTCTCATGGATGTTAAATATTGTGAATTGTTCCAATATCACAGCACTAGAAGCCTGATAGGATCAATCTCTCAGATCAGAGAACTTCAGAAGCAGAGAAAGTACCCACAAGCCTGGGTATCTATCTGAATTTTGCAGACCCATTGAGGATGTGGGGCTGGACCTGTACCACAGAACAAGCTTTCCCATGGGATTTCTGTTGCCTCCATTCAGTCCTGGGCCCCAGCAGGACAATAGGCATAGGCAAAATGTTTTCAATAAACTACTGAAATATACAGATCCTTGGAAGATCAGTTTGAGTCTAGACATAAACAAAAGTTTAAAGACTACCATATTTATTGTAGAGCAAGTCCCCTCTAAGTACATTTCCCTTTACTAATCCTTAGGCTTCATAAAAATGCCTGAGAGAAACCAGTAAAATCCTCTAGGAGGTTTTTCTGTGTTATCCTCTAAACTTAGCTCTACATTTTTGAGTGTTTATGTATTATGCCATGATTGGGCTAGATATGGTACCGCTTGGGTACTTGATGTTTTAGCACATGAGAATATTGATAAAGTCATTTTACCATGACTGTATTAAACAAGGGAGCTCAGGTGTTCTCAGCATATCAAGAAAATCCTGGATATTGGCTGCAGAAAGGCTTTGTAGACCACAGTGGCTGAGACTTTGGTTGTGAATAGACACCAGCCTAGGTAGACACCCATGCACAGGGGCCAGCCGAGCAGTGTAGATGGCACTGGGCACACACCAGACAGGTTTCATGGCTGTGAGACGTCCAAACAAGAGGCAGGACTAGCCAACCAAAGAAATAACTGCTTTTATGTGGGAACAGTAATTGGTGTTTAGATAGGAACAGTAACTTCAAAGTGATGCACGATTAAGACATTGGGTGATCTGACACATCTTTAATTATACAGTAAGGTGTCCTTGGAATTAAAATAATTATTTCAGCATGTCAGTCAGTCAGCAACCTACATTCAATTCTTTCCAGGCCTTCAGCTGGCCATGCCAGCCTTTCTTCAGCTCTTTCTGAGATCCTTGTGAGTTTATAGGGATGCTAGTCTACACGAAGACTAGCTGCACAAGCGAGTCATGATCACTTAAAGTCACCATGCAGCACAGATGTATGCCTGTGTGAAGAGGGATTGTTCTAAAAATCAGGTGTCTGCTTGTATCACCTCTGAGGAGGGAGAACACTCAGCGCCTGCTTGCTGTGAGAGCCACAGAGACACTTTTTCAGTCAACAAAAAGGGCTAAATGCTCCATTGTAACTGTAAGAGAATTGATCAGGACAAGGGTAATTAACCTGTGAGTCTTGTCCTGAGTTTAAAGACAACATGAGAAATCTTCACAAGCTGAGAATGTCCAAAATGAACTGGTGTCACATCTAAGAGGTGACACCCATGAGCTCCAGCAGTCAGACCTGGGCCCAGTCTCCTCACAGCTTGGGGCTATTTGGTTTTGGCTTAAGCCATACTAGCTAATGCTAAAGACACAATTCAAGGTTTATTTCATTCAAGCAGATCTCCTTGCACCAATCAACCAAGCGCACTAACCACAATTTTATGTGCGATGAGATATTATTAGGACAAGTGACAAGACTCACTTTATTCTTCCTGAATTTGCTCATAAATTAATGATGAGCTGAAATGTACTGGCTTAATGCTTCAGCAAGCTGGACGTGTCAAGTAAATGGAGAAGGTGAATTTCAGCCAACTCTTGACCTGTCTTCAGTATTATTCCTTCAAGAGAAATTTTTCCTTCACGTGGTTGATATTAGATTCTCTTCTCAGCAGGAGACATGGAGTCAGATTTAGCTCAGGCACCCCACACTTACAGCAGGGACTAAGCCTAGCTGGTTATCTTACTTTGCAGGAGCCAGTTTTACAGTATGGCATCCTACTTTTGTGCTTCTGTGTTGTCCCTGCTTTCCTCATCATTGTGTCCCTACAGTGACACTGATTCTCTAAATATCTCCCAAACCCATGTGTGTCTGGTGGGGGTTGGCCATAGCTCGGCATTCCCCAGCATCTCCTCTTCCTCATCCTGCCATAAGCCCCAGCCTGCGTCTGCTGCCTCTGTGCTGCCTGCAGAAGGAGTATGTTCATTGCACCAAAGTAAATTTTAGCTTAAATCTGAGCTGGTGATGATCATTAGAGCTCCACTGCCTTCAAATTATCAGGGTCTGAAAGGGTCAGAGGAATTAAATCCAGTCTCCTGCTATCTCCTCTACCTACTTTCAGGCTGCCCAAACTTTAACTGAAAACCAGCTGAGCTTCTGGCTTCCCCTATTTCATATGTACTTTCTATATACACACAATATATATGTTCTATAGAAAAAGATGAGTAGGACATGAAGAGAGCCTACCTAAACCATGAAATACAGCTAGAAGCAACTTGGCACTACTTAGACGGAGCTTAACAGAAGAGAGTTCAGAGAAGAGCAATGCAGGTGGCAGAGGGACCAGCTCACAAGGCAAGGTTTAAAGAGCTCAGCTGGACATGCAACAAGAAACCTATAAGAAAAGCAATAAGATAAGATGGTCTGTGTTTATCCGAGAAGCATAGGGATTAAGGTTAAAAAAGAAGCTGATTACGGTAGTCAAAACAGTCCTTAATAACTTCAGAGTTTCTTTCATCTTCTGTTGTACCTGCTATTAGGCATCACTGAGGGCAGGTGACTGGGTTAGAGGAACCATTAGTCTCATCCAGTTATGGTAGAGCCTGTGTTTCTAGACAGGAAAAATTTAGACTGATTGGCAAAAGAATTTACTTAAGAGTAAACCAGTTTTTAAAAATGCACAGGAAACTTTCTGAGTTTTTTTTAATTAATTTTCTGAAATTTCTAAATGTTTTGACACTTTTAAGACTTGATCACAACATCTGTGCTTGAAGAATTCCAGCTAACTCTATAGTAGAAGCATTCAAGAAAAATACCCCTTTTTATCAAAAAAAAAAAAAAAAAAAAAAAAAAAATTCCATTGGAAATCTGAATTCTGAAGGTCTTGAGTGGGCCTGTTCAGTGAGCTCTGAAATATTGCTCCTGGGAGGCTGCGAAAACCTCCTGCCTTGGAACACCTAAATCCCACCAGGACTAAAAGATTGGCTGGAGGTAGACACTGAGTATGCCCCTCTCTGTCTTCCCAGGAAGGGTTATCATTTTGGGGAGCTCTGAAAATGCTTGTCCCCTTAAGGGATTCATGCTGGCCACTGGGTAGCTGGGAAAAAACAGGTAAAAAGTAAACCCAGCTAGTGAGATTACAGAAGGCTGGAAATGAAGGCCTAAACTAAAGTCCTTTTCAACAAATTGTGCTGTCCTACTGCAGAATTAAGAACAGGATGATTCCCAAAGTTGGATGGACGCATACATGCACTCTTAATGTTAATGAAAGTAATTGTTCAGGTTTTCTATTTTTGGCCATGCAAATAATATTCATACCAAACCAAAGTCCTGGGCCTGGGAGCCAGAAGCTGTTGTAAACCAAGTCTTGATTCTGCTGCTGAAATGGGTACGACAGAGATGATGACGTTCACCTAGCTATCTTCCAGCTGGGCAGGTAGCTTCCATCAGTGAAAGATGGGAAAATCGGAAGGCTGCTTAATAAATTAGTTCTTTTAAAACAAGTGCTACTAGTTTCTGAGGTGGATTTAGAGCTTTTTTCTTATAGCTGGCTTAACAGCAATTGAAATAAAACTTCTGTCTGAGCACAAGTTGTCCTTGAGACAGGAGTAGAATCTCTTCTGTTTGTAGTTTAAAGGATTCAAGATTAAAAATCATATTATTGTTCTAAAATGTCCTTTCATGCCCTAATGACACTTGAAGCTTCTGAGCCAGAAGAACATTTTAACGTAATTGACACTTTGTAACCGATCAGCTTCATTTACTTTCTGTTCTTTTCTCAATTACACAACCAGCCTTCCCAACTTCACACATTAATAGCAATTTTCCATTTTTTACTCTCACCCACTGATACTAACATGGCATGACTGTGAGCATTATGTAAAACAAAAGAGCAGTGACAAAATACTTCCTTAGCTTCAATGATTTTACTTCTTAGAAAGATTTCTTTTGAATTTACAGTTAAGCACCCTAGCCTCTATGCAGCCCTTTTAAAATAACATACACCTGCCTGATGGCCGATTTTCAGCAATCACCCCAAAAGGCAGGTCACCTTGAAGGAATAAAAGAAAGGGAATTATCTTCTTTGTAACTTAGAATCATAGAATGGTTTAGGTTGGAAGGGACCTTTAGAGGTCATCTAGTCCAAACTCCCTGCAGCGAGCAGGGACATCTTCAACTAGATCAGGTTGCTCAGAGCCCCATCCAACCTGATGCCAGGGATGGGGCATCTACCACCTCTCTGGGCAACCTGTCCCAGTGCTTCACCACCCTCATCGTAAAAAAATTTCTTTCTTACCGGTAGTCCGAATCTACCCTCTTTTAATTTGAAACCATTACCCCTTGTCCTATCGCAACAGGCCCTACTAAAAAGTCTGTCCCCATCTGAAACAGGCTGCCCAGGGAAGTGGTTGAGTCACCATCCCTGGAGGTATTTAAAAGACGTGTAGATGCAGTGCTTAGGGACATGGTTTAGTGGTGGACTTGGCAGTGTCAGGTTAATGGCTGAAGTCAATGATCTTAAGGGTCTTTTCCAGCCTAAACAATTCTATGATTCTATGAACTATCTTATAAGCCCCCTTTAGGTACTGAAAGGCCACAATAAGGTCTCCCTGCAGCCCTCTCTTCTCCAGGCTGAACAACCCCAACTCTCTCAGCCTTTCTTCACAGGAGAGCTGCTCCATCCCTCTAATCATTTCTGTGGCCCTCCTCTGGACCCGCTCCAACAGGTCCATGTCTGTCCTGTGCTGAGGACCCCAGAGCTGGACGCAGCACTGCAGGTGGGGTCTCACCAGAGCAGAGCAGAGGGGCAGAATCACCTCCCTCGACCTGCTGGCCATGCTTCTTCAGACTGGAAACATCTCATAGATGCAGCAGGTGCATCTCTGGATCATCATGGCCTGATCCAGTGCCCCAGAGCCATCCTCCATCCTCCCGGCTGGTTGCCAGACAACTGTTCTGCTTGCACAGGTTGGCATACGGATGCAGCAGATTGCCAGATGCCCTTTTGGAAATGGATGAGCCGAAGGCCACTTTCCCAGCGGGCATTTTATCAAACAACTCTGATTCTTCCAGCTTCTGCGTAACTGGCATGGGAAAGCCGGGGGGTTTCAGCCTTCCCTTTGCTGGTCTGCAGCTGTGTTACTGCTCCCCGCAGCAACAGGCAGGCTCCGCGCCGCTGTAAACAGAAATGCCGACCAAGCCTAGATTGGGGAATCGTTCTCTGGCTGCCCCTTTCCTGTTCTGCTGGCTGAGCAAAGCCCCCTTCCAGTTGCACACCACAGATGGCTAATTAGGATCATAGAGAGAGGAAATCTGCTCTGTGGCCTTCTGTGCTGGGAATGGGCTCTTCGTTATGCAGATGAGATCCACTGCTGTGTAATTCTGCTTTTGCAGCATGCAAAAACAAGCAAACGGAAGGAGCTGGAGGATGGCACAGCACCCAAGACTACGGCACAGTCCTGCCCTTGGGGACCAGGAATCTGATTTTGGACACGGATAAAGATGAAAAAATGGGGCATGCAAAAGAAGGGAGCAATGTCTGGGAGCATGAAAGGTGGGCTTCCAGGTTCTTTTCATTCCCACTGATCTCTTCTTTGAACCCTCCCCATATCCACCTAAAAAATATCGTTAATGGTATTTAACTTCAAGGCACTGTCATTACCTCTCACCCTTAAAATTGCCTTTTGCTGCTTGACTATTCTAATTACAGTGTGACAATTATCTCTCAGTATAAACTCACCCAATTCCTTTGACTCTGTGAATTATTAACAGCCCAAGTGTCCAAGGCTAACAGAAGGGTACACAGATCTGAGAGCCACAGGGAACTGTGCCAGGTACCCTGTGTCACATATGGGCCATGAAATCTCACTCTGAAATTTCTGTTGCAGGGAGAAGTACTTGTATTTCCTTCTTCCCTCACAGAGGCTTGAAAATACATCATCATATAGGATTTCAGCCATATATTGTTCTTCGCATTCTGTATGCTTGCTGAACAAAACCTGGTATTCATCTCAGCGCAGCAGTGATTTTTAACAAAATCAGAATCAATTTAAAAGGGTTACATAGTAAGATGTTTTAAAAATGTGTAATTGCAATTTGGTTTGTATTTCCCTGTAAACCTTTGGATGTTTTGTAGAAACAATTCAAAAATGTTAACATTTATTTACACGAAGAAAAACTCTTTTTTCTCTGTATAAAGAAGTCATCTTTCTTGCTAAGAATATTTTTCTGGAAAAAAAGAACCTACCAAAGCAATTATCTTCTCACGAAATGATTACTTTGGTAAATGATCTTTTTTTTTTTGGGAGCCTATTTTTAAAAACTCTAAATAAAACCTGCACTTGTGATGGCCTTGACCAAAGCTAGTTGATTAATCTAAACAGGATCCTCAGTCATTTTGCTAC
Organism: Morus bassanus; assembly: GCA_031468815.1. Lineage (NCBI taxonomy): Eukaryota > Metazoa > Chordata > Aves > Suliformes > Sulidae > Morus > Morus bassanus. The sequence goes on along the minus strand of CM062571.1, from coordinate 76,989,640 downwards.
TTTCAATTTAATTTTGGCTATGTCTGCACACCACTTGTCTTTGTTTACTTTGCAACATTCTTGCTTGATGCTTGGGAAAATGGATAGTCGTGCCTGTGGCCAAGAGCCTGTATTTAATCAAGAAACAAGGTCACAGAATTGCAGAAAGGTTGAGGTTGGAAGGGACCTCTGAAGGTCACCTGGTCCAACCGCCCTGCTCAAGCACGGCCACCTAGAGCCAGTTGCCCAGGACTGTGTCCGGACAGCTTTTTAATATCTCCAGGGATGGAGACTCCACAACCACCCTGGGCAGCCTGTGCCAGTGCTTAGTCATTCTCACAATGACAAAGTGTTTCCTGACGTTCAGAGGGAACCTCCAGTGTTTCTGTTTGTGCCCATTGTCTCTGGTCCTGTCACTGGGCACCACTCAAAAGAGCTTGGCTCTGTCCTCTTTGCACCCTCTCTTTGGGTATTTGTATACATTGATGAGATCCCCCCCAAGCCTTCTCTTCTCCAGGCTGAACAGCCCCACCTCTCTCAGCCTTTCCTCACAGGAGAGATACTCCAGTCCCTACATCATCTTCATGGCCTTTCATTGGACTCTTTCCAGTATGTCCATGTCTCTCTTGTACTGGGGAGCCCAGAACTGGACAAAGTACTCCAGGTGGGGTCTCACGAGAGTGGAGGAAAGGGGAAGGATCACCTCCCTCAACCTGCTGGTAATACTTCATCTAATGCAGCCCAGGATACCATTTGCCTTCTTTTCTGCAAGGGCACTGTGCTGGCTCATGTTCAACGTGGTGTCCACCAAGGTCCTTTTCTGCCAAGCTGCTTTCCAGCTGGGTGGCCCCCAGCATGTACTGGTGCCTGGGGTTGTTCCTCCCTATGTGCAGGACTTTGCACTTCTCCTTTCTGAACTTCATGAGGTTCCTGTTGGCCCATTTCTCCAGCCTGTCAAGGCAGTATGATCCTTCGGCGTATCAGCCACTCCTCCCAGTTTGGTGTCATCCAGTTTATGACTGCATAAAATTAATCTCAAGTAGAAGTGGGTGACTTAAACTTTATTCATCAAGTCCAGGAACCACAGCAATCGACCGTCAGATCAACAGGCTCAGCTCTGACAGCAAAAGTTGGGTACTGACTGCCTGACCCGAATCAGTGTGGCAGCTGGTGGGGGGGGCTGCCCTTCAATGTCATGCTGCCTGCTTGCATACGCAATACAGGCAGTTTCCAACCAACAGGCTGAAATGTGTGTATGTAATGATGCAATGTACTTGTTCAATGTCTGCTTACAGTGCCTGAGCTAAACACAGATGGTAGGGTTTGCTACTGCCTCTGCACTGGGGCTCTGCAGGCACTTCACTGCCTCAGCTCCTTGCAGAACCCTCACAGGCGACGATCCAAAGGCATCACTGTAATATCCTTAAAGCTAATTATCCAGAACTTCAGGCAGTGGGAATGGTAACCCAGCTACAGAATTTTTAACAGAGGGTTGTCGTTTTTACAGACGTTCGGAAATTTTCCTAAGCACAGATGGTTCCTCATCATGACGCGCCAAGGCCTCCCAGCTGAGCCTGCAAGACGGTCTGTGACAGAGCTTTTGCCATTTAACCTCCATACAGCTTCCACCCTTCAGGTTTCATTCATTTGATCAAGTCTTTAAACTTCTTTTTTTTTCCTTCCCAACCCCACGACAGGCGCATACACAGCTCGCAGGTGCAGCTTTCCACTGCTTGACTTGCTGGGGTCGGTTTTGCTGGCTGCAGCTGGCTGCCCAATGAAACAGGCAGGAATTCCCATCTCAGTGCCCACAATGCATCTAACAGCTGTCTTGCTCTTGCAGACTGCTCTGATTTCGATGAAGATGGTTTTAAATAGCTGTTTTCTGCTCACACCCACCCTTCGACTTCACGGCGATATAATCAGGTCATGATAAACCACAGCATGGGTGTGTTTCACTCTACCTTCAACAACAAATATTTGGCAAGAACAAAAGCTGCAGGCGCATTCAAGATGCTTCAGGCTTGGAAAATCTGGCAATTTAATTCACATGCCTCAAATGTGAAATTAACAGCCAAATTTAAGGAGCAACTTTGAAAATCTTATTGCAGTAAAATGTCTTTTGAAGACGGGAGACAACAGCAATCCACAGTGTGACTTAGGTGTGAAAGAGCTGAGTCGAACTGTTGCAGGGTTGTTTAAGGCTGGATGAAGGAGTTGGTACTGCTGTGGTTAAAACTCCTGGTTTCCAGAGGCACATGAAAATGCCAGAATTGCAGATTCCACTTTACAAATATGTCTGTCAGCCCCTGGGCTTGTAAAATTGAGTCTGAAGATTTACCCTGGCAGTAATCAGTAGTGCACTGACATGTGCCTACAGCCCTGCGCAGCTTCTAGCTGGGAGGAGACAGCAAATGCCCTTAGCAGGGAAGGAACAGATCCTTCATCACCACACAGCACCCTGCTATCAGGCCAGTGACCCGCACTGCACCCCTCTTCTGCTGTGCACCCCCCATAGCAGATGCAGAGGATCACCCCATCGGCATCCTGCTGGATCTAGCTGCATCGAGTGTGGGCGGCTGCAGGGGAGAGGAGCAGCAGAGGCTGCTGGGCTCCGGAGGGGACCAATACTTCACATCTCCTATCCAAAGGCACCTCCTCCTCCTGCTCTGACACTCTGGAGCTGATGTTGCACAAAGAGAGAGGGCAGGCACAGGCAGGACTACTAAGAAGGTAGATTTTAGCAAACAAAACAAGAAGCCAAATTTGGCCAGCCTGAAAGCTGCTCAGTGCCACCCTCCTGCTCTTGCCCCCCTCCTCCAGGATATTATTTAATTTGGGATAGCTACCAATTTCATAGAGGCATTCTGAGATCTGTGGCAATTGCCCAAGTGGCAGAAATCCCTCAGTGGAAAGACTGAGGGGAAGCATTGTCCATGTTTCCAACACGGACCCGGATCTCTGCCCCAGCACTAACAACACTGTTAACTTCCAAGGAGTTCTTGGCTCGGCTCAGCACGCAGCCCGCCTCCAGTGCTCCCTACAAGAGACAGCTTCACCTATATACGCTAGCTATGAGCATAGAAAAGGGAGGTCAGATCCCAGCCTGTGTCCTTTTGGCAGAACCCTCCTTTATGGCTCACTTGCCAGCAACAGTAACTAGTGTTTCACAACTTCCTTCTCTGCCACTAGCTCTATTGTAGGCGGACAAAAGGCTTTCTCTTGGCATGTGATGCTGGGAGACAGAAGGCACCTCTTTTGCCAGAGTCTATGAAATGGTGGTCTCAGCAGTAGGGAAAAAATAGCTTTTCGGGCTGCTGAGTTTGCTGGCATCAGCAAATGTCGACTTACAGAACGAGACAGCTCCAGAACGCTGCGGGCTGATGGCAGCTATTTCTGCATCAGTTAATCAGGTGTGGGATCCCACCTGGTACACAAAACATTTCCACTCCCATGTCTTGTCAAGAATATTTTCCTTCCTAGTTCTAAAACTGCTACTTAAGCATGTATGTGACTTGAGTGCCTTTCCCTCTAAATGATTTTGCATAGGAACCCTCACCAAGCCATGGGACGATGGAAATTGTTTGGGCTCTGCTGAGCTCATTTGACTCATGGCAACTGCAAGTCTATCGTCATGTGCACACCTGCTTCCATAGTCATTCCACAGGCAAATTTCACGGCTGAGCAGACAAGAGGTCTTGAACTGGGGTCTAAATATTTACCCCAAATAAATATATGTTCTTGGCCACAAGGAAAACTCTGGTACTTCGCAAACTTTAGGCACACAATTTCATCCATTTATTGAAATGCTTTGGCAATAAAATACAAATTCATGTATTTTGCACATAGTTTTATACCTCACTGCAAAATGATATGGTAGTTTTGGATAGGAAATGCAGAATATCTTATCCAGATATAGCTGGGATGAAAATGGAGGTAGACAGGAAAGTTTCAGGTAAGGTGTGTTTGGCCACATCCCCAGAGTTAATACTCTACTCTTCTATGAAGTGCTAGAAAATCTTAACAAGGTGGAAGGGATGAGGAACATGGACTTCTGTGACAGAGCACATCCGAAAGACAAGTAATATTAACACTAAAGCAGGTCCATGGTTCATTACTGATGTGGAAGGAGCAATTCCTCTCCCAAGTTATCTTTACCAGCTATCTCCCAACTTTACCAGTTATCTCCCAAGTTATCTTTACCAGCATGAAGACTGAATTACATGGTTTGGCTGATAATGTTATCTGACAATATATGATATGATCTGATGTTTGGCTGATATAGTTATCTGCCCCACTCCCTCCAAAACATGGCTGTTAGAAGTGTTGTCATGGGGTTGTGCTGCCATTTTCATGGAGGAGGTGAGCAGCAGAGCACTCACGTAGTAGCTGGTTGAGCACCATCTCAGTGCCGCCTTTGGCACAACACATCAGAGCTGGCCTGGCCACCAGCATACCGCCTGCTGTGCAACTGAGATCTCGGCGCTGAGATCCAGCCACCTCATCTGAAGGTGGAGGAAGATCTCATCAAGAAGATGGCTGAATTAATAACTGATAATTAGTGAATAAAGAGAAGAAATCTGGTGCTTCTTGGTAGTTCTAGCTCTCACTTTATTTTTCTTAAAACTACCTAGAAATGAAAGTTTTGTGTTACATGAAAGATTGCTTCCATAGTCCCCTTCTCAGAGAGGAGAAAACTGCATTTTTAAGTTCTTTTCAGTTCAATACGGTTGTGATCTTTTCTAGGCCCAGGTCAGCTTGGGAGATGTTAAAAAACTAGAAGACAGCAGCAGACCCCTAACTGGAAGAACAATCTTAAGGAGATTTCAATTGCTGGGCTACAAGTGGATTCAATGAAACCAATAGACAAATGAGTTGCTGCTGAAGTCAACAGAATTATATCAACAGAGACTATAGTTTCAAGGGTCTGGATTTTCTGATGGCCTACGACAACGCAACTCCTGATGTCCATGAACATCCTCTCCCATCTGTGGGACCAGAGTGTTGTCCCTAAGAATGCAACACTTCTCTCCCTCATACAAGAACTCCACCGGTGCGCAAATGGATTCAAGCCTTCCAAGTAGCTAAGGACAAGCCAACAGGTTTTTAGTAAAAATATAGTGCATTAGTGTAAAATCTATTGAGAGTCTTTACCTGCCCATCAGAGCATTTCAACCACATTTGACAGATTTTCATGTAGTCTCCACTTCCTTTTTTAAAGCAGATGCACCCATATAACTTACAAATATATATATACATAGTTATCCATCCATCTATCTGTCTACCTATGTTTGTGACAGAAAATACTGAAAATTCATTGCAAAACCAAACAAGACAGGCTCAATTCAGTGACTCCAATGTATGGAAAGCCATTTCAATCTCTCTCAGCTGAGACACCCAGTGTGGGCAGATACAACACAGGACCTCCAGGAGATGATCTCCGTCGGTCCCTTCCAACCCCTACCATTCTGTGATTCTGTGAGATGCAGCCCAGCTGGAAATCACACAGGGTGTCCTAGGGCATCCCAAATGGCACTGGAAACATATGCTCAGTCAAGTGACTCAAGCCCACGTTTTCCAGACAAGACGAGGCTGCCAAGGTTCAGATGTGAACTTTCAGGCATTTATTAATTTGTGACATATTAGAAGTTTGATTTTTACCATTTTTACCATTGCATTTAACCAACTGCCATCTGAGTCCTTTTTCCTCTGGCGTTTGATGGGGCACTGAGCTACAGAAATAACAGCGTATTTCAAGGGCTTCCAATACATGAACTAGCTTCTTTCCAAAATACTGCATCTTGTTTTATTTTGCTCCTCCAGCTAGTAGAAAGTAGCTCTCACTTTTTCCAGGATGGGTCAGGTTACCAGAGAAGGTTTCTTCCTGCAGTTAAGGGATCTGCTGCCAGTCTCAGGCTTCGGGACCAGCTCAGATCCTCCCTGTCAAGGCTGAAGCTGTTCACTCAGGACTCAGCATGCAATAACCTGTCCTGCTGCCACCCACACCTTTCATGGTATGAGGGTGCCTGGGCAGTGCAACCCAGGATGGGAGACGGCACGTTCCATTCTGGTGGGGTTGGAAGGGGTTCTGCTCACTCCCACCGGGAGACAGGGGCTTTTTGAGGTAGAAACACAATGAACAAGCCCTCTGCTTCCCTTTTATGAGTTGTACCATGGCCTTCTGCTGATCTTCCTGCACCTTCATTTTCTGTACTTAAAATTAAGCTCACAGACTCTACGTGTATATATGTCAAATAATTCCTTTAAACGAGCAGAACGTCCTGGAGTAGTGGGATTTTCTGGTGGTGTTGCCATCCATTGTATAAATCCCTGATTGCAAAGGATTTGAAGAATGCCAAAACAAGAGTAAGAGAGTTGAGAGCTCAAATTCTATTGAAATCCTCTGAAAACTTCAGTTTAGCAGAGTAAAATGAGGTGGCAATGCCTTTGGATATCTTTAGATTTTAGCAAAGTATAATACACCAAAGTGGGAAGAGATGTATTCAGACGAGGTCTAAAGAGCTTAAGTTTTTATATATAATAGCTTTAAGTGCACTAGACTGCATATTCGTGGCAAACTGCTACAAAAACAACAAGCAAATGAAAACGCAGACTTGTTCAAGAATTATTCCCAAACTGCAAAGATCTATGGATTATGCAATAATCCCCACAAGGGAACACATACATACATTTATGCCATACTGACTCTCCCATCCATTATAAGATTACAGGTGCAAGATCGAATACTTCAATTTTGTCCTTTGTGCCCTACATTTGGATTTTTGAAAAACACTCTCTCAGACTGTTTTTTCCAGGACTCTGTCTTATTCAGTAATGTGTAATGGACAGGGTTATCCGCAGGGTCCCTGACTCCTTCCTTCATTGCTAAGATGAAAGGCAAGAGCCTTCCAGGAAAGCCAAGATGGATTTGTGGCCAAGGAGCTGCCTGTGGAAGTTGCAGCTGGTGCCAAATACCTCCGTATGAGATTATAAGGTGATGTGATTTCTGGCTGCTGCTGACCAGTGTTAGCACCTAGTGCTTAGACTGTGACTTCTGCTGGTCAGTGCTCTCCTTGCCCTGCCTGGACCAAGATTATGGCACTCCCATACTGCTGATGGCACTGCAGGTAGAGCCCCTTCCTAACCCTGACAGCATAATGACATGCTTTAATTAAACTCACCTGAAAACACACACACAAAAAAAAAAAAAAAAAGCCAAAAACATGATTTTTGCTAAACTTCAGTTTTCTGATAGAACTGCATTGGGAAGCAGTCACACGTCGTGTTTTGTCACGAGTCCTCATGTATCAGCAACCATCAGCAGACTGGGAATGCATCATTAGAAACCCCCCTCCAACTCCCAGCCCAAGTCTCAGCAGAGCTCGAATGCAGCTCGTGCAATGTGGCCAGAGAGATTTAAAGCTGCCTTACATCAATATATCTTGTGCTTGTAAATTACAAACTCTACCGGTGTCAGGCACACTTAAAATCAATGGAGAACCTAATCTCCACTCTGGTTGGGTATTGATTTAACTACATTGACTTAAATTCAAATATAGTAAATCAATAGAGCTCCCTAGCATTGACATAAAAACGCAGGTTAAAGGTACTTCTATCAGTGTAGGAAAAATAATTTTAGCAGGATTAATTTTTTTTTTGCCCAGGTTTCTCTCTGGATATGGTTGCATAGTCACAAGCAGGCAGGTTAGTTCCTTAAGACATATAAGAGGCAACAGCATCGCTGAAAGGAAGAAACCTCCAGGAGAGGCTGGAAAACCAGAAGGCAGCACACGCTGCTGTGTCCTGCAAAGCTCAGCTGTCCCTGTTCGCATACAGCCATGGGCATAAATGGGCATGTGAGTTCTGCCAGTTTTCTGCCAGGCTAAAACAAAGTAACTGAAGCCATGTGCACCAGCAGTCTGAGGTTAAATTAAACCATTGTGGGACCTGGTGAGGACCGGATTCGGTGCCAGCTTGTAGTGGAAATTTCTTACTGGGTCTGAGGCAAACAATATTAATAAGAAAATCAGAAGAGTGGATGCATACAAATGGTAACAATGCACAGTAAGAGGCAGATTGTTTCCTAGCAACACAGGCTTTAGGCTGGTTAGTTTTGGTTAGCATTTTTCTGACTAATAGCTGCAATTTTTATCTGTACTGCTGCTCACTTGCCTACCTGTGCGATAGAGAAAAAGCAATAGAGAACATAGGATAGGAACTATCTGTGCTAGACTACATGTCTGAAAGTGAGATCTCTGTGTGTGAGGGACTTGCCAGTGCCCCAAAACACGATGGGCTGAAAGTGCCACTAGGGATGCCCATCTCTGCCATGTGTGAACTAGCTCAGACCTGGACCTTGTGCTTCAGGTAGCTAAGCCAGGGCATGCGAGTTTCACTTCCACTGTGTTTTGGCACTTCCCACCTCCCCTATCTCCATCCCACAGTACCATGTGCTCCAGGAATACCCCATGGCTATTTCTGTTCTCAGTATCATCAGCAAGAGAGCCTTGACTTCACTGGTAATAGGGCAGAGCTCTTACATATTATTTATTTACTGTTTTCTTCTATGGCTTTATTTATACCATGCCCTTTGAGAATAATGTAGGAATCCTCTTCTGAAGGTGTTTGAAAAATGCCTTCCCCTGCTAAGGTGCTACAAAAGCAATTCCTAATAAACCCCCCCAACCATCCCTTTACACATGATCTGTGACAAATATGTGCTTGATACTGGTGTCAACTAAAGGTCTGATCTGGGGTTTCTGCATGTACACTTCGGGACCAGCTCCTTAACCAGGCTCACAAGTCCTGCTTTCTCCACACAGACCCTGCTCACTTCTCCCCAGCCTGCCTACTTCCAGAGCTCAGCCTCTCTCATCCTCCTGGAGAGCTCCATGGATTTTAAGTCCAGTTTCCTTTCTGCAAGAGGAAAGAATGTGAGAGATGCTTTAGAGAGCACGTAAGTTTTCACATTGTCCTTAACTCCTCTGTGCTGCTGGAGCAGAAAAAACCACCCAGTTCACGCCAATGCTGTAGAGCAATTGCTGTAACGCAGTGGGTGGTGGAACTGGGGAGAGCAGCTGCTGCACCCCAAACGGCATGGGCTTGCAGTCCCATGCCCTCCAGTGATCTGTCTGCAGCTCCAAGTATTTAAAGCCAAGGACCAGGGCTTTGCCATATCATGACATCTCTAGAGCTGGGGGCACCAGCTCGTCTGTCTCACTCCCATGGTGTGGGATCTCCACAGCCTTCCCCTCCCCAAGAGAAAGGCTGTAGAATAAATCTTACTAGACACCAGAGAAATCACACAGAACAAATCACAAGAAGTACCCAGCCATGAGAAAATCTTATGCTAACCTTTGCGCTGTACTAGGACAAAAGCAGCAGATCCACAAGACACGAAGCCACTGGAAACTGAGGCTTCATTCAGACCATGAGACTGGCTGTTCATGTCCTACATTCAGTCTTTATCTGCCATGAAAAACTGTCTGGGTAAGAGGAGAGCAAGCAGGTTTTTGACATACAAAGAAAGCAAGGCCTGATTAACTGAAGAGGGAGAAGAGATTTCATTTATTCAAGTTATTTAAAACTCTGCAGTCTTTGTTAACAGCTGCTCAACTTGAACAAGCAACCTCTCTCTGACGGAGTCGGCGCTGCTCCTCCTTCACAGCAGAGCTGGGAAAGTGCCCATCCGCAGGCATGAGTCATCTGGACAGGCCTCCAACAAAGACTGCTCTGGCTAGGATGAAAGCGTAAGCCCCAAACTCTTTACTTTTCCTGGCCTAAGCTGTAAGTAGATGAGAAGAGGGAGGCAGGGGGAGCACAGAACCATTTCTTTCCCTTTCTGCTTAGGTTTAGAAAAGCTAAAGAACAGAAAGAGTCTGCGGGCAGGGACCCAGAGGGATAAATGAATGCGACTAGACAGTGAGACTCCAACGTCCAACAATTTGCTTTAAAACCTCAACATACCTCATCTGAGCTCACCAAAATAAATATCTGCCATCTTAAACTTTTCACAGATCTTTGGCAGGGGCATGTGGGCACCCACCGTGTAACTGACTTCAGCAATGACTTTTGTGGGTATGTCACTGGTGGCTCCACAGTAACAGCACTGAAAAACACAGGACTGGGGGTTAATGCCCAGACAAATGAGAGGGGATGCAAAATGGGGAATGCTTTCACACCCCCAGAAGTCCATGGGAGCAGAAGGCACCCAAGTCAGGGGTGTTGACTGACGCAAGCCACTTCTTAAGATCATGGGACTCTCTCTTCCGTGGGGTAGAACACATGGCAAAGTGGAAGGCACAGCACTGCCAGACCTGCTCATAAAGGATGTTGATAATGTGCAAATAATGGATCTTCAAGGCAATATTGAATTATGTTACTACTATTTGGCAACATTTTGTTTCATTTTGTACCTATAATAAATCTGGAAGGTAAGCCTTGGATTGCGTCCATCTGTCACATGAGCACATGAGTAAACATAATGAATGTGCAATTAAATGAATTAATGAGTAAAGTGATACACCAGTGAAGCACTCCTCTTCATAGCAGAACGCATCCCATTGAAAGCAGTAGGATTTTCCTACTAGCTTTTACAGTGTAGAGAAGGTAAACAGACCACCTGTGGTTTTAAATCAAGGAAGAGAGTCTTCCACCTCTACCCATCTAATCTGTCCCACCAAGATCTATGGTAGGTAAGTGCTCTTCACCACAGGAGGAGGCGGCTGATCTGCTGAAACCTCTGCACATCTTCTGGCCAGACTGATTCACTGTTTCTCCACACCCCAGGGAATTCCTGTTGGTTTGGCTCATTTCTTCACTATTCACTTTTATTATGACTGTAAGTTCTTTGAGCAGATCTTGTCTTTTTGCTCTGTGGTTGAACAGCATTCAGAGGAATAACCTCTGGGCATGAGAACAGGCCAGGAAAATCCCCAAATGATAACCTGGGAAAATCCAGAGCTGAAAATCCAGCATATGCTTTTTTTCAAAGGGTAGGTCCATTGGAGTGAGTGGAGCTGCAGATGTGTCTGCTGTGTTAAGGCTGGGCTGAAGCTGGCCTAAAACTGCTTCTTGGTGAAGTGGGACTTGTCCCTTGTGAGCTACCAAAAAGCAGCGTGCCTTCTGCAGCAGCTCTTCTCCGAAGACTGCAGGGATTCCCCTCCTGCTTCCAAAGCGCAGAGTCCCTGCAGCACAACTGATTAACATCAGAGCATGGAGAGATTTTACAACACAAACCACCTGATTGCACGAAGCTCCTGTGGTAGGATCAGTCGATATAATGTGTCCCAACTGCCTGGACCCCAGGTCTGCCCTGAACGAGAAGTCTTTCTGTCTCCATAAACACATGTAGCTTTCCACAGAAGCGACAGCGAGTCTTTTAGAGGCAGCTGTCTGGACCCAGGTCTTAAAAACCAGAACATCACACAGTAAAAGATATCAGGTGCCTGAAATACCTCTAAAGCCCTGAAGTTGTCACTAAGAGAGAACAGTGTGGCTGTCTGTTCATCTGCAGTGCAACCTCCCTCCTCTGCACCCCTGGCCTTTCCCAGTTTCGGCCTGGAAAGGTAGAAGGAGATTTCAGTGTATCTATTCAGTCATCAGCTGATGAGCTGCCAACAACTATGTTAATTTTCCCCTGTTGTAATAGGCCGTTTAGGGCCCCAGCCAATGACCAGGGAAGCTGCTGGAAATATTCCCACTGATTCCAATGGCCATCCAACAACATGCAGCCATATACATAAAAAATTAAACACAGATCCTCCAAATTCACTTCACGCAGGCCACAGGACTGTCCTCTGTTCCTCGCAATTATCATTATTATTGTCATTACTGGATTTGAATTAATGCCCGTGAGTGCAGATGGACAGAGATTTTTATCGAACAGAAATTCTGTCATTTAACTAGGACTTTCTCGGAACTTAAAACAAAGGAGAATTGTTCCAGATGCTGCTCTTCTCCTTTTGCATCCCCGCAGCTGCTGACCAGCTACGGTGTCCACAGCAAAATCTGAATTTCTTTTAAGTGAATTGTAAAATCTGTCCAAAAATTCTTTACATACTGCAACAAGAAAATAAAAACCTTAAGCTGAACAGCAGAAACTGGTAAAGCTGCCAAAGGAATGCTAACAAGTTAGCTAAAGACAGGGATCATTAACACTTTAAAAAAAAAAAAAAACAACTGCTCTGTAGTTTAAAAAAAGAACTCTAATTTCATCTTTTAGCTTTATAGATAACAGTGGGCTTGTGGGAAAGGAAATCATTCTGTCAGCTCTGTGTGGATCCCATTAACACTTTTTTAATAAAAGGAGCTCAGAATCTATCACCACTTTGATCTCAGTTCAATAAAGCTAATCTTAGCTTTGGTTTTAACATGGACATTTAATTGTGTTTAATCACCTTCTGCAAAAATTGATTTAGTTGACATGATACTGACCAGAACTGGTCAGCAGAGATAAGGAAGAGCTATGTTCTAGCTACTCCATCCTATTACACTCACCTCTAAGGAGGCAACTAATTAAAGTGGTTAGCCTCATAACACCCTTGGGAGGAAGGGAGAATGCTACTTTTTTTTTTTTTTTTTAGATGAAGAACTCAAGAAACAGTAAAATTAAATGACTTCCTCAAGGTCACATAGTAAATCTCTGACAGTGCCCAGAATGAGCTTCTTGCTTCATGCTGGCACCCTCACCCCTAAATCAGTTCTTTGCCTAAAATTAAGACATCTGTCACTAACTAACCTGATGCTGATCACGACCTATTTTGGTAGTTGGCTAGTTTAAAGACAGTTCAGGTTTTTATTGAACTTGCCCTGCGGAGTATAAACTTCGTGCTAGTGCTCAATGAACACAAGGTTTTCTACTCAAAGCACAAAAGTGAATTTCAGGGATATTCTACCCTGGAGCTTGCTTGGAAAGCTCTGGGATTGCCTCACAGCACCCCTTGTAATTCATGTCATAACTTAGGTCTGCATTATTAACCATAACATTTTATATTTACAGAGCATCCTCCAGCCAAGGTTCTCAGTACACTTCCTATTTATTATTAAAACATTTCAACATCCCTGTAAAGTGAATTTGACATCATTTAGGAGATGGAGAAACTGGGATATGGAGAGGAAAAAGGCCAAAAATTTAAAGAGAAGTTATTTGAAGATTTTTCTCTTATTTTCCATAGAAAAAAAAAATCATTTGTATATATGTACAAAAGTTCTCAGACTTGACAACAGTAACAAAGTTCTTCAGCCAACCATGACTGTCACAGATGTGCCTAGAGATGATAGTGCCTAATACAGCAATTCGCAAAACAGCAATGAGAATATTACGTATTTCTTGTTTTATTAACACAGACTATACGTGCAATTATCTGTGGCACATGCATATTCTTACTCTAAAGAAAATCATACATATCCGATTTTCATGATAGCCAACAAAACCTTATCAAAGGTGACAGTTCTAGCTATGAAGTATGTTTGCTGTGTTTAATTACCCTTTAGTGCCTCCTTCCTCCTTACAATTGGCTGAAATGGTGGTAGAGAAGAACTGTACCAGAGTAACTTGGAAGAGGTTCATATCTTCAGGGCAATGGTACTTTCAGAGACTCTGTGTCAGCTGGAGTCATTGGATGATTCCCTCGGGACACTTCAGTGTGGGTCAGCAGCTCATCCTGCGAACACTGATCAATGCCCCAGGTACAGGTTGGAGGTTTGGTTGTTTCAGGTTGTAAGAAAACCTGATTTTTTCCACTTTGTGACTCAAGTTTGTGATGTGGAGTGCAATAAAGGATGATTTCTTTTGCAGGCACTCAAAGCTTTTTCAAGAAAAAAGGGAAAGAAAACTAACATTCTTGACTTATAAGCAAAACCAAATAGAGGTTTAATACACTTTATGTCATCTAAAATATAAAAAAAATCTTGGAATATTCTCTAATAAGCACTCTGGTGTGAGTAAAAAAAAAATAGATCTGGCTTCAGCTTTACTGCAAACCTACTGAGCTGCCGAACAGACTAAACGTTGCAGATGAGTTGTAGCATTGCAATTACATGCTGCATTTATGCCACCTACAGGATTTAATACCAGCTTTTCAACAGGTTTGCCTGCCAAACTTTCTATGTACTTCATTTTTGGACTGCTGTGAGAAGACTCCAGAGAAGTCAGCCCTGACCTTTGAACCATAAAAACATTCTGTTCAGCTTATTAAAAATTAACACAAGGATTTAATTAATCTGATCCACTAACTGAACTTGCCTCTTCCCTATCGCTTAGGTACAGTGACTATGAAGCAATGAGGATACTGAAATCAACTTTCTGAAGTGCCTTTTGAAATGACTGGCAATTGTTACAGCAAACCCAGAAATAGCCTACACCGAAACCCAGCAACTTTGGGGGTGATATACAGACAGACCTCCCAACAGCATGTACTCCTGTGCCCAAAATAAGCAATGCAATGAATAATGATGGTGTAGTTACTTCAAGGGATTTAGGCAATGAGTTTGAAGAGCCTCTTTTTATGAAAAAAAAAAAAAAAAAAAAAAAAAAAAAAAACTCACTGATGTTTTTATGAAGGCAAGAGATGGTGACAGAAGTTTTCCATCAGCAGGATGTCAGCATCTCCAGTAGGACTGTACAGTCTCATGCTGTCTTGGGGAAGAGGCTGTTTTCAAAGCCAGGGGTAAGTGCCACGTGGAGGACCATGGTCCAGGTCCCCCACAGTCAGGCTCTCCTGCAGCTCCCCTGAGAATCGACTCCACTGGCTCTGCTCACATCCCCAGGCCAGAGGTGATCACAGGCCATGGTCCTGCAGCTGCCACCTCTAGCCTCCTTGGAGCTTAATTTCCTGAGAATTAAGTCAGAACATGCACAAGATAATTAAAAGAAGTTCTCTCATCCTTCTTTCTTCACCCCAAGGGACATCTTAGAGTATATACTGTTTACCAGCCGCAAAACAAGTCTGTTGTTCAATAGAGACACTTGATTCCACTGTAAATAACTCAGCAGATGTTACTGCCTTTTTGCCATAATCTCTGTGATTTTCCTGCAGTCAGCCTGCTATGGACAGTGCTGGGGGATCCTTTGTTTTGCATTCAAGCCTCTCAGGCTGCCTGCGAGCTCTCAGTACAGAAGCCTGGGCAAGGTCACGTCATACTGTGCTGACAGCTGGTCTGACAGTGGCTGGTCTGGTTTTTGGATGGCTGGGAGATGTGCCATAGACTCGGAGAGAAGGGGCAGCTCTGATGCTGTGAAGGTTTGTGCCACTGCTTTGTCAGCTGGGAAATAATACTAAGAGCTTTATGCGGAGTATCTGGCTAAATCAGAGGTGAGTTTGCTGCAGGGGGAGGATGGTGGGCTTGTTTGTTTGATGTAGGTACCTGGAGATATGCAGGATTTGGCTGGATTTGTCTCCTCCTCTCTCAGAGGGAGATCTCTTCCAGAGGTGTGAAAGATTAAATTATCTTGCATCCTGAAACCAGACTGCTGTTCAAACGAGTGTTCTCCTCCTCAACCCCACCTTTAATGAACAACAAGCACATTAAGGCTTTCACTTACTTACAGGACTGCCATAACAAGCAGGGCAGCTTCTTCTGCTTTCATTTAGAAGTGGGTTGTTCACCCCATCTCTCAGCTTACTCAAGCTCAGCACAACCTCAGAGCTGCTCATTAGCTGAGGACGCCACTGGAAAATATGGGAAGGGCCCAGGCAGACAAGGGCTTTCCACTTCACAACAAACAGTACTGGCCACCACAAAGCCCTGCCAAGGCATTTCTTGCCTGCTTCTGCACAGGTTTGCTTAGACCTGGAAATAGCATTAACTGCTTTAGTTAAGATAAGGAGAACCTCTGTGTGTCCATCCTGATACGACCATGGCATAACAACAACTGGAAAATAACCGTGGATGTCCTTAGTTGCATAGAGATGTTAGCAGTGTGGCCACAAGCACTTTTTGAGGCACAGATTACACATACTGATCTATTCTCATAAATGGTGTAACTGGTATTAGGATTTAGTGGAAAGCACAGGAAAACTATTCTTGGATGGTTTTTGTATTAGGGGCTTTTGTTCTCCTTTACCCTCCTATCTTAAGTGACTCTTCTCAGACTCCATCTTTGCCTTTGACAAAAGCATCACTTCTATCATCATTTTGTTCTGCAATACCCTTCTCCAGTCCCCACAGGTGTCTCCTGCTCATCTCTACCCTATTTCTCTTTTCATTCCTGTTTACGAGAGGAGGCAGAAAGGAGCTACAATGTGGACACACTTCAAAGGTATTGTTTTCAGCTGTGCAAGTTTCGCCTTCATCAACAACACTGCGATCATCTCCCGAGCACGGACTGCCGGCAATCTGAGCTCCAGCCTTTGGTCAGTCTTCAGCAAGCTCAGTTACTGACAGGAAGATAGTCCAGTGACTTAAGAAGCCTAGGATCAGTTTTGGGACACAAAATCCCTTTGTGACTCCAGATAACTCCTTTCATTTCTACATGATCTTGATTCATTCCTTCAACCCTTCGGCATATGGTATATAAAGCAAGGATAAGGACAATCTTTACTTCTGAATGATGCAGTGAGATGGTACTGCATGGCATTTAAGACTCCCTATGCAAATGAGAGGCAAATGAGCACCCAAACCTACAGAAGTGCTGTCACCTTTACAGTGAGAGGCCGCATAGAGGAGGTGACCTCTCCCCGTTAAGGCACATGGAGAACTTTGCTGCACCCATTACAGAGCACATCAAATCTGAGGAGCCTTCAGCACACCAACAGCTCTGGCCATGATGAAGTGAATTCTGTGTGAATGATGTTAAATTCCCCCAGGATTGATTAGAAATCACTTTTTTTTTTCCTGTGGTAATGCCAAGATGGATTCCTCTAATACAAGTGCAACATAACGAGACAATGAGCTTTGCTTTCAGACATCAGTTATGCCTGGTTAGATTATGCAAAACCAGCGCTTCAGCTTGACTGCTTCGCTAATGACTACAGCACTTGGATAAAAAAATATTTGCACCCTCTCCATGTGCTTCATCGCCTGCAATTAAACCATGAGAGCAGCAACTGACATCAAGCACACACACCCCAGCACATGCATGACATAGGTTCGTTCGCCTGTCTCCGTTTTCACCTCTCTTTTCTCAATGGTTCGGTCTCCCGCAGCCGAAGCGGCTGGAGCCCGCACAGACCCAACGCTCCGCCTGACGCTCTCCACCTGGCTGACGCCCTCTGCCTGGCTGGCTGACGCCCTCTGCCCAACGGCTGCCCTCCGCCCGGCTGACTGGCTGGCTGACGCCCTCTGCCCGGCTGGCTGGCTAACTGACTGGCTGGCTGGCTGACACCCTCCACCCGACTGGCTGACTGACTGGCTGACGCCCTCCGCCCGCCCGACTGGCTGGCTGACGCCCTCCGCCCGCCCGACTGACTGACTGGCTGGCTGACGCCCTCCGCCCGCCCGACTGGCTGGCTGACACCCTCCGCCCGCCCGACTGGCTGGCTGGCTGACACCCTCCGCCCGCCCGGCTGACTGACTGACACCCTCCGCCCGCCCGGCTGACTGACTGGCTGGCTGACTGACGCCCTCCGCCCGCCCGACTGGCTGGCTGACTGGCTGGCTGACTGACGCCCTCCGCCCGCCCAGCTGACTGACTGGCTGACGCCCTCCGCCCGGCTAGCTGACTGACTGGCTGACTGACGCCCTCCGTCCAGCTGGCTGACTGGCTGGCTGGCTGGCTGACTGACTGACGCCCTCCGCCCGGCTGGCTGACTGACTGGCTGACTGACGCCCTCCGTCCAGCTGGCTGACTGACTGACTGGCTGGCTGGCTGGCTGGCTGGCTGACTGACGCCCTCCGCCTAACTGACGCACGCGCTCCCCGCAGCGGCTGCTCACCGCCCAACTGCCCGCGCCTCACGCACGGACTCTGCCTCCGTTGCCACGCTTGATGACGTCCCTCTCTCATTTTTTTCTCATTGGCTGCTCCCAAGCGCGCCTCTCCTCGATTGGTTTGCGAGCGAGCGCAGCGCGGGCTTTTGATTGGCGGCCGGTGAGAAGAGGGAAGCGGGATTGGCTGGGAGCGGGGTTGGCGCGGCGCATTGTGGGGCGGCGGGGGCGCGTGGGCCTGATGGCGGCCATCGGGGTGCACCTGGGCGCTACCTGTGCCTGCGCCGCCGTCTATAAGGTGAGGGGCGGGGGGTCACGGAGGGTGTGAGGCGCCGGGGGGGCGCGGGGTGTCCGGCCCGGCGCGGCGGCTGACGGGGGTGCCTCTCTCCGCAGGACGGCCGCGCCGACGTGGTGGCCAACGACGCCGGGGACAGGGTCACTCCTGCGGTCGTCGCGTTCTCGGAAAGCGAGGAGGTGAGGCTTCCCTCCTGCGGGGGGGGCTGGGGCGGCTCTGCCGGTCGCTCACCCCTTTTTCCTCTGTATTCTTCACTCAGGTTGTCGGCTTAGCTGCAAAGCAAAGTAGGATCAGAAATATTTCGAACACTGTAGTGAAGGTAAAGCAGATCCTCGGGCGAAGGTAAGAGAACAGGGGTGAAAGGGAAGGTGAGAGGTGCAGTTGTGCCGTTAAAGCTGGTCGGTGAAGCGTAGTCTCAGCACAGGTACTGAAGGCTTTTTAGTCTCGTGTGATAGTGGTTAAGTTAACCTGGCATTGACAGGAGGGTGCGCCAGATCTTAAAAACTCATTATATTCTACATCTCGTTCCAGGAGTAGAGATACACGTAGTATTTTATTTCTGCATTTGTCTGTGAAATAAAATTGTGAAATTTATTAACAAGTTGCATATATGCTTTTGGTATATGCTTAAGTTTCTTAACTAAAATGTGTTGTTGTTACCTGGATGTTTTCCTGTGGCTAAAATCCACTCTGGTTTTAGTTGCATGAAACTTTGCATTGCCTTTTATTACAGTCGTGCAGCACTCTGACGTAGCGCCTGTTGTGACTGTCAGTTAAGCGGAGCTGTGACGATTTGCACTGGCAGTTACAGTGCTACTAGAACTAAACGTGCTGGTTCAGGTCTAACATCAGAGATGTGACAAAACTTCGGTGATGACCTAGCTGTGTGTTACAGCTCTTTCAGTGAAAGGAGTTGACAAGATGGTGTCCATTCTGATGTATTTCTCAGCACTTTTCGGATGAGTATCATTACATAGTTGGTAGAGGATTAAGGATAGTCAGCTTATTGCTGCTGCCTTATTTCACTCAATACAACAAAAGAGCCACTGGAATCTTTTATAATGATTATTAGGGATAGCAGGTTAAAACAATGTGTTGGGTTTTTTTCCCCTTTCACTAACTGGTAGGTATTTTTTCTATCAGTTGTTTGGGGAAATGGGATTGAAAGACACCAGCAGTCAGAACTGTTGGTTTTTCTTCTCCTGTATAAACGTATCCGTAGAGTGGAAACAGAAACTTTGGTTGTAGTATAGCTTCATATGCTGCCGACCTTATAAGGAATATCAGCAAGATTAATTTGTGCAATTACCCTTGAGCATATGATTTATTTTGTTATTTTGAATTTGTCTGGACAGCTCTGGTGACCCACAGGCAGAGAAATATATTGCAGAAAGCAAATGTTCAGTGAGTATGATCTAGGTTTTTTTGTTCTCAGAATAATTTCTATCACTTTCTACTGTTCTTCTTGGCATTGTTTGTGCCACACCACGTTTGTGTTCTATAGTGATCAGCTCTTGTTACATGAGATCCATTTGCTGCTGTATAGAATGTTTCTCTTTTCATAAAGTAGAGAATTTCACCATGTTCTGAGATCTGCTGTCGTAATACAGTCCGACAGAAAAATTATATATATCTCTTGGCCGTCTCAAAAGGGATGATTCTCAATATATTTGGGTAATAGCGTTGTGGTGTTTCTTAGTGCTGGTAGAAGATGCTCAGGTTACGGCATCTTGTGATAAAAATGCTTAAGCACTTGATTTAATCTCAGTATTTAATTTAAATAATACTCTGCTTGTTACTAGAAACCTTTCAGCAAAACAAGGGAAAAATTATCCTGGAAAATACATTCCTAAAGAAGGAATGAGGTTTTCTCCGTTTTTTGACCGTTTGCATTGGCAGGCTTATGTAGATAATTGTTTTTTCTTATGAAATGTAAGCAGGCAAGTACTTTTGTTGTAAACATTGCTTTTGTACTAAGCAAAACTTTTTAATAGAAGAAGAAAGTCTGGTGTCTCTAAGTCCACATGAATGTGGCTGTAATGTCTGTTGGATAATACAAGTGTATTTTGTGATCTCTGATAAGCATCTTGGAAGCATTTATTCTCTTGTAACTAACGCAGGAAGCATTTACACAGTGTAATGGCTTATACTTGAACAGAAACTAAATTATACGTTACCTTTTGTTAATAACCAAACTGCATATCTAACAAAGGTATGTTGGTTTTGCTTACAGATAACTGAGAAGAATGGAAAACTTCAATATGAAATAGATAATAAATTTATTAACCCAGAAGATGTGGCAAAACTAATTTTCAGTAAAATGAAAGGTATATAATAAGTAAAATCATATTTTAGTTTTTAAGCTGTCCTCATATTTTGAAGATGTGGTATATTAGTTTTATTGGTTTTAATCAACATATTCTGCCTATGTTTATAAACAGAAACTGCTCAGTCTGCATTGGGTTCAGATGTAAATGACGTTGTTATCACTGTACCATTTGATTTTGGAGAGAATCAGAAAAATGCCCTTGGGTAAGAGTATTAAGATTTTTCTGTTATTTAACATGCCTAAAGCAGACCGCCTGGCAGATCAGCAATGGGAGTTCTGCTGGACTTCAGCTTGCGACTGTCGGTCAAGACATTGGGATGCTATTTGAATTGGGAAAACGTGAAAGTAGGAGATAAAAATCCTCCTTTAGAGACTTTTAATGGAATTCAGTGTGGTAACGAAAATGAAATTCTGAATCAACTGAAGCAAGAGAGAATTTTGGTATCATCCAGGATAGAATGTCATTTCTTATGTGTTATTTCTAGTGGATCTTTGGTGTCTGCTTTGAAATGTAAACAGTTTCTCAGCCCTACTCTGTAATTTCCCCATCCCCTCATACAACAAAACTCACCAAACCACATGGCGTTACGTGACTTTACTGAGGACTGTTTTATCAGAGAGCAGATACGGAATACAGACCAGTATCCTACTTAGAAGTGTAGCTGTGAAAGTTCTTCCAGTTGAAAACATAAATAGACTTAATGTGCATAACTGGCAGCATCTACTTCTGTTTTTGGTATGTAGAAGCCCTTATGTTGAACTGTCGTGAAATACTTAAAGCACACTTCAAGTTGGTCACAAAACATTAGTGAGCTGGGTATTTGCAGTATGTAATGAAACATTCTATTGCTCTGGCACACAAGTTTCAAAATAACTTTAAAGTGGAGGAAACGATTTGGAGGGCAGTCCCAGAGTTACTGAAGTTTCAAGAAAACATGTAAAGAAAACGTTAGAAGTGAGGTGTGGTGACTTGATTTGGAAGCAAAAGCAATTTTCCTAGTATGATATCCGTTGAAATAACGTACCAAGACCTTTTAATACCACACCTAAAGAAAAGTTAGCAAGTTTGATTGAGGGTGGGTTTTTTCATTTTGTAGTTGAGGGGGGGGTTGCTGTTTTTTGTGGGGTGTGTAGGCTGATATATCTGTGTGTTCTTTCGACAATAAGCACAGTAGATCCAACTACCTGAAGAACACAAGTAGCAGCTGAACTTCTTGGTACCTTTCTTTTCCAGTCACTTTGCTTTTTGTTGATACCATGCTGTAACCAAGTTCTGAGTTGGTGACATATGTACTTCAGATGAAATCTTAATAGCGTGCGTGACTATGGTGAAATCATTAAAGTAAAATGAAATGCTGTTATGCCTTATCACAGGGAAGCAGCTGCAGCTGCTGGATTTAATGTTATGAGATTAATTCATGAACCGTCTGCAGCTCTTCTGGCTTATGGAATTGGCCAAGATTCACCCACTGGGAAAAGGTAAAATCCAAATATTTTACTTCTTAAATTTAAGCTGCTGTACTTAAATCCTGAGAAACATTAAATGAGGGAATGCTGTGTTGCCTTAGCCGTCAGTACAAAATTAATGATTTGAGGCTTGTTTTTCTTTTTTCTCTCAATAAAGCCAATAACAATTTAGAAGTTGTAAATCCCTACTGGTTTAAATCCTTTGTTTGGTTTTTATTTTTTTAGAATTGTCTTTAAAGATTTGTCCCCAGATTCTGTCTTGCTCTTTAATGAGCTGATTGGCTTGAAGAAAAATGCATCCCTTCTTAAATAGATTTTGGCATAGCTAGTTTTTAATTGTGGGAGATTGGGTCATTTTACATATGGTAGAAGAACTAAAGCTGAGTTCCTGGGTTCAGTAGGTGCATTGGGTTTCCCCTGTGAATTTTCAAATAATGCACAAGATTTTCAAAATAGCAAAAATTGCTGTCAGTGCAAACAGACATCTTGTCTTTTTTCTTCTTGGTTGATATTTTTACCCTTCTCATATAATTCTTGCTTATAATCTTGAATGTAACGTTCAGTTCTTAATTGTGTTACAGGAAAATTGTTGGCTACTCTCACTGTGTGAGATAGTACCACTGACTACTTGGCAATGTTCCCTAAAGAACAAAATTAGTCTAAGATGCATTAAATACAAACACCCCAAAGCAAATTCTCTTGACAAAACTAATTAAAACCTGCAATACATTACATGGTGGTCATCTTTTTAGAAAGTGTGTCAAAGTGAACGTAATTTTAGATGGCTTATTAATACTACTTTTTTTAACCACTGCAGCAATGTGTTGGTTTATAAACTTGGTGGAACATCGCTTTCTATCACAGTCATAGAAGTAAACAGTGGAATATATCGTGTGCTTGCTACAAACACAGACGACAGCATTGGTGGAGTTTGCTTCACAGAAGCTCTAGCACAACACTTAGCTTCTGAATTCCAGAGGTAAGTTTTGAATTCCAAGCATGTTGCTGTTAGGACAGGAACTTCGTTATCTGGTGCTTGCTTTCAAAAAAAAAAATTCGTATTAGGTTGTCAGATCTAGCAGACTGTCTGCGAGTGAAATGGCTCAAATAAAGACACTAAAGGAACTGTCTGCTGTTGGGGGCCAAGGAGGGAGACTGGAAATACTTGGTTTTGGGTAGATGTTGCCTGAAGTTGGTGTTGAACTATAAGGGCTCAGCTATGAACTGTTCTGTTTTGAGCGACGTACGTGACTACAGGCTGCTTACGTCCTTTTAGTCACAAGCTTTTGGGGCGGTAGGGAATTCACCGGTGTGGGTTTTGTTTGGTTTTTGTGTCGGCATGAAGGACCTGTGGCAGGGCTTGGGTCATCAGGCTGAAGTCTGCACGGCACAGCATCCTGTGGTGAACAAAAATGAACAAATGCATTACCATTAGTTCTAGTGATCCTGAGGCAGTCAGTTGCCTACTGTCGCAGGAGGAGACTTCTTGGATGAAACATACTATTCTGTTGACATGGTTAATGTTTGGTGCTCTTTTTCTTAATCCATGGTTAAAATCAGTTAACTTGCAGGCCTTTTCTTGCTGTTCCTTGCAGTCACTTGCAGGATTTGTTCAGCTGAGGAACTGTTCAGAAAGATTTGCATCTGTGTGATAAACACTAACGCCTGAGTTTAGGGTGCCTCTACGCAGTGTTCTTTAGTTGAAACTGAAATAGTCACTTTTACTCTTTGCGAGCTTTCAATAGTGGCATTGTAGACAGTATTAAAATGTCTACAGAAAAGAAGTTCAATAGCTTTAGCCTATTTTTCCTTTTAGAAAGTTAGCGTTATCACTCAAATGCCTGCCTTTCTAAACTGATATCTCTTCTGTTTTTTAAATGTAGGTCTTGTAAGCATGATATCAGAGGAAATCCCAGAGCCATGATGAAGTTAATGAACAGCGCTGATGTTGCAAAGCACTCGTTATCAACCCTGGGAAGTGCAAACTGTTTCGTAGACTCATTGTATGATGGATTGGATTTTGATTGTAATGTGTCGAGGTAAAACAAATCTTGAAGCTGCTGCTTTTATATAAAACTATGCTTGAAATATTTCTAGGTGGTATTCAGGATGTTCAATAATATTTGGTTTGGGTTTTTTGGTAGCATTAATTTTAGAAACGGAAGTAAGATAGAAGACCCAACTTGCTTTCTTTCAGCTTTGTTTCATATTGGTGGTTCTGTTATGTGATCTGCAGTAGTTAGGGTGGTTACACTAGCAATGCTGCCCTAATGGTTAGAAAATGAAGTGCAAAAAGGCACAGGCAGACCCCATCTCTGGAGTCTGGCTACTGATGAAGGGGGAATAGATACTGTAATTACTCAAGGTTTCTCCCTATTATTGTTTTTGTTGTTGTTTTTTCCTTAGAGTCCAAAAGTCGTCTCTTTTTATCTAAATGAGGTCCAGTATGATAGGAGCCATGGAAGTCTTGATGTTGCCTCTAGTTGACAGCTGGTGTAGAAAGATGGGTTTTGTCTTTTTGTTTATACTGCTGTGTCCTACTCCATCTTTTCTCTCTTGGGTTGATCTCTTATTGAGATGTTTAGCTAATTTTGATTGCTCTTCCCATCAGCAGCAGCTTTAGCAAAATGAAACAGACTTTTTGATTCCAGAACTGTGGATCCACTGCTGCAGCAGTTGGATATGGTAAAATAAGGCACGGTATGTTTGCAAGTGTGAGAATCATAGAATCATTTAGGTTGGAAAAGACCTCTAGGATCATAAAGTCCAACCGTCAACCCAGCACTACCATGTCTCCTAAAAGAAGCAATGCTGTGTAACTTGTTTGGCTCAGTTTTGGGTAGGGATGCTAGTCCTTTGGACTAGTGTTGCAGAATTTGACTTTTGCTATATTTGTACCGAGTCAAACTTCATCAGGGTTGAAAGAGCCCAAAGCAAGCACAAGTTTGTTTTTCAATTTGCTTGAGTACCTACTCCCTACGTGCAAATCGGGACTCAGCTTGATTTGCCTCTGAAAATTCAAGAGGCACTTTTGAGTCTTTGTGTCTCCTTTTTAAACATAATGAAGCAGTTCCAGGATTTTTTCCTTCTTTTTTTCACGAGTCAAGACAACAATACTGTTCTTTTTCTCTAGAGTACACTGAAGAAGAATGAATGTGCATTCCATGTAAGTGTTAATGATGGAATCAATAGCACAGGTATTTTCACAACAAAAAAAAACTTCTTTGAGATTAATAATTGGGAAATAAGATGAAAAAAAAAACTTGGTACCATTTATAGCTAGAGAACCAAAGTATATTCTAAAAATGATTGTTCTTCCATTTCAGGTATTTGTCTCTAATGATGAGATAACACGTCTTGTATTTTTTATTTTCCTTCTAGGGCCAGGTTTGAACTAATCTGTTCTTCACTTTTTAGTAAATGTGTAGAAGCAATTAAAAAGCTCTTGCAGCAAGTTGGATTTACAGCAGATGATATTAATAAGGTAATAATAGAAATCATTTGTCTGTAGTACGCTTCATAACTGCACAAGAAGAATATTTACGGGGCCTGTTTTCCTTGCAGACTGAGATTATTTCATGATGTGTTTAAGCATTTTTGGCTCAGATCCAACAAAATGTCAGCTCAAGATCTCTAGAACTCCTATCTTTGCTTTGATTTCAGTTACCTGAAGTTAAGTATAAGGTAGAGTCAGAGTCAGCGATGTGTTTTTACTGCTGCATGTTGAGTAAATGGTAGAGGATTTGTCTCTATTTGGTGTGTCTGTGTAACTCTTGGTAGAGCTGAGGAGTTTCATTCAAATGTCTTTTTTGCTTTGATATAAGAGATTAACTTCATCTCAACCCTTGTATACCTGTGTGTGGCAAATAGTGCTGCATTTCTTGCTGGTGGAATTGGCACATAACTTCTGCAGCAAAAGTTAGCTGGTGCTTTTAATGATACCCGATGCTATTTCAGACTCTTCATTAGTGTTTGCTGTGTCACATCTGAGTTTCCCTAGTAGGATAATGAAGGATCCTAGGCCATTATCCAGAGAACATCTTTTGTTTTCTGGTGGCAGTATTTTTTAAGTGGCCCAATGTGTTGTCCTCTCAGGCCTTAATGCTTTTTTTGGGGGGGTGGGGGCACTTTAAATGTAAAAAATAAATGAACGTAATTTACAACTCTTAAGTTTTGTTTTAAATGAAGAAAAGTGGGAGTTAGCTTTGTTTAGAGATCTGGTTGATCTCAACAAAGTTACTGTAATAAGGGTTTTAGGGCTTTTTTCTTGCACAGGATCAGTAAGTGACGACTGGTTGTCTATGACATCCTTCAGGATTTGATACTGGAGCTAATACCATTTAATGCCTCTATTAATAACATGGATGATGGGGTAGCATGTGCTCTCAGCAAGTTTGCAGGCAGTACCAAATGAGGGGAGCAGTCAATACCACTGCAGGTCAAGGCTGCTATTCAGAGGGGTTGAAAAAGGCGAGAGAAATGTATGTAATAGAACAGAATATTTCAGTTGGAAGGGACCGACAATGATCATGTAGCCCAATGGAGGAGAACATCACAAAGATCAACAAAGGCAAATGTGGAGTCTGGGATGGAATAATCCTGCGCGGCAGGACAGGCTAGCTGTTGGTAGAAAGCAGCTTTGCAGGAAAAGACGTGGGGTTTCTAATAGACAGTAAGTTTAATAGCGGTCAGCAGCGTGCCTCTGCAGCAAAGGCGCTTATTGCATGCTGGGCTGTAATAGCAAGGCTGTAGCTATGGGTGTAGGAAAGCGTTTATTTCCCTCTTTGGCACTTGGACAGTGTCCAGATACAATCTCAATTTTTGGGCTTCACAAGAGATGAAAGGTGCTGGCTCACTAGAGCCAGTCTGGGTTTGCTCACCTGTAAGAAAAGGCTCAGGGAAGACTTAGTGCTGCCTACAGTTACCTAACAGGAAGGCATACATGAGACAAAACCTGACTTAATCTTTCCTATAGGTGCATGATGGAAGGGTGAGTGGCAAGCAGCACAAGTTACAACACGGGGGAATTTTAGATGCCAAGGAAAGAATTTGTAGCGTGAGGGTGATCAAACACTGAAGCAAGGGCCCACAGAGTCTGTGGAGTGTATATCCGTGGAGATAAGGTCCTGATTGTAACTGGACCTGTTCTGGGTAGGAGGTTGGACTAGATGACCTCCAGAGGTCCCTTCCAACTTGACGTTATTTTATGACAAATTCCTCAATTTTAAAATGTTACTTTATAGTCAGCATCTGCTAGAAAAGAAATGCTTTTTTCAATATAACTATTTCAAACTTGCAAGCTACTTCCTTGAATTTCAAATACAAAAGTAACAGAAGTCAAGCAAAGATGGCATCAATTTTTATTTCAACAACTACAGATGATAAAATATCCCAGAGCAGTTTGTATTTCTGTGTTGCAGGTTGTGACCTGTCTGTTTTACCTGTCAGAGGAAAGACTTGAAATCATTAAGGCATGTTTTCCAGGTAGTTCTGTGTGGTGGGTCTGCTCGAATCCCGAAGTTACAGCAGCTGATCAAAGACATTTTCCCAACTGTGGAATTACTGAATTCAATTCCTCCAGATGAAGTTATTCCCATTGGTGCAGCCATAGAGGCAGGAATTCTGCTAGGGAAGGAGAATCCTTTGTTAGAAGAAGAAGCACTCTTTATTGAGTGTTCCGCCAAAGATATTCTTCTTAAGGTAAGGCTAAAATTATTTGACTTAGAAAATTTGACTGCTGCAGTGAATATACAGCACTACTTATGCATGACTGATGTTAGAGAAACAGTATTGCTTTATTATTAGGCCTACAGATTGGCTGTAGAGCAGCAGCAAGCAGTAACTTGGGTTTATTGACAAAAAATTGACAGGAAAAACTGCTTGATTTTAAGGGGAGATAGATTGTGTCTTTGCTGTCTTGTAATAGCTGGGCTTTTTCATTTATTTATAGGAACATCACTGGGTTTTTTTTTTTAACTTGCTGTGATGCTAAATGTGGCAGAGAGAATGAATCTTGGGTTTCTTTTCTCATGGAGCACTGTTGTAACAATTCTGGCTCACCAAAGTACTTAGAGAAAGGCATGAACTTTTTTTTTCTCTTTAAAGGGAGTAGACGAGTCAGGGGCTGACAAATTCACAGTGCTATTTCCATCAGGGACACCATTACCAGCTCGAAGGCAGCACACCCTGCATGCTCCTGGAAACACATCTTCTGTATGCCTTGAACTATACGAGTCATTGGGGAACAGTCCTATGAATGAAGAAGATAAATTTGCACAGGTGAGTATATACATATTCGTATGCACTTTAAATATCAACCACTTGGAAATCAAGTGGATCTGTGGGGGGGATAAAACGAAAACCATTCCCACCCCTACCAAAACTTCTTGTTACAAAATCAGAATGACATGCATCTCTTTGGAAATGGTCGTTCAGCGTTCTTCTATAAATGTGTTATGAAATATTGAAGCACTTAAATAAATTTAAATTTCGCTTTTGCATTTCTATTTCAAGCTGGGTTTGGTGTTTGGAACTACTGTAGTAAGCTCTCCTGGGATGAGAGATCATAACCAGTCATTCCAGTAGTACGCAGATCTCCAACATTTTAGAAATAAAACTGCTGGAAGTAATGATGGAGCTGGTGTGTGTACTGTTGATTACTTTTTGGTCTTCCTAGATTGGACAGGATCTTGGTATTAAATACCACGTCTGATTTTTCACAGTGGTAAGACAATAGAATTAAATCCTCACCCGATATAAAGCTATTACTCAGGAGTCAACCTACTGAGAGAACACAGCTTGCTTGAAACAGTGGTGATGTGCTTACCTTGGCTTCAGTGCACTTAAAGCATCAGGGAGGGGGCAGATGTGGCTGAAATGGATGGAATACTTGAGAAAGTTCTTATTCCACCTTGGTCCTGCCAAAGATCTTTAAGGCGCTAGGGAAGGGATGTTAGCTAATAATTACAGAACTGATCCTGAGTAAAGGAGCATGCTCAGCTGTTACTGCAGTCTGTGGGAGTTGTAGGTACTCAGCTGTCTTCGTGAGAGAACTGGAAACAGTAGCGCAAATAGCCAAAAATGTATAGATGTGCACCACAGGTGAATGAAGTCCACTAGGGCATGCTTTGGCATTGAATTACTAGTATGAGACGCTAAACAGAATGAATTGCACGCCTTAGCTGTTGTGTCACTTCCATTAAACTGCTGTGCAAGGATGTAGAGAACTTTATAAGTTAACATTTTTATGTTTTTTTAATAGATTGTACTCCAGGATTTAGATAAAAAGGAGGATGGCCTACATGATATACTGACTGTACTCACTATGAAAAGGTACCCAAAATATTTCTTGTTCTGCTGTTCAACTTGCTGTGTCACACTTCTGACAAGCAGTCTTTACTCCTGTTACAGAATGTTTAATTTTTGGTTGAGAAATGTCAGCATTTCATTGTTACAGCCCTGTGTCATAGCAGGGGTAAATTCTGTAGGAATGTGGTTTTTACACAGTACTTTCTGTGCTTTCATTGTTTTATTCCTAAAGAAATAAAAGTTTAACACAGTTGTATAGAAGATTTTTAGCAACTTTTGAGCTGGTTATCAGTTTAACCATGCTTGAGAAGCAGTCAGGATCTCAAATTTCCCGTGGAAGTGCTCAGGGAGTTCTGTTGAATGCCCACACTCTTAGTTAAAACTGAAGTAGAATTTGTCTTTATTAGTTGCAAAGGAATCTGTGAAGGACTTCTCATATGCAGCATTTGTGATGAAAACCTGTGGCTCTGTCCCTTCAGAGACAGCATTGTGAACAGTGAGAAACAATGCCATGGGAAATCAGGCTTCATAAATCTACTTTTTACAGAATTACCTGTTTAATATGGGAAAACATGAAGTATCTAATGGTGGGATGGGGAATGGGGATGACGTGATATTGAAAAAATTTCTTTGGCCTCAATAGGAGTGCTTGGGCTCATTTGAAATAGCCTGAATAGTTGATAAAGATATCAGAAGGTGGAATTCTAAGTAGTCAAAGCATTTTTGTCTTCTGAGGACTGCCCTGAAGTTCATATTGCTTTTCTAAATAATATGAAAGCTGTCTAGATGTTGCTGAAAAACTAAATCCCTACTTGCTATTTGAGTTCACAGTATGTCATTTTCTTATGTTAACTCTCAGGTGTATTAATGCTCTATTAATAGACTTCGCCTGAAAGACCTTGTTAGTCAGAGATTTGCACTCAGCATTGATAAGAAGCATCTTAGGGGTTATATATGCAACTGTGTAGTGCAGAAAACCTGCATTATTTTAAAGGGGTTTTAGTAATATTTAGGTGAAAAAGATTAGGGAAAGTTCCCTGGAACAAATCTATTTCTATCCAGATATTAGATGTGACTGTTGTATGTCGAGGTGAAGTAGGATTCAATGTTGTCTTTACTTCTTGGATTTTGAAAATTTAAGGTTTTCCTCCTTGAAGGAGATCTTTGGTGTTTAAAGACTAGTACTACTTTTTAAAAGCCAAGTTCTCATGCTTTGACAAGATGTGCTTATCTGTTGGTTGCTGTTACTCAGAGCTATCAAGATGAATATTTTGAATAATATTACTGCATATTCTGTTTACAAACCTGTACTAAATAAACTTAGTTAAAATATTTAAACAGATTCCTGAATCTGTTTGACCATATATATAGAGAAGATACATGCTTTAATGGAGAGCAAGAAGCGTATATCTAAAAACTCAATAAACTAAACTTAATTTCATAAATCAGTTTCATCTCTGTTGAAGCGTGTTCGTCCCTGGATATTTTGATGCTCATCTTTCTTCCTTTTTGTCTGTGTGAAGCCTATTGTTTATCCCCTCTGGAACATGCAGTAACATACTAAGTGTTGTGCTGAGATAGTCTTAAACATACCTTTCTCTTTTATCTAGGGATGGGTCCTTGCATGTTACCTGCACAGATCAAGATACTGGAAAGTGTGAAATCATCACTGTTGAAGTGGCATCATAGTCCCTTTTGAAAGGCAACATTTTTCTAAGACTTTTGTCTCTTATTGGCTTTTCTGCCAAAGTGGTGACTCTGAGATGTCTTTGCAGTCCTCTAAGAATCATTAAACTGATGTAAAATGTTAATTTGCCACCAAGTCTGTTTGGAGTGGAAAGCGTGATGCAAAATGTTAATCAAGACATGCAGAAAGCAGAGCATTGAATTATCAGCACCTGATTTAAAAAATGCAAAGGGCAAATCCTCATGCCTATGGTTCAGCAGCAAGCATGGTACATAGTCTAAAGATTTTTCCTTGGACTAATCGGGTCATGTAGCCCTTCAGCCAGTATATCTGTGGCTTCAAGAGCGTAGCATTGAACCAGCAAGAGCTAGACTGGTGAAAATCCACTCTAGTAACTGTACCAAATTGTACTGAAATCCTGCGTGGTCTTGATGTTGCCTGAAACTATGGAGGTGATGTCCATTTGCGCTGGCCTCTTGAGCAGGATGGTTTTGTTGGGGGGTTTTGTGGTTTTTTTTCTCTTTTTTGTTCTGGAGTCACTGTAAGATGGTTTTGTGGTGTTACCTGAAAAATGTGTGTAAGGATTATATGTGCTTATTTATGTGTCATTAATAAAATATGGGTTTTTTTATGCAGATCCTGGTTCTTCCATTCTGTGTGGCACTGTTCTGATGATCTGTATGTCATCATATATTTGTTTGGATGTTAGCTGGCAGCTTTTTCCATTTTAGGTAGGGGAGTAATAAGAAGGAGACAGAGCAGGCGTGTGTAGTTACAGGATTTAATGTGCGCTTAAGGGGCAGCAGTTCAGCCCTGAGGGCCAGATGTCATGTTGTAAAACATTCAAAGTGACACAGTAAAGCCTCAAAATTAGGGATGGAAACTAGAGCAAGGGCTGCCTGTCTGGATTTGCAGAGACCTGTGTTTGATAACCTGTTTTTCTATAGGCTTCCCAGGTAGTGTGTTTGCAGAATGCGTATTGCGATGTTCTTCCTACCTCGCAAAAGCAATAGATACTTCATCGTATAGATACGAATCTTGCTGCGTTCCCGATAAATGTCTGTACTGTCTGGCTTACCAGCCTAGACGGGGTTTGGACTTGGGAGGCTTCGCTGAGGGGAGGAAGCTCTGGGAAGGGTCCCTGGGACTTTGATCTCTGGAAAATAAGTTAACAGTTCACGAGTTTCTGTGTGAAAACTTCTACAGGGGGTCCGAGAAAACCCAAGGCCTGGTTCTGTCGGGGCGGTGGAGTCCTACAGCCCTTACAAATACAAGCGAAGAGACACTTAAGCGCTGGCTGGTGGCCCGACATCTCTAGCGGGTGTTCCGTTGTGTGCAGTGGTACCGGCTGGGTGAAAGCTGTATTAATAGGAAGCGCCTCTTGGCAGGAGCGTGCTGCGCTGAGAGCGTAACTTCTTTTTTTAAAACGCGTCCGCAGCCTCTCTTCGTGGTTCTTACTTTCAGCCCTGTAGCTGGCAGGGCCAGCGAAGGGAAGCCTGCCTGCCGCTCTACCCACGAGCAAAGAGAAAGGGCTTTCACTTTTGCCTCGCTGCTCCTTAGCCTTCCTCAGAGGCGCTCCTTCCTCACCTCCGCCCCGCCCGCGCGCTGCCGCCGCCGGCGCGCGCACGGCGCCGCGCGCTCCCCGCCGCCCACTTCCGGCGGGGGGGCGCGGCCGCGTGTTCCCGGAGCCGCGGCTGGCGGCGGAGCGCGGCCCGCCCCAAGATGGAGGGCTGGCGAGGAGGTGAGCCGGCGGCGGCGGCGGCGGCTCGGGCCGCGCCGGGGGCTGGGGACGGGGCCGCGGCCGCCCGCCCGCAGCGCCTCGCTCGGGCTCTCCATCCCTCCCCGCTCCCTGCGCCGGGTGGGCCGAGGGGGCGGGCGCGGCGAGGCCTCCCGTCCGCTCTCCGCGCCGGGGGAGCCGCTGCCGCCGGGCCCCCTGGCCCGCCTCCGCTCGGACCGCCGCCGCCGCCGCTCTCCCCCGGGCCGCGGCGGGGAGGGCGGCGGACCCTCTGCCCGCCGCCCGGGGCAGGCGGCGGGGCGGGGGGGGGGGTGGGGAGGCGGTGCCTGAGGTAAATGCGGAGGGGGCGCGTGGGGAGCGGCGCTGGGGGCCCGGGGCGGCGGCGGGGAAGGGGCCCGCCGCCCCCTGCCCGCCGCCCCAGCCCGGTGGCGGTGGGCTCCGCCGGGGGCGGCCCTTCCCCGGCGCTGGGGGCCGGGGCCGGAGGCGGGGCGGGGAACCGCGGGCGCTGCCGGCGTGCGGGGAGCCCCGCCGTGCCCCCTCGCAACCCGCGGCTCCTGCTCCAGACTTCCTCCCGCCCCGGCGGCGCCCCCGGGAGCTGGCGCTCCTGCCAGGCCGCTCTGCGTCCCGTCCCGACCCGTCCCGTCCCGACCCTTTAAATCCGCCTGGCTGACTAGGCTCCCGCGATCCTTCTGGAAGAGCGCCGTGGATCTTTCTTTCCCCGTCCAGTCACCATGGCTGCATCGCAAGTGCTCGATTCCACTTGGCTAACGACAGATATTTGGCGGTCTTATTAAGGAATGGAGGCTTCCTTGTCGCCGTAGTTCAGTTACGGGATGCTGTAATTGCAGGAAAATTACTCGGTTCTCAGTGCAGCTTTCACCTGTGGGAAGTCTCTGCCCTCCGAAATACCTGTTGTTGTTTATAAATGTACAGAATAAAGGTGCAGGGAGGGAGTCGTCGATGTGTTTCACTTTACCCGTTAGAGAAGGGTTGAGTTTGACTCTGTGAGACACTGTAGTTGTACAAGAGACTCATGGAATGCGATCACAAATGATAATGTGGGGACTCTGGGATAAGGCGTAATGATTTCAATTTAGCCGAGACATTAAATAGGATTCTTTACCAATTTTCTTATTGTAGCTTGGTATGTGCCATGTCTAGCTTCACTTGAGACCCTCCAAGAATTATGTAGGAAGGAAAATCTCAGATGTAAATCCATTGGAATCACCAACAGGAATCTAAAGAGTTATGAGGTGGAATATTTGTGTGACTACAAGGTAGAAGAGGTAAGAGAAACACAGACCAATTTGATCACTCTTTCAGCTGAAATTTGGAAGCGAGCCAAAGGTAGTTTTGCTCATAATATAAAGTAGCAGGCTGTGAGGACAAAGCTCTACTGATATTGAATGAAATATCTTTTAAACTTTGAACTGTAAACAGAAAGTGGTGTAACTACTGCTTTCGGTGCGTTGAAGGAAGGTCTTTTTCTGAAATTACAGAGATGTTAGAATGTGAAATGTTTCGCCTTTGAGTATCAAGAAGTTAAGCAAAATGCTGATGCTTTTAGGTTGTAGCTTGGTATGTATTATGATGCTTCTCCTTTATTTGCAGGTAACAGTCTGTATTTCTCTCTTGACTGTTGCAGTCTGTTTGATGAAGAGTTAGGGCCATGTGCTGCAACTGGATTCCTACGGCTCGATCGTGCCAGTGAAATTCAGTCTCAGGATTTGGCCTTGTTACAGTTATTTGGCCCTTTTAAAATAAGTACAAAATGTATGCTTCTTGATTATACATACAATACTAAGTGTTTTGAATGGATTACTCCTTTGGGAGGATGGTTGGTATGACAAATAGTGGGTTTTAGAGATTTTTTTCGGAAAGTTTAGAATTATTTTTTTGTTCTGTATGTGATACGACTATGTTCCACTTGTACATATGAGTCGTGCAACTAGTTAGTGTAACTTAGTTAACGGCCTTAACAAACTAGCCTCCTCCAGGTGTAACGTTAGTGACCCAAGTTCATCCCAGCTGTTTATTTCTTTGCTCCCAGAGATGATATGTAAAGTATCCAAAGTTGTGCTATACGTTAATTTGCAAACAGAAAACTTGATTTTTCTTTTTCTCCCCAATTCTAATTGTTCTGGGGACATCAAGACCTTCTGCACTGTATGCCGTTTCTTAAGTCCAGAGCTCTTTTGTGTTTGTCTGTGTACTCTGTGATGCTGGATTTCAGCAAAATGAAACGTGGCTAAATCTGTATCTGTTTCTGTATTTCAAGGGCACAGAATACTATCTTGTGAAATGGAAAGGATGGCCAGAATCTTCAAATACTTGGGAACCTCAGAAAAATCTGAAATGCCCATTGCTTCTTCAAAACTTTCTTAGTGACAAGAATGAATACTTGTCTCGGGTGAGAGAAGGCAAAGCACTGAAAGTGAGAAACCATGTTAAAGCTTTGAAACCCGCGGTTGCAGATTACGTTGTAAAGAAGGCTAAGCAAAGAATAGCTCTGCAGAGGTGGAAAGAAGAACTCAACAGAAAAAAGAATCATAAAGCAATGATTCTGGTAGAAAACACTGTGGATCTTGAAGGCCCTCCTTTAGACTTCTACTACATTAATGAGTATAAACCTGCTCCGGGAATAAATGTAATAAATGGAATAACGACTGGCTGTGAATGCACTGACTGCCCTGCTGAGAAGTGCTGTCCGAAGGAGGCTGGATTTATTTTGGCTTACAATAAACGAAAGAAGTTGAAAATCCAGCCCGGCTTGCCCATCTATGAATGCAATTCGTTTTGTAGGTGTGGGCCTGACTGCCCTAATAGGATAGTACAGAAAGGCACACCGTATTCTCTTTGCATCTTCAGAACTAACAATGGCCGTGGTTGGGGAGTAAAAACCCTCCAGAAAATTAAAACCAACAGCTTTGTGATGGAGTATGTTGGAGAGGTATGTATTTATCACATATAGATGAATTATTTACAATAAAGGAAATGTTGGAGAAAATCTTGATGAGCTTTCTCTCGGTTTTAACACTTCTTTCCTTCTACTATAAAATAGATAAGTCTGCTTTTGAGTAGAGAAACACAATAAATAGACATTCGAGATGACAGAAAAAATATATTGTCCAGAATGTCCTCTATTCCAAGGCAATTGTAAAAGGTTGAATGTAAAGAGAATACTTATCATGTGTGTTGCTAAACAATTATTTTAGATATATGCCCTGATGGTATTTCTAAAGGCAAGTCCTTGTTTTCTTTCATGGCAGTTATGTTCTTCATTCTTCCCTGATCATATTTATTATTGTCGTTTTTGCTGTTCCCCAGGCACAGTTGTTACCAAACTCTCCACCCAGGCTGTCAGTCCCTTTTCTGTTTTGTCTGAACTTTTAAGGTAGTATTTCCAAACATATTTATTACTTTTGATTAGCACCAAGAGTAAGACTTGTAGTATGGGCATTATCTGTTTCCTCGATCTCGTA
Organism: Morus bassanus; assembly: GCA_031468815.1. NCBI lineage: Eukaryota > Metazoa > Chordata > Aves > Suliformes > Sulidae > Morus > Morus bassanus. The sequence continues at coordinate 76,953,491 of CM062571.1, read as the reverse complement.
CTATTTCCAACAGAACTTTCATGTTATAAAATACGGACCTTGAGTTACTCTCAAGATTTTGTATTGCCCTGTGTTTATCTGGTTCAACCTCTGCTCTGCTTCAGGGCTCTTTACATCAGTAACTCCTGGCAGCCTCTCTGATCCAGTCTATTGTATTTCTGCCACAAACCTGCCTTGCTACTAAGTTGACTCGAAATAATTCCTTCTGTCCTTTCATACAAATGTTTATGGTCTTAACTGTATTTCCTCCATCCTTCCTGCCCCAAATCTCCTAACTTCTCATGTTCATACCTTTCTTGTAAACGTACGAGAGATCAGTCATTCAAAATATCTCTGTGAGGGGTTAATGCAGAAAGACGATTATGTAATGTTGTTGCTTAAAGGAAAGAGTGTGTATTGACCCTTTCACCCGAAATCTCCTTCTTCCCTACTGCTGAATAAGTTCCCAAATCAGATGTCAGACAGATTTTATAGGGTTTTTTTGCCCAATTTGACCACGTTTCATATCTGCCTTGCTGCCAAATTGTTGTTGCTGAGTTAGCACAACAGAATACATTCAACGTAACAGGCTGCAGATGATGTTGTTCAAGCTGTTGCTTCTGTCCAAAGTGACTGTAGTTCTTCTCTTCCTTTGGGGAGTTTCTGGATTTCTTCTACCTTGTGCTGATCCATGCAAGCCTAATTGCGTAGATTCAGCTTTGTGAAGTGATGTGTCTGTCTAAGTTGTCATGACTAGGATCTTTCACTGCGGTCAAAAATAGCAGGAGGAGATGCTTCTAGAGGGGAAGGAGATGAATTCTGGGCTGTAAATATGACTGGGTTGTAAAGACTGATACCTGTTGGTCTTCATCTGTGCAAAGGGGGAAGGCTGAAACTTTATTTTACGTCAAGTAAACAAGGCTTTCTGGGTCTAATGAAAAAACTGTGTGTGTAGAAACTTCAGGTAGAAACAGTTGATTGCATCTGTCATCATCAAAACTCTGTAATAGAAGGAGCTGATATTTTTTTTCCTGAGACAAGGTAGTGCTGTGCATCAGCTGTAGACGAATTGCATCCAGAGAAGCCTCAGTCACCAATTAATTAGTTTAGTTGTATGTATGTAGTCTTTATTCGTTAGTGATGGAATATTATTTCAACATCAAAAAGCGAATGTGGTATTTTTTACTAAGTAAAGGGTTTTTTTCTAACTTGGTTGTTATTTTTGTTTTCATTTAGTAATAAGTTAATAATATGATGCAGGTTTCTTTCTTCTCTTCTTTTAGGTGATTACAAGTGAGGAAGCAGAGAGACGAGGCCAGCTCTATGACAACCAGGGAAATACATACTTGTTTGATTTGGATTATGACTCAGATGAATTTACAGTAGATGCAGCTCGATATGGAAATGTGTCCCACTTTGTGAATCACAGTGTAAGACCTTGTTTTGTATATTAAGAATTTGGAGGGTTATCCTAATTGTGACAGAAATAGCTTCTCCTACTGTAAATATTTTCTTACCATCTTCACAGTTTCTCTGGAGCAGTTTGTTTCATGCCAGCACAGCCCAGTCAGTTAGATGACATAATACATAGAACAGCATTCTTAGCCTTGCTCGGAGTAGGGCTACCAACAAAAATCTGGGAATGAGATGCTGCCTGACATGGGCTTCTGGTAGGACTGGGGTTGTCACCGAATCTGCTCGTTCTAGATAACCAAAATAGGGTTGGTTTGGGTGTGTTTTTTTCCAAGATTTAACAATTGAGAAGTAATTAATAAAATTAAGAGTCAAAGACGATAGGAGTTCATGCATTATTTTGTAGTGGGGGGTTTTGCCAAATGTCATCCTTCAAACATTGGTAGAGGAAAAAATTGAAAATTCCTATGCTTTCTTTGGTATTTCTCCCCTGTAGATACCTTTTTCCCTCCTCATATCAACTCTAAACTTGCCAGAGAACTAAAACATAAATTTTAAACAGGAAATTTTTGTAGTGTTTTATTTCCTGTTCAACTGAAGTACCCACAGCAAGAAGGCTGAACTGCATCTGGAGTTATGTATTGTTCCTGAACTAAAAACTAGTATTTCTTCCTGATGTAATGTTTGTGAGGTATGCAGTCAGTGTTCACAAATACAATAAATTGATGTCTTCAGATTTGTGAGCTTGCCAGGGAGAAGGACAAGGAGGAGTTTTAGATACAGCCAGTTGCTCTTCACTTTCGGAAATGGGAGTGAAGTATTCTCACTCTTCAGTGTAAAGTTAAACGTCTGACTTCACTTCTGATTCTTTAACGTGGGTTATATTTTACTGCTAAATAGCAAAAAAGCATGCAGAGTTTAACAAACTGCCTCAGTTACTACTGATTTCTGACAATCCAGAAAAAAACGATAAAGTGGTTTCTAGTCCCTGCTTAGTGTCCTTGACCTTCCCCCTGCCACCCAGCCCGTAGCACACCATTCAGAAGCCAAGCAGGTTAGCAACTGAAAATAGAAATTTATACAGAGTATGAAAATATTATCTCTGGCCTGGAAGCAGTACTTAAACCTAAACACAGAATAGTGAGTGTGTGTGGCTTGAAACGCTAGGTTGTTTTTTCTTTCAACTTAAATGCTTTTTGTGGGTTTGTAGGTAAATACTAGCCTCTGAATGTAGCTTTAATGGCTTCGTTTGTCATCTTTTTTGTTGCCGTCTTTTGAAGGTACCATTTTTTTTTTCAGTAGGCTGTTGCTTATTAGTGTAGTCTACAAAATGTGTAAAGGTTGCCTTCTGGAAAGGACTTGACTCTAAGCTATGAATGTTCTCCTTTTAACAGTATTTCAAGATTGTAATTTGTTAGGTTATCTTCTGAAATCAATTTCAGGCTTTGGTCACTGAGAGAAGAACCAATTCTTCCTTTCCTGTGACCTTGGTTTACTTAAACACACCAGTGAAACTTACTGTGCTGTTTTCTTAACAGAAACTATGTTGATTTTTGCCTTACAGTGTGATCCAAATCTTCAAGTCTTCAATGTGTTTATTGATAACCTCGACTTGCGTCTTCCTCGAATAGCACTGTTTTCTACACGAACCATCAAGGCTGGAGAAGAGCTGACCTTTGACTATCAGATGAAAGGTCTGCAGATTTTAATGCTGTTCTTGCAGGAGGTGTGGGGCGCTGGCGGGTTCTGTTGCAGCCTGACTGATGTTAGCATTTCAGGGCAGGCACTGCATCTCCCTAACAGAGCTCTGTGGATTCTGGAACAGGCGGTGCTCATTGATGCGTGGCGCAGACAGGGCACACCCAGAAGCTTTTGTGGGCACCTCTAGTACGTTACTGCCTTCAGCGCTCCTAGTTCGCAGCAAGGGGCTGTGGTTGGAATGTCTGACGAGGCAAATTATTGTGAAGATTTGTCACAAGAATGCTGGAGGGAATGGTCAGGCTACCATTAAAAAAAGCTTTCCTTTATTCAAAGGCATTTACATGGCATTTCACGTAAACTCTTTTCTAAGTAATCTGCTAGTGATAGTTACAAAGACAGTTGTAACAGCCGAGTGGCCTAAGGCACCACAGGTTTGTCTCTGGATTCAGGTGTCCGTAGGCCTCAGTTGTGGATGTGGATCCTATGGTATGGATGTTTAGGACGGGAGGACAGTGCAAAGTTTACTGTTGTTTTGCTGGGTTGGATATATTGATCATTATGCAGAGACTTCAGGAAACAAAGTTCTTGGTGAAATACTATTGGCTCTTTGATAATTAAGAAAGAATTTTTTTACAGTGAGAACTATCACTGACTGGAACAACCTCTCCAGGAATGTCGTGGAGTCCCAATCACTGGAGGTTTTCAGGATGCGATCGGAAAGGGCACTAGATAATCTCGTCTAGGCTTCCTTTCCCAGGAGAGGTTGTACCAGATGATCCTTTGAGGTCCCTTCCAGCCTGGGCTGTTTGATGATTCTGCGATAATTCATCTTCCGTTCAGTGTTCAAGGCCAGGTTGGACGGGGCTCTGAGCAACCTGATCTAGCGGAAGGTGTCCCTCCCCATGGCAGGGGGCTTGGACTAGATGAACTTTAATGGTCCCTTTCAACCCAAACCCTTCTGTGGCTTAATTTTTTTCCAGTGCAATAAACTGGCAGGGCTGTTGCATGTGTCAAACTTCACGTGCAAACCGTTTATCCACAACAGCGATGTATTGTTGGCCCCGCTCTTTAGTTTTCAGAGAAGCATCTCTGTACTCCAGCGCTGTACCTCATTCTTGTGGAAGCTCTCCTTAAGTGCTGACAAATTGATCTTATTTAAATCCTTAAAACTCCTCTGTTTTGTGACGTCTTGATGCTAACGTTCAGGGCAGGCTGCGCTCTCCACTGACGGGTGTGGGTACAGACCTGAGGGTACAAGGCTCGAGTTTGTTGAGCTTTGGATTCTAATATGTATGCTAGGTCTTGTGTAAGTAGTTGTAACGTGTGTGTCTGGTAGAGTTTGCGTAGAGCGTCACACACAATTCTGTTAAGAACTGGGGTGTTAGAAGGCTTTTTGAAGCCATTTGAATACCTAGCACGGTTTTCAGCCTGTCTTTTAAAACTCCCTTGTTTGTGTTTATCTGTGTCACAGGTTCAATAGATCTGACTTCAGACTCTGCTGATGGCCTTAGCCCATCCCGAAAGAGGATCAGAACTGTCTGTAAATGCGGAGCTGTGTGTTGCAGAGGTTATCTCAACTGAGTTCGGGTATCCAAAGTCACAAATACTTTGTTCTCTTTTAAATGTGTTTTAAAAAGACTCTTCTTTCACACATATATTCAAGTATTCTTACGTCTAGTGTAAATAAGTACAGTGAAAACAAAGCATTACATTTGTAACTGAAATGGCATCAGCCAAAGAAAGATGTAGTGTTTCAGGCAAATACAAAACTGATAATGGGGATTAAACTTGATTTTTTCTAGAACTGTTATTTAGGAAGCAGTAAAATGTATGCTAAGAAAACTGTTTAAAATGTACCTTGGTTTGAATATTCAAATATGAGCGTACAGCCGTAGGCCTTTTAGGAACTGATTTCAGTGGGATAGAGTGATGTTACGTATTTTCTATAAGTTGAAAAGTCTGGAGGCATTTGATTTGAGTCCTAAATCATAGCTGACCGTTCTATTACTTTTTTTGTTGTATGAAGAAAAACTTCAAGAGATTAGCAATAACTTTTACGGCACTGGGGTGAAGCATTAAGGACAGCTGTCAGACTGTGTCTAAATGAAGGTTCACAGGAATGCAAACTGTAAAATGTCCATTGAACTCCACACACATAAAGCAACTGCTTTTAGCAGATTCCAGATGTAAGATCAAGGTCCTAAACGTTTTTAGCTGATGTTATGTTATTTAGAAATTTTCCAAATAGATTTCTTTTTTTCAGTTGCTATGTTCTGATTTTGTTAGGATGCTATAGGAGGTCTGCAGTTCTACAGAGAATTTGTAAATACTGGATTATCGGTAGTAACATAGGCTGTTTGTTTTCATTGCAGAAGTTTGGCAGTCATTGCTGAAGCAAATTCTGATTAAGTTTTTACATACTGTGACTTTTTTTACCTAGTGACAGACTTTTAAGATACTAGGCCTGTTTTTTCTTGTCGCAAAAATGTTAACTTCAATGAAGTTAGACTAGGGGTGAGTTTACCCATTTGCTGTAGACATTTGTAAGATGTTCTTGAATGTAAAGGCTGAGAAATGTTCTTCAGCTGCTTAAGTCTTTTTTTTTTTTTTCCTGATCATCTTAAAGTTGTCTCGATCTATTCGTAATGTATGCTAAGTTTTGCTTGGCTTCAGAAACACTGAAGAGCAGTTGAGGTAGGCTATGAGCGGAGTTACAGCCAAGGTCCATGCTCCAGGGATGACTTAGGTGCTTTAACGTCACAGATTAGAAGCCTGTAAAACTTGCATATTGCCTACAAATCGTGTAAATGTTGATAGGGTCAGGCAGAATAATGTTGCTCCATAAATGGATGCTTCATAAATGGATGCTAGCTATGTATCATAGGTCAGCTGGTTACCTTTATAAGGTGCACAGCTGTTGGCTCAGGTGAATGAAGTCGAGTACCCAGCATAAACTGTTTACTTAATTTGTTAGAAAATGCCTTAAATTTCATGTAAATTACTAGCACTCCAAGAAGAGTGTTTCAAAGGATAATACAGGTTGGTTGTTCATTACGAAGCACGGTTGCATTTGCACTGATGATCCGGCTCTTTGGCAGAAGGTGAAATTTTATATGCTACTAGCCAAAATCAATTTCATGGTTGGGTTGACGAGTGTGGGCCACTGAAGGTGCTGTGTAAGTTTTGTAATCTGCAATGCAAAGAGATACACGTTGAAATAGATACTTTCTATTGCTTAACAAATAGGAGAAAGTTTGCTTAGATTTAAAAGCGTTGACATTACCAGGCTCACCTGTATCCATGCACTTGGATAAATGCTGAATCTAGTCAATTTTTATCATGCCACATCTCTAATGATTTTTTTTTTTAATGTGTGAAGTTGAAGTGGAATGTGGCACTTTAAGGTTAGCCATTAGTTAGAGCAAACTCTAGATGATCTGACATCATTTGGAGTCATTAGTGCTTTCTCTTGCATGTAGCCCGAGTCGGCGATGCGTTCCACGCGGAGGGAATCTGCAATCTCCAGCTCCTTAGTCCGCTGCAGTCTGCAGCCTTCCCTGTTGGTACAGGATGGCGAGAGTGGCTGCGGCAAGAAATGGATTCCTTACCAAATCGGTTTCTCTGGCCTCTCCCGTACAAGATGACACAGGGCTGGTTCGACACTCTTTTTGTCTATCTATGTCCATGCCCAGTTTGATTTAAAAGTTGCAAGTAAATGCATTTTAGAAGATCCCAGTCTTAGAAGTTGGACTCGAGTTCAATGTCTGCCTTTTTCCCAAGGCAGCATATGTTACCACCAGCATTGGAATAACACTGCTGTTCTGTAAGGATCTGTGCGTTACCTCTTGTGCGATAAATAAAGGACCGTTAATTTATGTTCCGGGAGGTAACAGTATTTTGTATTTATTTGAAGTAAACCCATGTATCCAGTTTCCAATTTAGAGCCTTGAACAGTATTTTATATTTATGTATTCACAGTGCATTTGGATTGCAGTCAGTGAATTAGCTTCATGGGACACTGTGTCACTTTTAAAATTCCTTTTGCTGTTTTTATGAGTTTGGGGGAAAACTGCCACATTGGAAAAGGAAAAAAAACTATTTTCAATTTCTTCAGGAGCCTAAACCAGCCTAGCTTCTGCCTTTGTTTTGCTTTGTGGTCTGTTAGCATCATCATGGTGACCAGTTCATTTGTGTATGTGCATTTCTTAGAGACAGGTAACTTTTTGTTGGGTTTCTTTCCTTTTTTTATTTTTTTTTTTTTTTTTTTTGGCAAGAAAAAAAGCTGCAAGATCACCTGTAAGAAAAGCTATTGTCTAGTTATTTAATCTCAAAGTTAAGTCAATCTTTCAGTTATTTCTAATGTATGTTTTAGGACTATGTACATTAGAATATGCAGTTTGTAAGCTCAGGAACATTTTCTTTTCATAATGTGTGATCTCTAGTATTGCTATCTTCCTATAGTTTTTGATAAAATAAATTAAATTTAGTTTTTTCTCTTGTTGTTGTCATTCTTAACACAAAAAAATCTTAGCCTGTCAAAATTAGCTGTAGCAGTAGAATTTGCTTTAAGACTGCAACTTCTTCATTCCTCCTGTACCCCAATTCTCTAGCGCTGTACGGACTGTAGCAGAGCGATCATGAGGAAGTCATGTGTTTCCTATTCATTTTATGGCTGACAAGAACTGCTATAAATTTACACTGTCGACTTGTCTAAAGCAGGCTGGGTTCCTGTGTATTTGAGGACACTGTAAATGCAGCCCTGAACTTACACGTAGAGTACAGTTAAGGAAACAAGCCAACAGAATAAATGCCGCTCTGTATGACTTTATTCACGGAGGTAGTTACAAGTGCAGTTTCACTCACTCAAACTTGCTAAAAAATAAAAGTTTGATAGACCACGTTTGGAAATTATGTTAACAAATCCCAGGAACGGAGTGGGCAAGGTGAGAGTGGAGAAATATGTGGACTTGAATATCCTTAAAACCATACATGGATGATAGCAATTTTTCTTCTTTCGCCCCCGGTTCCCAATAGCAGGGTGCCAGCTGGTTTTAACAGTCGCATGTCACCAGCGATGGTGGAAAGACTGAAGAGGTACTCAGAGGCGAGAGCTGTCATACTAAAAGTCTGTTTAATTCTTCGGGACTTAAGACCACAGGGATGGGAAACCTCGTGGATTTTTTTGGATGACTTCTGCTGTTTAGGCATTTTTGTAGGTACTGCAGTTTAACAAAAACCTGAATTACATTTCCATTTTAGAAGCTAAGACTTTTGGCAAAGAGTTAGTTATGATGGCACATGTGCATGCAGAATCTATTGTCTCGATTTAAAAAAGAAATCTAAACATGCCTGAACTCAGTGAAGTCAACAGAATGTTGCAGAGGAGATGAAATTTGGTAACAGAGCCTCGAGTAACATGACAGCCTGCCAAGGATAACGGGTTAGCTTCTGCTGCTGTGACTTAGCCTCTAGAGCAGGCTACTGCAGGTGGCTTTGGAACCAAATGCCACAGGATTTTATTTTTGATTGATTCTGGAAAACAATTCAGAACAAACCAAAAGACAGCGGAACTGATGACAAGGTGTTTGCAGTGAGTGAGATCTGGACCACAGACAGTGGTGCATATAACTCATTCAGGAGTTAAATTCAGACGACAACACTTGCTCAGTGTAAAGAGAGGCTGCTTGAAAAGAACAATTTGATTTTTTTAAAAAAACCTTTTGTCAGTAATTCTCTAGTCTGTTCTGCAGTTGTTTTTAAAAATAACTGACTGTAGTGAAAACTTAGGATTAAAGTCGAAGTGCAACTATTGCATTGTTCACATGGTCGTTCCTGGAATATGGCTTATTCTTCCCCACACTTAAAAATGTGGTATTTTATTAGAAACTGAGATCATTTATATATATCTATATATCTCTCTCAAAGGCAAACTCTTGAGGCTTATGATAAAGAAGAACACTAAATTTCATTTAGTGTTCTACCCTTAGTTTTGTCTGGTCCATTTTTTGTCTACTTACAGTCCTGGAGAACCAACCCTCAGGAGGCAGAAGGCTTTTACGGTCCCTCCTAGGAAGACTTCCTTTTCAGTAGTTCATGGAGGGAACAAAGAAGTTACACAGGCTGTGCAGTTCTAGTTCTGACAGTAAGATATTTTTGAAAAAAGAAAAAAAAAAGCATGAATTAGCATAGCTGCAAATAGTCATCAGCACTAAAGAGAAAAATAATTCAGGGTTTAATAAACAAATTTTGGTATTTATTTTCATGATGTCATCAGTTACACCTGTCTTCAGGAGACTTTTTTCTCAATGAGTATGCTTTCACCAGCTGCTAGCTTCTTATACAAACAGCGCAGTTTATCTGGCTGAGGCACTTCAGCATCAGGAGTCAAGGGAATTTCAAAGTCAGAGGAGCTCTGGGAGTCCCTCCTCAGTTCTAGATCAGGAGTCCTGGAGCTGTCGCTTACTTCCACCAGCACATCTTGAACGTGAGCAGTGCCAGCTTCTCCATCTTTTTCACGGTCTTTGCTTTTAAAGTCACAGGCAACATCATCGGCACAAGATCTGTTTTGACCCACGGGCTTCCACCTACTGTTGTCAGGTTGACTGACAGTCTCCTGCAACACAGGAACAACTGTTCTGCTCCCACCTTTGCCGAAGCAGCTGAAGTCCAAAGCGTTTCTCTCTTGGGAGGTAATGAGTACTGTGTCCATCTGGCTATCCCAGCCCTGGCTCCCCTGCTCTGATATGTGTGTCGACTGAGAGGAATTTCGGGAGGAGATGTGTGTCGAGTCGCTTACTCCATCCGAGTCACTGAAGAGTGACTGGGACCCACCAGCATCTGCTGAGGACGGGAAGGTGTCCTCGTTTTCAGAGCTTTCTTCTAGTTTGTTACACTTAAAAAATGCATCCCAGCGAGGGACATCAGCATTAGTCTCCTGTTGGTCACTAGTTACTCCATTGAAATTTGATGCAGAAGTGGCATCTGGCCCAGGGGAAAAAACGTGAACTATGTTTATTTCAGATTCTTCTTCTTCGTTGTCATCATCATCATCATCATCATTTGATTCCTCACAGTCCATGAAGTCTACGTTGGGGGAGGTGTAAGTTGTGGTCACTTTGTAACCTTCCGTGCGCTCATTAATGTTTCCTTCAGCATTTTCAGATTTCCCTGTGCTGGAGGGCCTGCTCTCTTCTCTCTGCTGTTTTGGAATCTTAGGCCTTGCAGAAGTAAATTCTGAGTCAAAGAGATCATCTTCATCTGTCAACAAAGGAACAGGAAAAAACCCACTAAGGAAAGTTCAAATCTCTGATAAAAATCTGTTGAGAGCAAAGTTTTAATAAAAATTCATTTAGTATGAAGAGAGGAAAGAGTTCTTTAACTCAGAGGGAGACTTAGCAGGACATTATTGATGGCGTTTGCCTTGCTTTGCCTTGCACAGTGCTTTCGAGGAAAGCTGCTAGCTGTCACCCTCCGTGTAAGCTACAGCAGATCAGAGGCAGTCCTGGCAGATGCATTTATTCAGACACCTGATGAGTTTTGCCAGGACTACATCACCCTTACAGACTTGGCACTTTGGAAATAGCCAAAGAGAATGCAGCAGGCCCAAAGTTGTCTTCTAGTTTCCAAGTGCCTTTCCAGAGCCTAGGTACAGCATCCATTTACCATCATAAATTAAAAGAGCTACTAGGTGCTAAAAAGCCAGCAGCATCGGATAATGAAAAGGAGCAATTCCACTGATACACCACTCTGTCCTCCATACCACAGGAGGTGATACAAGTAAAGTTCTGTTAGAAACGGCTTTACTAGGGATTGCCTAGGACTGTGGAATGGAACTCTTCCAGAATCTTAAAGGGCTGTTAAGCATTAAGTATGTTTTAAGATTGCAAACAAGTACGCTTTTACACAAACTAGCGCGCTCTCACCCTTCTAAAGCCTAAATTCACTCAATTTGCGTCTCTCCTTTTTAACTGTTGCTTTGAACACAGACAGACTGTGGTGAACGCCATGGCTTTTGGCACCTCTGCTTAGCCTCAGATTTTCATTTAAGGCACAGTAGCACCAGCAGGACCTTTACCTGTATCAGATAAGTCTCTCTTGTGGACTCTCCTCAGTGTTCCTAAGGGCTTGTACCTGGGTTCCAGGTTTCTCCTGTACGACCTGCATAATGGCTTTAATCTGAGGTGAATGAGAAAAGGGATTAATGTTTAGAACTCAGCAGATAACTTTCAGGAGCTTTTAACTTCACCTAAGTACACTGCTTCATGCCCTTCACAGGCACGGCAGCAAAAGCATTAACAGCAAAGGCAGCAATACCTAGGGAAAAGGTCTTAATTCATTAGTGAGCTTAGGCAGCTTAAAGGTAGAAATCTGTCATTTCTATGTATTTAACTTAAAACACGTACACCATTTGGAACCTGTCTTTTAGTCCCTTGCTTAAAGACAAGATGACAGGGTTCAAAACCTGACTGCAGTTTTATTCAAGAATTGTAAAGTATCTCCTTTCTTATTAAGGAGGAAAAGAAAAAGGAACAAAGAACTGAGTCCTCATTTTATTCAGACTGAGTGACACCACTACTCTTCTGCTCCGTAAGAGCGCTTTCTGAGCTGCCAACATCTGTAACAGCACAAGAGTACAGGCCCCTGTGATGCTGTACAGAGTCTAGGAGTTCAAGTTCCCAGAGAAATCCTCTTTAAAAGAAACTTCTGAGAAGCAGCAATGACAAGTAGAAGTAGGTCACAGAATAAAGTGAGATGCATGTGTATTCAGATTCCACCCAAATAGAGTTTAAGAGCAGAAAAGCCTCTATGCGTAGATCTAAGTAGAGCATGGAATACAAACTCTCAGTCTTAGCACAACATACAAGTGTTCTTCAGAAAGCTGAAGTCTGCAGAACTGAATATAGAAGAAAAAAATGTGTATTATCAGACAAGTAAAGCAAGGGGCGGGGAGCTGTCCTTAGAAGAACACAGCTCAGATCACCTCCATTCCCCAGCCGACTGTCACTTACATTTCCATAACTTTGTCTTCTGTCCCCCCCACCGGCAGTACATTGGGATACACATTCACAGGACAGATATAGCTTAGGAAATCCTTAATCTAAATTGAAGAAAAGAAAAAGCAGTTTAACAAACTACATCAACAATTAATAATTTCACTTAATGGCAGCACTGATCAAAGCACATGCACAATAAGTACTACAGTTGTCTCATATAAAGACCGGTATGACCCATGAGCCAAACCCATTCAAAGTGGATAGCACGTAACAAGAGAACAGGTCTGAAGCGTTGCTGAGGACTCTCAGCCTCACCTAACCACCTCATGGCAATTAACTACTTACTACTCAGACCACCACTATCTCTGAAAGAAAAGGCTAGACAAACCTGCTCCTAGGGATTGTGATACAGCTCTTCATTGTTCTTAACTGCTGTAGATCTTTTCAGATCTGCATTTTTCTTATCAGAGAATCACAGAACGGTTTGGGTTAGAAGGGACCATCTCGTCCAACCCCCCGGCAATGAGCAGGGACATCCCCAACTCCATCAGGTTGCTCAGAGCCCCGTCCAGCCTGACCTTGAACGTTTCCAAGGATGGGGCATCTACCACCTCCCTGGGCAACACGTTCCAGTGTTTTACCACCCTCATCATAAAAGATTTCTTCCTTATATCTAGTCTAAATCTAACCTCTTTCAGTTTAAAACCACTACCCCTTGCCCTATCACAAGAGGCCCTACTAAAACGATTGTTCCCATCTTTCTTATAAGCCCCCTTTAAGTACTGAAAGGCCGCAATAAGGTCTCCCCGCAGCCCTCTCTTCTCCAGGCTGAACAACCCCAACTCTCTCAGCCTGTCCTTGTCGGAGAGGTGCTCCAGCCCTTGGATCATTTTTGTGGCCCTCCTCTGGACCCACTCCAAGAGGTCCATGTCTTTCCTGTGCTGAGGGCTCCAGAGCACTTTTATTTAATTCTTTTAGTTTAAAACCATTACCCCTTGTCCTATGGCAACAGGCCCTGCTAAAAATTCCATTTAATTCTTACTGGATTTCAAGTCCCTAGTTGTGCAGATCAGAGTATTCCCTTCCTCAAAGGCTTTTCCCAAAGTCTCCCTTCAGTCCACTATAAAAGCCCATATGACAAAACACATCACTTTTTCCAAGCCTTACTCTGTTGTCCTCTAGATGCTCTCCAGACAGTAAATTTCTTGAAGAATTGTGTCCAGTTTGGGGCACTCCACTCCAGCTGAGGCTTTATCAGTGCTGAGCACTGAAAACACTTGCAAGTTTCCAGATGACACTCCTGTCTATACAGACCGGTAGCACCCATCTATTTTTGCACATGGAGGTATGAGTCTGTTACAATACACTACCCCCCACATTCTGCCAGCAAAGCTGCCATGTTGTATGTACTACGCTAGTACCTCCATTTAAAATTCTGCACGGCAGAGCAAATGAAAACTTCACCAGGATCTTAAAAACAGGACTGTCTTCCCAGGGCTCTGAATAATCTCCATTTTGTATGTGCAAGGCTTGGTGACACGTTAATTGTTAGCACTGATCCAAACCCACCCAAAACTGAGTCACAGCAGATACACAATGTATTGGAAACCAGAATTCCAAGCTTTATGCATTGCATAGTTACACAGTAATCTAAAATAGAAAGGCAGTCAAAACAATTGTAGCAGTGACCAATACTTCAAGAAGAGAGAACAAAAAAAATAGGCTTGTAATCCTGCCCTACCTTGACATGTTCTTCTGCAGCTATACTAGAACAGACTTCTCTGTCTTCAGCATCCAGAACTTCCTATCCCCTTATGTCTTATTAATGAAAAGATTTTTTTTGTTGTGACAAGTCATGTCATCCACTCCAAAATAATCAAACCTCCCCTTTTTTTTTTAATCAATGTATACTGAGTACTACAAGTATACAAACCTCACTGTATGAAGAGTGGAAAGAGAAACAAGCTCTGTATGTACTCTCCCCAGTCCTAAAAAAAAGAGGAAGCAGAAAAATTAGGTAACTGCTCTTCATCCTCAGTCAACAGGCAAGCATAACCTACTCTTAAAAAGTCCATTCTGACGTTCAGTTATACAAGCGTCAGGCAAGATAACGCACCTGAAACAACAGGTTTCTGCATGGCCCAAATGCTCACCTCACTATTACATTGGTTTTCTTGATCCTTTCTCCAAACCACATAGTGGAGGGTTTGATGCTGATTATATGCAAGGGAGTTCCATTTTGGCAGGTCATCCCACAGGGCAGTCTGTTCCCTCGAAAGCAGTCGTCATCCTGTCAAATGCAATGTAAAAGGAAGTGTAATCCTGACCTTTTTACCCCCAGAAATGGAGCGACATAGTATCTAGCCAGATCAAGTCTTCATCTCACTTCCAACTCCTTTGAAACACTCTTTGCTGTTGCATCTTGCCTCCGCAGTGCAGCTGACAAAAGTAAATCAATCACAGAGACCAATGCCCCAACATGCCATCCCCAGTTCTCCCCGCAATTCTCCCAGCTGGAGCCTTCAGCTTGACAGATGTCCTGGAAAGGGAAGGCCATACACTACAAGCACACAGAGCGTGGCCACAGGAGACACCATACGAGCTGCTTTTGATATATTTAAATGGATAATACCAGACAGATCTAATCTGCTGCTTGTCTTACTTCATTTAAAAATACAATTTTCAAGTTTCAAATACAATTAAACTATTTCTAGCATCAGCTAATATATTTTTTCTTTTTTTTCTTTAAAAAAAAAAAACCAAAACCAAACTTCAACCCACTAACTAAAGTTCTCACTCTCCTCTGCATTAAGCCACCATTTGGCCCAAGTCTTCATCAGCACAATAGTACCAAAACACGAGCACCTATAACCAGTCTTTCACAGCAAAGTGAGCAGAAGCTTTGCAAAACAATACACACCCGAGGATGTCGACAGGCGTGAATCTGAGTGCGTCGATCTGTAGTAACGTGGTAGAGGATTTCTGGCATGTTTCTGAACATATCAAGTCTGTTCACGTGCACCTAGAGAAAGGCAGAGTTTACTCTTAATCAATTCGAGGTGTTTGCCTAACTGCAGCTGGAGCAACTATACAGATGTGGTTCTGCTCACAACAAATGCTGGTAGGCGTTTAAACAATTGCTACCCACTAATAATGTCCGAGCGGAGAAGCATTAGCCAAAAGTAACTTGGACATCTAGACCAAGAAGAACATACCTCCTATGTGCTGAAGAGAGATGAATATTCATCAAAGAAAGTCAGAATATATCTGCTAACTATTAATGTCATATGTAAATGAGAAGGCTTTTCTCATTCACAAGATAAAAGGGAGAGAGGTAAACACTGAGCTTGAGACCTGGGGATTAACTTCTCCCTGGAGTGCCCCGATGTTCCAGATGGAAAACATTTTGGGCACTGCAGTAGCTTTTTAAGTGTGGTTAATGAAAGCATGCACATCTTTCCCGTACAGCAGTCCTCTGAACAGCCACTTACAGCTCGGTGACTGGCCACAATCACTCCTGAGGATCTATTCTAAAGCAACAATTACAGAAACGTTACCTTGATTCCAAGTTCTTCACTGAGGTTTATGAATAAATATTCATATCCGTAAGCAGCTTTGCAATTCAGCCACACAACATGATAGCGAGTCAGTGAGGTCCAGCTTCGCACTAACTCTAAGATCCCTTTTAAACACTCCTCCTGAAAAGTTTAGAAAACGCTGTGAATCATCGTTGAAGATACTTCCAAAGTGCTGTGATTTGGTAATGCAAAATGGCATTGCCTTGCAAGACTTACCTAACGAAGAGGTGGTTAATTAATTAGCTTTAAGGACCTTTCCTCTCACAGCTTATCTAGACTTACCCGACTTGGTATATGATAAAACTTGGGATCACAAAAAGTGGTGTCCAAATATACACTCTGGATGTCTTTTACTCTGAAAGAGAAATGTGATACCAGAGTGAGCAGTGCATCACAGTACTAAGATACACCACTTCCTCTCTCTTCAACAGGAGGCAATCCTTCCTCTTTATTACACAGAGCAAGCCAAAAGGGGCTTGTAACTGCAGTATTGCCTGACTGCAAATATATTTAATCCAGAATAAAAAATGAGGAAAAAGAGTACATTATTCCTGAATTCTCCATTGCCTGTGTGATCTTTTATTCTTTCTAAATCCCGTGAATAGCTGAAGCCTCACCTGGTCCCTGAATGCAACAGCTCCATTCTGGCTGCTTCTCCTTTTGCAAGCCTGAAATCCCCTGTATACAGCACAGTGCCATTTCCACCTTCAAACAAAAACCTACAGCCAAAAACACTTTGGTCAAACTCAACAATATAAAGCATTAAATGCCAGGTGTGGATTTGTTACTTTGCTTAGAGCAGTCTACATGACTAATATATGACATAATAGAAATACCGGGCTCAATTTGGTAATAGAGTAATTTCAGATGAACCCAGTAATTCAGACTCAGTACGTCTGGAAAATACCCTGTGCCTAGGCTGGTCAGAGTTAAAGACAAAAGCCTCACAGATTCTGTGAGGGTAGCCCAGCTGTCTGTTGCAGCCAAAGGAATCTCGTAGGCATCTGTACCAGGAAGCTGGGCACCTTCTTTTTCATGTCATACTTAGGAAATGGAGGATTTATTTTTAATCACAGTTTTGAATGTCATTTTTAAGTACAGTTGAAATCAAGAAAGTTGTTGTTCATAGGCATGGGGAAAAGTAACCTGACCCACCAAGGTAACAACTTCTGTCTGGACAGATCCCAGATAGTAGAGTGGTTTTCCAACCTTGACCAAAGCTGGTGGGCCCTGCCACAACAGTATTCTCTCCAAGTAAGACTTTTAAATTCCCTAGCTTTTTGTAGTTAGAAAAAACCCAGTACTTAGTGAGAAGTCTACAGGAAAATTTCTCAGCAGAGACGCTTAGAGTATTGAAATGACATACATGACTGATCCTGGACAGTGACCAGCTGGTAGAAGCGTCACCTCTATATCTTCTTTCTGGAAGAGATGGTGAGCATTATTTTCATGCTGTAGTAAGAACTACCAGTACTTTCACTGACACAGCGAAAGCAACATTACTCCCCACAGCCTCTTGCAGCATTTAACATTGCTTTTGAACAAGGAGAAAGTCTCTCCCCATTCCATCAAGCTCCGAAGAGCAATGACCATCCTGTCATGCCTGAAGAGACGTCTGATTATTGTATGGTGCTCATGAAAGCCATTCAGCCAGAAGACAGTCCTGCTTCCCTGGTTCCTGGTGAAGAAGCATCATAGAACATCTTAGAATACAGTTTGCCTGGAGATGCTCTACCACGCCTGTACCTGACCTTGAAGGCCTGCACTTAAAACTTGTTAAAGTAAGCTGGGAAATATGAGGTGAAAAAAATAACAAGAGAAAAAGGTAAGTTGGAAATCACTAATACAGTGGAAAAACATTACCAAAAAAATGCTATGATAATAAGAACAAAGTGGGGAAGAAGAATTCATGTGACTACACATCTTGGAGAGAGGAAGGGGAACATACATTTTAAAAATAGCTTGTCCACTTCGGATGTTACAAGCAAGATCCATTTCCCATGCTCATTTAAGCAGTATTACTGCCCATTAGAAATATATGAATCTTTTTTTTGTGACTTACCTCACCAGATGTTTCATCCACTAAAGAAATCTGAGTTGGAGTTTCAACTTCCAATGCAACCTGTAACAAAATGAATAAATGCATTACAGGATTTACTGAACATTTTGTTTCATGCTTATGACTAAGTATTCATTGCTTAGACATCTTTAGCACCGACCGCAGCTAATGCTATAAAATTAAGGCCATTTTCCCACACTGAGTCATGAATTTCAATTCTCAGTGGAAAAAAAAGTTTTCTAAAAGTTGTCTAAAAATGAAACAGAGATACCCTAATCAAGGTGTGCATGCCTAAAAAAGTTAGAACATGTTGGACTCCTAACAGCAACAGCTCAGGTTTCTCTAGCTGGATCATATGCCTTATTTCTGGATGACTGCAAAGCCCAGGACACCCCAGTCCCAGAGCACACCAGTGGATCTTGCTCAGACAGGTCTCTGTGCTGCAGCACAGCTTCTCCTCACTGCTCCCTGTTACCAGAAGCAGAGCCCCAAATCATATGCAGCAGATATTTCTGAGTTTCTGTAGGGGTGATTAATCTATAGACTGCAGTTAATCCCCTATTTTGCCATATCCTCTACTAAAACAGAGTCCTGCAACATACATGCTCTGTGGTTGTCTGCAAGGTTAGCGCTGCTATGCAGGCTCCTCTCCCATCCTCCCGGGTTTTTTTTCCTTTGTTTCAGACAATATTTGTATATAATTCTCCTGCCCAAAAAAGCCAAAGCGAAAGGAAAGTCTCCTGTCATTACCCTCCTTAGGTATAACCTCCAGCTTCTCAGCTGAGCGGTCTCCTCAGCACATCGGGTTTCACTGCACTAGACGGATTCACAAGACACCGGATCGCAAATTTCTGGGCGGCTCCACGAGATCCTTTCAGCTGGTACTCACACAAAGATGGTAACATTTGGCTTCTCCACCAGAAACCACAACACCAATCAAACTCGGAGCTTGCTCCGAAACACAGATACATGTGTCAAAAAGTATTCTGTACTAAGAATTTGAGTCACTAGCAAGAGTTGATTTTTTAAACATCAGTACTAATCCTATCATCCACAATTTCTGAAGCTGAATAAACTCGAGGGTGATCGAAATTCTGCATGCTCAATATTTCACAGTAATTCTCAAATTTCCTACTATCCAATGAAACAATTGTCAAGTTTTAGATCTAAATGGCCTGAAGAATTCTTCACTGACAGCCACAGTTTAGTTTCATAAGCTTAAATGTTAAGATTTCCAGCAGAGTTCTCCCCTCATCTTTGATAGTTTAAACGTTAAAGCCAGCAGCAGATTCAAAGAGCCTCTCATGCCATACGTACAAATAAAGATCAGACTGGAAATCATAAAAACATTTGCCTGGAAGCTGATATCGTGATTGCTTCTTTCAGTCTGGTGCATATCAAATCAGCTGTTAATTCATTTCCCAGTCATGCTACAAGTAGAAAGCTTATTTATTGTAAGACAAAGCTTGTGAATAAGACATCCAACAGCTACGATCTGATTTAGGGCCTGTGCAGCTCGTGCCATTACCAGCAGTCACTCCTGGGAGCAGCAGCTGTAAACACCTCTGTATTTTTTAATTGTGTTGGTTTGTGTTAACTGTGCTTCATCTTAGACTCTACCACAGGTCTCTCTGGCATCTCTTCCCACATTAAGATTTTCTCAGACAGGGATGTCAGGACCAGCACTGCCTACTTCCCTTTCACTGCTCATACAAACTCCTCATAGCTTACAGATACCTCCCTGCAAGAGACCTCTTCTTCTAGGTTAAGCTCAAGGGATACTGGAAGCAAATGGACACAAGCTTAAAAACAAAAATAAAAAAACAGCAACCATCACCAACAAAAAAGCCACCACAAACCCACCCCATTTTATTTTTGCTTGTCCAAGAAGATTACAGGCTTAAAAAAATTGTCACCTACGCACACTGTGCTCCTTCACACATCAAACATACCTAAGGGATGTTCAGAGTCTTTTTTTACAGAGCCTGGAATCATGTTGATGCTCCAAATCATTAAATCTTTCCATTTCTCAAGGCTTCATATAAAGCTAGTTATCTTCTCCCTCAGCTTCACAATTAAACTAGGACCTTGAACTGAAAAGTCCCCTACTTCTCTTTTTTTCTCTTACCCAGACCTACCTCCTAGGTCCCACTCGTATGAGTTTCTTTGGATATGGAGCTTAAGACCCACACTTACAACCTATTTAAGGAGCCATAACTCCCCTAAGGAAACAAGTTTCAGCATGCCTGAAGTCCTTCTTGACCTTTCCACTTGACTAGAAAATTCTCCTGTCCTTGCTCGGGGGATACAGCAAAATCCTTACACTACGTGACGATGTACGTACATACAGTAAGATGTGAAAAGAAACATGTTCAATTTCAAAGCCCACCTCTGCAAAGGGAAGGAAATAAACAACTACAAGTCACACCCATACATGACCACTGACCACTTGAATTTTGGCTCCAAAGAGTGGAAATCAAGTAAACTAATTAAGTTCTTCGGTGATTTTACATCACTAAAACATTTTCATGTTAGTCCATTTTCCCAAAAGCAAAAGGAAAATAATATCACTAAAAGATTATACATACTCCAAGCAATAGGAGACTTTAAATGAAGCAAAAGGGAAATGAAATAAGGACAGGAACAAAGAGACACGAGCAAGGTAAGCAATGAAGGAGCGATACAACTGATCAATATACAGATGGAGGACATTTAAAACTGAAGTTGAGAGAAAAGGATAAGTTTTATGGAGGGAAAAATTAGACTGAAGAGTAAACAACAATAAACCAATCCCACACAGCGAGCAGAAAGGAAAAGCATACTGATGCAGGTACTTAAGCCCTGAAACAGTGTATCAACACCGATACCAATATTTAGACATTTCTGAGCAGTGGAAGCTTCCTCTTCCCTAGGATCACTGCTTGGAAAGTGTTAAATTAAACAAAAACTCACAATGTGATTCTCCCAAAACTTGTATTTCCAGCTAGTCAACAGCAATTCCTTAGTTACTGGCGAGCAGTATAATTTAACTTTCAAGCTGTGAGGAGACAAAAAACACAGATGAGTTTTTTTTAAAGTAGAGACAGGGAACAATCTAACGACGCATCAGCACCTGGCACCTAGTACATCAAAACATGCGCTCAGACCCCTCTCTCATCTGAAGAGATCTGCAGAACTGCAAGCCTGCAGGAGCAGTTTTGCCCAGACCTGAAGCAGGACCACGTGTAATTACTGCACCTTGTTGAGCAGGTTTTTCTTTAACACAGCAGACCCAAAGACTTACCTATGTGTGCCCATGCCTGGGTGTTTTTGTGCAGACATAAATAAAGCGTGTGGCACATGGTCACATGTATCTTTCTTTGTTTCTATACCCACAGAGTTCTGTTTCAGACATGCATGCTTTCCCTGGAACTGGCATTTGGGACAGTTAGCATTCAGCAGAACACAGAACACTTCCTATAAAGCTCTAGCTTTTGCCCAGTGCACAGAGAGACCTGATGAGCAAAGAAAGATTCTCTGCTCACACCTGAGGAGATGCAACACCTACTCTAATAAATTAAACAGTGCCTAGGAACAGGTTCACGACCTCTCTGGGCCCATTTGTTTGACCATTCTCATGGTGAAAAAGCAAAAGCATCTCTTGCCCTTCTATTATGCACCTCCAAGAAGAGTCTGGCTCCATCTTCTCTACCCCTACCTGCAAACAGTGATACATGGTTGTCTCCTACTTTTAAGGCTGAAGACATCTAGCGCTCAGCCTCTCCTCATACATCTTATGCTCCAGCCCCAGAGCAGCTTGGCGGTTCTGATCCAAAACACCAGGGGAGTACAGAACTGGATTCAGGACTCCAGACAAAGTCTTACAAGTGCTGACAAGAGGGGAATAACTGTCTCCCTCAAACTGCTGGCTACCTGCTTGCTCATACACCCCTGAGCGCAGCTGGCCTCCTTCACAGCGCAGGTGCAGCGCTGTCTCGACACACAGACACACTTCCAGGGAATTAGAGCAGTGAGGATCCTCGAAGTTCATAAACCTCATGAAGTTCAACAAGGCCAAGTCCACCTGGGAGGGGGCAACCCCCAATATCAATACAGGCTCAGGGATGAAGGGACTGAGAGCAGCCCTGCAGAGAAGGACTTGGGGGTACTGGGGGATGGAGAGCTGGACATGAGCCAGCAATGTGCCCTCACAGCCCAGAAGTCCAACCGCATCCTGGGCTGCATCACAAGAAGCGTGGCCAGCAGGGCGAGGGAGGTGATTCTGCCCCTCTGCTCTGCTCTGGTGAGACCCCACCTGCAGTGCTGCGTCCAGCTCTGGGGTCCTCAGCACGGGAAGGACATGGACCTGTTGGAGCGGGTTCAGAGGAGGGCCATGAAAATAATCAGAGGGATGGAGCAGCTCTCCTGTGAAGAAAGGCTGAGAGAATTGGGGTTGTTCAGCCTGGAGAAGAGAGGGCTGCGGGGAGACCTTGTTGCGGCCTTTCAGTACTTAAAGGGGGCTTATAAGAAAGATGGGGACAGGCTTTTTAGCAGGGCCTGTTGTGACAGGACAAGGAGGCAAGAGTTTTAACCTGAAAAAAGGTAGGTTTAGATTGGACATAGGAAAGAAATTCCTCACTCTGAGGGTGGTGAGACACTGGCACATGTTGCCCAGGGAAGCTGTGGCTGCCCCATCCCTGGAAGTGCTCAAGGCCAGGTTGGACGGGGCTCTGAGCAGCCTGGTCTAGTGGAAGGTGTCCCTGCCCGTGGCAGGGGGTTGGACGAGATGAGCTTTAACGGTCCCTTCCAAGCCAAACCCTTCTGATTCTGTGACTCGATGACCCATAGATGGCCCGCAGCAGGTTCCTTACCCTATTTTGCTCACGCTTTGGTTTGAGCCAGCCGCCTCCTCCCCGGCAGGGCAGGGCAGGGCAGGGCAGGGCAGGGCAGGGCAGGGCAGGGCAGGGCAGGGCAGGGCAGGGCAGGGCAGGGCAGGGCAGGGCGTCCCCTCCCGTCCCCTCCCGCCCCCTCTCCCCGCCGCCGGCCCGTACCTGCCCTCCAGCCTCCTCTTCAGGGCGGGCGCCCTCAGCCCCTTCATGTGATCTGGGGAGACAGGGCACGGCCGTCACGGGGGGACGCGGGGACACCCCCCCACCCCCACAGCCACACACCGGCGGTTGCCATGGGGACGGGGGGCGGGGCTCACCCTTGTGGCAGTGCGACAGGAAATAGGCGCGCGCGCGCAGGTTGTCGCGGTCAAAGCGGTCGATGGACACGGCCGGGTACTCGCGCACGCGACCCCCGAACCGGCTCATGGCGGCGAACGGCGCGCCGCTTCCGCCACGCTCCCCCGCGGCCCCGCCTCCCCGGCCCTCAGCCAATCGCCAGGCGGCCCCGCCTCCTGCCGGCCTATCAGACGCGCGGCGGAAGAGGCGGGAACGGCGTCTTAAAGAGGTAATGGCGGGCGGCTGCCTAGCAACGGTGGTCGGCGGCGGCCGTTGGCGCTCTGAGGGGCGCCGTGAGGAGGCCGCCGCCGCGCTTCGGCCTTCGCGCCGCGCCGCGCCGCCCGCCTTGGATGAGGCACCCCCGTGCGGCCCTCGCACCGAGGTGGGTCGTCTGAGGGCTGGGCGGCAGGGCTACGGCTGCGGCGGGGGAGCGGGGTGGCGTTACAGCGGCGGCTCGGGCCCGGGCGGCTGCCTGAACACCTTGGCAAATGCAGGAGGCTCTCATGTGAAGTCTGTTGAAGTCGTTGGAATCTCTTATTGACTCTTCTAGGACCCCGGATAGGTCCTGTGAATGCTGACTCATGTTAAGTGACCTAAGAAGCGCGGCCATCTCCTCCCAGAACCTGCCCGGGGACCCGGGTCCTCTGCCCGGGCTGAGGGATGCAGCTGCTGCTTTCCCGTTTGCAGGCTCAACCAGTAACAGAGCTGAGCGTGTACTACAGACGTGGCTGTCGCCCGGGCCGCCACAGATGGGGCGTTGCCTTCAACAGCACCTACGTACAGGACTCACAGAAAACATGAACACAGGCAAGTCCTTTACTGCCTCTGTGACTGGTAGCAATAAAAGTTCACTAGTGCAGGCACACACGCGCCGTGCTCGAGGTTCACAAGCACACGCACGTTTGCAGATCCCTCGAGTACCAGCATGGCCCCTCTGGCTGCCCAGCACCCCGGCACAGATCCCAGGCCCCATCCTTACCTGCTTCGTGGATCCCTTACTTGCGGACTAGTCCAGCTTGATGCTCACTAGCAAACATGGTGTTCACAGAGTTGTCCCTCATGCGCTCCACATTCACAAGTCCCCTTGGGTGTACCAGCATGGACCCCCCTGCCTGCTTGATACCCTGGCCTGGACCCAAGGTCCCCCTACCCTCAAGCTAGTCCCGTAGCTGACACCACAAGCCAGGGGTGCCCACACCCCTGCTCTGACTCCAGCACCTGGTACCAAACCCATGCACGCCAGTCCTCCCAGTAGCTAACACTCCAGGCACAAAGTCTGCAGGACCCTCCCTAGATCCAGAGAGCTACGACCCCTCCAACCACTGATGCTGGGACCCCTACTTGCATCCCATATCCCCGGTCTGACTTCAGGAGCTGGCACCAGTTTTCTCTTGCGCACACAGGTCTCACCAGTAGCTGGCACTTTGTCCTTGCAGCACGCATACTCACAGGTTAGAAAGTGAGATTATACAGAGAGATAGTTAAGTTTTAATAAGTCGATATAAGAAGGTAGGACAGACTGTGATGATTGGGTGCAGGGCTCAGCCAGGCGAGCATACTGACTAGCCCTGTTTTACACACGACCGGCCTCTTATACTCCTTTCTGTCTATTCCTGTCTTTGTTCCTCCTCGCTCCACTTCCCCTGCACATCCCTCGTGGGTTTGTACAGCTCTGTCGATTCCCGCACCGCTCCGAGTCTGGGGTCCCCCTGCTTTACAATCTTACCGGTTGCAAAGTCCAGGTTGATCTTCCTGGAAGTGGCGCCTGCAGTTTCTTGATAGCCCATCCATTAGTGTGAGTGGCGAGGTTTGTTTCTTGTCATGGTCTCTGCGTTTGTTTTGTCAGGTCTGTGTCTCTGTATATTTTATTTCTGGTTTTACCTTTTGCCCTTAGTTTCCCAACTGACAAGGTCCCGGATCAGATAACCTTGCTGGAATAAACATTCTCACACTCCCACATGCCATCATTAATTAGTGTGACTGACTAGGTTTGGTTCTCATCCCCCACTCCGCCGCCCTTATAATTTGCTGGTCAGGTTTGTGTCCCTGTATGCTCTCGTTTTATGGCTTCCTTCCTTCCTTCCTTCTTATCCCTTGTTGCACTGAAAAAGGTCCTTGACCAGATGTCCTTAATGGAGCAGACACTCTCCTCCACATACCTTTACAACTTCTATAAGCATTAAGGAAACTAGCATATGCAAGCCCAGGTTAGTTAGGATTCCATAGAAATTGTGCTGTGATTGACATTAAAAACTTTTCACAAAGCCAAAATGGAGGTATATGAAATTTCACTATTTTCCCTAAATTTAGGGTAGGCAAACTTTGTTGTCTTAGCAAAGTCCACTTCACTGTTCAACAATTCCCTTTAAATAAAAAGTGTTAGTATTATGCTGAATATTTTCTTACCATTCTCTTGCATTCTTTCATTTGGCTATATCTGTCTGCTGTCTTTTGTCTTTTCCCTGAATTGTAGACTATCTGGAGTACAGCTCATCTCGTGCTTTTGTACAATGAAACCAGCCTTATGCCTGGAACTCAGAAGCGCTACAACAGATAAAGAGTACCATTTTTAAAGGGCTTAAATAGCAGCCTAAAAAATCAGGATGGTGCTTTTATTATCTGAAGTCACCAAGCTGGCTCTTTAAATATGTGACCTTTTCATATATTTTTTGAGCAGAAACACCTGTGGACAGGCCACCTGAATTAATGGTGACTCAGGAAGTGCCGTGCATATCTAGATGTATTGAAGAAGTACATTCATTGGATGAATTCAGTACATCCTATAAAGAAGTACTTAACACTAGTAACATGTAAGTTATCATAAGATGCTTAAATTCGTTATAGTTTAGTATTTATTAAGATCTAATGTTACTGCTAATAATATTGACTCTCTAAAGTCCCATATTGGCAACAGTTTTCATCAAACATAGATGAGCGTACAGTGTATGAAAAGTTCTGTAATGGCTACAAAAGGGCCCCTTGCAGTAAAGGAGAAAAAAATGATGTTGAGATAGGTATCTCAAAGACTACACCAAAGATTTATAATAAGGATATATGCTCAGCGTGTTAATTTGTATGTGACACCTCATAACTGGGTGGGAAAATCACCTTTTCTTTTCTTTTTAGCAAATGGCTGCCTTTAGTTACAAAATACTGCAGAGCTTGGTAAAAGAATGTTTGGAGCGCTGATCTGTGCCAGAAGAGAGCCCTTGTGCATATTTTTATTGATCTTTAATAAAGTGCATGCAGTAAGAGATGAAAGGGCCTTTCTTTGTGTGCTAATGGCTCTCATACAGTTAGATGACAGAAATGCAGACTTCTGCTATTTCCACTTTACGATAACAATAATTCTTCATATAATTTTCCCAAGGATTTGTTTGCTGTGGTGTGATTTTTTTTCTCCTTTTCTGCCTTTCTAACAGACTTAAGGGCATTTGTACATTTGATAAGACATCAGCATTCATCTTTTCAAGCTCTCGGTTGATATAGAAACTTGCTTAGTAAGGAAATTTTACTCTGTGCACAGGATTTGGAGGCAGCACACTACCTACAGGGAGTGAGAATGTGTTCATCCTCTCACTGCAAAATCCAGAAGCTTTTTCTCCTTTGAAAATACCTTCCTAATTATGAAGCTGAAGCTTGGTGATATTACAAAACTAGGGAGGGACTCATTTCTGTTCATATCTGCTAGGCATGATAGTGTTCTGTGTGTTTTGCTTGCAGAAGCAGCACAAAGTTCTATTTTAGTGGCAGAATAAGATACACTCTAGAAAGCATATGCAGGGAAATTCAGATACAAGGTAGAAGTCAAATGATTCCTATTTTTTTGAAATATAGTTCAAATCCATCCCTGGTGAGTTTGTACTGACTCCACAGTTTTTGGGGGTTTTTTTTGATTGCTTATTTTGTTCTTTTTTTTATTTTTTTTCTCAGTTTGAGTTTCATCGTGTCCCAGTTCTGCTCTGTTCAGGTTTAGCAGTTGATTAACCTATGTACTATTTCTCAGCAGATTGAACAAATGGGGTTTGTGTGAGAAGGAAGTCAGTGCATATTTTGATGGGGCAAGGGTAGAATAGAATGAATTTTGGTAGATTGCGTGCCTTGCCTCCTTATCCAATTTATTTCTTAAGACCTCTTTGTCGCCACCACTGTGGCCTTGTGACTGGCAGTGCATTTCTCCTTCCCCCTCCTCTCCCACCCTGAGTGCTTGCTGTTCTTCAGCAGCAGCCCAGATCTTCATTTTGTGGTTCCCAGTTTGGTGTTCCTTCAGTAGGAAGAAAGAAAAACGTGAAAAACCGCCTGCTCCAAAGGGCTAGCAACCACAAAGATGTGAAATTAAAAAAAAATTACTCTATTTTATATTTTTTTTTAATGCATCAGTATGCACAAATAAATTTTAAGTAGGTTAAGTCGAGGTATAGAGGTGTATATAGAAGTAAAGATGAGTTGTGTTTGTTTGAGACCAAGTAGTGCATTTAATTTGATTCCAACTGCTTATAATGTTTTTCTTTTTTAACCTCAGACTTTGAGGGGAAGATAATGTTGTACTGTCTGTAATTCCTTTATTTTTAAATTTTGTTCTACCCATTTCTATGTGTCCCTAACAAAATCTCTTTCTTCCGTCTTCTCTATTTAATTTTTAAAAATCTAATTTCAGGAAAATGTCTGAAGTTTCTGGAGTCATGGTGAAAGCTGACATCAAACCAAAATCTATACATCATGCCAAAAAATGGTCAGATGATGTAGAGAACTTATACAGATTTCAGCAAGCTGGATACAGAGATGAGGTTGAATATAAACAAGTAAAACAAGTTGATATGGTAAGATTTAGAACTCTGCAAGGTTTATTACTTTAAATTTCTCTCTCATGTTAAACTATTAAATAAAAATGGAGGTGCCAATCATTTCCTTTCATTTAGGCTAGTTTCTGAAACAGTTTTTTTCTCCCAGGTCCAACTTGAATTCTTGGGCTATTATTAACTGTGCAGAATAACTTATTTCACAGAAGTGAAACAGAAACACTACCCAGCCTGTGGTTTTGTTCCCCTTTTCTTGTGCATTTAGAAGCATTATAGATTTCTTTGAATAGATGTAGCTGTTATCTAAAAGAATAATTCGGTTTTGAGGAAAGGAATTTATCAAAGTTAGTTCTCTGTGAAGTTTCCCCATTTCTCTGCCAACAGACCTGTCAGAAAACTCCTTCATTGTCCAGGGAGCCAGTTCTGTGTCGTTGCTACAGACTTCAGTTTTACAGTTAAATTGTGGGGTAGCATAATCGGACTTTGTGCACACCCAGAACTTAGCTTCTACTGAAACAGTTCACAATAGAAGTATTTGATGCCAACTGTGGTAAAGGGAGTTGTGACACAGGCTTTTCTCAGCTGCGAACCTCAAGGACTTGGTCCTCTGCTCACTATGGTTGATGGCAATGCCCTCTGGCACATCAAATGAGCTAATGAATAATGGCCAGACATTTAGTGGCTACCTGAGATTCAAAATAGCAACCAAGAGTTTAATACCGCAAACAACATATTATCTTTATTAGACCTCTGTAATTTATCTTCCAAAGCAGCATATATAGTATGAAAAATCCACCTTTAAAAGATTTTAACCTCCTGTGCACGTAAGTGCAAAATGTTCCTAAGAAAGTCACTCATCCAGTTAAATCAAAATATAGCAAAACGTTGATGTGCATAGTAAGATGCAGTTTATTCTTTTGTCGTGGGCTCAGATAACACTGCAAAGGCTGTGGTGTAAATTCCTTTAACTGTGCAAAATGAAATCCTGTAATTAGTGTGGTAGGATCAGTTTGTTTAAGATTTATGGCAGGGCAAAACCGTAAACAATTAAACCCTGATAAAAGTTAAAGAATACCGCTTACTCAGTGTAAAATGAGGATGCATTCTTCAAGTTCAAACCTGCCACGATCTGGCAGTGGTTCTTTTTCAATTTACACATTTTGAAATGTCTTGTGTACTCCCCATTATGTTTCCATAATGCAGTTGTTATTAATGATGCAATTATAATATAGGTGGAATGAATATTAAGGCTTTAAGTTGCAGAGAATGCAAATAAATCAGCTGTATGTCTAAAGTAATAAGGTAAGTGATGAAACTACCCCTTCTGGGACCCTTCAATTAGAGAACACTATAGTTTGACATCCTATTGTCAACCTTGCCTGGGAGAGAAATAAGATTCTTATTACCTGTTTTTAAAGGTTCAATTTGATCAGAAGTAGTTGTAGGTGTTCAAGCTGCAGATAGCTACTAAAGCCATAAAGCTGTTGAACTTACAAGTGCTCAAGTCTTCGGTTTAAAGCTTCACATTGGGGAACACTGAAGAGCACCAGGATGGTGCTGATTTCCTGCAGGACTGATCCTGCTGTATTTGAGACTATGACACATGTCATAGTCACTTTATTTCTATGAAATCGCTAATGAAATGCGCGAGGTACTCATTTTTCATGGTCAGAAGGATCCTGAAGAAAGTGTGTGTCAGTCCTACAGAAGTGGAATCTTTTAGCCTCTCAGTGTACTGAATAGCATCAATGTTTCTTTCCTAAGCCATGTATTTTAAAAGCTTTGACTAGTCCACTTTTTAAATGACTCTAGTCTATCAAATATTCTTAGATCCTTATTTCTAGACTTTTCTGATCACAAAATTCATTATACTAGACCAGAAAACTGGTTTCTGACATCTTGCTCTTAATCTTTTTTTAAAAGCTAAGCAAATTAATAGCAAAGTAGTGTTCAGATGCAAATAAGGTTCTCCTAGGGAAGAATTCTCCCTACATTCTTTCCAATCTAATGCACAAACATCACTCAGTGTGAGCATGTTCAGGTGAATGTGTATCCTTTTTATTCTATTCATAGGTAGAGTGTTGGCCAGAAACTGGATTTGTTAAGAAACTTCAGAGAAGGGATAATACATTCTATTATTACGATAAACAAAGAGAATGTGAAGACAAAGAAGTCCATAAAGTGAAAGTGTATGTGTATTAGTTTTGTTGTTCTAATTTGTTTGTATTTTTTATAAATCTGTCTGTTTGTTAGAATCTGTAAGTAAATGAGATTTGTGTAATTTGACTTACTTTAAGTATCGATGTCATTCTTGGATAGAAGGGGGAATACAGGATATGTGGAGAGGCCTGGAACTACAGACATAAGAATTTCATTTTTTTTCCTGCTATAACTGAAGATCTTATTATGCCTCATTTTCCTAGTTACAAATGTTTTGACATAAAAAAGATAAAAACTGGCATATGGGCACCATATATTTGGTTTAACTGTGTGCAAAGTCCATTATAAGTAGAGGCATCAATCTTGATTCAAAACAATATAATCTTGTTGACACTGGCTAATGTCAACCACAGTCTCGTGGTAAAGCTAAAGGTCACAAGACTACAAAGGGCCAAAGTGAGGCCAAAAGGCTAAAGTTCCCTTGGAGAATAGCAAGAATAACAAGCAGAGAATTTAGTGAAGGACACCGAACAATTAAGTAGCAAGGACCAGTGCTAAGCTGCAGATTTAAAAACTAGTTATTGTGGTAGAAACAGTCACAACAAAAATGTCTTTCAGAGCAATAGGTAAGGTAACCCCAAAGTATTTGTGTCAGGTGCAAGTATTAATTACTTGAGGAATAAGTATTAATTGGCTTGGCAGCATATGAAGTATTAATTGGCTTGGTAGCATATGCCTTTTTAGGGAGGGCGAAAAAAAAGATACATATGGTGGGATCAGGGAGTACAAAACTGCAGGGAGAACATGAAATCCATACCATGTCACATTTAAGGTTAGGTAACTTGTGCAGATGATCAGAATTAATCTCATTTAACTTCAGATGTCACATTGGCAACATCTACACCGGACCTTGTCATTTGGACACCCTTTGTTCTGAATGGAGAGAATTTGGCTCTTCTGGGCACAGTTAATTTCTTCTAAATGTAGATATGTAACATTTGCTTTGAACATGTCACTGTGACATCAGCTCTGCAGAACTGTCCATACGTGTGCTACTCTGAGACACACGGTAAACGTGAGGTTCCATACTTACCTTCACTCATTAGGGAATTTAAGTAAAATACTTTAAGATGCCAAAACTCTAGATAATTGACCAGTAGAACAGATTATTATGTAAACCAGTAGGTGTGCTCATGGTAGTTACAGAAAAAATGTTATTAATATCTCCTGTCTCTAGACTGTAAACCAAGGAGTATCTAAGCTAAGTTTTAGGTATGGATTAGCAGTGTACATTTGACCATCCATCTCATGGATATTCTTCCTTCATTTGAACCTAAGATGGTGGCCAACTCAAGATGGGAAGGAGAGGACTTATGACTCCAAGTCAAAATAAGTATTATAGATGCAGTATTCAAAAGATCCCATTGACAATAGGTGACGATGATCTAGTCACCTTATTTAGATTACTTGGAAATTTTTAACTTGAATTTGTATGAGCTCTGTTAAAGAAATGACTGAAAGGTACTCAGAAGCAACTGTGAAGCTTTTTTATTCCAGGAAGGTTTTAATGGCATATAAATAGAGAGTTACTGCAATGGCAGAAATAAAGCATTGCTACAGTAAACTTCACTTCAGATTTTCATTATGATTTCTTTTTCATTTGGATTGCTCTGGATGTACTTTTTAAGAGAGGACTTTTGCATACTTTGCAATCAAATAATGGGAACAGAACAATTATCAGTATAATCCATCTATTTTGTCACTTTAAGATAGTGGAACTCACTTTGTTAACTTCACAGATTCCTAAAAAAGAATTTTTCCAGTGGACATGAAAAGAGCCTTTAAAAAATTCACAAAAATAGATGTGTTGTATAGCCAACTCAAATGTATTGGCAGAAATTATTGCTATCAGCACACAAAGAATAAGTGAGAAAGTTTGGTACAGCCATTTTCTCAACCTATAAAAAAGACATAGCTGGGTATTCAAGAACAGGAATTAAAACTGCAGGTAACTTTTTAGAGCTTAACTTTTTTTAAAGAAAGAATTTTTAGAATTGAAACAAATGTAGAAGATTATTCTGGGCTTCCCTCATCTTATGTGACTACACCTCAATGTTTTTGCAGTACTGCCGGATGCTTTTTCTCTTGCATTATGTTTTAAAACAATGAGTGTGCCTTGCATACAGCCCATGGAGATTTCTTTTCCTTTCAAACAATTAGCATGGGAATTCATGTTCCACTTCTGAAGTGCTGATTTTGTATGAGTTGGCAGGTTCTTCTCACTTTGAGACAGTGAATTACCTAGATTTTATTACTTACAATTTGCAGCATTGTCAGTGTGCTAAAAGGTTGACTGTCACGGTAATATTTAAAAGATTAGTGAGACGAAAAGGAAAGAAAAGCCTTGTAATTAGTGCTGGAGACCAGTTTACAGACATAGCCTTTGTGAGCCCTAATGCTGTATTTGGGAGTTCACTCCACTAGCAAAATAGCAGGTTTTGTATTGGCAGTGACAGTTTCAGTTAAAATTGTCCTTTGACATTCAGTTTGTTTCCATATTTCACTCCATAGAATCATAGAATCATTAAGATTGGAAAAAACCTCTAGGATCATCAAGTCCAACCATCAACCCAACACCCCCATGACTCCTAAACCATGTCCCGAAGTGCCACTTCTATGCATATTTTGGACACCCCCAGGGATGGTGACACCACCCCCTCTCTGGGCAGCCTGTTCCAGTGCCTGACCACTCTTTCAGTAGAGAAATTTTTCCTAATATCCAATCTAAACCTACCCTGACCCAACTTGAGGCCGTTTCCTCTTGTCCTTTCACTAGTAACTTAGCATGAACTCCAGTTCATGCTAACTTACAGTTACTTAAAACCACTCTTTTTTTTTAAAGACCTCAGCTTTGTAATGGACTGAGCTATGAAGCCAAAGGGTGTTCCTCTCTTTAAAAAGAAACAGGTACAGGTGTTCTTGCCTGAGATCAAGTTTGTCTGCAATCACAAAATAACATTAATCTGGTATAAGGACATTTGCTTGAGTTAATGCTTGTAATCACAGAATGGTTTGGGTTGGAAAGGACCTTTAAAGTTCATCTAGTCCAACCCCTTGCCGTGGGCAAGGACACCTTCAACTAGACCGGGTTGCTCAAAGCCCCGTCCAACCTGGCCTTGAGCACTTCCAGGGATGGGGCAGCCACAGCTTCCCTGGGCAACCTGTGCCAGTGTCTCACCACCCTCGTCGTAAAGAATTTCTTTCCTATGTCCAATCTAAACCTACCTTTTTTCAGGTTAAAACTCTTGCCTCCTTGTCCTGTCACAACAGGCCCTGCTAAAAAGCCTGTCCCCATCTTTCTTATAAGCCCCCTTTAAGTACTGAAAGGCCGCAACAAGGTCTCCCCGCAGCCCTCTCTTCTCCAGGCTGAACAACCCCAATTCTCTCAGCCTTTCTTCACAGGAGAGCTGCTCCATCCCTCTGATCATTTTCATGGCCCTCCTCTGGACCCGCTCCAACAGGTCCATGTCTGTCCTGTGCTGAGGACCCCAGAGCTGGACGCAGCACTGCAGGTGGGGTCTCACCAGAGCAGAGCAGAGGGGCAGAATCACCTCCCTCGCCCTGCTGGCCACGCTTCTTGTGATGCAGCCCAGGATGCGGTTGGACTTCTGGGCTGTGAGGGCACATTGCTGGCTCATGTCCAGCTTTTCATCCCCCAGTACCCCCAAGTCCTTCTCTGCAGGGCTGCTCTCAGTCCCTTCATCCCTGAGCCTGCACTGATACTGGGGACTGCCACAACCCAGGTGCAGGACCTTGCACTTGGCCTTGTTGAACTTCATGAGGTTCATATGGGCTCACTCCTCCAGCCTGACAAAGTTCTTTCTGAAGTGGCTTTGGTATTCAGCTGTGCGTGTTGAGCATGAAGCTGATAATCGAGTACTAACAAGTTTACCTCTGCTACCATTATGCTGGATGTATCTCAGTCAAAAAGCTATCAAAAGAATTCAACGTGTCAGTATTTTCTCTTATTTGATAAATCTGTAACTGGAATGGCTTGTCTGTCACCTCAGTTTTAAGCATGTTGAGAATCGTTAGCTTACTTGGTCACTAAGCTGTGAAAAAGTATCGGAAATAAGCAATCTGGGGAAGCTGTGCTTCATTTTAGGGGTGACACAATAGTTTATATCAAGATAAATAACTTATTTCTGAATACCGTTACAAAAACTTTTAAAACTGAACCTTAGTTACTTTAAAGAGATAAAATCACATCTGTCCATTTTATTGCTTAGAGGTGACAATATGTGCTATTTTGCTGATTTGAGTCTTAATAAAAAGTAATTCTATGAAAATACTTTCCAAGGCACTTTTCTTATCTGCTGGTATTCCTCTTACCAGGGAATACTGTAAGGCTTTCAATGACCATTTGCAGCAGCTCAACAAATGAATGACAGCAAGGCTCCTGCTAGCAAGGGTTTACCAGCTGCCCAAGTCTGATGTACTTAGTCTAATTCTAATTTACTTCATGGCTTTGTACAAGTCAAGAATAAATGTTTTCTGTGCCTGTTGAAGCTCATAAAAGGAGGCAAAATAAACCTTTCCAAGACCTACTTTTCAGGCTTTGTGTTTGACAGCTACGAATGAAACAGCAAGGGTGCAACCCCTCTGAGTTAATCCAGTTACACTGGGGAAATAAAGGCTGCGTTTGTGTGTTCTAGGCTGGTTTTCTATGTTTTCAGCCTTTACTTGAATTAATTATGGAACAATATTGTCTGAGAGTGATACTGTGGTTATTTGATTGCTTTACAGTCACAGCAGCTCAAAGCACCACACAAAAAAATGGTACAAGCATTTCTATTTTCACTTTGGTACCTGAGCAGAGAGCTGTCTTTCCAACTCTGAAGACACTTGAACCTCAGCCTTTTAGTTTTCAAACACGGCTCCCTTGTTTCAACGTGTTGGAAATGATTGACCAGCTTCAAACTGTTTAAAGACAGCTTTGTAACTCAATGGCTGTTGATGCCGCTGTTCCTCACATGGCTGATAGAAGTGAAGTCTGTCTGAAAGCAGCTTGAATGGAGTTGCCTTATGGTCTTTGCAGGTTCTGTCCTATTACCCTAGTTCTACTGGATTTATAGTTATTTGTAGGAGCTGCTTTCTTAGTAGCCTGCCTGTGCTGGGCACCTGCTGGCAAGCTGTAATTTCGTACAAGGCATTTTCTTTCTTGTTGCAGTTGAGACTTTGCATTTACTTCAAGCCTGAAGCTCAGCACACTCGCAACAGCATTTGGGAGGGTGACTGGTGACTATGTGCCAGGGGCTGGCAAACAGGATAGACAGTAGGATGACACAGAAAAGGTAATTAAGAATGGGATTTAATAAGAAGACAGCCCAGACTGCAGGGATGAGGGGCAGGGCTCAGTCAGGTGAATGTCCTGCCTGACAGCCTGCTCACGCATGTCTGGCCCCTCCATCCTCCCTCCTCACCATCTTCCCATACTTGTTCCACACTGATCCTTCCCTTTCTGTGTCTGTGGTCCTTCCCCATAACACCCCATAGTAAGTTTCAGTTTCGTGCAGTCCCACAAACCCCCTCAAATATCCCTTAATATTTATGCTAACCATGTTTCCTCCTTCTATCAGTTAGAAAATCGAGGCTAACCCTCTCCAAGGCTGGAGTAGTTCTTTTAATGGCCCATCAGTCAGTGCCTGACAGGCTCTGGCCTCCGTTATTATCTCTCTCATCACCTGCTCATTACTGTTTGTGTGCCTGTCTGTTTAATTTAGCATTTTCCTCATTATTTGTTTTTTTCTGTGGTGTGGAATAGTCCTTAACCAAATAACTTACTGAACCAGCTGCTCTGTTATTTCACATGTCCTCACGTCTACCTCCCCAAGGCAGGCGGCTTGGCTGTGATGTGAAGGATGATGCCGTGTAGAGGCACCTACTCAGCAGGACCTCTGTCCTGCTGCTGCAGATGTCCAGGCAGGTGGCAGCTCCAAGGACATGGAGACAAAGGGAAGGGAATGCCTAAAAGCAGGAGGAGGAGGATGAGGATGGGGGAGGCAGCGAAAAAGGGCACACGAGTTCAGGGAAGGACGAGTGTGTGTAGGGAGTCAATCACGCAGATGCATCAGCATTTTGCCAGCCATCTTGTACCCACAGAAACCTCCTCCCTTGCTGGCAGTAGCTCAGTTCTTGTTGGCTCGGGAAGCAGGATGCGGTCCCAGCATCTCGCTGCAGATGTTCGTCCTGCCTTGGCAGGAGGGCCTGAATGCCTCAGCCAAGGGGAAGGTGTCCTGCTTGGGTGGATAAGCTGCTGGCAGCTGCTTGGTTTTGCAAGGGGGATGGAACAAAAAGCAGGAGGGCTGGATGCATGGCAGCTTCTTCATTTTTGCCCAGGGTGTCTAGAGGATGTCAGCTGTGCTACACTGCCCTGGGGGTCATGCTTGTGCCAAACACACGATGTTTTTGAGGAACAGCCAATGCTGGGATGCAAGCGGGGAAGAGCCAGCAGGTGGGCTGTGGGCGCTAGGAGATAGGTGCTAGGTTGCTGTGCATGGAGAGAGGGGCTGGAGCCAGGCATGCTCAATACAGGGATGTGTTGGGCAGCGTTTCTGGAGGGAAGAGCACGGTGGCCCTGCAGATCTGCCTCTTTCCATGGCTCTGGTCTCCTGAAGCTACAGACAGTGGAGCTCTTGCCCTGTAGCCCTGTTTTGCGGCTGTGGTGGGTAAAGCCAACTGACTCCTGTCCTAACCTCCCCAATGGATCCATCTTCATCTTGTTCAGAAGCAACTTGAGTTGCAGCCCAGAGGGACCCTGCTTCTCCCCATCGACTCTTCAAAAAGACGGAGGTTTATGTACCAAGGGCTGAAAGATCACTGTTTTGAGGAGACGCTCATTAAAAACATGAAATATCTCTGTGATAGCCTATCACTTACAACTTTGGTGTCAACAAGTGTGAAAGATCACCACCCTTGCAACTACAAACACAGAGATTTATTTAAAATGTCATTGGATTCACATTTTGTCAGACCAGAGCAGTATTTCAACAGAGAAGAAAGATTTATGTATCTGAAGGATGAGTTCAGAAGCGGTGTTTAGAAGAGATATTCATTGGTAGTATCATATTGCAAGCAGATTATTGAGAATGCAAGGCAAAAGAAACAGAAGAAATATAAAAGCTTAAGTATGCTACAGGCAGAAAGAAGACATTAAAAAGTCATTGGGAGTCTTAGTTCAGGAATAGCTTCTCCGTTATTTACAATTTTACCATTTGCACCCATCAGATGGAGAAAAACCTCACCAAATATTCATAATTCCTGCTTTACTATATCAGAGTGAAGTAGGAGGATCCATCCACACCAGATGAAATAATTTACCCTCTGTAACTGAGGAGGATGTGAAGCATCACCTGCTAAATATAAACACTTCCGGTTGAGAAGTCCAGGGTCATGTACGCTCCCTGTCTTAAGACCAGTAGCTCAGGACTCTCTGATTTACTAATTTTTAGATCTTAACAAGCTTTGGAAAATTGGAGAGGTGCCAGAGGACTGATGGAAGGTCAACATGATCTGCTACTTAAAAGGAAAAAGAATGATACTAGGCTGAAACAGACTCTAATCAGGGATAAATTAATTAAGTGGTTACACTAGGACTCTGTCAATAAAGAAAAGGGGCTAGAAAGAAATTTTCCTCTGTGCTCAGCTGGTCAGATGCATCTTGTCTGATTTGAAGTATCAGCGATGAGCCACAGGAAAGATGAAGAAATAGGCGATTTGGAGGTTTTGTTTCTGAATCATCTTATTTTACTGCCTGAGGACCAACACAGTTTCTAACCACTATCATCGATCTAGCCTGGAGTTACCTAAATAAAAGCAGTGACTGGTGCTGTGCAAGACCCCAAGACGAGAGGTTCACACCTCTCATGTGGGATGGAGCCCTCCACCCCCAGACTCTGTGTAATCCATAAACTTTTAGTAAGACAACAGCTCCTCTGTGCAAATAGGATTTAAATGACTCGCTTTTCAATTCAGAGGCTGTAGCTGCTGCAGGTTTTGAATTGCACAGCCCATGGAGGAGAAAAAGCCCATGGTTGCCGGCAGTGCCAGCTGGAAATATGTCATCACAGGAGGCAGCAGTCTGGATTTCAGGCAGGTGTTTTAGTCATCCCATGGCTAAACACTGTTTAATGGAGCGTGTGCCTCAGGGACACCAAGTTTTGGAAAGGAAACCTCCTTCTCCTGGATGCGCTTGGCTGCCAGGTAGCCTTGAGGTGACTTGGAAAGATGCAGGAGTCATGCAGACCCTCGCTGCTGGTGGGATGAGCTCTCCTGGCATGGTGAAGCATGCGTGCTGTGGGCGAGCAAGGTCTTTAATCTCCCCCCTCGCAGAGAGCATCACAAAATTCCGTATCTCAAGGATGTGGTGGTGCCAAGGGGACCATATGCACGTAATAAGGAAGGACAAGGAGAGGGAGATTTTTCTTTTCTGTTCGTCCTACTGTGGAAAGCTTAAACGACAAGATAGAAAACCTGCAAAATCAGGAGGTGGTACTGTTGTTCTATGTCCTTTTGTGATTTATTAAAAGTAGCATTTTTCCCTCTTGAAAACACAGTAACAAACCAGATTTCCCTGTGATGTTACTGCCACCCACCCTGGGCTGACAAGTGACGTCTAATTTGCAAACGCAGCAGATGAGAGGGCTGGTTTTGCTGTTCAGCTGGTGCACGGGCTCCAAACGACTGCTGTCAGTTCAAGTGTCTTTCCCCTGCTCTTCAAAGGGATGCTTTGAAGCAGGCCCACAGGTGCTGCCCCACTTGAAGTCTGCCACCAACCTGAAAGGAGAGCTGGATGTTGGTAAGTTGCTTATACACGTATCAGAGGCTCAGAAGGGAAATTTTCATGATATGTGAATACATATATATTTTAATGAGATATTTCTCTTTTTGAAGATATTTTTTATCAAAAATAAAAAATCTTGAAGACTTTTTTTCTCTAAGTCTTCTATCAAATGCTGTGACTCTTTCAGTTGAGATTTTGGGGCATGAAGGAGCAGATGGGAAAGCTTCTGTGATACATTAAATAAGATAAAATAAGGGAGGAAGAAGCCAGAATCCTCATGATACTCCAACTGCTGGAAAACCCGAAGGAGAGTGAAGATTATAATGAATAATTTGGACAACACATCCCCAACTCTGAATGTTTCAGCTGCTTCATTTGTTCAATCTCTCATCTGATCTCCAAGAGCTAAACATGAACGTGGAAAAAGTAAAATGAAATAGTTTTGCAGTACCATTTAAAGCCCGCTGCCTGTACTTCCCAGCTCGGAGGGATGCAACGGGCTGAGACTTGCACTGAATCTGTGATCTCATGCCTCCCTCTGCTGACTGCCTCCCCCAGACCTCTCCTTGACTGCAAATGTTAAAAGGCCATGATCGTTTTTCCCCCTCCTGTTGGGCTAATATTCCTCCCCATGTCCCAGGCAATGACCGTAACGTCCAGGGAGCTGGTGGATATGGGCTGCTCATGTCAGCCAGAGCCCCGCAGTGCTGGTGCTGGTCACTCCAGCAGTGCTGTGTTCCCCCGCGTGGCATCAGCCCTTTGGGTTCCACTGCCACTAGAGTTCTCCATTAATGCTAAAATAATGCTAAAATAATGTGTGAATCTTTGCTTAAGGGAAATATCTCCAAAAGCTGTAAGGAAGGCACTCAAAGAAGGTTGCTATAAGCTGAGAGAAGCAAGCAAGGAGCTTTGACTAGATCACTAGATTACAGATACGCTATGCTAGAAATATTTTTCTGAATTTTGGTTTTCTTTTTTTCAGTTTGAATATGTCTGTAACACTGCCTGGAATCAGTTTAAAACCCTCCCAGTCCTGATTGGCAGCCACTAAGTAAAATCGGCTGTGGGAACTGCAAAACATAAAGGTTTTGTTTCCTCTCCTCTTTTTATATGCAACCTTCAGAAACCCCGCATCCTTGCAGCGGACATGTCCCCCTGACACATGCATAGGCAAGAAATATACAATCTCAGCACTGCAGGATTAATTGGAAAAAATCATGCCCCTTGCTCTGGGGTGGAGGAGCAATGCTGGAAGCCCTCGCACTGGTTTTCCCATTGGTGATCTGCCAGGGTTGGGTGACTCTTTCCATAGAGGGAGACAAACACAACTCTTCTGGGATGACGGAGGGGGATTTCAGTGTCGTAAACATCTTGTCCATTTTTTCCTCTTCCAGAGCATTTCCTCAGGTTGGGAGCTGTTGGATGATTTGTTAGGACAGAGAGGAGTTTAAAGTCCGTTGTAATGAAGCAAGTTTGTTAATCAGGTTCCATTTGGTCTTAAAAACACATGAAAAGAGCTCCTGGGTCCTCCAGGAATTTGGGGTTATGGAAGCTTTGTTAGAAAGCTCCAAAGAAAATTGTATCCTTTCAAAATAAAGCATTCCAAATAGACTAGCCAAAGGGGCATCGCGCTGGGAGCTGAAGGCTGATGTAATGGTGCAAAACCCAATTACCAGGCTGTAATCAGTAACGGCTGTGACAGAAAGCTGAAATTGCTACGGGGAAGGAGACAGCAGAGCAGTGGCTGCTGTTGCTGGAGCTGTGACTGAGATAAATTGCAGCAGAAAGGCAGTGTTAACAAAGAGTTACAGAATAAACTGATGCATTAGAAAACCTAGTGCATTAGGTCACTTGAAAGGACACACAGAGCATCAGAGAGCCAGCTAGTTGAAGAGCTAAAGACAGCACTGCCTGCACAGATGAGTTACTGACCTGCACCTTGGGACTCGAACAACCAGCTGATGAGTTATGGAGGGAGCAGCATCGATGACGATATATAATTAGCCTTGGGATACATTAAAATTTCCATATATTTGCTGAATTAAATCTTCACTCAGAGTACAGGAAAAACCACATGATGGCCTTTAGAATAAATAAAATATTAAACAGGAGAGAGCATATATTTTTTTACAAGTCTATGGTGCTGATGTTCTGAAGAGACTCCAAAGCTCTCTGCAATTTATGGGCAAAATCTATTTCTTGGAAGCAATGCCAGGACTATTTTTGAGAAAGGAGAGCTAAAGCTCAGCATGTAAACCTTGGAACTGCTCTAACACTTAGACATAGTCAGCTATGAGAAATGTAAAGCGCACTAAGCAAGAACAAGGGAAGGCAAATTGTGTCCAACCTGAGCAGAACAAACCGTTGCAATGTTAAACCATCTGAGATTTCCTTTTGTATTATTTCCTCCATTAAAAAGCAGGTTGTTTTTTATTTCAGACCTGAAATGTGTGTGTACTTTTCACTGAAGATTGATATACTTTAAATTGTAGAAAGAAGTGAGTCAGTGTTATGGGGCATCAAAATTGTGGCAGTCATGGATGCTCTTGTTATGAACCTGATGCCAGCAATTTGTCTTTATTCTCAGACAATACAGCTTGATTCACTTTTTGAAAAAAAAATCTGTATGGGAAACAGAACAAATCGCCAAGTAAATGGGGCAAATCATTTTTTCGTTTGTTCAGTTCCACTGGGTAAAGAGGGAACAGAGGATCCCCTAAGCTTTGAAATGTGGCAGAAAACCAACAGCTCTGTCATGCAATCTGTCCTGTGAGTGAGCGTCAGCAGAAACATGGTGTGGGCACCCTGCACACCCACACTACATCACTGCCCAACCAAGTAAGATACAGAATAGCCATGAAGAAGGTTGATCGCATTTTCACTGAGGAGAGACATGTATTTTGAGTACTAACATAAATGTTAAGGTAGAATGGTCTTTAACCACATGTGCCAGGACTAAAGGCTTGGTCTCATTTTCCAAGGAAGATTTCAGAAGTTTGATGAGCTCTGGAACATGAGCTCAGTGGATCCTGCATCCTGAGTCATGTGTATCAGCCTCTTCATGGCTCCAGTTTGCTCCTGGAGCTCCAGCTGCAGGAGAGGGACAGCACCAAATGCATCCTAGTCCATGGATGGAGTAGGATCTGCTGCCAAATTGAAAAAGAAATGGAAAAAAGTGGAAAAAGGACTTCAGTTTGAAAAGGATGTCTGATTTCCAATGCCAAAGCCCTTTGCCCACCTTACACTATTTTTCACAAGTCAATCAAACTCCATCTTTAAAGCAATTCAGTTTTCTGCTCCCTACAACTCTGCCTCAAAGGTTGTCCTAGAGCTGCTCTTCTTCGATTGACTGAAATCCCCCAGTCTGAACACGATACTACAGGTGCTTCCTTCATAGCCATTTGCTCTTGTGCCAACATAACCCATTAGCTTAAATGTTTTATCTCACTCCTTAGCATTTACTCCTTCCCATGCTGTGTACAAAAACCACAGTATCCTCTCTTGGCCTCCCTTTTGCTGGGCTAACCAAGCCAAGTGTTTCAGTCTTCTCTTGGAAGATAGGCCCTTGTGCTGATCATCCCACGGTTGAGCTCCTCCCAATATCTCTTTCAGAACGAAACAGTCTCTTCTGAGCTTGAGTGGCCAAAACGATGAACAGACTCCAGATGGGATCTCACTGAAACCTGGTACCATGGCAGAAATTACTCCTTCCTCCTGTAGAAATTCCTCGCTTGCCATCACATCAGCCTGTGCCGCTGTTATACCACATTGGTTCATGGATATCGTATGACTGACACCAAAAGCTTTCTCACCTTTTCCATTTCTGATGGAGGAAATCCCAGCTTAGGGCAGAAATTCCTGTTTGTCCCTAAGTGACCCATGAGTCTTGCTACATCCGCATCCCTCTCGCTGCTGTTATTCCTGTATAGCCTCCAATAAACGATCTCTCAGAGAAACTTTTCAATCTTAGCTTGTTTCTTCCCTTCCCTGAGGACTACTGTTACAAAGAGTTATTCATTCCCATCTTCCGAAGGAATTCAGCTGCATCCTGCACTGACAGAGAGAACGAAACTCATGGATGGGACCACGTGCACAAGCAGCGGTCTCGCTGAGGTACTTGCTGCTGGGGAGCATCAGGCCTGGATGAAGCAGACCAGCTCGCACGGGACATTTTCTCACCTAACGATCCAAGCCTGTCTCCTATTGAGAAAGAGGATCCAGCTCCACAAGACACACCGTGTGCTGAACAACCATTGTCATCCACTGGAGGAGACACAATTTATCAAACCATTTGCATCATGAAAACAGATGCTTGGCCGAGTCAACTGCTAAATCCGCTATGTTATCTATCGGGCCTGTTACATTAATGGCTCAGTCAGATTCTCACTCATCAAATTAAAGTTGCTGCCTACTCACTGAATGTGTCACCCAGAGAAGCATTTGGATGCACAAGCAAGTGGTCCAGGCAGGAGATGCAGATCGATTAAGTGGAGAAGAGGTGTATCATTTAAAAAATTAGATACTACTACAAAGCATGGGCTGAGTAACTCCCCTGTTCTGGTCCTAGCATGGACACCCGAGGACTTTGTCCCCTTCAGACTGTGTTTGGCTGGTCCCAGGGCCACAAGACAGCCCACAGGGGCCAGGGTTGTCCCACATCACCACCGAAGCCCAGCTGAGATTTCGATGCTGCAGTGGCACCAGCTCAGTGGGGCTGTGACCCATCTCTGAAGACCACAGACTGCTGCATCCTGGAGGTCAACCTGGTGTCTATTATTCTATTGTTCTAGAGACCTAAGGATGAAGTCCAGTCTTCTTACTCCTGACCAGTCCAAGAGATACCCGTCATACCAAAATCTTAAGAGCTTCAAGTGTTGGAGTCACTGAGGAGGGGTAAGGAAGGAAGCAATGGAAAAGGAGTTTTTGTTAGTTTATGTCCTAAAGAGGTTGAGAAAAGTGCAACCCACCCTCCTTGGCCAGAAATGTGAAATGAGTCTTGAAATGAGCTGCACCAGTGAGACCTCTGGTGAAACAACAGTTAAACAGTTTTATTTGTCTTAAGAAACCCACCTACCGTTGGTTGGCATCTTCATCTCATCTATTAACTATCCATTGATGCTATTTATGTTCAAGTAACAGTTTGTGGTTTTCATCAGGTTTTGCCTGTGTTTTGCATCTGTTCTTAATTATTGGTAATTAGCTGATAGCTGTTGAAGTAGGTTGTGTCCATTTGTCCCTCTGAGCCGTTAACTCCAAGCATAAATGCAGTGTGCAACACAGGGGACTCCCACAGTTGCCCCCCTCCAGCAACCCAGTGCTTCCCTGGCCCCAACCAGACCCTACGCAACCCTCAGTATGTAATCTGGGCAGAGCCAGAGGCTGCTCAGGAATATAAGTGCTGAAAAACAAGCATAAAACCAGCCGTAAGGTTTCTGTAGGTCAAGAGCACTTGTGTGTCAGGAAGCCGCATCCTTCACCACATGGGATTTTTTTTTCCCCGAGTGGCTCAAAATGACGTGAAGAGTCTCTCCACTGAGTCTGGAGACCCTTCTTCCACAAACAGCAAGCGTGGGAGCAAATGCTGGAGGGTTCCAGGAGGTGTTTCTGACTTTCCCTCCAGTACTTCAGCTCAGGATGAAGTGAAGCTCATCAAAAGCTTGATAATTTTCTGGCCTCTTT
Organism: Morus bassanus; assembly: GCA_031468815.1. Lineage (NCBI taxonomy): Eukaryota > Metazoa > Chordata > Aves > Suliformes > Sulidae > Morus > Morus bassanus. The sequence goes on along the minus strand of CM062571.1, from coordinate 76,909,084 downwards.
GAATTTAATACTTTTCCTCTTTTGAAGTTGCGGTGCTTTGGTCTTCAAGTGTGTTGACCACAGGAGGCTGAGTGGAGATCAAGTGCGCCCGGAGCCCTGTGTACACAGCACGTGCCCCAAGGCCAAGCAGCCCCAGCAGCACTTTTCACTTAAAATGACTGAAATGTTTCGCAAGAAAAGCAACTGAATTCACTAGACTTTTGTTCAAGAGTTGGGGAGCTCCTATGAGCAGTGGCTTAAAGGGCGACCTTGGATGACTGGGGGTGAAGAGGAATTGACCTCCAACAGAACCACGGCACAGACAATCAATATTTGCAGGTGTTTTTCTTCTTTCTGGTCTTTTTACCTCCAGATCTGTCCTCTAAATCTTTTCTATCCAGCAAGAAGGAAATGCCCATGTTATTTCTACTAAATTTCACTGATATTTAGTGGAACTTGTCTTTCAGGGCAGGAAACCTCCTGGGAAGTCGTGGAGAGGTGCGTGGTGGGGCAGAACAGGGTCGGGAGGAAACAACAGAGCCAGTTTGAACAAAAAAGTAAAATCTGGCCTGGGAGACGAGACATTTAGTACATCTTAATTGGTTTATATTCATCCTAAAATGCACTTGGAGAAAGGTAGACACAATGGTCTGGGGATATCCAAGAGGAAAGATATTTTGTGAGACCAAGTGATGTAGTTGGAAAAAATAAAAGTAATTAAAAAATTAAAATTAATAAAATTTAAAATTAATACAAATACATTTAATAACAATAAACTAAATAAAAATAAAGAGAAAATAAAATTACCCTCCCCCCAGGCTTTCTCGTGTGCAAACCCATCTTCAGCTCTGAAAAAGCAGCAGCAAGCTTCAGGCAAAGCAGCGGCAGTGTGCGGGATTTCACTTGGTGAATCTGAGCGAAAACTTTGGCTAATACATAGAGCAAAAATATTTCACTGCCACCAGTCCCAACTCCGGGGATAATCACTGCCTTTCATCTACTTTATGTAGATAACACATGTAGGGGATTGGGAAGACTCTGTAAGTTTATTATTCAGCTCTGCTGGTGTCAGATGTATTAAAATAAAATAAAATAAATAAAATAAAATAAAATAAAATAAAATAAAAAAAGCTTAATTTCTTCAAATCACAATATCAGCATCAATAATGAGATTTGCTTAAATAACGCAACTTTGTAGAACAATAAATAAGTATAATAACTAATAGATTAGTGACCTGGACGCCTCTCCGCCCCGGGGCCGGGGCTGGTGACTCCGCAGCAGCGGAGGTCCCGCGGAGCCACGCCCACATAAGACTTGGTACAATCACATGCACATGTGCCTATAGGCAGGTGCATACACACATCCATCCGTCCATCCCTCTGTCCATCTGTCCATCCATCCAGCTGTCCATCTGTCCATCCATCCATCCGTCTGTCCATCCATCCATCTGTCCATCCATCCAGCTGTCCATCTGTCCATCCATCCATCCATCTGTCCATCCACCCATCCATCCATCTGTCCATCCATCCATCTGTCCATCCATCCATCCATCCATCTGTCCATCTGTCCATACATCCATCCATCTGTCCACCCGTGCATCCATCTGTCCATCCATCCATCCATGTCCATCCATCCATCCATCTGTCCATCCATCCATCCATCCATCCGTCTGTCCATCTGTCCACCCATCCATCCATCCGTCCATCTGTGTGTCCATCTGTCCATCCATCTGTCCACCCATCCATCTGTCCATCTGTCCATCCATCTACCCATCTGTCCGTCCATCCATCCATCCATCTGTCTGTCCATCTGTCCATCTGTCCATCCATCTATCCATCTGTCCATCCATCTGTCCATCCATTGTCCATTCATCCATCTGTCCACCCATCCATCTGTCCATCTGTCCATCCATCTACCCATCTGTCCATTCATCCATCCATCCATCTGTCTGTCCATCTGTCCATCTGTCCATCCATCTATCCATCTGTCCATCCATTGTCCATCCATCCATCTGTCCATCTGTCCATCTGTCCATCCATCTGTCTATCCATCTGTCCATCCATCTGTCCATCTGTCCAGCCATCTGTCCATCTGTCCATCCATCCATCCGTCCTTCTGTCCATCCATCCATCCCTCTGTCCATCCATCCACCTGTCCACCCATCTATCCATCCGTCCATCCGTCTGCCCATCCATTGTCCATCCATCCATCTGTCCATCCATTGTCCATCCATCCATCCATCTGTCCATCCATCCGTCCATCCGTCCATCCATTGTCCATCCATCCATCCATCCATCCCTCTGTCCATCCATCCAGGCGTCCATCCATCCATCCGTCCACCCCGCCGTCCGTCCGTCCGTCCGTCCCCGCAGGTGTAACGCCCCGAGCGGGCCCCGCCGCAGCCCCCGCCCCCCTTCCCCGCGGCGGGGGCGTGTCCGGGGGGGGCGTGTCCGCGGGCGTGTCCGAGGGCGTGGCCGCGGCGGGGCGCGGCGGCGCGCGGCGGGCGCGGGGCGCGGAGCGGGGCCGCGGGGCGGGGGCGCAGCATGAGGGCGCGGCCCCCGCCGGCCGCCCCAGCGCCCCCGCGCCATGGAGGGCTTCGCCGCCCGCGGGTACGGCACCGGCGGGGCGGACAGCCGCCCGCTCTTCGGGGAGACCTCGGCCAGGGTAAGGGCGGCGCGGCGCGGCGGGGCGCGGCGGGGGCCCCCCGAGCCCGCGGGGCGCCCCCCGACCCCCGCGGGGGACCCCCGAACCGCCCCACCCCCTCCAGCACAGCCCCCGGCAAAACGCCCCCAGCAAAGAAAATGCAGCGGCAAGGCCCCCCCCCCCCCCCCCCCCAGCGCAAATCCCCCCCCCCCAGTACCGAAGGGCCCCCTCGCCGCCCCCCCGGGTGGCGGCAGCCCTGCCCCGGGCCGGAGGAAAGAGGCGGGCAGCCTGACCGCGGGAGGGAACCTGCCCAAATCCTGCCGAAATGGAAAAAAAATCCTAAAATTAGAAAGCATATCCCCAGCCATCCCCACCCCCCCCCCCCCCGAAACAGCGTCAAAAATCAGTAGAGCGACGAAAAAGCTGCACCCCAAAGGAAAACATAGAGAAGGAGCCCCCCAAATTGCAAAAAAACCCCTCAGATTGCCGGAATTATTAAAAAAAAACCCAAAACCAAAACCCAAACAAAATAAAACAGCAATAAACCTCTCCTGGTCAGTGCCCCAAAACAAAAATAATCCATCAAAACCACCCCAAACAAACAAAAAAAAAACCCAGTTTAAAAAAAAAACCAACCCTCATTGGCAGAAGGGTCCCCCAAAGCAAGAGCCCCTCCGCTAATAAAAAAGAAACTCCCCCCCCCCAAGAAATAAACTTCCAAATAATCCCCCCCAAGCAACCCCCGCTTCCCCAGGCCCCCCGGGGGACGGGGCTCGGGGCGCAGAGACCCCCGGGCCCGGCGGGCCCCCGTGGCGGGGCTTGGGCGCAGGTGGGGGTCCCCGTTCCCCCCCAGCGCCCCATCCGGGCGCACGGGGCCCCCCAAGCTTTGGGCGGGGGTCTTTGCTTTGGGGCTGGGGCTGGAGCTGCCTTCGGCGCCCTCCTGGGGGTTCGTTTTGCTTTCCCTGGGGGGTGCGTGGCGGCACCCACTCCTCGGGTGTCAGCCCCCCCGTCGGCTCCCGGCTCGGCGCTGCTGCGGGGGGCCGCGCTGGGGAGGGGGCTCCCGGCGGCGGGGGCCCTCGGCCATGGCCGTAACGGGGTGACGGCGGTTGGTGGCTTGGGGTTTGTCCCCGGTTAGGAGGGGGTTACCCATCGCCCTGCGTGGGGGTTCGGGGGGGGGGCGCGGGCTGAAAGGGCGCCAGGTTATTTGCGAAAGTGTATAAAATGCATCATCCCTCCCCCGAAACACTTGGAAACGCTGTTAAAATGATAACGTTTAATAAAAATATAAATAAAGTGATACCAGCCGAATCCGGGGGGAAAATCAGCGTGCTGTGGGAGAGGAGGAGCACAGGTGGGACCGCCGAGAGGCTGAGATGAGGGGGGACGGGGCTCCCCCGCCAGCAGGTCCCAGCCCTGCTGGGCAGCGCCGGCAGCCAGGGGACCCTCACCACAGTGCCCTGCGCAGGGGTCGCGGCTCATTCTTGGCCGGGGGTTTTGGGAAGCTTCCAGGGATCCGGGGACTAGGATGTGCCGCCGGAGCCAGGCAGTGATCCCGGCAGGCAAAGCCCAAACTCTCCAGCCCAGGTCAAGCCTTCGATCCCTGACCTCCCGCCTCTTTCTGGTTTTGGCTCCGCTCGCAAAGGAGAGAGGTGAATAATAAACACGGACGCTAATTCCGATTCCCAGGCTCGAAGCGGGGTCCAGTGTCCTGCACGTCACCCCCTGCCTGTCTCCTGCGGCCCCGCTGGCCGTTTTTTGTTTTTGAAACCCGTCTTACGGGACTGGCAGCGGCTGACGGCCTCGCACTGCTGTTCTCGTGTCGGACATGGGATCGCTGTGCTGGCCTGGGGTGGTTTCCTCCCTGATGCGCTGGGGTTGCTTAGAGACAGACGCTGGTGAGGTCCAGAGCTGGAAATGTTCAGTCTCAGAAATGGTGAAGCTAAACTTTGCCTTAAAATGGGAACAGCTCTGCCAGGAGATGCGCATCTGCCCGTGCCCTGGCTCTGCTTTCGGGTCTCTGCGAGCGATGACCGGTTCCGGCAAAGCGGGACCCTCTGCTCGGGCTGGGCACGAGGCCCCGGCGAGGGGCAGGGGCAGTGCTTGTGCCCCAGGAAGCCCCGCGCCCAAATCGGGGGTCTTGGCAGTTGGAGATGGATGTGGAGATGGGAATGCCCCGTTCTCACCTTCTTATGCTCTCCTAGTCTCCAAGCTGGTGGCTTTGGGGCTAAAGCCAGGCTGTGGGGACGAGGGAGCTGGGCAGCAGCATCAGTCCCCTTCCCCTGCCGCGGTCCAGCTGCTCCTGCCACGCTCGCCCGCCTGTGCTGGCTGCCGAGCAGAGGCTGGGGACAAGCCGGTACCAAAAAGGTCTCCGGTGGGAAGGGAGAGCGTAGCGAGATGGTGCTGATGAATGCCGAGCGCTGTGGATTCAGCTGTGGTTACGAGGGATGCGGCACTGGCAGCGAGCGGGTATGAGACGATGCGCAAAGCAAAGGCACGAGCGGTAACGTGACGGAGGGGACAGCGTCACAGATGCAGGACTTCTTGGGAAAGAAGTTGAAAGTGGAAGCTGCTTGGGTTCCTCCGTGACGGGAGCATTTAAATATAAGTGGGTGGGTGTTAATTGCTGCGGGTTGGAAGCAGAAGGTAATAAAAAGAGAGACTGAGCCCCCAAGATGGGAATGAGGAGCCGTGGAGGGCACAGCAGCATTTCCCCATGTCTTGAAGCAGGAGGGTGGCCCGCGTGGTCCTGAGCACAGCTCTTCTCATGTAGAGCATATACCGCCTGCTCTTCCATGGAGTTCAATGTGCCACTAGGCTAAGGCATCCGCTATGGCTGCAGTGGGCTGGCGTCTCGCTGTGATTGCTGCTGACCATCTGGACTTGCTGATGTAAGGCATAAAAATGGCTTTTCCGTCATGCCTGCAGAGATGCCACCAGGTACCCTCCCTCCAGGGGACCAGCCCATTCCCCCGTCCTGGCCAAGCTCTGCCGGGACCTTGTTCCCCGTGGGCTCAGCCCGCAAGCCGCTGTCTTGGGGGATGCATGGTGCTGAGCTGGAACGGGCTGAAGAGCAAAGCTGTCGCTCTGTCAGAGCCCGTGCTGCGGGCGCCATGGTGCGGAGGCATCCTCAGTCCTGCCTCGGTTTCCCTATTGCTCAGAGTAACCCTGACCTAGATCCTGAAGGATCCTGGATTGTGCCTTCCTGCTTTGCAAGGACTTGATGCTTCCTGACCTCATCTCCCTTGCCCAGGGGCAGCTGGAGGGCGACCTCTGCACCGCAGCAGCTCCCTGGGGCCAGCCTGGTGCCTCCAGCCCCTGCAACACCTGCCTCAGAGTAGGGGGAGAGCGCAGAAACCCTCCTGTTTCAAAATGCAGCTTGTGCAACGCTGAAACGTGGAATTCTTCGCCTGTCTGGCAAACAGCTTGCTACGTCTTGGCTGCCGGCGGGCCGAACAGGGATCCCCATGAGCGCATCGCGTGCTGCCGGGCTGCATTAGAAGTTCGTGTCCGTGTGTGAGCACCCCGAGCCAGTGCAGGTGACCTCCAGCAGCCTGCATGCTGTTTTGGTTTTGGTTTTTGTCTTTTGGGTTTGGTCTTTTTACTCTAGCAGCTATCATAATACATAGTGATGCTGGAGAAAAATCCTCCCTGAATCAGCTGTGCTGGTTGCGAGAGCTGGTTGTGCCAGCTGGATGACATGGCTTGTAGGACACACAGCTCGTCACAGCGGGTTCCTGCGTGCCCGCTGTCCCTGAGTGTCTGCCCGGGCTGGGCTGCGGGCTCGGACACGGCGTGGAGGTGAAAGGCTCCGTCATCCCCAATCCCTTTAGCCGTCTCGGCCTCTGCTTGTGTATTTTTAACCTTTTTGCTGTGCTAAGCTGCCTGGGGCTGAAGTGTCAGCGGGCACCGGGGAATACAGCCTCTTGCCGCTTTGCCAAGCCTGGGATTTCAGGATCAGTGGCTCTAATCTCCAGATCCTGAAATACCTTCTGCCAGCGGCGCATTTGGAAAATTTTAGCAACCGCGAGTTTAAGCATGGGGAAGGGGATGCCCTGACCCGCAGAGACTGGCTGCCACGTGGCAAGGCCGCTCCGCTGCCGGCATCCGTACCCGATCCGGCTGTCGCCGTGATGTCCGTCCCTCGGCGGTGTGAGATCAGAGGGACCCGTGCCGGGGGGACGCTCTCTCCAGCGCCCCGTAAAACAGGCAGAGAGAAATGCTCCGCGGTCACCGCTGAGTCCGACCGCCTCGTTTTCTCCCGGCAGACCAGTTTCTGTCCTGGCAAAACAGGTGAATTCTCCCCACCTTAATTGCCACCCTCCAAGTCTCTAGTTAATGAGGAGAAACCTAATCACGGCGGAGTTTCTGGGTGGTGTATCCTGTCCGTAGGTACGCGACCGTGTGTCTGTCCCTCTGAGGCTCTCTGCGGAGAGCTGGCTGTGGTTATCTGTACGGGATGGCAACTCACTGCTGCTCTGCAGCCGGCTCCTTGGCCTTCCCTCCCCTTCCTCTGCTGTTCAAAACCCATCTCCCCATGGCACACAGGGAGGAGGGACCCAGCTGCTCACCTCCTGCCACCCCTTTTGTCCCTGGGGAGCCGAGCCTGAATGCAAACTCTGGTCCCCCTCCATAAAATCGCCTTGGTGGGCTCAGCCAGGTCCGCGGGGCAAGGGCAGAGCAAAACCGCCGCCCTCTCCTGATACCAGAGCTGCTTTTGGGGGCGAGAACCCCTCCGCATACCATCTAGATTAAAGCTAGCTTTGAGTTCTTTAACTGATTTATTTTAGCTTAGGTGGAGGAGCCCAGCTGAGCTGTCGCAATACGCTCTCGCAGAGGTAGCGTGCTTTCATTTCGCCCTCTGTTATTTGCCTGGAGTTATTTCTCTTAGCTCATTTTTTGGGGTCGGTGGTGGGTACCTCGTAGATGGCTCCCAGAGGCCGCTGTTGTATCACCGACACCGTGCGTGGAAACGCCGGTGAGGAGAAGGAGTTTGTGCCTGGCTGGCGCAGACCTCGCGCAGGGAGCGTTGGTGACGATTTCCTTCGGAGGTGGGTCACTTTGCGCTGCTGCAGCCCCTGCCGTGCCCCCAGGGCTTGGGGCCTCTGGGCCGGAGGAGCGTGAATGGTCCGGTTTTACGTAGAGGAGCTGGGCACTAGTAGAAGAGGTTTTGAAGAGTCTGCTTGCTGCGGTCCCTTCCCTCGGGGACGAACACGACCAGGGCACAGCATCTGCCTGTTACTGAAGAGCAAGCTTAGGCGCCCGAGCTCCACCGAGCCTTAGGTCAGGGCTGCTGCTCTCCTGCAAGAGCATGCTTTGCTCTCTGCCTCCTCCTCTGCTCCCTGCTTTCTCCTCCTGCCCCCCTGCTGCCACGCATTACTTCTTCATGACCTGGGGCTTCTCCCTCTACAAATCATCTTCCAAAATGTAATGCTAGGAGGGAAGAAGGGTGCAGGACTGGCTGGAGGGAAACCTGGGCTGCTCTGCAGTCTTGGGCAAGATGCTTTCATTGCTCGAACTCTTTTCGCACTTTCTTTTAACCGTGCCTATTTAATGAGTCTCAGTATAATTAATTGAAGTTCTGGGGTTTTTTGCTCCGCACATCTTTTCTGCTGTAGCTGTTCTTCTAGCATTTTATGTGGGGAGCCAGCTGTCTGGAGTGTTACACCCGACTGCATGCAACCCAGTCCGACTTTGGCGATAGACGTTTGTATTCAGAGCAGCACGCTGAAGACAGGGAGGAGGCAGGTATCCCGCCAGGGATGGGAATGTGCTCCTTTTGCATCAAGTCGTTTCCTACTCCAGCGAGTGCGTCGGTGCGGGGTCCTGCCCCGGGCACTCCTGACCCCGCGGTCACGCAGCCCAGTGTCACTGCCGGTCCCTGCCCTGATGCCATCTGGGGTGGGACTGCGATGCTGACACCAAGGGATACCTCTTCCCAGGTGCAAAATGGTTGTCTCCTCCCAGCTGCGTGTTTTATACTGATGGGGAGCAGCAGAAAGAAGCGTGGGGGGATATCTGTCCATCCAAGCAGGGCCACCCTGAGCCGTGTTCAGGTCTGCTGGTGTTAGGGGGGGACGTTTGGGGTGTGGGGAACATTCCACCTCCTTGCCAGCAGCCCACAAATTCCCACCTAAGATACTATCAAGCTATTCATTCTCAGGCACTGCGGCTAAAATAAGCTTTTTCTGACAACCTCCGTCTGTGCACTCCCACTTTTTAAAAATTTTTAAAAAGGATTTGCACAACTGTCACCGATTCGGACGTAGCGAAGAGGCCAATTGCAAATGAGCAAACCTGCTGCACAAGGACTTGGCCAGTACAACCTCCCCGAGGTCCATGGAGTCGGAGGAAGGGAAACCTTCCCGCGTGGCAGAGCTGACCAGGGAGCCTCGATGGTGCTGCTGGGTGTGCTGGGGATAACAGGGGTCCTGGCTGCTGTGGTGCTCTCGGCGTCGCTGGTTACTGGCCTGTTTTATGTGGGGTTTTTTGGGTTTTTTTTTTTGGCAAGACGTGCATGTAACTGTCCTCTCTTTTCTTCAGGACAGAGTCATCAATCTAGTTGTTGGCGGCTTAACGTCCTTGCTGCTTGTAGTAAGTATCCCCCATCCCATCCCTTGTTTTGTGACGGGGTGAAAAGCAGAGCTCCTCCCCAAAACAGGCGGCAAAACTTTACTGCCCGAGCAGGCTGTGGTTTGGGGCCCAGGCAGTCACTTTGGGGCGTGTCTGTCTTTTGAAACTCTTTGACTACAGGAGGAGGATAATACCTTTCTTCAAGCCACGTTTTTAAGATCTGGCTGTGCAATAAAAAGCCCCAAGTCCACGGGCAGATTATCCATCCCGGCTGAACACGAGGCTGGGTGAGACAACGAAGTGCTTATGACACAGGAGAACGTGTTCGCTTCTCTTTACTTCCTTCCCTTTGTGAATAAGTTCCCTCTACTTATGGCTTATAGGCGTTTTTCCCAAAGTTTATCACTTTGTCTCGAGCTATGATTTCCCCAAGCTCTAAAGACAAACCCAGCGCCACCGCGACTGGAGAGCACCAGTTCTGCGGTGCGCGGCAGCAGCATCGTTTGGGAGCCGAGGTGCAGGGAGGCAGCAGGGAGAGGCAGGGCGCCAGCTGCTGGGAAGCTTGGCTGAAGGGATGCTCCTACGCGGGCAGCGTGCGCCCCCACGCCCGCTGGCTTTATGGGTACTGGGAGGATGGTTTCCAGCAACAAGCCAGAGTAGAAAAGCTTTTATCCTGATTTTTTTTCTTCCACCCCTCTAAGTCTGCAGCTGCATCAAAGCGATTTTCCTCCAGAATTTTCTATTTCCCTCTTCACGGGGTGGGAGTTAAAGAGCAGGGAGGGGCACGCAGCCCTGGGTGCGAGCGCTGCGGTACGCCAGCCGTCGGGGCGAGCCTCCTCGTCGCAGCTCTGACGGCAGGTGAGAGCAAAGTCTTCATCTTTGTTTTCCTCCATACAGGTCACTCTAATCAGTGCTTTTGTCTTCCCGCAACTACCTCCAAAACCCGTGAATATATTTTTTGCTTTCTGCATCTCCTTGTGTTGCGTTTCTGCTGGCATACTTGTAAGTACCGCCATGTTTGCCGTGCAAGCTTTTGAGTCTATGACTGAGGATGAAATCTGTAAAATCTGCTTTATACGGTGCCACCTTCTTTTTTACACTCTCCTAGAAAAGCTTTCCTGCCTCCATAAACCAAGTTGCCAGTGAAAGAGGGGTAAGCAGTTTCGTGTTAACGGCAGAGTAAGCGTGTGAACCAAGCCAACTTCTGCAGGCCAGCTGCGCTGCACGACCTGCCACCTCTGTGACAATGCCACCTGTAGCTGCCAGCGGGGACGAAGCGGGAAAGGGGAGAGCAGAGCAGCGAGATGGGAATGCAGGGATGGACTGTGCTGCAGGAGACTAGGCGTGGAGCAAAACACTGGAAGTCAAAAGTGGTGGGGCCAGCCAGGCACTTGGAGAAGTCAGTGACCTTTCAGGCACAGGGGACGACTTACAGTGGCAGGAAGCTACAGCAGGCAGCATTTCATCGGGGTTTAGCGGAGGGTCCTCTACTCAACAGCTGTGGCATCCCAAGGGAGTTGGTCCCAAGCGTTGGCAGAGGGAACTGGCAGGTCAGAGTTCATAGCATGGTTTGGGTTGGAAAGGACCTTCAGAGGTCCTCTAGCCCAACCCCCCTGCCATGAGCCACATCAGTGGCTCCTTCCTCTGCTGTGGCTTTTCATACTTGGAGCATTCTCCTTCCTCCGGCTGTGACCTGGGACGGTCGCGGCCCTGAGCTCCTGCCCCTCACTGCTGGGTAAGCTGGGAAGGTGCTCCGCAGTGCCTGATTAGTACTGGTTTGTTTCTGGTCCTATGGCTGGTAGCCACGGCTCTGCCCGAGCGAGATTGTGTAGCACGAAACCCGCCGTATGTCCTCATCGACTGGAGCGTAGCCAGTTTTGAGTGTTTAAAAAAACCCAGCCCACCCTCTTCAACAAAGCTGATGAGACAACCCATGTCTTCACAGCTAACCTGGCACCCTGGTTTCACAAACGGCCTTGTTTTGGGGAGAAACACCTTGCCAAATTCTTGTTTGTGTATTCCACGAGTGTGCTAAGAAAACATAGGTGGTATTTCTCAAGTGTTAAGAAAATTCACTGGACTCTACACCGAGTCTTCTCTCGTCAGACAAAGCTGGGTTGTTTTACAGCAAAAACAAACAAACCCAACTTGTAGAAGTTACCGGTTCAGTTACTACAGAAAGCTTCTTCAGAAGCACCTGGCTTTTTTAAGTAATACAAGCTCCTTCTCTCTTCTAGATCTACTGGTATCGACAAGGAGACCTGGAACCTAAATTCAGGAACCTGATTTACTATATTTTATTTTCTATCGTCATGTTATGTATATGTGCCAACCTGTACTTCCATGAAGTGGGTAAATGATGGACATTGGGAATACCCAGCAACGATGCTCCTGTGTCAGACTGCTTTCAGCTCAGCCTGAGACATTTAAGTGAGGACAATCAGCCTGAGAGGAAAGGAGTGGGTTGTGCAAGGATAAATCAGTACATGATTTTCATGTAAATGTATATGTAATGTCCCTCTTGTTGGGGAGAATTATTGCCATAAGACGTGACATTCTGCTTTTTTTTGAAGAGCTACTGTTGCACTTAATGAACATCCCCGTTGTACTGATGTTTCAGAATGGCACAAGCTTTTTCATTTTGGAAAAAAACTGCATTTTTTTATTACTGTACAAATAAACTGCAGCATTGCAAGGATCTGTAGCAGTATAAATAAATGGCATCTTACAGTTACGTAAGACAAATACTCTTTATTTTGTTTAAACTGAATATACAATTATTTCTGTTCCCTAGGCAACCATTTGAAACTACAACTTATTTTTCACATTAACAAAACCACAGACTGAAAAAGACCAACTCTTGATTATGAAGAGCTAATTACAGAAATAAATAAAATAATTTATACATGAGTCTTTAGTTTCTATAGCTTCTTCTCTCGATCCCTAGCTAACAGGCTGCTGCTCAGCCTAGTGTCTGTTTCAAACCCTTGAATGTAGGAATTAATTGGCTTCCTTTGCCTCGGGGCCCTATGCCCAAATTCTCACAGAGCTATTTCTCCAAGACTTTGCCACCTCCACACCACCCCCCCATCTACTAACTTACTGCATAAATCACCTCGGAGAAGTGGCTGGTAGTGTCATGTAAACAGCGAGAGAGAAAAATGTTCCAGCCTACTCACAACACTCTTCAAAGAAGTTACAAGCTTGTGGAGGGAGGCTGGCGGCTCCCAGCAGCTTCCCTTTCTCATAGCCCTTCCCTTTTTATTCAGCTTGCTGTAGTGATGAAGGAAAAGAAAAAAAGAAAAAAAAAAAGAGATTTTCCTCAAGTGATCTTTCTGAGCTCTGTCCATTGCCAGCAACGGACTTCTCAGGAACAAGCAGACCAGGCAAGTCCCATAAGCATCAGTGTCTTCTTCCTATGCCATAGACGTACTAACAAGCCAGATGAGATGGGAATACAGACCATTTCTTCATGATGCTGCCCATGCTCCCTGAAGTCTTTGATGGAATACATTTCTTCCTGAAATGTAACAGTCTCTTACTCCATGTATTACAAGAGTCACTAAGTGCGGAAATCCTCACCCATTCTTCATGAAAGATGTGCAAACGAATTCTTGCTGCGGCACTAAGAGGCTACAGTCCACAATCCTCGACTTCTGTCCGGTTTTCCAGATATGCAGTTCAGCACACCGGTAACAAGTCAGATCAGAATTGACCACGTGGATCCTAGCAGTGAGCACTGCAACAGAGGTTCTTTAAAACACTGAAACACCTCGGCTGAGATGTGGTACCTCAGGCTTCGGCTGGCTGCTCTGTAACCCTTTACAAATGAGGTAAATAGCCTGAGCAGAGAAAGTGCACTGTACTCATTTCAAACTGGAAGTTTCTGTTTAAAGACACAGACTGACTGCTTTCTTTGGAAATGTGGCCAGGGCTGTAACTAATTTCACAATGCAAGCATGGTCAATAGAAAATGGACATGATTATTGCCTCTCAGTGACAGCTCACTAAATCTTCAACATCCTTTGAATCTTCGGAGTCAGGACTGCCCAACGATGAGCCAATAATGTGCGACCCATCTCCATGATGCTGTAGGATAGGATCTGTCAAGAGACGCAGTACATTAGAACTATTATTTACTGTGCCATTATAACAAGATATAAAATACACACTTAGGAGATGGAAAATACAGCCTGGAATTTTAACCAGTTTTAAGCAATGTTGCTCAAACTAGGCAGTTCTCAATTTCTAGTTTCAAGGTAAGCTATGGCTAACATGGATGCAACCGGTGTGGCTCACGTTTGGATTCATCAGGTATTACTACATCAGGCCTAGTGCTGACCCTGTGATGGCTTTGCAAGGAGATCCTTCCTCTGGAGAAGAGTATTTGTTAGGTGCAGCAGTAGGAGAATATATCTGTGCTGCTTCCAAGTCTGAGATGACTCTTGGCATTGGGAAGCATGGCACAAGCTAGCAAGCCCTTCCAGGTGAGTGCTGTGCAAACACCCTCCCCAAATAGCCCAGCCCCTCAGCATGAGAGGCATCAAGTGCATTTCCGATGCCTCTGGTCTTCTCTCAAATGAGAAACAAATTTCATTCAAGCACTAGGCATGAAGAAAAGCACACTGAAGAGTTACTTACTAGCCTACATGTACCAATTCAAGGCTCAAGGGTGATGGAAACATCTCCGCAAGCGTTAAAGCAGCTGCTGTTCCAATGCTTCTCCCATGAGGTTAAGTGGGACTTTCTTCCACTTCTACTGATACCAGCTGGGTAACCAACTTGCTTAAAGTTTCACAGCAGTGACATGGAAAATTATTTAAGAGAAAGCAAGGATCTACGAAGTGTTGCTTACAGGAACTCAAAAGTGCCATGCTGCTTTAACGCATCCTAGCTCCAGCGTCAACCATGTGAAGGGACTGTCGTACCTGTTAGAGTTGTCAGGGGCAAGACTGATTCGCTGTCTATATCATCTGTTGTCTGGATAAAACCATGGGAAGAAGGAACAATGAGCACAGTCTCATCATCTATTGTAGGCTGATCAACTTGTTCTTCTATTGTTGGAGAACCCAGGTCCTGCACAACACAGAAGAACAGGATATGAGAGTGTACTCTTGGTAGCATAAACAGAAAAACCTGCTTTGCTCAGCCATACTCCATAGTAAGCAACAGACTCCCTGGCTGAATTTTATCTCATTAAATTGAAATGTCAGCATCTGAACTAGTTTACTTCAGCATTTATAGGGCATGTTTCATCCTAGTGCAGGCATCTAAAAACAAGATGAGAAGAATTCTACCCTGTGAGCAGTATGAGGGCAGGGGGAGAGGAAAGGAGACACTGCAAGATGGTGATAAAATGTTCTCTTGCAAGTCAAATGTTTTGTCTATAAAGAGGAATAATTAAGCTTTTCCACTACTTGCTGTCTAGATGTTCTGAGATACTGAAGCAATACCTTTATCGTACTTACCAGCTCCACAAATGCAATAGCTTTACGTGAACTTCATACCTAGTTTCACAACTTCTGTGTCAAGTTTTAACTATGGAACACAGAGCTCAAAAGACCCATTTTAATTTGCTGTGCCTTTTTTGCCCTGTCACTTGCTGACTGTAGGTTGGCTCCAATCTTTTTTAGCCGAACCTCATTGTATTAAAAAAATCAGCAACACACTGATTCCTTCAAGGTACAAGTTGTTAATACCCCTGCTCTCTTCCAGTGCCGTAATAGCTGCTGCTGCCGCCTCTTCCCTGGCTCTTGCAGCACTGGAATGACAGTAATACCTATGGCTTACTCAGTGTCACAGCACACACTGGCGGACTCCTGGTTCTGCAAACGCAGTGAAAAGACATCCTAGATAGTACTGCCAGAACAAGCAGAGATATTTGGATTCCAGTTTTTGTGTGTAACACGCGTAAGGTTTATTCAAGCTTCAGGAATCACTGATGCAGAACACTAGCAAACGTTGCTGGCGGAATGGAAGGTACCTGGATTTATCACTGTTGTCAGGAGCAGAAAATGTTTGGGAGAGGTTACAGCCCCCTCTGTTCAAGAAAATCCTGAAGGTCCTCCATTTAGTTATAGCAAAACTTATTTTCCTACATAGTTTCACAATGTTTTCGCAAAGGCAGCTGCCTGAAAACCCCATCCCTTGTGCTGCTGAAGAAGAGTTGACTACCTGTGCTGCAGCTCAGCGAATGAGACTTGGTCCAAATGTGTACCCATTCATGCAAGGCACAGTGTGCCTGACCTGCAAAAGCAGCCTTCTGCAGAGAGCACAGCTGAATCTGCCCACGATAAGCAGTATGTCGCAAGGCTTGAAACTGGGAAAAGGGAGTGTGAAAAACTAAAGAAGCCGTTGTGGCAAATGGGCATCTTTCCCAGCCAGAAATAATAAAACCCTGCAGCTTGACTGCCTGCTTCCCACCACCCACACCCACAGTGACAATACAATACTGGCAAGTGCATAAAAACAACACTGACTTAAAGAAAGCAAAACTTAGGCTTGTCTTGCTAGAGTAACTTTTCAGTTAGAATCACTCACAGGCAGTTCACTATTTCCTAGAATTTAAATACACGTCAAACTTGAATCTGACTAGAAGTGTAAGGCAAATTAGAATTACAAACTCAGTTTGTTTTTCTGTAGAGAAAAAAAGTTCAGTACCTGTTTATATCCTGCTAGACATAAGCGATTTCTACAAAGTTTAATTAGGAACTAGGTTTCTTGCAAAAGTTTACTAATTCTACCCTGAGAAGCTGAAATTTTAAACTGAGAGTAGAAAGCTGATGGGCTGCCTCAGCTGTTGAGAATCTTATCACAACTATGTCAACCATGAGACATCAAAGAGGAAAATGGAAGAATAATCCCCAGCTCTGGATGTATTCAGGATTCAAACGCTTCTGTAGTAGCAGATTGTTGAGACATACAAAGATCCTCCTCTTTGTAAGAGCATAATGGTTATGCAGTGTCTATTATAAACTTTTCAAAGACAAAGCCTAACAAAGTCAAAGCATCTTAACAATGGATTTTCAAGACTGATATAGCAGAATTACAGCAAGTGTAGAGCACAGTGTTTTAGATTCAAATACCCCATCCTGTTCTCTAACTCATCTCATCCCACAGTCTAACCTAATCAAGCTTCTAAGGAGAGAGGTATTTTCTACCCACTAAAGAGAGTTATCTTTTTAGCATCTCTATTTTTCTTGAGTTACTTATTATCGCAGTTCAAGCAATGGAAAGATGGAGGAATTTAGTCTAAACAATCCAAATGCCTGAAATCATTTGGATAAACTCATTTCTGCATCTCGGGTGTTGGAGCTGAATGAAACTGAGGCCACAGACAGAAATAGCTTAAGTGCTTCAAATTCCAATTTAACAGATACTTAACTGGAGTAGTAAGTTTAATAGAAGTCCTCAAAAATGGAAACTGTGGTGCACCTCAAAATATGTTATTAGATTCACAGAGCAAAACCCAAATACTCTACCTCACCTCCCTTGCTCAGCAGTCTACCTACCTGTAAAGTATGTGTGTTAGACAATTAACAGCCTAGTTTAAAGCAACAGCATCACATAGTAATCAGATGAAGGCAATTGTTCAGTGACACTAATATTGCCGCTTTCCACAGTCATCATGCAAAAGTACTCTGAGTAGTGAAGCAGCTCCACAGGTAGTCAGTTATTGAATGCTCCAGACGAAGTCAAATATAAGCCTTAGTACCAAATTAAATGCAATCACTTTCACACCCATAACATATTAATGAAGCTCAAGGATAGAGGATCTGAACAAAATACTCGTAGAACTATGATATACATGAAATCACTGACCTATTTCATATGAATACCTTAACAAAAAGGTCAAAGATGCAATGAAATCATTCTCCATACAGAAATGGGGAAAATATCAAGTATCATGCGCTCCCTTACCTCAGTAACGTAAGTGCTGGGTAAATCAGAGTGAGAATCCTCTTCCTGTTTCAGGCTGGCATCTGAAATTTCCTCCTCGGTTCTTACCATAACTCCATCCATCAGTTCACTACTATTCCTGCTGCTGAATTTGGAGGCATCACCTTCATTGTAGGCTGACTGCTCTTCATCACTCAGCTTGGACTGATGGATATCATCTGGGAAAGTATTTGTTTCTAGGGTATCGGGAGGATCTGTCAGGTCAGCTGACTGAATATCTGAATCGACAGTAAGTTCTGCCTGAGTGACAGAGGAGGAGATATCTTCAGCAGCAACGGTGCGGATTATGACACTTGGCGTGTGGCACTGCACTGTGACGTTGTCACTTGTATTTAACAAATGCTCAGGCTGTAAGCAGTATTTGCAAAAAGAGACACAAACAAAAAAAAAATTGTCAGAGACTTTCCTCCAAGTGTCTTCAAATCTTTCATCAAATAAAAGCAAAAGGATTCAAAGAACTCATTACTAAGTGTAATTTAGAGTTTTACATACACAGTATGTCTGCTCAGATCATCTGTTGACCCTTCCTGGCCTTAAATGATGAATTTGTAGACTGAATTTGGTGTCAACTGTTCTGTAAGTCACAAATAAAGTAAATATGTAATATGAAAGAGGCAACTGTTCAGGTGAGGATCACCGTAGATTCAAAAGATCAGAGTTTTTTTCCCCTGAATTTTGCATCACTTTTGTTTTTCAGTCTCCAGTTTGCTTCCCCTTCCCTCCCTCTAATAAAAAGTAATGCTGTCACTACCATACAAGTTTTGTGAACACCAATATTAATTTGTGAGAGTAACTGGAAACACCAGGAAGCTGTAGTATTTTGTTTTTCTGGGGGGCAAGCCACTAGATGGAGACATCACGTTCAGCCACAGTAAGAACTAAGTTGCTTACTAAGCTAAGTTTTGAAGCAACTTGAAGTTGCTTTTTAAAAACAATACAAAAAAAGAAATTCTCACTCTTCAGTATTTTAAGCAAAGTAACACTCTTATGACTTAAGAACTGCTTTGCAAATTTATCATGCACATACAGGGGCCTGCATTATAATGGTCCCCTTCCTCCACTGCCCAAACTCCAGTCTTTTCACTGCTCAAAATACGCACCGATAAGGCATGAACTATGATCTGTTCTGGGGAGGCTGGAGCAGCAGCAGCCGCCGTCAGGGTCATGGTAGGACTAGTCGTCAGTGTTAAAGGAAGGCCTTGGCTTGAGCTTGTCTGTAGTAAGTATGTACCTGGTGTTCCAGTCGGCTGGAGATGGAAAGACTACAAAAGACAACACAAGTTTAATATCCAAACACACTGCCCTCCTGGGCCACACCTAGCATGCAAAGCATGCTTATTTATAACTAGCCTAACTAACTCCACTGGAAAACAAACAAACAAATCCAACCCCTACTGCATTGACTGTTGTACTGCACTCAAGAATTAGAAAGAAACCCATCTACAGCCTTAGGTTATCAAGACAATTATTAAGGCTAAGAGTCAAGTATTAAGGCTAAGGACTGTATTATGCTGTACAACACCATGTAAGAAAGGAACAAATTCAACTTACTCTTAACACTGAGATGAAAGAGGAACTGTGCTGTAAATTACAGTGCAATGTTACTGAGAGAATCTTTACTTGCTGGGAGCTTCCTCTGGCTCCGTTATGTCAGATTTCAACAACAGAAAAAACAAGCACAAAGGAAAACTTCATAGCACTGAGGCATTAAGACAGATTTAAAGCATATAACTGTAATTCACATTTTACTCCACAGCCCTAATGAATTACACTTTTAGAAATACATTTTGCTTTGAACTTTCAAGTTTTAGAGCTCTTTCCACTTGAGAACTGTTTTTTTGGGAAATGCACAGTTCCATTATCTAAGCAGCTGTGCTTAAAAGAAAAAACCACAGTAACAAATATCAGTTCTTGGTTACTTACTGGAAGAATCTCAAAGGTCTGCAGTGTTCCACTATTTAGTGTTATTGTCTCAGAATCAACAGTAGCAGCAGGGGAATCGGTTGAGGCTGAAGGAAGGAAAAAAAGAAAAAGAAAGTATGTAAACCAAAATGTTTCAGCCCTGCAGAGAGCATGACATACTATTATTACTACATAGCAAGGTAGTTAATTCCAGTAATAAGAAAAAGAAAACTGGCTGCAATCCTAATGACAAGGTTCTCTAATTTGTACCCAAGATACAATGCTATTTAAAGAGGGCATTCTACAGTCCAAAAGAGCAAATGAAAGAAAGTATGGTTTTAGTGCACAGGGATAAAAGCAGACAAATAAAGTTATCTGATGTGATCTAATTACTTTTCTAACGAGATTTGTATGAGGTTCTCGTGTAACGATACCCTTTGGATCATGTATTACTTGTTTTAAACCAGCGTCAGGTTTGATATTGCTATGTTTCCCACGGACTTTTTTTTTTTTTATTTTTAACCCTTTCTGCCCTCCACAGTATGTCCACCACTGATGAAACATCTGATGGCCCCCAAAATATCTGCCTACCCTGTGTGTTATGACTGCAATGTATAAAAGCTGTAACTAGTCTTACAAGTGTGTAATTATTTATGCAATTATCTCCATTAATTCTAAAAGTAACGAAGAGAAGCACTGAAAACAGCTTACATATCAGACATTTCAAGATCACCAAGTCCAAACAGCTCATACCCAAAGCTTTGTAAGATATCAAAAAACCTATTTAGAACCATAATTATGATTTTTACTTATTCTTATAAAACTCACAAGTTCCAGGAAGCTGGAGGCAAATTAATACTTTGCCTGAGATTATCCAGTAATTCCATAAATATCAAAAGGGTAGAAGACCTACAGAATGACAGCAGTGCTCCAAGCACTGGAAACTTGGCCATCTCAGACTCTGTGGCTTCAAAGTAGACTAATTTTGGTCTCTTAAGAAAATACAAGCTCCGATTTTGAAGCTTTTATTATTGTTGTGGCATGTTCAAGGTTTCCTGCTGCAGATTTCCTGGCACCTAGTAGCAGACAGCTGTAAAGTGTGGCCTGTCTGTTACCTAGCCAGTTATGTTCATAAAGCTTACAGGAATTACCCCTTTGAAACCTTGAGCCTTCTACCAAATGCAGCTGAAACTGGCAAACAGGTTCAGCTCTCATGAGATTGGGAAATGGACAGAAAAGACACTATACAAAACTCACAAACAGAAATTCTTCAGGAAAGCAGACTAAAATGGGGAAAAAGGCTTGTTAGGCAGACAGTGACAAGTGACATCCCAAAATCACTACAGGATTCAATTCAGAAAGGACTAAAGCTTACCAAATAGAAGCACTTCTTGCCTGCAAAACCCAATAGCTTTGGCCAAGCTTGGTTGAAAGTATGAGGCCACTGATGTATCAATACAGATAAAAAGTTCTTGGCCTGGTGTTGCGTGACATTTTAATTAAGAAATAAACCAGATAATTAAAAAAGGCTTGTGTACTGAAGCCTTTTCAAAGAACAAGCTCTTGTGTGTATGCACACAGACAGACACCTACAAGCCCTATGTCCAGGCGCTCCAATTACAGCTTCTTGGTACTACTGTCACAGTAATATCTCTATTTGCCTAACAAGTTTAGACAGTTTCTAGACAGTTTTTAGATAGTTTCTAACAAAGTTAGAGATGGGCAGATGGAATCCAGATACCCTTAATGTGAAGTTATGGCAAGACCAAAGCAGAATTAACAGAATTCTTTAAGACATGCCCACTCCTCCTTCTCCATCTTAACATAATAAAGCTTTAGGTTTCATTAGAGGGCAGCAAGTTGTTCGTTTCAGCTACTTACAGACGTGCGTAATCTGGACTGGAATCTGCAAAGCTGCCATAGGGCTTGGTGCGTTGCCTGCGTTCTCCTCTAAGCGAGCCACTCGAATCTGCACGTGCTGAACCCCTGAACTGGAATTAGCGTTTGGTAATCCACTTCCAGATTTGCTCTCCAAAAGCTGGTGCCCTGGATTGTTTTTTTGGTTCTCATGGAGTTGTTTAAGACCCTTTATCAGCACTGAGAGAAAGAATACTCAAGATAAAGCATGCTGAAGAAGCACATTTGAAATGCTGCATGTGAGATTTATCCAAGATGAAAAAAGTAACCAAAATCCTTCTGAATTTGGA
The DNA here is from genome assembly GCA_031468815.1 of Morus bassanus. Taxonomy (NCBI): domain Eukaryota; kingdom Metazoa; phylum Chordata; class Aves; order Suliformes; family Sulidae; genus Morus; species Morus bassanus. The sequence continues at coordinate 76,887,823 of CM062571.1, read as the reverse complement.
ACCTAAACAATTTATAGAGATATATCAACTAGAAATTTAGCACATACATAAAACACATTTATAGTCAACTACTGAAGTAAACTTGATTTTCTCAAGGAACTTAGACATTTTAGGATGCTTGGGGAAAAGAAAAAAAGCTCATAAAATTTTGGACCTCTCTAGAAACATGATTGTAACTTGGGGATACACCATACAAGTGCCAATATCACTAGTTGTCTAATGCTGCTACCAGAAATAAACCCTCCAATCTTACAAAAGGTGGAAGTGGATTTGTTCAAGAGGTCGACAGAAGTGTCACCGAAAATAGGGAGCAAGAAACAGAATTAATCCCTCAGTGCCTACACTGCAATTCTTTGTGCATGAAGCAGCCCACTGCTCCAATAAAACCGCCCACCTTCCTCCCTTATGATCACTCGGGTCCCACTGAGGGAGTAGATGACATTGTAAGGTTATAAAAACTGAGGCCTCTGCTTTTCTACCACTCAATACAGGGAACTGCTAAACATCTCCCACTCTTGACAGCATGACTTTTTGTCTGGGGAAAGAGAGTGGATCCTGTTGATGCGGTGGTGTATTTAAATTATCAGTTAGTTGATGCAATGACTGTCTATTAACATACGGTTTATACCATATTAAGCATTACAGGGCTACCCTCTCAACTGCAGCCTCTAGGCATGACTAATATATAATTACACTGACCACAGCAAAAGTGCCTATTAAATTACACCTTTCATTATGATGTGACTAATCTCTCTGATTTTTTTTCTTCTCCCCAAGACAGAGAAAAGGAGGACTGAAGGTCACGGAGACTGAAATACCCTTTGGCTCAGGTGCTAGCTTCTCTGACCAAGAATGAGAGTTATGAGAGATGTATTTGGGGAGCTTTATGCTCCCGATTCCTCCCCTCCTCCTCAATGGGCAGCTAGTAGTAGATCTACGCTCTGTCTACAGCTGAGGTTCAGCACCTCACACAGATTACATTTTAAAAGGTAACAGATCTAACCTGAGGTGATGCTGTTAGCTGCAGATAAATATCCTCTTCCACCTGAAGAGGTCACTACCCTCCATACCAAAGATCATCATCATCATCTGAGATCTGCCAGCTGAGCTGCTTATATACATGCTCTCACTTTCGCCAAAGCGAGGGGAGTTGGCAAAATCTACTGTTCAGTTGTATACATCAGCTTGGCTTGCTTCAACTGAAACACTTAAGGACTGCTTGTAGGAGCAACTCAGCCAGCAGATCCGAGGGGCCAGTAACTTCCAGCGAAGGAGCACTGTGCTCTTTGGCCAGCAATGTAAGTAGACAACAAAATGCAGCCTTATTCCTTTGACACTTGTGAAAGGAGCTTTCAGAAGAGAAGTGTGCAGGTAGTACATTACCAGGGAATGAAACATCTTTGTGGTTTGCAATCTGCCTTTTAATGGTCCACCATTTACTCCGAAGCCACTGTGGTGAGCGGACACTACTCCATCCTTCAGCTAGTAAATCCCAATTGATGTCATTTTCATCAGAAACTTCAAGTTCCGCTATCCTGGCAGGATACAGAAAATATTTACCTGTTAGAAACTACCCTCCAGACTGGAAGGGGTGTTGCACATCTCCGGTCTTGTCACACGTAACAGCGGCAAAATGGCATGCTAGTGAATAGTCCACCAGAGCTCATGAATTGACACAGGCTTCCAAGGCTCCACGCTGCCAGAGGTCAAGCAGAATCATAAACAACAGAAGATGGACTAGACCTGTTAGATGATCCAGTCCATCTCCTTGCCATGCAGGATTATTCTCCTTATTTACATATACATTAGGGCTTTGATCAGATTATTGTGAAGCATTCCAAATGACAGTAGTTGCATCGTTTCTCTTTGGAAAACCATTCCCCAAACGCATCTCCAAGGCAGGAAATACTTCTTGATATTCACTCTGAACTTTCACTTAATTAATTTCATGTTATGATATTTACTTCTGTTTTCTCCTAAAAAACACTCATCCGTCCTTAACATAGATTTTTGCCTCCTCTCAGATGCTTCTTAGCCAAAGTAGATGAAGTTAACTACAGTATTGAACAGTTCCTCATAAATCAATCCCATTAGGCTCTCCAGGTAAGGGACAGTCTTCACATAATTTTGGCAGTTGTTATGCACATACTGGATTCTACCAGAATCTGTTTGAATCTATAAATATCTCTGAATTGCCTCCAGCTCATCTGTACCTGGAGCATATGAAAGAGGTGAACAGTGACAGGGAAAAGATTTTTGTGAAAGTTAAGAAAAGTTCTCTTCACAAAGCAAGAAATAGCACTGAATACTCTTATTAGCTAAAAACCAAAACAAACCAAACAAACCACAAAAAAAAAGAACAAAAAAAACCTCCCCCAAAAAAAACCAAAAAGGGAAAAAAGAAAAAAGCTACCCAAACCAACCAAACAGCCCTGCAGGATGAGTTAGGGATATCTGGACAGACCAGAACAGATACCATTTGGACAGAAATATTAAGAATTATACCCAGATAACCAGCACGTTCCGAAATGTGGAATCAGGTTCCTCATTTTGAGCTGAAGTCAAACAGCTTCAGTAAATTAGTAAATACTGCTCTGTAAATAATGTTTAGATTTCCTGTATGTCTTGGCTTTTTATTCCCACCCAAAACTATCAATCCATAAAAATCCACTGGCTAAAAAGCCTGAGTTAAAGGCATTCAAAATGGGAGGAGGACTGGAGAGAGCAAAAGATTTCCAAAGTTACTACCAGGTTGCCAGTTCAAATGTAGTCAAAGATGCTGATATCCAATCGGTGTTTGGTGGCCTACATGAAATTAATTTGCAGTCTCGGTTTAGTTCTTTGTAGACAAGATGTCCACATCACAGAAACCACCACCATACTTGACCCTTGTTGGTCATCTCAGCAGAGAGGCCAAGGACTGAACGGGCAGGGAGACTGAACTACCCTCCAGTTAAGGGTTGAAGCGCATTGGTGGGGCAACGTGTGGGAAGCTTGCACGGTCGCTGCCTGTGCTGTACCTTTTCTGTGGAATAAAGAAGACTTCAGTCTCCAGGGTTTTCAATCTGACACCTTTCACGAACACTAACATTCACTAAAAAAACAAAAAACAAAAAATATGTTCAATAATAAATCTCTAGGAACTGTAAACACAGCAGTGATTTCTGGAGGGTTCTAGAGTTTTTAGTGTCTAAGAAACCAGCAAAAGGGACCCCAATGGAATCCTGCTAGCGTCATGTATTATGAACCTTTAAAAGTAACTAAAATAACAAACCTCAAGATCAGATTTATTTCATCTTCCTTGGTCCACTCAGTGCCCCCACTTTGTTTCCAGTTGAGATAGTTGAGCCATTTAGAGCGACATTGCTTTTCAGAGCGCGTCCCGACCCGTTCTGCTACAGCAGCCCACGATACACCTTGTGTGACAATGTCCCCTGGTTCTGTGCTAGTTAGCTCATGCACTACTTCTGCTAGTCTTTTTTCTTCTTTCTCTGTCCACTTTCCTGAAAGAGAGAAAACCCCTCCAACTTAACTAACAGCAGATGCCCTCTGTTCTGATCCGTAACATGTCAACAGACATTTGTCTTCAGTGCCTAACACCTGACTGTTGATGCAAATATTGACTTGCAAAGAAGATACAACTGTTCTTACTAACAATTTACATTATATCCATTCTTGATTAACAAATGCATAATTCCCTTGTTTTGCTGCCAAGTTTCTTTCTCTTCTCTTCCTCTCACAGATGAATGAGGCCACACAGAACTTATCAAAATACTGACCAAACCAAACTGGTCCAAGCTACCTGAATTGTATTAGTTGAAGTAAATTAAACCATGCCATCATTTAGTACACAGTAATTATATGAGGTCTGATTAAATTTTCCTTCTGCTTGAATATATATACTACAAAATAAACAATAGTTTACCCTTAAAGTGCATCTGTCTCTTAACTGACACCAAATATAATTGTGTGTTTGTAAACTTTAAACACAAGGGAAAGTACTTTTGATTCCACCTCAATAAATATGCTCCAGTGGCATAAATGTATGATAGATAATGGACTGCAAAAATAACCCAATGTTCTGATCTTTAAGAAGTGAAACTGGAGAAACCTATACCAAACACGTTCTAAGAATGTCCCCAGATTTCACACTGTAGGTTCCTCATTATAAGTTCCGAGTTACACATCTCTGAAAACACCACTGACATAGGCAAAGGTGACAGAGTTTTAACTAGAATATCCATTACTGACACCAGCATTTACCTCACCTGTGTTGCAGGTATCTTTCATCAATCTGCATCGATCTTTTACAGATGAAGCACTTCTCCCCAGTGCAGCTCCTATTGTGGCCCAATCGTTACCGTGCTTTATTCTCAGCCTAAATAGAAACATGCTCATTAGCACTATATCCAGTTAAGAGATTACCAAAATATCAAATATGTTCTAATAAAAACAGGATAAATGTGCACTTTACAGGCTTAAAGACAGAATGGGGAGTATCTTTGACGCTACAGTATTAACATATTTTCTATCATTGCTGCTAATTTTGCGATGTGTTTCTAGAAGCCTTTTGGGCCAGCTAAGCCACAGGATACTCACAAAATGTTTAATATCTAACTGTCTTGCAGGAATGCTGTGAGGCTTAATTACTGTGTTAAATACAATATGAATGTTTATCTAAACAGCCAACATCCATTCTACACAAGTTACTCAAGGATAGAGACCACTTGAGAAATCTAAATAATGCCCGATAAAAACCCAGGCATCCTACAATTTAAATGAGGCAAAACACTGCATAATCATGTTAAGAATTTCAACTACTATTTTCCTCCTACACATGACAACAGGTTGCTTAACACGTTGAGCCATGACTACTTTTGACACATCTGGAACCACAGGCACCTTGTGAATGACACAAACCAGCTAAATTGATGCAAACATATCCATCAACACAATGAAATATACTCCCTTCCTTTCTGCAGTCCAACATGGTTTCTTCAAACTGCTCAACCCTGGAAAGCCGCAAGAGGAGATGAAGTCTGCAGCCCCTCCGCCTTGATCTATTAGGTTCATAGTCAAAATCAAAGAGCCTTACTGACAATTTATGTATCTCTCTCATACTTCATAGGGGATATCCTGCCCTTGACCTGCCACTTTCTTCAGAAATAACCTTTGCTCAGGTTTCCTAAAAACAAGGGAATTCTGTTTTTCAGAAATGTAACTGCAAATGTTGACTGTGTTTGTAAAAATCTGAAACATTACTAGTTTCAACAGAAGGCTTGCTTTAGAACTTTGTTGCATCTTGCTTACGTCCTGAATACACACTAGAAAATACAAAAAAATAATCCAAATGTAGTTTCCTTTCTCTTCAGATTTAGTGACCGCTATTTTCTGATAGAGTTGGAGCAGTCAAATTTACTTGTAACTCTTCAGTGATTTCATATAACAAAACCTGTAAAAACTACTCAAGCTACTAAATATGAACAAGGTAGTGTGACCTTGTTAATAAAAATACTTACTCTTTAAGCTTTTCAATTTCCTCAGGAGTATACCTAAGCAACAGGTAAATAAAAAGACATTATTTTAAACAGAAAACATAAAGCATAAATATTTTTGCTTTACTAACCACAGAGTACACACTTAGTTACAAGAGATTACAGAATCTCAGCTATAAGAAACAATCTGACTGAAAGCTTCAAAAGAATGTGAAGAACAAATGCCATTTTCCACATTAGTGCATTTCTAAGATTATCTGGTCTAACATTCCTCTCATTTGCCAGCAAAAGTCCTCATTCTCAGTGATCTTAGTACTAAGATTAGAATTAGAATTTTGTGTGTATTACACTCTCAAATAAACACCTATTTTTCCCTTCCTATATCAGTTCACAATCACCACCATAAGGCTTTCTTTCCATTAGGGGAAAAAAAAAAAATCAGCATTGAGATGGTATTTTTAGTTCTGAACTACCTTTAAAAACTAAAATCTAATATCCTTTTCAGCACTTCTGGATGGTGCCATATCTACTGCTTTACAGACGGGCAGCCTAAGGGCACAGGGATGAAGACCAATTAGCTTAAGGGCACAGTGATCGAAAGACACTACATCTCAGCAGATCCATGTTCGTGTCAAAGTCTTCTAATCACATCAGAATCCCCTCTGCATTTCTGTTTTGTTTTTGTTTCTTTTTTTTTTTAAAGTTCTGGATACCATCAATTTGACACAACTACTGTCAAGGTTGATCTACCAGAATTCAGCAGAGGTGACATGATTAGGAAGAGCTAGGTCTCTTTGGCTAGAATCTTGTCTCACATATAGCATGTCAAACATTAAATACATGACCCTACTCATACCAATAAAACCATGCAGCATTAGAGGTTTTCATACTTTCCAACATGGTTTCTGTCATCATACATGCGAAGAACTCTTCTATAGACAGCAAAGAGAGGCCGATTCAGACCCCAAGCTATTGTCCTGTAGAAATCTTTTCTTTCATCTTTTGACATTTCAAATATAATTTCAGTGGCATCTTTTATTCCACGGGCCTAGAAGAAAGCATTTAAAAAAAAAAAGCCACAAACAAAACACCTTAGAGAAAGTCTCCCAGAAATCAAGAAGCAGAACACTTAAGAACTGAAGCCTAGCATACTATTATGCAACTTTCTATGTAACTCAAATACTACAGTCCAAAAGTTAAACTGAGTATTTATGAAGTAGCTACCTCAAATACAAACCCTTGAACACTAGCCATTTTTCTTTTTTTTTTTTCTTTTTTTTCTTTTTTTTTTTTTTTTTTACGCTGGGGTCCAGGTAGACACGGAAGCTTTAACTTTCATCTACACTTAAAAAAAATCTGTCTAATGTGTATTTTAAGATCAAAAACTGAAGCGTCATTTAGAACATCACGGAAAATATAGTCTGGTGGAATTATCCTGGGGTTATTCAGTGGAAGGTTGTCAAAAATTGCTATATCAATTTATTACATAATTTTAGGTATTCTTTATCTGAAAGCAATTATTTTCAATTAAACTACGCTTCTTGTTCTGATGGAAACTAAAAGCAAATTTGATACAAAACCACTGCAGTTAAGTATCAAAAGAAAGCTTTTGTTTAACTTCAGCTTAAACTAAAAATCACTATATTTCAATTATTCGAAGCAGTACAAGAAAGCAGATAAATGGGAAAATAATGAATCAAATGAATAATCAGTAACTCAAAAAAGTTATTTAGCTGACTTAAAAAACCTTCTCCAGATTTAAAATATAATATTACCTATGAATGATTTTGGGGCAGAAATTCTAATACCTGTGTGGGCAGGCACACTTTCTACAACCAATACTGAGTTTTTTTATACCAATGAAGACTAAATTCAGGGCTTGCTTTGATTCACAACTGAAGGACAGTGAACCTGTGATAGCCAGGCTATATATTCTCAGCTGTAAGCGCTCAGCTCAAATATTCTCAGCTGTAAGCTTACCACCAATATGACTTATAGGCAATTATCATTGTCAGCGTGTTAACTGCATGCCTATTTTTACACTGAACTCTGACAACAATATATTAAGAGGAAGAAAGCTGATACAGGCAGGCATCCTGTTAGTGTAGTAAACAAATACAGATATGGCATCAAAGTCTGGAAGTTGTATTCAACGCTTTGTAAGGAAGATTATCTCTATTCCTAGTGCATTTTTTTCCTCTGTCTTCACCAAAGCTTTCGTGAGTGACTTATATTCAAAGAAAGAGATTAAGCCACTTGAGCACCCTGACGTGAAATTTTAAAATGGGTTATTTTCAGTACACAAATTAAAAGCATTGTTACATTCAGTAGTCTTAAATCCTGTATATGGATACAATTATCTTATGTACTTTCAATGGGTAATGACCATTTCTACTAGGAACCAATGAGAATCACTTATTGTGCATTCTGGGAAGTACTAAAAAAAGCTGGTTTCTAGCAGAGGCTGCATCACCACGCCAACTAGCAGATAACATACTCTAACACATACCTTTAAATAACGCTCAATGTTACTCATCAAAATGTCAATTTCTTCCTTCGACCACATCCCTTGCTTCCACTTATGGCCTGAAAATAGAAATTACAAACTAATTACTGAAGCAAAAGTCAGCAAAAAAATACAACAACAAAAATATCAGAAAAACACAACCCTCATTATTGCAATTAACAAAGAAAAGAGAGTAGTAATTTTAGCTACTTAAACCAACTAGAATTAATTTTAGACAGATGTTATTTCAAACTGATAAGCAATCCTTGTAACTGCCAACTAATGTTTAAATAACGTGAGTCAGACCTCTCTTCAAAAACACCAATTTTTTAAAAATAGAACATGGATTCCTCTATGTGCTGTCAAGTCACATTTTCAGGCTTTCTCTTCAGCCGCAACTAGAAAATTTCTGTCTTTAAACTGACAGCTGAAATTTCCATGCTCTCAAATGATTCCAGAAGCTGGGACTTAAAACGTGACTCAAAATGTTACCTGAGGAATTGGCAACAACGTGGAATTCTCTTATATGTTCTATCACTTCCCAGGATGTCAGTTGTGCTACCTACCATGAGTGCTTTTCATAGAGGTAAATGCTCTACCTCATGTATTTTGACAAGCTGGCCCCTCTCTCTCTCTTTTTTTTGCATTGGGAATAATGCCTAGGGGTCACAGTCAAGATAAAGACTCATGGCATTTTATTTCCCAAATAAAAGTGGCAAACCAATAGAAACAAACATTATGTTTCGACTCTTGTCTATGCCCTTGGTAACTACAATGCCAGCTAAGCTTTAAAAACAAAACCAATCAACTTTATTCAGAGAAAAAATTTCAAACCTGAGGTTTATAAATAAAACATTAAAACATTCCTACCCTAAATTTATATATAAATTCCTCTTTTTTTCCCCCTCATGCTCATACCATACTTAATATTAATGATCACTTACAATTAAGATTATGCTGGTGACCCAGTTTACATATCAGTGTGTGCTGGCTACCTGCCCATCTCTGCTCAGAAAAATCAGGGTACTTCCTTCTCAGCCTGCTAATTACCAGAGCTGAGAGGCAGAACACACTGAAGAGAGTGTTAACTCAAATCCAATTATACTGTAAAGTACAGGCATTATTACTAATTCCGTTGGAACTGATGAGAGAAAACTCTTCCCTTGTGCCTGATGGCTTCAATCTCTTCCTCTATCCAAGCATCTGAACTGACTTAAAGGGACGCTGTTACTCTTTACATGGAATAACCTTTAATGCCCAACTATTTTAGGAAAGGAAGCATATTTTGCACGCCACGTGTTTGCATATTCAGTGCCAAGGTTATTATAACCTGCCCACAGGTCTTCAAAGAAAGCATTATCAGGTGGAGACTGCTATAAAATTATGAGCTCAGGCAACACATGTCAAACTCCTGGCTACTGTAAAAGGAGACACATACTGGGATTCCTCCACAGCTGATCTCTGTGACAAAACATGGAGACCCCAAGAAAAGTTCAGCTAGTATGGATTCTCAACTATTTTTCTTGGCATATTTTATTGGAAATTTCTTCCTCAAATTATTAATCTCTCAATTAGGATCACCAGATTTAGTGCCCTTGTTCATTCACAACTGTAAATGCCACTTGTGACATATGGTCACTTGATATGCCTGTGAGACAGCTACAAATGCATTAAGTTTCTATATATTTAACAAGTCACATATCAAACATGAGGCCACCAAATCACATGAAAACAGTCATTTCTCTGCCAAATCACCAGTACATACTCCTCCAGTCACAGCTGACAACGTGCTCCTCCCAGCTGAAGTCCTTTACCACTGGCTACTGGAAATATCAGTGTCTCTGTGCTTCTTCTCACCCTGGAACACAGCAACTGTAGCAATGTGATTTCTCACTACTTCTACCCAGCTGCCTCAGTGCTGTGATGCCAAGGGGTCTCTTTGCTATCCCACCTCTGCCCCAGGCCTTGTCCTGAACACTGAATAGCTCTGAAGCCCTATAAATCTAATAAATAAGGACAGAGAAAACAGCAAGAAATTATGTATTGGCTGTTAGAAGCAACTGTTAGTGCACACTTGGGATCACTGAGTGAAATGGTCATTGACAGAGCTGCTCAGCTCCCTTTCTCTGAGTTATCCATACCCAACACCCAGCTTCTGCATGCCTCACCCACATTTTTTCACTGACTCAGCAGTACACCCAGCTCTCTGGATTAGAGCTCACCAGGTAAGAGATCATTTGCTTCTGTAAGAGAAAACCATTACTTTTTTCCCCCCTAAAGTTTTCTAATAAAAAAGCAGTTGCTTTGGACTGAAAGAGATTTTAATTTTTTTTCCCTACACAGAAGTAAGGTCAGGATAAGAGAAATAGCAGAGAGACTGAGGAAATTGGAAAGACTTCTTCATTTCACACTAAGTTGTTTCTCTAGGTTTAGAAAGGAACTTCCCCTGAAAAAAAAAAAAAAAAAACAAACCACCAACCAAAAAAACCACCAACAAAAAACCCCTCTAAAGCTCAGCAACTACTACATGATTGTGCAGGTACATTTTGAAAGGGAGGAATGCCAATGGGGTGGCAGTTGTAGGAGTAGTGGTGATTACTTCAGTACGTCCTCGTCCACATAATCCCTGCTCTTTCTGAAACAACTCCATTCTAGAAACTGTTCAATACGAATCACAACACAGTAGCCAGGCTAATAAGTCCTACTTGGAGGAAGATGCATTAGCCTGAGCATAGGTTCATTTTTTCCTGGTACACTTGCCTCTCTGACTGCAGCTTCGCATCTCCTAACCAGGTAGAAATGCAAACAGAGCAAACAACTGTCTGTCCCCTCTGTGTCGACACACATTACCTACAGCAGTTCTCTACCATGGCCACCAGAATCACTGTCACCGCTGCAAGTGTGGCCCCTCTTCCTCTCCAAGCATATCTGGAGTTCCAACTTTCTTCTTGCATACAAAGTGTAAGAGGGATGGTGAAGACTTATTGCATTAGATCTCTCAGCATTTTTAGAATCAGTCTTCTCAGACATTTGGAATAGCTTACCTTTTTACAGTGTAGGAGAACTGCATTTGAAATATCCTACCTTTATTTGTTAGAGAATCCTTATCCTCTTTGGTTGTGAACCAGGCTTGACTAACAGCTGACACTTCTTCATTGCCCATTGGGGAGATTTCATCCAGCTGTTCATTCTGAAGAATCTTGAAAAAAACAATATGAAATAATCCAGTAAGATCTGCAGTTCTTTTCATCACTTTGCATTTAACATGGAGGCATAGATTGGAGGAAAATGAAACCAGCACACCTAGTTATCTTGCTGACTGCTCAGAAAGTGCCACTTTTTAGATATGGCATTATAAGTACATTCACCTTTCATAAAACACCTAAGAAAGATTTAGCATCTTAACATATAGATGTTGTAAGAATTAATTAGATAACATTCTTCATCCTGTTCAGTATACAGTGAATAGGAAGAATCTCACTGGCTTTGGTGGAAAGAGAACTATGCCCAGCATCTCCAGTCTAGAACTTTTAAACATGGTACACCCACAATGAGAACTGTATGTAACTGTTAGGACTGGTGACAAGATAAAGCATATTTAGGCCTGTTATAAAGCTTAATTTACAATCAAAGAATGACAGAAATAACAGATACACTTGTGTTCTATGCAGATCACCACAGAGTAATTAATTATCAGTGGAGGGTTACATCTATTACTGTTTACTTTATTGCTCTTTGAGCAGGAAGTTATGCTACAAATAACATCTTTCATATACAAAATGCTTTAATTGCACTTTTATAGAACAACATTTTACGAACAAGATCCATGCTCAAATACAGTAGTTTCATACTAAAAATAATCTTATTCCCTTAATAAGCCCTTTCTGCTATTTGTTTCCCTTTTCAATGTATTTCAAAGTAAATAAAAATGTACACCAAATAGGTCAATTTTGAAGTTTTACTGTACCTGAATCTGAGTAACAGTTCCTTCGTTAATCTCATCTTCAGCTACCTCAGTGGTAGCAGTCATGGTCACCTCAAAGCTCTGATCATTTTCTGAAACTTCAGAATGCATAAGTTAGTTGTATACCTTACTCCTGTAACATTTTTAATGCATGCTACAGGTATTATAAACTGCTACCTTTCCACTGAAAATTTTAAAGAGGCCTTATTTGGTATTTATTTTTTGACACAGTAATATCATCAAGATGATTATCAACTGCTCCTCCTCATAAAATTTAAATATGTGTTTTGAAACTTTAGTTTTACGCTTGACTATAACCAAGACCTAATGTGAAATGTATAAGTAAAAGGTGTTTGATTTGGTGCAAACATTTGGTACTGTATTAATGCTTCCTTTCCAGCCCTATCTTCAGTATTTTACAATTACTAAAGGACAACATTCAAATCTTTTGGCTGCATTCTTTTTCCCCAGTTTTCCTTCAACTTCAACATGATAATACCTTTACTTTTAAGGAGTTTCTACCAAGTTCCACCAAATAAAGAGCCACTCTAGGTATTGTAAATTGATATTTTAACTTGCTAGATCTGGTTTTGCCTGCCTTTGGGAGATTATATTGAACTAGCTAATATTCAATCCACTTCCTTAAGACTAATTCAGTACTCAGCCTACCTTTTGCACAACAATCTCTATCTTATAGAGACCATACACCTCAATATTACAAAACATGGAAAAACTAACTATACTATTTGATCATTAAAAAACCCTAATTGCTCTTTGCAGGAGGGAAGCATCTAGTTTGTTGTTCATTCACTTATCCTTCAACTTATTTAGTGCACCTGTCCCTGCGGTCCTCTGTCTGTAAGGCAGATTTATTTTGCCAGTATTGTATAGGTTACAATTGCTGCAAAACCATCCAACGGTCTGAGAAGTAAAGATGACACTGAAGTATATTAAGGAAATTTGAAAATAAAACATGCAAAATATTCTAATGTGATCCAAAGAGTCCACTTTTAACCTTTACCAACAGAAACATCTGCTACAAGAGTACATAAACTTAAAACAACTTACTTGGAACTGCAACAACAGAAATGCACGGAGTGGAATCATCAAGGCTTTGATCATCCTCTGATAAGCAAAGCCTCTTGTGTGGAGGTTCAGTGCTGTCTTCAGAGTCTACTTCATCAGCTTCTAACAACAAGAACATACACAGGTTACCTTCTGTTAACAGAGTGGAGCTTTGGAACAAGTTCTGTTAACAAAGTGGGCCAAAACAAAAGGTAGAAGCAAGTGTGATAGGTTGGTTTGGTGCTTTACTACTGCCCAGGAACTCAGTATAAGGTATGGGCAATAACAATACACATGCTTTCTTCAACAAACATCCGTGAGATTTTCTTTGCAAATTCCATCCACAGTCCATTACACACAAACCAACCCCTTAAGAAATCTGGGCACATGCTTGGTTCTAAGAACCCATTTCCACGGAAATAAATCAGAACAGCTATATCTTTGCTGGGCACATACATACATAATTTTGTGATTTACACATAATTTGACACTTTAGCCTTCTTTAAACTGAAACAGAACAAATTGCAGCACTGCAAGCTGAATCCAAGTAGCTCAGTGAATTTGGGGGCAGGGAAGTATGATGGTTGGATCAATGAAAAAAGAAGAAAAAAATACTATGCAATACAATTCTATACCATTTTGAGGGCAATGAAGTATAAGGTTCCCTTCAGTGTCCTGAGTCAAAGTCACAGAGTTCACAGTTTCTACTGTCACTGTATCAGACTCTTCTTCAACTGTGCTCATACTCAAACCTGAAAGAGCAATACACAGATTACTTTTCTTCAGTCAGACTGCCACTTTGGTCAAAATGTTGCTTCCTTTATCTTAAACAACCACCATAAACTCCTGCAGAGAATGACAAATGTCTGTCTGTTCTTCCACATGAACAGTTCCATGGTTTAAGACATTGACCTGCCTTTACTTTCCCTGCATACTTATTCATTGCACAGGGTAACATCAGATAGCTTCTAAGCTACTTTTCCAGTTAAAAATAGTACCTAAATCCCTATTCAGGAGCATTTGCAATTTACTACTATTTTTTTTAAACACAAACCTAGGATATTACGTTTTCACATCTGATATTTTTTGTTTCACTAATATTTGTTCCATTGCTCATTTAATAATTTTACAATTTTATAACCTAAATTTAGTCAGGACTGAGAAATACTTCTGTAGTGTCATAGCTGCACTATTTATAGATTGCTAAGTTGCAAAGTTTTATTCTCCTTCCATGCATATAACTAACTTGTGAAGCCAGTATTTTTTCTTTACGACTGAAACAACAAGGGGAACAGAAATATTGGGTGCAGGCAATCACCAGTATAAACAATTACTCAGAAAATAAGTTATCCAGGATAAGTAGTATACACTGAAGTCAGCAAACTAGGGCTATGTAAAGTGCTTCTGATAATCTCATTTCCACTATAGAAGTACTACAAAGAAACCTTGTAAGAATTTCAATGTAAACTAGCACTGCTACTAATTTGGAAATAAAAAAAAAACAAAACCCCACAGAAAAGTTCTAATCCACCAAATACAAAGAAATGTAACCTCTTCTGCTGCAGAAGCTAAAATGAAATCACATCTAAAACACCAAGAAGCTTTGCAGTGATCTCATCCGTTTTGAGCACCTGGGTTTGGCAACTGTCTTTGGCAGAGCTTTGTTTAAAAAAAACCAACCAAACAAAAAAAAAAAAAAAACAACCACCAAACAAACCCCCACACACCAAAAAAACCCAAAAACAACAACACAAAAAAACCCCAAAACTATTTCCCTTTGAAGTGCTCAGTCCTTTTAATGTGTTTTCTCATGTCAACAACAGAAAAAAAATTACTTCTAAGCTTTAAAGCCAAAATACTGTTATCAACAATTTTAACTTAGGTTCTTAAACAATCATTGACTATAGCTTAAAAAAAAAAAAAAAAAATCACAATTACATTACAAAGCTTCCATGTACCAGGCAGGGATACCCATATACCCATAAGTAAGTGGAATTTACAACCCAGATTTTAAATCCCCTGCATATTGTTAACAATATTGCTTTAGCAGGAAATGATTTAATTTTTCATCATAAAACATGTCCTTTGGTATCGAAGATTCCCAAGAGCAGTGTTTTCTTGGAAGGATAAAACTACTGCCAATCTTTTCAATAAAATTACTTATTACCTCTCAAGCTTGATGAAGATTTGGCACATCTTTAAGCACATGTAGTGACTGATTCCTAGAATGAAGTGATATTACTCTTCTGAACATGTCAAAAATTTCAGATACTGCTGACATTTTAAATCAGAGGGTTCTCAAATTTACTTTCGTATCAGCAACAGCTCCTTGCCACACGCACATGTGGTAGGCAATAACTTCCTTGGGATTCATCTGCTTTTGAGTTTTACAACCTTTGCCCTATCCTTTACTAGAAGTGATGTTTGCTGCACAGCTATAGTACTGATTTTTAAGAACCAAAACAGGCATCCTTAACCCTAAAACATGAAGAAAGAAATCCAAAGTGTTATAGCTAAACTAGCAGACTGTAACTTGTTCAACTCAGTTTTGAGTTATTCATTTAACTTTTTGGGAGTGAACAAATTGGATAATTCTGGAGGGCCAAAAGAAATAGAGAGATTCTCTTTTTCATGTTTGTATGTACTTTCTGAATAACTTGTACTACAGGGAATGCCGTAGCAAAAATTCCCGAGGTTACCCAAAATGCCAGGGAGGATTCTTCTTTAACTGTATGTGAACAGATAGTGAAAACATTTTTTTTTCTATAGTCAGCTGAAATCACCTATTTTTCTTCTCACCACTATAAAGGCTTGAAAGACAGATTTATTTTATAAAGCACATTATGTCATTCATGTACTTCACCTAAAGCTGATCTAGAAACAGCGGGTGCTTCCGTTTGCCATGTTAGAAGAGAGAATAATACAGCAGGGAAGGGGTCCATACAGCCAAACCTGGCACTTCCATCAAAGGTGGGAGGAAGACGCACCACGATCAACAGCTGCTACCCTGACACTTCCATACAAACAGAGCCGTCACAGGACTATGTAGACAACAGCTGAGGCACCGCATCTAACGGCAGCACTGATTCTTTGATCAAGTTGGACATCTACACTTGTCTGCTTGAGCTCCCAGGTACTCCCTACAAAGCACCGAGAACTGTGCACAGCACATTGTTCAAGGAACTGCGATTTCCTAACAAGCACTCCTCAGTGTAATTCCTGGACCGAGCAGGGTTTTATAACTTTTGGCCAATCTCCCAAGAACGGTTTATCCCAACAGTAAGTGCAGGCTCTCCAGAAAAAAAAATAATAATGTTCTGTGTCAGATAGTAGAGATTTAGCATATCTCAAGTTTTCTGAGTAAAAGTAATAATCATAACCAAGCCTTGTAAAAAACTTCAGAAGAGCCAAATCCTTGATTTGACTGGAAAAATTCCCATCAACTTTAATGGATATGGCCTTGGACCTCAACTGAAAGCTAACTGCAAAGAACATGAGGACTCAAGTCAAAGTCAAATGCATATTTTGGACATTATTTTTTATTCATTAGACTACACAAATACAAGAAAACTGAAGGAGAAAGAACAAATTTGTTCTTTCAAGACACATTTACACCAGCACAGGAGCGCTAACCCACAAAGATGTGAATTAGTGACCAAAAGGTGAGAAAAAAATATCTCAAGTAACTGTGGTGGTTCTTTTACGTGAGTAGGAAACAATCTCCAGATCTTATAAAAATCACTGCTTTACACATAAATAATGAGGGAACTGCCACGTATGCTGAAGATACATCAAATATGAGATATGATGGGACCACTTGGAGTTTACGGTGAGCTCCGTGGAGAAAGCACAGTGCTGCTGCAGGAGACAACGCCCTCTGATGCATGCTTCTTTGATACTGGCTGCAGGGACACTGTACTCGCCCAATGTCCTTGATTTATCACGGAATGACAGCCGAAGCCATGCTAAACAATGCCGTACCACCGCAGAGGTCTTTTAGGATGCGCCATGCGAATTCCGTTTAATACAGCCACCTGCAAATCCACTACACGCCCACTCTCGAAAAAGTTAAATACAAAGTTAATGACAGCCAACGTTTCTTAAGTAGTGAGACTAACGACACAAGTAGTCTCGTCACCTCCAAAATATCACCTTCTTTTTGTAACTTCACTAAGTATGCTTTTGAAAATGTACTGCTGTCTATTTAAAAAAGCTTGCTTTAATTTTAAATGCATGACCCAAGACTTTTCTTTAATCCTTGATTCGAATGTACTCTTTATAGAGATACCAACCTACCACTAATATTTTATGTTCTGAAGGAGGGTGTGGGGGAAGGGAACATTGTCGGATGCACATACATTAACAGTGTGGACGTGTATGATGAAATGCAGTGAAGATAGCATAATCTTACATTCCTAAACACCTCAGAAATCAGTGTAAATTTAATAAGCATTGCTTATTAAATTAACAAGCCTTGCTAGATTTTCAGGTGTATTTACCAAACCCAACATTTTTAAGAGTTGCATTACAATTTTAAACAGGTTTCAACATGCAACCAGATGTGAAAATACTTCGCCTACAAGAATCATTTAGTATAGAATTCCAATATCAATTTTCCACTAAAGCCACATAATACAGTAGTATTATTTATTTGGGAAACATGCGGCAGATTTAGGCAGGAAAAACCCACAAAGCTGATTTTATACCAAGTTACAAAAAAACCTGAACATTTTAATACAAAATTCCTGTAATTTTGTATCGTCTTCAACAGGCAGATGGGCTCAATAATTCTGTGGGCTGTAAAAATTAAGTGCTTCTAAGAAATACTATTTTTACCCTTGCAGACAGAATTCTGTCATTATGCCTAGTTATTAACTGAATGTATTGTCTAGTGTTCTGTGGACCATTGTAAATATTTTAAAATTTCCACATAAAATTGTATTAAAGGCTGTGTTCTCTGCACTGGGCAAAAACTAAGAAGTATATTTCACTAAATCCTGTAAGAAGCAAAACCTGAAGTTTATTAAGGGAGGCTTCTGGCTATTGAGGCATTTAACTGGAACAATCACATGGGATGCACTGGGATTTCAAGGTGTTCATTCAAGAGCAACACAAAGGAAACAAAGTCATTACAGGAACCCATATACCTCACATTGAAGGAAGCCCAAATGTTTAGTGTATTCCATACCATGGCTCTTACGTAGTCAACACTTAAAATACATAATCAGGAATTTTTACTATTCAACTAGTACCAACTCTCTTATGCTATTATTCAACAAAAACCCTTTTCTGCACACCAAACGGGTTCCACTCAAATCTAAAAATCCACCACACGGAAATTGTCTTTAACAGCTGCAACAATGGACATAAGAGGGGATCAAACTGCACAGGTATCAAACAGAGGGACCCAAAGACCTGAGTTCGAGACACACAAAGATTTATTGAACTGTATCGGCACAAGATTACAGTACTTTAGGAACAGTTACACGCTACTCATCAGTGGTATTTAGAGAGGTGGGCCATCACAGAAACAGAATGTATGGGAGACGCAATGGGACAGACTGTTCTCATTTGCATCGATCCAGCTTTGGCAGAACTCCATGAATTCTAACCTATCCATTGATACTTTAATAAAATGCAGTGAGCATGCTTTAAATGTCACACGGGGTGGGGGGGTTAAGCCCTAGCTCTTTCAAAAGAAAAAACCACATAAAGTTTTAAGTTTTCTTTTTGAGTAATAGAAAATGGCTCTCAGGCACATGGTTATGACTATGGATAAAAATCTTGATAAGTATGATATATACCAAAATAAATATTCTTTTTCTTTCATGTAAATCCAGTTTCATTCTAAGCATCCCAGTAACTTCACCTTTATAAACAACAGGCAGAAATTTAGCATGGAATAAAATATGAGAAGTTGACTGTTATCCTAACTGTACAAGGCATAAAATTGATAAGCAAAGCCACATCTCTGTTGCTTTCTGATGGACAGGCAAGCACAGAATTAATGCTTATAAATAAGGGACTAGTAAAAAATGCAAAATACAGTATGGACACCTGGAGGTCTTTGTTTCTTATATACCCACCTTTTATAATTTTGAGTGGTTAAGACAAAAATCAGTATTTTTTGGCATTCTATTTAAGGAGCTTTAAGCAATGTTCAACCTTTCTGGTAAGTCATAAAACATCATCTAGAAAGTTTCAGTAAGTGTCTGGAAAACAAGTATTATTATATTCATGTACATTGATGGAAATGGGAATGTGAATGAGATGTGTCCATCTCATTGCAAAGCCTACATCTCCTGGTTTTGCAAAGGGATTTTGACCACGCTGTCAAGAAGCCAACTTACATCTATGGCCAGAGCAGCACTGGCAAAGAAAAAGCATTTTCTAGATTGCTTCAACACATAACTTGTAACGACCAGGTGGTGCCAAACAATGGTAACTCTTTGTGAGTAAATACATACAAATACTATCTGTCAGCTAAAGAGGTAGCTAGTAAAAGTGTAATACGCTTCACTGCCCAAGTGCACAACCAAGAACAGAGAGACCTCAAAAACAAAATAAAAGGGAAGGGAAGAGGCTTGTCGGACCGGAATCCTTTATTTTAGCAAAACAGAGAACAAAACTCCAGTGCTGAAAAGCCTGGTACCGCTTTTAGATGACACCCCTGATCTTGTCAAGAGTTACGCATTTCAGATTCCACTTAAAAATAAAGCCCTAAGCAATCTCAAATCGCAACTCTCGCTGCAAAAAAAAGATTATGAAACAAAACAAAAAAGCCACAAGCTTAGGCTACCCCAACCGCAGACCCTGCGAGGGGAAATCGGGAGATTTAAATGCGTTCGTGCAGGTGGCCTTTTATTACAGAGATCAAGGTAAGGGGAGAGGAATTTAAAACAGAAGCAAGCAAGCCAACAAAAAAACCCCGCACGCCGCCCTCCCCTGCCCTCCCAAGGGGGCCGCGGTTCGGTAGTTTCCAAGTTTTCCCCCGTTTTGCCGCTCCCCCCCATTCCCCAGTTCCCTCCTGCGCGGCGCTCCCGCCGCCCGGCAGCGCCCCGGGGAGGCGGCGAACGACGGGCCTCGGCCCCGGGGGAGCCGGCGGCGGGAGGCAGCGGCCCTGCCCCGGCCGCCGGCACTGCCCCCGGGGCGGCGGCTCCGCGCCTCAGGGCCCGCCTCAGCCCCCCGCTGCCCCCCGGCCGCCAGCGCCGCCATTTGGTCCCGGGCCGCCGCCGCCGCCATTTTCCCGTCTTCTGGGCGGGCGGCGGCGGCGCCGGCCGAGCCCGCCGCCAGACCCGCTGCCAGCCCGGCCCAGCCCAACCCGGCCCGGCCCAGTCCGGCGGCGGCTGAGGCGCGGGGCCGGAGATGGCCGCCTCGCCGCCGCGACCCCCTCAGCCCGCTCCGCTCCGCTCCGCTCCGCCGCCCCTGCCCGGCCGCTCCCGGCCCTGTCAGCCCGCAGGCCCCCGCGCACTTACTTCCTGTTTTGGGTCCGGGCACTTGAGAAACCAGGATGGAGACTCCCAAGTACCAGGATGGAGGCGCCGAGCGGCAGCGAGCGGCGAGCGGGGGAGGCGGAGGCAGCGGCGGGGCGAGGCGGAGGCAGCCCGGCGAGCCCGCCGGAAGGGCCCGCCGCCCCGCCGCCCGCCGCTTCCGCCCCGCCGCGGCGCCACAAAGCGCACGGCGCGGGGTCCGCCGCGGCGGCCGCGCCACACGGCGCGCGGCGCCTCGCCCTTCCTCGCCGCGGGGGAGGCGGGAAGGGCGCCCCGTGCCCGGCCCTGAGGGAGAGCCCCTCTTTCCACCCGCGCCTCCTTCGTGATTTCCTGACGACCCGATAAAAACTGTCAATAAAAATGGGCCTTAAAACGAGAATAAGCAAGCGGCTAGCAGCACGCGTGTTGTCGTGCTCGCCGCCGCGTGGAGCGGGTGCTAGCAGGTGCCCGGACCCTTGGCAAAAAAAAAGTCACCCGCTGAGCCTCCTCGCAGGCAAACCGGGTAGGTCGAGGCGAGAGGGTGAGCGGAATCCCCTGCCCGTGATTCTATGTGTAAAAACCTCATTACACTTTACCACAAAGCCCCTTTTTGGCCGCTTCCCTTATGTGGGAGGCCTCCAGCGGCGTCCTCCCCCAAACCTTGGGAGCTTTAAAATGTGCTCTAGTCCCCTGTAGCCAGCTTTTCCGCAAACCTTCCTCACAGGCTGCAGGCATCCCGAAGCCTCGGGAGACGCTCGCGGAGTCTGTTCGCCAGTCAGGATTCAGTTGTCCTAAACATCTGGTGCCTTTTGATACCTTAAAACCTCAAAAGTGTTGAAGATGCCTGCAGGGGACTGGTCAGCATGAGCAGGGAGCCCTGTGCGATTCTGAAGCAGCACCTGGAGGGAGGCGAGGCAGGACAGATGCCCCATATAGAATCATAGAATCATTTAGGTTGGAAAAGACCTTTAGGATCATCACGTCCAACCGTTAACCTAACACTGCCAAGTCCACCACCAAACCACATCCCTGAGCACCACATCTACACGCCTTTTAAATACCTCCAGCGATGGTGACTCAACCACTTCCCTGGGCAGCCTGTTCCAGTGCTTGACAATGCTTTCCACGAAGAAATTTTTTCTAATATCCAATCTAAACCTGCCCTGGTAAAACCTGAGGCTGTTTCCTTGAGTCCTATCACTTGTTACTTGGGGGAAGAAACCAACCCCCACCTCACTACAACCTCCTTTCAGGTAGTTGTAGAGAGCAATAAGGTCTCCTCTCAGCCTCCTTTTCTCCAGGCTAAACAAGCCCAGTTCTAAACAACCCCTATAGTCTAGGATATCTCAGATGGGGCTAGATGGCTATGGTTGGGCAGCTGCGTTGTGCACATACGGTTTTGGGTTGCTCTGTTTGCTCTGAGCATGCTTTGAGATGCTGGGGCAAACAGGGTCTTCCCTATATGGCTATTCCCAAGGAGTTTCTGTGGAAGGGGGAACAGCAAAGCTTCGTTTCACTGTCTCTTATTCTAGATTAAAACATAGTCATGAACAAAACCTGTGGATTTGTATCTGTAAAACAAAGGTTTGTAGCTGGGATGTGGAAACAGCGGGGCTAAGACTCAGAATTGTAATGGGGAGACAAGGCAGGGTAGGGAGGAGACATTGCACATAAAATTATGGTAGTGAAAGAATGGAGATGAAATGCATGGCTGGGATAAGGAGCTGAAAGCAGAATTTATAGCATCTGTTTTGTTTAAAGCACACTTAAATTAACTCTGGTGTCAGTGTACTTGGTCTTTCTGGACGTCAAACCTCAGGGATCTCCAATTCCATGTCCAGTAGTTGACTTCTAGGGTAAAGTTTGTTTTAAGTGCCCACTGCCCTTAGGCACTCCTTGGCCAAAGTAGACGTACAATTTGTTTTTCCAGGGTGGCATACAGCTGTTGGATTCCCCAGCCCATGATCTCTTGCAGTTCCCGGTTTTTTTTTCCCCAATTTTTGCAGCAAATGAAGCAGGGACCCAACATTTGCCTTTTTTGAAGTACATCTCTGCTCTGCCTTTTTTTTTTCTTTCAAGACAGCTGTGGTCTTGCTTTAAAAATAACAAGATATCATTTAGTTGAGCTGTACCAAAATGCTTAACCAGGAGGCTGAGTTCAGACTGTGCAGGAGGCAATAATTTTGACATTTCATATATATCTTCACCATGTGAAAATTTCTAGAAAGATCTCATGTAGTAAGCGGCAAACATGAAGAGGACTCCTTCCATACCATGCTTATTTTGTCCATATGTTGTCCCCTCAGTATGAGCATTTTTCATGCTGGGTATAAAGTTTTTCTCCTTACTCTCTTTTTATCGTATTTATCTGGATGTACCTTGTAGAAAACAACATTTTAACTGCAAAATCTGTACCTGCTTTATTCTGGGATGTGTTGTAGTGAGATAAGATGATGATAAGTCATCGCTGCCAGATCATGTGGCAGCACGTTGTGGACTGGGGCACTGGGAACCGTACGCTACCGTCCTGCACTTTAGTCACGGATATGCAAGACTTTTTGCACAGTTTTGGGATCATGACCCCTGTGTGTGCCCCATTCGCTGTTTGTGCAGTGGAAATAATATCACTTTCCTCACAGATACATGATATAACCACTCTCAGGAACATTTACTTTATCTCAAATTCAAGATACACATAGAAAAAGCGATGACTGGTGTTCTCTGATGTTTCAAGAACAGGGTAAAATCTTACTCCGTTAACGGACTCTTGTTCTGCAAAGCAAATGATATTCGTGGATCCTGAGTTGTCTCGTGTTCAGGGGACAATTACATGTGTATATACCTACTTAAGTTGATGAAAGAATCAAACACAGACCTAGCAATCCCGTTTTTTAGGTAGCAGTTATTTTTTTACCCATCCATCCAGTTTTATTCCAGAGGACCTATGTTCCTGGTAGCCACCAGGTGTCTCTACTGCAATGTGCTCTGGACCCACGAGTTGCGTCTCAGAGATGGAACTTTTGTCCCTTTGCTGCGATGAAGTTAAAGCTAAATTAGCATTGCTCTGTAGGTACAGTACGCTCACTCATCAGGCATTAGGGGAAAAGTGAGACTGTGGCACTGCTTGATAAGAATGTGAGGTGGAGGATCATCAACATGCTGATGGCTCACCAAGGTGCTCACTAAATCCTGAAGGCAAAGCATAAACTCTTAATAATCCTAAATCTGATTACATGGACGGTGACAGGAGGTGTAGAAGACTGAAAGCTTGGTATAGATCATTTTTCTTAATGGAAGGAAAAAGTTTTATTCTGCAAGATTCAAGAGAAGAAAAGCAAAAAGTAGAAGCTAGAGAAGACCTTTAATTATATGTATTAAACACTGAGAGGTGGGCAGGGTGGATGATGTACAAGATGACAAGCGGTGTGGCTGGTTTGCTTTTGAACTGACCTGTAAGAGTGTGTATGGTGTAAATATGAAGTAGGTGACAGAGAGGAATTCTAATCAATATTGGAAGCCCTGAAGCAGATTTTGATGTAGCTGTAAGAGAAAATCATAGATATTGGTTATATTACATTACCAAATCCATGGGCTGGGGTATGAATGCATCGCTTACTGCCTTCTGCCTCTCAGGTTAGGGAGACTGGCATGCCTGGTGATGTGCAGCTAAGGGCCAGGGCGTACGAAAGGCTGGCGGAGCAGTTGCAGGGATGAGCGGGTAGCACAGATGAACTGACACAGGGATCTCTCTGATGTCAAGTCAGAGCAATTAGCAGAGGTGCAGGAGATATTTTGCACAACTCTTGTTATTTCTGTCTTTTTCTCTCATGTTAACTGGGTGGGATCAGCATACCTAAAACATATGTAAATTGCTTTAAACACTGAAGTCCTGCAGATCCCAGAGGGCAGTCCAGACTGCTTACACTTCAGATCAACCTAGCCTCTTAGGGCACCAGTGTCTGGGAAGTCCTTTAGGGCTCCTAACTTTAGTTTCCCAGGGATATGTGAAGTATTTTTGTTCTGAGACAAACAGCCACCTCCCATCCTCAGCTCCACTGAGATGCACTTTCAGGCAAACTTTCGGGGTGAAGCTGCTCCTTTCCTGTGGTGTAGAGAGCACCAGCATCCCAATAGGTAAGCCCTCTCTTGCAGTAGACAGGTACAGGACCATTCCCTGGAGCTTCAGAGGACTTAGCTGTTTGAAGGATTTAGAGGAGTTTTTACTTTATTTAATTTACTACCAGTTAGCACCAACTTCTGATCACTGATTCGGATATCAGAAAAGAACATAAACTGTCTTTATCTCAACCCACATGTTTCCTCACTTTTACATGTCCGATTCTCTCCCCAATCCCACTGGGGTGGGGGGAGTGAGCGAGCGGCTGTGCAGGGCTTAGTTGCTGGCTGGGGCTAAACCATGACAGTCACCTTACCAAATGCACTGGGATGGCCTAAGCGTAAACCCACCGGGCATCTAAGGGAAGTTGAGTCTGCAAAAGGGGGAGAAAATGTGTTTACTTAAGAGTTTGATTGTTTATGTTCTTTTTTGATACCCAAATCAGTGTTTACACTAGTCAAGGACTTTTTCAGCTTCCCATGCTCTGCCAGGTGCACAAGAGGCCGGGAGGGGACACAGCCGGGACAGCTGACCCCAGCTGACCCAAGGGATGTCCCACACCGTATGACGTCATGCTCAGCATATAAAGCTGGGGGAAGAAGAAGGAAGGGGGGAGATGTTTGGGGTTATGGCATTTGTCTTCCCAAGTAACCGTTACATGTGATGGAGCCCTGCTTTCCTGGAGATGGCTGAACACCTGCCTGCCCATGGGAAGGAGTGAATGAATTCCGTGTTTTGCTTTGCTTGTGTGCACGGCTTTCGCTGTTTCTCCTTTCGCCTGTCTCTTTACCTGTATCATCTTCTTTTGTGCCTGCCTTTCTGCCTTAAATCTGCCTGAGCAGGGGGTCCACACACTCCCATGACCGGCTGGTGTTTTGGTACACAGTGGCTCATTTACAGTTGTTTCAGAGCCAGCTGGAGCACCTATGAGTGGCCCAGTGCAGGCCATAGCCTCCTCCCATGCAGGGCACCTGCAGACCCCGGCTGCTTAAACCCTGCCCCATTGTGGCTCCTGCTTCTGAGGCAAGATGGCTTTCCACTCCCTATGCTGCAGAAAAGATGGGGATCTCAAGGGTTTTGACTTCTGGAAGTTCATGTTATGAATGAAATGATTAAATGCAGAAGGAACTACTAATTTCAGTGGACTAGATCTTAGCAGGGAGGTCTTTGATTGTATGACTCTGCACTGGCAGCAGAAGGAGCTTTTGTGCTCACAGAGGAATGGTCCTTCTCCTTTGTCTTGGTATGTAAGATGAGCCTTGCTTAATGCAGTCTGGTGCACTGGTCCAAGTTCAGACCCTGGACTGGTTTACAGTTCTTGTCTATGGTTTAATGGAAAGATGCTGTCACAAATTGTGCCTTTTTCCCCAGTTCATTGCAATGCACAGCTCTGGAGGTTCTCCTCATTTGGCTGCGTGTATCTGTCGTGCCCATTTAGCTTGAGACGCTCCCTCTGTTGCTTTGGCTGGTAGAGCTGAACCACTGATTTGACCCACCAAATGTCCACTGCTGTAACTCCATCCATTCCTAGTCACACTGACAGGTGTTGGGGTGCTGAGCAGCAGTTTGGGGTTCACATGCCAAAAATGCATCTTCATGTCAGTCATAAAAATTTTCCTCCAAGCAAAAGGCAAGTCCACAGAGAACTCCAGCAGAGCTGGACTATCTCTTGCAGATTATCCCCTGACTAAGGCTTTGTGTGTGGGTTTCTCCATCCTTTCCCAAGAAACTGTATCTTGCTGTTGCAGACACAGAGACATTACTCTCTAAGACAGGGAATTTCTGAGCGGAGGTAATAGTTGGCACAACCTGGAGGGAACAAACCCAGAGGGAGAGACACCTCTCCTCACTGCATAGTCCTGCAAACAGTCTGATTCCTGTTTGTTTATGAGATTTTTCATATTTACATAGATTTCTATCTGTATAGATATGTATCTAATTACATATGGGTATAGCAAAGATATTAATTACTTATTTATAGGAAAAATATATTTTTATATATAAACAATCTAGTATTTATACAACACTTGTTCATTTATATGCTCACAGTTTTGTAGGTGCTGACTATGGAGGATTGTTCAGGCTCTGAAGAGCTGCCATGAAAGGGAGAGATGCCAGAGAAAGAGTAACAGAGCATGGTGTGAGCTTGTGTGGCTTCTCCACTGCAGAGTGAATCTCCTGTGAGAAAAATTATTACCTTGGGGCTTGGCCTAGGAAGAATCCTATAGAGAGCGTTCACTCATTTTGAGACCTTGTCTCTGGTGGCAATCTCATATATTTCCTCACTTGCACCTGAGTGAGGCTGTAATGGACTGATCCACCGTAAAAGCCTCTGGTGATAACGTTTTGAACGCCTGCTGTGTCACTTACCCTCTGTCAGAGTCCTGGAAAATATTAGAGAATGTCAATGTATTCAGGAGCCTCGATACACAGTCTGTGGAGCTGGGAAGGAGGGCATTTTCCTTTCTTTTTTTCCTGAAACCTCCACTGAGACACCTAAATTACAATCACAGTCAGCCTAGGCTGCATGAGCAAGCACACTTACCACCTGGGTTGCCATCTAGCGGTGCCCAGCTCTCCCCACAGACTGGGGCCATAGCAGTAGCTATCCCACTGAACCTAACCCAAGACTAGCAATGTTTGTGTTGATACAGCTAAATAATAAGAAGAAAAAGGAACAGCATCCCAGAGAGAGTGAGAAGAGGGCAAGCTGCCATCAAGGTCGACATGGGTCTGAGCTGCCAGTGGCATTGGGATGATGCGTTCTTCCTACTATTGAGTATAGCTGGAAGGGAGCTGTGCAATTCACAATATCCATAAAGGATGTGGTGGCAGGAGGGGATATCCTGGAGAACAGGAAGGCGGGACTGGTTTCTGTAAGATGGGTGTATGGACAGTAGAAGAGGAGAAGGAACGAGGCTTCACAGAATCACTGGCAGAAGAGAAGGGAGAGAAAAGGACAGAGCAGATGGGAGGAGCAGATGGATCCCAGTTGGGAAGCGACTCACTGTGTGCCACCGAAATCAAAGGCGCCGATGGCAGGGGGCGGCAAAATTTAGTTCTTGCTGTAGGAGGGACAGACAAAAGTGGACAGGTGCTTTCTGCATGGCATCATACGCAGATTGTGTGCAGGGGCTCTGGGTGGGCAGGGGAGCAGCAGCTGTGTAGGGGAGGGAGGGGCAACACGAGGGACAAGAGCTCGTTCCTTGGCCTGTGTCACCCATAACGTTCTAGTAATTGGAGCTGTATGGTCATGGTCTTGAAGTCTCAGAGGAGCTGGAGGAGGAGAGTGATGTATTCCACACTGGAAAAATGTGTCCTATTTTGGAGCTGCAGGTTGATTTAGCTCTCATGTAGGTTCAGTTTTTTGGCAGTGTTTGCCAAATGCTGGTTACCATGAAAGCAATGACAAAGCTCCCGTGCATTTGAAGGTGGACAAAGTGTTGTCTTGAGGCAAAATGTACCATTTATCATGTAATTCTACTCTCTGCTGGCAGATGGTGCTGCAATATATCCAGGAACTGGGAACCAGGTTCTACAACTCAGAGGGGATGTCAGCAAGCAGCATCTACTATCTATTTTCATTCTGGTTTGTTCCTAAATTTGTTTTACTATGAAATGAAATTTTTCTCCTCTTTGTTGTTCTGTTTCCAATTTTGACTATCCAAGCCGGTTTTATTTTTGTCTCTTTGGATTAGCATGGAGCTGGCAGGCAGAACTCAACTCCAAACCCAAATCTTTCCATTGAAAGAAAAGCTATTCATGGCATTATTCCCCTCAATGTAGGATTTTCTTGTGTTTACAAAACCTGCTTTTGGGCCCATGTTGGTCTTGCAGCCTCCTTTTAATAGTAGTCTGGAGTTTCTGTCAGTAGATACACCAGAGACACAACCTAAACAACCTTTCATGGTCACTTCTTCCCCAGTTTTTAATGTTTCTGTTTTATCTTACTTGCTTGATACTGTGACCCACTGCTGATTGTTTTTCTTGCAACGTACAGTGTGGTTAAAGGTTTCTCTCAGTGGTTCCTTTCTGGGAAACAACCAAAACCAACCTCAGACCATTTTCTATTGAAAAAAAGAATATTTGGAGGAATTAGTGAAGGGTGGGTTCAGCCTATTTAATCTCTAAATTTAAAGGTCTAAAAAGCTGCCAAAAAATCAGTGATAGACCTCATCTGCTTTCTAGAACTGTTGTCTAACTCTTCATGTCTCCTTGCTTTGCCTGAGAGGTCCCTGGAGCCCTGCACCCATATTCCTTGAGAGCAGCTGAAAATGCTAGAAAATGAAGACCAGAAGCACCAAGAAAAAGACCTTATTCCAGCAGCCAGCACACTTGGAGCTGAACAAGGATTTCTGTCACTGGCCTCAGATTTCTCTAGTGAGGGTGTAATGTAAAAGTCCTACACACTCCAGGGAGCTGGGTGTCAGACCCCTGTTTTGTCCTGCCCAGGTGAGCGTGAGGCTTCCTACCCTGGGCTTATTGTCAGGCTCTGTGTAAGAAGAGAGAGAGCAGCCCACCATCTCTTCCAGAATGCAACTTGACTGAAATTATCTGGGTTAAGAAAAATGTCCAAAATAGGTATTTTTTGTTGTTTTTCTGCTTTGCCCTGGATCTTTGCAGTGACCCAGTTTTCAGCACAAACCCACAAAGCTGTTACAAAGCCACAGGAGAGCGCTGCAGGACATGTGAGCAGAACTGGTTGCAGGAGGAGTACCTTAGAAACCTCTTTAGATGGCTTCACTGTTGAGGAGAACATGCCCATGGACCCATGCCCCATTTTGAGAAGGAGCCTGGACACAAGCCTGCCAGCTTTCAGGACAGGTTGTGCCAGCAGCTCTCATGCAAAAAGAAGTGAGCACCTGTGCTCCTCTCACGTTCTTCCTTTTAATAACAAACCGGTCCTTTAGAGACCTGTTCTGAGGTGATGGCCAGATGGACAGATCCTCTTAGGTTGTAGGTGCCTAACGCTTCCTGTGGATGCTTCACACTCAAGAAGAAGAGACAGAGATCATCCTCCAGACATGTCCAGAGGCACTTTTCTCTCCTGTCGTTTTGAGAAACGTCTGCATTTACATCGGAAGGACCAAGGAGAAGCCTCTGAAGTATAAGCATATCTGGGCCTCAGGTAGTAGTTTTCAAAGTCAACAATTCATAAATAACATCAGTAACATCAGTCCAATCCTTCATGACCGAGTTCTTCAGATGCATTTATCTTGCTGATTGCAATTCCACCTGAAGTCACAAAGAATGGAGGATTCTGAGTGCAAGATTGTGCCCAGTTTCAGTGGTGATTCGGAGTGCCCATGTCGCTCGTCTTGGATTCTCTCATAAGTTCAGAGCAAGGCTCAGGCATGCCAAGTGCTCTATAGAGTGGACTTCTGTGCCCCTATGCTGATGCACTGATGTCAGAGAGGTTGAGTACGAGTACAATAAGTTTGTCTCTTGGAAAATTCATTGCAGGGTAGAGCTTGAAATCCGAGCCACAATCGATCTATTTTTTCCTATGCGATATGTGCAAAAACTGGTGAGAATAATCCTCAGAAGCAATCAAAGCAGTAATTCAAATTTGGCAGTTTACAGGGCAGTGGCCAGGATAACACTATCCATTTCCAGAAGTGACAGAGTGATATGTTTCTGGACCTTAAACAGGCCTGTGTTTCCATGCAATTTAGCAGAAATATATTCTGCATTCTAAACTGATTTCTTAGGCTAGAGAAAAAGTGACTAAATGAGCTGATAATACTACCTGGCAGCTGTCAAACGACTTTTTGCTGTCTAGAGAGAAAATGGAAGAACATATGTCCTGAACTCCTGCTACTTAAGTGAGAGGATGAAAGAAATAGAAGGGGTTTAAGTTGGAAATGAGATCATGCATTATGCCCTTTGGACAGCATGTAATCTGGCTAATAGCATCAAGGAGCTATATAAATAACTTCATTAAAATGAACTTGTTTCAAATGAGCTAAATAAATCAGACTCATTTGTCAAAGAGCTGGGATGAAATAATCAGGTTAATTTAAAGCTGCTCATTGGGGGCATGATTCCTGAATTTGTTCCACCAGTGAAATTGGTACCTTTAGGCACCAATGGGAGCCCTGAGCCCAACATGAAAATGCAGACTGGGCTTCCACATCTGCATTTTCAGGAGCTCCTCTCTTGAGTCTGTAGCACATTCTCCAGAATCCCACAGCTGAAATTGTATGTTCCAGGGCATATAAAGGGTGGTTCAAGACCCACGAGATCTAAATCCTTCGCTGGTGGTTGTGAGTGGTTCAGCCCCTTAGTCTGCACTCTGCTGTCTGCTCTCTGCCTCCAGGTTAAAGGTGAAATGAATTTTCTGGAAAACTGATTGCTTTTGGTACCTATCGCTGCTTGGTGGGAGGACTACATGATGGAACAGGTCGTTTCCCCACACTTAATTCAATGCTTTGTGCCTAAATTTTCCCTTTCTTCATTAAGCCATTTGCTTTAGCAGTTTCTGCAGAAGTCAGAAGGATAAATCCAGTTCTTCAGGCTACATATGGACTTGCTCCTCCATGGTCCCTACAACCCTTACCTTTCTAGGGATGAGTAATTACCTGCTGTAAACCCACTCCACTGCAGTGGAGCCAGTCGAGCTGTGCAGATTTAGACCAACTAAGGATGTGACTCTGTAGAGAGTGAATGAGTATGAAGATTGTCCTGTCCAGATGGAGGCTATCTGTCTGTCTGTCTTTTCTGGTTTAATGCAAACCTCAATTACGAGTTGCTTGGATTGTGCTCCGATGGAGCAGGAACTGCCCATATATCATCGTCATGCATTGTACATCCTGCCTTTACCATATAACCAGTTTTCCTCTCTGCTGCATTTTGGATAGTTTTCTTCTACATAGTGGAGGGAAAGGATGAGGACATGGGTCTCACAGAAAATGAGTTTACAGTCAGCATTTACAGACAGCCACATTTAAAACAAAGGAGTGAGAAATTGATTCTTCACATTTATATCTGCCAAGATCAGAGTTGGGAGTATGGCATGTTGTCCTCTTATGCAACAAATCTGCCCTGAAGCGTCTGTAGCTGACAGCTATGGGTTTATCAAATGAGAAACTGGACCATGAATTCAACTTTTAGCAATAAAAAGCCTTTCAGGTTTTTAATACATCTCGGTCCTGCCATTTGGTTGTGCTCCAGCAATGATCCCCCAGCTCAAGTAAAGGGTTGTGCAAGTGAGTTCAGGCTGCAAGAGAAATGCCTCGTTCCTGGGGCGCTGATTTATCCAGCTTGGTTGCTGATAGCAAACTCTGGGCTACTCTAGCCCTGTGAGATGAAAACAACTGTAGGGATCTGTTCACCAAAGGGATGGGGGATACTCCAGCCTCACTCCCTCCTACTATCTTGACCAGCTAGGTAAGATACTGCCTGAGGACTGTCCTAATCATGGTTATCCTCTAGTTCCCAGCCTGGTCTGTACCTGTAGACGGGTACATAGCTGTGCTTCCCTGTGGAGCACTCTGACCCCATAGGGTTTGGTGTGTTGTTTTTTAAGCTCAGTGATATATGTTTTTAGCAATTTGGGAGCTCATGTGGTTATGGTGAAAGGTGTGCAGTCACCACCCACCTCTCAGGCAAAGAGCTGCAGGACTCAGCTCACAACCAGCTCAAAAACGGATTGAAGTAATAAATCCTAGACTTTATTATCAGGATTTTTCCACTGGCTGAGATTCCCTTTCTCCTCCCGAGTCCGAGTTAGAGGGCAGCTTTCTTATCTGGTAGGCATTAAGAAACATGTCAGCTCACCTAGGGCTAACACAGCTGCAGCGTTCATGCAAGTCTCATTGGTATCAAATAGCAACCATATGTGTGGGGCCAGAGGTTATACTGCTGCGGTGTGTTTGATGTGATGCAGAATGATGTGCTAATCCATTAGTAAATGTCAGCATGCTGTCTGCAGTGGAAATCAAATCACATCCAAGCAGAAAACTTTGCTTCAAGTATGAAAATGATTTGTGTTATTATGAGTTTCTTCATTACAATAATTTTGAAGGCAGCAGTTTCTTTCTGTAGGACTGGAACACGTTATTGTCTCACTTTTATGAGCAGAAAGGAGTGATCCTCTTAGGGATTTAGGGATTTGAATGCATCTGGAAGATCTTTTCGTTATGTGGCTTTTTTTTTTTTTTTTAATGCCAGGTGGGTCATATCCTCCTGATTTGTACTGCTGTAGATTGGGATTTATCCCACTTGGCTGATTCTTGTCAGAATCTGTCCAGTATTTTTCAGCAGATTTTCGGTTTAAACTGGTGGAGTTAGCCAGTAGGACCATTTTTACTAGTGAAGAGAGAAGGATTTGCATTTCAGATATCAGACTTACTCCTTCAACTCATTTGTAAAAGCTTTATAACCATCTTGAGCCAACCAGAATTAAAATAAAGCAGAAAATATTACACTCGCAAACATATGGCTGGTTTCCTCTATTGTAGCAGTGACTGCTATACTGAACCTGCATGCTGGTTCCCGTTATAATTTCTCTTTTCATCTGCTCACTTGTTTTTGAGATGAATTTGTTCTCAAATTAAATCAGCACAAAGCTTTAACTATGGTGTGCGGTTGCTGGCAGGGCACCTTGCAACTTGTCATCTGGAAGGGGCAGGACAGAGGAGAAGGAGATGCTGGTGATGGCAGAGGTCACTCGGTGACAACAAGAAATTTGGAAGGGACATTTCAGCTAGAAGCAGAATCTGTATTTCCATCTCCTTCTCTCAGTAAATCCAAAATGTTTCTGGAAGTCAGAAACGCAGCCTTTTCAAACATTGATAACAAGGCAAAGCTACTGGCAGAAAATGAGGCATTATATCATTAAAAAACCAGTTTTAGCCATCAATCTAATGAACAGTGAAAGGACACGTGGCCTGCCTCTAACAGGTGATTCTGAGTTATCTGTGCAGGAAATTCTTTTTTATCTCTGCAGCTGATGAGGCATATTGCTGGTGACCAGAAAAATCTATGTTCAGGGGAAAAATGGCATCTCTGCTTACAGGACTGACAAAAAGAAAAAGGAATTACAAAATCACTTTTTTTTTTCCCCTCAGATGAACAATATGCCAATTATTCTGTCATCAATCAGCTACTTTGGAAAGAAAGTCTAAAGTCATCAATGTTAAAATCATAGTCTTGAGATCCACTTTTTGCATGTTCTTCCCTTTAAGACAATGTGAGCATCCATAAGAGCACGAGGAAATGTGCATTCAACGTCTGCAGGATCTGCACCTTTTTCAGCGCAGTCCTGCTGAGAAATTAAAAATATCAGCCCTCAGGAGTCCCAATGTGTAAATACTTACATATATTTGTAACTTCAATCATGACTAGTTCTATGAGTTTACATCAGGAACATACATGTTGGGAGCCAATGCTATACATTTTTTTAAATTGATATTTGGGTATTTAGGGCCTTTTTCAGAATGGCTGAAATCCAGGGAGTCATAGAATTTAAAGAGCCTCAATTTGAGGTCCTTGCATAAGTATTGCAAATCCCTTTTAGACTTTTTTTTGCACATGCCCTGCTGAGAAATACTGTCAGCTATGACAAATAGAGATATTTGCCATCAGAAATATTGACAGCTATGGCAAACAGCCCTATGATTAGAAAGCCTCACAACTCCTAATTCTTTGGGAAAAAAAAAACAGTTCTGGTGACATTTATGAAAAAAATCTTGATAAATACCCAAACCGAATGCATGGTTGAAAGAATGTCAGTTGTAACATCAGCCTTTTCAGGTATTTCATAGCACCTCAGCCCTCTTGAAAAGATAGCTTTTAATAATTCACATATCCCTGTAGTGTGTATTAGATGTCACATACAGTTGTGAAGAGTAAATGGGAAAATACGGAAACAAAGCCAAGGGAAGTACATTTCAATTGACAGTAAATATTGAAGTTTTTTATTCAATAAATGAACAAATAAATACTGTTGATATACTTGCAGTGATGTGGCTGAAATCTGTGATTTAATTGTTTTGTTTTTTTTTTCTTTTTTCCTTTTCTGTACTGTGCCTTTAATCTCAGAGCTGTTTGCTGCCTGCTGCGGCAGCAGCTGTGAGTCAGCCCAGTTAGTCTTTCAGGTCTAATGCAGGATGCTGCACACCTGAGTCCTGGCTTTTTCCTCTGTCTTTCCCTTTGTTATGATGATTAGGCCATAGAAGCCCTTCTAATTGACATTAGAGAGGATCTAGCCTTTTATATGCTGCTCTTTCAGGCTGATGGAATTGCCTTAGCTCTAAGACACTGTTCATTGGTAGCAAGAAAGTCAGACGCCAGCACTAAAAAGTAGGCTTCAGGTGCAGATTTCCAATATGCTCCAAACTTGGCTCTGAATATTTCCTGAATTTGAAGCTGCTCGCATCTGCAGTCAATGCTGAGAGGCAGCAAAGACCACTTGTAGAGATTATATCTACATCCAGCCTTCTCCCAAGTTTGGTAGCATCCAGATCAAGGGATTTGGATGTGGACCCCTGTCTAAATTTAGTAGGAGCAGATATTTTCCATGAGTTCCATGTGAAATTGTGTGAAGTCCCTCTCGCTCTGTGACCTTCATGGAGTCTGCCAGTCAAGTTCAGGTTTTTCCTATGCAGCTATTTTTTTAACCTCGCAGTGTGTAATAGCTCCATTATGTGCACAAAAAGCTGAGAGAGATGTGAAAATAGCACTGAAGAAGTGACAAAAGCATGACGTATTTTGCCATAAATTATTTCTATGCAACTTCATTAAATTGCTTAGGGTCAAAAAATTGCAAAGAGAATTAACTTGTTGGTAAATTAACAAAAATATCTATGTTGTTCTTTGGCAATAGGAAAAAGGTGAGTCAAGACCTAGCGTGTTTATCACAAGGAGAAAAAAACCCTGAAAAAACATTTCACCAACAGCGCAATAGCATATATGAGAGACAGACAGATTTCTTTAGAAATGTCTCTGTTTTCTGTTTGCTCATTGCAGGTAATCATTACCTTTTGACCTGGACAGCTCTGTGCAAATTCATTTCATCCTGCATCTGTATACAGGAAAACCCTCACTACGGTAAATACATGGAAAGAAGCGTGGTATAGTGGCAGGGTCACACACAGAGCAGGGAGCCAGGGGTTCTGTCTCCTCACTTTGCTTCTGTGTTGCTGCTTAACCTTGCATAAAGCACTTATGCCTTGTCATGGTCGAAAACTAGAACTACTCAATTTTTGATTTACCCTTTTTCAAAAAATAAGGTTTTAAAAAAAAAAGTTGGTGGTAAAACCATTATTGGTGACAATATTTGGATTTGATCACCAAAAAAAAAAAAAAAAAGTTTTAAGCTTTATTTTCAGTAAGAAAACCCTAAACAAAAGTAGCCTTAAAAAATTTATTTTCCTTTCTCTAAGAAGGCGTCTGAGAAGTCTGAGCTGTCCTTTTAAAATACATTCGCCTTTGGGGCATTGTCTGTAACACAGCTGTTCTCATGGTGTGACATACCCCAGTTTGGACTCCTGTATAGGTTTTCACAGTTTCATAACATGGTTATAGCAGAGTTTAGTTTCACTCAGGACCAATTTTAAATGCCAGTCTGAGCACTGTCATATTCTAGTGTGTTTTAGCACCTCTTTCCCTCTCATCATTGTGAGCCTGGCAGGTTTTCCATTTTTTTTGACAAGGAGAACATTATTTACTGCCTCAAAATGCCATCAAGTTTGATTAACATTGATGCAATATCCCCAAACTACATAATTAGCAAATACTATTTGTATTAATTTTTTTCTTGAATTTGAAATTGCCTTTTTAATTTTGCCTTCTAACATGGCCCCTGAGATAGCCATTGCCAGTTTGAGATCATTTTCAGGGCTGAATGACGTGGGTTACTGTGTGGAGGTTGTATGGCTGTTCAACCATTCGCCCATCACAATCTGGGAACCACAGTACTCATTAGATCACGGGAAGCTGGAGAAAAGCTCCTTTACCTCCATCTGTCTTTGCCTCTTAGTTTCAGAAGTAAAATTTCCCTGTGGCAGAGACAGGACAAAAATGATAGCTGGAGGAGTAGGTATGTGACTGTAGCAGGCTTGAATCCTGACCCAGGGCGGTGACCCAGACCTCAGCCTACCCCCTGAATACCCCAGGCACCATGGCTGTTGGTTCCCTGGCATGATTCTTAGTTTCTCCTGTGAGATCTTCTACACTTCGTCTAACCAATTAAATAATCTTTGGGTCAGTCAGAGATTTCTCTGCCTCAGAAGTAGCTGGTTTCAAGGTGGTTTGGACTCTGAGGTACATTACCCCAGCCCAAGTGAATACATTTAATACAAAGGTCTTGGCTATTGCGATTTTTTTTTTCCTCTACCTTTTCACAAATGAGCTTGCTCTACAGTGCAGAAAGCAAGCTGACAGTAGACCTCAAAAGTCATGTGATGGAAAAAAATATTTCCTGGCCATCTGTGTTCAGGTTACTGCGCTGGTGAACAAAGAAAGAAATAATGGGATAAATTGTTTATAGAGCTATTAGGACAATTATGGGATTTTTTTCTTGTGATAAGCATGAAATCTGATTATTATAACTTACAGCTTATCTGAGGGCTAATACTTCTCATAGGAGCTGTGAGTCTGGATCGGTATCAACATCCGTGTGGCTCAGCATCCTGCCTCTGGCGTGTCTGCACAGCTGCATCCGAAATCTCACGCAAGCAGATGGGGAAGAAACCAGCTCCAGTAATGACCTCACCAAGACTGACCTTCCCTGGGTTGTGACCTGCTATGGATGAATATCCTCAGTATCTGTGTAACTGCTGAATCTCTTCCCTAATCATCAATGCTTGGATAGCAGTGTGAGTTCTTCTGTTTATTTCCAGGGGCTCTGCACATGCTAGTGATGAAGGATGAAAAATTATCTATTACTGTTACAACTGCTTCCAGAGATCTAAAGTGTCAAAGCCAAGACCAGAACCCCCTTGTGTGACCCACCACACAAAGAAAGAATAAAAAGATGTTTTTGCTCCAGACAGTTTACAATCTGTTTATTAGAGAAGAGATTGCAGGCGGGTGCAAATCAACAGATTGAGGAATGTTATGAAACAAGGAGTTTGGTCAGAAGGATCGGCAGCAATTTCAGTCTCCCATGTGCCTTTTCATTGCAGGTTTGTTTGGAGGCACCACTCCTGTACATGCTAGGAACTGAGGGACTACTGGGGTAGGGGAGACTTGTCTGCTCACAGAATCTAATGTTTTTTCATGGACTAAGCTTTCATTTTGTTTGTCATTTTGAACCAAACCGTGTTGTTGAAAAGCAAGACTTAACCTTTGCTCTCGCTTTATTAGCATCCACAGTTCCAGCCTGTTGTTTGTGACCATTACCTGAATTTCATATTTGTTGAGCCAGCTGCTGTTTGCTTTGGCTCTTGTTTGATCTTTTTCTGTTATAGTTGCATTGGAGGTTTTATCGACTTCCCCTTTCCACAGTGCTCGGAGAGAGGGGCAGAGAGAAAGAATTTCTTGACTTATAAAGGCGATGTAGGCAAACAGTCACCATAACATACAGTAACCAATATGCTGAAAACAACCTTTGTTGGCAGGTTTCTTGTTCTCCCCATCAAGCCTTTTGCTCCTGGCGG
The DNA here is from genome assembly GCA_031468815.1 of Morus bassanus. Taxonomy (NCBI): domain Eukaryota; kingdom Metazoa; phylum Chordata; class Aves; order Suliformes; family Sulidae; genus Morus; species Morus bassanus. The sequence continues at coordinate 76,849,603 of CM062571.1, read as the reverse complement.
GGTGAATGCTGTGCTGAGTATCATCTTCTGCTCAATGAGAGTTTATGAATTAGATTTTGAGGCCTCATGTGCCTGTTGTTAGTGGTATCATTTTGCATTCACAACTACTCTCAGCAGTGTCACAGAATCAGGTTTTAGCTACAAAGGTCCGTTGTTGCCTCTAATTCACTCACCTCTTGCATAGCACAAACCTCCGAATCCCACTTAGTAATTTCTGCACAGAGAGGGAAATTCTGTTTCAGCTGTAGCAGAGCTCTCAGAATAATATCTGGCCATGATTTAAAGATTTCTAGTAATATACAACCCACACAGCCCTATACATGTTGTTCCATGACTTACCTTTCCTGTCACCTTTTTATGCCTTATCATACTTAAATGTGAAATTATTTAGCATTGCTTCCAGCTGGAGCTGATTTTCACTATGTCTTTTCTGGGGGAAGGAACCACCTAGAATCCAAAATACGTTTCTCATACAGGCTGTGAACAAGGCACCTGTGAATAAAGCACCCTTTAACCTTCCCTGAATAAATGGAGGAAAAGGGGTATCTTTTCCTTCTTGCTTTGAGCCATGATTTCCAGACTTATTTAGATTAATTAAATGTCTAATTTTTTTCAATTGCAGATAGGATTGGGGGTCTTAGGTGCCTGCATTTTGGTTCCACCATTGCACTACTTCAGAAAATATCTGTCTATGGCTGAGCTGACAGTCTCACCCTATAGTCTGTGGAAAGGTACAAACCATTACACATACATCTTTTATAGCCATGAAGAATCGGGGACACCTAGCACTGCAGCTCCCATGCATTGAATGAATGAAGTGGTTATCATCTTGATTAAGGAAGTAATCTCCACGCTGAATCAGAATTAACTTGAAGAGCTGTGATTTCAGGAGGTGCAGAAAGCCACTTCCTTTTTTATTAGAGTTCTGTTAATTGTATAGAGAGAAATCAACCTCACCAGAAATATCCTTGCTAGAATATAATTGCACATTTCCATTTTGTTTGACAGATCTGAAGAGACCTGCAGGATGTCTTTTTGCTCCAAGCAGCCCATGGTTTGACTTAGAACCATAAAAGAGCTTTCTCCAAAACACAGATTTTCTAGAACATGTTAGTACCATTTGTCAAGTGAATAAATAGTTAGTAGCTAAACAGTTCAATGTGCTGTCAGTGTAGGCTTTCAGAAAAGCATTAAATAGTCAAGAAAAAGAAATGGGAAACAAGCAGCCGCAAAGCCTCTTTATTGCTTTGTCTATACCCTGCTAATTTCTGTCCTGACAATCTTTCATGCACAGTTGCCTCTGTGTTCTTTACCAGTCACAAGCAATCCTGACATGACCCAGTCCTACCTGCTGGCTGAAGGACAGTGATTTGTTTCCATTTCCAGGGCACATATCCAGAAAGGGATTTCTATCAAAGATACTAAATCTTTTCCTGTGAATCTGGAACAAAGATGGTCATGAACTCCTGCAAGCCGCCTTTGTGGAAATGCATCATCTTCCTTCAACTTTCAAACTTTTAGGCATTAAAAAACGCTTTCCTAGCCAACAATACCTCTACAGGCCGATGAGAGTTAACGACATGATGCCTTCTCTTCTCTTCTCTTCTCTTCTCTTCTCTTCTCTTCTCTTCTCTTCTCTTCTCTTCTCTTCTCTTCTCTTCTCTTCTCTTCTCTTCTCTTCTCTTCTCTTCTCTTCTCTTCTCTTCTCTTCTCTTCTCTTCTCTTCTCTTCTCTTCTCTTCTCTTCTCTTCCCTCGCCTCACCTCGCCTCGCCTCGCCTCTTCTTTCTCATTGATACTTGCTGAATCAATGCAATGTGGCCTGGGCTTAATTTGGCTGAGCCATGCTGTAGCTGCAGGCTGTGTTGGGCAGGGCTGCAAGAGCAGCAGCGCTTGGTTCAGAGGGAGGGAGACGAGGTCAGTCCACAGCAGTGGTACAAATTTTTGCAAAAATGGCTGGATTGTCACTCTATTGCTAGGAGACAAAATAGCTTATTTCTCTGGCAAACCCTGGAGTGAACAGTCACTTATAGTTCAGGTGTTTATATCCTATTTAGAGTATTAGCAACTTAGAAGGAAATAAAGGGAGGAAGGAGGGGGAGGGAAAGAAGGGGAAAGAAAAAGGCAGGTTTGTGTTTGAACCTGACCTTTGAGTAGGAGCCATCTGGATCCTGCAGGAGCCCTGGTATACCCAAAGGGACAATAGTGGATAAATGGAAGAGAACGCACTCACTACTTGTGTTAAGTTTCATGGGTATTTTAATGCCATTGAGAGGTTTTACGGGGTCAAAATATTAGTAAAATCTCAGTATATAGCCTTCAGAAAATCGTAGAGAACCTGAGCTGACATGAAAATCTCTGTGATACTTCAGCTCTGTAAAAGGAGATCTGAGATTTAAAAATCAGCCCCAAATAAAAGCGCATGTGCTTGTTTTACCATTGCATTATTTTAATTTCTAATGATGAAGTTTCCATTGTAATAAATATAATTACACTTAAATAACACTACATAAGAACAAGCTGGGAACAGGAGAGGTTCTTCAGGATGGTTGCACCGGAGGGTCATTTTCAGTATTGTACATCTCCACTAACTTCAATAGGATTGCAGCAGAGCAGGCCTTGAGGAAGCTGTAGGTTATCTATAGAGCCAGCACCCCACTGGAGACCTCATCTGCAAAGGACTGAGTCACCCAACTCACATCGTCAATACTCCAGTGAGTAGAGATAGAATCAGTTTTTGAACACAAATTAGCTTTCATACCAAAGAGAATTTCAAGCCTGGTGTTCAGTTTTGTGCTCCATTCCCAGAGAGAAGGTGGTTCAGGCTTTTTTTCGCTAAATGGAGGAAAGTTTGCACAGCCAGGAGTGCCAGAATGACTTACAAAAAGGCCAGAGATGACAATTCAGCTCTGCCTGCTTCCAAACTTCGCTTGCATTGATTTTTGTGGCCATCCAAAAGGAAAGATAAAAAGAAATAAGGAACTGAAGAGGGAGTTCCCATCTAACCTTTTCTCTCTCTCTCCTATCAAAGCTTTCACCTGTGTCTTTCTTAGCAACATGCTCTGCATACTTTGAGTTTCACTACTTGACGGTACTCTTTTGAATTCTTATAGGCAGTTTCAACAAGTGCCTTAAAGATGTGTGATAATTAAAATTAAAATGGAACTGGTTATTTCTGTGGAAAATTTGCCAGAAATTTAGCATCCTCCAAATTATAATTGCAAACCATCACTGTGAATATTCATCTATTTAAAAAAAAAGGTTGATGTGAATGATTTATTAGATTCTAGGCAGATTTGGAAGCAATTCTGCAGCCAGCACAAATGAAAAGAGTGAGTTTGTCTTCATGAGGCTACAGTCATTTACAGACTGAAATAACCTCAGCATTTTCTGTTTGTTCCCTGAGGCTTTTCTAGAAAGGCACTCAGTGTATCGGAAAACCCAAAGATATATTTCACAGGAATTAAAGATGACATTCTTAAAAATTTCCTCATAATTACATCTGATCAGCTTATTTGTCTTGGCAAGGGTACAGGCTTTTTCAGGCCAGGTGCCTTGGTTCACTGGTATGCACACCTCGTGTAATTTTTCCTGTACGAACTAGCTGCAAAGTGGGCAAGACTGAGAGAGTGCCAAGTGTACAAATTAAATGGAGAAGACAGAAAGAATTGGAATAAACCTAGTCTGGTCTGATCTGTCATATTTTGATATCTGAGTATTAAATGCTGTAGCAGCTGGATGGTTCAAAGAGGGTTTTTTGGGGCTTTTGCTAGCTTATGAACATCACATGAACGACTATGACTGAAAATGTCTGTGTCTGGGTTGGAAATGGTACTGGAGATGAGATTTGAAGGTAGGAGCTGGACATCTCATTTCCACTGTAATCTAAAGTGGCCATTTCTTCCTCATTATGCACACCATGCATAGGCAAAAGGGCAGGATTGCTAACATCTTACAAGATTTAAAATGTACTTCTATCAACGTGCTTTTAAAATAACATAGCCTGAATAATCTAAAAGTCATCTGATTTCAATTATCACTTAATATAGGTTAAAAAATCCTAGGGAAAACCATATGGCATTTGCTTTTCACTGTAACTCATCTAGAAAATGAATTTAATTTAGCTTTTCCTTAACCGGGTAAAGGGAATAAATTGTATTAACTGCTCTTTTCCTTTAAAAGGTTTATTTGTCCCAGAGTTGAGTAGGGCACAAATGTTTGATTTTAACCCCTTATTTTCCAGGCAACTACAGAAAAATATATGAAATCTGAATATTAACATTTTGGGAACCTGGGATTCTAGTAATTTAGAATATGTTTTCTGAAGTCTTTTTGAATTTCAGATAATAAAGACTGGTATAGCCAGAATTTACATAGTTTACTGAAGAAAAAAACTGTTTTCAACAATAATAGAGAGGAATTGATTTTTTTTACCGAAAGGGACAGGGACGTTGCCAGCTTGTATGTTACACTACAGTTCTGGATATGTTTTTATGTATACAGGGAAACACATGAACACATGTAAGTCTTGCAATTTTTAGTGGGTATTTTTAAGGGCACTTATGTATCTTGCCAGTAGATTTGAGATAAACAAGGTTACAAGGAATGTGTGCCATGGCTTGCTCTGGAAAGCTTTTTGGTATTTTTCAATTTTGTTACCTTTTTGGTCCATTGCTCTCTTCTTTTTGGTGTACAAGAAATGGATTTTGTCACTGTTCTATCTCTCATTTCCTTATAAATCCTAGGGAACGGCAGAGTCTGCCATAATGCAGACTCTAAGTTGAATCCATCCATACTATCAGGAAAAAGCTAGAGAAACCAACAGTCCCAAATGCAGTGGCTCCTCCAGGATCCTCCCCGCTCTCAGAGTTTCTGATGCTCTCTCCTGGATCCCTCACCATCCCTGCCCAGGTAAGTACAGCCATTGACCACGCTTATCTACCCAACCCAGCCCATGTTTCACAAGTTTGGAAAGCTTGCTGTGACCTCTGTGACCACCAGAGATGATCATGAAGAACTGACCATGGAATATTTAAATGCAAGAAAATCTATGTTTTTCCTATGAAAGGGCTATTCCTCCCCACCAAAGAGGTCAAGGAAGTCTGCTTGTTTCAAAACCCTCCCTCTACTCCGCTCTTGTGAGACCCCACCTGGAGCACTGCATTCAGCTCTGGGGCCCCCAGCACAAGGAGGACATGGACCTGCTTGAGCAAGTCCAGAGGAGGGCCACAAAGGTGATCAGGGGGCTGGAGCACCCCTACTACAAGGACAGGCTGAGAGAGTTGGGATTGTTTAGCCAAGAGAAGAGAGGGCTGCGGGGAGACTTTATAGAAGCCTTTCAGTACTTAAAGGGAGCCTACAGGAAATATGGGGAGGGACTCTTTACCAGGGAGTGTAGTGATAGGACAAGTGGTAATGGTTTTAAAGTGAAAGAGGGTAGATTTAGACTAGATATTAGAAGAAATTCTTTACTGTGAGGGCGGTGAGACACTGGCACAGGTTGCCCAGAGAAGCTGTGGATGCCCCATCCCTGGAAGTGCTCAAGGCCAGGTTGGACGGGGCTTTGAGCAACCTGGTCTAGTGGAAGGTGTCCTTGCCCATGGCAGGGGGGTTGGAACTAGATGATTTTTAAGGTCCCCTCCAAACCAAACCATTCTATGATTTTATATGCCTGCCCACACTGTATAGAGACTTCCCACTTTGAAGATCTGTAGAAGCTTGGACACCTCCAATAAGAGCACAGTGCCTTCACAGAGCGGCAGGGTTGGGCCACAACACCAACCCAAGGGCAACAGCATGTGCTGGTGATGCTCAAGAAGGAGGGCTTCCCCAAAACAAGGTCCTGCTGAGTCCTTGCCTAAGGACGATGTCTTCCTAAAGTGGTTCCTCTCCCCTGCCTTTGCCACAAACCAGTGTCAGCCCTGTCAGTGTGACCTTGCCTTGGCTCCTTGTTGCAGCTCTCTCACCCCGTTAGTCTCTGAAACTGCTTCACTCCTAATTCAGCTCCTTCATGGTGGCCTGCCTCATCTTCCTGCTTCTGACCGAGTCCTGTTTCAGCTGAGTTAATCCTGAGCATGTCTAGTGTCCTGATCCAGCCTAAAGCAATACCAGATTTTGTTCTCCATTCCCCTGGCCATGTCCTACCACAGTTGAAGAAATTCCTGCAAGGTCACAGCGGTGCCTCTGCAGTCAGGCATGGCCATTTATTTTGAAATGCATGAAATTGTATCTGAGGTTCCTAATCTTTTTTTTTTTTTTTTCTTTTTTGGGTTAGAGAGGAATCTTTCTGCCATTTTGACTTCAATCTTCATTTTGTGGGGTATTCGTTTTGCAGTCTTACTATACTGGGATATTAAATTCCCATTTACAGTCTATAGGAAGAGACTCCTAAATGCTCCGTAAGTAGATGGTTCAGAGTAAGAGCCATTTCATTCGATCTGACCCAAATCTGGTGTTTATCACTGCTTACACTCTGAGTACATGTCAGGGTTTTCTTCTGTGCTCATAACAAACTCATCAAATTTGTGGGGAAGTCTTTTTTTATTGTTCTAAGAGAATGAAATATTGTTTTGTCTTTCTTGATTGCCATGGGAAGGAGATAAGATGCGATTTTGGAGCTGACAACTTTTTGAGAGGCTGGTCTGGAATACTAATTCAAAACTCTTAAAGTCACATTAAACATCTGATCAAAGTGTTTTGGGTTCCATTATCACGGATTTCTTAAATAGAAGCAGATGGTATTTTACTGTGTGAAAGCATTGAGATTTCTTTCCTTTCAGTTTTATCTAGGGGGAATACTATTCATATGAATTCTTATGTAATTGCTAAAAAAACCCCAAAGAAATAAAAAACTGGCTTGATTCACAGAACTCTTCCTAATGAGGTAACTTGTCCATCTCTGTACCACTCTTTATTGCACCTTCCAAAACAGAACTTGGAAGCCTCTGATTCCCCATGGCTAAAACACTAGCATGTAAACAGTTTTAATGTGTTTTATGTCTTTTGGTTCATCAATATTCCCCTTACAATAAAATTTGAGCAGGAAATCATGACTGTCCTTAGGCATCATTATAGACAGGGCTTAGCTAGGAAGCAAATCCAGTTAGCAGGGTCACACTGAATTCCTTTCTCTTTTAATTTTAATAATAACCTGAAATTATGTATAAACTGAATTCTCCCATGAAAATGATGATGGGGCTCCACCCAAAATTAAAGCTCTGCCCAGGTAATCAATTGGCAGTGAAGGGGCCTAAGATCAATGTTTCTGTATCTTTCTTCTGAAGAACACTCTATTTTATCAAACAAACACAAGAGGAACATTGCTCCCTCCCCATCAGCTTTGCTTCTGCTTTATTTATTCTTTGCCCCCGAATTACAACTCAGTAACTTTGTAAGTCTGCGGGTTTGCCTCTGCTTTCTTTTATGAAGAAATGTTGTTGTTATGCTCCAGGGTTACAATGAAGACTAAGAGAGCAGTTTATGTTATTTCTGTCCAAAGCTGCTCTCTGAGGCCATCCAGGGCAGTTCTGCATTACAGCAGATCTGAGAGGTGATTCTCCTGATGACGTGATTAAGGGCAGAACTTCTCTGGGTGACAAAAGTGGATTCTCAGGGGATGATTTTATGAGTTAAGCAGGCAGGACTGCTTCTGCAAGCCAAGATTTGGTCTGTCTGGTCTAAATCAAAATGAAAACTGAATATATATTTTTTTCTTTGCTGTATGGAATAATAAGGACTTCAACTGTCAGACTATTACCATGACTGATGTAAAGTGAATCCTGTCTCTCAGCACTCTCCGTTTCTATGAATTTTGCATAGAGGTTAAGAAAGATAATGATCTTTATAAAAGCAGCTCCCAGAATCACTGCACAAGGCCGGGAGTTTCAGTGCCTGGAATGTGGATGAGGTATCCACTGCCTTGGAGATTGCTTCCAGATCTGCGTTTCTAAGATTAGCAAGGGCTCTGCTTTCGGTTATCCTGCATAATGGTATCACGTCAATGGGGCATGTTAGTTTAATATAAATTGTACATGATAGCTTTGCATTTCTGCATAAGAAAATGGACCCTTTTTCCTTGCCAAAAATCAAAGCACTGTTAAAACTTGTAAAGCATTTAAAATTCAGTTTTATTGTGGGGAAAGCTGCAGGTTTTTACAGTTTTGGAGAATGAGGGATTCCACCCAGAGCTGGACCCAGGGCAGTTCAGCTTCTCCAACATTACCCTGCTGTGACTTGTGGACCCTGGCTTGGAGAAATAACCTCATCTTTGGACAAAATCTTGGTGAAAACAACAGTCTTGATATAGGCTCAATCATTTAAATACTTTGTAGGAGCTTTGTAGGGTCACGATTAATCCTTATTGTAACAAGTGGAAATATTCTTAGCAATGTCAGTGATTTTTAATTATCTTCTGAAACTAGCACTAGTTTGGGATGCCCCTGAGCAAGTTTATATCTACAGCACAGACACCTGCATTTCAACAAGCTGCCTAGATCATTCTAGCCAGGGGAGAGAAAAAGGTATCTGTTGGACGTCATTCATCCTATTTTAGTGCAGATGTCTGAAATAAGCCATATGAATCCAAATGTGCAGCAGATGGCTCTGAAATATTTGATATTCTGGCTGCTCCACCTTAAAAATCAGAAAGAGCTTTAGTCTATTTTTAGCAAACCAGTGTAATGGGACAAAATCCTTCGATAACTCAATGCATAACAACCATCCCGCAATCTTTTTCAATCATAACTGCGGTTGGTACAAAACATTCATATTCTTAGCTCACTTACTAAATATGTGTTATAAACTCAGTGCTACAGTTGCATGGAGACCCCATGATCTCTCCCCTCACAGCCTTATTGAATATTACAGCAGCTTTGGTTAACACTTGATGGTGAGAGTCCCTTCTCCATAAACTTAGTTGCCAGCTTCGCAACAGCTCCGCAGTTGCCAGTTTTCAGAACTCCAGACACCGCTTCGGGATGTTTGGCACAGCAAGCTGGCTTTGTTTTAATATTGCTCTTCCCTGGGTGACACTCTGCCAAGAATTTAATAAATCTCTGAAACAATTAAGGAATCGTTAAGGTAAGAGTAAAATGAGCATCACCTACTAAAATGCAAAATAAGAATCAGTTATTAGATCTAGAGTGACATATCAAAAGATAAACAATAATATACCTTATAGTTACCTCTGCACTGGTAATGGGATGTCTGAAAATTAGGTGGTGAATGTATTAGAGACAGAGAAGGTTCTGGCCAGCTGGCCTGATCCAGGCTTACAGTCCATTAGCACAAAAACCCAAGCATGTTAGGTGGCAAAAAGTGGAATTAGACTTCACAGCAGCTGTTCTACTTTTAAACCTTCAGGATTTGGGGAATTTTTGACCCCATTGTGCTTCCACTGCCTCCAGATTACTTGCTTTTGGTTGATACTTCATTCATGAAATCCCATTCACCTGTTTGCTGGAGACACGCGAAGGGGTACCCATGGAGAGTGGTGTTCTGGGAAGCTGGATCTTCGTGTAGGTGCCCACGTAGAGAGGACAACTGCAACTGGAGCAGGATGAAGCACCCAATTCATCTTACACAAGTGCCAACAAAATGTCTTTATTTTGCCTCACTATTGGGGACACAAGCATGTGATTGGTTATCCTTGTTTTCTTCCAAATGGGGGTTGAATGTTTTCCTGTGATTTGCTGGGTAGAGGAAAAAGGAAGTACTGGACAGTGTAAGCCAGCTGCATTGACCAGACAGGGAAGTGTTGTATTTGGAAAGAAATTACAGTTTACTCATTTGATATTTTTGACATAGGACTTCTCTGCAGTTTGGCTTCATGAGTTTTTGTCTTCTGTGTTTGTATTGTGCTCAGCAAATTAAAGACCTGTTGTCATCAGCCCCAGCCATTGATGGATTATCTATGCAACAGCAGCCTGCACATTCAGCCGGCCAGCTCATTGCCTGTGCCCATGCGTGCGGAGGTGACGTCTGTCTCTGGCTGCTTGTGACACAGCGGGGAGAGGGCTGAGTCACCTCTGTTATCCCTGGTGCTTAAAGCATCTCTGCCTGCTGGGTCGTCTGGAGCATTTGGGGGTCAGCTGGGTTACCTCTCTTTGGCCACTTCGGTCATCAGAAATATGTATAGGTATATGTTATATATTACATATATTTACTTTAATTAAATATAAATACAAAATAAATATATGTATATTTAATTAACACTGATGTTTAGGAGAAATATGATCGGAAATAAGAATAGTCAGTCTGCAGGATTTGCCCCTGCATGTGGGAAAGTGATAGAGAAGTGAGTTGTCCAGCTACAGCAAAAACACCTAGTTATTACAATGGGTAAGCTGAGTACAACCTCTCATCAGCTTTTGAAAAGGTCTGTAGTATTTTCATTACCTTGATAAATATCAAGGGTCGCTCTGAGTCTTAAAACAGAGATTGCTTCGACAAAGCTTTTAACATCAGGCTGGCATTTTACCTCCACGGTAAAGCACGTTTTTAGAGATTAATTCAAACACACTATTCACTTTGCAAGGTTAATTTCAAATTCACTCGGTCTGACCTCTTGCAGGTCTGTGGGTTTCTAATGACGTTAGTGTTTGTATTTTTTAAAGCTAGAGGTACTAAAGATTCGCCTTGCCCTCACCTTCACTATTTCTCAGTAATATCTAGGGATGAGTTAATACGTAGCCGCAGAAGGGGTTTAAAAAATTTTTTCCAGCCCTCAGCGGGTAATGAAATGCAGGTAAAACAGAGGCACAGCTCTACCATCTTTTCAGTCTGGGATGATGATGTATTGGCTATTTTGGTCCCATCCTGAGATGCCTGGTCCTCCTCTGGAGCTCTGTGGAGCTTATGCCAGGACCAGGCTTCTTGTGGATCATCCTGTATCTCTCCTTGGGCAGGTCTAGGCTGGAATGAGCATCCATGTACCAAGGACAAGCAGACAAGTGCTCCAGCATGAGCATCTGTGGTCCTATAGAAACTTGGATCAAGAAGACTTGCACTCCAACTTCACTTGATATATACTGCACTTTTTTGGCTATAATTAGCTGGCAGATAAACCTCTCCTGTCTTGCCATAAGTTCTTCTCATCCAAGCATCTCAAAAGCTGAGTAAACACTAGTTTACAGAAAAAGATATTGACATAAAGAAGTATAAAGTGGCTTCCCTGAGAGAGCAGAAGCCACAGTTCAGTCTGGGGAGGAAGACCCATAAAAGCACCATTCATCTCTCAAGTCTATTGAAATCCCAGCTTGAGCCTTTAACTAGAGCCTAAATAAGGTGTAAGTTTCAGGTTGATGTTCTGCAAAAGAATAAATTTTACCCAGAATGAGTCAGTGGCGGTGATGTGAGCGGAAAACACATCCCTGGAGTGCTCGTTTTACCCACCAGACACAGCTGTCTTGCAGGGACTCATCTTTGCCGCACTGCTCTACATCTTCATAACCAGTGAGGCTGGCACATGAGCTGAATGTCTATTCAGAAAGCGGGGTTTAAAAGGAACCAAAGTGCCGCCTCACAGACTTTTAATTCAAAATATTTTCTTTCAAGTGAGTTATTAGAGAAAGGGGGCATTGGGAAAGACATTGGGGAAAATGCATCTTTGGGTAAGGTAATAAGTTAAGCAGCAGTTTAAAGAGGGGGAAAAATCAGACACTGAGAAAAGTGATAAAGAGGAAAGCAACTCCATGAGGGAACAATTAATAAAGCATCAAAATTACATTTACAAGTATTCTACTTAGCTTAGTGCCACTTGAGCACTAGTATGTTAATGCGGTAGGCTATTTATAGTGCGATAAATCACTTCACCCCATAAACTGCAAATTTACATTTGTGTATTTTGAAGGCTGTGGTGTGTTACCAAATTTAAAGGTGCTGACAGAGCAATCAGTATTTTGTGGAGCAAATCAAACTGAGACTTAGTGTCAAAACAACATCATCCTGAGGGAGCTGGAGGAGTAAAATTGTGCAGCCAAAAGTATATTCCCTGTTCACGTACAGCCATATTCCCTGTGAGTGAAACAGCTTATTATCCTAAAGACGCCATAATACTCTTTAATCTATAGGACTCAGAGTATCTGCTTAAGAGACAATTCACCCCAAAACCACGTGTGGATCAAACAAGGCTGAGTCTGAGGCACCTCCTGAAGGTGGGGACAGAGCTGCCGTGGTACGTACACATCTGCTACCTCCTCTTGCAGAAAACCATGCAAAGCCCAGCCATTCTCCAGATCTGTGCATCCTTTCACCCAGACGAGTGGTCCTCCCTCTTGGAAATGGGTGAAAGCCCCCAAGCTGGGGGGCTGCTCCTCTGCTGGGTTTGACCTCAAACCTCTTTCCCTGAAGATCAGTAGAGAGAGCTAGGTTTAATGAATGAAAAAGTGCAGGAGTTTCAGGAGGGGAAGGCTGGAAACAGCAAGACAGGCAAAGAGTTTATGCAATCTTTATTTCTGAGCATGCAGGCACCTGAACAGCTGCAGAAATTGTTTTCAGAAATTAAACATAGCCGAGCCCAATGTGCTGGGTAAATACTTTGTGACTCATACACAGCTAAACTACAGAAAACCCGAATGGTGACTGTTGCAGTGTTAGGACAAAATAACTTCTCAAATACACGATGCATGTGACAGTTAGATATGCTCATCTAATTGCAATAACCAACAGAGAGAAGAAGTTGTTACAAGGTTTTGTGTTAGCACACACATTTGATGGTATTTATTGCTTCCGGGACTGGTGATGAGGGAGGCGAGAGCCTCCCGGATGCTGAGAGAGCTGCTAACAGCATTGTGCTTTTTAAGCTTTCCCTGTCATAGCTGCAAAACCATGTCACACCACATGCTCTGCTTTAACATATGTAGATCCTTACCCACAGGAGCACACTTTCGCAGCATCAGGAGTCAGGTGCAAGGCGCATGGCTATAGCCTCCTTACAGCTGAAGCCCCACAAATATAGATGGGACTTTACATTGACTTGCAGGTTAGCCTGTCAGGGTAGATCAGGCTGCTCGGTCACAGCATCACCTTGGAGTCACCTTGAAAAGACCTATTTCAGCCGCGTGCTCAGTGCAATTTCACACCCAAGTGCGTGAGATCAGAGTTAGTCTTCTCACATGATAAATTACATCTCTGCCTTCTGCTAAAGTGACTTTATTACAAGCTCTGACATTTAGTTGGGTGCCTTTTATTTGGAAAAAAATGGGTTTTGAAAGTTTACAAAGGCTCTCCTGGGAGCAGAAAATCAATACAGTTGTTAATACTGACCTGCAGTCGTTTGCTGCCATTGCGTGTGTCAACACCATCGGCAGCGTCAGTTCAACTAATTTTGCTGCCAACCATAGCAACAATATGGTAATAAAATATGTCATATCTACAAAAGTTCCCGTTCATCAAACAGGTGGGACTTTCAAAAGGCTTTTAATGTTGGCTCCATATGGCTCCCACCGATTTCCCTGGGAGAGCCTGGTATTGCTTTCTTTGAAGCTTTTGAAGAGCGAGGAGATGTTGTCATTCGTTCAGGGGAAGCAGACAGACCTTTGAGAAGACCCTTGAAAATGCAGCCTTTTAATCACAAAAGCCTTAATCGAGATCAAGCTGGTCAAGAGAAGATATGAGCCCCTTTTCCTTCCAGGGGACACTGTCATAGAATCATAGAATGGTTTGGGTTGGAAGGGACCTTTAAAGGTCATCTAGTCCAACTACGTGAAAGCCTTATGTCATTTTCATTTTTATTTTTCTGGAGAAGCAAGATGCTTCTGGTGGGGTGGATGGGTAGATGTCTTTCCACCACACCATGGGATAGTGGCCCCTGACACTTTGGTGATGGTGCGAGGGACAAACGGTGGCTGGAGAAGTTGGGTAACGTAGGGACCCTTTGGGCAGGGGTACAGCACTGCGTGGAGGCCGCTCTGCCTTCTGCTTTTTCCCAGAGCCAAGGATATATATCTGCAGAGGCCTTGCTAACCTTGCAGAGGCCTTGCTAACCTACAGTGAAGATGATCAGCCTCAATATGCCTGGCATCACTATAGAAATGAATACAGGATTAGCCCAAATAACCTTTCTTTACTGCAGAAAGCTATTTATTCAGTGTCATTCATCCTGACTTAGTTGACACACCAAATCAACACAGCTACAGCGTATAGATTTTAGCTTTCTAATAGTTTGCACTTAGTGCTCCATAAATAGAGCTACATTACTTTTCAGATTGCTCACCCAACCCGCTCAGACAGTGTCCTCTTTGGACATAACCATGTCACGATGGGTCCCTGAGAGTCATCTAACGAGGCTGGGTTTTGCACGCAGAGTCAAGAGAACCATCATTACTCAATGCACTCCTGCTACCCGATAGCAGATAAATAGGTCTGCTGGGAAAAGGTGTCTGTGGATGAATGGCTAAGAAACTCTAAAAGCAACAGTAAGAGGCTTCGAATGCTGATCCTGCTGTCTATCATCAGTTATCTGGGAAATATTTACCACTGCTGTTCCTCCTTACTCAAAACAAACATGCTGATTTTAATGCAGTGATCGCTGCTTTTTGTTCTATATGCACTGGGGAAAAAAATCAGCTGGCCTATACATTTTAGAACTGAAAATGAATATTTTCCCCTTAGCCTGGAAGGCAAAGAGGGAGCTGTCAAATCATGTGGCTATCTGAAAAGCAGAGAAATTGTTCTCTTATGGCTGAATGTCTTGTGATTCAGATTCAAGCAAGGCAGCTTAGCTCCCTAACCTCTCTTCTCCAGGTCTGTAGATTAAAAGGGTGCAGGAGTGCTTTAGGTCTTTTATGTCTAACCTTTGAGCAGCCAATATTAAACTGCATGTATTCAAGGACCCCTTCTAGTGCCAAGCCATGAGCAAGATTTACAGGAAAATTCAACTGAAGTCACAGTGAGAGAAGGATGAGCAAAGAGATCACAACTGGAAGGCTCTCAGAGGCTTAAAGGGGATCTGAAAGATGAAGTTTGCTAGAAAAGCAAAATACAGGCACTCTCAAAATCTCCAGGGAGAAGAGGTGAAAATATAGCATTCAGAAACAAGGGTATTAAGAAAGGAGAGAAAGGGATAAATGCTGAGTGTTACATATAGGAGTAAGAATTTTGAAAAGGCTGTACAGACTTTTCTTTAGCCAGAAAGCCTTTTTTCCAGGGGTTTTGCAGGTGTGGCTTTACATAAGGAGGCAACAGCTATGTGATGAAGCCTGCACAACCCAGATCATGTAGCCCAGCAACGACTGTCCCAGGTCCATTTCACTGTGCTGTACTGTGGTTTGCACGGAAATGGGGCTGTCGAGTGTAGTGTGTAGGCCAGTCTATACTCGTGTATACCACTTAACGTACCACTTAATACAAACCTAAAGCTGGAAGACAGGAGCCTCATCTAAAAAGGATGCTAGGCAGCAGAAAATTATCTAGGATGGGCTTCATTTGACCATGTGTCGGTGTCCATATCTGAGTGACCTATACAGTTAATGGAGAGAACAGACATTCAGCTCCTCCTAAAACAGGTGATTAAAACATGTCTGATGAGTGCTACCATCACTTTCAGCTATAGACACTTTTGAGTACCTTTAAAACATGTATCTGACATGTTTACAACTTATTTTTTTAGGAGAGCGTGAATGGTTCTCCCAAAGCTATAGGTGACAAAGTTAAGTGAGATGAATCCCAGCGATGGGCTGTTCTATGGGCTGCAGGAGAACCTTAGAGAGAGAGCCCTCGGAAAATGTTACCCATTTTATAGTGACTGTGACTTCTTAGCCTCTGTCCTGACATATCAGCTTTCTCAGCACAGTTCTATCTAGGACTATTCTAGGATGGACTCATGATGGTCCTTGAATTACTTGAAAGTAAAAGTGATGTCTAAGTAGGTCAGAGCAGAACCAGCAGCACAGGTAGAAAACATTTGTGTATCTTGAATTTCCAAAGAGCTTCAAGAGTTTGGGAATCTAAGAACGCGTACATGAGCAAGAGCATATTAAGGCTATCTTGAACTGCACTTAGCAAAGCACCAGGATGGCACAATGTCTTGAAATAATGTTAATTTTTATCTCAGGTAAAGTATACCCTCACGGAGAGTTCACAGATGACCAGGTTATATGGGAAAATATATGGTCCATAAGAAAAAGGAGATGTCTGAGCAAAACACACTATGGTAGAGCCCACAGCTAGATGTGTCAGCAAATTAAAAGAACGTGTTACCTTCTGTGGGAGAACCAGTTACCTTCATAAGGGGATCATGTCATTTAACCACATGGAGAGTCATCACTGTTGGAAAATGGGTCCCACTGAAGAAACTCCATTCAAATGCTTCATATCAATTGCCTTTTCCAAAAGCCACAGTGAAATGCGAGTGCAGGCAAGGTCTTTAAAGAGTTTTCATCAGAAGCAGGCAGAGCGAAAAAGGGTTAATAGTTTCATTTACCCTATGATGTATTCCCATGAAAGCCAATGTCAGCCTACAGGCCTGACTAATCCCGAGTGTAGTTACTAATTGCTGTCATCCAAACAGTAGCTGGCAGCCATTTCCTTTTCCATTTCACTTGGTGTCATTAACATCAGCGAAGTATGGCTGCCTCCCTGCCAGGGCTAAATGGCTACTGGAGAAACCTATGGCTTGAGCTCTGCAAACATGAAAGTCCATGATTAACCTTAAGCATCTCACTGATGTCAGGAAGAACCATTTACAGAACTGGATCCTAAATGCTTGAAAGCTGTTGGGTTTTTCTGGCCACAGCTTACAACAACAGTACAAAGGTACACTTTTAAGAGCATCTTTAACTTACACCAGACTAATGGAGGGGCACAATAAGACACAGGAAATTCCAGAGATGTAGCTTGAAACACATCTCACAGTTGTTGCAGTCTAAATTATTACTTACTACTTAGCTTTCTTCCTTTCCTTTTCTTTTGTACTTTAACGTAGTAGAGCAGGACAATTGTTTTTAACTCAGATTGGATGATTCTTCTGAGTTACTCTTGTATCCTCTCACTTGAATCAAAATATTAGGTCAAGATACAGGTCTCAAACCTCCCAGGTTCACTGACTGCTATCTGCTTTTACTAGATTTAAAAATCCTTTAACTCTGCTGCCTTATATATAGGTGTTACTTTTTTTGTGTGTTACAGTTACATGATGCTTCTCAAATCCAGCACTGTTTTCCTCTACCTCATTTGTTCATGTCTATCTAAGCTGATTAATTTTTCAAATAGTACACTTTTTTCTGTTGGCCTCATGCTTACTATGCACTGCAGAATTTTTGCCTTGCTGCCTTCAGGTAAGATTTGCAGGATTTAATATCACAGGCATTTCAGATCCTGTTCAAATAGCACAGCAACCAAAGTGACAAAGCTCAAGAAATTTCTGGACTTTCTGTCATTTGGAAATATAAAGCAAGACAAAAAAAAAAAAATCTCAGATCTTTCTTGCTTGTGATTTTTCTTGCTAAGACAGCAAGTCCCACAGAGGACAGTAAATAATTTTTGGCCACATACAGCGAGCACTGAAGACGAGTATCTAGCTTTTTATTTGTAAATTGAGTTCTTCCCATTCTGAGTTTTAAAATTAAATAATTTAGTGAAACAAAAGGGTGTCAGCAGCTGACAAAGCACACTCTGGTACTCGCTTTCCTCACCCACCCCTATGCCGTACGGGAGGTCTGCTCACTTGAACTGACTCCTGCCGTTGCTGTATTAGTGGCCCTGTTGCCTCCTTGAGGGTCCCTGGGAATCAGTAGTACTTTGGGGGCAGTAACCCTCATATTGCAGAAAGCGATTCTGCAAGCAGCCCCCACCAGGTCTGCTTCCCACCCTGAATTTTTATTCACGGCCAACAACTGCAGCAAGAAGTGCACTTTTTGGAAAGTTGACCTTACATCTGTTTTCCTTGTACAAAAGACATGCTGAATCCAACCAATACAGTTTTCTTCTCTGTATATTCAGGGTGACTCCCTTGCTGCATGTCTAGGAGTGCCTGCAGCTTTGTGTGCTTTATTTTAGCAAATGTACAGAGAATTGCTGCTCCAGCTGAAATCAGTGGTCCTCAAACATTGCATTTTATCCCACAGTTAGGGTGAGCAATGAATCCGTGGGACTGACTTTGTGATCTACCTAGTCCCGGAGCACAAATCATAAAGCAGCGTCACAGTTTCTATCCTGTTCTCCATGTTTTTTGGAAAGATAATTTGACTTTGTGTAACAGTTTACACAAGCTGCTTCATTTGGCACCCCAGTGAGGGATGGGACCATCGTCGGAAGAACCGATAACCCATTTTCCTTCCTCCAGCTAGAGCTAAAAGCAGAGCAAGGCTCAGTACGAGAACAAAGGAAAATTTCAAACTTGTCTCCGTTAGCAGAGCGTCGCAGAGCTCCCTCCAGACTGCTCCAGCAAGATCCTCAAATGACATAAAATGAGTAAATGAATCGTTTTTGTGTTAGCATACAGCCGCAGCGATGACACCAGCTAGGCATGGCGGGAGGGCTTACACGATGCAGGCCCATATACTCCTCATCTTTTTTCTAGAGATAAATAAAGGCTGAGTCAAACCTGGATCACAGTGAGCAGGAATTGCAGTAAAATTGCCAAAAAAAAAAAAAAAAAAAAAGTCACTCAACAAATTAGAAGTAAAAACAAAGGGCTATGTATTGGAGCTCAAAAAGGTAGATCAATAGGGGCAGGAACATAATGTGCTAGTGACGAGGAGTGCTGTGTGCTGAGTTTTGCTGGTTAAATAAGAGGAGGCAGAAAGGAAGGAAGAGACAGACGGGAGCAGGGAAGTGAGCAGGTTTGGCAGAGATGCCAACGAGGCAGAGGACCGTCAGTGCCTGAGGCAGTAAAACACTTCATTAGGACATTGCTGGGGAAGGGGAGACAAAATCCGGACTGAAAGGCAACCACTGAGGAAGGAGTCCACATAATTCTGGGGATAATAATAATTTAGGTCAGGCCACGAATAAGCTGCTCTCCCACCCCACGGAGGAGGGTCGCTGTCATGGTGTGGCGAGGAGGCGAGCGGTCCGCCGCACATCCCACCTTGCGGCATCCCACCCTAAGGGGGGACGCGGACACCCTCAGCACCCGAGGAGCAGGGAGATGGGTGCAAGCACCCCGCATCGCCTGGCGCTGCCGTGCACAAGGATGGGGAGCGGAGGTGCCAGCAGCCAAGCGAGGGCTGACGGGGGCTGCAGGCCGGCATCCCGCAGGAGGACCAGGGCAGGGGGGTTTCACCCCCCGGTGCCTTTTGGGGCACTCACCGCCCCAGAGCCTTTTGGGGCCGGGAAGGTCCAACCGGGGGATGCCGTCGTGCTCCCCGAGCAGGGCCGGGGCTGCCGGGCGGTGCCTGCGGGGCTTCACCCCCCGGTGCCGCTCCCAGCCCGGAGCCCTTGGGGCCGGGGGGATGCAGCCGGGAGGGTGCTGCCGCGCTCCCGCTTGCCACGCCAGGGCCGGACGAGCCTCGGCAGCACGCGCCTGCGCTGCCTGCCTGCCTGCCTGCCTTCCTCCTCCTCCTCCTCCCCCCCCTCCCGGCCCCTCCTCCCGGCGGTGGCGGTGCCGGTGCCGGCAGCAGGCGGCCGGCGGGGCCGCTGCCGTCCGTGCCAGCCCCGGGGTTATGCCCGGCTGCAGGCGGGGCGCAGGGCCAGGGCCAGCCCGACCCGCCGGCCGCGGCCGGGGCAGGGAGGTCTGCGGCAGGGGCAGGGGGCGCTGATCCCCCCCGGCCCCCGGGGGGGCGTGGGGAAGGGGTGCGCGGGCGCTCCGCGCCGGGGGCGGAGGATGAGGATGATGAGGATGCGGCGGGCCGGAGCGGAGCGGGGGTACCCGGGCAGCGCCTGGGTGTGCTGCTGGCTGCTGGGCTGGCAGGCGGCCGCCGTGCAGCTGCCGCCCTGCGAAGAGGTGAGATTTTCCTCCTCCTCCTCCTCCGGGGTTTTCCCCATCCATAGGGGCGGGGGGGGGGGGGGGGGGGGGGGGGGGGGCACCGGCTCGGGTGGAGGGTGGCACCCGAGGAGAGGGTATTGCTGGTGGTTGCTGCTCCCCCAGGGCTGTTGGTGGGACGATAGAGGGGGTCGGACCCGCGGAGAAGGACCCTCCGCTGCGGTGCTGCCCGCGGGCGGCCCCCCCCGCATCACGCGTGGAGCGGCCCCCTTAGCCGTCGGCCGCGCCCCCCCCCCCCCCCCCCCCAGTTGTTGCTGCTCCCTCCGGGGCGTGGAAATAGCAGAGCCCCTCTCCAAACGAGGGGGACTCGGCTGGCCTCGCTGCTTTTCTAATTACCCTGTTAAATCAGTGGAAAAGGGGGAGAGTAAGGAGCCGGGGTGGTGCAGCTGGCCCGACCCCCCTGTGTCAGCCCGGGGGGTCCGAGGCTGAGTCAAGCGTGTGACATGGGGAAAGAAACTTTCTGCCTTTCTGCTGCTGTAAAAACCCGAAACAGGAGGGACTCAGTGTCTTCGGAGCAGGGACCGCTCTGCAGGGCTGTGCAGGATGCGGGAGCTGAGGCTGCCAGACAGGGATGCCCAGCCCTGGGCCGGCTCCGAGTGGTCCAGAAGGAGCCCCGAAGGAGGGAACCAAGGCTGATGCTCTGCTCCAGGGTTTCCATCCTCACTCCTACATGCAGGGAGATGCTCTCTGTTACTTTTCAGGAGCAACCGGGTCTTCCCTGTGTTTTAAATGTAGGTGTAGGGGAGAGGAGGCTCGGTACCACCTTCCCAAACAGGTCTCGGTGGCTGGGGCACTGCTCTAGCAAGCAGAAACCTGCAAGCGGGTTGACAGCAGTCAGTCCCCTTTCTCCTACCCCTCCGAGGATGCTCTGGGAACAGAGCTTCCTCACCTCTCCTACTGCAGTTGCACCGTTTAGCAAGAAATAATTTGTATATCCTCAGACTGGATTGGGGGTGGGTGGCTGCAGCCAGGTCAGAGCACTCGGCTGGTGAAGAAGGCTCCTGATCCATGCCTGGGGGCCCTTGCAGTGTGGGACCTCCTTGGCTGGGGGTGCCAAAGCCCATGTCTCCTCCCTGTGGTGAAAGAGGGCATCCCTGAGCCGGGGAACATTCCCTCTTTGCCTGTTGAATATCCTTTTTGTCTTCCAAGTAGCAGAGCCTCAGTGGGAGAGCTCAGTGTTAGTCTGGCGTGGGAAATCTTGCAGAGGGGGACATGTGGGATACCTGAATTAGTGGCTGTTTCTCCTAAATGTTGGTCTTCCTCAGAGAGGGGGATTTATGTAGCCACCTGCTTTGAATTATCTATTTTCCTTTTCAGCTAGTGAAGGGAAACAGGACCTTCTAGAGGTGATCTCATCCTAAAGACTTTGCTTAAAAAAATGAACCTCTGCAGATGGTTAAAGGTGACAGCTGAATCTCGGCAGAGGTACCAAAGACATAGAGCTGGTGTTTGAGCATTACATACCGGGCTTTAGGTGTGCAGATTCTTTCCTGAGCCCCACTTCTGTGCCCCTTTGCACCTGGACCCAAGTGCTTTTGCTTTCTTTTCAGAAAGATGGACAATGTTGTTTTACTTTAGTTTCACTTGGATACTCTTTGAGACAGAGACATCCCTCACTCACACGGTTAAAAAGCTGTATGTTACTTGTGCTGGTGTGTGTGTGCAGCTATGCAACCGTATATCCCAGGGAATATAATTACAAACATGTCTGGATAGAGGGGGAAAATAAGCTTGCAAAGAACCATCTGATTTACAAAAGGGAAGAACAGAAGTTAGTATTTCATATAAGAGATGGCTAATACCTGGCTATTATGTGTCAGTCTCAAAACTTTGCCGTTTGCCCTAATTCAGCCTAATTTGAGTGATCTGGGTGTATTGCCACTAAAATAACAACAGCTCCCACTGTGATTGACTCTGGTTTGGGCAGAGTCAGACAGGGATGAAGTCGTGCAATGGGAAAGCGCAGCTGGTTAGAGGGTATTGCAGTCCTTTGAAGACTTTACGAAGGTCTTACTGTTTTATACCCAAAAGGCTTGAGAAGCACAAGGCTTAATGCACTGGCAGGTAGTTCATTTTGAATCTATAGGGGGTCTTTCCTTTAGCTGAACTCCCCCCCCCCCTTCTGTGACAGCTTGTTTTTCTGTTTCCTCACTGTTATGAGAAATAGGGATATCTGCCAGTTAGTGAGATTTCTGCGCTGGTACAGCATTTGGAGCAGTGGGATCTCTGGCTGTGCCTGAGGCTCCGTGGTGCTCTAATTAGATAGATAGTAAAAATAATAATGTATAGCAATGTCACTTTCCAGAAACCTTTTTGTCATTGGCTTCCTTCATCAGGGACTGTAGTAGTTCAGCATTTAGGAAAGGTATGTTTGTGCTACAAACCAAATGTACGAGCAGCTCAAATGAGTATTCCCATGGGGTTTTTGGAGTAAATTGATATAGCCATAAGCTCCTGGCATAATAGCATTTGGTCTAGGGTGTGATGTCCATTCACATCATGAGCTTTCCCTGAGCTCTGCAATGCCAGCAGCTAGTTTGAAGGTGAGTTAGGTGCATCCTCAAGAGATGGAGGCAGGCTCTGGGCTTGGATGGCGGGGTACCTCTAGGGTGCAGAAGCTGGGGAGACCCACTGCCGTATCCTGTGCTTCTGGTGACTTGGTAACTCGAATTAGGACAGTGGTGGAAGAGTAACCGCTTGGTGAACTCTTTCTGCTTATGCCAATGATGAACGGGATATTAATGCAAATGTTTCATGTGCTGTGTAAATTATGACTTTGAGTGGAGTTGATGACACCCATGTTTTTCACTGGTATTAAATGCACATTCAGCTGTTATGATGGAAATTATGAGATATTCATGCCCATCCCCCTGCCACTGCAGGGAGCATCTTTGTTACATCTTATTTTTCCAGTGTTTGGTGCTTTTTCTAAACTTTTCAACTGAAGGAGTTTTCTTCAGCTTCCCCTTAGAGACTCACCCAAATCTGAACAGATTTTGCTTTTAGGGCATTTTAACTGATACTCAGCCTAAATGGATCTTTTCTTCATTTAATCATTCCTTTCCCTCTATTGTTTGTGCAACCATAAAAAAATCACGGAGTGACTCTTCTCTTACTTCCTATTCAGCCAAATTGTTTGCAAAGAGAGATAGGGAGTATCTGAGCTGCTGGCAAAAATGTTTGCTTCCATATACCCTGTTTGACTCTAAGTTACTATGCAGATTGAGAGCAAACACGTATGTTTTTGATACAGATAATAAATGTGATTCTGCTACGTCGGATGGTTTGCCTGCCATTTCAGTACGCAGGTAAACCAAATATAGAATTACAAAGTGAGTAAGTGAATGGAAAGGGTAACGTTACGTGCCTTCTATAAGGGAAAGTATTTTTTTACTAGTCTACTGGAATACTTCTGGAGAAGACAGAAATGATAGAAAAAATATTTGGACAGTGAAAAAACCTGTTATAAAAATCACTTGCAAGACAAAGCCAAGGAAGTCTTAAGGAGGGAGGGGAAGTATGAACTTGGAACTGGGTCAAGTACAGCGGATTATGTACGTTGAAATGATGTCAATTTTCATGATGAGAAGAAGTTAAAAAAATAGGATGTGCCTAAGTTAAGTGTGAAGTATTTTAAGTATATTAATATATTAAATCAGCATATTAGGTACTAAGCTAAGCAGCCTGAGAAGCGAGGTGAAGTTCTGTCTTTCCATGTAAAGGACAGAGAGGAGATGCATGTCAGTCTTGGAAGGATGTTATGTAACAAAGCTAGGTAAAAGTCAGCATGCTTGTCACCAGATCTACATGGCAGGAATAACAGGAACATCTGCCAGAAGGAATCCGAGTATCTCATACACTCTTCTGTTGTAAGTGAACTGTACCTGCTTGCGAAAAGGGTTGGGGTCACTGTGAGTGACTCTGTAGAGACAGCTTGTGTGCTCATGGTGAAATAAGTTGGATGGGTCATAAAAAAAAATAAAACATGTAAGAGTGTTTTTGTGTCTTATTATTAGTTCTCAGGAACTGTGAATGTTGTGATTGTTCTTTAACTGGTTAATAAGCATACAGTGATCACAGTGGAGGGTGATGCTGTCTGAGTAAGAAGGGAATAACTTGAGGGAGGAGGAGAAAGAAGAACATGCATTAA
The DNA here is from genome assembly GCA_031468815.1 of Morus bassanus. Classification (NCBI taxonomy): domain Eukaryota; kingdom Metazoa; phylum Chordata; class Aves; order Suliformes; family Sulidae; genus Morus; species Morus bassanus. The sequence continues at coordinate 76,825,534 of CM062571.1, read as the reverse complement.
TGCATGAGATAGAGAAAATTAATGAGATGCAAATCTTTAGGACAAGGTAGAAATAAGGCTTTCTGTGCACTTGAAAGGCTGAATGTTATTACTTTTAAAAGGTAATACTTTTTTCAAGTAACTGTAAACAACATCTGGGACTTCTTGATCTTTGGGATTCATTTAGTCTCTGTTGGCCTTAAAATCTCTGAAGGGATTAGCTCATCACTAAACATTTAGGAAGGAGTTCTCCTTCTAAGTAGGTTCCCTTGCTGTCCCTTATTGGTACCCTTGTCTCTTTCTCTGAAGCATCTGCACTGGCTATTTTGGCAACAAAGCAGGAGCTATGTATACCAGCTGCTGGGGTGATCCAGTGCTGTATTCCTTGATTTCTAAACACCCTGAAAGATCTTAGACTCTTAATTTATGAGCAATTCATAGTCAACAGAAGAGGCTGTGGAAAGATTCCTAGATAGATCATATTATTTTCATTACCTCTTGCTATGCAGACTTGTGTCTTTGAGGTGAAAAGAGAAATGTACAGCTTCCATTTGCCATGGTGATGGAGGGTCGTAAAAATGAGGAAGGAAGAGCAAAAACCCATGCTATAAAACTGCTGACAATAAAGTTGATGGAGTGGAAGCAGGTGCAGAGAAGGTGAGAAGACAGATGCTGAGACAGGTACCACAGCAGTAGGCATCGCCACCGCAGCACGTAGGCAGACCAAGGCGTGAGGTGGGGGGAAGCACAGGAGAAACCGGTGAGGCATCAGAATTTGAAACTTGAGAAGGAGGACAGATGCTGGTGTCAAAAATGGAAAGTGAGCCATGGTCGTAATGACTCAAGAATGAGAAAGTTAGGCATGGTGGAAACTGCTCTAACAGACCATAAACTCAAAAGACTAGTAGACATTAAACCAACACAAGATTGCATTTCTTCCACCATCAAACACTGCTTGATCATTCAGGATGAGTATGCATCATCTATAAAAAAGCCCATAACTTTCTTTTCTTCCTCCTCACCCTGCCGCCTTTATTCCTCAGAGCTTCTGTAGATCTAGGGAGAGTGAGTGAGGACAGGAGCTCTGCTGGGATTCCTGACACATCCATGCATGGTGCTGGTGGGGACCATCGGCAAGCTGGGTGCTGAGGTGGGTGTACGCAAAGATTTGGGTTGCCAGCTGCCTCCTCTGGGCCACATTTTCCACCGGGTGTTGATTGGGAAAGATTTAGGAGTACTGTGCGTTGCTTTATGCCAGCTGATGACCTGGGTCTGAAATGCTGGAATCTCCTGAAGGGAAAACCTTGCCTGCAAGTCTGACCCTGTGCTCAGTGAAGATGTTGGCATGGCTCCCACCGACCGCAACGACCACAGGGCAGAGCCAGGGGTTATCAGGACTTGCAGGCCTCACTCTGTGGGCAATGGGGAGATGCCATCAGAGCAGGCTTCCTCCATGTCCTGTGTATAAGTTGCTATCAACACTTGCTGAAGAAAGTGGTAAGCACCAGTTAAGTACAAAAAAAATAAAACAAGTGGAGAACAAATAAGGGTTGGTAACAGGAAAGGCAGCCTTGAACCCCTCATGCTTGAGATAGGAAAGAAAGTGTTTGGGAACAGGTCAGGGAACAGATCGTATGTGTCTCCCAGACATTGCCAAGGTTTTTCTAGGGGCTGCTACTGCGAAGGTCCTGTGCTGGTATTCAGCGTGGCTGCGTTTTTCCTAACTCATACACCTCCTTGGAAAAGAGTGTCCCTCCCGCTCCCCCTTGGTAGTATTTTAGCTCTTTTCCTGGATCTGAAAATCTGTTGAGGTTTTGGCTGCTGGTAGTGGAAACAGTTTGGTTTTCAGTCTTTTGAAAGAGAAAATCTCTGGTTTTGAAGAAGAGGAATAGTTAAAAAGCCTTTTTTGACAACCTCCTTTAAAAAAAAAAAATCAAAAAACAAAACCCCAAAAACTTTCAATTACAAAACATTAGCCAAATCTAATAGTGACCTTGTTTCACAAGCATTGTGATACTCACTGTTATAAAAAGTGCCAGACAGTAATCGCTGTGCACTTGGGACATGGGCTGATTTAAGATGATCTAAGATGACATGTGCAGCCAAGCTGCTGGCTCCCCTGTGTTGGTGCTGGCAACCCTGTCATTGTGTGCTGAGTCAGAGCAAATGCTGATTCGGCTGAAAAGTAACCTGCCAAAAAAAAAAAAAAGAAGGAAAAAGGTGAGTGTTTAGCTGGGTGAGTGGCAGAGATGATTTAGTGTTTAGTCACTGGGGGACTAGAAGTAATGCAGGAGGCTTTGAGACCCACCAGGCACAAGGCTGGTCCCCTCTTATTTTACTTCTAGAACATAAAATTTTGGTTGGATAGAGCTAGCCTGGATTTACACTGGCGTAAGGGCAAGGGGATTTTAGTTCCTGATGTAGGAAGAAGAACATGAGAGATGTGTGTGTTAAAGCGGTGAAAGAACTGGATTGTTACTCTCTGTTGTGGAGGTCTGTCCTCTGGCTTCAGAGATACAAGAGATGCAAGTGCCATCTCTGCAAGGAAAGGTATTTGCTGGCTGTAAGATATGTTTTAAATGAAAAAAAAAATTTCAGATGATGGGCTATTCCCAACTAGAAAATTTCTTTGACAGAGAATTTTTACTGCTACAAAGAGAGGGCAAATCACTCATGCCATTTTCCCTTGCTGATATGGCATTAACCTCTCTTATCTGTTAGTGTTTTATGGTCAAGAAAAACAGCACATAACAGATGGTTTATGGTGATGCTTGAAGATTATTGGAAAGTACCTACAAAAAATGATAGGAACTGTATTATTTGGTGGTGAAAATGCTGGGAAGCTCAATTTTCATTTGTTTAGATTTCATCCCACCTTAGAGGTGCAAATATTTTCCAGGGATAATCCACAGGGAAGTGGCTCAGGGTGTCTGTGATTGGTTAAAAGCATATGCCCATCCTGCCAAGTACAGGAGCATCAGGAGAAGAGATTTACGTAAACAAGGTGAGATGGTCCACAACACTGGTCAGATCCCTGGCCCTCTTCTAGTTACCAGGGTAGACACAGCCAGAAGACCTATTTTTCTATATAATAATTACCAATGTGGATTACTAATGCTAATATTATAATCCAATTTAATGAAAAAAACCTGCTTTGGAGAAAGGGTGAACTTTCCCTCTGAGGTTGGAACTGACCTGAACATGCTTAGAGGTATTTCTGATATAGTGAATATGGTCAGAAGAATGAAATGCATCAGGTAACGAAGCTAAAGGAAGAAGTGATGGGGAGTGCAAAACCTGAAGATGCCATTAACATAATTGCTGCTGGCTTGATAAAGTGCAGTATACATTTAATAGTAGAGAAATCAGTGCCTAAATTGATTGTACTGTCCCAGAAAACTAAAATGCACTGAGGTGGTGACTTTTAGCATCAAACTTAAGGGTAAAGGTGATTTAGACCTCAGCTGTTGACTCTTAAAGTGTTAATTTCCCATAGCGTTTCTTGTGGTGTGTGAAATCCTTCTGGTTTTGTACTTACTCTCTGAAGTTTCTCAAAGGAAGATGTTCACACAAGCTGGCCATGTTTTATACACACACAGGGGTGGTGCCGTGTCTTTTGGGAGACATATGTCAGAAGTGGATGACTTCTGATTTTTCCCAGGCTTTTATATCCATGGCTCCCTCCTGCTGGCAGGTCAACAGTGCTGATCAAATGCTGCTTGTTTCAGGTTAGCTGCTTTTTATCTCTGGCTCTGGGGTTCCTTAAAGCAAATAAAGAAAAAGAAAGATTTCCCAAGACAGTTCTTTTCTTCTCTCTTTTGTTTGGTCTTATTTAATCCAATTTTTTAAAAATTCAGACTTCTCTTGAAAGGAAAGAAACAGGGGCCCTAACTAGACTCCTTTACAGCAGGATTTATGCGTGCATGGAGGGAATATGAGCTGATGTGCATCTCAGGGATGCCAGGGGGGAGACTGCCTGGTAGAATTGGAGTGGAGAAACGGTTCAGCTCTTCAAACTGCACCTTTCTTGGCAAGTGCCTTTCATGCAGACCTGCTGATGGGGAGCTTGTCTTGCCTTGTGGTGAATGTCAAGTGTCCTGGTTAGTAAGGTAATGGCTGTCTCCCCTAGAGCTGCTCAAGTAACAGCTGAACCCAGGCCAACTCTCTCCTCTTCCAGAAGACCAGACAGGGTGACTCTGTTGATTAATGCTTGTTTTTGATGCTGAATATAGGATTCACCAGGACTCTAAATTCTCCTTTTCTTGGCTGGAAGCCCACTGTGCTCTGTGTTAGCCTCTGCATGGTGAGAATGCCAGAGGTATTGCTCAATTCTGCACCAAAGCAACATGTCCTGTTAGTGTCAAGACATCCTTTTAGGGATGCACCAACCAGGTATCACAAATAGTTCGGCACTGAGCCCTGCACTCCTACTGAAATAGCTGTGATTGATGATCAGATTCCCATTCACCCTAGCTAAGAGGAGCCATAACGTAAAAGGAAATCGATTCCAGCATCTTTCTGTTTTGCAGTATTTTTAACTGCACTTAAAGCCAAACCTACTTGCATGTTTGCTGGCTTCTCTGAAAAGTCATCGCATTTTAGTTCCAGCTTTTAAATTAAAAAAAAAAAGCTGATTTGCAGCATTGCCCGTTGCGATACTGACCTGCTAATCTCTTGAACTGCTTTGCTAAACAAGGGAAAAGATTTCTTTAAAGCCTCATCATGTGGTTATGCAGGAATCACAGCTTTCATTGAAAAAGGGGGGAAAAGAAAAGGTAAGTCAGCTTCTCAGTATTGCAGAGAAGAGTTGGAAAATGTGAACCTTGAAAAGCAAAAATCTGGAAAGTTAAGTGAACTGGAGCTAAGTTTCAGAGTGTTTCAAGGTCCTGTGGCACTTAAATAAGTCATATAAATTTGATGGAGTGGCAGAAATGGTGCCTGACTTGAGGTTTGGGAGGCTTTATGTGACTGTTACCGAAAATACAATTTGATTAACAAACTTTGCCATTATTCAACTTCAGCATTTACACTCTAAATAGCCTGATGGGGAGACCCAGTGGCACCTTTTATTTCCACCCAGTGCTGGAAATAAAAGTAAGTTATTGGGGCGATATCCTGCTTTCACAGGCAGTCTCTAGCCAGCTAAACACAACAGGCCCAAAGAGCTCTGGTCCTCGAACTGTCCAGATCACCCCAAGGTTTGTTAGCATGCTCCCCGGCATGGATTTGCCCATGAAAGCCATCACGGATGGGACATTGCTGTAGAAGCTGTGAATGAACTTCCACAGTATTCCTCCAGTTAGACAAAAAGATGAGTGGAGGCAGTTTTGTCATGGCATGACTATAACTGGGTACAGTTACTTTAATACCTACCATGTTAGGAGGGCATGTAGCACCCTCGTAGTTCTTCAGGACAGCAGAAAATCAGTGTCAACAGAAAACTTGCTCCAGTGATCCATGAACAGTCCAGGCATGAGATCCTGGTGTTGTGGAAGTAGCTGAGCACTGGGCAGAACCAGCATTTCATACCATGAAAAGAACTTACCTCGCTTTTAACTGTACAAGTTAGGCATCTAGTCTGACCTAAACGTCTCGTTGTCAAGACAGAGACAATCACCCTTCGAGACTAATCCTTACCATCCTGAAAGGGTGGTGTGATTTTTCTGCTGAATGTGCCCATCTCTTTTCACTGACTACAGAGAGACCCTGGCTTATGTCAGGGAGATGTTCAACTTTTAGTTACTTAAAGTAAAATAAAATGAATCTGGACCCATCAGTGGAAGTAATCTCCGCTGTAACCGAATTACATTAGCTGTTGCACAAGCTATGAGGTTGTTTTGCAGTGCTCTGTAAACTGCAGGGGTGGAGGTGTGTTGATAAGGTTGGGACATGGCAGTGGCGGAGCTAGGTCTCTGCAATGACCTAATTACACTGGAGAAGGGACCTAAATCTTTGCCTCTGAACTGCTGAATTAAAATGGAAACGCAGCAGGAGCACAACCTTGGTCCTTAGTTCTGGAGAGCTATTTGTGAGTAAAGAGTTTTATTGTTTTGCCTTGTAGCAGCATCCTACCAAAGGCGCGTTATCACACAGCCAAGTCCCTTCCTATCCAGGGAATAATTAACACCAAGATCATGCCAGTGTGATGTGATATATGCAGAATTAAACCTAACATGTAAGCTTGCATGTAATGATCTGCTTGTAATTTATTGCAACTGTTTGTCGAATGGGCTAGGCCTTGTATTTAGATTTAATTTCCCAGTGCAAAAAGGTGGGTGTTCAATTTGTGATTGCTTACAGGGTGCGTGATTACAGGCTGACTGCGTTACCCGGGCAGGAAAAGCAGCTATGAATGCATTTCTTTCTTCATGTTGTAGACTGGATCATATCTTGTGGGCGCAATCAATAGCGAGGGACAGCTCAGGAACCATGCCTGAGTAAAACTCAGATCTTTCCTTGTCCTGCCTTTCCCCACAATCTGTGGGCTGATGAGTCACTGCTGATTGATTTGACTGAATCAGCCGTTGCGATAACGCATTGCCCTGCCCCTTGAAGAGGGATTAATGGTGCTGCAGCCAAAGCTCTGCCTACTGCTGTCACCCCCCCAGCTCATACCTCAGCCCAGCCTTGGTTCTATGTGAGAGGGAAGCTTGTAGCTCCAGGCACCATCTGGCTGCTAGAAATGCTAACAAATTTGGATTTGTAGCTGCCTAAAAAGCTGCCTTAGCCCTATGGGTAAATCTGGACTACAGAAGAGTGCACTGAGCAGAGCTTGGCTAGACCCTGCTACTGGAGATAATTTTGACTAGGGTTAGTAGCATGCATACAGAGAATAGTCTAGAAACTGAACGCAGCTGATGGCCGAGTTAAATCTAAGATACATTTTCTCCATCATTTGCTTAGCTCAGGCTGCCTTGGGCTGCTAGGTTGTCCTTGGTTTTATTTATTAGTTATTCTTGCAGTGGAAACGGACTCTGTGGGCTTGGAGGCAACCCAAGAGGGCAATACTGGATGAGGCTTCCTCATAAGAATATATGGTTACATGTTTTTCTTGTCAGGCTGTGATTTAAGATCTTGCTTCGTTCAATGAACAGGGTGATTTCAGACACATAGTACAATTAAGTGCTCACAAAGGGCCTGGTCCTATCCTGAGAGAAGTGGTTGCAAGTCATGCAGAAGTTTTTGAGCTAAACCTCCCAAATATGACCTCCGTCTGATGTTACAGGTGTCGGTCTCTTTTTATCTTTTTTTTTGTTTTTTCTTCCCCCCAAAATGGAATATTCATTAAAACATGCAGCATTCCCAAAGTTGAATATCAATGAAGATTCAGCTAGAAATTGTAAAAAATCTCTTATTTGCTATGGATTGCTTTTTTTTCCCTGTTTGAAAATATTCAGCCATCTGGTCAGCAAACAAATAAAATGCTGCATGATATTGGCAGAAAAGCATACACTAAAAAACAACTAATGGGAGAAGGAAACTGTTCACAGTCTTGCTGTAGTCTAGTGGGTTTTGGTTTTGCGGTTTTTTTCCTGCACAGAAGACTCCTGAGTTAAATTTTTATTTGTAAAAAGCAGAATCTGGTCATGAACTTTATATAAGTAAATGCAGCTTTGGCAAAGCCTAAAGTCAATAAAAATATTTCTATTTTTACTTTCCCCCAAGGACTAATTAGGCTCAGTGAAAGAAGCACACCTTTTCTTCATTATCAGAATCCTTACTTTGCAATATTATATGTAAGTGCAACAATTAAAGTCCTGGTTATAAACACGTTTTCTGTCAATGTGACCACTTTGGTTAAAATCCTGTCTTGAAGAAATTATGCAAGTTCAAGTTCTAGTGCAAATCATTTTTATTGACACAGATGTGAATAATACCTGTAGCTCTTGTCTCTCTTCTTTTCCGGACTATATATATTGGTGGAAGAACCTTTGTATTGGGGTGATATTGGGGTAATCCTTTCCACATTGAAGGTTTATTTCACTATATCTCTCCCTGGCTGTACCTAAAACTCGGCCTCCGAGGAAGTCAAGGTCTGAGAGGGAAAAGCTGAGCTCAGAAGTGAGCCAGACTCATCCATCTGGCCTGAGTGAGGAACACACCAAGAGCACACAGACCTGGGCCAATAGTGACAAGGAAATGAGGGATGGGCTTTTCACAGCTGTACCTGCTCCTGCCCTGTGCAAGCCAAATAGCTAGTAGATATTTTTTCATATAGTAACATATCTCAAGAGAGAAAAGGAAATGTGGAGCAAATGCATTTGGTAGGAAATTGTAGAGGAGGTGACAGGGCAGAAAAATGATACAAGATCAGATGAGCGAGCATCACCCAGACTTCCCTCTAATAACAGTGTTGTTCCTTTTCTAATATTTTTCTGCTGCCTGGTGCCGTATGAAAAACTCACACACCTAATGGAAACTGATAACCGACAGCAGAGGGGCAGGAGCGGAAGCTTTGCAAAACGCTCATGCATGTGCCTGGTTTTAAGCACATGAATAATTCCACTGAAGTTTGAAAACCAATCCCTTATTTAAGATGAAGTTCATGCTTAAATACCGTGCTGGATTAAGGTCAGGGAATTCTACAAATTGTAGAGAGTCAGTAGTCTGATATAACTGAGGTATATTATTGAATTTAAACCTTTCACTTCCAGTAAACCGAAGATTTTCCTTTAGGTGCAGTGTTAAAAAAATGCATTTACTGGTGTCCTTTAAAAATATTTAAATGTTAAATCAGTTTGATGCTAATTTCATGCTGTCTTTTGTGGGTTTTCATAAAAATACTTCCTTTGTTCTGTATACATTCAGCAGACTTTTTAAGACTAACTGATGATGTCCTTTTATATGCTTTTTAAAATTTAATTGGTGTAGCAGATTAGACAGGATGCTGCTGTGGGACTCTGCTACTGGAGAGGAAATGCAATGAAATGGGCCACACTGATTCCTCAGATGATTATATCTGGCCATAGTTCAGGCCCTCACTGGACAACTTGTAAAATTGTATTACCTTTATACTGCTCCACATGAACCTTCTGGGAGCCCTGCGAGGATGAGACGGGCAATTTGGCGATAGTTTGTGAACTGAATCCTTGAAGATGTATTTTCCCCGTGGATACTGTAACTGCAAAAGTTAAACTTGGTTCAGAGCGGTGGCTCAGTGAGGTAGTGGCCGTACGGAATGAGATGCATGGGCTTTAGGATGCACTTGCACATGCCCAAAAATGTTAATGTTGCGCTAAATTGTTCACTCAGATTGGAGGAGCCTCGTAGATAAATATGCTATAATATTTACCTTAACATTTGCTCCACCTGTCTCATTTTTCTCAAGTCCATAGATATATTTTTCCCACTGAAATTATCAGCTCAGGTCCTCATCTGAGGTAAATTATTTTACCCTACTCAGCTGTTTTATGTCTAATGTAGTTCTAGTTTGTTGACTCTACACATCTCAGGAGCACCCGAAGTCAGGCTTTTGCTGTGCCCTTTATATTGAGAATATAAAAAAGGACCCAAACTTATCATCTTGTCTTGCATCTGATAAAGAAAGGACGTGACAAGGCACGACAGGAAGTGGGTTCACTTGGCTGGTGCCTGAGGAACTGCTGAAACTGGGCACAGCATGGGTGTAGGGGTTCAGAAGGAGGGCAAGGGGCAGAAACAAAAAGGAAAAAGTTGTCTTGGGGGATGGAAAGCTGAGTGCCCAAGGGAAGCCTGGGGAAAGCTTGTACATCTGTTGAGCAGAGGCTGCCCGGGGCCAAGATCTGCTCACTCACCTTAAAGCAGTTGACTCATCTGGTTGCTGTCCATCTCAGGTCTGGAGCCTCCTGACGGCCTTGACTCCTTCACAGACAAAAGCTCAGCAATTTTGCCGGTGTTGGGATGCTGCAGGTACCTTAGGTAGTTACCTTCTTGGGATTTGCTTCTGGGCTATTAAATAGTTATACCCTGAACTCTTTTTGTGCAGATTGCCTTCTGAATAGGCAACAGTCAGCAACATCTATACTCCGAAAAATAGAAACTTCTCTTTTCATTTATGAGTCTTAAGCCTTGAATAGCTGGGAATAAAACATCAAGGTTGAAAAGGAGGAGGAATGAATAAAATCCAGCATATTAAAAGTTATAATTAGAACTGTGATCAACTTTGATACTGTCAGGCCTTCTCAACTGTAATAACTGCGTAGCTCTGAATAAAAAGCCTAACCATATTTGCAGTGAAACATGAATCTTGTTCTTGGAGAACATTTTGGCTTATTACACAGTGCCAGTGTGTGTGAATTAGAGTATGCTGTACTGAGATCCTGTGGGTGGCTTTATCTAGTGTCCATATGCACACAATGTTTGCATAAGACGTACTGTATAGTTGATGTTTGTGAATAATAGGCACTAAAATTTACTTTCCTGAAAACAAAAGCCGGTTTGTGTGTATGCAAGTGACCTTGTGCAAACAGTTCTCTGCCAATGTGTCTGGATGCTGCTCTGTTAGTGTGGTAGAGAGTAGGTGAGGGGCACCCGGCCAGCTGGGAACCGTCCATCCTGATGGCAATGTGGCACATGGGCTGTGCCTGAGCACTTGGCATCTTGGAGCACTTTGGGGAACATCTTCTACCACCACCCAAAGCTTTCCTTGCCATGGGGAAGACAGACGAGTGTTGTCATGTGGGTGGTCTTGGAAGACCCTTCAGTAGTCAGCATGGACGTCACCTGTAGCTCTTGGCTAAAGCGGGATGTGGAAACTCCTCGCAAAGTGGTGCGTGGAGTCAATTGTTCTCTCTGCAAGGCTGCTTATTTGATTTCTGCTCTGACTGTTGAATACCAAAAAACAAACCATGAGGATTTAGTGAGTTCTCTCCTTTACAGTTTTGTAGGTAGAAATTTATGACAATGGGGGAGGAAAAATACTATCAAATCAAAAGTGTGAGGCACTACATCTCTTTTTACCTTTTTTTATTGATATAAAGAGTCAATAAGGGATAGATTCCCTGTAGTTAACAAAGCAAGTACTTAAGCTATGGATAGGATGCATAAATATTTATAGTTAAAAAGCTGTACCCCATTAATTCTACTTTTGATGGGCCTGCATGGGATCGTGAATATTGGCATTAAACCTGTCATTTTTTCCTTAAGCATAACATCTCTGTTAATGCTTGATCTTTCAAGCTAGTTGGCTTCAATATTGCATGTTTAAGCCCTGAGAGCCCATTTCAGCAAAGCATTTAAGGGATTGGTCTTTTTGGGTTGAGGTGAAGATGTGCCCAGTATCACTGCGACCCGGTTCTCTGCCACAAACTTGCACATGCAGTGACCTGAAAACCTCTTGTCACAAGCAAGAACAAGTGAAAAAAATGTTATTTTTAAATACTTTTATTGAGTACTGAAATAGGGCTTCCTGCTTTGGAATAGATAACCTCAGGAAAAGGCATTATCATTGAAAAGGCTGGAAACAGTGAGATCTCATAACTCCTGGAAAAACTGATTCTTGCTGTGTGGAAGGAAAGTGATATGAGGCAGTGGGGTGAATATCTGTAGGGTGGTGTAAAATAATCACACATGTGCCACCACAGACAGTGAAGTATCACTGAAGAAATTTAGCCACATAGCAAGTTGTGTGTGTGTTTATTAAACTTAAAATATTATCGCATGTGCATTTAAATGCTTGTAGTGAATGAGATTCTTAGAAAAAGAAAAAAAAAAGCACAAAAAAATCCCTTCATGGACAACAATTAAACTGTAAGATTTTCTTGTCCTGAATAGTAAAGAACAGTTGTCATGTGTAGATTGGTAGTAATAAAAGTAATTCTTAGTTTGACAAACTATATTTGGCTGTAAATATAAGAGGAAAATTATAAAAACTCATAGAAAGCTCATTGGAGTTAATGGAAAAATATTCACGTTATGAAGATGGATTAAACCTGTCCATATGTTACTGCTGGGTGACTAAAAGACTGGATGACTCAATAACATTAGGACAACAAAGATAAATATATTTATAAGCATCCTTTACCATCATGTTCTTCACTTCAATTTTCTCCTTAATCTGACTGTTTTTTTCAGAAGATTTAGGATCACCCTTGTCTAAAATATTTTTGAGAAACAGTAGAGATTTGCCAGTGAATTTGTTAGCTTTTGAGACTAAAGGGTTAAAAACCCCACAACCCAAATCCTGAATTTCTGGGTTCATCAGAAATGTCCTCCTGATTGCCAGGGGAGCCTGGCAGTCTGGAGGGACACCTGGGTCCAGGGGGGGTTCTCCACCTTTCTGCTGACACTTGATTTAAATCTTAATTTCTGTATTAGACCTTTAAGTCTCTGCTACAGTCTGCGTAGGAAACTTGGGTGTCATAGGAGGGAAACACTGATGAAAGGGTAAGTCTTGAGTCCTCCTTCCAAGCTGTGGAGCCCGAGAGGGTGGCTGTGCCTCACCACAGCCCTTTCTTCTGGAGGCTTGATCCAGGTGTGAACATGGATGAAATATCCTGTTCAAACTGGCATGCTTTTTGGGCTCTGTTGTAACTTGCTAGTGATGACTGTGAAGCTTTATACAGAGTGGCTCTTCAGGACAGTCTTGTGCTTCGTTACCCTGTTCAGCAGTCTCACACCCCTCCTCCTCTTGTGAGAAAGGGACAAGGTGGCTATGGTGAAGAAAGGGGAGTGATAACCGGAATCATTAGGATTTTTGCTTTGGTTGTGGAGTTAACTTCAGCCTGTGTAAATGACACCAAAAAACTCCCTGAGAAGAAAGGCTGGACAACTGAGTTGAAAACACATGTTACAGGCTAATGAAGGTGTGAAGCGAGTGTTTGAAAGGGTCAACAAGAATGCGATGATCAGGTTTTCTGTTAAAGAAAACCCCAATCTGAATAAAGATGTGCAAACACCATGCTTTTTTTAGAATCTGAGTTGATGGGCTTCTTTTAGTGTGTGAAATGGAGTGGGATTCATCTCTCTGAGCAGTGCTCCTTCAGTGGGCAACACTGCCATCTCCAACGTGTATCCCCCCCTATCCCGTACTAAGTGCACCCTCCCCATGTGCTTGTTGTTGACCACACAAGAAGTTCCACTGTGTAGACAGCTGAGATGGGACGAGATGGATCCATCCCTCTTCCATTGGTGTTTGTCCAGCAATGGTGGTGGACAGTGTCAGAGTTAGAGAGCTGGAGAAGTTGTGTCTTGGAAGCGTATAAGGGGTGTGAGGTGTGAATGCATTCAAGAGTGTGCTTTGACTCCTGGAAAGTTGTAACTGAAACTTGGTGTGGTGTGAAGAGACATGAGGCTTGCCCTCTGGCTCTGTCCTCTCACCTGGTGATGGAATTGACATCCAATGTTGTGCGGTTTAACATCTGCTTTGTAAGAGCCCTCATGCTGGGGACTTTCACTGACACACTCTTGGGAAGAAAACGGAAAAGTGAGAGGCACTTAGTCACAGTGAATTCATTTTCATAGAGGTTAATTTTCAAGAAGGAAGGCTCTGAACCATCCTTTGGGCTCTTTTAATATTTGTAGAGGTTTATGGGGATGAAAGGCTTTGTAAGTGCTCAGTGTTACAGTTCACAGAGACAGAAGATGACATGCTGCTACCCTGCAGTAAGCCAATGCGCCACTGACAAGTCTATTATGAGTAGGGTCTGGCTGTGGCTTATTGCATTCAGCATCTTTTTACAAAGGGTAAAGTGTTTAAAAGAATTCTGTAGGAGAGCTGTGACAAAATGATTGCACCAATTTCTTTGCTCCACACCAAAGACAAGGCTGGTGTCGAAGTAGCTGACCTCCTCCAAAGCAGTTGTTATTTAAGGCCAGAAATGGTAAAATCTGGCCTTAGAATCAAATCCAATGTGGTATTTAGACTGCAAAACCCTTTAAGAAAGGTTCTGTGAATCAGAAGAGCAAGACCTCAAGTGGTTTAAGCATTATAACTGGATCAGTGTGTATTAGAAATACATAGGGTTGGTGCTGGGAATCCTGAAAGGCAAATTGTCACATGGCAAAGTTAGCAAAGGTTAGCAAAATATTAGATGTGGTCCAGGGATTGGAAAGAGCAATAATTAAATGCATAGTGAAACACTGACAGGTGGGAACTGGGGACATCATGTCCTGGCCTGAGCAGGGGCTGTAGAGAAGGGGAAAGTGGAGTGGGGTAATGCATTTGAATTGCATTTGAAGCAATTCCATTTCAAGCAATTCCCATTGCAGCATTTGAAGTGCTTCCTCATCCTGGAGACTGGCTGGCTGGAGGTTGGCTGGGCTGGTTTCTGCACCAAAATTATACAAATTTATATTCTAAACTAATTTATATTTTATAATATTATATATTCTCCTAACTAGGCAACTCATTATGTTTTCTGGCTTGTAAAGTTTCTCTGCGTTAATCCAACAAATACTGCTGGATTTCAAGGTATGAGTTATTGTAGAAAGGGTTGTGACAAGCTTAGGGCTTGCTGGCTGCAGCCATACTAGGTGGAAAGAGCATCTCCATCTCTCTGCTAACCCCTCTCCGGGCTGAGTTTAAAAATGTGTGAGGAGTATGTTGGCTAATCTTCAGTGATGCAGGTGAAGGAGGGATTACATGAACTGGTCATCCTGTGCATGGAAGAGGAGTGAAAGGGGATGAGCTGGGGCGAGTAGCAGGTAGGGTCAGTATAACCCTGTTCATTTACCGCAGTGACATCCAAAACACAGTGTGTGATCAGAGTGTTTAAGAGCAGAAAGTCTTTGTCATTTATGCAAAAGGAGGATCTATGTTATTGCTGCTGACCAATATTCACTGAGTGGAATTCAAAAGTCATTAAAAAAAAATCAATGAATTTTGGTGCTATTGGAGAAAAACCTGAAGTGATTGTAGACTATGTGGGAAAACAGTTCTTGACTGTCTGTGGTACATACGTGGGGACCCCATTGTGCAATACTCCAGTGTCTCACAGTAAGCTATACATATTCTCTTGCAGTGGCTCTGTACCAGAGCAGATATCTTCTAGCCTTATTTTACAGATGAAAAATAACGGCAGATGTGACTGGTTTACGTGTATCCAGTTGCAGTTCAGAGAGGATTGTTCCCGTTTGGTTCTGAGAAATGGGCATTGGAGCCCTTTGCATAATGATATTCCTGTGCTTCTGGGCTGAGCTGGTGCTACATGGTACTACAGGGTTCCTGCTCGCAGCTGAGATTCCTGCCCGTGCCATGGAGAGAGGCACCAGCCTGGGCCCCTCTCCTACTCCAGCCTGCAAAGCTGCATCTTCTCAGCACATTGTCAGAACAAAGTTTGGAGTTTCCTCAAGATCTTTTATTTGTCTTGATTATGGTGGATTTTTTAATGATGGAAAAAAAAGACACCTTGAGTCCTGGGGAGATGGGTGGGGGGGAAGGCTTTTACAAAGGATTTGATGTTGGTCTGGTTTAGTTTCCATTGAAATGGATGGAATTTCTGCTACTGATTGAAATGAGAGTGGACTTAGACTGGTCTCTGAAAGCCTTATCCTTGTTTTTTCAGCTGTTGTTATGGTGGGTCCTTAAGGTTTCCAAAACTGTAGCGTGAAAGTCTGCATACAGGTGAGAGGCTGGGTTGGAGCTATAAAACCGGGCTTTAGAGATGGGTTTCTCTGGTTGCGATGTGACTCAGCACTGCATTCCCCAATGTATTGGAGCTGCCTGCAGTAAACAGACAGATATAAACCAAGAGGTACAGGCAAAGATGGCCAATTTTTGGCTTGTAGGCCTAAACCAAGCATGTTAGGGCAAGTTGGCATTTTCACAAGAAGCTTGATTCCTGTTAAAATATTACCATATTATTTTTTATTTGGACAAATCCCTGAACTACTACTATGCTGATCCTGTCCATTTTTAGGACAAATTCTGAATTCTAGCAGGGTTTATCTATTTTCAATTCAAATAGATTTTCATTTTCACCTGCAGAGTGAGGAAAATAAACCCAAATGGAGTTGCTAGGAGAATCCCGAACAACTGAAGTGTCTTCAAAGCTTTGGTTTTAGTTACATTTCCCTGCACGGTTGAGTTTTAGCTTCAGCCATGCAGGTGTCCCCATGATTAACATTGACCCCAGTGCTGGGCCCTGATGAGTGATGTCTCTTCACCATTTCCCCCACCATCCTAGATGCTGTGCCATGGTTGTTGCCCGTCTGTAGATGTGCTGTGCCCCAGGTACCATCAGCAGCTCTGAGCCATGGAAGAGCAGTTTTGTGCCAGTCCTCCTGGGTCTCCAAGGTTTGGGCAGCCCCATCACTGCATTGGAGTGGTTAAGCAAAGCATGTGAGGGTTTGTGTGCTTGGGGGCTACCTAAACACCTTGCCTGGATGGGAAGATGTTTGGAATATCTACCATAAAATAATCCTAGTGCTCTCTGAGCCCTCCAGCTAAGGGGATAAGTGGTAACTTTGTACCTCGCACCACCTCATTAGGGGATTAATTAGCTGCGCTTTTAAAAATGTTGACAGTCTTGAGGTCTTTGTCTCTAATTATTATGACCTCACTGTTTCATCTCAAATGTTTCACCGCTAAAATTGGGCAGCATTTTCCCGCCTTTGGGCAATTTCAGTGTCAAAGCTGTTATTTTTTGTCAACGTTTTGGCCTGATATAATTTCTTCCTCTAATTCTACAAAAGAGGAAAATTGACATCTCCGTTTCTCAGCCTCCTACACAGGGTAGCACCGTATTTGCCTTTTATTCCCAGAGTAGCAGAGTTAGCAGTGGTAAAATCTGTTCCTGTTCTCTGTTACTGGAGAAGTAATAAAAATAAAATTACAGAGGAAATTGTTTGCTTGTTTGTTGTTATTTTGCCTTTAGGATTAAGTGATGTGGTACTGAAACTGGAGACTTAATGATGGCTCATTCTCTCTCCATTACTGGATGTTGCCTTTTGAATCAATCTCTAGGTCTTTGAGCTAATTATTTTGTGGCAATATGATGGTGCATAAGTGTTGCCTCCCTTCCCCCATGCTGGCATGGCCTATGAGGAGGGAAAGGACTTACACAAAGTCTGATATAAATGCTGACCCTGTCTGAGTAAGTTAAGAAGGAACTGGAAATACTGATTCGAGTGCGGGACTCCATAATCCAAACAAGAATGAACATTCAGATAAGAAGTGCTTTGGATATTTAGGTGAATCCATAGTGAAATTTTAATTAAGCCCTTTTGTGACTAAGCCTAAATTGCTACCTTAACAACTTTCCAATCAGTAAGGCTAGATGAAATGGTGTTAAATAATGTTAGTGTTTTATCACTAACATTTCTTAGGAGCAAGGCTACTTTGTGTTAATTTTCCATGAGGAGCACACTGTGTCATTTTCCACTTTGCTCCAGCTCCCTCTGATGCCATCAGGATGGTGCTCGCCCACCGGAGCGGGAGCTGACTCTGTGCCGTGGACAGGCAGCTGCAGCCACGGTGAGCACATGAGCTGCCGTCATGATTTTGAGAGCAGCAAGGTCGATTCAGACTGTCAGATGTCCAGGGGAACTCAAGCTCCCAGTGCAACTGGGAGAACTGGGGTCTGCATCTGAATTTTCTTATTATAGGTGCATGGTTTAGGTTTTGCAGCTATTTCTCTTCTCTGACTGTATAGAGTAATGGATGGGGATGAAACCTGTGTTACAGCCTGGAAGTTAAGCAGCCTATAAATAATTGCGCCTTGCTTCTGAGTTTTCCATGTTTCCAACAATGAAGCATAACACAGTATGCTGCAGCCCTTAACCACTGGCATACTAGGACATTAACAAGCCTATGTGTGCACATATACTTGTGTCTTGTAATACCTATGTCCTGTGAAAAAGGGCTTTAAAGAAATATGCTTTTAAGGTATTAGAGAAGCAGAGGTTTAAGTGGGAGGCCCAGTGGTTCTCTCAAAGCCACACAACAGCTCAAGCTGGTGGCAGAAGGAGGATCAGGAGCTGTAAGCCCCATTCCCAGTGCTTGCTCTAAACACTAATAAACATGCCTTTTCCTAATGCAAAGCCAAAGCTTAAGTCTGTGTTCTGAAATATCCAAGAGAGTGAAGCTCAGGATGTTTATAAACTAGTTATCTTCAGCCCTCCCAGACATTTAATACAGAGTCACAGTCCTGACTCACTCTTCTATACCATTATGAGTAATCAAGCTGGTGAAATGATGGAAATATCTCTGATTACTTATAGCAGTTTCTCATGTTCAGGGAAAAACATACAATTAACGTACAACTTAAGGTGACTACCAAAACTCCCTACAGCCCAAAGAGCAACAACATTCATTCTTAGGTGTAGATTTTCATCGTACTTACTTATCACAGGACTCCTCAGAAGGAAAAAGAAAACCATACAATTGATTAGATGGGATATTGAAGAAAAGTGGGTGGAAAATGAATCAGTGACTCTCTAGTTGTTATGGTACCCGGATGTGCATGTTTTGGACAGGTCTAGTGGTTTCATTTGGATACATACTCATGAGTAATTCCCTATTCCCTTCTGCCATGCAGAAAAGAGCATCTGCACTCTCATTTATTATTTATCTATGAGCAATGTTTTTCATTTAATTAGAAATGTCAAGGTAAAATGATCTTTTCTGGGAATAGAAATGGCTCTTGTACTTAAAGGGTAATGTGTGCTTGGGAAACGTTAACACATTTTAATTAGTGAATATCATGTTAAAACTAGTGTGCTGCACCAAACTTTGTAGAAATAGTGTTTTGGAGGAGATGATAAAATTTGATAAAAAACCCTGTTATTTTTGGCTGACCTAAGCGGCCATTTATTGGTAGTTAAAGCATATTCTTTTTATGTGGTATAATATCATCCCTGTATGTTATGAAGTTCTTTGACTGTGGATGCACATGAAGTGTAATGTGTAGGAAGAGACTCACTGCTATATCATGCCTATGCTTTGCACTTACCTCTGTTTCACATTTGGTCACTTCTCAGTTTGCTGTGTTGAATGCTGTCCATAATTAAATTCTCAGCAGCAAATCCAATTTCTGAGTGGGTGTGGGGTTGAACATGTTCCTCCTGCATCTTCTTGGATGGTATTGCAGAGAAAAGCAAGGCAGCATGCAAAAAATGTCAAGTGTGTCTAGCAGGAGGAGTCGAGGAGGGAAGCATGGAGCGGGTAAGGATTAGTCTTGCCAGTCCTACAGACCTTAAGAAAAACACTCTTGAATTCATGGAGAAGGCATCTGTCTTTTTGGGATGTAGAATCAGAATCATTAAGGTTGGAAAAGACCTCTAGGATCATCAAGTCCAACCGCCAACCCAACATCACCATGTCCCCTAAACCATGCCCTGAAGTGCTATGTTTACGCATTTCTTTAACTCCTCCAGGGATGGTGACTCCATTCCCTTTCTCCAGGCAGCATGGTTCTGGGAGGGTGGATGCTGCGGATGCCAAATCTTTAGTTCCATGACAGAAGTACTGGAGCAGGGCACTAACAAAAGGGATTCTATTTTTACTGTTAAATGTCATCTGGGTACCATATCACTTAAAGAAGGATCTGCCCATTCTTATTAACCTGGGGATGCTCAGACCCACTTGTGCTATAGACAGACCTTATCATGTGGCTTCCCATTATTTTTCATGGCCAAAGGGGAGTCCACAGCCTTGCGGTTGTCAATCTTTGCTAGATAACACAGTCTCACCACCAGTAAATCTTTTAATAATTTTTAAAAAGGAGCAGCTGTAGTAGTAGTAAGATTAATGTGTTTGAAAGCATCAGTTGATGAGAAATGGTGTTTTTCGGCAACTCTGGCTCACGTGGGTAATTTCTGTGAAGACGGTGGGATGACTTGCTTGAGTAGAGGCCATTAGTCATTGCGTCTGGCTCTGTACATCCTTAATGAAGCGCCTGCCGCTAAAGGAAGGTTGCTGCTTCTAAGGGGACAGCGCAGATTCAGCTCACTGAGTAGATGGTGTTGTGGGCAATCATCGCTCTTCAGTAGTTTCATCATTTTAGGAAACATGACTCAAGAAATGGTTTCCATCAAAAATTCCCATTATATTTTAGTTTGGATTAGGTTAGATGCTATTGGATCAATGGGAAGAGAGTCTCCATTAGCCTAGAAGCTATGTACATTCTTGCCATGAATAATAATCTCTGCCATATTAATTTGTAAGCCAGTGACCAGGTCTTTGATAGATTTGATAGCCTAACTCCACTGATTTCAGTAGTCATAATTTCTTCGTCAGGTTAAAATAATGCAGACAGACTGGGATATAGTGAAACTGTTACTTACAGGTGCCTAAAAGGAAAACGAGGGCTAAGAAAGCCACCCAGTTCAAGTAATATTAATGTTTCCAAATTTTCCCAGACAGCTGCACATGAATTTTCTTCAAGTTGCAGTGCATTTTCCATGGTGAGGTGTAGGGTGGGAATGGCTAGAAAAGAGTCTGCAGCCTGGGTTGTGCTGCTTTTATCATTCAGTGTTTTTTCTCTGGTGATCTAATTCAGTGGACTTGTTGATGGTGTTGCAACATGCAGTTAATAGCACCAGAAGGATACTTTCCTACAAGCTGTGTATGCAGCAAGACTTGGAAAAGATTGACCAGAGCAAAACTGGACTGCAGAACCTGATCTACTGATGATCCTGGTCATGATTTTGGTTGTACCTGAGCATGGCCGGGTTCCTCTGCTGGGCTGTAGCAGTTCTCTGCAGCCAGCAGTGCTGAGGGCAGAGCATCACAGATTTCTCTACAGCATGCCTGTGCTCTTATTGGGACTGGGACCACTGGGAAGTAGCTGAAAAAATCCAGTGGTAGCAAAGGATGTAAGGTTTTTTTTAACATATTATGGACCAGCTAACCAGAGCTCTTCAGAAAAAGAAATAAAAGCAATGGTATTATCAAAACAGTAGGGATAAAAATAACTGCACTGAGAAAGGTAAACAACCAGATGAAGACACAAAGAGGCATCTCTGACTAATATGCGAAAAATAGCAACCAAAAATGAGGAATTATATATATTATATAAAATAGGTGATGTTGGCTGGTGATGTTGGCCAAAATGTAACAAGGAAATGGAGAAAGCTTCTAGACTCCTGGAGAAGAGAGAGTAGTGTTTACTTTACAGTAACTCCATTACTGATAATGTCTTAAGTATTTTATGGTGAAGGGATACTCACCTGTGAAATACCTTTATGGAAAATAATTAGAAAGTGGCAAAGAGCTTGTACAACAATTGGAAGGATGATTTGAATCTAGAAAACAAATATTCAATTAATGTATATAAAGAGTTTGATACAATAATAAGTAATGGAAAAATCTGAGAAATGGAAAAAAACAATGCTGTACTGTTTTTCAAAAAAGGCAGTCTTGGCTATTACTGGCCCATAAACCTGACTAAAACAGTGTAACAAATAACGGTGGAGAGAAAATCATTATCCAGCAAATAGCAAAATCATGGATTTCACTGGAACAAATGATGTCAGACAAATTTCATTGCTTTTTCTGATAGAGACAAATCAGTAGATGAGGGTGAGTACAGCTCATGTTATTTATGTCTGTCCTGTGATAAAACACTTGCTATCGTATTGCACTGAAACCCGCTCATAAAACAAATTCATCCTGTGCTTTGAATCCTATCGCATGGATTGGTAAGTGGCTGAGGAGCTATAAACAAAGCAGTGACACATCCAGACAGAAATTCATAGCGGGGTAACTAGTTCACAGAGCAAAAAGCATTTCTATTTAATATTTCCTTTGATAAGGGTAAGTTTCAACTACCCTCAGAAACTGTGTAGATGGTACTAAACTGGTAGGCACAGGAAACACTGAGGAAAAAGGAATAATTCATGGCATGGAGATATTTGATTGCTAAATGTGTAGCAGTGACAGAGCACCCAATAAATTATTTGTACATCCTCAGTGTTTGCTTTAGTTTTTGTTTAGGATTTTGGGTGTACACAAATAAAAATGACATTAAACTCTTCCCTGTCTCTATGCAAGAGAAAGAGTTAGCCATACGCAGTGAACCTACTGGGTGTGTGTTAACAACAGAATTGAATTGATTTACTCAGGAGACTGAGTCAATGTTGGCCAAATTTGCAATGGAAACCCAATTCTTTCTTACATCCCTTTCAAAGGTTGTTCCTGGACGTTTAGACAGCTTTTTGTTCACATGCATGTTTGATAATTTTAATTTTAAAAGTTCAATCTCTCCTGTAAAGCATCTGATACAACATGTACCAGGGCATGCAACTGGTAAGAGAGTATACAGATCCTAGCCCCTGATCCATCAGCCCCCTACAGATACATGCTTAGTTCTGAGGTTGGGCTGGATACTAGAAGAATACTCGATATTTTGGGTTTAAATCGGGGATATGGAAGTGTTGGCAAATGCTGGAGTGCTCTACCGTGTAACTGCAAGTGAGAATGCTCTCCCAAATGACTCAGTTTCTGCATGCTAGCTAATATCTACCAATAATAAAAAAATGACTTTCTAATGACTTCTTAGAAAATGGAGGATTATATTAACCAGAAAAAATGAATTCCAGTGAATAATTCAAGTATCTGTAGTAAAAATAATCTAAAAGATGTGTTCCGTGGAAAGCAGAAGCCTGGAAATAAGGAATGTTTAAAGAGATCCAGGGATACAGGGTGACAACGTAACAGACTAAATTTGTCAAGTAGCATAGTGAAAAAGATCAGTTTGGTGACAGAAAGTGCCAGTCTGTCTCCTGGTGGCTTTTCCTGAAGAAAAAATAAAAGATACTGGTTGTGAAGGGTGTAAATAAATAGCTTAGGGAAAAATTCAATTCAAATTCAAATTTGATTCAAACTCAATTCAAATTAAATTCAAAAATTCAATTCAAATTCAAATAGATTGTAAGTAAGGGAAAAATGTGACATCAGGTTTTTTTCTGCTGTTTATGGCCCCCTGAGCGCCAAGTTGAAGCTGAACTGCCTGAAATTCTGACAGCATGAGATGAGGACATCTCACTTCTAACAGGGTGACCTATTTGAGATGACCGGGGTAACCAGGACTGGTTCCTGGACTCCTGGGTCCATTTCTGCATCCTGTGGTGGCAATGATGGAGGCTTTCCAAGGCTCTTCTCTTCTTGGGAAGCAGGGATGGATTTACACTTTCTAAATCGAATACAAGTGTCCTGAGGGACACTGTTGATGAACTGTTGTCTTTTAAAAACCCTTGCAAATGCAGGTAAGATAATTACCAAAACAATCTTGACACAGCTTTTAACTATTTTTCACGTTGCCTTATCAAAGCACCTGTATGTGCCGTGGTGGATCCAGGGAGCCGGCAGCTTGTTGTGGCTGGCATGAAGTGTGCACTCACTTAGGTCCAGCTCTGACAGCTCCCCATGTTGCTTAGGCTGCTTGAGCGCTGAAAGCTTTGTCCCCTCCTGACATACAGCTCCTGCCAGTGTCTGAAACCAGAAAGACTTTAATGAGTCTGCCTTTCACAATAGTGGAGATGAAGGGCCAATTATAGGTGGTGTTTAGGTTTCAGGATCATTAAATTCATCAGGAAAATGCATTCTAGTTCCTGTGTTTTGCAGCTGAAGAGTCTATTCTACCTACTGCCTTTGTCCACTGCCCAGAAACGGTGAGAAAAGCTGAAAAAAAAAAAAAAAATCCTGTAGGAGGAAAAGCAGCTCAATGTAAAATTCAGTATTGTAAGATGAGGCCAACCATGAATGTGGACTGTTCTGTTGACTTCATATAACCATGCTGCAATATTATCTGTCTGTGCCTAGTTTACTCTGTGAATGTAAAACAGGATAGCTAATACATTTCTTTCTTATGTATTCCTTACAGTTAAAACAACCCCGTACCTCCTCTTTGGCAGTGATGACCTTGCCTTCTGCCTCCATCTTAGTTCTTATTTCTTCCTTCTCCTTATAATCCTTACATTTATCTCCTTTCTCTACTAGCCTTGTGCTTCCTCCCCTGCTATAGCACAGTTGGGTTTAGAAATGATTTTATGACCTGAACTTTACAGAGATAAAGAGCCAGCTCCTGCAAGTCATCTGTACATAAAAGACCAATTAACCTTGAGAACCAATCCTGAAGGAAGCTGGGGAAGATTTCTGCTATTCATAAGCCTATGGGTTTTTTTCCCCTCTTTTCTTTGAAATGTGCCATTGGATCAAGCTGTAAGGAAACCCCATTGACTTCAGTGGCACAAAATAAATTGTGTTTTGATACCAAGTTTGACTCAGTAGCTTCCTTTGAAGAATGCATGTTCTAGGAAAAAAAGCACTGTAACAAGTTGTAGCCTCAGTAAAGATGTAGCAGGGTGACTTTGGACCAAAGAAATTTCTTTTAATCAAGGGAGTTGTAGAAATCTTTGTGATTTAACATTTTTTGCTGCTTGGTCTTTGGAGCAGAAATTTAGTTTTGTGAAGTTGGATGTAAATGCACCCGGGGTCGTTTTACGGACTATTACTGTAGATAGGAGCTATCAAAATAAAGCAAGTAATTTGTTTAAAGAACAAGAACACAGGCAACAAAGATAGAGAAAGACAAATATTGGCAACCAAATTCTGTTCTGTTGGAAGGATAACTTGGTGATAATACCAAAGATGTAAATGAGAAGCGGTTTCTAGATGTGGGGTGAAACCTTTACATTTATACTCAAGTTATGAAATGCATTGGAAGCTCTCACTGTTTTCTTAAAGCATGACATTTGCAGAGGATTTACATTTTTTTAATGTACAAATATGCTATATATAGATACCCTTGATTTCAGTAAACAATTGACTCTTATTTTAGAGAACATTTTCATCAGTCTAAATAAGATCTCAAGTCCGACATGCTACAAGTTGGGAATTGTACTGAATTTATAATTTTCTCTCTCTTTAACTTTTAGAATACTTTATGAAAGTCATGCTAAAGGAACAGGGTTGTCATTTGCTTATTGAATCATACTTTGGAGTTTAAAAAAATCACGTTAGGGAAATCCAAAGAAGGAAACTCTTACTACTAACAGGAAACTGATACGAAACCGCAAATGAAGCCAAGTCAGACTAGGAGCCTGGAAATTCATAGATATTTACAAATTGCCGTGTGGCAATCCTGAAGAGCGTTGAAGTTGTCCTTGAAGTTGATAGTAAATGAGAAAGCTTCTCTCCTTAGCTGAACTCCAGGAGAGTTTTGGCCTCTGAAGCAAATATTTTTAGGTTTTTATTTAAAAAAAGTCTGAAATGCAAATTGTCCTCAACTTACACTGAAGGAGGATGGATTCAAAGTGTGCTGAAGACAGGGGAATTTTTTTCCACTGGATTCAGGGGTTTCTGGAGCTGCTCCATGTCCTTCTCTCCCTCCACCTCTCACTCACAGCCCATGCTCTCTTTCCTGTTGCTGTGTTGTAGCTTCTTCACAATGAAAACACGGAGCTGCTCTTTTTATAGGTGGCTTTGCAACTATGTCATAAGATGCTGTAAGACTAAAATACATGAAAACTATGAGGATGTATAAGTAGTTCCAGGCTATAATAAAACTCGTCTTCAGTCTGTCCTTTTATGTCTAGTCATGCTGTATATTCCCATCTAGACAGAGGTGTAAGGGTGGCTGATAGACCTGAAAGCTTTTATGACTTGTGTAGCATAAAAATACCGTGATATCATCAAAGATCATGTTGCTATTAAACCTTTTCACTAGGGCATTTCAGGAACAGTGAGTGGGGATGGAGCTTTCTCTCCTCCTCTTCACCCCTCTTGCCCCAGATGTGCGATTCCCCTTGGAGCTGGTTCCTGCCCCGGGGGGATCTTGTATAGTGGGGTGAGGTGGGGAGAAATGGGTCCCACCAGTCCCTTTTCTCTCGCCCTCCAGGGGTGTGGACACCCCTGTCCCAGACACCATAATAATAATCTCTTGGGGGTCATATTCTTCTTGTCCCTTACCAATGCCACGTACACAAAGTCTTTGCTCCATGTTTCAGCAGCAAGGAGGTTGCTGTAGCCTGTGGGAAGGAAAGGAGACTGTGGTGTGGCAGGTCTTAGGGTTTCTTGGTGGGTGCTGGGCATGCTCAGCACCGCACAGAGTTACAGGTGATCTGTCCCTTTCCCTTTTGCACCTGAAGCTGGTTCCCTGTGGATGCTAGTGCTGGGGAGGTTGCTATAAATGCTTGGTCAATATTCCCCATACTTGTCACTTTACAGCTGATGATTGTTGCAGCTACCTCTTGGTCCCCATATATTCACATAAACTTCTGTTCACATTAACAGCAATATATGCTGACTGAGGGGCTTGTAAGGAATGGCATCGTCGTGGTGTGTGAGTGGGCACAGTAGGTACAAGCCCCTCTGATGGTGGGATGCTGTAACCTTTGTCTCCGCTCCAGGTTGCTGGGATACAGAGTACCAAAGTGACAGATACAGGCGGCTATTAATTACCGATTTCCCCCTCAGCAGACTATGACTGCCAATTTTCTGTGCAATCCACTCTGCTTTTCTTTGTGGCTCCAGCTCTGTCGAAAGCCCATCTGAAATCTGGGCTGGGTGGTTTGTCCTGTTCAGATCTACTATTAAAATACTTTTGCTGTGTGGAGAACCTTCCTTTTAAAAGAGGTTTTTCCTTCTCATTTAATTTCTTTGTCCATGCTAGATTTATATGTTGGCAGAGCAGGGCTACTGCTGTCAGCTTTGCTCTGCTTACTTTGACTTACGACTCCAGAAATGTGGCAAATGCAGTCAGATAGAAAATAGCAAAGCATGAGCTGCTTCTCCAGCAAAGCAGAGGACTCTTCCAGCCACTGGAGAAACAGATAACACATGTTTTACCAAACACTGTTTTTCTGTTGAGAGATCATATTACAATTTTTTCTTTTTAATTGGTGGGCGTGCCAATTCCCCACTGGTGGGAGGACCTGTGGATCAAATCCCAAGTGCCCTTTCAGAGCTTCATCCTTTAGGGGGTGCGGCTTTCTTACACTGTGAAATGAAGAGAGTTTGGTGTATTGTATGGTTTGGTCCTGAGTGAGATTTTTTTCTTTTTTTTGGTTGGCCTGCTTAAAATTGGTTGAAAGATAGTTATTGACTTAGTGGATTTGGGTGGTGGCCCTTTTCTGAGTCGGTTAAAAGCTGAACTTCTCTGGAGCCAGCTGTTTTCCCGCTCAGCAAAAGCACTGGAAGTTCAGAAGAAGTGTGTTCCTGCTCATTGTGGAAGTTGAGCTTCATTTTCTAATCAAAAAGTGGAAAAGAAATCTAGAAAAGAGAAGACTTTAAGAAGTTAAGAGTTTGTCAGTTTGTCTACTTGGAAGTTAAAGTATTCTGTACCATTTGAGTGAAAAAGTGGATAATTTATATATAAAATGACTAATGAGGGCATGTGGACAATACAGATTTTCTAAAATGGTTCAGTTTGAGAAGTTTACCAAAATGTGGTCATTTCCCACAAAATATCTCAGGGAACTGATGTTTTCCAAACAGCAATTTTTCATCCAGAAGCTCCCATCCAGTTCCTGTCCATACATACTGACATTTCTGAGCCAGAGCTTCTGCTGTGGTGTAAGGCCAGATGAGGTTCTCCTGGATAAGAAACTTGCCCTGCTGTGGTCTTGAGCATCTCAGCAGCAGCAGGAGCCCTGGTGGGGGTGCACCTCCCTGACACCTGCCATCTCTGTAGTCCCCATTTGGGTAGGAGGACAGGAGAGGCTTTGTGTATCCTAGATGTATTTATGGAGTAAGAAGATGTTCTTTGAGGGGTGATCATTGTCTCTGATAAATACTAAACACCTCCTTTCCTGAGTTTAAAAACATTTTTTTTCTCCTATAGTTCTCGTCCTACTCCTATTCCCAGACCAATTTATGTTCTGCCTTTTCATGTGTAGCCTTTTAGCATTAAGCTTACAAATGTGCTGTGTTTGTGCTGAATGTAATCTGTTTAATAGAAAATGATTGCCTGAGGCTACAGATTTTACCCAAGCATTAGGCAGACCTAATTCAGCCATGGTGTCTATTGGCCTGCAAAAGCCAGTTGTTTTTTTTTTTATTTTCCCTTTCCTGGCTGCATAAATCTTCAGAGGATTCTTAGTCATATGTTAAAGCTTGTTTGGTCTGAGGATTTAATCCTTTCTAAGACAAGTCTTTTCTGTCTCACATGCATGGGTATTCATGAAAGCACAGTCTAAATCCATGAGGGTTTTCTTTAGAAACTCATGGTCTTCTGCTAAGGAAAGTACATTATTCACCTAAAGAAGAGATCATCAAAGCTGCTGTCTTTAACATTTTCCTCATATATCATACCCTTAATTTAGACTCATCTCTGGTTTTGCTTTAGAAAATTAAATTGTTTAATTGCTGAAAATTTGATTCTCTCTCTAAAACAGGGAGCACAGACTCCCCTGCCTAATTGTCCTGCATCTACTCCCTGACCTGAGCTCCAGTGGTTAAGAACTGTTATTCATTCCCTGACTTTTAGTAGGGTTTCATATGCCAATAAATCTGTGCCTCCCTCTCTTTCCTGCCTAAATTTCTGCTCATGAATAATAATTATTAAGCTTACATTAATTTCTATGAATTCATCCTGGTTCATCTGGACTTCAGGGGGAAGCTGTTTAAATGTGACGGAATGTGCTTATAAAAGTGCATTTTTTTTTCTTGGGATGAAAGGATTACAGTTTTGTGAACAGCAATATTGAATAATGAGACCATTTGTAACAGGAAGAATTATATGTGAGATCCGTCTAGGTAAAAGGACAAACTTTGCTTGCATGCAAGTACTAGAAAACCTTTGTACTTTTAAGATTACCCGATTAGATCAGAATTTTTCCTCTCTGAGCCACCCAGTTAGGGTTGTATTAAATCCATGAGCTCCAGACACAGATAATTACAGGGCAAACACCTCAACTGTGTGAGCACATGTGCGAGCACCCTTCCCCTAGAGAGCCTGTATAGCCCTACAGTCCTTTACGTTACCCCAAATACGGCTCTTTGGGCAATTTCTTCCCCTTCAGCCTCAGAGTTCACCTTCCCCAGCCCCACATGTGTCTGCCTCCAAGTCTTCAAACCATCCTACCTCCTGCACTGAGGCAC
This sequence comes from Morus bassanus, assembly GCA_031468815.1. Taxonomy (NCBI): domain Eukaryota; kingdom Metazoa; phylum Chordata; class Aves; order Suliformes; family Sulidae; genus Morus; species Morus bassanus. The sequence goes on along the minus strand of CM062571.1, from coordinate 76,796,595 downwards.
AACCCACAATACAATTTTTGTCTGGTTTTCCAAGCATGTTGCTCTCTGCTTGTTGCAGAGATTTAAGTGTTCAACTGCAAAGTGAAGTGTTCAAGGACAGGTTGGATGAGGCTTTGAGCAACCTGATCTAGTGGAAGGTATCCCCATGGCAGGGAGGTTGGACTAGATGGTGTTTAAGGTCCCTTCCAACCCAAACCATTCTGTGATTCTATGATTCTATGATAATTCACATTCTGCACTACATGGAGTGGCTTTGGATTGTTTACCCCATGGGAACCCTGTTACAGCTACAGCCCAGGATCCAGGTGGCTGAAGCATCTGTTCTTGAAAATATCCTAAATAGCTGGGCAATTGGCTGTGCCTCACAGTCTGTGGGTTTCTCACCACTAACCCAAAGGTGGGACCTTGCTTGGCGAGGAGTTTCCCATGGGCAAGGAAGGACACCACAAAGCTGCTTTTTGCTTCTGTCTACCATCATCTAACATGATATAGCTTATGATTTGGGTAGCATGTGGTTGGAGAAGAAAAAAATAGCTAGAACTTGATTATGCGCCTGGTACCATCATTCGCACCGTTCTTTTCTTAAAAATCATGCTGAGTGTGGAAGTGCAATGGCCCTGTAAAAACAGCTGTTAGTCAGCTATTTTGTCACTATTTCAAAATATAGGGGCTTGTTCTCTGTGCGGGATGCAGGGATGGCATTTAATGGTCCACCACCTCTGTCTACAAAATTCAGGTCCTGGCTCTTCAGAGCGTTTCCCTGTTTGGCACTGCTTACAGTGGGAGCCGGTGTGTGGGTATGTGGCTCCTGGCAGCCGAGGGGCTGTGGGCAGGACCAAGCCACTGGCACTGATAAATTGCTTCTGGGCAGGGGATTATGAGGGTGGAAATTGGCTGTCTGTCCACAGCATGACAGGTCTTGCTGCACCGCCACAATGACTGAGGGAGAAGGAGGGTGGTCAGGGTGTGCACTGTTACTCTCCAGGGTGCCCTTATCTCCACCCTCAGGTAATGATGGACATTTTCTGTGTCCTGTCTGTGAGCGGGGCAAGGGCATCTCCCGCTCCGTTGCAATGATAAGGTTTGGTGATGCACCTCCCAAACCCATGAGAGTGGTGGTTTTGGTTGTGCCTCCATGATGTGTGCTGTCAGTATGTGGCTCTTCACCAGGTATCTTCTTCAAAGCAATTCCCTGCTTTAAACCCAAACATAATCCTGGGATTACGCCCTCTCCTCCACTCTACAGGGCATCCATCACCCAGCATTGCTATCACACAGCCCTGTGATCTCCCAGGAGGAGAGGTGGCCCTTGATGTGGACAGAACCTGGCCATCCCCAGGGGATGCTCATGCCTTTCCATGCCTAAACACAACTGCATCCCTCAGTGACTCTGCTCCCTGGCCATGGCTTTCACACCAAGCAAACCGTGGTGTTGGTTTGCCAGCAAGGGGGAAACCTCCGAACTCCTCCTCTACGCTCCGCTGGCCTGCCTTCTGTGCACGCCGCTGCTTGCTGATGGCCCTGCCGTTCCTCATATGCGTTTTTATCCGTAAGGGTCAATTAAATCACTAATGCCATCATCTGTCTGCCCAGGGTGATTCCTGAGCACCTAACATTTTGCTGTGTAATAACGCAGAGGCACTTATTTCTTTGAGGCTGTCTCCGTGAATCACTGTAATGTATTTGCACAGTGGAAGGGGTTTGGAATTAATGCAGCCCAAATCACGGCTATTGATTTAGCCCTCTGTTTGACACTGTTTATGTTTTTTAACGAGGAACGCTGGCCACGCAGTTCATATTGCGCTGAATCATTGTTCATAAATCACCAGGTTGGGTTGGTTTTTTATTTTAACTTCCCTGTCTGGCGGGGTGGGAATAGCAGTGCTCTGGGGGTAGCTCAGCCCCAAAAGGATCAGTCACTCCTGGGTTTAATTTTGTTGTGATTTAGTGCAGCCTCACACAGGAAAAAAAAAAAGAAGAAAAAGCAAAGCAAACCCGCAAGCTCGGGCAGATGGCCTATGCTGGTAATCCTTCATCGTAATGGCTCCTGACAGAGCAGCTGTGGCTCTCTGCTAGTCAGGGTTTTCCATCAGAGACAACAGTTTTCCTGGGATATGAAACTTGGCTGTAGCAACTTGCTTCACTCGAGCATCTCTCATACAAAAGAACAACACAGAAGAGGGAATTACTCTTTTGGAAAGGGATGCAACCTCACTCCCATCAAGATAATTTGCTGGCCCGTGACTTTTGCTCTCCCCCGTGCTGTATTTTTTAAAAATCTCAGCCTTTAAATTGTGGTGTTGGAAAACTTCTGTAGAGGCTGGAGTTGAAAGCCTACAAAAGCAAAACAGCTTCAGGTGGTCGCAGATCTTCACACAAGACCAACATGGAGGCAATGGTGAATTTGGGAGTGGTGAAGCCAGGGTTGCTGAGGGAGGATTTGATTTAGCACTTTATTCCTTCTCTTTGTGAATCCCATGGATGTAAAGCTATTTTTTTCTGCAGGAAAACCCCAAGAGCTTTGCTGACTTTGTTATCTCTTGTGTTGGATTTTCCAGCCCTGCCTGAGGTGTCAGGCGGGTAGAAAAGCTGTAACTGAGATTTGCTGCCTTCGGTTCTGTGCCTGCACGTATGTGTGCAAAATACTCAGCCAGTGGCAGAGATTCATAATTATTTCTCTATCTCTGTGCGTAGCAGTGCATAGTTGTATATTGATTTGCTGTAGTCAAGATGAGCAGACTAATTACGACGATTCATTACGAACACTGAATTAATGGCATTCGGCAGACAGTTGTTTGGTGTGTGACAAATTGTGAATAAATAGGATAGGACATTGCACAGAGAAAGGCACATGGAAGGTAGCAGGTTGGAAAGGCGTGGGGTGGCTTTGGCTGACTTCGCAGGCCTGCTCCATCCCTGGAGTCTCCCCCAATGCTGCAGAAGACCCTTAAATCATGTTGATTGGAGTTATCTCTGTGTTGGGTGTTATGACGAATTAGTACTGATGGTGTCTCCATCTGACACAATAAAGCTTTGGCTGGGGTCTCTCTGGCTCCCGTGGAAGTGGAACTGCCATGTGGGTTGTGCTGTGGTTATATTCTGAGTCCTGACAAAATTTCAAGTCTGCAGTATTTTAAATGAGTGAAATGAGAGGAAAATGTCCACTGAGTTGGTTTTGTGTTTTGTTTTTTGTTTTTTTGTTTTTTTGTTTTTTTTTCTTAGAAGAAAATGTTTTGGTGGGTGGGATTTGAAGTCTTCCACATTAGAAGGAATGTTTCCTAATCCATTTTGACAAGCATGTTTTTAGCTGGAAAGCAAGCCATCTCCTGTTGAACTGATATTTCAGAATGAAATATCATTTGCTTTTCAACTGAGAGAACCCCACAACTCAAACAATCTTCCCTGCTCCCCTCCCTACTGACAGTCTTCAGAGTGAATGACTTTGACATCCTGAGTGGTTTCATCTTAAAGACCCTCAGGTGGCAGAGACTCCTCTGAGACGACATGTACCATCCCCTGGAGGCCCTACCTCTTTCCTTGGACAGTGAAGGAAGACATTTAGTCTCATTTAAATGAGGACAGCAAACTTCCAGACTCCCAACTCGGGGCAGATTTGATACTGTTGAAATAGGTATAGTTTGTGGAGAAAAAATGGAAACACAGTCATGCTATGCCTGTGCTTAACTCTGATTTTCAGAGGCAATTAAGAATGCATTCAGTTGCCCACTGCAAAGTACAAACATGTCGTGCCCATATAACATCTCTTAATTTCCACTTATCTGTCCTTAAATGTTGAGTCTTGCTTAAAACTTCAATGAGTGCAAAGCGCACTGTGGTCAGTTGGTCAGTGCTGGGAAGATGCTGTGGAAACCCATGTCAACATTAGCCTGAGAAATGCAGAGTTAACAGTATTTGGAAATCAGCTGCTTTACATGCATGTTGCCTTTCAGTGTTTGTTTTTTTTGGGGGCGGTTGTTTTTTGTTTTTTTTTTTTTGTTTTTTTTTTTTTACATCTAGACTACATTAACCTTGTGCTGGCTCCATCATGCTGGCTGACATAAGATGGATGATATCAGTAGCCTGGCATAATGGCCCACATGCCAAGTGCTTTTGAACGGCACCTGCTGCCTTCAAAGGGGGAAGCCTGTTTGCTCAATAAAAGCACGTTTAGCAGTGTTATCTATCTGCCTAATTGGCTGGAGAAGCTCATGCCCCTGATTTTATGTGATGAGCTTTCCTTGGCAAGAAAAGAGATGGATTATCAGGAAAGCTTTGCAGAATGACAAAAATGAGACAATTTTTTCCTATTTTGCTGCTTTTTGGAGCTCTGCTGAGGTGCTGGTTGGGATTGCCATGGTGGGGGCTGCTGCAAGGAGATTTCTTCCTGTGGTGAAAGCACCTTGCTTCCACTGGTCCCTCAGGCAGGATCGACACTACAGATTTAAGATGCTCTTAAAGAGGAGGTTGATCCGGTCTTTAGACCCGCAGGAGACCTGCATTCGATTTTTGATGAGCCACCTTGTCATAGCACTTGGGGCATGACTCTAAGCTAGTCAAGAGCCCAGCTGCTGTAGATGCATGGATAGGAGCAAGGCTCTGGCTCTTAAGTACCATTCACAAATATGGGCCTAAATACCCTGGGTCTGAGCTCTTGTGCAGAATTAAATTGGGGATAACAACACTCGTCTTCCATAGAAAGGTGCTCTGAGGATAAAGACACCAGATCATGCAGGGTGTGCTTTGATATTCTGTGTCATAAGGAAGCAGATGTAAGCTAACACTGAATTATAAGATTTTTCATAGGCTCTTATTTCAGCTCTCAGATCTAGAAGCTGAGAAGAGCAGTACAAAGCAGGTATTGACATCAGGGCTGTTCTCACCCATTTCAAATATTTGGGCATGTTGCAACCACTACCTCAGAATTTCACATTTTCCAGTTAGAGTGGGAACACAAACCTCTGCAGACAGATCCAGCTTCAGACAGGAATTTGCAGCAAGGTCAATATGTGCAATGTGAGCTGGTCAAGAGCTCGTATGCTGAACTTCCAGCATCCTCAGAAAACTTCTGCTTGATGGAGATTGACTTCAGCATGTACTGCGGTCTTTCCTCGTACCTGTGCCTCAGGTGATGCTCCAGCTGTGGGGAGAGCAGTAGGTTTGCTCTTTTCTTGTAATTTCAGACTTGCTTTAAGTTTTGCCTTTGGTGCTTTTTTGGGTTGATTCACTTGCGTTTTAGTGTTAGGGTGTTAGCTGCAACTCCTTCCCCAGCGGTGTGGCAAAGGCTTGGAGCCTGACTACCTGTCGCTGGTGACCGTGGAGCAGCACAGCGAGCCTGAGCCTTCAGTTCTATAAATTCCTGCATAATGAGGAGTTTCTTCTGCTTTTGGCTCAGAATTAATAATGCTTATATACTTCCTTACACAGGGAAAATGCCTGATAAACTCAGAGGGAGTCATATGTAAATTCTGCAGCCCCAGGAACAAATATTATGCCTCTTATAGCTCTGCTTGCAGTCAAGCCTGTGCAACTCCTTCTGCACTTTGTTGTGACAGTCAACGCAGTCCTGTTTCTATTTCAAGCCTCGACTGATTGAACTTTTGTTTGCTGGGGTTTGGCTCTGTTGCTCCATGCTACCTGAAGAGGAACTGAGAGAACAAACAGCTTTCCTGAGCTATTGTTACTGCCCCAGGCAGATCTGAGCAGCTTGGCCATCCCACACAGGCGTAAGCAGCGATCCTGAGGGGTGGCCGAGGGGACAGGGACAAGATGGGGACTCTGGCATCTGCTCTTTGCTGGAGGGATGAGGCTGGTCTGGCTTGGCAAGGACGCAAGGCTAGGAAAATTCTCCTTGGCATCTCCATGTCAGGAAGGAGGGAAGAAGGTTGTCACCACCCCAGGAAAAGGGCTGTAAATTGTTTTTTCTGTTCTGCTTGATGAAGACTATCTCTGTCCAAATCTTGTGTGACCTTCTCCCATGAGATTTTTGCATAGAGATAAGAAATAGAAATAATGAAAGGGGGAAAAGCTATTATGTGGAGCTTGTGGGGAGGTGTTACTGCAGCTGTTTTAGCTGCAGCTTTAGGTCACAGTCCTTCAAGGAAAGTGAAGAGCCTTTAGTTGCTCCTGGTTTACGATGCAGGTCTGAATGCCTTTCTGCTTTGTCCGGAGTGATACTTCTGCCCTCCTGTCTTTCTGGGGCACCTGTATCCCTTTCAGCTCTCCAAAGATCTGCACTTGTCTCAGGCCAGGTTAAGGTGGTCTGCTGGCAACTGCCTGAATTCAGAGCAGCATGTGCTTCACTTGAAGCATGATTTTTATCTTAACCGGAGTCAGGTTCGTCTCCGTGTAGCTGAGGGGAAGCACACACTGAAGAACTCAGGTGCTGTGAATGGGCAGTTAGTTGCATTGCCCCTGTGATGTGTTTCCATCTTAATGTCCATCAGAATATTTTCTGTCTGCCTCTGCAGCCCTTAGGATACTTGTTTCCTTGCTATTGACAATCCCTTGTGAGGCTGATCCAAATCCCTGTGTAGAGGTAATTGGAGCCAAATTTGTGTATGCACATATTTGTTGGGGTGCCACAGAGATAGGCTGCAGGAGAAAGTATGAGGCTGGAGTAGTGGAGGGTGAGGAGAATAGATTTGTAATTGACAAAAAGGAACAGATGGCTTTGGTTGTAATGCCTATATTTATATTTAATGTTAATATTCCTCCCAGAGCACCAGCACTTCAGTGATATGTAACACAACATAAAAGCATCTGGGGAGAGAGGGGATAAGGGAAATGGGTTTGTTGGATCCTGGGAAGAAATCCAGCCATGGACTTCGCTGTGGCATTTCAGCGCATGTGAGCAAGCAGAGAAGGGAGAAGTTAGCCACAACCCTCCTTCAGAGTGCTGTGGGCATTGCCTTGACATGCCCATACCATAGACCCTGAGAAACCATGATGGGACCCTTGAAGGGAGCAGCGTTTGTGCCCAGTGCCCCGACTGCAGTGAGATATTGCATTGTAAAAGGAGCACTTTCTCAGAGCATTTTTTTTTTTATTCCAAGGTAGGGAAAGATATCAAGCTCCTGCTCTGTCGTCCTTGCTGTCCATGTCCTGGCAAGGTCAGTGCCATCCTGTCTGGCTCCTTATAGAGTCTCCTCAGCTGGTCCATGGTGGGATTTACTGGCATGCTTGGAATTGCTTTCTGACTCGTTCTGTGAATGCAGTTAGTCACCACTGGCACACAGGTGGAAGATGAAAGTTAATTCTGCGGCACCTAATTAGCTGTCATTGCTGGAAGGGTTTGAAAGCAGAGATAAGCTGCAGTTCTGGCTGCACGATTGGGGCGGGGGGGTTCTCGTGGAGCATCAGTGAGATACACCAAATTTCACCTGAGACCTGTGTGTTACCTTTAATGAGCTTTTGTCTTTCTGTTGAGAGATAAAGAAGTTTGAGTCTCCGGGGAGGTAAATCAGTGTAGCTCTGCTGGAGACAGTGAAGCTCTACCAAATTTTATCAACCAAGGAGAGATGGAGCCTGTGGGTTAAATGATGACAGAATTATCCTTGTGTGAGCTTTTGTGTGTGCATGTGAAAATGCACTTGCAGGTGTGTACATGCCCATACACTAGTTAAAGGTGACTGCTTTTTTATTTGTTTGTATTTAGTGCACCTTGGAGGCCCTACCTACAGTCATAAATGAAATATCATCAGATCGTTAACACATCCCCGACTTGTTAACAAAATTATCACATGATTTGTAGTTAAAAAAGCCAATTGAAAGACTCACTGAGTAATATTCCTTTCAGTCCCCTGACATGTGCATATATTAGAAATCCATCTGATACAAAGCACAGGACAAAAATGATCGATAGCAGGTTACAGTGCTCTTTATTACAACGAATTAATTGATCACGTCTACCAGATTTTCCTCCCAGCGGAAGCTCTGGGTATTGAACATGTCTCTCTCATTTCTCTTCTATCCTTGCTGTTGGAAACATGCCAGATAGTTTCATACCATCATTTAAATTTATTTGTGACCTGGGAAAGTTGTGTCACCCTTGAGACAGTTAACTTTCAGCTAAAAGTTTGGTGACATTGTAGGAGATACAGGGATGGATATTATAAAAAGTTTTCTGATGAGAAGATGGAACTCCTCAATCTAGTCCTCCGTCAGCAGGTCCCACCTGAGAGCTGTGTTGAAATGTTTTTCCTGATCCTTGAACCACTCTTATTTGACTGGCATCCTATTCTAAAACTGGCATCCTCCAAAGGTATTAACCAGCACCATTTTTCATAGTCCTGGGCAGTGGAGCCCAAAAGCAAATGTTTGCAGGAATATCCCTTCAGCCTAGAGAGGGGACTTCTTGTATCAGATGATGACAGGGATGTGTTGGTGGAGAAACAGGGAGAAACTTCTGCTGCTTTCTGTGCTGTACTATTTGACAGCTTATGCCCTCTTTCTAGTGGGCATTTGGCGTCTCTCGTACAGGGAATGCCCCGTCAGAGACAGAGTGACAGGTTATTAATCTGCTGTTTTTACAAGCTCTATCCTGACACAAGCATCCTATTTGAGGCTCCTGTAACTGGCCTATTACAGAGTCTTAAAGGTAAAGAAAATAAGCGCTCCAAGCCTTTCATTCTTCTGAAGCTATGCAGACAGTGAGTGAAATGCTGTGGAATTACATTAGTTAATTTAGATCTGTTTTGTGCCTTTGCCCTTTGCCTGTAGAGTAAGAAGTGTTACCTGTTTAAGAGACCAGCTTCTGGATTCCACTCCTGACTTGTCCGATAATTTGACTTTGGGTAAGACACTCAAAAATGGGTCAGTTCCCAAAATAATCTGCAGAGAAGTGTATCATCTCCAGGTGTGCAAAATGAGATTATACTTGCAGGGCAGGTGAGTGAAGACTGCTTTGAGACTTCACAGCAAGCCAGCAGTTGAGCAAGTAGGAGGACTTCTGCCTCTGGTCCAAACTAACTTGCTCATGCGTTATAAAAGAGCCCTAATCCTCCTGTTTGCTAAAGGATTTGAGATCTCCCACCATTTTTACAAGGTGCCATTTACGACTTCCATTTTGTGTGCTTTATCTGAGATGTGTCTACAGCCCTCACTCCCACATCTCCAAATTACCCAAGTCGAACTATGGGGAGGCAATGGAGCAGGATGGGAGAGTTTAACTCCTACTTTCTCCTTTAGGAAAGAAGTATTTTAAGGCTTAAGATTCCATGCAAGCATGTGTCATCATATCTGAATTTCTTGCTGATAGCTTTCCTGCAAGTTGCTTTATGTAAAGCAGGGGGGGAAGTATTAAAACAGGAGTCAGCGTTTCACCAAAGATGCAGTTAGAGCACAAAGTTTTTTCTTTAACTCTCTATTTTTATGGCCTAATTGGCATTAAAAAATTCTCTCTTTGATGAAGTTTTATAACGTTTTGTTGCTATGAACCAGAATACGCATTTGGAAATTCTGTGGAGTGTCTGTGGAGATGTGTATCCCTAGAGACTGTTTTAATTTCCATATTCATTAAACTGTTCTGTGGTGCCTGAGAGACCCAAACCCTTGAATAACACAGCTGTGAAAGCTGGGAGAAAAGACATCAGGATCAAGGTGCACTTTCACCACCAGTTTAACCCAGTCTAAGTCTGCGTGGCCATTAGGTCAGTCCCGTTCCCTGCTCTTCTTCCATTCTCCATCTTTCCACCTCGGCCACTCATTGCCACTTTCTCCTCTGTGTCCACAGCAGTGCTCACACAGCGTGCGATGAACTGGATCAAGGAGCTGTTCTGGCTGAAAACTAGTGAAAAAAAATCAGGTTCTTCTAAGCTGTAGTGCTGACACAAGGGAAGAGGAAAAACATGGGTTAGGGCAGGGAAGCTGCCCTATACACCTTATAAACTTATTAAGCCACCACTGGAGACGCCTCCACAAATACAGTTTGTCTGGCTGAAAATAATCTTTTTGAGGGCCATTTTGCACCATCCTGTAGAGTTCTGTATTTGGTATCTCCACCCATGATATTTAATGGGATGATCTTAAAAGGTAGAAAGGTCTTTACTTTCTCTAGAATTTTACTTGCAAGGATGGCAATGCCAGTCGCCTGTTATTTAATACTTAGGGTGATGAGTAAATGAGTTGTTGACTGTGGCTCATTCTGTTGTCCTTTGAAGTCAATGGATATCTTTTATTGACTTAGCTGGGCAACAGATGAGGCCCTGGTTGAAAGAGCCACTGTTTTTCTAAGAACTTGTCTCTCTAGATTGCAAAAATAAATAAACCCAGAAACTTTCAGAGATGGCTGGGCTAGTGGTGCACATAGCTTGTTTGTGAAGTTTTATTTAAAATAAAAATAAATTTCTTACAGTCAAAGGGCTGCTGGCTGGGCTGACCTGACCTTTTCAGACTAAAAATGGTCACTGAAAGGATAAATAAGATAATGATAATAAAAACTCTCCTAGTCATTACTGGACTGCTGCTGAAAGGGATTTGGCAAAGGCTGAAGAAACGTCAGAGTGAAAAAGCTCATCATCTCTGCTGAAAGATGATTGTGTCTGACCCTGACTGGTGCCCGGGGAGGCTGGTGAAATCTCCACTGATTTCAGCCAGAGTGAGGGTGGCTGGAGGCCAAGAGAAGACACTGCTCAGAGCACAGCCCTGAAGTTTCATGCAGGTGATGTTGTGTTACATGGGAATGCACTGTCCTTAACAAACCATATAGTAAATGTGTAGTATAGTAAATACGGTTTCTTGAAAGGACGCAGCCTGCCTTTGGTGCCTGCCCGCTTTCTGAATCTGTTTATGTGTTGAAATGGGCTGTGCTTTTCAACAAATAAACCCTTCACGCCCACGTATTTCTCCTAGCTCTTGTGCTCGGCTTCCTTGATGATGATAACTGCTTCATTAGCTGCCTGATGAATGGTCCATGCACATTAGCATCATTTTATCTAGCTGATAACTGAGCTTTACCCTGGGAAGCTACATAACATCCGTCAGTGGGGATTTTCTAAGAGGTTAGGCAAACTTATTTCAGGAATTGTTTAGATATGGGGTCAAGAAGATGGACTAAATGGCTTCTGAAGAGCCCTTCTAGCCCTGCTATCTCTTACTTTAAAACTCTGCCATAGTAATAACATTATTTCTATGACAAGCATCTCTGGGAGTCTCAGTTAAGAGGTGGGTGCCTCCTGGACTAGGAGCTGTTCAGAGGCTGCACCAATGCATTCAAAATTGAAATGGCAGCCTAGCATGTCACAGCTGAGTGAAGAGGTACACACAGAAGCACTTGTCCCACCTACCCTCAGATGCTTGTGTAGAAACGTGTGTGACCAAGTTAGGCTACCTAGCTCCTCCAGCTCTGGAGGGAGAAGCAAGTACAGTTCATGTGCCCTGCTCTGGACATCTGAGATGTGCTGGAAGCACATCCTCTCTCTGCTGACCATCATCCCATGCTGCAGTATGCTGACCAAGGGCAAAGGAAGTCCTTTGACCTGGTTGGTATGATAGCTCCATACCTTTCTCATTTCTACTGTGACACAATATTCACCGAAACACTTTTCTATCAGCTGTTTGTTTCTAAACATTGCTAAGTGTTGTCTCTGTCCTCCTGCTGATGGAGCTGCCCATGGCTCTCTGAATTTACCCCATCATTCCCCAGAGATCTGACAATTGCTTGTCACTCTGCTCACTGGCCTAGGACTAGACATTTATTTTAATACATTTGGGTTAGAATCCTGGACGTTATGTTTAAATGGGTTATATAAAAACTTACCTAAATGTCATTTATTCTAATTCCTCACAAATATTGATGATATATTTTTGCTGAATTTTGGCTTACATTCAGTAAACCTCTTCAGTCCATCTTTAATTTGCAGATGGCTTTGGCAGTGTTTCAGCCTCAGCTTCTGGTGGTTGAAACCTGGTGCTTGAATTAGGCTCAAGATTCTGATTTTCAGAAAGTCTGAATATAGACAGCTGCATTGTAGGGTTCTAAGTAATGCAATTAGGGCTGGGTTTCTCACTGCCAAAAAAGCCGCAAACGAATTAGGTGTCCAGAAGGAGAAATGCGCCAGTATACACATAAATGTCTTTAGGAATTTGGGAATTTAGGAATAAGGATGGAAATAATTGAAAGTCTGGCTCAAGTTTTCAGCTGAAAAACACTGATATAAGTAATTTCAAAGGAGATTAAAGAAGAATGTGTTCATGTTCAAGAGAAGTGTAGAGCTGGGCATTAGGTCTGAATAAGTGATGTGACAGAGCCCTGCTGATGGATGGGTCTGCAGCTCACTCATGGGCTGGGGATGATAAGAGCACAGAGAGGAAGCAGGGATATTTACTGATGCTAGAGGATATAATTAGAAATAATGAGTGCAGTAAAAGAGGAGGATGGGATAGAAGCCCAAAACTGATAAGAAATGGGAACTTGCATCTCTTCTTTCAAAGCCTGAATTAGGAGAAGTGACTGATAGGCAGCCCTTGAAAGCACTGGAGTAGTCAAAGCATAGTCCCTGAGTATGCTAATTCTGCAGAGGCCAGACATGGGGAAACCGCCACGCAAGAGAGACTGCTGTGTTTCTAGGTCTGCCTTCTTTTGGGATATCACATCTTGTTGCACTAGGGAAGTGAAAGTGTTGTCTTCTTTTCAGTGTGATTAGTCTGAGGGGATCACAAGAGTGCTCAGTGGGGTTGGACTCCCTTCTTACCTCCTCCTGAATTCATTCTTTCTTTAAAGGGGCTTTTATTTGTGTGTGGGTCTTTTTTTTTTTTTTTTTTGTTAATAAATACACAACTAATCCCTATTGCACATGTAAATATAGATAGCACATGGGTCTGTAAAGATTATGGATGCCCCTTTTGGGAAACAATATCTTTTAATAGCATTGTGTGCAGTTAATCGGGTTAAGCAAAAGTATCGGTGGAACAAGCAGTGCCAGTTCAGGGAAAGAATAAGTGACAGACCTCAAACCTCCTGACAGTTTTTTTTTAGTAATATTGTGGCAGGTAGGGTAGAAGCTTTTTTTTTTTTTTTTTTTTTTGGCTCAGTGTTGTCTGTGGTTGGAAAACAACATGAGCAGAGCAAGCTGTTAAATTGCAAGAGACTTGGTATTATATTTCAGAACAGATATGGCAAATGTATATTGCTCCTGGGCTTCATCCATTGTTTCTGCCCATGTCATTGTTCAGTGCATTAGGAACTGGTTGTGAGGGCTTGTGCCCTCTCTGCCCTTCAGTTCTAGTTAAGTGGGAAGGGCTACAGGGCATCTCCCATCTAGGTGAAAGGAGGGAATGACAAGATTGGTGCAAAACAGTAGGAAAGGCATTGAAGTGGGTGTTTCTCTTCATCATGGAGAAAGCTACAGGGGGTCATCTGGGAGAAAGCTTTTCCTCTCCAGTCAGTGGAGAGGAAACCGATACTTCTAGAGTTTCAGAAATGCCCTGAAATAGGCATTTACTTTAAGCTGAGAGAAGCTGTGGCCTGGAAATGCCTGTGTCTGTCAACTGTTGTAAAGGACTGTGAGATAACAAGTTCAAATGTAGAAGTCTGCACTGGAGACATCCAACGCTAAATGCACTGGGTCTGGGAACCTGGGCAAGGTGCCATTTAAAGTCAAGACAAGGATTGTGTGAGAAGAGGGACAGTGGAGTTGGAGGACGCATGGGGAGGGCATGCCCTGCTGAAGTGTCACTCAGCCAGCTCATGGTGGGCTGGCAGCCAGAGAGGGGCTGCAGAGCAGGAGGTGTGGGTGCCCCCACGGAGCCAGGAGACGTCTGCGGGAGTTTTGCATGGGACACATGAAGGTGACAGGCCCACACCGTCGATTCCATATCGATGCTTTTTGAACATAGCATGCTGGACAAATTCTGTCATTATTTTCTCCCCCTGGCTAGAGCTGTGACCAGTGCACTCTCTCTTTGACGTCATGCGCATGCACGAGGACATCTTTTTTGTACATGGTGTCCTTCAAAGAGAGTGTACGTATGTCAGAGAATTTCTTACAACAGCTTTGCATGGTATCGCAGATGTGATTTTGCTAATTCTGCAAGAACAATAAAGCAAAATTCAGCACAGGGTAAAATAAACACACTTGCCTATTTTTGGCGGCATTTTTTCAGGTTACTATTAACCTTTCATTTGAAATTTGATGCTGAGAACTACACATTGATTCTGAACAGCTTCTTGGAACAGCATCAATTTTCCATTTAGAAAATAGCTTTTTTTTTTTTTAACTTAACCCTCTATGGGGTGTTGTTCATTTTTTTCTGAGAGACACTCCCCTGTGGAAACCTACTCTTTGGGCCTGAAATTCAAACCAGTTTTGCCAAAGCCTAGGAATTATGAGCAATAAAGTGGGAAATGTTATAGCAAATAGGAGCTGAAGTGGGGGAAGGACATGTTTAGAACATTAAGGCCAAGCCCAGGAAAGTAATAAAACAGAGTCAGATTTACAGTTAAAATTAAAACAGGCCCATGGCCAAATTTAAAGTTCCTATATATCTGGATGGTAGTGGGGAAAAAAAACTGAAAGCAAAACCAGAGTAATAACTGGCAACGGATAACATCTGGCAATGGATTTGCCATGAAATTAATTTCAGAGAACTGGTGGGTGAAGAAATTTCTCCATCAGGGAGGAGAAGAAATCCCAGCATAATGGAACGGCATTTTTCAGTGAGATGCAAAGATGTTGTAAGCATCCCACGGTGCTGAGGAGGCTCCTCTGTCAGCCTTCTATATTTGGAAGTTCAAATTGCTAAGGCAGATTAGAAGCGCTGAGCCCGGTAAGCCAGCGTTAATGGGCAATTTCCAGTGCTTGCATACATGACATGTGCTCTGAGGGTGTCGGTGCTGCAGTCAAGGCGTGCTTCTAGCTCATAGGCATGGACCCGAGCTACGCTGGGTGCTGAGGACAGCATCACCATGGCTGCTAAATCAGCTTGAGATGCTGGATCATTTAGCTGAACCAGAGCTCCATGCAAAGCTCCATTCACCCACTGCAAGTAGCCAAGTTGATTAATTTAAAGTTGGCCAGTGGTGCAGTCAAAGTTGTGAGCTGCTGGCATACCAGTGATGCAGCGCAGATATATTCTGGTTTTAAAAGATTGATACAACTGGACCCTCAGTGGTTGTTTCTAGGTAAAACTATAGTATAGGGGAGGAGATGGCAGCGATGGTAGCTGGAAGACATTTTGGATCAATGCATGTGTGACCAAGGGCAGAAGTTAATTTGCAGAGTCTTCGTTACAGTCAATTACCAGAGGAACAATCAAGTCCGGGAGTGGTTTTCAGACATAAAGCTGAGTTGAAAGTCAGATAGAAAACAACAACAACAACAAAATCCCCCTCTTCCATAATGGAACTCATCACAGTAGAGGAAAAAGTAGTGGAAAAAGATCATGTAAGAACTTAGTTCTGCTGTACAACCTTTCTAGTGAGTCTTGAGACTCCTTGGTGGACACAGCTAGCTGCACACAGGGATGGGGTGGTCTGAGGGAAGGACATCTATTGGGTCTGTCTGGCTGGTTAAAGCTGGAGAGATTTCCATGGAGGGATGGAAGAGGAGACATGGAGACCTGACTCTTCTGCCTGAATATGGAAGGAGAGCAGAAACCCTTTTTTCTTTATAATTTTAGCTACTGTCCTGAGTTTTGATAGTTGGTAGTTAGACACCATTAGAAGGAACGTTTCTGCACTGCATGGTGTGACCCTCCCAGCTGCACCACTTCTGAGACCCCCCTCTGTCTCCTTCTTGGCTGCAGAAGGATTGCTGGCTAGACATCCCTCAAGTGTATTTTGAGAGGGTGGCTATGAGAGTAACCTGGATTGTTGACACCAAACTGCTCTCTATAATTATTTTACCTGATATGAAATAGAAAAGAGATCTTAACGTGAGTCAGATTCAGAGGGTTTCAATATCCTTTTCTTTGCTTCACTCCAATCTTGCATATTTAATTTAATAGATCATTTTTTTCTTATGTGATATGAACTATGAGATGGATCCGTTACAGATATGTTATTTATATATTCTGGTTGCCTTATAGGCAGATTTCATACCAAGATGATTAAGGACTGTTTTTTTCTGTTCCTTGAAGACTGTATAATGAGATGAAAGGGGGAAAATGCATATTTTAATTGAGTGTATTCATAGAGTAGAGAGTGTGGTATATCATATTTCATGTGTAGCTCTGGGTTTGATAGTATCTCCTTATGCTTTGATTTGTTTTTGAGACAAATAATTTTCCTTTCTGCTGTGCTGTTACTTAGGTTTCTAAACCATAGGCTGAGCCACAAAGACATTTGTTGAACCATGAAAATATTAATCCCAGAGAAATCAGAATATTATTTGCACTTGGATGCAAAATACCGAAGGTTTTAATGATGTTTAGGTAGAACTTTATTAACATCTGAATATCTCTGGAGAGCTATGGAAACAGTAGGAAAAGTATTAAACTCAGTATTGTTTGTTTTTCTGTAAGTAAATGAGGAGAATTGCAAGTCTTCTCCTTGTGAGTCAGCTGAGTATTTGCAAGGATTAACTAATCTATACCAGAGCCAGCATGGACTGACCTTTGTCCACCTGATTCCCCCTGTTCTGCTCCATCACATGGGATGTTGGCACTGTAAGGGGTCATAGAAGGAGCAGGAAAAGATTACCCCCAAAATAGTCCTTGTGTGCACAAAGTACCTCATCCTAGGGTAGCATAGTCAGGGACTGATGTCTGCGGTCATGGTGGCACAGATCTTTAGGAAGGAAGATTTATGCTGCCTCGTGGGTGGGTTTCGCTGTAGTGAGAGTGAGCTACGCCAGCTAAGGAGCTCTTCTGCTTGTGCCTTGGGCTGCAGACACGACCATTGCCTTCCCCCTTTTTGGTTCATGGCCAGTCCTGCCAGGATAAGCCAGCCAACTTGAAAGGAACCAACAAATTTTATGGATCCACCACACCAGTCTACTCTAAAGCTGTGTAAGCCTCAAGCCTGTGGCTAAAGCTCTGATCCTGTTTTTCCTCAGTCCTATGATTTTTTGTGTTATTTTTATGGGCCACACAGGGCCATGCAGTGTTGGAGGTGGGGTTCCCCTGAGGAAATAGGTAAGTCTCCATCCAAACCAAGTGGCTGGTCTCCCTCTGTAGCCAGTGGAGGGAAAGAGGCATTTCTAGGATATGTGTTATCTCCTTGTCCCCTTTGCAACAGGTGTCTAACGTATGCCTGTGGCCAACGCTTTCCCTCTATTGACTGCAAAGGGAGCTGGAGGTGGCCTTGCCCATGTGGAGACATCTCATGGAGCTTGCCAGTATGTGTCATTTTAATATAGGTCTGTTTCCTCTGAAGAAAGGTATGCACCAATTTTGCCAGCTTTACCCAAAGTCTGTCTTGATACCAAAACAATTCAAGAATGAGATGTTGCTGAGGTTTATTTTAATAGTAAAATTCTGGGCTATGAATTTGGAAGCAAAACTAAAAAGACAAAACTAAAAATGTAACTAGATGTGAGTCTAGATTTTATCTAGGATCTGAATCAATGTTATTAATAAGATAAATAGCTAATATTCTTTCCAAGCTAATGCTAGGACGTTTCTCACTGCTCTTCACTTAGGCTGCTCAGGGCTTATCTCAGTCATAGAGACCATGGGGATGATCTTCCCTCACATCATCATTCTGCCTTGAGGTACTCCTCAGAGCTGACCCTGGATGGCATTTTCAGAGGTATCCCAATACTGGGTTTATCTCCCCTAATTTGCCTAGGCTTCCTCTGAAGTGGATGAAGTGGGAAAGGTACTTGCAGAAAGTGATTCATCCCATCCATCTTAGACATCCAACCTAACCTGGGATGATTTGTGCTCTGGGTATGGCTTGCTTCATTGACCAAACATGAAGCCTGGGTAGCCACTGTAGATCAGGTACCATGACGACCAGAAGTTTGGGATCAATCCTGCTCTAAGCGACTGGGAAAAAATTATAGTGGAATCTGTGTTCCATCTCTCAAGTGCTTTTGCAAATCCTGCCCTCTGCCTTAACATTTGTGCTACACAGCATCTGATGTGCTTTGTGCTTGCTCTGTGATGATACACGGCGATCATCAAAGCAGTAAGAGTGCTGCACAGTATGTTCCACGCCAGCTACTTCCTTTCTGGTTTAATTATAACTGAGTTTGCTAATCCCAGTCTTGATTAATGAGCTTAATATGCAAATGTTGTGATTAAACTGAAATTCTTTGTAATTGCTTGCAGACAGATTACCACTTCGAGTACACAGAATGCGACAGCAGTGGCTCCAGATGGAGGGTGGCTGTCCCAAATCCGTCGGTGGAGTGCTCTGGACTACCCGACCCGGTGAAAGGGAAGGAATGCAGTACGTCGGCATTTTTCATTTTACAGACCGTTACTAGCTGTTTGTGCTATTTACCTTTGTGTGGCTTCTTAGCTCTGTAACTGATCTCCCGATTGTCTCTGACTTAGTCCTTCTCCTCCAATCCTTCTTGTCTTTTGGAGCTGTGAAGCAGGGATTGTCTTTGCAGCGTAGTGGTATAACTCAACGTCTGCTACAGGTATCCTTATATGCTAATTCACAGACAAGCCACGTCTATTACAACACCCCTTGAAGAGGTGTGATTGCTTGTACTGAGCTGCCATACTCTTAAGTTCTGCAGATCATTGTAGCTGTATTGGCTAAAATGGTGACCAGGAGTGGCATAGTGTCTACATTCTCGTTACCTGCATTTTTTAGCTAATTAATAAGCTGAATGCATAAGTAATGGTAAATGTCTTATTTGCCTGAGTTATTTTCATGATGAAGCTTTTGCATTTTATTTATTTATGTATTTATTTTTAACAACTTGGCGTGTTCTCATATCACTTGGTCCTGCATTTTTTTTTAATGTTAAAACACTTCTTTGCATCTGGGGACATGAGCAAACTGCTGCTCTGCAAACACATTTGAATTATTCCCTTACTGTTCTGTAGCTTCCCAAGCTGAATGCTCTTTCCCATCACACTTCCTTGCTCTAGCAATTCTCTTCACAAATGTTCCTAGTAGTCCTTTACTTTCTCAGTAATTTGTACTAGGGGCTATAAATTATTGTACCTCAGAAGCGGGATGAACAATGGCAACGTCCTTTCAGTTCTAGTGTAGGAGAGGTGAGATTTTATTCACTTCTGACTCTTCTCCTGTAAAGGTTTATTGTTCTTCTTTTTATGACATATGTTCCAGGGTAAAGCACATAAATGTTTTCTGTAGCAGTGTTGATCACTGGAAGATTTCTGACTGCTTGCAAGCATCATATGAGAAGCTGCCTGTGTCGTTCCTGGTATTTGGGTTTAGTTTCTGAGGTTCTAAATGTGGAATCTCTGTATATCCTTAGGATGTGTTTTTCAATTACATAAATATAGAGCTGGGAAGCACCTCAGGTGATCCCATTCATCCCCCAGCCCAAATAGCTATAGTAGCAACGTCTTTGTCATTCATGGCTGATGTTTGGCTGGACTGTTTTCAGGGACCTCTGGTGATGAAAAGCCCGCAAGCTCCCCACATATTTGCTCATCTATTTTGTTCTATTCATTTTCCCTCCTGTTACAGCTTTTTCTGCTGTTGAATCTCCCTAGTCGTACTTCGAGCCTGTTACTTTTTGCTGTCTGCGCTATAAAGGAGCAGATAGTGTTATCCCTTCTGCTGCACAACCACTTTTGGTGTGCTCTGGAGTACATAGGTATAACTCATTTTTTCTGATATATGCTATTTCTTCTTAAACCTTGTGATAAATGGTTTAAGGCCCACCAACATTACACTGTCCTCGACTTTCTGCTACAGATTTCGACAAATGGTGCACTTCCCTCTTCATCTCCTCTTATTTGTGTGTCTTTCTGGTCTTAAGTCAGTTCCAGTGAAAACTCAACTGGTTTATAACAACAGGTGAATCTCTGGCTTCTCCATATCTGCCCCCCTGCTAGACAAGGAGAAAACTTTGCCCAGTAGATTGGCTGTGTTATTATACACCAAAGTACAGGATTCTGTTAAATACACTGCAAAACTCATCTTGGTTGATCCCTCTCCTCCTTGTTGTGTTGCTGTTAAGTCCCATAGCAATTCAACTGGTTTAAGCAGCAATTGGATATTTGTCTTTTTTTTACTGAGCCCTTCAGATCTCATCTCTCTGGGATCTTGGGAGTGCAGTGGTGTTAATGTAGTTCTGTATTCTTTTTGTGTCTGTAGTAGATTATCTGGCTTCAGGAGATGTCTGGCTATATTCTGATGGCAAAAGTCATTTTAGGTTTCTCATCTCTTAGTCTTTCACCTTTTGCTTTAAGAACAACCAATCTTTCAGGCTGAAAACATGAATCTGTCAACAGCAGTCAATCACTGCAGGAATGTATAGGGAACACCCTTCCCATTTGGCTTGGCTAATGTCTTGGTTTTTACTGCAAAATGTTTGAACCAGTGTAGAGTTTGGCTGACAGTCCATTCTTCAGTGGGTGGGATATACTGGGAGAGGCAGCTTTTGAAAATTATGTGCCCTCCAGCTCTTAGGAGTTTGCACATAGGGATCTATTGTTGATGATGAGTTGTACTGAAAATGCTGACAGATAGACACCTCCTTACTGACTTGTTGTATTCTCTGAGCTAGTGGCTTCTGTCTCACCTGACAACACAGGAGCTGGACCAAGGATGTCTTAGACTAAAAGCACAAATTGCTATAGCCTCAGAAAAATGAGGAGGACTCATCTTGAAAGAGGATAGGACTCCTCTTTCAAGAGAGGAGACTAGGGGTGGCATGCCAAGGTTGGGGATGAAATCAATAGCCCAGCTCAAGTGCATCTACACCAATGCACGCAGTATGGGCAACAAACAGGAGGACCTGGAAGCCATTGTGCAGCGGGATAGCTACGACAGTCACCATCACAGAGACATGGTGGGATGACTCTTATGAGTGAAGTGCAGCAATGGATGGCTATAAGCTCTTCGGAAGGGATAGGCAAGTGTCATGGTTTTAGCTGGGATAGTTAATTTTCTTCACTGTAGCTAGTATAGTGCTGCGTTTTAGACTCAGTATGAAAATAATGTTGTTAACACACTAATGTTTTAGTTATTGCTAGGTAGTGTTTACGCTAGTCAAGGACTTTTCCAGTTTCCCATGCTCTGCCGGGTGCACAAGAAGCCGGGAGGGGAGGGGATACAACCAGGAGAGCTGATCCGAATTGTCCAAAGGGATATTCCATATCATGTGACGTCATGCCCAGTATATTAACTGGGGGGAGCTGGCCAGGGGAAGCAGCGATCGCGGCTCGGGGACTCGCAGCATCGGTCGGCGAGTGGTGAGCGGTTGCAGCACTTGTTGTTTAGTTTTGGGGTTTTTCCCTTCTTCCAAGGTTTCTTCTCTCTCTCATTATTTTTCTTTTCATTATATTATTATTATTATTATTGCTGTTTTATTTTAATTATTACACTGTTCTTATCTCAACCCACGAGTTTTCTTACTTTGGCCCTTCCGATTCTCTCCCCATTCTACAGGGGTGGGGGGAGTGAGCGAGCAGCTGGGTGGTGCTTGTTGCTGACCGGGGCTAAACCACAACAGCAAGGAAGGAGAGATGGTGGGATGGGCCTGTATGTTAGGGAGTGTTTCGATAGTATAGAACTTAGCGATTGTGATGATAAGGTCAAGTGATTATGGATAAGGGTGAGGGTGAGGGCCAACAAGGCAGATATCCTGCTGGGGTTCTGTTATAGATCACCCAACCAGGATGAAGAGGTAGACAAAGCGTTCTACAAGAGACTGGCAGAAGTCTCACAATCAGTTGCCCTTGTTCTCATGGGGGACTTCAACTTAACGGATGTCTGCTGGAAATACAACACAGCAGAGAGGAAATAGTCTAGGAGGTTCCTGGAGTGTGGAAGATAACTTCCTGACTCAACTGGTAAGTGAGCCTACCAGGGGAGGTACCTCGCTTGATCTGCTGTTCACAAACAGAGGTGGTCTGGTGGGAGACATGGTGATCAGAGGCCGTCTTGGGCTTAGTGACCACGATATGACTGAGTTCTCAATTCTTGGTGAAGTAAGAAGGGGGGTCAGCAAAACCACTACCATGGACTTCTGAAGGGCAGACTTTGGCCTGATCAGGGCACTGGTTGGGAGAATCCCTTGGGAGGAAGTTCTGAAGGGTAAAGGAGTCCAGGAAGGCTGAGCTTTCTTCAAGAGGGAAGTCTTAAAGTTGCAGGAGCAGGCTGTCCCCATGTGCCGTAAGTCGAACCGGCGGGGAAGATGACCAGCCTGGCTGAACAGGGAGCTGTTGCTGGGACTCAGGAAAAAAAGAAGAATTTACCACTTTTGGAGGAAGGGGCAGGCATCTCAAGACGAGTAGAGGGATCTCATTAGGTCATGCAGAGGGAAAATTAGAAAGGCAAAAGCGCAGCTAGAACTCAGTCTAGCCACTGTTGTAAGGGATAACAAAAAATGCTTTTACAAATACATTAACAACAAAAAGAGAGCCAAGGACAATCTCCATCCCCTGTTGGATGCAGAGGGGAACGTTGCCACTGAGGATGAGGAGAAGGCTGACGTACTTAATGCCTTCTCTGCCTCAGTCTTTAACAGTCAGACCAGTTATCCCCAGGATATTCAGCTTCCTAAGCTGGAAGGCAGGGACGGATCACAGAGCAAACCCCCCATAGTCCAGGAGGAAGCAGTTTATGACCTGCTGAGCCGCCTGGACACTCACAAGTCTATGGGGCCAGATGGGATACACCTGAGAGTACTGAGGGAGCTGGCAGAGTTGCTTGCCAAGCCACTCTCCATCATTTATGAGCAGTCCTGGTTATCAGGGGAGGTCCCAGACGACTGGAGGCTTGCCAGTGTGACACCAATCTACAAGAAGGGCCAGAAAGAGGATCCAGGGAACTACAGGCCTGTCAGCCTAACCTTGGTACCGGGGAAGATTATGGAGCGATACATCTTGAGTGAGCTGACAGGGCAAGTGCAGGACACCCAGGGGATCAGGCCCAGCCAGCATGGCTTCATGAAAGGCAGGTCCTGCCTCACCAACCTGATCTCCTTCTATGACCAGGTGACCTGCCTAGTGGATGAGGGAAAGGCTGTATATGTTGTCTGCCTGTACTTTAGCAAGGCCTTTGACACAGTCTCTGACAGCATCCTCCTAGAGAAGCTGGCGGCTCATGGCTCACAGAGGTGTACTCTTCGCTGGGTAAAAAAATGGCTGGATGGCTGAGCCCAGAGAGTTGTGGTGAATGGAGCTAAATCCAGTTGGCGGCTGGTCACAAGTGGTGTTCCCCAGGGCTCAGTGTTTGGGCCGGTTTTGTTTAATATCTTTATCAATTATCTGGATGAGGGGATTGAGTGCACCCTCAGTAAGTTTGCAGACGACACAAAATTGGGCTGGAGTGTCAATCTGCTTGACGGTAGGAAGGCTCTGCACAGGGATCTGGACAGGCTGGATCGATGGGCCGAGGTTAATTGTATGAGGTTTAACAAGGCCAAGTGCCAGGTCCTGCCCTTGGGTCACAACAACCCCACGCAACGCTGCAGGCTTGGGGAAGAGTGGCTGGAAAGCTGTCTGGCGGAGAAGGACCTGGGGGTGCTGGCTGACAGCCGGCTGAACATGACCCAGCAGTGTGCCCAGGTGGCCAAGAAGGCCAATGGCATCCTGGCTTGTATCAGGAATAGTGTGGCCAGCAGGAGCAGGACAGTGATGGTGTCCCTGTACTTGGCACTGGTGAGGCCGCACCTCGAATGCTGTGTTCAGTTTTGGGCCCCTCAGTACAAGAAGGACATTGAGGTGCTGGAGTGTGTCCAGAGAAGGGCAATGAATCTGGTGAAGGGTCTGGAGAACAAGTGTGATGGGGAGCAGCTGAGGGAGCTGGGGTTGTTTAGCCTGGAGAAGAGGAGGCTGAGGGGAGACCTTATCACTCTGTACAACTACCTGAAAGGAGGCTGTAGCGAGATGGGTGTTGGTCTCTTCTCCCAAGTTAGTAGTGATAGGATGAGAGGAAACAGCCTCAAGTTGTGTCAGGGTAGATTTAGATTGGATATTAGGAAACATTTTTTTCCTGAAGGAGTGGTCAGGCACTGGAACAGGCTGCCCAGAGAGGTGGTGGAGTCACCATCCCTGGAGGAGTTCAAAATATGTGTAGATGTGGCACTTTGGGCCATGGTTTAGGAGCAGTGGTGGTGTTGGGTTGACGGTTGGACTTGATGATCCTAGAGGTCTTTTCCAACCTTAATGATTCTATGATTCTATTCTATGATTCTGTGAAAGGTTCTGTATTTGGTGCTGCTACAATGCACTTTCTCTGTGGATCATGTACACAGTGAGATTTGTGCTACAGACTTGGCCAGGGGTTGCATACACATCTCACCAAGTAATTAATGACTCCATGGGATGCCTTCCTTTTTTCATAGGTCTAGAGTTATTTTATCAAGAAATACTATATGTATGGCATATCCTTTGAGATGAGTCTTTCTGGTCATTCTACAAACTTATTCAGATTCTGTTACATCTTGTAGGTCCTACCCTACACCAGAGCATTCTGACACTGGGGCTCATCCTGACATTTGTTAGAGTCCTGGACTCCCTTAGGTATCTCCTTCAGACCTACAACCTGCAGAGCTGGGGACCACAGTGCAATCACCATAGGCAGGATGATTTCCAGCTTTGGAGATGTTATCTTCAGAATTTTTGGTTGGTATCTACTGGTCCTGAGATATAGCTGAGCCAACTATGTCTCTGCTCTTAAAAGAGTTTCAGTTGTATAGCAGCATGAGCTCTTAGGGCTTTTTTTGTCTCCTTAGGTTGGCAGAGCCCTCAGTGGTCCGTGGTGGCAGCTAGAACTCTGGATATGGAGGAGTCTGGGTGAAAATGTGGGTGTTTTGGGAACACATCTGCCATCACTGCTGACTTCATGATGTACTGTTTGCAGTTGTTTTCATTTATTCAGAAAGGCCTGCTGCTTGAGAATATCTGCTATTGATCTTTACTGCTCCATGAAAACAGAAATGACTTGCAGGCTGTCACCTGATCCTGAGAATACTGCAACAACTTCTCCCACTTCCAAATGCTCAGCAGTCATTCTCTTTAAATTGTCCCTGAGCTAGGAATTTGAAAGACAGTATAACAATATGTTAAATGTCTCCAGTCATCTCTGTAAATACATCTAGACTGTGGTCTCCAGTGGAGTGGAAAGACACTTGAGACTGCTAAAAGTGTATTAGCTCAGGTGCTTCACATATCTGGAGCAATCTAACTGTGGCCCTGGAGCTCAGTCAGTGTCTTGAGATGTGCTCATTTTCAGGATGTAGTGTTTTATTACTTTTCATTTGAATGAACCCATTTAAAATTAGGTTGGATATCTCTGTGCTCTGATGCATTTTGAAGTGCAGGCTGACCTGCAAAGCGCAGCCGACTGTGACCCACTGAGAGTAACTGCCAGCATTCCCTGAAATGTCTGTAGTCTCCAAAACACGTCATTATTTGTCCCTTTTGGGCTTTCAAAAACTTAATCAGCAAAGTTTACCTGCAGAGAAGGCAGGGTCCTCTGAGAAGTAATTATGGGGTTCAGCATGGAAAGGATTGTCATATTTTGACTGCTCTATGACCTGGGTATTAGATGAAAAGGGTTTTTTGCTTTATCTTGCCCTGAGCACAGAGCAGTGTGATGAGACCACTTTCTCCTCCTACCACCCTCTCCACAACATCTTTTCCATCCAGGTGCGAGGTAGGAAGAAAGAAGGAACCTTACATGACAGATGTTTGTGATGCTGTAGGAGGTCCTGCTCTGCAGTGACCCCAGATGTGGGAGGGAAGGTGCGGGAGCAGCTCTGCAGCACATTAGCTCACTTGCAATGCATTGGGACAACATGCCCTTTTCCATATTTCACTCCCCTCTTTTTTTCTGATCTCCTTGCCCCAAGGGGCTGTGGCCATCGCTGCTTTCAGACCCCACATCAGGGTGTCAGCCTGCGTTTTGCCATTCAGCACAGTACAGTACCTCAAGACTTACCCCGTGGGGTTGGGCTGCCTCCAGACAGGCCATGGCATGGCCATGCCAGACAGCTCGGCCACCTCTCTCATGCTTGTATTTAGTCAGAGATGAGTCATATTTTTGACACTAGCACATCATGGTTGCAAGGGATCCTGCAAAGAGATGCATTAAAAGTGCAGCAAGGATCTTGGCTAGGAAAAAGGCAATATTTATTACACCTAAAACTACTCTGTGGGGCTCTCCTCAGCTTCATGTTTAAGATGTCCCCTCCAGGCATCTTCTCGGTACTGTTTTGGAGGTAAGGTATATATATGGAGGCAGGAAGCGTTGTGCTGGGGCATGGAGGGCAGAGAGCCTTCCTCAGTGAAATCCAGACTCTCTGAATCACTCCATTACTTCTTGACCATCAGGAATGTGCTTAGCTAATTAGGTTTCATTCATTTTTAATTACCACAGATCTCACTCTGATCTCCTCATGAGTCTGATAACAGGAAGGGAATTTAGCTGATAAGGATCACTGCCATCAGGGCAGTGTGCTTGGCTTTGTAAATGGAAAATACTTATGGCAGTCAATGGGAGCAATTTGCTTTCGGGGCTAAGCTCTTGCCTGCACCCCCATATGGCTGGAATCTCTGAAAACCCTTTGCTTTGTTGTGGGGGCTGTATGCAGTGCCTAATGGGGACCTTTTGGGGCCTGGCAGTGGGAGCAGGACTTGGCATCATGCTCCCACTGACACTACGCTGCAGTCTGTTTCAGCGGCCACAGTCAGGCTTTTCTGCCAGCCTGACTATATACTGCATGTTTTACACTCAAATAAAAAGTCTGAATTTGGAGCCTGCCTTCCTTGCATGTCTCCTTTCCTTCCTCTCTTCTTCACCTCCCTTCACTCAAGTACAACCCAAATACCTGGTTCAGAATGTGCCCTTACTGAGCCCAAGTGCACTGATATGCTCGTCTGAGGAGAGTTAGTGACCAAAAAGGGCTTAAAGAGTTCACATTTTGACCTCAAATTCTTTTTTAATATTAACTCTCTTATACCACAGAATATGAGTTACTTTTTGCCATCCTAAACAAGAATAGGTTGCACCTTATCTCATAAATATCTGTTAATTTTAGTGTCACTTTGTACATAATAAAGAAGTTGTAGTGAGAATAATAGAGCAACTTCAAAAGGAGTTGAATTTGCCATGTTCAAGGGGAAAAAGTGCTGGTAGGGTCACTGTTATAGTCAGCATCCAAATGCCAGTTATAATTATGATCAGCAAGATTTCTTAAGAAAGGAGACACAAAAAATATTGATAATATGGGAGAACTTGATCAAGGACAGTGCAGTGGAGTTATTAATGGCTCTGCTTGGCAAACTCCACCTTTACCTAGTGCCACTAAAGCGGGAACAACTTCTTTGAAGTCAGAAGTGTGCTTCAGTTTTGAGGCGAGGCATGTGA
Organism: Morus bassanus; assembly: GCA_031468815.1. NCBI lineage: Eukaryota > Metazoa > Chordata > Aves > Suliformes > Sulidae > Morus > Morus bassanus. The sequence goes on along the minus strand of CM062571.1, from coordinate 76,769,183 downwards.
GCATGTGCCAAAAGGTAAGCATGTGAAAGGCTCCACTGACTTCAGAAGATAGACTGTCCTTAATTACAATGGACTTTTCTGGGACCTGAAACCAAAATTTGTCCTGATTTATTGCTACTGAGCTGTGCTTGTTGAGTTTATTCTGATTTATGTAATCTGCTCCTAGGATACCATAGGAGGCGATATGGATCTTCCTGCTAATTGCAGCAAGCTTCAGACACAATTAGGGCAAATGACCTTTTTAAGGCTTGTAGGTTTTATAACACTTTAAGGCAATTTAGGTGATCTGCAGGAGTTTTAACATTCTGCTTTTCTACCAGAAAACTTAAATACAAGGTTGTGAGTTTGATGTTCTCTCTGTCTAATAAGATTGGGTATCCCAAGCAGGTAAGAAGTGGGTCTGCTCCAAATTCCCTTGAAGTCAGTGGGCATCTGCAAATTTTATAACATACGGTGTATGCATATACGTATCTGTGTAGATGGAGAATATAAAATGAATGTTATACATCCGGCAAAACCTGTGTGCTTGTGTTACAGCCTTCTGACATAAAGGTTACATCTGTTCATTAACAACTAGATTTGTATTCAGGCAAATTCTGTGCAGTTTTTGTGCTAAAGAATTGGTTCTTTTGGAGTTTTACTGAGAATTTTGAAACTTGGCTGGTGAAGACTTGAAAATAGCAATAATAAGTTTTAGAAGTTTCTTTCATGTTTACATTATTGCACGTGTGGATGTGAATGTACGTACAAATACTCCCATGAGAATGGTGCTATTTATTACACAGTCACATTTATTTATGTTATCTCAAAATAGCTTGTTATGTAATCCAAAAAAATTTATTATCATGACAGTGTCATTGTCTTCATATATGAATGCATGTAAGAACTACTTTTCATAGGGCTTAGATAAGTCCAGAGTTACAGCCTTGTGAAGCAAACATGTGAATCCTAACAAATCATCAGAGAGGTTTTTTTTCCTTTTTTATTTGACATTCACTGAGGATTATTTTCTTGTCCCATTAATGGGCTTTGAGATGATTCAGATTTCTTTGTTTCAACTGAAGAGAGGAAATATGGTGAGATCAGCGTAGCTCTGAGGACTAGGCATTTATCCATTCTCATTTTTTCTCGTGGCTTGAAAGCACTGGATCTTGTCTTCATTAACCTTGATGTACTAATATTTTTTTCATTTTCAATGTCATTCAGATATTGCTTCATTGGATATTCACCTTGGAAGAAACAATGAGGTCAAGTTATTAATGGCTGCTGGTATTTAACCATGTCATTTAGATCTGACATATGCACATAGATACATAAGGTGACAGAGGCTGTTGGGTATCCTGAGCTGTAGGAAAGTACTATTCTGAGACAATGTTCAAAAAATGTGTTCAGAAGATCTCCCCTTTCATTCCGCCATCCTTGAGATTGCTCACTTGAATGGTATATGCTGATCTCCTCCCTCATTTTGACTAACGCCTTCCCTTCTCCCCTCTCTTTCGAACAGTCGTATGGCTTCTGTGAAGCTGCCTGTCAACATGTAAGAGTCACGTATGGAAGGTTGCTCTCTCAAACCTAAGTACCAAAAAGTGGATTCTCAGTGGGCATGAAATCCAGGGAATCTGAGGATTTCTTGATATGCTATAGATTTGTCCCTTGGCCTGTCATGTAGCAATTAAGAATGTCTGACAGAGAAAAACATAATATAACTCTGTCTCTGGAGCCATCTCTGACATGAACAGCAAGGTGTGCAAGAAGTAGATTTCAAAGTCATGATCTTTATAGGGGCACTTTTGTGTGTATGGCCTGCAGGACTGGGCAACTCAATTTTACCTGTGTCTCTTTTGTATCTCTAGGAAAGTTTTAATGTCTTTTCTGAAAGGAAAAGGAAAGGCTTTCCCACTACAGCACACTGGGGAGGGGACTAGCACACAGCAGCGGAGGCTGCTCTGAGGAACACTGTGAAGCTGAGGAATTAATGCAAGTCTGTCATGCAGCAAAGGTGCTTAGCCAGTAGTGGTGTGCATGGCACAGTTTGAGCATCACTGCTAAAAGGCTGTGATTTAGCAAAACTCTCAAGCAGATGTTTATTTCTATTCCTCTTAGAGCATCCCTGCTAATGCATGTTCCTAACTCAAGTCAGGTAGGTGAGTCCTATTGATGGCATTATTTATCACCAGGACTGAGGCTCGAGGCTACATTTTGCCATGGCATTTCCATCTGGATGTTTTCCTAATGTGTATTGTTACCCTGAGAGATACACCAGTTTTACAAGTAATTTTTCTAGGTTTTTCCCTGTCCATGAGCAACACACTGTCTATGCAGAAAAAAATGCCATTGTTGGCTTTTTGAAGCACAGATTCTTTTAGGTAAATAGTTAAAAAAGCAGAAGAGTTTGTACTGAATCCACAGAGTTTAATTCCTGGAGAAGAGTTACCGGGAACTGGATGTTGATGTGCGTATTGAGACTTCCAAAAGAAATGTTGGCCTTAGTGTCTTTTGATGATTTCTTCACTCTATTTGTGTACATGATGTAATTAAATCAGTTAAACACAGCTTCCTCTGAGTCACTGATTTCTCTTTCAACAGGAAAGCAGCTGGCAAGACCTTGAGATTTGCTATGGCTTGGTAGAGGGATGAGAGGCAAGCACAAGTGTGTGTGTGCGTGTGTGCGTGCAGAGGACATCTCAGATGGCACTAGAAGCCATTTGCACCAACCGCTTTGGTTGGTAAACAATCAAAATGAGCCTGATGGAGTCAGTGGGGCCTGGAGAGCTACTCACTCACCTCGAGGTATGCTTCCTGCCATCTCTGGTGCTGAGCCATTAGGATGGTTGTTGTAACCCTGGCAGCAAATGTGCTTGCTAACCTCTTGGTGATGCCTGCCTTCCTCCACTCTACGCCACACTTTCATGAATTTATTGAGTACTCCCATTCCAAAATCACACCTTTCGATGTCCAAATGATGAAATAAGGGTGCTAATAAAACTGTCCTATGTGTCAGGCCAGCTGGGGAAAATGGTACTATTCCTGTCAAAGAGGTGAACTTTGTGTTCACATCTTTGAACTTTAATGTTTGTGTTAAAGTGTTGCTTTATTTTGTAGTTTCTTGGGTAGAAGGAAAAATGATTTACCCTTAAGAAAAGGAAGGGTGTCCTCCACAGATGGTACTCTTCCCCAAGTTACATCAGCTTTCAGTGTGATCACATTTCAAGCCTAAACAGCGTTGACAGACTTTTTTCTTAAATTAAGATTCAGTCTGGTTCCTGATAACACATTGTGATATAATGACTGAAGAAAACGAACATCAATTATTCACAGTCTATTGGAGAAGCCTTGTATAAATTATTCATGGAAGACATTCTGAAACTGGCAGAGATTATAGGAAACATTAATAATGAAGCAATGATTTCCTCTAGTCCTTTGGCTTTCTTTTTTTCTCTTCATCCCGTATTTGGGTTGGTCGTTGGTTCCACGCTGTGTGGACCACAATGTCCCAGGGTATCACTGAACAGATGCCTCTATGTACTTGTCCTTGGCCACATCTTCCCCTCCAGATTTGTGGCATTTGTCTGCTGAACCCAGCAGCTGTTCAGAGGGACAACTGCGGGATGCTGCCAACCTCATATTTCCTTTCTGAGCTACAGTTTTCACTTCTGCCCTCGGGAGGCTAAGATAGCTGAGTCCAGGCTCTTCCTGCAGGACATGGCAGTCTCACCTGAATTGCAGGCAGTGGGGCTTTGGATGAACAACACAGGAATAGAGGGGGGAGAGATGGCAAGCCAGTGGCTGAGATTATTTTTCCTGTGTATTTTCACTAGTTTGGGTAAAATTGCTTCATTGCTACCCCCTTCTAATGTTGTTATAATCCAGCAAAATCCAGTCCTGTGTCTTCTTTTAAATTGTAATGTATTGAGAGCCAGGGGGACACAGGAGGGTACACATGAACATGCACATGCTCAGTGGCAACAGAATAAACAGAAGAACTGAAATAGTTTTAGGTATCATAAGCGATAAATGTCTAGAGAAAAATGTCTGCTGAGAAGAGTGATAGAGGTAGAAGTAGTAGGTCCAAGTGATGTGGGATGGGAAGTTAGCTGAGGGAAGGTGTAAGACTAAGTGGCCAGGGCTGCATAAAGGAGGGAAGCAACTGAATATATTATCAGTTTGGTGCTGGAGGAGGCAGAGCATTGAGGCAGCTCTGGTTAATCTTCTGGTGAAATCACAGATATTCTGATCCCTCTCACAGCATGGCAATATCTGGGAGATATTTGACATGAGAAAACAATCTAGAGACAGGTTCCAAGCTTCAGAGGTAGTTGAGTAGTAACATACATGTGAGAATCTACTCTGTCAGTCTAGTGGTGTTCATGATAAGCCTGTCCTGACCCCCAGCATCAGAAAGTTAAGCAACATGTGATTGTTAGGATCAGTTACTAGAAGAGGAATGTGCCAACTAATATTGAGTCCACCAAAATCACTGAGAGGGCCACAGCTGTACTAAAAGGCAGAATGTGACCCAGGGGCCTTACAGTCAAAGGGCAAATGAGGCAAGCCTGTTTATGGTCTGTTTTGCCCTCTAGGGAGCCGTTTCCATGTTTGCAAAGTGATTGTGAAGTACTATCAGATCTGCAAAGTAATCTATTGCAAGCACTCCTTGAAGTGGTTAGGGCAGGGTGTGGGCAGGACTCCTGATTCAGGATTCTCCACGTCCATGGTGTGTCCCAGGAAGGAGGTAAGATACCACCACTCTTGACTCACAGAGTTTAAGAAAAGGGGGATTAATTAGATTTGCTAGTTTGACCTCGCAGGCCATTAAAATGCATCCAGTTAGGCTGATGCTGATAATTTGTATTTGACGTGAGCTTTTCTTCCATATGGTGGCCAGTTATGGTACGAAGCACTTGAGAGACAAAGGGTCCATCACATGCCATGACAGATTGTTCCAGCAATCAGTCATTCTTCCTATTAAAAATGTGTGCATTATTTCCAGTTTGAACTTGTCTGGGTTCAGCTTCTAGAAGGTAGTTCTTCTTACGCAGTTCTCTGCTTGATTAAAGAGTCCAGTGGGATCCTGTGTTTTCTCCCCCTGGAGATGCTTATATATTAATCAAGTTGACTCTCAATTTTCTTCTGATAAACTAAATAGACTAAGCACTTCACATCTCTCACTGCAAGAGTTTACCCCTAATTTTAAAAACATTTAAAGTCTTTTTGTTTTGCACTGACCTCTTAAAAATGCTGAATCACAACTATATTCAGTATTAGAACGATCTTCTTGCCTGTAATACACACGTTTCTTCCTACACATCTCTACCTCCACCTCTAAAAATATCCAGAGATCTCACTAGTGCCTTTTTGCATGTCTTGACAGTGGAAGCTCTTGATGAATGGCGGGTTCACTCTGACCCTCAGGCTTCCTGCTTTCTGGGATATGTTTCAGCCTTCTGCAGGCAGGGCTGGCACTCCTTGCCTTCCATGGCTTGTCTTTACCTTTGACTTTTTTAAAACACACTGACTTCAAGAGGGCTCAGGCTTGACAACAGTCTCTCGCTGCCCAATTTTAATACTGTTCCTTTTCTATTTACCTGCAGATCATTGATAAAAATGTGGACAGCCACCAGACTCAGTCCTGAGGCGGGCAGAACTGCCCCCTTCCTCCCTGCTCAGTGATGATTTCCCATTGACAGCTCTGTCTGAGATCTGCTACTCAGCCACTTCTTAATGCATTTAAGATGTGCCTTACTGGTATTCTGTGATACTACCTTCTTAATCAGAATGACATGCAAAACTAAATTAACTGTATTAGAAACCCTAAGTCTATTACATCCACTCAGTCACCTTTATCAAGCGACTTGTAATCCTTTTAAAGAATGAAATGAGGTCTGTTTGCAAGACTTATACAATGGTTTTGGTGGGTATTAGTACTGTGGCTCTTGTTAATTTTTTGTGAAGTGAGTCTGGTGTCAGCTTTATTGCATGCATGTATGAATGTGTGTGGCTGCCTGTGGTGATGTCTACCTAACAGTACTTTACAGCATCTTTTGTGACCAAGACTGGTCGCCTATACAAACCACATAATTTTTTTTCTTTTGTATTTATTTTAAGAAAGCTACAGCTGCAAATCACCAATAATTGCATCGGCTTCACTGGAGCTACTGAAGGCATCAGTGTATGCAGCACCATATGTCGTGCTGTTCCTAACTGCCTCTGAAAATGTTCTCCCAGTTTTAAAAATGCTTATGATGGGGCAAGTCATGAAACCTTTTAATGAGTTTAACAATTTTTTTCACATAAAGAAAGAAGATCAAATTCAGTCTTCACAATGTGCCTTGCTATGTGTAAGTTGGTGTGTAGCACCCAAACTGATATTTGAAAGGTGTAATAGGAAAGTTTGCAGTCGAGAGGGAGAGGAATAGTAATGTCCAAATAAGATCAATAGTGTCAATTCTGAAAAAGATTTTCAGAATTGCCTAGGTGATTTAGCAACCTTAGTTCTGTTTTCTGAAACAGGGTAGACATGTAAGAAGTTATGCAGTAGATATGTTTTCTCCAAAAATTAAGTATCAAATGCTTAAACAAACTGGCTCTGGGGTCAGGGTCAGATAATGTTCAGAAAGGTTACGTCTAAGCCAGGAGACTAATTTTCCCACTGGAGTCTGAAGCAAGAGGGAGGGTTTAGTGGAGGATGAACCAGAGCACACACCTAGAATATATGATTTAGATTCCTGAACTTCACATCACACCTTAACCTCCTATGTGGTGATGCTGTCCTTCCCATTGACAGCATCTTGCGGGTGTCACCCCCACAAAGGCAGCGGTGCTGCGATAATGTCCAATGTTTCTGTGGACAAGAGGTTGGTTGGTGGTCAGCACTGGGTCTGTGCTCAGGTATGTCTTAGTGAGATGGAGCAGCCACGAGCAAGGCAAAGTGCCAGTGCCCTGGGATGGATCATCTGTCTGTGCCCTGTCCCCACCCTGGGCAAGTGTCTCCTGGCCCATCGCGGGGGACATCTGCTCTGCAGGGTCCCATTGGGAACGGCCACAACCTGCCTGCCTCCAGCTGGGATGGACTCCTGACCCAATGCTTCTTAGATTAAAGAGAGTTTGGCCTGGCTTTTGGTTTCCTCCCTTGCTGGAAGAGCAAATTGTATGACACTAGGAGAGGAGAGCATCTCTGTGCTTGTCACACACCATGTTTCCTCTCCATTCCCCTCCAGCCACTCTCAGCCACCTGGAACGAGCCCAAACAATGCATCTGTTCCAATGTTGAAAGTGGTTCCTGTTGCCATTAGCCATGTCAGACCCCAAATTGAACCTGGCAAGCAGCTGGCATGCTCAGAGCTAGTTTGCTTGCAGACATATGTGTTTTGATGGGAAATGCTGCTGCCTTTGAAATATGATTCTCAGAAAAGGGAAAGAAGGTAATTTCCCACCTAAATAAGAAAAAGGCTCATCTCTCTCCCAGAATTTGAGTGATGGATGGCAGTGTCCTGTGTGGCAGCCTGCCTGATCTCTTATACCCTTTTTTTCTCTAAAATGATCAGGTTGCAAGGAGTTAAAAGCTATTAGTTCAGTTAAAGCAATAATCTCTGTTCAACCTTACTACAATGGAAGAGGAGGCTCTGCTGCCTTCTGTGTCTTCATTATGGCAGCAAGTCGCTCACAGTTACTGAGTCCTTATTTGAAATTCACAAATCTGGAACTTATGGTTAAGCAGCGCTCTCCATTACTTGCTATTTAACTTTCTTAAAAAACATGTTGACACTCTGAAAGGATTTGACTATTTGACTATGTCATGAGAGCTCACTATTTTATTTCCCTTCCTGATGGCTTCTCTCTGCACCCTTCAAAAGAAAAAAAATAAAGCAGGGTTAATTAATGGTGCTAAAGCAGTGAGTCCAGACACCTTTATGCATTTAGGGTGAAAAGATGTACAATGTGTGGTCTCGGTTCAGACACATGGGGAAGTGCTCGCTACTTTTCTCCAGGTCTCTGAAGCAAGCTGTGCTTCTGACCCCAGCTGCAGGTACATCCTATGGCTTGAGCTGAGGTCGCAGAGGTAGCCGGATGGGATGTTAGCTGTACCACTCTATCATGGGCCACTGCCTACAGAAAACCACTTGCCCTCACTGAGGGTGTATCTTTTTTGCCTGTCTGTCAGTCTTTCACAGAAATCTGTTGCGGCAGGATTTCCTTGCATATACCCACCCCAGCACCTGTCCCTGCTAGGCTCCTGCCCACTTTCCTCCTTGGTCCATCACCAGTGAGCGATGGGTTTAGAAAAACAGATTTGTTGGCTTGAAGTCCACTGGTTCAAATTCAGAGTGTGCTGATATGACCAAGAGGGAAAAATGCCCCTTTGGCAGATCTTTCCATCAAAATGGACCTTTCGTCTACCTCCCAGTGTTGCCCATCAAGGACGAGTACACAAAGAAATGCTGTGGAAGCCGGCACAGAAATGGGATCCTGAACTGAAGTTGGATTCAGATGGAAACTGGTATTACACAGCCATGTCTTTATCAAAGTACTCATAGTCAAACAAGTTTTTCTACAGTTAGATAAACCTCAACACATCTGTAAAACCGCATATGCTGGGACTTCAACTGACATCAGTTGTTTTGGGCCAGTTTCACCACTTTGGCTGGCTCTCTGGTCTCGTCCTACAGTCTCAGACTAGTGAGTTTATGTCTCTCAAAGTGAGTGTATGAAATATTTGTCACTGCACAACACAGCACATGTGAAAGAGTAAAAAATCCCACCATTTCTTGGGATGCAAGTTGTGAACATTGCTCTGAATCCTGCTTTGGCTAGACTAGCACAGTTAAGTTTAAAAATCTGCAAGCAACATAAGAAATATTCTGTGTTGCAGAAAGCACTTATTTGTTTTCCATCTAGAACGTTCAGTCTCAGAGAGGACATGGTGCAGCATGGGTCTGGGGGAAAGCAGGATGATCTGCCATTGAAATGAGCATCTGCGCAGGAGGTGTGATTCCCAGCACAGACAGAGGGCTCTGTGGACATGCAGGACTTCAGCCGGTGCCCAGGTTTCCTCTATATAATGGGAATATTCTTCCCTTAGCAGGTAGAGACGTGATCAGACTGGAACAAGGGATATATAGTTCTTAAAGTAAGTCATTTTAGAGACAGCAGTAAAAAAAGCGCTTTGTGAACGTTCCTTCTAAATTATACTTTCCCTACTTATATATGTTTGAGTACTGTCTTTGCTGTCCTGGCAACCAGTATTTATCTTCTCAGCATGCTAATGTCACCCCAGACAAAGATCCCCATTTGCAAGACACAGGCCCATTGGTGATCTTTTTCAAGCCCACCTGGTCTATCAGGCAAGATGTTCAAGGCTTTGTAGGCAGACAATGTGAGGAGAAATGTGGGGAGAGCCTTGGATTAGGTCTGCAACTCTCAGCTGAGGTTTGTAGTATTGTATTACTGTCAGCATGCTGCTGTGCACTCTTAGCTGCCTTACTGGTGAGTGATACGAGCCTGCTCTGGCTCTCAGGTGCTTGTGATTTTAATTGAGTTCAAGGTGTAACAGGTGGGTGAGCGAGGGTGAGGAGAATTGTATTACAAGTCCTCATTTTTACAAATTGCTTTTGGACACAGTCTGTTGATAGACATTTTGTTTCTAAAATCCTGTTTTGCCAACAGAGACATGCTGCAAATCAGGAGCTGTCATCTGAGATTTGGTTTCAGTGCTGGCACATTGGTGAAAAAACAGTCACTGGTGAACAACTCAATTTTGTAGCCAATGTTGGTAGTTCAGCTCTTGTGTTCCTGGGGCTGGGGCTTTCCGGTTTCGTTCACTTTTAATTAATGGGGTGGCAAAAAATGAATGGAAATTAATTGGGATTAATTTCTCCATTCATATGTTGGAAACGATTGTCTCCCCAGCTTTCTCCTGTGCCTCTGGCGAGTACCTGGAGATGAAGAACCAGGTGTGCAGCAAATGTGCAGAAGGGACCTACTCGCTGGGCAGTGGGATCAAGTTTGACGAGTGGGATGAGCTGCCGGCGGGATTCTCCAACGTGGCGACTTTCATGGACACGGCGGTTGGCTCAGCTGAGAATAAAGCTGACAGCTGCAACAAGTAAGAAGTTCTGTTTGCATCTGGGTTACACAGCCATGGGTAAACCTGAGACAGCTCAGCAGCACAAAGCCAGCTTAATGACTTATCTAAGCTCTCCAGAGGGTAACCATCCCTAGTAATGGCAAGAGTGGCTGGAAAGCAAAATTTTTTTCTATCTCTTTGCTGTCATCATGGTCTCCTTGGGCTCATCAGCAGCTAGTGAGTCTAAGAACAGCCTGCAGCTGCTCTTATTTGTAGCTGGGAAGCTCCAGGGTCATGGTATAATAAATGTGCTAAAAGGTACTTTCACAGCCTATTTAGAGACCCATGATGGTTGCAGAAGGCTGTTTCTTCATATAACTGAATGTACGTTGAACCTATGGATAATAAACTGGAAAGGTTTGTTAGGCTGAGTCCTAAATTTCTAGTACCATATCTTTCCCCATGCATGGTTTTAATGAAAAGTATTATATTTACATGAAAAATAGATGGGAATCCAGTAATAAATTTATAAATTCACTGCAGGTAGCTATTATGGAATTCCGGGTTTTTTATTAAGTAACATGTTTTTGTATAGTAGTGTAAGAAAAGTCTCCTCAGTGTCTGTGATCTCAGCTGATGCTTGTTTTGTTTATATTCATCAGCTCTTCATGGACACCTCGAGGGAATTACATAGAGTCGAACAGGGATGACTGTACAGTTTCTCTCATCTACGCTGTGCACCTGAAGAAATCCGGTTCTGTCTTCTTCGAATACCAGTATATTGACAACAACATCTTCTTTGAATTTTTTGTAAGGCCTTTTATATGGTGAATCCAACCTTATATTGTAAGAATTCAATCCAGATAAAGACCACTAGAAACAGATTTTTTCTCCCTTTACATTCCCCATATGTCCATAGCTTGTTATTGCTGAACAAGATAAAGTCATCTTCTCCTTCCATCACTTATGCTGCCTTTTGGCATTTATTTCAGCTTCAAAACTCAGGCTAAACTGATCCTATCTACCATGCACTGGGATTTTTCCATTGGGTTCATGACTGCCCCTGTTAGTCCAGCCTTTTACGAGACAACTGTTGGTGGTAGATGCTTCAGTTTGGGGGTGTTTGACTTGAGATGCCTTTGAAGGGACCTGACATTTAAAAAGACTTCTTCCAAGGTAGGCATCCAGAACCTGAAGTGCTCCAAGGCATTGGTGTGTAGAAACCTTAGCTTTAGTTTTAGGTCAATCTGGGTCATAGCAATTAAGATGAAAAGAAAAGCGGGAGAAGAGACAAAAGGGTGATCCTTAAAAAAAAAAAAAAGCCAGAAACAACAATTCTCCAAAGAGATTTAGGAGTTAAAATTCAGATGACTTTCAGTAGGAATTAGGCTCTGAGAATGTGTCTGCACTGTGAAATGGAGGGGCTGGGGGTCTTTAGCTCTGAAATGGGAGAAGCCTGGCTGGGCTTGCACCATGGTGTATCCAAATTACTAGAACAATCTGATCAGCAGGGACCTGAATGGCAAGGACAGCTCTGCTCTGCCCATGTGCATGTGACTGGTTGGGGTCCAGGGAGCAGGGGGTTCCCAACACCAGGCTCCGCAGTGTGGTGCAGATGCTCCACATCACTGAGATGCTTTGGAAGGTTTCACCAACAGTTTGCTTTCCCTGGCATGCTGTACCTGCCATCTGGGACAGAAAAAAAATTAATGAGAGGGCAACTCAGAGCAGGAGGTAACTGGAATTTTTCAGTCTTCTGTGTTTCTGCCTCTCTCCCTGTCTGGTGAGCTCTGGCTTTCATCTGAAAAACACAGCTCATGGTATCTCACAGGAGTGTGAAGCCTTAGCTGGTGTTGGTTAATGTTTCTTGAAGCTTGGAGAAAAGTGTGAAATATCCTTATCCTTAGTAAAGATGGGAAAGGAAGACAAAAATAACTGGCTGGAGGCACCCTCTTGCTGCTACATCAGTGCAGTCTATTGCACTTTGATAACAGACAGTGCAGGCAATATTATTTAGCCATTTCACTTTTATATAAGACTATCCTGCCTTCTTCATGGGAAGAAAGCAGCAAATATGCTTTCTGCTGTCAGATGAATGTACCGTGATGATGAATCCTAGCTCCAGTTGCTTAACTGACTGACTGATCTACTCCTACAATGGAGCAAATATATTGTTTCTCTGAGCACTAGCTTTGAAAATAGCTTTTTGAATATTACTTTTATCCATATCCCACTCATTCATCCCCTTAAATGTCGCATTCCCTCTTCAAGAAGCAGTGAGTGGTGCAGTCCTTTATAGAAATGCCCATGTAAATAATCCACAGTCAGCCTCAGTATTTCAGGGAAAGCATATTTAACGCTCTTCTAAAAGTCCATTTTTTTTCTTCAGCATGTCTTTGTGTTTAAATGTATTTAACAATGACACTTTAGCTCTGGACAGTGGCATTTCAGTGCCAGTGACTTGCAGGCTGCTGGGAAACAGTGAAGTTTTTGGGCTGTCCAGGCGCAGGTGACTGCACTGCCAGTCTGAGGGTAAGCGAGGAGATGTCCTCAAACACGGGAAGCAAGAGTGGACACTTATTGTTAGATATGCAGTGCTTCTGCAGCCTGCCCTTCCCAGGCTCTTTTTACATATTGAAGCCCTTTACACCTTGTGAGAAGAGACTTCATATTCTTTTTGCAGATGGGGATGGAGGCACAAAGATGCTGTATTTCAGATTGCACGACATAATTAGGGATCTACCTTCTACTTAGGTGCTTCTTCTCACCTCTTTTCATCAGTGCTGTTGATCTAAATGGGAATTAAGTGCACAGATGCTTTGGAGGATGAGGGGTTATGTGACTTATTTCAGTCTTGTCATGGAGCAACTTTGAGGAGGATGCTTGACCCCAGGTCTTTTGAAAGTGTTGAACTGGCCTTTCTCCCTGGTGGAATAAAAGGTGAGTAGTTGAACTTGTGCCTCAAAGGGACTTGATACTTTTTCTTCAGAGAAGACAGTTGTGAGAAGAAAGAAGTGGACTGCTGTGAGGCCATGCACCAAACCCTGCTGCAAGGAAAGGCTGCTGAGCTGCGCTGGACGTGGGTGAGGGACAATCAACCTCACACCTCTGCCAGGGCAGAGTCTCCATGGCATGTTGTCGCTCCCTTGATGACGTTACTCTCATCCCTAGTGAGGTCAGGTGGCAGGGAGCCAAAGACATAGCAAATATTGGCTGTAGAGAAAGCAGTTTGTCTTCTAGCTTTGGCCTGTCTATTCCTACCTCCCTCTGACTTAGAAGCCCATGGCCTTTGGATTTTAGAGAATTGGGTCTTGGTGGGCTTAGGAGAAGGAGGAGGCAGCCAAGACAAGATGCTCAGCATCCAAGTCTGACCAGATAGCGAGAGGCTGAGAGGCTGAGATCTTCTCCTGCTCTTTTTTTCCATCTGTGTCAGAGGTGGTCATTGGAGGCACTGTTAAGCTGCTAGCAGGTTTTGAAAGTTGGGTTGTTTTTTTTTACCGCAAATAAGGCAGCTGCTCTGCTAAATACGTAGACAACAGGAACAAAGTTGAATCTTATCATTCCCGGCCAGCAGTGATTATACTGATAAAGAGATGCATCTGATTGTGGTCACTGATCCTGTGTTTTTAATTAACAGATACAAAATGACCAGTGCAAAGAGATGGAGTCCACAGCAGACAAGTGGGTGAAGCTAACAGACAATGGAGAATGGGGCTCTCATTCTGTAAGTGTGCAAAAAATCCCTTCATGAAGCTTTTTTCCCATTTATAAATGTTTGTGATTTCCTCTGAGCAGAGAGCAAATAAGGGCCAGATACTGTGAATACATCTGAAGAAGCACAGCTTTCCTAGTACTGTGGGCAATGCCACCGAGACCTCTAAGGGGCTGATCCCAAAACAAATTATATAGATGCAAGACTTTGTATTGATTTCCCTGGGCTTTGAATCAAGTGCTTTATGAGTTTAAATAGATTTATGCAAATCCACATGCCACAGTCACTCTGAATGATTGTAATTGGAATCTTCTACAACAGTTGTTTGCTCATGAGAACACAAGATTATTCCCTGTTGCTCAGCAGAGTGGCGGGAGCAGTGTGTGTATGTGGAGGCAGGCAGGATGGACATTTTATTCTCAAGTGTGTGCAGAAGAGCTAGACTGCACCCAGCTTGTGCTCTGTGGTGACTTACCTGGTTGAAAAGCAAACTGGCAGCACCAGGGTGGCTCCTGCAGCACTGATACAAGCATGTCTGTATTGGGAGCAGCAGCCCTTTGGCTGGCCTGTGACTCAGCTGTCTGAATTTGCTCAGTGCACAGACCACATGTAGACTGACTCATTAGCTCATGGTGATGCCTGGCTTTCCCTATACCATCATACCCAAATTCTCAGAGCCATACCAGCAAAGGCCCAGCATAGGTGACATTATGAAAGAAGAAAAAGGCTTTTTATGGGCATAGACAGCAGCCTGGTCTCTGTTTTCCATTGTCTGCTTATCTTCCCAGAGGAGAAACCATATTCCTGAGCCAGCTCTGGTTGGCAGTGCCTGTTAGCTCAGACGCAAGGCCGTGCAAGTCACATTGGGAGGCAGGAGAACTGGGTGGGCAGGGGTGAGTGGCACAGGCTGAGAGGTAAATCCAAGGCCAGGGCATCAACTTGGGTGAGCTGAGAGATGTAGACAGTGTTGGCACGGGAGATGAGCTCATTGTTCGGGATGTGCAAGGGTTTCCACTGACTATGAAGGTTGCTTGGATGCTTGGCGGAAGTGTAGACATGTGAGCTAGGTGAGATGACTGTTCTGACTCTCCTCTAGGCTTTTGTCTGTATTGCAAATCCTGTCATGGCAGCTTCTCTGAGCCCAGTTTTCCCATTGCTGCAGCCTCTGCTTTCAGCATGCTAGTCCTGCTGCACCAGAGCTGATGTTGAGTAGCCATGATATTTAATTCAATATGGTCCCAGTTCTGCTGTTACCTACAGTAACCCAGCTCTCCTCTGCCCTCCTGGATAGTAGGTGTTTGGGGACTGGGAGATACAATATGCTGAATCTCCACTTTGCTGAGTTTTTGGAGTCTTTATCCTGGGTGAGCAAAAACTGTGGTCCACCCAGGTCTGTACAGCACTGCTGTAAATCTCATTATCCTGGACCCTTATGCTGGTAGAGTTTATCCCTCTTGTGTGAAAATACAGCACCTTCAGGACAGTGTCACTGTGTTGGCAGTAGGCATCTTGTACTGGGGTAGTAGATATGGTACAGCTTTGCAGGCCAGGCAGGGTCGTGGTAAACCTGCTGCTTTTAGTGAGTAGAGTGATACTGTAGTTATACAGGTGAGTTGAGGTCAGCAGGCACCAACACTGCTGCTGAAAGAAGTGGTTCTGCCTTCCTCTTCCCCCTTATCCCAGCCATGGAGCCACCAACCCACCACCCTTCCTATGCCAGAACATGGGTTATGCTGAACCATGCTGTGAGGGCAAGTAGGTCAAAGCGGTTGGAAACTGCGCTGTTTTCTGCATCTCCTCTGCTGTTCAGGGTCAGAAATGAGCAGGAGGGATGGGACTGCTGCTGGGGATATTCATGGTTTGTGCCTGGCTTACTGATCACGATGCTGTAGTGTTAGATGCAGGCAGAACTTGATTTTTAAAGCCTATAAACAAAACTCGCTTGTAAGCCTGGATTTTTGAACTCTGGGTTGTGTTTGGTTTCTTTATAAAAGTGTATCTCAAGGCTTTAAAAACAAACTGATTGACTATATCTGAACATAGAGCTAGAGATAAAAGCTCCTGAGTGACAGGGGTAGCTGGATAAAGGCAGGAACAGCTTTTTCTCAGTTCTGCTTACAACAAGGTCAGAAGCAGCTCTTGGTGTTTTTCCACTTTGGCACTCCTCAGAGATGTCTCTACAGCGTCTGCCTAGCTGTCTCCCCATTGCTTCTTGACTCACTAAGCAGCTTAGAAAAAGCCAGGATTGCTCCTAGGATGCAAGAAATCTGAGTAATGGAAATAAGAAATAAAAAAATTTCTTGGGGAGGGGATGCTCACTATCTGTCATGCATATTATTCCAGGTAACTTTGAAATCAGGTAGCAATATATTATACTGGAGAACAACAGGGATTCTCATGGGGTCGAAAGTAGTAAAACCAGTTCTGGTGAAAAACATCACAATTGAAGGTAAGTGATACTTGCCTTTCAGGTCTTATCTCACTCTTCCATCACACGGTTTGCCAAGTGCCATTTCTACTGGTGTGTCTACACCACTGAAGTGGCTTTTTTAGCCACCTTGTCTCTCCTTTAAAGTGCAGAAACAGAACAGTAAAACTTCGCAGTCAAGGAAAGGCTGAAAAATTAATTTAGCTGGTAAATGATGCCGTCTACTGGAGAAGACTGGCTTAGCAAATAAAGAGACAGAAAAACGAATAAACAGGTTTTCTTTAATGTAGTGTAGAAAGACCGTGCTTATTGGTAAGCCTCTCAAAAGTGATCAGTGGATGTATATATCATAACAGTGACAGTGAAATTGTAATTTAATTAATCTGGGATTGCTCTTTTGGTCCTGTTTAAAGCGTAATCAAACTTGGAGTTACATATAACGTTCTTACATAGGCCAGACTTGCATTGAGGAGCAAAGATTAAAGACCTAAATCAAGAGTCAGCAAAGCCAAAGTGTCTAAAGGGAGCAGTGAAAGTCTGTGATTTTTAAGCTGTGTTACCCAACTGGCTTGCTTTCCCCTATAAGTGGGTGGGCAGTAGTTACGGAGCATACCTCTATGTATTTCAGTGCTTTGTCTGTAATTTACCTTACAGGAGTTGCATATACGTCTGAATGCTTTGCATGCAAGCCTGGTACCTTCAGTGATAAACCAGGTTCATCTGGGTGCCAGGTGTGTCCGAGAAATACTTATTCCGAGAAAGGAGCTAAAGAGTGCACCAAATGTAAAGAAGAAATGTATTATGCAGGTACATAAATCAAATGGGTTAAGCAAAGCTGGGAGAGTCTTTATCTTTATGAATCTTTATGACCTTGAAGGGAACAGTTCTGAAGGATAATAACAGTCGTGCTGTGCCCTCTCGTGGTAATTTGTGTTATTGGTTGGTGATGACCTGGATTGGCTTCATCACTGTCTTCAGACTTGTCATGTTTCTAGGAATCTCCTTTCCAAATCCTCTCCCAGTCCCCCCCTGCCTCCTGTGTGGTTGGAAGACGTGGTGTTCTAGTTAGAAACCCTGGTCCCCAAAATCCTCTGCATTTCCAGCTGTGCTTGGCTCGTGGTCATCAAATAACATGGGCAAAATCCATTCTTCATGGTCAAAATGTCTTCAGTTTTCTTCCTTGTAGTTGTTCTATAAGAAAGTTTTTGAAGAACCAGTTACTGACCATAGAACCTGCTATCGCAGATTATGGCAAATGACTGGGGAGTTATGCCTGTGCTCATGATGGGAATGGGAATTTTGGAAAAATACCTGGGAAGAGGAAAAACTAGGGCCAGTGTTGTAAGGAAGTTCCTAATGAGTTAGAGTGTTTTTGTTCTTTATCAAGTGAGAACATATTTCCATGCTTGGCAAACTACACAAATTACTTCCTGAAGGGGTAGGGTGAGGGTTTGGGTGACTCCCTGGTTACCTGAATCAATGAATTTCAGTGTGACAGTGCAAGCATAGCTAGTATTTTCCCTGTTCCCCCCCTTCAGTGCAAGGGAAGGTTCATGTAGACTCCATTAAGGGTTTGATTTTTCATTCTCATTTTGTATTTTTCTGCTGATTTACTTTAATCTCCAGATTTTAAGCTCATTGTGGTTGTTTCCAGGGACCATTTGATAGTTTAACATCCTGTTCCTCACTCTTTCTTTTTAGATGAGGGATCCAGTACGTGTATAGAGCGTCCTCCATGCACAAACAAAGACTTTTTCCAGATCCATACCCCATGTGATAAGGAAGGAAAAGTAAGTAGAAGGCATGATACTACTTTTAAGCTCATTGAGCTTACAGTGATCTCTTGATTTGAAAACAAGGTAGGGTTTCTAGGAATCTCTTTCCCAATTGCTTTCCCAATTTTGCTTCCAGCATTGGATCTTTCTGAGGTTTTGGGCTTGTCCTTTAGCTGCTTTCTTTCCAGCATTTATCCATCTGTAAGAATCTGCCTGTCATGGGTCTGCTTAAGGGATTTGTTGTGAAATGCTAAGCTCCTTGCACTTGTGATTAGTCTGACTGGGTCACTGGTGCTACCTCCATGCTCATAAAAACACAGGGTTGGACCACAGGCTGAGGTACTGTCCCAGAATAAACCGTGCTGTTTAGTTGTTAGCAATCTTTCCTGACATATTTTTGGTTTGTGACAACTTGCCCTGTCCCAGCAATGACCAGGTGTGATTCAGGTGCTACCATGGCACAGGAGCATGACCATACCTATTGCAGATAGAAGAGCGTTTGCCTGTGTAGGTATGATGTGTATCATGTCCCTTGGTTTTAGCATCAAAGAAGAGCCCGTGATCTGTTGAAATAATGGTATATACACAGCCTGGGAATATTCATGTGCAGCAGCAGAGCTTAGCTGCTAATAATGTGCTTGCCTTATAGGATGCCTTGGAACACCTGGACTATCAATAGTTTTTTTCACCCAGAGATCTTAGATCCACTGGATCTCTCATAGAGGGACGTGCTGGTGGAACAGCTTGGCTTTGGAGCTCTCCTGCCCTTTGTCCCAGCAGTCACGTGGGTATTTTGGTTAGATTTGGAGAAGAAACCCCTATTTGCTGGGATATGGAGCCCACAGAGTTGTGGACACGTGGTCAGGCCCGTTTCATCTCTTTTCTTCCCTTTCCCATCTCTCTTAGATCTGGATGGGATATCAAGTAGTCAAAATCCATAGCACCTGTAGGTTGCTGGCCTAATATTTGCTGGCAGGATGGAGTATTTTTGAGTGTCCTAGTCAGGCAGTTCCAAAATGCAGCTGCAAGTTTGTGTGCTTTAACAACAAGGCATCAGTAAGTTTAGTCCCAGAGCTGGCAGGCTCTACAACCTGGTCTCGACTCACTGATTCTTGCTGTTATCTTCCTGTAATGACTTGAGGAATCAGCAGCAGTGTTCACTGCTACGCACCCAGGTACTGCTTTAATTGCAGCCTCCTGCAGATTACCTTGTCACTGCTCTGTGCAATTCAATGCTCCCTGGCATTGAATAAGCTCCCACCGCTGACCCTCTTACTGCTTCTTCAATGGCTTTTCCCTTCACTGATGGACCTCATCAGAGTATAAAGTGGGTCTTTCTGCGGACATCCTTCATTTTCCAGTTGCAACAACAACGTGTGTCATAGACACACAGATACTGGCTGGGTTTTCAGGACTGCTTTCACCACTTAGTGCTCTGCATCTCTAGAAATCAGTCCAGGTTTGCTGTACTCCCCAGCCATCTCTTCACGTGATGCAGCCCAATGAGAGGGCCTGACTCTGCAGCCCAATTTCAGGTGAACAGTGGCTGTAAAGCACCAGCCTAAAGGGTCTATTGATCCATGGCTTACTAAAATCAGCCAGCTTTTTCACTGGACATGAGATTGTTGTCTCCCTCCTGCTGTCCCCACACCATGTGTAGAAGGGGCCTCAGGAGATTTAGGCACTTGACTCCTATTGACTTTTCACCTATCTACTGCTTTAAAAATCCCAGGCTGATTGCTTCAGCCCTAGTCTTAGAAACCTTCACCTGCGTGGCTGTGGGCACTCTCCGACCCTTTTCTCTCTGCTCAGATGCAGTAGGGTTACTTTAGTGTGCACAGTGTGTCTAGGCCCTGCGCAACCGCATGGGCACTTTACCAGCTTCTGATCCTTTTTGTTTTAAATGCTGTGCACCCTGATGCTGCTGAAGCATTTCTGGAGCAATACTCTAGGAAATCCTCTAAGTGTTCAGGAGCAGCGAGGGCAGACTGATCCATAAGGGAAAGGGAGCCAGGAGCCAAGTGTGACAGTAAGGCAGGCAGAGGCAGATGCCACTCTGACAGCAGGAGCAGTACCACAGTATCTGAGCAAAGTGAGCGAAGCAGACCCAATGTCTATGACCAGATTCAGCTGAGGTTGCCAGACAAGTCCATAGCGATGAGGTGGAACCAATGTCAAGCTAGGATATCAAGTCCATGGGTCAGTTAGGGTGTGGATCAGCTAGGGTACATGACTTGGCACAGGCATGGCTGCAACACAGCTCGGGCAGGGACAAAGGGCGACAGCCTCAGCTTAATTGCAGCTCCCAGGAGCTGAGGCCTGAGCCTCCACTGAAGCTTCTTCAGGTTTTTTTCAAACAGTTTCAAAGCTGGTCAATACTTCTTGAACAGCTCTGTGTTATGAGAGGGCTAACCTTGAGCACAAGCAGCTCAATGCCTGGGATGGCAGGGGCATGTGCTCAGGGCCCTGAACCAAATTCATAAGGTGAAATCTCCCCTGTCAACCTCTGTACCCATGCCTCTGGCCTCAAGAATCCCTGATTGCACTGCTGGGACCAAAGGGTGGGAGTACCCAGAGAAGGAGCTGTGGCCAGGTTAAAGCCTTGCCACTTGGGTTTCTCAGTTCTGGGACTCAACTAATTTCTGTCTTGAGATATTAAACCCTTTCAGGGATAGACCCAAAGACAGATGAAATTTGAAACCCAACACTATGGGTGATGCATCTCACCTAAGCCCTTTCCTGAAGTCAGAAAACTTGTGTCTCGTCAAAGAGAGGTGATACCAGAGAGGTGATACCGTTGTATATGGTAACACTGAGGACTGACTCACGTTAGTGTTCATAGACTGCTCCTTATGTAATGTGGAGGGACTGGAGAGGGTCTGGAAGAGTTCCTGTGTGGTTTTGGCATTTGCTCAGTAGGTGAAAATGGCTGGAGAGAAACTGAGGACTTTCCAAAGAACAGGCTAGTGTGGAGAAAATGCAGAACTTGTGATGTTCTCTGCTAACAGATGCCTTCCCAGTAAAGGGATTTTGTAATGCAGAAGTTATATTTTGGGTTACAGTTGTTAAAATGCAGAGATTGCTTATGCAGTTGTTAGAATTATTTATCTGACATTCCTCAGAAACATTTTCGTGGGTAAATCCACTATATAAATAGGAATGAACAGTAGTAATTGTTCTAAGCTTCACATTTTTGCTTTGCTTTAAGGCCTGAAACCTTGGAATCGCCTGTGAACCCAGTCACTTCTGTTTCCCTTCTCTGCCCTTCCCTTTATTGTCCTGGATGTGCAAGGTCTGGTTTTGGCCTAAAACACTGGGAATACCCTAATTCCATCTACGAGGGGGACCTTGATTGATGCATCTAGTCCTAAAGCTTTCTAACACACCATGTGAGCTCAGTGTCTTCTTGTTCCAGACTCAGATCATGTACAAATGGATTGAACCCAAGATCTGCAGAGAGGATGTCCCTGATGCGTTGACCCTACCTCCTTCTGGAGAGAGGAAGGATTGTCCACCCTGCAATCCCGGCTTTTACAACAATGCCTCATCTTCCTGTACTCCTTGCCCACCAGGCACATTTTCAGATGGGACACAGGGTAGGAGTCCACAAAAAAATTCCTTGTGTCCCCAAAAGCAGTTGTCTGCTTGCATGTGACTTAGTTTAATGACACCATAATGAAACCACTTAGTTCAATGCCACAATCAGCCAGAGTTCATTTTGCATAAAATACTTACTAAATAACATTGGAGAGAGGGAGTTGGATATCTGTTTTCTCTCTGAAGTCCTTTCTTATTAGGGATTGTGGCTCTAGGTTGACCTGCTGTGTTCTGGATGCATTTCTTGGCTGATGTAAATTTCCTGAGGGTTATTTTAAGGGATTCTGAGAAGGGAATCAGAACTTTTACAGTCAGTAATTCCTCCTCACCCATTCTTCTGTCCATGCCAAGTTCTTCCCTGTGAAAATCTCATTTTAAGCAATGTCAGATGAGTACTCTGCCAATATTGTCTAGCCTAAAGTCTGGCTTGTTGATTCTGAGATGTATTGGCCCAGTGGTCACCTACAGCATTCTGTGGGAATTCAAGTTTACCAGTACGATCAAACCTTCAGCTGAAGCTGTTAAAAAGGAAATGTGTCTTGGGGGATCAGTTGCAGATTACTTACCACAAGGTTATGATCTGCAATTCATAAAATGTTGGTCTCATTTCCACTCTTCTGGTCCTGATAAGTCTTTGTCTGTTTAATTATAAAGAAATAAAGTATTTTCTTTGCTTATTACATGTTCCAGAGAGTAAAAAAGTAATGTCTATGTTCTTTAAAACACTGACATGCACTTTGGCTGTGTGATTTCCTTTCCTGCCCTCTTGCCCTGTAGAGTGCAAAGCCTGCCCTGCTGGGACTGAACCAGCTCTCGGGTTTGAGTACAAGTGGTGGAACATCCTGCCAGGCAACATGAAGACATCTTGCTTTAATGTTGGCAACTCAAAGTGTGATGGGATGAACGGTGAGCCAAACTCCCTGTGTTGTTATCCTGTCTTTCTCCTGTGCTGATCACTGTTGTAATGGAGCACTCATCATAATGAATATACTCTTTGCTACATGAATCACAACAGTTTCCCCCCTTTTCTTTAATTGCACCAGGCTTGAAATTTCCTGTAGAAAGCAATGTCACAATATCACAAAGAAGAAATAAAAAATCTCTTGTACACCAGAAGAGGGCAGGAGCTGCAGCCTACGTGAAGTCTCCTCAGCCAAAGACCTATCCCACCATAGACTGACGCATATGAATATCCCCACTGAAAAAAAACGAACTATTTGACTTCTTTCTAGTTTGTCTCCTTTGATGTTTTGTGATAACTATGCCCTCTGAGGTCACACATAATTCTTTTGGAAAATTTAATCAAAGTCTGTGATCTTTGTTCATTTAGCCCTCAGAGCTTTCTCTCTGCACATGTGCTAAAACTGCAGCAGAGAGCAGTCACAGCTCACCGGTGAAAGTGGTCCCGTTCGGGACTTCTCCCACCTCCAGCCTTCTCTGAGAGATTTTCCTCAGTCTGATCCACCCTGTCAGGCTGACATAACTCAAGCTTTGAATTATGCATGTTGAGCAGAGGGGCGCTGAAGTATACACTTAACGTTTAACACATAGATTCATTGATTCACCTGTTTTAAGGCTGGAAGAGATCAGATGGATCATCCCCCTCGAGCTGCACAGCACAGGCCAGGGAATTTTAATTGCTTTGCTGATTTCAAGGTGACATTGCCTATAAAATCAGCAGTTCATACAATTACTAAATTTTTTCATTCAAAAGCGTTATTATACTGCTCTGTAGTTTGTAACAGACATCTTTAAAATGTACTAAAATAGTGAAGTGTGGTAACATAAAATTTTTTTTGCCATATGTCCCAGAAACCATGTATTTCTTGAATTTTTTTTTTTTTTTTTTTCCTGTGAAGGTTGGGAGGTGGCTGGTGATCACATCCAGAGTGGGGCAGGAGGCTCTGACAATGACTATCTTATCTTGAACCTGCACATCCCAGGATTTAAGTAAGGAACAGGATTTTTTTTTTTCATCTATTTCTCATTTATCTCTGCCTCTTACACCTATTTCGCATTACCCCTGGAATGAGCAGAGTTTTCCTTTCTAAAGTGCAATGTCATGAATGAGAGACAAGGGGAAACTTGGATTTTATTCCTGTGTCCCCAGTGATCCCATTGCAGCAGACTATTCTGTAAGACCTTGGTTTTCAGCAGTGTTTGCTTCAGTCCAAGATGCCAGCTGGTTGGCTGTCTAGAAACAGAGAAAAAATATTCCTATCCCTCTGTTTCTGAATTATCCCAAAGTAACCAGCTAAATCTGCCATGGAGTGTACACTGGTGCCTGCCCTGAAGGTGTTTTACAGAAATCTGTATTACATTGCACTGTGGCTCTGGGCAGCCTGCACAGTCTGTGATTCCCCTGGAGCCAGTGGAGAGATGCAGGCACCGCAGGAGAACAGGACATCCCACCTCTCCTGGACCCTCAGACAGGATGAATTAGCTGCTTCAGGTGCTTGTTCTTCTTCTTTGTTAAAAGAGCGAGCTTAGACTCCTAGCTTAGACCAGGTGCCGATTATTAAGACAGGTAAGGTAAGGTATGGCAAAATGAACCTTATGCTCCCTTTACTGTATCTAAGCTGTGGGTGTTGTGACTCCTTACACCCAATTAGCAAACCCTGATTTTTATTTTACAATATGGGCAAACAGCAGTGAAGATAAAAGAGAAGCAAGAAACGTATCCGTGGAAAAGTTCGGCGAGTTGCAGTTTACTGTTTACTGTTTAGGACTTTGCAGGGGAGCCCCCTGAATACTTCTGGTTTGTAAAAAACTCCTGAATGCATCTCCCACCAGTGGAGGGTAGATGCAATTAAATCTGTGTAAATCACTTAAAGCATGTAATGCATTTAAGCGATAAGATTCCCTACTAATATGGTCAAATTTGGGTGTCGGTTATAAGGAGAGAACTGTACCATAAAGAAGTCAGACACTTTAAAAATAATCTTGCTGTGCCCAATACCCAGTGCAGAGCTGCTGTGCAAACCTGGCCTCCGCAGTTCTGCAAGGGCAGGTTTTATGTGACAGGACTTTGATGGTTTCCCCGCTGCACGAAAAGCAATTTGAAGGATTGACTGCTGCCTGCCTGGAGAGCACCTTGTAAATGTTTCATTCCTTCTCTGTTAAACAGACCTCCGACATCGGTGACAGGAGCAACTGGGTCAGAACTAGGACGGATTACTTTTATTTTTGAGACCATCTGTTCAGCAGATTGTGTGCTGTACTTTATGGCGGTAAGTGAGACCTCTCTCTCCATGACTGACGACTGAGCCTGGTATTCCACATGTCGCTTTAATACCTCTACATAGGCGTGATTAGTTGCACTTGGTTTATTATGACTAAGATTAAGTATGACATGAGTTTAATATCTGCAGTGCCCTTGCAGGAAGGATTTAATGAATGACCTAGCAGAGTTGTGAACCATTCCTGATTAACTGTTTATTTTAAAAGAAATCTTTGAACACCAAAGAGCTTAATTTTCCCCTTTAAACCAAATGATAAAATTCTGTGTCTCTCGTGCAGTTGAGTTAGCCTCCAGAAGTTTAATAGAGTCACAAGTCAAGATGTGGGACAGAGGGATGGGAAATAGA
This sequence comes from Morus bassanus, assembly GCA_031468815.1. Lineage (NCBI taxonomy): Eukaryota > Metazoa > Chordata > Aves > Suliformes > Sulidae > Morus > Morus bassanus. Next base: position 76,744,021 of record CM062571.1, on the reverse strand, counting down.
AAATACGGAAAGTTATTCTTGATCCTGTTGGTGACCTGGAGAATCGGTAGGGCAGCAGGCAGACACTTGTTTGGGAAAGCAAAGGGCCGTGATTTTTACTTTCCTCATCTGCTTATCAAAAGTTCATCATCTGAGGAAGGTAAACGGTTCTGCAACGCCTTCCTTGCCCCTGCTGGTCCTTTCTTTTTTGTATTTAGTGGTACTTTAAAGGAATTTACTCTTTATTTAAAGAGAATTAAGTGGAAATTAGGTGGTAATTTAAAGGAATCTGCCTGTAGTGATAATTTAAAAGAATCTGTCTTAAAGGAAAAGCATCCTTCACTGGAACATTTACAGCTGATGGAGAATAAGAAACACGAACAAAAATTGACTGGTTTTTCTCATGTAAACTTTGACACTGTCTTATTGGCCTCAGTTCTGTTTTGCTAGAGATACCAACAAAGTGGGTATCTGAAGATGGCAGAAACTACAATTTTTCTTTGAATTTTGGCCTTCCCCTCTCTATGCTCTGGTACCCACATGTTTTATACAAAAACAGAATTTCAAATCTGAAAGAACCACTGTGCTGAATCTGTCGTCATAATGTTTATAACCTGCTATAGGACTTTGAACTTAACTGTTGTGTGAACTAGAGCATCTTTTGAAATAGACAGCCATTCTCAATTAAAAAATTGCCAGTGATGGAAAACAGAATAAATATGTTTGCTCTCCTTTATTAAATGTTAAATGCAATTGTAAAGTGCTTTATATATATTAATCTCTGTAATATCAAACACTAGTGTTTAGTGTCGTATGACCACAGTTTTCATTTAAAAAAAAAAATTTATGTTCATTTTATAGGATGTTAATCGAAAAAATACCAATGTGGTGGAATCATGGGAAAGAAGTAAAGAGAAGCAATCCTACACTCACATAATCTCCAAAAACGCTTCCTTCACTTTCACATGGGCCTTTCAGAGAATAAATGAGGGCCAAGATGTAAGTACTTCTTTACGTACAGGGCTTTACAGCACAGCTTTCCTTGGACACTCACCACCAGAGTTCCTGCCCTTCATTGAAGCTCACAGGCTTCTTGTAAAGGGTGAGTGGTTGTCACCATATAGCATCCCTTGGGAGGCAGCTGTGGATAAACCATCCATGTTGACAGACAGGCGCATGCATAAGTCGATCCCTGAATCAGTGCCCTGGTGCACACTGCTGTGATTAGTGACCACGTGCAATGGTGCAATGGCATCAGGGTGGTTTCCTTGGCTCTGTTCCAGAGCAGACAGTTCATCAATGACATGGCAAAGATCTACTCCATCACGGTGACCAACGCAGTGGATGGAGTTGCCTCTTCTTGCCGGGCCTGTGCGCTGGGCTCCGAGCAGTCTGGCTCATCCTGCGTGCCCTGCCCAGCGGGACACTACATCGAGAAGGAGACCAGCCAGTGCAAAGAGTGTCCAGCCAACACCTTCCTGTCCATCCACCAGGTCTACGGCAGGGAGGCCTGCATCCCATGTGGGCCTGGCAGCAAGAGCACCAAGGTACAGAAACTGAGTGTCTCTGAGTGATGGACAGACAGGGTTTATTAGGATATAAGCACTCAAAGGGACAGTTTTAGTGCTTTCCTACAGGTATGTGCCTTGTGAACATTGGAGTATAATTATAACTAATGATCCCACTCTTCCAAAGATGTCCCTAGTCTAATTTCTGTTTGCAAATATGCAATAAGAAGATAAAATTGACCACACTGGCTCAAAAAAAGGTTCATTTCAAGAAGCTGTATAGGGGACAGTGTAAGAACAGGGCAAGCATATATGTTACTTCCACCTAAAATTGTCCCAGACTCCTGCTGTTTTAAACTCGGGAACTTCCTCTGTTGGATGATGTTTCTGTGCCTTTAGAAAACTGTAACAAATTCCTTTTATATGAAATCACCCTTAAGCCTAGATAAAGATTTATCTTGTGCAGCATCCTTTGACAAGGAGCTGCACAAGGACTTGAAGAACTGCTCCAATTTGATCATATACTGCCTGGGTTCTCCAGATGGGTTCATATCCCATCCCTGTTTCTTGACCTCTTTCTTGTGTTTCCTTTGAATGATGCAAGTATAACTGCAACTGTGACATGTTCTGGTCTATCTAAAGGGCTTTAAGCTGGCACATTGGGATCCTAAAAGCACCCACAACAAAACAAAGCAAGAAACTCTGCATTTTCTTGGCTAATGCAGCAAACAGCAGAAAGGCCAGGCTTAGGGAACATTAAAGTCCTGATATGTGATTGCAAGGGACTGAAACAGGAATGGGAATTCTCCCAAGGGAAAGGTGAATTACAGGAATAGGACAAAGTTCCCCTCCATCCTTAACAAGGAAAACAGTCCTGTCTGCACCTGCTTGCTTTAAGTCCCAGGTGAACGGTTTGCTGCTGCTCCATAACTGCTCTTTAATAGATGCCTCTCCTTCTCTGAAGGACCACTCTGCCTGCTTCAGTGACTGCCTGGTGTCGTACGTCAGGGATAACCAGAGCCTGAATTATGATTTCAGCAACCTCAGTCAGGTGGGCTCATTGATGAGTGGACCCAGCTTCACCTCCCGAGGGACCAAGTTCTTCCACTTCTTTAACATCAGCCTGTGTGGGAATGAGGTGAGCTCAGCTGGTGTTGAGTGTTGGGGGGATTAACCAGTTTGCTGCCTGTGTTGATGCTCTGTGGGTTCACACTGAGACAGGACAAGGACTTCCCTACAGCTGAGCTGTCACCAACACTGTGCAAACACTTTCCTGTGGATCTTGCTTAGCAGCGCAAGAGGACTTCTGAGCAGCCAAATGATTTTCCAGAGCAAAGATGACAGTGTTTTAGGCGTAAGTAATGCTCAGAAGAAAAACCCTGTCACATCCCTACCTTTTCTTAGTTCTTGTGCCTTCAAGTTACTTGCGTCACAACCCTGACCTTTTTGTGCTGCCACCAAGGAACTCAAGTGAAGAGTCTGAGTCTTTCAGCTGCCAACTTCTTTCCATATGTTTCCCTTGTGACTTGGCTGGAAATGTTGTTGTCAGCAGAGCCTCTGGTCACCCTGCTCGCTGTCAGTGGCTGAGGTACCTGTTGCTGACTTTGATTGCAGTCTTTGAAAGTGGTGGAAAAATGTGTTTAGTCCATAAGTGCAAAAAGTCTCTGCTCCAGAGTCAAGATTTTTCTGTCTGGGGCTTGGACTGTACCAGAGCATGTTGTCACATGCATAAATTGAAGTTTCGGAGAAGTAAGAGTGATGTGTATTGTCCCGTGAAAGCCAGTGCATGTAGTTTACACTGATGTTCAGCCTTGCAAAGTTCTGAAGTCTGTTTCTCATGTACCAAAGGATTTGCATGAGCTGAGGCAAATGAGTAGTCACATTTCTTTACAGCATTTTGCATACTCTTAGGCTTAAATGTGTGTTTGCCACCTGGATTAGAGCTGCTGACCACTAGATCCACAAAGCTACAGATATGGCCACTCCCCTATGGATCTGGTCTTCATTTTCCCAAACTACTAGGATGGTACTACAGTACTACCGACTATATGATTAGGTCCTGAGTATGTGGCATTTTGTCAGGACAACTGAGTCTGGTGATTTCTCTTTCATTGCTGTTGCTCTGAGATTCTAGCACTGGTCTTGACATGTGACATTAATGCAGCCTTGAAGGTTATATAACTGTTTAGGGATTTCATGTATTTGTGCTGTGAAAATATTTTATCTGGATTAAATCCCAAATAAAGAAGTATTCTGCAGTATATTATTTAAAGGCAAGGGAAATATGGTTTTCCTTTGTGAGCCATTTTATTATGCTCTGCAAGTAAACACTGCACTGTCAAGATAAACAGAGAAGAGTTCTTTGTAGCACAGGTTTCTGATAAGACACATACCAGAGGTGACATCGTGTTTCTGGGTCTGTGCAAGGCTTTAATCAGAGCTTTCACAATGGCACAGTTTGCTGTCACAATTTGTCTCTCATGATAGAAACATCAAGTTGTTTCTAAGGTGCAGGAATGAAATTCATCCAGTTTGCAATCAGGAGGTTTGCAATCTCTCCTTTCCCAAACTTTTTCACATCCTATCAACAAACAACAGCTTCCCCATTTTTTTTCCTGATTGTCCACAGGGGAAGAAGATGGCTATTTGCACTGACAATATCACAGATGTTACTCTGAAGGACATGGTTGCAGAGTCAGAAGATTTTTCCAACTTTGTGGGAGCTTTTGTCTGTCAGTCCACGATCATCCCGTCAGACAGCAAGGGTTTCCGAACAGCCCTGGCTCTGCAGTCCAACAGTCTTGCTGACAGGTTCTTAGGTACATGGTTTGTCTTCTGCATGTTGTTATCATGGATGTACCCTCATGTATTTAGGGCTGCAGAGTGAATCCTTCTCAGCTCAGCGGTGCTGCATTACCTTGGGAGAAAAGCAAAGGGGCAGCCCAAGATTCAGTCCCACTTTGTTTGTGAGCTGTGAAGCAGATGTGGACAGATGCCATTGCTTTTTGCTGCTGTTTCAGTACAGCTGATGGCTGGAGGAGAAGAGTAAGGGCTCCCCCCATTCTTTGTTTTCCATGCCCGTATTATTCACTCTTCCCTGTTTGGTCTAGTGGGTCCCATGATGCATACAATTTCAGCACAAAAATCCGGAGAATGTAATTAAAAAGCACTGGTTTTCTTTCGTGTTTCCTACCCACCTCATGCAGGGCAAGACCAATCACTGTAGCAGTCACATTAGTCCAAGTATTTCTGCCCATGCCAAGTCCCTACTTGGGCAATTTCAGAAGAAGAAGCTGGTGCTGCGACATAATTAAGCGAGGAAGGAGGAGGCTTAGGGCAGCATGGGGCTGTGCACATCATTAAGTCTTGCGTTGCTCTGGCTCACAAGTTCCCAGAGTCTGAGGCCAGAGTAGACAATGAAGTCATTTAGTCTGCTCACCTATCCATTACAGACACTGAGTGTTTGTACTTTCTCCCTGGCACTGAGCCCAGAAACTCATGTTTGACAAAAGCACATCTTTGGAAGAGCATTCAACCCAGACTTTTAAGACTGCCAGAAATAAAAGCTTTGCCACAGTCACTGATATTTTTTTCCATTGGTCAAACACCGTCTCTGTATTTTGTTTTAAAGTAGACTTCTTTCCTGTTTGAATTTGTCTGCCTTCAGTTTTCAGCTCTGGCTTCTTGTTATTCTTTCTCCATTTCACATCCACATTTTCCTCCCTGGAGAAATATTTTGTGTACTGGAATCATCACACCCTCCCAAGTCTGCTCTTCTGATAAACTAAGTAGACCAAGTTCTTCTAAGTATCTTGCTATCATGTATTTCTCTCAAGCATCTGAATAATTTTTGAGGCTCTTTCTGCAGCCTCTGTAACTTACTATATTTTCTTAAAGCATGGGCATCAGAATGAAATAGTAGTCCAGTATTTAATTCACTATAATGGCAATAAAAATCACTTCCATATTTGTATTTACATGCAAGGATGGAATCTCTGAGTCCTTCTTTCTCCAGACTCATGGGATTTCATGATGGCTCCTTGGATCTCATGTCCAGTCTAGATCTTCATCAGAGCTACAGTTTCCAAGGGAAAATCTCTCTTCCTTAGGACTGGCCTTCATCCCTTGCTGCACTTTTCTGCACTAAAATATGTTTAGTTTGATTGGGACCAGCTTACCAAGTGAACTAAGTTGCTCTGTATTTTGTTCCTGTTCCTCTTAATCTTTGTCACCAACAGTGATTATTTACTTGCAGATCCTTGATGATAATCTTGCGCTTTGGGACTCCGATATCAATGCCTAGAAAAGCCTGGAGACATACCACATTTGATGACAATTTCCCATGGCCAGATAATTTTATAATTAGTTAGTTAAATAATTTTTAGTCCAGAGTGTGTGCTTAATTGATATTACACTACTAACTTTTAAATTAGAATCTCATGTGGTAATTAGTGAAATACTTGATAAATTTACATAATTTTCTTTAGCAACCAAATTCATCAGCACTCAGGGAATGAAATCAGATATGTTCACCAAGAGCTCTTCATCATAAATTCATGTTGATTGTCACTCATTATGTATCTATCCATTAACTGAAACCCATCTTCCACTTACCATTTTGCCTCATTGTGTTAGCCACATTGTAATTTGCCTCACTATATCCCTCCTCCATCAGTCTTCTGACATTTCAGTGTCATTAAAAGCTCTATTAAAGGTTACCCGTAGGTATGGGCTTGCTACTTTATAAGCGTACATGCCAAGGAGATGCCAATATCCTCTCCTGCCACTGAAGGAATGAGGTGTTCAGTCATTGTCTTGGAAAGCAAGGAGATAGTTCTGACTTTTTCCTAATACAGAGAAAAGATATCAAGCTCTTCTGCTGCCTTTTCTTTATTGCAATTGTTACATTTTAAAATGGTTGAAGTTTGCCTTTCCTATCCATAAGATGTATTTTTATTTCTAGTATTTCTAAAAAAGCTCCAAATTTATGATTTTTCTAGTCCTGCCAAACACAGGCTTTTCCCTGAAGTCTTTAGCATCCATTATCATTTTTCTATAACTCATAACTTTTGATTTTATTTGATTCTCTATTCCCCCTCCATTAAGCTTGTGCCAATATTTTTTATCTGAATTGCTCTTTTACCGCTGTTCTGATCCAAGGTGGACTCTTAGTCAAAACTGTTGTCATTCTTGAGAGAGTCATTGTGGCTTTTTAGCCATATAATTAATATCCTCTGAAGAACGTCATTTTTTTTTCCACACTTGATTTTGCTTCTAGTGTTCTTATTTGTGAGAAACTGCACTTTGAGATGCCATCTCTACAGTACTGCATATTGGATGGGAATATTCTCTCATTGCCTCTGTTGAATATAATAAGGTCCCTAGGAGCTATCATCTTCCAGTCTAGTGAGTAACTAATCTCTGTCTGTTTTGTTGCAATCCAAATTTAAGTTACCCTGTGTTTGATGCAATGTCTTTGATGAGAGGAAATGATCATCCTCGCTGACATCAGCATGTGTTATCAGAACAGAGGTCCCTTCACAATAACCTGATGTCTTTCTGCACATGCTCCTGATGTTTGCTGCAGCACAGCTCATTTTGTTCTGTCTGTTGATGTGATCCTCTGTAGCTATCCCTCACCTACAAGCCCTCCTGAGCAATGTTACTGAGCACATTGATCCATGTGCTTTCACAGTCCCAAGTTCTGAGTTGTCCTACACCAGGTAGTAGTGTCTAGTGCAAACTGTCACCTTTGTTACCTGCTATATTTACCTAAAAGGGTTATAAGCAGACATGGATTTCCCAGCTGTGTGAATCATCCTCCCAAATGTAATGCCAGTCAAGTCGAAGTCAAGTCAAAGTCCTAAGAATTCAGCTAGGCTGTCTGAACTGTTGCAAGAATAAGTGGAAAACTTTTTCAGTCTTTCCCATCTTCCCACCAGTTGCTGGCTGCTACCACTTTTTCTTGTTGTTCTAGCCATTTTTCACTTCACTAGAAGGATGCCACCTGTTCCATTTGTACAGCTCCTTCTTCTTCTGAAATGTTGCAGTGCAGCACCAGTATTTTCTGTCTTCTTTGGTTCATGGGGTTGGAAGAATCTCTAAGAACTTCGGTTACTTGAATTTTCCTCTTTTTCAGCTTTCACTAAGATCCATGCAGACCTGTGTAACCTGTGTTGTTCCACACACCAGCCTATCATTTGTTCCAAAAAGTCCTATCAAGGCTTGCCTACGACTCCATTATCCTTCTGAATCTTGTCATTGCATCTTTCAGTTTTTCTCCCACAGTACTACAGATTGCTTAGGGTGTTACATGGTTATGATGTGTTAGGGTTATACATTCAAGGCATATGCTTTGAGCAGTTGTTTGGATCTGGTATCTTCAGCAGTTGTTTCCCAACCTAAATTATTTTATGATTCTGTAATATCCTGTGATTGCTTTAAATTCATACAAAAGCGTAAACTTTATTTACACTGCTGGTGTTTTTATTAGTTTTTTGTTTTGTTATGTCTACATGAGGAAATCAGACTGTATGAGGAACATACAAACCTGCAAAGTTGAGTTAGAAGAAAGTGTATAATGTATAGTAATGTCATTTAATGCTGTTAAGTGAGACCCATACCTTTCAGACTGAGAAAATGTCATATGTGAACCCCTCAGAAATACATTCTTAGCTTATTCCTTTTTTTTTTCTTCTTAAATTTTAGGAGCTACTGTTGAAACAACACTGGAAAATATCAGCATCAAGACAGATATGTTTACTCCCTCTCCAAGCAAAATACCTGATGTGCATTTCTTTTACAAGTAGGTAAAAAATACCATTTATTGGTACGTCAAACTTCTTCATTTGTTTAAAGGAAATGAAAACTGTGATGGGAGATCTTTAATCCACCTTTAATCTTTATCACTTTAGCCAGTATCTGGCTGATATTGATTGGCATGTTGAAGAACAACTTATGAAATAAGTAAACACTGTTTCCTCAAATCCAAATTACCCTTGATCTGTAGAGAGTGATTCCAGAGCTTTGATTCATCCAGGTACCACTTCCAGTGTCATGTTCCTTTCCATAATTTCTCATATATGGCTTTGATATGTCCACTTCCTGTTGCATATTTTCTTTCACATTCATTTATATTTACTTTGATGTTACAAAAATGGACTAATTTAGGTTAGAAATAATTGTTCCAACCTGCACAGTTACTAGTGTGCTTTTCTTATTCTTCACTTTCCTCCTTAAAAAGAATACCTCAGCTTGGGTAAGAATTAGCTCAAAGGTCACCTCACTTAAGATGTCTGCATGCTGGTGTCTTCATGTGAACTGGGTTTCTAAGCTTGGACTCTGGAGCCCATAGGGCTATTCAGCTTATCTTAAGGCATATACCTATATTTGTTCTAGTGATTGGCTCTCTAGATTGTGTTGGCTTCAGTGATAGATCTTAATTGGCTATAGCGCTTTGGATATCAACACTTTATGCATAAGTGAATAGGTAAATTACATGTCTGATTCTGCAGACTGAACCCCACACCAGTGACCCTACTTTGAGTGTACTATGAGCTTGGCTTAAAATGTCTATCATGTTGGAAAAAGGTCCATTTTTTGAATCCCCTTTGCCTTGTGCTATTTCAGGACAGTGTGGTTCTCAGATTTCTAGGCGAGGAGAGAGCCATTATAAACTCTCCAGCAGAGTAACACACCAACCACAGCATGTGCAATTCTCTTTTTTAATTGTTCTATTCTGTTTTGTGGGCAGGCTTATTCCTCGACTCAGCAGAATTCAAGCTAGCTAGAAAAACAGAGCAGTTCCCTGAGTGGCATCTCAGAGAACTTTAAGATTTAAATGAAGTGGTGAACCCTACCCTGCTTCTGTTGCTCTTTTTTTTACTTCCAGCTGACAAAGGCAAAAGCGCTGGGGTAAAGGGTATTTCTTTAGTACTGCAGTTGCATGAATGGACAGAAACCTATGAAAGAGCAACATGTATTTACTGAAGTGGAAATGTATTACATTTCTCCTCTCGTTTGACATTAGGTCTTCAACAGTGACAACCTCCTGTGAAAATGGCCGTGCAACTGTTGTGACAATGAGATGCAACCCCAACAAACCAGACCAAGGAGAGCTTTCTGTGCCCAGGTTTTTAAGTATTTGTATCCTAGTAGTGTCTAAAAGCCTTTTCTCCTCAGGCAACTTTTACAAAACTCGTTAGTAAGTATATAGTTAACAGCAATGAGGAGTGCTATCTCCCTCATCATTCACCCAGGACATCTCACTCATTTCTCCTAGCTGAAGGACATGTGTGTCCATCTCCTCCCAGTAGACCAACTGCTGTGTATTTAGGCTGTGTGGTGAGAGAAGTTGGAGCTCAGGCAGGTTGTTCCAAGCTTAAAGCCAAAAGCAAATGTACTGATGTTTTCTTGTCTCCACTTCTCCTTTATTTCAGATCCTTATTTTGATCTTTGGCCTCCTGATTAAAACTGCCTAGTCTGGGCTTTGAGAGGCAGTTTTTCTTCCTTGATCTACAGCAGTGGCTGTGAACAAAGTGATTGTTGTGTTTAATTTGCCTGACCTTTTTTTCCCTTCACTGTGATTCAGGTGACTCCAAAAACCTTCTTTTTTCCAAAGTACTGTTTATGCCTGCACCTGAAAACTTGCAGAGAAAACCCAATAAAATAATTAATTCTGTTACTCTTTAGCAACAGCCTGTGATTTTTCAGAAGTTCCCCTCAACTCTGATAACCCTCCTCTTTGGTTGTCAAGGCCCACCTTAGTCCATCTGTATGTTACTATAAATCTGCTGATTGCCCCCTCACTGATCCTCCTTCCCAAAGTGAAGTCCCCTTCCCAAAAGCTAGCAGTGTGAAAAGTGTGGGATCATCTTTGATCCCTGTACCTGTTGGGACAGGTGAACCATGCTCACCTGAATGAAGGCAAAGAGGCATCTACTCCACAGGTGATAGATGAATGATTGGTGTTTGAGTGCCTTTGGAGATATTTACCCCAGTTTCTTAGGGACCTGATACACTACAAATTATGCTGGGCAACAAGTCACCATCTATCAGCTGCTGTATGAAAATTCTTCAGGTGTCATAATGTTGTAGGTTAAACATGATGTGAGCTGTGATAACTCAGCAGTAGTGAGGGAGGAGTAACCTACCTTGCGTTTGAAAGTGCGAGCATGGACAGAAATGGCACACAGCTGACATGGTGTAACTTATCTCAGTTCTTGTTGACTTATTCCTTGTCCCCTTTGAGTAGCTCAGCAGTCAGACATCTATTTTCAAACAGTGAGGTATCTGATACATGTCAGATAATACTGCATATAACTCCTTGATGCTCCAGACATGGTGTTTAGTATCATTTGAGGTTGCAGTGTAAGATGAAAGAGGCTAAGTAGAAAGGCCTGTCAGTGCTCTTGCCATGTACATTGCTGTGAAAAAATGTTCCATAATCCAGAGAGGACAGTTGTCAGTTATTCAAATCAGGACAAGCCAGAATGGGCTTTTAGGGCTGTGGATTTTTCATTCGTTCAGATCAGGATAACAGATTGACAGATTATACAGAAAAAAACCTTTAAATCAATTTTTTTTCTGTATGGATATATTTCACATTTACATGACCTAGCTTCTTGCATGGACTTTTGGCCATTGCTGCTGTTAGACCTGATGTAATCGTCAGTGACAAAAGCTGCGTGAATGTCCTGCCATTGCCAGTACAACTTCCTTCTGCAGGCTGAATACAAAATAGTGTCATTAGTCTTTCTTAGACTAAGAGAAGCTGTTATCTCTTCATTAACTGGTGAACATCTTTCTAGTAATTAACCATGACAGGACAAGTCCATTCCGTATGGACGAAATCACCCAGACATCATTAGAACAAGAGCAGGAACCAGAGAGCAGCATTCATGTGGAACAGTCACCCAGTGCAGTAGAACAGTGGTAGAGATGCATGCTGGGCTAGCCCGTGCTGGTGAAACACTGGAGTAGTTCTGCTGATCATCAAGGTTTGCTTCTTTCTGTTCTGTTCATCGTAGGCATGTGAGTAGCACTCATTCCCAGGAACTGAACTGTTATTTTAGATCTTTGACAGGCCAACATCTGTTTTCACTTGCAAAAGCATTTTACAAAGTGAGAAAAATTCTTCCCCCAGATTTTTCCATCTGCTGACTTGATGGATGTTTACCCATTTGTTGTACTTACCATTACCAAACTTCAGCAGCAGAATGTGGAGTGAGGATGCAAACCCCAGAGTGTTTTATAACTGAGATAACTAAGCTTTGCTCTCCTCCTAGCTCATGCCCTGCTGGCACCTGCGATGGATGCACTTTCTACTTTGTATGGGAAAGCGCAGAAGCTTGCCCTCTCTGCACAGAGCAAGACTACCACGAGATTGAGGGAGCCTGCAAAAAAGGATTTCAGGTACAGGACCCATGTCTCCAACTCACATGGGTTCATTTGGGTATAACTTCGACTCTGTTGAAATTTGGTGTGCAAGTCAATATGTAAGTGCAGGTAGAGTTGGGAAATCTCAGTGCAGGCTCTGAGCTGGCTGGGTGCTGTGTTGAGTCTCAGAGATATTTGTGCCAATGGCAGCGTGGTTCCTGGAGGAGAGCTGGCTTGTGCTGACTGGCTATGTGGGCAGGAACGTGAACTCTGTATGCATTCATATATGCAGGCAAGTTATCTGTGAAGGATGGAGTGCCTGAAGGACTTCAATCCTTTAGTAGCCATAAATATCAGGGGCAGGCTAGAAAAGGATTCAGAATTTCAGTTCAGAAATTCATCCTTCCTTGCTTGTAATTTTTTTTGCTGCTGCCTTCTCTACTCAAATATTAGGAAGTCCTTTGACAGGTTCAGAACTGTCCTGTGGATCAATAGCTCCAATGCAGGCACAACACATTCACAGACACTGTCCAACCCATATTGTACCAGGTGAAGAGCAGTTTGGGAGAGGAAATCCTTTTGCCATGTCTGAACCTGCAGGCACAATCAAGGGGACACTTGAGTAGACCATATGACTCAATCAGGGGTCTGAAAACCTGAAGTACATGTTCTGGTTTGCTTTCACTGAAAAGGTGTCTAACCTGTCTACCTCAAAACAGCTTGTTTTCTTCAACCTTAAATAGTTCTCTCTTTTCCTATAAGCAGTTCACTTTTTGGTGTTTTCTATTTTCCGTTTGAAAGGAAACATTGTATGTATGGAATGAGCCAAAGCATTGCATTAAAGGGGTTCCCTTGCCAGAAAAAAGAACCAGCACTTGTGAAACAGTGGACTTTTGGCTAAAAGTTGGAGCTGGTGTTGGTGCTTTCACAGCTGTTCTGCTTATAGCCTTGACCTGCTATTTTTGGAAGAAAAACCAGAAGTAAGTACTGCAAATTGTGTTCCATATAAAATTAAGCTAAAAGCTTGATGTGGTAAACAGAAAGCCATTTAATGGATCCGACCTTATGACAATGTTGATGAGAAATACCATGTTGGATCAGTCCATTAATCCACCAAGTTGAGGTTTCTTCTGCCATCAGTGGCTACCAAAAATGCTAATGAGGAAGGTATAGGAAATCCATGGTAATTTGTTATGGCATAATTTCTCAACAGGAACTGTCTTTTTAACCCCCAAGAGTTTGAAGCTGACTGTAGGTCCTGAAGCAACATGGCTTTCTCAAGGTCTGAAGACCAAAAGGATATCTCTTCAGTCTAATTAGTCCCTTTCAGCTGGGTTAAAATAATGATAGAATCATCGAATCATCGAAACGTAGAATGGTTTGGGTTGGAAGGGACCTTTAAAGTTCATTTAGTCCAACCCCCCTCAGTGAGCAGGGACATCCCCAACTAGATCACATTGCTCAGAGCCCCATCCAGTCTTACCTTGAATGCTACCAGAGATGGGACATCTACCACCTTTCTGGGCAACATGTTCCAGTGTTTCACCACACTCATTGTAAAGGATTTCTTCCTTATGTCTAGTCTAAATCTACCCTCTTTCAGTTCAAAAACATTACCTCTTGTCCTTTCACAACAGGCCCTGCTAAAAATTTTGTCCCCATCTGCCTTATAGACCCTCTTTAAGTACTGAAAGGCCGCAATAAGATTTCCCCAGAGCCTTCATTTCTCCAGGCTGAACAACCCCAACTGTCTCAACCATTCTTCACAGGAGAGGTGTTCCATCCCTCCAATCATTTTTGTGGCCCTTCTCTGGACCTGCTCCAACAGGTCCATGTCCTTCCCGTGCTGAGGACCCCAGAGCTGGACGCAGCACTGCAGGTGGGGTCTCACCAGAGCAGAGCAGAGGGGCAGAATCACCTCCCTTGTCCTGCTGGCCACGCCTCTTGTGATGCAGCCCAGGGTACGGTTGGACTTCTGGGCTGCGAGGGCACATTGCTGGCTCATGTCCAGCTTTTCTTCCACCAGTACCCCCAAGTCCTTCTCTGCAGGGCTGCTCTCAATCCCTTCACCCCCCAGCCTGCACTGATACTGGGGATTGTCCCAACGCAGGTGCAAGACCCTGCACTTGGCCTTGTTGAACCTCATGAGTTTCACATGGGCCCACTTCTCAAGCTTGTCCAGGTCCCTCTGGATGGCATCCCATCCCTCAAACATGTCAACTGCCCCACTCAGCTTGGTGTCATCTGCAAATCTGCTGAGGGTGTACTCGATCCCACTGTCTATGTCATTGTTGAAGATATTAAACAGCACTGGTCCCAATATGGACCCCTGAGGGACATCACTTGTCATTGATCTCCATCTGAACATTGAGCTGTTGACCACTACCGTCTGGATGCGACCATCCAACCAATTCCTCATCCACCAAACAGTCCACCCGTCAAATCCATATCTCTTCAATTTAGAGAGAAGGATGTTGTGAGGGACCGTGTCAAAGGCCTTACAGAAGTCCAGATAGACAACATCCATAGCTCTTCCCTTGTCCACTCATGTAGTCACTCCATCACAGAAGGCCACTAGGTTGGTCAGGCAGGACTTGCCCTTGGTGAAGCCATGCTGGCTGTCTCAGATCACCTCCCTGTCCTCCATGTGCCTTAGCAGAGCTTCTAGGAGGATCTGTTCCATGATCTTCCCAGGCACAGAGGTGATGCTGACAGGTCAGTAGTTCCCTGGGTCCTCCTTTCTACCCTTTTAAAAAATGGATGCAATGTTTCCCTTTTTCCAGTCCCCAGGGACTTTACCTGACTGCCATGACTTTTCAAATATCAAGGTTCTTGACCATGTATTGCTTAGGTCTATTTTGTCAGAACGTGTCTGGTACCCACCCAAAAGATCCCTGTTTCTCAGACTGAATATACTGACTGTTCCCCATCCCCATTGTGCTCTCCTTCCCAAATCTCATGCCATAAACTTTCAAAACGTGATTCCACCTCCATGGGATTTCATCACCCTATAGCACAGCCAACTTCACCAAATCCAGACTCCAATATCACGGTCCCCACCTCTTGCTGCCTCCTACCACACAGTGTTACACATCTCTCCCCCGTAGACCCCTTGGACATGGGTGTGATGCAGATTCTGATCCAGGCTGAAGTCAGACCTGCTGTTGCCCTAGTCAGCACACAGGTCACACTCCTTCGTGCAGGAAATCCTCTCGACCTACTTGTGGTCTTCTGGGAAAACATGACTCTTTTATAAGGATAGAGTGCTAATCTGGAGAGAAGGAGCTCTATGTAGTGTTAATACTATTCTGGTTACATGTTTTTAATGATTAAAAAATATCTATTTTCAAATAAATACCTCAGAAGTAACTACGTGGAAGGACTGCAGATAATCTAAATTAAAAAAACCTCGAATATGGGACATTTGTAAAAAATTCTGTGCCTGTCTGGCTTTATATCTTCAGGCTGGAGTATAAATATTCCAAATTAGTGATGACAGCAAACTCAAAAGAGTGTGAGCTGCCAGCTGCTGACAGCTGTGCTATAATGGAAGGAGAAGATAATGAAGAAGAAATAGTATATTCAAATAAGCAGTCACTGCTGGGGAAGCTCAAGTCCTTGGCAACGAAGGTGAGTAGTAATTACTACTATTAATACTAAAAATAATTATTGCCTTTATTTATTACTGGATGTGATGAGGCTGTGATGCTAATTTGCACAGTGCTTTGTGCAGCCTCCCACGCACACATCATGCAGTCCATAGTCAATCCACTGAAATCCACAGTATAAATAATGATAAGAGATGTTGCAGTAAATGCTCCCTCTTCTGCAAAGAGGTTTCAGTAGCATTCTTTATTGTATAGGTGATACCTAAAAAGAGCAGTTAATGGCAGGGCAATCCCCTCTTCCTAGATTCCTACCAGACACCTCCATTGCTGAGGCAAACACAGCTATGATAGATACAGAAAATTAACATTGGGAACATAGCCACAAGCCAGCTGCTTGCAGCTTACCTGAGCTGGTTTCATGGCTGAATTGAGAACCATAATTCTGAGTGCTGTAGAATTCAGTTGAAGAGGAGGCATCAGCCACAGCCTGTTACCCAATACAGCAGCCTCCTCCATTTCAGCGGGAAGCAACAGCAAAATGCATTTTTTTTCTGCAGCACATGTGATGTGGTTTGCTGCATGTCCGAATTCATAGCGCAAAGGTCTTTGGGGTCCTTTGAACATTTCTGAGAGGAGCAACAGAGGACTGTCATGGTAGATCCCACAAACACTTTGCTCTTTATTCCAAGTGCCTTGATGTCAATGGGAAGGGTAGAGTTTTCTTTGAGGGAGACCAGCTGGGGCATCTATTATGATCAGGATAAAGGTGGATGACATTTTCCTTTTCAAACAGTTTTGCTGACGGGAGTTGTTTCAAAATAAGGAGGTTTCTTGAAAGATCACAATAAAAAAATTTTTTTTAAAAGTCCCTCTCTTGTTTCTTGTCCAAATAATATTTCAGAATGTTGAATGTCAAGATTTTTTTCATTTATTCCTTTTTTCCTTTCTGTACTAAATGCAGTGTAACTAAAACCTGTGTGCCTCCTTTCTTGTCCCTTATTTTTCTCTTCTCTTTGTTCTTTTACTTTTTGTATTAGACTGCTGTCCTCTTTGCACACTACCTGCTCCCCAGATTGCCCTCCTAGATGTTACCATTACACAGATAATATGTGGAACTTCCCCTTGACCCCAGCCTGACTATTTGTCTTGCAAAATCAATATTGTTCCTTGTGGAAAGGGGCAGAAATTCAATATTAATTCTTAATTTAATACTAAGAATACTGAAAATGTAAATAAAATCAAATCACATCAAATTTTGTGGTGGTGTTGCAAAAATGGAAGCTGATTCCATTTTGAATCCTATAGGGATTGACTTTGAAATACTGATGATGTTTTTTTGTCTGTGAAATGGCTTGGCTGGCTGTGGCTGAGCATAATGACCAGTGCTGCTGGTGAGGGTCATGTTTTGCTGTACGCCTGATAACTGTAAAAGCTTTGCTGACTCCATTTGCAGCACCAACCACTGGCTCCTTCCTGATTAGAAGTATAAAGATGAGAGTGTGGGAGAAGTGGGGTTTTTTTCTCTTTAAAGTAAGCTTTAGTACTTCAGCATTCAGACCACTTGAATGCCTATTTGGACTCAAAAAGAGTTTTTTAAGTTCCTGTAGCCATTGTAGCAGGCTCCCTGAGTATTGTCTCTTTTTTAAACAAGCCTGTCAGATATTTCGAAGCTGGTTCTTTTTTTCCTGCTAGATAATCATAGCTGGCAAACTCAGCTTCCAGTACCTCATTAGCTTACTGAAATCTGTGTCCTGTATCCGCACAGATAGCTGGATTTAATATATATATCTCTCCAAAACAAATGTTATAGGCATCAGTTTTCATTTTATGCAAAAGATGAGGAAATTCATCTCCTGCTGCATATGCATGTAAAATATGGAAAAAATATATGGAGGAAAACGGGAGAAAAAGAAATGTAAACTGGGGGATAATGAAAAATCTGAAGTATTCTAACTATATGTTCAAGCTTTAGGCAATGGCATTTCTATGAAGCAAAATATTTAATGGAGCTATTAATGGTTTTGAGTACCCAAGGAATTCAGGGCTAGACCCATAATATAGAAATTACTGTTGTTTTTAATGAGAATATAGAAGTTAGAGAATTATTAAACTGCTTCAGATTGGAGGCTGTTCTAGTTCCATCTGTTGTCTCCAGCATAACAATACCAGGTCCTTCAGAACAAGAAATACATACTCTGCCGTAGGCTAGCGTAGGACAATTTTCTCCCCTGCACTAGGCTGCCCTGATCTGAGTGAGATGGCTTTAAAGATCAGATCATGAGGTTAGTTTAACACAGTTTCCAAACTGTTTGTGTACATCAACAAGTATAAAAGGTAGGTACACGAAGCAAGAATGAGTATTTTCTAGTGAGTGGTTTTATTAGGGCTCCTTCATTCATTGCTTCTGCATGGACCATTGGGTCGTTCACACATGCAGTAAAGCATATGTCCATACTTCTTACCCTGATACCTGCTGGCCAGATAGTCTAGGCCATCACCCAGCAAATAAAAACAGAGAGAAAACTCAACCCTCCAGTCCTGAATTTTAAGATGGCAAGGGACTTGTAGACCCCTTTTGTCCTGTGGGTCTCCCAGAGGAGGATTTGGGATGGGAATCCAAGAGTGAGGCAATGGTGTTCATATTCAGAGACTTTGCTCTAAACATTTTATTTGTTGTAGGAAACACATTAATAAGTAATTATAACCATAGATACGATTCCCTTGCAATTCACCAGCTCTGACTAGCTGTCCTATACTATGAGTATGAGATGCAAACTTTCCCTGTATCCTCTAAAGTAAGTACCATGAAAAATATATATGGCATAATTTTATTGATTTTGCGATTTTTTACAGAATTAGTAATGTTATCAAATAATAAAGGGTCAAACTGTGCACTTAATGGCTGTGGTGCAAATAAAGTCTTTGGCAAGGGCTGCTCTGGAGATATTAAAAGAAGGGACTGTAGTAACTGTTGGAGTGAGTTTGAGGAATCCTGGTTGATGGGAACCTGTCTTTTCCATTGCAGGAAAAAGAAGATAATTTTGAATCTGTTCAGCTGAAATCTTCAAGATCCCAGAATATATGAAGAATTAATGCTGCCTTCAAAGAAACAAACCTAATTTCTATTTTTACAGGACCATATTTTAAACATATTCTGGCACACATTGTAATGGTGATCTTGGTGAGAAATGCTTGGCCATTTAGGAGGAAAGAAGACAGGAAGCAAACCAGAAAACTGGATTGCCTTACCATGTGACTGAGTACCTTGCCAAAAAAGAAAGCAGATGCTTGGATTCCATACTGGGAATGAAATTCAACTCAGGAAGAGATAGACATACTGCAAATGACATGAATTTTCATGCATTCACCTTGGCATTGCTTAGGCATGCCATATGATTTATAGGTACCTTTCATTTCCTACCACTCCTACACATATTAATAAGAAATGATTTTCAGAGAGGCCTGAACCTCCTGCAAAGGTTGTGTATTGTCCTTTAGTAGTATGAATCTCTCTTAAAATCAAAATTGTGAATGGTACTTGGAATGAGCCTCAGGTGAGTTTTGAACTTTGGAAAATACTTTTGATTTTAATGCTTCGAAGGGCTGGATGGTCTGTGTTGGCCTCTGACACAAGAGGCATGGTGTTGCACCTGCAAGTTGAACCCATTCTGATGCCTAAGTCATGGCCATCAGGGTTGGGGTAAAACCCAGTGCTATTAAATTAAAAAGTGTTAACTGCTGTTGTATGAATTGCAGGTCTGGGCCCATGAGTTTATAGGTAGTAGCAGGCTCAAACACTATAAAGAGAAGGAAACTGATACCTACAGTGCAAGTTGCATTTGTCCCTCTCTGTGGAAGCTTGTCCTTACAAGAGAGGTCATTGGCAGTTTCAGTACCCTCCCTTGGGCTGCCAAAATGTCACCTTTCCCTGGGTTGCAAAGCAACAAACCCTGAACTCTGGAGGTAAAACAAGAATCTCTACTTCTGAAAATCAGGGGTCAGCTTTGTCAGTTGGGAGGCTTTTTAAAAATACTCAGCCATCTTTATTCCTGGACCCACGCAAGGAATGAGGATGAATGACCAGCAGAGCTGAGCATGGGTTACGTGCTTGCACAGCTCAGCATCTAAATGCTTTCTGCTGTCAATGCAAGTACCTGCTTTGGAAGAAGGGCACAAAATGGTGCCTTGAATACTGGAGGCGAGGTGGACTTTTTCATAAAATCAAACACTTTATAAGCATGTGATCTTCATAATATCCACTGTAATAATTTCCTGAAATTCCCATTGAGGTCTAACTCAAAGGAGTCTGAAACTTAGGCAAAAAATATTTGAGTAAAATTATGCAAGACTTGTATAGAGCCAGGAGAAAATGAGGAACGATTCTTGTATTGACCTCTGGTCAGACTCATATTTCCATTATAGCAAAATTACATGAATTGTGGAATGCATCAAACCCAGAAAAGACACATAGGCAGAAATGGTCTTTTTACTATAAGGAATATAGATTTTTGATTTTATATGACTGAGCTAGATCTATCAATAAAAGAGGGCCCACTTTTAAGTAAAATTTAAATTAAACTGATTTTTCTGCATTCTAAATATTTTATTATACTATAGATGTGGACAAAAATTTTATGAAGTTTAGATTTTTTTTTTCTTTAGGGAAAATTCAGCTCAGTTATTTTATATCTCCAGTCAAAGAACACAGGCTTTACTCTTTTGATGGGAGATACTTCAGGCATCTTAACTGAAGTGGTGTACATTTTTTGTTGTTCTTGAAGAGGCACTTCACTTTCCTGACAAAGATTTTTATGGGGTATTGTTGAATGTATATTAAATACACATTCCTTTTTGTATATTTTGTACCATTGCACACTTATTATTGTACATTGTATTTGTTGTCATGATGTCCTTTATATATGGTTGTCAAAGATGGTATGCTCATGGAGTAAATGGTTATGGCTTTGGGATTTCACTTCTTGGATCTTTTATGAAGAGGGTTTTTATGTTGTTGATTTTTATTCAACTAGTGTGCTGTAGCATCAAAAATATATATCTGATGGGCATTCATAAAATAAAGTGAAAATATATTTGAAATTTTGGACTTGAGATGTTTGGTGGAACTGCAGCCTTTCTTGAACATTGCAGGTCTGCAGTGGTTGCTAGAGCTTTTCACTGCCGTCAAATTGTATCTGTCTACATCTCCTTTAATTTTTTCTCTTCTTTCTCCATGTTTTCCAAGCCATAATTACAGTTCATTCTCCAGAACATCATTTCTTTTTCATCACTGGACCCATATCTCTGTAACATCCAAATGCCTTAATTTTTATGAGCTATATTTAATTTGACTTAATATCACAGACGGTTTGTTTGGTTCCTTTCTCGTTCCCTTTTATTTTCCAAATAAAGTAGAAAGTGAAAATTTTTTGTCAGCTCTGATGGACTTTGCTGTATGATCCTTCTCAGCTCTGCTTCCAAATGGTTTGTCATGATATTGTTGAAAATTCTTCCAGGCAATCTAATAGCATATCTGGTTCAGTGCTAACATAGTGGGATACAAACCAATACTGTAGACTTTATTTACCTTAAAATAAGAAAATTGCATTTTCCAACAATTAAGCAAGTTAAAACTGGCATATTTTAGCTGACTTCTGCTATTCTTTTCTTTCTGTTAAAGATATAGTAGAGAGGGGAAGTTTCAATTTTCCCATGAGGCAAATTTTGGAAGCCTTTAACACTTCATTAAGAAATCAGCTGTCTGTGACCTCTTGTACTGTGCCAAAATATACTTACAGCAACCTTCTCCTTTTCTCCCACATGGAATCACATCAGAAACTGTTATTTGATGCCATAAAACAATGTGACTCAGTCTGTTATGTGTTCACTTGATTAAACGGAATGCATTTTATTGCTGCATTTGCATGCTTTTCTTTGAAATCTGGAGTCAAGCAGCTGAATCTCTTTGAGGATTAAGCACATTTTAGTGGTGTCTCTGTATAAACTACTGGCAAATTAGCAGAATGTTATTGTCTCAGCTTTGACAGTGCTTGCTGGGGGGGAAATGTGCAAAGAGTGTATTCTATCTTGGCTCTGATTATGTTGGTTGATGTTTGTAATATATAATACAATTGATTAAGAGTCTAGGTTTGGGGAAAATTATGTGTCTTAGAACCACAATGGGAAGTTACTGAGTAGCTTCAAGAGCTGTCATCTTTGTTCAAAGAAAGGATTTGACTATTTGCTCTTGAAAAAGAGGTTCTGAGATTCTTTTTTAGTAAAGAGGAAAGTTTGCAGGTTTTGGTTTGTCTGTCAAGTAGTACCCATAAAATCAAGATACTTAATTATAGTCAGACAAGAGAGCAGCAGATGTTGCCATTTAGGAGCCAGTGGTTGTTGATTCACCTCCAGCAGTGGCCTACACAAATGCTTCAATGTAAGAGTAAAAGCAGCTACGATTGGTGCTGACACCAATGGAGATGACATTTCTTCCTTAGCAAGGAAAGCTGCTGGTTGATCCATATCATGAAGCATGGAGGCCTTAAATAGCTATTCTAGGTAACGTAACAGAGAATAATAACCCCAAGAGAAATCTTGGGAAGTTCTGCTTATCTTTGGTGGTATTCTCTCTTACCTTTCCCCTTGTATACTTCTTTCACTGAATCCCCTTGTTTTTATTTCTTGCTGCTTTTGAACACTTGAGAACTGTGCTTCTTTGGCAAGTATGTAAGGAGATAAGAACAGAAATAAAAGGAGGTCAGGCTCATCCTAAAATATACAGTGTGTGTCACAACCTATGGTGACATCTGTGGTCACCTGGTTGGATGTGCCCACACTGAATATGTGCAGCAGGAACAAGGGAGACAGGAAAATTGAGTTGATCATAAGCTGCCACTGTGTTTTGGTTTTTTCTCTGCATGTATAGAGTTGGACTTCATCAGGAAGAAAACTCTAAGGTCCCATGTACTGTGAGGCTGGTGCTCTAACAGCACCTAAAAGCCAAAGCGAGGTTGTGTGGATGTGTGTTTGCTTGAATAAAAGACATGCAAGAGTGACCTCTGAGAGTTTTGGTGTTATATACAGCACATTCCTGTCCTTGCCTCCTTCCGTATTTAAAATGGCAACGTACTAGAAAGTCGCTCTCTTCAGGGGTAACGTGCTCTGTTTTCCAGCTGGTTGTAGGCAGTGATAATGTCCTTATCTGGCTTGCTGTTGTTGCCTCTAAAGGAGGGGTTGATGTGTGTAGGGAAGTGGCACTATTGTGGAGAGAGAAGCCTCTTCCTGGCCCTGCCATTTCCTTAGAAGCAGGATAAGCAAGAAGATTGGCATGCCAGGTCTCCCCCCAGACTTTGCTTCCTACCCATTGCCTTCCTATTGCAAAAACAGCCCAGACTGGCCTTGGCCTCTTCTTGCAGTGAAAAAACTCAGCTTTGCCTATGTGCCTACGAGAAGCTTTGAGGTGGCTCTGGATAAGCAGCTTCTGCCTTTCATCTTGCAGACTGCAAGCATTAATGAGTAGGCAGTGACATCATGGACATCAGACTGTGTTTAGTGATAAGTTAAGGGTTTGTTTTGGTCTCCCTTACTCTAAGTGTACTAATTGGGTGAAGGATTGCAGTGGAAACCTCTTTAACCAGAGCTGAGATTTCTGGGTGGAGCCAGGATATTTCGGACATTTTTTGTTGATTTTGGGGATTTGTTTTGTTCAGGTAGAACATGATATTTTTTAAATAAGCTTTGATCATTTTTCAATTTGAAAAGATGGTTCCTTTTTAAATTTCTTTGACTATGACTGAAACCGGCTGTGTTCAATTAATTCAGGAAAAACAATCACTTGAAGACAAAATAAAATGTTTTGGTTTAACACAGTAGATTTTGGTTTTGCTTCCAAACTTCACACAAGACTTAAAAAAGAAACACCTCTCCTACAAAACAAACCCCAAAAGAAGAACAAAGAAAAAAAAAAAACAAACCTTGTTTACTTCAGATTGACCTGCAATGATTTTTTTGAGTCTTATTTTCTGCTCAGCCAATAAATAAAAAGTAATCAGTTTTTCACAACCTTTCTGCACTCTTGATTTGTATCAGAGAGCTAAGGTACTCTGAAGTTACGGCTTCTGAATGAAAAAATTAAACTTTTCTGCAGCCTCCAGTAAGGCACTGTAGATGCTGGGTTAAGCCTTGCTCTCGTCCCCAGCATTTCCCCCTGGTTGGCTGCGTGCAGAGCTCAGCACAGTGTGATGAATCCTCAGGCTCACAGCCAAGGTACTTGGGGCTCCCCTCCACCAAGCAAGGAACCATGACAGGGCCCACTGTGCTTTGGGGTGAATTACTCAAATCTTTATATAGGATGGGAGCAACAAAGAGACCAGAAGAGGTTTATACTCTAAGTCCAGTTTTATATAAATGGGCAAAAAACTACAAACTGTTTTAAATAAAGAAAATAACTGATGATGTGAGCCAAGAGAAAAAAAAAATCCCTTTCTCAAGAGATTTTCATGCCAGTATGGTGTGCAAAGCATCTACCAGACTTTGACATTTTCCTTTTCTATTTTGCTGTGTTTTGAAACTGGATTACTTGAATCATCAGGCAATACCAGACAATCTGCAACCCTGGACATCCAACAGAGAGTAGTAAAAAGCTTTCAAGACAAAAACCAAGTAAAGTACAAGAATGTTGGGAACATTTGGTGGGGATGGAACTCCAGAGCTCCACGTGGGGCTTTTTTGTATGAAAAACCCACATGCAAGTGACTTCCAAAACACCTAATTATTCATAACGTGTTCAGACACAGACATTGGGTCGTTTTCTCAATTGTGCTATCAAAATGAATGAAAACTCTGGGACAGTAAGGTCCTTACCTGCTATAAATTCAGTGATGCCAATTTAGATTCTAGGGTTGGAATTCATCTGACATAATGCCTTTATTTTCATTGCAAACTTTGTGATCTGAGCAAGCTGTGCTAGCCTTTATTTGGAGAGATTCATCTCAGCCTAAAGTAGCAGTCTGAGATAAGCCAGCAGAGTTGTGCCTACTTCCCTCCACTGAGTTCAAAGGCAGAAGGGGATGACAATCTCGTAGGTAGCTGTTTATACTGTAGACAATGAATGTTAGGTGAGGTGGGTTTGACCCTGATTGTTGCTTTCCAAAAAAGTTGAGAAAAAGTTATCATTGGTTTAGGCATTTTGAAGAGCTCCATGAAGATAACGTAGATGCAGGAAAATCAGCATTATGGTCAGATATTCTGACCTTTTACCATACTGTGAACAGCCTCTAAATCCACAAAAGAGCATACAAAAGTCAAATGAATGTAGCTGCCCGACTTGAGATGCTTTAAGGGGTCTTCATTTAGAAAGCAAGATTCCCAACCCGTCAAAACTTGACCCCGGTGCTGTGCATCAAGGTGGGAATCAAGCCTGAAACATTAGGTACTCCAGAGTCTGTGGAGAGAAAGAAGCTGAATACAGAGCTCTGCATGTAATGCAGCCTGAGCAATGCCTGTTTTGGGGAAAGTCACATGGATTTCTGTACTAGACAGCTCCATGATGCAAAGGCTTCAGTGGCTGCCTGTGTAGTCACAGAAGTGTTGACATCAAGAGGTCTTTGCCAGTGGACATGTGGATGTCCAGAAAAATTAGGCATCTATCTGTGAGTAGGAATTTTAAGAACCTGCATCTTTAAGTTTTGCATTCAAAATAACATCTACTTCCTTTGCCAGTTCAGCCCTTAGGACTTGCACCTTTTCAGAAATGTGTAAAAACATCTGCAAGTGCAGGAGAACTGGGCTCCAAAGAACATGTACATCCAACAGTATGTATCTGTAGTGTCTGCCTTTCAAGCCTCAGTGGTGTTGCCTGTGAAGTCAATGAGAATTTTGCTATTGACCTCAGCTGGAATGAGATCAACGGGAACAAGCCCTTAGGTAAATATGCCCAGACACATTAATCAAAGGTATGTTTGTTTCCTTAATGACTTTTTGGACCCGGCAAAAGGGAGGATTTCAGATTGTTTCAGTAGAGTGAGGGCGGCTTTAAGGGTGCAGTTATAAAAGCCAGACTTTGAAGGTATTTTGCAATTGTTTAAGTAGCTGGCTAAGTGTGTCTTGAATCGTTTGGTTTGAATGCAAAGGTCACCCCAGAGACATGTGTAAATGTCTCCTGGATTTCTCTTTTTTGACTGTTTTTGGTCTCTGTTTCTGTGGTGCTCCAATTACCTTTCACGGCACTGCTGATGCAGACAAACTGAACCAGCTTTGTTTTGGCTGGAGGTATAAAACAGTCTTAGCTAATTTTCTGAGAGATTCTCTTCCATCTCTTTGCCAACCTAATCTAAAATCTCTTTGTTTTTTATATGCTACCAATCTATTGTGTGCATACAGCATTGTCATGCCAAATGAGTGAACCACCGATCAAAGATTTTTTGCTAATATCTCACTGAGATGCAATTAGACATTTTCACTTTTGAAAATTACCCTATATTTTAATAACAAAAAGAGCACTTGAGATGCTTTGATAATGTGCATTTTTTTTAAGGAGAGGGAATTTGTACTTGACCCTGACAAAGCATTCATCGTAAGCAAATACCGTGTGATACGGATTTTGTAACAGCCACAGACCCATACACAGATATGTGTGTACACACACTAGTACTGCAAACCTGTATCCTTTTTACCTCTCCTGGTGTCTAAGGAAATGTAATGACCTTGAGGGAGGAAGAGACAAAAATGAAACCGTGCTGAAAAACTTTTACCTTTTTATTATTGGTGCCTTTACATTAATACTGCTGTTTTGTGCTGAGAAAACCAATCATCTGTTACACGTAAGGTAACTGTAATATACAACATAGAAATGCAGTCTAAGTTAATTACAACAAGGAGCTACAAAAAAATTTCGTAGGAAAGAAGTCACCTAACATTGCAACTGTGCTTGCAACAAATCACTCCCTTATTGCAGGACTATGCACATTGTGAACCATGGTTATTTACATGTCCCTTACAACCGTTAACAACAGAAGTGCTAAAATCAGTCTAAAAAGTTCCAGAACATCACTATATACTGTACAATCCTCAAAAATAATTTATTACACTGTTTCTAAAAAAAGGTACTAGTTTTGTTTTGATTTCTTTTGTCTTCTGGTGTTTTCCGGAGTGCACAACATGTGCAAAATTTTGCCTAACAGTCTAAAACCTCAAGAACTGAACTGCAAGTCACAATCACAGAGATGAAGTGGTGGAGTCCAGAACTTCCCTTCCGTTGCAGACGGTCGGTACGTACATACTAGCAGATGCTGAAAGAGAAGGAGAGAGGAAATTCAACTGACTTTTTGACTGGTGGCAAAAAATTACAACACACAGGATTAAAATTTATGTTGATCTGGACCATCTCACCCAATTTAACCAAGATGCCTAATGAAATGTCACTGTACGTGACTCTGTCAGCAGTGGAGCTGATGGAGGTACCGCTTGCACCTCTGCAAGGCAATTAAGATTTGAGGCTGAATCATCCTCTGGAGGAACCTGATTTCTCTTTGCTGACCTTTGAGAGCACTTCGGGCGACTAAGCTTCTCCAAGAAGCGTCTGAATAAAATACATGAAATTTTTTGGATGATCCCACGCCACTGGGTCTCACTTTACAGCACGTTGCGTGGTAGTGTGAATTAATATAGCTAGAGTGCTGCTAAGATATCCCTGTAGAATAAACAGTGAACCTTTGAATTTTTCATGTTTTATTGGCAAGAAATGTTAAGGTCTGATCCTTTGAGCTCTCACATATTGGAATGGACATTCCTGAAATAAAATATATGCATTTTTAAATCCAGGAGAGAATCCACCTCTGCATATTAGGACTGTGTTGATCTACTTTTTAAATAAAAAACCAAGAATTCTATGTACATGTTGGATGGAGTGAAGAAATTTTTGAATATTTGAATTTGAAAGCAAGATTATTTCTCACCTGATCCCAGGATATTTTCTGGCCATAATACCCTTCATTTCTAAGAGCTCTGGATCAGGATTCAATATGCATCCAGAGGTGAGGGCCAGATTCTGATACCCTTGTCTAGATCGCATAATATTTTATACAGTAGGTTTTCATTGCTTCAATGTTATAAGATGACAATTGATTCTGAGTATCAGAATCTGTTTCTAAATGTATTTGTATTTTGAGTATAGGATATATTACCATTCTGCTAAAGCCTTGTGGATTTTAATTTAAAAGCAAGCTGGTTTGTCCATCTTTGTTAAAATTATCCATTGGGCATCAGGAGTGTGTTTTCAGATACTCTGTGACATCTCTGCTAGCGGCATGATAAAGCCATTTTTTTGAAAGATACATTAGGTTAATGATAACAGTGACCCAGAGAAATGTGATGTCTTCATCAAAGAAAACACACAGCAAGCAATGACTTAGTAAACTCAATCATCCAGTGTAAAAAGCAATTTATGCAGCTGACAAGGGCATGCTCGGTCTTCCCAAACTGGTGCTGGCTACACTCTCAGCTGCAGACTGGTTCTCTGAAGATGCTCAGCATCATTTTCAGAACAGATCATTCCTTCTTCAAATCAGCTACTACTTCTAATTCTTTCATTGACAGAATAAATATAAATGGAAAACAGAACTGCTTTAACAAGAGAAATTTAGAGGCACCTATTGGACTAACCTACTACTCAGAGGGCAGGACATATTCCTGATAAACAGGTGAGCCAAGAATGAGCCCCTGTGCTGAATTAGGTAGATGGGGTTTGATCTCTCACAACCTAAATATGTGTTGAATACAGTCATTTGTAGGTAAAAGGGCACAGGGCATCATATCTATGATTTTGTGAAAATTAAATATCAGGTTTTGTATTCAGTTTTTAACTGGGTAGAATATGGCAGCACATTGACCTGAAATATTTATTATTGTTGTTATTTTATTTCTACTTATTGCTGGCAAATAGAAAAATCAGTACTGCTTAGGAGACTTGATTCAAATCTCTGTTCTACTCCACTATGACTACAGGCAAAAGCATTTTGTTTCTGTGAGCATCAATCAGCCACCCAGAATTTTTTTAACTTCAGGGTTTTTTGAAGTCCAACACACTGAAGAGCATGAATAGCTCAAATACTACAGTAACTGGGTCAGGAGGATGTCAAAGTTGGACAGAGAAATATGGTAGTAGGCGAGAAACAAGTGGCCTTGCCTTTTGAATTCCCAGGCTTCCTCCACAGCACATACCTCTCTTGTAGTCCTGGGAGGCAGTTATTAACTCTGCTGGGTAAAGTGTTCACACTGAGTATCCAGCTCTCCGTGAGACTGAACAAAAGATCTTGCTTTTCCTTACAGATCTCAGCAATGTTAATCGCTGGCCTGGCACAGTTCTGAGTTTCACAATGTGTCTTACAGCAGCAGCCAAGGGGCTTCCTGAAATATGGCTGGACCTGCTAGATACATTTCACCTCCATTTTGCCTTGTGTTGAGGCCAAGGAAAAACATGTGACATGACCAGAAGTCTTGATTTGGCTGCAATTCATGCTTTTGATCTCCTCTTTCCTGGCAGTTCCTCATTTTGCTTTGATAATCCAAGCCAAAGAAAGAGAGGTAAAATGCAAAAGCCCAGCACTGCTGTGGGCACCTTGCAGCATGCCTACATTGTCAGGAACAGGCAGATTCAAACTTGCTTTCCGTCTGCTACTTCCTCTACTCATGCTCTCAGCCAGAAAACTGTGAGTTAATCATGTATAAGAGCTATATATTAGGGCCTCTCTTCAGCTTAAATCTATGTTCTTTTGTTGTCCAGACTTCAGCTGTCAAAATGATCAAAGATCGATGCCTCTAAAACAAGTTTTCTCGCTTAGCAGTCAAGTATTCACCTCTATTTGCTTTCTGCAGAGCATGCAGCAAAAAAGAGGAGCTGTACTCAGATGACTACATGAGGTGCTCAGTTTAGTTCTCATGACCACACACTGCAGCTTATATGGTTGACCATTGATTGACTCAGGCCCTCCCTCCTCTGCCTGGTTTAGGGATGTAATGGCAGTACACATTTAGAGCTAATATTTAACACTACCCAAGAGCATTATGAGTGTCACTTACCTTTTCTCATAGTGTTTGAACAGTTTTCATGGTTGAAGGAACTGTGTTAAAAACTGTGAGTCTCTTGCTGTTCATGACTCACTATGCTCATGGCATTAATGACTGACGAAGTGAAGAGGTGGTGGGAGCCCTGAGGTGCAATGGAGGTGGGAATCCGTGGAGGTAGGAAACACACTGCCCATTCGAGCAACTTATGTATTCCTATCCCCTGAAGCTCTGATAATGAACAAGAACTGACTTTTTGGATCTTGCTGTTACTAGAATGCCCTGGAGCTAATTTTGATCGGTCTCATATTAAGCAGTTTCTGACTGATGAGAGCACCATCAAGACCAAAATAAAAACAAGCTGACAGCCCCGGGATGATGAGAGGAATATTTTAGACATGGATTGGAATCAGTTTGGATGACAACTTTTTGGAGGCTTATAAATAACAAAACAGTTAAAAAAAGAAAATTTATTTTAAATCATTTACAAATAAATGGAAAAGAGTAAGGGAAAATTTTCCTTCTTAAAAATATTGGTGCTGTGATAGACAGTGAACTCTCAGTGTTATTTTCCTAAATAATTTTATGAGATGGAAGCTATAGGGCTTTTTCCATTGTATATGATGGACCTTTTAGTCCTACTTCCAGGTCCATGTCTTGCCATGGTCTGAAAAGACCAACAAGGACAAGCAGCCCTTATTCAGCTAGGTGTAAGCAGGAAAAGTAAATGACTGTGGCCACCTTTCTAAACAGTGAAGTAGCAAGACACTGTAAGTCTGGATTTTCATGCTTTCCTTAATGTCTTAAAGCTATGCATAAACCTGAAAAATTAGGCTTTTAATATAAAGATATACACTGAGGATGTCTTTCAGTTGCATGCATGCTTGTACGCACACATGTATTTTCCAGCCATTATAATAAAAATATCAGATTCCAAAATGCAATCCTGTATCAAAGTATCCATCAATCAAAATGGTTTCTGACTAAGCTATTCTGTAGTATGAGAGAATGAAAAAACTTGGAAAGACCACTTATACAAAATTCATAAGGGATGAAAATAATCTCACAGGACTTACCATTTCATCAAGGGACCAAACTTCTAAAGGTTATTGGGAATCTGTTGGTCTTGCAAATCCAGCCCTTTTGGATGTGCTCAGCACTTCAGGCACTTAGGACCATCTCATCTCTCTTGGTTTAAGTTTTCCAAAACAGCAAGGAGACTTTGGTTTCTGATGTCAGGGCTAGATGCAGTCCTGACCCTGATGAGATGGGGGACAAGTAGACCCACATGGCTGCTCTCTTGTTAAGGGACCATAGACATTCACACACAAAGTATGGTTTGGGGTGGGAGAGCCAGAGATGGTTGGGACCCCTTTACCTCCTAATCCCTGCCTATGTGATAAACAGCAGAGTCCCAAGTTCCTTCCACATTCTGTCTGAAGCCTGAAGTGCCAAAGACTTCTAGCTAATTTTGAAATTTAGGTCATACTCAGAAACCTGGGGCTAGGTTAGTGTGAACTTGCTGGCAAGCCTTGCTCTGTGTCCCCCCTTTCCTCTGTTTCTTATTCCTTGCCTCTCTCTAGTTTCAGTGTCCTTTTTCAATTAGATTTCCAGGTTCAACATGCTGTCTGCAAAGCTTTGTGAACAAGGTGCTCTGTGCTCCCATCCTTGACTAGTTAAGCTTGACAAGGAAAAAATCCAAACATACAGGTGACCTATTTTTGTTTTTTGAATCCAAAAAAATCTCTGAGTAACTTGCCCAGAAAAGGAGCGACAGCCTCAAATCAATATCACAGATGTGAACCTGCTTGGGATCAAGAGATTGAAGATGAGGGAAAGGAGGGAGGCACAGTAGATGAGCTGTCCTTCTCCCAGCTGTGGCACTTACAAAGGGTGTTGCTCAATGCGCAGCATACAGATACAGTTTATGGCATCCCTCGTATGCACTTGCTGCAGGCTTGGAGCCTTTCCTTATAATGCAGGCGATAAGAGCAATTGAGAGCATGCTGCATTGTGGCCCAGGTCCTGTCAGCATGCCGATTTGACAGGAATACTCCAGGGCAATCTGTTCCTGTCACTGCTGTGAAAGTGACAGCGAGTGACGGGCCCTACTTGGTTTGTGCAGCGGGATGCAGTCAGAGCCTGACAAAAGCTTTCTGCTGATTTCAGTGAGCTTCAGAGCACACCCAGCTGATTCCCATGGGAGGGGGATGAGTTTTTCTCTCCAGACACAAATGAAGTGATGCTTCCATGGGGTACACAGCCCAGCCTATAAAGATCTTTTTATTGCTGGTAAAAAACCCATCTTGTCTTTACCCAAACTCACCGCAACCCCACATCCTTATAGAAAGGTGGCAGTTCTGTTACTTACACTGGGAGTAAGTGGTCCCGGTCCCACTGACACTGAACCTGTTGAGATGAAGTCTGTGAGTGACCACATTCTTCTGGGGCTGGAAGAGGATGATGTGCACCTTGGGTGCAAACAAGCAGCCCAGCACAACAAAGCCGCTCAGGCTCACAGAGATGCACATGGTGGTGGTTTGCACCTAGGAGAGAGTGGGTGCAAAGCACTGTGTTTCAGTACGGAAAGCTCTGAAATGCAGAATATTAGAAGCATTATCATACAACTGTAGGAACCAGAGTCCTGGGGGTTTGCACTGGTACAGGCTGGCTTGAACATCTGTCTCATCCTTATCTTCCACAATCCTAGGATCATATGAGTGAGGTACATGGTGCTGATGGTGCCCTGTGTCTCTGCATTTCAGGGGGTGCTTGACTGTGTGTGTTCTTCCTCAGTTTAGCAAAGGAAGGGTAGTTCTGCTCTCTTTCTCTCACCCTTCATGTCCTTGATTCCTAAATTGGTCAAGAAGTTCTCTGTAATGCCTGTCATGCAACAACTGGGCAAAGCTGGCTGGAGTGGAAACCTGCTTGCACATACCATAATTTACTTGGGTTATGTTAGATGCCTCATGCAAAGCATCTACTTGAAAACCAGTTTAGCTTCCAGCCTCAATCCTAATCAGCGAACTTGAACAATCCCTTGCAGGAACATAGGTGTGATATGGAGTAAATATAAGAGCTGGTGACATTTGTCAGACTGGGCCTGAAAGGAGCCCTGAGTTTGAGACATAAGGTTTTGGGCTCAGAAATTAATTGTTTGTAAGGCTGCAGGATTTTAGAGTATGCCTTGGGGCATTTGTTAGTGTCACTTTGCTAGCACTATCTTTCTTCCTTTTTGTTCAATGGTATAACCAGCTGCCAGTTTACTGCCTCATTTTCAGTTTATATTCTTTTCTTCCAAGCAGATTCCTTAATTAAGTTGTTGAACTAAACTGCTTTGAACTCTACTGCTTAATTTGAATGATAATACATCCATGGCTCATTTGTCCTTAGTTACACTCCTACAGTCCCTGGAGATTAGCCTTCTTCCATGGGAATGCTCCTCATAGCTCCTTGTCAGAAATAATTGGTGCAAAATAAAAAACAGAGTAGGGAATGGTCTTTGTTGCTTTATATATATACAGAGCACCAAATGCTTTGTCAGCAGTAAGTATAACATATGTGATCATATAATAATCACTCTTTACCCAAGGTAGATGCAGCAAGCACCATGAAAAGGTGCTCAGCTCTCACAGGGTGAGTGAAAATGGAAGACCGTACAGGGGCAGCATGAGAAAGGGACGCCTTAGTGTTTCCAGCTGCACTTCCTCCTTCACTTCTCTGCATTTGGCCCACAGGACTCTGCAGTCAGTTCTGGGTGGGTCTTGAACTGGTAAAACAGGACTGGGAGTTTTCTTATAAAAAAAAGAATAAATGAAGGTAGTAGTTTCAAGGTAAGTTCTCTTCACTAACAAAGCCCTCCTGCTCCCCAGCCTGCTCTGCTAGGGAGCAGCTCAGCTGTGCTGACAAAATTACGCACCCAATCAATGAAATGATTTGGGTTAAAAATAACCCCATCCCGCAGAGTTCCTTTTAACCCTGGTCAGTTCAGTGGTTTGGTGTGTAAGTCAGCCTCACAGACACTGCTGTGCTGGCAGAACGGAGGCGATCCTGCTAGACCAGGCAGGAAATACTGGCGGGGGGGTGAGCTCCTTCAGCCAGAATTACCTCTAAAGAAAATGCAGGGAGAAACTGTCTAAACAGTAGGAATTTCAGACACCTTATTTCATTATAAACAGTTTAACACCCAGACTTTTCCCTTCCTGTGTTATTGCTGCATTTCTTAACCTTTTGTCTAAGGTAATCATGTTGAAAATTCCCTTAAAAGTGCTAGATATTGAGGCTGCTGTGAATTTATGTTATGTGTACTTATTTAATCGTATCAGGTTTCATTGTATCTTTGACTCTGAAATCAATGTGGATCTCTGTATGAAAATCAATGGCATCAGAGAAATCTATCTTTCCCAGGAGCTCTCCTTTAAATTTTGGATAGTGCAGCTAACAGAGTCAGCCACCAAATGCAGCAATTTGCAGACCAGTTTCTGGCCTCTGCTTTAGAATCTTCTAGACCTTCTGGGAACATCTTCCGGAATCATTGGAGGACTCTTGGGAACACATCAAGGAATGACAGGGGTCCTTGATGCTGCTGGCAGAAGATTGTTGCAGGAGGCTGTGACTTCTAGCAACTTCCATCACCTTCTAAGGAGCTCTGTCAGCGGTCCTTGACCAGGTTGGAGCTTTTGTCTGAGCTGACTATTGGTAGGGTAAGCTTGGGCATTGTGGGTGCAGGTGCTGGGAAGAACCCTCTGTAGGTGCCGGGCAGCTAACAGGTTCAGCAGCATGCAGAAATGTGCACAGAAGAGGGCTAGAAACCTTGCTGAAGGCTGTGTTTGTGTGCAGAGCAAGGGGGATGCTACAGGGCATGGTCCCCTGTGCCCACAGGGGCAACTGTATGTCCTGGCATATCAAGATTGATATGACGCAATCAAAACCTGAATCCTGGCATATCAGGATTGACCCAGACTGAGGTCCCAAGGGAGGATGCAGCTCTGCAGCTTTGGGGCTGCAGGGATGCCTGAGGTCTCTCATGGGGGTGGGGGGAGTGGATTTTTCTACAGGAGATGTGGAGGATTTCTGTTGCCAAGTTAAGGAACTACAGGAGGACGTCAGCAGACTTTGCAGCATCAGACAATATGAGAAAAAGATGGGCTGGATCTTTTCTGACACTCTGCAAGTACAAGGGCCTGGCCCGTACTGGAGAAGAACTAGGCAGCCTATGTTTGTTGAGTTCAGAAATGGAGACTCCCACAATGATGAAGGCTGGAAGTCTGTGACTTGTGGCAGCAGGCAGATGGCTCCTGCTCTACTTACAGATGCAATTACAGCATAGGTCAGTACCCTGGTAGCAGGGCAAGGAGAGGGAGTTGTACTCTGTGTGAGAGAGCAGTGAGAGTCAATGGACCTCTGCCCAACGATGGGTCTTAAGCCAGATGATAGACAGGATTAGCGGGCAGACCAAAGTGGACAACGTTGTGGTGGGTGTCTGCTATAGACCACATAATCAGGAAGAAGTTGAAGAGGCTTTTTTCAGAGAACTTGAAGAAGTCACACATTTTCAGGCCCTGGTCTTCTTGGGGCAGTTCAACCACCCTGATATCTGCTGGAGGGACAACACAGCAGGGCAGAGGCAATGCACATGGAGGTTTTTGGAGCACACTGAGATCAACTTCCTAAAACAGGTGATTGAGGAACTGATGAAGGAAGACACTCCTCATAATCTCATACTTACAAACAAGCAAGAACTTGTCAGGAATGTGACAGGCAGGGAAAGCCTTGGCTACTGTAACCAGCAAATTGTGGAATTCAGGATCCTGAGAGGAGGAAGCAAGGCAAAAAGTAAGATTGACACCCTGCAGAACAGGTTGACCTGTTCCAGCATCTTCTTGGAAGAATACCATGGGATACGGCCCTGAAGAGAAGAGGGGTCCAGGGTGCCTGGCTGTTTTTCAAGAATTGCCTCATCCGAGCTTAAGAATGTCCTATCCCAATGGGCAGGAAATCAAGCAAACGTGGCAGGAGGCCTGCATGGATGAGCAATGACTGCCAATAGTCAGCATGCATTTACAGAGGGGAAATTATGTTTAGCCAACCTGTTAGACTTTTACAGTGAAATGACTGGCTTGGTGGATGATGAGAGAGTAGCTGATGTTATTTATTTTGTCTTTAGTAAGGCTTTTAAAACTGTTTCCTATAACATCCTCATTGACAAGCTGATGAAGTACAGGCTAGAGAAGTGGACAGTGAGGTAGACTGAAAACAGGCTGAACTGCTGGGCTCAAAGGATTGAGATCAGTGGCAAAAATCCAGCCAGAGGCCAGTCACTAGTTGTTCCAGGGGTTGATATTAGGACCAATGCAGCTTAACACCTTCATTAACAACCTGGATGCTGGGACTCAGTGAACCCTCAATAAGTTTGAAGATGATACAGAACTGGGAGGAGTCATTGATACACTAGATAGCTGTCATTCAGAGGTACCCTGACAAGCTGGAGAAATGGCATGACAGGAACCTCATGGAGTTCAACAAAGAGAAAAGCAGAATCCTGCACCTTGGGAGGAACAATGCCAGGCACCAGTACATGTTGGGGGCCACCCAGCTGGAAAGCAGCTTTGCAGAGAAGATCCTGAAGGTCCTGGAGGGACAACAAGTAGTTCATAAGCCAGCAATGTGCCCTTGCAGCAAAGAAGGTCAATGGCCTCCTGGGCTGCATTATGCAGAGCATTGACAGCAGGTCAAGGGCAGTGATTGTTCCCCCTCTGCTCAGCACTGGTGAGACACATGTGGTGCTATGCCCAGCTCTGGGCTCACCAGTACAAGAGAGACATGAACATACTGGAGAAAGTGCAGTAAAGGGCCATGGAGATGATTAAGGGACTGGAACAACTGTCAGATGAGGCGAGGCTGAGTGGGCTGGGACTGTTCAACCTGGAGAAGAGAAGGCTCAGGAGGATCTTATCAGTGTGTGTAAGTACCTCATGGGGGAGAAAAGAAAAAGGAACCAGACTTTTCCTGGTGGTGCCCAGTGACAGGACAAGCAACCATGGGCACAAACCAAAATACAGGAAATCCTGTTGAAACGTAAGAAAACTATGAAGATGGTCAAACACAGGTACAGGTTGTGGAGTCTCCATCCTTGGAGATATTCAAAACCTGATTGGACATAGCCCTGAGTGACCTGCTGTAGATGACCCTGGTTTGAGCAGGGGAGGTTGGACAAGACAATCCCCAGAGGTCCCTTCTAACTTTGATGATTATGTGAAGACATGTTGTGTGTGGAGAAATCCCACAGCTGCTGTCATGATTGAATCATCAAGAGCTCTACTGTAAACCATTCCCCCAGAATTCCTTTTTCTGTTAAAATTTATTTGACTCAGGGAGAAGAAAGTGGTTATGCCAATATAGGCAAGCTTAGTCTAACAGAAAAAAAGCATGTATGTATTGAATGCATAGCTATACCGTAAAACTTTTTCACAGCAGAAAAGGCCTTAACCAAATACCAGAGTTATTTGGTGGGTGAATCTGTAAGCCATACAGTAATATGCCATCCTAGCATATCTAACATGCTGTCTGGCAACTGTTATATAGTGTTCATACAGCGACATTTCTGCTTCAGTATTGGTAGGGATGTGTACTATGTTGAACTACTTTTTTTTTCGTTTCTTGAACTACTACAGTGAGGTCAATACCAAATCTCTGATAAATTTCCAGGAGCTCTCCTTTTTTTTTCAGAAGGGTGAGTCTTAAGTGATGTTTTTGCTTAATGATAAAATCTCAAGCCAGTCAACATTTTTTTTTTTTTTCATTGCTACTACTACGTTTCTAAAGCTGTTTATTGCTGATACCACCAGTATCGGTCTACATTAGGATGGCACAGGTTGATTCAGAGCCAACATGTAACACTGCATGAAAGTTAAATATGGGCTTTTCAAAGGAACCCCAGAAGTGCAGACATTTAGGACGGGATTTTCAAAAAGCTTCTGACATGTCATGAAAGTATCAAAAGAGGTGTTAAAAGTATTTTCTGTCTTTTTGGTAGGACTTGAGTTAGCTGATTTGGAAACTTGTATTTAAATTAAATGCCTATGGGTGGTTTTGAAAATCTTTTTCGAGAGATATGGCTGAGAAATGCTGCTAGAACAATCAAGTCATGCTCCTCTTGACCATTAGTGTCTGTGCTGCCCACTCATGTGACTGTCTGCACTGATATTACCCTCCTTCTATGTCTATCTTCCTGATTACTTTGGGTGTCCGGAGCTGTTCCCCAGTGCCTTCCTTAAACTTTTTCTTCATTAACTTCCATCCATTACTCGCCATTCTAACTTCTCCTGAGACTGAATAATCCCTTTCTCTCTTTTAGTTGCCTTGAAATTATTTATAGTCTGTGATCACATCTCCCTGGGTTTACTCCTGTCTAGACTAAATATATTTAGCTCTTTTACTGTCACTCTGCATGTCTTGCTGTGTCGTTTGTTATTTATTCTTGTTTTCTCGAGTTTTTCAGTACCTTTCCTAAACTGAGAAAAATAGGTCTAAATATACTGTTCCAGGGTGGTCACACCAGAAGTATGTAAATGATGTTATTAGCTCCACAGTTTTACATGCTATTTCATGTACATACTACTGGTTATAATACTACCCTAAGTTAGTCTGCTACCTTTCTTCTGGGCAGAAAGTTGAATTAATTCACTGCAAACTGCTGTAAAGGCCAACTCCAGCAGTCACTTCTCACATCATAATAACTGTGAGATTTCCAGTGGAGCAGATCTGAATCTTTTTCTGAGACAATTTCCTTCTGTCCAAAAATATGATTTTATTGAACTTGAAGCTTTGCAACACTATGTGACAATTTAAACAATTTAATGTTTTTTAAGCTTGTTGGTGAAGGCTGAACAATATTTTCTGCTCGATGAGGTATGTGTTTTATCCCCTAAAAGTGGAGAAAGAATAAAAAGTTCTATATTCAAGCATAACATTTGTTCTTTTTTTTTTTTTTTTTTTTTTTTTAAAACAACCCTGTTTCATAGAAAATTTCAAAATTCTTTCCTTATCTTTTTTATTTGGAAGAAAATACCATGTTTGAATGACAGATTCTTTTGCAGAAGGAGACTAGTTAGTTCAGTTTTTAATTTAAGGCCCACCATCATCAAATAACTCATTATGACTCATTCTAGCTCATATTCTACTAGGTTTTTCTGTTAGGACTATGACTTCACGTACTGATGTACCAGTATGAATACTTAATCCATATGCTATGTCTCTATCACAATCAGACTGGTAGTACTAATCCCTTCCACCTCTAGTTGTACATACTCAGTTTGAAATGAGACCATCTTTCGTGGAAATAAGCTAAAATTTGGTACTATGCTTAGGTGGACATTAACATTGAAATAGAGCTTGTTTGCAAGGGATCCAGAGCACAAAAGAAGTGAAAGAAGCTTTTAGTGAATGATGACAGGGTCCTTTAAAGTGATGCACATGATTTATGGAAACAGATATCCAAAGACTTACTCTGTAGTCACTGGATGTCACATAAAATATAGGGAGAAAGGCCAGCCAAATGATGCACGTTGTGTACATTGTGAAACCGATAAACTTGGCTTCGTTGAAGTTCTCTGGACATTTCCTTGTTTTGAAGGCATATACAGTGCATAAGACTACGAGGATTACATCATATGTTAAGGAGATTAACATACTGGAATCTTTGACATTGCATTTCAATATGACAGTCTCTCTCTTCTCAGGAAGAGTGTACCGCCTGGTGCCAGGGGCCTCCAAGATAAGCCACACAGACACCACCACAATCTGTACCAAAATGAGACTCAGGCAGATGAAGACCTGAGAGCTGGGGCTGATGAACTTAGGCCTTTGAGCACCATTCTTTACACCATCAAATATTCTGGCTATACAGTTTGTTTTTGTCAGAAGGGCAGAGTAGCAGACAGCAAAGGAACTTCCTAGCCCCAAACGACGCAGAGTGCAGATAGCTGGAGAAGGCTTGGCTA
The DNA here is from genome assembly GCA_031468815.1 of Morus bassanus. Classification (NCBI taxonomy): domain Eukaryota; kingdom Metazoa; phylum Chordata; class Aves; order Suliformes; family Sulidae; genus Morus; species Morus bassanus. The sequence continues at coordinate 76,704,490 of CM062571.1, read as the reverse complement.
TGAAGAAGAAAGTCATGCTGTAAGACAGGAAGACCCCAAAGAGCAATATGTAGCACAGTTCACGGCCAGAGGCTTTGACCAGGGGGGTATTGTTGTGCTTGATGAACACTGCAATGACCATAAAAGTACAAATAAAACCCAAACATGCAATGGTAACAGGACCTATTGCCCAAGCATCTTCCCACTTGATGTAGTCTTCTGGTAGGTCATAACAGCCAGTCAGGTCAGCTGTGGGCCATTTTCCAGGCCCACAGTCCGCACAGGTAAATTCATCAGCCAAGTACTCATAGGTTTCACAGGGAATACAAATCCAACAGCAGACATCTCCTGGTTGCATATTCTTCATCTCGTTAGGAGCACAGGGGTCACTGCACTGGGAGACGGGGACAGAGCTCTTGGACCAGTGGATAGAGTCTACCTCAAGTGACAAGGTTTCTGCCCAGTGACCAACCTTCACATAGGAGTATCTGCCTCCAGTGTATTGGAAATTGAACACATTGTATCGTCCTATTCCATCTCCATAGGCATCAAATTTGACCATACTGTCTGCGGCATTGGGAGGGTTGAATGGAGCTGTGAAAAAAAAAAAAAGAAATAAAGAATGTTATTATCAAAACAGCAGATGACTTTTTTCATCCTTTTGGCAAACACAGACACCTGACAGCTTATAGAAACCAATTCAAGTGCCAACAGGTAAGCTGAAAGGTCTGTATCTGTCTCATTTTTGAAATGTTTTTGCTTTGTTTGAGCTTGGAAGAAGAAAAGAACTCAGATACTAGAACTCTATTTCACTTTACTGCATGAGAAATACTTGTGAATATGGAGAGTTACTTAGATTACCAATGTCCTTACTTTTTTTGCCCTGAATACAAATGAATTCTCCCATTATTTCCCCCAGTATGCACAACTGCTACCTTTCACATTTTCTCTTGAAAGAAAGAGGTCTACTTCTAACTGAGACTTAGCATTATTTGGTGAAATTTGGATGTCATCAGGAAGTTTAAATGGTCAGATTAATAAACATCAGTTTTGAGGCCAACAGTCTGGAACGAGGTTGAATAGAGGATTCATTTTGAAGATGATGGAGAAATAACTATGAAGTCCTCAACAATTTCTTACTATGTCTTTTTCACTTCTTCCTGTGCTGCAGGAAGTTTTGAATCCCTTCTGTTTTGCTTGAATTTTACCAGTTTCTGATATTTCTTGTCTAGTCTGAGGTTCCCAGCATGTGCTGCTTTGGTCCTATATCTTGTTTGGGGAATAGATGAAAAAACCAAAACTGGATCCGTGACCTTCTGTGAAATCGATATTGTAACACTTCCAACTGGTGAGCTCTGGAGAGTTTTTGTTTTTTCCTTCAGCTGAGGCTCATGCAGGTAATGAAGAAATATTAAAAATGTAGGAGGAAATTGCATTTACCATGTGATTTATTGATGATTTGCTGTAGCATATAAGGTGAAGATTTTTGTAGGCAAGAAGCAAAAGAAGGTTTTTTTGCTATTGATGGCAATAAAGGTGATTTCATTCCCTAGTGTCTTTGGTTACAGAAGTGGTTCCACTGTCATTGCTGGAATAAATCTTTTTCCCTGCATCTGTGCCCATGCTGTGCAATGAGCAATATCATATAAGGATGTAATATTTTCCTCCACTTCAACGTCCAGATACTTTGGATTTCTTGCAGTAGATTTATTTAACTTCTATAAAGCACTGAGACCAAATTCTTTCACCTTTATTCCTGCAGAGCATTACCTTATTTTGCAGTACTCCCACTAAGGTCAGTAAAAGGGACAGTGATTTTTGGCACAGAAGCCCTGATTAGAGGGATGATGCATAACCTGCACCTCCCCACGTGCTGGACTTGGAGCGCATTTCTTTCCTGACTTTCTTCTTATCTTTGGGCAAGGTTGGAAGATAATTTACACCCAGCTATAGTCTCTTCTGGGTTTAAGCCAAAACTCTGCCTGTTCTCATCCCTGCCCTCTCCTGCATTTTACCACCTCACCTATGTCAATGACAGTGGTGGACAGCCTTAGTTTGCAGGATTACAGACTAGGTCTGAGTAACCCAGGAATGGATAAGAGGATTATTTTCTCTTTTTCTTCATTGTTGGCATCTGGTTGTACCGTTATCTAGCCCAGAAAGACCTCTGAGTGCACAAAAATTAAGGGCAGCATAATACTCCCCCAAATGGCCAGTCCTCCTGGAAATACCATGCTCTAAATTAAACAGGTAACTAAATTCAAAATATAGGTCAACAAGAAGAATATTAAGCAGCCTCCTTTCTCTCTTTCCTCCTCCTCATGCAGAGGCATGCAAACTCTCTCATACAGGCGCAGCATTAAAATGAAATCATAATGCAGCACTTAACAGCTCTTCAATAACATGTTGTCATTGCCAGTGTCTTATTTCATTATTCATAACACTTATATAGAATGTAGAAGCTGTTAATGCAGCAGCCCGGTTTTAAGGGACAATTTATTCACTTCAGTGTTATACAGACCAGCTCCTGAGGTGTGCTGAGAGCCTGTGACTTCTACTGGGACCAGTGGAGCCACAGGTAAGCAAGACAAACTGCAAACTTGTTGCATGGCTTATCTCCTGTTAAGTGCGTCACCTCAAGTGTACGAGTACCCCAGTGCAAGTTACATGAGGGGCAGAAATTTCAACACTTTTCAGGAAAGAGTTCCCCCTGTGTATCATGTTTAACAACTTCTTAGTTCTGATAGAATATTTACCATTTAAAGAGAGAAAAGCATTTGCCTTGGACTTTGCAGGTAGGTCCAGAAGGCAAAGCATGTAATCTTACATATAGCTAACTTGAAGCTCATAAGTATTGCCTTTCATGGGGCTGTTCCTACACTACAAACACAAAGAAAAGGTTTTTGTAGGACAATACGTTTTAAGTTAACCACAGCTTGTAACTTGAAACATTCATTTTTAGTGGCTGCTGATAGAGGAAAATAAATCACACTCCTTCAGATGGAGGGGATGAAATCATTTAACCAAACAATGATGTATTAAATTATAGTATGGTGAGCCAAAGCCTACAAATGAGCCCACTGGGTGGCAGCAATTAATATACCCACTAATTACATATAAAATCACTAAGGCATTTTAACTGATATTTATCAACATATTCTAGATCCCGTAGAACCACTTCCAAAAAGTCATGTTTTCAGAAAATATAATCTGATAATAATCACAGAAATAAGCTGTTCTTAAGCAAGAACATAATATCATATGAAAGCAGGACTTTATGTTCTAGCATAAAAACAATTTTTGCATATTGGCAAGTGATTTTCCCAGAGATGAAATACCAGGCCATGTCATAAGTCACCCTTTTCATAGTTAAACTTCAGTTTTGTGAATAAACCTACAACCTTTATAACAGGTATTTCTGGCAGGTGCTTTTCAGAGTTGTAGCCAAGCTGTTTTGGACTCATCCCTTGGGGGATGAGATACAAGACTCTTTGGTTCTACCCATGCTGTTAGCTAAGAGGCTATCTGAATGACAATACAAACTTTGTCTCCTCTGAGCAGTATCTTTGAATATTCTCCTCCCCTTGCACTTCATGAAATGAATTATCCTTATGCAAACCAGTTATCCAAGAGAAATTCTATAAAAGAAATTCAAGGAAAAAAGGATAATTAAAAGTGACTTAAACATAAGGCAGTGATGTTTTGTGCTCCAGCTTGCAGCAGTTCAACAATGAAGATGCAACAGCAGTGACATTTATGACAACAGGAGAAACACTCAGGTACACAGAGTGCAGAAGACAGAAACCTATGGAGCTATGGTGCAAGCAGCCTGCCTCTATCAGCTCACTGAAGAAATCCTATTGAAGGAGAAGGATGCCATTGTGTAAGTGGAGGACAAACTCCTTCAGCTTCAGATAAGAGAGGAAAGACTGTGTAGTTTTACTACTGGTTTTGTAGCAGATATAGATAAGAACATAAAATAACAACATAGCTTTTATAAAGTAAATTGTGTAATTTTGTTTTCATCTTCCTACAGTGGGACCATCTTTTCCAACAGTTACGTAACTTGCAAGTATGTGCTTATGTGCTGTCAGAAGCAGGTAGTTACTTTCATTTAGAAATCTTTATTATTTTTAGTGTCAGTGATGTACAGGTCTTGGTGACATGAAAGAATTCAGAAAGTAATTTCAGAAGGGGGGATTTATTTTCTTATTGACTAAAACCCTTATTTTAAGAGGTGGTATGGGAAATCTTTTTTGAAATGCTTCCGCTTCCTCATATTGGCTCAGCTGGTGAAAAACTCCAGGATCTTTTAACCAGAGGTGAGTAGATGAAGAAAACAAAGCTGTTTTAATCCTAGTTAGGCACAGGGATACTTTTAAGAGACAGGGCGGCCTAGGAAAAGATGAGCGTCATCTTAACTGGCTTGGAATTAGACTGAGTTTTGTTTGCCAGCAACATCTTTGGGCCAGGAAGGATATTTTGCATACAGAGTCTTGCATATGTCTGGCACAGAGCTGAGAGTATACATGTTGTCTTATAGAAAATATCATCTGCAACTCTTCCTGGTAGGAATGATGACAGGTATGCCTACATCTGAGAACATCCTTCATATCCAATAAAACACACATCTGTTCTTTGTTTGCAGAGTGTATTCTTTCAAAACAAGGTACAGGTTAGAGGCACAGCTCACTTGCTAGGAGGCAATTAATTAATAACAAGGCTTGATGAAACCTCTGCAGTTTTTCAGCTTGGCAGTTTGCAAAGCTGTGGGATTTCATGCAGTTCAGAAAGAAATGTGAAAAGGACTATTGTTGCACCAAAGACATCTTCTTCAACAGCTTGTTGGCCCCAAAGACTTTCAGCCAACAGACTATAAGGCGATCACGATTAAAAAGAAATGCAAATGTAAAGAGGGAACAGGCCGGAGGTGTAAAACCTCTTTAGTCTCACTAGATGGTGCTACAAAAACCCTGAACTTCTTATAAGACTGAAAAACAAGACATTTGTTTATGTAATGGAAAAATATAGTTTTTTTAATGCCCCCTACTCCTTCCTGTTAAATACCCTGGTCAATGCTTATTAAAGCACTGTAAGGAAGAGCCTTAATAATAACAACAGGATATGGTGTGTTTGTCCAATGGGCTCATCTGTATGTGTGATGCCTTATCTTGCAAAGTATCACAAAGGGCCCTGAGAATGCGTATATCTTTTAATTTTCTTTTATTTTTAGCTAGATATCATTTGTTGAGGTCAAAGTGACTTATTTCTGCTTGGCTGAACATTCAGACTGCGTAATGGAGACCTGATGCACCCACTCCTGTTTCTGTCTCAGCATAATGCAGCTGTTTTCACATCTGATTCCAGAAGGGACATTGAAATTTGGCAATTTAAAATGTAGTATAAGGAGTGCTCAGAGTGAAGTGTCACTAAATTGTACCTCTTGACAATTAATAAATAACAGATGGGCTTAAAAATATCAGTTTTCGAGAGACAAGCAGTCGTTTTTAACCTCTGCACCATTTCTGGATGGGTTTGTGTCATATGCAATATTGCTTCTTCTCATTCAAGAAATGAATGAGATTGATTAGTCTTCTACAAATATAATTTTCTTATCTATGTCTACAGATTTTCCATTCAGCTCTGTGGTTTCTGTCAGGTTAGAAACTCGCTTGTTGTAGGGAATTGTAACACATGCCATAGACCCCCAAAGCATTTGCTGTAGTCAGAGACAGAAGTGTTTCCCCAGGCCTATTTGCAAAGATCTATCACATGGATATCTGCATGTGAGTTAGTTATCCCAAGCTTCTGTCCTACAAAAGAGAATGGGTATTTCTAAGGTTGACCTTAGAGTAGGTATCTAGGACAGATCAGCTGAACTGCACCTGCTTTATTTCTGCTGGCCATAATGAGAAAGACAAGCTAAAATACATCTACAGTATATGTATCCTAAGTTAGGTGAGATAAATATCACCAATATTTGGAACAGAAAGGCTCACAGCTGGAGTGCCAAGTGATAGCAACTTGTACAAGCTCTCTGCAATGTACTTGCGAAGGGGTGTCTCTTGCAAGCTGTCTGCACAGGCTGCTGTGACTGCTGCGGAGGCTATCACAGAGAACAGTCCAGGAGAAAAGTAATGTGGACATTGGCAAAATAAACTAGGAAGGGTCCAAAAGATTAGAGGGATTAATTCAGCTTGTCATTTTCCTCAGCCTGGCTGAAAGCGGAAATCCCTAGCTACCTTTCCTGCAAAACGCTTGCCTCGGGCATAATGTTTTGCATTTTCAGGTGTGTGTTGTCCTCCTGCTTGTGAGGCCCCTGGGCACTTCTGTGGTCTTTGGGACTTGGGGAGAATGAACCAGATGCTAAAGTACAACCCTCCATCAAGGAAATTGTGAAATTGCTCTTATTTTTAAAGGAAATTTAAGGAATTAAAAAGGGGATTTCTGAGTACTTAAAGGATTTGGAGTTTGAAACATGGAAGCCAAAAAGCATGTAAATGTTTTACAGTCATTATATTTTTCCTTTAAAACTACAAAACATATCACCTGAAATGAAGAAAATTTCTTGAAGTTTTTTGGTTAAAGTTGCATTAGCCCAAACTTAAAATAAATCAAGCATTCGTGGAAAAGCATCCAAGGTGTTTTTGGTTTTTTAATAAGTATGCTAGGTTGATAAGTGATATGAATGATTTGTGAGTTTCAACATAGCAGTGCCTTTCGATTTGTACCATTCTTTTAATTTAAGATTATCCACTTTAGGAAATGGCTGGCAAAGTGCCAAAATGCATGTAAGGTAATTTATACTAGCAATCAACTTGCAATTACTAAAGAAATTAAACCATGACTTTAAACTGCCTAACTCCTCCCTCAGGCCACCTAGTTATTTTGTAAACAGAAGCACGGGGAAACCAATCCCATTATGAAGAATTATGATCACCGTTAGGGTGACAATGCAAAAGCTTGGGAGCTCGAACTATAAGTTATGGGCTGGCCTTTGGTATCTCTTGAAATGTTCTGGTCTGAGAAAAAAATAAGTTTGCTGGTGAGCTATCTGCCAGTTGCTGAACATTAACATTGCTTTCAGAGCTTGAGATTTTGATTGGGACTTTCTGCCAGTCCCGGGGTTATGAGTTCCCTGTATCCAATTTGGAATTCTGGGTGAGGGACTTTCTCATTTAACCTCAGCGCTGGGAACTGGTGCCATGCCTTACCCTTCTCTTCTAAATACATCAGGGGTGCAGCTGAAAGAAGTTGAAGCTGCATTTTAATTTTGCTAAAATTAACTTTTGGACTAAGTGAGGGACTCAGTTATGTCACAGGGGCACGAATCTTTCTGGCTTTGGAGACACCATTCCATGATGTGTTAATTCCACCCCCAGATTGCATACAGTAGCTGATGGCTAAGGAACTGTTGAATACCTAATAACATTTTTTTGTCCTTCTTTGTCATCCTGAAGGAAATATGAATAGATTCAGTTATTAAGATATTAAAGGAAGTTGGTTAAAACATTCTCTCCTCTGTGGGGACTTGAGGATTAGAGAGGTGTTTCCAGACAGTGCTCTGAATAATTTAGTTAGATAGTGTGCCCTTAGAGATCAGAACCAAATGAACCATGAAATAGACCCTCTGGCTGTACTTTCCTAATTGACTTGATATGAAGACACTCCCAGATCAGGTGGGTTGACATAGATTTAATTACTTATAATGCAATAATATTATTTAATAATAGTAACACTGTAGTTGTGATGGTCTAAGATTCAAGAAAGTTCAAGCCCGTAAGAAAGGCAGTATTTTTTGTTAGACTAGTCTATAGATAGAAGAAGTGCACAAGCTTTCAGGCACAAGGTCACTTCATTAGATCATCAGAAAAATTGCTCAATAAATTTGGTCTTCAATTATTTGGAAGGAACAGATCTGCCTGGAGTTCAGTATATCAGGTTTTTATTTCCTCCTCAAAACACAATTTCACTTTGCAAACAGCCTCATTACTATCCATTTGCAGAGTGATTGCTGAGAGCTTTTTCTTTGCTTCTTTAAAAGTATATAGTTTAGAAACACAAGGTCTGATCAAGATGCAAGACAAGATACAGCGAAGAGATGTTATACCAAAAGCTTCTCTGTTTTTTTCCAGATATGTGGGCAGTCTAATAAATGTATTGCCTCTACCTACAAATCTTATGAGTCTATGCTATTATTTTTGTTAAGAAACTACTGAAAACTCTCTGCAATCACCCTACAAATTGCTAATAATGAGATAATTTGCAAAATGAAATTGTATTTCCAGTATGAAAATAAAACCAGAAGTAGTGAATTCTAAGGAGAACATATTTTTGAAATAACTGAAACCCAAATTTATTGAACGTTTTGTGGAAAAAGAAAGAGTTATAGGATGCTTCAGAGCTGGAATAAAGAAACAATGCTATGATGAAACACACAGAGGAACCTTTATGCTCAGACATTATACAGCTCAGTTATAGTATTTGCCACATCTGACATAATGTTGGTAGAAGACAAAGAAGACTTGGAGTTCAGCTGGAAATGTAAATGTTTCGCACATCTTATGATGCAAGATTCTGGAGCAGATCAGTTTTCTCTGTGAATATAATACGTGCATGAAAAAAGTGGCCTATATTTCTTTAACCTAAACTTAATTAAAGTGTCTGTATTGGGAGTGTATATTCCCTTACAGAGCTCCTTTAAGAGTGGGGAGAAATAGACACCTCCAAAGGTTGCCTCTGGCTGAACCAAGTTGCCATCAGGAAGGTGGGTAGCTTCCTTCATCAATAGTTCTCCGGTTATTAGACTACAAAGTGAGTTGTGCCAAAGAAGATATGAAAGCTGGCTGGCTTGAATTTTGGCCACTGTTGGAGAAATCATCAAACTAATGCTTTCAGTAAGGCCCACCACACATGTTAAATGTGACTCATCTCCCTTTGTAAAGGTTTGAGTCTGGATTTTCTTTTTACTCATTGCCATATAATAATGCAATGGCTAGAAATGGACGTCTACTAAAATGGCAGATTAAGTCAGTATTCAGTAGAGTATATCTCATGGATGATCAAATGCTGAGTCGGCCAATCGAGAGGTGAAAGTGGGCTACTTGCATCCATGAATTCTGGTAAAAAGATAGTGAGAAAAAGGATAAGGTCTCCTGGCTTTTAAGGTTATTCATACATATCACACACCAGCTACAAAGGTAACACGTCACCTCTCCCAACATCATCAGTGTTCATTGGCATGCCTTATCCTACAACATGCAAGCTGCATGTCCTATTAATGCTTGCAAATTCTTCTGCTCTCAGGAAGAAAAGATAAAGCTGAGAGCACAGAATCATTTTTGCTAATGTTTTGCTCCACTGAATCAGTTCAGCAATAGCAACAGCAATCACTGGACCTCAGGGGAAAATGTAAAAAGAAAATGTTGATTTATTTGCCTGTTTAATGGTGGAAGCAGAGACACATTGATAGGCTTAGACTGATAAAGTGCTTCAGAGGTCTAGAAAGGACATTAACAGCACTACCTCAAACATTCATCTGACCTGAGATATTTTCTTCTCTAAAGATCCTTTAAAGATGGGCTTTTTATTCTTTCAGTTACTAGACCATTAAGTAGCCATTAGCTATTTATTCAAATAGATGTGCAAATGTAATAGAGGAAGTTTAACAAACTTTTTCCATGCATTTTGTCAGTTCCCAATAGCAGCTTCATTCAGTGTTTTGTTTGCCACTGTCTGGTGGAGGTCTGCCCTGGCACAGCAGACCATTCTCTGCTACCAAGCTGGCATCAAGGTCTTGGAGCAGTGACCAGCTGCTCCATCCATCAGGGTCATAGATAAATACTGTGAAAAAACTCTACTTTTGGAGAAACTATAGGTAAAAATTATTTATAGGGGCACACGATGTATAGCTATTTGTGTCAAAGGAATAGACTTGGAAGGGACATAGGAGCACAACCTTCTGCTGTTACAGACAACTATGTCGTTGCTGCTTGGACTAGAAGAGTCCAGCAACCCCACCACATACACTTCTGGATATGATCAAGCATTTTCTAGAGTTTTGTAGCAAATTTAAGACCTACTGTAAAAGATAAAGAGCCACAGAGAATGTGTTCAAAGTGTTCCCACAGAAAGAGAGGGGGACAATTCTGTAGCAGAAGCACAGGAAGATGCTTGAGGCACCAGAGCTACACACAGTCAGCTACCGATCACTAAAGAAATTCAGCCTTGGCAACAAGGAGGGATTGTTTTTAGGGGATAATCAATAGAAAGAAGAACATGTATACAGCATATGCTAAGCATCTTGTGTATGGTGAAAAGATAAAAGAGATAACAAGAAGCTACAAGGGCAGTAACGTCCTCTGCAAGAAAAGGAACAAAGGGAAAACTGCGAAAATAATCACTCTGGGACTGTCCCCTGGATGTGGATGCTGCAACTCATCAGTGCTGCAGCCTAAACACCAGGAGGTTCTCCCTCCTCTTCGGTAGAAAAAAATCGCTGCTTTTTGTTTTGCTGTTCACTTTTTGCCAATTCAAACTCAACAATCATACGTCAAGTATTATCTTTTATCCTATAATTGGGTTAAATAAATTTGAATTTTAAAGAACAGTAAGTGAGTGCTCTCATGAGTGTGTGTGCGTGCATGTGTGTGTGTTTTCTGATCCAAACTTCCCATATGATTGTGGTTGATACTGAGTCACGCAGTCAAAGTGGTGTCAGATGCAGCCATTACAAATCACAGTCCACCCTGAAAGTCCATACACCTTCAGTTACAGAGTTACACAGGATTTCTGTGACACATACATTTATGCGAGGGCATTGTTCAAGGCTGTGCTTCGCTCAGCTTTCTCACACTAATAGTTTCCCTGTTTACACTGACCATGGTGCAATTCCTTCCCTGGCTAAAAGTATGGTGTTTTCTTAGCTGAGCCTCCTATTTCAGCCACAGAAGTGGTAAATGTTTTGTACGTACAAAGGAATTGCTACATTAGCCTATTCTGTTGTCCATCAAATTGTCTGGAATCTGTGTGCAGCAGCAAATAGAAAAATGTACTGTATGAAACCTGTATTGAATTGCGGAGCAATTGCACATACACATTTATAAAGTGAGTATCTCTCAGCCTTCAGAAGTACTCTTGAATTTCTTCTGTAGGAAAAGTGCTAGATATGTATGTGCCATTAGTCTAGAAGAGATGAGATGATTCATATATTGGCAAGTAGAAAGATGGGCTTGTAGCAAGAAAAGCAAAACTGTAGGAGATGAAAAGTGGATGCAAGACTGAGGGGGCAGAGGCCTTCAGACTGTAAGGTACATTAACATCTGCTTTCTATTTACTGGGTGTTTGCAACCACCATTCACATCACCACTGCGTTTGGCTCTGTGCTGTTCTTCCTATGAACTAAGGAGACAGTGAGTTTTGGTGTGGAGACCCTACAAGCCAACTTAATGATCTTAATAATTATTTTGTGGTTTACATGCTTTAAGTTTAAGGACTTATATTTGGAGATACTGTCATTTCTGGCTTAGTGCTGAACCCCTTTGCATCCCAATAGTGAGCAGGTGAGTTGATGTTGATTTACTGCTCCATGGCTGGAGCAAGAGGTGAGAAAGCAAATCAAAGGATTGCTCCTGTGCCTGAGCCATGCTACAGCTAGGGTTCTGTGGACATTTTTGTTAGAAGTTTCTCTGCTTCTGATACCCCTGCGCATAAATATGTGTGTTGTTCCCCCTGCCTTGAAGTATCCTTGAGGTCCATCCAGTTTGCAGTTGACAGGAATTGTGTAGAAGGTCAGTTTGTTAAGAGTACTCATACGTAAAAGGAGTTTCTGCTCCATGAAAATGCAGAGCTGATTGCTTGAGAAGGTAGGTGTGACCCACTGGCCTGAGTAATTTTTTTAATAAAAATGCTCACTGGCACTTGCATGAATAAGAAAGGTAAATTTGTGGTAGGAAATCCTTTCAGTCATTCCTCTGAAACTTTTGCCCTAAGTACTTCTTTTGATTCATGACATCATTTATACAAAGAAAAGGCTGTGAATATTTGGGGGAAATGTGTGCTAGTGCAAAAATTTACACAAGGGATGTTTTCAGGTTGGGTTGAGTTCCTTTCTCCCTTTTAGATAGAGAAACATGACTGTATCACTGAGCTGCTTTTTTCTGCACCGGGAGTCGGAAATGGGCAAGACCAGTCTTGAAGGGAATAGTTCAGGCTTCACAGAAAGCTCATCTGGGCTGCAGTTTAACAAGTACAAGTACAGCAGTCAGCTTGTGACACGTTTGCCTGGAAATATGCTATGTGGAAGTGATGTAGGATTCAGACCAAGATCCATGTCTAAATTGCAGCACTGGTCTGGGCTGAATGTTAGTGTCACACTAATGCAGCTGTATTGGTTTGGTACCAGTTCCTGTTTAGTCAGTGTTAGCCTGGGAATATCTTTGCACTGTGCTCTACTGGGTGAAGCAAACATGTCTTCCAGGAATGTAGTGATATTAAGGTTATTTCAGGAGAAAAGATACTTTTCTACAGACCATGCTTTCAGTTCTGCCTTTCTAGAATAATTATTAGGTGCCAACAAAAATAGAGGTTTGGTAAAAATAACATAACATTTAGTTATCTTTGGGATTAGAAATCTGGGTTTGTAACTTTCTGTAGTTTTCTTCACCACCTTTTGACAAGACCAATTTTCTCAAGGACTCACTGGAAGTCCAGGACACACCTGGATTCTTCAAAAGAGTAATTTATTTTCCCAATGTGTCACACTGTCCCAGTGTGTCCCTATTCAATCTCCTTCTCATGTCCTTGTCTTCATCCTCATTAACACTGCTGTGGTCATGTTCTGAGCGCAGCTTCTGCCTTTTTCAGCCCCTAAAATAACACCTCAGCATGCAAGTAAGACTAACTGAGATTAGTTCTGGAAGTGCTAAAATGGTCTTCCATAGCAGGTAATAAAGAAGTATCTGGTCCTCCCATTGGCTTTTCAAAGCCAAAGTAGGTGCTAAACTGTAAGGGGTAGGAATCCTGAACCAAACTCCTTTCTCACATGATATATTGTCCTTCCAGGTCATGAGGAGAATGAAGCAGATCTTGACATCTTTTTACTTATGTGTGGATGTCTCACATGGCTAAAACTGCATGAAGAATAAGAATAGAATCCCATGGTATGTCCTGAGTTGTCCCCCTATTGTAAAGACCAGTGGGATTGGAAAAGTGAGTGTGCACGGCTGGGGGATGAAACGGTTGTGTGTCTCTTCCTGCTCCTCCGAGAACTTTGACTGTGCAGACCTGCAGTGTTTGGGATTCACATGACATTTGCCAGCAAAATAAAAGATGCAATAATAACTATTATAAAACAAGCAGCAGGCAAACACAGAAGTCTATGATTTAGAGAAATTAGGTTACCGAGCCTTCTGGTTCTCAAATATGTGATCTGAAAGAAAATCATTGCTCAGTTTTTCAGTCAAGTGTTTCTACATAAACACAGGGTGTCTAATCTCATCCTCATTTACACACCGGCACAGACGCTGCACAAGCCAGAGATTTATAAGATGCCTAAAGGCTACATTATTTATATGACAAAAGCAGCTGACTATAAGTTACATACAAGGCACAGACTATATAACTTTATGTTCAGTTTTTCATAGCTCAGCTGAAGTGGTGGGTTGTATAAATATTCAAGTAAAGGAAACTGAGATGGAGAGCTATTAGCTATTTTAGGGATGTCAAAGCACCTTCACCTAAATATACTAAGTTTGGGACCATTGCTGGCCTGTGGTTTCTGCAGACTTTCCAGGAATGGCAGCCAGCTGGGTAAAGGCCAAAGGCAACATACTTCCAGCATTTTCCTAAGGAATATGAAGAAAAGTTGTCACTGCTATGTGTCCTGGTAATTCTGCATTTCCCATGGTTTTGTATATGGGAGTGCAGTGCCCAGGTTGGGCAGAAGAGTGGTGACAGCAGGCAGTGGTGGCAGTGGTGGCAGCAGGCAGAAGTACTTTGCACCAGAATTAGATGGGAAGCAGTGGTCCAGCTTTGCCTCTGCTGCTGGAGCTTATCTCAAGAGGTAAGAACACAATTCAACCTCTGCCTCTGCTCACTCAGGCTAATTACTTTTAATTAGCACCAAATGAAAGCATGAAAAAGCAGCATTTTATGACGGTCTCCGGCAAGATAACAGACACCATTAACAGGTAGGTCACTGACCTGCTGTCATGGCAAAAGAAGTTTTAATGAAAATTTTATCTGGCAATTGTGCCCTAGAGATGACAATGTCTGTGTCCTGCTGCCAGACCAAGTATCCAGTTTACATGGTGCAGTGTGTGACACATAATGCATCCAGAGTGCAGATCAGATTGTTTGCCATTGTGGTCCAACACTAGAGGATGAAAAAGTTCCATAACATTTTAATTTCAGCCAGTTTACATCTATAAAGCCCTGAGCAACTTGGTCTGGTTGAGCAGCTGACCCTGCTTTCAGCAGGAGGTTGGTATAGAAACCTCCTAAGGGCCCTTGCAACCTGATTTATTCTTTAACTTTATGATTCTAAATATTATAAATCTGTATTATATGCAATTAAATATATATGTATGAAAATATGCATGTATATAAACAAAGTACATAAATGTATGAATATATACACATATTAAAGGATTCAGGAAGGGTTAAACAGAGATTTCTGCCCAGAAACCTCTTGGAGGGGTAAATTTGCCCAAAGGAAAGGAACTGCAGATCCCTGTCAGCAGCTAGGTCTGCAAAAAGGCAGCTGGAGGAAGGAAAATGTAGAGGGGTTCACCAGGAAAACCAACCTGTCAAAATCTCGCTACAGCTCTGTGTGTGTATATACCAATGTAACTCTAATATAGAGAGAAATAGGGGAAAATACTGTACAGGTTCAACTGTTCCTCTGCTCTGAAATATCAAGTCTCAAGTGTGTTTTCAGAGACTGTTCCTTAGCTGCTTTCAAGGTTTTAAATGCTATGACACATTTGCGGTCCCAGGAAAAAGGTAGTAATTTTTCCTATAAATCCTAGACATCTTTTTAATGTATATTTTTAATTAATATCTTGGGGAATTAACTCCACATTTTCCTTGGTTTTATTGGCCACAAATCCATAATGAATTACACTTTTAAAACTTTTATGATTAACAAGGTATTAGATGCCTTCTGCCCATGAAAGTTTTAGCTTCAGCTGAAAACAGTGTTCTGGTTTATTTTACAAATAAGCATCACAAGGAAGGCCAGGAGGACCTTACAGCTGACTGGGTGCTGGAGGCGAAAGGGATCTGATCTGATGAGCAGGAGCTCATCAGGTGAGATGATGGAGTAGCAGGGCCATCTGCTGCAGAACCTCAGATACGAGCTCTGGCTTTAGCCCACATATCTACTGACAGGTACTTCCTGCTGTAAACTTATACCCGGCCTTTGAAGTTTCTGCATCTGTAATCTGCTTGTGATAGCAGATGCATAATTTGTTGGCCTGTGCTCCATGCAAGCCTGGCAGGACACTTCCTGCCAGGAGCTTTGAAGTGGAGTTTTGACAGGAAATATTTATGGCTAAATCTCAGAGCAGGGACCATGCAATGCTGCTGTGCTCAGAAGTGAGGTGACATCTACCTGTTGCAGATGATGACTTTTAAGCTCTTTCCTACCTGGGTGGAACAATTATGATGGAAATGGTCCATGAAAGTATGTGCCCACCATGGAAGTCACCAGTGTTTAAGAGTAAATGGGAAGGCGAGTTTGTGTTTCCACTTCATATTATTTGAATGCTGACTGGGGCAGTCCCCATGGAGTCCCACCCATGGAGGAAGAAAAGAAAGAAAATAAACTGCACAGAAATTTAAGAATAAAAGTTTTGTCATATAGTCCAGTGGATGAAAGGGGACAAATCAGACCTGAGTAACAAGCCTTTTCTCTTTTTGAGTAGTCATTCTGGCTAGCCACAGGAGAGGATTTTGTCCAGTATAAGCTAGGTTTGGTGATATAGGCTTTGCTGTTGAAGAGCTGGATTTCTGAATGTAATAGAGGGAGGGACACGACAGTAGTTCTTGTAGCTGTGGGAGAAGAAAGGGGTAGGAAAATATACTGAGTACTATAAACATATGTGTTGCCTAAAAATTTTTATGATCTGTTTTCCAGAGTAACTACTTTAGCCAAATGCCTCCTACCACTTGCTGTGGAGATTCAGGAATCTGCAGAAGACAGGTGGACATGCATACACCCCTAAATCCAACCTCCCTCTGCCCATATGCTTCCATGCCAGACTCACAGTAGAGTTAGTCCTGCAATACCATCAGCCCTACTAAATGTGCAGTGGGAAAAGCTGGAGCCCAGTCCCACACCCTTGGGTGACAAGGCTGTCATCCTGAAAAAACAGCTCAACAACCCTGGGGCAGATGGAGCTAATACTGGTTCTTGAATGTCATTGCTGCCCATCCTCACCCCTGGCCAACCTGGAGCCCAATGCCCTGGAGGAGCAGCTACACCAGGTAGCAACATGTGGGGCACAGCTGTGCAGGACCCTGCCACTTTATTCCAAATGATGGACACCCCTTTCACACTGCCCATGTTAACTTTACTGTCCTGGAACATGTCAAATGTAAAGCTTGCAATAGCAGCTGTGGACAATGATAACACTGCTTTTCTGTGTCATTATGGTGGCTTAAAGGAGCTAAAACAGTTAGCAGAGCTGGTTGCTGCACCGGTCCTTCTATCCCTCAGAGGGAGGGAGGCTTCTGGATATATGGAGCTCTGCCTTGTGTTGGAGATCATTTCCAATTCACAGCCCTCCTGAGAGTCTCCTCCACACGCTGTCCTCCACCAAGCAGTGGCTGGGTGCTGGAGGAGTTGAATTTACTCTGTGCTCTCTCCCATGGAGCCCTTTACTTTTGTTCAGCACTTATTTTTTATTCTGGTAATACAAGCTAACCGTCTCTTGAACCAGCATCTCTTTATCAGCTGAAAAGCATCATGATTCAGAACATCAAGTGCTGCACTTGTGCCCCCAGGAAGGAATGCAGAGCATGGGAAGATCAAGAAGATGAACCAGCCTATATCTCTTTGAAAGACCAAACAAGCACTGAGATGGAGCGAGGGTGTTTATCTAGGGGCTGGGCTTTGCATTCTCAGATTCCTATAAGTGGGAATCAGGCATAGGTATCTCTCTTCTCCCTTACTGAAAAGATTCAGGATATCATGACATTTGTCATATACATCTTACTGACTTGCAAGAAAATTATGTGCTCGGTGTATCTCACAGACAATAAGGAATGAAATTTCACCCTGCCTTCGTGCCACACTGTGGTTCTATGGAGTTATTTCAATTTAGTGAAAAAGGAGAAATAAGTAGGACCCCAGAGATATTAATGAAATACCTGTCACACAGCATGTCCGCAGCAATGGCAGCATGAGAGTGCACTAATCCTGACCAGTCCTCTACTCCAAAGTTGTTGTTAGCTGGTCCCTCAGTATTTCCTTACAGATCCCGTTATTGCTGTTCCTGAGAGTCTCACTTCAGGCTTTCAGCTAAACAGCAAGTGAAAACCTCAGTTGCTCTATGCTCCATCTGTAGTCAATAGCAAGAGATGTAAGGGCAAATTGTATCTCATGTGGGCTACCTCATGTGGGCTGAACTGCAGTCTGTAAGTGCTGATCCCCACCACTAGCTGTAATCAGAGACTAACTAATTCAAGAGCGTAGGGTAAATGTCTAAAATTGCACAGTCCCACACCAGTCATATAAATGCACCCTATCATTTACTCAGACTGGTGTGTTTGAAATGCACCATTACCTGTTCCTGGAAGCTGGGAGAATACATTCAGGGCCATTTGTTGGGTTTCTTTCATGGCAAGCTGCAGGTTTATACAGGCAGGGCTCATTTATCTGTACCTCTGCCTTTCAGCAGAGGAGGCGTTGCTTGAACAGCTTTTGTGTGTGTGCAAACATGGTCATCGCTCTTGTTCTGTTTCTTGCCTGATTCCTTTTGGTGGGTGTGGATCACTACCTAGGATAAAGAAGTAAGAAAATTCCCAATTTGACTTGGTTGCAGTGTACCTGATGGGCTGGGAGCTTCCATGCCGTCCTCTCTCTGCACTGGGGATATGTTCTCAGATTTGGAGCTGGAAATATGAGAGCATCACTGATCAAATGTGCGATGCTGCACAGTCCTGAAATTGTGTTAATACCACACCCAGAGGCTTTCTTCAACCAGAAAAGAGCAAAGGTGAATTCTTGGTCCCATGGAAATCAATGGCAAGACTTGTATGTATTAAAATTTCACACCCTTCTGAAAGGAAGAAGGCATAGGAGATTTCATGATCCTCTCACTACATAAAAATGACTCATCTGCTTTCAAAAAGCACTGACATTAAAACATGGATTCACATTATAATGGAAGAACTGATAACAAAAAAACAGGAGATGAGCAAATCATGCTGTAGGCTAGAAACAATATATACAGAAAAAAGCCATTGGATAAGAAATCACAGGGTTTTTAATGTTTTAAATTGGAAATGAAAATTAGCTGAAAATAAAGCTCTTCAGAGTTTCAAAGATTTCCATGTTGATTTTAAAACAAATTAATCTGATGGCAAAAAGAGTCTTCTGTTTTCAAAATTGCAAAATGACAGGTTTTGAATTTTATTTTTTTAGCTTGAACAGCTTCAACTTCCAATTCATAAAACCTATGAAAGATATTTCAGTCAAAATGAAAATTATTTTTTCTGACTCTTTCTAAATGAAAATTTTCCTGGGGTTTTGGTCAAAGAAAATCATGGCTATTTTGACTTTATGTATAAATACTGAGTAGAAAAATGTTTGGGTGTTTAAAAAAATCTCTGCATGATAGAAAAATTATTAGGAATCATGGACTGGAACCAATATCGTTTAGTGAGGGGGATATCCCACACCATATGACGTCATGCTTAGCATATAAAGCTGGGGGAAGAAGAAAGAAGTGGAGGACATTTGGGGTTATGGTGTTTGTCTTCCCAAGTAACCACTACATGTGATGGAGCCCTGCTTTCCTGGAGATGGCTTAAAACCTGCCTGCCAATGGGAAGTAGCAAATTAATTCCTTCTTTTGCTTTGCTTGCACACATGACTTTTGCTTTACCTATTAAACTGTCTTTATCTCAACCCATGAGTTTTTTCACTTTTACTCTTCTGATTCTCTCCCCCATCCCACTGGGGTGGGGGGAGTGAGTGAGTGGCTGCATGGTGCTTAGTTGCTCACTGGGGCTAAACCACGACAGCATTTAAGCCCATAAAAATACCTGGAGTGTCAGAAAGAGGTGCAAAATAATTCAAGTTTAAATTATTGAACTCCCTACTCATTTGGGTAGGCTGTTTCTGTCCTAAAGCGTCTCCCTGGCAGGGGCAGAAGCATATTGCACGCCCCTGCCATCCCATGTGATCAGTCCGACAGGACCCAGCTTCTAGGAAGTGCTGTGCTCCTAAAACCTTTTGATTTCAACAATTTCAAGACATTCAGGTATCTTTAAGGATAAGTGTAGGCAAACAAGAAAATAGTTTCTGTGTATTAAGTACTGTGTGGAGGGAGAGGAGAAATGATGGTTCTTACTTTCCATAGGTTTAAAGCCTAAACAGTTGATTCATTCTGTCTTGTGCTGTTGCCTGTAATACATGAAATTAGTAAATAAATCAAATGCAATTGCAGCATGACATATGATAGATATACATTGCCTGTGCATCTGCATATGTTATGGTATGTGACTATCCCTACTGATGCAGCAGTCTTTGGGAGGAGACCAAATGGCATGATGCGCACAAGCATCATGTTGCTCAGGCCAGGCATGTTGCTTCAGCTGCATTGCATGCAACACTCAGATGAAGGTTTTGAAGCATCTCAACTTGCAGCTGTTCTTGCCAAGAGCATTATTTTTTCTTTATGACCGAATCTATATTACCAGAGCATGCCCAAGCTGCTGGGTCCTCCCAAATCGCCTCCTGGGAGATGAATTAAGGTGTAGGACATGACCAGTCCCACCTGCCCCTCCTTGATTGCCATGGTAAAGAAATCCAGGCACATGGGCTGCAGGAAACCCTAATGTGCTCTAAACAAGTCAGCTAGCAGGATACTGGGAGAGCAGGGGTCCTACGGAGCTCTTCAGCACGTGCTGAGAGGTATGTCAACATGCACCCAAGAAAGTGGGGTACTTAGTTTACACCAGCTATACCCCACTGGGAGTGAGAGAAGATCTAGGGATGTAGTCAGTAGTATCTAGAGATGGTCTGAATCAAATGCTGAGAAGACCTCTGAAGGAGGGAAAAGTTCAAGCTCCAATCTGAGTTTCACATAGTTTCCAGTGTTACTAATGTTGTACCATTATTGAGGGTCTTTTGGGACTGAGCATGTTGTATCATACACGTATTTATTCTTCAATTCCTCTTGAAGCTATTTCTCATACAAAGCACAGCATGGTGTTTCCTTACTATCAAATCACTCAGCTGAGAATATCAGTTTAATAATACATAGAAATGCAAGCTCAACCTAGATTCTTCAGAAGAAATTTAGATGTAACAACAAAAAGACATGATGCTCTCTCTACACTTTACTTTATTCCCCTGTAGATCTAGTTAGCCTTGCTATGGTATAATATTAATAACAAACCTAAGCTCAGCCATATGTGATGGCAAAACCAGAGATGTCATGTACTGCACAGCCAGTCCCCATGAAGTTTGTTTATATCATTGCCAGACTATCCACTCTGTCTCCACAAGCCTCCTGCACATATTTAATCTAGCTTTTTATACTTTGACATCAAGCCTAAAGATCTATAGCATAGGTAATGACACTATCCCCATACTTAATTATGTTATACTGATCTGGTTCTATGGCAGGAATTATTGCTTTACTGTTGCAAGGACATTAGCCATTGACCAGGGTCCAGCTATTATGTAAATTCATAAAAAAATGAGAAAGAGAAGGCCAAGTCTTGGCGTAGGCATAGTAGGTGATTGCCTAGTGTAGCTGGTGGTGAGATGACCATTGGCCTCCAGACATGACCCACTGAAGCCAAACTGGCTGTGAATGAAATGGAAGTTGGTGTGTGGAAATAGGTAACATTTCTAAGAGCAGTTGTTGCCACTTCCACCTCTTCCTTCTGCTGGAAACAGTAGGAACATCAAGCTCATTTTTTTTAGGATTCTCACCACGCTCCCTGTCCTTCTTCTTTCTCCCTTCCTGTGACAGGAGTGGCGTTGCCTGGGTACCACCCTGGTCTGAACTTTGATAATAGGTGTTACTTGAAATTTGTCTGGCTCTTACTGTGACCAATGAACATTTCATTAATTACAGTGACATTCTGTATGTACCAAAAAATGAGTTATTACCTGTAAAGTTTACTTTCAGGAGATAATCTTTGTACAGCTTCCTGCCATCCAGATGCTTCATGGCATCACAAAGTTTGGTGGTGTTTGGACACAGAGTCCGCTGCATTTTATGCAAGGCATGAGCCATTGCATACACAGCATTCACAACAAACATGATCTTGGATTCTTGCTCATAGTTGGAACTGTTGATGGTGAAGTGCTTGTCACAAGCCTTTTTATGTGGTTTTCGGTTCTGGAGATTGCACTGGAATTTTTGCTCCCAGAAGTCCTTGAACCAGGGGTTGCGTCTGTTATTGTAAGGGCTGAGGCTTTGGAAATACCTGTCAAACTCTTTAACTGGATGGGAAGCAAGTTCCAAGGTTATTGCCCCAGAGGCTATATGCTCGTTGCCCTTGACAATACTCTCTTGTGCTCCCCATCCATCGCTGGCAATCCAGGTAAAAGAAACATTGAAGCGGTTGGCAGCTGCAATGAGCTCCCGAGAGTCATCGCCTCGCATGAAGAGTACCACCACTTTGGCGTTCGGTTTCTGGAGCAGCTCTCTGATCACTCCATCATAGGACTTCCTGATGTTGGACCGGCCCACTTTCTCAGAGGTGGCGATGCAGATGTTGCGGAGGCGAGCTTCCTGCTCAAAGGCTTCGATCCCTGTCTCCCCATAGTCTCCTTCTGAAGCAACCGTTGACACATAAGTCCAGTTGAAGTACCGTAAGATTTCAGCCATGGCTTTCGCTTGGTAGAAGTCAGGGGGCACTGTCCGCGCAAAGTAGTCGTAGCGTGATTTGTCGCTCAGCTTGGCACTGGTAGAGGCATAGCTTATCTGGGGGATCTGGAAGAGTCTGAGCAAATTTGCCACCTAGAGAGAAGGGGGAGGACACAGATTTTTAAAGGGCGGTATTTATAAAAGTGAACAGAAAAATCTAGGGAAAGGCATAAGCTGTTTTTTAATAAGAGGTGTTCTGACAATCACAGATTAAGGGTGTTGATAAAGGATGTTGATAACATACTCTGGTGAGAGCAGTGCACTGTGCATATGCAGAATAGCTGTTCTGCTGCCCAGTTAGTTCCCAGGGTCCTACCAGGACTGTAATGGACCTTTTATTTCTGTCAAACTGAGTCTGTTTAAACCAACTGAGAATTTGACATAAATGGGCGATATACTTCAGTCTCAGCCTGTGCTCCTTACTAAAGTCTGGGGATTTGCATGCCTTTGGAGTTTATAGTGTGATTCATCTTCTTCAAGACTCATTGTGTTTGATAACCAAATGCACTAAGAAGACATGAATTTTTCTTTTATGCAAATATCATAGATATACATGTACAGACCTTTCACAGAGCTTTCTGACCCCACTTTTTCAAGCTCTGAGTCCCTACCTCTCCTACTTTTTACTCTTTTAAACTCTTTTCTGAGCTGTTCTGACTGCAGTCCTCCTGAGATATCATATTTGTTGCATGTTAGTACTCCTCAAGTGCTATACAATGTCATGTTGACCTACAGCTTTTCATAAATAATAAAAACTTTTAATAATCTCTAATTGCCCTTCTTGTGCGATTTATGTTGTCCAAAGTCCTGTTTTTTGTGGGTTTTTTTTTCATATGTTGCTATGTCCCTTGCTTAAATATTCCCAAACCTACTCTCTTATTCTCATAGAAGTGTAGCTCCTGATAATATCTGGAAATAAATGAAGAAAGGTTATGACATTTTTTTTTCCTTGTAATTGCTTCTTAAATGACAAAGGGAAGACTTTGGAGTTCTGCTCTTGGTGCATGGAAGTTGTGTCCAGTAAATTAAATTTAAAGCTGATCTTGGAGTACAGCCTGACAAAACCAGCTGAAAAGCAATAACGTACTTGAGATTCCTGAGGGAAACTTATTAAAAATTGCCCAATCAATTAATTTTTCACATTTTCCCAAGTATTTCTCTGACCACAGACTATGTCTGTGAGAATTCAAAGGCAAAGGACTGTTTTCATAAAAATGCTGTGGAACAAGGCAAATGTTAGAGGCTCGGTCATCAGTAACAAAATAGACAGTCTGGCAAAAATACCCAAAAGAATTTTATTACTTTTCGGCTACCCATATCTCTTGGGATTTTGTACATTTAGGTTCTGCCTTTTCTTTAATACAGACACTGGACTGGTGTCTTGCTATGGTTCGTCTCCCACTGTAAACTGGTGTAATGTCTTGTCTGGGCCAGACACTGCTGCACATACATGCACAGTGCCTTTCACAGCCCTCTCAGCTATCTGAAACAGGGAACTTAAGGAAACCCTTGTCCTCCTGCCCTTCTGCAGCTCCAGGAAAGAGGAGGCAGGATGCCCTGGCATCTCAGGTCTCTGGGTGCCTCTATCTAGGGAGCTGAAGCATGTCTTCATAAAATAAACCATTCACGGTGGTTTATTTTTTTTTAAACCAAAGTAAAGCCTCTTCTACACTGCTTGGAAGGAGCATCCTGACAAGGAGCTTTGGCTAATGCCCTGTGGTTCTGCCTATGGGTATAGGCCGGAAAGTGGTGTGGCTGAACAAATTACTGTCCCTCAGGAAACAGCTGATGCATCCTTAGCTACCCTGCTAGGTGGTAACATGCATTAAACTGCCTTATACTGGAAATGTGGCAATTAATTTCCATTGTGGTCGTTCAAACAAACAGCTTTAAAACAACAGGGTGGGCTGAGAGGCTTGTTTTGTCACTGAGGTGCAATGGATGCTCTGAGCATTGTTAAGCCTCTGTGGCTTTGTAACTTTTGATTACATGCCCACATATCCACATGGTTTGGTTCACATGTCCTCTCTCAAAAAGAGCACTTTGATTTGGTAATAAGAATGTCCTCGGTGTAGCTATTCTG
The DNA here is from genome assembly GCA_031468815.1 of Morus bassanus. NCBI lineage: Eukaryota > Metazoa > Chordata > Aves > Suliformes > Sulidae > Morus > Morus bassanus. The sequence goes on along the minus strand of CM062571.1, from coordinate 76,680,313 downwards.
GAACATTTCTTGCAGAACCGTGTGGGCTTGAATTGCTATTCTTGTCTCAGTTTATTCTAGCAGGAATTATTTTATTTGAGCTAAACCATAATAAGGATATGCACACATATCGTTCTGCATTTTCCCCCCCAAAATGACTAAAAAAAAGTCCATTTCCTAGCTAAAGCAGTGCTATTCTATGTGTAGTCAAGCCTTCATCTCAGAGAAAGATGCTCTGAACAAATATAGCAGCTTTTTTATTAGTTTTTTTTTTTTCCTTTTAGTCTAAGCAGCAAAAGTATCCATATGGAGGGAAACAGAACTACACCCCCATTTTACAAGGGGGCCCTGAGCCTTGGAGGTCACTATACTGCTAGGGTCCCTGCAAACTGCCTGCAATTTCACTTCCTGTGCCGTGGGGAGAAGAAAGCTTTCCTGTGGCAATGCTGTTTCCTGTAATGATCCTCACTGCAATAGGGTCTACATGGTAGGTTTTTCAGAGATCAAAAATAACAAAAAAAAAAAAAAAAAAAAAAAAAAGGTCTGATTAATCATAAAGGATAGTGACCCAATTGTCCCTGAGAGCTGTGACTGATCATGTAGCTCAGTGAAGTTGTGTTGTTATTAATTCAGATCAGGACACGCTTCTGGAAATTCTGAAGTTGGGGATTTTCTGGAATATTGTAACACCTTGATTTTAGGGACTAATTTTTCAAAAGAGCTCAGGACTCAGGCACTTAGCTGATGCAGCCAGTTTCAGGACGGTCCCTTTTTCCAGCCATTTCCATGATGATCTGAACATCTTATTCTGAAAAACGGATCCTGATTAAACAAGCAATAAGATAAGGGCACAGGTGACAGGTCCTGGAGAAGAGCTGATATCTAAGGTTATGCCTGCTGTACAGTGTCTCAGTGTAGTAGAGGTCAGTGCAATGTGAACCAGAGTTATGTGCACTGAGATTGAACCACCTGAGGCATACCTACACCATAGCTCCATGCTGCCTTGGGATGTGTGCTACAGCTTCAAAATTGCAGTGTAGATCCAGCTTTTGCTAAGTTAAATAATCTATTCTGGCAAAGCTCCAGGCAGCAATTTAATCGAGCCATGGTGCATGCAATTAGAGCCTGAAATCCGTATGTTGGCACTTAAGTAGCAGTAGTAGCCTGGTTTTTTTTGCTGTCAAAACCAGTGGGTTTTGCAGATGCTTAATACCTTTGAAAATAAAGCTGTATGTTCTGTATCTGCAACCTAAAACAACTGCTTTGCACAGCTTGTTGTGAACAAAGCCTGTCAATATAGTCAACTTCTAGTGTGACGGGAAACCTTTATCTGCCCTCACACAGATGAGTTTATTAGTGCAGCCACTGCCCTGTGCTGAAGTGTCCACTTCCCAAGCAAACCGGGCTCTCACCCAGCTTTTAGGACTGCAAATGATTCATAAGGAGCTGCCCGATGTGAGCATGGCAGAAAGTCCAGTGTGAGCCATGTACCTCCATAGGGTCAGACTGCACCAGAAATTCTACAAATGGAGTAGACAGGGCAGTGCCAGAGGAGACTGATGTCCACCTCACGATATTGGAGCCACATCTGTCACTTCTACTTCTCTGTGCATCAGGGACAGTACAAATACATGTGAGAAATTGCTAGTCTAGTTTATAACACTGAAAATGGCTTCATAATAGCCACCTGCAAGGAGCTGTGAATTAGGTACAGCTATCAAACATGTGAATCTGGTTTCTGAGTATATAGATATAAGGAAGAAGTTTTTTTTAAATGAGGGTGGTGAATCACTGGAACATGTTGCCCAGGGAGGTGGTAGATGCCTCATCCCTGGAAACATTCAGGGTCAGGCTGGACGGGGCTCTGAGCAACCTGATCGAGTTGGGGATGTCCCTGCTTATTGCCGGGGGGTTGGACTAGATGATCTTTAAAGGTCCCTTCCAACCCAAACGATTCTATGGTTCTATGATTCTATATTTCTGGCCATTCAAGAATCCTGATGATAGATAGGGTTAGGTAGGTAACACATATATGTCTCAGAAACCCATATATAGATTTATTGAAACCATCAAACATTTTGCCTGTAGGACCCTCTGCTGCAAGTAGGATTTATACCAAAGGTTTTGGTTAAAATTTCCCTTCTCCTGGACAGCCCAGATGTTGTTACATGGGTTGTTTGGGTGTGTACAGGGTGGGGGAGCACAGGAAACACTCTGGAAAAAGAAAAATCTCAAAAGTGTTAGAAGAGATAAGGTTTCTTCAACACAATACACAAGTGCATGTCACACATTTGTTGGACAGAGGAGGCCCCTTGTTAGATGACAGTGCTCTCTGCACTTCTAAAATTTTACCATGCGAGAATCTTATGGCACTTAACACGGCTTAATGAATCTAATTTCACAGAGCTCCTTTGAGACAGGCAAGAGCTCCTGTGGCTGTTTTGAGCAGACAGTAAATTAGGCTGCTGAACAGAATGGGATTGAGGTAAAGGAGGTTTGCCTCTGCTGAGAAACTGGAGAAATCCCTCTCTCTGAACTGCAATCTGTCCTAATGAGAATTCAGCTGCTGCCTTTGGTCACCTGGAAAAGTCTTTCTATTCATGAGGATAAGTTTCTTGTCCAGATTCCCTCAGTGAGACCATGGCAAAGCCATGTCCCAACGATTTTCTAATGTCTAGATCATTGCTATAGCACAGGAGCTGAGCTTTGACTTTGAAGAAATGTGTGCTGCTGCTAATGTACGCTGTATCTAGTTCCTAAATGACGGTAATCTACAGTGTGTGCTTGTTGTTATTATTTGGGCATCTGCAGGTCAAACTGCAGATAAAACATTTGCTCCAATTTCTTTTTAATTGCTTTTTTGACTTTTTCTTTTTTCTTAAATCTAAAAATATTGTAACCAAATTTTGGCAGAAAATGTCATTTTAGAAAGTCAGAAAAGAAACATTGGTTCTTAATGGACTGCAGTGTGGGTGTGTGATTAAGTGGTGGACATAAATCTAATGTGAAGAATAAATGAGGTACCTGTCTCTAGTCAGCTACCTACACTGGCCTGTACACCCTCCCAGTGCTCCCAGCACCTGGCTTGTACATTTCATGTCAAGTTAGAACCTCCCTTCTTTCAATTTATCATTATTTGCTTCCATCCTCTTGTCATGTATCTCAGTAAAGACACTTGCTTTGTCTTCTTGAGAACCAACCCGTACATAGTAAAAAGCTGATGTTAGGTTGCCACCAAACTTTCTCTTCTTCAGGCTGAGCACACCCAGTTCTGTCCATCTGTATGTTCTCCAGACTCTCCTCCCCTCAATCATCTCTGTATTTATTAAATTTTTCTTTTATTAGGGGACCCAAAGCTGTACATAGCATTCCAGATGTGGTCCAATAAGAATAGAGTAAATAGAAATAAATAGAAAAAATTGAAATAATAATTTCCATCTATCTACTGGCTATGTTTCTGTAGATACTGTCCAGCATGCTGTGAGCCTACAGTGCTGCCAGATTGCATTGGTGGCAATGAATATGAACAATACCGAAGAGATAGGCTCCACCATCATTTTCCCTCTCCTCTTGGGATTCAGTAGGCTCCAAGGCATGGCTCTCACCTTGGGGACAGTGTGACCCAGTGTGACTCAGTTTGGGCATTTCTGACATACTGACATGGTTTGGGAGTGTTTGAGAGGGAGAGATCTTGGTGATGCAAATACAGCTGCTCAGCCTAAATGCAAGAATAAACTTCACTCCAAACTCTGATTTGTTTTCAAAGGGAAATTAGGAGCTTAAGTTCCTCACTGGCTCCAGACTTGAAATACCTCTATTGGCCTGAAATGTCCACCCTCCATAGCCCATTTTAAAACTGTGGGTGTTATGTCTGGGGTATTATAATAAGCATTATGGAAGACAGTCTTTATACAGGGGCTACGTCACCACCTGCAACAGAAATTACCCATTTGCATTCAGCTGGGCTTCAAGGTCTGACCCCAGGAATGCATCAGCAATGCTGATATCCCAGTCCTTTTAATCGTTAAAGGTCAGTTGCAAGGAACTAAGCCAGAAGTAGTGAAGTTATTTAGGAATCCCAACCTGGCTTGTACTCCTGTGTAAACTTCTGACACATTGCAGGACTGAAGCAGTGGTTCCCATCAGCTTTCTCTCTCTTTGGTAGTTAAGAGGTTTGTTTACTAGTTAGTGAGTGTTGTTCCTTAATAAAATTCCTTCCAAAAGGTAACTCAGGAAAAAACAATTAATTACCAAACAAATAAAAATGTCTGGCACTTTTTGTTAGCAGGGGCAAGAGAGAAGACAACAGTGTTTTCAGCCTTGCTCTTCTGAAAATTTTGGCAATGAAGCTGGAAAAATATAGCTAAATATTTGCAGCAGACTCAATAGCTGTCACATCCAGAGAAGCAGTGTCTGAACAGTGAAATAACTGCATCTGTGAAATGAACATCAGAAATAGGGGATACTGTCAGAATAATATCTAGGATTTCTGTGGAGGACCCAGGAATTTCTTTTTAGATGTCTGTCCTATGTAATAAAAAATAAACCAAGAAGGACATGCAGAGAAATGTTGTACTCGGAAAGAAGAATTGTTTGGAAATCTCTTTTTCTTTTTTCCTGCAGGGGATAGCACAGTGAGCTGTCACATATGCACTCTGCCTCCATACAGCATTAACTGTTGAAGTGAAGTAAGATAAGCACTAAGCTGGCACACTGAGAAGAGATCTCTGCAGAAGACCTTGTTTTGCACGAAGAGTGCAACTCTTCTCTGAGACTTGGTAAACCTGACTGTGAGTGACTCATGTCACATTTACACATGATGAGAAAAGGGTCTGAAACTGGGGCTGATGGTTCTAAAAGCATGAAATGGCTTCTGGAGTTAAAAGGGTCATCATTGATAAATACGGTTATTTGAGACTCATTAACTGATGCATAAGTCCTAGTCAGAAGGGACAGAATGAGTGTGGGTGATGTCAAGATGTCCCTAACTAGTTCCTATTTTTGGCTGCTTTCTCCTGTAGTTACATCCTTTCCCACTTGTAACATGGTAGGGCTCCTTCCTTGATCCTTACCTGTGATCTCATGGGTTCCTTACCCATCCCTGTAAAATCATATCATTTCCCTTTGGCAAAAGGAGAAAATACTCACACTGAATAAAAAAAAAAATCTCAAACCAAAAAAACTGCAAAGGAATCAGTTACCTTGCAATTTTCAAAGAAGCTAGCCAGAGGGAGGTACTCGCATTTCTTTGAAATCTCTAGGAAAGACTTGTCCAGTGCTGTTTGGGCACTTTGAAAATCTCAACCTAGTGACTGTTCAGTTTCTGAATGTGGGATAGAAACAAAGAGAGGAACAAACAGGGTCTGGCTGAGAGGTAGCAGAAGGAGGGAGAGAACAGAGATAAAAGAGGGAAAGAATTTAAAGGAGGCACCAGGAAGCCAGCAAGTGCATGTGTAGCTTAAATGTTAGTGGTAGGTGGCCCAACTCATAGAACATGTCTTTTAATAAGGATTTGGTTTAGTTTTACAAGCACAGTTGAATGCAAAGCTCCTCTACAAGCACAGCACAAATGGCATACATAGTCTGTGGTCCCTGGTGAACCCCTGCAGCCCCCTGCAAGTTTCTCTTGCCTGTATCCCCATTGGGTCCATGCACAGGGGGACAGAGCCCCATATGTTATGGTTTTGGGTTTTTTTTTGCATATAGTTCTTCTTAGTATTTTGCACTATTTTCAGTGGTTATGGAAGTCACAAGCTATTGTTAAGACTCATAGGTTGAAAGATGGTTTATCCTTGGAGGATGGAAATGGAGGTTATTATCTTTCAGGTTCCATGAGCCCTTGGCAGACTTGTGTGGCTAAGGACAAACAACAGCCATGAAAATACTGACAGTAAATGAGTACATATTCCTAATTTCATGCCAAATGGTCACCCAGTTAGGAGAGAGACCTCAGCTTTTGTGATAGCAGTAATGTACCTTTAAACCTTCTTTAGTGGTTTTGCTACAGTTTGCTTGAGACACAGCAAGGAATTCAAGAGAAGACAGCTGGGTACTAGTTTCTTTTCTGCCATTTTCTCTGGATGAGGCTTTAACTTGGAAATAACTTTCATGACTGTGATCTGGAGGTCTTGTGGGTTGGTAGCATAAAGGAAACTTTATACAGAGCTAACGTCCTATATCAACATGAATGTAGTGGATATGGAAATGCAAAGCCCAGCCCACCTAAGGGAATGTCTTAATGGTTCTAAGAGAGTTGACTGCAGGGAATGGATCCCAATCTTCATTTTCAGAAGATGGGTTCAGTTTTCAGAAACAGGGAAGAACTAATCCAGTACTTGAATAGTTGTATTCCTGCTAACACATGCATATTCCTAGCAAAGCTGACCAGAGTACTTGAAACAGAGCATTTGGATTAGCTATGCAGGTACTCCTCTGTGAAAATGAATAATGTTTTTTTCTTATCCTTTTTACAATGTCATTAAACATCTCCAAGGAAAATATGTTTGAAATTTCTGTTGTAAACTAGGAGAGAGTGGGTAACCTGGCTCAAATGAAAAGCTATGAATCCAAAATAAAGTCCTCCAGACTTTGAAGAACTTACCCTCTGATCCTAGATTCAGCTCAGGACAGAATTTTATTTCATGAAAACAGCTTTTTTACATGTTCTGTTCCATTGACTGTGAATCCTGGCGTGGGTTTTGAGGGATCAAATGCTGTGCAGATTGGGCTCACTGCTAATTTAAACACAACATCTAAAAACTAATTATCCAGATCATCATTAATGATAATAGCCTAGTCCAACCAGAAAATAATTAAGCATTCTGCATTCTCTTGTTGTTTTTAGTCTCTGCAAAAAGTGCCTATCGTGCATAATGACTCAGTGGGGAAGGTGTTCGTTGCTGATTTACCAGCAAATTCCTTTTTCCTTGGTGGAAGGATAATGAAAGAAGCAGAAATCTGACAGCAGGAGCATCATGAAGTGATTTGGCAGACAGCTGTCCAGACAAAAGTCTGGAGAGGGAGGGTAAAAGGAGAAGAAAAGGTATTGAAATACAAAGTCAAGTTCACAGGAGCTAAAAAAAAAAAAAAAAAAAGCCAGAAATAATTTCTTGTCTAAAGAGCTCAGCATGGTGTATTTTAATGCTAAGAAACTGTGCTGTGGACTTTATGATGTTTACAGTTCTCAGGCAAAAGACAAATGCTTGACAGGGCTACATCTGGAAGCACCCAGCACCCTGAGTGCTGTTTGAAAGCACAGGGAACGGGGATGCTCAGCCTTGCACACGTGCCTGCTGAAGTGGTTTGACGTTCAGTGGTGGTGTGATTCCAGTTGCTACTGGAGCTACTCTGTACAGGTGACTGTCTCTGAAATTTGGTAGTCTCTTCTTCTGGCATGATACCAAAATGCGTAGCTTTAACTCTCTGAACTCCTTACATCTTCAGGCTTGAATCTGCAATGTCTATTATTCTTGACAGGGATTTTATTTTGAAACAGAAGTCATGACTGGCTACCTTAACAAGATGAGCAGAAGGAGTAAATGGCTTAATTGCATCTTTTCTAGATAGTTTGAAATCTAGAGGAAAGCTACAAAAGAGAGACTGAAGGAAGGCCAATTCAATCTATGTCAAGGGAAAGTAATCAACTGAATTTTCTAGCTGAAAAATGCTCAACACATTCATTGAATGATTTGTGAACTTATTTCTTTATTTTTCAGAAGAACTGTGTAAGATCTTATGTTGAAACAACTATTGACAACTACAGAGAAACTGTATATAGATGTAATATTAAATATGACTATTGTTTCATCATCCCTCATAAGTTTTGAAAATTGGGCAACACACAGATATGCATACAGCTATATTGCCACTTTTCACGTGTACTGAATGAGAAAGTTTCTTATCAGGGCTTTTTATTTCCACGTGACAGCTGCTCCATACCCAAGCTTTTGGAATTTGAAGAATTGGTATATATTATGTTATTCAGTGTGTACTGCATCCAGTTTGCTGCCTCAGATATGGATTTAGTCTTATGTCAGTGATCACCAGAGGCTGGCTTCAAAGGGACAGGTTGACAGATGTTGTGCAAGAGGCCCCAGGCCATTTTAGGAGCATGGCATGCCTGCCTCAGGGTTTCTGGGAGGGAAGGAAATATCTGTACCATTTCTTCAGCTGTAACTACTTTTATGGATGTGCCTTTCAGGCTACTTCATGTCCTTTAGACACACTTGAATTTAGGGTGGACTGAGAAACAGACTGATTACAAATGACTAGACCAAAGGTACAGCAAAACCACTACCACCTCTCCACCAGTGGTAGGGGCAAGCATATGATGTTTTGAAATATTTTACCAGCTTTGAGATACTTGCATCTCTGGGAATTGATGAGACAGAGGTGATATCTGTACAGAATTTCCTGATTTTTTTCTGGTAATTTCTTGAATTGATTTTGTTTTTAGCATCCACAACAACCTGACATTTACTGCTTTCACTTGATGTACCCTTTCTCTGATTGGAAGAGACAATGAATAATGATTCCCTTAACACACAGCTTGTGTTGCCCAAGGTTTTTTTAGCTATCATTTCTCCTCTTCAGATGTCCTTTTTCCAGCCCTGAAACTGACTTGTTCTTTGTGCTCTAAGTGATCAGACACACGTAACTGGTGAAGGATATATCCCTGCTGCACTAGCTGGTCCACAGTGGGACAAACCCACTCCTAATATGAGAGATGGCTGAGGTTCTGCTCTGCAGAAACTATTCTCCTGTGGTATGGGTAACCATTTGCCCATGCATTCCCTACTATGAATACACAGACAAGCCACACACTGAAACACAAAAGGGAATAAAATGTAATTTGCTGAAATGCTTCTTCTGTGCTCATGCATGTCTGATGGAAACTGGCCATGCTCCCAAGCTTGTGGGATTTAATGCCTTGACAAGAGCAGGAGCCAGTTCCCCAATGTAATTCTGACTGAAATGAGCATTGGATGAACTCTTGGCCTGTTTATGAAACAGGTAAATGAAGCTCTGTGAGCTCTCTGTCACTGCTGGGATAGTCTGTAGTACAGAAGAACATCTTCATCCTTTGACACTGATGCAGTAATTAGGGTCTGTACTCAGTCTGGAAAATCATATTGCTCATAGTAGTCCAGCACTGTCAAGGCCTTTGGAAACCTACAGGTGACCATTAGGAAATACTAGATGCAGGGTCTTAACATACCCGAGTCTGGGCTTAAGACACTGCTCACTTGTGGTTATGAGTGATGTGGACCGGCTTATTTAATTTATCCCCAAATAATGAGATATATGTAGATTTGGCAGCTTCAGTGAAGCTAGGGGGCATTTTTGCTTGTGGATAGTTCACACTGGCAGTGGTGGGGAACTTTAGAACATCTGAGGCTGCACTGCCATAGGACTTCCTGGTCTGGAGCGGAGAAATACAGAATTTCTGCTAAAAAAGAGGGCATATATGTTCTTCATGTTCATTTTGTGGAAAAAAATGCCAAGGACTTAAAGTTCTATCATTAATTTATAAAAAATGGGAAGACATCACCAAAAGGAATCAATATTATTTAGTTTAGCCCCTTGCAACTGAAACCAAGCATGCAATAAAAACATAGTTGGAAGGATCTGTGGACCTTTTAACCCACCTGCAACTTTACACCTTTGCAAGCCATTAAATACTCTCCAACACCCTACTGAGACCCTACTTTGGACCAATACTGCATAACCAAAAGCTGCAGCTACAATGTGCCAGAAGGAGGGAGCAAGATATACAGAGGGCATCTGTCTTCTGTGCTGGACTTCTGACAGCGCTTACGCTGCACTCTGCCAGGCAACATTTCCTGGCAAAAACTGTCTTAGTATAAACTATATATGGAAACAAAAGGAAAGACAGCACATTTGGAATCCATTCAGAAACTCTACTGCCTGCATGGGATATTTCAGACCTTGCTCACTGAGATCAGCAGAATAATTTTCATTGGCTTTGGTGTGCTTAAGTAGACACTAAAAACTTGCAATCATTTGGTCAGGTGTAATTTAAGTTTCTGGCTAGTATTCCATTTTTACTTTATTTCAGCCTGGAAGTAAGATAATGATTTCTTCTTTCATTTTAAATATCTATTGTTTAAATTACCAATGTTATGTACATGCAGCATGGCAGGCATACATATATTCAGAAATATAGGTGGTATAATTTATTATTGATGTGAAAGCAGAGACCTGAACTTAGAGTTGTAAAAGTCTTACGAAATGCAAAGTTCAAAATAAATACTAAGACTTTTGGAAACTTCAGATGCCCTCAGAACACACCCTAACTAGAGGAAGGGGACAGCTGCTAGAGGTTTAAACTACAGCAAGTGTTTTAAAGAGTGAATCAAACTAATATAAATTCAGTAACAATTATATGCTAAATTGACCCCTAGGGTAAAGTGATCAAGCTAAGACTTACTTTATTGACAAACTTATGTAAGCAGTGGTTCTTGTAAGTGGAGTCTCCTTCTCTGGATATACCTGAACGTGGTCCTGTTCACCCTGCTCTAGGCGTACCTGCTCAAGCAGGGGAGTTGGATGAGATGATCTCCAGAGGTCCCTTCCAACCCCTACCATTCTGTGATTCTGTGATTCTCTCACAGGAATTGAAGACAAATGATTCTCACCTGATGGGGGTCTTGTGACTTACCTGTATGGAGACGCTGCTATAGGAACCACCTATGACTCCTGCAATGAGTAATGGTAAATTCTCTTGAATGGCATACGAGCCATCAGGGCACATATACTCTGTTTCATCCACTTTAGTCAAAGATGCCCTGACAAACTCCAAAGACTGTTCTAAGGCATATGTATCCCTGGAGCATGTGTCCAAGATGTGAACTCCAAGTTTGATTCCTGGTAGCAAGTAGTTGTCTCTGTTGATTTCATCAATGGCAAACAACATGGCCTCCAAGCGTTGGATGCCTCGGTCTTCATTAATTCTCCCACATTCTTCTATCCCGGTGCCTTTTTCGTTGATTGGGAATAAGCCACCTAAGACCAGGTCTCCTTCTATCTTAATTTCCTTCCTTACAAAGCTGTGGTCACTTAGGGAAAGGAAAACTCCTTTAGAAAATAAAGCTAGCGCAAGGACTTGGAGTCTGGTGAACATCTTCATTGGTCCTGTTTTAGCAGCTCTAAGAAACATTGGTGGGAGCAAAAGTGCTCTTCAGTCCTTCTGATCCATTGCCAAATTTGAAGTGCTGTCCCATGAGCCAGTGAAGAACAAGCCAACAAGTCTTTCCTCTGGACCTCTAAAGAAGAGATGGAAGGAATTAGAAAAGGCAAAAGGAGATGTGAGCTGTTACAAAACTTTTATCAATAAAATATTCAAGTGCAGTGATAAGGGATTGCTGGATAGCATAGAAGGTAAGAAATATATTTGTCTTGTGTTCTCATAGAACATCTTAATCCATTTGCTTCTTAACTGATTACAGGCTAAGCATCTACTATGACAGCTATGCACAAAGACCAGACATATGGGGTGATATATCTGATGTTGACCACTGCTCAACAATGTTTTACATTTTGCAATGACAGAGACTACTTCTGATATTTTTGTTATACTATCCTCTTTTATTCCATCTTCTCTCTCTTCTGGACTTGGGGTCTTATGTATTCTCATTCACTGTGTCTCCAGCTACTTCCAGCCTTCCCTTAATAAATTTTTCCTTTTTTTTTTTTTTTTTTTTTTTTTGTTGATTGCACTTTACTTAATATTCCTTCAGCTATTGCACTGTTACAGTGTTATCTCCTTGCTGTTAATTTTTGCTGAACTCAGCATTTGGCCTTCAGATCCAAAGTGTCTTGCTGAAGTCCACCCTCCCTGCCTTCCTTTACTAGCCTGCTCACCTGGTGCAGGCAATGAGAGAATGGGAGAAACCTCTTGGGGCATTACCTCTATTTTTGGGTTGTGACAAATGTTTAAAACACAGGAGAAGCCCTGTTTTACTAGGTGGGAACTGAAGGCTGTGTCTGTAACAGAAAAGCAATCAAGTCCATATCATACCATGTAACTGTTAACATGCTCCCTGGGACAGTTTTGACTCAGGTCAGCTCGCGCTATTCTAAACAGTTCCTGGGCATGGTTCATGGACAAGCAGAAACCAGAGATGTGGTCACAGTGTTTTAGCCTTTTCATGCTGGTTGGCCTCACCAACAGAGGATGGTCTGTGGTCCATTTAGTTATTAGCAGTACAATTCTGCAAGGCACTTTACTGTGACCCACCAAGCGTAGTTATTATGTGGAAGACCTGGAAATTGAACCTGGCTCTCCATCAAATGTCTTAATCACAAAACCATCCCTCCTTAAGGCACGAAAGATTCTCGTGCAAGCACACTGAGGTAAAAAAAATAAAATAGACATGGACACAGAATCGTAAAGGTTGAAACAAACCGTTAAGGTCATCGAGTCCAACAGTAAACCTAACACTGCCAGTTCACCACTAAACCATGTCCCTAAGCACCACATCCAAATGTCTTTTAAATACCTCCAGGGATGGTGATTCCACCACTTCCCTGGACAGCCTGTTCCAATGTTTGACAACCCTTTCAGTGAAGAAATATTTCCTAATATCCAGTCTAAACCTCCCTGGGCACAGCTTGAAGCCATTTCCTCTCATCCTATCACTCATTACTTGAGAGAAGAGACCAACACTCACCTCATTACAACCTTCTTTCAGGTAGTTGTAGAGTGTGATAAGGTCTCCTCTCAGCCTCCTTTTCTCCAAACTAAACAACCCCAGTTCCCTCAGCCGCTCCACATAAGAGTAGTTCTCTAGACCCTTCCCCAGCTTTGCTGCCCTTCTTTGGACATGTTTCAGCACCTCAATGTCTTTCTTGTAGTGAGTGGCCCAAAACTGAACACAGAATTTAAGGTGCTGCCTCACCAGTGCCGAGTACAGGGGGATGATCACTTCCGTAGCCCTTCTGGCCACACTATTCCTGGCACAAGCCAGGATGCCATTGGCCTTCTTGACCACCTGGGCACACTGCTGGCTCATATTCAGCCAGCTATTGACCAACATCCCCAGGTCCTTTTCTGCCAGGCAGCTTTCCAGCCATTCATCCCCAAGCCTGCAGCATCGCATGGGGTTGTTGTGGCCCAAGTATAGGACCTGACACCTAGCCTTGTTGAACCCCCATACACCTGGCCTCGGCCCATCAATCCAGCGTGTCCAGATCCCTCTGTAAAGCCTTCCTTCCCTCAAGCGGATCAACACTCCCACCCAACTTGATGTTGTCTGCAAACTTACTGAGGGTGCACTCAATCCCCTCATCTAGATCATTGATAGAGATATTAAACAGAACTGGCCCCAACACTGAGCTCTGGGGACACCACTTCTGACTGGCCGCCAACTAGATTTAACTCCGTTTACCACAACTCTTTGGGCCTGGCCATCCAGCCAGTTTTTTACCCAACAAAGACTACACATGCCCAAGCCATGAGCAGCCAGTTCTTCCAGGAGAATGCTGTGGGAAACAGTGTCAAAGGCTTTACTAAAGTCTAGGTAGACAACATCCACAGGCTTTCCCTCATCTGCTAAGTGGGTCACCTTGTCATAGAAGGAGATCAGGTTAGTTAGGCAGGACCTGCCTGTCCTAAACCCATGCTGACTGGGCCTGATCACTTGGTTATCCTGTACGTGCCACATGATGGCACTCAAGATGATCTGCTCCATAACCTTCCCCAGCACCAAGGTCAGGCTGACAGGCCTGTAGTTCCCCGGATCCTCCTTCTGGCCCTTCTTGTAGATGGGTGTCACATTTGCTAATCTTCAGTGAACTGGGACCTCCCCAGTTAGCCAGGACTGCTGACAAATGATAAAGCTGCTTGGTGAGCATTTTGTTCAGCACTCTTGGGTGGATGTCATCCAGCCCCATAGACTTCTGTGTGTCTAGGTGCTGTAGCAGGTCGCTAACCATTTCCCCTTGGATTGTGGAGGCTCCATTCTGCTCCCCATCCCTGTCTTCCAACTCAGGGGGCTGGGTACCCAGAGAACAACTGGTTAAGGACTGTGGCAAAGAAGGCATTAAGTACCTCAGCCTTTTCCTCATCTTTTGTCACTATGTTTCCTCCCACATCTTATAAAGGCTTATCCCTCCTTTTGCCACTAGTGTATTTATAGAAGTATTTTTTACTGTCTTTTACGGCAATAGCCAGATTAAACTCTAGCTGGGCTTTGGCCCTTCTAATTTTCTCCCTGCATAACCTCGCTACGCCTTTGTAGTCCTCCTGACTTGCCTGACCCTTCTTCCAAAGGTCATAAACTCTCCTTTTTTTTCCTGAGTTCCACCCAAAGGGCTCTGTTCAGCCAGGCTAGTCGTCTTCTCCGCTGGCTTGTCTTTAGACACATGGGGACAGCCTGCTCCTGCGCCTTTAAGACTTCCTCCTTGAAGAATGTCCAGCCTCCCCGGACTCCTTTGTCCATCGGGGCTGCCTCCCAGGGGACTCTGTCGATCAATCTCCTAAACAGGCCAAAGTCTGCCCTCTAAAAGTCCAAGGTGGCAATTCTGCTGACCCCTCTTCTTACTTCTCTGAGAATCAAAAACTCTGTCATTTCATGATTGCTATGTCCAAGACAGCCTCCAACCATCATATCACCCACAAGTCCTTCTCTGTTAGTGAACAACAGGTCCAATGGGGCACCTTCCCTAGCTGGCTCACTCACCAGCTGTGTCAGGAAGTTATCTTCCACACACTCCAGAAACTTCCTAGACTGTTTCCTCTCCACTGTATTGTTTTTCCAGCATACATCTGGTGGATTGAAGTTCCCCACAAGGACAACAACTAGCGATCTTGAGGCTTCTCCCAGCTGCTTGTAGAATAATTCATCTGCCTCTTCATCCTGGTTGGGTGGTCTGTAACAGACACCCACCATGATATCTGTCTTGTTGGCCTTCACCCTGGTTCTTACCCATAAATACTCAACCCTATCATCACCGTCATTAAGCTCTAGACAATCCAAACACTCCCTAACATACAGAGCTACCCCACTGCCTCTCCTGCCTTGCCTATCCCTTCTGAAGAGTGTATAGCCATCCATTGCAGCAGTCCAGTTGTGTGAGCCATCCCACCATATTTCTGTGATGGCAGCTATATCATAGTTTTCTTGCTGTACAATGGCTTCCAGCTCCTCCTTTGTATTGCCCATGCTGCATGCATTGGTGTGGAGGCACTTCAGCTGGGCTGTCATCCAAGTCACCTTCTTAGAGGAACACCCCTTTATTCCTTTGAAGTGTTTCACCGGTGTTCCCCTCTTGGCTCCTATTACCTCAGTAGTCCCTAGCTCATCTCCGTACAACTTCAGCTGGGCTCCAGTGAACGCAGCGCATCTCAGAGACTCAGGCTCAGTGCCCTCGCTAGCATCCCATCCTTTTAACCTTGGCGTGTCCCTCAGCTTGTCTCAGCCAAGCATGATATTAACCCCCTCACCCTTCAAGTCTAGTTTAAAGCTCTGTCAATGAGCCCTGCAAGCTCATGAGTAAAGACCCTCTTTCCCCTTTGTGAAAGGTGAATCCCATCAGATGCCAGCAAGCCTGGTGTTGTGTAGGCTATCCCATTATCAAAACCCCCCAAATTATGGCAATGACACCAGCCACAGAGCCATGTGTTAATAGACTGAGTGCATCTGTTCCTTCCAGTGTTGCTGCCCACAACTGGAAGGAGAGAGGAGAAAATAACTTGTGCTCCAGAGTCCCTTACTAAGCTGTCCCAAGGCCCTGAAGTCTCTTTTGATTGCCTTTGGACTATGTGTTGCAGCTTCATCACCTCCCACATGGAACAGCAGTAATGGGAAATAGTTTGAGGACCGTACCAGGCTAGGAAGTTTCCTAGCAATGTCCTTAAACCAGGCCCTAGGGAGGCAGGAGACTTCCGTAAGAGGAGGGTCTGTCTGGTATATTGGACCCCTGTTCCCCGCAGAAGGGAGTTGCCTACAACTATAACCTGTCTTCTCTTCCTTGTGGAGGTGGTTTTGATATGGCGGGGTAGGCCTTTCTGACCCTGGCAGCACCGCTGGTTTAGATGGACTGCTATCTACACCTTCCATTGACTGATCTTCCACCTGCAGAGCCTCATACCTGTTGTACAGAGGCACCTGGGAAGGTGAGGTGGGCAAGGAGGGGGTTCGCCTGCCACCCTGAGCATGGACTTGCCTCCATTCACTCTTTTCCTTTGAGCTACTGCCTTCAGCCTGGTGCAGGAGGGATATAGGAACTCTTTGATCTTGTTTTTTTTCTGGTGGCTGCTCCTATTTCTGTTTCAGGGAGGGCAGAGCATGGCACCACCAGTCTATCTCTTTCTCAGCCTCCCTGATGCTCCTTAACCTTTCTACCTCCTCACATAGCTCTGCCACCATGCTGAGCAAATCATCCACCTGGTCACACCTCACACAGCTGTTCTTAAGGCTGCCATCCGTGCCAATAAAAGAGACATGAAAGACAAAAAGAGGAGACATGACAAGGAGTCTCATACTTGATTCTTGCTTAGGGCATGAAAATGTTTACGGCTGGACTTGCTCTCTTTAATGTTAATCACAGTTCAGTGTTCAGATCAAAGGGAGAACAGAGCAGTGATGTATGTACTTAGGATAAGATTTTACTCTCACTAAGGTCAAGACAATTTGCCAATGACCTTAAAAGGAGAAAAATCAACCCTTAGAGTGAAGATCATATTGTAACAATTTTGTAAATAAATATGCATACACAAAGTCTATTTATGCAACATAGATGCATGATTTGTCCATAGAATCCTTGTCAATATCTCTTCAAATATGACAAAGTGGCTGCCTTGATCTCCAAATCCTTGGATAAATCAAGTGCAGTAATATTTAAATAGATCACTTTAATAATTTATTTCTGTACT
This sequence comes from Morus bassanus, assembly GCA_031468815.1. NCBI lineage: Eukaryota > Metazoa > Chordata > Aves > Suliformes > Sulidae > Morus > Morus bassanus. Next base: position 76,663,437 of record CM062571.1, on the reverse strand, counting down.
TACATTTTCCTTAACAGAGTATGTATGATTATCAGAGTTGCAGGGTTATTTATAATTTAGAAACACTCAACACAAAGAAATTGAAATAAGCAACAATTAAGATTTAACACTGAATGATGGATGAGCATGCTTATTGCAAAGCAGTTGCTTATCCTAGTACAACTTCAATGTTGCTGTACCAAATTGTGTGAAAGGATAGCTTTCTATTCATATTTAGTCCAACATTGTTCTCTCATAAATCAGTAATGTGTCAGATGCACTGTTAAAGGTCTTTCTCTGCTATCTTTGTAATGTGTAGTCTGAGCTGCAGGCTGTCTCAGCAGAATTTTCCATTCAAAAATAAGTGATATGTTAATGGAAAACAAGCTTCATCATCCCTCAGTAATCTATAAATAAGCTAGTTTGCTGATTATCTGTAGTTTATTAACCAGGTCCAGAAAATATATTTTCTGGTAATGTTGAGAGGAATAATGAATTAATTGTATTCAGCAGTACTTTTTGTATCAGACTTAGTACTACAACTTAGCAAATATTATTCAAGTGTATACAGGGCATATAAAATGGTGATACCATCCCATTGGAAATAATCAGGCAAAAAGGTGGCATTTGTCACATAAATGGTTGTGTGGCTAATAATTTAGTTGGATTGACTTCCATTGTTCTCATCACTAATCATGGGATTTTTTTTTTCATGCAATATCCATCCTATTTACTTCTATAGCTTCTGTCACCACTGTATCTCAGCAAATATTCTTACATTATCCTTACAACACTGGTAAAATATTTATTTTCCTTGTTTTACATTTGGGGAAAAAGAGGCACAGAAAGATGAAGTGAGATTCTCAGAAGAGTCTAAGTTCAGATTTTGATTTGCTCTGCAGTCACAATCACTATCAAACTTTGAAAAGGTCTCTGCTTCCCTTTAGGAATTGAAGAACATGCTTTCAACTGTGCCCTGCACCCCTTGGTTGCCACTGAGGCACTGACTCTGAAAAACTTCCTAAGCAAGCTGGTCTCTCTTCCAAGCCTGTTCCTGAATGATTTACTTAAGGTAATCAGCATAGCCAAGAACCAAACTTTGAACTTTTCCAGAGCTCCTCTGATACCTTAATGATAAGCCTCCGTTGTTTCCCATTGCTACTTCTGGCTTTTATGTGAGGCTTTTATAAGGTCATATTAAAACCAGCCTGTTTTCAATAGCCCTTCAACACTACCAAAAACAATTAACTTTACCGAAGAAAAGGCTTGTAAATGGAGTCCTCTATAAGGTTTTCTAAAACCTACCCGGGATATGCCTACAGCTACAGTGGATTTACCCTGAACAGCAGGGAGGCTGTTCTCATCGCCCTGACTCCTTCATAGGTGCTGGTTTCTGCAAATGGCATCACCTTCCACCTTGCATCACATCTGTGTCTCAGGGATCTATGTGTCTCAGATATGTCGGCAATAAAGGCTAGAAGGGTACTGAAAATTATTTCAACATTGCACATAAAAAGCGTATATGTAAAATGAATGATGCCATAGAAAGAACTGATTTTCCCTGCAAAGAATGCAAGGGATTTCTATGTTTTATCACTTAAGCTTTTTACAGTGGCCCGGCTGAGGGAAACTGAAATCAGTCATGGCATGGCAGAGGATCAGTCCCAGAAGAAATCAAGGAGCGATCAGAGGAGGCTAAGATTGGGGATAGGCATGACCATTTCTCTGTTTCTTCCTTGCTGCTTTGTGTTGAGAACACTGGTCTGAAGGTGTCCAGGGATATGAAAGGAGGGTATGGCTGGAACCTCACCTGGGTTGGAGAACACAAGATGACTCAGCCCCATGATCCTGCTCTTTCTGGGGACACACTGTTTGGTAGAGGGTGCTCATGGGTCAAGGACACCCACCCATACCAATTGCCTTAGCTTCCCCGCTTGGCAATTCCTATGAAGCTCTGAGCTTTTCACAGAGGCTTTGAAACTGTAGGGAGATACCATGCATGCAGAGTCCTGCTTTCCAGGAAAATGTGATCATCCTATCTTACGTGTTCAAATCCTTCGTTTATAAATGGGAGACAGTTACCAAGAACTCAGCTTTGGGTATCAAATGTGCTTCTCTCCTTCTGCAGACTCGGCAGCCTGTGCACTGTAGCGGCATCACAGTGTCCTGCTGAGGAACGAGGGTGCCGTGCACAGGTTGGTGAGTGAAGGCATTAAGGCAAAGGCTGGTTTGTCAGGGGATGTTTCCCCTTTGGGCTGTGAAGGAGGGATGCTTCCAGGAGCAACATCTTCTCAGCGGTGGGACTCCTGAAGGAAGCTGAGAGGCAGATTTGGGTGGCCGGTGAGCAGTGTCGCTATTGTGACACTGAACAGACAGCTTGATGTGAAGAAGGGAGGTTATTTTAAAGCAGCTCGCAAAGATGGGCTGGCGACTCAGCTTCTTTCCTGTTATCTCTGGCATGCACCTCCCACATGCTTTCTCTGCAGCTTGCATAACTCACAACTATATATACAAACATTCTGTACCTGTTCCAGGCTAATACAGCCCATATTCCTCCCCTTAACCATGGCGAAGGTAGCACTCTAGAGTGGAGATTTGCAATTTCCTACCAAGAGTGGTTTCACTACACTGACCACACCAATTTGGCTTTGCAGTACCCTCTTTTCCTAAAAACATGTTTCTAGGCGGTTTCAAAAAGAAATACCTGTTGATTAAGCTGCAATTCTTTCATTTTTCATTTTTATTCAGTGTTTTAACCCCAGCTATACACAGGGCTATATTGTTCTAGGTGTTCTGTTAATATCAAAACTATTTACACTCCAGCCCTATAGGCTTCAGATCCCTGGTGGAAATCGATGTAGACCCTATGTGTAGAAATGATCCAAATATCCAAACGAAAAATAAACAGGAACAGGCAAAAGGAGAAAGGTTTCCATGTCTGGATCAGAAGGCTTCTGCCAGCACTTCCCTGTGTGAACTTTAGTCAGCAGCACTCAGCTTGTAAAACACCTTCCCTTGGCACTCCGGAGCCCCTTCCCTTTCTACCAGCAAAGGTCCACAGGGGAGAGCTGCATCTCCTTTTGGGGGACACTGTCTGCGCTTCCCTCAATAAAAGCAACTCACTTACTTGTATTAAACGGCAGCTGTGCTGCTCTTGTTGAAAACAACCTTGCCTCTTCATCTGAATAATCAGTCTCGGTGGAGTATTTCTGTGCCTGTAAAAAGTTGATTGCACAAATCCAGTATTTCTTGTTGCAAGTTTGCTTATTTACTAAGGATGTGCACATTCTTGTTTCTGTGAAAGTAACTAGAATAAGAAAGAGGATGTCTGGGTTTTCCACATTCTGTATCCCATCAATACCGTCTCCAAAACTAAATCTGTCTTTCATGGCTTTCTTCCAGGACTATATTCACATGACAGCTCTGGTCTTCTGCAGGCTTTCTGTTTTCAGCTCATAGAGTAACCACCTGTTCTATCAGTTCAGGGATGAATTCTTATTAGGTTAAGTGTCTTCGGTCTATTTTTCTAGGTGTCAAACTCCAAAAAGAAGTGCAGTTGAATCTTTCATTTAGCTGGATGACTTGTAAGTCGAGTATGATGGTTCATACATCAGTGACAATTTTGCTGATACCCTCCACCATATCAGCACCAATGGTTGGCATTGGCAGTCTATCCAACAGCCATAGACTTTCCAATTTTCCACTTATAAGGATGGAATGGGAAACTTTATTGAAAGCTGAGGCACCTCAGATCCCTTAGCTATTTTTCAACTCCATTAACTAGCAAATGGGACAATCTATATGACTGGGTTAAAACTCTGGAGGGTTTTCCCCTCATCCCTACCATGTGCTATATCCTAAACTCCCTCACATTTGTTCCCCTTTGCAGTATTTTGCAGGGCTTGTCTGTTTATGCAGCTTCCTGAGAAAGGATGCAACAAGAGCTGACATGGGTGCTGGAGAAGATTATGTTTAGCTTTATTGTGGGTGGGTCACTTTTGGCAGTCATGGATTTTTCCTCCATTATTCAGGACTATAATGTGATATTGTGGTGTCTGGAGCCATATGTCAACTTGGTATCACCTGCCACCCTTAGTAAACCTTCTTTGGAGGAGGCTCATGCTCAGTGGGAGGTCACAAGGGAGGTTCCCCACAGCTGTGTTCTTGTGGTATATTACAACATTGAAGTTAATAGTTCCATCAATATATCTGTCTCCAAGGACACCTCATCAGAGAGATATCTTTCCCTAAGCCCTTGTTGTGCCCTACAAATCTTATCCTAGGGAAGCACATTTCTAAAACTATTCCAAATTCAGCTCAAAATTCTGGCACATCTTTCAAGACTGACACAACAAGTTAAATGCCATGATTTCTTTCTCTCAGAGATCATGGATAACTTGCATAGCAGCATTGCTCATCCAACACATTTGGCACATTTGTATGTGCTCTGCCAGAACTTGACCTTCTGCCTGATGAGAACTGCATGGAAAGGTAAGATGTCTAACTTCGTCGGAAAAAAGTGATGGACAAGCTTGAATCTCCTTACCAATTATAATTAGAGATGCCATCACCTCTGGAAGAGAAATATATGTAAAGGAACCCAAGCCTTACATTGACAGATATGTGCCAGGTACACAAATTACTCACATCCTGGTTCTGGCTGGCTGAAATCTGATAGCTTAAATCAGGAAGTAAAAAAACAGAGGAAAGAGTTACATGGTGAGGTAGAGAAAACAAGTAAAATTCTCCCATGGAAATGGAAAAATTTCCTTCATGAAATGTTAATCAGGTGCTGACACATAAATTTGCTGAAAATGAATCAAAGTGCTTTAAATTGCAATTGCTGGCTGTTCTATCTCAGAATTTTTTTTTCTTTCCTTGGGAAAAATTACAAAAATGGCACAACTAGGTGATTTTATGCCTTTCATTTCAACTTGGAAATCCATACATGAAAAACATTAATTAATACAATTACCACTGCCAGGAGCATGAGAATACAAGCTATACAAGTTCATCCCATGCCTAACATACTGTAGAAGAGTTGGAAAAACGCTAAAAATTTAGGGGCAATTTCAATATAAAGAATGACATATAAAGCAAGAGATCATATGTCAGTGTAGAATTAGACCATTCCTCTTAAAATACAAACTTATGCTCTGTTACTTTAGAAAGAGAAGAAAAAAAGCCAGAACACTGCATTACTGTTTGTACTGTGTTAGCGTCAACAAGTGATGCTTTATGTTTTCTACAATGTCAACATACAACAGATGCCCAGTCCTTTCCTCAGAGATCTATGATATATTCATCCTGTTTCAAAAAGAGAATTTTAAATATTAATCACACAGGAAAACAGATGTCTCTGACATGAAACTCTTGAAGTTTCTAGATATTAAAGGACTTTATAGATTAGAACAAGACCTATTAATTTAGCCTGGTGAGGAACAAGGAGCCCCTGAAGATTACCAGACATTAATGTGGTGTGGAAATATGGGTCTTTGCTACTTGTTAAATTAAAAGAGTGCATTTGGCACTGGCTGAGTCCTTCTACAGTGAGTTTGGTCTCGGGAGAGGGAGCTGCAATGAGCAGACCACCAGAGCTAGAGATCTGGGTCAGGCCATGCAGTCTCCTAACACGTTAGAGTTTCTTCCGTACTTTGACAATAAGTGTATTCAAGTGTATTGAGAAGTCCAACCATGAGCCTGAGGCTTTGCACCATCTGGACAATTTGTGGTGTAATGATCTTGATGTAATGCAGGGTTAGACCTTTAAAAGTCCCACCATCTTCCCGTCTGTCTTTTTTGGATTGAGCTGAATCCTACTGCTTTTTATCCATCTGTTTATTTCTTCCAGGCATTGGCGACAGCTGAAAGCACACCAGCAGAGACAGCAACGAACAGACAAGTGCTGTCTGCTTATTGATTGCGTGTTAGTCGACTTTAGTCTCAGTCTCCCTGTGTGGTCCCAGAAAGACATGGAATAGGAAAAGTGGGAGTGTAAAGACTTTGGCAGCAAAGGAGCAGCTGGGTTCTGTGACCTGTGGATGTCACAGCAATTATTCCTGCTAGGCGGTGCAGGGATGCCATTGCCGTGCTAAGGTCAGAGATGTCAAAGGCTGGGTGAGAGAAGTAGTGGCATAAATGTAGAGCTGTTCTGCACAAAGTTAACTGTGGCATTTTCAGCATCATGTCCTGGGATGAAAGTTTTAACTAAGAAGAGCTTTAACACTTGTGCTTAACGTGAGTGAAGCTTAACTAACTGAAGTTAACACCAACCTAAGTATAGCCCTCTAAGGACTATCTGTGCATTTAGTCTTTAGGCAAGTATTTAGCCTTTCCCTCTTACTTGATTTTTAAACACCTATTTTTTTCTGCCCTCACAGAGCTCATTTCTGTCTTGTGTTCATAACCACTTTTCATCTCTCTGCAACATCTTTAGGGGTTTTCTTGGGCCCAGATCTCTCCATGAGCTTCTGCCCGTGCTCCAGCCAAGGTGCTCTGCCTGTGCATTCTTCACTCCCTCCGAATGGCATGGATGTGAGCTGCCAGATTTCACTCTCATTGCTCCCCTGCCAAGACATTTCCCTCACATCGCAGCAACAGGGCCAAAATATGGCTGAGCCTCTACATATGTGGAGGGCAGAGAGTCCTTTCTCACTATTGCTTCTGTTGAGACTCAATCTGGCTGCCAGCACAGCCAGCCCTAGAGTCATACAGGCCTTGCAAAACAGCAAAGTGTGCACTCTTTGTCTTCTCCATCTGTACATGGGATGACTTCTGCTGTGACCTAGTCTGCTCTAATGAGACATAATCCTGGCCTGGAACCCTAAGTAGCAGTATTCAAAGCTGGCCCGGTGCCCTCCATGTCCCCAGTAAGGATTGGAGAAACTTTTCTGGAATAGCAAAGGTGATGGCCAGTGGTGGGCAAAGCCCCCTCCATGTGGGGGCTCCTTCTTGTCCCGCCATGGCTTAGTCATAACTCAAATAAAAGCCTTCCCAGTGTGGTGCTCCCTTCCCTGTCTGGTCTGAGCTGTATCTCCCAGCTTGCCACAGCAGTACCACTCAGCTGGGAATCTTCCAAGTTAAGATGGTTCTTCTTATTTGTCAAACAAGGTAATATTTCTCCCTCTGACACATGCACTGGAAGCGCTTCATAGCAGGATCTGTTGCCTTGCCCATGGCTGTTCAGTGCTGAACTCTGTCTGATCACCACTGACCATTTACTGATGAGATTCAATCTGGGTAACTTGCATACTTAACATATGGTAACATTTTAGGCACCTTTGACCTTCCCCAGGAGAATCTCCTGCCTGTTCTGATTTAAGAAAGGCACAAGGTGTCTCTGGAGACCTCCAAAGGCACAAAAATCTTTCTAATGAAAACTCAGGCACTTGATTTAGGAAGACTAATTCACCTAACATCTACAACATGAGATCAAGGTAGGTGCCCGATTACACAAACAAGGTCTCACCTACAGGTCATGTTTTGTTGCATTCTTGATAACACAAAACAATTGAAAGGATCAAAATGGGGAAAAGCTGTTCAGGTTTATGAAGAAAGGAAAGAATTGTTTAGAAGTAGATTGTAGCTTTTTGCTGCTGAGTTGCTGGTTGTTTTTTTTTTTAACATAAAAGGATTAAAAATTTAATAACAGTAACCTCTTATGAAATGGGCCCTACCAGAGCCCAGACTGGTAACTCTTCCATCACATGAATGCTACCTCCAGGCTACAGCATTCAGCAGAGTGTGAAATCACAATTAACGAAGCAAGTGTTTTGTAAGTGAGCAGAGACGGCTGTAAATTGCATCCTGCTATTAGCTGATTTTAGAACAATGCTGTTGAACAGCTTCATGATTACTTGGCTGTGGCATGTATTAAAAAAACATTAATAAAACATAATTGATTGTGAATTGTGCTTACTGCCTTTATAGTTTTAATCACAAATGTCACAGAAGTTTACTGGAAACAAAAGCTGCCCTCAGCTATCTACAGGAACTGGATTGTTCTAAAAAATTTATTGAACTTGATTTGCAACTGTTGTAAATCAGTAAACTACTGAAAGCTACGGGTTTTGCTGACTTACAGATCCTCTTTGTGGTTTTCTTTTTCAGTCAGCAAAGAAAGGTGCAAGACTGCCTTCCCTCTGCCAGAAAGTACCACTGGAAGCTTGACGGAAACAATATTCTAAGTCTCTCAGACCTGCCATTCACTTGGCTTGCCCTTAGAAGCAGGTAATGTCACCGAATGGGAACAGGAGCCGGCAGTTTCTATTTGCTGAGAAACAAGCAACAATAGAGAGCTATACTTAGAAAATAGTCCCATTTATTTCTCTCTTTCGGGTCCAAAATTATTTTCAAATCTTAAATTGTGTATTCTTACAGGAATTCAGTAATGTTTAATTCTGATCCACGACCCTGTCTGGGCTCAAGGACGGACAAGGTATGCCACAGTAAGTTTATGTCTACATTTTTCAGACTTGGATGCCCTGCTATGAGTTTATGGACTTTTAAAAGGCCATTCACAATCACTCTAATTTGGGACTTTGACAGAATTCACGTCCCAGTCAGTGATGCAAACTGCCTGCTCGTCTGCATCAGTTAGTGCTACAGGGACCTAAAACTCACTCTCAGCCTCAGAATTCCCAAAGCATTTAACTTCAGGCACTGCCTGCATTTGCTGATCACATTGACACCTAACTCCACTTATTAGCCATATTTAGTCAGAGGAAGACTAAATTCTGCCAAAGTCCCCAGGGAAATACACTCAGGTATGTGGTCAGGATCTTGCCCTAACTAGGTATTTAAGTTCATATGGTCTTCTCACCCCACAGAGAGATGGCATAAAGCAAGGAATAAAACCCAGGAGTTCTGACTCTGTCTTGCTGTGACCACCAGAAATGTTAGTGCTAGGTGTGCAGAAAAATCTTAGAAGAGGACCTAAAATGAGGTAATGCAATACCTGCATTATTTATTGACTTTTTAGCAGCTTGTGCCCTGGCAAATAAACTAGTAAAAACACTGAGAGAAGATTGCTGAAAAGCATTTCCTGCTAAAGAGCTAGCAGTAAGGGTTTTTTTTTTGTTTTGTTTTATTTGTTTTTTTTTTTTTTTTAATAAAAATATACCTGTGAAAGCCAATTTTTCCTATTTCTGCAAAGATGTATCCTGCAAAGGCAGTAACAAACATGCCTCATCCTGACCGAGGGAGTGACTTCTACTGGTATGAAACCAAATATAAGTCAGTCACCACTCAGGCTCATTTGTATTTTGGACCCAGCTATTTGTAGGTGAAAGCGCATCCTGGAACAAACACCTTCGACCTGTAGCAACCGCTCCTTTTTCCATATCACCTGTCCATCCTTCAGATCTGGTGCAAGCTGTTTGTTTGGCTCCTTTCATGCAGCTTCACAGCCGTGTACATGCATGCATATATATATATTTTTATTAGAAGAGCCAGAACCTCACATCACCAACACGCTTGCTGCCTTCTCTCGCTCTAAATGGCCATTGCTATGGCAACAGCTGCTTAACTCAAAATTTAGTGGAGCACTTAATGCAAACTACGAAAGAAGACATGCGACAGCGTTATGCATAAAGCCACGGTTTGATGTCCTGCCGTGGCTCCAGTCGCCAATTGCTCCAGGACACCCTGGGGACCTTGCCACCTGTGGTCTGGCACCTTCTGCTCAGTGTGGTGCAGGAAGAAGCTTTCTCCAACTCTGGCTTTGTCTTTATTTTTCTCTGTGCTGACCGTAAATGTCATTTTAGCCATCTGACCAATGATAGAACCAAATTCAGTGTCTGAGCAGCCTGTTCCTCAATACCTGTGCCAGAATGCTTCATGGTCTGATAGCATGAGGGGGGAATTCCTTGCTAATGAAGGCAAGTAAAGACACAGGCCCTATTTAGGGTCTCTTGAATGGTACTAGTGTTCTGCATCAGCATGCCTGGTGGCAGATGAAAGGCCTGGCTGAGTCGTAGGACAAAGCACACCATATGTCTATGACACTTCTCCTTGCGAGGAGTTGCTCTGTGGTGCCAAATATCAGACATGATGACAAAGCAGAGGAAGGGCCAACAAATAAAATCTCAAGGATTCCTAGTGAATTTAGGAGGTAGCTGGTAATTCAGTCCTTCACTTACTTCTTTCTAAACCTGTGCAAACTTTGTCCTCTGTTCTTACATATGGCCACATCTTATATAACATCCTGTATAAGACAAGATCAAAGTATCCCTATTTGTTCTTTACTCTTTGGGTGAATAACACAAATTAGTAAAAATTATTCAGAGGGATATATTTTGGCCATTGAGTTCTTTCTTCATAAAAAGTCTTTTTCTGACTGAACTCATCAGACAACTTGTGTACAAGAATGCCAAACCTAGCAGGACCTGAAACAGAATGGAAGAATAGTCAGTTACAGACAGACAGAAAGGCTCTGCTTGAAGCTGAGCATCTCAGGAGTGGATATACTCTTGGGAAAGTGGAAGTTATATATGTTTTGGATCCTGCCAATGGTACAAGAAGGTGTAATCTGGGAGTGAATAGAGTAAATCTGCCTCTAAAAGGAAGTCAGTGAGGTGGCTCCCTAATCTAGGGTAAAAACTAGAATGACAAGAAGGCAGGTATGCAGATGTGAACCATTCATTGCTGGCTGCCAAGAGTTGAAAGCTGTTCTGTTAATCTATTTTCATGGTGGACATAGGCAGGGCATGAGTGATGACCATTCACTGTCTCCTCTGCTACAGCAGAAGGGAGCACATGGGTAGGCAGTAGGGTGCATGCTCAGAACAGAAGAAGGCAGGGGGTTGTCCTGTGAAGGAGAACTACTGTTGAGCTGCTCAACAGCTGCTCAACTCTTGGTGCTGGCCAGTGTGGATGCTAAATGACTGCATAGGCTCAGGGTCACTCGAAAATTTCATGGGGGAGAAATCCACCCTAGACTAGTAAGCATGAAGACCACATGTCTTCCCAAGGATTTCCCTGCCTCAGAAAGACAGGCTGTGAGTTTACTCTGGGCATAGGCTGCAATTCTGGTTAGCTCTATCCCTACGGACTGCTGCAAGACATGGGACAGCAATTTAAGTTCTCTATACCTCATAGTCACTGTTTACAAAGCACAGGGATGTGAGACTTTACTGAATTAAGACTTGTTTCACAGTTTGTGGAAACTGGTGTCCCTTGATTGACTTCACTGGGAAGACATGAGTGCACTAGCAGAGAGAATCTGGACCTTAATTTATAAAGGGATTGTGAACAGCTGCACTGTGTGAGGCCAGCAGTCCACCTTCCCTATGTACTTCTCTGGCAGTTATTAAAGTTGGTGCCTACGAAAGTAAGCAAAAATTGAACAAGTGCATTGTGCTACTTCCCACGAACACACTCCCAATCTCCAACAACTTACAACTCAGGGGTTTCCTATGCTGGATGTGATTTCTTATGAATTTATTAACCAGCAATAGATTTATCTTGTACATTTTCCCTTTGAACCCATGAAACTGTTAGCATCCACCAAACGACCTTCAGAGATTCAAAATGGGATTCTGGAGCCTAGCTGAGAAAAACACCTTTTTTCAACGTAAAAACAAACCTCCTTTCCTTGTTTGATCCTGCCCCCTTCCATCTTTGTCTGATATTGCCTTATTCTTATACTGGAAGGGTAATATGCCTACAGGAAAATTAGGAGAGATAAGGCAACTTCCAAAGTTGTCCATTAAAAACAAAGGTTCATATCTAATTTTAGACATCTAAAGTGAGGTTCCTTGTTTGATTTCCTTTACAATGGATAGATGGAGATAGGAACCTCCTAATGGCAATTGATGTCCTGGCTGGGATGAAATACTTTCTACAGGTACTGCCTCCACTCTAGAAAGCAGGAGCTTAGGGTGAAAACAATCCTAATTTCACTGCCTCAAAGGCCTAAAACTAAGAAGGATAAATCTAGGTCTTAATTGTGCTCCTTTCATCCCTTACTGGAGGCAGACAGAGAGTTGTGGTCAAGGAAGATTTAAAACTGTTTTGCATGGCTGTTTGTAGAGGCGTTTATTATTTCTTGGAAGGTACAGTCCACATTAGGGATGTACTCCTCTCTCACTCCAGGAGGTGTTAGATCTGATTTATTTTGGGAGGGCCAGGGCTGAATATTCTTTCTGTGTGGCCTGTGTGCCTTGTAATAACAAGCTTTCTTGTTATTACAATTCTCATCGCAATTTAAGATTAATACTTGTATCTTAAATTTCACTGAGGCCAGCATGAATGAATAATAATCCCATTAAAGAATTTAGGAACTGGCCAAGAGTCACTACTTTTATTTGTTAACAAAACTGAACCTGAGATGAGGGTTTCATTGTTTTGCTTGCACTTTCTGTCTTTGATCGAGGAGAAGCTCCATGCCTGCCAACATTTCCACTGACCGCAGGAACACCAGCAGAACCATCCATGTGGCAGCAGGCGCACAATGAATGTTATTCTGTGATAATTGCCCCAAAATCTCCTGTTGAACAGTGATTGAAAAATGTGAGCTGAGAAGCCACAAGACCAGGTGCATACAAAAAAGTAGGTTAGGAATCTTACATGCCAGATTGTGATCCAGGCTGCATTCCCCTCAAGGGCATATTCTTGTTCCACAGCTTGTTTCATGGAGCAGGAAGATGATGGAGAAGAGCGATCTCTGCAGATCATCTGTTCTTCCCATCATGCAGATGTGTGAGGAACAAATGGGTGGGGGGAGGTCTGGACTGTGGTGTAACCCCCCATGCCAACCCCATGGCTCTGAGAGGAGAAGGACCCTACCTCACAGGTGATGAACTGCAGAGATGTCTTCGAGCAAGGAGAAAAATCAGGAAGCAAACAGCAGCCCTGGAAGCAGCTCTGCTCCAGCAGTAGCTCAGCAGCAGGTCAGGCCATTTTTGAGCCTGGGGTCAAATTCCGAGGATCTCACTGACAGCGCCTGGGCAGGGGGGAATTATGGAAGGAGAACAAGCATGGAAATGTGAAGGAATTCTGAGGGTAAATGTTGAAATTAATTTTCTAGGGCAGAATGGTAGCTTTGACAAATTCGTAGACCTGTAAGCTACATGATGGTTTGCAGGGGAAAAGAACTGCATTTAAATTAAATGACCTTATGTACTTTTAGGACTATCACTCTCAGTTTGGCAACAAGCAGTGAAATACCCTCCCTTCAGGGCTCAGGCCCAGCTGCCTGGCTGTGGAGGATGCTGGCACACTTTTTCTCAGGAAAACAAAATCACTGTGGCCAAAATCCTCTGCCTTTTCCTATTACACACATGAATGAAAAACATACATGCAGAAAAGGGAAGTCCTGTGAAAGCAGGAGACAATATCTAAAATGGCAAATCCTATGGCGTCTCTCTAATATAAAATGAGGACAGTACTTGAGTAAAAGCCTACATTTGCTTTATCACAGGCTGCATGTTTTCAGTACATCCTGCTGGGTCGCAGAACAGACACCTTCATCTACAATATGAAGGTATCTCATGCAGAAGTAACAGGTGTTAAAGATGGTCAGTCATCCTGATTTAAAGATTTCTTGCTGTCTTGCATAAGCTACTGAATGCCTTAGTGTGCTCTACCTGTAAGCTTTACTCTCTAAAACAAGGTGTGAAATTGAGGTTTACTGAATTCAGAGCCAAACTTCGACTGATTTCACTCAAACCCAGGGTATTCCCAGATGACACTTGAGTCCCACTCTCAGACACTTGTGTGTTTTCTTTCTGATGTTGTATAAAGCCAGGGCATTTTATTTTTTCCAAGACAGATACATTGCCTGGTGGTTTCCAGCTGATATAAAATAAGCTACAACAGTGATATAGCCTATCTGAGCAAGGGAGCTTATTGAAACTCTATTTTCCTGTGGCTTTCTCCAGGGAGTATTCTCTGGTGTGTGATAGCGTGGCTGAGCTCACTCTTCACCCTTTCTTTTTCAGTGGGATTTTGATCTTGTTCTCCATTCCTTTTCTTGGCCACCTTCCTTTCCTCAAAAGGAAACCTGTGACAAACTAATGTCTTTGAGCTCTGTATTTTGTACAGTTTTGTTGAAACTGGTTAACATTCAAACTTGATTGGAATTGACAGTTCGTGTAGTTGCATAAGCCCTATTTCCTTAAGAAAGCAGCCTTCGAAAGACCAGCGCATGCTATGAGAACTCCTCTATCCTTACAATGTCCCAGGCTCTAACTTTTAAATCTCACCTATTGTAATATAAGCCAATAGCACAATTTTACTCCTGGAATGAGTCAATTAAAGGATGATTATTTTAGACATTGGAATAGGATGAAATAAATCGCACCCAACTGAATCTGTTTCTCTCCACTGAGAGTGAAGAGGGCCTGTGGAGTCAGACAATGGAGTTTTCTGCATCAGGTGAACTCTTTAGACTCCCATTTAGTCATTAAGTCAGTGTAGACGAAAGACGTCAGCATGCAGTTCATTTCACCACATGGAGGCATCATTTTAGGCTGATCATACCCTACACTCTATTGACTATATTGATGAAATCCACGTTAAGTCAGCTAGTTCACATGCAGACATCCACAGCAAAGATGTCTAGATAAGATGGATTCCCCTTCATGCACTCTTAGCTTTTTGATATAGCTGAAGACCTTTCCCTCTGTCACATTATTTGTATGCTATCAGACCTTGATATCATCAGACCTTGTGTCTTAGTACTAACTCCCCCTTCATGAGAAGGGGTGATACCATATGAAATAGGAAAAATGCACATTTTGCAAATCCGTTCTCTCTATGGGTAATGTTTCAGTTTCATTCTGAAGTCATTGATCTGCTGGCTTCGAGCTGTTTTCTTCATGAAGCCAAGAGAAAAAGGGTTTTTTTGTACAATGTCTCTCTTCAATGGCTAATGCTAGCTTATTCTCCTTCAAATCTTAGGTAAAGCCTTTACAGGAGAATACATCTGTGATATGCTCTTTGGCTTGTTTTTTGGAAAAATATGAATAAACTGGAAGATTGTCAGTGTCTTTTGCAGATTATCTGTGTTCCAACTCTACTCACAGGAAAATGCAAAGTCAATTAAAAACCACCAAGTGTAATAAATATGTTTTTTGATTCTGTCAGCATGGCTAAAGATGAAAGCTAATGGCAAATCCATAATACAGTCACACAGGTCAAATGATCTATCCGCCTATAAGCTTGCATTCATGACAGATAAATGCTCTTATTATCTTTACAGCATGCCCCAGTTAGTCCTGCATGAACTTGGTGAGTTAACTTGGTACTCTGTAGTTAGGATGCTTGCATGTAGGAAGTTTGCTTTTTACAATAGGATTGCAAATGTTAAAAGTTCCATTTCTTCAGTCTGTGAACTGTTCCCGTCATTGATCACTGCTTAGCTCAGTCTCTCACTGGCTCTCAGACATATCCCACTCCTTGTTCCCAGTTGCAATCGCCTTGTGTTCCTCTTCCAACTCCTCCCCCTCTTCACTCTAGCAGCCTTTTTCTCCCAGGTTATTTGTACACTGCAAGACACTTTGGATGACCTTAGCATTTCAGTGGCATGGTTTTTTTCTTTCATTCTACCTGACTGTGCTGACAATGGAGAAGAGGCTTTTCTGGTGGTCAGCCCCACCATGGCTGGCTGCTGAGAACAGCAACTGCAGTAAAATCCTGGCTTTGCCTCTGTGCTCTTGTCATTCTTTGCATGGATAAGCTGTCCCCAAACATATACTGTGAAGCAATACAGCCTCCTTCACTGTTGTGTGAGATTATTCTGGATGGCACTAGAAGAGCTGAGAGGCTCAAGTGTTTTCAGTGAGGACAGACTCTTTAAAGGCTTCAGGTACTGGTCTTTTAAGAAGTTTTTCCTGAGTATGTGTAAGCAGTGATTATGTTGAAGGGCTGGTAACAGTCAAGCTTCAGGATATTCTCAGAGGTTAAGAAAAGTCTTGACCAAATGACTCTTATGCTCGCTCTCAGTGTCCTGCTTCAAAGCATAAGCAACTGCAATTGCTTTTTGAAGAAAATCTTGCTAGAATTTTTTAAATGGCAAAGCAGCACTCCTTCCATCTCCATTTACATCTCTCACACAAGTCCTGGCTGAAACTTTCTTACCCTCAGCCCACTCTCAGCTCACCTTAAACTGAGTCTCAAGCAGACCATACCCTACATTGCCATTCAGCTAGGGCTCGAGAGAGCCACACACTGGGAAATGTTTGACAAATTTAGCAAGAGGCACCACTGAAAGGGTCTCTTACACTGAAAGAAAACTCATACATTTTTCAAGCTGAATTCAAGAATTTGTATCAGTTGCTGAATCAGCATCCGTTAGAGTCAACATGAGACCTTTGACTGGCTCCACTGGTTCATTGAGTCAGAAGCATGATAGACTTGAACTATGAGTTCTTTTGTACCAACAGAGTGTTTTGAACTAGGACTGTAATAACGGGGAGTAAAATACCATGCAGTGCAAAGGCCAAATTAAGTACCAGTGAAAGAGACTCCATTTGTGTTATCATAGTTACCTCACTGATTGATCTGGCCCATTGTTAACATTAAAACCTTTCTGTTCTTTTTTTTCCAGCTATTCAGAATTACTCATTCACCCTGAATGAATATTTTGTACTTAAACTGAATCTTAGGACCTTATTTAGAACCACTTAAGATCTTAAATTAAATATGAGTGTAATGTGTGAAGGTAGAGAAATGAAATACAAAGATCCATAATTTTTCAAGTGGAAAAATGAAATTCCTCCTTCCCTCTCTTGTTTGATGGATCTAGTACAAAGTACATAGAATTTGAATGGGTATAATCAGAAAGTCAGAGAGCTTTAATAGATGTCTGCATGTGATGTAGAGCTGGATCTTGTCTTCAAGTATATGGACACACCTGCCTTCATTGTCTGGGGCAGCATTTTACCTGACACATACGCAAGTGAACTAATAAATTTTGCCATGTGTGTGCTGGTGCTCCTGGTGACTACTGCAAATGTGGGTAGGTCCTCATTGTAAACATATTGACTAAAGGAACAAACATCTGCAAAACGAGTACATGGATCATATTAACATGACTATTAGAGGTCCATATATGTACAAGAATTGATTATTTTCATTTCTGATAGAAGGTGAAGACTTTCTCCACTGATACTTAAAGGTCAACAGGACTAACTTATGAATTTGTTCCTGTTTATGTATTGCATCTCAGAAGCCACAGAGAAGAAATTAAAAACTCATCAGCTCACCAGCATGGAGGCTCACAGCTTTGCTGCTTTCAGCTGTTAAGCCTGCTGTTTCAGAGAACCCATTTTCAACTCCTAGATCTGCTGCTCAAATCAATGTGCTGATGTTTGTTTGGAAGCAATACAGATCTAGACAAGGTTATCAATTTATAAAATTTCCATCATCCTAAGAGTAGCAATGAGCATATATATGTATACATGCATGTGGGTTTTCTGGCTGCTTTCAACACTCGGGAAACAATAACAGTAGAGCACTAGCTGTGCTTCAGTGCATACCATGAGTCTAAAGTAATGGCATGATCTTCACTCAGGGATTGTTAGTATCCTGTATGGCTCAGCAAGGCAACAGGGAAGTAAAACTGCAACAGACCTCATTTTTTCCTTTGGTTACTTCTCTGTTTTGAACACCTAACCCTTAGACTCAGAATATTTTTTTCATGGAGTTGTGAAGAGTTCTCTCCTTATCACTAGCTAAACTAATAAACAAGAATATTTTGTACTTCTCCACCACATACAAATCCCTTTATGACTGAGGGTAAGTACCGTTCCTTGTGTTTTACCAATGAGAAGCTGTGGAGAAAACAAAACATGGCGTGAATCAATGGCAGAAGCAGCAAAGATCATTTCTTTTCCAGTGCCAGAATCTAACACTCAGAGATTATCGGTGTCTAAGAACAATGAAGAGAACAAGAAGCTAGAGACCCAGTCCATATGCAAGAAGAAGTGGTTCCTGTATAAGACTGATATGGCTGGGAAAAGTAGACACCATTTAGGCTACCAAAATTATTTCTTAGGTCTTCATTATCCAAAGCTGCTTTGTTTTCTCCCCAGAAACATTAATCAATTTAATTCCCATTTCTCTTTACAAATGTTGCCTCACTTAAACTAGACCACTATGGCCACAACATTAACTCTTTGCAAAGCTCTTTGTCCAGAAAGGTGATGAATTTCAGTGGGGAAGTGACTGCATAGCCAGCAGGAGAACCAAGAGAAAAGAACTCTACAACATTATATCAGAACCACTCAAAGTGCCCTGAATGTTCTTTTTTTGTTGTTGTTTATATGAAGGAGAAAATCCTGGCATTTTCTGTGAAGGTGTCCTTCAACACTTTTGACTTTATGACAATCTCTAATTTAAAGACTGACTTCCCCAAATCTCTTTGGAAAACTCATGTATACCCCATATTTCCTGCAGTCAACCCATTAAAATCCACGAGAATTTTTTTGTTGGCTTTGGGTTTACAATATAAAATAAAAAATCCCCTTCCATTTGTAAGAAGAGCTCCAGTCTAGTAAGTAAAACTGTGCACTGTAACTTGGTTCCAGTCTCATCTCTGTCTTTGGCTCACCTCGCTGTGCCTATATAAAATAGGGATAATACTATTTTTTAAAATTACGCAGTTACGTCCTAAGAATTAATGCCTGTCATGTGCTACACACTCCTCCAGCGATTAGTAATCTAGTCAGTGAGTACACTTTGTTCTTCTTTGCATGGAGGTAAATTAGGTATGCTTCTGGTGGCAGCAAAAATTTGGTCCCATTAGATAGCAACATGAATCCCATCTTCTCCAGGCTTTAGACAGATTTTATTCAGCTGGCAACATGCCTCAGACCTAATTTCAACGCTGTGACATATCTTACAAGGAAAGATTTTTTTCTGGATTGTGAGAAATTATGTTGGTAGATTGAGCAAGAGCTGGAGCACACACTCTGGTAAAACAGGAGATACTCTCCAGAGAATTACATCACCTGCACCATCTGAATGGATTGATGGAAGAACAATTAAATAAGGCATGTGGGGTCATCTCTGCTGCTAGCATGTAAAGAAAAAGTCATAAGCTAGCCATCTTCCCAGGGCTCCGTCTCCTTTCTGGGCACATGCAAGCTCCTTAAGAAAATCCCATGGGATTTTCAAAGCACCTGGGTCTGGCTCCTGCTCCAAAGTGCTTTCTGGAGAGCCTTCCTAATGACTGTGGGGGAGCGTAGCACGGGCACATATGATATATGAGGGTGTCAATAACCTCTATTGAGCTGAGCCTAAATTACCCTGGGATAGAGCCACTGGCATAGATGGACAGCATGTAGGCAGTGGTGCTTGTCAAGCTGACACTGCTTTCTGAAGCCAGCCTGCATCTTGCAGCCATAAACAGGTTATTGCTGGGAAGTCCTCCTCAGTGTACTGAAAACAGCCAGCCTACAGCTCGGGGTGCAGCCCACAATGTGCTGGGGGTTCCAGACACCGAGGAAGCCCTCTCCCCAAATAACTCTTAGTTTGTGATCCCGTGTCATGACAGGCATCAACTAAAACCTTGGCACACACCAGTATGGCAAGCACAAGTCACTGTTGATATTAATTATTCATATATTTCCATTTTATTTAATAACTGATTTGCAACTATATTCAAATTACTGTCCCCTTACTCCAATGCTTACACATACTCAAAGGGAGGACTGTAAATACATTTAATACTTCCACAAATGCAAATGCTTTTGTTTGTTTTTCAATGTTTATTTGCTTGACTGGAGCGTTCCACTTCAGCCTCATATCCTAGTTACTTACAACAGATTGTGAAGTGGGATTCATGCCTGAGTAAAGATAGTTCGCCTGCTTTACAACACCAAGATAAATGCCGGTCTGAAGCACCATCATGAGGTCAATCAGGTCTAAGATTTTAAACACCAAAAGATTTACAATTCCATTTTGACAGCTCCTCCTCTCCTCCTCCCCTTTCCCCCAGCAATAAGACTCATTTAAAGCTTTAAAATATGGGAAGCAGAAAGGGAGTCATTAATTTTACTTACACAACAGCATTCGCACTTGTAGGGTTTTGACAGCTTCACTAAACCCAAAGGAATTCAGATAGCTAGAGCAAATGAATGCGTACCAATACTTGTATTGAAAAGAGGTAGTTTTCAGGGCTGAGCACATATTTTCTTCCTGCAGGAAGCTGACAGTGATGAGAGTATGTAGGATGCCTTACTACTGCATTCACGTGATACTTAATGTTTTTTTGACTCCTGTTCAACAAATTCCTGTTGTGTTTCTGAAATCAATAGAACTGCAGCAAGTCAACAGATTATTTCAATATTTCTTAGGATGCTCTGCCTTTACCACCATGCTTAGTACCTATTGTTTTCGGTAAGGCAAACAGACTGCTTAAATGTTATATCTGCTACTTAGAGAGTTCAGTCGTTGACCGTGTCTTTTTGGGGATAAGAAATCCAATTGCAGAAAGCTGAACTTATATGCATGGAGCTGAATGTTTTTGGAAACAAATATTGTGGGGTTTTATTTTTTTATCACTGTCACGATTTTGGATGGAAAATGGAAAACTTGCAATGAATCATAATAGGCTATTGCATTTCCATCTGAGACAGAAAGAACGTGCTTCCTTCTTCAGAAGGGAAGACAGATGAAGGCAGGCAAGCTGCAGAATAAAACAAGAATTAAGTGGTAGCCACTTGCTGATCATTGTTCTACTATCTGTCCATTATCTGTCTGTGTGTAGGTAGTAAATACCACATGAATTTAAACAAAACCCATTACTCACACTCACTTAACGGATGTGATGATAGGAGTTGCTTGACAGATCTTACACAGGAAACTCAGATGTAATTAAGCCCGTTGCTGTGTTGATTCTCCTCCAGAAAAATCCTCTACCTGTGCAGGAATATTTTAAGACCTCACTAAATTTGAAATGGTGACAGTGTTAGAGTTTTTCACTTATTTGTTTTTTGTGATTTTTGTATTTTTTTGTGTTATTGCGTCTCTACAATAACAGATGGTGAAATCTCTCCTGAGTAAGCCAAATGCCAGTGCTTTTTCTTACAGGATGTCATGCAAAAGCATTAACAGCTCGGCTCCTATTAGTACTAGAAATGGATGGGCGTGCTCCAGTGCCTTTTAAAGTTCCTGGGTGTCTTTGCATCAGCTCCTTGACACATCTGAATGAGGCAGGCAATCTGCTTTAAACACTTCCTTATTCCCAGAGTTTCTGTTGGGCAACGCTCTTAAACAAGCTAATAATCTCTCTTTAAACAACACTTTCTTTTTATAATACACAAGCTACCTTATGCAGGATTGTAAGGTCAGGGCAGTTTGCAGGTAGTTTTAAAACACCCATTTGCTTTTCCTTCTTGAATGAGGGACTGGTTGTTTCTGAGATGGCCAGTGCTGGTGGTTTGCAGTTTGCTGGCAGCAAACACTTACAGTGTTAACAGTTTACAGAGATTAGATGGGTGACAAGCATCTCGACCAGGCTTGTCTTTCCTTGGTCCTTACCCTGTGTCTCTTGCTGTGCTATATTGAAGGAACATGGCTTAATGGGCTTAATCCCTATAAAGGGATATTTAGAGCTATTTCATGCTCCTAGAGCTGTCCTAATTGACTCTTTTCTCTAATCATGACTAACTTATGAGCTGATGATCAGGAAATCTCAGCTGAATTCACAGTTCTGTGTCAAGTGTGATTGTAGCCACATTTCTCCATCCATCTAAGTCCCATATTCCCCACTGGTGATATGAGACAGGTTGGAGTCCTTTCATCACACTGATGGGCTGTGAGAGTAAGTTCAGGTATATTTATAAAGTCCATAAATTCGGATTTTCTTCTATTTAATCTATCTGCATTTCATGTTAAAATTTTTATTTTCAAGCATACATACCTGTTTATAATCACTTGTTTTATTGGATTATTTTTTGATTTATGGATCAAAAAGTTTTAGAAGATACATTGTTTAGAACACAACTGTTAAATGAATGAATTGAGGAGTATATAGATATCTCAAAATTGTAAAAATTAGCAGCATTTGGCTGTTAATTGGGGTGGGGAGGAAGGAAATGAGTGGATAAACATGTTTGAGAAGCACCTGTAACAAAAGTCCTAAGCCACTGGTTCTTGGTTCACAGTACTCAATGCATCACTGCACATGCACAGAGCAAAAATCAGAGGCCCAAAAAGAGAAGCCAGACTGGCGGCATACTGAGCAGGGAATGCTTGCAGCTGCTGGGGAGGGACAAGATGCTGGCTGGGTTAGTCCTGAGATGCCTTCCTCAGAGCTGTAGGGAAGCGTATGGAGGCAATTCTGCATCCTTGTAGTGCATGGCATTGGTCACTCTCTGCATGTATTCTCTTCTCTCCAAAAGCTTGCATGTACTTCTCTTGCTTCTCCTTAGACACCATCAGAGGAGGAAGAACTGATGGTGGTCCCCAGACAAAGAGGGTTTTGTGTTGTTAAACCTCTGGTCTAAACATGTTCCAGTCTGGGGACCAGGTTTGAGTCTTTCCTTTGCACTTAAAGAAAAAGGCAGATAAGTGCTTCTCATCCCCTCCCTGGTTCTTCAGATGAGATACCTGAATTTGTGACAAATAATGTAGTTTAAGCGTTGTATAAGTATAACTAGAAGTCCTAACAAGGCAAAACACTCAGTGCAATAGGCTTTATACACATGCCAACAGGGAGTCTTTCCCTCTTTATCTCTGGGACTGTCTGTGTTGGATAACAGCTGGCAATGGACACTGAGTGACACAGTAGCGATAAGGAATAGATATCTGCAAACCTGATATGACCCTAGCTACGTACAGATGTTCATGGTTTTGAGCTTTAATTACTCTAGTCCCCTTTGTTTTGCAGAGGGGTAAGCCCTGAATTTATCCACTTGGGCACTTTCCTTGAGAGAGGCGACAGATAGCAGAGGGACAGAGGAAAGAAGGGGATTCATATGAAAGGTCTTGAAGGAGAGTAAATTTCTTTTGACTGCTGCCTGTGGAGTTTTCGTATTTATTGGGAAGGAAATCTTGCTCAGCAATTGTAATTGCCTCCCAGAGAAGTGCTGCATCCGTTTGAAGGTACATATTGTGTCAAAGCTCACTGTCTCTCAGACATGACATGTGACAGCTGAAATCATTTGGGATGCTCCAGTTAAAGGAATTGAGGACCAAATTCCCAGGGGCTGTGGACAGTTCCTGTACATAAAACTCTCTTTGAGTATAAAGGAGGTTTTTTAAAAGCATTCAAAATCTCTCATACAGTTAATTCTGCATTCTCTTGATCACCCAAATAGCCATTCACTACATCTGATCCAGTTTGTCTGCAACTATCTCAGCAAATAGGATGGGTCATGGACCACTTTCTGGGCCAGATACCACTTGGCACAGCTGTGCCAGTGCCCTTACAGCTAAAATCTGGCACTCCAGAACTGGATGGTCATATCCCAGGGGTCTGTTGCCAATGCTGCTGGGGCTGAGATAGGCTCCAGCCTCTTCCCAGATGTTGCCTTGGGAGAGTTATCTTGGCCAAAACTCAAGGGCCAGGGACTGTGTTAGCAATTAAGTGATATGGATGATAATATTCTGGTGTCTGTCACTGTTTAAGAGCTATAATTGCAACCTTCAAGCTTCAAGCTTCTCTGTCATGAATATGGATGAATATGGATGATCAGAACTGTGCACAGTCTTTCAGACGAGGACCTGTACACTAGTGTCAATAGCTATGTTTAGTCTCATAAATTAAATTTACGTGGGACCATTCTCAGGCAATGAGATCATTAGGCCCACAGTGGTGTGCACCCATACAGCTAACTTCTCTCAGCCTCTAAAACAGGGTGCCCACATTGAAAATGTGTATGGTGAATGGTCCCCACTATGTGCTAGGTCCTAAGCCATGTCTAGGAATTATTTGGGGCAGTGTCGTGTCCCAAAAGAACTCCATGACTCAGGTCAGAACTATGCCAGGGACTGTTCCAGCAATTTCTCAATATGGGCAATCAGATTATATTGTCTAGGGCTTTTCACTGGCACTGTTTATCTTATTAGTAATACACAAACACAGTCCTCACTACTTCTGCTAGAGAAATCTTGACTGATGCATCCTAGCACTGAATTTGCTTTGCTAATAGCTGCATCCACATTGCTCCTGGGCATCCTCTCCTGGATGATAAAACTTGTGTGTCTCTTCCCAGGAGATCTCTAGGGTTAAGCTTCCAGGTGTTAACAGAAATTCCTCATACTTTCCTCAAGCTTAAAGCTCCTTTGCTGAAAACAACAGTGGATACTGCTTGGGTGCCTGCAGCATCCAATCAGTGAATATGACACCCAGGGTATAGACAGAAAGAGTATTTTCTGTAGATGCAAGGCAGTATTGGTGCTGTTGCACAGGATACCATTTAAAACTTATGTATAATCTGTGTGTTATTGTGAAAATAATAATTGAAATAGGAATAGGTGTGGGAAAGGACTACTACAATAACTAGGGTACGGGTGAGCCTGTTTTAAGGGAGGACAGCAATGTGGCTTCACTTATTTAGCTGAGTAAAAGGAAAGCTGAACTTTTTGACAGCTATCCATAGATACTTCAGGGGGCTGAGTACTCAGGAGGGAGGAGACTAAAGGACATTTCTGGCACAATACCAAATGGCTGTAACCTGGTCTTGAATAAATGGACATTGGAAATTATAAAGAAGTTTCAAAACAGCAGAGGAATGAAGTTTTGGAAAAGCCTTATGACAGCAGAAAAAAATTAAAAATTGAAGAGGCAGCTTAAGAAATCCATGGAAGGGATTATATGACCTGATGGCTCATGACAGTAGGAACTGAAATCGGTGACAATGAAGTCCATTCAAGACCTACCTCTGATGGTCTGAAAAGTAAGGAGACCATGTCCCATTGATGTGCAATGACAAAAAAGGTGGAAACTGAGTCTCAATCTCCTCAGGGCTAAATGCAGGGTGATGCCCTTGAGCAACAGCCCTGCCATTCCATAATGGCAGAAGAGCCCAGGAATATCTTCTGCAGAGAAATACATGGTAACTTGATGTAACACAGTTGGGGAAGAATGGATTGGAAGAATTTGTTTGCAGTATCTTTTGTCCTGGATATGCTACAAGCATGAGAAAAAAATAGGCAGATTTCTAGATGCAAATTTGAAACCCATCAGATCTTAAATTCAAGAGCTTTTCTATCCAAATAGGTCCTCCATGCCCTCAATTCTCTGAGTTGTGCTTAATTCTTGCAGCACATAAGGCATGTAAAAACCACCCACCCACTAATTCAGAGCCATTTTTCTTCATCTAAATTAAACTTCTTTAGTTCCATTCATCTTTACAGCTCATTCAACAGGTCCCTCTGCAGCAGTGAAGGGAAGCATGTTTCAATGGGCTAATCCAGCTTGGAGATGGATTAATTGACTCACAGGTCCCTCTGATCACCAGCCAGATGTCTCTCCCCAGCTGGCATGCCTTACTAATTTTCTTGTTGTTGTTGTTGTTGTTAATTCTGGGTTTCCAGCCAGCAGGGTCCCTTCTCCACTCAATCAAGGGCAACATGCCCTTTGCCGACATTTTGTATTCTTTGGCCTGCTTTCCCTTGGGCAAAGATATTCAGCCATAAACCTCCTCTCTTGGCTCTTTGTCATCTGGCCTGTGGCCCCTGGAGAGAAGTCCCCTGGTGCAGTTGCACTTGCGTGTCTGGCATGTTGGGCCACCATGGGGGAGTGCTGTCCATGCTCAGGATGGGTGATGGAGGCATACGGTGCCTGCAGTGCCAATTTTATGAAATGGTCCAAAATTTCAGCTCTGTGCATTGAATTTTGGGGAAAAAAGAGACTCATAACAAGAGTTAGAAGCATTTCCTTCATCAGGCTGTGTGCTATGAAACAACATGAGAGCAAACTCTCAAGAGTGCTTAGAAGGACTGAGCATGAATAGACCAGTTAGGACATTAAATCAGGAGGCAACCTAACATAAGGGATGGCTCAAAGTTGGGATGTGTGAGTGCTCTGGGCTCCACCCCTGATTGACATTGGCCCTGATGTCTTGAGCAGGACACTTAACTTCTCTGGTACTTCTATTTTCTCATGCCTAACACAGGTTTAATGACAACCTTCTTTTAAAGATAACTGCTAATGAGCAAGACACTATGTGAATTAAGTATCACTTGCACCACTGAACACACAGCTATGTATTTTCAGTGTGAAGGATTCTGCAGTGACTTGCAGTGTTTTGGCTGAAACCGCGTTGTTGCTCAATGGAAAGGTGACGATTTTGGCCAGTCTGTAGAACACTGCTCTTTCCCAATGTCCTGGGACATTACTGTGATTACATTGAGTAGAAACTTAATCTACAAGAATTCATCTGGATGGTGCAACCTTTATTTACCTTGGCAGTGACTTCCTTACACAAGTCATGGGGGTAAGTGACCACTCAGGGGAGCACAGCTGAGAATACCAGCAACAATAGAAATATTTGAAGACTTATACTGTTTAACACTTAGACCCTGGAGTCCAGCATTCCATACAACTGAGTCATCCTTATGGTTTCTGAATTATAAAGGTGAAAACATGGTTTTCTAGTTTCCAAATAATGGGGGTCATTTATCCCAAGTTGTCAAAAAAAACCCCAAAAACAAACAATTCCTGGATTATATAAACCCTTTCCTTTCCTTTCCTTTCCTTTCCTTTCCTTTCCTTTCCTTTCCTTTCCTTTCCTTTCCTTTCCTTTCCTTTCCTTTCCTTTCCTTTCCTTTCCTTTCCTTTCCTTTCCTTTCCTTTCCTTTCCTTTCCTTTCCTTTCCTTTCCTTTCCTTTCCTTTCCTTTCCTTTCCCCTATAATGAGCTGACAGAGAGCAGTTCCCCAGAATATTAAAAAAAAACCAAACCAAACACCTCTCCTTGACTGCTCAGTTGTTTTTGTTTTTCATTAGAAAAGAAGTTGGAAAATATTTTTTCATGACAAGATCAAGAAAAGGACAGCTTGAGGAGAGAGAAGTAAGAAGTTCATCTAAGGTGTGAACATAGAAGTTCAGCTGCGTTTGCTATGGACCAAACACTTCCTACTCCAACTAAAAATGGCGAGGAGGTCATTCCTTCAGCATCAGAGCAGGTCCTTACAATTCATAGGGAAGTAAATAAGAAGAGAATCTCACTCTCGTAATTTAACATCTTTGGTCTTTTTTAGCTTAGGTATGTGTCTTGTATAAATCTCACCACTAAATTTTTCCCACATTAGACATAGCCCTGGGGAAGTTGTTTTACAGGGAACTTAAGGCTTTGACCTTTGATCACTGTAACCTGACTTCTCAAAACCCTGAAAACAAGTGCCTAAAAAAATGAAATGTGAACAACATGCACCATCAATATCAATTACTGCGTTGTTATGTGGTAAATTTTCCCCACAGGGGGTGAGTAATTCACTTGACGTATTTGGCAAAGGGCTTGATTCTCCTCCCCACTCACAGCAATGGGATGCTGACATCTCTCTATACACTTTGGTGGGGTGCAGAGCAGAGTAAGGGAGGGCAGAGTCAGACCCAAAGCCTCTGCGAGCGCAGAGAAAAGTGGTCTCTGTCAAGAGAGGGGTTATGCAGTCTGAACAGTGAGCTGCAATCTTTGAAGAAAAGACTTCAAAGAAAAAAGGAGAAAAGAAACAATGTCTAATCTTCATACAAATGTGCTCAGGGGTCTCTGAAACTCAGAAGCTTCCAAGATTTAAGAATTAATTATCACTTGCCAGAAGCAAGCTTTATTCACAGGTAACGGTTACAGCAATTTGAGTCCTTTAGTTGTAAAATTCATGGAATTATATTGAACTGATTAAAGCTCAGTATATCATCATATTTCCCTTTGGTGTTCTTGCACACCTTCCAAATATTTAATATTATCCTTCACCTTGTTTATGTGGGATATATGGCAGCAGCTCCCAAAATTTCATCTTTCAGAGGAGATACACTTGGAAATATTTTGGTACAAGAATTGTGACTTGCAGGTTCACACTAAAACATGCAACAAAGTGGTTCAGCTTCTCAGTTCCTGTAGAGCAACACAACCCTGTTGACTTCTATTTACTGCAGCAAAAGACAAGACTCTAAATCTTTTGGCAGTTCCACAGATGTATAAATAGCGAGGAGCACCGTGAATGACTAAAAGCAAAGCACTGCTGTTCTGATTCCTCTTAGCAGACCGGTGTGTGTAAAATGTCCCTCAGGCCAGCTGAGGTATTCAGGATATCTCAACACTTAACAGGCTTTATTGTATTTGACCTTACAATACCCTTTTGAGTAAGCACTCCTGTTATATCCCTTTTACACCTGAAGTTTGAAACCTAAGGAGGTGATAGGACCCATGGTTGCAGGGCAAGTTAGTGGTGAAATCAGGAATTAAACATTTAAGTATCTGGAGGTCTCAGTTATGTGATGGAGTTATTGTGCTCAAGGAAGTGAATGATTTATTGTGAATATCTGACCAGAGACAAACTCAGGCCGTGGTAACATGTGTCGCTTAAATCCTGCATTTACTGAAAGCTGAAGGTGTGAACCCAGCTGGCTGGTGTGGCTCAGCTGCTGCACAGAAATACATTAAACTGCAATAACTTGATTGTGCATCCCAGCCCTCTCTTCTATAAAGCACTATCTGTCTTTCATCTTTAAGACTTCAGTGAAAACAGTTGCTGCAGAAGCTCGTAAGAGAGCTGCACCACTGCAGGGAACCAGTTTCCTGACATGAGCAAGGAACTTCAGACCCAGAGCAGCTATATCTGATATACAATTAAAAAAATTGCCTCTTTTAAAATGTCAGTGAGCCAAGGTACCTGTACAGAAGAGAAAGGGAATGAAAGACAGACACCTGGTCAAATGCAGCCACTTTGAAAGAATGAATCTCTCTGGCAGGATTGCAATTTCTTCATTTTGTGTTTATAGCCTTATGACTTTTGAGGTTAGATGGGATTTGTCTTGATATTTGCCCACCAGCAGTCAGGAGGCATCTGTGACTGTTATCTCCCTGTACATGTGAATACTTCGCATCCTGATAATAAGCAGACCCAACCACTGTGAGCCACCAGCACTGCCAAAGAGGTGGCAAACATGGATCTGCTGCTGCTTGGGAGTCACTGGTCATCACAGAGGATCTAAATAACAACACAGGGGCATTGCATTTTCCCATGTTAGCATCCAGAAGGATGCAAAGGACAGAGTTCGACTTTGGTATTGCATTACAGGCAGGGCTGTGGGTTTTTGTTTTCAAAGGAAATTTTCTTATGTGAACATTCAGAAAAATCCCCAGCAGTCTCCTCTCGCTGACTGTTGCAGCTCCCAAGACAACAAAACCGAAGGTAACTGGTGCTGCCACTCCCTCCAAACAGGAAATGTTGATATTTCGAGTATTTGTTTAACTGGGGATAGTTGACACAGCTTGTGAGAAATTATTCTGGGAGGAAAGGAAACCTCCTAAACTCCTCCGCTTCCTTTGCTCCTGGCTCCACTCGGCTCCCGCTGGGTGCTCTGAATCACCCCACCAGGAATGTCCCTGTCCCAGAGCGGGGTCCTCCACCCCTTGCTCGGGGTTAATGTTTTCCTGCAGCCATCTCCTCCTGCCAGAGCCAGGGATTGAGGGGCGCGCAATGACCGGACCCTTGGTGGCTATAAAGGGGTTCAGCTTTCCTGCCATCAGTGGGGCCAAGCTGCGACACCTCAGCCCAGATGGGGTAAATCAGTCAGACTCTGGCCCCAAGTGACTTGGTACCAAACCAGACAATCTGGTACTGAATTATTTTTTTCCCAGTGGGGGATATTTGCTGTGTTTGTTGTAAGATTTTAGTGTCACTTATCACATGCCTGTTATAATGCATTGCCTGAGGCATAATTAAATTCAAAGGGCATGTCTGTGTTGAAAAAGAGGGTTGCAATTTGTTGGTGTTTGGATCTTTCATTAAAAACCAAGCAGTTTTTCTGACTGGCAGGAACAATGGTTACAGAACAAAAATGCTATTAAAAAAAGAGAAGGCAAAGGCTTTTCTTTTTTTTTTTTTTTTTTTTTTAACAGCTACCAGCCTGACATTCCCACAGTAACTTGGAATAAAGCCCAGCATTTAAAAATATCGGGATTGTAACAGAAAGACAAGGCAAACAGAACAAGAGCCTTGATGTTGAGAAAGGTCTGGCAGGTGATGGGTATGGCTTTTATTTATACATTTGTATATATATATCTGTATCCCCATACACACAAATATCTACATCTATACATGTGTCTATGTATGTGTTTCATCTCCAGATGAGAAATTTGCCTTTGCTGCTGAAGTTTCCCTGAAAGCTCAGTTAATTATTTCTCCTAACACCCATGGAGGCAGACATTAGTATCATCCTTATCCACAGATAAGGAGATAGGAAAGAGCACAGAGAGATTAAGGGATTTCTACCAGTAAATTCAGTGTAGAGCTGGGAATTTGGTCCAGCAGGCAAAATCCTAACCCTATTAAAAGCAATGGGAGACTAGCTTAAGAGATATCTGGATTTGACAATTCTGCCTGCTTTGTTCAAACCTATCTGATCTGCTCACAGTTACATGTGTCCTGATGATGTTTTCAGAAGAAAATTGCACCTTACTGCCTATAGCTCCTGTTCAAATCTGAGCTGAATCCCAGAGCTTCAGAACAGGGGCTGAACCTTTCTTTGAGGGACTCTTTACTATACATTTACATATCTAGGAAAATAGTCTGGAGTGATAAGTGAAGTAATTTAAGAACTTTCTAAATTGAGTACTATATTATCCCAGGCCACCAGGGTCACAGGAACTGAAATTTTACATCCCTAGTTGCTATATTCCACAGCACAGTACTATCTAGAAACAGCTGGAGGGTTTCAGCTGAACAGATGCTACATCTAAAACAGATTGGGCAAAACCAGCTCATTAAAGAAAAAAAAAAATAACATTCTCATTTTATAATGACTTTCTTGCTTTCTTGCTTATATACTTGTTCCAGGGCAATATTTTCATGTTATTAGGGTGTTTTCAGCTCTTAATTTAAAGCTCATTTCATTAACGTTGGTAGAACACTTTGAAGTAGAAAATATAAGTGCTAAGTGGTGTCTCTGACACACTTTCAGGGCAATGCTTTTGCCTTCCCAGAGGTCAGGTGAAGCAAATGTGTCGCACCTGCAAATGTGCATAAATTGCTGCTGGCAGTAGAGGGCCGGATTTCCCTTGAAACTGTTGTAGCAGCTGTACGCTGGCTGCAAGTGCCTGGAAAAGGATCCTTTTTTCAGCAGAGAGTTGGTCTGCCAAGCAGGGGTCTGCCAGATAGAGACCGAGTCCCCAGCCTTGCTGTGATGAGCCTGGCAGTGAAGCAGCTGGACTAACAGTAGGGCTGGACTCCACTGCTTAATACTTCTTATCTGCTGGACAAAAATCCCCTAAACTGATCTGAAAGTCACCCAATGACTCCTCCAGTGTTTGGCACCAAATCTCCAAAGTTTCTTATTTCTCAACAAAAGTGTAGTGGTCTGAGGTGTGCTGGGAGGAGCACAACACATACTGGGTTATGTGAGAGAGGAAAGACTGCTGGGGTGGGCAGCAGATGCACCTGCTGTAGCCTCTTTGAACATGGGGACTGCTTCATGGGACTTGTCCATTGCTGCAGTGCAGTGCAGTGCTGTTGAACACTGGGCTTTACTGCTTGCTTGCCTCCAGCCTGCAGGATGACAGGGTAGGAGACAGGTTCCAACACCTGAGACAAGGGCTTATCCACGGAGGGTGCTCTCTATAGAGTCCTATGGCCTGTTTGACAAGTCTGCAACATCCAGGTTAATTTTAAAAATCTGTCCCTGATATTTGTATCCCTTCCCCATCACCCCTCGGGGTGTGGGCACACAGGAGGGATCCTGTCTGTTGACCTCAGGGTACAGTTTGGACATATACACTGCTGCCCGCAGAGAGCAATGTGGGAAGTTGTCATGGCATTGTATGGCAGCCTTCCTACTAAACTACAATAACACAGCTGCCCTGCTCACCCACAGCTGTGATTTATTACCTTGTCATATTTTAAAAGCTAAAGCAGGTTGAGGCTGGTTGGTACTTAGATGGAGAGGTCTCCAAGGAAAATGCAAGAGCTAGAGGAAATGTTCCCTGAGTCAGAGCTGGGGCAATAATCCAGCATAGTGTTAAAGATGTTGCTTTTGGACTGATTGTAAAGTCAATGGCCACTGGTGGTCTGTGGGAGGGGAATGTAATACCTAACGTGACTGGACAATAGCTGCCAGGTATTTATTTTCCTACAAGGGTCAGCCATACAGCAGGTGTAAATTGGGTGAACCAAAGATAATGAATCCAGCTGATTGCTTTCTCTGCTGTGTCTTATTATATATGGATTTAGAGGCTTGGTTGTTTTTCTTTGTCCTCCTCCTTTGTATGTTACATAATTCCTTAAATGGTATGGAAGCACACAAAATACAAGAACAGGGAAACATTCAGTGATTTTTTTTTTTTTTCTAATAAAGCTCCCAGCTTCTGGAAATCCACAGCTTAAGAATTCTGTTAAAGCTATTTCTGCTTAAGACCATTGGTTACATGGACTTGATTTTTCCCTCACCATTCCCATAGAACTATCTGAAAGCTCAGGCTGCTCACCACTGTTTGCAAGGTTGGATCCATTATCTACCAGCTTCTTATATAGGACAGTAGCTCTGTGCCTGACCCTCAAAGATAACTGGCCACATCTGTTCCCATTAACTCTTTAGATGTTGTGGTTCACATCCTGAATTCTGCCTGCTGGAGCTGTGGGACAGTGCATTTTTCCACAATGAAGTGTGATTGCTGATTATTCGTTATGTAGTGTGTTTGAAACAGTGCCAGTCAAGGAACATAGACATTTCCCTCCTGCGAAGCAAGCTACATGCATGTAATAAAAGACACAATCCCTTTTGTAATTGCAAAAAGTATATTAAAAGAACACTGATCTGAATTTAAAGAGATAATGAAAATGAACAATTTCAATTTGTTTTCTAAAAAAATACCTTTCCTTCATCTGTCCTCCATTTGTAGCACAAAAAGAAACATTTTCCCATGGGACCCTGGAATTCAGATTCAAAAGCTGTGTTTTCGCCTCCTCTTTCTGTGTTTCTGGTTTAACAAACTGCACATTTGAAATAGAAAAGGTGATAAATAATTCCATACTAATATCCGCAAAGCAATTGGAGCATCTCTACTGACCCTGTTATTTTAGGTGGTCATTTCAAGAATGAACCAACCGGACACCTTTGAGGATGGCAGGATGTTTAAGGACCACCGCTGCAAACACTCCGTGACAGTAGTAATTAACTGTGGCTCTCCACTGGGAAAGCAAAGCCTTGATAAGCACATTACAAAACCATTGTCAGGAGTACAAGTGCTTTGAAGAGAACATTGAAAGGAATTTGCTTTAGAATATAAGAAAGTATGTAATGTGAGATTTCTCAAAGGAGAAGGTTATGCTTTATTTGGGCTTCTCTGTACAGACTGAGAAACAGAATGTGAGAGTACTTCACAACTTATTTAGGAACACAGACATTTGCTGGCTGGACTGCACCCAAGTCCAATCTAGACCAGCATCTTGTGTCAGAGAGTGGTCAGCACCAGATGCTGCAGGGGAAGGTACAAGAGAATTTGTGGAGGTTATGTTTTTACAAGTGGGGGAAGCATCATCCTCATTTCCAGTTATTATTGTGGCTGCTATTATGTGTAGATTTAATTTCTATCTACAGGACAAAAATTAAACAGAGAGGTATCTATTTCAGACTTTAGATATCATTTTCTGGAGCATAAAATGCTTCCTCCCAGTCATACACTGAATGGCTGTAATCAAACCAAAAAAACTGAATTCCACCCATGCAGTTAGTTATTCCAGTGCATGTGTCCCATATAGATTCCCATAATCTGCTTCAGCTCACTGGCATAGAAACGACCACTTTCCTTTGGCCACACAGCAGTCAAGGCAGATGGGAATCTATCCTGTGGTTTTGAATGAGGTGCGGGCCTTTTTCTGACTGTCATGTCAGCAGATCAACACCAAAGTCTCCCAGCCCTTGCAGAGGGGACACAGAGGAGGCGTGGGCCAAGCTGGGACCCTGTTGATGGGGGTTCTTACTGGTACTGGCTGCCTATGGGCGAGTTGTTTCACCTCCCTGTGCTGCCTCTACAGAGCAGAGATACTGACATTTGCCTTATTTGAAAAGTGGTCTGATTGACAGCTGTGGCTAAAAAATAACCGTAGAACATAACAGAAGAGATTGTTTTTTAGGATTATGAGCTCCACCACTGAAATTGCTTGAAACCACCCACCATCTCTTCCTTAGACAGAGAAGAACACATTCACCTCCATACAAAGCTTCTCCTTATGTTCGTCCTGCAGAATTAAGCTGAGCCTTTGACTTTTATTTCTTGGCATTGGCTTTTTTGTTATTATTATTATTAAAAAAACACAAACTTAACTGTGTTCAGATCCCTCATTGAGCTGCAGTGGAGGAAAGGCATTTGCACTGGAAATTAATACAGCTGGCATGTCTGCCTTGGTTTTGAGGATAGTGTTTTCATGTTCTTTTCCTTCCTTCTCCAGCTTTCTTCTCTTTTATGTCTGCCTGCCTCTTTTCTATTTCTTTCACAGTCGCTATTTTTGCTCCAAGCAAAGAACTCAGTCATGCTCTCACCTTCATGGGCTCTGTGTACACAGGTCAGGCTAGCAAACCTGACTCTCTGTGGAGCCAAACTTTGCATCCTTCCCTTCCCCTTTTCATACCCTTTGCTTCATCAGTTTTCTGTCTTCTGTTTCATGGGTTTTCCCATCTTGCCGTGTTCCTGGAGGGCAGTAGTGCCTCATTGCTGGCATATCTGGCTGGGGCGAGCTTGGGTGCTACCCTGTGGCTCTGATGCAGAGGTCCTGTTGGACACTGTGCCAGTCGCTCCTCTCCCTTCTGAGGTATTTTATCCATTTCAACCACATGATTTTCAGGGAAAGGGACAGTCTGTTACTTTGTGTTGTTACCCACTGTAGCACAAAACAGCTCCCCTGTGGTTCAAGGCACCATATGCTTATTTAATATATGCAGTCATTTTGATGTGCCCTCACATTTTTCTGAACTCACTTCACCCTTCTGTCCCTCCTTCCTCCTCACTCTACTGTTCTTTTAACACTATCTTCCTTTTCGGCACTGTGGTCCTTCATCCTTTTCCCCACGCCCTCCTTGCCCTCCTCCAGGGCTATGCTGCCAAGCTTTGGGCAGCTGTCCTGGGGTGGAGATCGGGCTGGGACCAGGGGCCAGCAAGAGACTGCCAGGAAGGGTTGAGCCACTTTGACCCCCCTCCCTTTGGAGGGAGTGGGGATTTCTGTGCTGGATCCTAAGTGGGCAGGGAAATAAAGAGAAAGAAGAGCCGGAGCTGTCTAATGAGCTTGGCAGGGGTGACACAGCTTGTAGAAAAGGCTGTGTGAGTAACGGGGAGCAAATCTTGCTGGAAGTATTTAACATCTGGCTTCCAAAGCCTCATCCCTTGGAGGTCTGCAGTCATTTTATCACTTTTCCTGGATTCCATTTTCATATCTGCCCTAATCTGTGCATTTTCTTTTTTACCATTTTCTCTAGTTCTGTTCAACCCTTCTTCCTACTGTTCCCATCAGTGTGGCCTATGGACTGTTTCACTCCAACGAATGTTCCTAAAAATCCCTTGACTGGGGTCCTCCAATGAGGCAACAATTAATTCCTGTATCTGTAATTTGTTTATCTTCTTCTATAGAGTCTTACAACAAGACTCAAGAGAGGGATATAAATGATGAATGCAGGTTAATAACACGGGAGTCTGTGGAAAATTACATTAAGATGGCACAGCAATAACAGGTATAAAAACAACTGAAGCATGTGGTGAAGTCTTTACTATAATATTTCCACTGGTAATATACATAGTGCTAAAAAATCTGAAACTTAAAAGTGATAAAAAATTAATACCTCCAAACTGCTACCGAGAAGAAAGGTTAGGCAAATTATTCCCAGTTGATACAATAGGTGAAAACAATAAGCAAAATGGGTGAATTTAATCCTATTTAATTTTAATCATCCAAAGGACTGGAGCCTAGCTATGTGTGTCACAGAGCTCCATCTCTCATCGGTGCAGAGAGGCAGAGACCTCGAGGGAGACAGATTCATCGCAACCCAGGAAAAATGCTTAAAAAAGGGGGAGGTAAACACCCTGCCTCTGCCTTAACTGGAGAAGACTAGTTAATCTAGTCTCACATAGACAATATCTTTAAGCCCTCCAGCTGCTATACTTTGGAGCTTCCTCCTTCTCTAAGATATTTTTTTAAATAGCCTACTGTCACTATGGCATAACTAGGATTAGCAAAGTTATTTGTGATTTCTGATATCCTGAAATGGAGATGAGACCATTTCTATGTGTTTAATAACACAGAGACAGCTTCATGGGTTTTGCTAGATGCACTGGAAAGTCTCTGCCAGGTGTGAGGTGTTGGAAGCAGAGCTACACAGTTGTACCAGATGCTCAGGATCTGCTTCAACAACCTATATATCATCTTTGTAAACATTGTGTGTACCTGCATAAGCCTAAGGGGAAGTTACCTGTGTGAGCTAATATCGTATAGAGGTTTGAGAATAGCTGCCACAAATCTTCAAGCAGGCAAACAAATGGGAGAAACCTTGCCCTCTCATTGTTCTGCTTTAGCAGGTTGAAAAGAGCTGACAAGAAGTAATGTGGGAAGTGGTCACACTGATATGAAGAGGAGGATCTGCTTCACTTTGTCCAGTAATGAACCAACAGAATGAGAGCTGGACACCATCTTTGGAACATAAACTGGACAAATGCATAGGACATCCCACCCAGCAACCACAAACCAGAATAGTTTATGTGTCAGGACATAGGCATTGTGGAGATGTAGGTGCCGGGGTGCTGGGAAAATGATGAGAGCTATCTGCTGAACTAAGAACACAAGTAGTGTTTCTCATCATGGTGAGATATGTTTCCACTAATACATTTCAGCATAAATAGTACAATGTTAGTTTTAGGAATGATAGCACAAAGATGAACTGGGTAGATCCTTGGGTTAGAGATGCATTCCTAGGAAGCAAGGAGTGCAAAATCCCAGTTCAATGGGCTGGCATGGGATGATGTAGAAAGTACTGTGGAAAAGCACTTAGGTGAAGAAAAACTTAATCCATATAACTGTTTGCTCTTCCAAAGCCTTAGCCAGAAATCTGTCGGAAACACTGTTTTCCACTGTGTGATCTGGTAGCCCAGAGACGGCTTTTAAAGTAATGGTTTTTATTTTTTTTAATACTATTTCCCAATAACAGTAAAATTGCAGTTTTCAGCCTGTGGTCTGTGAATCCACATGGGTCCAAGGACTAATTTCCTGATGTCCATGCTTTTCTACTTTTCTGAGAAAAGTGACTCTAATGCCAATACACTTACAGCAGAAACTGCATCTGCAAGGGAATATAGGAAGGGTTCAGCAACAAGAAAAAGAGTGAAAACCACTGGTACAAAAGGAACATTTCTGAACTCAACACAAGAGAAAAGGGGTCAAGATTCCCATGGACTTTTTTTTATAAATGGAAACACCCTGGTTAGTGGAGGACCACCTACACTTGTATCAAGAAAGATTGAAAGGCAGAGAAGCTAGACGGCAATAGTCATTGACACTGTCAATGACCGTGACACTGTCATTGCCCAAAGAATGTAGCACAGAAAGT
The DNA here is from genome assembly GCA_031468815.1 of Morus bassanus. Taxonomy (NCBI): domain Eukaryota; kingdom Metazoa; phylum Chordata; class Aves; order Suliformes; family Sulidae; genus Morus; species Morus bassanus. The sequence continues at coordinate 76,625,761 of CM062571.1, read as the reverse complement.
GCTGAACTGAAGTCACACTTGCTAAATTGATCACTGGGAATTGGTGATTTAGACCATGGCCTAAATCTCCAACCTGGTGCGCGAGTCATGGCCCTTTGCTCTTAGAAATGGGAGACCTGAAATCTTATCATCACCCCTGATGACAGAGGAAAGAAGCTGGGGGCCAGCAAGACATGGTTAGGGGGGGAAAGTGCTGACTACCATTTTTATTGCAACAATATAAACATAGCCTGTGCCTCTGCAAGTTGCTAGCCAGCTCTTTTTAGATGATCATGGCACCTATTTTAGCACAATGTAAATTTTGTGGGTATTTAATTATACAACAGGGTGACTGTTCTATAGAAGAAGTTCTGCTGGATTTGCCACAGCAGTCAGCCAGACACAACATTGCCAGCCAAGTGTTAAAAATATGAGAGCATTAAAGGTATTGAAAATTCCTATTGATCCAGCGCTCTATGCAGATGAGCCTGCAAAGTGCGTTTTCTTTTACCTGACTTGAGTTTGCTCAGTGGAATAACAGTCTGTGAGCTAAAAATAGCATGTCAGCAGTGAACAACAGCCAGCTTTCTCCTCGGCATTGTCTGTATTCCTCACTTGCTGCATGTTGAGCTGTTGTTCGCTTCTGTGGCAGGTCTGTGCAATGAATTTATGTTGAATATCCAATGGAGAATTAGCAGGTGGATTGAAGATCAAAGGTTGTCTGCTCTGCTTAATATCTGCAGCATTTCTCAAGTCTCAGAACTGAACCAAACCAATCCAAAAAATCATCCAGGAAAAAGAATGTTAATTGGCAGATAATACCCATGATCTGTGGGAACAACTAGGCAAAATCCATATCTTTGAGTAAATCATGGAGGGGGGACATTGAAATCACAGGGCTCAGATGTATGGTATGTACAGATGATGAGATGAGCTATATGGAGAAAACGTCATGAAATTACAATCTTTGATGTCACCTTAATAATCTTTAGCTGCTTGTTCATCTGTATTTGTGGAAAACATGGCCTTAAATCTTTCAACTGATTATGCTCTTCTCTTTTTAAAATGACCAGTAACATCTTTATTAGTCTCCTGTGTTTGCTTGATTATGACATATTTATTTTTCACAGATGACTGTTATTATGAAATGCCTAGTGTAATATCACACATTTTTTTTAACACAACATGGTGTTAGAACATAATAATTTCTAGATGAGTTCTGTACCTCTAGTCATCCATTGACAATTCGGATTTATTTTAAAAATATTTTAACTCTGGACTAGAGCAGTTTAAGAACAGTTTGGACCTAGCAAATATGAGTCATAAGGAGAGTTGTTTCCTTGTTCTGTAAGTACTTTTTGACTGATTTAAGCAGTAAATACGCAACCTGATGAGATATAAACAAATGTTTATCTATAAAAACAGCCCCCTTGGTCTATTTAACTACATCTATGTCCACAAGAAAGTTAGTGCTGGTGGATTTGTGAATTCAAATGCTGCAAAAGCATAACTTGATCTGCTTCCTTGATGTGTATGGTGCCGTAACTCAAAAGCTAGTCAGTGACAATCAGTGGGGATCCTTCAGTTTCATGCTTGAGAGACATTTTCAGCTGTAAAGATGTTCGCAAAAATGGACATTCCTAAACACAACAGGAATATTGTAACACTAAATTCCGATTTTCGTAATGCAGTCCTAAAGAAGGAAAACTGAATCATCAAAACTACCAGTGCAACAGCATCATCCTGGAAGGTCAGTACTGGGGACCAGTACTAGCAGGGCAGGGCAGCCTGCAGTCCCAGTGCAGGTCTAGTGGCTACCTGTATTGTAAGTAGTCCTCTGCCACCTTAACAGATACTGATGGAAGGGGGTGTGTGTGGGGATTATAGACCCTTGATACCAGGACAGGACATAAAGTGGTGAAAAGAGGAAAATTTTCCCCAAATCCCTGAACCCCAAAGCATAAATACAACCCATGCTATAAGGACTGAATGATGCAGATGGTGCCTCCTCTTGAGGCTCAGCAGGGGAATGTACGTGTAATTGTTGCTATTACCTAGTTATGCCACTCAAAGTCAGAAGGACCATCTTGAACTAATAAGTAGAAAATTTGAATATGTAAAGGAATGAATCATATTAACCCAAATCATACCAGGGAAGCGATTCTATTCATGACTGTGGTGAAGATGTGTCTAACAGTTGATGGATGTTAAAATGGCCTTGTCCTGATCCTGTTAATAGTCCTGTCTTTGGGACCTTAAAGTCAGCTGATTTAGTCAGAGAGGAGAAAATCAAGTCAGTGAGGAAACCTTTGCAAGATTATGGTACACGGGAATCTCCAGGAAGCTTTGACAGCCTCAGGAAAGACTTTCACTAGCTCTAATTGAGCCAACTTCAGAATGAGAGACACCACAAAGTGCAGCAGGGAAGAAGTAATAAAAGGTAGCTTTGAGGCGGAGAAAGGAGTACACAAGGGAAATCATGAGAATCCACTCCTGGGGGCTATAAGACTCAGATTCATGCTGTTTTATGCAGAAGGGGCAAGGTCTAGCCTTTTATCAGAGAGCTTCAAATGCATGACAGTTTTTAACAGAGAAGACAGCAAAGGCTAAAGAAAGAAAAGAAAGAACTCAACCCACCAGTCACTGAATTTAAACTAAACTAAACTCTGGTGTACGCTGTCAGGGGATCTGTGTTCAAAAAAGAAATCAGGGGACCCGAGGTCTCAGGAACTCTTGACTCGAGGAGGAAGAGCAGGTATTTGTGATACTGCAAACGCCTCTACACAAAAACCTTGAGTGTAGCAGAAGTCACTTTCTGACAGCATCACTTGGAAGGAAGTGTATTTGCTTTAATTTGTGCAGTGTAACCTCCTCCACACTGAAACCACAGAAGCTCTGAGCCTAATTCAGCTTTAGGAGCAGGAAGCAATATTTTAGTTTAAGAGTGTTAAGTTTTTGGCTTAGGAAATTGTCGGTTCAGTCCTTATTATAACCAAGATGAAAGTGATCACATATGCATGGTATGTAAACTGAGAAGAGTTTGTATATTTGAATACTTTAATATTGGACCAGAGTGTTGACACTATGAGATTATTGGAAGAATAACTTAATATTTTTAGAAGAATATTTCAAATCAACCAGATCAAGATGAACAGTGAGCCTAGGCTTGAATGCTTGCCAGGTTTTCTAATAATATTTTTTTTCCTCACTTTAGCATAGTTTTAATTTGGCATCCCTGAAGATTATCAATAGCTAATTCACAGATCTACTGACTTTAAAGACATAGGGTCTATAACAACCTTCTGGCTTGATCTCTCATCTAAAGCAAGCAAAAGGACTTCCCTGGATTAATTCCCACTTCAAGTGTTACCGCTTAGTACGAGGAACTTGAGAACCTTTGGACTGGGTTAAAGCAAAGGACTCTGTACCCCATGTCTGTCAATATTCAGTCTCTGACAGAAGTCATCAGTGTACACTTAGGGAAGCATAGGTGTAACAAAGCGTAAATAGCAATCTTTTTGGTATCGTCCTTTGATGACAAGTTTTTAAAAATCTTTGCATATCTAAAAGTTTCACATGGCAAAAAATCCTCATCAGCATAAGTAAGTTGTTGCTTTTGAGTGTGGTAAAAAAGTTAAATCTCAGTGGAAAGGCAAACTCTGAATTCTGGGAGAGAAAATTCCCTTTGCAAGATAAACTTTTATCCAAATAATAAAGATGGTATCTTAGGGTTTCAGACACATTTTGCCTTCCTCCTACTGAGGATCTTGTGTTGCAGAGATTTCCTTTTTGGAAGAGATGCAGAGCAGACTCTTGTGGAAATAAATGAGGGAGGACAATGTGGCAAAGACCAGAGCAAAGCCAGCAGCACCAGGTCTTCCTCTCTAGCTGATATGGCATTTTGTTTGAGGTCAGTCACAGAGCAGGCTTTGACTAAAATTATGACTAAAATTTCAGGCATACAAGAAACACAGATAAAACTGAGCCTGGTCTGCTGGACTCCTACCCTAGACATTTAGGTGAGATTCTTTTAACCGAACAACCAGATTATATGTTCCTATCTGTGATCTGGTCAGTCAAAGGTCCCTTTATAGTCAGTTTATAGAAAAAAAAAATATTTTTGGACATGATTCCTCTCTTCCTATAGTAGATATCTAAAATAGGTCAGCTGAATCACTCCTTAAAAATGTTATTGTTGTTTTTATCATGAAATACGGTTTTCTAAAGATGTAGACCTCCACACTGTGGCTGCCTCAGTCTTCATGCTATGTCTTCTGAGATAATTCCACCCTCAGATGCTTCTTTTCCTTGATTTGAACAAAGAATGAGGTTGTGGAATGAAATGACCAAAAAAAGTCCTGATCCCTGGATAGTCACAGAAGTGTTGAAAAGTGCAACAGATTGCTACAGATACTCCCTTTTTCCCCCCACAAAGTCCACAAGCTCTTTCTGACCTGGTGAAAGGGAGATTATCTCTCAGAAGGGGAAGTGGAGAGAAACCGCTTGTTCTTCCAGATATCTGAGTGGGAGTCAAGGCAGTTTGGGTCTTTACGAGGGACGTGAGGAAAATTAAGTATTAACTTCACTGTTGGTATTAATCACAAGCAGAATGATTCAATACAAATAAATGTATTTGATTTAAAGTGGAAAGAATTATTTGCTTGCTTAGAAAAATTTTTTATGTGATGTAAGTCTGATGGGTCTGAGATGAAATGCAACTATTTGGTTAACTGCAAGGAGTTCACAGGGAGACTAAATGGTATGAAGTTTAGACCTAAAAGCAAAACAATTAGCATAGCTGTGTAATCAACTGAGCCTTTAGAGTTGCTCTCCACACACTTGGTCGGGTTGGAGTCACACATGACCCCAAGGGCTCAGGGCAATATGTTCCCAGTGCTACAGGCAGTGGGAGGCTTGTGGGCAAGAGCGAGAAGACAACTGCCTACGTGCCAGGCACAGATCCAGATCGTATTTTACTCTCTACAGGCCCAAAGGTCCTCCAGCACATTGTGGTTTTACTCCAGAGGAATGTGTCTGAGCAGAGAAAATAAGCCCAGTTTATAATTTCAGGTGTCCTCTGCTGGCACTCTGAAAAAGTCAGCATGGGTGTTAGAAGCTAGAGAGGACCTGAAGGTGCAGGAGACAGAAAGGAACTTGGTACACAATCTGTCCATAGTCTGGAGGATCTTAGAAAATTTCAAGGAGGAAAGTGGCTTGGAAGTATCTGAAGAGTGTCATTAAGCTGTGTGCCTGGGTTCTGCAGTGAAATAAACAAAGGAAGAGCTTCAGGCCCCAGAGCATGACTGACAGTCAGCAATGAGGACAACAGGCATGAAAAACCCTGGGCAAGTCTCTGGCCACCAGATAGTGCAAAGGTCCTTCCCTCCCTCTCAGCAGAAGGGAAGCGAAGTGGCCCTGATGCCAAGTGGAGGCTGAGCACGAGCCAGGAGAATACTGTAGCGAATCTCCTCAGTGAAGAAATACCCACCAGCCTGTGGTTTAGCCAAAGCTGCTGCCTCCAAGTAACTTTGCTAGAGAAGACGAAGCCTTAATGAAGAACAATGAACAAGGAGGATGAAGGATGTTACCAGTAACTGTTTACTTAGGAAAGGTTTTGAACTGATTCATTTTCTTTTCAATAATCAACTTAGGAAACACAGTGACTCTTAAACCACCTGAGTCAGTCTGGGAGGTTTTATTGATCAGAGCAGAATAGTACACTGATGGAGAAAAAATTATCAGAGAAAACCAGACATTTCTGTCATTCTCAATACTTTTTTCATCAGCCCCTTTTCACCAGCAATAGCTCTTTCTTTTACTTACACTCTATGTTCTTTTCAAATCAATATTATTTCCCTCACCAAACACCGAGTCCTTTACTCTAATAGAATCTAAATATTTTCTTTAATGAGCATAAGAGATGACAATGAGTCATGTTAATCATTAGTTGGAACCATCATGCAACGAGAACTCAGTATCATTTGAAAAACACTTAATGCACGGGCTGAAGTTTGCCATCTCACTAAGGAGCATAAGATTATTTGGTGCTACAACTTAGAAAGGAAACATTATCGCACTGATGAGATTGTGCCAAAAAACAGGAGGAAATGCTTTCCTTTGGAACACACCACACTCATTGCACAAACAGTCTAAAACATGTCTTGGTTTCTATTTCTTGTGCTAAAAACCGTAACAGAATGTCCCTGTAATAGGTGACAAAGAAAAAAACTCAATCTTAGGACTCTAGTTGTTCCACAAGCATTACTTTGAGTCTTTCTGGTGGTAAAAAATGTTTCATGGCTTGATGGCCAGTTCACCAGACTGGAAGCTGCCTCAGACTGAGAAGTGGACCACTTTAAGAAGACTAGAGAAATCATAGACAGGCTGGCCTAAGACTCACAGTTTACCAGATCACATCAGCAGTCTCAGGTTCATCACAGGTGTGACCAGACCAGATTGTAAGCAAAGCTGCAGCAAGTTCAGGACATATGAAATTAATTAGGATGAAAGGAGAACTTTGGGTGCAGTCATTAACTAAAGCACAAATTAACTCAACTGCAAAAATAAATGTTTAGGCTAGATACTAGGGAAAATATTCTGATCGTAAAGGTAATGTGGCATTGGGAAATGCTGCCTGGGAAAGCTGTGGAGTCTCCATCATCAGAAGTTTTCAAGAAAAAATTAATTGAACTTTTGTCAGGAATGACACAATAATCCTGACTCTGCTTTGGGGCAGGAGATAGACCAAATGACCTTCTGTTGTGTCTTCCAGCCTTATACATCTTGCACAACCCCCATATTTCCCATATTTACAAGCTGTCTCTGTCCTTGGAGCTTGTAACAGTGCAGCTACACTGATTTACTCTAGTTGGGGGATTGGGATAACATATTAATGACTCATGTTCTTATGCCATCAACTCCTCAGCAGCTTCCCACTGTTGACAACCAAGCTCAGAGTCAGAGTGCATTATCCAGTCTCAATCAGACAGGCTAGTGAGCATGCCTGAAGGAAATATTTTATTGTAATACAAGGATTTTGCTGCAAAGTCCTCTCTACTTCTTGAGTAAGCATGAGATGCAAGCAGGCTGACATCTGAAAACCTGAAACTGCAGATCATATTGATTTCTTGAAGCTATTAAATGATTGAAGTGCAGTATACCTGACAAATTGAACAGCATTGCCGGTTGGTGTAACATGGAGCAGCTCCGTTGACTTTGTTGCTAATTTATCACAGTCTAGGATTTGACCCACTGAATCCTGAATTAAATTTTTATATATTCGTGAACTACTTATACTGTATGACAAATCAATACTTTTTTATTGTTCACCTGATTTAGGGTGGATAAAAGGAATATTTCAGTATTCTCCAGGGTCAGTGCAGAGGGGCCTTGAATGATGAAAGGTACAGTAGTTTCTGAATGGAAGAAAAATTTCAGGGTAGAAAGGAAAGAGCGTAATTTAGGCTAAATATCTTTTCTACCAATGATAGGAATAATACATTTTCTTTTGCAAACTCACGACAAAACATAATGTCCTTTTAGAAGATGGCATATAATTCTTTATCTCTCTTTAAAAAAGAGTTATTAATTTTGAAAAATCTGTCTGAATATCTTTGCATTTTGTATGAGCCATAAAACCTCCAGGGAGTTATTTGAATTTCAGTACAGTCTCACACTTTTATTAAAATATACTCTAACCCTGCTTCAGTAATTAACATGAAGGTAGGACCCTTATTTCTAACAATTGAGATATCTCAGTTATTTCAAATTTTCTTTAAGTATACTTTTGATTAAATAATTACTGGGTGACAGTATTAACAATCTGTTTATGATAGGGAACATACCACAAATTTCTTACTTATGTTTCTGCAGTTTATGCTTTTGCCAATGTATTTTATGAGCATTTATTAAAGATGATGCCTTGAGTTAATAACATAAAATACCTACTAGTTTCATAATCATCACTGCAGTGCAGAAAGCATTAGAGTTACAGTAGTTCTGCATTGATGACATCAATAGATTTACTGCATTCATTTCCTTATGCAAATATTCAAAAATCATACATTACTTTAGAACCTTATATAGAGTATTGCCTACATATGAGGGTATGAACATGCAGAGTAGACTTTAAAGTTGACAGTGCAAGTCATATTGTTCCTTCCTTTCTTGTTTCTCTGTTGCCCTAATACTAGAGCTCATTTAATCTTGGATTTTGTAGACAAGTACACTTCTGCACAGTCCCTACAGTAAGACGCAAGACTGCTAATGGTCTTTACAGGACAGACTACATTGCCATCTATACTGAAGACGATGCAGCATGCTGCTGCTCCTACAGTAGAGAAGGAACAGAATAGACACCCGTAACGAGTCTGTGTGTGAATTAGGCAGAAACTTATCATGCGTTCTTTCCCTGCATGTATGCACGATCTGCCTCTGCATGGCAGAGCTTTCTTCTCTCTTGCAGGAAAACCTTGTTTGCTCCTGAAATTTGTCCATTTTTTTCCCTTTTCCCCAAAAGAAGCATGTTGTGTCCTGCTCTTGCTGCCTCTGCTTCACTTCACAAAGGGAGCAGTGGAAGCTCTGCTCTGCTGGCAGATGTCTAGGTTGTCTCCTAAGGAGGTAGATGTTTGCAATATGGAGTGCTGTGTTGTAAGATCTGGGAGTAGGAACCCTGAATGGTGTTCAGGTCACCTAGAGAAAAGGATTGGAAGGGGCCTGAAAGATCTTCTTGATCTTCCTTTTCTATTACCCAAATCAGGATCAACTTATGTCTTACCTAACTCATCTTTTGGCTAGCTTGTTTTTAAAAACCTTTAGTGATAGGAACTTCCTAGACTTCCCAGCAGTTTATTCTGTTGCTTCACTCTCCTTACCATTAGAAGCTTTTCCTGAGGTCTAGTCTTCTGTGTGACAATTTAAGCCTGTTACTTACCTGTGATAAATCCATTTTTTCACACCTCTAGTTCTTCTTTGTGCTATTCTCTGAAATTTGCCTCAGTGATTTGATTTATATTTCTTCTTAAAGCATAGTGCTCAAAACTGGGCACCATATCCCAAATGTGTCCCTACTAGTGCTGAGTAAAGAATAATACTTACTTTCCATATCTTGCAGACAATATTCCTATTTATTAATCCCAGTAGGAAATTTCCCTTTTTCACAACAATATGATACCATGGTGTTCAGTCATGCTCTGCTTCTGACCTTCTGTAGCCTTAGAACCATTTCTGTTGAACTGCTACCTGGCCTGTTGCTTATGTTCCCATAATTGTGGTATTATCTATGTGAATAATTTTATGGTGAGTCTACCTCCCTCCAAGGGTTATATTGGGAGCCAGAACCTGGCAATACTAAAGTGTAGCTGATCTGAAAAAAATATTGCTTTCTGGAACCTGGAAGACATGATAATCAAGTTAGGTATCAATAACTCTCTGTCCTCTACTTATATGGCAAACAGATAGTCAATTACACATCAAAATAATGTAAAAATTAATACATAATAGTAGTCAGCAATCAGCAATCAATTTTAGAACAAATCTTTTGGGTCAGGTACAATCAGGACCACTTTCATAGGACATTACATAGAACTATGCATAATTTTGCAGAATAATATATCTTAATTAAACATGGAGAGTACCTGGAATCAATACAGATGGAGAATGCATTCACATTAATCTTAGTGGAAGAGTTTAAGTCTTATTGTAGGAAAAGGGCAGTACAGAATGTTCCAGTCACATCTTGAACACCTTCTGCTACTGCTGTCATGGAAGTTTTGCTTGAGAAAGGACTATAGGATTCAAGACCTACATTTCAAGTGAATTCCTTTATTAATAAATAAAAATAGGTGAATTAATACATGTAAAAGTATTTTGGCAGGGATAATAATGGAAACAAACAGAAAAAATATTAAATGGATTAGCACACTTAATCGGTCTTAGGTTGCCTAATGAACAATTAGCCTAGTGTTTAATCCCCCTTGATCCATTCGTTTTTGCAGCTCTTACTCTCTAAAGATAAACACGGATGATTCCAAATGTGCTTTTGTTTTTGAAACTACTCATATTAGTATTGCATTGTAATCATTGGCATGGAAACTGTGTAACAAATGGGAATGGACAAATATGGGACATGCTAGAACACCTATTACTTGGTGCTTTAAAAAAAGTGTTGCAAAGAACTTGCAGCACTCTAAAATATGACTGAAATGACTCCTGTTGATTAAATATAGATGACTCTTTACATGGAAGCTGTTTTCTAAGGCCTTGGGAACACAGTATTGACCATTCAATAAGTGGCATTACAATGCTAGGCTCTGCTGACCGTTATCAGACAGTGTATCTTAGGTACTTAACTAACTTAGCATGATTTAAGTTCAAGAGACAACATATCAGATGAGTATTTGGGGTTGCTAAACTCTGAATCCATGTATTACCAGTGGAGGGAAAAAGCATCAAGCTGCATCCCACTGGTTTTGTGAATGTGATCCCCTGTGTCTTTGTATCAGACTGTAAAAATGTTCTCTCTCACATGGAGACCAACCTTCCCTTTCACTTAGTGCATCCAAGTAGTGTTTATTTAGCAGTCCCAGTGTGACCAAGTTAGACAGAGGGTGGAGGAAAGGGACAACTCTCATGCAATGGTGGCTTGTACTCGGGTAGAGTCAGGCCAGTTAAATCTTCAGAACAGCTGCTTACCTGTTCAGTGGGGATTCAAGGCTTGGAAGTTAATGAACAGGAACTAATGAGATGGACTGGATGTGTTTTAATTTACTGAGGTATATTAAAACATCGTGTTGATTAGTTTGAAGTCTAGAGGGGACTTTTTTTGTTGCAATGTTAAGGTGCTCCATGAATTGCTGCAGATTATTAAGTGAATGCTTTTAATTTTTTTCTTCCTTTCTGAAACTTTCTATTTTTTTGATAGTAATTGCTACTCTCATATGCATGAACCTAACAGCTGCGAAGGGTTCTCTAATGAGCCTTTGGGGCAAGTACCTGTGGCGGCTCCATCAGGACCCCTCTGATGTTATCTGTGTCCTAGCCAGTTTGGGAAATGTTCTAGGCTGGCCAGGGAAAAGTTTGAGTGTTAATAAAAGAAGAGAAATTAAACAAGAGAGGCAGAAAATGTGTCTAGGGGGCATGAAGTTCTGGATTCTTGCCTAATGCCACATTCATCAGGCTTAATGTAGATGAACTCTGTGTGGGTTTGCCAGCAGCAAAGTCAAACTTCTCATCTGAGACTTCCTGATGCATTGCTCCATAGTTATGATCCTGAAAGCACGAACAGCTTCTGCTTTTTCATGAGCCTATATCTAGAATACCCAGATGAATACCAATCCCATATTTGTATCCATCACTCAGGTCTGCGATATTCACTGGTGTATTTTATGCTTGGTGTTGGCCTGGAGGCTTCCTTTCTACAAAGGCTCCCAGGGAACTTTTCTCTGAGTGGCAGACAATGAGGTTGCTAGCTGAAGTTAGTGATCATAATGGTCACTTCATGCTAAACATGCTAAACATGTTTCATGCTAAACCTCATTCATGCTAGACAATGCAGCAGTTAAGCATCCCTCTGTTTAGTAATGACTGAAGCCATCGCCCTTATAGCTCCCTCTGGCAAAGACAAAGCAACAGGTTGTTCAAACTACCTAAGAAATTTTCTCCTGAAATATGGATGTGGATGTGAGGGCTGATAATTATTTAGTTGGAGTTGTACGTGTTTGTGAACTAGAAATGTATAGAATGCTTGCAGACTAGAAGCAGTCAAGAAAAAATGTAGCAAATTGGAAAGTGACAGGACAAGGACACCACTACAGTCCTGTGAGGCTCCTGAGGGCTCTTTGGGCAAAATGCTGTCTGGTGTGAGGCTTGGAGCACAGAACAAAGAAATGGCACAAAGAATTTCTTTGAGGAATGTTGTATTCAAGACAGCTGAAGTCAAGCCATTCATCAGCTGTACTCATCTTTTGGGTATGGGTCCAAATGGGCAACTGGAGAAGGTCCAAAGGAAAACAGCAAGAATAACAAGATTCTAAAAAAAGCACATGGCTAAAAGAAAGGCAGTTATTTCATTGAGTCAAGAGGAGATGACTGAGGGGAACATTATATAAATGAATGTTAAAAAGTCAAAATCTAATCCCTTTGCTGTATAAAAGCCTGGAATGGAAAAGAAAGTACTAAATTGCTTCTAATTTCCATAGCAAGGAGGACAAGAGTGATAGGCTTGGTTGCAAAACGTGGGATTTAGTTAAACTTTTGGAGACCTTCTGTCCATAAGAACAGTGAAGCGCAGACATGTGCTGTTGCAGGAGGCTGTGAAATCTCTGTTGTTGCAGATTTAAGTGTAAGTATTAGTTAACAAAGACTTAGAGATAGTATATGCTGGATGAAGTCCTTATCAGTGGAACTATAAATGCTATGTTCAGGAAAACGGAACGCTGTGTACAATCTTTGAAAATGAAGAAGCTTACATAAAAAAGCCTCTTTTTATCTATTTCTACCTTAATGGATACTGCACCCTTTCAGGATAAGTTCTAATTGGGACCTTGTGCCCTTGCCAGGAAATCACAGGGACTAAGAAACCCTATTATTCTCTGCAGCCACTCCCTGGACATTGATTTAAGGTATCTAGGTCTAAATGGAGCTATTTGTCTGCTTCGTTCCTTAAAACTGGTGAATGTGGAATAGACAGGCAGATTGAAAGGAGTATGTGGAGACTTGACTCCACCTTCTTACCTACTGGCCAAAATATCTAGATCAGTCACATTTTAGGGAGCAGGAACATCTCCCACAGATAAGCAGACAACAGGGCATTGCTGGGTCACACCACTCCCTGCTGCTACGAGTGGGTGCTTCAGTTTACATTTCACTCTTTGGTCAAGAAACCTGGGCTTTAAGTCATCTCCCTGCTCCCAGGATCTGGAGTTACTTCCAGACTAGATTCTTCTTTCCTTCTTCATACTGAAAAATGCCACTAGGAATATGTTTATCTGAGCTTGATACTCAAAGTATTAGCATTAATCTCTAAGCTTTGTCCTGGATATCTGCTTCTGGGAAAATTCTTGGTCAGATCGACTGATATAATTGAGAAATTCATAGTCCTTAGAAATCTCAAAAATGCCAATGAGACAATAAAAGGAAATCAACCTTTCCCTATTGATCAGAGAGCTCTAATGCTGTTGAAGTGCCTGATATTTCCAATAGTCTTTCAAATACTCTTGGAAACTGTTAAAATAAAGGCACCTTTCCCACATTTTCCTTCTCTGCCTTTCACAAATGATGGTTCTTTTAACCTCCTTCTCCCCTCTTTGTTTGCTTAGAGGATCAAAGCTTTTTTATTTCTTTCTTTTTCCTCCCAAAAAGTTTCTGGAGTGTTAAAAAGCACCACCAGTATACTGAGTTTACATTACAAACAAGTTAAAATTCCCAGTCTGTCAGAGCTTTTCTCCTAGGATACCAAGGAAAGCAAAGTTCAGCTAAACTGCACAATTAATCGGAGATCACTTCTGAGTGAAGAAGAAAAGGTTGTTTTAAGCAGATCTATTCTATTCTTGGAGATTTAAAGTCCACCTCAGGAAACAAAATTATTATTCTCTGAAAGTTATCTCACTTTATTTGTATTCCTGGAGCTACCCCATTAGGTCATCTTCCCTTTTTACTCATAAAATCATCTTAATGAATCGACTGTGGGATTAGCCATATGTAAATACATCCTTATTGACAAGTGAATGGATGAAAAAGGGCATGAACTGTATGTTGCTTTTGCTAGAACAGCAGTTGTTTTTGTTCTGCTTTCAAGACCCTGAGGCAGACAGCTTATTTCTTGGTTATGAAGAAAATGCTCTTTTTCAAGGTAAATGTATCCTGTAATAATGGTAAGATAAAGAAACATGTGCTGGATAGTTTAAGAGTATTTGGCTGAAGGAGACTTCAGTGTTGATCTACCATTCCCACACAGGCAATTGCTACCCTTTTCTCAACTTCTGAGAGCAAATACTAGCCTGATACCTCAATCTAGTGCATCAGTCCCATGTAGGATGGGCTTGCACCTTTTTAAGAAGATGCATTGTCTGTTGATCTCATTGTCTGTTTTTGTCAGGGCTCTTCTAAAGCCCTGATGGTTGCAAGGAAGAAAGTGAGCAAACACAATTAAGAGAGCCCAAGGGAATACACTGAAAACGGTTGCAAGATTTGACAAGTGTACTTTAGTGTGTTCCTATAGTGCTTGGAAAAAAATGCTAAGATTCCTATAAACTTTGTAAATTTTCTGGTAAAAAGTCATTCTATGGTAGCATTTTGTGGACAAGTATTTCATAATGAACAGACTCTTATTCCTGTCTATGCAAATAATGTGCTGCACAGACCAGCATTGTAAGGTATCCTTTTCACACAGTTTTGTTGAAGTTTAATCCAATATTACTACACTGATGTCCCATGTGGGGGTTTTTCTCCCTGCTTTTTACAAGGAAAAGAGTTAAATACTGGCAAAATAAATCTGTTATAAGGTAAAATGAAGATCTTTCATCTGTTGTATACCAAAATATCTGGAATCTTTTACAATGGAATCAAATTAGGTGTCAGTTGACATATAGTGAAGATGTCTTTCTGACTGACTGAACATTAGCAAAAATGCCATTAAAAATGTATGATAAAAAACCTGAAAATCTCTGGCCATATTCTCAACTGGTAACACTCAACACTCAAATAAATACATAATCTCACCAAAAATTATAATGAGGCTTTTTGAAAACTCCTTTGTCATGGCAAAAGCAATTATATTTTTGCATAAAATATCACTTTTTAAATATTCTTGCAGATAAAGACAATTTTTGTCATTTCTTAGCCATGTGAGCTGATCCAAGCAATCAAACTATGTTAACACTTCAGAACTGAACCCTCCATGCCTTACTGCACAATATCTTTTTCTTTCTCTTTGCCTCCATCCTTTTGTCTGTTTATCTGACTTCTTTTCTCATGAAAATACATATTAATGAATGAGGAAAAAAAAAATCTCTGAGTTCTGGAAACATCCCTAAAATTTACTTCTTGATTTTTATCAAATTTCTGTGGCTATGTGATTCTAACAGCAAGGCAGCCAGTTTCTGCTAAACATCACAAATGTAATGTAATATTTTCAAACCCTAGCAGAACAATGTCATCTCATGCTTTCCTAATAATTTTTTCACTGGCTCATGCAACCACTGTGAATGAAATGAATAATAACAATAAAAATAAATAATAATTATAAAATAATACAGAAATTGCTAGGCAGTAAGTACCAGATCAAAAAGAAGCTCAGCCAAAGACCTCCTATAAAACATACATGTAGAAATGTTCACTCAAGCACAGCTGCAGGTATCCCATTGGGAAGGCATGGCACATTCAAGCTGGAGCCTGTATGGGATCGAAGAAGCATTAATCACAGCTACATTATATTAAAAAAAAAAAATCCTGATGCTGAGAGCTGCACATTGAAATGGTCAAGAACTGCAATGCATACTCTACATAAGATAGCCAAGGTCAACAAGGTCAAGAACTGTCTAGGAGCCTCTCAGAGAACACACTAGCTTTCTATAGGGCTCCATTCCTCACCAGGGAGGAGTGTATCTAGCCTATAGGATCCCTATATTC
Organism: Morus bassanus; assembly: GCA_031468815.1. NCBI lineage: Eukaryota > Metazoa > Chordata > Aves > Suliformes > Sulidae > Morus > Morus bassanus. The sequence continues at coordinate 76,610,155 of CM062571.1, read as the reverse complement.
CCATAGAGAGGACTGGTGTTGCCTGACAACTCCTGCACTATCTCAGCCCTGCTGTTACATGTCTGTGGAGCACTGATGAAATAATATTTAGGGATTTTTAGGGATGAATAATTTTAGGAATAAATTTAGGGATAAATTTTAGGAATTTAGAGATGAAACAATATTTTGTAAGATTTTCAAACCCTTTTCAACTGGTGTCCCATACTATACTTCATAGGTTTGTGTAGCAGTCATTGGTTTGACCGCACACTATTCAATGACTGTCGCAAAGCACTAATGTCCCTTAGTGCTAGATTTGGCATCTGACATGCTAGTTTTGCTGGAAGAGGTTTACGGAGCTGCACCATACAGTCAGGCAGCCCCTTATTGGCCACTTATCTCAGCCAGCCTCTTTGCGGGGCTAATTCCAAGGAAGAGTCCCAGCATTGCCAAATCTCAGACTCAGTAAATTCCCTGCAGCATCCCCCTTCACAGACTGCAAGGTAGTATCTCAGTCAGCCTAATAACATGTGATCTTGAGGATCAGCCACCACAAACCAGAGAAACTGAGGCTTTGCAGAACCCTAGATTATGCAGTTCATGCATCAGGAACAGCTGTTGAGATTTTAACCTCTCCAGATAACACAAAAATTGTCCCTAATTTGAATATGGACTCGTTAGTGGAGCTTTCCATAGGAATGGAATCTATTGTACAAGGCTTACTATATTTCTTAGATGAGTGCGCAGTCAGTCGCTACATCCTGCACACTTTCTTTTTGCTCTGTTTTCCACCAACATGTCATCTTCTGGGCAAAGGTTTTTCACAGTTTTCAGGTTCCCTTCAGCTCCTTCCTCTGGCTAGCCCAGGCCCTGCCTCCTCTGTACCAGTGGGAGATGACTTCCCCATACTACTCACCCGCTCTGCTCCTCTTTTCTTTCCTTTTTTTGGCAGTCCTTGCTTCCAGCCTTTGTTCGTGCTTTTCTTCTGATTTAATCTCAGTCCCAACCCTTTCATTTTCCTTCCCTATTTTATTCCTCCTTTTGTCCTCTCCTCAAGCACCCCTCATTTTCTCAAGAGCAGTCCTGTTTCTTCTCACCTGCATACTCTACCTCCCATCCTCAGTACCCCTCCTCTCAAGCACCCTGTTCCTTAAGGGGTATTCTAAGCAAATATATTCATCCTTCTTCCCACTAATACCTTCCTTTTAACACACTAATTCTCCTAATACACTTCTGACCTCTGAATTCGCTGATGTTGCGGTCGCCCACTGAGTTTTTTATTTCATTCTCCTTTGTGTGGGCTTGCTTGGTTTTCCTCTGGAATCTGACAATCTCTCCATTCACTTCCTAAGAGACCTCATCAATCTGCTTCTGCCTCCTTTGTTGTTACTGCACTGTCTCTGGATTTTACTCAAAGCCCATGCATGACCACAAGTTTCCCCTCCTTCCTTTTCTCAAGGATATACTTGATTTGTCCATGTATGCTCACTGTATGCTGATACCTAGGAAGACTTCTTGGTCACCAGGACTTTAAAATGCTCTTACATTCTACCTCTCCACGTAGCTTCTTTATCTTTCTTATTACTTCAAATTACCATAGAAAAAATCAGCTCTATGATATTTTCTCTACTATCTCACCCTCTCCTACATCTCTGATACTGTTCCCTTCCTTAGTCAGGATGCCTGAATGCAGTCCTCTGCCTGGCCACATTTTGCAGTTACCACTTCCATAACATGTGCAGTATCTTTGCCCAGCTAGTTGGATCATAGGATACTTTCTAATCTCTTTAATGAAAGTGTCTTCTTCACCACCTTCACCTGCTTTACAGTCTCTTCATCCCACAACTGACTTACCATTCCATTTAATTTTCTTCCAGCTTGAATACTCATCTGAGCGCCTTTACTGTTCTTTCTTTCCTTTCCTATCAAGCTATTTTCTCCTCTTTATTTTTCCCATTTTATCTCCTACAGATCTATTTTCCTCAACCTTTTTTTTGTCTTCACAACTCTTTTACTTCTCCATTCACTTTTCTAATGGAGACTTTCAAGGTCTCACAGCATCCACCAAAAGTCTGCTCCAAGTTTCCATTTCATCCATGAAATGTTCATCAGCCATTCCCTCTGTACAGACCTTGCTTGATACATATTTGATGTAGTTGATATACTTGGTCATCACCCTGTATCCCTTTGGATGTACTGGGAAAGGGACTTTCAAGATCAAGGTCATAAGTACTATCAAGGTCAAGCTGCTTGCCAAACTTTAAAGTGCTCTGAAGGAAGGCTGCCTCAGTAATTGGGGTTAAGACCATGCCCTTGCCTCTGGATATGCTGGGTCTCAGAAGGTATGGAAAAGCTGCTACACTGTTACTTAGGTTTTTGAGACAACCTATTGATTTACACGAGGAGCTGATATGTTCCTGTATAAGCAGTACAATTGCTAACTACATAAATGCTCCCATAATCTCAGCATAGCTATGAACAATAGCATGATAATAGTTCCAACTACATCATTTTATATTTGAGAGGGCTGATATGAGATAAAAGCAATGTAGTTCTACAGCCTTTTTTTGTGTAATTTGCTATAGCTCTAGTAAATTCTCTTCTTTTTGACTTTAATAGGTTCATAGCGATTTACCCCCTATGAAAATTTGCTGCATTGTTTTGGAAAGACAGCTAGAAAAAAGACAGTATATTCCTTGCAGTATTTTTGAAAAACTTAACACCCCTGAAATAAAATGTCTGAAAACCTAGTAAGACAATAGATAAGCCAGTAAATTCATTTAGGTCACGCACTGGATTCTGGGCTTACCTGAAAAAAGGACCAATTGCACTAATCTGTAATAGTTAAAACACTTCTAACAATGAATGGTGTTTTTGTCTCAGTGGAAATATCTGACAATTGCACTGAGGCTGTTCCAAGACATCATTGTGCCCAGGAGAAATTCCTATTTTTTTGTCATTATACTCCTACTACTAAAATAAACTCATGATTTTCAAGCCAATCTGTATTTTCATAAGATGAAATGTGTCCCAGGTTTTTCTGCCAGTTTAGGACTAGATTTTCCAGTGAAAGTTGGCCTTATTAAGTTCATAGCCAGGAACAGTCACAGGCAGAGATTTAGGAAGATGGTACCAGCTGAAGACTACGCTCCTTCCCTGCCACCTTTGGAGCCCAGGTCCACCGCAGCTGTGCTCTGTACGTTCAGCGCTGGGTGCAGTGGCAGGGTGGTTAGTCATCCTTCTGGTCACCCCTTCATTGCAAATGCAACGCACCCAGCGATTAAAGCACAACTTTATTCTCCACGCTAGTAGAGAGCAAGAAGACAATCTTCTCTTTAACTCTCTGACTTGGACTAAGTTCTGGATAAAGCTTTAAACCAGCTGTCAGTTTTATATCAACAAGCAGAAAAAAAGCCAGACAATGTTACACGATCTTCCTCACAAGAGCTTACGTAGCTTACTATAGTTATACATACTCGCACACAAGCAATAATGCTGTCTGATCCTGAAGTGTGTCAAACATCTCTGTGTTGTTCTGTGGCATCCTGAGAGTGATAGTATGCCTAGCATTTTATCAACCAGAAAAATTAATACTAACTGATCAATAACTATAGTATAAGTCAGAAGAAAAAAGGTGCCATTTTATAGGGCTTGGGAAACAGCTCTCAGAAACAACAGAGAGTGAAGTCCCTTCTGCAGGACACTGTAGGCAAGTTCATCAGCCTCATAGACAAGATCTTGCACCCCATAAAAGCTTTAGGCTGGATTCTCAAATCACACTGCTAAACTCTTGGTGGGTACACACTTCATGTGATGCTACTGAATTCCTGTAGACCAATAGACAATTTAGCCCACCACATTTAAAGGTAAAATCGCAATTTGACCCCTGCATAAGTGGCATTAGAACCAGGTCATCCAGGTCTTATAGTATTCTATATGGGACTCTGCAAGCTTCATGACAATTTACGTTCTGTAGGACCCTTCCATGGGAGAGCTGTGTTTGCACAAAACATCCGAAGAGTTCTTTCTTTAAATGCCGGTACATCTCCTTACACCTTCTTCATTTCCAAATTCAGCTCCACTTATGTAATGCATACAGCTGAACTGAATGATACCACTATTTGTAATGTATGTCTTTTCTTTTGGCTTTCCAGTCTGATTTAGCACTTTGCTTCATCACAATTTAATTAAGCATAAAAACATTAAGGGAATCCAGAGAGATACTTTACCCCTGCACCTTGCTTTAGATTCACTCTTTCAATGATAAAATTAGAATCTTACTCCTAGACAAGGTGTCAACATTTGCCTAAAAATCTTCATTTGTAGAAGCTTATAAGTAGGTCATCAGCACAAGTAACCGAGACAAAGATCAGCAGCGATTACAAAACCATCTCAGCTCTTGGACAAAATTCTTGTTTTAATGTATTTGATACCAATGCCATTTTTCTTATTTTTAAGTTGCAGAATGGTAAAGAAATCAGTGGATTTTCTATTTTGAAATGCATTTTATGTTTTATATATAATGTAGGACTCCAGAAATATTGAAAGTAGCAGTGAACAGCATAATTCTTTAAAAAAAACAAGCAAGAGAACCACAGAAGTTAAAGTATGAATTCTTCTAGCAGAAGACAAATTAACTTCCATTGCTCTTCAGGTAATCAGTTTATTAAGAAGGATTTGCTTGAATTGTTACTGATTTCACTCAAAGAGTGAACATTATGAAAGTACAATATTTCTATTACCCTAAGTGTGAATAAAAGTAGCTTAATGTGCAATCTTCCCCAGTTATACTGGGGAAGTTAATTTTCTTGTAATCCTTGCATTTATCAACATAAACAACAGCAGAACGAGTCATAATGATTTAGGTCTATTTGAAGAAAAAAGAAAAAAGTAATTTTCCTGAAATATGTATTTGATCAGGTGGGTTGTGTGCTTTTCAAATTGTTTTCATGCATATTTAATCAACCTGAGACATACAGTTATGGAAGCTGGAATAGGTACCAGTCTGTGTCCCAGGCTGTTCTGTTTCACGGTCTTCTGATAGAGATTTTTTTAAGCTGAATTAATTATTTAAAAAATGAACTAAAATCATCTTCAGCAGGTGGCATAAGCTGAGAAAAAGCCAAAAAACTCACAACCTATGAGCAAATCCTTAGCTCAGTTCAATGCAGTATCGGTAAGATGTCTAGATTTTCAAGAACTGCTTGGCTTTTATCAAGATTGCTGAAATATAGGGATGTATGCTTAAAATAATTCACAGAGACACTAAGCTGGGGTTGAAAGCCCCCCAAAACCAACACACCCCCCAAATCCTACCTACACACTGGCATAGAAATACACTTTCTCACACCCACACGTGTATCTCCGCAGATATGTGTGCCTGACACACACACGGATGAAAGATACGTACTCACACACCTCTACGTTTACACAGGGTTAGATAAACACTGTCTAGGAATAAAAACACATTCCTGTGAATCTATACATATAATACATCTGTATGCATCCAAGCAAACACAAGCATAGATATACACACATACACCTTCAGAGACATAGGAACATAGGCAAGGCACATACATAAACAACTCTAGAAGCACGTACATATACCTGCACAGCTGGATGCATACTCACATGGACAGATAGATACACAGGCATATATGAGGGAGAGTTTACATTGGCTTTATCATCCCTGCTAATTTCTCCTTTCTTTTTGAAGCTTTCCAGTTTTAGGATCCTGGAGTGAGCCAGGTCCCTGCAGGGGAGATACTTCAGGAGGAGCAAAGCACTTCCAGTTTCTTTAACATTCCTCTACCTCTCTCCCCCTCTCTCCCAGCAGCAGATCCAGGGAGATGAGCTGGGTACCCAGCACAGCTCTCCCAGCTGCTGGCTTGGCACTTTCCACCCCAGCTTAAGGAAGGGTATAGGATGGCAAGCTTAAGGTCTCCTCCCTTCACCCCCAAAATCTGCCTCTACGGGAGCAGGAACCTCTGGGCAACCTCTGGACACAGCTGCTTTGCCCTGGGCGAGCCAACCCCTTTCTGCCCGCCCTTCCCCCCCCGATGCGCACTACAGGGGTCCCCCTGCGCCCTACCTGTCCTCTGCAGGTGTGAAAGCCCTTGTCCGCTTCCCCCACTTTCTTCTGGCCCCTGGCTGCCGTCAGCAAACCTCTTTGCAAACCGCCACTCTAAACTTTTATCCCGGGTGCACACCCCGCAGTCCCCGGGCAGCGGCTGCAGCTCGTCGGGAGGGCAGGGTGGGGGTGCGGGTTGCAGGGACCGAGGATGCAGGGACCGAGGATGCAGGGATCGAGGATGCAGGGTGTGTGACGCGAGGACTGGGATGAGAGGACTGGGATGCGGGATGCAGCGTTGTGAGGACCGGGATGCACGGATCCGAGACGGAGGATGCAGAGACCGGGATGTGGGATACAGGGACCAGGACGAGGGATACCAGTGCCCAGCTTCTTACCGTGCAATGAAGGTAGGTCCCAGCGAGGGTCTCCAGCTGCTCCCGGGCATCGCGGACCTTTCGATGTGCTCGTTAAACATCCACCGGGGACTCTCACCCCCCAAACTTGTGTGAGCTGCTTCCTCTGGGAACAGTCACGCTTTCTCCCCCCCACCTTGGATCGGATCCCGATGGAAACTCATCAAGGCCTCCTAAACGGTCAGGGGTAAGGCTGGGAGGGAGGAGAAGGAGAAGGGGGCAACGGGAGGGAGAGACTGCAATCACCAAGCAATGACCCCCTTCCCTTCCCCCCTTTTCTGGAGCACCCTCTTCCCGTTCCTTTGAGCAACTTTGGCTCTTCTTGGCCAGGCAGCGCCCGCCACCAGCGCCGCTAACTGGGGTCCCTTTTCGCACCCTGGCATCTTGCTAGATTTCCTCTCCTTTCCAGGCAAAGGGGACTGGTGCAAAGCTTTGAATCAGGAGGCGACCTAGAGTTGCAAAGACAAGGAGGGAGAGCCGGCTGGCGTTTGCAGACCGCCTCTCCCGGCACTCGGGGCGTGCGATAGCTCTGCAGCCGGCGCTGCGCGGAGGGGCTGGCTGAGGCTTATTCCTACCGTTTATTCATTTACTGCGTTTCTAGCTCTAACTTTGAAGCTGGCTATTGCTCGTGGCACGGCCGGGAGCGGGGCTGTGGCAGGCAGCCCTCGGACGGAGGCGAGCCGCTGTCCCCATGCTGCGGGGCTGCGCGGCGCGGCGCTCCCGCGGCTGTTTAACTGCGCCGGCAGCGCGGGCAGGAGCGCAGCCCGGTCCCGGGGGGAGGACACGGCGGGAGGGGGGACGGGACACGGGGACGCTGCTGTCGCCTGGCAACCCTGCATCCCTGCCCCGAGCATCCCTCCCCCAGCGCCCGGATTGGACGGGGCCGGGGGGGGGGACACGCCCCTCCGAGGATGCTGCGCTCTGGCACTGCGACTTGTCGCATCCTCCAAAAGCCGGCAGCGGGCAGGGGGGACCGGGAGCAGGGGGGAGAGCCGAGGCAGGCCAGGGTGTTTTGTCACCGTCCCCCTGCCTTCTCTCTTCCAGCTGGCTCGATAAATCTGCTTCTGCTCTACCTCTCCTAGAAAAAGAATGTATTTGTGTGTGTGTATATATATCTAGATAGCTACAAAATACACAAATATATGTGTTTATGTACAGATGTATATAAGTAAACATATATTCTATACATGCTCTCTGTATTATCTATATTCTTTATGTTATCTCTCTATATTCTACCTCTCCCATATGGGAAGACAGAAGAAAAACAGTTACTGGGGAAAGATCACTCCAGGGTGCAGCAAAGCTGGATGCAAAAGGAAAAAGAAAGCTACTTTTTGTGTTATATATGTTTGAAAACCAAAACATCACCTGGAGTGTTAACAGGAGGTCGTGGTTCTAAAGAGAGAATTAAACACCATGAGGCGAATGTGCTGTAAGAGGCAGTGAGGGCAGATGTGTTGACTTCAGAGAGGGTGAGTTTAAGCCGTGCTGAGTGGGGCACCACTGGTGTTACATGTGGCTTCATTGCTCATCCTCTGCGATGGGAGACAGCAAGCAGCTGCTTCCTGCTGGTTGAGTGTAGTACAGAGAGGGTGGCAGTAAAATCCCAATACCTCCCTTTCCATCACAGCTCCAGTTGGGAAACTGTGAATTTCTCACCTCTAACTCTTCAGCAGGGAGAAAGCCATCATCCACTTCTCCCTGAATGCTTCCCCCCAGCTTTGGACTTGCCCCCAGCCCAGCTCCCGCCTTGTGCACCACCAGTCCTCGGGTAAAGCAAGGAAAGAGGCACTGCAGTCAGGACCTGCAGCAACTCACAGGGGGCCACTATTGTTTCAGCAGCCACGGTTCTGGTAAGGAATTAAGCCACAGTAAAATTAAATAAACAAAAAAAAAATCTGTTTCTGCTTTCTAATATTTTATGTTAAGTTATTTAACATCTGCTTACTTTTGTGATCTACCCATTATATTTGAGCTACTTGGCTAATTTTGTAAGTTTTTTTTCTGGGAAGCCAAAGACATTTGCTAAGATGTGCATGTTAAACTGCTTCATTAAGGACTTCAAAGTTAAGCAGGGGGCAAAATGAAAGAGTCCAGTTCCTCTCAGGTTTACCCTACTGTAAATTGGATTAAAACGTACATGGGACATTGCAGTAACATCAGGGTAAACCAGAATGAATAAGAAATCAGTCCCAATGTTTTAAATCACAGCATGATTTGACAAGCAGGTCTGGAATACTTTTTTTTTCACAGTCTTGCAGGCTGATTGCTGGGAAAGACTAGTGGAAGGAAGGATCTGATTCTGCATTGCCTTGTACACAGCAGTCATGGCTCAAAGTGAGTATGAAAGTAACTTTTTGGTTGGGTAGGATATAAAACCCATTGTATATTAAATTGGTCACCACAGGCACCAAGTGGCTGAGACGTATTGTATGATTTGCAGCAGGCCTCTTAAGAGGCAAGGAGGTAACCTGGTCTTTCATGCCTTTGCTTCAAGAAGCATCCCTGGCACTGATGGTTCACTGTTTTTCCATGCCTGCTGCTGTGCAGTGTCTGATAATGTTCCCTAACACTGTTACTACTAGCATTTACACCGATTTATGGCTACTGAGAAGCAGGGAAACAAACCTGACCAGCTGGCCAAAATGCAGGCGAAGGCACAAGGGTTTCAGTCCCACTTTCAGCCAGTGTGCTTCCTCAGCTGGTTCTCCTGGCACAACAGCGTCTTGTTTTAGCCCCAAGAGAACTTACCCTGTCATCCCAAAGCAGGATTCTTGAGGCCTTATTTTAGTGTATGACTCTAGCAGAATCATTATTTTTGTAGGGAAAACAACTGTGCCTCAATTCCCGTTTGGGATAGCACATGTTACATTTGGAGAGTGCCGTGAAGATGCAGTCCCGTACTGAGCATGTGTTTTCAGACAGTCAGATGCTGAGGCTTATGGGTACACACAGTGTTACAATGCAGGGCAATCCAAAGATCTCAGTGAAGCTCTGTGCTAAGCTGTGTTTGGATATTACTAGGCAAGTTACTCACTTGAGGCTAAATTCTGCACCTTACGCTACACTTGATTGTAGATATACCCATGGTTAGACACAGCAATCAGGCAGTATAAGTTCTGCCAGGAGGCAGCTTTGAGAAAACAATCAACAGCCCTCAATGTCTTTGACCTGGATCTAAAGGAGGAGCCTTACTATGAAATTTATTTATTTATATTGTCTCTGACACAAAGATATAAAAGCTGCTTTAAAGGTTTCTGAAATAGGAATATTTTGCCTTTGTGAATTATCTGTTAGTGAAAAAATAGTTATAGATAGTTAAAAGACATATTCCTTTCAAACTGAGTTCCCACATCATACCAAACTGAGTTTGCAGAAAGCGTTGATGAGCAGAAGAATTTGTTTTTATAAAACTCATGAATGTGATTAATTAACAGGCTTACCACCACAAATAAACAGATGCGTATCTTTTTCTTACATGGAATTTTAGCATGAGCTTCAAGATTGTACATGTGGGAACTTTCCAATTTTACATTTGATGGCAAGATACTGTTCCAGCAAAACACTTTGTAGGATTCCCTAACTTGCTATAAGCAGCTGTTTTGAGACACGCTCAAGTTATTTGCAGATTAAAGCCTAAAGCAATGGTTTAGAAAAATTGCAAGTGTGCATATACAGCCAGTGAATGATCTATGGATTGGGCCCAGCCTACCTGAATAATTCATGAGGCCTATGATCTTTCCTGCTTTCCTGGGGACATTACAGAAATTGACAGGGAATAGGGCCATGGATCAATGTGGTTTTTCTAGCAAATTGCTCCCTGCCACCTGATTTCCAACAGCTCTGCAGCTGTTTCCTTTGAGTGTGACTGGGCATAATCCCATTCTGCAGCAGTTGTCCTGAGCTAACGGTTGTGGTCATCACCACAGGACCAAGCCTGGCATATTTTAGTGGTTTGGGCACACATCAGCAGCACCTGGAATGATACCATGTTCTCAGAGTTTGCCAATCTCAGGGTGCAAATCACCTGTTTAATGGAACAGGAGTGCTACTCTCCCATTTTTGGGTAGCCACAGAGGTCTAGATGTGTCTTCACAACACTATGGCCATGGCAGTCTCCATCTTTGGAGACACAAAGGCAAAATGTTCATAGTGGCTGATGCAGAGAACTACAAAGCCCCACAATGTCTGGGTCATCCCTACCTGCCAATTATCAGTGACACGGACATGCTCCAAAGTAACAACCCAATGGCACAGCACTTTCAGATGGGCATGTGTCCCCATTGGGTAACTCCTAGGGGAGATCCACAGCTATGAAAAGTGTAAGGAGTGTCACTCTGTCATACTCAAGGGCCTCATTGATCTTGTGGAAACCTACTGGATCTCCACCATGGAAAATTATGCACTGTGCATAGAAGTGGCAATCTAGTGTATTTCTCCTGGGACAAGTATGCACTTTCTTCTCTCTTAACAACACTGGTGGTTGATTGACTTCATCATGAAGCTCATCATCAAAATGGAATGTCTTCTTTTCTTATTGTTAAGTGGTTTTGAGGAGTTTTTAGGTCAATACACATAGTGCAAAAAGTCCCCATGTACGTTACTACCAACAATGCTTACTCTCTTACGAGTGATTTGTGTGGCACCCATTGGGACTTCAGTGACACTGTTATTTCCTGTCAGATGTCCAGTGATGACTTCTTCAACTGACTGATGGGATATTGGCCTAGCACCAACATGGAGAATATGCCATGATATGCTCAGGCATTTCTTGGGCAGCCTGAGCCTTTCTCAGCCACAAGGACAGTGGAAACTCTAGGTATAAGGCTCAACGCAACAAAACCCTGGGCTTAACATGGTGTCATGGTTTAACCTCAGTCAGCAACCAAGCACCACGCAGCCACTCGCTCACTCCCCCCTGGTGGGATCGGGGAGAGAATCAGAAGAGTACAAGTGAGGAAGCTCCTGGGTTGAGATAAAGACCATTTAATAGGCAAAGCAAAAGCCGCGCGCACAAGCAAAGCAAAACAAGGAATTCATTCACCACTTCCCATGGGCAGGCAGGTGTTCAGCCATCTCCAGGAAAGCAGGGCTCCATCACGCATAACGGTTACTTGGGAAGACAAACGCCATAACTCCAAACGTCCCCCCACTTCCTTCTTCTTCCCCCAGCTTTATATACTGAGCGTGATGTCATATGGTGTGGGACACCCCTTGGGTCAGTTGGGGTCAGCTGTCGCGGCTGTGTCCCCTCCCGGCCTCTTGTGCACCCAGCAGAGCACGGGAAGCTGAAAAAGTCCTTGACTACTGTAAGCACTACTTAGCAACAACTAAAACATCTCCACATTATCAGCACTGTTTTCAGCATAAATCCAAAACATAGCCCCACACTAGCTACTATGAAAAAAAAAAATTAACTCTATCCCAGCTGAAACCAGGACACATGGTATGGTATGGCACATGGAAGGAAGACCGCATTCAGCACTGTCTGTGCGCATGCAGCACCAGCCTCCCTTCTGCCTCCACCTCTCATTACCATCAGTGTCTCTATGCCTTCTTCTCAGCTCCCCTTTCTCCAGCCAACTTTCCCATTTCCTTCAGTCTCCCTCTGCCTTTCTCACCTTCTTCCCTTTTACTCTGTAGACAGTTGGCTGCCTGCTCATGCCTGTTGGCCATGTCTCCAGTTAACCCCAAGGTTTCCTTGCCCCTTCTCAGCAGAGAAACCTCTTTCCATGGAAAAAAACAGCAGCTGTTGTTCATCTTCATCAGCTACAACAGGGGAAAAGATCTGGCTTCACTGTGGGAACTAGCTGCCCTCTTTCCACCTCTGCTTCTGTCTCAGAAATCAGGTTTCCTGACATACTTCCAGTGGCACACGTGATACCCAGCTGTCATGCAAGTGGGGCTCCTTCATAAAAATACATGAACAGGCAAGGGTCCCTCCAGATCGTTGCCAGATATATAAGTATACACACTCCACTTGCACCCCACAACCCTCCCTTAGCCAAAATCCTACTGCAGTTTGTTCAGGTGCAGGGATGAGCGTAACACAGGCTCTGTCTGATGTATGCCTGATACAGCACACTTCGAACCACCTCCAGTTTCTGTTGCTCATTACTCTTGAGCCAAGGTCCACCATCAGTTTGCATCTTCTCACTCCATCCTCCTCTAAGACTGTGATATAGGAGGTGATATTTGTCTTCTGAGAAGGGACTAGCCTTTCCCAGAAGGAGCAGGGGTCTTCCTTATAAGGGGACAGGGCATGGCACAGTAGCACATTCCAGTCTCTGCCATATTCTTTAAATTAATATGTGCAGATGACTCCATTCCACAAAATCCTGAGTCTTATCTCTTTTTCCTACCATGTGAGTAATTGCGTACCAGATACTGGAATTGCCTAACACATTTTGCTTTTGACTTAAGTCACCTTAATGTTTCTGTGCATTATCATTATCTTTATGATATTTCAGCTGCTAGCAATCTGGCTTCTTCAGACTATGCCTTCCTCCCCCCTCAAAATCCCCTAACAACATTTCTTCTCTTCTGAAATACTTTCCCTTCCCCCATCTCTCTTCTCTGTAGGAATTACTACATTTACATATTTTGGTTAAGGTGCTTAGGAATTATTGACAAGTTTGCTTTGCCCCTGGGGGGTTATGCGACACAGTCAAGCTGTGAGCCACTTAAAGCATTGGCTGGCTGATAGAAGGGATTTCTTGTGACTCTGAACTAGGGCACGGGCCAAGAAATGTAGCACAGTGCTGTCAGGGGCTGTGGCACATAGATCCATCTCCTTTATAATCCTATCATATCTATGCCCTACCACATACAGAGCAAGGCAAAAGATCTACATTTTCCCATTAGCTCAAGATACGGGCTTCCTGTGAAATAAATTTACTCACAGCCCCTATGCTGCTGTTTTGCAAGCCTGAAACCCCTGTTTTTATTATGTCAGTGAGTGTATTTCAGACTCCCTTCACACTGAGAATCCATCTGGATATACTACTGTCTAAATGTCCTGCTGAGATTCTTCTTTGCTGCTAGTTAAAAATGAATGGCTAAATTTATAAACAGGAAGTTTATTGTGTTTGTCTGCTGAAAGATATTCTGGATTTTATCTTGGCTGGGATTTTTGTTGGTAGTGGTTTATTTTTTTTTTCCCTTTTCCCCAATCATTTGATTTTACTAGCACTCCTGAAAGGAACACTGAGCCCAGAGTTAGAAAGCTGAAATAAAAGGAATGAAGTTCCTGGAAATGAGACTGGGGGGAAAAAAAAAAGGAAAAAACCCCCACAAACCAGTAACAAGCTAAGGATCTCAACTATCCCTTAACAAAGACAAAACTTTTTCCAACAAGGAAAGCATACCTGTGCTGGGAAAACTGCTACTAGCACAAAATATAATTAAGCAGATGGTGATAAAAATAGCACTTGGGCTGTTTTAAAACCTTTTTTTGAATGCCTTTTTTTTTTTTTTTTTTCTTTTTTCTGTCAGAACCCTGTTGTCCTCTCTAATTTAAGAAGAGAGGAAATACGGACAAATTCAGAGCTGTATGCTTTTCTTCAGCTTGTTCTATTTAAATTGCACACCAGTAAACGTGGTTAGGAGGATAACCTAAGGTTGCAAAGCAATCCAAATTTGGGAAATATGAGAATTAACATTGACAGTGGAATCTTAATTCAGCTCCCTTGTGCATGCGCATGTTAATACACTCTTTAATTTGTTTAATACTGTCTTCTTTCTTTTTCAGAGAATCCTGACACATTCAGCACCCTAAAGAAATAGGACTTTGTCAATAGTTTGATTTCTCTTCATTGCTCAGTGACTCTGCCTTGTATAATGTGCACTGTTCTTACCCTGCGTTAAAGACAGAATGGTCCAGTTCTTCTCCAGCAAAACATTCAAGTGTTTTTCAACCTCCTTTTTTTCCCCCCCATTTAGTTTTACTACATTTCTGAGGTAATGGCTGGTGCTTTGGATTTCCATTTCACAGGTGGGACATAGGCATTGCAACCTGAAAGTGTTTGTGGCTTCTGAGTGTCTGATTTTTCACATTTAGGAGGTATACGCTTTCTGAATAGTTCACATTGTAGCTTGAAATAATGGCTGTTGCCCACCTTATTTTAAGTCTGTGCTTCCAGTTGCTGGGTTTTATTGGGTTCTAGGTTGGCTGGGAGAACAATATAGTTTTCTTAGATTCATTATTATAAGTGACTAATTTTTTTTGTACAAAATTATGCATAGAGACAATCAACATGGAAAAGACCATCCTGACAATTAAATTTTGGCAAAATTATAAGCCATTACAATCAGAGCTTCATGATGGGAAAAGCTCAGTAGTTAGACTGCTACCTGGTATTGTTCCTGGAGTTCTAACAGACTCAAATAACTTGGTATTAAATCATGAAGAGAATTTGGTTTAAAATACTAACTGACATCAGCAGGGTAATAAGCATACGTTATCCAAAGCTTATTGATACCTTCACTGTGCAAAGCCAATTTCATGAGCCCTGTGAGATGGCAGGGGGCAGGTGGCTTGCTCTTTTATTGGTCTCTGTCTCTTATAGGCTCTTCACCAAATAGATGTTATTTTCAAACTTCATAAGGACATATTTCTGTGGGTTTTTCCTCCCTCCTTCCCAAATAAGGGAAGGCTGAAATCACCTGTGGATAGTTGCTAGAGTTGATGGACTTCACTCAGGCTTCCTACTAGAGGGGCATGACAGTGTTGACTCTTATGTAGCTATAAGGCTCAAGCTGTGCATCAGTACTACATAGTCTGACTGCCGATACATGACAGTAATTCCATTTTCACACCCTAATTTTCCATGCAAAGTCTTAATGAAGGAAAAACCTTAATTTTCCAAGTAATAAATGGCAACCAACAACAAACCCTCTCACTGTTGTATGTCTTTATGTCACCTGGCTTAAATTTACAGTGTGCTTTATGGGTCTGGACCTCAGACTATTGGGGAAGAATGGTTTTGGGAGGGAAAAGAAGGGTGAGAAGATCCCCAAAGTACAGGTCCTAGATGGATTATGCCCTTGTAGCTTTCTTGTGGTGTGGAAGAAGCACCTCATGTGGTGACAGTTATCACAGCCTAGCTGGACCACAGAAACTGCCTTCTAAGAACAGTATTATGGGATCACACCAAATATCATTCCAGGACAGTATTAACAGTCTAATCATGGCCAGTAGCAGATGCTTGGAAAAAAATGGGGACCGGACAAAGCAGAAAATTTTTCTGTTGATATATCACTTATGCCTTCCAGTAACCTGTGCTTTAGGGACTTTAATCTTCTTTTGTTTGCCTTTACAAAACCCTGCTGCAGGGAATTCCCTCACTGAATTAGGCAGTGTGTGAAAAACACTCCCATTTTTCATATTTTAAGCCTGCCTCAGTGAGAACTCTGATTTACTGTGTTCTGAGAAACCACAAATACTTTTTCCTTCCTCATCCTCTTCACACTGTTCATGGCTTTAGACATTTGCCATATCCCTCCTCTGCTTGAAAGTTGAAAAATTCTAGCCTGCTTAGTTTCCCTTGGCCACAATTTGCTTGTGACCAAATTTTTGCCTTTCTCTATTCTCTGTTAACTTCACAGTACCTTTTTCTGAGATCAGCAGATCACCATTTGTATCCCTCAAGGTGTGGGAGAAATACCTATTATTACAGTGTCATAATGATGATATTGGTTTTCTTTATTTTTTTGCTGTTCCTTCCTAATGATTCCTAACATTTTCTTTGTCATTTTGACAGCTGAGCTGGCATTTTCTATGCTAACTGTGCTAAGCAGTAATAGTTAATTTAGAGTCCATTGTATCATATGCATAGCTCAAATTCTGTTTTGTCTCATCTGCAGTGTTTCACATTCATCAACAGTGACTTTCAGTTGCAATTTTATTGTCCAGTCAGTCAATATTTTCGTGCCTTGTAGCTGCTAGTTTTGTTTTTTACTATTCTGAATATCTATCTATATGAGTAGCAGTCTCATGTCTCATTAGTCAATAATTTTCCAGATATTTCCAGACTATGTTAAGCAATATAGGTCCCAGAACAGACATTTGGGGAACTCACTGGGGGGGTCTTCCTTCATAGTGAAAATTGAACACTAATCTCTACCCTTTGCTTCTTCATTTTCAGGCACCTTCTACCTCCTCTTGTCTTTGCTAAGTTTCCTTGAGAGCCTTTTGTGAGGGGATTTGTCAAAAATGTTGTAAAGATCCAAATATAAGTCACCTGTATCTGTTTGTTTATGGGCTCCAAAGTGCTCTTGCAGCCATGTGCAGCATGGCTTTCTCCATTTCAAGAACCTATTCCCAATAGATTTTTCCACACATTAGTTAATACCATTCCTTGCCATAGTTTTCTTAGCAATTTTCTTGTATGACAGACAAATTTATTCGTCTGTATTTCTCCAGATCACCCCAAAAATGCTTTTAAAGAACACCTGACAGATTCTATTCCTTTGGTAACAGAGTTTATTTAAGAAATATGTTACAGACCACAGGCAGTAGGTCAGCAGTTTCATATTGGAATCCTTTTATCGCTTGGGTCTGACAAATTTTTATTGTTCATTTTATCATTTTTTTATATATGCCTGCTCTTGACAACTAGATTTGAGACGGTTCCTCAGACTTGTCACCTGTAAAGAAAAGCTATGGTGAACATTGATGCAAAAAAATCATTTGGGTTTTCTGTTACAGCCTTAACATCCTTCAGTGCTTCTTCTATATCTGGACTATTTATTGACCAGTTAACTCTGGCAGCTTTTTTCTGATATAGCAAAGAAAAAAATTGCTCTTTGCCTTTATGTTTTTTTTGCACTATGCACTTCAAAACCTTTTTCGGTTTAATACATGACACTGAAGATTTTATGTATCATAAAGCAATTACCTAAAACCTATCTCTAAGACCAATAGGCAATCCACTGAAGAAGAAGAAGGAAAAATATAAATAAGCTATGGCAAAGATGATCTTCCCAACTATTCATGAACGCAGGGATATTTGTGGCCATTTGGATGACATTTGAAGCAACATGTACAAGGCTAGGTAGATCAGAAGGAAACCTGTGCATGCTAATGAATAAAAAGCCTTGAGGATGTCTGCAGAGAAAAGATGCTTCCCTCTGGTTCCAACATAATGGGTCTTCTTGACACAACTCAAGTACAGGAAGAGGAAAACTGGCACCAGGTACTTATAACAGGCCTGGCAGATTTATTGCAAACACCAAGTTACAACTACCTGTATATACACATATTCCTAAGTACTTGAGACAGTCTTATGCTCAGAGGTGATTGTCAGAATAATTAACTTTCCTAACCGGCTAGTTACAGACGAAGTAATAAAAAGCTAGTCAAACGTATAAACACATATAAACACAAAGAAACCGAGAAAAGGCATTTCTGAAGCACATGCTGATGCTCCCACAGGGGATCAGAATATCTCCAGGGGGAAATGTATGCCAAAGAGACATGACCTTAGAAGGAAAACATGTGGAAGGACAAAGCTGGAGTCAGAGCCGCAGCTGATATAACCCTAAGGCTCTGGTTTATTAGAGTTCTCAAGGTTTGTTATAACTAACATTATGCATAATTAATACATGTTATATATATGTTACGCATAATGCATAAACATGGTACATATAAGCCTTAGCTGAGATGAGGTGCCACCACAATAAATGCTTTATGTGTTACTGCGATTCATCTTTTCTGCAGTTCTATTCAGTCAAAACACACAAATAAAATTGCTTGTACAATGCAGTTGTGCTTGTATTGCAAATTGGTTGGGTCCAAAGAGGGACAGGCTGCAAAACATGTGAATGCAGCTCCATAACTGGTATCACAGCACCTTAATATATGCTGATGCTGGTTTATACCCCTACAGTGAGTCACGCTAATCCTCCACATCCTTTCCAAGGTTCCCTTCTGCTCTTCCTAAAAAGTGCATCAACTCATGAACATTATGGCAATGCTGAGAACCACAGCTCTTGGCTTCAGAAGTGATTATTGCACACATGAGGAAGTACAATGTGAAAATACAGGTATCGAATGTGTGGCGTCTCCCATCTGAGTGGGGCTAAGGCAAAGCGAATGGCCAAAGTGCAGCTGCCTCAGGTTTGCACTGCAGAGGCCATAGGTGCAGGAAGCAATGAATGTCTGCCACTGCTGAAGCAGATGAGACAGGCAAAGGAAAGATTTAATTTGCCATAGATTATAATCCAAGCAACTGAGACAGAATGAAAAGTTCTGAAACCCAGCTGATACATCAGCTGTGAATTATAGCACTGAGAATTAGACCTCAAGAGTGTGAAACACCTATGGCATAAATGGGTACAGTGGACCAGCCACTTTTGGATCACTATATAGCCAATGCAGAGAAACAACATTTTTTTTCTTTTTTTTTATTTAAGGGGTGTAATCCATCTTACCCATTTTAGACATATCTTTTTAGATGTAGGGTGTTAGATGATTCACATCCTTAAATTGCCTGTTTCCCTCCACTAATTGTAAAATGAGTCTTGGGGGCTAACTCAAAAAGGGTTGCACCCTAGACATTTAACCAGATGAACACCTCTACAAATGCTGTAGTGGATGTTTGTGTCTGAACCCTAAAATAAGCCCTGCAGACATGGAGGTGTACATGGTGAGGTGGTCAGAGTGGTCCGCAGCCTCCCTCCGGCAACGCTCATCTTCCCTTCATGTCATGCCACAGCCCCATGGTGCCCAGCTCTGCAGCTCACATAGCCACAGCACAGCTGCAAAACTATCCCTTTCCCCTGCAGTGTTACTAACACTGTCACTTACTGAAACTGAAAGGATTAGAAAAAAGTAAATAAAGAAAATTCCTACCGCTGTTTTGCCTCGGGGCAGCGGAGGACCACGGTAATGGACACACTAGGATCACCTTGATTTATAGAGTGGCTTCCTAGTCAGTCTCATGTATTTAATCCTCTTCTGACAGCAGGAAGCTGAAAAGGCTGGACTTCAAAAAGTTTAATTACATAGTTATAAGGGTAATTAAAAAAAGGAGTTACAAAAAAACCCCAAACCAACGTTTTTAGGATTTGTAGAACCCTACCTACACTAAACTTAAAATTCATTTCCATGTGACTGAAGGCATTTCTTTAGCAAATGTGAGGAAATAACATTGAAAAGGGAAATAAAAACTACAGATCGTATAGTTTTTATTTTTCATTTATGTCCTATTCGCCTTAGAGACAGAGTAGAAAATATTTTTGTAACATACACGTATACTGTTTTGCTCTGACGCGTTCATGTTCAAATTTTAATGGTGCTAACAGATATTCTTTCAGTAAAAACACATTTTTGTGAACAAACTCTGCTTATGTTATTTCTTATAGTGCTAAAACTTCTATATATATACTTATGTCAAATACATACCTGTGATACAATATGAATTCGATATATTGCAAAGCTATTTGGTGACTGCATATAAAATTAACTTTGCAGTCTTTCACTTGCACTATTTCCTAATCCATTTCTCTCAGATGCCAGTACTGTAAACCTCTGAGATGCTCCTAATAAAAACATAACAAACACAGCAAAATAAAACTAATCTTAAAAGTGGCTTTCTTTTGAATGAGGATTCTTCACTTCTTTCTCTGTCCCAAGAATTATGCTTGTTTCAAATTGAAAAAACCAGGATCCAGGATAAGCCACATTCTACTCTAGTTATGCTTTTTAAACATGCTCCCCTATCTAAATTGTTCTATTTTAATGATCTTTAAAAAGGGTAGAAAGGAGGACCCAGGGAACTACTGTCCTGTCAGCATCACCCCTGTGCCTGGGAAGGTCATGGAACAGATCCTCCTAGAAGCTCTGCTAAGGCACATGGAGGACACGGAGGTCATTCGAGGCAGCCAGCATGGTTTCACCAAGGGCAAGTCCTGCCTGACCAACCTAGTGGCCTTCTATGATGGAGTGACTACATTAGTAGACAAGGGAAGAGCCACAGATGTCATCTATCTGGAGTTCTGTAAGGCCTTTGACACGGTCCCCCACAGCATCCTTCTCTCTAAATTGGGGAGATACAGATTTGATGGGTGGACTGTTCAGTGGATGAGGAATTGGTTGGATGGTCGCATCCAGACGGTAGTGGTCAACGGCTCGATGTCCAGATGGAGACTGGTGACGAGTGGTGTCCCTCAGGGGTCTGTACTGGGAGCAGTGCTCTTTAACATTTTCGTCAATGACTTAGACAGCAGGATCGTGTCCACCCTCAGCAAGTTTGCAGATGACACCAAGCTGAGCGATGCAGTTGACACACCAGAAGGATGGGATGTCATCCAAAGGGACCTGGACAAGCTGGAGAGGTGGGCCTGTGAGAACCTCATGAGGTTACAACAAAGCCAAGTGCAGGGTCCTGCACCTGGGTCGGGGCAACTGCCAATATCAATACAGGCTGGGGGATGAAGGGACCGAGAGCAGCCCTGCAGAGAAGGACTTCGGGGTACTGGGGGATGAAAAGCTGAACATGAGCCAGCAATGTGCCCTCACAGCCCAGAAGTCCAACCGCATCCTGGGCTGCATCACAAGAAGCGTGGCCAGCAGGGCGAGGGAGGTGATTCTGCCCCTCTGCTCTGCTCTGGTGAGACCCCACCTGCAGTGCTGCGTCCAGCTCTGGGGTCCTCAGCACAGGAAGGACATGGACCTGTTGGAGCAGGTCCAGAGGAGGGCGATGAAAATGATCCAAGGGCTGGAGCACCTCTCTTACGAGGACAGGCTGAGAGAGCTGGGGTTGTTCAGCCTGGAGAAGAGAAGGTTGCAGGGAGACCTTATTGCAGTTTTTCTGTACTTAAAGGGGGTCTATAGGAAAGATGGGGACAATCTCTCTAGCAAGGCCTGTTGTGACCGGACAAGGGGCAATGGTTTTAAGCTAAAGGAGGGTAGATTTAGACTGGATATAAGGAAAAATTTTTTACAGTGAGGGTGGTGAAGCGCTGGAATGGGTTGCCCAGAGAGGTTATGGAGGCCCCATCCATAGAGACATTCAAGGTCAGGTTGGAGGGGGCTCTGAGCAACCTGATCTATTTAAAGATATCCCTGCTCACTGCAGGGGGTTTGGACGAGATGACCTCTAAAGGTCCCCTCCAACCCAAACCATTCTATGATTCTATGATTCTATTTTCATATTCTAATACCTCTTTTTAATGTTGATGGCAAGTTTATACCATGAGAAAGAGACTTACAGGTTTTTGATAAGACTTACCACTTATTTCAGTATAGGATTTTTCTAAGTATTTAAGTTTTTAAAGCCTTGACTTATTCAAAGAAAATTAATTTTAGGTGTTCTGGGGGTTTAGGGATGAGATTTGGAAATAGAAATTAAGGGCTTGAGAATATACTGTGATGTTATCTAATGCAGATTTCCCTGGTATTCATAAAACTTCATCTCATTGCACCTAAACTCCCTCATTTTGCATATGTCTGCAAGGAACTCTGGAACCTGCATTGCTACAGCTGCTGCACAATATGGAGCAAGCCAGCACCCGCCTCTTACATAATTCACATTGGCACCAATGAAATAATTATCTGTTTGCTAAACATTCCCTACCTTAACTGTGAAGCCTGATCCAAACCTGCTTTGCTTTCACAAATCCATTTCTCCAGAGCCTATCACACCTGATGCATGTCACAGGGAGTTTGTGGCCTGCTTCCTCTGCATCTGCAAATCCTGCAGCTCCTGCACCATTGACCAGTGCAATGCCTGATTTCTCCTTGGGTCTCTGGTTTGGGAGGACACTGACAGAATAGGTATGATTCATCTGATTCAAGACAGATATTGATAATGCAGATATATTTCTGTGAGCTACTCATCCTGAGCTTGCTTTCTGTACGTCTACCTTAGGATGAAGTGAAGTGGCTTCTGAAGGTGCCTTTTCCTCTCCACTGCCTCTGAAGGCAACCCCAGAAACAAGCTCAGGTAAAGATGTCTGTCCTGTAGATTTAGGAGAGAAGGACCCCATGCCCAATAACAATAGTTTGTTCCTCCAAACGCTTATGTACGGGACACGTTGCAGGGCTCCTCACATTTGCAGGGTTACTCATATGCATCAGTGCTTCTTGCGTGGGAGCAACCTGCAGAGGCAGGCAGTGAGGTCTGTCCCTGTTTCTAGAAGTAGGCTTACTCATGCTGTATTCAGGGATCTGGTACTTCCACTTCCTTCTGGATAATAACTGTTACTTTCCCATTACAGTATATAGACAATATATGCATTTTGGATAGGGTGCACAAAAGACAGAAAAGCAGTATGTAGTGATCATTTCAGGCCTTGTTACGCTGGAAATGATCATTTTTCCTAGACCAGATACAGAAATATCCATTTAAAGGATTTGCCATATTTTTAGGCCCTGTCCCTTTTCCCTTTCCTCCATCCTTTTACCACTGGGGTAGGAATTTTATGTTCCTTCAGCCTCTGCCAGGCTCCCCGTCCTTCCCAGTGACTGCCTTTTCGGGTTCCTTGGCTTTCAATTCTATGACTTTAAAGAGCCTCTGGCCTTCATCCCCAAAATATTTGTTAAATTTATCTCTTGCTACACATCAGTCACTCACCATATTTTTTTTTTAATATTTCAGTTTTGTGGATTAACTATATCTTGGCAGGCCTAAACTGCTTCAGCTGAGACCTAGCCATAATCAGATCAAAACAGATTTCCTGACCCAAAGATCCAACTGAGAGGTGGTAGAGATGGCTCCTTTGCAGCTGAATGCCGCTGCTATTTGGCTAAAAGCCACCTTTTTTTGTGCCATCGCCATCTTTGAAACATCATTTTAACAGAATGATGGAGTGTCCCATAGCCTGGGTGTAAAACCTCTGAACCAGGCTTGTTTGTTTTTGTTTTTTGTTGGTTTTTTTTTTTTTTTTTTTTTTTTTTTTTTTTTTTTTAATTGGTTAGTTGCTCCATTTAGCATATTCATTCTCTGGATCACTCTTCAGAGTCACCTTCCTTGCTCTGAGTAACTGCAGAGAAAGCCTAGGCACTAGTTGGTGGGTTGACCCTGGCTGGACACCATGTGCCCACCAGAGCCTCTCTATCACTCCCCCTCCTAAGCTGGACAGGGGAGGGAAAACGTAGCAAAAGGCTCATGGGTTGAGATAAAGACAGGGAGAGATCACTCACCAGTTACGATCACAAGTAAAACAGAATTGACTTGGGGGAAAAATTAATTTATCACTAATGAAATCAGTGTAGGATAATGATTAATAAAACCAAAATCTTAAAAAAACACCTTCCTCCCACCCATTCCGTCTTCCTGGGCTTAACTTCACTCCTGAATTCTCTACCTCCTCCCCTGCAGAAACACACAGGGACGGGGAATGGGTTTTGGGGTCAGTTCATCACATGTTGTTTCTGCTGCTCCTCCCTCCTCAGGGGAGGACTCCTCACACTCTTCCCCTGCTCCAGCATGGGGTCCCTCCCATGGGAGACAGTCCTCCACGAACTTCTCCAACGTGGGTCCTTCCCGCAGGCTACAGTTCTTCATGAACTGCTCCAGCGTGGGTCCCCCATGGGGTCACAAGTCCTGCCAGCAAACCTGCTCCAGCGTGGGCTCCTCTCTCCACGGGGCCACAGGTCCTGCCAGGAGCCTGCTCCAGCATGGGCTTCCCACGGGGTCACAGACTCCTTCAGGCACATCCACTTGCTCTGGCGTGGGGTCCCCACGGGCTGCAGGTGGATATCTGCTCCACCGATAACCTCCATGGGCTGCAGGGGAACAGCCTGCCTCACCATGGTCTTCACCATGGCTGCAGGAGAATCTCTGCTCTGGTGCCTGGAGCACCTCCTCCCCCTCCTTCTTTGCTGACCTGGGTGTATGCAGGGTTGTTTGTCTCACACACTCTCACTCCTCTCTTCAGCTGCAGTTGCACAGTTTTCTTTTTACCCTTTCTTAAACATGTTATCCCAAAGGCAATACCACTGTCACTGATGGGCTTGGCCTTGGTCAGTGGCAGGTCCTACTTGGAGCCAGCTGGCATTTGCTCTATCAGGCACAGGGGAAGCTTCTAGCAGCTTCTCACAGAAGCCACCCCTGTAACCCTCCCCGCTACCAAAACCTTGCCCCACAAACCCAATATACCCAGTTAGAGTAGCTGCTGAATTTTCAGATGTCACTATACTTCAGTGCCTGAATAGATGTCTTGCACCTTGGTGTCCTCTTTAGTGGTTCCAATATAAGGAGGCAACTGCAAAGGAACTTAGTATTTCTTAATCATAAAATGTTTGAGCTTTGCCTCCTGATTTTGGAAAGCCTGGGGGTGGCAGTTTTGTTATAATAACCTTTTGTTAAGCTTCTCTATTCTCCATTAAGCCTTACCTCTTCATGCTTCTCCTCTTGCCCAGGGTTCCTTTGTCTCATTTTCATAGAGACTATTCCATAGCAATTCATTCTGTCCAAGCACATATTTAAATCAACATTCTTAATCTGGGGTACTTTTACTTGTAGGTAAAAGGATGTGGAAGAACAGGACTTAGTAAAGGTCTCAGAAGCTTGTTTTGATGCTGGGAACAATCACTTTTCTTATATTACTATGGCAGAAAAACTTTATTCTTCTTAGTCTTTTTTCCAACCCATGCTTTTGTTTGGATGGTGAGATTAACACCACAAATACTTAACAAATAGGAGTGCTCTTGAGGTGACACCTCATTTCCGTTTGATTAATGAACCAGTGTAATCGATGAATCCTCAGATACCCAATGCTTCGCTTAATGGTATTTGAAAATTCTGTACAACTATTTTATTTAGTGTTTTGGGGGTAAGAGGAGACCCTCCTGTTCCCCCTTCTGTTCTTTTCTCCACTGAATAGCAATATAAAATCATACACTTAAAACGTAAAATTTACAAGCTGATATCTTTCCAAACAATTATGTTTTCCCCAGAAAGAAGTACAACCAGTGTATTTTCTCTGCTGTGCAAGTTCACACTGCTAATCAGTCAGACCATTGATAACAAGCATAGCAGACAGAGAGAACTGTAATTTCTTATTATGTACATTTCGGTATGGTGTAGAGAAGTCACATTAAAATGACAGCTCTGGCTGTGTGAGGTCTTATAATATGACCACACAGCAAAAAAAGTGCAGATGACAATTACCTTACAAAATAACCTGGGGTGAGTTTTCCTTTCTTGTCTGTCCCAAGATGGTCCAACTTGACCTAGAAGTTTGGCTTGTGCCTCCACGTTCTAGTACTTTACACTTAAGCCTTGGATGCTTGTGGTTCAATTCCCTGTGGCTTGCCTGAGAACACAGTTATCAGACTTCTATGTAAGGGAGACAAAAGGTGGAAGAACAATAAAGAAATGGGTCCTTTATATAAACTAGTGGATCAGGCACAGAGACAGATACAGCAAAGTACTTACATGCCTAATTTATATTTCTCTCAAAGGGAATGCAGGCATCAAAACATTTTCCTAGATTTGGTCCAGAGGCTAAGCAGAAGACTTTCAAAGTACATATAACATTTAAGCACCTAGGTATTTTGTAAGTAAGTAGTCTTTAGGTGCTGTCGCACAAAAGCAGCCTGACTTTTAGATTTCACATATAAGAAAAGTTCAACTCAGACTTTTAGACACAACTGCATATGAAGGTAAGTCAGACAAGAAGGCATCTCAAGGAGACTACATTACCCAAATCTTTCTAGTATGAAAGGATAGTGGGAATATGACCACCAAACCATCCTGGCGCTGCAGCGAAAATGCTCCCAAGTGACCTCAGAAGTTCATTGGTTTCTGTTTCTGCCTGCGGTCAGGATCTACTGTGCTTATATCAAACCACGCAACTTAAAAATGACATCTGATCAACAAACAAGATAAGGAGGAGGTTACTGTACTCCTTCACCCTTTTTTAGGACACTTTTGATCTCAGTGCTAGAATGGAGAGGCCATACCACCTCACCTCAGGCTGTGACCACAAACCATGCTACATCAAATTATTTCTACTTTGTCCTTTCTTCCACTTCATTTATATTTAATGGCTTTTAGTGGTAGCTGTTCCCCATGCTGCCCAGCAGAGAAAGGGCTGTGTGCAAAAACCAGAACACCAGTTTATCTGTAAAATTGTTTCTTGACACTTTTAACTCCAAATTTTGTGTATGAATAATCCCCTATTCTGTTGAAGAGATTTCATACAAAGTCTCTGACAGAGCCAGGACCTAAACCCTGATTTCCTGAGTTTTATTCCAAAGCCTGAAGTATTATTTCTCTAAGCACTCACCAGTGTGAGACTACATCAGCTCCTTCACTCTTGAGATCAACTGTACTACCAGAGGTCATATTTGCCATACTTACAGTCAGCAACATCCCAGGCAGGAACGGTGGGAGTTTACAGTGCTTACAGCATGGATGGCTACACCTGACTGTGCATTCTGTTTATAGGGAGGAGATAAGCTCTTGAATGGCATTTTTCTGACCTTTTGCAGAGCTTTAAGATGCAAAGACTCATTCCCTAAACTTTATGGACTATTTTGATTTGATCTTCTTTGAATAGAATGGGAGGTTAGACAACTGTCCTGAATGTAGGCACCTGGGGTATGTCAGTCATCTGAATGCAGGCTTGGATTGCCATTTGAGATAGCCTAGAATATCTGAGCCACCTGCATGCCTGTAAGACAGAGGAACTACTGGAGGCCTGTATCTTTTTCGAGCAGCAGCTAGAGGCCAGAAAACAATGGAGTTTTGGTGACAGACAACCTACCCAGTGAAGTCTTTGGCTGAATTCCCCTCTAACTTCTACCAGTGTGAAGTCAGATGTAACCCTTAAGACAATTAATGGAAATACACAAGTGAGTTACATTTATGTGGAAGGATACCCTAGGCAGAATTACTTCCTAATTCACACCTGGACAGTGTTAATGAGGGCAAAAGAACTTTGTGATTTTAACAAAGGAGAAGCTGACTTAATATTTCATCAATAAAATGTGCATGATATACATGATAGTAAATTCTTTACAGAATCAAAACACAAACAAGAATCCCTCACTTTGTTCTCAGGGAGGACAACCATGACACTTAATCTATATTACTTTAAATCTACCATGTAAACATCTTTTTAAAAGCCTTTAAATTTGGAATGTAATTGCTGCCAGCTCTTGATTACATACAGGCTACATAATCTATCATTGAATCAAATAATCACTACTACTGTTGGGAAATAGGGAATTATACAAGAGCCTAAAGGAGAACACTTCATAGCAGGCAAGAAACAAACAAATCAGGGTTGGGTAATCAATCTCTGTACCATAAAATGCTAATGTTGTCCTAATAAATAAGAATTCTTTTCCATTACTTGATATGCTCCTGACAAATCATGTCACTTAGCTTGTGGTATGCTTTAGTTTCGTTTAAAGTGGCACTACCATTAGCGCTTTAGCAAAATAATAACAGTTCCCTTTCATTTTCATAAAAGTAATTAAACTTATCAGTTTTCTTGTTAATGCAACAAGCCAACCAATAAATCAGCAAAAAAAAAGTTTAATTCACAGTATTTTCAAATTAGCATGTTATGCCCCAGGGATTATTCAGAGTTGAGGTTCTGAATTAATGATTTTTATTTTAAAAAGAGAGGAAATAAGAATGAGTTGGAGGAAAACCATTCCTGTCAACTCCTGTGTTGGCAAAATGGTATTAATTATAGGATAGCTACTAATATTTCATTGTAAGCTCACAATTTCTTCAGATAAAACTAACCTGATGACTCTAGAATGATACAGAAATGTAAATTGTACTTAAATAAACAAATCCCTTAACATGGTGAGAAGTGAATTACATGTTAGGATGGACTTGGACTTTTCAAGGTACACTGAACCTAGAAGATGCACTGAATAGAAGGATGCATTCTGCTCATGGAATGTAAATTAAAGAGCTTTGAAAGGAACTGCACCATGAAATCTGCTCAGAGATATAGCAATGAGTTAAGAGAGGAAATAACATTCTTGGAGAATTTATAATTTACATTGACCAAATTTCAATCCCCTCATGAATACAAAAGCTCAATGTATTTTAAAACAGGTCCTAACATATTACTCAGAGTCAGGAGTAGAAGTCTGTGTTTGATTTATGATCTCAGAGAAGAAAGAGACAGAAAGATGGGCAGTCCCTAAGGCTATTTTGCCCTGGTGATACATTCCCCAGTCTGACTTGTGATGTTCCATATGGTGAGATTCCCTATGTCTCTGAAGGTCAGTTATGCCAGAACAAAACTTCAGTAGGAACTTTCTGCTAATCTTCCAGCCATATGCTAGCATGCGAAGGAGGACATTGGCAAACACATCTGCCTCATTATATAAGCAAGAGAAGAAAAATACACTGATTTCACCTCATCGCACCATGCTGCCAGAAAGGGTCAGGGTTTGGATGTGTTATCCCTGCCCCTCAGCTGGCAGATTATGGACAGGGACAAGGAAGCTGTTAAAAGGAAATCTACCAAAAGGGGTATTTCTGATCCCCAGGTGCTGAGAGCTAGGAAGGCTCATGTGGATGTCGACAGATTTTCTGCATAGCTTCTTTTCGATTTTTTGACCCAGGAAAGCAATCGGTGAGATCAGTAACAACTTCATTTTTTCCTTTTCTCCATGTCACTTTCATAACCTCCTTTAACAAAATATTGTGCCTTATAATCATTACTTGACAGTCCTGTGGGTAAGAAGCTTGATGTGACACAGGAGACACATAGTCCTTTTTCTGTCACAAACATGTTCCTGGACCAGATCTTCAAAGGTATCCAGACCCCTAAAGGTGAGCATATGTTCCAGCAAGATTTTCAAGTCTACTAGCTTAAAGTATTTTTGCCTCCTTGATTTCACTCAGGTTTATATACTTCTGGTGCCTCTATATAGGCACAACTGAAAAATCTCCCGAGGTGTCTATATTTATCAGCCTGCTTTGCCCTTAATTTCTCAGTATAACACCTGTCTTTAGCTGATCTTAGTCTTTAGAAAATTAGCAGTGTAGAAACTATCTTTTCATGTACAGGCAGCACAGCGTGAGCAGGGAACAGGGCTTCTGTTACAACAGTGAACATTGTTTCTGCATTTAATTGGATGACCATAAGATTTGGGAGCAAGAAGATTGTCTCCAATCAACACATTTTTTAAACAAGTGTTTTCAACTGCACTTTCAGCCTTCATGAATTGGAAATGAACAGAACCCTGTCATTTGGAGACCTGTGACCTTAGTGAATACTGGAACCAGAACACACCAGACCCTTAACTTTTAAAAACATTTATGGAGTAGGGCTTTGTTTTCACTCTCTGGCCACATCTGATGAGAAACTTGCATTTTTATCAATTTATATTCTTTAATATTATGGCCAGGAAGGCAAATAACTGTCTCAGTATCTACACACTTCACCAGGAACAGATTTCAAGCCCAGAAGTTTTCATCATGATCATCTGATTTGCTTTCCTATATAAGAGAGGTCATGGTATTTCAGCCAGTAAAAGACGCTGATTTTCAGGTTCAAAATTTGCAGCTAACTCTTAAAGGAAACTGTTATCCTGTTTTGTAGACATATGGGGCACACTGAGATTAAACTTTAGACTCTCTCCAAAATTCCTTTAATTGCTTAATGTATCAGAATACCCAGATCTGTGTGACTAATGCAAAGTAACACACAGAGCCAGGAATAAAATCTGGATTTTGGAGTCCTAGTACAGTGTTCTCTATGGCAGGAGTCTTAACTTCTATTAATATCAACATTTGGGTTTCCCTGCAAGCCTCTGACACTTATCAGACCTGCAGAAGGGTGGTAACTACTGCCTATACACTAAACCAAAGTGACAGAGTGTGCTGTCAAAACAGCACATTTGTCAAAGAAACATTTGAACATTTTAGAATATTTTAAGAGAGCAAACAAATCTGTTTTCCAACAGCTGAAGTGATTACTTGTCCCACCACAAGTTTTAATGTCTATTTAAGTGATAATCTCTGCTGCCTTGAAATACACAAAATAATGAACAGCTGCTCTGGCTGATAAAATGCAGAAGCAAAATTGAGGTACTAATCTCTCATAAAAACAGTTTATTGCATCTGGAATACAAAAGCAATAGGGGGTTATTGTTGATGCAGAACAAAGCGCAATAGAGATAAGAACAAAATAAACGTAGCTTCATCCTCTTCCTTTCTGAAATCTGACTGTGCAGAAATCTGTAACAGACATTTTGATGATGTGCACAGCAACGTGGTTCCTGGGAGGGATGATGTGTATTCACTTCCCAGTGCTGTGTCTGGATACAGTGTCTTTACCTGTCTGCATCATATACACTAGTATTTAGTTACCTATTGGTTATGATTTTGAAGTACAGGTGAACTATGTCTGATTTTCTTTTTACTCCCATTAATTATTCCCATTGTTATTCCAGCCAAAGCTTGCTAACTTGGAAGGAGAAGAGTGTGCAAGGAACATACAAGGAAATTACTTGAAGAGGAAAGAAAAGTTTAGTTGCAGAAAGGCCTATGAGCTTATCCTGACTGGACTCCAAACTTAAACAAGTGTAATAAACCTGGCCTTATTCTGACCTCATCCACACCATTTTTGAGTTGGGAGTAACCCCATATGAAATGTTGGAATGAGATCTGGGAGATATCTTATCATTAAGGAACAGTAATATTTCATAGGACTTAAGATGTGACATTTGCCAAGGAAGGGGTAATAAAAAGGGAGCCTTCTCCCCTCCTGAATATTGACTCTTCAAATCTTGCATGCCTAGTCTAGCACTTTTTTCTTTCAGGGTCCTTGCCTAGGAGTAGTTCATGTTGGTCTAGGATGACAGCTGGTCCTTCCCCACTTCTTTCTTTTTGGCTTTCTGGGTAGAGGAAGGAGAGGTTAATGAATCTGCCTGAACTTGGGGACTGCAATTCTCCCACACTCCTATGCAAAGAAAATAGCACTGTATATCCACATAAGACCCAGATCTAACCCATCCTCAGCTGGGGCTTGATCCCTCTGCCCTTATTTTAAATAGATTGAAATCTCCTGTGGACCAGGGTGCCACCCAGAGAGGAGAGGTTAGGACAAACACAAGTTCTGAAATGAACATTCTGGCTCATAAAGCTTGTCAGATATTCCCTTGCTCAAATGCAGGAACAGGTCTGGATTCTTCTTCTTGCTGATGTGAGGGATTCTCACATTATGGCCAGCTTTCAGCTGGCGTACATCTAACAGAGTTGCTTCCTGCCCTCACAATGTGCTAGGAGCGGTGGAGCTAAGAGATGGGCACAATGCAGGTCTTCACCATACTTTTAGCCAGTTTAAGACTCTGTTGTTTCTTAGTTCATGCTGGGTGGGACCAATCTACTCAGGCAGAGGGCTGTGACTGCCCTATGGTGGCTTTTCCCCTCTGCTGCACTGAGCAGAAACTGGGTACAGGGAAGGATTTGTCTTCTGGGTACCCAACCAGGGCAGCGGAATTGAATTGCCAAAGGATGACTGCTTTTATCTGAGAACTTGAATTATAAGCCTTTCTGTGCTGTACTGTTTTTAAGAAGATAGTTCACATATAAATCTTTAAAAAGTCATGGATATCCAACAAATCATCTGTGTACACAATGGGTTACAAAAAGAAACAGATCCTTTAAGAATAAAATGAAAAATTCATTTAAGAATCCTCTATGTGAATACTTTATACACTTATACCTAATGATTTCATTGAAAACAATTGAAACCGTGTAAAAAAGAGAACACAATAACACCATGGCTTCTCAGAACTATCACTGAATATATCAGATCAAGCAGACACTGTCACACTAGAAATTTTATCCAGGAATTCAAACACATCAGGATATAATATTTACTTAAAGATTAATGGAAGAGCCAAGTGAAACATACTGGTGGTTCAAACAGAAGCAGGGCCATTGCCAGAGGATGTTCTCAGGGCAGGTGTGTGGCACATCACTTCTTAGAATCAATCAAAAGTGAAGACCATGGAAAAACAAGCCCACACAGCATGATGTTAACTAGCTGAAATAGTTGGGCCAGAACCACAGGTCGTGCAAATTTGCAAAGCTCAGTGGAGATTTACTGAGTTACAGAAATGGGGGATCTGGCTATTAGTACCTGAAATTTTTTAATATATGATGCAAATGACAGAAGTGTTAAAAGCAGAGTGCCTGATTGTTTTCTCATTTATGTCAGTGTTAATCAGGAGTAACTTCACTGAATTTACTTAACACACATCTTTCTGCCCTCTGGCTTCCTTGTAGTCCTAATTAGAATTGTGCAAATAGTTGGCTTGTAGGTCATTGTCTAAAAAAATAAGATAAAAAGGCAAAAAAATAGAAAAAATCTTAGCTTGAATAAGGGAACTTAGATGCCATTTGTTGTGCCAAATGGGTCTTCTCTTGGCTTGAAACAGAGAACACATTTATCTGAGATATAAAGACTCAAATTTCTTTGAAGGTTGAGTGGTGTAAGCTGAGATCCAGACAGGTTCTGTCCATACTCCAAGTCAGGTAAGAACCATTTTGAATGTGGGCTTTCCACACACTGCAGGATATTCCACTATCTGAGGTGTATGCAAAAACTGAGAAAACAGGCTCCAGTTTTGTTATTAGTACCTGTTTTTCCAAATCTTGCCACCCAGATAATAACGTGCTATTGTGGAAATGTCAAAACAAAATATTCCAATGTTCTGAAGAGTTAGTTTTTTTTTTCCCCAGACATGAATGTTGTAAAAGTGATGGTTTGGATCCCTGAAAACCACTTTTGTGTAGGACAAATAAGTGATTTTCTAGGGTTGTCTTTTTTTTTTTTTTTTTCCTCTGGGTAATACTAATTTGCATCTGTGTAAACCAGAAAAAAAGTCAGACCAATGGGATTATGCTGACAAGTGCCTAGTGCAAGCAAGAGGTGAATGGGAGCTGGCGTGTCTGATGGAACCAGACTGTTCCTCTCAGCCCAAATGAGTAAAGGTCCATTATTCCAGGGCTGCAGCATCAGCAAAGCAATTAAATTAAAGAATTCTACAGACTTCCCACGTAGTTAAAACGAACAAAACCAGATTGAGTTTAGAGCATTACACACCAGGGGAGCAGAATAAGGAGGGTGGAGTTAGAAAATGAAAACCCCAGAATATAAAACAAAGAGAAGTAAAATGCTCAGCCATAGGAAATTATTATTATGGTAGTGAAAAAGAAACATATTACTGCTTGCAGGATTTTGGTTCTATTTTACAAACCCTGTTTTGTATTTATGACCTTTTGACATCTCTGTTAAAATAAGCGTGCTCAATTCTCCATGTGCCATGAAGTGTTTTATTAGGCCATTCGTGCTTATACAGATTGAATCTGATACTAGTTGTAAAGTGGGGATATGGAAATACTTAGCTGTTCAATAAATAAATACTGTAAATTCTCTCTCTGAGGACTGACCAGTATCAGCTTTTCTTTTAGAGCTGTGAAGCCGCAAGTGTATGTCTTGAAGTTGCATGACTCCTTCTGGGACTTCTCTGAATCCAAGTAATCTCCTTGAGCAATGGATTCACTTGATAGTTCACAGTATTGCTGCCAAGAAGAGATTTGTCATATCTTTAGACTAAGAAGAGAAATTCTGCAGTACTAGCTAACTCCTCTCCACAGGGGAAATCAGCATATTCTTCTGGTTATACTGCAGTCTTATGACCAATATATTTGTTCAAATTTAATGCTACGTGCGAAAACCAGCACTCTCATTTTGACAAACAGCTGCAAGCACATAGTGACCTATATAAGGGATTTGTCTCGTTTCCAAATTTATTCTTAACAGAAGACATCTAGAATTAATTGTAAATAGCTGGATTTGAAGGTGTCTTGATTTTTGTGGAGGAAAGTTGGCATTTAAATTTTATTCTGCCTAGCTAGTTGATAACCACGTTCTTAGCTTCTGAAACTTGAACAGATTTATAGCTTCAGCAAACTCTTCCGCACTGCCATTTTTAAATATACATCATATATTTCACAGAGCGCCTCAGCAAAATTTTTAGGCATGCCAACACGATTTAGAAGTCTACAGTGTATTTAAATGTGATCGAAGCATTTAGAAAAACAAACCCCTGTGACTTTCAGTAAGATTTAGAACATTCAGAAGTTAATTTCCAAAATGGCACAGGTGCATAGATGTAAAGCTATTAGATTCTGTGATACCTATGACCAAGATATTAACCTTAGGATCCCATGTTCTTAAAACAGTGGATGATGGAAGTCACTGATAGTTCATCTTCCTACTAGAAGAGTTTGTCATGTATTTGCCCATAGATTTGTGGTACTCAGCACACGAAAAACCAGTGAAATACTGACAGTGCTGGGAGGAACACTGAATCTCATGGCTAGGCACCACCTGGAATAACAAGCAAAGCACCTACCTCTAACCTAGCCCAGTGTGGCAGCAGTCCTTACACGCCCCCTATATACAGATAAGCAGCAAGAAAGGAGTGTTTCTGGTTTCCCAATAACTTGATTGTATTCAGATGAGGTGTAGAAAGACTGTTTAGGCTCAAATGCCTCCTCTGTCTGAGAGAGTTGAACTTGCAGCTGTCAGGTATGAGGAATATATACAACTACCAGGCTTCTGCTTTTGGAGACAGAGGAGAGAGAAATATCAGGAAAGGGATCTCTGAACTGCTCTTTCTGAAGGTTTCCTACTGCACATGGGACCATTAAAGGATGACTGAGATGGAAATGAAAAAGTTGGGAGGAGTCTTTGACCCAGCTAGGTAAAACAGTTCTTGACTGAAGTGCTCTCCCTACTTGCCTCAGAAGTGATGCTTAAAGCTTACTTTGGGGATGGAGATCAATATCTATTCACAAAGAAAGGGAATTTGTGTTGAGATGTCTCTCATATCTCCATATACTCTTTCTAGACTACTGGGTAAAAGATGACCTCCATCGGGGTTTAATTCAGACCCTCAGTCCCACTAAGGAATGCTGCAGCCAGTGAAATTCTGCTTCAGAAGAAGTAACTTTTCTCCTTCTTTCTTTTTCTTTTTTTTCCTTTCTTTTTATTTAGGATTTAGTCTGATGTAGGGTGGGACTAAGCCTATAGGGTGCCTGCCTGACATTTCTGTCAGTTCCACAGCAGTAGTAAGAGCTGCAAAATGATCAAGAACATCAAATTTCATGCAGTCTCTGCAACAGCTACTGAAGCTTACAGCTCTGGAGAGGGCTTTCAAGGACCTGGGGTGTTGACCCTGGAAACTCTGAAAATACTTGAATGGAGCTAGGTTTTTAGATTGAACTGCAGAAAGCCTCACTTGCTGCAAACCTACTGAAACCTGAAGTGCCTTTTTTGCTAATTGCTCTAGACTCTCAGACCCTGGGAGCCTGTCTCATGGCTTCAAGCTATAACTCAGCAGTACAGTCCACCTGGACCTTTTAACAAAGCTGGCTGCTCAGAAGTCACAAACCCTAGGAAGGCTGGCATATTCACCCTATAGGTTTCATCCTTACAGCAGGATGTTCTGGGCAAAACTTCTGCAGTTCAGTGAATACTTAAAACTTATGCAAATGCTGGGCCCAAAGTTTTGTGGTAAAACTGGACTGCAGGTTATTAAGTTGCAGTCATATTTAGAAATGCTACCTGTTGTGGTTTAGCCCCAGTCAGCAACTAAGCACCACCCAGCCGCTCGCTCACTCCCCCCACCCCTGTGGAATGGGAGAGAGAGTCGGAAGGGCCAAAGTGAGAAAACTCGTGGGTTGAGATAAGAACAGTTTAATAATTAAAATAAAACAGCAATAATAATAATAATAATAATAATAATAATAATAATAATGATGATATAATGAAAAGGAAAATAATGAGAGAGAGATTAAACCTTGGAAGAAGAGAAAAAAAAAAAAAACAACAAAACCAAACAACAAGTGCTGCAACCGCTCACCACCTGCCGACCGACGCTGCCAGTCCCCAAGCTGTGATCTCTGCTTCCCCCGACCAACTCCCCCAGTTAATATACTGGGCATGACATCACATGATATGGAATATCCCTTTGGCCAATTCAGATCAGCTCTCTTGGATGTGCCCCCTCCCCTCCCGGCTTCTTGTGCACCTGGCAGAGCATGGGAAACTGGAAAAGTCCTTGACTAGTGTAAGCACTACCTAGCAACGACTAAAACATCAGTGTGTTATCAACATTATTTTCATACTAAGTCTAAAATGCAGCACTATACTAGCTACAGTGAAGAAAATTAACTATCCCAGCTAAAACCATGACATACCTGATGTCTTTCAATCTGTTTGCACAACACTTAGCCCAATGGAAGTGAAAAGAACAGATTTTAAATATGTACAATGTGGGATAAAACTATTACAAACACTAAGTCAACATATCCCCTTCCAGTTACCTTTGTGATATATATTTAGTGCTAATTAGATTTAATTCTTTCAACTTCTGTTTTCTTAAATGTGGGATTTTTTGGAATTGTTCTTTCCTGTGGATGTTTGAATTGGATGAGTGCTTGAATTACACAGCATATAAGTCTCTGAACTGTTATGACTTAATAGGAAGGTATAGACAGGACTGTGCACTGTTACGCTTTTGCTCAAAGTTCATTTGTACAGTTTTTAGCTTCCTGACATCTTTGCTGAGTTTAGGTCTTAGGATCACAGCTAATCCTGGAAACGATTTCCAGGCACAGTAAGGATGAGAAAATCATCAGGAGTAGTCAGCATGGCTTCACCAAGTGGAAGTCATGCTTGACCAACTTGATAAACTTCTGTGATGAACTGACTGGCCTGGTAGACAAGGGGAGAGCAGTGGAGGTTGTCTACCTGGACTTCAGTAAGGTCTTTGACAATTTCTTCCGTAAGATCTGCATAGAGAAGCTGTTGATGTATGGGCAGAATGAGCAGACAATGAGGTGGATTAAAAACCGGCTGAATGACCAGGCCCAGAGGGTGGTGATCAGTGGCACAAAATCTAGTTGGAGACCAATGACTAGCAGTGTTCCCCAGGGATCAATACTGGGTCCAGTCATGCTTAATGTCTGAATGACGGGGCAGAGTGCACCCTCAGCAAGTTTGCTGATGACACCAAACTGGGAGGAGTGGCTGATACGTCAGAGGGTTCCATTGCCATCCAGAGGGACCTCGACAGGCTGGAGAAATGGGCCAATAGAAACCTCATGCAGTTCAACAAGAAGAGCAAAGTCTTGCACCTGGGGAGAAAAAATCCCAGGCACCAGTACATGCTGGGGGCCACCCAGCTGGAAAGCAGCCTTACAGAAAAGGAGCTGGGAGTCCTGGTGGACACCAGGTTGAATATGAGCCAGCAATGTACCCTTGCTGCAAAGAAGGTATCCTGGGCTGCACTAGCCAAAGTATTGACAGGAGGTCAAGGGAGGTGACCCTTCCTCTCTACTCAGCGCTGGTGAGACCATGCCTGGAGTACTGTGTCTGGTTCTGGGCTCCCCAGTATAAGAGAGATATGGACATACTGGAGAGAGTCTAACAAAGGGCTACGAACATGACTAAGGGACTGGA
Source organism: Morus bassanus (assembly GCA_031468815.1). Classification (NCBI taxonomy): domain Eukaryota; kingdom Metazoa; phylum Chordata; class Aves; order Suliformes; family Sulidae; genus Morus; species Morus bassanus. Next base: position 76,572,220 of record CM062571.1, on the reverse strand, counting down.
GCATCTCTCCTGTGAGGACAGGCTGAGAGAGCTGGGACTGTTTAGACTGGAGAAGAGAAGGCTGAGGGGGGGATCTTATTAATGTATATAAATACCAGAAGGGAGGGTACAAAGAGGATGGAGCAGCTCTTTTCTGTGGCGTATTCAGTTTACATGGCAAGATTTTGGGGGGGAGGGGGGGGTGCTGCAGGGGTGGCTTCTGTGAGAAGATGACAGAAGCTTCCCCCATGTCCAACACAGCCAGTTCCAGCTGACTCCAAGATGGACCTGTTGCTGGCCAAAGCTGAGCCCATTAGTGACGGTGGTAGTGCCTCTGGGATAACATGTATAAGAAAAGGTAAAAAACACTGCACAACAGCAGCTGGGAGAGAGGAGTGAGAGTATGTGAGAGAAACAGTCCTGGAGACACCAAGGTCAGTGCAGAAGGAGGGGGAGGAGGTGCTCCAGGTGCCAAAGCAGAGATTCCCCTGCAGCCTGTGGTGAAGACCATGGTGAGGCAGGCTGTCCCCCTGCAGCCCATAGAGGTTAACAATGGAGCAGATATCCACCTGCAGCCTGTGGAGGACACCATGCTGGAGCAGGTGGATGTGCCCATGAAGAACACGTGCTGGGTCAGGCTCCTGGCATGACCTGTGGCCCCATGGGGAGAGGAGCCCACGCTGGAGCAGGTTTGCTGGCAGGATGTGTGACTCTGTGGGAGGGACCCACGCTGAAGCAGTCTGTTTCTGAAGGACTGCAACCCATGGAAAGGACCCCTGCTGAAGCATTTTGTGAAGAACTGCAGCCTGTGGGAAGGACCCATGTTGGAGAAGTTTGTGAAGGACTGTCTCCTATGGGTGGCACCCCACAGTGAAGCAGGGAAAGAGCATAAGGAGGAAGGAGCCACAGAGACAACGGGTGCTGAACTGATGGTAACCCCCATTCTCTGTCCCCCTGCGCTGCTCAGGGGGAGGAGGAAGGCGATTCAGGAGCCCGGGAAGAGGGGATGGGTGGGGGGAAGGTGTTTTTAGATTTTTTTTTTTTGTCAATATCCTACTCTGATTAACTGAGAACAAATTTAATTTCCCCAAGCTGAGTCTGTTTTTCCCCCATGGTAAATGGTAAGTGATCTCCCTGTCCTTATCTCACCCTATGAACTTTTTCATTGTATTTTCTCCCCCTGTCCTGTTGATGGAGAGGGAGTGGTAGAGCAGCTTGGTGGGCAGCTGGTGGATGGCCAAGGGTTAGCTCAAGGCTAGGACAAGAGGCAATGGGCACAAACTGAAACACAGGAGATTCCCTCTGAACATCAGGAAACACTTTTTTACTGTGGGGGTGACTGAACACTGGAATAGGTTGTCCCAGGACGTTGTGGAGTCTCCATCCTTGGAGATATTCAAAAACTGTCTAGACATGGTCCTGGGCAACTGGCTTTCTGTGGCCCTGCTTGGGCAGAAGCTTTGGACAAGATGACCTCCGGAACTCCCTTCCACCTTCAACCATTCTGTGATTCTGTGATCATGTAACTGTAAATGTCAATGTCAGCCGGACTGGCTAATGACTGTTCTGTGAAGCTTCAGAATAAGAAAACAAATAATAATGTTTTTATCATCAATGCACTGGATTTTTTTGAGAATGAAATACTGCAAAAGAAGTGGGGTGCTTCAGAGTCTGATTCACTAATAACTCAGTTTACCTTACCTTGGCTGGATTCTGGTCTCATTGTCTCATCCTACGCTGGAACAACATCTGCAGAGTTTCGACTTACACTGATCTAAAGGAGGAGAGAATTCATTCAACTGCAAAGAGAAATATAAATAGAGGAAACGCTAATTTTCATTTAAATCAATTCATTTCAGTTATATTTTCAATCTTTAAGCAGAACGTCACTTCAAACTTCACAAACTAGAGAGATTTCAATCAAATAGCTGTTCTCAGGAATTTAAGTTCTAAATAGTTTAATATCATAATGGACATCAGGTAAGTATCTTTTATTATCTAGCCTTTCCCTGTTTTGAAACTCTGGTAATTCCCAAATTAGTTTACACAAAAGCAGAGTTTCTCAGCTGTTGGAAAAGATCAGATATTAGTATAGGCTGGTGACATTAAGGCTGCATGCTGTAATACCTGGACAGCATTCTCTCTACCAGATATATTCTCAGAGTGCTAATAAATGAAACACTCAGTAGTACTCAGACTGAATATCAACACAGATTCCATTTAGATCTCTGTTATATATACTACAGTTTTCACAATGTAGGATTAAACCTACATGACTGAGGGCCATCATTTAGTCTCCAGACTTAGTTAATACTGTACTTCCTTATGAATTTCATACCTAGCTCTTCTGAGTTTACTCTTAAATCCTCCTATAGAATCATAGAATGATTTGGGTTGGAGGGGACCTTTAGAGGTCATCTCGTCCAAACCCCCTGCAGTGAGCAGGGATATCTTTAAATAGATCAGGTTGCTCAGAGCCCCCTCCAACCTGACCTTGAATGTCTCTATGGATGGGGCCTCCATAACCTCTCTGGGCAACCCATTCCAGCGCTTCACCACCCTCACTGTAAAAAATTTTTCCTTATATCCAGTCTAAATCTACCCTCCTTTAGCTTAAAACCATTGCCCCTTGTCCGGTCACAACAGGCCTTGCTAGAGAGATTGTCCCCATCTTTCCTATAGGCCCCCTTTAAGTACAGAAAAACTGCAATAAGGTCTCCCTGCAACCTTCTCTTCTCCAGGCTGAACAACCCCAGCTCTCTCAGCCTGTCCTCGTAAGAGAGGTGCTCCAGCCCTTGGATCATTTTCATCGCCCTCCTCTGGACCCGCTCCAACAGGTCCATGTCCTTCCTGTGCTGAGGACCCCAGAGCTGGACGCAGCACTGCAGGTGGGGTCTCACCAGAGCAGAGCAGAGGGGCAGAATCACCTCCCTCGCCCTGCTGGCCACGCTTCTTGTGATGCAGCCCAGGATGCGGTTGGACTTCTGGGCTGTGAGCGCACATTGCTGGCTCATGTTCAGCTTTTCATCCCCCAGTACCCCCAAGTCCTTCTCTGCAGGGCTGCTCTCGGTCCCTTCATCCCCCAGCCTGTATTGATATTGGCAGTTGCCCCGACCCAGGTGCAGGACCCTGTACTTGGCTTTGTTGTAACCTCATGAGGTTCTCACAGGCCCACCTCTCCAGCTTGTCCAGGTCCCTTTGGATGACATCCCATCCTTCTGGTGTGTCAACTGCATCGCTCAGCTTGGTGTCATCTGCAAACTTGCTGAGGGTGGACACGATCCTGCTGTCTAAGTCATTGACGAAAATGTTAAAGAGCACTGCTCCCAGTACAGACCCCTGAGGGACACCACTCGTCACCGGTCTCCATCTGGACATCGAGCCGTTGACCACTACCGTCTGGATGCGACCATCCAACCAATTCCTCATCCACTGAACAGTCCACCCATCAAATCTGTATCTCCCCAATTTAGAGAGAAGGATGCTGTGGGGGACCGTGTCAAAGGCCTTACAGAACTCCAGATAGATGACATCTGTGGCTCTTCCCTTGTCCTCTCATGTAGTCACTCCATCATAGAAGGCCACTAGGTTGGTCAGGCAGGTCTTGCCCTTGGTGAAACCACGCTGGCTGCCTCGAATGACCTCCGTGTCCTCCATGTACCTTAGCAGAGCTTCTAGGAGGATCTGTTCCATGACCTTCCCAGGCACAGGGGTGATGCTGACAGGACAGTAGTTCCCTGGGTCCTCCTTTCTACCCTTTTTAAAGACGGGCACAATGTTTCCCTTCTTCCAGTCCCCAGGGACTTCACCTGACTGCCATGATTTTTCAAATGTGAGTTATCAGATAAAAAACCTATTCTTAATAAGAAAATACTGATCTGAAAATGCTTCATAATATTTTGTGGGGCAGGAATATTTCACTTGGGAGCATTCCAAGGAAATTTGTTCTTGGACAAGTTTCACTTTCCAGAGTGAAAATTTGCAGTGCAAATCTGTCTCATCACCTAAAATCTGAAGACCATTTACATAAGGATAATTAGGGAAAAGACAGAGTGATCAGGGTCGTAAATGTCTGAAAATAAAGATAAGACCAGTTCTGCTGGAATGAGCTTTCTGCGTGATGCATCTCAGATGATGGAAAGCAGCTGTAAACTGGTATAAGTAGCATTTGTGATTCACTGCATCAGTGGAGCAATGCCAAAGAGCTCTGGTCTATCAACAAATCCAGGGCAATTGGCAGCTGCATCTTTCTAGACGGATAAAACTTCTTCTACTTTCGGTAGAAGAAAACACTTGCATATATACAGTAGTGTACTTGTTTGTATGTGTGCATGCATGTGTGTTCACACATACACAAGCGCAACTCTACAAGTATATGGTGGGCCTGGTAACAGCAACTGGTATTAAATTTACCCATCATCTCTGTTGACAAAAGGAGTTGCTTAGAATCTTGCTAAATGCTGGTCAAAAAGCCTAAGTCTTCCATACTATCAATAACCCATTTTGGACTCAGGCAGAATAAATGAGAAAAATTTAAAAAAACTAAGAGCCAGGTGAGCGCATTAGGTCAAAACATGTGGTGGGACTGGGCATGTGGTGGAAAAACTGGAACTGATTGACTGTAGGTGGATGCTGAAACTGGTAGGGTGTGTAAAATGGCCAAAGGGCCGTGAAGGAATGGAAGTTTGAGTAGTGAGACAGTTTGGAAAATGTTGCAAGCCCATTTGTTGGTGTACAACATGGGGGCAGCATGAGAATCTGGAATATGGAACACATTTGGGCAGGATGGTTAAGGACTATATATCAAAGGGAATAAGAGTTAGCATAGTACAAATGAGTACAAAAAAGAAAGACCTTAGGGCACTAGGAGAAGGGATAATGATGGCAATTGTCTAGGAAAAGAAGCTGGCCCAAGAGACCATGAAGGGGAAAGAAATGTGGGGTTTGGTTAGTACTGGATGCGACTGTAGTCTGAGAACAAGCTTGAGATGGGGTCCAGAGATGTGAGAAGGTAAAAAAAGAGGGAATTATCAAAGAAGAGTGAAGAAGAAACTGTGTGGTCAAAGAGATGAGAACTGTCTGGGGCATACTTGTTTGCTACCTGGGAAATGATGGATGGGACACCCAAGCACTGATGGGCCTTGCTGGGACTGAAGAATGCTCAGAGAAAAGACAGTACTATTGTTAATTTCAGTGGCTAGGCTCAGAATAATCTCTCTTAAGCATGCATGAACTGAGATTCCTCCCCCCCCCCACCCCGGCCCCCCCTGCCCAGGCTTGTAGTTTGCTCATCTCTTTGTAGATTTTTATACAAACTGAGTAGAATGGCGCAAATTTCAAATCCCTCTACAAAGCATCTGAGAGCTACCTAATCTTTCTAAGAAAAAGTATTCCCCATATTTTTTTTTCTAATATTGAACAACAGTATTCTCAGGAAAGCCATAAGTGTTTTGATTCAAAAAATCTAGTTCTGAGTCTGCCTGGATAGCACCATGGAAAAAATTCTTAATCAAAATGTTTAGGAAAGTTATGAGCAACTAATAATAGATCCTAAAACAGGGAGTATTGAGCAACACTAATTACAGGAAATGCTGGAATATTTATAGAGACATACACACATATTTGTAGAACAACCTCTAGGCTTTTAATTTTCCTGGATTAAGCTCAGCAGAGGGACCCTTTCAAGTGATAACCTAAATATTTTGGTTCATTATGTTTATAAGCAACCCACGGATTTCCTTGAAAAAAAGAATGGAGTCTGGCACACAGTTGGGACTACATCTGACTGTACATCTTATTCACTAGAGATTGTATTTTGCTATAAATGTGTTCTTTATTTGTTTGGAAGAAACTGCATTTTGACTTTATGATTTTTTGAAAGATAAGGCTGAAGCAATTGTTTACAGTAATGTTTTATTGTCTGCTAACACTTCAACTAGTGTGTAATCCAATGATTGCTGGATTCGTCTTTGGTTCAGAAAAAATTTACTTTCTCCTATTACCAATGATGTGACACTTTGGGGAGGTCTTTTGTAGCAAAACTCAGAGAAGACCCACTAGAAGAACATTTGGCTTGCTTTACGTTTTTAAGCATTAAAATCCTTCATACTGACCTAACAATTATCCTGGATAAAGTATATTGATGAACAAAGTCAAAACACACTCAAAATGGCTGTAATTTCACATTCAGCTGTAAAAGTTGCACCTACAGTTTGGTGTATGGTATGAAAACACAAATCACTAGCTATGGAAAGCCTGTGGTATTGTGGTGATATTGGGTGGTTAATAGAAAAGACTTAGAAGCAGAGCTCTTATTTACAGAAACTACCTGCATTTTTTTCAATTATAATGGAGCTGGAAAACTGTTGTTTTAAACATTAAAGCTTATTATACATTCCTGACACTGTGAGTTACAGAGAAAAGAGCCTGCTTTCCTTCTACAGTCCATTTGCCTTTTGGTATAAATGGAGTGACATTACCCACAAACACTTAATCTTTATTATGATGCCCAGCCTGGAAACACCTACTCACAGGCAGAAGGAAAGGTGCCATGTTGCTTCATCTGGCTACAGGTAAGGGCTATATTCCCCGCTCCTGTGTTATGTTATAGGGCATCTGATTTGTTACACATCAGAGTCTGTACTCCAGGAACAAGCTTTGCTGTGTAGGCATATCTTCAGGCAAATATTCAGGAGTACAACATTTACTGAGGTGTTACTGGGAAATGAACACTTAGGACATGAAACTAAGGGATAGGAAAAAATGTCCAATGGTGAAATGCCAGCTTCTTGAATAATCTTAACCGCTCCATCGAACTTTGTGAAAATTCTCTTTTACACCAGCTGAAATCTTGGACTATGATCTTTTAGAATAGACATCAGTTTCTCCAAGCCTCTTGCCAAGAGGAAATGCAACACTATATTCACTGTTACTCAGCTAGCAACTATGTATTTATCATGATACTCCACTTCAACTGTGTCCTGCTGCTGTTAGGCATCATAATGTTTCTTTTTACCTAAGAAAAATAAGGTTGGTGTCATCTTCAAGATTCAGTTACAACTGCAGTTGATAGGTGGAAAAAATATACCTTGCAAGCAAGCTTCTTAAAAAAAAAAAAAAACAAACCCAACAAAAAAAAAAAAAAAACCCACCCAAAAACCCCCACAACTCTCCCAAATTGAGAACCCCAGGAGAATTCATTAGAAATGGTTACAAATAGTAGCAGTAAAAATATTAGGTCCTGAAAATATTACAGGTCCCGCACTAGTCCTTCAGTCAAACAAATCTAGGAAAGAAACAGACAGTGGTGCTTCTTTTAGTGCTTGCATGAGCCATAAAATAAAATGTTTGGAACATACCAATATTTAATGACAAATGCTGTAATTTAGAGCGCAAATGATGTTTTGTTTATCAGCAGTGAAATAATATAGCTCAACTCTTCCAACTTCTGTATCAATCTGCCATTTTGTTCCCTGACAATGGCTTTGGAGTAAATAGAAAAATAAAATATTTCCTTAAAAACACTCAAATGATTTGTTTCAGGGCTTATAAACATCTTTTATGAACAGCAGTTTGGTAATATCTAACGTTAAGTAACACCAATGGTGGTGTAACTATTCTAGGCTATGGATACTAAAGAAACAATGTTTATAGTGTTTTTATTAGAGTGATAGAATTGAAAAATTTTATCTGCTTTGGGGCACAGAAACCTTGTGAAGCTTGTCTATTTTCTTCCAAATTGATGTGATGTTACTGTTACACGTATTGCTTTGGAAGCCGCACAAATGCTGAGGACAAACAAAAAGTCCTTGGATCTTTTGAGGCTTGATTCTTATCTTGTTTATGTATGTACTCAAAGGAGTGACCACAGCAGGCTTGTCTTGCATTCCCAGGTGCTCTGGGTATTCTGGCACCTTGAGTCTCTGTAAAGCCATTTTATAATCCTTCTTTACAACGGCCTCTGTCGTGATGTATACAAATGTTGACTGTACTCACATTGTTTATGTGCTGTGATAACATCTTATCATATTAATTAATGGGATCTCTTGCTGCTCTACATTCCCCTGTCCATCTACTGATTCCTGCCTTACATTTTATATTGTACGCTTGTGTCTTTACAGCACTTATCACACTGACATCATGGTCTGTGACTATGTTTCCTATCTCAATAACTTAAGAGAGAGACCTAGCATTGGTATCAAAGCTACTGTGGTGGTTTTGATGACTTACTATGCCAGAAAGGCCGAAGCAGAGAAATAGTCATGCTACCCAAGTTAGGTAGACTCTTTACACTGGGGATAGGATTCACCTCATTCTAACACAGAGATCTATAGTAGGAAATATGAGTCACTCTCAAAATGTGTTTTTTGATTTTTTTTTTTCTCTTCTGAATATGAAAAATACCTAGAAGTTTAAAATTAGCGGAGATATATGTTACCTACATGCCTCTGGTATTTGCTGTGTCTTGTCATCATTTATTGTATAAAGAGCCAGATCTGTCAGCTCCAGAAAACAAGCATAAATAAATAAATAAATAAATGAATAAATGAATGAATGAATAAATAAATAAATAAATTGCTGTTCTCTGAAACACACTGGAAAGTTTAAGTCAGGCACTTATTTTAGTGGCTTGAATGCAACTGCTATGCATTATAGCAAGAGGAACTGTAAGTGATAGCAATAACACTGGAAAGCTTTGATCAAACTAAGTGAGGGTTTTGGATCAGCTCCCAGCAGCTATGGCTTCATTTCTGAGAAACCAGCAACTGGTTATCTGCAGCACCTTTGCTTGCCATTCCAGCAGAGTTCTTGTGGCCTAAACGGCTGGTGGTAACTGCTCCCAAGGTATGATCAGTCCTCTAGGTTAAGACAGTCTCACATAGCTGTGCATGGGTGGTGATTAGTCCTTTCATGGAAGTATTGTGATTTGAAATAAGAGTTGTTAATGTTGGTTGACAGTATCTTGGCAGAGAGGAGACAGGCAGATCCCTTCTCCTCCCTCAGTAGTTCTTATATCTACTGTTTTATTAAAACAGCTAATCATATTTGTAAGCTTCAATGCACAATTCTTCTTAACATACTCCCACATAAGGATCCATTGAACAACTTGCATTGTCTCAGCTACTTCTGAGGATAAACATTTCTCCAGGAGTGCTCATGAAACCTACAATCATTAAAGTTTCAAAGATAATAAATGTCACCTTCTTCAGCCCATTACAGGAGGTAGTTTCTTTGCTACTGGGGAAGAAAAAAGTTAGAAGGAAAAACATTGCCCTTAAAAGGAATGACAAAAATCTAGGGTAGTATGCTAGGACCTCAGCTCAGGAGTATGGTAAAAACTGTGAGTTCATTCTTGGAAGGGAGAAGTTGGAGTTAAACCCGTACTAGATGAAAAAAAAATTAATCAGTTACTAATCATACTAGTAAACCACAAAACAAAGGAATCCCCTTCCTCTGGGCTTCTTAGGGGTTATTTCTTTTTATACTCCTTAAGCACAGGCAACCTTTATCTAAATCAGACAAGATTATTAAAGAATTTTAGTGGATAGTACAGTGAGAATTTATTAAATAAAGATTGTATAGAGACTAATTTCCTGAAGTGGCTTGTTCCCTTAAGCTTATTCCTAATTTAAACTAGAATTCAGGGGTGACAGGCTTTTGGGAACCTTGCATCTCTAATAATTTGTGGGACTAAGGCTCCTCCATCCTTTAAAGTCTATTGCATTCCAGCTGCCTTAGGTAGCTCTAAAGTAATTTGCTTGGATACAAAAAGCAGTGTAGTCGGTTTGCATGGCAGTTTGCCTGGACTAATATAGCTACTTCTGGCTGCGTTAATTAGTCACAGTGGAGCTCCACAATAAAGCTTGTTTATTCAGCACTTGCTCAGGTATCTTCATGCTGCACTGCTTTGTGTCATACATGTATAGTCTTGGGTGTTTCTAAAACTGTAATCTCTTGCCTAAGGGAAAATGAATGTAAAAAATATCCATGCAGATTCCATGTTTTGTAGCTGTTTGGTGATTTACAGATCAGGTGCTTTCAGTCTGGGCCAAGCCTCCCCTGCAATACTTCATCCATTAGCAGGGAAGTTTCAACAGGACTGGGTGTGAGTTGAAGCACTTTTTAGCCCTTGCCATGCTGTTAAAATGTGAGCCATAAACTCCATCTCTGTCCTACATGGCTCTGTTGACATTGCAGAACTGACTCAAATGAAGCATAATTTAAACCTACTTAGAAGCAAGGATGCCTTGAATAAACAATTCCCAGCAGAATCCATAGGAAAAGGAATCACCACATCCCTTATATCTATGTAATAATTTGAGGAATATCTGTAGACTTCCTTCAGGGCTGTATTCACCATCCAGTTTGGGTGGAGTTGCAAGTACAGTGGGAAGCTGTAGAGACCAGACTACATCTAATTTTATTTTAGTTCAGCTCTGTTTGGGATGGGACTATTAGGAGCTCATCTTCTCTTCTGGAGTTATAACTCAGTGAAGTGATAAGCGACCCACACAGTTCACTCCTTTTTGCAGCTTTCTAAAGCTTCTTCTGCTGTCTTTCCCCCACTCATTAAGGTAGGAATGATAACGGGGGAATGCTTAAGAAGTCAATATATTGAGAAAGAGAGGGCATTCTGTATTTGGCCCCTTATTGGTTTAGAATTATAATTCCATGTTTCTTTTCTCTGTGAACATAGCACTGGTGAAAGGTGCCAGACTGACATGCCTGGAGAATGAATACGTCTTTTTACACACAGTCGGAGTGTAAGAACATCAGATGTTATGGGCTAATAAATCTCCCTAATCCCAAGAGGTAAATTCATAAAAGATGCTGTTGGTAAATGTTAATTATTTTCCCTGAGATGGAAATCAAAGTCAGAGAGAAAGGAGATAAAGAAACACAGAGACATGCCTGATAATTCTGAACATATCACCAGGAAAGGCTTCTCTGCCAGGCTGATAAGGAAATGTCCTCCTTTCTCATCTTGTTTTGAATGTGCCAACCAAATTTCATATCAAATATCAAAGCCTTTGACCACTCTGCAGCTGACCCATGCAATGCAAACAAAAAGCTTCAAAAAAAAAAAATTTTTACCTTTCTGGTGATATGTTCTTGAAGACAAAACAACTGGCAGTTTTTCTTAAAATGTGAATTTTCTACTCATGAAAAGCAGCAGTTCAGATTTCTAAAAATAACTGGCATCTTTGCACGCCAGAGCTGAGAGGTCTAAAGGAATGTGCCAATTAATTGACTAGGGAACTTAAAAATGGAAACCTGTCAGATGGATGTGTCTGGACTGTACATGGTGGGGGAAAGGAAGATGGAGAGCAATGGGTGTGCTGGCATTTCTACCCAATCATGTAGCTTGGAGTAGGCACTCTGAGCCAGGTGATACTAATGGGGAAGGAGTTATTGCTCCCCATCCTCTCTCCTTTGCCAGTCTCAACTTATTCATTGCTTTGGAAATTCTTGGCTAACATATTCATTCATTTCTCACAGAAACTAAGTGTTGCAGCTAGAAATAAAACAGAAGACGGCTAGTAGTGACATCTTTATGAAGAATTCATAACACATGACTTCGCATCTCAGAAACTTCAGAAAAGTTATAATTTATTCCTTTTCCTGCTCTGCAGTGTGTAATGTCTTTGGTATAAAAACTGCATGACCCAACTTCTTATATTAACAGCAGTATTGAAAAGTGTTTCATGATTATGAATCCTTTACTCCAGCATGCACAATACCAGGACATTAAGCTGCCAGCCACACACCTGGTGGAGGAAAAATGGTCCACTCTTGCAAGAGCAGGGAATATGAAACCTGATTTTCCTTATATCTGTGCCCTTAACATTCCCCTTGTGCAGCTCACAGGGCTTCTAACTCCCTCCTAATTCCTTTGCACGTTTCCTGGGTGAATAGGATGTCCATGCACTGTCTTTTCAAAATTATGAATGCTTGGACATGGGGGCTGTACCTGTACTGAGCAGCTCTGGTTTCCCTCTCTCATGGTGGGTAAAAAGCTGGCATTTAGTTTCCTTTCACCAGGGTGGTAGAAATACTTTGAGTCTCTTACCTCTCTCTAAAAAACACTTTTAATTGAATGCTTACAAACTCTATCCTTGAACCACCTGTCTTCCAGTAAAATTAAGCTGCTCTTGCATATTAGGTTTAGGAGTTATTCTGAGAAGGTGACAGACTAATTTTTTTCGTGTTAAACACTTGGGCAGCCTAAGACCATCTTTGGTGCTGACACATTGTCTTTCTGGCCAGAAAATCTCCAGCAAAACTGTTTTTCCTTGGAAAACTGGCTTTTTAACAGAAGCACTTTACGAAATACTTTTATTTCAGATGGGTAATTTTGATATTGCCTCCAAAACAAACTTCCTGTCAAAACCAAAATATTTTGAATGTGAAAATCCTTTATGGCAGTTATGGTTGATGGTGTCTGAATGCAGCGTACCCTTCTCTAGGTCTTCTCTGCTTCCAGATGACTGCATTGCTGACTGTCAGCTCCCATAATGCACAATCCCCAAGAGAACAGGTTTATGATGCCTCATGGGAGTCAGAGTTTGCTCTAAAGAGATTGTCTGCAGAGGACAAACGGACTGTGAAGAACCAGGGAATCACCTCCCATAAGGCACTGCAGAACCGTTTCCAAGAAAACATTTTATTTTTGCACTTTAAAAAAGTATTTTGATTTTTGTGGGTAGACCCATTTCTGATATCCAACCAGCATATTTTTGGAAGTTTTTTTATGAATTATTCAGTTTTCATGTGCATCCTTCTTGCCAATAAAACTCTTAGGTTGGAGACAGATATCTGAACGCTCTTGCAAGGACAGTCTGCAGTGACAGCATAGAGAAGATGATGGACTCAGCCAACTCAACCAGCTGCCATAGTGCTGAGCTGTCCACAAACACAGGAGCATGCCAGAGATGAAGTTATGACTGCAAGAGTCTCACAGTCAGTGTATTGGTTCGGTTTTGAGGAGTAATGTATTTGATGTCATATGGTGGAGCTAATCTTGTTTATCAGTGCTTCCCTATCCATTTGGTTCGTAGTAGGGATTATCACACAAATAGCTACTGCTGACACCTTCTGCAGAGCAAGAGACTGGTATGAGTGGTCTGAGGAGGTCTGAGCAGGAGATTGCCGGTCAGAGACTGAACAGAGACAAGAAAGCTCATCCTTTTTAAGTTACACCAAAACACCCAACATGTGATAGATAAATAGCTCAGCTCTGAGAGAGATCTCTAGTGGACCTAGCAAACTGTTTTATTATTTCAGCTCCAGATTTCTACATTATAGTCAAAAGACTCTATTACCAAAGGCTTGTTGATAATGAATTTATTGACAAATCCGTATGTACTGATACACAGTGAGTCTAGTCTAATTCCTTAACAGTTACAGGCTCCCTGTTCATGCTTGTGGTTTTTTCAAGATTAACACCAATCCAGCGTTTATGCTATCTTACCTTACAAATAACCTGCCTTTGCAGCAGATAATGTTATTTCACTGCCTACCTTGGGCATCTGTGTCTGCAGAAGTTAGATGCTCACCTCAGCCAACAGCAACAGGGGATTAATAATCCCACTAGCCACTGACCACAGACATTTTCTGTGAAAGCTTCATGCCTTGAACTATTGATCAACAAAGTAAATGATAGACTGAGTGTGGAAACAAGAGACCTTTTCTGTGAGCCTTGACAAAACTTTGAACACACACACACACACACACACACACACACAGAAGGGCCAAATGCCTTTTTGATACAGTCTTGAGTTAGCAGCGGAGTTTCACCTTCTGCAACTTTGCTGGCACCTTTTTGTTGTAATATATTTCAAGAGAGCTAGGATTGCTTCCAGTGTGAGGTTTGCCTCTGACTCCAATGAGAGCAGGCACCTACCTTCTGCCATTCAGTAGCTACTGAAAGTACGTGTCAGGGTAATTGCTAGAAGAGGGATGCCAGCTACCAGCTAGCCCATGTCTACTTTGTTCCAGCAGGAACTGGTGGATATGGCAGCCAATTCACTGCTTGAAATCCTTGATTCTAATGGGTGAACTTGTATAACATCTTCCTTTTCACACACCACCCTGAGTCATGTTAGAAGGACTACAGGGTGCCAACTTTCTAATGTCTGTGAGAAGTGGAACAGTGTTCACACTTCCCAATGCATTAGTCATTGAAATCCACCCTCAGTCTTTCCTCTGTCATATGTTTATATGTGCATGAGCAGGTAAGCTCAGAATAAGATAGAATCTCTTCTTGGAAAGAAGGAATCATGTAAGACATTTCTGCACAGGTTTTATATTAAAAATCCTGCAACCCCATGGATGCGTGCTTCACTTCTATCTGTGGCCTCTAAATCTATCAAGATTGTAAGGTACCTGGAATCAAAAGTGGTTTGCATGTTTGGGAAATGCTTTTGAGAAGTTTTCTCCTCATTCTTCTACTGTGAGAAAGCGGTTCTCCCAATATTAGCAAGAAAGAGGGATAAAGTTCAACCATCCAAGCCCACCTTCTTCCTCTGGCCTTCTTGACACCCACTTGCACTTCAACTCCTGAAGCTTAGTGACATGCTGTGTAATCACTGCACAGAACACACCAGCTGGAAACAAGAGCCTCAATAGCTGTTGCTATCTTGTGTCAGGAGAGGGTGAGGGTAGGGAATGAAAAAACAAAGTTGGATGAGGGAAATATTTTGTTTCTCCTCCTTACAAACTGTGGTTCTCTCATGTCAAGTCTCAGAGAGTGAAAACACAACAACAAGTTTAGCTCTGTGAGTGCAGATTGAGGAAAAACAAGGTCGTCAAACCTGCCCACTTTTCAGTCAGTGTCCACTTTCTGCACATTTTATGTATATGTGTCTGTGTAGTGTATGTGTATGTGTATGTGTATGGCCTGAAGACAGTCAACACTTGTAAGAAAAGTGCAAAGTCATCAAAGAATAAATCTCATTCTACATTGCCTGGAATTAAAGTGTTAAAGAACAAGGAGCAAAATGTCTGCACAATCCCCAATCCTAGCACCAGGTTAAGCACAAGCAGTAATTTTTTCTCTGTCAGTACAGAAATGCACAGAAAATTAAAGAACTGGGATCAGTACTCTGAAGCAAGAGCAAGTGCTTTGCTGCACAGTCTAGTGTTTGGGAGAAACCAATTTCTAGAAAAAGGAGATTTATTTCCTCCAGAATTATCTGTTCTTCCCACACACCCTAACAGGAGGTATTTTGTGAACAGTATACTCCAAACACAACAGTAAAATAAGTGACAGAAGAGCAAATCCCATTATTTGTAAGTAAGCAAGAAAAAATGAAGAAGCAATTGTATCTTCAGTCTTCCCAAATTCCTCTCCAACTGCAAGAGGCCTAACAAGCAGACAACACTTCAGCAATTTCTTTCCTCTCCCTCTTTGCAGCATTGGTGTCCCAAAAAGTAAGCAGCTATGTTGCTCGTAGACCAAGAGATGATGTTGTGCCTTTTACCTTCTCCTTCCCACCTCCAGGAGCTTTGTTGTGTTGGCTATGCCCTTTCTCACATTAAGAGTGTTTTCCCTGGGACATCAGTGTCCCTGAATTTGAATTAATGAAAGTTTGCTCTCTTTTGCTCAGACACATGCCCTGCTGCTGGAGAGTGCTGTGCTAGCTGCACCAAAGAGACATTTAGTGGACAAAGAAATTAATGGGAGCCAAAAGATACAGAATCAGCCAAGTATCCTTCCTCAGCTAACAGAAACAGAGTGGTCTGACGATGGAAAAAGGCAATGCCCAGCACCTGTAGTCCATGTCAATTGCCGATCTTTTTCCTGCTCTTGCACTTACAACTCAAGCCTGCACATCAGCTGTCTTTCATGATGAGGGAACTACATTGCTTACCGAAGCACTCCAATGTTGAACAGTTTTTGTCTGTGGCTACTTGTCTCATTCTGCTGCAGATCTCAGACATGGCTTTGGGAGAGGTTCTGCTGACACCATGGCTTGAACAAGCAATGAGACACTGAGCTTCCTCCTTTTCTGGAACTGAACATGTGTCTACATCAGTGTTTTAGTTTGAACAAGGAAGATACTTTTTGAAGATCATCTCCTGCTTTTGCTCACTTATCATACTTCGCTTCACATTGGTGGTCTCAGACCATGCAAATCATGCCCATCTTATATGGAGCTAAACCAGAAAATGTGCCAGAGGAATACACTCAGTGGTTTCAGCTGCTAATATGTGTTCAATCCACAGGAACAAACAGAAACTAATCCCAAATGAAGCTCCCATAAATGAGTCTACAGTAATGGAAGACCTGCAACATTAAATGTTTCACCTTTCAAATCTCTTCTACACACTACACTATTTAGTAATGTAGACAGATCCTTCCTTCCTGCCCTTCTGTCTTCCTGCCTTCCTTTTCTTCCCATCTGCTTTAACAGGCAAATGAAATAAAATTTGTTCTAACACAAAATCAGATCCCTCAAAACCATAGTGCAGTTGCAGAGAAAGCCAGCACCTGACTATCCTGCTGGCTCCAAAACCACTGTCCCTTTCACCACTCACTCCAGAGCTGTAGACAGACATGATCACCAAAGTAACTCTGAGTCAAAAGGAGAGGCTGCTGGAGGTGTGACATTAGGAGGGGACAACTATTCTAGCTGGAGCAACATGGATTCAGCCAGTGACCAAAGACAAGAGAAATGTGTGACACAAATTAATTTTGTTTGTTTGTTCTGCAAATGTAATATTAAACTACTAAAACTAAAGAGAAAAAGCCTAAAATAATGAGCTGAAAAGAAAGCCATGTAAATAGCCTACACTGATGTGTAGATCTAATCTTTGTGGGAGCTATAAATTTTGTTTTTAGAACACAAAAACAAAGGACAAAAATAGTTCTGGTTAAAATGTTTGTGAAAAGCTCACTCCTTCAAGCCCCGCTGAAAGGAAACTTTCATCTCCACAGATAACAGAAATGTCTGTAGGAAAGGAAAAAAAAAATGGAGATTAAACGTTGGATTCATCTAACCCAACTTCAGCTCCTTCAAATTTAAGTGTCTAAATTAAAGCAGTCCTCTTGGCTCTCTATATTGAGTAGACTGGGAGAAATACCTCTAGAGAGTAATTAATCTTCTGTCTTTTAGTCATTTGTCTTACACAGGTACAAGTTGCCTTCAGGAGGTATGTGCATCTCTCCATTGATTATTGAGCAAATCCAGATAGGCTTAGTAGAACAGTCTTGACCATGAAAGGTCAAGTGTGCTCAATCCCGTGGGTCAGAAAGTCGATTGGTTACACCCAGGGAGAGTGAAAGGCAGTGGTTTGTTTTGACTTTGAGAATAGCCTAAGACAGGACCCAACGTGTCTGCTGTGAAGGTATCAGATACAAAATACCAAGAAATTCTTATCTTTTTTCTGCTACTGTCATAGCACATGACATTTTTCTACTTAAAAGACAGTGGTATGTTCTTGTAAAATAGTTGTCCTATAAACATGTAAAGAGAAAATCTGAATAATACAAATACATGGACATTAGGGTTTTTGTTTCCCCTTAACTCACTCACTTCATTATTTACTGCAAGTGGTAAAGCTAAAGCCACTGTGAAACATTCAATCCTACAATGTGTTATGGATTTCCAGTGGTGAACTATTAGGTGTTTTGCAATTAACACAGCGTGAAAGAACCATCACTTCTATGGATCTGTGAGTTCGCACTTTGCTCTAATGAGGCCCAAGATAAATTGTTCCTGTTTCAGTATATTGGCTACCAAATTGACCCTGGTCCATAGCTTACTTCAGGCTTCTGTAATTCCAATAATCTCATAGTATGTGCAGACCCACCAACTGCAAATGTCTAAAACTCACTCATGCTACTCCAGGAGCTAAAGCCAGAAGGAAGAACACATATATTCCACTCAGGATGATATATTTTTCCTTTCTTTTCCTGTGAAATATAACATTTTCATCCTTCTACACTGGTATTTTCCCCAGAGATGCAGTAGGACAGAACTTGACCCAGTGTCTTAACTATACTGATGGTATTATCTTTATTAACAGATGACACCATTTCTCCTTCTCAAAGTGCAAAACGCAGAGTAAAGGCGGGTGAAAGGAGAGAGGCAGTTCTATTTATGTCCACACCGTGTTTAATAAACCTTGTCCATAGAGGAGTCTGACAATGCACTTTCTGTTCTGGGTCCATTTGTACATATTCTTCATAGGAGGCAGCACATGAATGAAGATACTGATTGTTGCTGCCCACATCCAGGGTGGATGTTACAAAAGAATGGATGAGGATATTTCTCTGCACATCAACATTTCCCAAAACACACCTCAGTGATTGCATGTTGTGAAATGTTAGTGCCCATGCTGGGTATGTAGCATAACATGTGAAATTCCTGGAAATCTTCCTTAATATGTATGGGATGGTGCTCCGAGAAGTTTGGAGGAAGTGGGTTATGAATTTCACAGATCCTACAGAGCAGCTGGATACAGCTAGTGAAATAGTCACTATGATAAACAAAAAGACATAATTCTAGCTGAGTTTCTAGTTCTGATGAGGACATCATCTGGTATGTGTGATTGTCTGAATCTGAGTGAACTGAGTATATGTGTGTCTGAACTGAGTGCCACTCACTTGGCAAGAGATGTGAGCAATGATTGACCTAGTGGTCTGCTTGTGCTCTAGGAGCTCTTCAGTGGGACATAACATGATCCATAACATTGGTAAGGTGCTGGAGAACTGCTTGGACATAAGCACAATCCTGTGTTGTACCATGAGTGATACAGCAGTGCTATACCAGTGTTTTTTTGGTCACATCAGGGAAGAAGTTGGCAGGATGCTGGAGGAAGGGAATAGTGGGTCAGTCCATCACTGGTCTTTAATATCTGATGCTTGATTTGTCTCCTTTTAGAGACACCTGTAAGGGTGCTGAGAGCACCCTTGGCCCTCCAGATCATGCCTGGCTGCCAGGGCTCAGAGTGTCCCCCACGCCCCAAGACCATAGGGAGTAGCCCCCAGCAGCCTGTGGGAAGGCTACAGAAGGACCTACCCCAGTCCAGGGCAGCTCTCACCCTCAGCCCCCACCTGAGCTACAGCTCCTGCCACATCAGAGTAAAATATTGGACTGTAACAGCAGTGCAAATTAAGCAAACAATTAGCTAAGACCTGGCAGAAGAGATACATAATATATACACAGTATTTTAAAGTTACATAGCTAGTAACTTTTTTTTATTATTATTTGTAAAGTCAGATTCTTCATTATTCGTGTAAGTCTGAAGTGTTTTCATAGGAACTGTACCCAAAGCAGGACTGCCTCAGGGACTGAAATTTGAAGATCTTTAATCAGTGATACACTGCTTGAAAAAAAACTCAAAGTTTGTGCTGTGTATTTTCCTGTCTCTATCTTGAGGTTTTAAGGTTATGTTCTTTGGCTCTTGAGATGCTCATGTATTCTCTGCCTGGGGTGCACACATGGAGCTGAGAGGCTGGAGATAATGGTGTGATTTGCGATGTAGTGTCCCATCTTCCTCTTCAGCCTGTAGGCTTTACTCAAGGAAGAAAAGATCATTGCAGCAGTAATCTGATTCTTAGCCAATGCAGCAGAAACCATTTGCTTCTCTCCTCTCTGTGAAATGCAATATATTGCAATATATTCCCATGTGTTCAGGAAGCACTGTCAGATGAAACAAAGTAGGATTCCTTTGCAGAAGGAGCTTAATGGGCTAGGAACAATACTGCCTCAGTGTATAGCTTCCTGTTGATTTACAGTGGTATTTGACTTCTGTCAGGCTGGTTGGTCTCTGTGGGAATTTGTAAAATTTCTGTTCATGCTAATGTTAATTTCTACTTAAGGTTCTAACATGCCAAGTAGAGCTTGGCATTTGTGTTTCTAGAAGCTAACCAATAGGTCATCATTCTTTGCAAAGAGATGCCCAACAGAAAAGAAGCCAAATCCAGTCGAACTGAAGTTTGAATATCACTTCTTGGATCAAAAAAAGTAAGAGTTTTGCAAAACTGTAAGGGTTAGATGCTTGCTTGATGAAGAAGAGAGTGAAGTGTGATCGTTTTTCTTATATGCCTTTAAGAAAATGGTTTATATATCATGGCCTATGATCTCGCGTATCATAGATCTTCAAAAAGTAAAGCTGGGAAGGTTCTTAATTGGCCTCCTAATCTCTTTCCCTGCACTGAAAAAAAGAAGTAATGTGTAGTGAGACCACCTCTAACAGATGTTTGCTTTAAAATCTCCAGGAAAGGCAATTCTGCAACCCATCTAGGTAACCTCTTCTTGTGCTTCCTTACACTTTTAGTTAGAAAGTTTTTTGTATCTAACCTAAATCTTTGTTGCTGCAAATTAAGCCGATAATTTCTTGTTTGACCCCTACTGAACTCTCTGAACAATTGATCACTTTTCTCTTCTTTACTTCTTTGTCATTACTGTAAAAACAGCAACTACTGGAAGATTGTTATTATGTCTTCACTTTAATCTTTTATAGATTAAATAAATCCAATTATTTTAACCTTTTATTTTAGGATGTGCTTCCTAAACCTCTTATTGTTCTTCAGTCTCCTTTAGACTTTCTCTAGTTTGTCTCAATTTGTCTTATAGTCTGATGCATAAGATCTTTACAGATGAAGAAAACATTTGCCTTATAAACAAGTCTTCTAATAATATATTTCACATTGCAATATGCCTTTTTAAGAATCGTATAAAATTTTGCTTCTTAATCTGTGTGTGATTTGCTGTATTCCTTCAGATTTGATACTGCTTTGTGACAGCAGAGTCATATTTTTACCTCCGTGCTGGATTTCCTTCTTTCAAATGTAGCATCTTTCATTTTTTAATTAAATTTCATTTGCTGATTTCAAACCAAATCTCCAGTTTACTGAGATCACTCTGTATTTTGACATCTGAAAATACTATTTCACAGATTAAATGCCTCCACATACCTCTGTGAAGCACCACTGACCTGAATAAGGCTTCAAGGATCTTTTTTATCGAGATTCTGGATCAGGCCCAGGTATGAAGTCATTACACGGTCAATTATATGCCAGTCTGCCACAACAGTGTTTCAAGCACATGTACTGGCACTTTCTGTGTGTGGGAAAGAGAATGAAGAGGAAGAACTTAAAAATACCTAGACTGACATTTCTGCTTTTCCATAATACTCTAGAACAGTTTCTATATTTCCATTTTTGTTGATATATATAAATGAACTTGTGCACCCAGCATTTATCTGCCCACACACTGCCTGTTTAGGTTTTTGCGTATTTCTGACATGCAACAATCCTTCTCCACTAATTGTTCAGTGTTTTTTTGTCTGCTCCAGTGCTCTCTTACACATAACTAATATTTCTGCATGTGGTCTTTTTTCCTTTCCCTGCAATTGCCTGTTTAGACTAATGGGTACTTGAAAGTGAATTATACTTGAAACCAATGGGGCTCAATAGGGATGACTAAATATTATGCTAGTTTAGCTCTTGGGTCCTTCTATATGTTGTCCAGGTCCATTCAAGTTTAAGAGTGAAGAACAGAAGCTTTTTTGTTGCAAAGTTTACCTGAGTTTTCCCTTTTTATTGAAGTATAATGGTTTATATTTATGTTTGATGAATGCTTAACTGGAGTTGATACCTGATGTTGGTTCCATAAAGCTTGAAAGCTGTCCTAGAGGCAAATAAATATTAGCAACCTGGCTAAGGGAGAAACTAAATAAAATAACAGTGGTGAGTTAAGAAAAAAAAGGGAGAAAATATCTTTCACAAATCACAGAGTTTTCTCCAGATTTATGATAAAACTAAAAAGCACTTTGAAGACAGGAAATTGCAAATGCAGAAACTGTGTCTTCGTATCTCCAATATGTGTCTCCACATGTTTCAAATGAATATGACTGATAAAAGTGTTACCAGAAAACTGCAGCCAAGAATCAAAAAGGACTGCTGAATTTTTAAATGTGTGATTCCTTTTCATGTCATTAAGGCAAGAAATGTATTTTCTTTTTCCTCCTCTCTTTCTCTCTCTGGTATTGAAACATTTCCATAGACAGTACTCTGAAGGCAAGCTTAACCTTTGGTGTGTTTTATCGTTCTCAAGCACCCGACTAGGAGAGGAGAGTGTTGTGTCTTCTCTCTTTAAACGTCAAAAAATCATGAGTCGTCACCTCCATGTACCATCTCAGTTTCTGAAGATACAGGGGAGGTTCCTTCTGAATGTTTTTCTAGAAAATCTGTGCAAAAATGATTGATTTAAGTACAATTAGATACACTTACTCTGATATTGGAAGACAGACAGTTTTGAGAACTTCAACAGTACAAGTTTGGCAGACAGTTTTGCCTTCTAAAAGATGTTGATTTTCAGAAAATTCTATATCAAAATAAATAAATCCACTCCCAGACAGCTCAAATTAAACATGCAAAATTGAAGCACTGAAAATCTGAAGCTGCATTCAAAATCCTTCCCTTAG
Source organism: Morus bassanus (assembly GCA_031468815.1). Taxonomy (NCBI): domain Eukaryota; kingdom Metazoa; phylum Chordata; class Aves; order Suliformes; family Sulidae; genus Morus; species Morus bassanus. Next base: position 76,549,804 of record CM062571.1, on the reverse strand, counting down.
ATACCAAATTGCAGTCATATCCCATCTGCTGCCAAGGTCTTAAGGCCCAAAGTACCTCTGATCAAAATCACTATTCATAGGACAAGTTTACTTTGATGCCATCACTGGTTTCTTATCAGCTGAACCATTTTCACAAGGAATTAATCAACAGGATGACATTCAACATAAGCTTCTTGGCAGCCTGAAATGAGGGAAATAAATGTTAAATGGGAACTACATCCAAATTTGTATTTAATTTTATTTAGAGTAATAAAATTATATAAATTATTTTGATCAATATAATTTTGATTATTCATTATTTTGGTTGTATATTCCTTATATTTCAATCAATATTATTTTTATTTATTATTTTAATGACATTTTTATTTCTTTATAACTGTTTGATGCTAGTGACAGAGCCGAAGTTTGTGTCAGAGTATCAAATAATAAGAAATCCTTATAGTGGAAACACAAATCATTGTTGATTGATTAATCTCTTTGCTATGAAGCAGAAGATATTACATTCATCTTTGTTGGACTAAATGAAGATAGTCTTTGTTATTGTGAGCAACCTGAGCAATCAAAGAATCAAATGCAAAAGTTATGAGTAGGAAGCTGCAGACACTAGTCAGCAATGCAAAGTAGAATGACACATGTAAATTAAAGTGCATACGGTACTTTTGAAGCTCTAAATCAAATTTGTTGGGATAAAAATGGTGAGAAAAAAAATCAGACCTGCTCAAATCCCATCTTCTGAACTGATTTGAGAATCACGAGGCTTGAATCTCATTTTAGGTCATTGAAACTCAAGCAACTGATGGGCAAAATCCAAATCTTATCACCTGTGCATCCTAAAACCTAGAAATGGGGAATCCAGGCTTACCTGTGATATTTCACAATGACTCACATCAACTTTACTGCTCCCAAGGCCACTTTCATGTTACTGCAAAGGGTCTATACCTTTGATGAGAGACTGTGATAAGGGGAGAGCTGAGGAATACGAACTGAAAGACAGGTGACAGAAGACAGCATGTCAGGTACTTCATCCAACTGGAATTCATCACACCATGCCTTAAGTGGCTACCTGGAATGTGTATGGTAGTCACAGTCCTCTAGACCATCAATTGAAATAGTCTTGATTTGGTCCTAAGTGGTCAAAGTGTTTGTTGTAGTCTCTTCAGTCACAAAGCTGTCAAATGACTTGGACTCATATTTTGCTAAATGGTCTGTCCAGTGTTGATTTTGGTGAAAGAATAATATTTAACTATGGTTAAACACATTGGAATTGACTTTCTGGTGTGTTAGTCCTAGTTTCTAGTTCTAGTTTCCAGATGGTTAGTATTTGTTTTGCCTTGGTCACTAATGAAATCAAAAGCTGCTTAGTAAAGAACTATTGTGATTTCTAAAAGACACTTTAAAGACAGTTGCAGACATATCTATCTACCCTGAAGTCTCTTTAGTCTGGCCTTAGCATAGAGGGTATCAATGACAATTATTTTAAATCACCTTCATAATATCAATGAGATTTTGAATGATTATTAGCTCTGATGTTTCCCATGTGCAAGAAAAACATAGTAAATTTAATTTACTTTCTCAAATGATGCTCATTTAGAATTATTTTGATATAACAGTCCTGGAGGCAGTCCTACTCATAATTGCATGCAGGGGACCTTGTTACTTCTTCTACTGTGAAGCAGACTGGATTCTAATGAGATTATGATTTTTTTTGAGTCACTGACCTAGATAAAGCCTGTGTTATTTTGCTACCCATTAAATGAAGAGAAGATCTGCCCATTTCTATATGGTGCAGCAACAGCTTTGGAACTTGCAGGCTTGGAATACTCATACTACTTATCTTTACAATGGATATTTGCTGAATTTCCATGATCATTAAATCCTTTTTTGAATCTCCAGAATCTTGAACAAGATTTTCCATTAAGCATGTGAATGGGTTTCTGTCTGTTGGATTTATTTTAAGAGCATGGCAATTGAGGGAATAACATGAAGTGAAGAAGCAAAGACAAGCAAGGAACAAATTACCGTGGGTTGGAGGAGTTTGCAGAGAGAAAGTTTAAACCACGAAGTGGCAGCACTAATGCATCAAGAGGGGAAAGGAACCTAAGACAAATACCTTGGATGGGTGGGAGGTGTCTGGAAGCTCTTGTGAATGATGGTAGACAGCATATTGCATGTGGGTGTCTACTGTGATCTGCTTCCCCCCGGCAACACATGAACTGTACCTAGTCTCAAGTCATATTTGCTCATAGTTATAGTTCTTCTACATGTTCTTTATTTTTATGCTCCATGCCCTCCTGAAATGTTACATTTTAAATGGTTTATGGTCTGCTCTGAACATTTTATTCCTAGAAAGATATCAACAAACTAGAGGGAATTTCAGGAGGAGTGAGAAAGAAAAGCTGTAGAGCTGACCTGTGGTGAAAGAAAATATGCACAATAGGTAACAATGGTTAACTGTGATAACTGCGATAGCTGCCCATTGCCCAGTAGGAATCTCAACACATGTCCTTAGAAAATACCCTAATCATAGTTCTTTTTTAGGAGACATTCTGATTTGTGTAATAGTATGTTTGGGTACTTGCCAAGATATAGAAAGGGGACAGAGGAATGGCTTTAGTTTCCGATTGCTAGAGCTTAGAAAGGGGAGAGGGGAGGACATAAACTCTTTGGTTTAAATGCAAATGTTCAAGATTCCTCAAAAAGAAAGAAAATGTGGGGAAAAAAAAAGAATTTAAGAAAAAAACCTCCATTTTGAAAGTGGAAATGGTGTATGAAAAATTACACCCAGATTAATGAAGAAGGTCAGCTGGATAAAACAAACCCTGAACTCCAACTTCGCAGCAGAAGAATTTTCAGGTTTTGCTCTCTCCCTGTCATGTATCCTTTAAGCCAATGAATCTGATGGACATTTACCCTGGTGTCACTGAGATCACATTTTGAAGACAATGGTAGAATTGAAGAGGGGATTAGATCACAATTTGGCTCACTGAACCTCTGTAACCACTGATGTTGTATCAGAGAGAAAGGCCCACTGTCAGAAACCAAAGTGACTCTGAGTGAGTTGCTGTGAGGGAAAACTTGTTTTCCATTTGTATTATGAGAAAATCAGACCTGGAAGTGAGTGAAGCATGATGAGTAAAGGATACCAAATAGCAAAACTCAGTTTTTGTACATTTGCTATTTAGAGTAGGTACTAAAATCCAGCACCTGATAATTATAATTGTTCAGATCTTTATTGCTTAGACATTTAGGTCCATGCACTTAGAAGTCATCAGTGAACTCACATGCTTCAATTTCAGAGTATTCAAATAGAAACCAAGAAATCTTCATAAAGTAGGAACACCAAATCTCAGAACATTAAATCACAGCAAGATACTTTGATTTGGGCCTTCAAATCTTGAAGTGATCATAAAGCTCTCAACAGATTTGATAACATGGGCTTTACTCTTACCTAACAATAGGTTCTCACAGTTATCTTTGTGCTGTTTGTACTTACAGGGTTACAATTACACTGGTCCTCAAAATATAGATGAAGATGTACTATATTGTAAAGCATAACTTACTAACAAAGATTTAGGAAAAAAAATCATTTTGATGGATTAATTATTACTTCAGGTAATATAACTAAAGTCAAAATATAGCAAGAAACTTGTTCCATTCTTCTGAATTCATACCCGAAGGTGCCACTAGTTTGCTGAGGGTACTTAAGTTGTACTTGCAACCACAGAAAGCGGCAGACAGTAGGTTTGTTCTACTGATTCTTCCAAACTGTGCTTTCACTACCAGTCAGGTTCTAAACATTTCTTAATATTTCTTGAAATCTTGAGTTCAAGTTCTGTTGGCTTCTATCAAACCAAGAATGAAATTTCTGGGCAAAACTTATTAAAGCAGTCATTTAACACTGTCATCATATATCAGTGAATGAATTTTAATTTGTCAGGTAGCAAACCTGCTTAGAAAGATAATAACACAATGGGTATGGAAAACAATTTATGTTAAATGATGTGCCCAAACTCATGACTATACATTATTTTAGCACTGGGTGTTTTATTTCTTTATAAATTTTTAACTCCCCAATAGATGCAGCCTGTGGCTTGGCAGGTTGTGCATATCTATGTGTAGGACACTTGGATGTCAAAAACAATTAGCTGTGACAATCAGCCAGTTAGCAATCTTGAATACCTTCCAGCTTTGTTCCATTTATGGTCATCAGTAAATAAAGCAGTGTTCTTAAAGCTGTGTTTTCATTTATTTTTTCTGCCAGCTAGTGCCAGGCAACTTAACGGAGCCTCCCAACATTCCTCCCCTATAGAAATGATTTGAATCAACATTGTATTTTTTTTCCTCCAGCATAAAATGTTCCTTCTCTGTTTCATATTCTTTTTGCTTCATGAGCAAAACAGCTTCATAGTAAACAAGGAGAGGGTTCTTGTGATCATTATTATGATTTACTTGGATTTGTTTATGCTTCTTTTCAAATAAATGCTTTTATTAAAGAGGGAAGGAGAGAGAAATTCTGGTTCTACAGCTGCTGGTCCTCAGCTCATCCTTGGAAGAAAACTAATAGTCTCCAGATAAATATTACAGCTGTTGAACTTTTGAAGTGAAATGTGCTTCAGTCTGGTGCTTAGAACTTGATTTGAGCATAGTCATTTTTCTACTAGCAAATAAATTCTTTTTTCTGTGTCCCTTTTCTTTCTGTTTTACAGCTAGGTTCAGAAAATGTGGTTAGATGACTTCTTCCCCCTTTTCTTTCCAGATCTTTCAGGAAAAATTACATTTTCTGTCCATAAACATGAATGTTTTTCAAGGAACCTTGACAGCTGTAGCCAAAATAATAACAGCAACAGCAACAACAAAAAAACCCCAATGACCTTAAGGAAAGAGTGCTGGGCTGTGGGAGAGAAATCCTATAGCTCACGTCCTGCCTTTCACATGTGCTTTCACATGTGACTTCAGGCAAATGACTTGATCTCTCCAGTTCTGTATCTGTATGGGCTCAGTAAATATCTTTTACTGTATGGATATATAGCAACTAACATTCTTATCACTGCTGCTCTATTCTATTACAGTTTAGATAAAACTATCATTATAAGGACTTAGTAGTGTTTAATACAAAATTGATTTTATATAGAAGTTACATTTATTCCAAGAAAACAAATGGAAGGAGAACATATCTGTGAATTTTCAGCTTATCTGGACAAAGACTTTTATTAGCCGTTTCCCTGGTAACTATTTTGCAAGAAACCTTTAAAGATAATTTTGTATTTGGGAGTACAGAATCTTGAAATAAGACAAAGGCTATTGAGAAGTCTTAATACAAAGGCACAATGTATCCCAAGAAAGCATTCCTGATGTAGCTTTTATGTCTGAATCTCAGGAAAAATATATTCTGCAAAGAAAGGCTCAACATGAGAGCAAAGATGGTCAGATGAATCAACACACAAAGATAGCAACATCAAAGCATCTAGATCCTGTTTTCACGTTTGTTGTTTTTTTTTTTTTTTTTTTTTTCTGAGACACTGCAATAAGCTCAGTAGCACTTCTCCAGCCAGGAGAAGCTGGGGCAAGGGGGAACATTTTGACTTCCTTCACAGGAGCATTTCCTAAATAGATTAGATGTGTCATGAGAGATGATAAAGGGTAATTTGTAGAAGGAAATGATGCAATTAACAACCATGTATAGAAAGCAGAAACACTTGATAAGTATTTCTGTTCCATAATTAGAAACAGGCAAGAATAATGTACTTGTACAACATAAAGGAGATGAAGTACCTTTCAGCCGACACATCATCTACCAAGGACAAACAATGAGGAATTTGCATGGCCTAGATGGCTTACACATCACAGTCCAAACTGCTGATGAACATTTTGACAAATCCTGAGGAAATTGCAGAAGAAGCTCAAAAAAGTGACAACAACCTGTAAAACCTGTAAAGATTCAAAAGAGATATTTTGTTAACAATATTTCTGTTTTTCCAGGCCAAAGGAAAAATAATGGAATTTGATTAACGAGGGTTAAAGGTTTGGAATTTAAGTAATTCCAGTGTACTTTATGGTTGGGAAAAAAAAAAAAAAGTAGCATTTTCAAGGAGATTAGAATTTTGGATGCCAAAAGTACCTGAATTATTCAAGTTATTATTAATTGTTACATTACTTAAACTTTTGTAAGGATTTAGAACCTTGTAACATTCTAATTAAAAATATAACACTGTGCATTACCAAGAAGGAGTTGATGAATGGTATAACTGACAAATGTTAAGGAGTTGTTATTCGTGGAGAATTTTCATTATAGCTTTTTCTAGTGGGAAAATTCAGGCATGGAAAATGTACCTGATACTGCTCAAGATTTTTGTCCATGATCTGGTAGTAAATATATCATCACTGTCAATAAAATCTGTGGTTGGAGCAAAGACTAGAGGAACAGCGAAAAATGATGGAGTGGTCAGATAAAATGACCAAGACTGCCTGGTGAACTGGTTTATTCAATCAAGATGCTTTTTCAGTTCAGATAAATGCAAAGTTTTATCCATGTAAGTATAAGGAATGCAGGTCATTCCTACAACAGAGGAATAGGACTCCAGGAAAAGACGTTATTTAAAAGGTTTAGGGATCATAATAGAGCAAGAATCAGTGGATGCTCCAGTGGTTTTCTGCATCAAAAAACCACTCATGCCAAGTCTTGTATGTGGCACCAGTTGAAATAAAAATATAAATCCTTCTATAGTACTGATGAGGTGGATATTATTATACTACCTAGAGTCTACAATTTCAAAGGAATATTACAAAATTGGAAAAGAAACCTATTACAGTTATTCAAGATCTGGGAATATGAATTGTAGTGAATCATACTGGGTTTTTTAGCCTTTTTGGTCTAACAGGGAAAGGCCAACTGAGAAGTCCGGACACTAAAGGTCATTGAGATCTGAAAGACAATATTTTAATACAGTGATTAATCAGTAATTAAATGTGAATGCACTTAAGAAATTAATAAAATTGTGCTGGATTCTTCTGTCCTGATTTCTTCATACCAGAGGTCTTCCAAGAGGATATGGTTTGGTCATAGACAAACTGTTAACTCCACAAAGGAATAATGTGATGATATAATGGTGTCTGCTATGGAAAGCCATAGTTATGTGAAGGGGAAGCCTGGCACTCCTGACAAAAAAACAACACCTTTGGATGGGATCTTGGCTGGGGCAGCTTTCATCTCAGTTTGAATAGCTTTAGGCTTGTGGCAAGATTTAAGTCTGAGTAGCAGGGTAACAATTACCAGTGGCCTATTAACAAGTGATTTCCATATCAATATGTATAATATCATAGATATAATAGAAGTTATGTTTACAGAAATTGTATATTGCAAGTTCCTCCCTCTCTACTCATTCCATCAGGATGGGAGCTGTTGGTAGCAGTGTTTTATAGCTATACCAACTGATGATTTTCTCTGTAGAGGTACTGGGTTAAATCCCAGCTATATCAGCCAGCAGAGCAGCTATCACAACAGCAGCTCCTATGCTGGTAAGCAGACAATTTTCCTTACAACACTCCTGAGTATATATTTTATGTATTACTGCTAAAAATATCAACTTAATTCCTTCTTTAGTAACCTCTTCCAGAGATCATGCATCAAATTACACATCGTATTTCATAAATAATTATCTTACAAGGAAATTCAGCTTGGTGTAAAAATAAAATGTCAATCCAATTTTTCTTCTGCAGAAATGTCCTTATGCCAAGACAAAATGAATCCTTCACCATATGGCCGTAAATGAAACAGAAAATATGTGATCTAATGGTGCTATGTTAGCAAACTATTCTAATTGATTTATTTTTCTTAGCAATTACACTGCTAGAACATATCTATGCTTAAACTGCCACCAGCTCTGCCTAACATCTCTTATTTTAAACACCGAGCAATAAATGTGAAGAATTTGTCATGTTGTCACAGCTGATGAATTAGGGCTTTATATTTCTAATACTGCCTGAAAATGATTAAGTTTTTAAAAAATTATCTTAATTCTGATATAAATGTAAATATTTGTTTGAGACTGGTTATTAACTCCAAAGACTGACATGATAAAGAACAAAGGCAAAGTACTTCCTTTTTTTTTTTCCTTTTTCTGAATTTCTGAGCATATACAAAGAAGTTTGATGTTGCAGATATTCAAACTATTTTTGTTTCAAAGCTGTTTGGATATTTTTTGCTGACTTGCCCTGCCACAAGAGATTGAAAAGCAGAATATACTGGCAAAAATGAAAACAAAAGAAAAGGAGGAAAATAGAAGGAGCGAGCAGTGAAGTCACTAAGCAGAAGGTTTTGCTTTCCAATCACTGAGGCAAAATTTATGAGAGAGGTGGCCTCCAGCATTTGTACTACAGCTTGTCTTTTTCAAGGGTTCCTTAGGAAAGCAGAGAGGAAAATCTGTACATTTTCTTGTGAGCATCCATTGTTTGTAAAATCACTGAGATTGCTCTTTAAAATAACAAATGAAATATTAACAAGTTCCATCAGAGCAAACATAATTCAGAATATAATAGATGGTGCAGCTTTATGCTATCCCAGGAGTCAAGTTTAAAATAATTGGGAAGTTGGATATTATTCTGTGCCTGGTACTTCCGTGTTTGTGGAGGAGACACTGTGGCATGTCACTACCTCATCACCTCATCTGAGTACTACTGTTTGCTGTAAAAGTGTCTTTATGATCATGGTCTACAGAGCATAGTTACCCTCTGAGTTGGAAGGGTAATTAGTCAAAAATGTAAACACTTAGGCAGTGCCCCAGCTTCATCATAAAACTGCTCTCAGGAAATGTGTTGCAAATGTGGATTATGGCAAAAATTACCTCTTTGCTGAGTACAGCCATGATCCAATGCCTATTCAAGTTAGTAACAGTCCCCATGGACTTTGATCAAATACTTAAACCCCGTCTATTTTTGCAACAGCTGGATTATGTTGTCCTTATCTCCCCTTGTGAGCTTTGCTTATTTGACCATTAGAAAACTCTTGATGGACTCCTGCTGGAAAGGTTAAGTCATGTATTCCCATATACCTTTTTTTGATTATGTTCTATGTGGTGAAAAGTGACGGAGAATCACCTGTTGGACCTGCTGGACAATGTTGTTTAATTCTAATGGTTGGATAATCTACAGCCCCATGAAGAACTGATCTCCTTCCCATAAATTCCATTTGTGATATCCAGACAGCTGTGTTATGTGACAACAGACTCCGACTTACCAGCCAAGGTGTATAATTCATTATTCAAAGCAACCTGTTTTAGACATCTGGAAAAACTGTTGCCACTGTAGACAAAGCAACAGCAGGAAAATTATATTTTGAAGAACACGTTTAAGTTAACCATGAAAATGAGTATAGTAACAATCAAACAAGAAGAGCAGTGATTAGTGGTTAGTCAACTACTGGTTGTGAATTTTCAGTATTTAGCCTCCTAGAAGCACTCAAGCTAAGAAGGGCCTCCGGAGGATTATAGTCCAATGTCCTGCTCAAAGTAGGGCTAACTGCAAAGTTAGATCAGGTTGTTCAGAGTCTTACCCAGCTGAGTTGGCACTGTGCCCCACTATCAACCCCTGAGGAATATCACTGACATCAAGCTGGTTAGCTAGACTTGGAATTGTTGACCACCATCTTTTGAGCCCAGCAGTCCAGTTTGCTTTCCATATACTCTGTGGTCTGCCCATCCAGCCTGCATTTCCTCAGTTTGGCTACCAGGAGTTTATATTACAGATACTGTGTTTAAAGCCCTGCTTAATTTGAGGTGAATAATATCTACTAATCTCCCCTCATTCACAGAGTCAGACATTTCATTAGAGAAAGCACTCAAGTTGATTAAACCTGACTTATCTTAGTAAATCCATGGTAGCAGTTCACAATCACCTGCTTGTCTTTCATGTACCTTTCATGAATCATTTTTCTTTCAATGCACTGATACTGGTCCCTTGCTGATTCTCTTCTTTCTCTCTCCTAAATTTTTATTCTAGTCCAAAATATGACAAAATCATCATAAGAATAATAACATATTCCACACTATTCCTTCATATCTTGTAAATAATTTTCTTAGTGTTGGCTCTTTACATATAAGTCTTTTAACTCATTCGTGTAGGACAGAATATAGCTATATATTAAACAAAATGATGTATTAGTCACTGCAACACATTAATTTGGAGTTTGAATTGATCAAGCCATGAAGAAATACTTGATAATTAGGAATCTATCTTTAAATGTGTTTCAAGTATATTTAAAGCCTCTGTACATTTTTTTGTCTCTTGAGCATGAAGCATTTAAGTCATCCTTTCTTTTTCCATTTTTAACAAGACTTGCCAAGATATCATGAGCAATTCAGATTTTTAACCCACATTTTTCAGACTGGGATATCAAAAATTTAGCACCTTGATCCACTGTCATTGTTCAGAAAGCAATCTGATTTTCAGGCATTCAGCAGTTCAACTCTTAAAGTGTTGTCTGTCTCTCAGTCAGTTAATTCCCCCCGATCCAGTAGGAAGCAGACTGAAATGAACAGGGGTTTTCGTATAGCCCTCTGAACAGCCAGCAGACAGTAGTTACATCTTTGCACCATGAATAACCTAGGCCAGACATTTTATATGTAACTTAGGAGTGAAAGGCTCCATATTTCATTAGTAATCTCCAGCACCATTTGGTGTTCCCTGTGCCTTTAGCAAAATGCAGGAAATTACAAGGATGTCGTGCAGTGCAAGAGAGGGGAGCACTATAAAAGGCAATATCTAGAAAGTGATAAGTGGCAGTGCTCACTTGCTAAGTATTTGTATAAAAAATCTCAAAGATGAGAGGAATAGAAGCATTCATTATTTTTTTCAAATGCATTGGTGTGTTGCACATTCTAATTGAAACTTGTGGAGCAGAAAGCTGATCTTGCACTAACGTTTGTGGATACAATTATGGAAATCCTTTGAGCATGATTAAATTATACAGTGTCTGGATATGGAAGTCATTTTGATACTTAAGTCTGCAGTAGAGTCAGTGGCAATGCATGAGGTGGCACCTTCCTGATTAATCTGTTTAGGAAAGACGGAATGTGCAGAAGTTTGCCAATTAGCAAGTTTTTCCAGTGGTAAATACTAGCCATTAAAGAGTCATTTCTGTATGGTCTATCAGACAAATTTGAGCACATATGATGTGAGGCCATCCTTGAAAGATTGCTCAGAAGCAATGATCAATATAAAACGGATCATGCAACAGAAGAAATAGCATGTTTTCATATTAATTGGAATTTGAAGAGTTTTTAGTCAATCATTCATTGCTAGTTCCAGGTCTTTTAGTGCCTTTTATATATATAGATTTTGGATCTTAGTACAGTTATTTGTTTGATACTGTAATTTATTCACCACAACAAATATGTAGGTTGATTCAGTCTTGTTCATCTCAAAATGGTTGTTGATTTCTTTTGGTAGATGAAGAGTGGTTTAAATTATTATCCATTGTGAACAGCTGGGCAAAAGTCCAAAGGTCTAGAAATTGTTGTTAATAAACAAAGTTTGAGAATAGAGGAAGAATGTGTTTTGCATAGAAAAAAATGAAAGCTGTAACTAACATAAAGATATACTTTTTACATAGTGTTTCCTGTGAAGAAATCTGATCTATTCAGAGTGTTAAAATTTAAATGCTTAAGGATTCCGTTTTTATGAAAAATCATATAACTCCAGCACAATGTCGGTTTTTCTAATCAAGCTCCTAAAATTCACTGAAAATCTTCAGACTAAATTCTGATTTCCCATAGCACAAATACATTCTAGCTGCTTCCTCACTAGTAGAGACAGGATTTTTTAAAAGCTATTATCAATTTGACCATCTCCATAACTCAGGGCTGGATTTTACCCAGAAAGTGCTGCAGTCATCCTGACAACTTTCAGTTCATTGCTAACATATTTGCTTCTCTTTTTGAGAGAGGATCACCCATGATTTAAAGACTCTGAATGAAGGCATATATTCTATATCTATTAGTAAACAGTCCAAATGGTTAAGTATACTCCTGCTAAAAAATTGCAGCTCATTTCCAGTTTCAAGTTTTGGCTCTCAGCCACTGGGTCTTGTTATTATAGATGAAAGAGCCCTCTGATATCAGGCACTGCTCCCTGCGTAGGTGGAATGTTCCCCATGTTGTCCATATTAATCTGATTCATTGCTGCTACTGCATTATCTTTCATCAGTTTTCCTGACTGTCAATTTTCAAAATATGTGTTAGTTTCAATATGCTGGCTGTTTTTGTAGCTGAGATGCCATGAAGCTGGAGAGGACTTGAAAGAGATCTTCATCTGGATGAATTATTACTGATGGAAAAAATATATATCTATATCTTTGAAGGATGTCCTATACTTTGGACTATAATTTTCTGTCAATTTTCACCACAAAGGACTCATGTTTGCTCTGATAAATGACTGAAGTTCCTAGAAATTTATTCCTAAGTCTAAAACAGAAACTGAAACTCCTGAGGTAGGCACCTTGGCTCGAGTTTTTCTGGCCTAATTTCCAAAATGTCCCCAAGATTCCTACTAGCTACATGACATGGCAATGCAGAGCCAAAAGGAAAACCAAGACAGAGGGATTTACATGGAATTCAATAAATTTCCCAGTGCTTGGAAAGTGTTAGCCGCTTCAGAGTACTCCATGCAATATAGCAACTACCCCTGAGAACTGACTATAAAACTGCTTAATATAGGAGCGTGTCTGAAATTCCTCCCCTCCTTTGCAGGTTAGACATATGGCTCAGAGCTGACACAAAATGGAAAGATGAATTCAATATCCAGCATCCAGAACCTTCTACTGTGAAGAAGTCTACAGAAACTCTTTCCAAGAACTCAGAAGAGATTGCAAAAGAGACACTATTTCCTCTTTTCTCTAAAATGTCCTAGTAGTTTCATGCATTTGCCTAGCAAGTGAGAAAAGAAGAGTTATTTTCATCAAATTCACGTGTCACCTTCAGAAGGCTCTGTAAGCCCTGGGAGGTAAGCACAGGGATGAGGTCTTTTTTGTCAGAGGTGTGCAACAGCATCCAAGAATACCCCTCGCAGGTCTCTCAGGTTCCAATTTATCTCTCTTTCTTAAAAATCCAGCAAATTTTTATGTGTCAGGAAATTGCACAGTCACATTTACTTCCCTTTTCTTTGCTTTTTTTTTTTTTTTTTATGTGACTATCTGAGCCATGACAAGTATTTCTTTTTTTCAAAATGTAAGAAGACTTTCCTAAAAACTGAAAAATCAAAATGAAAGGCAATATTACTGTCATATTAGTATTCAAACTGATCAAATACTTGTTATGTACTTATTTTTGTGGTACACCTTTCTGCTTTGGGAAAGCTTGTTTTAGACAATAATGGAGAGAAGGGTGAAAAGAGTCGTGTATCAGAAGCTGTGATTCCAAGATGTTTGGAAAGGGGAGAAAGATTTGACTGGTTGGTTACCCTGAAATATTTCAAGGAGTTTTTGCTCAGGTGAAACAGCAAATAGAAGCTCAATTTGAATGCACTGCTGCTTGACTGAACTTAGATTGCGTGTTGCAAAATACAGAGGCTGCCCCAGAGGCTGCAATGTGGTTTCATTCCTTCTGTTGGAGTATAGGAAAATTGTTATTTACACTTGGAAGTGTAGATACTGAAGAATCAAATAGTGTCTCACTAGCTCCACTCAGTTCAACTTTTTCCCAGATTCTTTCCTTACCCTTATCCCTGTCACTGACCATACTAAATATCCTTCTAACGAAGAGAGGATTAAGATGGGGAATGTGGCTCACAACACATCTGTACCTCATCTAAGGCTGGTGCATGATGAGACTCTTCAGAGAAAACTAAAATCTGGGTTTGCACCTCCATAGTGGCTTCAGGGAAATGCAGGGAGGAAAAGAAACCCAAACCCACAAGATTGGAATGCCCCCCAACATTTGATGATTTGATTTTATACACATCTCTGTTTACAGACTTAGAAGTTGCTCACTGAGACAGTGAGAAACAGAAAACCTCACAAGCTAAATAACTGAAAGAGTTAAGAGTGAAAGAACAGACCCTCTTTGACTGACAGGATTCTAGGGCCCATAAAAAGTCAAAACACGGTCCTCTAAGTAATCTTGAAAACAGGTGAGAATGAGAAGAGAAGTTAGTTCCTCTTTAGGGATCAAAATAAGTAGCAACATTATCAGGATAATACAGCATTCAGAGTCTGGCCTCAGACAGTATAATGTGAACTGACAGCCTTTCTGAGGATTTTTGAGAATTTGTCTCTAGCTGCAGCTGCTTAATACTTCCAAATTTGGCTCTGAAAGCCAATAAGAGGCATGTAGCAGAACCAAATATTGGATCCAGTTTTCTGAATGAATATCCATAGGACCATCCTTCTTCCCAGACTGAGACATTTTACTAATAAAGGACACTCTGAAGACATCCTTAGGCACCTTGGTTCAGAGTCTGCATCCATTATCTTGTTGTCACAAAGAAGGGAAGAAAAATATCAGAGCAAAATAAAACAAAAATTTCAAAACTGTTTGCTAAAACAGACAGATAGAAAAGGCAAATTATTAGTGAATGCTTGTTTTCCAGCAAAGCTACTGGGGGAAATAGAAGGAATATGAACGAGTAAATATGCACAGCATTCCTGAAGGAGAAATTAATAGACATCCTATTATATTATTGCTTATGCACAGCTTGGAAACTTCACTATAAAAACTGCAGGGAATAGAAACACACTGCATGCATGCAGAATGTCCTTGGACTGTTTATGACACTACATGCATGAAATATCCTGAATTTCCTATAAAATACTTACTATTTACCAGATCAAGATGTTTGACTTCACTGTGATTTCTGTAATATTTCCTTCCATTAGAAGAAGTGCTGTTGGTATAGGCTGGAGTGCTAAAGCGCCATATCCTAATCTTTTTCAGAGTGGTAATAGGTTTGCAGGCCACAGTTATGGTTCCCAGGTACCTGGAAATTTTGCCCATCTCAGAACTTTTCCTGTAACATCTTGGATTAGACAAGGGTCCATAACCACTAGTTTTGACACATTTATCTAGATGGTGGAAAAATATTAACATTCTGTGCAGACAAGAGATGATGCAGCCAAGACCTGCTTTATAAGCTCCCTATCTAGGAGACTCGATAGATTTAAATTTTAAAAGTTATGCTTAGATACTTGCATCTCCCCCTTGTTCCAGCTAGTAATTCCAAGAAAGATAAAAACCAAATAATATGTAAGTCAAATACCAAAACATATTCATGCTATGACATGTTATAATTCAAAGGCCATGATATGTCTGTGATCCAGCAAAGAGATTAACATATTTTTGGTGTCATCCTGAAGCTGCACCCCAGACTGACACTCAAAACAGGAAGCAATCAAAATCAGTCACCCATTCTGAAAAGGCTGAGCTCAGTTACTTGTACAGGGAGCATGATGCATGGAGTCAGTAGACTTTGTTATTCGACCCTAAAAAATATTCTTTGTATGTAAGGTAAAATGACAACTTTTATTAAAAAATGGTGTAACAGGATGAGTCTATGTCTTCCCTTAAGTACGTCTTTTTAGATCCCAATTCAAATATAGGAAATAGAAGTACCTGTGGGTGATGTAGTATGTCTCCTTAAACCTTAAACCTTAAACATGAAAAAAATTGAAAACTGGTGTGTTATCCTTAGCCAATCCTTATTCTAAACTGCAGGTGATTCTGCCTGACATGTGGATCAATTCTTTAGGCAGAGCAGGGAATGTATACCAAAATTTCAACTTCATTTGCTACTCCATTTCCATGGTTGTGTATCTCATGTTACAGATTCAAAATGCATTCATTTACCTGGGCTCTGACATAACAGAAGTTCAGGGGGATCTCTGGTAATTGCAGGGCAGAATATAACACTGAGTAAACTCCAAGACTTTCACTAAGCAAAAAGCAAGGTTTTCCTTGTTGTTTTTGGTTTTCTTTTTGTTTTTCTTTTTGTTTTTCTTTTTCTTTTTCTTTTTGTTTTAAAGGATTTTCAACCTTAACTACTGAAATCAGGGAGAATTGTTTAAAAGGACCAAGTAGGAAAGGCAAAACAATGACAAAATTTGAACTCTTTTACAGAAGACAGGGAAGTTTTTGATTAGGGGTTAGCCAATTTGAGAATAATTTCCTTTCCTGAGGCTACACCTACAATCAAACGAGGATACTAACTCTTGCAAAACCCTGAGTATAGAAATCAAAGGAGGATACTAACTCTTGCAAAACCCTGGGTATAGAAAACAGAGGTGCTCTTGGTGAGCTGACTAGGAGGAAAGAAATTCCTCAGGGCATATCAGGAAAAGCTTCAAGGACATAGAGTCTGCAGCAAGCAAGGCATCCAGAGAAGTTCAGTCCCAAAGATAAATCATACCATCATAGGAGCTGGAAGGGAGTATTGCAGAGACCTACTGCAGTGTGTGCCCCTGCCTCTTCTGTTAAACTATGCGTTACTGCGCTGTTTTAGCAAGTTATATTTTCTTTTGTAGGACTGACTTCTCTGACACCATTAGTCCCTATGGAGCAGACTTTGGCACATGCAGAGCCCACTGAACCTTCTGCAAATCTCAGTGGCCATGGAGCAGTCTGAAGGCTCAGTCACAGAAGGGTTGGGTTGGAGGGTCCCATCTTAGAGTGGCCAGGACATGAGCTTTTTACCTTTAAGGATGTGTTTGAGGGATTCAGTAGCTTAACTGCCCATGGGAGCAGAGCTCATGGGGAATTTTACTCAAAGGAAGTCAGCAATCGGGGTTCTTCTGTCTTTTTCTTGGGATATTAAATATTCTCTCAGAGTAAATAATATATTTGATGAATTTCCACTGACTAATACTTAGTTCTGGGAAAGGACAGGCTCATTTTGCCCAAATTGTTTCTGGATTAGGATGTTGCATACCCCATTGCTGGGGACATGGCCTACTGCAGAAAACATTATAATTTAATGATATTGGTGCCTGCAATATTATTTGTGAAATAAAATTGCCTTATTGGGATATTTAACCTTCTTGGATCTTTAGAGAATCGTTAAACAAAGTAATTCCCTCTTACCTCAGTGAAAAGAAATTAATGAAAAAGCAAAGTTATCAGAAAGGTCTAAAAGCAAATGATTATGAGTTAATAATGTTTCAGGAATTAAAATGTACAACCCTGCTAACAATCAGAAGAAATAGTTATGCAGGATCAAACTGTCATGCAGAGCCTCCCACAATGATTTATTCATTAAAGATGAGGAAAATTATTTTCCGTTACTCCAAAGACCTCACAGTGAAAAATAAATTAGCATTTGTAGTACTTCATCTCCAGCAAGGAACAGGAAAGATATCTGTGACAAACAAAAGATTTATTTTTATTAAAAATGGAAAAAAAAGAAGAGTGGTTCAATTTTCTTTCCTGAATGCCCTTTTCTAACATTTTCGTGCAATTATCCAACTGTGTGATAGCAAAATGATAATCTAATAATTTAGAATAATCTAAAATACTTTAATAGAAAACTTTGTAATTATTTCAGTGTTTTGAATGGTCATTCTCTGCTGCATGTAAATTTTCCTTTCCTATTTGACTAAAAGGTCCTTGTAGATAAGTATGAGTTTAAACCTTTATTTTTGGCAGTGCCTGGTAGTCTCAGATAACCGATACAGCTGAAGGCAAAGGTATGTCCATTTTTCCTCCAGAAGCTCTTGGAAATTCTTGGAAGAATCACTGCACAGTCTGATGTCTGAAGTCCCTTCACACATGAATTATCCCATGATCTCATGAAACTTGGATACTGCAGAACACCCCAAACAACACTACATACTGACCTTCTGGCAACTATATTGAGCTCTTGAACATCTCTGACTATAGCTGGAACTTATACATGCAGGTCACATGTAGACATTTATATATTGACAGCTGAATTTGGGTCCTAATCAGGAGATGATGAATCCCATTTCTCACATGACAGTTATATATATGTAAAGAAAGGCAGGATTCATCGGACAATATGTAGTTTTTCCACCTACTTCACAGTGTGTTTATGCACATGAACTTGTGTGTGTGAATGTGAGAAGGAGTATGCAGAGATACTAGAAAATATTATGCCTGTCTTTCAAAAAAAAATGTTCTTTAATTGTCTTTTGTGCAATCAGTTTTCTGCTATTTGAGTCTTGGAGTAGATTAGAACATGGTAGTGGTTTTATTTAAAAATCAGAGGGTGGGTAAACTGCTTTGGTTAAAACAACATCAAGGGGTGCTTTGTAGTGAGGATTTAAGGCTCTCAAGTTCTGAATCTCATTGAGGAGAAGATATAAAAATGCTGAATATTATTATTCCAATGTAATTTACACTAATTATTAAGGAAATGGGGGAAAATCTCTCCTTCTAAAGAGACTTCCTTCAGAAAAGCTGTGATTGTTCTTAATATCAAGTTTTTAATTTGGAAAATCAGGAAGAGGGGTGATTTTAGAAGCTTTCATTTTGAATCAATTCTCTAGTATGTACAGAAAAGAATCGTAGTCCTTTTCAAGCAGTTTGTCTGACTCATAAACCCAATAGCTCTGAACGACGGTGCTGATGCTGAACTCTCAATACTAGTGCCCTTCCAGAGCTCAACTGCAACTTAAGGCAAATTTGGAAATTACACGGTCTGTGCAGCCAAATCTGTCTTTTCCTTTGGCTGATCAACTCTGTGACTGGGGTACTGAATTGCAGCTAATAAATAGTAAAAATTTCTGTGGATAAAATTCTGCCAACTCTGAGGGATATAAAGGAAGCATGAGAAGAGAAATATACTTTAGATGCTGTCTTCACAACACTCCTGTAAGGCAGCCAAAATTTTCCCTGTTGTACAGATAAAAACCAGAGTTGCATAGGTTCTCTCTTCTATCAACACCTGAGCTAGTCACCTAGGGCTTCACTCAGATGCCTAAATGCAAGCATGTAGTATCATTTGACATGCCCTCATGTATGTATCCCTTTTGTTTCTAGCTGCCACCCCAGAAAAGCAAAAAATTCCTGTAGTTTCTGTATCATGTCAGTCCTACACAGATGTCTTGGATCCTCCAGTGTACCTACCATGTCACTAGACACACCTGTGTAGGCAACTGAATTGAACATTTAATCTCCACTTGTAGTCAAAAGAAAGTAGTAAGTAACTCCGGGGTGGAGTTCATGACCTTGTGTGGACATCTAAACTGTTCTGATGCATTACAGATGTACCAGTTTCTCTCATCATTACAATGGAATGTTTCATTTCCCATGTTCAAACTTCCTGTGTTCCCATATACACTAAGTTTTTCTATCCCCCATGTCCTGACCCCTGTTCCAACTGCATTTTGACTCCATTTGGGGATGAGACCTGGGCATGTACCATAGCTTCTCTTTAAAGATCTCGAGGCACCCACACTAGATGAAAGCTTCTGTGTTTTCTGAAGGGTCTCATATTGCTGACCATAGGGACAATACTGAGAGCCTGACGTTGAATGAACCTGCTATAAAGCACAGACATTTGTCCATAATTGCATACATCTGTGGTAGCTGCAGGAATTAAACCCAAATATTTTCAATTCTGTGCCTTTATCACATATTCACATAAATGATGTTTGTTTTCAATTTTGACCTTATCAAGGTCAAAATCACTCTCCCCTTCATCACCAGCTGTTTTTAAATTAACTCAATGTTCCTTTGGAACAAAACACATGAAATAGTTTTATTGATTATTTTCTTAACAGAGAATGTTTCAAAGGTAGAACATCACATCAAATATTCCTATCACTAAGGAGGAATTGAAAAAAAAGTTACTAATGGAGAAAATGTTCTTTATTATCAAGACAGTGGAGTATCACCTTAAGTAGATTAATTTTAAACTTTAAATTCTGTGAACTGCAAGACAGCTAATCTAGAGTTTAATATGGATGAAATTATGAGAGGTTTTGAAAGAAACAACCAATAATTTTAATTTTAATGTTCACTGGTGAAACTCAAAATGACACACAGTAATTTAGTTTCATCAAAAACAAATATTATTTTCATCCATGATGGAGTTACATTTATAGACTTTTAAAAAAAGGGGAATGAATGAATGTTTAAAAATATCCTTTTGAATTAAAAATACTGTTTTGAAAATATCAGAATGAATTATTTAGACTTCTGCTTCTTTTTTTTCTGTCTCTTTTCAGTATAAACGATTCAGAAAAGTGAGAAATTAAAAAATTTAGTGTCATCAAATCAGCAGTTCCCAAACACTGACACACAAATCTTTTGAGAGAAAGGACCACTGAGTTTAACTTTGGTCACTTGTAGCTTTCAGAAATAACAACAGTGATCTCAGTTTCTTGAGCTTTCTAGAAGATGTTCATTTTAGTAGTTCAGATCATGTCTTTATGGGAAAGTCTGTGTAAGTGAAAAGGCTGAATACTTCTGCAACACAGTTTTGTATGGATCCTTTACATTCATCTGGCATTGCTGGTTTAGAACCAGAAGTGTCCGCATCCCTGTTGGATATGGGTTTTATGGTTTACTGATGATGTTGTTTTTACAGCAGAGATGACACTTCTACCTACATAAAAGCTTCTCAGGCACATTAATAGCATTTTCCTCTGAGGTTAACTGGCTTTAATAGGTGTGTAAGCTGTCATATAACTACATAGATTTATGCACTGTGGATGAAAAATAACTCTTACTAATGCATGTCACTCTCCTCTTTCATGCTCTGGAAAAGAGTGTGGCTGTATGATTCACTGATCAAGAATCACGGTGTTGCTTAACGTACAGCAATGCAAAGGACTGGGGGATATTTCCCCTTGAAGATCTGGAGGAACACGTACTAGATGCAGCTTCAGGACTGGCGCTGCAATAACAAAGCAAAGCTAGAGCAATGCAGCTGATCAGTTCAGCACAGATGTTCAGGTATGATTCACCATAATTAATTCCTCACCAGAGGCCTACTCTAAGGTGGTGTCATCCCAGAGTTCTTCTGAGAGCTTTTGGGAACTTATGTCCTGCATCCAGTCTAAGAATGTTGTGCAAGATGGTTGCCTGGGAAGAAAATTAGTGGAAACATCAATATTCAAATTAAACTCCGTTTATATATATGTATACCAACAGGAGAACACCAAATCACCTTGGTCTTAACATAAAAGTTAATCCAGCATGAAAAATGAGAGTGGAAAGGATATGATAGATGCAAAGCAGAATGTCTATGGCTGGTAGGATAGACAGTTACAATGACTGAATACAGAGCAGTCAGTCCCTTACACAGTTTCATACATTTTGAGAATTATGACCCACCAGGATATTTAGATTGAGGAAATTTTCGGTTAAATCCTGATCAGCTTCAATATCCACCGAATATTATTCCAAGATCTGCATATTGAATATAAGACACATACATTTTTCATGGAAAAAGCCCCTACCAAAACTAACATCTGTGCTGTTAATTGCTGCTTTTGAAAAATACACAAAAACTTTCCTTTTTGCCAAACACAGAGGAGATAGCAAGCCACTGCCCAAACAACCAACGAAGGAATTGGCAGCAAAAAGAAGGTACCCTTAGAACAACTGTGATGTTTCTAGAGTGTAATTTTTTGTAAAAGTTGTTATGATTGTCATTATAGAAAATCATGTTTTGCACACTTATGTGTATCTTTTTATTTTGCTACTGTGCATAGTAAATACTATAATCAGTAGTTACCTACCATAATAATAGTAATTAGTATGCAGCTTTGATACTGTGGAGATGGCCAAGAATATTTGTCAACATCAAGGCTGTCCTACTCTTCTCACTGTAAACACCACAGTGTGTTCCTGTCCAAACACTGCAGAAAGAGTCAACCTTTGTCCAACTGTGCTCCTATGGGATTCAGTGATTTAGGTCAGATCCCAAATAATCACCGTGTACAAAAATGAGAGGATGCTGATGAATCCTGAAGCTTTTACAGGCTGGAGTTACAATGAGATGTCAGTCCAAAAGCTAGAGATTAAGAAGATAAATTTTATTATTTAGTTAGTATTAAAATGCATTTTAGTGTAATATATATAAGCCTATGGGAATACATACATACATATGTGTATATATGAATCCACATGTGCGTGCACCCACACACACAGACAAGCAAAAGTAGATGCATATATAGACACAGATAAAACATCTTGCATTGCAGACATTTGGAATTTTCCATTTAAGAATATTAAGCCTGAATGAAAAGTGGCAGAATAAAATCTTGTTTCTGAGTGTACTGCAGTAACTGTATCTTTTCACCATACGACTCCCCTCTCAAATTGTTTTGACGCACATAAGTTTCCTGCAAACTTGGTCAGGAAAGAAAACTAGTCTTTTATTCCTACCCAAAGTGTTAGTATCTTCATATACAAAATGGCAGTACTAATTCTGTAGGTAAATATGAGTCTGTAGCTTCAAAAGATCAGCATCCTGACAGAAGAGCCAGTAAAGCCTTGATGTTAATCTTTATTTCTATAGACAGTTGCTAAGTATGAACACACTCTACCAGCTATACAGCTCTGATCTAAAGCTGTTTATTGCCATACCAAAATAAGAAGCGGACTAAAAAGGGTTGGAAAGCAAACCTAAACTTCACAGGATACGTGAATGATTGGTGACATTTTGTTGGTCAGTTGGTTTTTTTATGAATAGATACCATATGATACTTTGAAAAAAAAGAATAATCTTTAAAAATGCGTAGGAGTAGTTGAAATAGGAGTATTCAGGCATTGCAGGGTCATATATGGTAAAAGAGATGGGATAAGCAGATCATATTTTGTCTACAAACAGAATGTCAAGACTATCAGTAGAGCAGTAAGAAGGGTCCAATATAATGCTGCCTTCACAGACTAAATAATGTTACTGCATGGACTGGCCTAAGTAGAAGTATCCCAGGATGACTTCTGTGAGACTGAGCTACAATTTAAAGTACTTTTTTGGAAAAGATTTAAAAACTTTTGGAGAAGTTTTAATACTTCTCTAAGCTGCTGTTTTGTCTCACTGCCAGCATCTGATCACACTCAGCAGCTTTGTGTTCCCATGGCAAAAGCTGCAGTGTTGTAGTACATATGTTACAGAAAGGATACCTTAACAACTACGTGACCACACTTAGGTTGTCCTGACTAGAAATTCTGTATCTGATCTAATATAAATATAAAATAACCGTAGTGAAACATAAATGTAATATTAATCAATCTTTCACAGCTTTATTAAAAACATGTCAGGTTGTCTTAAGTTCTTTGGAAAAATTTTGAAGCCATTTGAAAGAAGAAAAAATATATTTTCTTTCCTTCTCCTGTCACGTAGTTGTCCAGTTATGCAGACTGGACCTTTTCTCTTTCAGAAATGAGATCTGGATAGGCCAGAGAGCTGGGCAATCACCAACTGTATGAAATTTAACAAGAGCAAGTGTTGGATACTCCACTTGGGATGGGGTAATCCTGGTTATACATACAGATTGCAGGACAAGAGGCTGGAGAGCAGCCCCGTGGAAAGAGAGCTGGGGGTTTGGGTGCATGGCAAGTTGAATATGAATCAATAGCATGCCCTGACAGCCAAAAGGGTCAACTGTGTCCTGGGGTGCATCAAGCACAGCATAGCTAGCCGGTTGAGGGAGGTGATTGTCCCACTCTACACCGCACTGGTGTGGCCTCACCTCAAGCACTGTGTGCAGTTTTGGGCACCTCAATATAAGAAGGACATCAAACTTTTGGAGTGTGTCCAGAGGAGGGTGACCAAGATGGTGAAAGGCCTTGAGGGCAAGACTTACAAAGAGCAGCTGAGGTCACTTAGCTTATTCAGCTTGGAGAAGAGAAGGCTGAGGGGTGACCTTATTGCAGTCTACACCTTCCTCAAGGTGAGAAGCAGAGGAGGAGGTGCTGATCTCTCTCTGGTGACCAGCGACAGGGCACAAGGAAATGGAATGAAGCTGCATCAGGAGAAGTTCAGATTGGACATTAGGAAAAGGTTATTCACTGAGAGGGTGGTTGATCACTGGAACAGGCTCCCCAGGGAAGTGGTCATGGCACCAATCCTGTCAGAGTTCAAGGAGCATCTGGACAATGCTTTTAGTCATATGGTTTAGTTTTAAGCAATCCTGCAAGGAGCAGGGAGTTGGACTTGATGATCCTTATGAGTCCCTTCCAACTTGAGATATTCTATGATTCTATGATTCTAAATCAGATGGTGCAATGACTACGTTCTTGTTGGGGTGTTTCACTACTACTCTGCCAAGGCTGGTTCTTGCTTATGCACCTGGGAAGGTTGTGTTCAGCATCTGCTGGGGAGGAAGGCAAAGTTTCTTTCAACATCAGTGGTAGAAGGCCTTTGGGGCACTGAGACAAATTCAGCTTCAGAACCAATTGGGCAGTTTCGATATTTGGCTCCTTAAATGTTCACAAGATAAATGCATGCATCCATGCTAAGTTCCCCATAGAACATGAACTTGGTCTCAGAGAACATGTTTCACATTTTATTCCTTACTATTTATGTTCTGCTCTGAAAGTAAATGAATACTAAATTGAATCAGCAATTCAGGCTTGCTACATTTCATTGATCTATGACAGATCAGAGCTTGATGCTGAGCTAATGCGGCCCCAGGCATCAACCTTTACCACTAATATGGTTTTAAAATTCTCTACTCAAGTCTATTTATTATGAATGTAATCTGTTTTAGGAAAGCACCTAAATCTCTGCAAGTGAGTCATTCAGATGCACGCAGTGTCCTCATTTAAAATGTCCAGGTCAACCCAGCTTTCTCTGATTATTTTAATAGTGCACACTGTTCTATCTTAACTGGTTTGCTTCCAGTCTCACTCAGTTTCAGATATTTTTTTGCCTGACTCCCATTGATGATAGACTGGGCTGATTTATTTCCTTATGCAACACTGTTTGTATTCTATAATTTTTTTTGCCACAGTAACACTTTTTATCTTCCTCTCCCAGCAATTCACTCTCTAAGCCACAAGTAAAACCTGGGGAAGTTTTCTGAAATTTCTTATTATCTGGCTAGTCAAAATTTTATTGGGATTCTAGATCTTAGTTGAGAACCCTTTCTTAACTCAAAAAGAATTAGCTCTGGTCCATGATGCTCCTCCAATGACTGTCATCCACCAATACTAATAGGGAAGAGAGTGGATTCAGCCTCCTGATGTCAGCAGATAGAGTTCAAAAATATTTACATTTGTCATCTGGCTTGTCACCTTTGATAAGTCCTTCTTCACTCCCTATACTTTGCTTATTTGATCTGCTGCATCCCTTTCAATTTCTCCTTACCTTCCTCACATGTGCTTATTCCTCCTGAGCACAAAACAGGGGAACAGATGTTTCTGGCTATTAATTAAACTGAAAAATAAAACTCTCTGTTCATCTGGAACAATAATATTTTGGTTCTTCATCTTAAAAGGCTAACAAAAAAACCCCTCCAAAATCCCCAAGACAGTTTTGGTCTTATCACTACTTGTCAATCAATTGCACATTATATCTCTTGATTTGGGGCTATCTTTTTTTTTTTTTTTTGATGTTTTTTAATTGCTTTTCCCCTAAAAAGTACATAATTTTTCAAACCAAAACCCAGAACTTTGGAACCTAAAAGAACATTTCCTTTCAAAATGACTATATAATATATTTTGTAATGGAACACTTTGTTGAATCACATTAGTTATATTTGGGCTGAAACTGCTTCTCAGTATAACTTGAATTCATGAAACTATGAACTTTTTAGTGAATTTACTGTCCACAGAAAATTTGTGGCCAACTCTGCATACAGACAATGAGTAACAATATACTGGTACTCCCATTATTGTTGTATGCTTTGGCTTAGATTTCATACTTTCTTGTTAAAATAATTTGAAAATATGTTCTGATTTCTGTAAATTTCCATAGTGCTTCTGAAGAACAGTACTTTATATGCAATGAAATTTGAAATTTGAGGGCTTTGGGTTTAATAGGGACATCCAAATTAATTCCATGTTAGATTTATCTATCTATCTCGTGGAAATATCTTCAGTCTCTTGAAATTTCTTATCCAAAGGTTATAAAACAGAGAAGTAGATAACCTTGCAAACTTTCTGCCATCTTGAAAAGTAGAAATACTTCCAGCCTACTTGCTCTCTTGAGGGTTTGTTTCATGACAGATTTCAGACTCAGCTCAAACTTGTCCTTGAACATAAACTCTATTCACCATTTGGGTGTACACCTAGGTTTTATTTATCCGAGGTATGATTCTGCTAGGGTAGTTCATTGTCTCAGAGGAGTTAAAAAAGCACCTGAAAAGTCATGTGCTTTGCAGCTGTGCATTTCTTCTGGTTGTCAAGGAAACCTCCCTAGGATTCCTGGCAACAGACTTCATCCCTATTGGTAATGGAAACACCACAGGTATTAGCCAGTCAGTCACCTCCCACTGGGTGCTATTTTCAGAACAAGTCAATAGATCAGATTCTCCTCTTCAAGCAGCTCTTAAGCAATGTGAAGGCTTGTCATATGCCTTTGTCTCCATGGGGCTTGGCTTTCCAGGCTGCACACATGGGCAGTTTCTCCAGGTAGTGAGACTTATTATAGGTGAGGCTGGGAAGAGTGCTTACTCTTAAACACTATTCTCGAGGAAAAGAAAAGCCTTCAAAACACTATATTAAAGCTGTCTCTAACTTTTCTAAAGTTTGGAGTGAGAACTAAAAAGAAGAGGGAAGAGGGTAGCCTTTGTTTCAGATGGTTGTTTCTCTTCATGTACAAAGGCTGTATAAATGTGTTTACATTTACAGCTTTAAAGAAAATAATAATGATTTGCATATTTGTAGAGGGTACCTAAATTTAGTCATTAAGTGCCCTGAAGATGTTGACTGAGATCTCCAGTCCTGGGAAGGGCAGAACACTATGGTTGTAGTTCTGGGCTCTTCTGTAAGTGCTATGTGCAGGCATCCAGACTGAGAGCTCTGGAGTGTCCCTGTTACCAACCTGTTTCCAAAGGGAGCACCCAGAACAGTAAAAAGCTTTATTTTCATAAAGAGGAAAGTAAAGTTATATGTGTGATTGGGGGTGTTCATAGGAAATTGGACCTGATGATATTAAGGGTCTTTTCCAACCTAAATGATTTTATGATTCTATGAAATGATAGAGCAAGTTGAAAGAAGGTTGCTTGAATGGTAAGGGCAGAAAATAGAACAAGATGAGAGAAAACACTGATAGGAGGAGGAGAAGGAAAACCGGTTTGTGTGCCTGAAACAGTTAGGTAAAATGGGTATTGGAATCCTATGGGATGGTGATGAAAGAAAGATAAGAGATGTAACACTGGGGAGAAATGGTTTTGGAAGGGTGAAAAATCAAGGACAAAGAATTTCTGGTAAAGAATGCGTGGACCAGGACTGTAGGAAGAGGAAGGGACTCAGGAGAGGAGGAACTAGGATAAAAAGAAAAAGGGAAACATGTCTCAGATGGGAATATTAAAGTTGAGACTCCAGTGGTGTGATATCAGGACTAGCTGGACAAAGGAATTGCAAATGGAAAGAATAAATCTGAACAGTGGTGATCCATGAAAAGAAATGTTTCAAATAATGATCTAGATAATGGTGTGGAGGTTGGGAGTGGATCCTTTGGGAGGAAAACCAGGACTTCATGTGAGGAAGAAAGAGACAGAAGGAATGTGAGATAGTCAGGGAAAATTGAGATAAGGTGTGAGTATCAGGCCATAATAGGATTGAAGGATGATGACTGGATAACAAGACTAGAGAAAATGCATAGAAATACCTGAGTCATCTGAATAACTGATAGAAATGTGGATGAAATTAATGTTGAGAGTGACAAGAAGGAAAAAAAAATACAGTTAACATAGTGAAAGAAAACAAGATAAGTTTAGAAAGCTTAGTAAAAGAATGAAAGCAATTTTCAGTACTCAAGTAAGAGTCCCTTCTGGTCAAAAAAGGAAGAGAACAACAATTAAGCAATTACTGTTATTAACAGCATTAGGGAAAAGCACTAGAAAATCATGAATAGAGAAACCAGTCCTGCCTTAATGCAACTGAAGACAAACTTTCCTGTAAATCACTGTCTATTCACCTGTAATTTTAAGAATTTCTTATGTATAATCTTCTTTTATAAACCAAAGAGATGAATTTACGGTCTTTTTTATTTACCCCTCCATCAACTTGTTATTGGCATTTGAAAACTTGAATAACCTCACAGTTTGCTTCTTTTCCCCTGCAGATCTGTGTGTTCAGACCCTCATTTTAGCCCCTTCATTATTATTCCTTCCATCCATATCTTCCTACATGTCTTTCTTGAGAAGAGGAAGTTATGGGAATTTTTCCCAAACAGTGGGATTCACACTAAGACATGGAGATTTGTTCTTTTAAAATCTAAACAGAATTTCATGGTTATTAACATGCTGTTTTTCTCCATGTAACTTCCCTGTATACTTATTCCAGGCAGGGCTGCAGGCATCAGTTTTTATTAAGCTTATTAAAAACTTTCCATTGTAAGACCAGTTTGCTTAAAAATTTTTGAGAAAGCTTTGATTATTTCAATGCAAATTTGTTATGTGCAGTTTGAAGCTGTGATTTTATTTTATTTTTTTAGACTTGAAACACTGTGTCAAAAGTTACACAGACATAAGAAGGCATATGGGCAAAAGAACAGGAGACAGAGAAAACAGCTTCATGTGTATGACGTTCAGCTGTGCAGGCTAAGAGGGAAAAAAGTGTGATTTGAACTTTTTGTAAGGCAAGGGGATCTTTCTGAATCACTTAAACAACAAGGAACATGGCTTGCCACTCTCACTCGAGGCAGGGAGGGATAGCACAGAGGGTCCTAAGTGTCTTGAGGCTTGATCTTTGAGAAGCTGGAGGAAAGCAGTCTTGGGTTACTCTCACTCAAGAGAGCTTAGAGTTCCTGAGACACCTCCAGGAGTCCCTCTCAGGTATACCACTGGAGAGTTTTGATAGGCTCTGAAGAGTAACTTCACATATGTTTCTCTGACATAGAGCTTCAAGACCCCAGGCAAAGCATTTAAATGGCATTTTCCATAATTCACTAATAAGAAAATTGATGAGAATTAGAAGGAACAGGGAACAAAAAGGCTATAGAGGGGGAAGAAGACACATCTTTATGTTGCATCTTATAAATCTTAATAGAATGTTGTTCGAAATTTATAGATATTTGTGTCTTTAGCTATATCTGGACACTGATTAATAGAAAAGGTGAAAACTCATTAAATTCTTGGCAATCTAAAACTAAACTCACTGAAAAAGAAGAACAGGTTAGATTTGGTAAAAATGATCACAAGGATAAAACAGAGCACACCAGGAGTATATTCACCCAGGTTAATATAAGTTAACTGCCACAAAAATGCCGAATGAGCCAGATGGCATAAAGGTACATAGGAACTTCCTTATTAAGTTAGAAAAGTCTAAACTACTCTGATGTGCCCAGCATGGACAACATCAGTGATATGAGGTTTTTCGTATATTATACAATCTGTCTGATAAAAGGATGAAGTTTTTAATATTCACAGAAATACCTGGTCTTTTTTAAATCCTTCCATAAGACTTAGCTCCATTACACCTTGTGAGAATGACTTGCACAGATTAATTACTTAACTAATAAACCACTTTCTTCTTCTCACTATAAAACTTGCCTTAAAACTGTATGACTATAATATCTATATAATATCATCAGCTGGTATAAAACTGGTTTACAGCTGGTGGGTCCCAGTGCCAGCTGGATAGACTGTATAGTAAATAAGTACTTCAGAGAAATTATCTTGCATTTTCCTTGGAGAGAAATAAGGGAGCAAGAGCAGAAACCTCCATTATTAATTAAAAACTGGTTCTATGTCCAATAGTCCAATCTTTCCTCTCATGTATCTCATGCCAAAACATTTTGTCCAGTAATTTGGTAGCATATAGTGGATCATTCAGACTTATTTGAATAAACTAGCAATATATTTTAACCCCAGCAATGGTATTGTATTTGACTAGACCAACATAAAAAATGTTTAGTCTCTATTCTCATCTGATCAAGGAAATAAAGTGCAAAGCAGTAGGAAGCATTTCCTTGAAGGTCTGACAGAAAAAATAGAGATTTCTAATATATATATAAATCTTTTCTAAATCCAGCTTATTAAACAGCATCATTTGGAACTTTATTAGATATTAAAGTAAAAAAGTAAGAAACTTTGCTGAACAAAGCAATACCCCTCAAGTTTTCCAATTCTCCTTCATAGTTTACCGACAAGAAGATAAAGTCATTATTTTAATACCCCCTTTTCCAATTAGCCTTATTGTCCATGAAAAGTCTCATAAAGACATAGCACTTCATTAGTTTCAAGATGCATTGTAATACAGAGTATAAGGGGATGAGACCTGCCCCAAACTATTATAGTCTTCACATGAGTCAGATAGTCCTACAATTTCATTAAGTTTTATATTAATATCTTAACTAGTGAACTAGTTAAAAATATATCCTCTTTCTAACCTTCAATTTTTTCAGGATTAATAAATTCATTAACATCATCTGCTTTTCTTACTGTCTCCTCAGTGATTAATTGATATTGAACAAATTTTTAAGTGCTTTTCCCCTTCAATGCAAGTGGAAGACACCACATGATTGACACAAACTCTCAAGTACTGTCTACATTAGGTGAGTTCAATCAGGAATGGTAGCAATGCACCATAGCAAGGGTAGGCAGTAAGTCAGATTTATAATAGCAGGGCACAATTTTACCCGTTTCTGAGATGTTACACAAATGAGCAATAGTATCTGCATGTTACAGATGGAATAACAGAGGCCCAAACCCAGAAAGTAGGATTTATCTCACTTAACTTTTGGTATTGAAGAGCTAAATACCTAAGTATGAGTGACTTATGCTTTAGAATCAGTTGCAAGTACTAGGCAGTTTGAATGAGCAACTAATCTGAATCATCTTAGATGCTTATTTTGAAGTAATATGAATTGCATTGGATGCCTGGGTTATTAAGAGTCTAGGTAAGTTTCTTAAATGTATCGACCCAATGGCAGCTGCACTAATATATTGGAAACATATGCAAAGAGCTAGCAGATACAACAGAGGAGCTGTGGTAGGTATGTCTATATAGTAGACATCTGAATTTAGGTATCTTCATCCATGAGCTGCATCTCACCCCTAAGTTAGATGAAACACTCACCCAGTGACAACCTAATGTCACTTAGTAGCACAGTTCTGTTTTACCTAATACGTACCTAAAAGTTGAGTATTCTGTCCAAAGTCAGTGGAAGAACAGGGTACCACAGAGAGAGGTTTATCTCCTTTTCTAAAATAGGTAGCCAAGACAAGTGAGAGGACCCATAGCTGAGAGGGTGATTCTCTCCATTATTTATAGCTGGAACTCGGGTCACATAGTGTTTGCAAGTACTTAGCTGCAAAAAGATAAATGAGAGGAATCTGGACTAAGATTGAACAGCAGGAAGATGTGCAGAAGGTGCACAATCCACACCAGTCCCACTTAACCCTCACTCACAACAGCCTTTGCACAAAACTGCTTCTGCTTAGACAGCCAGGAGCAGGTTAACAGCTAACATAATGCCTCCAGTTTGTGTTATAACAGTGCTTAGTTTTCTAACGGCAAACCCATGTTGTTTTATCTGCTCTGTACTTTAGAAAGGGATCTGAATTTTGCAGACTATGAATATGTCATGAACATCTAAATCAGTCAAACTGTAGTAGCATCAGTAAAGCCTATCAAATGATGGGGAGCCAATATTCAAAAGTCATGTCAATGTAAATGGTCAGAAATTATTTTTTTTTCCTGTTTATCTTAATAGCTACTGAGGCGCTTCCATTAGAAACCTAGAGAAGGTAGGATAATTCCAGCCTTAGTGGAGGTTTCTTCAGACCTTGGAGGGGCTGATTTACTCTATAGGGGTGCTCATTTTTCAGCTAGACTACTATGCAGAGGTTTCTAATTTAAATGCCTTAAATTAGGTGGGATGAATCTAGAAGCATTTGTTAAGACAGTCCATGATGTTTTAGTACAAAAACAAAAGAAAGCACAGCTGTCACAAACAAAGACAACACTACCAGATTCCTCCTATTTACTAAGAAGGATGTAGGGCATTTCACTGAAATGTTGCAGGTACTTGTCTGGATTAATTCAAAAGGAAATTAACTGTTCCAACCACCGGCTACAGAAGCTTGGCTCTTTATCTTAAGCTATAGCATAGCATTTCCTATTTAATATATACAGCCATAAACTTAACATTATTAAGATTTCTTCACAAGGAGAAGAAAGTAGAGCTCACTACAGTGTCCCAGGTTTCTTTAATTTCACAGCTGAATTACCAGAGACTTACTTAAAAAGGGAAAGCTACAAGAAAATTCAGAGCTGCTAGGAACATGTATATGTACATACAAATATGTTCAACACTTTGGGTGTTATTAGAGTGGAAGTAACATCTAGTATGTGCTAAAGCCCTGAGTAATGAAGAAAGGGGGTCATGCATTTTTTAACAGGAAATGACAGAGGGTATTTCATCCCTGCAAAACCATGTAGTTTTACCTAAGCTAGCTTTAAAATAGCTAACTTAGCTGGTGGTAGCAAAGAGCTCAGAATATGCTGAGAAAACTGTGAGCATTTACCTTTTTCCTTGAAGTGCAGTGGGAGGTGTTGCAGCCTACAATGAACTCCCTGTGACTGGCATCTGAGCTGGCTAAAGCTGCTAGATCTACTTATGACAGAAAAGGCAATGCAGACATATTGAGAATTTGCAGGCCAAGCAAAACTTTAGGTGCTTGAAGGCTTAAAACATTTGATCCTTTAGCATCTAGTCTGAGCAGTGATTACTTGAATTTTTTGACAGAGAGATAGCATCTTAACAGGTGGGACTGAAAATCTTAAGTATGCGTAAGCAAGTAGTGGACAATGTTTGGGTGCCAGACAGCTCATTCAACACATCTGAAGACACAGTATTGATAAAGACAGCATTTAGCTTGTTCAAAGTTCTGGAAACTATAGACAGGATTGATTGTAATGAAAGAAATTTGCTTAAAGCATTAAATAATAGGTTGATTCCTATCTGTGCTGTTTTCAAATTCACCACTAATCCAAGATGATTATCTTCTATCAGCTTCAAAGTATGTATTTGCCATGGTTCCTGGGGCTGAACATCTTTCTGAAGTAATTTGTCCATAAATATCATGCAAACTGATGATCAGAATTACCATTCAATTAGCATACATGTAAGATTATTTCAGTGTAACAGGCAGGATAACATCCACACCTATGACATGGTGACAAGACAGGTGACAGGGGATCTGTCAAGGGCATTACACTGGTTATGGCAGTTAGGGAACACAGAGCACCCTACCAACCTCCCAAAGACACTTGCCACACTCTCCTTGTATGTTCTTCATTCCCAGGTTGCCGGTGGGCTTTTTTTGGCAACAATATCATGTATTGTAATCATACAGCTATGGTAGCATGAGAGGTTATACTGGGAAAAAATCAGTAATTGTCTCTCAAGGTTGATTTCTAGTGTGCTGTCCACCTCATTACAACATTTGTGATTGCACTGCAATGAGTTGTGATCGAAGAGTGTACTAGTAAAAGCCAGACTCCACCATGGTTCTTGCAGAAGAAGAAAAGGATATGTCTCTATAAGAGAGTTTTCTGAGGTCCTGAATCATTCATTTGATGCTTCTGAGCTGGCAATCACAGTCCGAAAGTTGCCTGACTGCATCACTGTGGCTCTGAGCCCAAGCCAGTACATCAGAATTGCTTGTGGTGCTCATTGTGCCAGTAGGGCTTCTATTGGTCTGGCAATGCTGCTTTTCTGTCTGCCTGTGGCAATACTGTGTGACCTACACTTATTTTCCTGTTTAATGTGTTCATATCTGATTATGTCCTCCTGCTTGCTCTTTAAGTATCGTTACTCCTTAACTAAATCTAGATGACTAGAGTCAAAGGGTGTCATCCTGCCAATAATGATTTTGTTTTACTCAGGGAGTAGCTTACTCTCTGAATCTGGGTCAGTATTAAGCTTAGCTTCCAGTGTTAATTTTCACGCTAAATATTCTTAATTTGTTCCTCCTTTATAAGCTGCTCCTTGATCCAGCAAATCTTCTTGTCCCTCCTACAGTGTCTCTAGTTCTGAATTGTCATGATTCAGTGAATCTGCAGAGAAACTATTTTAATTATCCTCCCTTTCTTTCCTTCTGTCTTTCGCTAGGATGGCCAAGAGTCCCGTGGAGGGAACATTCCTATCCTCCTTCAGCTCCCCTGAGGCAATCAGAAATTTTTCATGACAGGTTATCTTTTCGTCTCCCAGATCACATTGGATCAGCACTTCTCAGTGCTGCAAGGTTGATTTCTGCAGGGAGACTCCAGCTGCAGGGAAAGGAAGACACAAGCTCAGGGGAGACTGCCAAAGAAAAGGGATATGTAGCCTCATTTATGTAAGATTTGGCAAAGTCAGAGAGAGGCCTGATCTGCTGCATTGCTCTCTGGACTTCAAGCACCACAGATTTTAGCTTGATTCAGTGCAAGAAGGAAAATCACATTTGCAAAATTTGTAGCTGGTAGCTGCTTTTTGATTCTGAACCTCATCACACTTTTGGGGTGAGTAGTGGGTACGAGGAGAGGGATGGAGAACCTCCAGATCGCAGACACGTATTGAATTCAGCCCAAAAAGCACAGATGTCTTTGCTCAATTTCCAATAACCCTGAGAACAGGTTTCTGGGCATCCTGAGACCTGGGAAGAAAACATCACAAACTTTGCAAACAATTAGGACTTTGCTTCATGCTTTTACTAACAAGGCAATTACTTAGATGGCAGCTCGAGTATTAGTGCAGTTAGCTGGAAAAAATGACAAAAGCCTGGATAAAGTGCTTCCCTCTCAGGCTCAGCACTGTCAGTCAACTATTCAGGCTTCAGAAGTTCCCCGGTGCTCTTTGTTCAGCAAGAGGCTTACTGGAACCACCACATACTGTGTCAAACTACCAGGAAATCCTTTATCAGTACATCCTTTTGAAACTGTCATTGAACTGTATGGACCTAAAGAGTGATAAGCATTAATAATACCATGTTCTTTTTATCCTTGTGTCTCTCAGTTTAGTCTCAGTTGGCTTTATCTTGAACTCAGGATTTTCAGTTTGAGCTAGTCTGCTGCAATTCCCCCCACTTTGCCCTTTAAAAAGTGCTTCTTAACCTATCACATATGGATATGTATGGCAGAAAAATATTAAGCCAGTTCTTATCTAAGTCAGAGGTCTATGCTTTTTGTTCATAACTTGGACTTCTTTTGGCAAGTGCATGAGCAGCCTGTATATCACAATCCAGTTGCACAAGCCCCACAAGAAGCATAGCTAGTCAGAGTGCTCAGTTTTCTGTGTTTTGGTGTTGTTTTTTTTCTGCTTTTTTTGAGAGGTGCTTTTTAGCTTTAAATTCATAAAACAGAGGTGGAAACAAAGATCTGATCTGTTTCTATATCCACGGGCAATTCTGATCTTAGCATCATCCACCCTTAAGCACATGGATACAGTTATGCCCGGACATCCAAGCAGAACAGGATCCAGAAGGATCTGCTGAACATCTTAGTACAAAACACTGCTCACTCTCCAGTCCAGTTTCAATTCCCAGTGGGTTTATCTTCTCTTTTTGCAGGAAGCCCAAGGAATTGAACCAGCATCCAAATATGAGTATGTGGAAACCATCTTGTAGAGAGACTCGAATCTGCAGACCAAAGGCTTCTCTTTACATGGTGCAAAGAATTTGGGTGCGTTTCAGCTATCCAATCCCTGCCATCCATTGGGGATGGCTTTGGGGTAGCTGCCAAGTGATGACACAGAAAGGGAGATGTGGTTTCTGGTCTTGGAGTTAATAATAGATGATGTATAGGCTAATCTGAAATATGAGTGTAGACTTAGCCAGAATATGCTACTCAAGTGAAACCACTCTGACAAAGATCTTACAATTTTCAACAAGGCAGCTTGTTTAAATCAGCAAAAGAACACAAGGAGTAAATGCAACATTAAGCAACTAAATCCCAAATCTTCAGAACTTCTTCTCATCTGTATTCTACATAGAGAAACAACTGAAATCTATAGAGCCTAATAATGCCCTGAAATTCTGTGGATACCTTGAGAGTCTGGAGCGGCTAAGCACCCAGTTCACAGTAAATCCTGCCGGGTGTTGGGCTACCTCTAACTGTCCTTCCACTTACCTTACCAAAAGTCTTTCTCCAAATATGCATGATAGAGGCTCCTGCAGAAAACACAGGGGCTGCAAAAAAAGTAAATAATGCTATTGGCATGACCATGACTCTTTGGAATAGAATAGAATAGAATAAGATAGAATAGAATAGAATAGAATAGAATAGTTCCAGTTGGAAGAGGCTTACAACAATCGTCTAGTCCAACTGCTTGACCACTTCAGGGCCAATGAAAAGTTAAAGCATGTTATTAATAGAATTGTACAAACACTTCTTAAACACTGACAGGCATTGACCACCTCTCTAGGAAGCCTGCTGCAGTGTTTGACCACCCACTCTGTACGGAAATGTTTCCTAATGTAGAGTCTGAACTCCCCCTGACACAGCTTTGAAGCATACCCACACATCTTATCACTGGATAACAGGGAGAAGAGATCAGCAGCTCTCTCTCTCTACTTCCTCTCCTCAGGAAGCCGTAGGGAGCAATGAGGTTACCCCTTAATACCCTTTTCTTCAAACTAGTGATTTCAGCACTTCAGTGCCTCAAACACTCATCTAGCATAGTCCATGAACACTTGACCTGCCCATGTCTGTCTCATAGGACTTAAAGCCACATCTTCAAAAAGATCAAGCTGACTCAGAGACCAGTCTGGATAGAAGATAGTGTTCTCAATCCTTTGTGCTAGAACAATGGCATCATTACAGTAATTGTTTAGAGATTGAGAGAAAAAGCAGGCAAACCGAGTCCAGACCCTATGGGTTACAGCACTTGCAGGAGGTGACCTGGTGTCCAGTTCCTTGTCCATCAAACACACCCTATGGATAAAGAAATAAACAGTGGCTTGGAATGAGGGAAAAATTGATTTTTTTAAAAAAATTATTTTATTTTTTAAGAGTTGTTGGCATAGCTGAAGGCATTGGGAACTCTGCAGTGATTTCACTGCTTGATTTCTCCTTTTAGGGATAGATTTTCTAGGAGGTGGAATTTAAGAACAGAATGACCACCCCATGGGTCAGCTGAGGGCAAAATATCTGACAGTGCAGCCACGTAGCCTCTCCCAGCATGTGCTGACATACTTATAGAGGCTGGCATGCCTAAAGGCTTCTTGTAATTTATTCTGTCTTTCCTACAGTCCCTGAAGCACAAATAATCAGAAAGCTATGAGGCCTTGCTATGCTCTGGCTCTTTTGCTCCCCCATACTATATTCCTAAGGTAAGTATAGAAGAAAAGCACAATTTCTATAGCTCACAGTAGCATAGGAACTCAATTACATAAGGCTTACTATTGGAGATCTTTGTCTGTCCCCTTTAAGGATCCTGGATACTAAGCAACAGAATATATTTCTGTGCAATAATGCTGGGATAGTTCATCAAGTTCAATAAACTAGTTGTATAGATTTTCTCTCCTTGACCAAAAAAAGAAAAATATATATTTAAAGAACAATCCTCTTTCTATGCTGTAAAGATTTGTAAAGATATTATCTATCTGTCAAGATTTTATAAGTTTAATAAAAGCTGCAAATAAAATATTTGCTTTAGCCATGACCCAGTTTTGGAAAAAATGAGTCTTCAGTTTTAGCTACAGTAAAGTTTCAGTCCTGGAACAGCACAAATATACATGGCAATATTTCAAATGGAAGTCAAGAATTAATCAAATTGGAAAGCTTGCCTTTAACCTACAGTTATGATAATATTGAATCTTTTGTCCATCTATAAGAAGGGCTTTAAAAGAAGCCACCAGTGTTTTAAAAGAGAGTCTTAATTCTGAAAAGTCCTACTTTCTGGGTCTTGATTTTAAAGCAGAAATAATATCCCTGTAGTGTTTATGTCTCTGTGTAAAAATTTACTTACACTAACACTAGACAAACCAACAGTTACTCCACAGTTGAGTATAACATTGATTTGCCACAAGTCTATACAAAAGGGACACCTTTGGCTTTTCCATTTAGAAAGATGATTGATACCAATAGCGCATTATCTTCTCCCACACTAATGCTGCTGAGTGGCACTGAGGAATGGGCAGGTCTTCCTCGGTCATGAACTCTCCGTGCCCTCAGAGTGAACCACTCTCTCTCCCCAGCCATTCTGCCCTGGCTGACACTGCTGAGAGTCTCATCTAAGTCAGATATCTCTTCAGTCAGCTGCTGCTCCATTTCTTTTGATGGATTTCCTGCCCAGGTCTCCCCTACCTATCTCCCTATCTGCTCACTCTATCCTTACCCTGCCCCGCTCTGTTCATCCCACCCAATCTTCTCTTCCCAGCTACTGAGTCCAAGCTTTTTCACATTTCCCCTTGGTACTTATTCCCAGTTTCTGTCCTTCAACTAGGGTTCCCCCTTCCAGCTTTTTAATCAGATTAATTTCTCATTACCCACCTGCTCCCGTTTTCTTGCTTACAGATTGTTCTGATCTTGCCACCTCACCTCATTGATTCCCAGTCCAGCTCATCCCTATGTCATTCCCCGGTACTCTTTCCCCGTCAGCTCCAGACTCTAACTCTCTTCCACCAACTCTATGTCACTGTTATTTTGCCTCCTGCAGCTCCTGTTACTGCTTTTCTCTGCACAGTCTTCATGCTTAATATTATCCTCCTCTCCAGCTATCCTCCCTCTTTGCATTCACATCACTGATCCCTATACATGCAGGGAACGATATTGGTGGGTTGAGAGAGACATGCTCTCAAAAACTGCATGGAAAAACCAGCTTCTTCCTTCCAGCCCTTCCTCTGAATAGACGGAATATAGAGGAGCTGGGTATGAACCATCAACAAGGACTTGCTGACCAATATTATTCCTTAGCAAGGTGATCATGAGGACAGTAAAAGGGCTGATATAATAACCTACTTCCTTGCCAAGTCTCTAGTTTGTGCTCCACAGTGTAAAGACACTGGATCTCCTCAAATGTTAGGGGAATTTTAATATAGATAAAACCAACATTTTTTTTTCCCGCTAGTTTCATTCTTGGAAACAGCTGAATAAAGTTGGTTACAATTATAAAAAGCAGCCAGAAGCAGATACCAGCATAGAAAATGTCATCTTGAACAGTCAAATTTAAAAACATTTCTATTAGTAATTGAAAACATGGGAAATGTTCTTACAAGAGAAGGTGTCATCCAAACCTAATTATAGATTATGTTCCGTTCATGAAGTAATATAATTTAAATTCATTATCCATCTGTAGAGAGAGGGAAGGAATGTATTTTAATTCATATGTCACATCTAACATTGCTGAGTCCAAAAGCTGTGATAGATAGTGTTGCATTAGAGGAAGTCAGTGATGTGTCACAAGGAGGAGATACTGATTATCAATCTGGTGAAAAAAACCCCTTCAAAATCTTAAGAGAACTCTCTTTTGCAGGAATGTCTTCAAATAATGTCATTAATTCTTGATATAGACCCTAATTTGGTAAATATACTTTTACTTCTTCAACTTTTTGCAAATTAGTAGAGTTGTGTGTGGTTGCAATATGACTGTCTAAAGAAATAATGTAAATAGATCTTTAAATTCCTGCAGGGTGGAGGTCAGATATATTTTTTAAGTGTAAGAAAGGTGACTCTGTTAACCAAACTATGTGGTTTAGATAACTAGGATGATCAGTGCAAACATCAAGCCTTTGCTGAGGTGTATAAATAGTGCAACATTATTTCTTGCTCTCACACACACCTTCTTTTGAACTGAATAATTTAGTCCAGCTGTTGAAGCTTATTACACATTGCATTACGAATTATTTTAGAAAGCATAACATTGAGGTACTTTTAAAACTGGATGAATGCACTAAAAGAGACACTACATTTGCATAAGCTCAAATGATTGTTTTGTTGGTTTTTTTTTTTAGCTATTTCAGCTAAGAAGCCTTTGTTCTTTTCTTTTCTTGTCTCCCTAGCCCTTTTCTTAGCTCTCCCTCAGTATCAGTTTCATGAGCTGATTCACAGCATTAACATGAAAACCAGACTGGACTATAGCAATGCACAGACACCCCTTGGAGATTTTGTGACTTTTGTAATGAATTTGAGTATCAAATGTGCTATATATAGTCCTGCATCACAAACATAACTTTTTTTTTTTTTGCAAAAGTCTGTTTTATAGAGGTGCACAATATTATGCAGTGAAAACACATGCATGAGCACAAACACACATACACACAGAGTTTAATTGCTCTTACACAACACTCTACTAATGCTCTTCATTAAAATCTGTAGGACAGACAGGGCATAGGAATTGACATAAATGCTGTTGTAGATACGCTTATATTGGTACTACAATGATGATTTGCACTAATTAGGCATCTGACTCAATAATCCAAATAAAACAGGAATACCCATCTGGAAAAACAACAACAACAACAACAAAAACAAACCCCAGTGGCTGGTAGCATCCTTCTTAATACCATGACAGCATCTTAAAAGAGGTATTTATCTATTTCTGCAAAATAATGTCTTTGGATCTGAGCCTTCATTACCTACTGCAAATAAAAACCTCAGAAGTAGTAGCTGTCCAGTAAGGATCTAGATAAAAATGTACAATTAGTTTGACACAGGTTTCCATCAGAAACACTTGTCAGACCTCAGATGATACCAGACAAATAAGGACTTGATAAGATAAAGCGGGAATGCAGCCAAGCCCTTGTCAATTTAATCTAGAACAAGATGAGGTGAAAGACACAATATGAGCTAGTTCCCGCTCAATTACTCTTAAAGTTCTGTTAAATGAGTTGACTGCTATCTTATTTACATAAGCAAATCTCCACTCATGCTTCACTGAGCCTCAGCCAGGCCTTAATTGAGAATTTATGGTTCAGTTCTCAGTGGAGGTGAAGAACTTGAACCTTAATTTGAAGTGCAGTGGGTGGCCTGAACTCAATTGTATTTATGACACTGATGAGCAGTGTCCATTCACGCAAAATTCCTGTAACAAGCAAACACTTGAACTGAAATTAGACAAGGCGTTGCCTAAAGTTTGAAGTCAGACTTGAATGCACCTGGATTTCCCTGTATGTATGTATTTATAAAACATTTTCCTTGGCTTTTCTCTGGCTCATGTGTGGATGTTTGTAATATACAGAAAGTTTCTTCAAATTAAGTCAATCCTTCTTTCTGGAAATAGTAAGTCAGCCACACTTGCCAAAGAAAGAGGAGGTTGTTTACTACTTTCTGAAGTGCCACACATATGTGTTGTTTTGTTTTTTTTTTCAAGAAATGGTAGAAAGACGACTGTTTATCTCCCAGTGGACTGTGATATGCTCAGGAAGTTCTGTAATCATCCTGATAGCTGAAGCGTGGGTCATTTAGGTTCAGTTTGTTGCCATGACAGCCTTTCCTGGGTGGTCTTTGGTAAAATAGTTAAGACCCAGCACCCCACTTCCCTCCCCAGAGTAGATAACTTTGAGGACAAGCACCAAAATGGAAACAAAATCTTTAGGTTTTTAAATATGTGTAAAAATCTGTTCCCTAAGCAACTCATTGGAGGAATTCAGGTTGAAGTTAAGACATCTAAATTTACTCCTCTACATGCAAGTATCTACCAGTGGGCCAAATGGTTATGAGCCCAGCAGTCATTAAGGTTGACGGCAACCAGACTGATTTTCAGCTCCCCTGAAGTAGGTGCCTAGAAGCTGAACCATCTTCTCCGGGCTCTGCTGGTGAGGGGCTGTATTCAGTTGCCTAAACACAGGCTGAAACGTCGCTGACTTTTCTGACTGTATGAGTTTTTCCATCACAAGTTTTCAGTGGCTAAGGGCTGCAAAATAGCAACCACATATGTGATACCTGGGTCCCAGGCAAGACACAGAACAGGGTCGTGATGTAGAAGAAACACTTGGAAGCTCTGTTTGGTGCTCATTGCTTTTTACTCTGTGACAGGGTACCCAACACTCACTAGAAAGCCAAGGTGAAGAACACATCTGTAAATATGACACAGGACTTTTTTGGAAATTACTGGAATTAACAGGATCAAACAACAGAGCAGAGAATAGACAGGGAGGGGAACAGATTCTTTCTAGTTAGAACCATAGAATCATAGAATCATTAAGGTTGGAAAAGACCTCTAGGATCATCAAGTCCAACTGCCAACCCAACACCACCATGCCTCCTAAACCATGTCCCAAAGTGCCACATCTACACATATTTTGAACTCCTCCAGGGATGGTGACTCCACCACCTCTCTGGGCAGACTGTTCCAGTGCCTGACCACTCTTTCAGTGAGGAAATTTTTCCTAATATCCAATCTAAACCTCCCCTGACTCAGCTTTAAGCCATTTCCTCGCATCCTATCGATAGTAACTTGGGAGAAGAGACCAACCCCCACCTCACTACAACCTCCTTTCAGGTAGTTGTAGAGAGCGATAAGGTCTCCCCTCAGCCTCCTCTTCTCCAGACTAAACAACCCCAGTTCCTTCAACCTATCCTCGTAAGACCTGCTCTCCAGACCCTTCACCAGCTTTGTTGCCCTTCTCTGGACATGCTCCAGCACCTCGATGTCCTTCTGGTACTGAGGGGGCCGAAATGGAACACAGTATTCGAGGTGCGGCCTCACCAGTGCCAAGTACAGGGACACCATCACGTCTCTACTCCTATTCCTGTTACACACTATTCCTGATACAAGCCGGGATGCCATTGGCCTTCTTCGCCACCTGGGCACACTGCTGGCTCATGTTCAGCCGGCTGTCAGCCAGGACTCCCAGGTCCTTCTCCGCCAGACAGCTTTCCAGCCACTCTTCCCCAAGCCTGTAGCATTGCGTGGGGTTGTTGTGACCCAAGGGCAGGACCTTGTTAAACCTCATACAATTATCCTTGGCCCATTGATCCAGCCTGTCCACATCCCTCTGCAGAGCCTTCCTACCATCAAGCAGATCGACACTCCAGCCCAATTTTGTGTCTGCAAACTTACTGAGGGTGCACTCAATCCCCTCATCCAGATAATTGATAAAGTTATTAAACAAGACTGGCCCCAACACTGAGCCCTGGAGAACACCACTTGTGACCAGCCACCAACTGGATTTAGCTCCATTCACCACAACTCTCTGGGCTCAGCCATCCAGCCAGTTTTTTACCCAGCGAAGAGTACACCTCTGTGAGCCATGAGCCGCCAGCTTCTCTAGGAGGATGCTGTCAGAGACTGTGTCAAAGGCCTTGCTAAAGTCCCCGCAGACAACATTTACAGCCTTTCCCTAGGCGGGTCACCTGGTCATAGAAGGAGATCAGGTTGGTGAGGCAGGACCTGCCTTTCATGAAGCCATGCTGGCTGGGCCTGATCCCCTGGGTGTCCTGCACTTGCCCTGTCAGCTCACTCAAGATGTATCGCTCCATAATCTTCCCCGGTACCAAGGTTAGGCTGACAGGCCTGTAGTTCCCTGGATCCTCTTTCTGGCCCTTCTTGTAGATTGGTGTCACATTGGCAAGCCTCTAGTTGTCTGGGACCTCCCCTGATAACCAGGACTGCTGATAAATGATGGAGAGTGGCTTGGCAAGCAACTCTGCCAGCTCCCTCAGTACTCTCAGGTGTATCCCATCTGGCCCCATAGACTTGTGAGTGTCCAGGCGGCTCAGCAGGTCGTAAGCTGCTTCCTCCTGGACTATGGGGGGTTTATTCCACTCCCTGTC
Source organism: Morus bassanus (assembly GCA_031468815.1). Taxonomy (NCBI): domain Eukaryota; kingdom Metazoa; phylum Chordata; class Aves; order Suliformes; family Sulidae; genus Morus; species Morus bassanus. The sequence goes on along the minus strand of CM062571.1, from coordinate 76,506,041 downwards.
CCTGCCTTCCAGCTTTGGGGGCTAAATATCCTGGGGATAACTGGTCTGACTGCTAAAGTCTGAGGCAAAGAAGGCATTAAGTACCTCAGCCTTCTCCTCATCCTCAGTGGCAATGTTCCCTTCTGCGTCCAATAGAGGATGGAGATTCTCTTTGGCTCTCTTTTTGTTGTTTATGTATTTGTAAAAGCATTTTTAGTTATCCCTTACAACAGTTGCCAGGTTGAGTCCTAGCTGGGCTTTTTCTTGTCTGATTTTCTCTCTGCAAGACCTAATGAGATCTCTGTACTCTTCTTGAGATGCCTGCCCCTTCCTCCAAAAGTGGTAAACTCTCTTTTTTTATCCTGAGTCGCAGCAACAGTTCCCTGTTCAGCCAGGCTGGTTGTCTTCCCCGCCGGTTCGTCTTACGGCACATGGTGACAGCCTGCTCCTGCAACTTTAAGACTTCCCTCTTGAAGAAAGCTCAGCCTTCCTGGACTCCTTTGCCCTTCAGGACTCCCTCCCAAGGGATTCTCCCAACCAATGGCCTGATCAGGCCAAAGTCTACCTTCCGGAATTCCATGGTAGTGGTTCTGTTGACCCCCCTTCTTCGCCATGAATAGAGAACTCAGTCATATTGTGGTCACTAAGCCCAAGACGGCCTCTGATCACCATGTGTCCCACCAGACCACCTCTGTTTGTGAACAGCAGATCAAGTGAGGCACCTCCCCTGGTAGGCTCACTTACCAGCTGTGTCAGGAAGTTTTCTTCCACACTGTCCAGGAACCTCCTAGACTATTTCTTCTCTGCTGTGTTGTATTTCCAGCAGACATCCGTTAAGTTGAAGTCCCCCATGAGAACAAGGGCAACTGATTGTGATACTTCCACCAGCTGCTTGTAAAATGCTTCATCTACCTCTTCATCCTGGTTGGGTGGTCTATAATAGACCCCCAGCAGGATATCTGCCTTGTTGGCCTTCTGCCTCATCCTTACCCACAAGCACTCAACCTTATCATGACAATCGCTAAGCTCTATGCAATCGAAACACTCCCTAACATATAAAGCCACCCCACTGCCTCTCCTTCCTTGCCTATCCCTTCTGAAGAGCTTATACCCATCCATTGCAGCACTCCAGTCGTACAAGTCATCCCACCATGTCTCTGTGATGGCGACTAAGTCGTAGCTATCCCACCATGCAATGGCTTCCTGCTCCTCTTGTTTGTTGCCCATACTGCATGCATTGGTGTAGATGCACTTGAGCTGGGTTATCAATTTCACCACCAACTTTGGCATGCCACCCCTAGTCTCCTCTCAACTGGGCCTTGCTATATCCCCTTCCCCCTTCAAACTTAGTTTAGAGTCCTCTCGATGAGCCCCTCTAACTCATGTGCAAGAATTGTCTTCCCCCTTTGAGACAGGTGAGCTCCCTCTGCCGCCAGCAAGCCCGGTGCCATGTAAACCTCCCCGTGATCAAAAAAACCAAAATTCCTCCGATGGCACCAGCCTCTGAGCCACATGTTAATCAGATGAGTTTTCCTGTTCCTTTCGGTATTCTTCATCCCTGCCACTGATGGGATTGAAGAAAACACTACCTGCACTCCTGATCCTTCAACCAATCGCCCCAGTTCCCCGAAGTCCCTTTTGATCGCTCTTGGGCTTCTCTCCACGACCTCATCACTGCCCACCTGCATAACCAGTAGCGGGTAGTATTAAGAGGGCCGTACCAGACCAGGGAGTTCCCTAGTAACATCCCTGACCCGGGCCCAGGGAGGCAGCAGACTGCTCTGTGGGATGGGTCTGGTCGGCATATTGGGCCCTCTGTCCCACTCAGAAGGGAATCACCTACAACAGTTACCCTCCTTTTCCTCTTAACAGAGGCGGTCTTAATGCGTGGGGCTGACCGACTCTCCCTAGGCAACCCCCCGGATGGACCTTCGCCTACATCCTCATTTGCCTGGCCCTCAAGTTCCAGAGCCCCATATCTGTTATGTAAGGGCAGCTGGGAAGGTGAGGGAGGCCGGGAGGGGATTTGCCTGCCGCCCCGAGCGGGGACCCGTTTCCATTCCCCCCATCTCTCAGGTCCCCTCCTTCTGCTTGGTGGCAAGAGGGTAGGGGATCCTCTGCTTCTTGTGGAGATTCTTGTGGAGCCTCTACCGGCTGCCTTGGCCCAGGTGAGCACCAGGCAGAGCAGATCATCCACCTGGTCACACCGCAGACAGCCGCCGTCCCTGCTGCCCTCGGTACGAGTGCCGGGCTCAGGCGCTCCCTGCTGCCGGAGGCCTGGGCAGCTGCGTGTTGGTGTGGGGGCTCGGCCTGGGCAGCCACATTCCTTCTGGCGATGGTTCTCAGGCGAGTGGAGACCACAGCTAAGGCCTCTCCTGGCGGGGTGACGACCACGAGTAGAGTTACCCTTTAAAGCCAGGAAGGGGACTGCGCCCTGCCCGCACGCCCTGCCCACGCGAACTGCCGCGCAAACTGCCGCGCCATGCCCTGCTCGCCGCGCTCCTGGTCACCGCGCTCCCTGGGGCCACTTTTGTACGTGAGGGGGTTTTGCTGCCTTCGCTCTTGTCCCTGCGCACGCCAGCCAGAGCTGCCTCCCATCAGGAGCTCACTCCTTCCCGCCCCGGGGGGTGCTGCGCTACCCTCTTGTTCCCTGCACTTCTGTCTTCAAGATCTTTTCTGCGGTTTTGCCGTGGTTTTGCCACTTTGGGAAGGATCCTCTGGCGTGACCCTCCGCTCCGGAACCCTTCGCCTGAGTGGCTAGTTCGGGTTAAGCTATTGGACTTCCTGAATATTCCAGTTTGTTCCTCAGAGATACCCTTTTCTTAGCAAACCTACCATATATAGTTATAGATTTTAGTGCTCCTTTCCAGCTGAGACTAACACTGAATCTACAAACTTTTCCTAGTAAGCCTGGTGGGTTGTTCACTAGAATTTGATTCTTTGATCAGCAGCTTGTTACAGCCCTAAGAAAAACACGTCTTACTCCATCTACTCCCCATATCATCTCGCCCCATGCAGCAGACCATATTTCTGTGTCAATTACTGGGGCAATCTGTTCTGAGCATACTGGTAGAGATGCTACAGCCCCTCAAAGGCTTAGGTGCCACAGGGAAGCTCCAGGCACCTACTGAGCACAGGTGTTCTCTACGATGACTATTTGCTCGTAACAATCAAAGGGAGCAGAGGGAGGAAGAAACAGTGTATGAAAGCTGCCTTGCCTGATTTCAGAGGGACAGGACTACCTTCTACAATGAATAGCTGACACACGTCTGGAATAATAACATCATATGTAGGGAGACAATTAGGTATTGGCTTTTTAGAACTATTTAATTAAGATTTTCTATTTGCATGGGGCTGATTATGTGCTATATGATGGGCAGGGAAGAAATACAGAAACAAACAAATAAGTACCTCCCTCCCCCAGCAAGCTTCGACGGAAGAAATACTCGGGTTGGTCCCTAATGATTTCCCCATCCCTGAGGATACATGACATTATCCCTGGGGATACGCCAGCCCTGGGATACCTTATCTGGGCATTCACATTACTCAGTGGGGCACTTCTCTTGACCGAGGAAGCTGCCATCCCCAAAGGGCTGTACTCCACCTTGGCATAGCAAGTTCTAGGTCAGAAAAGCTTCCATATTAATTGGAAAATCCCTCATACAGTGGGAAATGCCTGGGGTTGTGCCTTAATTTTTTGCTCGCATATCCTTACTGAGCCTTCCGTGCCTAGGTATCAGTTATTTCCAGAGTTTAATTACTGCTGGAAAAATCCCTACACTCATACAGGGACAGACAGGCTTTCCGTATTAAATGCCTTGTCCTGGCTATTGAGAGAGGCAACGTCAGAGTTGAGGCTTTGACACTTGGAGCACCTGGCACAGCATCCCACCTGGCACAGCTCATACCACCCACACTGGCACTGTTGTGAATCTCACAGCAGCACTGCATTAAGAGCACAGAACAGAAATCCCAATGCTATCACAACCTCCATGGTGAACTTCACTGAATCACACTGATACCTCCTCAGCTTGCATCCAGAAATGATACTTCTGCTTTTGTGGGGCATTGAATCCACATGATAAATATTATTTGCTCAGGTTTTGTAATCAGCTTACCTGTCTCTTCACCCATGATGTAGACTGTCCCTCTAGCAGCTGAATTTCATACAGGGTTTTCAGAGCCAGTTGCTGTAGGTCTAAATGCAGCTGGTCCCTTCAGGAACCCAAAGAATTAAGTCTGAACACCAAGGGGGTACCAAACTCAAACCACTCAGACAACTACTGTGTGCCAGAGCATGAGGACCTCCTCTAGAGCTCTCTTTCTTCAGAGCTTCATCAACATCTACTGAAGGAAGCAGAAATTTCACATTTCAGCTACAAGGTTATAAAAGACAAGCTGCAGCTGGGAATTGTTTCACAGGATGTGGTATGTCAGGAAAAGGACACACACCCCAGAAAAATCCCTGTCCCTCTGCCTTTCTTTTAATTCTAAGATTTGTACTGCAGTAAGACGTAGTCCTGCAATATCAGCTCGACACTCACCTAGGTATAGCCTATGAATCTAACAGCATACAACTAACATCCCCCACCTTCGATCTTCAAAAGGGTGAAAAATGTTAATACTTTATACCACATTATTTAGGGGCTTCCTAGAGTTTGATATATTAACACAGTTCACTCTATTCAGCAGTGAATATCCTTCCTCTTTAGGAAGGTTATATTCAGTTGTGCGGGAGAGAATGTAAGAAATAATCCCAGTCCTGTCAGGTAATTAAAGCACTATCATACCTTGCAATTTTAGGTTTTAATTTACTGTATGAATACCTACATTGTTAAGTCAAATATTTTTATGGAAAAAATCAGTGAGGCACCACACAATAATGTTAAAACCTTCCACCTCCTACATTTTTTTCAGTATGAGAGCATTGTGGTCTGGCACACAAACAATATACTTCAATATCTAAACTGAAATTTAGGAAATGAGATGTATTGTTCTTAAACTTACAGATGAATTGATAATTTAGTGAGGGTTATTTTAATGATAGAATTTATAAAAGGTACAGTTAAGGTTAAAATGTGGGTTTTGTTCTGTTTCTCTGCTTTCTATACCTTTATTTCTAGTCAGTCATTTGAAACATTTTGAAAATTGAATTGTGAGTTGGAATTTTCCAGTCTTATTTACAGCTCAGCAGCAATTCTTGGGAGAAGTGAAGATCTGAGTAAAATTGGTTTAGATGCTTATGACTTCAGACCAAAAACCCACTACATTCTTCAGCCTGGCTACTGATCAGAAATCTTTCATGGGAATAATTTAAAAACAGCTGAATGTGTTTTATTCTAACTTGGCTTATGATTTCTTGAGTAGGTTTCTTTAATGACTTGGTAGTTTTATGGTTATAAGCATGAAAACATATTTTTCATAGGGGCACAGTATAATTTTCTACAAGGGTTATTTTGAAAAATGGTTTTTAAGTTCTGCTTCAACAACGTGCAGAAGTAAATGCAACTAGTATTTTCTCATTACATGGTAATACATCAAAAATACACATTTGTCAAACCAAAATTTTTGGTGATAACATATTAATTATGACACATTTTATTCTGTCAGAGAAGCTTCCTCTCGTGCTGGTGAGAGTTTCCAGTTTAGGGGAGACAGAAAGGCTGTAATTAGCCTCATTAAGAAATACCTTTTCCCAGTGTCTGTATCTGAATGTGTGAGCCTCAGCTTTCTCTAGCCAATAAACACTGTTCCTAAGGCATGAGTCAGATAATCCAAAAAGAGATGTGTAAAAACACCAATTTCTCATCATCAGGTAAAAAAGGGGGTCAAGTGCTACTAGCTGAGACAGAGGTGTTTAAATAGTATGTGTCTGTGTTGGGCCCAGATACATCTTCCAAAGATATTTTCTGTCATTGTCTGAAAATTTATTTGAAAACAAGAGCAGCAAGGGTTCAAGTCCTTGTTTCAATAAACATTTTATGTACAAAGACAAACAGACTGACTAACTGCAAAACAGCTGGATATGAATAATGCTTATGCGGGCTTCGGAAGGATGAGGTTCAAACAGAACATGCATGTGGAGCAGTCTTCAACGCTTTCAAAGATGGTGAACTCCTCTGTTTCCCTTGGCCACAAAGCACACTGGGTTTGCATGAGAAGTGGTGGAAATCCTCCCTGATCCTTGAAAGACAGAAGAGGGGATAATGGGATTAAAGTAATATAAACAAACTCAGATGAGGTAATACAAACATGATTTCTGACTGCTAGTGATGTATTGCAAGACACTGGGAAATGATGCAGAAGGCTTTCCACGTGCTGGCTTCCCTTTGTGACATTTATGATGAAATTCTGCATAACAGTGCAGTTTCCTGCCGTGCTTAACTATTTTGAAAATGTGTCTACTTCTCTAGTAGGCTAAATAAAGTGTGAATTTACTGAAAACATGGTACCTACTCTCACACATAGATAAGGCATACCTACAAAATTGATATGCCTGTCATTTTAACTTTGATAGCAGGGAAGATACTAGAATAGATTGCTAAATAATCAGTAGACAAGAAACTAGACAAAAATGCAATACTTAAGTGCCCAGTGTGAATCTATCAAAAGAAAATCATATCAAACCTACCTAATTTCCTTCTCTGATGAATGATCTTGCTTAGCAGATGGAGGAGAAGCAGAAAATGTGAAGTATTGACTTTATTAAGCTTTTTGGCATTCTCTGCCAGCAAAGTAAGGAATTATAATCACTGTGTGTGGATGCGTAACTGGCTGAAAAATGGCATTTGGGGAGTCATTTTCAATCCTTTCTCTATCAAACAAAGAGGGTATTTTGGGTAGGACACCCCCGAGATCTGCCTTGGTCCCAGTTGTGGTCAATCTCTTTATTTGTGGCTTGGATGAAGGAATGAAGTACACATACAAAAGTTCTTGGGTGACAGGCTGAGAAGGGTTTTGTGTACTTTGGAGGAAAGGATCAGAATTCATAACCATCCTGCTAAACTGTAGCAAGTGTTTGAACCATGAGGATGAAATTCAATAAAGACAAGTGCCATGAATAGTAATGTCTGTGGAGGAAAACTGAAGTGCACGAATACAAATGGGAGAATAACTGGAGGAACAGCAGTACAGTAGGAGAGGTCCAAGGTCATCATGGCTCACAAACTGCATGTGAGTTGACAAGATAATGCAGTTACACAAAAGGCAAATCTCATTCAGGGCTGTATTAACAGCACGACAAGGGAAGTAATTATTTTGCTGTACTAAGCAGTGGTGAGACCTCAGCTGGTGTACTGTCCCTAGTCTGAAAACAAGCATTAAGATAGATGTAAATAAACTGGACAACATCTAAAGGAGAGAAAAAAGACAAGACATAGAAAACACAGTTTATGTCAAAAGGCTGGGAGAATTCTATTTATCCAGTAAAAAGATCAATGGAAACATAATCATACATTAAATGGAATTAATTAGTTTAAAAAGGATGATGGACACTTTTTTCTCCACACCCTGTATGTGTGTTATATACACTTAATTCAAAGCAAAATATTTCAGGCAGAATTCTCAATACAATGTTGTAGGATAGAGAGTAAGAAAAATGTCTAATTATGAGATTAGTAAGGCCCTGGAACATGCTTGGGTAAACTACTGGATCCTCTGTGCTGAAAGTTTATAATAAATATTGTACAGCATCTCTCAAATATTGTCTAGATTTATATATTTATGCTTTCTATAGAAGAGAGAAGTGATCACTCAACATTCTGTCATTCTCATGTTTCTATGAAAATATTACTTAAAACAAAATTATTACAATACGATATTTAATGAATCTGTATGCTTAAGTTTTCCACCTGAAAGAGAGCATGGAGAATTTGTCATAGCACAAAGAAGGTTATTTGAAAATGCTGTAACAATTGTAATTTGGGATGTCAGAATAGGGTTATGTTTTAGAAAATGTCAGTGGAAACAAACAAACAAACAATCAAAACTTCTGAAGAATAAATTGATTTTTCAAGTAGGAATGTCACATTTCCCAAACAAAATTTTAAATTTAAATTTTTTTAACAAAAAGTGGAGACTTTTGTAGTAACAGAATCTTTCCTGAAACATTTGGTGGAGCTGAAGTACATTTCTGAAAAGAGTTTCATCTGAAACAGTTTTGAACTTTTCTATTAGTAGTTGTGAAGCCATTGGTATTTACAACCGTCATCCTATGGGACAATAATTTTGTCCTGTTTCCAACCTTGCTGCCTTTGAATTAACAGGGCTTTTTGTTCTTTTCTCTGCTCTTTTCTCAAACTCTTTTTCTTTGATTGTTTTTGATTTTGCCTCCTACTACCCCAAATATTTTTCCCTCTGAATGGCAAAGGAAAATTAAAGAAGAGCAGTTCAGATGAGCAGATAGCAAGAAATCAGGGAACACTTCCGTAACGGTGTCTTTCTGAAAGCACTTAGAAATCTGTCCATCACTTCACAGAACAATCCATTGTTGTTGGCAGAAATGATAACGTTGAGGCAGGTAGCCTTGTGGTGTAATGTACTGTTCAGAGGCTGTAACACTTGCTCACTACTACAGCTCCTCCATGTTGGCATTTCCATTATACTCCTCCTTATGCATAAGTTAGAAACTATTTTACGTCGAACTTGAATCTTGTTTGCAATGCATATGCTTTCTGGGTTGAATTTAGCAAGGATGCTTCCAAAGTGAGTCTGGGTACAAAGTGGACTATGTTGGTCATTCACATTCCAATTCAGGGTACTTGTCTGAAAACCAGAGGTTATTGGGCACTCCACTAGCACACCTGCACCACACTGACAGCATCTGAAACCCTCTGAGCACCTTCCCTCCTCCTCCTCCTAATCACTCACACCTCTTTCGCTGAGACTGTGACATTCTCTCAGGAGTTAGGTTAATACATTAAGGATTAAAGTCACAGAAAATCAATGAAAGTAAGCTTAGGAAAGGTGGTTGCTAACCAAAGAAACTCAATTCTTTCTATGTTTGAGAGTAATTCAGAAAAAACAAAATGGTTAAGGGTGGCAGAAAAAAAAAAAAAAAAAAAAGCCAGGGAAAGGATCAGAGATGCTGTGCCTTGAGTCACAGAGTAACAGAGCCAGAAGACAAGAGTTATAGTCTTACTTATAGTGCTAGGATAATTAGCTAGCTTTTACATCTTTTACAATCTCACTACTGTCTGTATAATCTCAGACAAATTGCTTCCCTCTGCCACAGTACTTCCACAGTAAATTATTTACAGTAGAGACCATTTTTCCAATATTTTATCATAGTCCCATCTATAATGGCTCCAGGCTCATTAAGAGATCTTTTGGTGGTCCTGTTATATGAATACATATCTTTGAATATATGAATATATTTTAATGTTCATATAAATATATGAATAAATGGGGGAATGATAGCAGATGTGATGAGGGAAGTATTCCCCAAATAGGAAATAAACAAAAATATGCTAGTTCAATTCTTCATATGTACTCATACTCTGACATTGTAGGGATTGAGTTTCTTGTGTGTGATCAACCACTAGCACATTATAAGTTTTAATGAAAAGTAAATAATAATAATAGTATGATAGAGGCAGGCCTCCTGCAGCCATCAGCAGCTTTCACCTATGTTTCAGCTATTGTCCAACTAGAAAAAAAAAAAAAGTTAGCCCAGATGCTGACAATATTTATTTGTGTAATTATATTCCTCTCTGACCAGCTCACAAAATGCATGAGGATATGTCCCAGTGGCTCAGCACCTCAAAAGGATTACTTCAGCTTTGAGAGTCTACCCTAAAGGACAATCAAATATTTATGCACAACTCCTATTTAGATTGCATCCAAATATGAAACCTATCCAGAAAAGTACTCACTTAAGTCTGTTATTTTTCGGGTAATCTCTTAAAACTTGTTCTTCACTTTAAATAGGTGCTTAAATCTCATTGATCTCAAAGGAATTTATACAGATATTCAAAAGAAACATGTTGCAAAAGGTGCATTCTTGAGTAAAGGGAGCTATTTTGTAAAATGGGCCTAGCTCAATTGCAATGCTGAGCCTCTAAAGGCAGATTTTGGCAACAGGTAAATAACACCAGTGTTTCAGCCAAAAGGTCTTGTTCAAGTTTAATTATCTCTCAGTAGATTAAGGTTCTATGAAAGTTGTTTCTTGATTTTTGAAAAGGTAGTTTACCATTTGTTTTTATGGTAATGCTGTCCTGCCAATCTGCACATATTTTAGGTTTCTACCACATTTGCATTTCCACATATCTGATATAGGTGAAAATATTAATTTTACTGGTTGAGTGATTAGGAATTTTAAAGCATAGACCTTTTCCATGAAAAATCATTCCTGACCTCTATTCATTTTGACAGACAACAATTCAGTTTTTTAAGCCATGGCTGCTACTAGCTCTGAGCATAGATTCTTGTTATTACCAATTTTAATACATTCATGAAAACTGCAGCTACTCAACAATATTGCAAAAAATGATTCAAAATTTAAATCTAGTGAAAAACAAAGACTTTTAACTAGCTGCAAAAGAGCCATCTGATGGCATTCATTCTGTTTAAATAGCAGTTATTAGACTTTTAACAGTTTTATGCTTTAAAGAATGACAAAAATTCTAAAAAAATTAGTTCTCCTGGACCAGTTTTAACATCAGCTAATCATGTATGATTAAGATGATAGATAGCATTTATCACCATAGTAGCTGGTGACAGTAACTCTTACTGTATTCTGCATTTCCAGTATCTATCAAATATTTCAAAAATATAATGAGATAAATAATGTATCATTACACATATTAGAACTTTAGAAAGCTGCTCAACAATGTTATATTTCTCATGTCCCCAACACATGTGACTTATTCTCATGACTCACATTTGATATTTTCTGAAAGCCTGAGTTTTTAGACTTGCATTCTAAGACACTGCCATTTTTTTAAGCCAGAAAGCAAGCAGAAGTGTAAAGAAAATCTTAAAAACTTGAAATTCATGATAAAAAAAAAGTAATTAAAAATTTTTATTTTGAATGAGTACTAACAAAATATATCATTTTCCTACAAATTGATGTTTTTGTGGCTTTATTGAAGACATTAATATCCTTGATTTTTGCAATAACATGCAAAAAGTAACAACAAAGCAAGTTACTTATTTATTCATGTCTAGCATCCGATGTAGTTTCCGGGTAAGCACAGGTTAACCAGTCTGTCTGTGCTGTAAGGTGACTGAAGACACACTGTTCTGCTAAGTGCGTACCTTTCATCTATTCAGTTTTGGCCAGGTCTTGGGTAAATGCTGCATTGCAGTACACTACTAGGGCTCAAAATCTATAGAATGAAAGGATTGCTTTAGTATTTCACTCTGTGCTGCTATTTGGGAAGGGGAAAGATGTTAAAATACTTTAAAGACAGAGAACAGTGTTTGAGGTGATTGATTTTTCTACTTATATTAAAAACCAAAAGTAACTTTTAGCAACTCCTTCAAAGTTCCTAACAGCCAGTTAATTTTGTGTCTCAAATCCACAGGACTTTTCCTCCAGAGTTTAATTGCTGTTATCTATTTGATTAAGGAAACCCCACTACATCTCTCATGACTCTCAGCAGAATCCTTGCATCTTTGTGATTGATGAGAAAGGTCTAGACAGTGACCATTTATTGTCATATATTTTTACAGAGGGCAATGAAATTAATTCTTCCAGAGCTGGGTTAGGTTGGGTGGGTACAAGCATATTCCACAACTGGTTTCTGGGGCAGATGTGCTAGTGTAGATAACTCCATGCCAGTTTTAATCTAACTAGCTCTTTAGAAAGTAAGCACGATAACCACAGCAGCACAAACATCAGTGCAGCCAGCAAAAATGCTTCACAAGGAGTAACAAACATGCTCATGAGGCTATTCTGTATTCACCTCCACATTGACACAGCTGGCTTGCCAAAGATCTGTGTTTGGGTTTTTTTGCCATGTATGGCTCCTGCAGTATGGATGTATAAAAACTGAAGCACATACCTGTGCCATGATAACAACTGGGTTATCGTACCACTGGTGTCTGACTGGGAAATCTGACAAGCATCCCAGATGCATCATTATAATTTAACATTTAAAACAACAACTAAAAAAACTCTAGATCCTACCCAAGGATTCAGAAGAAAGCAATCAAGCTGAAGGTTATTTCTCAGGTAAACTACAGCCTAGACTGACCAATCTTTTTGAGTCCTTTATTCAAAGGTGAGTAAAATTGCTATCATCAACTGATAAATCAACAGCATGCTACTCTGCAGACAGTATGATTGTGCTAATGAATGTGGATAAACAAGTAACCATGGTCTGAATACTGCTGTATCCCTGTCCTCTTCATTACATGCTGCAGGGAATGGTTTAGGGACACCCAGGTCAGAGAAGAACATGTTAGATCCATGACCAGGAGCACAATAACCGGCTAGTCACAAAACTATGACCATGCTAATGAGCTCTGGTGAGTGTCAGAGGCTTAGGTTCATGATCATACTTGCATGACATACTCCTTTCAAGTCTGAGTTCGCTTCTGCTCATGTGGAGGCACTACCTGAGGCTCATGCTGGGTTTGGGAGCTCTGCAGTGTGCTCTGCTGCTTGGATTCATGCTTTCTGAGCACACTCCATCAAGCTTTAAGTTTTGCTCCTTCTGTCTGAAGAAGCAGAAGGAGGGGGAATAACATGATTCTCTCTGTCCTGAACTGGAATCAAGTCTTAGTTTCCAGTTTCAGTTAGATATGAACACATGGGGCTACAGTTCTCTGGAAAAAAAGAAATCAACAGCTTTCATTGACAAGCACCTGTAACAGAATATTCACTGAGATTTAAAACTTGTAAGAACCACTGAAATCCTTCTTGGTTAAGCAGATAACTGCAGATTCAGTTCACCAGTAAGCTCAGGATTCCCAGTCTTGGTTTCCCTTTATCTAATTTCCATCAGCTTGAGAGGTTACCTCTGAGTTGTCTCCCCTGCATTTCCAAGAAACCAAATTCCTTTCTTCTTCCTGAAATATTTTATAGAAAGCAGAAGATACCTTTTCTTCCTGCACCCACATATCAGGAGACTCAAAAAAGCACATTGAAGACTAAACTAAGTCTCGTGGTAGACAGCTGACTCGTTGGATATGCCATAACCTTTTCTGGTATACACATTTTAACAAGCCTACACAGAAATATCTCAACATGCACATTCAGTCACTACCTTTACAATTCTCAGTACTAGCACACAGAGCATGTGACTTTAACAAGTTGTTGCATATGTCTAAGGATATTAAAGTACTTTTATTGCTTTTGAGTCTTACAATTCAGTTTAGAATTTAATCTGGTGGAACGGGAGGGCAAGCAGTGAAGTTTATTAATGTGGAAAAAGTAACCTGTTGTTTTAGGGTAAGTCACTGTGTCAAAGCACTGCTGCTCAGAGCAGGATAACAGCAGAGCCTGTCTGTCCACCAAGCAGCTCTGGCTGCTAATGGCAGCATATGCTCATGGCAACTGCGCTAACGCTGTGACATATGGGGGTCTTGGGAAGAGGCAACTGCCATTAACATCCTGCCCACTCCTTCCCATGGATCAAGGACAAAAGACACATGAATCTAATGGCTATTGTATCTACTGGCTAGTTTCAGCCTCCTTGAAAGACAGTTTCACCTGCCATCCTTATTTAGACATATAACATTGGCTGTATCTCCCTTACAACTAAGTTTTCTTAATGTTAATATAAGTGGCACTCGGCCTTTTCATTACATTAGTCATAAGAACTTCATTGCTTCCTGTTCCATTATTCCTTAGGGCAGTGATCTTTCACCTTTACCAGACCATGGAAACAAAACAGCTTCCATTCTTTGTTTCACTATATAGCACAAGCAAATTTTTGCAAGTACAAATAAGGTGGTGAAACTAGAAACATTGACTAGTCTATTACCTAGGATTTCAAGAAAATCAATATTTCATAACTTGTCCAGCTGTTACATGAGCACGTGAAAGTATCAACTTTTTAAAAACAGAGGTAGTCTTAGCTCTAATGAAGGTTACAGCAAAATTTCAGTGTTATCAGGATTCTGTACCAGTTTCCCCATTGTGTTTTCAAAATTTGTATTTTATTCATTCAAATAAAAACAATATTTAATTTGCCTTTCCTGACAGCCTTCCCTGTTGTCATAATCCTGCCACATCTTCAATTGTCCATACGTCATCAAAGATTGACTTCATAATTTCCAGTGTGAAAAACATCCTGAAAGAAACAATAACACCTCCCCCACACATACCTCCGAGAAAATATTTCAAAAGTGACCAATGCTCTTTACAGACTAGGCAAAGACCTGTTTTATTTCCTCTTGGGCATTTTCTTTGAAATAAAACCTCAGTGTTTTTGGAGAGATTGGGAAACTTGTTCCATAGAGCCTGTTCTAGTCTTATGATTCTCTCCAGCTTACTTGAATGCATCACCAACACATATGCACCTTGTAATGGATAAGATTTCACTACATTCATTATAAGATTAGAAGTTGTCCAAGGTACCATAATGATGACTCACAGAGCACAAATATACTGCAGTAACTGCTCTGAGTGTAGCTGGCATAACTACTCTACTCAAAACTGGTCAGTGTGGGTATAGAGGGCTGTCTAGGCACGGCAGCCGGCAACTGAGCGGTAGCTTTAAAAGTGGAATAAGAACTCATATGGCTAAGTTGTATCCTCCTGCCATAAGAATTTGAGGTTTTCCCTTTAAAGTCAGATCAGCCATGCTACATGATCTACAGTCAAAGAAACATGGAAACTCAGACCAGTGTTGTTGCTGCTTACATCCTTTGTGGTCTCTGTGAGATTTCGCTTTGTCATAGAGGTCTTGTCTTCTGCACAAATGGGATTCAGAACAAAACATCGCAGACCAGCTAGACACAGCATCGGTAGTGTCAACTAGCAATGAGTCACATGTTAAAGGACAGCATGCTTCCTTGGGAGAAAAAGGTGACGCTCTACAGGAATGTCAGAGAAAATCAAGCATCCTGCCTTTCTGGTCTACCAGAGAAGAAAAATAGTCACCTTTCTGCAGTAGATTTCAAAGTCAGGTGGTGAAAGGGCGGGGAGGAGTGGGTATGGATCTCCCCTTTAACAGAGCTGAATGTGTGTTATAAATGGGTAGGAAAAGCTTCTGGAAAAATCTGTCCTGATTTGACCTCTTTCCTCTTCACTTTCTCCTCCTCTTTCTTTGGCAGTAGTGTATTATAGGCCAGTTGGGATGGGAACAGAGGGAGGAAAATGGACTGCAAAGGTTTCTTTTGGAGAGGAAAGGAGAGGAAATTGGTAGGCAGGACTAACTGCCTTGGGTGGACGATAAACTGATCTTGGGCAGGCATTCTGGAGAAGGCAAAAAGTGAGTGGAGAGGAAGACCAGAGCACAGGTTGGGCTAGGACAGCTAATGGTACAGGCCCTAACTGCTAGAGAAAAGAAGGGTGACCAAATCTAAAATTTTTGAGATTATTTAAAGACAGTATATATATTTTGCCTTTCTTTCTGTTTTGCACAGTTGTGACACACATATTAAACCAGGTTTTCTAAAAGAATAGGGCTTATTTGATCACTTTTGCTTTGTTTGTGCATCTGTCCATACTGATATTTTTTGAACTTTTTGGCTAATTTCCGCTTTAGTTGAGAGAAAGGAAGAAGTCCCAAAAATAATCATTATGAAGGTGTATGAAAGGTGATCTTCAAGAGAGACAGAAATCTTCATAGTGTCCTGGAGAGCTCCAGGCTGACTTCACACACTATTAGACCTCAGAGAGACTGGACTGGATGCAACTCAACAAGCAAAGCTTGAACTGATGTTTGTAATTGGCCTCATCCGGCTTATTCAGTTCTGCTGCTCTTGGTATTATTTGTTTCCTAGTGGGACAGATTTCCTAACCTAATTTGTGTTATCAGGTTTTGTTTTTCCTCCTATTACCTTCCCATTCTTTCCCTCCACATAGTAGGTCCCTTTTGTTTGACAAGTGATTCTAATGAATCATTTTGTGCTGTTTTTGAGTTGTGCAGCTCTGATTAATTTGAGGGACTGAAATAGTGGCTATAGGGTTGAGCTGAAGTGATAGCGAGCTGTGAACACAGACTCTATTGTCTGCAACAGCACAAAATGCTTGTGCATAATGGTTTGAAAATTTAAGTATTTCTTTTGTCTGTAATATACTGTGCTTCCTTAAACCTTTCAAAACAATGTTCCTATTATGTACAATGAGAGGTTACCCAAAGGTTAAGATGATGATTACTCAGGCATTATAGTGCATTATAAGTAAGTCAGAGGCTATTCTATGAGTTACTTTAGTCTTGTTGAAGATTGACATTATTATTGTTATTATTACTTACAAAAAAAAGAAATTTAAGAATTGTATCATATTCAGGGACCAAGTGTGATTTCATAGCTGTAATGGTGGGTCCTCTGACTTCCTAGAAAGTTCCTGCTGTTCCAGTCCAGCAAAAATTATTTTCCCTTTATATAGACCTGCCAGGATAATATATTAACATATGAACACATATGAGTTATCTAACTCATCTACTGCTAAAAGCTGATCATCAAAGTAAGAGATGTGAGTACTAGTAGAAGTAAGAATTATCAGTAAGTTTTTTACACCTTGATTCAAGTATGCTTATCTAATTCTGCCTATGTATTTAAGTGTGCATACACGTATATACAGCTGTGTAAATACACATGTAGAGAAATAACTACAGATATAATACTGTTTCTCAAAAGGGATATGAGCCTGAATGTGGAACTGCACAACTGTGTGACTGCTGCTGTGGAAACTGGCGATGGATAAATCCTCCCTCCTGACGTTCCATTGTTCCCAGCTGTACAAGTGAGGATAAAAGGGAAGGTTTTCCCCAGTAAACCTCCATCTCTTCAGGCTCTGATTTCTGTGGGGAAGGCACCTTCTTAAGTTTTTGCTTAGAAATGCCTGTGTTTATGCAGTTTATTCTGGTGTAAACCTGGAACTTCTAGGGATTAATGAAGTACAAATACTAATGAATAATGAACGATGAAAAACAAACAAGACAGCTTCAAAGACTCAAGAAATCTCTCCAAGATCTCCTGAAGGAGTCTTGCATACCTATGGCAGTATGGAAAATCTCCTTTATTCTTCAGAACACATGTAGAGTTTAGCCTTTGCTGCTGTCACGAGCATTAACTTAATAAGTTCTCAATTAAAACATAAAAATTATCAATTGACATTTTTCTCCTTCACTCAGGTGCGCAGCTGAGGTGAAGGCAAAAGTGTCAGGCTGACTAGGGAGCTAAAGGAACTATGGCATATCTATGAGTCTGATATCAACATAAAAACTTCTGGGATTTTGCTATCTTGTCAGTTTATGGTACTTTCCTGACAGAAGGTCAACAAGCTGGGAGTTTGTTTGGAGACCATGGGGCAGAACTGCTGAAAAGCAAAAGGCATCTCTGAAGTCTGACTTTCTTATACCTTTTTTGAAATTATAATTCAGTCTGCAAAGAAACAACTTTAAAAAAACCAGACAGATAGATAGATAAATAGATAGCAACGGACCAGAAATGTAAATACTTGTTTCTTCTTTAAAGATATTAAGCACAAAATCACAGAATGAGAGACTTTTGCTGAATATCTAAAGCACTGTTTATTTGCTATAAATAATCTGCTGAACACTGTTAGTGTAACCAGACTTGGCTACATTAGGAAATATCTGGAGTGATTTTGTTGGCTTCAAGTTTATTACATGGCTTTACTGCTGGATCAAGAATAGGGTGCTGAGGAATTTGCAGGGTTGCTATTGCACAATGTTAATATAATATTATTAATCTAATAAATATATAAACAAATTAAGTACTTTACAACAAAGAAAGAGTAACAACAAAAAGCAATGGTGAACAGGGAATAATAGGATAATGTAGGTTGGAAGGAACCTCTGGAGGACATCTTGTCCAACCCTTAGCTCAAAACAAGGTGAATTTTGATCACATTAGGAATGGAACATAAGTGAAACATATTTAGAGTTGCAAAGCATGTCTGTAGTAATGATGCAGGAAAAGACGGGGTCAAGATGACAATGCCATTGCTATGTGTGACACTAAGCTCCCTTTGTGCATGTAGTCCTGAAACCATCCTGCATTATTGGCCCATATGCTTCTAGGCAAATTGGACCCTTGTCAGATATAAGAACCATAACTGACTGGGTATTTTTCAATGAAAAATTTTTGCTCTTTAAAATTCCATTTTTTTAAACTGTTTCAGGACCAAGGTAGAATTTCTGGTAGAAGTCTGGTTGAATCATCTAGTCCACTTCAACAGCTCTAGGGGATAAAAGGAACAAAGAACAATTATCACTCCTTGTGTCACTTAAGTAATTGAAATGAGTAGACACAGTAAATATTCAAGGAACAAGATCTGTTGAGTAATAATATTCTGACCTCTTGTAAGTCAAAGGAAATTTTGCCATTGAATTCTCTAGGACTTTGCTTCTTCCTCCATTTTATTTGAATAAATACTCATTTAATCCTTAATAAAACTTTAAATTAAATAGTGAATTTGGCAAGAATGCATAAGGTGCAAAATATAGACTCATCTGTTCTGTACTGATGTTATTTGCTTGCCCAAGCAGCAGAGCTATTTTAAAACTACTTTTTTCCATCTGTGAAGAGATTATTAGGGATGTCTAAAAATACACAAGGGCTGTTCATATTTGCTTATTCAGTGGTGTTAGTTCAGTCCTAGTTTCACTGAATGTTTGACCAGGATTCATCTAAAGGTAATTTTATTGGTGTCTTATGTTTAATGCGCATATTAGATGATAATTTCCAGGCGATTTAAAAGATTTGAATGTCTCAATCTTGCTAAAATATATATGAAGTGTTCCTCCAAACTCGTTTGGGTGATTTTGACTATTTTATTTTACAAAGCATCTTTAATTCTCATTGGGGTGGAATGAAGCAATACGGCTTATAGCATCAACCTCTATTATTCAACAGAGCAGGCTGGGAGCCTATTCATTCACTTCACTTCCTGGGTAGCCCTATGCAAGCCCTCCTCTCTGCTCAACATTCTCTGCAAAGTTGGTGGTATTGTTCTGCATGGTGTCCCTGGGCTTCTTTTTTGCAGACAGAGACACAGACCTCTCAAGTCAAAGCACTAGAGCACTGAATTACCCTTTGGAGATGTATTCCTCTCTCCTCTCCTTGGACTACAGCAGCAATTTAGCGTGATTACACTCCTAATTCAGGAACCTCACTTGGCTGTCTAAAGGAAAGTGAACATTTGAGACTACCAGTGAATGGCTGCAGAAGATGATAGTGATTTTTCTACCCTTTACAGAGGTGACAAACTGGTGAAGACAGTTCTCCTGAAGTGGAATTGTATAATTTCTGCAATTAATGAAAATGTGACTTTTTTTGAAAGGTCAAAGAACTGAAATGTTGTTGTTAAAGAGTCATTATGCTGCTCACTATAACATTGTGAGAATAACAGACTTTGACAGGGAAAGCAGCATGTAGATTTTGATAAACACTGTCAAACAGCTTATGTCTAAACAGTACAAGCTAATGAAGATAAAGAAACATACTGGTTTCTGGTTGTCAAAAAAAAAAAAAATCCCACAGAGATTATTTTAAATATTGCCCTAAACTGTACTCAGACAAAATATAGCACTGAAGTATTGCAAAAAGGAAACCTTAGAAAGGTCAGCTCGTATGGAATAAACCATTTAATTATTGCAGATGAGGGCTTGGGCTTGCTGCTCCACAGTTCAACTTCCTAAACAAGCATAAACTTCTTTCCATGAAGAAAAGAAAACCAACCAAACAGAAATGAGATCTTCTGTTGTGAGGCAGGACCTAGGTACCTTTAAATAATGGATACTCCTTGTCAGAACATGAGATCAGGCAGTCAGAAGGGAAGGGAGAAGGATGAAAGGAACAGGTACGTTAGTGACCTGTTTGTTATGTTTATGATAAGCAGCAGAGAATAATTTATATGGGATTTAAGGGTAGGAATACAGGCTTAGCAAATGAGCTCAGAGAGACTGGATGAAGATGAGATGTGACATATGGGCCAGTAAGAAAGAACAGGGATATATGATCTCAATATTAGAAGTGGACAATTAAGATTTGATCATTCTACACCCAGATCTGAGACTCTATACAATTTTGGGGACAAATCCAATTTGTTCCATGAAGAAGGGAAATGATTTTAGAAATGGGGTGTTTCCCTGCTGCATATTCAGATACTCAGAGTGATTTTCCCATTCCCTGAGTTGTCTGAAGTTTCTGGTTTCTGTCTTGCCTCTGACATATAAATGCTCCAAAGCAGATGATCCAGAGCTCAGCTCTGCCATTTACAATCAATCCTCAGGGAGAATCCCTTTGGCTCACACGGTTTAGCTGCTGCTGAAGTACTGGCAAGCTAACCAGTGCTTTAGGCAGCAACTCCTCATCTTTCATTGTAAAAGGGGACATTTGATTGTTCCTTCTTGTCTGCTGCATCAGTTGCCTGCAGTTGACATCTGCCTTTAAAATTGTCTAAAATAACAATAACTAAATGGATTCCAGTCTGTGACAGGAAATACCTACATTAATTAAAGGTAAGAAGATAAATTGCAAACAACCAAACCATATGCCAGTTTGACATAAGGGTTACCTAAATTCACATTCAGTGCAGCTGACTTGTATCACTGTTGAAGGAGGCAGTTGCCCCTTTTCTCCTGGGTCTCAGCCATGCATTTTTTCACCGGCTTTCCTAATTTCAGCACAAGTGTGGGGTCATTCAGGCCAGGAAGTTGGAAGTATGACTGAAAACAAATCAACTTTTTTAAGTGTGGTTTTTAGTTGGATGGCCTTATGTGAAGCTTTGGAAACATATAGCTAAGAATATGAGGAAAGGCAGAACCATCCCTTTTTCCGAGAACCTATCCATAGACTGGGTTAAACTGGTCATGAAACTGCATTCCAAAAGTGAAAAATCTATTATAAAGATTAACTAGCGAGCTACTGAGAACTTTAAATCTAAAGAAGTCAGATTCTTAAACCCTAATGAACTCCCATGGATTTTGATGAGAATTTAATCAAACTATGCATCTTGAATCTCTTACTTAAATTTATTACGCCATTTATCTTTCCTACAAGGCCTGTTCAGATAGATACATTTTATTAAGGAAAATTGGCTTTAATATATCAGTAAGACAGATTAAAAATGCAGTGATTAAGTTATTTACAGCTCATCCAAATAAATTTAATACAGAGACTAGGACATTTCTAACTTGTGGGGCATGGGGTGCACACGATGTAACAATGTTATTTCTCCTTGTGGATTTTCAAGCGGCTGCTATGAAAATATTGTGTAGTCAAAGGTAACCTTAAATTTGTTAGACTGTCCTCTGCAACAGCTGCAATATATATAACAGAGCAAGCAAATAGAAATAAGCCAGCATTTCTGTATTGGTACCTTTGCTTTGGACTGGCACTTTCCAGCAGCTTTAACACACAACTTGGTAGTATTTCACTTCTTATACCCTCATTCCTGAATGTTGGAATACCATTCAGAAATCAAGATGTAAATTAATCTATTCTTTCTTCACATTACATACTGAAGAACCATTGAAAAGTAAAGCTGGTAACATAGAAGTATAATTGCAAGAACTCTCATTTGGCTTAAGTATAGATTCAGGACACATATGTGAGATAATTTAAAAATAATTGAAACTGAAAAAATACTTCAAGTAGTTCATGGATGTGTGAATAAGATGTGAGTGGAGAGGTGTTATTAGTTATACTCCTCCAGGTTTGATTTTGGAAAGAGACCTGCTGAGTATACTCAACAGAGCATACTCTTATGTCTTGGTATAAGAATTAGGTATGAAATCTATACACGATTGTAAGCTGGAAGCTATTGGCAATGGACCAAATCATCATACAAGGAAATATTTTTTCACCAGAAAAATACAAAGTACGTACAGTACAAAGTCCTCGGTTTAGAGATTCATCAAATAACTTGTGTAGCAGTTGAGTGTCAACAAAAGAAATTATATACCCTTAAGAACCCTGTTGCTCTTGAGATAACTATAAATTATTAAGGGAGTGAGGCCATTAAAAGTGATAATGGAACCATCAGTTGTATCAAATTAGACATTTTTTTTACTACAACAAGTAAGATTTTAAGACCACTGCATAAACCTTAAGAAGGCCTGATGTAGAACCATGTGGGTAGATCAGATATCAAACAGAGACTAAAAAAGTCTCTTTGGATGCTTGAGGAAATAATAAACACACCTTAAGAGATTAATCAGCAGAATTTGTCTTGTTTAATCTATTGAGAGAGGGATCTGAATTACTTCATATAAGTACATTTTGGCATAAGGAGAAAACATTTAGCAGTAGCAACAGAGTAGAAATATTTATGTTAAAAGATAATTCTGGCAGAAAAACATATAGACAAACTCATCATGGATATGTTCACATTGAAAATTAACTGACATTGCAAGCATTGAAATAGCTTCCCAAATAAAACAGATAAGGTAAGAATATTGCATTGTTCCAACGTGAAGTTAGTAAGTTTATGGGGAAAAATGAAGGAAAAGGGATGAATGTGGAATAAAAAATTTAAATTGGTGAGAGGAAGTTATGGATTTTTAATCTATTGATATTCCCCAAAATGGAGGCAGGAGAATATGAAAGAATGCATAACTACTATCCACTGTGATATATCTACACATGATAAATCCAAATTTATCCAAACTGTTGTTTGCCTCCCAGGGCCAGGAATATCTTTTCTGTCTTCTAAATAACTTGACTGCCATTGTTTTTTCATCCTCTATAAAGATGAGTGGCATAGCTGAAGAGAAGATATTGAGTGAAGAGTCCTACTTCTTCCAGCGCTAACGAGAAGTGTCTCATGACCATGGTCAATGAGATTTGTTCACAGTAACCTAGTCACCAGTGAATTTTCCCACAATCAGATTGTGTTGAATTTTTTTGCATTTATTTTAACATGGCTCTAGTCCACCCTACAAATCGTCTGCTGTTGCAGAGTCTAAAATATTGGAGGTAACAACATAACAGGCAAACCAAAGGTCTCTTAATAATTTGCCTCTTATAGCACCAATGAATGCTTATAGAAACAAGGCATGAAATGTTTCCATAGCTATGTTTAGGAGTTTTCTGAGGAAGGATTTTTATTCTGTAATAAGTCTAAATGATTACATGCCTTTAAATCAGGCACGCCCTAGATTCCTCAGGCTATTTTCCAGTGTCAGGATACAGTTTTTTTAATAATTCGATCTTTTGTATAAAGGTCTGGTGGCTTTGAAGGTAAGAGAGGTGAGAAGGACTTGGAGCAGATGTCTGAAAGGCCCGTTAGACTAAAGATCGCAAGCGTGAGGGCTAGCGCTGATGATCTATGAGTCATACTAATCTTTTGTTCCAGCACCATTTAAGTCAGTCAGTCTTCAGGCTACACACATCTCTTTGCTTAATATGGGTTGGAAGAACTAGTCAATAATTAACTTAAAGGAGATCAGTTAAAGATAATAGTGGCACAGATTACCCCCATATACACGTGGCTCAGGTGTAAAACTTGCCCTGTAATATTTTTTTCTATCTGGCCAAAGACATGCTGTATACAAGAGGTATGATTACAAAACCATTAAGTCAGTAGCGAGTGCTGTACATAATAAGAAGTGATTAAGTGTGACGGCAGCACATCTTGCACATTATCATAATAATTTCTAGACACACTGGCTAAAGAAATGTGCTGAGTTATAAGGTGGCCAGGCTGCCATCTCTGCGTGACGAAAAGAGCTGTAATAGTGTTTAAGGGTGATTAAGGCATATGGAAATCAGTGCTTTTGCATAGGCTGCACAATGTGTTCTTCAACAGCTTGATAGTGAATCTACACCAGTGTAAGCAAATTAGTGGCTGTCATAACTACTAATTTTTCTTCTTTCTTTCTTGCTGAACAGAAATAAATGTGATTGAATATGTACTTAAAGGTTAGTCTTTGCTTAAGATGTTGTATTGCAGTTTACACAGTAAAAATTTAGAACATAACAAAGTAAAAAATTATTTTATTATCTTAAAACCACAGTTCTTTATCTCACCTGCCTAGCACCTTCTTTCCCCATCAACCTCAAAGTGCTGAGGAAAGGTAGGAAGGTAACATTAACCAACAATTCACTCTAAAAATGTTTCACTCTTTATTGTTGCTTATTCGATGTCTGTGTCTGAAACAAGTCTAGTGGAAGTGAATCTTTGGCCACTTGTCATTCCAAACACAGGCCAGGTATGGAAGGCCAGCAAGCAGTAAGGATGGCATATTATCCAGCTCTGACCTTTGCTTACAGCTGTTTTTTTCCTTCTCATTTAGTCTTACATTTTGAAAAATGGCTGAAGTACACTTCACAGTGAAGTCTCTTCACTGTGAATTAACCAGTTTTTAAGCAGTGTTGCCCCAAGCTCTTTTCTCTGTTATGGTCCTGCAACGTGATACAATAAACTAATTCAACCAGTGAAGTTTTAACAAACAGAATGTGATCTCATTTATACCCAGGGAGGTCCATGTTGCACATAGTTCATTTGAAGTCAGCTCCAGGAGGAGCAGCATATGGCTTTTACACCATTGACGTCAGTCGTTAATCTGTGTTTACACTCATGCCAATAAGATCAGAATTTGTTCTTAGTATTCCAGAAGTGAAAATCCCCAGACATCCTAAATATAATTTCTATACAAGCCCCAGGTACCTCAGAATGCTTCATCTCAATGAAACACAGGATGAATTTCAAGAAATGCCAGGTTATCACAAATTATAAGTCTCTAAATAACCAGTTTAGGCCACAGCAATTCTTGTCTCCTCGGTGGGAGTTTCTTTACTAAATTCAAGTGGATAGGTTTACCATAAGTCCTGTTAACTGATTCAGTAACAATATAGGGAACAGATAATAAATTACAGGGCCCTAGTTCTCCCTCTGATCTCTGCCTTTAGAAGACTACCTGTGCTGCTAGACAATACCATAAGAAATTAGCAGAGACCTTTAACTTGTTCATATGAGTTGAAGAGTTGTCATTAAATATATTCACCCAGAAAGCCTATCAACTGGAATACATGCATGAATGAGGCAGAGGATTGCAGGCAGACAAAGCAGAAGTTCACAGAGAGGAAATTTTTTCTTTGCCAGTGCTACAAGGTTACTGTATAATACAAGTCATATTTTAGATTACCTCATCTAACTTGATTTAAAGTCAAGCTTCTTGCCTCAAAGAGTTATCTGGGTTTCTCTATAGCCAACAGAGAAAAGTAGTATCTCTAGTAATGAATTATCTTACCCAGAAGAGGCATCCAAAATCCATGTGTGAGAGGTGCCTTTGTCCGCTGTGTGCTGTCATAAGGTTACTCAGCTTGCTTAGACTGAACTCCTAACTTTAATACGGATGAATTAAAGGAAGTGTATCTCAACCTTAATCGCATCTTTTTACAGCTTTACACATGCTTCTTACTTCACTTGTTCAGCTAGAGACTAGAGATGTTTTTTATTCTTTTGTGGAAGAGGTGAGCATTTACAGCTCACAGTAGTTGGTGCTATCAGTTGAAGCTGATGAGGACTGTGCTTTGGCCATTTAAACTTGCATGTAAAGCTGGTTCTGTGGAAAAAAAAGAGAAGTATTTCTAGGCCCTTGGCATCTTTAATTTAGACTGCCGCCAAGTTTGGAGGCATTTTTTATTTTAATACCACCAATTTTGTTTCTGTTAATGAATAACATAGTTTTCTGTATTGGAGGCTGCGCTGAGCCCACCAGGAGACAAGTGGCAGAAGCACCTTATTGTGACCAGCTGGGTGGGTCCATGTAGCTTGACATAGGCTCCATCAGAAAAGTATGCTTCCAGGACTCAAAGGGTACTGGTGAGCCTTTGGTGTAGCTGCCATGGATACAGATTAAAGAAGATTAAACAGTTGTCTACCTTGCCTGACCTCTTGGAGGATCCTTCTGTTGTGAGGTTGCTGCACATTGAAGTACAGCAATTGCTGATTGCTACCATGATGGTGCACCAGCGGTGGTATGGCATCAACCAAGACTTCCTGGTCAGAGAATTCAGTATCTGAATTCTCTAATAGCAGATCAGAAGTTCCTTAGATCTCCCCCTGAGGTTAATATCACACTCTAACCTCCAAAGATGTTCTGCACATGTATAAATTAATGTTTTTAAAGTGTTCTGACCTGATAATGATGAACAGTTATTTTATAAAGGAAGGAACGAAGGAAGGAAGGGAAGGAAGGAAGGAAGGAAGGAAAGGAAGGAAGGAAGGAAGCAAAAAAGCATGGGAGGGAGGAAGGGAGGGAGAGAAGGAGGTAGGGAAGGAAGGAAAGAAGGACAGAGAATGGGAGATAGGGAGGGAGGGTGAGAGGGAAAGAGATACAGAGAAAATTGACATCATTTGAATCCTATAACTGAAGTTTCACTCCAGAAAAAGCAGGAGGCTTGTGGCTTTGACCTTTGTAGATCTGAGACTTCAGTAATTATGCCTGAGCATTCAGCTGCAGTAAATACTTTGTCTAAATGTCTTAATCATAAGACTGTTCAGAGACCGTATTCTGGGTTTTAAATGATCTTCTTTCCAAAGCAGGTGAACAGATTGTTTCTGACCAATAGTTTGGTAAAAAAAGAAATTTGAAAGTCAAGTGCCCTGGCTCAGGTTTTTACATCTCCTTTTCTTTATGTTTAATGTGTATTTGCTTTGTGTCCTTCCCATGTGCATGGTGATACCATCTAGAGGAGGTATTTACATGTTGCTGTCAATTGCAACCACAGAATGTATCTTCATGATAATATGTGCCCCATGTGTGCATGGCATAGAGTAGCTTATTACCATTAGTTAAAGAAGACAGACTGAGACACAGAAAGGCTAAATGTTTCCTTCAGAGGAATTGTGAACATTACAGAGAAAAAAAATCATGTCTTCCAAGCACTTTAGTCAATGCATCATCTCCCTCTTCTCATTGCATCCTATCTTTTCACAAGCTGGTTATAGCCCTGTTGGACTGGTTTAGGGATTCACCTCTGCCTCAATTTTGACCTAAGTTTACAGGTACGAGTGCCAGAAGGCAATAGATGTTAGATATTTCATAGTAGGGGCTGAAAAACTAGGTACTTGGAGCACAGGTACTTTAAAAGACATATCTGAGAGACATTAAGGTTCCATGCTCAGACTGAAAATCTACTATTACTCTTAAACACCGATTTTGGGAAAATAAGGTACAAGTTGTCATACTGCCCATATAAAATTGCCAGCCTTTCAGCTTCTTAAGGTGTCTTTCAGCCATATGTTTCTATTTATCTGCAGGCAGGTCTGCACTGCTGTGGTGGATCTGTTCTGGAGTTCCTCTGCCCATGCTCTGAGATGACTGAAATTTAGCTCACTCTTGTCTGTAAACCATTTAACTGTATTATCATATCCATTTCATATGGAAAACAGTCTCTGCCTGTGGCAGTAAGAATGAAATGACTGTGCCTGCAAAGGAAACTAAGGATGCAAATCACTCTCACGCAGGGAATTATATCTGAATTTCCTCCATTTGTCTGTTTACATTCTCAGTGAATATCCTCTGCTTTTTGCTTTATGTTTCTTTTTTTTTTTTTCTTTTCTTCCTACTAGTCTGAATTAAAGATAGTCTGTTCTGAAGATCTAGTGGGTTTCCACTTGGGTTTTTTGTTAACATATGTTGCTTGTGGCATCACCCGTTGCAGGCACAGATGAAGGCTAATACATCATTATCAGCATATTGAATGAAGAGGCTGTCTTGTGGAATTGTCTGAGTGATACACCTGCTTATTTGCATTGTAATAAGGCCTGATGACAAAAAAACCCTCCAGGTCACTTTGTCCAAGTCTTTGCAGAATGTTAATATGTCTGTAATGAATTGCAACTTGCCCACGGTACAAATGCACTTGGATACAAACCATTCAATTACTTCAGCAACCTGTAGATGCCAAACCTCATCTGTGTCCTTTCAGAGGCTTCCAGTGGCTTCACTGAGCTTTGAATCAGACAGATAGATACAACTGGTTAACTCAGTGCTGGAAGTTTAAGACTATGTTCATTCAACAAATTGGAATTAACACCAATAAAATTCCTAAAGTTGCAAATAATATGACATGGAGAGATGCAGTGTTTGGATTAATTTGTCTTAATTTTAGATACATAGGTCGTCCATAGACACACCTGAGAAAGTTGTCTGGACTCCCTTTTTTGTCAACTAAAAGAACATCACTCTTCTCATCTTCTCTTGACAGCTAAAATAGGTCCAACAAATTACACTTTAGAAGTGTTTATTTGTTTTGACTGATTGTAAAGGAGTCCAAAAAACCAGCCCAGCTCTGACTCAGACATATGCATTGAAATAATCTGGAGTGACGTGGGATGAATCCCACTTCAATAGGTTTTGAATATCACAATAAGACTGGCACCTAAATTTTTGTACTTATGCTGTATATTACACAGACCATTCACTCTCTACAATGGGATGGGACTCATTTCACATAACTTTAGACAAGCCTGGTGTAGACATCTATGTAGAAATGGATCAACCTAGGCTCCAGTTATCATCTGTGGAGAGAATTAGACACTTGTACTACAGACATTTGTATGCAGTAACATGAACTGCACCTATTTGCCTGTTCTTCTGTCTGCTGAGGTTAGACAACCTGGAGACAAGAAAGCTCATGGACATGTAATTGCAGTTTTCCACAACTTAAGCGAGATTCACAGAGAAGATGGAGCCATGCACTGAGGTGCATGACGAAAGGATTGAGAGGCAGTTGTCAAAAGTGGCAGCAAGCAGAATCCTGGTTATGAGGGAAAAAAAAATCTTCATTGGTGAAATTTACTCTAGTCTGCAAGGCTAACAGAAAATAGTTTGTCACTGGTGGTCAGATGCTGAAACAGGGTTTCCACAAAGGCTGAAATACCTGTCAAAGCCCTGCTTTGACTAGGAAGTGGGACTACCAACCCAGCTTATTCTTTGACTTTAAAGTATAAACCACTATGAAAAGGGAGTGAAGGGAGGAAGAGTGAGCAGGGAGATGCTTTGGTACCTGAGACATCTCCCCATGGAGTACTCCATTGGAACCTTCCAGCACTTGAGGAGCCGACTTCTTTTGCCCACTTTTTGTCACTGAGCTGAGGTGGGATCTGTCTGATTAACTGGAGCAAAAAAGTTAAAAAGCCTCTCTTTGCAGTCAGTGAATACAGCAATTACTTCACAGCAAGGATTGTCTTTTCCTAAAGCAGACATCTAAAAGAGGTTAGATGGATGCACCTTGGATGCACTCTTTCAGTCTTCCTAAGATAAATAAAGCTGGTCACAGAGTCTGAATTCTCCCTGGAAAAATGCAGAGGCTCCAGGAGAGGCAATTTTGTTGTGCTTCAGTGAGTTACTGTGGTATCAATGATGTTCTGTACTGCTGCTGCTTTAATTGGCCTATGGTTGATAGTATGAAAATGAGGTGCTCTACAGCGCATTTATTTCCGATTCATCCAGTACTTGTTAGATTTATTTTCTGTTTGCACTCTGCAGCTGAAATTGGAGCTGTTTGCTGCTGGCTGCTGCCTTTGGCAGCCCCTCTGAGTATGAAGGGTTACACAAAATGAGATCTGGGGCATAAGGTTGACCTTTGCTTTAAGGGCCACATGAACCTCCAGCCACTGAGGTTCAAAGCAGCAAGAGCTACTTACAGCACCAAGAGCTGCTAGCAAGGCAAGGGTAAGGTTGTGTGCAGCACAACGCTTTATTTTTATGACTTCCAGAGTCTGTTATTCATCAGTGGCCTAGCAGGCGGCAACCTCTCCTTTATGTTCTGTTCCTGGATGTTGCAGAGGAAGCAAAAATGGGGATTGGATTTATCTGGTGCAGGAAATCTGATTTGTTTATCAGGAGATGTGAGAAATGGGGACTGCATTTTGTACTCTTCCTCTAAACACACTGATGTGCAAAGGAGTTAACTAACAAATTTTCAGACTGCATTTTCAATCTTTTCTTACTAAATACATACAAGCTTTTAAATTCAGATGATTTCTTCTTAAGGGTTACATCTATAATCAGCTGACAGATTATGATATCCCCAGATCACAAAGAATGAAATGGAACCTCTTCTTGGAGCAAATACTGTTCAATGAGGCTATGTAGGAGAGTAAAAGCAGAATGGACTGGGAGGCTGAGATGCAGACACTGATAAAAATCTGGCATTTCTTTTAAATTTCAAAATAGTGTTTTATTCATGGAGGGTTGATGACATTTTGGTGGAGAGTGACAGCCTGTTAGCCTCCTGGCAACACTTCCCTCTCCACCTCTGACCCACCAGGGAGAAGTCAGGGCTTTTGTTCCCCTGACTGACTTGTCTGAAGCTCTAGGGCCTGAGGGAGGACATCTTTTGCCCTGCTCAGCACTACGTGAAATCCTTGTAAGACACAGTGAGCAACCTATTGTTTTTCACAGATGCCTCCCTCCTACATAAACCCCTCAATAATTAACCAGCAGCATCTTCAAAGCAGTAATATGCAAGATAAATAAGGAGATAAGAAGGAGCAGGAATGACAAAGCGATAATACCCATGTGTTTTGATGTGGAAGTGACATGGTAGTAGTCTCAGAGCAGTTCATCATCCTTTATAATCTTGCTGGTATTTATGCCAGTCTTCACGCTTCACAGAAGATACCTTTTCACACATGCATCATGTTCACTACATCTTGCTGTTCCCACCACCTTCTCCTCTCCCACTGTCAGAATTCACCTGAGGGCATAGGGAGAGGAGAGGACCCTATTTTCATTTTCCAGGCACCCCATGGGGAGACAAACAAAATTCTCTTATCGCCTAGCTTGTCTTCGAGCTTCCTCACTGAGATTAGGAATGTACCCAAGGAAACTGGTGCTCAGAACACATTTTTCCTCCAAATCTTTTTTCAAGTATAATTTTTTTAAAGTTTTACAGAACAGAAGAAGATAATATCCAGGTATTTGTGCTCACTGCACAAAACCCACTGCTTATGAAGCTGTATTTTATGTCAGATAAGTTTGTCAAAATGTTCATAAGAGGATGGACCATGTACAGCTTCTCTCAGTGGTGCAGGGGAAAAATATACATCAATTCCATAAAATAAAACTGCTGAAAATGACTGTTTTCCATGTTTGTTGCTTTTTACTTGTATGTTTCTGAAGAGACCATATAGACATATCTAGGCCCATATAAACCATATTTATGAAATGTATACATACTCAACAAAAGTAGTTGTTTTGTCCAGTTTTCGATAGCTTCAATATCAGAAAATGCAGAGGGCATGGAGCTCACTGAGTTTTTAAGGGGAAATTATCTAGTTTTAATATGTAACAATGTTCATAGGTTTTATCTTCCAAATTTAGCATATTCTCCTGAACTCCCTTATCACTGAAAAATATTGAATATTTGTACTCACAGATCATTGAAGCATCTTTCTATATCTTACTGAGTTTATATATTGGGTTATATTTCTCCTCTCCAGCTCTCAGCCAGAGAGTTGGAAGTAAAATCCATTCTGTACCTGTTTAGGGGAGAGGGCAGTCAGATCAATAGTTATCTGTGGTAGCTTCTTGGCAGAAAAAACCAGAGACATTCACAAAATTATTGATTCTATTAACCTGTGTTCTACTCCAAACTGACAATAAGTCAACTCAGTCACACTTCTCCTTTGTTTTACTGAAAACAAATTTAGAATGAATTGCAAGGAGTAAGGACACTTCTCTCAAGGCACCTCAAGAACTTAAAAATCAAGATTTGTGTTCCCCCAAATCACAAGACTGCCTTAAAAAAATTGTGATATTTAGGATTCAGATAAATGGCGTTTTGTGTGTATGTCTGTCCCCTCTGTTTTGAAACATTCAGGTTTTGCATATGTCACCTGTAGAAGGTTTTCACTGAAACAAATAGGACTAGAAAATATTAATGGCAGGTCTAAAACCACACATCAAATCTACACTGGAGTTTGTGTATGAATTCTTCTCTCCAGGGAAGTCTGATTCCCTACTCTCTCCTCTGGTTCTTGGAAAACATTTTCTCGCAGATATATGTGCTTCTGCATTGTCCTTCTACTTATGCCCTCTCACTTTCAAAGATAAGGTAAAAAAATGTTCTCATAAAGAAATGCAGTGTGTTGTCTTTTGCCATCACCACTTGCCAACTTTCATTATTCCTGTGCCTATTCTTTGCCTGGAGCAATATTATTTTAATGTTCTGCTAAAAAAACCACTTGGTGTCCTCGAGGAGAATAAAGACTCTGAAAGACAACAAAGTGCATGTGTGCGTGAGCATATGGAGCTTACTTGGCAGATTCTCTGCCTATTGCTTTATCCCTGATCATATCAACATTATTTTCCCTTCAAGCAAACAAAATGCTTTGAAGCGATGTCTCCCTTGACACCACGAGCCATTGAAAAGCTGTCAAGAGCAGACAATAGAGAAAAAGTGATGCGTGTCATGTTTGAGGTAGCTGGGACAGTGATGTGCCACAACTTTGGCTATCAACTGAAATGCACAGGGACCATCACATGTATGTGTTTGAAAGACATGGGTATAATATTAGTGGGAAGCATTGAACTTCCACTGTCTATATAAAAAGACATTCAGTTTATACCTGGAGAAAGTGAATGGGCAGCAATCAAATACCTCATACTACCATGGTATACAACTCATGATTTCTATCCAGTGTATGCAAAGATGAAGTTAACATTCAGAGAAAGCAGGGAAGGAGACAAGATCTAATGATCTTCTATGATGGAGTGACTACATCATTGTACAGGGGAAGAGCCACAGATATCATCTATCTGGACTTCTGTAAGGCCTTTGACACGGTCCCCCACAGCATCCTTCTCTCTAAACTGGGGAGATATGGATTTGATGGGTGGATTGTTCAGTGGATGAGGAATTGGTTGGATGGTCGCATCCAGACGGTAGTGGTCAACAGCTCAATGTCCTGATGAAGATCAGTGACAAGTGCTGTCCCTCAGGGGTCCATATTGGGACCAGTGCTGTTTAATATCTTCATCAATTGACAGTGGGATCGAGTGCACCCTCTGCAAGTTTGCAGATGACACCAAGCTGAGTGGTGCAGTTGACATGCCTGAGGGATGGGATACCATCCAAAGGGACCTGGACAAGCTTGAGAAGTGGGCCCATGTGAATCTCATGACGTTCAACAAGGCCAAGTGCAGGGTCCTGCACCTGGGTCAGGGCATCCCCCAGTATCAATACGGGCTGGGGGGATGAAGGGACTGAGAGCAGCCCTGCAGAGAAGGACTTGGAGGTACTGGTGGACGAAGAGCTGGTCATGAACTAGCAATGTGCCCTCGCAGCTCAGAAGGCCAACCGTATCCTGGGATGCATCACAAGAAGCGTGGCCAGCAGGTCGAGGGAGGTGATTCTGCCCCTCTGCTCTGCTCTGGTGAGACCCCACCTGCAGTGCTGCGTCCAGCTCTGGGGTCCTCAGCACAGGACAGACATGGACCTGTTGGATCGGGTCCAGAGGAGGGCCACAAAAATGATCAGAGGGCTGGAACACCTCTCCTACAAGGACAGGCTGAGAGAGTTGGGGTTGTTCAGCCTGGAGAAGAGAAGGCTGCGGGAAGACCTTATTGCGGCCTTTCAGTACTTAAAGGGGGCTTTTAAGAAAGATGGGGACAGACTATTTAGTAGGGCCTGTAGTGACAGGACAAGCAGTAATGGTTTTAAAATAAAAGAGGGTAGATTTGGACTAGATATAAGGAAGAAATCTTTTATGATGAGGGTGGTGAAACACTGAAACTTGTTGCCCAGAAAGGTGGTAGATGTCCCATCCCTGGAAACATTCAAGGTCAGGTTGGACGTGGCTCTGAGCAACCTGATCTAGTTGAAGATGTCCATGCTTATTGCAGGGGTGTTGGACTAGATGACATTTAAATGTTCCTTCCAAATCAAACTATTCTATGATTCTAAGATTCTAAAAACTCTCTGCTCCAGCCACAGGACAGGAAGCTGAGACAGGACACAAGAAGTCTGAATAGCCTGGCTTGCTGCTGCTGGTCCAAATGATTTGAACTGTAATGCATATTGATGGAAATCGTCATAAGAAAGAACCAGCCCACTGACCTTCACCTTTCTTTTGGACAAGTCTAGCTATCCAGAGGTTTGTGTAGCTACTGGGGCCATGGCTACTTTACCACCCTCATTAATTTGCTTTCCTTGGTAACTACCTACTTTCCTCATGACCAGAGCCAGTCTGGGCTCGAAGGTGAAGTGGAAAGGATAATCTAAATCTCACAATAATGTCCTGTAGTAGAGAATAAGAACAAAATGTATCACTACCAACCAAGGTGCCGTAGGTTTCTTCAGGGAGGCTGTCAGAAGGAGCCCCACTCACGCTGGTGGTACTGGCTTTTCCGTGGGAACAGAAACCAGCCTGAGGATATCAGCCTCTGGATCCTGGCAGATGACCATTAGCCATGCTAACTATAGTGGTTAAAAAGATTATGTTTTTCTCTGCCAGAGGTTATTTCCCCCATGCTGCAGCACCCAGTCTGTCATAGCACTTAAAAAACCAATAAAGATGTTTGTGCTAACATGGCTGTGCTGAGACATGGACACATCCCAGTCTGTAGCTTCTGCCTCAAAAGCAGTAATCACCAGTAAGAGGATAGGCAGATAATAAGTGGTAGTAAGGTCTTAAGCCCCTGAAGATGTTTGCTTCAGAGTAGATAAGTCAGAGCTCTTACTGTACACCACTTACTGAGCAGTCATTACATGACCAGTTTTTGCAGTGTGTCATAGCCTACCTGAAAGTGTTTTTGTTTCTTTATGGAGGGTCTATTATACAATGTTCTTATTCCCCCAGTTTTCTTTTGTAGCATTGCAATGAACAGACTTATCCAGAAGTGTTAACATTAAAACATATCCATGCTGGCTTCCTCTGAATAAAACACAGATGAAAGGCTATCGTATTGAAGCCCCTTGTGTTATGCAGTCTCCTTAGCAAATAATTTTTGAGAAACATTAGTGGAATGAAAGCTTCCTAACCATGTTGCAAAAATCTTTGATTCTGACTGGAAGAGATTATATGTTGTATATCATAATCTGCAGTGTTTACGGAGGTGTACCTTAAAATACGTGAAAGGGTAGGAATGAAGCTTCAAGGCACTGATGATTCTGGGCAGGTGTGATGAACGTTTGGCTAATTCATTTTTAACCCTTTTTCCAGACTGCTTGGAAAATATATACCATGAACTAATAGTAAAACAACTGCTTTCCAGGAAACAGCCAGGAGCTGTCAGACAGAACATGCTGAACAAGAGAAAAACACAATTTTTTTCATCCTTTGTCTGGAGCTCAGCTACAAGAACTTTCAGCACCCATGTCAGATTGATGTTGCCTCCTGCCCCACTCAACCTTCATTTTGGTCTCCAAGAGGTATGCAGATTTTTTCCCCCCAATACCAGACTTTCACAGATATTTCAGCCCCTGTAGCCTAAATGGTAGATGTTGGCCTTGGAGTCGAAATTCACAGTCAGTACTTTAATTCCCATGGAGCACAGAAGTTTGAGATATGGAAAAAGCCAGGCAGCAGACAAATGGCAAAGAGAAGGGAAGATAGGGAGAAATAATGGAGTAAATATTCTCTCTTAAAACTTAGCTGGTGGAAGAGCTGGTGATTCTTACTTATTTCATAGTTATGTCATGATTGCAAAGCTTCATCATAAAGTGGGAAACCTGGATTTTGAGACAATGGTGACACTGGAAGAAATCACTAACAAATAGATTTTATCCCTTTATAATTTACCCTGAATAGAGATTAGTGCATTTTCACTGCCTCATCTGAAATGTTAGGAAACTTTCTTTACCAATGGCTTCTGCTCCTCTCAGAAAAGAAGTTTTGAAACCACCCAGCCATGCCATAGAAGAGAGCTCCTCATGTCCAACAATGGGGCAAAGGGGCATCATACCCCTAAGTTTTGCCTGTAGCAGCTGAGTTACTGCTGAGGTTACTGCACAAAAATGAATGACTCCCAGGGCAAAAAGGAGATCAAGAAGGAGAGACCCTTACTCTGCAGTCCCATGTGGTTTATAACTGTACGAAAAAAAAAGATATAACATCAGATTTTGTCTCTGAACATCCCCTAGCACCACCACTGGCTCTTTCCCTGGGCTCAGGGAGGTAAATAGGCAGAGGAGACACTAATCCTACGAGCCCCCAGGCACTAAGCAGCTTGGAAGTGTCACAGCTTTGAGGATTATTGCATACCCAGCAGCAGAAATGTAGACACTCGAAACATTTCCACATTGTCACAGAGGTCCCTTTGGCTTTGGCACCAGTGATTTTCAGGTTCTAAATTTTGTACTTTCACAGACTAAGTGACAGGTAGGCATCGAATCTTCCTCTGAGGCATTTGTGTCTGCACTCCAGTTACTTGTCTGCAGCCCTTTCTTCATCTATTTACAGGAGATTATAGGATCTTTGTGCCAGGGAAGGTCCAGATGATGTATGTGTCTAACTCTTCACACAGAGAGGCATGTAAGTTCAGTTAGTATAATAAAAACAGTGGAATTCATTATTTAGGTAAATTTCAACTACTTATGTATAGGAAGTTGATTTCCTCCTAACAAGATAAATCCAATTAAAAAATCTTGTCACCTCACTTTTTTCCAGAAGACATCCATAAATGTGCCTTTGCTGTTATCAGATGTGTGAAGCAACATTACTGTATGTTTTCACACCTAGTTGATTACTTAACCATCTGTTCTCTCTGACAAGGCTGGATACAAGATGGGAGGAAGGGAGAGGAAGAGAAATAAACGGAAACATTGCTGTGATTGTTTTCTAACTCATCCCTTAATTTTGAACCATAAATCCCAGGTCAATTTTTATTACAGTTGTATGTTTGCTAAAAGAAGGCCTATATATAAAACAAACCTCTTACAACTCTTCTTTTGTTTTTCTTCTCAGAATAATAGAAATGTATCGCAACATTCTTCATGTCCTTTCTGGATGAATATAAAATGGAGGTGGAAGGAGGAGAATTTTGTAGGTAGAACATTATGTGCATTAGATAAAAATCAGTTACTTAGTAGCTCATATTTAAAAATATTCACACTTAATTTAACTCTCTTCTTTCTCTGGGAGAGTTGTGGGTGTGTTAATCTTTTGGGTTGATAAAATCATTCATCTGGAAGGGCAGGTTGGAAACTGACTTCAAATTTTCAGTTAGATTTGTTGTAATGTGTCCTCTTTGGCTTAAATTTATTTTTCAGTCATCTTTTAAAAATAGAGGCCCAGATAGATTTAATTAAGATATATAGGCTCCAATTACACATTTTAAATTATAGATTTTGCAATTACTGTAAAACCAAAACCAATAACGTCACAATATTTTCCCTTAACATTTTCACTTAAACACAAACCCAAATCTCCTTCATTTTGATAGCTATGCAAAGGACAAGTATTTTGCCATCCCCTACTATTTTATTTGTCCATTATAATTATTGACTCAGATGGCATATAGAATTTTGAAAAAAAAAAACAAGATAAGAAATCTAGCAAATGCACAAATGACTCTGTAAACACAGAATCTCTCAGATCACACTCAATACACAGGTGATACAACATCCTTTGAAAGAGGCATTATGTATCTATATGGCCACTGCCAACTTCATGAATAGCCATTAGTGACCATCCAAACCAAAAGCAGAACGTTGTCTCTCTCTTGTTTAGCCAGCTGAGGTAACAAATTTGTGTACAAGTGGGAATTAGTGAAGAAAACATGGAAGTAAAATACTAGTGAGATAGAGGCATTTTAGGAACCCCTCCCTTACAGGAATAAAGCTTGTCCTGTGTTAAAAGTGACACAAACTAGGGATTGCTGAGGTTAAGGCAACCCTAATTTAACCCTTTTGTGGACTACAGTGGTCATAGAATGATAAAATCATAGAATCACAGAATCATAGAATCATAGAATAGTTTGTGTTGGAAGGGACCTTTAAAGGTCATCTAGTCCAAAACCCCCTGCAATGAGCAGGGACATCTTTCACGAGATCAGGTTGCTCAGAGCCCCATCCAACCTGACCTTGAATGTTTCCAGGGATGGGGCATCTACCACCTCTCTGGGCAACCTGTGCCAGTGTTTTGCCACCCTCATCGTAAAAGATTTCTTCCTCATCTCTAGTCTGAATCTACCCTCTTTTATTTTAAAACCATTACTGCTTGTCCTATTGCAACAGGACCCACTACGTCCTTACCTAGCTGATCAGATGCCTAACTCCTGCAACTTTGGCACAGTAAATCACCATCAGTCAAAGACAGAGAGCAGCAAGTGTAGGTAATGCAGATGGTGTCTCTGACTTGAGTGACTGAGCAAGTCGTAAGAGAAAAAAATGCCTTGTGAGCTGCGGGTGGCTTTGAGATGTTCAAAGCTGTGTGGGTACAGCGAAGGTTAATGTGACAGAAAGTGCTTACTTTGATACTTTTTTGTTCACAGTTGTCCATGTAAAAAGATCACTTGGGTGAGAGGTTTCTCTTTACCTGACAGGCACTGAGCAAATGAAGGGAGGAAATCCAGGGAGACTTTAGGTGTAACTGCAGGGAGAGGATGGATGGGAATCACAGTGGGGAGCTGGGAAACACAGGAGCTTCCTGAAAACAAGAAATGATCATGGAGAGTTACTTACACTCTAGGAAGTCATTGCATTAACTGAAAAAAATCATGAAGTCAAAGATATGTCTTGAGGGACGCGGGTGGGAGTTGTGTATGAACCTTGTTAGTTTCTCATCTTTCTACATTAGGCACTTTGAGGTTTCTTTGCTTGAAAAGTGAAATATTGTAGTTCTTATTCAGTAAAACTTGGGTTTTCAGGCTTCTTTGAAGGCTCACTGTAGCAGATGGTCTAGGCAAAACCATGTCAAAGTTTTGGTAAATGTGGGATATTTCCATAGAACTTTGGTGGGATGGAGAAACAAGGCTGACTGTTGGTGAGTCTGAGTGGACAAATACATACCGGGGGAGGGAAGCAGCTGTGACAGCAACATTGTGGGATGAGGTCTTTTTGTCAAGAAATGTATGATGGGGCTCTCTGCTCACCCATCCACAGAAAGGATGAGGAGTATACTGGAAATTAATGCACTTTTCTTCAGCTCAAGCTATTGATCTATGTTTTCCATGTCTTTTGAACTGAAAGCAAAATTTTAGTTGAAGCTTTGTGTTTTAGGAAAGGAATTTGGTTAGTGAGCTTTCCTGTCACCCATGTGTGAAAATGCCTGAGCTAACCTTGCATTTCTTCAGGTATCATGCCTTCTTTAAAAATAATGCTTCCAGGAATAATGGCTGCATCATGCTTTCCAGAAAAGCCCTGCTGCAAGTCTGTGGTTTAAAGCTATTAGTTAGGTTTGCAGTCCATCATATTTCAGATTGATACACTACAGAGAACTGACACAGATCCTGCACAAAGACAGATTGCACTTTCAAAGGAATTTAATGCCATTTAAAAATGGAATTAACCAAGATGGAAATGCTAAAAACACATGAAAGATAAAGTTTAAGTCACTAATGGAAAACTCTGTGTGTCATTCTGCTTATTAAAAGACAATAAACTGCCACAAAATAAATGCTTCCTGCTAATGAGCTAATATTTAATCAGCATAGTGCTCTGCTCTGAGGGAAAAAAAACACCAAACTTCTGTTCATCATTTTTCATTGGTGGTCCTTTAAAAAGATAGATTGAAAAATCAAACACTCTATATTTAAATTACTCTTTTTTTTTCTATGCTGTGAAGCAGGAGTGTGCTGTAGTGCTTGTCATAATTTTCCTTATGACCCCAAGACCTCAATCTCAAAGAATAGGAGAGAAAATGGAGGTCACACTATTTCTTATACATGTCATCATGCAGATATGTGCTCTTCATACAGATGTGGGCTTTCAAATGGGATGTTTAGTTCTAAACTTCAAGGTAACATAATTTTTTTTAATAACAATTTCTACTGGCTTTTTTTTTGCACTCCAAAAATGGGACTGCTACTGCTTGTCTGGCTGTGTTAGTGCTCATTGAATATGGAAGGGATCCATTTGCCAAATCCCCTGAGATGTTAGTGTGCTGGGCTTAGGCTGAGTTACCTACTTTGCACCTTAGGGCCCAGACTCCACCAGTGGACTTCTGCAGGAGGCAGCTTGGCAATGGAAGAGGGAGAACAAAACACACATTGATGAGAAGAAAGAAGATTCTGCCAAAGAACTGGATAAAGAGTAATAAAAGCAGGTGGTGGTAGGCTGAATTCTGATAAATCACCTTGCTCTTCTGCATGTAGCCTTTTCCCACCTTTTCAGGTTTAAAATCAATATATCTTTCCAATGAACTTCTCAATAGCAAGAAAAGGTCTAATTTCTTATTTCCAGCTGTGACTAGTGTATGAAAAGGTATTTCAAACTGTGCAAAAAATCACCACCTGGATAAAATTTACCTGATACCCTCCCTCTGCAGTACATTTTTTTTTTTCCAGCAGGCCAAAAAGTTAATGCTTCTTTCCTCACTCTCAATAGTTTTGCACCTCTCTAGTATTTCATCAAGCATGTAAGAGCTCTGGTTTGTTTTTTAACATTTTAATAACATGCTAGAGACTAATTTAGAAATATTTTTTTCCCACTGACTTCTAACACACTGCTGTCATTTACTGCATGGAGTCAGATATAGTGGTCTGCACAAAATATTATAGATCCTCCACATGTATTTTTGCCTCAATATCTTCATCATTCTGGATGCTGCATTTGGGCTGAAATATGGTTCTCTGTGACAGTACAGGTCATTTGCTTCCTGATGTTTTTGTATCTCCTCCTTCCTTCTGGGCAGGCTTCCCTCCTCTGACCACAGCAAGTCTTTTGAGTATATATTTCTTCAAACTAGCACCTGACTCATCTTTGGACTGATGTTTTTCCAATCTTCTGTGAACTGCTGGAGGATGTGGCATCTTCTAGCTCTATCCAGTTTCCTTTGAAAACCATTTATTTGGTCCAGAGCACAGTTGTTAAGTTTAATGATTTCCCAGTGTATCCAGTCATGGAGAGAGATTATGTTTTGCCTTGTCAGAAAATGCTATATTCAACATGTTCAGAAAGGAGTCTGGTGACACAGCAGTTTTCATAGTAATGTCTTCCCATTAACATTTAGATTTCTTTGGTTTTACCTAGACAAATTCCTGAAACTCTTATACCAGTCAGAGGTAAAATAGGTTATAGGGGCAGAAGGCACAGTGCAACATATTTGTAGTTGGTGGGAAGTTGGGTTTGCATTCCTTCCCTTCCCTAGCAGAATATCTGTACTCTTTAGTGAAACTGACGGTCACTAGGTCTAACCATGTTGAGGTGATAGTGAGTAACTAGTGAGGATCAAAGGCATGATGGAGACTGTTCTCTTCAGTCTTGGTTTCAGTGTTTTCAGCTAGAGATTGAAGTTCCTTTAAGGAGTAACTGGGCCAAGTGGAATATCCTGGACAGGGAATATCAGTCCTGTTCTGGGGGAGATATTGAGATTGTTTATGACAAAGGAGGTGTGAGGGCTGAAAGCAGTGATAGCCATTTGAGGTGCCCCAAGAGACCCTGCCTGGCCTCCAACTATTGCTCTAGAAGGCCATGGGCTTCCTGGAGTTCTGTTACATCTGCCAGTTCTAACTGTCTTACATACTTCTACGTGTCTAAAATAGTAATAGATGGATGCTTCTGCTTGCATAACTGAAACCTATTTTATGTGTCTCCTTTCATGATCTGAAATGTTCCCTAAGCCCCAATTAAATTTCATTAAATGGATCTCCATCAACTATAATGGAGCTTAGATACTTAGCTCATATACTGACAGCTACATATAGACCCTTAAATTATGTGTCTAATCTTGCACCAAACCCAACTCCAAATTAGTGATCACTAGGAGTGAAAGCAAGAACTCAGCTATGGTCAGGGAATGGCTGTGTAAAAACCCTTTCTGTCTTTTCTGTTTGATCTAACTTGCACACTTTTTTTTTCAGTTTGTTAATGGAAATTTGTTGATAATAATTTGTTAATAAGTTACTTATCCTAGCTTTTACTCTAACAGAGCCTGGCTTTTTTAGAATTTAAAAACCTTTCAATCTTTTGAGGAGTTCCCTATAGAAGACTATCTAGACCATTGACCTCAAAAGTTCAGCACAGTCCTGTCACAAGGCATGAGATCCAAAGCACTATATATGTGCAATGGACCTGTAATTCTTGTGTTCTCAGCTTCCTAGGAGTCCGACTTCCACAAGCACATCAGGGCAGATGCCATTTCAAAGTGAACAGGTGGGGACTGAGGCACTTAATGCACACAGACCACGTCTTGGGAGCTTGGGCCCCCCTACCTGACGTGGTTTTTGGCTTTTGGATCCTCTCTGTCTTACCCCACCAGCCACAGTTACAGCTATTTAGACTGTTCCCAGTTCTTCCTACAGCTGCTAGCCCCTGCAGTAGCGTGGCTAAGTAAGAACATAGATTTTCTGGAAACAAGTCTTCACACTGGTCACCTGATATTTTCTAAATAAAAATTTTCTTCCAGCCTTTAGACTTTCATATAAGCCTGGAGGTTATATGTCTTTTCTTCCCTTCTCTTCTGTTTACTGACTGAGATTTGCTCTGTAATTCTGGTTGTAATTTATCTAGTTTATTTTTCAAGTCTGCTTTTTTTTTTTTTTTTTAAATTCATGAGAGGTTGCTTGGTCACAAGCTCTCTGCTCCTTTGACAGATGATTATAATCTTCAATATGTCACAGTGATTCATAAGCTGTGTTACCTCTTAAATGAATAAGTCAGTTCAGTAAGACTCCTTGCTAAGTAGGCTACCACTCAGTGCAAGTAGCTGGGTTAGAATGGGACTCCTCAAATGTAATTACTACAAAGATAAAAAAACAGGGTGTCAGATAAGATTAAAGACCATCTGGAACAAAACCAGCTAATCTACCTAAATGAAACATACCCACTTTAGGTCCTAAAAAGGTGTAGTTAAATTTCCCTTACTCAGATGCTGTTATTGTCCATGCCTGTATTACTCTATGTTGTGATGAGGACAAGCAAAGAAAGCAGACACAGGTTGTCCTAGTCAACACATCACCTAAAGACAGACTGAAGAGTAGGGACCTACTGAGGTTAACCCTATACAAGTAAGAAAGAGTAAGAGCAAGCAGATAGGATTCCTCCTAACTTGCCGTGCCCCATAATAGTACTCACAGACACAGGCATGCTCAAGTCAGACTTCAGAGGATTAATCTCAGCCCTTGTGTTGGTGTCAGAGATCAATAACTCTTGGACATCTATTCATGATCTCTTTACTGAAAAGCTCTGTGGCTCTGTTCT
The DNA here is from genome assembly GCA_031468815.1 of Morus bassanus. Classification (NCBI taxonomy): domain Eukaryota; kingdom Metazoa; phylum Chordata; class Aves; order Suliformes; family Sulidae; genus Morus; species Morus bassanus. The sequence goes on along the minus strand of CM062571.1, from coordinate 76,462,655 downwards.
GATTTCTGTTCTCTTGTCCCTGTGAACTTCAATTTAGAAGTGCAAATAGATACATTCTAGAGAGGTGACGTACCTTGAAAGCTCAGGATATTCAGACACTGATTCTGAGCACTAGTGCCCTGCTGTTTCTTCCTTTAAAATTTGCTTATTGCATCAGATCCATGGGGAACTGATCTACATTACTGGTAAGCTATAAAAATGTGTGAGTACATGTACAAAAAACATTACATGTGTATGCATGTTTTGCAGCCAAATAAATTTCCTAACACAGCTGAAGAGGTGACAAGCAGGCCCCAGGACCAATAGTAATTGCTATAGTGGAAAGAAGAAGAAACTTCTTTAGATAGTGCTGCTGCTGCACCTTTTGTGTTGTAAACACCTGGCTGCAGAAATTTTTTATTCAGACACAGTGATAAATATGACAGAGATCTAAAGATGACTTTTCATAAGTACAATATACATTCAAAGGGACTGCATTACCTATTTGCTAACTGTGTAGAAATTTTACTTTTGGATTTCACACACACATATGCTAGCCAGTATCTGTACTGTTTTTATGGCATTCTTGCCATGTTTGAATCTATTCTGACTTACAAATTACTTTCTGAACTAGATGTTGTAGAGTTTCTGTCCTTGAGTTCAGGTTGGGTCAGCTGACCTGCAAGCCTCTTGTTCTTCTTAATTTGATAGTGGTTTTGTTATACAGATTTATTTAGTGTTACTCATTTAAAGACAAATCTTCTGGAGTAACTGATGACTCCCCTGTTAGTTATCACATACAGTTTTTGTGTTTGCATATTGTTTGTCGCTGTGCGCTGTATGCTGAAGAAAGAAGGCAAGAAATAGTTGCTGAATATGAAATGTGCCTTAAAGCCATCTAGAAAAAAATGACTAGATACTGTCGAAATGTATTTGGCATAACAGAGGAGGCTGCTGACAGGGGCTGTAGCAATCGTATTCAACACTTACGTAGGATTTGTACTTTGAAGAAACTGCATAATAAGCTCTTGGCTCTGCAAAGTGCCCTACATGAACAGCTCCCTGGGCTGAAGGGATACTCTGTTACCACCATTAGATGATTTTCAGATACTTTAATTAAACTATCTGCAAAGGAATGCTTAAAAAAAACCCATGCTGATGAACAGGATGGCTACTTACAACATACAAAACAGAGCGTGCACAGTTCTTTTGAATGTCAGTGCTAAGTGGACTTCTGCAAAGTATGTCTCACCTCTGTGAGCCAAGATTGTTTACTCATTTATCCAAACACAAAGGCAAAATCCAGGCTGGGTAAAACAGGCAGAACTAACTTTCCATGGATTACAGTGGAGCATACTTTTCATCGTAGCTGGACGTCCAGCTACAAGGTTTAGATAAAGGAATTGTTGAGGTATTATTGCAGTACCCACTACATGACAAGTTGGTTGCTCTGGTAACTCATTATTTAATGTTTGAATGGTGATATAAATAGGAACACTGCACATGTTAGTTGTCATACATTAGCATGATAAGAGAGGTAAGAGATGTCACCCACTTCAGATTCAAGATTTCTACAAAGCCCAACACTTTTATATTTTTGTGTGTGTGTGAGAAAGGGCTCAAAGATTCATATTTTTATAATATAATCACATTGTAAAGATTGAATAGAAATCTGATTCCATTCAGAGAAGACTTTGAAATGTTATCAGAAGAAATATCTTCTGTACAAGGCCATGAGAAATTACAAAAAAAAAAAAAAAGGAAAAAGAAAAAAAACAACCTACTTTCCTAAAGTGATTGAAGCTGTTCTTTTAAAAGTCACAGTCACACAAACACTGCTCTCCAAGACGGCCTGGCTTTCCAGGAAAACAAGGAGTCTTAAAGTTTCATTTAAAAACTACATCACAAAGAGTAAAATAGATAAGTAGTACAATTGAAAACCTGAGTTTATTTTGGTGCAGAACTGGGTACGAAAGCAAGGAAGAGAAAGGGCAACAATACTCATCAAAAAATGTTGTGCTCACCTCGCAAGATGTGCACATGCCACGGTAAGTGGTTTCAATAGGATATCTACCGACTTTTTTCTTTTCCTCCGTAAATCTGTTCTTTCCAAAGGAATCATCGACCACGGGACTGAACTTCCCAAACTTCTCTGAGTTTGTGATGAGGGTCCAAATAACCTGCTCTGATCACATGCATGTAGAGTTCAGTCTAGTACTGAAGTTATTAGAGGTTAGCATCACAAAACCTGTAGCCAGTTGACATCAAGACATTAGAAAAAAGTATACAAAGGTAAAGGACAACTGGCTAGACTAAAATACCCTAAATACATACTTTGTGTAAATGGCTTAAAAATAATATTGCCACTTACTGGGGAGTTAGCACAGTTAGTGGGTATCTTTGCTCTGTACAGTCCATCCACTGGATAATGTTGAGAGGTAGTAATAGAAGAATATGATAGATATTTGAAGATCTAGGTATTTCATAGTCTACCTCTTTCTGTAACTGCTCCTTATTGGTGATCAAGGTAGCTGATGTATCTGAGGTAGCTTTTCATTACTCAGGTATTGAAGATCAGCCTGGAGTCCAATGATAGCCAGCCGGTCTTGAAATTACCCAATTTACCAAGTGTGTTTTGTAAGGTGAGCTGAGCTTTTTGGTACTATAATTAGACTCACACTGTTCTCCAGATCAGTTAATTTTAAATTACATTGTTTTAGCTACACAAGATCTTATCACATAAATAATGGCAGTATAACCTTTTCTGCAGTGATGTATTTCAAGAAATTTCAGTGACCAAAACAGCTTGTGACTATGTTACTGCTTTTCCAGTCGAGTTGCATCCATAGATTTGAAGTGTCCAGCTTCTCTGTGTCTGATTCAGGGGGAAAAAATAGTTCTGAGAGGTAAAAATGCTTAAGTTCACTCTTCTTATTTGTTTTGTGAGAATGAAAAGTGATCACAAATTTAGACACGTTAGTTTATTCTTTCAGCTGCAAGGGAAGGAATTCTTCAGTTTTGCAAACCTACTCCTTCCCACTGACTTTTGTGCCTCAAAATGATAAAATTAGTAAAACTAAAGAGGATTTCATAGGCGCAGTGTTTCTTGTTGACTTTTTGTATGCAGAAAATATTTCCTATGAGTTCCTCCATGTGAATGTGGTGTGAAGGAAAGACAGCACAAAGGTAATTCATTTAATTAGAGCTGTTTTATTTCCTCTTTTAGCTAGTGACAACCTAGAAAATCAGGATCATATTTCCAACTATCAGGAAGGAAAGGCAAAGTTTGTCAGGCAATTCAGTTCTATATTTGCTTTCCCTCCCTCAAGTATAGGGAAATCAAAAGAAGGAAAATGTAGAAAAGGCAATGAGAAGAGTGGGCAGCTGACTTCCAAGCCATATTCTGAGAAAGAAAGCAGGAAGGAGAGTGAAATAAGAGGATGTAGAGAGTAAGCTGAGTATACTCAAAAAGACACCGAGCCCCTTGCAGAATCTGTCCTCTCTGGGCAATGCAGCAGACTGTTATTCAGTCAGTGTGGGCCAGATTCACATTTGTATGAAAAACTATTACACTGTCTTAAAAAGGGGTTCCATACAAATAATTTCTAGGCCCAGTAGGTATTTCTTGACAAACTTCAATAGTACTGCTCTTGCTATCCAAGTTCATTCCTAAGAGATGGGTTGCATTGCTGTTTGAATTCATAGTTCAACACATGAATGGTATTTTTGGAAATATACACAGAGTTCTCTTGTTACAGCAATTCTCTTTCTTACTCATTTCACATAGTAACTTGTATATCCATTAAGTGGTAAGATGTTCCATGGGAAATTGTTGTAATTGCACATATTTAAAGGGTACATCATTTACCTTTATTACAATTCTTGTTGCAGCTGCGGTCTCAAAAATTATCCCAGTGTGTACAACCGTGCTGGTGCAATTAGGAGAAACTGGTTCTTTGTCTTTATAATCCTTCTCTGGATGAGAAATAGGAACACCAATAGAGCAGAGAAAGCATTGTACTGTATTATAATCCTGCAAGCCAGCCCAGCCCCATGACAGTTCATGGAGAAGTAAATCAGACTTAGAGAACAGTTTGGGAAGGGAAACCTAGTTAAAGTGTTTGTGGTAAATATAGGAACTGATGTGTGGGCATTGCAGTAACAAATCCTATTATATGCTAATATGATTTTTGAGCATATTTCCCAAACATCATTATCACAATTAACCCCTGTGTACCTGTTGTATTTAAAATTAAAATGAAGGTATGCTATTTGCAGTTTCAAAACATTGGACCTGTATTACACACATATTTAATGTTTTAACTTATTTTGCTGACTAGATACACTGTCCCAGACCACACTTCTTTCATTTAAACAATGATTGACATTCTTTTTGAACCTGATAAACCTTGTATTCAAATAAACTAATTGCAATTTCATTTAAAAATATGAGTTTTAATGCAGGAATTCCTCAGTCAGGGAGTGAATGATACCTTAGTAGGCACAGTGTGTTGTATCGAACCAACATTTAGAAACAACTTATAACACAATCTTCATGCTGGAGTAAATTCTTAGAGACATGAGACACCCAAAGAAACTAAGCAAATGTGCATCTTCCAGTCTGGAACTCTCTTCAGGGTTATGGTGTGAATTAGTCTGTCTGTACTGACTGTTCCAGGAGAAATTATATTTATTTTCTGGACCTCTTTTAGCAGAACTGTTTCCACCTGTACTGCTCATGGTTAATGAATTGGCTTTACCCTCTTTGCGTAGCACTTGGAGCACTCCTTGATGTGACTGCTGCCTCACAGACCTTTCTTTACACAATGCATAATGTATACCCAGCCAAATATGTGTGCCCAGATTTGTTAAGGAAAAACCTAGCTGATCTGCTGCAGAGAAAAATCCTGACTGATGAATTTGTGGACAACCAGGGGACCAGAAAGTAATCCAGCTGCTAGTGTTGACATAATCATTTTGAAGAGTCATGTTTAGGCGTTGGTGTTGCAAAGTGTTCCTACTCTATTATTATTCAATACAATGACTAATTCTATTAACTGGGGACTAACCATCCTTCCTCCTCCAAACTACTAGTGTTTGCTGAGAAACCTCCTTTATTGCAAAACTGGAAAAATTGTGCTTGGGGTTTTAAAGACTGCTTAATTCTGGAATCTAAACTGCGCTGCACACAGGCCTGGGAGCAGAAATAGTAGAGTTGCATATGCCTTCAGCACAATACTCACTCGAAAAAGTTGTACAAGGATAAGTGATGGTCAGGCGTTGCTCTATTTTGACTAAGAAAACAAAATAGATCTTGAATTAAGAAAGCGGAATTTTTCATTTTGAAAATGTCAAAACAAAGTGTCAGCAATTCTGAAAAAAATGTCCCTAAGATCTGTTTGTTTGCCTCATCTGATTGGAAACAAGATTTCTAAAAACTAACTCTCTGAAAAAGTTTGTTGTTTTGTTGACTCAGTATTTTCTAAGAAAAAAAAAATAAAAAACTTCCCAGCCATCTTGCTAATTCTCTAATTTTTGTCACTCTAAGTTCCATAGGTAAGGAAATGTTAAGAAGGAATAAGGAAATTAGATAGCAAATCTATTGCAAGCATCAGAAAACCAGCAAGAGCTCTATTTGCCATAATGTGTTAGTGGCTCCTGGAATTACACATGGACATAGGTATTTTACTTTGTCATCCTGAACTCAGATCAAATTCAAATTCTATGGCCTTCTTGCTGTGATGGAATTTATTCCTTTCAGTTTAACTATCGGTGTTCTTAACTTTGATATAAGTTCTTGCTCTGGTGAAAGGATTTCTGTAGCAACTCTTTGTTAAGCAAGATATATACAAGTTTATAAAGTTTCTTCTTATTATACTCAATTCAGTTTGAAAACTCCCATAGTAATTAGAGCTTTATTCCACATTTCTCTCTTGGTCAAAATAACGAAAGTGATCAAAATACTAACTACTCATCTATCGTGCATCAGGCAATGGGGACCTCCTCCATCAGTGTACATCTTGTACCTGTTACAGGGCCCATTAGAGGAAAACTGTACTGGATTACCATTAATATTGCTAAAATGCAACTTAGCATCTCAGAGAACAGCAAATGGAAGTGTGTAGTGGATTCACACAGGAACAGACTATTTTTCTGAGAAAGACCTAGTTCAACACACCTGACCTTTCTTACACTGGCAACAGACGTTATGGCGTATTCGTAACATGACCATCTCCTGTAGCCTGTACTTTGTGGAAAGCGAAAATATTTTTCATACCATGGTTTGTTGAGCAAATTGTGCATGCACAATAGTCTAGTATATTGGTCTCAGCATGAAATATACAGAGTTTATCAGTCTTATCTGAAAGGGTAGCTGCAGGGTGTATAATGGTTTCAACAATATTCAATCCCCTTCTCCAGGTCCAGTTGTGGTATTAGTAACAAAAGTAATTGATGAAAGCCTTTGAAAGATACATAAATAAAATAATCTGGAAGCCAATTCATGGTTCAATTGGCAAATAAACATATTCCTTACCTCCTAAAGATTTCTGAGGATTGTGCAAGTAATGAGATGGGAAAGATTAACATCAAATATAATTCCAAAGATACTATAACACAAAAGTGCAAGACAATGAGAGGTCAAGCTCAAGGAACATGAAATTCAACATTCGACCTTGATTCAGCTGGCTAGGAGATATGTATGAGTTGAAATCTTTACCTCTGACTAATGTGTGCCATCAGGCCTGAAGTTTTTGAAGTGAGAATGTTCCCATTTACACAATAAATTTTAAAAACATCAGAAAGTATACTCTTTTTCTGTAGACAATAATAACCCCTGAAGCTCACTAGCACAAAACATTACCATCCTGGACATGAATAGGATTCTAACAAAGATTGGTCCTCCCTGGAAAAAGTAAAATCTGTTTTACAGAGAACATAAGTTACAAAGTTGTAAGCTCCCTGCTTCAGGACATAAACCAACTGTGGACGCAGGAAGTTAAGAACAAACTCCTCCCTGTGAGCATATTATTCTTTAACAATCCATCGTGGGATCATTACAGTAATTAATGAATGATTATTTAATTTGTTTGTGGAAAGTTAATTTGTCTATTTTCTTGTGTTATCACAGCAATTTGAAGCAGAGAAATCTCCAAGAATCAATGGCTAATCTTCTGAAGATCTAGGCGTTAAAATGCTGCCTGTCAAGGCTGGAATCAAAATGAATTTGCTCCCTTGTGAGCTGCATTAGACTGTAATAACATGAAATGTGTGAACATCTTCAAACTGTGACACAATGCCAAACTCATGTAAACACATGCAGTTTATAAGTCTTGTGCGTCTTCAGTTTTTGTGGGCTTGTACTTGTTTTGAGAAGGAAACACAACTGGGTGGAGCCATACTATATGCGGGAACTAGCACATTCAGAGTCATTGAGGAGAGTACCAGGAAAAGTGCTATCTAGTCAATGATAAGAAACAGTAAAAATTACTCTGTTTCTCCAGAAATGCACAGGAGGGTGAATATCAAGCAGCAACATTAGCTGCTATTTCTGTAGGCTCAGAAGGAACCGACAGATAAATCTGACTACTATTTCCACACTTATGACAGTTGAACCTATATGGATGATATTGACTGGCAGAAAGACTTAATATGAAAGAAAGCTGGATTATAAGAAACTGTGGGATATATCAGGACTAAGCCAGAAGAGCTGCTCTTCAGGGTTACAGACTGCTTCCACAGAGCAGAATAAGACTGGAATCAACGATAGAGCAACTTCTGAAAATCAGATTAAAAGCTTCTACCTCTTCACTCTATCAGATGTTGCTAATACATAGAGAAGCAAAAGAGCAAAGATAAGACCCCAGAAGGCCAGGGGGAAAGATTTGATTCCTGATGAGGATTTCCAAATCACTGGAAGACTCTTAAAAGGGACTTCAAAACCATTCACTTAGCTTTTACTCAGAGTTCAACACAGAATCAGAAAAATTAAGTCTCCTACTCCAGCCTATTGGAGCTGGTGCTAAGGTGCTTCTGGTTTTACCTCTGAGGTCCTGTTCTCTGCTAAGACAATTGCCACTGATGAGCGGCAAATTAGTTGTACCTCTTGAGCGTGAGGTGTTGTGAGATACCAGAGATCACTTTCCTTTCAGAGAAGTTGGGCTTCTTCCACTTTCATTCCTCAGCATAAAAGATGTTCATCAGAGCATGTCCTCTGGCTTCTCCACTGTCTGTCCCGCTGGTGAAAGAGAAAGGGAATCAGAAGAGAGAACCCAGCCAATCCCATGTAATAACAAAAAGTGAGGGGAAGATTAATACCTCTAGTCTTCTCCAAAGAAGGAGAATGACAGACTGGAGAAGAGTACTGAGGAAGTGGAAAGGGGATGCAGGACAGTCCAGGGCTTCCAGAACCCATGGTTCTGGTCAGGTTGCCTGCAAACGCCAAGGTGTTCATGGGATGAAGCGCAAGATGAGCCTTTCACAGACAGTTTCAAAATAATCAGTTGTGTGTTGGCTTTTTTTCCTGTTGTAAGTGCAGAAGAGATCAAATAAAATGGAGACATACTTCACAAGGTAGAGCTACCTTTCTCCAGTTTGTACTGCAGCACCATATCATAATGAAATATAAGGTCCCCATGAGCAGGTACTATACTAATAGATTATAAACTAAAATGTTTCATAGAAAAACTTTAATCTAGCAAGCTTCTGATGGAACAGAGACAAAGACAATTCCCCCAGCAGGCTGCAAATGAATCCAAGCTCAGCAATAGGTGCTGTCTTTCACAAATATAGTCTCTAGAGTTTGAAGAAATAAAAATTTCAGGTCTACAGCTCCAGGGCCGCAATGCAGGCAGCTGTGTCAGCAGCCTCAGCCTGGAGTCTTCAGAGCTGCAAGGCTCTCTGCTAAGAGGTTTGCAAAATATTAGGATCACCTGGGACTGAGCTTTGAACCTTACAGGGGAAGTTTGGATACCTGCAGGACTACCGTGGAACAGGTCCAAACTAAGCTTCTGAGTTATGTGGCTCTTGGAGCTCTATCAGACTTCCACGGCTGATCCAGGTGCCATTACTGAGCTGGAAATTTCTGAGTTTGATCTCCTGGACTTAAATTACATTCTTTACAATTTTTTACAAAACTTTTTGATGTTTTTTCTTTTTATTTTCCCTGTAGAAAATTTGAAACAACTGTTTTATTCTGGGTTTGTTTCTTCCCTGCTGCCCCCGAAACAGAAGAGTTTTCCTATTCAGAATTCCTTATAAGATAGAAACTTAAATATTTAAACAGGTCTACACTTGAAAAATTGATTTCTTACATCACCTCTGCATTTCTTTTTGCTCTCCTTCGTTTTGTTTTGTTGTTGCTGTTGTTTTTTTAGGGTTTTTTCTTTCTTTCTCAATCACATATATGACTGAGACAAAGGCAGTAGTCACAGTATGTTCGTTTCCTCTGACTTCTCTTTTCATGCATGTCAGTGAAAGTAAGTGTTTCCATGGCACAGAAGAGCACTAGTCATTTTTCAACACATTTGCTTATGTATTAGAACCACTCAGAGGTATCTGGGACATCTACCCTCTGCAGCATTAACTGGAGGCCACGTGAAATATTGTAAGGTGTCTAAAATGGAGCTGGATATTTAAGTCTGCGCAACTGAATCCTGAACCAGATCACCTTGCTGCAAAATCAGAGATTGCTTTGACACAAACAGATGCTATAATCTTCTCAGTTCAACACCCTGCATCCAAAGATGGCTCAGTCATCAGACCTGAGCCCTCTGGTGTTTTATTGGTGAGTGCTGATGTATTTCAATGTCTATGCTTGTAGTACCTGAATAAAGCTGGTTTTGCCCTTCATCATTTTTAGTTCACAGCAGTGAGCATTCACAAGCAGAATCAAAACAGCTTACCATAAGTGCTTTGGATCCTTTCCTCCTACAGGCAATAAGATTTGCCACTAACTTCAGCAGAACCACTTTTGGGTGCCACATTTAATTAACACATAATTCAGAGTGTCTAATAGGATTGATGTGTATCTGAATTAAAACTGCAAATAAAATGGTGCTAAGGGATAGAAGCAGAGAATGGACTTTAAATCTCATTTCAGGACTTGAACGCGAATGACAGAAAATACCATGGGCTTTACAGACAGGGAAGAATTTGGCATGAGATAAAAGGCTTAAGCCAGGATTCATCTAACTTTCCAGTCTTGCTCAAAGGATGAATGCATCTGAGATTTATATATTCACAGCCTGACTTGCCTGCTATGTATGTGGCAAGCCCATATACAAGGCTTTGAGTGCCTCTGGAGATAGGTTTTTAGAGGACATGAGAATGACCTACATAAACTGTTGTTGAGTGAGCAGTCTCCAGGAGGCTTCTGGCCTGTCCACCAGGCTTCTGAGCAGTCAGAAGGGGAAAGGACACCAAACATACCATATTTAAGACCTTTTGGGAGTGAAGGTGGTGCTCTTCCAGATTCACATAATCTCTTTTGTAGCTTTCCTTCTGGTAGGATGAAATGTGAGACAGACTTTCAAGCCATTTCCTCTGGTGGAAATCTTCCAGTGAATATTGACTCATAGGTTTTGAAAAACTGCTGAAAAAAATGACAAGTCAATGAACATTGCTCCCTTCCCAGCGTGTCTGCTCAAGCGAGATGTACCCCTTCTTCCTGGTAGGGCTAGGAGGAGGAAAAAAAAAAGAAAAAAAAGGAAACAAAAACAAAAACAAAAACAAAAACAAAAACAAAAACAAAAACAAAAACACCCCCCCCCCCAAAAAAAAAAGAAAAAAAAAAAAGAAAACCAGAAATTCTATATTGCTGTTTAAATTAGGAAGATTAGGTCAAATATTTGTGACCTCTTAAGAAATCCAATTTGTTGTTTATGCTATCACTGTAACTCTGCTGTTTGGACTGAGGCAGGTGGCTGTTGTACCCTTTCACACATCTATTCATTCTGTTCTCCCTTGTGTCCTAATGTCAGAGTGGGGTAGTATGCCACACTCCCATTTTTGATAAGTTAAACATTGACATGATAACCCTCCCCTTTCCTTTTCCCTGTGTTTTGGAGAGAAGTGGCTGCATTCAGACTGCCCGTTGTTCCTGCAGAGGTGTTGTTCACAACCAGCCAGGAGCATCATGCTGCTGGCAGAAGCAGTTGTTTCTGCTTTCTTTGGGCCTGAGAATAGCTGGGAACCACATTGCCTCTTGCAGAGGTAAGATCCTGATGCTGGGAGAAAACAGCTCTACCATAGTGAGGGAGAGACAGAAGAAATTACCTGTCATAGGACCATGACCTGAGTGAGCAGCAAGAGCTCCAAGGGGGGACCCAGGGGAGCAAAGATCTGGGATCCACTCAGCCATGGTGTCTTGCTTCTGTTTAGGTCCCAAATTCCTACAAGGCTCAAATTCACATTCCCGCCTGCTCCCCCCCGGCCCATCATAGAATCGTAGAAGGCCCTGAGTTGGAAGGGACCCACAAGGATCATCGAGTCCAACTCCTGTCCCTGCACAGCACAACCCCAAATTCACACCATGTCTCTGAGGGCCTTGTCCAAGTGCTTTCTGAATATCGTCAGGCTTGGCGCTGTGACTGCCTCCCTGGGAAGCCTGTTCCAGTGCTCCACCACCCTATGGGGAAAAACCTTCTCCTAATACCCAACCTAAACCTGCCCTGGCACACCTTCCTGACATTCCCTCGGGTCCTATCGTTGGTCACCAGAGAGAAGAGATCAGCGCCTGCTCCTCCTCCTCCCCTCGTGAGGAAGACCGTCACTTTGGTCTCTGCTCATATCTTTTTCACTGATATTGATATAGGACCTCTACCCTCTCTGTAGCAAGTGTTAACTATATCATCTGAAAACTGTAAAAATTTCCAGCCCTAGGGACCAAAATTTTCAGTACACACTCACAGGACAAGCAGTAAGGGCTTCTTTATGTGTGTCACAAGGTACTGTTTTTGTTGAGGGTCTGGATTTCTTACATTGTCTCCCTGATTTCTTTATTACTCAGCTGGGGATGCCTAGGCTGTCAGTCAATGGTAAGCAGAGAGGTATTAGTATCTAACTGTTAGTTAGGCTGAACTAGAGCAAGAACGATTATGCATATTAATAACTACTGACAGCCTTACCAGCAGTCAATTTTGATTCACGTTGACACAGTATAGGTTTATGTTAGTAAAATTGTTCAGTGAAAATGAACGTCTTTATTCTCCATGTTAAAACTGCTATATGAATAAGAGTCTCCCTCCCATCTTTCTTCCTCCCTTTTTTCCCCTTTGCCTCCCTTTTCTCCCCATCTCCTCCCTTTTTTCCCATCCTCTGCTTTCCTTCCTTCCTTCCTTAGTCCTTCTGTCTTGTCTATGTCTATCTGGACATGATATTAGTAAGGTCAGAACTTGATTACTGCATTCATTTTCCAGTAACATGGCTCAAAAGGTGAAGATACTAAAGACAAGACTTCTTAGAAGATGTTAAAGAGTACTTACAAAAGTTTTTCAGCCAGAAAATCCAAGTTCTTATACCTGGGAGTTTGTTTAGCCAAGAAGCTCTTGGTACCATTCATGCTCCATTTTCAATAACCACTGAATAGAAGCAAGGTAAAAAAATTGTAGGGTTGTTAATATTATACCATTGTTTGTAAGGGATAAATGAAATAATAGATTTGTCTTACTGTCAGTCTGATACTGATCTCAGGACTTGAATAGCAAGAATTTAAAGGAGTAAAATAAAATTAATGCCAACTAGTATGGAAAACAGGTGTTGTCAAACTGATTTTTGTATGTTAATAGAGACAATATTGATGAAGTAGACATAGATGTCTGTAGTTTTGGCTTAGCACTGCACACCATTTTGATTAAGAAAACAGATGGCATAACTTTACTATGATACAGGTCAAGCCGATTAAACACAGGACAAGTGAACGTCCTCTGAATAAATGTATAAATGTCAACTTAACACTGGATGGGTTTGTTTCTGTGGGACTGCACAGAGATGAGCTATTCAGTCTGTATTATTTGTGGTATTTATCAACGTTCAGGAACTAAAGCAGTCTCATAGCTGATAAATTTGTTGCTGACATCAAGGTCAGGAAAGCAGGAAGAAGTAAGATGATGGGTGACTGCTACAGAGTGATCTAGATCACCTGGTAAACAGGATTCATGTGAATAAGGAGTAATCTGCTGTTCTGTGGTCCTCTGGGAGTTACACATGCAAACCTGAGCCCCAGGCTCAGTCTGTGATCAGCAGAGAGCAGTGCACACTTTCAGAGAGTGGTTTGTCTCATCCTGAGAGGATGACAGTGGTAACTATTTTCCCCTCACTGATCAGAAAAGGAACATAGACGTTTAGCTTGAAAGTACAGCAATTACCAGTATCAAACTGGTTAAAGCTCTGAGAGTTACTAAAAGATAGGACTATATGCACTACAGTTCAATCCACTTAATAAGGAGAAGGTTGAGGAATGATTTTGCCATATGCATAAAGAGAAGTAATGGCTGATGGTTAAATACATGTATTTTCAGATTGGAAGCAAGGCACTCATTTTTACCAGCATATGCTATTTATTTCTCAAATACTTTAAGGACAGTTGCTGTAGATCTTGTATAAGTTTTTTGTTTATATTAAACAAGACTAATCTTCATTAAAACTGTGATCATGCAAAAATGAATAAATTCAGTGAAACTCATGATCTGCAATTTATAAGTCCATCCAGATGTTCACAGCACACATTTTTCGCTCTGGCAATGACTAATTGTACACATTCATTTCTCTCTTTAAGCATTAAAGTATAATGAGAGGCATACAAGAATGGGAGAGTGAGCAATACTGAACATGATCGCTGCAGCAAGACATACTTGAATCGTTTGTTAGGATTTTGCTTCATATCATGAAACCAGCTGTAGATTTTGATCAGTTAGGCAAAATTGGATTTTCAAAAACAATTACTTTTGCATGTACATATTTTCTTCTTGTGTTTCACAAATACAAAGATGCTTGCCTATGAACTATGATTTTCTGTTCTGACTATGCAACCAAACATGAGGCTGTTAGCCAAAATTAATATAGCATTCCTACATTTCATTTGGTCAGAATAATTAATGAAGATATGTAAAATAATTCCAATACTAATCCTTGGGGAACTCCAACCCTACCTGTCTCCAGTCCTCTTATTTCACCCTGTTGACCCCTCCCTTTTAGTCAGGCTCCAAACCTCTTCTCACTCATAAATTTTCCTTATGAAGTAGTTATCTCCCACCAATACTGCCAAGCAGATCCCAAACAGCTTTTTGTGCACGTCATATAAAGCCCTCTGATTCCCAGTGAATGCATCCCTAGAAGGGTCTGGACAGTGATACAAGCAGGCAGGGAGGTCCATGGCACTCCCCTGCCTCCCACCAGTCTTCAGTGAGCTTACTTTTGGTTTTGCTACTCTGCTATGATAGCTACGAGCACCAGATCTGAGCGCTTCTTCTCATTTTCAGGCAAACTTGGAGTTGTAACATAAGCTTGATTTTCTCAGGGAGGATATGCTTGAGCTAACGCCAGCTCCTTGCCCAGGAGCTAGAGTACTGTTCCAACAGAGATGAGTTTCCTTTGATAGGAAAGTGATTTGCTTCAAAGGCAGAAGCAAATTACTTCAGCATCTACTGATAACCTCTATTTGTACAAACTCACACATTAAAATATTTTATTTATTATATTCAGCTATTTGTGAGCCAGTACCAAAAAATGCCAAATAAAATTAATATTTTCTACTTTTCAGTTTAGGTCTGGAAACAAGCTAATTCCTAATTAATATTTAAGTGCTGCTGGCTACTTTATATTTGTGAGTGTAAAGGGTATTAAGAAGAAAACACTGCATATATACAAATACATAGCTTCCATTTCAAAGTCCCTTTAGAAGGCTGGGATAGGGTTAAAGGTCCTTAGAATGAATTATGCCTGTAGATCAATCAGATGACATTTTCAGAATTGCTTTGGGTCAGATTTTTCAGATGTTTTAATTTTTCCTCTGTTGTGTTTTGCCCAAATGATACCGCAGCTGGGCAGAGCTCCAGAAGACACTAGTTGTAATCCTAGCTCTGCCAATGTCTGGCCTCACCCCTTTGAACATATCACTCAGCTTCTCTGAGCTATCTCTGAGCTTTTCTATCTGTAAACTAGAATCAAAACGCTGATCTTTGTAGTATATTCAAAAATGTACTAATAAAATACCTATGTCTAAGCTAGAAATGATTAACGAGGCTGTGCAACTCTCATAGGATGGGTTTCATCTGACCACATAGAGAATCTGCATCTGAAGTAGTCACTTGAAGTTCCTTTAAAATCAGTGGCAAGAAATAACCAATCCTAAATCATATTTCATCTGGTTTGGATTACATGTCTACCTTCAGACAGGCTTAACAAAGAAAAAGAGATTCCTGCAATATAGACGTCTAAAGCTAGAAGATGCTAACACTACCCAACATGATTTAGCAGTCAGAGCCTATGGCTCCCAGAGATTTAGATTCCTTTATCCATTTTATATTAAAAAGTTTTATCTGGATAATTTTGCTTCAACCTATACGGTCAGAAGACAATAATAAAAAACTGGAACCTTGAAGTACCCTCATGTCATGTCACTTAAACTATTCAAGGGTTGATTTTCTCCCTTTGGCTAAGAAATTATTAAAGAACAAAGCTTTCATGAATTCTCATTTGCAAATTGTAATTGCTTCAAGAATAGAAACACTTAACATGCATTTCTGAGATATATATTGAAAAAAAGAGAGAAAAAAATCACAACTAAAGAAAAAAACACTATCCACTGCCAGAACCCAATAAGAAGACTCAGACCTCATAGTAGCAAATAAAAAGGTTGTATAGACTTATATTTTTTGACTCCAGCTTGATGCCCAGCTAAAATTGTGCAAAAAGATGCCATTAAAAATACAACATTGAATCATAATGTAGCTGAAATGCATGCATATTATATAATTTATAATAAGATTTACTGGCTGTAATTGCCATGCACTTTTTATGCCTTCAAGAACTACATGAAGCATAAGGATTTACTAACTGTGCTGAATTTTAATTATGTGTCAGAGTTAGGGCTGTACAAAACTTGGCAGTGTGTTTTCATGGGGGCTCATCTAAGAGCTTCCTTCTTCTTGGTGTGAAACCAGAGCCTGCTTTTGTGTCTCAAGTTCCTCAGAAGCCCAGATCTCAAGGCAAAACTCAAGGTCACAGCCAGGGTCCCATCTTGGTCCCATTAAAAGCCTGCATTTTACCCACAGAGTTCAAAACTTAAGGATAAGAATAACATATTGGAAAACTATCTAGTCTCACATGCAAAGGGTAAGGGGATTCACCTCCTCTCACTGGAGTCATTTGAAAGTTGCACATTTAATTTAACCAAACTATTTAAACTCCTTTGCAGTCAAAAGAGAGAGCTATTTCTGAAAAGGCAACTCATCCCATGGTAATGAGATTGCTGCACCTATGTTTCTAAGATAAGCAGGACAAATCATGCTTTGGAGATGCCTGCCTTTGTCGATTGATTAAAATGGCAGCCTAGGCAATTAGTTGAGGCTTATCAGCTTTCAAATGTCTCTAGTTAGGTGAGACAAAGGAGATGCTAAAGCTGAAATCTAATGTAGTGTGCACTCGAAAATTGTACTTAGGGCAGATGCTTAACTTTTACTTACAGGGGAAGAGAACACCAACTTTTATCTGAACTGCTCACAAAACTGTGAACAAAGAGCTAGAATTTACTTGTGAGTACTGTAATCACACTTGGCACAATGAAAGATTTGTAATGAGGTTTTGTTTTTCCTTCCTAATGATTTCATTAAATTTCTACTGAAATAGTCCATGAGGAAGAGGTTTTTAAGATCAAGCATTTCCCTTTATTAGTACTCAATATCACATGAGAAGGAACAATTTCAATTTGTTTGCTTCTTTTTTTTTTGAGTGATATGTATCAAAGTGATATTAAGTCAAATTTGAGTGAAACCTTTCAATTTTATCAACAGGTTGTTTTAGATGAGTTAAGCAATGGCATCTTTAAAATGTAGGTTCATGGGAAATGATAACATTTTAATGTTTCATTTATATTGCCAAATAAAAATGTAGAAATTCCAATATGTATATAAAAAAAATTCTTAGTTTTGACCACAGTGTTAAAATGAGTCTAGTATATGTTTGCATGAGAATTAATACATGGGTATGATGAAAATATTTTTCCTTGAATAGTTTGCAAATTAAAGATTTAAAAGGGAAGGCATTCCCATTCTCTCTGAACAGCAGATTACTGAGTAAGGTAACAATATCATCCCCCTCCTTTTTCCTTTGTTTTTGATCAATAACCATGATTTATTTTGTTATCATTTCGTAAAGGGGAGGAAATGGATTTGCTGTTCTCATCAAGTGACCTGAAAAGAGACAGAGAGACATCATTGGTGACAGAGACAGGAGAAATTCCTAGACTTGGAAGGGTGGATAGAATGAACTGCAAAAACATATGGAAATGAAAGCAGTAATAGTTCCTTTGAAATTGAAAGTCTGTTAATAAATTCTTTGTTTAGAGCTGGACTCAGTATAGCTTATATTTGATTTCGCCTCATCGTGGATAGAAAAGTGAAGGCCATTTAAAGCCAGCATGAACTTGCAACAGAGTTAAAAATTACCTAGCACTGAAGAGTAAAGCTCCAGCCCATCAAAAGCCAAGTTGTAGACAAAGCAGCATAAAACATTTTATCCACATTGATTTCTTGGGGTCAACATTTGAAAATACATGCAAACCTCCAATGTTAATTTAGCCTGCAGGACAGAATTTTTTAGGCATGGAGGGGAAAGAAAATATATTCAAATTGGTAACTTATTTGAACTCTTGTACAGTACACTCTGTAGAGTGCTCAGGACCATAACAACCTACATGTAGGATAGTTTGGCTGTGAAATCAGATGTCATTTACTTGTGACTCCCAAGGTAGGATAAAGCATGGCTCAGTTTCCTTGTGCAGTTTGGTTTTATGCTAGCCACTAAACCTCCTAAAAACACATATTGTTTTAATGTGATAGAAATAGTAGAAACCAAGATGAAACAAAGTCAGTACTGAAAGTTTTTATGTAGAAACTCAAATGATAATAAATTCTATCAACTTGACTTTGAATCATTTGAATTTCAGTTATATGCCATTGTGACAGAAAAGTCATATTTCTTTCTCAGTTAGAAACATCATTCTGAATCTCATTATTGGACAACCATAACAACTATATGTGAAAAATATTTATCTGATGCAAATACACTGATAAAAATATGTATCATAGAACATTAGAAAAAAAAATTATTTCCTTCTTCAAAGATGGTTCGTTTGTTTAATTTCCTGTGAATTTAACCTGTGAATTTTCCATGAAATAAACTTGAAAATGTTTCTTCATTTGCTTTTTGATTATTTTCTTCCTTTATCTGTCTTCTTTTTTCTCTCCTGTCCAATAGCACATTGCCCTTTGAAAACAAGTTTTTTTCTTATTTTTGTTAACATACAATTGCATGAAACAAACATTTTCTTCTGAATACATATTTGAGACAAGGAGATTGATAGAATAGTCTAAATTATCCTTTATAAATAATGACCTTTTTTTATTTTATTTTATTTTGATCCTACTATATGTATGGAGGAAGAAAAACTGGGAAAAACACCCCCGCCCTTGTATAGATTGTCTTCTGTCTCCCACGTGACCATATCACAGACTGGGAAGCATGTGGCAGTGTTTCTAATATCATAAAGAGAAACATAAGTGTTTAGTCATAGACATTTTGAATTACTACATTTCCTCCTTCAGGACTTTGGATTTGATTCAAAGCGTGCTGAAGTCAATGGATGTTGCATCATAAAATCTGGGGCTTTTATTCATCAATTTAAGTCAGAATTTTGCTTATAACCATTCATGGAATAACAATACTTTTTAGTAAGTGTATAATAACAGTTGCTTGCAAAATGGCATTTGATTAAACAGATTTTATTTAAATAACTTTAATTATCCAATTAATAGGTATTCAAAATCAAAATTAATGATATTGAAGAAAAGCTCAGAAAATAAATACCTTGAATGCATCCTCTAATCACTTTAATAACAAAAGCTCACAGCATTTTTATACGTTTGGTAAGAAAATTTCTTGGTCATTGTTCCTACTTGTATTAATAAGATTTTTGCTGTTATGTGCATTTCCACATCAGTGGGACATTACTCTTGAAAAAAAACTTGTGAAGTGGAAAGATAAAGAGAATCAAGTGGACAAGAGAAGAGCTATGGATGTTATCTATCCGGATTTCTATAAGTTCTTTGACACAGTCCCCTACAACACCCTTCTTTCTAAACTGGGGAGATATGGATTTGATGGGTGGACTATTTGGCAGATAAGAAATTGACTGGATGGTCACATCCAGAGAGTAGTGGTCAACAGCTCAATGTCCTGGTGAAGATCAGTGACAAGTGCTGTCCCTCAGGGGTCCATATTGGGACCAGTGCTGTTTAATATCTTCATCAATTATATTGACAGTGGGATCGAGTGCACCCTCTGCAAGTTTGCAGATGACACCAAGCTGAGTGGTGCAGTTGACATGCCTGAGGGATGGGATGCCATCCAGAGGGACCTGGACAAGCTTGAGAAGTGGGCCCATATGAATCTCATGACGTTCAACAAGGCCAAGTGCAGGGTCCTGCACCTGGGTCAGGGCATCCCCCAGTATCAATACGGGCTGGGGGGATGAAGGGACTGAGAGCAGCCCTGCAGAGAAGGACTTGGAGGTACTGGTGGACGAAGAGCTGGTCATGAACTAGCAATGTGCCCTCGCAGCCCAGAAGGCCAACCGTATCCTGGGATGCATCACAAGAAGCGTGGCCAGCAGGTCGAGGGAGGTGATTCTGCCCCTCTGCTCTGCTCTGGTGAGACCCCACCTGCAGTGCTGCATCCAGCTCTGGGGTCCTCAGCACAGGACAGACATGGACCTGTTGGAGCGGGTCCAGAGGAGGGCCACAAAAATGATCAGAGGGATGGAACACCTCTCCTACAAGGACAGGCTGAGAGAGTTGGGGTTGTTCAGCCTGGAGAAGAGAAGGCTGCGGGAAGACCTTATTGCGGCCTTTCAGTACTTAAAGGGGGCTTTTAAGAAAGATGGGGACAGACTATTTAGTAGGGCTTGTAGTGACAGGACAAGCAGTAATGGTTTTAAAATAAAAGAGGGTAGATTTGGACTAGTTATAAGGAAGAAATCTTTTATGATGAGGGTGGTGAAACACTGAAACTTGTTGCCCAGAAAGGTGGTAGATGTCCCATCCCTGGAAACATTCAAGGTCAGGTTGGACGTGGCTCTGAGCAACCTGATCTAGTTGAAGATGTCCATGCTTATTGCAGGGGTGTTGGACTAGATGACATTTAAATGTTCCTTCCAAATCAAACTATTCTATGATTCTAAGATTCTATAATTTTATGATTCTATGATAAAGGGAAAAACATATAATTTGCTTTAAGGATTCAGTTATGGGTTCTGCGTATCTATAGTATACAGGTCATGAATTTAGATACAAGATATGCATTCAGATCTTCAGATAGTAAAAAACTGTTTTGGTAAAGTGCATAAATCTCTGCACGTATCTTGTATAGATCCCTCTTCATCAAATAATCCTGAAGTAAGGTTCTTCCCATCTCTGGATATACAACATATGTAAGGCCACATAAATATTATTTTTGTACTGATTATGTCATGGGCATGGTTTGGTACACCCTTGATTCTCACTGATTTCAGTGGGAGTTGAAATTTCTCAGCACCCTGTAAAGCAGGGCTCCTGCCCTGTAAGAGCAAGCAGAGGGGAAACTGCAACGTTCACAGCATGTGCTCTTCACAGACCACATACCAGCTACTTGAGGATTTTCATAGTATTCCTTCCAGCCATTTAGCTTCCAATTCACACAGCCATGCTGAAGGTCAGCACAGGGGATATAGCTTCAATTTCTTCTCATTTGGGAGCTTCCCAACCAATGATCTTTGTGGATTTGTGTCTCTAATCTCCCCAGGTGGAGGACACTCCACCAAATTTTCATCTCTCCAGAAGCTCCCCCTTGGGGTTCACCCTAGGTATTGACTGAACAACTTGCCCCACGCTTCTTACCTGACTACATGAGGGACAAGGGTTAGCAATCCGGTTGGTGTCAGGGAAGGAAGGAGAACTTGGGCCAGGCTGTCTTTTGGTGTAAATGAACATTGTTCTTGTGACTTCTAGAGTAAACGTCTATCTGGTGAGGTGGTCAACAAGCATGTTTTAACCAGTAAAAATATACCTAGCTGAGGTGTGGACACTTTCATTGGAGCTCTCATGAAATTACTCAGATGTTTCTTTTTTTCTTCTTTTTTCTTTTCCCTTATATCCTGCTACAGCCCTTCCTAAATACTAATGACCCAGACACTCTCCTCCTGAGCTACAATAAATGAAAGGGAACAAATAAACAGAAAATCTCTGTATCTCCCTTAGAGCCAGTGCATCCTGCAGATATCTCCCAGTGGCTGTCATTAGCCCTAATGGAAAGCAGCTGAGCCCCAGCACAGCTACATTGTTCTTCACTGAGCAGGTACTTGTGCGTGAAAGAGGATGTATTTGCAAATATTCCTTCTGTGTTACAGGAGTAAGATATTTAACCATGTGGCCTAACTTTGGTGCCATAGGGATAAGCTAAGCCCAAACTTCACTCCAGAAAGTAAACTTGTCACTGCATGAGTAATTTCTCCTTTCCCTTAAAAAATACATGTGTGATGTGTGCAAACCTGACAGACAGATTTATTTACATCTGGCACCTAATATAAGCTAGTTATCTAGGATATGTTTATACATGGGGAAGTGTCGTGGTTTATCCCTAGCCAGCAACTAAGCACCACACAGCCGCTCGCTCACCCCCCCCTCCCCCGCAGTGGGATGGGGGAGAGAATTGGAAGAGCAAAAGTAAGAAAACCCATGTGTTGAGATAAAAACAGTTTAATTATTAAAATAAATAATAGTAATAATGACAACAACAATAATATATTGTAATGAAAAGGTAAAACAATGAGAGAGAGAGAGAGAGAGAAGCAAAACACGGGGAAAAGAAATTGCTGCAACTGCTCACCACCCGCCGACCGATACCCCGCCAGTCCCCGAGCCACGTTCGCTGCTCCCTCTGGACAACTCCCCCCAGCTGATATACTGTCCATGACATCATATGGTACAGAATATCCCTTTAGCCAGTTTGGGTCAGCTGTCCTGGCTGTGCCCCCTCTCCTCCTGGCTTCTTGTGCACCTGGCAGAGCATGGGAAGCTGGAAAAGTCCTTGACTGGTGTAAACACTATTTAGCAACAACTAAAACATTAGTGTGTGTCATGGTTTTAGCTGGGATAGTGGATTTTCTTCGCTGTAGCTAGTATAGTGCTGTGTTTTGACTTGGTGTGTAAATAATGTTGATAACACCCTGGTGTTTTAGTTGTTGCTGGGTAGTGTGTACACTAGTCAAGGACTTT
Source organism: Morus bassanus (assembly GCA_031468815.1). Classification (NCBI taxonomy): domain Eukaryota; kingdom Metazoa; phylum Chordata; class Aves; order Suliformes; family Sulidae; genus Morus; species Morus bassanus. The sequence continues at coordinate 76,440,150 of CM062571.1, read as the reverse complement.
CTAGCTTCCCATGCTCTGCCAGGTGCACAAGAAGCTGGGAGGGGAGGGGATACAACCAGGAGAGCTGATCCGAATTGGCCAAAGGGTATTCCATATCATGTGATGTCATGCCCAGTATATTAACTGGGGGGAATTGGCCGGGGGAGGCAGCGATCGCGGCTCGGGGACCGGCAGCGTCGGTTGGCGGGTGGTGAGCGGTTGCAGCAATTGTTGTTTAGTTTTGTTTTTTTTTTCCCTCTTCTTCCAGTGTTTCATCTCTCTCTCTCTCATTATTTTTCTTTTCATTATATTAGTATTATTGCTGTTTTATTCTAATTATTAAACTGTTCTTATCTCAACCCCCGAGTTTTCTTACTTTGGCCCTTCCGATTCTCTCCCCCATCCCAGAAGGGTGGGGGAGTGAGCAAGCGGCTGTGTGGTGCTTAGTTGCTGACCGGGGCTAAACCACAACAGTGTGTTATCAACATTATCCTCACACTGAATCCAAAACGCAGCACTATACCAGCTACAGTGAAGAAAATTAACTCTATCCCAGTCAAAACCAGGACAGTAAGATACAGATAGCTCTAGGATAAAACTTAATCCATCCTTACATAGGCACTTAGCATAGGTAGGAAGACTCATTATCTAAGGTGCCTTCCTCTCTCTACTGATGATAGGAAAACTAAGGACATGATTCATCTGATCTCTATTAGATACCAGGTTAGAGGTGAGAAGAACCCTTCCCCTAAAGATATCTGTTTCTGCAGTGATGACTATAAAAGAAAAAAGGGTAATGTTCTGAAAGGTGGATATTCACTTTTAGTTAGATGAACCTCACCTTATTTGTCTAATTTCTGTAAGGCTGAAGTTATGTAAAGTCAATCCATTTGAGATCATTGTGCACCAAGAATGCATTAAATTTCGATTGTTACGAGGGCTCTTCACTTTATTTCTGAACTATTTTTTTGTCTTTGTATGCATATCGTATTAGGCCCTTATTCTTTACTAAGGTTTTGAGTTACAATCCCCATACAAATAATAATAAGGCATTACTGTGGTGAAATGTGAGGGTGCAGCTCTGAAGACTTCTTGCTATTGAGACCATAAAAGGATAAGCATAGTCACATTGGATCAGACCAACAGTCCATCTCCTGTCTTAAATATTAGCCAGGAAAAGATACCTCCTAGAAGAGCATAAGAACTGGGCAAACAGCATTGTCACTGGTTACATTCCCCAAGACCAAAAAGTTTTAGCCTAGGCACTTTAAGATCTGGGTTTTTTTCCAAATAAATTTCAGGCCTTACTGGGGGTCAAGGTTTAACTTTGAGCTGAATCTCCATTAAAAGTCAATTCCATATGACTAAGGTATAAATAGATAAGTGTTCATTTTCCTTGAGGGACAGAAAGTGGCTGGATGCATGGGTTGCTTTATGGCTTCCTGTGTGTCAGAAGGGAGGCTATGATATGGAAATGGGAACGCATTAACTGTGTTAACCTGATGGGTTGGTTATCTGTATTTGATCGGGTCAGCATGCTGGAGGATCAGACACACCTAAACTTTGTGCAATGTTTTATCTCTAGCACATAGTGCTTTAAAGCTCAGGAAGTCATTAAACTCCAAGCTGACATGGGGAATGCCTAGTGGGATTAACCTTCAAAAACTAATTACCAAAGAGATAACAAAAGGCAGCCTGCATCACTACTGTTGTGACAGCATACCAGAGGAACGAGTGGTGTCAGAAAATGTTGATTAAAAGAATCTGATTTACTGGAGACCCTTTTCCTATGCAGGCACAGGTTTCTAAATGTTTACCAAGGAAAGATCAATGAAAGACAGGTTTCTAATTATAGCTAGAGATCTAGGTAAAATTGCTATGATGATTATTATTATTTTATCATTTTTCCAGTAGTTTCTAGAAAAGTTATTGAATGAGGTATTGCACTAGCATCTAGGAAGGATCAGCTCCCATCTTAAAGAAAAGAGGTGTGATTACCTCACCGTTATTTAGACATCTACAGCTGAGCAGATCACCCTGAATTTCCAGTGATAATCAATGCAGAGGTACAGACATTGTGAGTATCTGATTTGTCTGAGTCATCTGAATAAGGTGAATAGCACCTTCAAAATGCATGCAGGTTTTTTTTTTTTTTTTTCCTTTTTGTCTTTAATTTAAAGGGAGCCTGTGATGGCTGCCTTAAATATACAGTGTGGGTTTTAAATGTAGTGAGACGAATTCCAGCTGTATGCCAAACAGATAACAAAAATAAATGCTAAGCTTATGCAGGGTCAGTAGTCCATCAGATGTAAACCCCAAAACACAATAGACTACTGTTACCCGTGAAATCTGTTAATTACTCCTCAGATTTCATGTCCTTTGGATGAATCTGATCTCACACACACACACACACATATATGGATACAGACACATAGGGTATGTGTATGTGTGTGTACCCATATATAGCATGACAGTATAAGTATGGTATTACATTACACATTATTTTACATATATATATATGCATGTATATATGTATGTATGTATGATACCACCACAAACTTGCTCTGGTTTCTGGACACACAGCTTTTAGACTGATTTAAGTTTGACCATTAAAATAAAATCATACTTCTGTAAAGAAACAAAGGCAGCTGTTTTTTCCCAAATTTCTGCAAATACTATTGGACTAGAAGCCCCTCTAAAATACCAAAGATACTAAAGTGTAGCCTGAACAAAACATATTGGAAAGCAGAAATCCCAAAGTTTATACCAACAAAAGTAAAGAATCCCAGCAAGCCTGGGACCCTGTGCAGTCCTACAGGCTGAACACGTTTCCAAAAGCTACTGCCTAGTTGATGTTATTATCAGAATTCTGGGGACACATGTTAGTTATATAAATTTTGTTAAATCAATCTGATGATAGCACTAGTACAGACCAGGCCCTGACTTTAAGAGATCATCAGGGAGGACTCAAAAGAAATTAGTGCATTTAATTACCTTTCTGAAGTTCCTAAATAAAATAAATGTCTATTGAATTTCCCCCCTCAGTTTAAGGCTCTTCACAAATGCTATTACATTTTAATTAAAGTGAACTTATTTTTCCATTTAGTAGTTATTCTAGCTTGATTTTTTTTTTTCATTATTCTTACAATTGAATAAAGATGCTAATTGGGGATTAGTTTGTAATAACAGCTGACAGGCCCTGAGGATCCATTCTGCAAACTAATGGTCTATGGATGCAAAACAATCCATAAGCTAGCATGGGGGGAACAAGTCTGTTACCAGAAGTGATCATCTTCATTCACAACTATAGACTTCACAGTGCAATGAGTTTTGCTCTGGTGAGATATTCTTCTTACTTAGAACCTGTGTACTACTGCTTTTCAGATGTTGTTTGTTTGCTTTGGCCCAAGGAGAATAAGGACAGTTTGCCGTTTACCTGGTGTATTTACATGACAGACGTGGACAGCTCATGTTCTGAGCTGTCTGGAGATGAATCAGGTTCGGTACAGGAGCACAGCAGCTGAGTGAACACTGACAGCTTTCAAAACGTTAAGAAGGACATGGTACTATGCTAACATAGTTGTACAATATCTGGATAAGAGCAAAGGGATTTGTCTCTTAGAGGCTAATCACCTAGGCATTTCTAACATTAGCAAGATGATGTTCAGTGGTCTATTAATTTGCAAAAAATCCTTCAATAATTAAAAATTGAGTAAAGACTGTGAGAGTGAATCTTATATCCTGTCAGAATGTGAAGTTACTAAAACTTAAACCAGAAGATCAGGCAAGTCAGAGTAGAGGTGACCAAATAACTCTCTTCTGAACCCAAAACAGCAAAGATAGCTAGGTATTATATTATTTCAAATTTTAGTCAGTACTGTACTAAAAGGATGCAAGTTGATCTCCAGGTCTCCATAAAAATCGGGGTACTACTTCAGAATGTTTACTAACATACCCTAGCTGGAGGAAAGAGCATGATTTCAGAAAATCTTTGACTTAAATTACATGATATTTATACCAGATCCTCTTCTGAAGCGATGAAGCAGTACTGTATCTCCAGAAAGTCTAACAAAATATATGAATTTTGGTTACATTTAAGAAACCCTTAAAACAGCTTTAAACAGAAAGAGGTTTATAGCTTGAACTCACTGTTAGACTAACATATTGTAAGATTACCTACAAATCTAGGTTACAAACTCTCTGCTTGCCAGCTGCCTGTTTGTGGGGGGTTATCTTCAGTCTTATGAAAATGTTCTAACCTAAATGTGTGACAGAGGTCTTTGAAGTTTAAATGAGCATAGATGTTTTCCTTAGGCTTTAATCGAATCCAGTGGCAATCAAACTCTTTCTACAGTGTGACCCATGTTTTAGAAGCGATCTCTTCAAGTAGGGAGGATCTGGTCCCTAAACTTGTTCTCTCTTCCAAACCCTATCCCTAAAAAGTTTAAAAATTTTACAACTTACAAGGAATTGTCAGGATAAGACATAAACATTCTGTCTCTATAGTTGATAATATACTGAGATGACATATTGAGAGTAAGAAAGCAAGAAACTCAGAAGAAATCTTTCATTCTTTAATCTTTTTCTTACTCTGAGCATTTAAACAAGATATCTTCCAGCATAATGAAGCTGAGTTAATTTGTATTTTATTAAGCTACTGAGATGGAATTTCTTAGGCTGACTTTTAAGCAAGATTCAGTGTCAGTGGTACAATGTAATGAGTTAATGGAATTCTTAACCCTGAGAAATTTGAAGACAGTATATTTAGCAAGATAGTTTTTTGAAAATTAAAGTGGTTTGCAGAAACCTGGGTTGATAACCTAAGAAAGTTACCAAGAAAAGGTAATGAAATAGATTAAAATACTTTTATATATAAGCCAGACAGCCCGTTATTCTTAAATTGTCCCATTGATTTCAGCTTCACTGGAACAACATTTGAAACACAGTACAGAGCCTATCTGATACAGTTTAAGGAAGGTAAACATGCTGAGGAAATGTTGAAACCAATTCTGTAAAGAAGGAGTCAAATGGCTTAATCTGGGTGTGTACTATAGCTCTGTACTGTGGAAGGGATTTTCTTAAAAGACCTCAGGATATCTTTTTTTCTGCCTTTGGAGAATGCCATTGCAGCAAGCAATAACTATGTGAGACAAAAAGAGGCAGTGTGTGTTTTCATGTGGACTAATAAGCTCCTCACAGGGTCTGGAAACTCATGTGAGTGGCTAGAATCAGATACTGGTAGAAAGACCTGCCGGAAAGGACTTCCCAGTTGCCCTAGCACAGCAGCTGGCATCTGGTAGTTTCAGCTACACCGAAACTTTTGATAATATATACATGTCTAATTTGGGTTTACAAATCTCTAAGGATGGAGATAACACAGCTTCTCAGGCAGTCTCTTCCAGTGTTAACTGTCTATTCTTATCCCAGCTAAGCAAAGCTTGCTGCGACCAGAAGCATATGACTGTATAACTCAGAAGTGCATGAGTGCCTGTATACTTCTGAGACGCTCACGCTTCCACTTGCAGTGAAGACCAAGCCTAGGCAAAATGTTCACACTGTCTGTTGTTGGTCCTGAGCTTAGCCTCGGTGACTGCTGTGGCATGGGTGGTGGAGAGGCTGGTGAGTCATTCAGACCGCCTACAATCCAGCGGAGCTGCGAGCTCTATTTCTGCATGCAGTCAACAGACGGAAGAATTCACAAAAGTTAAATTTGGCAGTCATTACTGGAAGTCTCAATAAGGCCCTCAGTCAATTAGGCAACCCAGTCTTATAAACAAGAATGACTAAGGGCCATTAGCTTATGAGAGCCAAAGAAAGTCAACTTCTTAACCCCAGAGGAACAATAACTCTATATAGGTTTCAAAATTGGTTTGTATGAAGTAAGTAATCAAGAAAAGCAAGAAGTGATTTACTGGGGCATTTAAAATAGAATAGGTTTGCCATCAACAATAGCTTAACTCTCTAGAGCACATTGCACCCACATTGTACCTAAGACAAGCTTTGCATAATAGAGGAGAGTTCACTTCCACATGATTACAGTTATAGACTCCCTGGAGGAAAAAGCAAGAAACCAGCAAAGGGAACAGGCTTTTCATCATCATTTATAAAGACTTCAGATGTATGTTTAAAAAGGTGAAATGCTACTTACCTCCGTTGTATAACACTTTGAGATACAGAGATTTGATAAATACACCATTTAGTTGTTTGGGATTATTACTGGTTATAGTCCTTCCATTTAGTGACTTGCCCCATTTCAAAATCCTACTTCTTCATATCTTCCCATTACCATACTAACCGCCAAATTAATTTTTTTTATTTCTATCTTCCCTAATTAAAGTAGCAAAAAACCATGAATGCAAACATATTTTAAATCAAAGATCACTTTACAAGTAAATTTGAAAAGTACAGTGCTGGTTCCTCTATTTAAACAGTAAATTAAAAATGAATATTTATGCAGACTAAATCAGCTAATCAAATCATGGAAAAAAGCTAGTTAAGTGGACTTGTCAAAGGAGAATGAGAGTTAATACAGCAACCCTTGATCCTGGAGAGTAAATCTTGACTTCTGCGATTAGTTGCTCTACTCTACTTGGGGAAAGGATTTGTGGCATCAAACCCAGAAATTGCTGCTTGATGTTGGAACTCAGACAGCTTTATGACAGATGTAGAAGTGCATATATAGGTATCTCTTGAAACAAACAGATTCCAAAATTAAAATTATAAATGCTATTCAGTGTCCAAATGAAAATCTCTGGTTATTTTAATACGATATTTGCCTCTGCCATGAACTGTGACAAACTGAATTTCAACATGGAAAGTCTATTCTCTTACATTGTCTATTGTTTTCTCATTCTACTTTAGCTTCAGATATATCAGCTGTACTATAGAGAGTTGCTGGATGCACTTTCTTAATTGGGTGCTGTTCTTTGAGAGACCATTGCCTGTTACAATTTGTTCAGAAACATGTATTGCTTTCCAGTTGAAGTCACTGACCTTATGAATATCTGTGTGTGATTGTACTGTGTAAATCCATTTGGATTTTGCACAGTCATCTGAACTAAGATTAAGGAATATGAAGAAATCATGCAAGATTTAAACCTGAGTATCTTCTACTATCATGAAGAATCCACACTGCACTGTCCAGGGGTGGATGCTGATGAAGTTATCATGACTCCAAAGCTCATTTAGCTCCAAGAGTTTTTGCATTTAGGCATCTAGCCTAAACTAAGCCTCTAGAAACCCTCAAGAGTCAATGGAGAGAAAAAGCACCTCTAAATTATGTTTCATTTTACCTCTCTCTCACTCTCAGACTAGGACGATGTGAAGCATTTCTGTACTGAGGCTAGGTAAATCCCTTAGGGTGAACCTAACCATTAGCTTTCATTGACTGTCACAGGTTTGATGGTTAAAATTAGGTGAGATTATTCTTACCCTGGGTAGGGACACAATTCAGTATCTTCATAAAGCTGTACTATAATATTCAGACTGAACAAAATTTTCGGATGGCTATTTAAAATAACACTTTACGACCTTTCCTGGCAGAAACCAGGAAACTAGAGAAAACACTGCAAATAGGTAAAAGGTTGAAGAGGTCAATTATCTTCTCTATGTAAATTGTAGAGTCCACATCCAGTGCATGAATTATTCCTCCCACTTCCCTGAAATTCAATAGTCAATTAACATACAGGAGAATTACATATTTAAAGTGAGCCTCCTATCAGGTTTTTTTTTCCAGGAAGGCAATTTTGCTGGATATTTATTTACTAGTATTCACATACTTGAGGTCAGACTTGTCTCTTGGCAAAAGAAGAGAAGATACAAGTTTTCTGGCACTTTAATTCTCTACCAGTGCCTCTGTAGACTTCAAGGGGTCTATGCTCATTAATGTTGTCCCTGTGTATGACAGGATACCTGACAGATATCCAATACAGCCCTTCAGGTGCATTTCCATTATACATACAGAGTTGGACGCAACTACTTACTTTAACAAACCAAATACCACGAATTTAACCTAAAGTAATTGTCTGATCTTTTTTCTTTAGACACAGAGCCTCTATAGGCATCTTAAGAGGATGTTTCATGCTATATCAAGGAGCTACACCAGGTTCAAATGGCTTTTTGGAGGCTAGTCCTGCTTAATTTCTCTTTTACTGATGCCATAAGTAGCCTTAAAAATTAACTTAAATTTGTATATTTTTCGCATTTGAAGTAAGACAAAATTAATGTGAACCTTCATGTCATGAAAGAGTTACTTCCTCTCTGTGTCCCCAAATTAACAATTTAGTTGAACTTGTAGCGTGGGCATAATTAGGTATTCTTGGTGAAAAAGAAAAAGATCTTGTTTTCTTCAGTACTTTTTCAGAATAGTATAGAAAAATGACCCCTTCTGAGTATTTCACTTGAACTGCTAGTCTCCTTTAGAAAATATGGCTTATTTGTTCACATATGTGTATAGCAGTACAGTTAGCTGACCTCTAAAATATAGTGTTAGGCATAAAAATAACATTCTTCCCATTTTCTTAAATGTCTCTAAGAAAAAGGAGCACTCTATACATGTTGTTGTGTGTCTATTTTTTAATTTACCTATATTTTCTGTGTATTTATAGTATAAATAAAAAAATATTTTTACACTACTGATCTTTTAAACTTTCACCTATTTTCATTTTTCCTATTAAAGACTTTTTTTTTGGTGGGGATGATGGGGATAATGGAGCTTTTAAAGCAAAAGATTTTTCCTACTGAAATTTCTTAAAGAATATGTTGAGTTACAGATGGTCTAAAATTGTGAAAGCAAAAAACCCGTGCTGAATAAAAAGGAAATGATATTATTTACACTCAGGTTCCACAATGTGCTTTGATCACCTCATGATTAAAAAGGAGTGACTCTTTGTGCCATCAGAAGTTCTTCAATGGACTCCTCTCTCTTCATCTTTTCACTCATCCACTAATTTCTCAATACCAACCTGTCAATTTCTTTAAAAATATGATTCTTTAAAATTGTCCTCTGGGTACCTCTCACTCTGTTTTATACATCTGCAGCTACCCTTCCTTTCAGATATTTTCCATTCTATGAGTACATGCTTCAATGTGGACCTTTTGTTGTTGCTATACGCTCACGCTTGGTGTCTTAGTGTGAACTAGTTCACTCCAAGTACTAGCTCGTCTATGGTGAGAAGAACCCACTGCCTCAGAATTTGTAACATTGAGAAAAACAATATATTGCTCTTAGGGGGATTACAGACATGTGAAGTTTATAGACCATTGCAGGGCCATTATGTACAAAGAAAAATTCAGGTAAATCCTCTGTAACAGTGACATGATTTGAAAGTAGAGATCTGACATGAGAAGAACCAAAGTTGTCTTTGCTTAATTATAACATTTGCACAGAAGGAACCCAAGCTGTAACCCACATTCATTAAATTTGTATTGTGCATTACCAGCTCTCCTGGCAGTATACACTTCATCTGAAACAGGAACAATCACACATTTGCATTTCTGACAAAAATTAGTAGAGAGCGTTATATGGTGCCCATAAGGGCTTCTAGGACAACCTTTATACTGACTGTGAAAGCAGGAGCAAACCAGACCTCGCCTGAAGACCATCAGTACAAGTTACCTATTGTAAACTTGAGAGAGTTTTTTCCATTTTGTGTCCTGTAGGAGGAGCTTTTGGAAGTCTTATCAGATGTCCTAAAACTGAATTATTCTTCTCAAGAAACCACAGGCTTAGCTCTTCTCCATATGCAGGGTATGTCCACTTTAATTAAACCTGTTCCACCAAATCAGCTTAAAACAACAGAGTTTGTATTGTAACCTATTGCGACCTATTGCAACTTTGAAGCTGGCCCATCTTTGAACAGGGTTTGGACCAGATGACCTCCAGCTGTCCCTTCCGTCTTGTCTTTTTCTGTGATTCCATGATTTAGATCCTAAAAAAGAAAAAAAACAGGTTTAACCAAATTGATTTGCTTATGCTAGTGTAAGAAAAATTTGCCTTAACTCAAAGGAAGTTAGAACTTCCTCATAGTGTGTTCATATAAACACCTCTTTTTCTGAAGAAGAAAGGGAAAGAAAAAAGCAACGTGCACCCTAGCAACTTGGATTTAATTCTTTGCTTCCCTTTTTGCTTCTTGTGTGACCTTAAATGCCTTTTTCTGTGTTTCAGATTCCTGCAAATAAAATAGTAAACATTATCACTTTGTCCTAGTGTCTATATAAGGGGAAAAACATAAAAGCTTCTCAGAAGCCATAGTCGTTGAAACCATGTATTTATGCCATAGATAAAAGCAAAGATACATTGCTGTATCTCTATATAAACACATATCTTTACTTCTAGTACTGTACGCTTTTGTCCATGGTTGAAAACTGGAAAGGGATTGTTTTGCCACAAGGCAGATAAAGGCAATGGAAGCACTTTGGAACAAAATGTTCCATGCTGGAGAATACAGCATTACTTTCTGCAAATTATGCAGACCTGTGAAACAACAGGTTTATGGAAGTGGAAAGAGATGCCTCCGACTGGCTCTACTTTGTGCCCAAATTGCAATGAGGTTCTGAACTGGCACATTGAAATGAACAGCTCTCACAGAGTACAATATATTCTTTGACACAGCTCTGTCTCCAAAATTTTAAAGGGCAATATGAAAGTCTGAGGCAGAAGACATTCTACACACAGAAAAAGGGCTGACTCGGACTGGGTAAGAAATAATTGCTCTAAGAAATAAGATCAGCTAAAAAAATGGGTTTGAATAGTTTCTTAGCACCTCTGGTTTCAAGGCACAAGTAACCTAAAAGATTTACTGGTGTGATAAATACAGATCTTTACTAGACAGCCAATAATTTGAAACTTGCAGACTCAACTGGAAAAGAACACGAAGCAAAGTATTGTCATAAAACAACAGACCAGATAAGGTTCCACATGTGTTCAAGAGCATCTGAATGATAGATGCAAAACAGCCTTAAAAAAGTCACATGGGTCTATTTCCACCTAAGATCATGCTACCTGCATCAGGAGCTCCCTATATAAGCATGACAGTTTTTTTTTCAAATTCCTTTTTCATTTTAAAAATTGCTGAGGCCACAGTTCTCATTACCATTGGTAGGAGGTGTTGGTGCTATGCAACTCTGAAAATGAGGCCACTTATTTTAGGCACCTAAATATATTGGCCCAGGCTTCCTTGTGCCACTCTGTAGATGCAAAGCAGCCACATACCTGTCTTAGCTGGTCAATTATGATGAGATAGTGGCTTGAAGTAAAAGCAGCACTTGTGAAACTAACCTGCTGTAATCTTCTTTTCCACTGTGCTATAAAATGCTTACTAGGTATGTTGGATTTATCACTGAAATGTCTAGAGTTGGGGAAATGATCCAAAGGTCTTAAAGCTTTGGACTGAGATAAGTAGCCTGTCATAACAGATTTAGCAAGTCATCATGCAATCCATAGGAAAAATACTTAGTCTTTCTGCAATGAAAGAATGTCCTATTTACAAGAATGCTGTGTTACTCACTTTTGGTGGAATTCAGAAGATTCAGTGCCATTGGTGTCCATTAAGCAACACCTTTAAGTATAGCTCCATTGCCAACTCTTACTGCTTTACTAAGATTGTAGCATTTGTTGCTTTGTAGAAGTACCTGGGTTCATTTGAGTACAAGGAAATTTTTCTTTTGCAGGAAAAAATCCTAAGTGCAAACTTCTAGCCAGCACTGTTGCAGAAGAAATCTTGAAACAGTGGCCTAAGACAAATATAATCGATCCAAAAGATGTGTACATATACATATATGTATACATATACTAATGTTGTCAGGAGAAACATGGTTCAGCGTGGAAATTTGTTTAAGTTTGTTTAAAAAGAATTGTTTCATTCAAACCAGACCGAAGAGCCACAATCAGCAGATCCATCTACCAGTGTAGACACCTGAACTTCTACTTCATCCTTCAGCAAAAGAAGGATGTGTTTTTAACTTTGGGGGTTTTTGGGGGGTGAGGAGGGAGTGATGGGGGCAGGCTGTAACTTTTCTGCCTTGTAATAAGCACAAAGGGTTTTTTAGAGAAGGTAGATGTGATGGTGTTCTTCTGAAGAAAGTTTTTCCTGGCATTTTTCTTGAAAGCAAGACCATGGATTAGTAGAAAGGACCGCATCTGATTTGGCCACAATATGGGTATCCATAGTAGGATGTCTATTTTACTAGAAATAGACATGAATGAATGAAGTGGCATTCTGTGTTTAAGAGATATAATTTATTTTGGCCTGAAATATATTAAATCTGGCTACAAAACCTATAATTACCTCTCCTCCTATTACACACTTTTAATTATTGAGGGACTTTGCCATATGTCTTTGTTATGTCAGAAATATGAAAACCTTGGCATAAAAAAAATTATGTATAAGATCATTTAAAAGATTTAAAAGCTTCTCATCATGGGTACCTCTGATATTTTATTGTAGACCAAAAGCACAGTTCAGCACTATCAATAATACTACCCACTGATGGAACCCAAGCCAGCCATTTCAGTTATTCATATGCTGTGTATTGTTCCTATGGAAACTTCTCAACACAACTGTCATTGTAGGATCATCAAACATATTGTTTAAATAATGCTTTTTTGATATGAAGCTATCAAGTAAAATGAAGCAACAAAAAGATTCTTGTTATAAGTGACACTGTCTAAGGAAAACAGAAATCAAAAGGCAGGCTGTTGCTGGTACCAAAACACTTGCGTAATGTGTGGTTTGCAAAATGTTATAATGTAGGCTTATCATGACAGTTCAACTGCTTAAGCGAATAAGCAGACAGGAAGAAAAGAAGGATCACTTCAAATTACCTTTTTTATCATCAAAAGGTTTTGTCTTTAAGGAAGCTGAATATTATTCCATTATTCTGAAAGATACCAAATAGCTACAGCAAGGCTGCACATAAAGATTGCTCCTAAATTAGCACAGAAATCCAGAGGGTCACAGACAGGCTCTTACATATCAAAAGAAACCCTAAAATCCCTAGGTAAAGCTGGAGTCAATGTCACAGGGAGGAGTCAATCTCTGAAAGACAGCATTTGAGAAACAGAGTGTTTTCAAACACATTCTTCCCTTCTGTAATGCTAACAAAAGTGTCTGGTTCACCAGGCCATGGGATGGCTCCATCAGTGTCAGCTGAATTATCCATGGGTCACCGCCTCTTTCATTGTTTTCTGCCCCTCTTCACGAGGTCAATGTCAGGGACACTCTGAATCGACATTTTAGACCTTTGTATGTTCTCTTTTTTGTTGTCAGGATCTTGCTTGGCTTGTTCAGAGGTTTTTTTTCAGATTTAAAGTCAATGGAAGCAAAGGAAGCAGCCTTCTTTTAAGGGAAAAAATAAATTTAAAATAAAGTAGTGCTGCAAACCAACAATAGCAGTGACTTTAATTCAAGACAAGGTTGGAAACTTAAGAAAGGAATGAGTTTCCTGCAGGGCTGTAAATCACCTTAGGTGACTGATATCAACATGTACCATGTAAAAGGATGGTTTCCTAGTGGACAGTCTTGACTATATTGCTGGAAAGAAACAGACATTGGTCTAGTAACTTACACAAGAAGAAATTAATCTCTTTCATCATATCCATGATACCACCAGGAGGAGCTAAACATGTCTATACTTAGAAGTCTCTTTACTGGGAAGATTAAGTGTAGCTAATTTTTTTCTCTGATAGCTAAAATGTCTGCAAAAAAAGAAATATCTGCAAGATATTTGGTCAATGGTCATTGCATCATCAAAAGGTCTTCAGATTTGAAGATCAGAATAAGAAGGAAAATAAAAACAGGGTTTTGAGCTGGTCTGTGTAAGACCAGCATCAAAATATCAGCATCATAAATGATTCAGTGATCCTGTGGCTAGGGCATATAGAAGTCAGGTGATATTCTATACCCACAGAGAGAGTGGAGGGGTATTCCAGCTGTTAGGCTACTTTTTCTTAATAAGAAATCAATTCTGCTGTATCTCCAATGAGATGTCACTGAATGATTTATATTTATAAACCTGCATGGTCTACAGTAAATTCTTTTGAAACTGTAAGACACCTTACTGAATATATATTTCTTAATTTCTTTTAAATTTGATTGTGTTCCATATTCTTGCAATGTGTTGCTGGGCTAATGTGCACTACAGATTTTTTAATTGCATTATATTTGTGTTTCATTTTATTAAATTTTTAATAGCTTTGCTATTCAAGACATTGGAGACTATTTTTAGGTTTCTAAATGATGATATTAGAAGGTAATGTAATATTAAAGAGTGTCAGGATAGCCCATAAATTAGTTAAGAAGCCAGACAGGCAACTGCAACAAACTCTTAAGGGTTTATCATTAGTACACAGTTCTGTAAGCTATCTTCTGTCAGTCACTGAAAAAGACCAAGCAAGTTTTCACTTCTAAGTATTGTAGCAAAGACAATTTCCATATTTGGGCAACCAGATTCTCTTCTTCTTCTTTACCTTTTGTGTTATCTAGATGACGTTTTTGGTGTTATAGCTGTCTCAACTATGAATGTAAGTGAATGAGACACCATGTAACTCTTTATTATTTCTTTTTTTATATTTTGGGAAGAAAATACATATCTCTTTGGTTTTGGATTAAATGAAAGGATTTCAAATATGCAGCTAGAATTACAAGAGGATTTGGCAATGTCACAAAACCAAAAAGAAGGCCATCTCTCCAGCTCTGTCACCCAACATTTTTCATGCTCAGTAAACTGATGAGATACTTACTCACCCTGAGGGTGAGAGACTAGTTTTCTGTATCAGAGTCCTCCTGCAACTTTCTGATCAGAGCATCACCTGAGGGTCTTTTAAAGGAAGGATTTTATTGCTTTGATACATCTGTCCACCAACATGCTGTTTTTGAGATAATGGGAAACAGTATTTACATCTCTACTGTTTAAACTTTTGTTCTTTAAGTGGGGTTATTTCCAGCTATTACTTGTATGACTACTATGGGTAGATAGAATTTACATTCAGTATTCAGCTACACTATTATCTAGGCTATTATAGGGAAAGGGAATAATGATTAAGAATGACTATATGCTTTCTTCTCAATAAATGCAAACAATTATAGGACTGCTTTGTTGTGGAAAACAAGAAAAATAGAAGGATGAGGTTTTTTATTATTATCAGCATGAACTCATTCACTTTTTTGGCCTTTATTTTTTGGCACATGACAAGCCTGAACAACATCATTACAAGACTGAATTCACTGAGGTCAGTGTAGAAAAGCTTACTCTCCTAAATTTTTTTCGTCTGGTTGGTTCGCTATTTGGTTGGGGTTTTGTCATTGGTATTGCCTTAGGATCTATTTTTCTAATTCTTTTAAACCAGAGATGGTTCTTTCCCTAGGATCGCCCATTGTTAGTAATTATGAAGGCACTATATGGACAAATTAACCAGTTTTGTAGTAGAGGTGGATATCCCCTGTCTTGGTATAGCGTGCATTAGTAGTTGTAACTGGTGTCTGTAGAGTTTCATTCTGAGCACTGCCTCTGAAAATTCCCATTCATGCTTCATATGAGCCTGGACAGAATATTTTGTTTCCTTCTCTTGGACTGAAATGGATTAAAAATAAAACTGGCCCTTTCTTTGCAGATTATTTTGACACTCTTGTGGCCACTCATTCAGCTTCCAACTCCCTCCTAAACTTGTATTCAGTTAGTAAATTGCATGTTAATAGATGCAAAATTAATACAGATAATTCATAGGAATGAAGAAGTTGAGCTGCATTTGCTACTCCCGTTTCTGGTGATAACACAGTATCAGCTCGAGCTCACAAAACTGGGCAAAGGATGGAATGTTGTCCAGCAGGAGTCAGATCAGACCTTTCCTCTCTAATGAGTGGATTGAAAGCCTTCTGGTACATATGATTCATACATCAATGTTTTCTCATTTTTCAGCCTTATAGGACACTCTTTGGATGCACCTGTAATGTACTTTTGATGTTTACATTGGGATGAAATTACTAATTTCATAGAGATGGCTGATTCTCTACTACAATCAGTGGCCTTACTAAAAAGGCTTTTAAGGAACTACCTGGGATAAGTGTCTCCATTTTGTAGATATTTAAAGGGAGGTAAGAGGCCTTTGTGCCTGCAACAGAGGCTGTGGTTTAACCTCATGTGTTGACTGCCAGAAAACAATTTCAAAAATGAATGCTGTTATGCTGTTCACTGGAACAAACGATTTTCCCCTAACGAATTGCAGGAATAATACAAACAACAAACAGGGTATCCACAGCAACTCGATTACCTACAAACAATTCCTTTGTAAGCCTTCATTTTTGATTACTTTTGTGTCCCTAGCTCCTCCTCCCTCTCCCTCCCTCGGCCTCTAGTTAAAGAAATATAAATGAGAGGTTAGACTCTTTTATGTTTCTCTGTTTAAAGACAGTCAATAATACACCCTCCCCCTTCCTTACCAGCTCTTGAATGCAAACTCTTTTGCAGTAAGACTGACTCATAGTTACCTTTGAGAGATGTGGGCCTTGTGATTGCCAAGAGGTGATTACTGTGGTAAGTAAAAACCTTGTTTGTTTGTTTTGATTGTTCTGTTCTGATCAACAGAAAAATAAAAATAATTAAAAAAAAAATCTCTTGATCTGGGGGCTTACTGAATGTTGTTTGAAATAATGCAACCAAAGCAAAATCAACACCCTAGTTTAATTACCACTCCAGTCCAACAGAATCAAGGATGGGAATTTTTAACCAAGTATCCATTTGCCAAAAATTCCTTTCTCCCAGTTCTCCAGCAAAAACAAGCATTCACACCAATAGATGATACATGATGCTCAGGCAAAAACTGGGCCTTAAATAATCTATGCATATCCAACAAAATCACAAAGTAATTGAAAATTAAATGATCAACCATTTCAAAAAAGGAGATTTTTCTGGAAAAAAAGTTTGTAAACAAGAATTCAGTGTGTGGAAGAGATTTTTCTGGCTGAGCAGAGGAAGACAGTGGTAATATCACAAAATGATCTAATGGAGATCCTTGCAAGGACACAGTCCAAGCACTATCCTTATAAAGCTTCTGAACACAGATATGAAATGGGTCTGAACACAGGAAACTCACTGATGCTTGTAAACAGTCTACCTGGGTAAGTCTGGCAGTGTGGTGAGTTACTGGATGTTAGGTGAGCAGTCCAGAAGACCCCTTATAAGCACAGTCAAGGATGTCATGGCCTCTCTCCCAGTGTACCAGGAAAAGGAAACACTTGACGGAGTGAGAGATTCCTCTTTGATGATGTCACCCCACCTGCTCTCTTTTCTTATAACAACTGATGTGCTCAGCAAAACAGCTCATGAATGATGATAATGGAACCAACTTTAGCTTAGGGGTCATCTCATAAGCATAAATCTGTGCTAACCTTTTGTATCCATGCTCTAAATTCCCACAGTTTTGCAAAGCAGCTGTCATTCTTTCCTGATATACCTAGTTGAAATCAACACCACATACAGGGCCATGGATTTCAACATGCTCTGTAGACAAATGAAACTAAGCAGCATGGTTTAAACCATCAGTAGGTCTAAATTGACATATCTCCTAATTCTTGTTGCCAAATAATTCACTGTTATCAGTGGTGATTTTAACAGACAATCTCCTAGACTGCAATCTGTACTAAGAAGTAGAAGCTTTTTAATCCTTCATAACCTTCCATAGAATAATGCCTCTTTTATAATAGCAGGCTCCGGACCTGTCGGTCAACTTAATGCCTGGAATAGTAATGCTTGATGAAGTATCGTCTCAAGAACAGGCGCTTACCTGTATAAATCTCTCATGTAGAAATAAGAAATAGATATATACCGAAATGGGCTTTCCTTGTGAAAGGTCAGCTTTTGAAAGGATTTCCTCAGTCCCTTGGAGCCTCAGCAAAAGATAACATTTCAGAACTTGTCTTCTGCTTTCTACTCTATTTAATTAAAGTGTGTGCTCACTTTGATGAAAATATGTTTCCCTCATGATTAAAAAGCTCTTTTGATTAAATCATTTTGCCTAGACAAGTGGCCTGTAATAATAATAAATTAGAATATTTTTGAAACAACTTTCTTATGTGTTAATAAATTGTAATTCAATTCTACATGGTAACTGACTGGTATCCAGAACTCTTCACCCACCAGTTGAATATATTACTGTCATTAGTCAATCTGGAATTCCTTCAAGGTGGATTAAGTATTGATCCTATTCTACAGAAAAAGAAAGTGGGAAAATACCAGTCTGAATCTGTGCTGAGACCCTAGGTCTCTCCGCTAATTCTGTAATCTGAAATGCAGGAAAGTACAGTACAAAGAGAGCTGAACTAGGTTGATGGAAGTCATCTCAACTTTAGAAGCTCAATAGTAGCATAAATAGAGCATTAACTCTATGAAGTTATGAACTCCATGAACTCTAAGAATGAACCTTGCTGTATGATTTCTAACCATCTCAGGTTCTTGGTATAATTTTCTCATTTGTGTTGGCCTGAGATGACAATGAGCAGAACAACCTTAGGCCCCTTTTTATTCAGCTGTGATAGACATGTTCCAAGGTAAAAAGAAGATCTTTGGTCTGTGTCATGGTTTAACCCCACTCAGCAACTAAGCATGACACAGCCGCTCGCTCACTCCCCCCACCCCAGTGGGAAGGGGGAGAGAATCGGAAGAGCAAAAGCAAGAAACCTCGTGGGTTGAGATACGAACAGTTTAATAATTAAAATAAAATAGTGATAGTAATAATGGTAATGATAACAATAATGATTATGATGATAATAATAATAATAATAATAATAATGATAATATAATAAAAAAGAAAATAATGATAGAGAGGAATGAAACCCAGGGAAAAAATAAAGGGAAAAGGAAAAAAAAAACACAAGTGCTGCAACCGCTCACCACCCGCTGACCAACACCGCCAGTCCCTGAGCCACGATCGCTGCTTCCCCCGGCCAACTCCCCCCCAGTTAATATACTGGGCATGACGTCACATGATATGGAATATCCCTTTGGCCAATTCGGATCAGCTCTCTTGGATGTGTCCCCTCCCCTCCTGGCTTCTTGTGCACCTGGCAGAGCATGGGAAGCTGGAAAAGTCCTTGACTAGTGTAAGCACTACCTAGCAACGACTAAAACATCAGTGTGTTATCAACATTATTTTCATACTAAGTCTAAAATGCAGCACTATACTAGCTACAGTGAAGAAAATTAACTCTATCCCAGCTAAAACCATGATAGTCTGCTTAATGATACATAAGAAAATTGTAGAAAAACTGGAAATAAAACATCTTTCCCTTGTTTGATTAAACTTTGGCTTTCTTCTTTATTATTTTTTAAGAAGAAAGGAGACTATTTACACAATAAAAATATAATCATGTTCATTCTGCACTAGACTAGAGACACTGATGATGTGGCATCTGGGCTGCTTGTATCATGATGGTCCTTGGGGTGGAAATACTTCCTTTCTTACCAAAATTAGGATCAAAAAATAGTTTCACAATAAAGAGAAATTGCAGCCCCTTCCTTCTTCTGTAGCGTCAGAGAGGAGGCCGTAATACTTGCCACAAAAAATATCACTTGGGTGACTAAGTATTAAAATTTTTGACTTCAAAACCTATTGTTTGTTTTTGCACTAAATTTCACATTCTAAAAGTTTTTATAAATGACAATTGCTATTTTTGAAAATAACCACAAAATGTTGTTTTTTTTTTTTCTGGTCAGTAAAAAGACTGTGGTAAGGAGCTCATTTCCTATGCTGAACCCAAACTCTCAGGCTTAGAGATCTTAGCTCATCTGGAAATTAATGCCTTCCCTAAGCTTGTTTGATCCTGGTGGTTTTGAAGCAAAAGCCACAATATATATGAGTGACAGGCTTTTATCCCCATAAGGCTTGGCTGAAGTCACCAAGCTGTGACCTGTGCTAGATAAGAGTTAGGTCCTTCAGAAGTAACAGATAATGAAATACTGGACCACTGCACCAGCTGACTTCTCTGTTCATCAGCCCCAGTTAAAGGTCAGATGACAAACCTCAAGTGACAGAAGAGAAAGAAAATCCATCATTTTCCCTGATCACTTCAAATGTGAAAGTAAACAAGGTAAATATTTTGGTGCAAGTAATTATCTAACTGTTGCTAACAGTTATAATTCTTTTTTTTTTTCTTTTCATATTTAGACATACCAAGTAATTGCAGAATCTGCACTTAATATATATGTATTTTTTGATATCTAATTGTAACAGGATAATATATCAAAATGCTCCCTGACAAGAGCATATTCACAAAACTTCTTTTAGGCACTGATGGTGCAGAAAAAACAGATGGGATTCCAGCAAAATCCTCAGGCCACAAATAAAAGTTACATGAGTCAGAAAGACTCTTTTAGCCAAGAAAAGCATGCCAAAGGAGTTTTAAATTACAGGCTTTTCCCAGGAAAATGATTGTTTTGAAATCTCAGTCCCTCTGAATTGGTCCTGAGAACTCAGTCTTAAACATGATACTGATCTACCTCAGTACATCCCATGCCAAAACTGGTGAAAACTGGGAAACCTCAGCACTTTTGCAGCTCTGCTCCGTATGGAGCAGCCGTGGATCAGAGACTTCAGAGTAACCGAGGTGCTGTCTTGAGACCGAGGAGAGTCAAGTGTTCATCCTGGATCTGCCACTAATTGACTTTGAGTACGCTACACCCACCTCTTCTGGTTATTTAAATGACAGGTTCTCCAGCTGCTGGCCGAGATTGTCACAGCACAAGGGATCTGAATACTCTTGCCAGGGCACTGAAGCTCCTAAGTGAACCTGACACAATTACCTACCCTCCACCTAACAGAGAGGGCCTCTGGACTTTAGGGAGGTGCAGGCTCAGCAATTTGTGCAGGGTGTCTATGCTGCTGCTTACATGTGATCCTCATTTTACATGTATTGTATCTTTGTACTACTAGAAGTTGTCTGTCCGCACATGCAGTTGATATTTTCCTTCTATTCACTTAGTTCAACACATGCTATCACATGCAGGGAGGCATATTTTTTTTTCCTCTAAATTAATAAAATATATGTCTCTTCCATTGAGTGGAATATGCTGATGGTTGAATACAGTGAAACAGAACAATAATCCTAAAAATTACTATACATTTTTAAAAATTTAGATGATTTTTAATATGCAATTAACAAAATACTGGTCTTATTAGACATTTATATATATTGTTGTATGCCATGTAGATCTAATATCATCTTATATCAACACGGGTTAAAATGTACACTGCCAGAGAGGTAGGACTATTCCTTTCTTTCAGGCTCATCATAAATACACGGTTTATTAAATTTACACTTTTTCTTTCCCTATACAAAAGCACAGCTTACCTGTTAACTTAAATAATTGCATTTGCACAGAAGTGCTCTAACTTCAGTACATGGACATCTCTTCTCTAGTCCTTTCCTTATGTTGCTTGTCACAGCAGAGAACTAAAGTATCATCTTTGCCTGTGGGAGTAAAAATCAATGTTGATTAGGATATTGATTTAAGACCAAGAAAATTCCAAATTCCAATCTACTGTATGAAAAACATGCAGTTTGAAATAAGGCATTACAGCCTGCAGTATGTTCTGATACAGCAATAATATCACCTATATAAATACTCAAGTTAGAGGAATCTTTTAGATTTCTCTCGGTTACTTGGAAAGAGATAAGACTTACCAAAGACACAGAAGAACTTCCATTTCAGATGAGTATGTCATTTCCACGAGAATTGCACTAGCTCAGGGATTTAATTTTCCTTCTTGAAATATCATGCATTACAGAGACAAAATATGTATTCCATATTTGTAACAACACATAGTATGCCTAACAGTTAACCAAAAAGCTCTTTAAAATAACCCAGGTATTCTTTTGTTTACTCATTCTTTTCACTAAGGAACTTATTCAAGAGATTTTCATGGTGAAAACTCTTTGCAAAAATTAACTTAATTCAATAATATTATGAGATAGGAAATCATTTTTGTGTCAATAGTTTCCCAAGAAAAATAAGCAGAATATGCTTCTGACTATGTTAATAATTGAGAACTTATAGAATTCTATTTCAGGAAATCATCGATAAGAGGGGAGTATCAGGCAGAATGAAAACTAACCTGCAATGTTCCCTTCTTTCAGTCTCTGCCTCCTTGAAGAGTAAGATTCCCCATTTTACTGACAGAGAGTTCTGTTAGCTTGTCCAAAATAAAAGAAAGCAATGACAACAAAAGAAAAATTAGAAATTACCTAGTATGCCTTACTGGAACACAATGATTCTGAGTACCTAGGAAAGCTATAAATAGCAAGGATGTAGAAGTGTTGCAACATTAGCCTGTCAAATATTTCAGTATTAAAGTTCTTGTTAGAGACTGATCAATACTGCAGTCCTCCCTCTGTGGAGCTGTTTATAATTTTCTGAATAACTTATTTATCCATGGAAGTGTTTGCAAATCCCAAACATTTTATAATCTTGCAATATAATGAGTTGGAATGCAGAGAAAAAGCAATGCTTCTGCAGGGACAGCACCCAGGGATTTGCAGAACAGTGCTGGTGTCAGGCTGTGTGCAAGTAAAACCACAGCAGCCAACTGCAATCCTTCATTTTTTTAACTTAAATAATTCTGCTTTCCTACAAAATTGCTTTTTGATGCACCGTTCCTTGATAATGAAGAAGGTTTTAGCTATATAAAAACTGCAAAAAAACATTTCAAATATCATTATTTTATTTATAAAATATCACTATCATCTAATACAGGTGGAGCTACAATTGCATATATCTTAGTACAGTGAAAAAAACCCTAATGGACATATAAGAGTTTGCAGGCATCCTGCATACTGAAGCTCATTTGCAAAATGTATCTGGATGACATGTGCAAAAAATAATTGATTTTCTCTATACCATGACCAGAAATAAAAACAGGCTAGAAGTAGAACCGTTATTCACAGCAAACCAAGACATTGTTTGAAGATAATTTCCTTCTTTTCCAAAAGTACCTTATATTCTGTTCTTTAAAGAAAGGAGCCAATCCTATAGAAAGCTATGATCCGGAAAGGAGTCAAAGCTCATGGTTAAGAAACTATGCTACTTTCTTAGGATTTGGAAGGAATCAATATAAGGACAAGTACGTATGAAGAGTATCTGAAAAGGTGTATCTTAAAGCCTTTACCCAAAATGGAAGGCATCTGGGCAAAAATCTATCTTTTGCTTTTAGCTGCCAAAGGAATTAATTGGTGACTTAAAAAAATCTATAATAATATGGCTTATAATATGCACCTCCAATCTATAGATCAACAGTGAGCAATGGTTTTGTGCTAACTAGGAACGTGCTAACAATAAAATTTAAAAAAAAAAAAAAAGGAGACTTCTACCAGGTAAGCTGTTCACCACAGCATATAGTATGGAAATGAGCATGTTCTCAGTACAGTAACTCCTTGATGGGAAGAGAGATTTCTGTAAAGAGGCTGCCCTTGGTATGCTGAGAGGGATAGGAATGGGTGGACCGTATATAAAAGGCTGTTACAAGTTGCAAATGTTTGTCTGAAGATAGTTTCAGGCAGTGGGATCTGAAATTAATAGTAGATGTATTTGCTTTGTTAACTTGTGGACTAGTGGAGATGAGAGATCTGAAAGAGTATCCGGCAGATACTTAAAGCAAACATCTAATTTTAAAGAGATCTAGTCTATGGGAGCTGTCTAATTCCTGTATTTATTGAAGCCTCCATTTTCTCTTTTTGTCTATAACTCAGAGACATTTAATTTTAAATCATTTGACATAAAATTACATAATGGTTGCTTTTATTTCCCCAGTCAATTGGTGGACCAACACTTTCAAGAATGTCATGCATTTATCTGCCACACCTCATTTGCTCTGCTTTTCTTCTTTATCTGAACTCCTCCATGATTCCTTTCATTTCAATAACTCTGGTTTTTTGTCTTTCACCATAAAATATTTGTGTAACAATACTTCACAAGCATGTGAAATAAAGTTGTTTTTAATGGCACAGATTCTGAAGAATACTGTTCTCTTACAACTTTGAGCATTACATGTATTACAGCAGTCCTCTGACCTTCAAAGCTTCTCAGGCAACCAGCAGTGATTAACTTCAGCAGGAGCCTAAGACCTGAATATTTTAGAATGGGGGTTTGACAGACTTGCTTGAGTTCAAAGACATGTTCAGCAGCAGAGCAAAGAATTGACTACAAATTTTGGAAGAGTTGCTGAACAAGAAAATCATCCCTTTCTCTTCATGTAGATGGGTGGAAAAGACAGAGGATTCATCTGGATGGTAGGTATTTGAGGTTATCCACCGTTGAGAACTGTTTTACTGATGCACTGCTGTGTATGACCAGCTATGAGACTAGGCTTTAGGCTAAGTGAGATACTGCCCCTAGTCATGTTACTGCCAGGGAACTCCAAGGGATGCCTTAATGATGGTGCTGGCATGCTGAGAGTAGTTAATAAGCTAGCAAGACATCAAGGCTTACTTGTCATCTTGGTTCATGAGCCTTGACAGAGAAAGCAATAGTCAGCTTACCTAATTTTAGACAACTATATTATAAACATCTATATTGGAGTTAATTACTCAGAATATTTTCATAGGCAACGGAGGAAAAAAGGCACTTCTGAAGAATGACACATCTAATGGTTTTAGACATCTGCCTTGAAGCGAGAGGTGAACTATTGTTCTCCACTACCTGTGAAGAATCTAGACAACTAGTTTATGTTTTGTACCGTTAGATTTAATCTGGTGAATACTTGCCTAGTTGACTACTTCAGATAGCATGCCTAACCTTTGGACTGTTAAGTGCCTGAATCTCACCCTCTATGCATAGAGGGGTAGCACCTTTCTGGAGTGAGGTTGCATGATTGCCCAGTCTCATCGCGAGAGAGGTGCAATATTCAAGATACATGGGCAGGGGTACTTGAACTAAATTCCGAGTGGAAACAAGGTATTTGGTCTAAAGATAGTCCTGACACCGGCCATCTTTTATATTGAAGATATAATTGGAGTATTACAGTGAGCCTTGAGACATCATTACAAGGAAATGTACATAGCTGATTTGCACAGAAACCAGACAAATGTCTTAAAGTTTTAATTTATTTTCAAGCTTTCTTGTGTTTTAGGATTATTTAGAGCCAGAATTCTTTTTTAACAAATCATAGAATCACGGTGTGGGAATGGACCTTTCAAGATCATCTAGTCCAACCTCCCCTGCTGAAAGCAGATCAGCTAGAGCAGACAGTCCAGGGCTGTGTCCAGCAGGTTTTGAATATCTCCAAGCATGGAGACTCAAAAACATCTCTGGGCATCCTGTTCCAGTGTTTGGCCATCCTCACAATAAAAAGGGGTTTTACATTTAAATGAGTTTTCTGTATTACAGTTCATGCTCATTGTCTCTTGTCCTGTCATTGGGCAGCTCCCTCTTTACTCCCCTTCAGAGGGTATTTATTTATACAGATTGATAAAATCCCCCTGAGCCACCTTCTTCTAGACTGAGAAACCCCAGGTCTCTCAGCTTTTCCTCATATGGCAGATGCTCCAGTCCCTTAATCACCTTTGGGGCCTTTTCGTGCACTTGGTCCATACGTGATGTTTACTGCAGAGGCCAGCACTGGACCCAGAACTCCATTAGTGCTGAGCAGAGGGATGGATCGCCTCCTTTGACCTGCTGGCAACACTGCGTAATGCAGCCCAGGAGGCTGCTGGCCTGCTTTGCTTCGTGGGCACATTGCGGGCTGGTGGTCAACATGTTGTCCATCAGGACATCATGTACAACTTCTCATGAGAAGAGGAATGGAGAAGCCACCACATGCAGTAGACTTTAATTACAGGAATGAATATCTGGGAACTTCAGAATTAGTGATGGCTTTTCTATGAGACCATAGAGACAACAGGAAGCCTGTAACCCTGTAACACCAAGATCCAGCACACACTGAATATTTTCTACAGTTTAAGTTATTTTTACATCAGTGTGGGTCATGCTTTTATTATTATTATTATTTTATGTATTTTATGAGAACCAGGCTAATGGTAAGTAAACTTATTGCTAGAAGATTATTTTTCTCTGCTCCTGCATGAATGTTTCCATTTACTGACATGACAGATTCCCTGCCCTAGGATTTCCCATGTCAAAATGATAATGTGTTTTTTCATTCATAAACTTGGTTGGACAGTGAGACGAGGTCAGCAAGTGGGGCAAGATGACACAACACAGAAAACTCAAAACCCAGCCCAAAGACAGGAGGGATATGAGGTATCATTTGCAATACAAAGGACTGCTGCTCTGAAAGGATGCTCATATCTTGCAATTTTCTCTCCCCAAAAGTCGCCGATGCCCATTAGCACAGCTTTCCCCCAGCTAAAATTGAGTGTGTTAATCCAAGTGCTAACATTTCTAGCAGCTATATTGTTTTTTCTTCAGATAGCTTTGTTGGAGATTGCTCTACTGAAATCCAGCAGCTGTGTTTAGATAGAAATGAGCTGCACAAAAAAAATGATCCCAACTCAGAGTGACAGTCCCCTGTGAGCTACCTAACTTATTAGTCTAAAGACAGAAGAAAAATTTTCACCAAAGAGGAAAAATAACCTAACATACACATCGGAACAATCCAAAGGCAGGCAGTACTCACAGTTCCTAAAGGGGAGGAGGGTGCTTACATTAGTTAAAACTTGACACAAATAGGATTCCACCATCATTTGTATTTTAGCCATTAAAATTTTACTTAAAGGAGTATATAAGAACTAGAGGGTGTGAAAAAAAACCTGTAGATGTGGTTCTGTGTGGGATTTTGGGCCAAAGCTTCTATAAAAAAGACGAAAATTGTGTTTGAAGATGAGGGTCTGAATAAAGAACAGTGAAACAGTCATACATTGTCCCACGGCTTGCTCAGCCAATAGATATTAAAGAAAAAATGGTCATTGTTTTTGTACCAATGGTATCATTTTCAGGTATTCAGCTCAGAGTTTCTGCGTTTGGACAGGGATGTCTTAAGTTTTGCTGAAGTGGCCTGAGATCCTCATTGCCACTAAAATTCAGATTTAGGATGAATTTCTGTAAGGCTTAGATTGACAGCATCAGGATCTTAGCCTTTCTTCAAGGTTAATATAGATCAACTGCTATTGTAACACTTAAAGAAATACCCAAACCTCTAACTTCTCTGGACCTGACCACAGAAGAGAGACAGAGATCTCACAGTGGGAGCTGAGACAAAGACTGAAACTGGAGCAGATCTAACTTTCTATATATGTGATTTTTTTTCCATGTTAGGATCAACATTCTTCAGGCATTTTCTCTAATTGGAGCAACTTTTCTACCTGGCTATTCCAGCAGGTCATTGTTTCTATTTACAGCACTGAGTGTGATCAATCAAGTATCAGAAGTGTTTTGTGTCCTTTGCCCATGTGCTGAACAAAACAAGATGGTTTATCATACTTTCAGCTTATGTTCTCTGCTTTTCCCATAATAGGCTTTTATTTTGGGTCATTATAGTGCCAGCAAGAATATGTAAAAGGAGAAGGCTTGTACTGGCTGTGTATTAATGCTTGGCATAGAGAGGATCTTTCCTCAGAGGGACTGTATGTGTGATTTTTTAATTATTTTTTTCCCCAAGCCTCTCCTCTGAAAACTGTCATTGTCTGGCAGTTCTGCCTTGCCTAGAGCCAAGGTGAAACGGTGCCAGCTACCTACTACCAAAGCAGATGAACAACGAGACCGAGCATTTTCCAGGTACTGTTTTTTAAGGAAATATTCCCAGCAGAGAGCACCTGGATGCCCATCCATCCTGTGCTTACTGACCTATGCCTGAGGACAGTTGCCAGCACTGATTCATCTCCAAAATGGATTAACTTTCACAGCTTCTTCATATCACTAGTGCGGGACAGATTGAATGAGGAATGCTGTGAAAGATCAAACACACAGAAGAGGCTTCGAAATGAAGCATTTACCCTTCCCATGAAATGGGACTGAGTTGGCTTTAGGATTCAGAGTATTTTCCAGCTGTCTCCAAGGGCTCTGGTGTAAGTTTGCAGGAAGGAAACACAGGTTCAGCCGGGAGATAAAAGGTGTTGTCTGTAACCTTACTAAGAGAATCAAAATGCTGACACCCAGGGAGGCCCTGAGTGCTAAAAAGCCCCATTCAAACCAGATAAGCACCCACAAAAATCAAATGCTAGTATGCCTCATCCATTTTGGTATGCAAAGGTAAGTATTTATTTTAAAAAAACAGAGTATTGGACCAGATTTTCAGTGAGTGTGTTTCAGGCTACTTATATTAGTACAGACCGATTTGTTCCCGTTGAAGATCTGACTGCGTATTTTACTATATCAGGTGTAAAACAACGGCTGTTTTGCATCCAGTCGAAGTGCATTAGCTCTTTTTCCAGGTGCATTTCCATTAGTGCTTCAGTTCAGCTCAGCAGTGCACTTCTTAAGTGTATCTTCTTATCATCACCACATAACACGTGGATTGTGGATGGGGCTCTTAACACACAAACTATAGTCTTTTAGAATCATAGAATCATTTAGGTTGGAAAAGACCTTTAAGATCATTGACTCCAACCGTTAACCTAACACTGCCAAGTCCACCACTAATCCATGTCCTTGAGCACCACATCTACACATCTTTTAAATACCTCCAGGGATGGTGACTCCACCATCTCTCTGGGCAGCCTGTTCCAGTGCTTCACAAGCCTTTTGGTGAAGAAATTTTTCCTAGTATCCAATCTAAACCTCCCCTGGAGCAGCTTTAAGCCATTTCCTCTTGTCCGATCGCTTGTTACTTGGGAGAAGAGACCAACACCCGCCTCGCTACAACCTCCTTTCAGGTAGTTGCAGAGAGCGATAAGGTCTCCCCTCAGCCTCCTCTTCTCCAGACTAAACACCCCCAGCTCCCTCAGCTGCTCCCCATCAGACCTGCTCTCCAGACCCTTCACCAGGTTCGTTGCCCTTCTCTGGACACGCTCCAGCACCTCAATGTCCTTCTTGTCCTGAGGGGCCCAAAACTGAACACAGTATTCGAGGTGCGGCCTCACCAGTGCCGAGTACAGGGGCACCATCACTTCCCTGCTCCTGCTGGCCACACTATTGCTGATACAAGCCAGGATGCCATTGGCCTTCTTGGCCACCTGGGCACACTGCAGGCATTACACCAGCATATTATACCCAGCACCTAATTTGTGCTAATTGCTGCCAGGCAGCGAATCCACAGCACCAAAGCTAGCCTGAAGCAGAGCCACTGGAAGGCATATAGCGTAGATGTCAAGCACATAGCATTATGCCTTGCTTTCAAGCTTTTCATGGAAGCTTTGCTTTCATATTGGGTCTCATAGCTTGCTAACATAGACCCAGCTACCTACTTTTTTAAAAACTGAAATTTCTTCAAAATCTTGTTTCAGCAACTTTCTGCTCTCCTCCACGGTGATAGCTTGCCCACTGTGTATGGTACATTAATCATTCCCTTGCACTTATGTAAAGCCCTGTCATCAAGAGAAGCCAAAATCAAACCATGATAATAAAGAGGTGCCTCTAAAGCATGCAATAAAATAAGTAAACAGCAAGTGGGAAAGATCAGCGGCAATGCATAAGGAGGTGTGACGAAGCTGAGAGACACAGGGACCAAGCTTCCAGGGACTTGGAAGCTGCTAAGAGAGCAGTTTTACGCTCCAGCCCCAAAGCAAGTACTGTAAAATTCCATTTGAATTTTTTTTTAGCTGGAAGCTCAAACACTGCCACATGCTGATAGTGATAAATCCAAAGAGGCACAACCTTTGCAAAGCAATTTTTATCAACACTGAGAGGATGCTGCCTCAGCAGCCTGGAAAAGCAGAAAACATTGAGCTTCCTGTAACACATGGTAATTTTTGCTAAATTTTTGATCGAGTGGTGAATTTAGTGCTGTATTGTAGAATTTTACAGCTACTTATGTTCACCGCTAATTAAGGAGTGATGTTAAAAAGGCAAAAAAATGTTAATAATATTTAGCCCTTGGACAGGGTGTAAAAGGCCTTTCACAGAAGTCATGTGCGGTGAGGGCTCTGCCATGCAAAATCGCTTTTATCACCTGAGGGAATGACATTGACAGAGGTCAGCTTGCTATAGTGCAATGAAGCCAATAATATTTTAAACGTCAGTGCTGTCCATTAGACACTGATCTCCATCATTAGGTGCCTAAAAAGGCAGTTTTTCAGAGATACTGATCAACTGCTGATGAAGTCAATGGAAACTGTGGCTTCACTGATCTCTTAAAATGAGATTGCTTTATATCTGCATCTGGTGCTGGATTTGGTTTCCAGCCCCAGAGATCTGACCCCACAGTTCTGTGAACTGCTGTAGCTATTTATACTTTAAATAAAAGGTAGCAATGAAAAACAAGAAGCTATTGATACGATCAGACAAAAAATAAATTAAAAACCAATCACTTTCCATTGCCTCAGCTGAGATGTTGGGTTACAATGTGGTTAGGTTCAGTCTCGGGATTAGCTGGTGCTTTAAAACTACACTTACCTCAAATCAAGAGCAACCTAGAGTTCTGCCTTCATATTTATCTCAAAGGGAACTTCTGGCTACATAAGTCTGAAGCATGAGGACCTAATTTTGTGTCTGGTAGAGATCCAGAGGCTAGGGTTCTTCTGCCCCTTTCCCTATGACTCTCCGTCTGGCAAGAGCACGCTTTATTTATACCTACAGGGCAGTTCCTACAGAAAATGTGATGCCAGAGATACTGTTGAGACAGTGTGTCTCCTTTTCCCCACCGTCCTTCTAAGTGAAATACTTTCCAGGTTGTTGAACATTTGCACTGAAATTCCCTTATACCAAAAGAACTTATCAAGGGCCCTGTATCCTTCACAAAACCTTTTCTTCAGAGTAAGGATGAAAATTCCTGGACCTATTAGTCGAACCTTTGCACATGTTTGAGACCCAGGTTTTGTTACTAACTCCCCCACTCCTTGCTGTCCTTCTTAGATATCCCCACACTAGGGAGCCAAATATATCCTGGCTACCTTCAAACTTCTACCACTTCCCATATTTTTGAATCAGGATGTACATCTTACGTCCTCCATTTTAAGCCTCCCTCTTACCATCCACCCTTGCACATGCAGACTAAGACCTCAGTCCTATAACCCCTGACATCTATATTCCTGCTGTCCATCCCAGTTTGTAAGTTCCCTAACATTGCTGTCTGCATCCCCAGTCACAAGTTCAAGTCCGAAGTTCAAGTCCCCAGATGGCAAAGCTGCTGCAGAGTGAGCACCAATTAGTTTTAACTTCACTGTTCATTAAATATTATTGCTTCAGGTTTTTTTTGCAGATGGAGACACTGAGGTCAAGGATAAATCATCTGTTAATTTGTAAAATACTTGATATTTGGCTCACAGGTCAAATTCAGTCCCTCCAAACAACTAATTGGGCTATCAGTCTGGGTCAGGTGAAGGACATTTGAGAAAAAAAGTGTCAGAGAATGAGCTGGAAAACGGAAAAACTATTCCAGTAAACCAGTCTCTACCATTCTCTTTCCCAGTACTTTCTGCCATACCTCTCTTTGTAATCTAACTAGAAATGTGCCTGCCACTTGACCAGAATATTAACATGCCTCACAGGAGATTACCTTCCATTTACGTGTTAGGAGCACTCACTCTGTGCCAGTCCTTATGTCTGGTCCCTAACACATGCTTAGAATTTTGCTAATAAAATGGGCCAGAAAGTGACAATGCCTGCACCTTGAATGCAAATATCTTGTAAGTATTGGTTGAGGACATCAGTATGAAGACTGAGCCTATCTTTAAGAATATCTTGGCCAAATATCTTGACCACCTTACTCCTCCCAGAGGATGTATTTTTTTCCTGTATTTTATTTCTTTTACTTTTTGGTCTCCCTCTTTAAGGTATTAGCAAGATTGTAATATGAAAATATTTGTAATACTGTTTTTGAGTTAGCAAAGAGATGAGGAGATTGTGATTACAGTTCCTACCTCAAGAAAGAAAATTGTTTTTGAAGGAGAAAACTTACAGGCAAACTTAAGAAATTCTCACTTGAAGGTAATGCTGATTCTTTATAATGTCACTGCCACAGTGTCACCATGGACACATTATCAACTTATGGGGATGTTGGAGATGTAGGCAGCTGACATTCTAGCACAGTCAGCTCTACATGTCACTGTAGCTCACAGAAACTAACTGTTAGCAAAAAAAGAAGAGCTCAATAAGAAGGAAAAGACTTTTCAAGCATGCTTCAGGAAGGAAAGAATATCTGTGAACATAGTCAGTTTGGCAGTTATACTAAATAGCTACCAGTGAATAAGAGCAACACTTCTTACAAAGATCCCATTTCCCCAGTTACAAGCTGGTTTTTCCTTTATCCAGTATGGGCAGTGGCATCTGTGTCAGTCTGTTGTGCTTTTGACTTCCAACTAGTACTGTGCTCTACTTTTCATGAGATTTTATTACTGACATGACTGATACCTTAACACTGTACTTGTACTTTGTGATAAACAGGTTGAATTTAACATCCCAATTTATTAAATCCTGAAATACAAGAGATAACTGCTGCTATGAGAGCGGAGCCTGGCAAAAACCACAGAGCAGCAATTAGTAATGTATTCAACATAGCCTTGGAGCCACTGCCTTAAGGTAACACCAGCTCAGTCCCAGAAAATGCTTAGGAGGGTGAGGGACCTGAAAAAGGATGGTCTGTTTTTCTCTTGTGTGGCCTAGAGTTTAAAAGATAATTAAGTGTTTCACCAAGTCTAGTCAGCTCAGCTCCCTCTACCTTCAACGCAGTGCTTACATCCTCTTCACAGGCAATGAATAAGAACTGGTGCTGCCAACATGCAATTTTTTAGATGTATGCTAAACCTATATTGGAATTAAAGGATTTCCAGTACTCTCCAACCTCAACCACGATGTGATAGTGGGCCATATTAGATGACTATAAAGGCACATGAAAATGTCAGGTGAGAGTATAGGTATCTAAATTCTAGGTGCCTGAGTTAGGGCAGATGAATCCTTTGAGAAGTAACCTTTCCTTGAGGAATAGGTCATGGACTTCCCATTATAAGTACAAATAGTTGGTTACTTTAACATATTCATGCAGAAGGTCAGTGTATACTTGCATATTCAAATCCCCTACATCATTCTTTGCACTTTTTCAAGCATTCACAACATTTTGAAGGGTCAAAATACAGGACTGATGGAGCTCTGAGTCAATTCAAGCCATCAAAAGTCCTTGATGCAAAATTTTATTTTTACCCCAACCAAGTCTGGTTCTATTTGGTGACCTTTCTG
Organism: Morus bassanus; assembly: GCA_031468815.1. Lineage (NCBI taxonomy): Eukaryota > Metazoa > Chordata > Aves > Suliformes > Sulidae > Morus > Morus bassanus. The sequence goes on along the minus strand of CM062571.1, from coordinate 76,406,901 downwards.
CATAGATGTTTTGTCTCAGCACTATGCAAGAAGAACGTTTATGAGGACAGGGAAGAGTGTTGCCCGTAAGGTGGTCCACCCCATGACCAGGGAGAAGGGAAGCAAATATCAGGCCATCCAAGGGGTGCAGGGGACAAGGAGGGTAGTTCCACCACTGTCAGGAGGCAGGACCAGTGGGCTGAGGTGGAGAGGGGGTTGTCAGTCTTAACTTTCCTCTAATCACAGAGGCCCATCTGACAGTGCTGACAGTCCATGATGGCTCATTGATTTCAGCTGTGTGGTGAAGCCAGCACTTGTTTATGCTTCAGCTCTCATCCCTTGCAATACATTGTCATTCTAGCTGTCCCCATATGAATTCATCCTAATTTTTGCCCTTGTTTGAGAAGAAATTAAACAAAGCAGAACCGCAAGCTTAATAAAAAGGGTAAAGTTTCTCCTCTGGCTGGCAGCACATCTGATAGGGGCCTTAATTTGTTTTTTAGTATTAAAAGACTGCTGTCATCTCCTGCAATTTGTAAGGCTGTTTGAGCAATGAACAGCTTGGACTCTCCTGAACTTACATTTATTATTATTAAACAGAATTGTGCGATGGCTGGGAGTTAATGCTGACACGAAGTTGGGTTTGTGATTTTATTTACTTACTTGATTCTTATTTATGAAGGCTTGGCCAGGTAGTGAAGCTTCTTGGTATTGAAATAAAGCATCATTAGAATCAAGCAAGGAAGCAAAGTGAAATAAAGGTGATGTGAATGCTGTTCACTTGCTTATTCACTTAAATCGATTTTTCCTTACTGGCTAAGAGCATCTATCAAAAGAACAAAGCCAAAAAGAAAAGAGAAAAGTTGAGTTTAGAAGCACATTTCTTGCAAGCCGTTAAGAGTTATGTGACCTACAATATCATTGTTTCCATCACTGGTAATGACAATTTTTTGCCATGGATTTCAGCAGGAGAAGAGAATGACAAGCATGAGAAATCAGACCAATAAAACAAATGTCAGCAGTCATAATTAGCGCTTGCCAACTCTCATAATTTCATCAAAGTATAGAAATCACTCATATGCTTAAAGCTCCTGGAATCCCATCATTATGAACAATTTATTTAAAAAAATTATACTCTGTATGACTGCAGAAGAAAGCTTGTATCTATGAATTCCAACGTTTAAAGAAATAAGGCAAGCACACAAATCTGAAATATGTTAATTTTACACTGATCTCATGAATTGCTCATGCATTGTGTTAGCAGTGAAATAATTAATGATGTCTTTTTGCACAACAGGGGTCAGGTCTTCAGGTGATAGAAAGTGATTAAATACCATCGATTGCAGTACAGCAGCTGAAGTTGATTTACAAAAGTTAAAAATATCACTTGTCATTAGGAACTATGACATTAATGTATATTTTAACAAGATAGATGTTCTTGCAGCTCTCAAGTATTTTTGCTTTTTGTTTCATGTGTTTCTCTTCCTGATTTCTACTTTTCTATGATCTAAAAAATACTCTCTTTATTTTTTTATCTTGTACAGACAGGACATTTGTTTCTTTTATGAAAATATGTTGTGCTTTTTTTTCCCCCACTAAGAACCCATATTATTTGTTCTGGAAAATGGCTCAAAAACCTGCAAGCAATGAAGTTATCACCTCTCAGGTACTTGCAGTCTGTAGGCTGAGGGATCTGAGAAGCTTTCCCTAACCTTCTGTGGCAGTGTCAGATATTTTGCACCTTGCCTGTTTGCTCCAACTTCCTGCCCTTTGCAAGAGAAGCAGGAGGAATGTGCTTCTGCGCATCAAGCAAGCCAGTTTGCCATCCAGCTTATCAACTTAAGCAACTAATGAAACTGAATTTATGCTCATGTTCTGGATTGTAAATGCTGCTGCCTCAGACAAGGACATGGACATGTGGACATGGTACTGACTTAAGCGAATTAGACTTGTTGGAGCCTTCACTGTTTGGCAATAGTCTCCACACAGGCAAGACTTGACCAGGGAGCATGCATGTATCTGCTGGTGGGCCTTAGCCTGACCAGCCAGCAGGTTTTGACTAATTAACAAGGATTTAGAGAGGGGAAAATGAAAACCCCTTCATGGTCTGAACTGGTTCCTAATCCTTCACTTAAATTAAGCTTTAAAATGATCTCTTTGGGACTTGGAAGAACATCTTAGGTAACGGCTACATCCATGATTTGGCTGATAGGTGTTTTTTAAGTCACACTAACTTGACTGTTTATAATTGTGCAAAGACACTTGCAGATTGTTTCCTTTTGATTAGGTTTCTTTCTCCCACTTGATTTTGCTTTTAAAATCTCTTTTGCTTTTTTTAAATCCATTTAATTTTCATCTGTTATTTTCTTTCTTCAGCTCTGTGTTTTTCTTTCTCTGTCCTTCTCCCTCAGTGCGTGCATTACCGATATTGTATAGACTGTGATTCACTAGTGTGACAGTGGAGTAAACTAATGTGATGAGAGTTTACTAGGTATTAACTTCTCCCTAAGATTGCCATAAGTAATACATTTTGTCTTAATTTTGGAACATGCCAGTTAGATGTTCCCTACATAAATCTGCCATTGCTCCTAACTGAGGCAAAGTCTCCTACACAGAAGGAGTAGAAGTATTACTACATTAATGTTGAAACACAAATTATATTTGATCTTCTTTTTCCCATTTCACTTACAGTCCTCCAACAAGAAGTCTCTATTGGGCTGGAATTTGGTGTCTTCTTTGCATGAAAGACAATTACCAACAGATCCATTCTTTATTTGGTTTTATGTCCTTCAGTTATTGGCCATCCATGGACCCTGCAATTGGAATTGACTGGCTTCTCCTTTTAAAAATCCTTAGTGCTAAAATGAATTTTAGACTACTGAAGGACACAATGTAAGCAGTGGCTTTGCCTTCGTGGCTTGGAGACCTGTCAGATGCCTTTAGTTGTAACTTGTCTCTTGTGTAGTGAAGCACAGCATGTCACTGGTTTTTATTCCCACTTGAAGGAATTTTTGGATACAGAAGAAGTGATGACGGAAAGGATATTTCTTGGCATGCAAAGACTTGTTCAAACTTTGTTGTTTGCAGATGCAACATACAGAGCTTGAATTTCCAGAATAAAGGTGACATTTTTTCGGATGCTCTGGGTTTTGTCTGGTTTTCATTAAAACACTACAGAAAATATTGTTAAAACTTAATTGTTTTTAATGGGCTTGTACATTTGTGGAGTTCAAAAGCTTCCTATAAAATCAGGACAATAAATAGTGCCAAGATACTAGCTACTGAAAAAAACAGTCCAACTAAACTAGCATATAAAGCTATAGGTTTACTGGTTTCATACTGCAACAATATTTCAGTCAGCATAGAAACCATGTTATGCTTTTTGTATACGCTTCTGGAGTTGTCTCTATGTCCGTAGCCCAGGAATGACACCAGCTTTCTTTTTTTCCTGTTTCTGCCAGATTATTCTCATTAACATCACTTATAAATCTATAAAAATGAAAGAGTGCTGCTCCATAGACAGTCATAGAGCTTCAGAAGTGAAAAACAAAGCAGCATTTGCTAAAGAGCAGACTGTCAAGCAGAAGTGACAGACAAGGCCAATTACCATATGCAAATGAGCTAGCATTCATTATATAATTTAGAAAAAAAAAGTCATATTTGTCAAAAGTACTGCTATTCAGGACCAATTCTCTAGCTGGATGAACCCTGTGGATTTTCGGGTTTTATGAGCCTCTGCATCACTTTTTTTTTAGAACAGTAAAATGTATTTCTGCTCAGCTCAATTTTTCCTATGGTTTAGCATTTTACTATTCCCTTTTTCTCCACAGGAAAATGTTGAGTACCTTTAAAAATAGACAGTTTATTGCCTTTTTGAATCCAGACTGGTCCATCTACTCTGCTATTCCTTCCCAGAAAACTGCAGATGCTTCAGGGAAGACACAGGTAACCCTGCAACACAGTAATTTGTCTCAGATTTTTTTCTACTGTTCTGGAGCAGAGTATTCATCTGGATGAACTCAAAGCCAATGTCCTAGCTCACTTGAACATGACCATGGTTTCTCTCTCTACCTTCAATGTTGTCCTGGGTCTAATGCACATGATCATGGCATTTTTTTTTTGGTGACAGCATGTGAAAACATATTGAAATACACTTGCAATTGGTGTGCATTCATCAGTGTTCGATGCAGAGTAATCATGTCAGCCACAGTTGTCATCATTTATTGGGCAGTTGTGAGTATCTGTACCAGTGATGTCCATCTGCAGAGTGGTTGCTCTGCATTACCCTTCCCTACAGTCACATGAATCTAAGTGAATTCATAGAAGAATAAAAATATGCAGTCCCCTAGGGCTTGCCTACATGTGGAAGTTATTAGGAAATAAATGAGGAGATGAATTTTAAGTTTGATAGCTATTTCACACTGTATTTGATATGGAGGCTAATATTCTGCACCTCTGAGGGATATTGAATTAATGTTCACAGAAGCACTGGGTACTATTTTGGAATTTCTTTCAGCACATCTAGATGGGGCTGGTATCATATACCTATCATCTCCTTTGTGATGGCCAAGCAATAAGCCAGATCAGAGAATTGCTTTCCAGAAAACCAACCCCTAAACACCAAATGGTTTCCTTCCAGCTACGGCCATTATCTTACTTAAGTTGCTATGTGAGCCTGTGAACACTGGGACTCACCCAAAGAAAAGAGAAAGGAGGAGAATGGATGGCCAAAGGTGATAGTGAGGTGGGACAACTGATTTTTGTGGCACTGCCTTCGGCTGAAAATGGCTGTGGAAGCCATATGAAGTGTGTAAGAAGGGCAGTGTTGGGAAGGGGAATGAAGAAGTTATCCATGTCATCTGCTTTGGACATTCAGCTTTAGGTGTGCAACCCAGAGGTCAACTGACAGTGGCAGACTCCTCTACAGGAGTGTGCAGAACATTTGCATTGGGCTTGTGCTCTGAATAGCCTCTTAGAGAAGCTCACTTCCGTCCATTGACTATAAAGGCCCTCAGCAGATGACACTAAGATAGATGGTCAGAAAAACTGTTTTTTTAGTGCTATTTCCTCTTATACAGAGTACTAGTAGCTCTTGTATAAAAGGTTCTTCTGCCAGTTTGGCTAACATAATTAGATAATTATCATGGTAATTACCATTCATTGTGGCAGTCAAGAATAAGTCTTAGTTGCTCTAAACCCTGTTGAACTGATTAAGATGATTACTGACCCAAAGAGTTTAAGGACTTAAGAAAGTCAGTGAATCATTCTCCCAGCGCAAAGAAAGGCAGATTTTTGGGAACAAGATCCACTGCCTGGATCCCTGTGGAAAGAGTGCTAATGTATTCACCTCTTGCTCACAGTCTCCAACATTTCTCTGAGCTTTTAGTCTCCAGGGCAGAATTATGAAAGTTGTACATTCTTGTTTGCGAAGCTGCTGTCAGTGCGTTACTAGCAGTGCCCCAGCTGAGCATATTTCACTCTATGTGATGGCTGTATTTAGTAAAAGCAATCATGCTGACAGTCTGCATGATGGAAGCCCTAATCTGTGCAGTGTCGTGCACTATGCATCACCACGAGGGAATCTCTAGTGACTCGTTATTAATGAGAGGGAAGCAGTGACATTATTATTATTATTTATGACTTATCCTGCTGCACAGATGTGTAAGGTACTTTAAAAAACAAATAAAGATGGAATCCCTGCTGATAACCGTGCAGAGCAGCAAGGCACAGTTGGCGTCCTCATGATTCCTGCTGCAAAGTGTCTGAAGAAAGTAGTCTGGGCAGCAGCGAGGACAGCTCCATCTTCTAGTGCTGTCAAAGAGATCCAGGTAAATGGAGAGTAGTCAACACTGTAGCCACCTGAATAGACACAATTCTGCTTATTATTTCAACTCCATAGTGTTCTAGATCCTCCTTCTCCCATCCTGGATTAGGGCTTCATGCACAAATGGTATGAAGAATTAACTTCCAGGCTCACTTTTCCCACTCATAGAAATAGTGAGGCAACTGCATTGTTTTCCTACAACACAGAATACAGGAAAGCAAGGGAAGTTTTGACTTTGTCTCACTCTCTTTACTTGCCACCACATATGTTAAGGGAAAAGAACACATTACATGGAATGACAATGGAGGGAGGGAAAAAACATGCACTGATTATAAATATGCAGGTACTATTCTAAAAACTAAGAATGAAATAAAGAATTATGGATATTAATAAAAAGTGTCACCTCCTCATTTTTGGATATTACCATATTTTCCTCTTTTATATCTCTGTAGTGTCTGGAGGACCTGAGCTGGGTCAGGGCCAGCAACAGTGTGACATGAAGTATATGTATCGGACAGGAGCCTTTCACTTCCTGCTAAATTTTATTTTGGAAAAAAAAAAAAAAAAATTAAAAAAATACTCTAGTCAGCATGCCCAAATTGTTGATCTCTCCAAGTACAGGTCATTTTTTTCATCTTCCTCTCTGCTTAATTACCTACTTCTACTTCAGTATCCCTGGTTTGCAGCTACCAGTAAACATCCTCACTATTTCAAAACAGTATCAGTTGTCTGGCAAAGTGTATTGGGGCTGAACTGTTAGGTCCCAAAGTAAAAAGGTGCTCAGAAACTGCAGCTCAAGAGTTGCTTACACGCGCTTCGTTTTTCTTTTTCTTCATGACCAAAGCCTGTTATTTCCACCTGACTAATGTACTAGCTTTGGTCTGAATGAGCATGCACCCTCCAACACCACTAGCAGAAAGTGCTGAAAATAGTTCAGGGGTACACACAAAGAAAGTGAAAGAAATCCGACAAGACATCAAGAAGATCATTATCAGCACTGACTAGTGGTTTGGCATATGTTATATGAGATGCCTTACCATGGATCCATCTGTGGGATCAGTGGCTCTTCCAGAAAGGTCTTTGGATGGAAGAAAGCCATAGCCTCAAAATGGGATCCTCAAGTCCTAAATTTATTTCCTCATTTGGTTCAATAGTGGGGAAAGTTTGCTGGTGTTCATGGTGTGCTGCAAAATATATACATTTCTTCAGTCACATCTTAACTGAGTGTTCTGCCTGATCTTAAAGAATACTTCAAAATTGGCTTGGCTCCACTTGGTTTCCAAGAACACCTTGATTTCTTCACATTACTGTAAATTATACAAAGCTAACACTCCTCTCCATCCCAATTTTAGCTTCTTATAATATATATTGCTATAGATCTGTCTTTACTTCATTGCTTTTTATGTGACATTACAGAACAGCTTGCAAAACATCTGGCAGTAAATGGCTTATATTTTGAGGCTATCATTTTGCATGAGGAACTTTCAGAGACATTAGTAACTTTTGGATAAAAGTCATTGTCGGTGTATAGACCTTTGCTCTATTGTTATAACAAGATCAGAGAAATTTCCTCATGAAACCAAAATCTTGAAAATTTAGGGATTTTCTTTTCCTCACCAGCACAAATGATGGTTATAACAGAAATTATTGATTCTAATTTTACCATAGCTGTAACTTTGCATAAATTTTTTCTGGTTCTGGACGAAAGAAGGATGCTATTTTCAGCAGCACATACCCGCTAAAAGCATCACATCAGATGGTCCAAGGGAGTAAAGTTTTACTGAGCTTGGTGAAGCTATGCTGATCTACTGCTATAGCCTAACAACCACTTCTGGGCAATGTAATAAAACTGCATATAATTAAATCATACTGTAGGTAGTGAAAACAGTGTAACTGTTTCATAAAACCCATGAAAAAATGTGATTGCTAAGAATGCCCTGATGCTACAGCAGAACCACTGGGTTTATGGGGTCAGGAAAAAGCATGGGCATTACTTTTATGACAATATTAAAGAAAAATGTGTGAGGAAGCTATTGGAATTAAAATGATGGAATAAAAAGTTTGCAGTTATACAGTATATATATTTAATAAATGAAACAGAACTCTTTATTTAAATTTTTGAGATTTTACAGACTAGCTTGTGCTAAAAGAAAGATTATTTGGACACAAATAGCTTTCAAGTTGTATTCATATCCAGAATTGTCCCCTCTTCCAGTATGTGAGACAAGACAGCATTTTTCTAATGTATTCAAGCCTCAGTGGTATGAAATGACATTACAATCAGTCTACACCTTGCATCTCAAACATGGGTACTATGGCAAATTATAGGATAAATTATGCATCTTTCCTCACAATTAACACATAACAGTACAAATGTAATTAGAGCCAAAGTAATCAAACACAGAGGATCAAAGTCACTGGACTCATGGCTTTGTGAGGATTCATGTCAGCAATCCTAAAAATGTTAGTGATGAGCACAGACATGGCAGATCAAACACATGTCACCATCTCACCCAATGTACAATGAAATAGTTCAAGTTTAGAAATAAGTATACTTACAATATGATAAAGGAAAATTGTCTTTTCTTTAGTCTTTCCCTTTTGCTTCTCTTTCAAAGTCACTGTAAGATATGCTACATGCAGGATGAGACAGAAAATCTTCAAACAGAAAGGGCAGAAAATAAGAAAAGAAAGAATCCTTTAAGCACAATGATATATTTTTTAATGCCCTTTTTTCTCTTCCCTTTTCTTTTGACCAGCCTTAGGCTGGGGCTTTGATCTATATTTCAGTCACCAAGGTCCCTTATCAGAGAAAACACAAGAAAAGGGTAGTAAAAGATACAGGCAGAATGACAAATAGATGCACCCTGATTCACTACAATGTGACTTTTCTGCTCTTCAGGATAAATTCTATCTGGAAACCATATCTGCAATGGGAATATACAGGAGAGGGAAAGAAAGCTTTGCCCTGAGGGCCTAATCCAACTCCCATTGATTGCAAAAAGCCCTTTTTGATATATAGAACACTATTCAGTTGTAAATTCAAGAGCATAAAACAATAACATGCAATGTCCTAATGGTCCCTGGATGCCCTTTTTTCTTCTCCTCTCCTTCCCTGCACTGTGGGTGGCTTTTCTGTCCCTCTCTGTCCCTCCATATGCCACTTTGCATGTATGCATGCACCTCTCTGACTTCTAGGAATGATTTTTATGTGCACAGTGATAGATTTGCATATAGATCAAAACTCCACCTAGCGCAATAGTTTGCCTCTGACAGACCAGGGACAGATGCCCAGGAAAAAAAAGGGCCAGAAAGCAGTGTTTGTCTTTCACTTCCAAAGTTTTACAGGCCATGGACTTCCTGAAACAGAGGTGGTGGCTCAGTATATAGTCACCCTCAGTGGATTCTCCTTCCAGCAGTATGCGGGCACCTTTACCACAATGGTAATTTTTAGTATCAGTAGCTTCCTTCAGCAATACATTCCATATGTGTATAAGGAATTACTTCAGTTTGCTTGTTTTGAACTGAGTGTGTGACAAAATCATCTCATGACTTTAAGCTTAAGTGCTAGAAGTTGATCCCCCTTCATCTCCTCCTTGTCACTCTCGCTCTGTGACACCTCTTCCCCAGCCTGAATAGTCCTGGTCCACTCCATTGTTTCTTGTACAGATGGCATCCACACCTTTGATCAGCAAGGCTGCCCTTGTCCACACCTTTTCCAGTTCTACTCCATCTGAAACAGAAAGACTAGAAATGCCCAAAGCACCGAAGATGCAAGAACACCACAGATTTATACACTAGCATAATAACATTATCTATTTTTTCTTTATTCATTTCCTGATAATTCCTAATATTTGATTTGTTTTTTGACTTCTACTGAATATTGAGCTGATGTTTTTATAGAACTATTACGTCCCCAATATCTCTCTTGAATGATAATAGTCAGCCCACAGCCCATCATTTTGTAACTAAAGCTTTATTGCTTTTACCTATGTGCATTACTTTACATTTATCCACATTGAATTTTATTTTCCATTTTATCTCTCAGCCACTTAGCCTTGTACAGTCTTTTTGCAAATCTTTGCAGTCAGCTCTCATTTTTACTAACCCAAGCAACTTCATACCATCAACAAAACTTGTGTCTTCACTCTCTTTACCTTAGAGACTAGTGCATTTTCCAGGCATTTTCAGGCAGCTGATTCAGGGCCATAGTACTAAGCAAAATGAGACAAACTAGTCTGCCTCAGCCTTCCTACTGGAATTATTTGTCCTTTATGCTTTCAGAGTTTCATCCTTAGTTTTGCATAGCTGGGTACGGGCCATCATCTTCCCATCTATTTTTATCTACCTTTTCACTCCTTTTTCTCATATTCATTCTTCTTACAGAGCAACTGCATTATTCATCTCTTTGAACATGCATAGCATTTTGAGACAGAATTTAGAATAGATCTATTACATAGCGACAACAAAACGTTCTCCAAAAAAATGTTCAGCTTGAAGGAAGCTAGCAAACTTATATAAGGTTGTGTTAAGAAAACACGGAAGTGGCATTGTACGCTTAGCTGACACATTGGACAAGGGTGGTTAAGGCACATTAATTTTTGTAGCCAGTAGTACACACTGAGTGACGTGACCAGCAACATATCTAGCCACTTGGCTAACTCCTAATGATCAGGTACACAGATCCACCTGAGTCAAGAGTAGGTGACTTCAGAAGAAAGTATGGACTGAAGCTCTTGCTCTTGCTTCAAGATCCGTAATAAAAATACCTTAACTTCCCCCACACGACAAGATTTAATTTGGTCACAGTCATTCTCAAGCATCAGTTCTTTGGAAATTTCATCCTGCTTCTTTTTCCTCTCTTTTTCCTCTCTACAGACATTCCTCTAAACTAGAGTCTTAAAGAAAGGAGGTAAAATGTTATCTCATGAACACATACACCACTGTCCCAAAGGAAATCGGCAGGTAGGAAATCTGGACGAAGAGTTCAGCTATGCTATTGATGGGATGAGCTAGTGAGTTGCACAGCACTGCATTTACCACTTCAGATGATTCTGGGGTCCTTCATAGTTGTCTCAGCTCTTAACTAAACTCACTATATTTGCACATCCAACTAATATGGTTAATTTACTGAGCTCTTCCCCTTTCAGACTGTCTATAAATATGCCATGTCCTCTAAACCTTATTTATACTTCCTGAAGCACAGTGACAACAAACTTCCCACCATAGTTAGCAGCAGGTTTCAATGGAGTTGCTCATGAGTATGGACTCTGTGATTTGGCATAGACAAAAAACACTGGTGTTCAGGCTACTGTGCCACTAACCTCTTTTTACAGTAAGAATAGAACATTATTCCTTCTCCTTTTTCCCTATCTCCTAGCAAGGTTTTAATCCATGTGAAGTTTTACCTCTCACTCCATGGTTACCAAGTTTCCCTCCGAGTTTCTTGTAAGGGTCTTTATCAAAAGTCTTTTGAAAGCCTGAATTAATTTTATCCACCATTTGTCCCTTATTCACTGAATTCACTCATTCTTAACCCTGAATGAGTGTCGGCAGCTTAGAGAGGTACTGTTTGGCCTTGAGAAGCCTGAGCCTTTAGTCCTACCAAATTGTATACATTAAATTAATGTATAACTCTATCTTTCATGATTTTCTTGACTATTTTTCCTGCTGCTGAGGTATGTCCTGCATATCTATAAAAGACAATTGCCTGTGGCACTTTATGAAAGATTTAGGCAGTGTTGGCTATGACCCAATTGGATGTAGTAGCAGATTTTTATTTCAGATTTTTAGCAATAAATTTTGTATCTTTAAACAGCAGCTTAGGTGCTTCATTTTTTATTCCCTCAGAGCTCCTAGACAGCTAAGCCACAGCAGTGATGATTAATTGCTATGTAATGCGTTGTGTTATTCCAATACCTTTTTCTTATTTTGATTTTGGGTTCTCAGAGAACATCTCACCCTTGCCTCATGTTGAGAATAACACCTATTTAAGTTACGTTTGTAAACAGAAGTTTACGTTGAATCACATATGTCAATGAACTTTTTGCTCTAGCCACTTTTTGATAGTGGCGTGAAGAATGCATGCAACTGAATTACCGTGTGAGAAAGAGTTGAGTGACCAAGCTGAGATAACAGGCAAAACAGAGGCACAAAATATAATCAGCACTGTGCATGGCCTAGAAGATGGCTATAAGAAGCTTGAATTATTGAGATTCAATGCAAGCTATCCCACTGCCTTACAACCTATCCTCAGGCAAATCATTTAACCTCTTCAACATAATTTCCCCAGCTATAATACGTGGGAGATAATATTTGCCAACCTCCTGGGCATGTTGTGAGGAAAAATTAGGTAAATTTTTGAAATTGTTCTAATTATGTTAATTGTAGGGTATAAAATCATGTTCTCCCCCCAGGAGAGGTAAGCAGAGGGAAAAAATGAAGGAAAATAAATACTTCATGCTACTGGAGAGAGCAAATTTCTCTCTTTGAGGCTAGGCCAAATAGTACTCTGATAAACGAGCATAAATTGGATTTACTTAAAGCCTGATCTACATTTGAAGAAAATTGGTGTAATTTCACTGAGACCAATGGAAAAGTCATTTACACTACTTGGAGCTCTGGCTCATTTATTTCAATGAAATTTTTCTGCATTTATGTGGATGTAAACCAGAATAACATTTACTTCACTGTTAAGGTAGTAACTTCTCTGTTCCTGTGATGGTTAGTAGCAAAAGTAGTTTGTGGGATGCTGGCATGAATGAGATGAGAGGAGAGGAGAGGAGAGGAGAGGAGAGGAGAGGAGAGGAGAGGAGAGGAGAGGAGAGGAGAGGAGAGGAGAGGAGAGGAGAGTTCTCCATATACAGAGAAAACTGGTTTTGTTGTCTATTTTGCCAATAGCTAGATACTTGAACCTCTCATTCTCATTGTGTCAGGCACCATAACAAGTTAACTAGGTAGGGGGCTGTTGAAACAATGCCACGTTTAGCTTTTTTGCACTCCTCTTCCTCCTGCACCTCAGCTAAATTACTTACTGAATGGCGAGGCAGAGAACTGGGGCTCCTGGGTTTGTCTGGCTGGGAAGCAGCATACTCCAGCCTAATTCCTTGTACCCCTTTCAGTGTTTCTCTTCTTTCTTTGTGCCAAATACATCTGAATGCAGCACAAAGATAAAGGGAGAGACAATACCCTGCTCAAAGAGCTTCCAGCAGAAGCAGACAACTTTCAATGAGGGAAATGGAGGAGAGGTAGTCTGCCCGAGCTGTCAGGCCAGACCAGAAATAGAAAGCAGCTGAGACCTATATGCCTTTACACCATATTTTTTTTTTAAGAAAAACACAGCAGGTAATAATACCTTTCTTTGTTGGGTCCTGGAATTTTTGAATACTTCTAGTCCAGGATTAATTGCAGCCTTTGGAAATGCTTCACGTTATCTCTCTGTTGCAAGTGACAAAGATTTGTTTCTGCTTTGCAAGTTTGGGTTGGTTTATTTGAAGTTTTATGAGGGTAAAAGAGTTTTATGGTGGTAAAGAGGAAGAATTATCACTGTATGTTAAAGGAAGAGTTATCACCAGTACTTATAATAGCAATAGGAAGGATTATCACCAGCAAAAGCTCAGGAATATTACTTGGGACTCAGCAACGTACAGTAAACAATCTTTATCTCTTGCAGAGTGTCAGTGCATATTTTACAATACAGTTAGCTTTAGTGGTCCGTGAAAAAAACCTGCTGCAATTTGAGTTTAATCATTCTGAATCTTGGAATTAAATTAATATACAGTTGTCATGAAACCAGTGAAAAAAAGCTGCTTATGAAAGGAACAAGAAAAAACACTGTAATTTCATTTCAGTCTAATTCCAATTTTAAATCTTTGTATCAGCATCCCCTTGGCAAGTTATCAGTAGATCCATAAGAGTCAGTGGAATTGTATGAGCATGCAGATAACATATGTGAGATCACCTAGCAAACTAGTTTCAAAAGCTTCTTAAGTTAAACACTTTTTAAAAAGTAAACAATATATTCATGTCTTCCCTCAGTCACAGTCATAAATATCAACTGATTAAATTATGTTCTTATCTAACAAAACCACAGATCCTTCAAACATGCTCACAAACACACACGCAGGCACATCCTTTCTACAGAGATTAAAGTCAACACAGCTAGGATTAAAAAAAAGAGTAATGAAGAAAGTATAAATGAAATCTATGTGAGGATTTCTTCTGGTAAGAAAAAGGAAAGTAACCAGAATAGGGCTACATGTGAGAAAAATGTTTAATATTCTCCTGGAAATTACTTGGATTCCATGAAGACAGGCAGCATATAACAGTGAAAAGATTTAAGAGACTGTGTAAAGACACTGAGGCTGTCTGGAACATGATGGAATTACCTGAACTTATATTAGTTTTGCCCTTGGAAATTTATATTCACATTTATAGTTAAAAATATAAAATCAAATTTATAAATGAAAAACACCCTAAGATGAATTCTGCACCAATTCTTGTCTTGTTATTCACTTGTCTATGGTAGGTTGCAAATCAGCCTCTGCTGGAACTTAGGAATGAGAGTGATGATCTATTTTCTTTTACACTTTTTTCTTGGCTTTGAACAGTAACTGTATGGTGTCATAGCATATGTATATATATGACTTTAATATATGTATATGACACATTCTCTTGGGTTTTAAACATGCAAGAGTCTTGAATCTCTGATCAAGGTGTCTCCTATTGGACAGAATTCTTGGTTATTAGAGAAGAAAAGACTCCCTAGACAAAATAACATGCTAGTTATAGATTCCTCCTGGCCTCCAAGTTAAGAGAATGCTTGTACTATGAGTTTGTTTTGAAGATACTGTTTTGCAATACAGTTAATGGAAATTAGGACTGGAATTACAAAGATGGAAAACTGTGAAAGGTAAAAATTGGGGATGCTCTGGATCATTAAATAGGGTAATTAACATTGTTTTGCAACAATAATGGAAAAGTCATGCAAATTACAGCTTATTTTAACTACACTTGCTATGCATATATACATACTAATTTTCAAGGTTGAGTTTCTAATTTTTAGGAAATAAACTCAGTTAGGAAATTCATGCTCTTGTATTGACGTATTTACTATGTTTAGGAAAATTAAATTCGCCTGTTCAAGGTACAGATCAGTCATGGACAAAGCCACCTTTCCCAAACGCATCTAGCAATGTATCTCAGATTTTACCTGGAGGATATAGCAGTGGAGGTAAGTTAATCACAGTGCTTGCTGAACCTTCAAAGTCAGCTGAGTTAACATGACAAGTTGATAGTGATTGCAAAAATATTTGTCTATGAGGGCAATAATAGTAAACAGGACCAGTTACTGACCTACTCGTGGAAGCAGAAAGATCTAATTTTCCCCTCACACATTATATCTACAGCAAAAAATCTAGCTATTTAACATAAGAAGAGAATACCAGTGGAAGGTAGTTTGCACTAACAGCATTGCATCCACATAGCTGTTCCAGTGAAACCATATGAAAAAGTTTTTCCTAAAGACAGCTATATCAACATTGTTGATCATCAGCTGTCCCAAACACAAGATCCTATGCCTATTTTTCAGTAGCAATACATCTCCATATTCTGCCTTCATTTACAGGTGGCTCAGCGTTACTTTCCTGAACTGTAGAAAACTTGCTTTACATAGAAGCAACATTTCACATGACAAGCCATCTCCTTATTTTCTTCCTTTGGTAGGTGACTCAGAATGAGCAAAGCTCTTCCATCTTTTACATAGTATTTTCCAGCTTTCAAAGAAACTCTTTGGAAAAAGTCCATTTTCTGATGTGGCTTAGTGTGTGGCTTCAGCACGCAGCAGTTGAAAGTGGACCTTAAGTGTGGCACAGCAGGAAGCATGCAGACAATGAGATCACTCCTATCCTGAGGTAGTGCCTGATACAGACCATGTTAGCAAGCATGTATTTCTCCTTTTTGGTGGGAAATTTATTGAAAACGACCTCTGAAAAGCATTTTGGCTTTAACAGTACATAATTTTCTAACACAGTTCCATTCATTAAAATTGTACCAATTTTTCTTCTGTGGCAGTTTGGCTAGAAGGCGTCCATCCTCCAACAGTCTCTAAGCCTCCACTCAGGTGACAATTGCAATCTATTTCCAGCTTACTGTTCTTCAAAAAAACTGTCATACCATGTAACCCCTTTCCTTTGGCCTTGAAGTCAGATAGGATCATATGTCATGACTGAACCATGTGACAGACTTGAATTTACTTAGCCCGGATTTTTCAAGTTAATGGGATCAACTCTGGTGTCAAGCCTTACATGTCAGCCTTAGCCTGCGAGCCACTTAAGTCTGCTAAGTGGCGTGAAGATATAATCATGATAATAATAATACTGCTTAATCTCTACTGAACTAAGGTGTTCTGTTACACTTTTGACCCCTGCACACTTATCTGCCTCTTCCTGGCTCCTGAAATATTTTGAAAAAGGTTGGTTGTTGCTGCAGTGTCCTTGTTGTGCACTTCTGGAGGCTGAGCCAGCGGGTGCTGCAGTGCCTGACAGTCTTTAAATGCTTCAGTGCTCTTGAATACTTGATATATTTTGTAGCCTTCCTTCTTTTTGAAGCAGTTTTGAAAATGGGAAGATATACCCAACAGCAGTTCTCCGACATTTAATGGCCACTGCTTCATGTCATGTTGGCAGCATCTGTTCGTCAAATGACAAATGCAGCCTGGGTCAGATAAGCTTGGCTCTACTTGACAAATCTAGAGATGAACAAAGTTGTTTTCTCCTCTTCTCATAAAGCTGCTGTTGTCATTGTTGTGGAAAGCAGTGATGTTATTCCAGGGCAGAGCTTTGTCTTGTCAAGAATGGTAAAGGTGTTTTCACCTATTACATGTCCGGATGTCTGAGATCCGGTTACTGCTTGGCCTATGTCTTTCTCAAAGAGTCTTCCTAGAATAAGAAATTCTCTCTCATCTCTTTGGTCACTGCTTTCATCTCTTAAACAAATTGCCCATGCTTTCTGATGTTCAGTTGGACTAATAAAGCATTTTTAGTGGTTGTCATTGTTTTCACACATCTCAGGATCTCTAACTGCACTGTCACATAATATTTCTTCAGCACCTTGCCTTTATATAGATATCTATGCTGTTTATAGATACCTTTGTCTTTTGCTGTAGTATCTAAGACTTGCAGGTTCATGGTGTAGGGAAACAATCAATAGCTGTAGATGAAAGGTTATTCTGGAGCACTGTAAGGTGTTCTTATTTCATTCCCAACATGTTTGTTGCCCATAAAACTCTGTATTACATCTTTATCAAGAAATAGATTCAGCATTGACTGGTCATGGCAAAGAGGGAATTATAGGCCAATACCAATAACAGGCAATCATAAACTAGACTGTGGTTTCCACTGTATACCAAGTAATCATCACTATTTTCTGGCTCCTTGTTACTTGCTTTTAAAGTAGAAACTATGACTTTGTACTACTATTTTGAATGCTCTTGGATGTGAAGGCACTGGATCCAGAGACCGATTTTGCTAGACTGTATGCACATAGTTTGGTTTACAATGTAAATGTTTCTATAATCTTCTGTGATGGAAAGTAATACACCAGTGCAAGCTAGAATATACAATACAAATACATACATGTAAAATACAGAGATGTAAAAGTTATATTATGCATATAATATAAAATCAAACCATATCATATGAAATACAGTCTATTTCATGACTGAGATGGTGATTCATAAGTTCTGCCATGATGATTCTGTTATGCATATAGAGTAAGCATTTATCTGTCTCCACTGAATATATAGAAGCATCAGAAAATCACAATGTTGGCTTACTGTCTTTGACACATTAATTCCAACAGTTGCCACTGCCAACTCCATTAATTCCAGCAGATGACATAAAGCATCCATGTTAAACAAATTCAGTTTACTCCATTGGAATGGTCTAAGAATATGGACATGGTCAATCATTTCAACTCAGTTAATAAGCAGTAGCTCTTTAAGTCAGTAGCTTGCAGTGTATAGAAATTTTCTTCCTGTATATTTTCATATATTCACTTCCCATATTTGCACTTTTGTTTTTTAACAGAACTGTTCAATACCTCTTCTGCTTTCAATATTAATTCTTTTTTTACTAAGCAATTTGAAATATTCAAAATTCATTAAAGAAGATGTTCAAAGGAGAGTGTTATAAATAAAAAACTAGTTGAATTTGCAGGAAGAAATATTTGCCATTTGAAAATATAGTGTCACTGAAACCAAGGAATTCATCATTAATGTTACTTTTAACTATGCAGTAACAGTTTTGAAAATGTAAAATAGTGCTCCTTTAATATATTAGCTATATCATATATATCATATTTTATATATATTGTGATTCAATTTCATTGAAATGAGAACAAAATTATACTTTTGAAATGACAACTTGAAATTACAATTTTCCTTCTTTTAGCTTGAAAATATTAAAGAAAAAATGTTATAATATTCCTAGTGTAGAGCTTTCAGGATATTTTTTTTTTCCTTACAGACTCAGTTTTAGACTGGAAAAGAATTTCAAGATTTTATCATGCCCTATGTCATAAAGCAGCAATTTTACTAACAGGTGATGTACAAAATTCCCCTATGAAGCAGTTGTATAATTGTATAGTATAGAGGTTCCCAGCCAGTATCTCTTTAATGAGTTAAGCTAACATTAAAGGGAAAGCACAGCATGCAATGGAAGTCAATAAGCCTTGCTGGAAGATTGCAGTGCTACTAAAAGGCAACTTTACAGATCTGAGGGTGTCGCACTGAGGGTGCAGAGGTGCAGCTCTACCAGTGTGTGATAATTTATTGGAGACACAGGGGAATGAGGGTCTGAGGGATCAAGAGGAATGTGGAGCAGGAATAGGCAGCTGTGGGTAGAGTGGAGGGGGGAGAAAAATAAACAAACTGCAGCACTCAAATCTGTTTTAGAGCAGATTGAGGGTCATTGCTCACAGAAGAGTAAACCAATTTACAGTAAAGGTCATATCTGCTCTATTGTGATATATATATTTAATGAAAATAGCAGAGATCATGGATGCTTATGAATGAATGACCGGGCATGAAGAACTGCAGTTCTGCTGTAACAAACAAATAACTATATTTCACCTTTCAAAACTATTAATCTTCTAATCTGTGTTGTCTGGTATCGATAAGCTATACTGTTCCTAACTATGCAATCAACCACATGTTGTCCTAAAAACCACATGGTCAAACAGATATTTTCATGCTAGTGCACCTTTAATTTAGGAAGAATGTTTTTCTCTGTCAGTAATCCTTTTAGTCACAGCTGTTTAGCCTAGTGAAATGAAATAGTTCCCAGTATGCTGAAAGTCTGTCTACAATTAAATGTAATCAGTTTTTAATTAACTGGAATTTTTAATATCTTGCAAGTACTCTTTATGAAGTTTTATTCAAATGAGGATATGGATTACTTTACTTTTTAAAGATTGGTGCTCAGAGAAAAGACAACAGAAGAGTTGGTACAGATAAAATGAAGCTTAGCAGAAAAAGGACAATGCATGCATAAAATCTGCTTAACGGCTATGCAGGGTGTGTACCCAGAAACGGACCTTGAGCAAGACTTTAACTGTGTATTAATCTGATATATACTGTTGTAGAACTGTTAATAGATATCATTATATTAATTGTTATGTTGTTATTATTAACTATTACAGTTAATACTGTAATTGAGTTACTATGTATGGCAGAGTTTCAGCCTGTTAAAGAAGTGACACAGAGAGCTCCAAGTGTGACATCTCCCAGGTGGACTGAGTGTCCTCTCCCAGAAAGTACCATAGGTGCTGTGCTTCAGCAATGCACTAAAGAAGTCTCCAGGGCACCATGAGCCAGATAAAAACTTTCAAAGCCTCATGAAGCAAAAAACCTGCATTATTACAAATTTACCTTCCTGGATCAATGGACAGACAAAAAGAAGATAATTCTAAACCAGAGTAGAAAGCCTGCTATTATTTCTTTTGAAAACAGCAAAGATGAATATTTTTTATTCAAAAATATGTGATCATTTCTTTGCAATAATAGCTAAGGATTTTATTCTACCAAACTGAAAAATCTCAATTAAATAAAGAACAAACCTTTAACTTCAAGAAGTCTGTAACATAACGTAGTGCTGTAATATCATACAAATATTAGCTATATCAAAAAGCAATACTATAAAATCATATTAAGTATAAAAGTAAATGAAAAATAAAATCACAAATACATTTTCTCTTAACAGAAAAAGATATTTAAAATATATTTTAGAAAAATAAAAGAAAAATATGTTAACATCTTGTTTTGAATCTTTTGGCATAAAACATAATTAAAATTGACAGTGTCCTATTAATTATTTTGATTTCAGTCAAATTTATCTTCTGAATTATCATCTCAATGCAGCTCTCCTCTTGCAAACACATATTTTGTTGAACATGCATGAAGTTCATTTAAATATATTCCTATATTTTCTGTTCTAATGGTTATTAATTCTATTCTGTGAATGGCTGAACAGCCAATTAAAATTCCAGCTACCCACCACTCCCTCTGATGTGAATGCTCAGTACAATCAAAAGGAGCAGGAAAGTTGTAGTCTAATTCTTGATACAGATAAGATGAGACAGATGTATTTGAAGGGTTGGAAATGTATCTGAGCAAGGCATATAAACAATAAAAACCAATTTACTTCATTCAGGCTCAGGCCAAGCTTCCTTGATTACACAGGTCCAGAAGGAGGAGGCACTTATTGCAGTTAGGTTTTTGGCTTAGACCAAAAGAAAAGCATGGTTTTGGAAGTCAGGATTATAGGGTCCTTTCAATGCTCTGTCCCTTATCTGTGTGAGCTGGATGTCAGCCCTCTGGTCACAGCGTGGATGTTTTGTCCGGCAAGAGCAACCCTCTCTGTCTTCAAGAGTATGGATGAAAGGGGGGGAATTACCCATTTTGCTTGAGGGATCCTTCTACAGAGCAGCAGTGGCACCACCTGCACCTACACTGGGGTGGCACAGTATGGCTCAGGGTAACTTGGGCATAGCAGATGCCTACTCAATAAGCATGGAATTGTCTCTGGCTCTGGAAATTCATCTTGGCAAACTAGGGGAGTCGTCAAGGATGCTCAGCTTGTCTCTATGCCCCCCATCTACATGATGATGTTCTCTGAGAGAAGGTGTTTCTCTGTACCCAGCAATGTGAAGGCTGTAATCACGGTGAGGAGGAAGCTCTTTATGTTCTTCCCACAGATTGCTAGCAACATGGGCTTTTCTGTCAGCAGCGTGAGACTATGTGATGGGCACCAAATGGGACTGTGAGCAGCGAGCATCCGGTTACAGGAGCTGGGAAGGGGCGGCATTGGAACAAGTAAAAAGCAAAGGAGTTTCCTTCCTTTGGAAGAAAAGCAAATAATTGGCTTGATTTAAAAAGCCCTAGCTTCTAAGCTCTAATTAAATTTTCAAGTGAAGGGGAAGGGGAGGATGTGGGGAATGAGATTGTAGAACTTTCTTCTGCAAAAACTGCGCAATCCAGGGGTCCCATTCATCTCCAGGCATTCAGCCCTCAGCCATTAGAAAACCAGCCCAGCCTGGCAACAGCCTGCACAACCCCCGGCTGCTCATTAAAGCCAGGCACAAGTGCTGAAAGAACGTGTGAGCCGGATGAAAGGTGCATTGGCAGAGTTGTGTGGGGAAGTAGCTGTCACCCATGGGTGTACGAGTACAGGTCTTTCACGAAGAGCAAAGCTGTTTCTCATCTCTCAAATCCTCTCTGTAGCCTCATTCCTGAGATTGCTATTCGCACACTGTTCACTGAAGTCAAGGATCAGGTTTCCTTCCAAAGAAGGGGCTAGGTGAGGAACCTGCAAGACTGGAGTCTATTTTCAAAATGTGTAAGAGGTCTGCTTCATAGCAGAGGCATTGCCACAAAGTCCTGGCAGCCTGTATCTTGGAGTGTGGACAAGATCTGAATGTACATCTACATAGCCTGGCTGGAGCAAAGATGGTTATTTACTACAGATGAATATATAGACAAAATACTGCTCAGAAAGCACCAGGGCCAAATAAGGTATAGGGTGTACTGCCATCCATGGTGTTACGGAAAGGTAATGGAGAAAGTGTGTGGGAAATGACAGCCACTGCTCTGGCATAGGAGGTATGCAGAAAGGATGTTATTTTTGCAGGGGGTATAGGTTAATGCAGAGGAATCCCAAATGCACACTGGATATGCATTTCCATTTTACCCACATTAACCTTTTCGCTTCCCATTTAGGTCTGAAGCCACAAGCTGTAGGTCACCTCCAGTCAGATTGCCTCTAAAACCCATCTCTACATGTCAAGATATTTTCCATACTGTTTGTAATAGCAGTCTGAAATTCAGAGAGAGGTAGCATGAGACATGCTACCTGTGTGGCATGTGTGAGCCTGCCTCCCTTCTGGGCAAAGCTGCCTGCTTGCAGGCAATACACACAATTAAGGGTTTGAGTGAGAGCGTAAGCTCAAGCCTGGAGCTATCTGGCAACACAGACATAGTCTGAATTTCTTTTCCTCAAAAAGGCTATGCCCTCCCCTGCATAAATATACCAGTACTTTTGCTGTACACATCTCCCTGTGGCCACTGAGAGTATCTGTACTTCAGTAGGGTTCTATATTTTTAAATGAGTGCATCATTATGTACTGTCACAGACTTTTTCTCCATTAACACATTTTCTGAAAAGTTTTTATGCTATTAAAAGAAAAACTGCCTTGAAAAATGTTTGTTTCTCCCCTGAAATATTTCAGTTAGAATAATAACAACAAAAACAAAAACAAAAACAACCACAATAATAATAATAACAACAACAATAATAATAATAATATAATCCTAGGAAATAATCTTTCTTTTTCTAAAGTGGCAATTGAAAGCACTCTTGCAAGATTTTTATTTTCTTTTGGTGTTGTCTTGCTCAGATCGTGTATCTAGGGGAAAAGAATGTCTATGGGGAAAAGGAGGAGAGAAAAGACCACAGTCACCAACATACAGTATTTTAAGACAGAATCCAAATGAGTGCTGCAGCCTGTGTTTCGGTGACAAAAGAACAACTGATGTAGTGATAATATACTTAATAAAATAGCCAATGTCCAGATACAATAATGCCCCCATTGCTATAGGGATTTTTCTGTAGTTACTTAGTTGTATAAATCATATGTGTATATATATAAAAATAAAACCAAGCTCCTTGCCAAATCTCCAGGCCATTTGTACAGCCATTAACAAGGCAGGCATCAAGTACAGGAAGTTTCTCAACACAGAAATAGAAGAAAATCAGGAAAAAAAAAATCCTTTTACAAGCTTAAACTACCCAGACAATGCATCTTCTACCTCCAGGCACACAAGCATACCAGAAGACATAGCCTGTCCTGACTAGCTCACAATAAATCTAGAATCATAGAAATGTCAGGCTTTAAGGGATCCTCTTGTTCAACTCCCTGCACTGAAGCAGCACCAAAAATACATGCAACACCCTGTATCTTAGCTGTCCTTGAAAACCTTCAGTGAAGGAGATCCTCAAGCCTGCCTAGGCAGATTGTTCCAGTATTTCACACTTATTAGAAGCTTATTTTATAATATTCAACTTAAATTTTCACATATTCCATAAAACTTCTTATTCTACCCCAAGGACTGTGGAAAAAAAATTAATCACTGTCTTTTTTAGTACGATTTGTATGTATTGGAAAGCTGCTAACTGTATTTGTTAGTCTTGACTTTTCCAGATTGAGCACAGCTCATTCAGGTTACTCTTGTTACTTTGGTAGGGCTCCCTGTTTGTCTTAAACCAACACTGAAGCTGACAATACAGTCTAGATAAAGCCTTGCGATGAACAAGCAGCTTTGAAAAATGAATAATAACAAAAAAAAAAAATTGTTCTAGCAACCCCATCATGCATACCACTGACTAATAGCTGGTTTGTCTTTCTATTGGTCAAATACTTTGATAGAGATCAGGCCAATTCCTGCCCTCCACAGGGCATTAGCACCACTGGGTGCACAGACACTGCTACCCTCATTTGCACAATGTAAGAACCAACCTGCCCCACAAATCTCTCTCGGTAGTTTTAGATTTCTATTCTGCAGAAGAGAAGGTATTACATATCTTACAGTAATTAAGCTCTGCATACTATAAGGTATTCCCTGCATCTTCCAGCCAAGTGTTTTCATTTTTAATAACCTTTGATATTCTTTTATATTTTTTTTTTTTTCTGCTGCAGACTGCAGCAGCTTCAGGTTCAGTGGTGCTAGAAGTGGGGAGGCTATGTAAACTGAATCAATAATGCTTAAAATTTAATTAAGCAGTTGCATCTGAAGAATTGACTCCAAAGAATACATGTGATCCACCATGATACAGCCAGTGCTGTTCCAACTACAGTAATATAAAAGTGCCAGTCTTTTCATTGTAAATCTCTGGCAACATTATATTCTTCTCCAGAGAAAAAGAAGAAAAGAACAAAATCCAGCCAGGAACTCTCTGTGGTTTACTTTAAAGTGTTCTCCATGCTTTGACCTTCATAGCTAAGCATCCCTTCAAGCCCTACAAAGCTTGTATGGGTTTTTGATCCTTGAATGTTTGATTTTCCCAAGGTGTTTGGCTGTCCTTGCAGACAATTATCACTGGAAAGGAGACCAGGAAGGAATCGTTTTATGGATAATTGTTGTAGCTCCCTGGAAAAGGGAACAGAAGTATTCCAGCTTATAACAGCCCTTTAAACCCTGAACAGAGGTGGCTTCTTGACAGCTTACAAACACCTAATGCTTCAGGGGGGCGCCTGGAGCTCTGAGGATACTGGGACTCCCCTGGCACTTTGCATAACACTCACACTACCTCAGTGGGCTTTGCAAGTAGATGTCTCAGAACCTCACATATATGTCAAGCTAGAAACTCTAAGGAGGCAGCCCTGGCTTTTTAATATAAACAGGTTTTTTATTTTAAAAAATATGTCTTAAGTCCCCCCACAGTTGAAAATTTTACCTATCTAGCTTTTCATACTGAACTTTTTCCATGGCTCTCATTCCAATTAAGAATAAGAAAGAAAAAGAAAAGAAAAAAAAGAATATTATGTCTTTGTACATAAAGCATGAACAGAGCTTTTATGCCATTGTAAGATATTAAAATGGAAGTTTAATATATTGTATGATAATTATAATAATATTATTTGAATATATGGGAAATTTCCTAGAAAGATACTTGAAAAGAACTCAGAACATGTCTTTCTCACAGCTCTTTCAATACTCTCTTTTTATGTGTTCCAAAATTATTCTTTTTAACAGGTTTTGCATTTCTCCACATTGTGCTTACCTGTATTAACACTACTGCATTGTATAAGTGCTTGAGAAGAACAGGCAGCTCGTTACATTATAGTCCGCTGGTGATGTTAACAGGCTCCTTGATGCACTAAAAAGCCAGGGAGAAATGGGTCATGTTGTAAACATGAACGTTAATTTTCACCAGAGGCTGTGGGAATATGTAGGTCACATACCAAGGTGTTTATACAAAATATCCTACAGCAGTAATAACACCTGCTCTTGGGCATGTTGCCTGCTTCTTACAAGGACTGATGACAAACATCCCTCCTACCACCTCCCAGTGGCTCAGTGATACAGAAACAGGAAATGCCACTCTGAAATATTTGCAAAAGAGCCAAAATACATGTATTTTTCTTAAGCTCCTACAAAAATAAAGAAAAAACCAGAACTTTTTACAGAAGTTCACAGAAATATAGCCACAGTTGCAGAAGTTGCCATGGCACCTTAAATGCTGGATAGGAGCCTTACCAAGATGCATTATTAAGCAATTACTGACTAGTTTCAAGCAAAGTCAGTATTTTTCAATTTACAGATGCATAAACAGAGTTGTGCTCCAAATGCGTCTCTGGTTTTGGTCTGTTTTTCCAATATTGTTCCTTTTTAGTAGAGTTGCTTAAGAATTGTTTATCATATTCTCAAGACTTAAATATTTTTCTAGCCCACAGAGCATAAAAATTACCATTGCTTCAAAAATTGCTCATAAACTCTTCTTTTTTAAAAAATACAGGTTACAATGCTGACATACAAAGTACTTTTTCTTCTATTTTTAAAGTATTTTTCCTTTGACTTTTAACAAGATAAAATTTCTACATGAGAGATTTGAAAAGAAAAAGAGATATTTTGACAGTTTTTGTAAGATGCTCCGTGAAGGGCTATCTTCTAGAGGATCCAGGATTTTTAGTGCAGGGGGAAAAAATCCCAGAAAATTTCCCTACTATTCTGAGTTAGTTTTTTCTTTCTAGAATATGTTTACAGAAGATGCTGCAGAATGGGTTGGAACAAGGAACTAACTGGACTGGGTTTTAGGACTATGTTTTATCTACTCCACTTTCCAGAAATTTCTCTGTATAAAAGACCCTGATCAGATACTGTCTCCAATAATTTGGAGTAAAGCAGTGTCCACTGAATGGTAAGAGTCCAATGCTTACTGTACAAAGACTTAACAAAGTCTATCCTGACTGTGGGCAGAGAACTTCAGCTTCCTTTTTAATGCCAGTAAAGCCAGATTCCTGCCTCCACATATGTAGTCAAAAACCCTATACACATATTCCATAAAATGTTGATTTTACACCAGCTCATTCTCATTGTATTGCTTCAAATTTCTTTAAAATATTCTCAGGCTAACTTTTTTTACTGGCAGGTATCATAGAAGACTAGTCATTGCCTATTTGTACCATGCGGCAGAGGCTAGATTAAGTATCATTTGCCCTCCCACCTCTACCACAATGCTGATATAAAAGCATAAAACTAGAGTAAATGTCCTGTCGTATATGCTGGCAAATTGATATAAATGACCATGTGTCACGGTTTTAGCTGGGATAGTTGATTTTCTTCACTGTAGCTAGTATAGTGCTGTGTTTTAGACTTGGTATGTAAATAATGTTGATAACACACTGGTGTTTTAGTTGTTGCTGGGTAGTGTGTACACTAGTCAAGGACTTTCTAGCTTCCCATGCTCTGCCAGGTGCACAAGAAGCCGGGAGGGGAGGGGATACAACCAGGAGAGCTGACTCGAATTGGCCAAAGGGTATTCCATATCATGTGACGTCATGCCCAGTATATTAACTGGGGGGAGTTGGCCGGGGGAGGCAGCAATCGCGGCTCAGGGACCGGCAGCATCGGTTGGCGGGTGGTGAGTGGTTGCAGCACTTGTTGTTTTTTTTCCTTTTTTTTTCCCTCTTCTTCCAGTGTTTCATCTCTCTCTCGCTCATTATTTTCCTTTTCATTATATTAGTATTATTGCTGTTTTAGTTTAATTATTAAACTGTTCTTATCTCAACCCATGAGTTTTCTTACTTTGGCCCTTCCGATTCTCTCCCCCATCCCACAAGGGTGGGGGAGTGAGCGAGCGGCTGTGTGGTGCTTAGTTGCTGACCGGGGCTAAACCACAACACCATGCTTTTCAAGAATCTAACCAGTCCCTGTAGGTAAATATGTAATGCATAGCTGTAGAAGTGGTTGTAGAAACCTTGTACCATTTGGTCTAAGCTAAGAAATCTCATGCAGTGATCTGCACGGGGATTGCTTGTCCAAGCCAACACCTTGGCAGTTCTGACTCCAGATGTACCAAAGGGTTATGCTGACGAGTGATCCAACCTCAAAGTTTAACTTTTCAAAATTACCCTCCAGGAGTGTCTTTTGGACATTGCTTTTATACCATGTCACAGGACTGACCTGGGCATCATCTAGCCCCAACACCCTGTAGAAAAGAGGAATGTCTCTATCTAGGAGTAAAACATATGGATCATAGGGATAGAAAGGAATAAGGTCATAACTCTGGCTCTTCTCCAGACCTGTTGGACCCCTGGTAGCCACCAACATACTGATATTACATGTGTGTTTCATTTGTGAAAGTAACAGCATTACAGAATTAGTACTTGTTTGAGGCATAAAGTTGACTACTGTCTCCAAGACTTGTGGCCTTTGGAATATTTAATTCAGAGATTAAATTTCCAGTGTTTTTTTTCTACCTTACCTCCATACATTTGAAAAATTACCAGTGTTTTCTGATCTGGCTTTTACAGGCTGTTTCGCAAATCTGCATGCTCAGCTCAGGTTATTTGGCTCTATGCATAAGGAATTTGGACAAACATTTTGTTTCTTCTACTTCATAAAATATCCATCAAGCTTAGACATGCACTCCTGACCAATTTTTCTCCTGAGACTTTTTCAGCCTTACTCCATAGTCCCCTTCCTGTCCCTAGTCACTTATTTCCACTCTCCTTGCTATCTCCAGCTGACATATTATCTATTTCATAAGCCATGGGCTGTTTGCTATTCCCACAGAGCCACAAAACTGTAGCTCCAGGTCTCCCTAGCTGCCAGTCAATGACTACAACACAGTGCTTTGTCTCTCTCCCACTGGCTTTTCCTGCTTCATTTTCCAAAGTCTTCCTCCAACACCTGCCTTCTTAGGCTCAGGGACAAAACCTGCACTAGTGGTGTCTTTAGAAAGCACAGCACTTACTGCCGCCAAGGAATGCAAAATCCTAAACGTGCCCGTTACAGTTGGTCAAAGGCAAGTGAAGACTGCTGGATACCAGTTCCATATTTTCCTTACCTTAACTCTTACAGAGCAATTCCAGTCCTAAGGCCCTCAAACTTGCAGTGTGCCTGGCCAGGAGACAATTTACAATTTTATTTTTTCCCCCTATAAATAGTGCCTAGGGCTACATGTCTGGGTCATATATCAAGGATATACCCTAACCATTGGCTTAAATCATGAAGAAGTGACATTATGCTACACTAGGAAGACTGTCCTCTCCAACAGGTCTCATATTTAAAGCTGGGGACACACCAAATGCTGATTTGGCTCCTATGAAGTGCTGTAGCCCTGTTCCTGTGAACAGTTAATTTAGAAGGAAGACCTCACAGAATAGAGATGATGATACTATCCTCCTAAAGACAGAGCTGCAATCATTGAAGTAGAGATCTCAAAAGAGTGGATCACATATATGTTGTACAAAACATGAGAGATGTGGGAAAATGTGGAAATATGAATCACAGAATCACAGAATAATTTATTTGGAAGGGATATAAGGAAGACATCTGTTCCAAAATCCTGCTCAGATCAGGGCTAGCTTCAAAGTTTGATAGGGTTCCTCAGCAAAGTCTAGGGTATCTCCAAGGTCAGAGGCTCCTCGATGAGGATCCTGCTCTAAGAGGGTCCTCTTTACTTTGTTTGACCACTCATGGTGAAAACTTTTTTCCTAATATCTAAAAGGAATTTCATTTGTCATAATAAAGTTCCTTGCCTTTTACTGTCCATCACCAAGAAGGGTCTGGCTTTGTCTTCTCTACATCCTCCCATTAGCCAGATGAAGAAAGTAATACTGCTCCCCTCAGCATTGTCTGTCATGTGCTTCATGTCGTATCTTGCTTATCTGTATGACCTGCGCCTCTGCCAGGCATCATGCCACAGTATCTTCACTATTCACTGTTGTAGCACTTTAGACAATGGAAGCATAGACAGTAAAGACTATAAAGAGCCTCAAACATGGCAAGAGACACTCTCTTTGTGTCCACATGAATAACCAATGCAACAGGCAGTTGGAGTTACAGTTTAAGAGCTCTTTGTTGGGCATGCTTAGAAGTTGCTTTTGGGTGCTGAGAGGTCAAAATCAAATTGCTGGGATTGCACTGAAGCATTGCCTTGGAGAAATATAGTTGATCTATTCCCAAAGAAAGCCTTGAGCATACATGAGATGTCACAATCAAGGAATCAAGAACTGGCAATCAGGGATGTAAGTTATTTGAAAGCATATGTACATGTGCTGCTTTTCTGATACCAGTCTGATCAATCAGATTTTAACTGGTATTTTACTCTATTTCTTCATTATCACTCAATAGTTTACAGCTTTGATAAAGGAAGAATTTTACTGTGCTAGAAAACGCTTGCAGTATATTTTCTTCTGCTATTGGATACACTGAAAATTGCACACAACCTTCAGTGGGAAAATCAAAATTAAAGTAGTTTCATTTTGTAAACAGAAAAGCGCTCCTTTTCCTGTATTACAAATAAAAGTGTTGGACCTGGGTTCAGTGTTACTGATGATGCAAATCATAGACAGTCAAAATACTCTCTGGAAATGAAGAAACCCCAGAAATGCATCAAATGCATAGCCTGGGATGTTCTTTAAGAGACCACTGGAAATCAATATAAAATTCTTTAGAAGGCTTTGGTGCTGGGGACAAGCAGTTTAAAAACAAAGAGAAAGTATGGTTTTCTTAGAGCTCTGCTTTTCTAAAAAGGAAATACTAAGGGAAAGAGGAATTCAATGTCTTGGAAGTTTTCTTTGGGATCAGTGAGGAGGAATTTCTGTACACCAACAAAAGAATCAGTATAGGATGTGATGGGTTACCCTTCCTTCTGTTACCACTGTGCCTCAGTTCAAGTCTTTGAATTTTATTGGCCTTAGACACTGACAAAAGATGTTCCTGTCTCATATTTTATTTGGTGTGGGTATTTATGCCTGGAGAAGTGGAAGAATATGGCCGATTAATTCCTTATGTGTCACAGAACATCTGCCAGGTGATGCAAGCTAATATTCGGTCTCTATCGACCTGGGTAACAGTTAAATCATCAAGCTGCACATAACAGATATGTTGCTGCCATGCAGCACAAACATCTGTATACTTATAGATATTGCTAGTTATCAGGGAATAGAATGCAGCCTGGAAATATTACCCTTATGACCTGTTGACATCAACCAAAATACTTTTATTTTCAGAAAAATAATACCAAAAGAACAACCAAAACTCAGTCTTGTTTGGAACTTCATATCCAATCATTCTACCTTGATCTCAACAACTGTATAATACCTGATCCCCCACCTAAGCCTGTTGAAATCCATTGGTGAGCATGTTTTACAGTTTCCTGGTAAGTTGATCACAGACAATATGATTTCTTACAACTCCTGGATACACAATTTTGCATCTTTAGCTCAAGCTGCTGCAGCTCACACTTTCAGCTCTGGAAGTCTCTGATTCTGTATTAGTACATAAGCCAAAACTGTTGTTGTCTTACACATTTCTCTACTTCCACTGTCAAGTGCAAATGCTTTCCAAAGTACCATGCAAAAAATTAAAGAACAGGCTTTTTGGGCAAAATAAGAAAGCAAATCAAGACATCACTATTCAAAAAAGTTACTTATCTAAAAATAGTAGATTTAAAGCATTTCAGTATTAAAATTCACATTTCTTGCAGAGTGCCTTGCCATTTATATGCACAGTTTTGCACCCATAGCCACTTATCCTTGTGTGTAACTGAAAATAGAGCCAAACTGACTGCCAGCATGAGCAGATGTAAGCCATTAAAGTAACTGGAAATGTGCTTACTTGTGGTGACTGATTTCATTTGGTGAGATACTGCTGTCTGCCTTCTACACCCATGGAAAGAAATGCACATTAAAAATGTAACTTGAATTACTTACTTTGTTCACTTATGTATTAACCATAACTGCTAAAGAAAAAGATCTTCAGTAATAATTGTTTGCTGAACCCATAAATCTGGGAAGAAGTTATACAGTGATTCATAGGAGGTTGGTTATAAAATTCCTTTGCAGTCCACTGACCCTTAGGTCATTGCAGTAGTCATGCAGCATAACGGAGCCTCACCATACACAACCTGCACTTCCAAAGAGTTCAGGAACCTAATACATAGGAATCATTCTGAGTATATAGTTCTGCTCAGTAGTTAATCTTTGTCCTGGCTGATCTTGAACTCTTTAAAATCAGTGATAAAATTACTACAGACTGAACCTGAATTAATTTTGCCCACTGTGTTTGAAGACAGTAAGACTGAGCCTGAGTAAAGTTTCCTTTCTGAAAAAAAAAACCAAAATAATATCAGAAGAAGACAAAATCCTCAGAAATACTTTCCGTTCTTTAGAAGACATTATATGGTGGATGACAATTCAAAACAGACCTATTCTGGCATGTTACTAGGATAGACACTGGAGAGTTGCTGTGGGAGGACAAAAGAGACATGGAACCTTGCACTTCTAGAATTGTTTGCTTGAAAACCACATTATATGTGATTAATTCAGTGAGATTTCACAAGGAATTTGAATCTTCTATCAGATCATCTACAAGAAAAAATGAAACAATCACAAAAAGTTAGGACTGAGTATTTTTTACCTGTTTATTAATAACGGCCTTGAGAAACTGATTTAAGTGCTGTTTCAGATGAAAAACAGTATAAGGTTTCAGAATCACAAAACAGCCATTTTAGGGACATATCTTGGATAGAAGGATATATAAGTAACAAAATCATTGAATATAAATTTAATCTATGTTGGTTTATGTTCATGACACAACAGATGAGGCAATATGAAACTATACTGCTGGGGTAGAAATCTCATTTAAATACATTTGAATAACTTATTTCCTGAAGTCTGGATAAAAATAGGACAGAGGATGTGTGGGCTGTATTAGTGAGATACGTTCCCATTCAAAACAGATATATTTCATCAGTTTTTCCTTTCAATAATCCAATTGTCAGTTTTATAGCCCATAAAAAAATGTGCAGAGGTGATAGGAAATGACTTTCATACATATCCTGGCTGCTGAGTTGCTCTGTTTCATTACATTGCCCTGGAGATGACTGACAGCTCTGTAATCATCTTCAAGCTGGATTTAGTGGTTCCACGTCCTCTTCTCTCATTAATTATTGAAGGCATTCTTCTTTGCTGAGAACGGCTGCTGCACACCGGGTCGCCGTATTCACTGCGCTTCTATTTGTGTCTCTCAAGCAGCAGAGAGTTGTATGTTGAACTGGGAGTCGGTCATCACATGCAAACGCACAAGAGAAGATGAAGATGAAGTAAAGTAACATGAAAGAACTGTAGATCTGTTTCCAAGAGGCCTGGAGCAGCTCTGCTGTTACCTGTGAGGTCTCAGCACACTGTGTTCAGAAGCCAACCAATCGTTTACAAGACAGGTTCTTGGTTAGAAAATGCTTTTCTTTTATTCTAAAAAGAAAATAGGGGCTTTTTTACTGTTCACAGTGCTATTTGCCCTTTTTTGCTGTCTGCTTAATTGGAGAGTGCAGAAGAAATGGAAATATTCCTAAGAGATCCCTGCATGTACAAATAGCATAACAGAAAATGAATGCCCTCTAAATGCCATATGTACTTAAGATTATCTTTTTTCTGAAATATTCAGTGAATGCTGAAGAATGCCATGGTCAAAGTTCTTTCCTGGAAGACCTGGCGACTGATCAATTAAATATGCCTATAGAAATAGGTCAGGTACATGTCACCTCTTCCACCCCTTCTCTGAGGCAGCTCTAGGTTGGTGTTACTAAAACCTGGTGCCTAGCTAATATATAGCCTTCTTTGCCTCTGCTATAGGTGCTTAGCTAAATATAAGCTAATATATAGCCACACGTTGATAATTTCTCTGCGCACCAATATCCTGCCTATGAAATGGAAAAAACACCAATTCCTGAATTTGTTAATATGTTGCATGAGCAACTGGCAGAGAACAGAATTTTCATTTTTAAGAGAATTCTGAGGTTTCAAAATTGTTGTCCTTCTAAAAGGGAATAAAGTTTAAAAATACTGATGAAACAGAAGTCTGGGGAAAATGTCTGTTTAAAGGATTTGAATTTGATAAACATTGAAAAGTTTGATTTTTTTTTTCAAAATAAAACAATTACTTTGGAAAATAAAATGGAAGAAAATATACAATATGTGTATTTCATGTTGAAACATTGACACTGTCAGACTCCAATTTTTGGTGTAAAACAAAAAGGGGTACAATATAAACATAACCCCATAAAGCATAATATTTTGATAAATAATTTTTTTCCTAATGGATTTTTTTCCAACCAACTTTAATAAATGAATAGGGTTATAGTCCAAAATTTATCAGACCTTAATTCCACCTTTTACATATTGTTCCTCTTACCTATTGTCATCGGAACATAAGTGTAGAAGGATTCTCAGGTATTAAGAGAGGGAGAAGGGCATCTGAAAACTTAAAATTGTTAATCTTCAGGGGCAGGACTGATGTCTAAACATATTCAGAAGTGAACACACTGTAATGAATAATACTTGGAAAGATAAATTATCCATCTCTAGAAGATGAGCAAAAAGAACATTTTAAAAAAATTGGAAATATTTTTCTTTTCATGATGGGTGTGAGTGGCTGAATTTGTCTATAAGCAAATACTGAAGTGTTTTGAATATACTGCAGAATTTGGTCTATGATTAATAAGTTGAATCAGATGAAGAACACTTTCAGCAGCTTCTGGTACTTGGACATAACAAAATACTTCTATTAGAAAGGTACTATGTTAGCAAGACTAAACTTGTGAACTTAAAATTCATCCATGAGTTTAGTCAAAGTAAGAAAGAAATATTACATTTTCACTAGCAATGGAAAGAAGAACAGACTTTCTTAGACTATACAAACTGGATTTATTATATGTGAAATCATTTCAATATATCTTGCTGCACAGTGTCAATACTGTTGCTAAAAGAAGAGATTGTTTTACATGTAAATATGTTTTTTACCTTAAGCACTTCAGGTAGCAGACTGGCAAACACAGGTCTACATAATTCTTTTTCAAGGTGATGTCATTAGCCATTAAAATTGTTTCTCTTGGAACATATATGCAATATTTTCTCACCCTAGAAGCACAATTAAAGGCAATATCAAGAACAAAATTTTTCAGTTTTTTCATATTCAGTAAGATGTCAGTAATTGTTCAAAAATGAGGTTAAGAGGGAATAAAATATCCTTTTTCTTTCCCTCTCAAAATGAAACATTCTTACTAAAATGAAATGCTAGTGCTTCCATTCTGAGTTTCTTCATCACATGACTTAAAATTAACTTAAACTCAGATATAATTACATGACAGCACAGAATGAGCATAATAAATGAGAAAGCTTCGCTAATCTTACTTTGTCTTCCTGCTGCTCCAATGGTCATATTAAAAAAAAAAAGAAGGCACCTAAAAAATTCTCAGTTACATTTGTTTGACCTTAAGCTAATTAGCACATGTGATATCTTCATGCCAAAATCATATTCCCTTCTTGAAAATCTTTACTAATTACTTTCTTAATGGATTTCATATGCATAGAAAAAATAGCCTGTAGTCAAAGGAAGGCAGATTCTAATTGAACAGCTCCATGAGGGGAGACATGAGGATACAGTTGATGTTTGGAGATATGGCTGTAAGATTTGGATTTTAAAAAGAGAGGAAAGAAGAAGACGGTGCTTTGTTTCAGAACAATGTCTTGTAGAAGCCATTATTTTGGGTAGATTCTCTGGTCACTAATAGAAAGTCAGAAATGTTCAGTGAAGATTTCTGTGACAGCACAGGGAATCCAGAGATGCTCTCTGACATTGCCTGTACTAACTGTGTTGTCTCTAATATGAAAAACTCCTTCAGCATGAGAGAAAAAAATATTATCATCATATCCACTTTACTCACATCACTGATAAACCATAATCTTCCCCAAGCTAGTGACTCTGCCAGTCCTTTGTACTAATATTGAGAAACTCATAAAAAATAGTAATAATATTTCTTCTAATTTCCTATTTAAATATAATTAAGGTCAGATTATACATAACAGCTCCTGTGCTAATATAATATTTTTAGTTTAAATAATCTTTTTTTCACCCAGAATTGTGCACTACATTCTTGTTGAATGCTCTCTAGGAAGGCTGGAATTACCTCATCTGAGCTGTCTTAGGATCACATTTGTCATATTTAAAGACGCACCACACTGGTGGTTCATATTCAACCTGTTTCCAGCTGATCCACTGATTATTTTCACCCTCACTGTTATTTCCAGCTTATAAACACACAGCTGAAATCAGCTTTTTGTGTAAGCTTAAATGCATAACCTTGCACTTTGCTCCATTGCAGCTCATCCCATTCCCACTGTTCAGCTTTCAATGTCATTACGTTCTCCTTGCATGATATTCCAGTAGCTGACTGGTGCCAAGACTGAGTATCAAAATGCCACTAATAATGTTGTTATGAAGATTATTTTTTTATGGATGAGTGTTGCAAATCACATAATCAAAACTTTAAGGACTGATTTTTACCTCCTTGGCTATGCAGAGTCGTAAGGGGTTTTTGAGAAGGAGCTTCACACAACTGCTGCCAGAAGAGCAGGATTCAGGTCTCTTTTTCTCTTTGAAATGGGAAGTTTATGGAGACCAGACTGAACTTATGAGAATGTTGTTCTCCACACAGATTTCCAAAATACATTTATGTATGAAGCATACATTCACAGACTTTTGTCCTATTCTTTCTGGTAAGCTCACAATAGCCTGCATATACGTATTTCAGGATGCCAGAGATTTTGACATGTGGGTCTTTTGGCCACATCTTTGTGTGTTTCTAAATATAAACCAGAGACACTTATAAGTGGCTGAAGGTCATCCAATATTTTTGGACTGGAAGTAAGTGCTTGTTTTTTCTCTCCTATTCTAATCCAAACCTCCTTTCCATAAAGCTGGTACTCCTACAGTTGCAGCTACAGAGAGAGAGGGAGAATCATCATCCCTTTTCCAAGCAATGTTTATGAGTAGAGGTTAATTCCTGCATACTGACATAGGTAGAAGCACTGGACTCAATAATGTTCTACTTTTCTACTTGTACGTATAGAGCCTTTCAGAAAATTGCCTATAGCAAGAAGTTGCCAATCTGTTTTATCAACTGGCAATGGCAATTTTTGTGTCTAGCTTAAGCTCTGAATCTTCTTCATGTAATACTAACAAAGTAAAGCAACTTTGACTTCATGTAACAAGATACAGTTGAATAATCTGGTTCTCCAGGTGAATAGGATATGAGACTGGGAACACGTCAACAACAGTACTTAGAAAACGGCACCTATTTATTTAAGGCAATATTCTAGTTATAAGGATGAACTGTGGAAAGGAGATCAGAAATGGCAATGAAACAGTCGCTCTCTGGAAACTGAAATGGGTGAAAGAAAATTGCAAAATGAAACAACTTGTGAACAGAACAAGTTTGCATGACAGGCACAAATATAATTTCATCTGCCTGCGTAGTCAGCAACATTTTCTTAATCTCAGTGTGCAGAGTGATTCCTATCAGAAAACATCAAACTTTTTCCCAAATATTAATCAATTAAGCTATTTGACAGATCTGGGAAGTACGTATCATTATTGTGGTTTTCTGTATATGTCAACTGAGGTAGAGACTTGTAATGGATGGGAAAGTAATGGGTTCAACAAACTATGGACATTAGTCCATTCTTTCAGTTACTTTTTCTCGTATAGAAGGCTAAAAATGAAGAATAGGGGGTTTTCCCATTAGAAATAAATCTGAAATAGTGACAAATCAATGCTGAAATTCTGTTTCATTGTTAGATCTTCTGTTGGCCTCTCAAGGAGGATGGTAGGTGAGATGGTGAGTACCAGCTTGAGGTGGTGGGTAGAATTAAGCTAGTTGTCTAGACTTTTTCTTACAGCCACTGGAGGAAACCAGACATTTGCATAGCACAGTTCATCTCATCCTAAAGCAGGTTTCTAAACTGATCAGATGAATCACGCATTATTTTGCACATTTCCTTTTATGGACTACAAAAGGTAGCCAGGGTGATAAACTCAGATATAAACATTGAAGTTGCACCAGGCTAAAATTAGTGAGCTGAAAAATACCCACGAAGACTAATCTACTCTGAGAGTCCTAGAGATGCCTTATTTAAACCAAAACCAAAACCAAAACCAAATCAGTGTTTGTTTATTTCTACTGAATTTATAGTTATGGTATGAAACAAGGATACCCATATCCTTTCAGTATCCTTGAAGCATTTTAAAAATACATACTGTGAGTATAATTTACTATACTCACCATCAGTGGGCTAGTGAGTTCAAATTTGTTTTTCAAGTTTCAACAGTTTTCTCACCCTTGCCATCCCTATGACTTTGCCAGTTATTTTCAAATACCATTGTTTCTATCTTCAAATATCAAAAAAACCATGGAAACACAAATCTTGACAGGATCTCAAGAGAACACGTTTTAATTTGTCTGCTAGATATGAGGCAAGATGGGTATATTTTAGCCATTTCTGTCAGATGCTTTTCTGAAAACATTTTCTTAAAAATTTCCAGTGGGGTGGATTTTACAGCTTCCTTGGATAACCCATTCCAGTGCAATACTCCCTTGTAATCTGAATGTGTTTCTTATTATGTTTTTGCAAGTTAAACTAATTTCTTTTTCCTTTATCCCTTGTGGATGTGGAAAGCAATTAATCATCACCTTTTTTATAGCACCATTTTACATCTTGCAGATAGTCATCCTGTCTCAGTCTCTGTCTTCCCTCCTGTAGACAAAAGGAATCCAATTATTTCAACCTTTCTCTGTAAGTCATGTCTTCCAAACTTTTTTTCTCTTATTGTTTCTCTTTCAAACTTTTGGGGCTACATATATCTTCTACTATAGTGCTTAAAATTATACAGTAGCTCACTGGAACGGTGGTAGGTGAACTTTAATCATTATTTCCCCCACCTTACCTCTCACATGGTCTTAATGAATCACAGAATGAGATTCACCAGTTTTGAATTACCATCTCTCTGTTGACTTTCATTCTTCTCAGAACGTACTCTCATTCCCAGGTCTCTCTTGGCACATTGCTGCCTCGTGAACTATTCCTCTTTTTGTAGTTACACATATGATTTCTTCTTCTGGGGTGCAGCGCCTTTTACTTCTCATTACTGAATTTCATCTTCTTGGGTCTCATCTTATTTTCCCAGTTTCTCAAGATCTTTTTGAATTTTGATACTGCCTTGTAGGTTGCTTGCGACTTCCATCCTGGCCCTGCTTAAATTCATCAGTGCTTCACAGATTAGAAAAGAAACTGATAATATTACTGAGCTAATCAGTGTGTGAAATGGAAAGTTTAAAGCAATGGCAGAGAGTGAAAAACATTGCTAAAATTAGTTGGGAATAAATACGTTGTGGGTAGTTGTCAACAAGGGGATCAACACTTATCTGATGCTTCTGCAGTTGTGTTCTATCTCAAAATATGCAGTATATATTTTAGAAAATGATCATGTTGCAAACAAAACATAATTTTAAAGAGTGTCTACTTCCTTAATCTTATGCATGTGTGCTGAGGACCTGTGCCAGCCTTCTATGTGCCACTGTGATGACTCTCTCTCAGCTGGGTGATTATCCCAGGATGGGAGGCCATTTGGGATGTCAAGTGAAGCAGCTGCTGTGTACAGGTCTCACATCAAAGGAAAAAAACCAGTAGCATACTAAGGCAAAGCTATGCAGGCCAGAAAATTATGAAGGTTATTCGTTTTAGCAGGGTAACCGTTATATTGGAGAAATTGATAATATCAGTGATAAACACATAGACAATATACCAATGAGCAGGATGTCCATAGCCCATCAAAGAATTAGAGAAGATCTACACAAGACACCTGCTATATTGTATCAAGGATTATACACAGAATGCAAATTTTCTCAGCCACAGCATTTTAAGATGTGGAACTTGAACTATAGTGCACCTAGGAACAAAGTTTCCATATAAGTTTAAGATAAAGTAAGCAACTAAAAAAGTGCATGTTGCCTGAATGAAGAAGATAACTAAAAAGAAAAAGCATGTTAAGAGGGATAAAGAATGTATTAAATATATGTAAATCTGTAGCTTACATCTTCGCATTTGGAAATTGTATTCTGGATTGGCAACAGTGGGCCGGGGATTCTGGAGCTCCTGAGAGCCAGTGGTCAGAAGGCTAGTGTGAGAAAGCAGTCATCAACAGATAGGAGGTGCAGATTATGGAAGGAGCACCCAACAACTAAAAAAAAAAAAAAATCAGTAAATCTATTTTCTATTCCTTTACCTAAGTCATTAAAGAAAATACTGAACTGATCAAGAAACACCTTATAGGTATACAGGACACTACCTGAAATACATTTATAGCCTAGAAATGAATTGTTAAGTGTGGTGTGAGGATATTTTTTATTCAGCTGATAGTGACTTAATCTCATCCTTTCATACCAAACACTTAAACAGCTGCTTTCTACCTGTCAGAAATAAATCTAGAATGGTTAGTTAGTCATTAACTTCTTTCATCTTCTAAAGAAAAGGTTGGTTTCAATAATTTTTATGACATATTTCTGTTTTCTATGATATTGTTTTTTTAAAAAATATCCAGTTAATTCAGGTACTTCACTACCACCACATATGCCTTGTTTGTAATTGGTTAAAACTATTTAAATTTTCCCTCTTACTAGGCAGTCTGAAGCATATCCCATAACCCTGTTTTTCTTCTTTTACATTTATTCAGAAATACTAGGTATCTTTTACCTTTTACTGTCACTTCTTCATGAATGACAGCAAATACAAACTTTTTTAATACACAAAAAAATACTTCTTAAATTTTCCTCAGTTATTAATACCTTTTGCATAAACATTCCAGTTCCATGACTTATTCTAATGTGTCTCATATCATAACACACAATTCTGATGATGTTCCAAGATTTTGAATTTTTCCAATTTACTCCTGTTCTCTGGACATTCCTGCATAGATACCTGAACTGCTCATCAGGCCTTTGTAATTTTCCTACAGTGGTCTTCAGGTAGCTTCCACGTTTTTAGCATCCTCTTTAAAATTGTGAAGCAACCTTTACCAGGTTGCATAATGATGATGTTCCTAGGTACTCTTCCCCTGCTTTGTCAGCTAGACATCCAAGGTTCCTCACGGACTTTACTCAATGAACACTGTCAAGGAAGCTCGGTGCCAGAAACTTATCTGCTATGCAATGAATTCCATAAGAAAATCTTCAATAAGTAACTCTAAAAGATTATTATCTGCCTATATATGCCTATACCATTGCATTCACTTGGAAGAATAGACAAAAGCACCTATTGTTATTCTTATGTCTTCACCTTTGTTCTCAGAATTTTATAGTTATTTCTAATTGGCTCAGGTTCACTGATACCAGTATGGATAAGCAGCTTAGAGTAGCACTGATGTTTTCAAGGTCTTTGCAAGACCTTGAAGGTCATCGAATTCAGATGCTTGGGCATGTCACAGCAGATTCTATTTGCAATTAAAATAGTGTCATGGTTTTAGCTGGGATAGAGTTAATTTTCTTCACTGTAGCTAGTATAATGCTGCATTTTAGACTTAGTATGAAAATAATGTTGATAACACACTGATGTTTTAGTTGTTGCTAGATAGTGCTTCCACTAGTCAGAAGAAGCTGGG
Source organism: Morus bassanus (assembly GCA_031468815.1). NCBI lineage: Eukaryota > Metazoa > Chordata > Aves > Suliformes > Sulidae > Morus > Morus bassanus. The sequence continues at coordinate 76,365,826 of CM062571.1, read as the reverse complement.
AGGGGAGGGGACACATCCAAGAGAGCTGATCAGAATTGGCCAAAGGGATATTCCATATCATGTGACATCACACCCAGTATATCAACTGGGGGGGAGTTGGCCGGGGGAAGCAGCGATCGTGGCTCAGGGACTGGCAGCGTCGGTCAGCGGGTGGTGAGCGGTTGCAGCACTTGTGGGGTTTTTTTCCTTTTCCCTCTTTTCCCTGGGTTTAATTTCTCTCTCTCGTTATTTTCTTTTTTATTATATTATCATTATCATTACTATTATTATTATCATAATCATTATTGTTATCATTACCATTACTACCATTATTATTTTATGTTAATTATTAAACTGTTCTTATCTCAACCCACGAGCTTTCTTGCTTTTGCTCTTCCGATTCTCTCCCCCTTCCCACTGGGGTGGGGGGAGTGAGCGAGCGGCTGTGTGGTGCTTAGTTGCTGTCTGGGGCTAAACCACGACAAATACTAAGAATAACATGAAGATTAATTGGTTTCTGTGGAGCTATTACAGATTCATATCAATGTAATTGAGCTCATAATCTGGCCCATTGACAAGTGAGTTCATTTATGAGGAGTGGTTTTGTTGTTATTGTTTTTGCCAGAATACTTCTTTCAAAAAAAAAAAAAAAGTCTTCAATTTATTATTCTTGCATTTCAAATCCATTGAAAGTATGCATAAAAAATAATATAATTCCTGCTAAAATAAATGTTTACTGATTTTCTTTTCATCTCAAACAAAAAGATTGCTTCTATCTCCTTCATCTTCCTGTCAACACACAACGAATAGATGGAAATAAGTGTTCTTACAGGTGTCAGTACTGATACTTGGTAAGTATGGATGAGTGTTTCCTAGCAGAGTAAGTGAACTTTGGTAAATTTCTTGATTTCTGCAGCCAAACTGCTTCTGGTACTGGATCCTTTTCAGCTATCACTATCCTGTACCATGAAGACATGCAGTGGAGGAAAAACGTGTTATGCAGTGCAAGGATTTTCAGTTTCTGGAACCTTTTCTGCCTTCAGCATTCAACCTCACTGAGTAGCACTGACCATGAGCGTTAGTTGGGATCACAGCGTGAACCACCATAGTTACACATGAACCCAGTGCTAGGTTGTAACCTCCCTTCATTTTGAGGTTATTGGTTCAGCTCTGGCAGCCAGAGGGGCAAACTAAATAGTTCAAGTCTGAGTTAAATTTTGCATGTATCAGCAACAGCATCACTCAAAGTCCAGAAAAAAATGGAATCTTACAATAGGACATTACTTAAAATCAAAATTGTTGGCCCAGATTGAAGTGTTCTCGGATGAGGTGTTCTAACCTGTGCTCATACCCAGTCATTAGGTTCTTCGCTGTTGTGTTGCTGCTTAATATTTAGAACAGTTAAACAACTGTAGACTGTGAGCTCTTCATGGACTAAGGGCAAGAATTCTGGTATGGATTTGATAGACAAAGTTGTATGAACTTGATCTGAGCCATCACTGGAGAAATTATCTCACTTTCTCACCTAGGTTGTAGCAAAACACATACATGTGTTATCCTTGTCACAGGGCAATAATGCATCATATAAGGCACAAAAGAAGGTTGCTCCCAGATGCTGGAGAATCATCGGCTTTAACTACCATCTTTGATGGAAACCCCTTAACCGCACTTCTAATTGCTTTAATTGAAATTTGTGGAAATAACATACATTTGGCAGGAAAAGAAAAGTTTGTTTTGTTTTATACCCCTGTTGTTTCTAGAACAACCACAATTATACAATCTACTGGTAAATGAATGCTTCTTTCAGTGAGTACTAGAGAACAGAGGGTATGCTCTTAATAAAAAACCAAATGTAAAAGCACTCTTTATTATGCATAAGGGTTTTTAAAAACTCATATTTCCCTATCCCTCCACTAAAGCACATTGCTAGCAAATTCACTTTATAAGCAAAGTACATCAGAGGTAAGCTATTACGTATAAAAACAAATCTCCAACAAACTATAAAAGTCATTAGATGACAGTGATATCAAGACTTAACTGTTCGCATAAACTTGAATCTTGGCCAGCAGATAATAAAATCTAACTCCAAGGTCACAAACCTTTCCAAAGTGCCCAAGGGAAAATATGTAGCTTCAAGTCTTATAAATGATAGTAAACCTCTTTAGAACAGCAATTCTGAGGAGGAATTGTATTCTTCTGGCCTTTTATGCTTAGGAAGTTCATCTTTTGATTTCCTGTTTTCCTGATTTAGCAAAACATTCTTTTATTCACTGTATTGGGAAAGTTTCCAAACAAGGCTAAATAAATATTGCACCTTTTATTTTATACCTGTAGCAAGCTGACTTTATCCTGCACGTTCTAATTTTCTGTTCAAATCTTTAAAAAAAAAAAAAAACAACTAGGTTAGAATGATTTTATCAGGATTGAAATTTTAAGACAGGATGTGAGAAGACAGACTCCTTAGTCCTATAAATGACTGCAGGAAACTGTAGGTATGTGCAACCAATTGCAGTAATACAACGTAGAGTGGTAAACTCTACATGACAAAACTTCTCGCTTATATTTGTCATTGCTTTATATGATCTTAATGTTATTGAGGGCTCCTAGGCTTTATTTCAATTACAATATTTATAGCGTATTCTTTGGAAAATATACTTTCTTCTTTCAAAAATCTTGTTTTGTAGGTCTGCATAGTCTCTCATGCCCAGCTTCAGTCAATTTCTTAAAATCCTAACTCCTAACTGAATGCTTGCATAACAATTTAGGAGTCAATAAAAAGATTAGGACCATAGGTGTTAATTGCATCTGATCCTCTATGCTATGATATGCTGTCTCAAATGGCAAACATAGAGATTTCATGACATTTGAGGTGTCCTAGGATATGCCCCACAGCTACTGTTCCAGGAAGGTGTGGCCTTCCATAGATCTCTGTAACATTTTCAAAGCCTGTGAAGATGTCTTGGATACAATGAGGAGTTTCAGTTTGCACAGGACACCTTAGGTGGGTCCCCAATTTCAAGCTCCTGTTAAAAAAGTTGAGAAAGTTAAGAGAACTACTCAGTTTTCTCTAAACTATATATATTTGGCCAGTTACATTTCTTTACAGGCTCCATTGATCATGCTAAGAGATCTTCTTTAACTATAATCAGATCCTAAGCACTTAAATAATATTTGGACAACTACAGAGAAACATTTAAATGTGGGTGTCTTAATCTGTGAGCTGAATCTCACTCTAAATGTCAAATGTTGAGTTCAGTAAAGTTTTCGATACTTTCTCCTATTAGTCTCAAAAGTAAGCTAAGAAAATTTGGTCTACTTGAAAATACTGTATTTTACCTTGGGACCAGAAACAATTGCATAGCTCAGTATTAATTGTGATGGTCACCTATGATGAAATATGGAGCTTAGGGCATATCCATTGCTAAAGTGTTTTTAGGAACAGGCTAGGAACAGAATTGCTAGAAATGCTATAGAAGTAGTGGTATTGTAGCTGTGACAGTCTTATAGCAGGACAAGGTTTTCTAGGGAGAAGTAACATCTTTCTTTAGACTTGTTGATGTTAAAGGTCTTTTCCAACCTAAACAATTCTATGATTCTATTCTATGATTCTATGAAGAAATGCAAAAGCTGAGCTAGAGAAGCTTTAATGCATTCCTATTTACAGGTGCCATTTGCATTATTATGGAGTCAGCATTTGCGCAGTTCGTGCAGTGTGATCCACTGCAGTTTGATAAACTACAAAGACAGGATCTGAACTCAGGCCTATATCCGCAGAACCTTACCCTTTCTCTGCGGAATGGCTGAAGATTTTTGCTTCGTTTGTGTCTTTCTCTCTTTAGACAAAACTGCTCTTATCCTCACCTACAGCTGTCTGCACAGCAGCTAAATGAGGTGGCAGTTATTAATATGTCCCAGCATCTTCACTCCTCCATAGCAGCAGACTGTCTTCCTCTTCTGCCTTTCTTGCAACCATCTTACTCATAAATCTGCCTATTATTCTCTTGAATTAATAGCAACACTTCCCTTCCTGCCCTTATAAGCAAGCAAGGCCACACAACCACATCAGTAAAATATGCCTGGTTTTACCAAGGGAAGCCAAGCTTCTGCCATGGGGAAAATGAGGAGGAAGGTAACAGGGAATAGGACGGGTAACAGCCAGGTGGGATCGACAGTAACAGTTAGTACTACTTGCAAGAGTCTCTGCTTACCAACAGAAGCTATCGCTTCCCATTCTAACACCATCAGCAGTGGCAGCCCAGCCATTTCTGGCCAGCTGAAACAGATAGAGGAGACAGAAATCATCTATTTGGGCAGAGATTGTTGCTGCAATAGTCACTATCCTATGCCTATAGGGGAGAAAGCATTGGGCTCTACAGAAACTTTGTGGGCCAAGTCAGCCTTCAGAGTGCTATCTGGATTACTCTCATTTTCAGTATTACTTGCCCCAGAGAGCAGTATGGGCTTCCTGTCCTCGTTCTCTGTCTTTGTTAATATCCAAAGAAAACAGGTCTGTATAGAAGAGATGGCAGTGTGTGGGCTGAGTTAGTGACAATCACTCCCTGATTTCATGACAAGGTACTTCAGAAGTGATGTCTGGGCATTGCAGGAAGGCTGACAAGAGCACTAGAACTGCCTGGTGCTTGATAAAGAAGTGGTCAGTTAGTGAATGCCTTAGTGAAGGAAGAAAATATTTTCTTTTTTTCCCCTTAAGAAGAAATTCCCTGTTAGCAGAAATCCTAGCTTCTCTTATCACACTTAGACGAGTACACATTAAGTCTCTGAGTGTCAAAGAATGGGGGACATTCACAGAAGGAGTGTGTTGTGCTCTTTCTTAGTCCTGCATTCTTCCTAGCATCCACCAAAGTCATTCTGACTGCATAGCTATTTATGTTTTACTGACCCTTTTTATTGATTAGAAATAGAATCATAGAATCATTAAGGTTGGAAAAGACCTCTAGGATCACCAAGTCCAACCATCAATGCAACACCACCATGTCTCCTAAACCATGTCCTGAAGTGCCACCTCTACGCGTTTTTTTTAACGCCTCCAGGGATGGTGACTCCACCACCTCTCTGGGCAGCCTGTTCCAGTGCCTGACCACTCTTTCAGGAAAGAAATTTTTCCTAATATCCAATCTAAACCTCCCCTGACGCAGCCTGGGGCCATTTTCTTGCATCCTATAGCTAGTAACTTGGGAGAAGAGACCAACCCCCACCTCACTACAACCTCCTTTCAGGTAGTTGTAGAGAGCAATAAGGTCTCCCCTCAGCCTCCTCTTCTCAAGACTAAAGAAATGTTAAGTTGCTTGCTAATGTCTGGGGCAGAACTGGTAGAAAGATGTGTGTGTCCTGAATCCCAGCTAAAGCTGCCACAATCTCTTCCTTTTGTTCAGTGTTGAATTGATCTGGGACTGTTTGCTCTGATGCACACTGTCCAGTTGACACCATGAATTATCATTATCCATAGACTCAAGAGATTGGTATTGATCAAACATGGCTTTTGTGCCTTAAGTTGTAAAATCTGATTTATCATCTTGGCCTTGACAATATCTTACTTAAAATCCCTTGCAAGTTTGGCATTTAATATCCTTTAAATGAAAGAGCATTTAACGTGAAGAAGATGTATTGAACCATGAATCTACAAAAGAGCCCAATCTGGAAATTGCAAGATGTGGGCTTGCTGCCTAATTTCTGACCAGTGCCTGGAGAAATGAGTCCTAAATGGACCCCACATGTAAATCTTTCTGCCTCATTTTTTCTGTTTGGCAAAACAGCTGCATAGGAGGTCACAGGGCATGCTAAAGAACTGATTAGCTTCCCATACATATTACTTTTCTGAAGGATTGATTCTGAGACAACTCAGCTTCTGGGTAAGAAGTCATGGACATTTTTTCTCCCTTCAGTGATGTGTGCACTCAACTTTCTATTCCTTCCATTATGCCATCTGTTCTGGGACATCAGACAGAAAAGACCCTCCCTAGAGGATTTGGTTCAATTCATGAGTGTTCATGCTAAGACTGTACAGGATTCTGTGAAAATATTTATTCTAGTGTCTTGCCTGGGGCTACTATATCTGTGAGGCCTTTCAAAATATCAGAAGCACTGATGTGGGAATAGAGTGATTCCAAATTCAGAGTAGCCAAAATATTTGTTCTTGTTCTCTGTATTAGTGATTTCATCAGGATTATACCACAAACCAGAAATCTACTTGCATTTGCAGAAAAAAAGGCCCTCACTTTTAGACAGTGAAAAGGTGAATTCCACTGAAGGAAGTCCCTAATCTGAGTTTTATATGCTTGTGTATTTCACATCTCCTAAAATATCTATGTTCCTATTTTGGTGGTATAGACCTTTCTTTTTAACTTAAGCTTGAACCAACTGAAATAAACTGCAAAGCAGAGCAATTAATTTAATTGAGATCCTTTCCCCAAGTAATAATGAAATAATTTGTGATTTGCTTAGCACTTTAGGCAATGAGTTCATTTCCTTGTCTCTGTAGCTGTACCCAAGCATAACAGCAGTTACCCCCAAAGGGCGGCAACTGTCTTTATTGCAGTCATCATTTCCACCCTGTGCTCTTTTAGAGAGTACAAGTCTAGCTGAACCTTCCTGGCATGTAATATGCAGTTTTTCTACTGCAGCCAGCCATCCTGTTAGTAGTACACCAGATGACATTTGTAGCCGAGACTAGTGTTTATTTTTTAGTAAAAGACAAATGTGGGTGTTTGTCCTGCAGTCTTCACTCCTGGATGTGTAACTAGATTGCTCTGAGCTGGAGTGCACCCAGTAAGTGTGTGGGAAACATCTCCAGGCCTCAGTGCATGAAAAGACATTAATCACTCTGAGCTCCCTTATCTGGGACCCACACACCCTCTGCCCATGGCCCAGGAGCAGGGTTCAATCTGTGCCCTCAGCCCTTGCCTGAGCCACGTTGCACATACCCCTGTGCCTGGTCCTTTGCCTGATGCTCACTGGGCTCTCGCAGACCTGTTGTTGTCACCAGTCCTGCCCTGCTCAGATACTGCAGGACTGTGCCCTCTCAAAGAGGATGCCCGTGTGGTGGGTACCCATGGCTCTAGGTTTATCTTCCTTTTAGTGCACCCTTATTCTTGCTGCTCCTGACACCTGACATGATGGTATGCCTACCCTGACAAGACTTTATAAATGACTGGATTCTTCACTTAGGGACGCTTTAGTTGCTGAGAGTAAAGTAATTCTTCTTGATTCAATATCTGGATGATTCTACCTCAAACATGCTTCACTATCCTGGCTCTGGTAGACATTTCTTTTGTTCAAACCCTTTCAGTTAGCAAAAAAAACCCAATCAAACAAATAAACAACAACAAAACCCTTTCATGTTATTTAGTGTGAATCAAAGAAATATATTATTATTAGATGTGTATTACTCAGGTTCATAAAGACTGAAGCACAAACAGAAAAAAGTTTATTTCATGAGGGAATGAAAGCAGCAGACCTCAAGTGCCACAAACGTAACAACCTTAAATTGCTAAACTGAAGGGATGATTCCATCTAAGAATTTACATTTCCAGAATTTTGACAGCCCTAGCAAGCAAGGCATAGTCCTGTAGGAGACAAATAATCCATAAAAGATACACTATACACTAATGGAAACTAAGAGAAGCAATTGTTTAAGCTATTGAGTCCAGGTGTACCTTGTTGGAAGGTCTAGAAAAGAGTAATTATAATGAGAAAAGGTAAAAGGTATCTGAACTGTTTTAATCTGGAAGGCGGGATGGAACATGAGAGTGACCTATGAAGCCATGAATGGGATGGGTCAGCTGCATAGGGAGTGCTGAGTGATTGTTTCTCCATAGCTCATAAAATGGGTACATCCATTGAAACGACCAGGTAGCAGATTTGTAAAATACATTAGATCCACAACAGGTCAGGTGCCACTTTTAATTTTTGCAGACTTTACTGTTGGGTTTCACTGAGGCAAGAACTCACTACATTTGCACTAGTTTTAACTCTTTATTCCTTAAGTTTGTGATATTTTTCACTCTAGAGACAAATGCTAGGTTAGGAAAGACAGAGAATAATGCAAAAATTAAATATGGAAGATATATGAGAGGAATCAAGAGAATCCTTAAGTAATTATTGCATCAGAATCAGGAAATTAACAGACAGATAAAGATAACCAAATGAACATGTGGATGTTTGAATATTAAGTCACAGAAGGATTTAAATACTTACCAAAGGCCACAAAGAATACCTTCAGGAGGGCCACATGTATCAAATCCTATTTTGCTACTTTAAATGCAAGTCCATCTCATCTCTGGATTTTGCCCCATTATTATTTTCTTCTACCATTCAAGAAGCATGACACTTCAAATTATAGACAGAGGAAATCTAAATTTTCAGAGCATGTTTATATTCTTCTCTCAATGAACAGCAGGCCCATGAAAATCATTGTCAAAAATAGCATGGTTCAAACAAGGACTGGACGTTCATGTAGATAATGAGAATTAAATCACATGGGATGGCCATAAGCCAACCACTGACAGAAAATGTCAGCAAGTAATTTTCCTCACGCACTATCTTTTATCTCTCTTTGAAACACCTGAAACATGCTACTGGCTGAGAAAAAATATTCACCTGGCCCAGTATGAAAATTCCTAAGTTCCTAACAGTCATAAAGCTAACATTTTATGAGAGTTTTATTGATCCAATGTATGGCTTGTTTTTCAAGGCCTTCCCTTGCTTTTATTGTCCCTGACAATGTACTACATTTTTCATAAAAGCCAAGTGAAAGATGAGAAATTCACACATCTGACATGTTCTTCACACTCTCTCAACTTGATAGCTTCGTCTTTTCTGAAGGATGTCAGTATGAGCATCTTTAGGTGGAAGCTTTCAGTGCATGTTCTGATTTCAGTCTCTCAGCAGAGGATACAAAAACTACATGTATTTGGAAATGAACATAACTATAATTAATGGAAGAAGAGCAGGATATTTAAACCTAGGTCTCCTTTCCTCATACATTCTCTCTTTTCTGTCAGCCTAAAGCATTACTCTCTTCCTTTTCTTCCCTTATTTCTCTCAGTGTAATATAAATTTATGCCCATTTTGAGTGTTTAATACTAATTCTTAAATTTTTAGGTTTACCTGTACCTTTTGTAAACTTTGTTTAAATGACAGTAGCAGTGATCAACCACTCATTCTGCATGTGGAGCTCACTGGGCCATAGTACAACTCTGTCCACTCTGTCCTTTCCATGCACCACATCTTGTAGAGTCAGTTTCTAAAAATTGGCTTTCTGTTAGTCATCTGTTTGGCCTCTCTGGTTTGACCTCTGTTCATGAAGTTAAATGTGTTCTTCAGGGAATCATTAATTGTGCATCAAATACGTGCCCAGCTTTCTTACTTCCTTAAACATTTATTCCTTACTGGATATAATTAAATTCCTTGAAAACTGGCAAACTTGAAGAGAATTAGAAATAGTTCAAAACAGTCAAGTCTTCTGTGCTTTTATGGACACAAATCACACTCTGGTGCTTTGCTCAGATAGGAGAAGGAAAGGAGAGTCTGAAGTTCACACAGAAACAACAGATAAAATAAGCAAGAAACAAGAACACAGTCTGAGAGGTTGGCATCTTTTTTCTTTAAGCCAGCAAAAGGTTTTGAATTCTGGAAATATTTAAGCTATATTGTGTGTACGTTACAACAGCACAGGCTGAATTCAACTTCTGATGTATCATTAACTACCAGCAGAGAGATGAGCATGTATTTCTGCTCTGTGATAAGTAGATTGGGAGTCAGCATAAGGGGATGCCAGTATGAACTTAAAAGTCAGGCTGAGGGCAGAGACTGCCATCTGTTATAAACCAGTGTTGTTCCATACATAGCAGAATTGTTAGAAAGGTAATTGCTAAAAATTATTAATAACTGCTGAGTTATATCCATTTCTGATGCAGATGCTATTTGCAGTGGAAGATAGTCGTGGACTGAAAAACAAAATTCAGAGGAGAGTATAAATATATCTGCTTTGATGTTCTGCACCTGCTCAGCCCTTATAATGACAAAGATTCATTCCAATTTAAAGACTGATTTTTAGGGAAATGTAAATAAGCAGTAAAGGTCTTTTCCTTTAGCTTTCTAATCTCAGTGATTTATTGCTAAAACCTCTTCCTTTTTACAGAGGGCTCTAATTGTTTGCTCTCTGATATGGGCTTGGAAAGACATCTTTAAAAGAAATTTAATTCTTTCAAGAAAATTGCTCTTCTCTTTCAAATAACGAAACAGAAAGCACAAACTACAGTGCATAAAGAAAAGGAAGCAAATAGAGATAAAAATTGGTGTTACGCATCACAAGTGTTGATTTTCTGGAGATGGGGAAATACCTTTTGTCTTGCAGACACAAATTTTGAGTTATCTTCTGACAGTATTTCTGTTGTGGTTTGTGACTGGAGGAATTCATGTCTACGTGTGAGATAAGGAAAACCTGCTTTGCTAAGGAGAATCTGCTTTGCTTTATAGTAGATCTTCAGTCACAGACCTCATTTGGCACATCTTAGCACAGACAGAATCTGTATAATGCAAAATAGTGCTGCTGGACATTTTCTGGTTTTGGATATTTTTTGTTTCATTGTACTGGGCATGCATCTGCAGCAATAACATTTTTTCCTATACTACTCTCTTTTCTTGGCTATCAATTGTTTCTTATTAATTGTGATCATTTTGTTAACAAGTGCTTCTCCTATTCATATTTCAATATGCAACTCTGTCCTAACTACAGTTCAGCAAGGGGAACTGCAAAGTCATGCACCTGGGGAGGAACAACCCCATGCACCAGTACATGCTGGGGGCCACCCAGAGTTGCAGAAAAGGATCTGGGGGCCCTGGTGGACACAAAGCTAAACATGAGCCAGCAATGTACCCTTGAAGCAAAGAAGGCAAATGGTATCCTGCACTGTATTAGACAAAGTACTGCCAGGAGGTCAAGGGAGGTGATCCTTCCCCTCTACTCAGCGCTGGTGAGGCCATGTCTGGCTTATTGTGTCCAGTTCTGGGCTCCGCAGTACAAGAGAGAGATATGAACATACTGGAAAGAGTTCAACAAAGGACCATGAAGATGGTTAAGGGACTGGAGCATTTCTCCTGTGAGGAAAGGCTGAGAGAGCTGGGACTTTTTAGCCTGGAGAAGGCTCAGGGGGGATCTTATCAATGTATATAAATACCTAAAGGGATGGTGCAAAAAAGATGGAGCTAGGCTTTATGCAATGGTGCCCAGTGACAGGACCAGTCACTGTGAGGGTGACCGAACACAGGAACAGGTTGTCCACAGAGGCTGTAGAGTCTCCATCCTTAGATTATTCAAAAACTGTCTGAACATGGTCCTGGGCTACTGGGTCTAGGTGGCTCTACTTGAGCAGGGGGTTGGACCAGATGATCTCTAGACGTCCCTTCCAACCTCAGCCATCCTGCGATTCTGTGATTCTGTGGCTTAGGGCATTGTGGACGCTGGCCTAATGTGGCCATATTTTTTGTTTAGAAGTGATACAGAATAGAAAAATATGAGTATTTTTGTTTCCTTTCTGGTTGCTCTGAATGGCCACATTTTCATTGCCTGCTTAAAGCAATGTTAATTGCCTGAATCTCAGCTTGGGTTGACAGCAGGGACCAGGAACTGAAGCGACGCCCTTTGCACTCTCCTGGTCTAACAAAAGCTGTGCTGCAGCCCCAGCTCTGAGGATTAGACACACCCTGGTGAGGCTTAAGGGAGTCTTGACTGCATTGAGAAAGGCAGGGTAGAAGTCGTATGCCAGTTTTACTGGGATATAAATCAGCCCTCTGCCTTTCCTTCCCATTTTTTTAGAAAAGCCTACTCATGGTGGGCTAAAGGGGAGCCCCATATCTTCACACTCCCATCCTTTGGTAAAGTTCAAAATTGTCTTCTGTGAGACCATGGGTGAAATTACACATCTGTATTTTGCCTTATGACATCCTTGTTGTGGATAAGCCTCCTCCACAGCCTCCCTCGAGCAGGGATCGGACTAGGTGCAACCAAAATCAAATTCTGTTGTGGAGGGAAGGCTGGGGAGTGCAGGAAGCACAAGGAGGGGAAGGAAGGGATGCTACCAACAGTGAAGGTGCATTCAGACATGGTCAGGCACTTTCTCTGAAACACTGTTTGGAGGTTCTATTTGGGAACCCTTGTGAGACCAGAGGTAACCAGAGTTAGTCCTAATGATTCAGCCCTCAAACTTAGCTGCCTACAGATGGGTGGTATAAATATTTCCTTGTCTCAGCCCCACCGTGTTCTTAGGATCATGTTTTTGAGCAGCTGTAAAATTGTGACAATTGGTATATACAACATAAAAATGATGATATTTTGCCATTTTGATCATGAGTATAAAATTTTGTTGAATTTTATTATAGTGCCATTCTCACTAACTTGTAAGTGCATGTAGCCTCCTCATATATGCACTGGTTTTCTATGTAAGCTTGTTTTCTATATACTCGATACTTGTCCAAAGTTAGATTCATTCAGTGACATTTCTTGTACACAAACAAGAAAAAACCTCAATGATTCATAGTTTCTCCTATTCCATTTAAATATCTTTGGCAGTAGCTAAACCTTTCATCTTGCTGTACATCTGAAGCAAAATTCTGACCTCACTGAAATCAGCAGAGCTTTGTCTTACGTTCAGTGAGATTAAGATTTGGCCACAAAAAAATCTGATTTAAAGCCTCTTTAAGTCAATGGACAGATTCCTAATGACTTTTGTAGACCCATAACAAACCTGTAGACAAATAACGGTACTTAAAAACCAAATAATTTAATCAGAGAAAATGGCAACTCCACCAGGTGACCTAAAAGAAAAAAATCCCCCTCCAGAAAAAGCAGTTTTCATAATCCCTTCAGCTTCCTGTGCTTCAGAATGTTGGGGGGGGGGGGGGGGGAATATCTCTCTCTGACATTCTACGGATGGGCATGGAGATGTGGATTAAAATAAAGTTACATTTATGAGCTGCAGTTCTATAAAGCAGGCTCTGCATGACAAATGCATCAGTATAGTGATTTAGGTGCAATCCCTTTTTAATTGTATAGCCTTTAATTATATCTGCCCTACACGTTGGGGAAATGCACTGGGGACTGATAAGGAATCTTGTTTCTAGAGAAAAGTCAGAGGATAAGCAAAAAAAATGTGGTTGGTATCCAGTGAAGAGCTCTGCAGAATGCAATTAATTGGTAGATAAGAAACCCATGGCTACTTCCTTCTAAGCTAAATAGTATCATGTTTTTAAGGGCTTCTTTTTTGTGTGAATAATCGTTTCAATCATGTTGCAAGCTATCTGTTTCCTTTATAAATTCCATTACAACCTCAATACACAAAAATATTTCTCCTTCTCTTCTTGTCTTTCATTATTCCTGTTTGATTTCAGTGATATTGAAATATTTTTCTCATTATTTCACCAACAAAATGTTTTGGAGGTACTGATAAAGGCCTTATGCCCTTTGAAGGGCCTTACTTCTGTTTCTAGGTGTAGATTTAGCAGAATCTATTGTTACTTCCCATCTTTCAAGTTACCCTGGTTTGTAGCTAATGAATCTTACAAATTGTACCCGGCTCCTAGGTGGAGTTGTTCCCCTCTCTCACATATATTCTGATCTGTTCCTGCTGTTGGTTGGTTTTTGTTTTTTTTTTCCTCAGGGCTTTGTGTAGCTTAACTTCAAACCGTCCTTTCAGACTGATGCCAAGTTTCATCTATATTCTGTTTCATTGCAAGAGATAAATGGAAGTCTCCATTCCTGTTTGGTTGCCTCTGATCCACCTCTTCTGTACCTGGTATGGATGCACGTAGTGCTGGCTTTTATCTTTCAGTCAGTTTCTGCTTCTTGTGGACACCTGCCAGAAGCCATTCCTTTCAAAATTTAATGCTGTGAGAAAAATGCTTTATTCTTTCTTCCTGTTTGCTTTTACCACATGTCAGTGTTTGTGGATAGAGGGTGTTCTTCCAGTTCTTTATCAAATCACAAGCAATGGGCTGGACTGTAACGTAGGACGAATTTAACTGAAAGTGGGTGTTCCTCTGAAATCTATCTGTATTTAACATTAGAAGTGGGATGAGATCTGTTATACACCATAAAACACAGGAAGGACTGTGGAGGTAAACTAGCTGAGGAAAATTTTGCAACGCCTCTTTCCTTAAGTTCACCTCACAAACTGAAGCTGTTTCTTCTACTTTTAAATGACTGTGGAAATTAGGAAGGACCACAAGGGCCTTAAGCAACATTTATAGAACATTTACAAAGTCTCCCCAGTACTTGCTTGAGTTTCCTTCCATTTCAGAGGCTTTACTTTTTGATACTATCTTGCAAAGTAGGTGGGAAACCTGGGGCCAGCCAAGAATCATAAAGGTGTTTTCAATAGATCACACTGTGGTGTCCCAAGAGCAACACAAAATCTTCCTCTGCCCCTGTCAGTGCCTCAGTAACCATTACAACGGTTGGGAAAAGTCAAGTGGCCTTAATTTGTCTCATGAGTTTTCTGGCTTAAGTGTTTTGTCACATTGCATTAGCATTTCACCAGTGACATTTCCCTGGAATAGATGAATGGAAGATCGTGTGAATGTTTCAGCTTAATATTTACGTACATTCTCAGTGTGCACCAAATGACATTTCAGGAACTGTTATTAATATTGTCAGGAAATATAGTTCAGCTCAGAATTTCACTCCCAAGGGTCTGTGCTTTTGTAGTCAAATCAACAGAAGGAAAACATCTTTGAAAAATTGACCTTGTGTATCGGCGCCTGAATGCACCAAGTTGAAAGAGCCCAGGTTTGAAGGAGATTTACAGTATTTCCTAGTACGTGAGTGTAATGACTTGCTGGCACCATTTCAGCTGCCCTGCAGCATCCTTCCTAGCCTTCAGCAATGCTTGAGGTGCGAGGGAGCCTTGCGTCCCAGCTGCTTATATTAATAAACTTTGAATTAGGCAAGCACACACATGCTAAAAAGTATCTTGAAGTCTTTCATGGTGTCTAATGGATAATGATTTGCTCTTGTTTGGCTTTTCTATTTATTTATTTATCTATCAAATGTATCACTGGCATATATGAAGACAAAGAGTTTCTTCCACAGGAATGAAAATTCCTCTCTTAAAGAAGGATTTTAATTTAAAAGAGTCCAAGTAGAGTATGTGGACGGTAGGGATTCTTGCTTTTGTTTTTAATGATTATATTTACTGAAACAAAGTTCCCTTAGAGGGTTTGCAGGGACAGTTTCAGCAGCTTGGCCTGGGGCGGGGGAAGAAACCGCCGCGGCGACCTCCCCAGCTAGCAGCGCGCTTTGCCCAAGGCCCGCGACGCCAGCGAGGGCGGCAGGGGGCGGCTGCCGGCGGCCCCGCCGCGGCGACAGGCGACAGTACCACCTCGCGGCTACGGCACGCGGCTGCTCGGCGGGAGAGCTGCGGCGCGACCCGCCGAGGCCCCGCGACGCCGTGGCACAAGCGGCGATTCGCGGAGGTGCCGCCTGTCCCACCGCTCCAGGCGGCTTTTACCCCCCAGCGGCGCCCGTCGCTCTGCCCGCGGGGGGGCGAGCTGGACCTCTCAGCTCTGTTCCCTTTTCTTTCCGGGACGCCAACCGGTGCTGCTTGTATTATTGTAGCACCTAGAGGATCAGGCGAGACGTATCCCGCTTCTGGATCCTGTGTGTAAGGGCACAAAGACAGCCAGCCCATGCGTCTCTCAGTCCGAAATCTCCATCAGCACCGAGGCTGAAAATTGCAACGTGAACAGACGCGGTGAGTTAGCTCTAGGCAAACCAGTTTTAGGATCCTAAGTGGTGTAATATAGCAATGTGGGACTCGGTGTGGGCTCTCCACTCTGCATTTACTCATCGTTTTTGAGAGAGTGGTAGGCTGCTTGCTGCTCTGGGACTTAAAAAAAACCCCAAAACCAAAAAAAAAAGTGAAGAAGCGTTATTATTGTGTAGAGGAGAGGCTGTAGCAAAGACAAATTAAAGAATTTGCCCCAAATCACAAGAGAGATCTGTAGATCTCTTCTAGCAGCAGGAATTGAACAACTGTGTATTAGCTGAATTTAGTTCAGTAAACACAGAAGTGTTTGTCCTTTACTGACGTAAGTCCTCTGGACTTGAGTCTGCTGTGGATTTACAAAAGTGGAGGTAAGAACAGAACTTGCTCAATAGCCACTTATTACAGCCATTCTTCACTTCCCTGAGAATTATCATCAATCAGCCTTTCTGGGATATTCTTGGAGAGGGGACTGAAGAGCAAACATATCATCACCTGTGCTGTTGTATGACTAACCTCTAGCACAAGAGAGGTGAACAAGTGTTTGATCTGCCATCCATGATAAAATATTTCATGGTCACTGACTGATAGCTTTTCTCTGGGAAGTGAAGGATGGTAGGAATAAACGTCTCAAGAGATAAATTCTGTTCTTGTGGATTTGTCTGAAAAGTTATATGTGACTAACTGTTTCCAAATACTTTAACGCATGGGCACCCTCGGTTTGCAACAAGATTCTTGTTTGGTTTTGGCATAATCCACTTCTGAGTTCTTAGTCTTTGAATTTAAACCTGACCTTAACACCAAATTCATATCCAGATGGATACAAGTCTGGGTATTTCTGAAAATCCGGAGTCAATGAAGAATATTACTTTTCAGTTAGTTAAGATTTTGCACCCAAAAATTTAAAACCAGGCTCATCATTTTTTTTTAGAAATACAAAAGAAAACAAATCGCTGTGTGGACTGTTTTAATAAAGACCATGTGGGAAGTAATCTCAAAGTGTCAAAACAAAATTAGACAGGATTTTTTAACACTGAGTAAATCGGGATATAGTAAGTACTCTGAATAAAGTTAAGATGACAGCAAAAGCCATCATAATTTCTCCCTCAGTTAAAGATGCAATTGCCAGGAAATTGAAAAATGTAGGGAAATTCTCTGCGGTGCTTTAAGAAACAGTGTTGGCCACATGCGGCAGAACAAAGCTGATGTGGAGAAGATAGAACTGACTGATCTTTTCCGTGCGGTCTCTGATGCGTGAAAGTCGTTCTGAAGTTTAATTGAAGTTGGGAGAAGCTAGCTTCTGACAGAAGACATTTGTTTTAACTATTTTGCAGGAAATAAATGAAATCTAATTTTCAACATGCAAGAGACTCAGGCATTTGTAGATAAAGACGGTCATATTAAAATTATCACCTTCTTCAATTGTGGGGAAAGAAACTATTCAACCAAGGTAATACTTCAAGCTGTTAAAATTATTTCATTGTTATCAGGAAGCAAGCAATGAGTTTCCTTATGAATGTAATTGAAGGAGGAAATTCTAACACGGCCTCTGTCATCAGGCCTATCAAAAAGGTGCTTAATGTTGACTCGAGCATGAGTGCGTAATGGCTAGTGTTCAAATCAGTTATTGTAAGCTCACTGTTGCATTGCTGTCTGCCTCATCCTGTGCACTTAGAGTACAAGATCTGATCTCCCTTTCATGATGCATGTGGATAATGCTTCCCAGGTGGACATATAAACAGAGTATGTAGCTGCTACTGTAGCACTAGTAGTAAAAAGTAATCTGTTGTGACCTCCTAAAATCCCTTTGCAGTGCTACCTGTGTCATTCATTAATCTTGAAGCATACCCTTGCTCCCACCGAACTTGTATGGAAATGTGCAGTGGAAAGCTGTGTTTTCCAGAGACTAAAATCCTGACTGGGATTCAGTGACTGAATTTGATTTGTCCGCCAGGAAGCCGTTGTCAAGGACCCCAATTTCCTCGTCCATAAGCAGGGACAACACTATTGATCTCTGCTGGTGTCTGCTCTGAGATCTGCAAATGGAAAACATTGAGCATATGTCGTCATTGTATCATTTCAAAGGAATCAGACCTTAGGAGGACTCTGTTTTCATACTCTCATTCATCATTCTCATGACAACCAATTCGCACTCCCAGTCTATACACCAACATAGATTTGTTTTGTTCTGCCTTATAGCTGACACATCTGCCTGACTTGAAGGCTGAGATATGAATATAAAGTTAACAATAAGCTTATGAACAGAATATAATTCTAGGACATACACAATATAGAGCTCCGTTACATTTTTTTCAGTGGAAGAGAAGAATTTATGTTATAAAGACATAACTTTGTCTTAGCTAATATTTGCAATAAGCTGTTTTATAGAGAGAAATTTTAAGCTAACAATTTCAGACTAAAGAAGTGACTGGTTTACAAGGATGTTACTATTTTATTATATTAGAAATTAAACTTCTCCCTAACATGAAATGTAATTTTATGAATTCTATATTATTTTGATCTTTCCATACTTTTTTGGCAGCATTAAGATGTAAAAATACCTAAATTTGAGACATCTTTAAAGGGTGTAGACATTTAAAAAATATAGTGTTATAATGCACAGTCTGGGCTCTACTGAAACATGCTTTTCACTGAGGAATACAACTGTTAACAGAATGTCACCTTATCCATTCAGTGATTATAGAAATGGAAACATTTGATGAATTAATTTTAAAGGGTTACCTGAGGCTTCAAATATAATAATCAGTGATCAAAGAACAGTGACATAATGCTAATCATGGCCTTATCCTCTTTTGAACTGTTGAAAGACACTGAACAGGCTCTTAATAGTACAGGCGTGCTTAAAGCTATATGGTGCATTAAATCAAGAATACCAGTACAACTTCAAAAAAAGGATATAGTCATGCTAGTTTAGCTAGATAATAATGGTTAAAGAGATTGTTACTAAAATAAACATTCTCCTTTTTTCAAGATATAGTTCTATATATATACGTACACAAACAGAACATCATCAGAACGCCCAAAATATACTTTCTTGCCATAATGACAAATAAAGGGAAAGTAATGGTGTTTTCAGTTCTTTCATCCTGGATTTCTCTAAAGCATCCTTAGAGTTTTGTTATCTACATTGTACAGCTCAGTCTTGCCTATTGGTACTTTAGGATCTGGTGGTTCCTCATGATTTGAGGGCCTACAGGCACAGTTCATCCTGTATTTCCTCCTGCTGTCAGTAGCTACTCCTTCAACTACAGTTCTGCATTTCTGTAGTAATTAATTCATAACAACAACCACATAAGGAGCCATTGAACCCATGTTTTACTGTTATAAACATACTCTGCTTTTTGACTGCAAAGACTTTCACAAATATTATTCCCTATCATGGTATGTTTTCTGTTTCATTAAATCTACTTACAGGCATTTGTAATACCCTTGGTTTTAGTATTGGGTTGATACTAATTAGGCTGTTTCTAAGCTTCGTATTGAACAACATTTTAGGTATTTAGCAGTCCAAAGTTAGCAGTTTCGAAGTTGCTACTCCAGTTTTACTAGTCCCATCAGGCCCTGACCAGTACAACCAGAGGAACCAAGAGCAGTTCTTGAGTCAACATGGAAGTTCTTGCAGATATTTAAGATACCTGGTTTTCTTAGCTGGCTTCTGCTGCTAATCCACAAGTGCATAGTTGGCCCTGTTGATCCTGTCTTGTCTGTCAGCCCCACAGAAATGTCTGGGAAAATCTAGGCACACTTAAGTGGTCTTCAGTGCTAATCAGTTGGCAAATTAAGTGAGTGCTTAGGCACCTAGCTCACACATTCACTTTTCAGTAGGTGACTATGTTGAGGTGTCTATAATACAAGCTTCTACCTAGTGATAGAAAGTAGCATAAACTTCCATTATGAGCAATAGAAAATAGTAAAGGTAATCAACAAAACTTACTGTGTGATTCCAACCTCTGACTGTGATTCCAAAAAAAATATGGATGTCCCGTAGCTCCTGTATTATATCTGCCAGCCGGGCAGACATAATAATATATTTTATCTTGTTAGGTGTTTCAGGTGACGTTAGATCCCTTTGTCTGGGCAACTGAATCAAGTTACTAATGCCAGACAGATCTTGCATTTCCTAATGCTTGCAAATTTACCTTTCCAAGACATATTGATTTTTATAACTAGCTCTGGGTATTCAGAGTAGAAATAGTCTTTCCGTTACGTAATCTGAACTTTACCTATGTTCCACATGACCAAGTTTTCTTTTCACATACTTAACCATATCTTCAGCTATCACAGTAACTTGTGCAGATTTTAAACTTATAATTAAAAAGGTAATTTCTGATGTTTAAAGTAATAGTTCAGTCACAGTGTGTAGCCGCTCTTGAGCAAATCCTGCTAGGAAATATTCTCTAAAGTAGCTGTTAGTGTTGCAAACATCTTTGTGTCAAATACAGAGCCTAGTCATTCTGTAAAACACATATACTGTCCTTCTTCATGGGAATCTTCTGTCTGTGTTCATAGCCTTTTGGAAGGTGGGTTTGTACCTTGTATGTTTAACAGTCCCATGTGATGTTAGGATACTGCCAACGTCTGCCAGTTTCCTCTGCACCACATGTGCTCTGTGCTGTTTTTTGTCCATTTTCAGTCTCTTGGAGAGAACCCCTTAACTTTTGTTTTGCCTCTGATGCTACTGTAAATCCATGTTTTGAAAACTCAGCCAAAACTTTTCTCTTCTAAATATGTAACCTGGTTTGATTACATTCTGGTAAATAACACAATCACTTTTTTAAGATTGAATTGAGATGTTCTATCAGGTCTCCGAGCACTATCATAATGTGTTCTCAAATTAGGGATTCCACAAACCCTTCAAAATTGCATGTCTGGTTTCATAGCCTCAGAGGTGGTATAAATGCTTCAAAAATTTCTCCCTGTTTCTGATCTCTTATGAAACTGGTACAGTTCTTTCTTTCCTCTGGAAGCACAATATTATTCCAAATCTCTTTAGAACAGTTAGATAACAGTTCATTCTTCTTTCTGTAAGTGCAGGCTGTTAAGCAAATTCAACGCATCAGACACAGCAAAATGGGAAAAATAGAAAACTTTTGCTCATGTTAGTTTTCAGTAGCTCTGCATACTTTTTTGAAAAAAACCCCAGATTTTCTCTTTGAACCTCTTTGTATTATGTATTGCATTCCTAGACAGTTTCAGCTGCAAAGGAATAACACTCTAGAGCCATCAAATAACAAGGGGATGCTGCCATATTTTACCACTTTTTTATTCTCTTTAAGCACCTGTCTTCATCTCTTGCATCTACTTCTAGTACCACTCAATACTCAGAGTTTCTGTGTAGAGTTTATGGGCTTGAATATAATAATAAAGAAGTAAATGAAAGATTGTATGGAAAAGCTGGAGAGGGAGAGAGAGAAAGAAAGAGAAGCGGTTATCACAAAACTGACTTTTCAGTTTAAAAACTGTAAAAACAGAATGTTCCGGAGTGTTGGATTTCAGCTTTAGCAGCAAAAGTCCAAATATTTTTAGAAACAGCTATTCATAGAACTAGCATATATTTGAAGATATACACTAGGCAATTGCCTTGGGGGAAGAGCTCAAAGGAATAGGAAAATTTTAGGATGTCTTTCTCTCTATGATGCTTTTATTTTCCCTTTTTTTTTATAGCTCTATGTCTTTATTTGTATGTGTGTGTGTGCAGGAATGTGGATGACTAAATAAAAAAGCTTATATATATATTTGCATACAAATGCAAATACCCATATACATATATATATATGTATATATGAAGAAAATGGGGAAGGAAGTTTGATTTGTCTGTGTATTTCTTACTGGCTGAAGCAAACTTCTTTGAGAAACCTTAACCCAGACACAGAGATATACAGAGTTAAGTTGCGCAATAGCAACACACTCTGTATTTGAATTATTGTACAGCAGATAAATGCCTATGCGTAAGTTTGCTAATGTAGTAAGTAAATTATATGAAAGAAGAGTTCCAGAAATTAAGAAGAAAAAAGGCGGAAAACATTTACTTGGTCCGAACTTCTTTATCTGAAATGTTTTAGAAAAAAACATTCTTCCACAATCATCTCCTCTCACTCAGTCTTTTCAGCTGCATAAGCACAGCTGACAGCTTTTCGTTCCTGAATTCTGCAGGAAATGTATGAATTTTTAAAACAAACTTACACACCTTTCTTTTCATTACATCTTTCCCACTGTGTCTGTTTCTGTGTCAAAATATCACATCTCAGTGTTTCCTATCTATATAAGCATAGAGATATGTGGGATATATATTTTCTTTTAATAGCGACGTAGCTTATTTTCTTCTTCCCCTAGTGATGGTTGTCTGCATGTGGCAACGCTCACAAGAGGGGAAAATATGGGACATTCTCCCTTTTATATTCTCTTCAGGATCTTTTTCACAAAAATGGATTATCTGTTTGCCATTTTCTTTTCTCATTATAACCTTTGTCATATGTGTGGGCTCCCTGGGCTCTAATGTCTCTTTTTTTTGTGAATTAAAGGGGGAATTCTCCTCTTCTTCGACCTTTTCAGTATTCTGCATTTCAGTGGGGTGACATTTCCACTCCTTAAAGATTACAACCTGCACTGACTAATCAGCCAATCAAATGCCAACTCTGAATGTAAAATCAATTACTGTTGCTGTCAAAGCCAAACCTCATCCAATGTATTTTGGCTTCCTCTGCTGTCATCCGCTAATAGGGTTAAAGCTCTAATGGCAGGAGTATATATCTAAATGGGCCTGATCCTTTCATACATGCTGGAGAACCTTCTACTTGGCTAACATAAAAAGGAATTGAAATTTTGCTTACTTCAGAGGATGGTGTAATGGGTAATTCAGGGGTTAAATTCAGTATTCCCCTTAGTCCTGTCATTTGTATGACTTTCAGCAAGCCACTGTGTGCTTTGACTTCCCCTGTCCTCCATCCCCTCCCTCCCCCCCCACCCCCCCCCCCCCCCCCCCCCCCCCCCCGCGAGGAAAATATTTAAAACCACCGTTGTTGAACTAATGACTTCCTGTCTCCTGGAAGACAATACTGGTGCTCATTGCTTGATCTGCACAAGGCTTCCCTCTGAACCTTTTCAGATTATTTCCTATCAGAGTTCTTTGTTTACCACAGTGTTGGCTACTTTCAGAAGTGGACACAGTGTCCTGAATTTTAAGTATACTCTTGAGCCTCATATTGCCTATTAATCAACTGTTGACAGCTTCCTACTCAGCAGGCAAGAAAATTAAATCATCTTATAGGCTTTATAGGTCTAGGCTTTACATGTGGTAAACAAGGAGATAAGGGTGTCTCACCTGGGCAGTCTTTATAGATATCTGCTATCTCTGTTGATCGGAGGGGAATTTAAGTGTGTGAAGAAAACTCTTTGAATTAGTCTTCCAGATATCCCTCTGTCATGTCAGGCTTCATAACGTAATGTACCCTTTCTTGCTTTGATTATCGGACAGTTAGAAGTCTAGTCTAATTTTCCAGCTTTCCTCTGTGCAAAATCCATGGTTTCCATCCAGGAAAGAGCATATGAGAGGCAGAGTGAATCTCACTTCTAACAGACCTGTTCTGAAGATGGCTCCTGTTGCAGGAATTATTGCGTTGCTTAAAAAGCTTCTTGTAATGGAGGAGGTGATGGTGAAGATATTACAGGGAAGGATAAGGATTTTACTAGCAAAATATTCCTGTCAGTTGTTTCAGACTTGTTATTCTGTTGACCTATAACAATATTTTTTACATGCTATCCCCCTTTATGTCTAAAACAGTACTGCAAAGTCTTTACAGGAAGATGAAGTGTTACTTCATTGCACTGATTTCCAGACCTTTGTGCTATAAACCCAAACAGTGTTTAGAAAGCTTTTCTTAAAGTCATGGATAATAACAATTTAAAGGACATCAGTTGAATGGTTTCCTGAAGATCCTGTTGGAGATTTGCAAGCAGTTGCAACCAGAATCCATGGCTGTCACGGAAGGGAAGAAACTGATTTTGTGGTCAAAAGACAGAGTTTTTCCTTGTCTTGTGTCCCTTCTTTCTCACTTCTAAAGGGAGAGGAAATCAATACACCAGGGTGTTATTATCACTCCTGATATATAGCAATTACTCTCTCATAAGCTGGATGGTATTTTGAGACAAAAGGTAAGATTCATCTCAACTACTTTGAAATATCTACAAGTTAGGGTATTACTTTTAGGGTGAAGTTCAGATTGTTAAATTTAGATGTCTGAAACCATCATCTGAATCTCAATCCACCCCACATTTTAAATGTCTGGTTTAGACCAGAGGAAACCCACCACAGGTGTGTGGTCTAAACCATTTATATAAGCTCCCCATAAATAAATTACTAAAATGAAACACCTAGCTTTTAGATAAGACACCTCACTTTTACAGATTATATATGTCTCACCGCTAAAGCCAACATGATTTTGCGGATGAAATTTTCAAATATCACTTATGGCAAACATCTTGCAAAACTTACCCACAATGAAAATTCCCTCAGGAGTCCAAGTCTGATCCAAAACCCTTTTTTTTTTTGGTCAGTTCTGGAGAGGAAACTGGTTAAGAAGGAAATAAACTTTGCTGCCAGAATCCTTCTCTCTAGAAAGCAGAGAAGTCTCAAGGGAAGGATCATGCAACAAGATATATTTTTTCTGTCTCTGCAGTGGAGGAGTGTGTATCGTTTACAGACTGGTATATTTTAACAACCAGAGCATACATATAAGCTGGCTAAGCAGAACAAACATTGCTGACATACAGATAACTCTCCCTTGGGGCTGTCATGGACAGTTCATCGATGGATGGAAAAGACATTTTCCCTCCCCAGCATATTTAATAACTGGGAGTGAGGTCTGCATTGCACAGGGGATGACAGCATATCATCTGCATCAATAAGAGTTATTGAGGTTTTCAATACATCTAAGTCCTTCATAAGATTCCTTAAAAAAGGATAAATTTATACTCCAGTATGCAAGATTTTTAATGTGTCATTGCCATTGGGCATGTTTTGTTTGTAAATTTGAGTGGCCTGTAACATCATAGAGTTTTGAACACTCCTTTCTCTGCTCAGAATAAATGTATTTTATGTATTTGTCTAGTATGAAGTATATAGTCAGGGGCAGCCCAGGGTTATAAGCAACAGACTTTAAAATAAAATTAAATATTTAAAATCTGTACAAATAAATCCTACCTGTTTAAGTGTTGCATGAATAACAATGTGCCTTTTCAGCCAAGGCACAGCCTGAATTGGGGATGATCTGAGAAAGTTTTCATTGCTGTAAAATAGCTGATATGGAGGCAGGGTATTCTCTTGGTGTTATTTACTTATTTCTATGAATGTTAGGGTATTTGACTTAAGTGGATATCACCAATATCACAGTGCTTAGGAAGAAATCCCAGATAAGACATGCCAACACTTACCTGAAG
This sequence comes from Morus bassanus, assembly GCA_031468815.1. NCBI lineage: Eukaryota > Metazoa > Chordata > Aves > Suliformes > Sulidae > Morus > Morus bassanus. The sequence goes on along the minus strand of CM062571.1, from coordinate 76,340,612 downwards.
CAGAATCTATCTTTTTGCCTTTGCTTCTCTCCGTCGATTTAGAGAGACTGCTCTTGCATAGTCACTCTATGTGGTTAACACGCAGCCTTGCCTCAGCTCCCAGATATGATTTTTGGAGCCCAGGAAAGCACACTATCCTATTCTTCTCAGTGGAAATCATTAAAGATTGTTAATACTCATTGGATCTTTTCTTTATAGATAATTTTTCTTGGGTTACTATTATTCTTGAATGTTTGTCAATGTAAATCATATAGCTTATTGATATTATTACTATTAATACTAATCAAAAAGAGTAATAGTACAATTACATAATTGTAGGCTGGCCTCCTTTCTCAGTAAATCCAACAGCCTAATGAGTAATAAACTGTTAATGCTATTTTCTTCCTGAGAACAGTTTGAAAGCATTTTGGGAAATATTTTATTAATCTTTTTTCCCCTCTTTTTTAAATGTCAAAGCTTTGGTACCAAGTAAGTGCAATAAATAAATGAAATTATAGAAATCACACCTGCAGAACTGCCCACTGGGTATATTACGGAACACTGGGGAGCTAAGCATACAAGCCATGCAGGTGTCATTTATGATTTTGAATAAAACCAGAAAGGAAACAAAGAAATTGAAAAAGAGAGGGAGGGAAGTAGCTATTTCCCCTTCCCTCAGGAGGGAAATAGCTATGGTTACTCATTATCTGCACTTTCAGAGGGAGTTTCTGTTCAAAAAGGATTGGAAAAGATCAGAGAAAGAAAGAAGGCAGTCCCCATAAAATACACATTTCAGTTTATGGTATGGCATTCTAGAGGGAGAAAACAAACAATGTATTTCAAACTGTCAATGTAGGAGTGACAGCAGGCTGACAGTAGGAAAAAGCTGAAGCCCTAGGATTCTTATTTTTGATTGAAAAGAAGATTATAATGATGACACATTTAGCAGAATCGCTCCATATTGGTTTATAGCACTTCTTTCAGTTGCGGTAGGAAAGAAGTGGTAGAAACTCCAGAATGTACACATTTCACAGCCACATTAATTGTTTCTGTGTGTGAAACTTGCTTTTAGATCTACCTAAATCTAAGTCTGAGCCATATGAACAGTCATGTTGGGTCAGATTAAAAGTCCATTTTTAATAACCTGTTTCCAGTTGCAACCAGAACTAAAAAGAGATTATAGGAATATACAAATACAAAGCAAGTACAGACTGATAATTCTCCTGAATACTCATTCAGTTATTGGCAATCTCAGGTATAGAGACTTTTAGCTCTTGACCAACAAGGATTAAAATATAAACAGAAAGCAGAGTATATCTCTTTAGATCAGAGAAAGAACAAGGAATAGACTGATGCAATTCAGCCCTCTGGCTGCTACAATTGTGTTTATTTTTGCCAAGTCTTGCAATGTCATCCTGTCTTCTACTTAGGATGGAAGACATCAGGGCTAAAAATTTATCTATGCCTAGGAATAAGATATTTCGCAGCCTACGGTCCCTTCCTAGCCAGTGGAATGAAATAGGTAACTCCAGAAGGCAAATATTTCCAATTTCCTTCAGTAATTTTATTAGGATGGGATTGATCACTGGCAGGGGGTGCCTATTTTACCCCAAGACAGGCAGCCACTGTTAACATTTTACACAACTTAGACTTTGATAAGTAGCTAAAAGTGGCTTAGACCCAAAATAAGGATCATGTGCTAGAATGGGTTAATTATTAATAATATATTTTTTCTCAGATGGAAACCTCCACAAAGGTACTAAAGAACACATCTATTTTAAGTTCTGCCAGCCTCGTCTGATGATTAGAGACAAACATTTCCTCAACCAATATACTTGGTTCATTATTAATATAAGCAAAGAGAGAGAGGAGGAGCAGGATAATCTGACTGGAGTACAAGGTTGCACAGGCGAGCTACAGACATAATTTGGATATTTCACACTATTCTTTAAACTAGAGGCAAGTAACAGACCTCAGTCATGCTCCTATATCTTCCAGGCAGATGGATTTTTAAGCCCATTCAGAACTTATATGGGATATGGAAATCATGTGAATACAGGAGCAGGGAGAATTGGAGGAATAGCTTGCTGATTACCAGACACTTGGCCTATATGAATACAGAAGAAATGGTGGAGGAGGAGATGAACCTACTCATTGTGGCAGAAATTCTGAAAATCTATTAATTTTACAACTAGACAAGTTATACTGCAAATGGACACAAAGAAGAACTTAATATCATGAGGAAGAAACTTAAGAGTGATTTTCTTAATAATTGATTGCCTGTCCTTTGGTTTGGGGCTCACTACACTAGAGATTATAGCAAAGTATGATACAGCCATTGTCATTCACATCAGAGGAATGGTTAATATGCTTCCAACATGGTGCGTATAAAATATAGAGATATCTTCTGGTGGAATAGCAAATAACAGAGCCCCCACATCACAGTTCTTCTCATCATTTTTCTCTAGGAGGAAAGCCAGGGATTATTCCTACAGAGAAGCTAGAAGAAACATTTCCAGCTTCAAACAATTCACCTCTTATTAAACAGTATATTTTGTCAGTAATAAAATTCAATAAATAACTATAGAGCAGCCAAGTAAAAGGGGAGATAAAATCCAATAAAATGCATGAAAAAGATCAATTTCCAACAGTAGATAGACCAACTTTACAACTTCTCCATTTATTTTCTGAAATAAATAAAAATAGTTAAAATTAATGTTTTTCATTCAGAATTCTTCAGCACTTGTAGAATTACAGGACATGACTAAGTTAAAGTTACATAACCCCCACTAAATCTAAGCTTGCTTTACTTTATCTGAAATCATTTCATTATTCTCTAGGTTCTGGAACTAGAAAGAACTATCACGATCCACGTGACTGACATCATGTTAAGAATTTCTGCAGATTTTTTCCAGAACTGATAAAAGATAAACAAAGATGGAGAGTTTACCAAAGCACTCCCGGAGGAAGGGACAAAAAATATTCTGATTTCTGGTCCAGCTCTTATCCAGAATAATTCTTCATTTCTACTCCCATGGGATTTCTTGGCCCTTTTCACTCATTTTGGCTTACTTTTTTCTAATCTGCTCACCTTACCTCTGGAGACTTCAGAGGAGTAAGGCTATTTGGTTTATAACTCAGGGTTTCTGATCTCTAACCTCTTTTCCTCATCATCAGAAATAAACTGAGTTTATACATTTCTTGAAGATCATTCTGTTCTTCAGGGTTATCTTCTTTTGTACACCTTCATCTCTTCTGACCCATGCTGTAAAACTCTGACTTTAATAATTGCTCTTTCAGGAAGTAAGTATTATTCATGCTAATCTCTTATAGTCCAAGGAATTTCAGAAAAAAACATGTGGAATTTCAGAAAAAAACATGTAGAATTTCACCTGGGAAGATAGGCCAAAGTTTGAGAGCAGATCTAATATATCCATCAAACAAATTTATATCAAATATGTATTAGCAAATGCCTTTAGAATATGTGCATCATGATTAACAGTCTTAAAATGGTACAAGATATACAGTATGCTCAAAGAACTGATAAAACACAGAATTTTCCACAATCATTTTTTACAACATTGCTAACACACACGTACACACAAAACAAGAAAAAACAACTCCAGGCTTTATTAATAGTTAGAAATATTTTTCTTTGTTCTTTTTAAAAATTAATTCTTCCTCAGAAGGTGGAATACCATCAGAATACATTTCACAATCCAACAGGTTTATGGCCGCAAGACAGTACTTACAGTTTGTGGGGAAATATCAGTGTGTTAATGTGCTGGATAATATTCAGCATGACTAAGATTATTCAGGCTTCTGGGAGATGAAAAGCTTGATAGACTGTGAGATATTAATAATACTGCATTTGTTTTGGTGACTGTGCCAGGTTGCGACAAACTCATTTCAAACCATCTCAGGACATAAAACAGGCTATAAATAAAGATACAATTACATAGTACCTGAACTGTGTATTGCCTATAAACTGTAGACTGATTAATCTTAAAATAAAATACTTAAAAAAATTTAAGCTGCTTTTTTAAATTTTTCCTTTCATTATATCTTTCAGGAGACACGCAGAGTAAAATATTAGTTCAACCTCTTTGTTGCTATTTTTGAAGAAAGATTCCAAGCAATGAACAGCCAGATCTGTCTCATAATATGTTTTAAAGGTTCTGCTAAATGTGTTCTCTAATAAAAATTAAGGGTTCAGATTTAGACTGGAATTTGTCTGAAGATCTGGATAGATAATATTATCGAAGAATGTATGGCAGCTATATTTCATCAACACTTTTGACAAACTCCAATTCCAGGTTTTAAATATGGTTGAACTGTGATGTGGGCTTTGATCCAGTTTTAACCTACAGTTCTGCATTTCTTTCCAGAGATTGTGTTGGCTGATGTGTAGTTAAATGAATAGCCATGTGTGCAACAGCCAATGGCTGAAACGAGCTCCTTCAGAGGCCTCTCTAGTTGTCAATGAGTTTTCATTTTCTCATATTACTGACATCTGAAACAACTAAATTGAAAGAAACTAGGATGAACTTTCCCATTTATTTTTTCCCCTTTTAAAAATGAAATTGAATCTTGACACAATATACTTTCCTTTGCAAAGTCTATGGGGAGAAAAGACCAAACCAAAACCCTATTTTCCCCCTCTCAGTCTCAAATTTAATAGAACGTGTGCAGATTTGCATAAAAAAATGAAAAAAGTTTTTTAAAGGCAGATAAATCTATAAGTAATGTTATTAAGAGAAAATCTACTGAAGACGTTCAGTCGTACCAGCTAATGTAAAAGAGCTCAAGCACTGGCACTGTTCGCTAAATGACTCTGAACAAAGCTTGCCTACCTGTATTACAAATGGGAAGCTGTGAGAAAATTATTGCTTTATAACATGGGATAACTCATTTTTTTCATGTTTATATTTTACAACCTGAATACATTAACCATACACGCTGTGTATCAATGTATTTAATTTCTGGAATTTCTTTATTGAATGAGGTGCTAAGGACAAGGTGAATCAGAATTTTTAAATATTTTTATGATTAAAATATTTTTTGTTTACTTTCATTGAGAAGAAAAAATATTTTATATTTAATTATCTGTGAAAGTTAAAGACTGTGAGTTTTCAGCAGCTGAACCTCTTCCTTGTTTCTGAAGGAATTTAAGCAGAATATTTCTGAAAAATTCCACTGAAGTGCTGGCTAAAAAAAATGTTTTTTTTTTTTGTTGCCAACCCCCCCCCCCCCAAAAAAAACCATTCTTAGTTGCAAGTGTCATTCTGTGGCACCACCATACATTTAAACGTTCAATTTTTGCTTCCAGTACCTCCAAGCCACATGACCCATTTTAGACAGCTGCACATAGATGAACTTCTTCCTGGAATTCGCTATTTCTTTCTTTTAGGTACAAGCTTGGGGCCTGCAGACCCCTCTTAGATGCTTAAGCTACAGGTAGTACATCCCAGGTGTAGCCAAACTGTCCCTCTAGCTAGGTAGAACCTGATCACTCTATTTAAGTAAGTGTAAATAGAAGGTGAAGCAACCGTAAATGATGAGAAATGAGAAAACCTCTGCCCTTACCAGCATAGGTCACAGTCCATTTCAGTATGTCCTAAGGCAAGCACAAAAGCCATGATTCAGCCTAATGGCACTTTCAGCACGTGCAAAGCTGCTGTAGCTTTACATAACCATGCAATGGGTGAAGTTAGCAGGGACCTCTGGAGATCATCTAGCCCAACCAGTCTGCTCAGAGCAGGGTCAGCTAAGCAGGCTGCTCAGCACCATGTCTTGTCAGGTTTTGAATATCTCCAAGGGTGGAGAATCCACAACAATTTCAAGTGTCAGATGAGGTAGCCTCTAAGACACCACTGCTAAGGGTGAGACTTGCATGTCCCAGTGTGTGTGAGCTCCGTAGAAGTTTTCATGCCTGGGTCTGACTGTGGGCCTTGGCACAGGAGACCAGCAGTCTCATCTAGTTCAATTATAATTTTTTTTTCCCCAAACTACCTGACACAGTAGATGCAAGCCCCATGGGGAATACTGTCCTTTAGCCAGGAAATTGTCTGTAGAAAAAGTGCTAGCAAAGACAGCTGTAGCTGTGTTGACATCTCTGTGCCATCCTCCTTCATCTCGGATGAGTTATGTATATAAGAATACTAGATCAAATGCTTAAACCAATAGTTATAAAATATCTTGGGATTCTCCAAACATCCATTATGTCCCTTCTACCAAGCTGATCTTGCAAAAAAATAGTTCCTTCAGTGATAAATAATTCAAAAATATTTTTCCTCAGATTATTAATTTCTCTTCATTCTCTCTGGCAACTGTTGTTCTGCTCCTGCTAAGTATAATATTGTGAATACCTTTGAGATGAAATCTGCTTCTTCATGTTATCTGGTCCTGAATTTCCAGACTCTGAGGCTCCTATATAGATTCATGTAGGTGGACTTCCCTTATCATCACACATAAAAACAGTATTTGAAACGGACTTCAGATGTATTATAATGAGTAATTAGAAGTACTGCTATGGGTAACCATGTCTTAACATGTTTTTAATCCATTTCATTTTCTGTCAGAGGCATGGGTCAGCCATGCAACATACCAGCGTAATCTAACTCACTACCACCACTGCCTATCTATTGCCATACGCAGATTCAAGACTCAGTGTTGAGGACTGGCAAATACAATTTCCAGGATTTTCTAACAGATCCTTTCTAATAAAAACTAGAAGAGATTGGTTCAAGCTGAAAATTTTCATCCCATTAAGCTCCTTGTGCATTAAACTACCAAACTCAGTGTCTGATTCTCTCACAGTTAAAGCCACTGATGGCATTGGGGCTGCTCCTTCCATGGCATGTAAATGAGAGAATGAAAGGACACGCAAAACAATGATTCATATGTGATCACAGAAAGTCTGAATATGGGAATACTATAGATGGAAACTTCTGCAGTCTGATTCTACACCACCAGGACATGCCTACAGTGATCCCCAAGCTAAGGAGATCAAGATCCAAGGATGGCATAGTCAGACCAATCTAATGCAGTTTCTGAAGCCCTGCTCTCAGTACAGATAACTGGCTGAAGAGCAGATATTCATTGGTACAGCCAAATGGCACCTTGCTCAAGAGATTTTTCAGTTGGTACTAACACCAGGCAAGACCTTACTCTTGCAGTCTATAGTCCTTGTGAATAACATGACTATAGATCTTGGCTACAAGACAGAAGCCTTTTTATGCTGAGTGGTAAAGAGGTTTTTTGTTTCCTTTTTTTTTTTAACAGCCAGATTAAAAAAATAAAAAAAAAAAAAAAAAAAAAGGAAGTATCTGGGATTGAATTTCCAGACTCCTCCACCTAACGTTAGGCACCTCATGAAGATATCTAAAAATCAAGAGATTTGTGGATCTAGGCTCCATGAGCTTCGTTTGTAGTCATTTTAGAAAAGGGGAATCTAAGATCTACAGTGCTGTCTGAAGTTGTTCTTCTGTCTGTCCCTGGGTTCTAGTGGAGTTTACATCAGGCTCCTCATTCTGAAGTGCTTTGTATAAAGTAGAAATCCATTAATTGTTTCCTATGTAGTCTTATCATTTCACTAAAAGAGTAATAATCCAGGTTATTAGAAATATTAGATATTAGAAATCAGCCTCCAATTTTCTGTTATGTTAGATCACATGCTGGCTATGCATAGATCAGAACGTCCTTTTTACTGTATCACATTTTCTAATATCATTTCTGTCTCCAAAAAAATTAGACCTTACTAGAAAAATCACAGAGTATATCTTTCTGTCCCCATTGCACCGTATTTGTAACTGAAAAGACTTTCCTATTCTTATCAATAGCTTCCTCCTGAGAGCCTTTGTTCCAGGGTTATAAGGTTTAATGAAAGTTAATGTTTCAGGCACCCATTTACATCTTTCTTGAACACTACAGATTTTGGGGGCAGCCTTTCTGAAAGGACATGCTTTGTGCCGTAATGACTAAAACAATATTTTTAATGACACAGAATTTCCTCTTCAGATTATAAAACACCCACTGCAGCATAGGGAAAATTACATCGGGTCTGAGTGGTTTAACAGTAATGTACTATAGTATGGGCTTGATAGAATGACAGGATAAGATGGGGGAGTAATCCAATTTGGAATTAACTCAAGTCTGCAATATTCAGTCCCCACTGGAAACAAAAAAATCAAAACAAACCAGCCACCAAAACAAAACCAAATAAAACACCAAACAAAATAACAGCCCCAAAAGAAAAATCAAAACTAAACAGTAATGTACTGACTTCCTTACAACACATAAAGAATGCCCTTAAAGTGGCTGATTGACATGGAAAGCTTCTCTTCAACCTAGCACCACTCAGTTTTCATCAGCTTTTGCAATCCTTACACTGTGACATAAAGCACATTAAATCCCCCAGTTTTAGTGGACTCATTGAAATTTATAAAGGTCATAATGAAGCACATCCAAGTTTCTTGAAGATTTGAGGACCTACTTTTGTTGTACAGAGAGAAGCAGATTTCAGAAAGACTCTTTTTAATCTTATCTAGTTCAGCCTGGTAGGGAGGCACAGGAAGAGGCAGGAAGTAAGTGGACTGGGAATGCCTTATTCATCTTTTAATAGACATTAACCCAGAACGTGATGATGGGGAAGGCCTTATTAATTAAACATCAATTGAATATCTGCTTAGTTAAGTAAGAAAATGAAAACAAAAACATCCAGTTTCTCACAACAGCATAAGAAAAGCCATTTAATGCAATGCTAAAAACTGTTGAGCTTTTTGTCTCATCAAGAAGGTACATTCTTCAGTGAAGGATGATAGAAAATGATTTCAAGATAATAAAGGTGTCGTGGTTTAGCTCCAGTCAGCAACCAAGCACCACACAACCTCTCGTTCACCCTCCCCTGCCAGTGGGATGGGGGAGAGAATCTGGAGAGCAAAAGTAAGAAAACTCGTGGGTTGAGATAAGAACAGTTTAATAATTAAAATAATAACAATTGTAATGAAAAGGAAAACAATGAGAGAGAGAGAGAGAGGGGAACAAAACCTGGGAAACACAAGTGATGCAACCACTCATCAGCTGCTGACCGATGCCCCACCAGGTCCCGAGCAGTGATCACTGCCCCTGGCGAACTCCCCCCAGTTTATATACTGACCATGACATCATATGGCATGGAATATCCCTTGGCCAGTTTGGATCAGCTCTCTTGGCTGTGCCCCCTCCCCTCCCAGCTTCTTGTACACCCGGTAGAGCATGGGAAGCTGGAAAAGTCCTTGACTAGTGTAAGCACTACCTAGCAACAACTAAAACATCAGCGTGTATCAACATTATTTTCATACTAAATCCAAAACACAGCACTATACCAGCTACTAGGAAGAAAATTAACTCTATCGCAGCTGAAACCAGGACAAAAAGTTGCCAGGCAAGACTCTGAGATGATTGTTAAAGTGCAGAACTATTACACAATGGAACAGCACAACGGAGGAAAGGGTAACCACCTGTTGATATTGTTTCTGATAGAAAACCGAAAAAAAGGAGTTGATATGAATTGTTGGAAAAAGCAGGGAGAGAGATAAAGACAAACAAAACAGTTCTATGATTTGGGATCCACTGATTCCCACTTTCATGAAAAAAACCTTGAGCATAGCTGTGATGTGGAGAGTGGTGACAAATGGCTGGCGAATCCCAAGGAATGGCTTTTTGGGTGAATGTTGTTATCACTTCAAACAGAAGAAGAAACTTATAACTGTTACATTTAATTGTTAACATGCTCTTGTACCACTTATCACTCTCCCTGCCCATGCCTGGGCATATTTCAAGGAACTTCATGTGTCAGGGTCTTTTTCAGCAGAGACAAGATTGTACGAAGTTTGGCTCCCTTCACTCTATGCTATTCTTCCAAATATCTTGGCAAGATTTTCCCCACCCTCAGCATATGCAAAACATGTCCCCAGTTTCCAGTCCCTGAAGCAACAACACTTCCTCACATTATTTCAGACTCTTTAAACTGAAAAATCTTGCGACAAAATTATGTCTTAGGACAATGGGAATATGATATGAGGCCTACCGGAGACTCACAGTGAAGATTTATGGACAAAACTGACTGGTTCCCGTTTGCCTAAACTGGAGAAGGATTTTTGCTCTGTTTGACTTTTCATAAATAGAATAGCCTTGGATGATGACTGGTACATTGTTTAAATGTAGCTGATAACCTGCATTATACTTAGCAATTTTAGTGTTGTAAATGTTTGACTGGGAAAATACATTGTGGAAAATTGTATTTTGAAGAGGTTTTCAGTGGTGTGCAGAGATTCATGATATGCAGGCCTGTTCTCTTAAAACTGAGATATTAAAAAAAACAGTTCTCTGTCCCAAACTTTTGTGCAGAGAAGTTTATAAACAACCGCAGTTTGAACTCAGGTATTCATTTATGTTGTTGATAGAAACACCAAGGTCAGAATTCAGTGGAAAAACAAGCAAAAAAACCTCAACAAGGTTCATTCAGATAAAATCTCTACTGCAGTTACCTGAATGTTGTTAGGTTCAAGCATGACAGAGTGATTTCATTCCCTCAACACCTGATATGGTGAAAAGTCGGCTCTATAAATAACAGTAGTATGAAGGTCAACATTTATATCCAATGTTCATTCACATTTACTTCTAAGAAGTAAAGAATCTATTGCAAGAGCAGTTGTATATAAATTCCTAATGTCTGACATATTGCTACTATTCTGCCCCCAAAAAACAAAAGTATAAAACTGTATGACTCCTGCTTTTGGTAGAAGACTGCTGGAAAGCCAAAGGTCAGAGGCCTAACGAAGATACCACCTTTGCCATCATAATTGATTGAGAAACTTTCTTTGAATGTGACCTCTTGCAAAATCCATCACAGAAGTGCATCTGTCCAATAAACGTAGGCATTATTAGACCAAGTTTTATTGAAAGGAAAGTCCTAAAGACTTTTTTTTTCCTCCTCTCTGCCCAAGTCTTTGAAGGCTTCACCATGCAGAACAGAACTGTGTCAAAATGGCTTTTTTTGGACTGATATGTTTGGGGTTTTATTCCTTCCTTCCCCTCTCTGAGCACCCATCTTTCTCTGTTATTAGAAACAAATGAATCCAGGGACCTCAAAATCACTTTCAGTGCAAACTACATTACCAAAAATAATATGTCTCCATGAAATGTTCTGGCATCAGCAAAGCAGCTCATCCCAGTTCAAGAAATTTCATCAAAATACTCTATTCATTTCCAAATAGTGCTTTCAACTGAATGCCAGACATGCAAATTTTACCAATGTCTTGCATGAAAACAGAATGAAGGGAAGGATGACAGTGTTTCTTCCCCTTTTTTGCCATGGTAACTGAAAGATCTTCATAGTTTAGGAAGAAACAATGGTTTTAGTAGTCCAAGTACCTTTTGCCATCTTACTCACAATGTCATACCAGGTGACTTCTGTCTCTCTCCTCCAATAACTGCAAAAAGCCACTACACACAGAATCCTTTTAGTTTCTCACTATCCTGAAAATAACAAGATTGGCGGACAATTGACCCCTCAGAGATGAACCCAGAGAGAAGGTTAAACAGCAATTTCCTGTTCTCTGGCAAATGCTGTTTATCAAATCTGGGACCTACAACTGTCATTTCAGCTGCCAACCTGATAGCTCTTTTCAAGATGATCTTTGTGAAATAGAATGGAAAAATCCTTTTGGATGGTGCAAGGTGGATCTAGCATGATTTACTCTCATAGCCTCAAAATAATTGACTTGGTCCAGAAAATGAAATTCATTTTTCTGTCATTCTGCCTTCTCTCTTGAAAAGCTAAATTAGAACGTATTAGTTGAAGGCTGCTCGATGTTCCTGACCGCATTCCAGTCAGTCTTTAATAATGCCATAAAAACTCTAGGCCACCTAAGCTCTAACTGTAGGAGGATCTAATAGACAATTTTTTTCTTCAGCAGCTAAATCAACATGAGACTTTCCAGACATTACAATCACAGTCAAACAATAGCCTAACATGCTGTGGGAGCCTTATCAAAGTCACCTTAGCTTAAGTCCATTTTATTGATCATGACATTCAAAGAAGTCCCACCTGATCAGGTGGATTATGAACACTGCTTTTCACATGACAACAAGTAAATCAAATGAAAAAGCAACATCTATTGAAAGAAAGTCAGGTGATCCTTCACTGTAGACTCTGTGTCATTAAATCTGTGAGCACTTCTTTAGATAGGATGCATTTGTGTGTTAAAAGGCCTTGAGCAATTTCAGCTATGCTTTTTCTATCAGTTTTCTATAGTTTTTTTCAACTTGAAAATGGTCCTGGTTTGAATTGTGAGTAAGAGACACACAAAAAGAAAGCTGTAAAAATGACATATAAGTAGAAATTTTTTATAACTCTGCATTTTGGCGCGTGTTTCTTACAACAGGTCTGTGAAGCAAACACCTTTAGAAACATAAGCAGAGATATGGGATCATGAAGGTATCTTGGTCAGATTCCTGAGATTACCTGAGCGGTTAGTTTGTAACTCCATACAACATGGAGAGGAATCATGAGGTGTATTTCCTACTGTTGTATACAAATATCCATATTTTTGTATACTAATAGAGTAATCAAGAACACCTGTAGTTCCTTTTGTACCACATCTGAGCCTACACCTTCAGAAGCCCTTTGACGTACATTTTATTTAGCATTTATGTAAAAGAATTAATGTAAAGGTACTAATGGAAAATCTGGGTTGTTCTTCTCTTTGGTATGTCAGGAGAGTGGTCTTTGCTCTGGAATAATGTGCATAGTCCAGCAATGAGAACAAAGACAGTAGTACCTCTGCAAGTTCTTGTAAAAAGGCAGTGTTGATCCAAATAAGATGCCATCTACAACACAGTTTGAAATGCAGTTCTACAAAGTCTGTTCATTCTTTGATCTGTGCTATTTTGCTGGTCTTTTCTGGACTGCAGGGCTCAAGCTTTTCCTTCCTTTTACACATCACTAGACTATTTGAGCTTGGAAAATACCACTTTTCCTGCCTGTATCCTTCCTGTTTAAAGAAAATGAAAGTTCCTCTTCTACATGGCTATGAAATGAAGAATTTATTTCCTATTTTAACCTACCCTAACTATTGTGTGGTACAGACATAAAATATTCTTGTCAAAAGGGAAGAGAGACATACCTTCCTGGAACTGGGCTGAGAACTATGCATCTCTGGGTCTACATTTTTTTTGCCCTGGATCCAACCACAAACACTCTGCAGCAAAATCTTCTGCTCCTTCTCATTTGAATGAGATGTGAGACTGGGATTAGGTCCTAGGACAAGTGATGGGCAACTAGGAAAGGAAAGATGGGAAGCTGAGTCCAGTCTTGAAGGCACGTCCTTAACCCCACTGAGACTGCCTGACCAAACCTGCTGCACAACGTTGGCTTCTTCTGTATGGCCAGAGACCCTGAACACTGAATGAATGTGCAAGAAATGAGACAAAAAAAAAAAATAATACTGCTTTAAGGCCACTGTCAAAGAACATGGATAAGGTGAAGGAGAAGGAAATCTCATTCCAAGAAGGGTGAGAGAGCCTTTTCTAAGGAGACATACCTCTATGAAAAAAAATTATTTTAATTTTTTTTCTGATGAGCTGCAGTGCAGTCCTGGGCTCTGGTGCGTCAGGGGTGTGGTAGTCTCAGTATTACATCAGACTCCTAGTGCAGTCCATGGTATAACAAATTAGTATGGATTCTACCAAAGTGGCAGTGATTGACTGATGATGGGTTGGTTGGTGACAGCTGTTATGGCAAAGTACAATGATGTATGCTATGTGAAATACACAGGGTAGCTGAAGCTGCTGTTCTGCTGTCTGAACAGCTGAGCTCATTATTTTCCCACCTTAAAAAAAAGTGAACACAGTCCACATTTTCATTCCTGTTAGGCTATTGATCGTTCTCCGTACGGGGTCTGCCAAGGAGGGATTCCCTCCATTTTAAGCAGAATATGGCTGGACTATTAAAACAGATGTGAGAACTTTATTTTGGAAACGTCAGAGTCTAGTTAATGCATACTGAAGACAGATGTGGCTCTAATTAAAGATTAGGAGAGACATGAGATCTCTGCAAGGTATGATGAGGGTGGTAAGAACAAGTTCTCCCGAGTGTGAGGCAGAAGGACATCAGACCAGCTACCCTACTGTAAGGGGAGGCAGGGGGGCCTTGTGAGAGCCAAGATTTGAATGAAACCTCATCTCTCTCTGCTGTGCTGTGTAACATTCAGCGAGGCATTTAGCGCTCTGTTCCTGGCACTCTATACAGTAATGGAAGGGTGTTTGCAGAAAGGGAAGAAGAACAAAAGTGTGAGAGGAGCTGCCAGAATTTCCTGCAAAGACCTGTGCTGCCATCTGCCCAGGAGAAAAAGGACCATCCTGATTTTAAAGATTCATGTGTAAACTCCCCTACCTTGTTTCCTTTTGTCTTTGTTCATCATCTGGCAGTGGTGGGAATCACTCCCTCCCGCCACTGCCTTTCATGTCTGTCTGTGCTACCTTAGCAAGTGCCGCTGCTGGAGAGTGGAACCACCAGTTGATGCCACGTTCCTCCTAGTCTGATGGAAAATTAAATCATCCCTCTCTCTCCTTCCCACAACTTTTTTATAGGTGACTCTGTAAAGAAAAAATCTTGCATGACCTTGTGCCCATCCTCTGACAGCCCCCCAGGATACAAGACAGATGAGGAAAAAGTGTTTCCCTGCTGAAGTTATTGAATGTAGCTATTTCCAAACACAGCATCTGTAGTGCAACATGGTCTTTGGATCATTAAGGTTTTGTGGGGAGTATTTCAGTAATAGACATGTTGTCCAGAGCATGCCTTTTACATTTACATTCTGCTGAGGAATCAGAGGAGAGTCTAGTAATAGCTAGATAAGAGCACTGTTATGTTGTGGGTGAGGCTGAGTATGGCTCACAGCCTCAGGATCCCCATCTGTAAATTTAATACTTATCAGCTTCCTAAAGAACATAAGGTACGATATAAAAGCTGAGCAGTACCTTGACTACATTTTTATTGCCTCCTGGTAGGCTTTATATACATGTTCTTCTGTGAAGTACAAAAAAACTGTGATTGGTCTGTTTAGCAGTGCTAGGAGAATAAACATTAAAAACAATAACTGGGAGAAAAAAAAACCCCAACCAAACAAGCTAACAAGATGAGGTTTGTTTTGGTTACTTATAACAATCTTTTTAACAGCAGAATTTAGCTTTATGACACACTGATGTGCAGTCATCGGAAACCTATCGAATTACATCTCTTGTCACACACAATATTCATTGTGAAATCCATCACCTTTTCCTCTTCAACAGTCATTAGGAAGGTAGGTTGGTGTTTGCTGACACTGCCAGCAGGGGTGAATGATCCAGCCAAGTGGAAACCAAGCGCTGACAGCCCTCTCGCAGAGGATAGGTGAGGCAGCTGAGCCTTGGGATGCGGCAGCTGACAGTAAGAGCCTTATTGTTAAAAGAGGAAGGAAGTGACCCCAGTCCTTGCCTGATAAATCTGCAACTATAACTCATTTTACATCCACAGCGTGTTTGTAAGGTCTAGATCAAGACAGTGCTTCCCAATTCCCATAGCCCAGTAGAATGGCTGTACCCTCTGCCTGTGATTTAAACTCCAGAACAGAATCCTTTGCCAGCAGAGTTTGTGATGTGCTTAAAGTGGCCAGGCTGAGCAGAGGCAGAAGAAGGGTTTGTATAAGCTCCCACCCATTTTTATGCTGCAGTTGTTCACTCCAAACAAATGGTATTGTGCCCCTGCTTGAAAATAAGGCCTTGTGAAGAAGTGATAGAACAGGTAAATGTTCAACTTGTGCTGATTTCTCCTGCATTCTTGTCTTTTCTGGGAAGGTGACTGAAAACCATCCGAACCTAGTGCATCCCCTAGACCTTAAAAGGAGCAGAAAGAAGGCTCCACTCAATTTGCTCATTCCAGTTCTCTCTACTGAGAATAGGAGAAGGGTATTGCACACATTTACTCAAATGTGCTCAGTCTTGACCAAATATTGATGAGGGAAGAGGTACAGTACAGAAATTGGCTAGAAGCAGTGTTTTGTTTGACAGTTATTTACACATGCAGAGAATATCAAAATCAGTTCAAAATAGTCTCTTTCCTAAATGATAGAGATAACTGCATTCAAATTTATTATGTAAATAAAACCACATTACTTATAATAACTCCTGTGATAGTATTGAACACCTGCATTCAGTCCACATATATGTAGAGTGTGTGGATGGGGCACAAGGGGTTAAAGCACAGGGCATCAGGTACTTCTCAACATCTCAACATTAAGAGCATAGTGTTTGATCAGTGTTGAGGAACTGACTTAAAGGTTTACTCTCTCTTTTCGTTTTCCCACATTCTTATTTTCTCATCTATGTTATTCTCTATATGCATTTGCAATATAGAGAAGAGAAAGCCTCTCCTTTTTTTCTCCAGAATCTTGCACCCTCTCTGTTCTTTTCTGCTGTTGTTTTGTGAAATGGATAAGGGCAGGAGGAGGGCAGGAAGGAAGACTTACTCAGCTAGTTACGCACATTGCCATCATCAGTGAATTTGCAGTATGGTCTTTTGACTGGGCAGATACTTCCAACCTCTCATTGTCTTGTCATAGTTTGTAGATGTCTTGGGGCAAAGTCCTTTGAGTCATTGTGTCAACTAATGCATACATCCTTCTTGGCATTAAATTTACTTGGAAAGGAGGAATGTAATTTTTTGATATGCAGTTATACAAACTTATGTTTGTCTGCACTATGGGAAGAAGATGCCTGTTTACTGCTACACCTATGAACCTACTCTTTCTTATATGTGGACCATAGGGAGTAAGAAAAATAAAGTAACGAAGTCCATTTGTGAAAGGCTGGCATTGGATTCCAGGGGACAGATTGGCATGGAGACTACACATACAATAAAGAGGATTTTGAATTTCTTCCAAGATCTTTCAGAATAAATAGAAGAATGGCAATTAGATGTTCTGTCTAGAATTTAAGAAAAACAACAGAGCAAGGCCAATTTAAACTAAAGAATCAACTCAGGTCTGAAAGCAAGTGGATGATGAGGAAGGAATAAACAATGTCTACCAAGTACAGAACCTGTCCTTTCTGTCAGAAAGCTCCTCCAAATGCATGCCCTGTGCTGAGCCTTGTGTTGTGGGATCACTCTGCCACGGAAGTCAGCAGGACCTCCTGCAGGAGGAGGGCTCACCTGGGCACAGCCCTGACAGCAAATCAAAACGGAGAAGACTTCAAGCAAAATCCAGCCACCTGCAAGCAAAGACCCTAACTGATGTAAAGTGTACTCCCTGAGAGTAATACCCTTCCCTGTGAGTGGCAATTTACTGCATGGCTATGTCAATAAATAGTATGATTTGTGATATGCAGTGGACACTATAACTATACATAGTTTATAGCATAGTCTGTAAATACACACACACATATATACATGTATTTATGTGTGTGATAATATGAATACTATGTTTACTATGTACGTATGAGTACTATATATGTATAGTATTCCATGAATTGTGGTCTTACTATCTCTGAGCCTTCATTATGGGTAGGTAGTCATTTACTACTAAATAGATATAGATGCTGTCTCATTTATTTAAAAAAAAAGAAAGAAATCAAAGACTCAAAACTTCTGTGCTATTTTACTATTCTGGGTGGGGTTTTTTTGTCTTTTTATTCATTTGCAGGTGCTCACAGAAGGACATGTAATGTGTAATGTTACTCTGAAAGTAATGGGACATCTTCCAGAAAAAAACAGATGTGGTTCATAGAGTGTGCAACCTGACTGTCTTAACCTCTCCTCTTCTGCTGTTACTCTTTTGACAGGTTTCTATCCCTATGTGCAGATTTCAAAACTGGTTCTGCTCTCACAGTACCACACACACGATATGCAATGACCTCAGCTTACATAGTGTTCTCTCTTTAACCCCTCTTTGCATTTGCATTGTAGCCACACAGATGATCCAGAGCCTCAATATTTTTACAGAAGGATGCATGAGATGGCTGTTACAAATGTACATTTTATTTCCCATAAGCAAATACTTAATTATGGACAAAACCATTAGTCTCTTGTTGATACAGTTTCTTAGAAGAAAGATCTAGTAAGCAGCAAGCGCATTTGTCCTCTGCCTCTGTATTTCTAACCAGAAACACATCTGAGGAGGAAGTGGATCCCTGGGATTAAATCCAATGCACCTGAATAAGAATTTTAACAGCAAGCTTAGAAGCACAGCATAGCATAGCATAGCATAGCATAGCATAGCAGGTTGTGCATGCTCTATATCTGTTGCAGGACAGATGAACTAAACTAGTAAATGAAAAGTTTAGATTAAGAAAACACACAGCTGCTGCATCACTGATTTAAAAAAAAAAAAAAATCCCTACAGTTGAGGACCAGTGTGTTGGACCCTGGCAGGTTGGTATAGAGGCAAAACAGATAATGTGATTATCACCTGAAAGCTACTGTAGTGATCGTCACCATTGATCTGACCTGAATTGATTCTGTTACTGAAATTTTGACTGGAATAAATATCTACATCAACAAAACAACCTACAAAATTGCTGCTTATTTGTTTCACTATGGGAGGTGAGGGGTGGAGGAATGCAAGCAGGCATTTTATTATCTTCTCAGCCATGCTACAAAGTGCCATAAGTGTCACGCTACTTATACATTAAATAGCAGTTAGTTAGTAAAAATAGTTGCCAACAATTCTGGCAGCACACAACTGCATTTAAATGTTTTAGACAGATTAGAATTCTATATGCTCATTATTTACAATTTTCTAATATGAAGAGAAGAAATCTTTTCTCTGTCCCATCTCAAACACAAGGGATTACAATTGCATGCTCTTGTCACTTCCAGCTTTCCCATCTGTTACTGCAAAGCTATGATAAATGAAGTTTCAATGAGATCACAAAAGCAGGCTTATCATTTTGACACAAAATGAGACTTAGATAACAAAAATCAATTATAATGCTCTCTCATTTTTGGAATGAATAATTTTCACTACTTCAGAGGCGGGTTTGAAACAGTGGTTTAGAGGGAACAAATGATGCGTCAGAAATTAGAAAAATAACAATGAAAACTTAATTCCTTAGAACACATAAAGCGACAATTTTTTGAAGGCAAAAAGCTTCTGCAATTTCTTGGGATACACAAAGTGGATGAGCATTTGAGACTTTTTTTTGATGTTTGATATTAAAATATCATGTCAGGTATTATCATTCATCTAACTTGCATTTCTGACTTGATATAACAGAAACATTCAATTTGATAAAAAAACTGTGAATATGTATGTAATAATAGGGATATAGTAATGTTTTCAGTGATGGAGAGAATTTAGAGAATAATAAGCATATGAAATATCTAAACTGTTCACTGAAGGATGACATTTCTGCTCAGTGACATGCAATGCTTGGTTTCACAGAGGAGAGACAAAAAGCCGATCAGGAACCCCTATATTTTCAGGCCAGACTTGACCAACTGCTTGAGTCAATGCAACACCCTTCCAAAGATGCCCATAGGTTTTACTACATCAACTTCATAATTTGTTTTTATACTAAGGCATATCTTTTGGAAAGATGAACAAAATCAGATGTAAAAGCTTCTTGTGATGGGAGTGTATCATATTACCCAGAATACAGATGACCTTTTTTCACTCAGGGGGAGGATAAAGTTAAAAGAAAAGAAAATGGCCAGTAAGCATCATTTTGCCTGCTACCTAGACTCTACAAATAAAGTGCATCTATTTCTAAGAATAAGATAAATGAGCTCCTGTTTCAGAAATAGAATTTTTATTTTAAAACTAGAATTTTTTATTTAGATTTAATTATTTTTGAAAAAAAAATGTTTTTCATTTGGTCCTTCATTTTTTGAGGAGTCTCAACTTTCCTCCTTCCCAAGGCAGGTTGTGACAATGATTCATTACTCCTTTTTCAAAATGCGTGATTTCTTTCTGGTCACTATCCAGCTTCATCTGTTAGATTAGACAGCTCCACCAAGACAAGCATTCCTCTTGTGTGGATATCTGCAGAATATCATCAGATCTGTTCTTTTAACTTTCACACTACTGAAACAGATTGCCTTTCACTCTCTGTCAGACTTCCCAGATTTGAGTACCTTGTCGTGTAGTCCATTCCAGTGATGAATCACTTATAGAGAATCACTTATAGAAACAGAGATGTGCAGAAGCAATCGTCTTGGCCACAACCAGTGACTGCACCAGTGCAGCAGAATTGCATCTGTTCCACCACATTTAAACTCACACAGGACTAGTAAAATTTAACTAGCATTTGCCCTTACGATGTGAGTACTGAAATAGAGGGCCACGTACCGGAACAGTAGTTGTCTGAGCCAGGGGAACTATAAGCCTAAGGACCACACATGTTAAATGTTGGGTTTAGAGAACACTCATCCCTCATGATGAGAGACTACAAAGCTAGGAGATAGAATTGGTTGTGATATATCAAATATCACAGACTGTCAGGTGCCATTTTTAGTAAATTATGCTAGAAATCTTTTATTAAGGCAATTGAGAAGAAATTAATTTTAAACAGAGATGTAGTCAAATGGCTAGATAACTAGACTCAGGAGTCCTGCTATTTCAGATGAATAAAAGAGACTATCACTAACATGTGCTGCTTTTCATCTTCAAGAAAACCCAATCATTTTGAAAAACCAATGGGCTAATATGAACTACAGACAAATGAAATTTCATGCACTACTAAAATGCAGCAATTTCTGAGTGACATTTGGCAGATGGCAGACTATACCCAGGAAATACACAGAATGATAAACCAAAAAATTAACAGACCTAAGGCAACCTTTCCAAGGAATCTGCTCAGCTTTTTGAATGAATATGCACAATATTCAATATGGCTGGCAACTTCCATCCAAGAGGGAGCTACATTTGGAGGCCAGAACTGTTGAGTGATGTGTTCCAAAAAAGTACTTTGATCCCTTAGGTACATGAACATGACCAGCCTGATATAAAAGAAAAAGAACCACTGATGACGTTTATTCTGCCTATATTTTTTTGCTATAACATGGATTGTATTCTTCCTCCAATTTAGGTTCTTCTCTTCAAGGTTTATTTTCTTTTCATAGAAAAAGAAAAACCCCTTAGTAGAAATGATTGAGTCAGCAGAGGATATTATGTTAAAACTCTAGTTTGTTGCAGAACTTCTGATGTGACGGTTCGTGCAGAGTTTCTATGTGATTGTGAAATATGCTTGTGCTCCAAAATCAAAGAAGATTGATGCGCTAGTCATGATCTAAGTTATCTGAGTTTATAAAACAAATTCCAGACATTAGACCTAACTGTGTCAGAAATATTGTTTCTTTTTCTGCATTGCTAAATTAGGTAACCTAAGCTGATAATAAACTGATAAAAGTTCATTGCTTTTTCCGTAATGATACTTACAAGCTGTATTTTACCGTTGAAAATAGCTGTATGATCACAGTGTATTAAGGTAGAATGTACTGCCAAAATGTCTATTGTCAAACCTCTAATTCAGATATCCTTTTCTCTTTAAAAGTTACAGCTTTTATTATTTTACAAAATTTTCAAGTTGATTGTATTGTTCATTTATTGTATTGTGATTCCCAGAAACAAACATCTTATTCCATTTTGCAAGAAACTGTACAAATACTGCAGCTACTTGTCCTGGCTTTGTCTGGGGTAGAGTTAATTTTCTTCCTAGTAGCTGGTATAGTGCTCTGTTCTGGATTTAGTGTGAGGATAATGTTGATAACACACTGATGTTTTAGTTGTTGCAAATAGTGTTTACACCAGTCAAGGACTTTTCCAGCTTCCCATGCTCTGCCAGGTGCACAAGAAGCTGGGAGGAAGCCAAGCCAAGGATAGCCAAGACAGCTGATCCAAACTGGCCAAAAGGATGTTCCATACCATATGACGTCATTCTCAGTATATAAACTAGGGGAAAGCTGGCTGAGGGGCCGCTGCCCGGGGACTGGCTGGGCTTTGGTCAGTAGGTGGTAACCAATTGCATCGTGCATCGCTTTGTATATTCTTTTCTTCTTCTTCTTTTTGTTATTATTACTATTTTATTTTGTTTTGTTTCATTTTATTTTGTTTCATTTTATTTCAATTATTAAACTGTTCTTACCTCAACCCATGGGTTTTCTCACTTTTACTCTTCCGATTCTCTCCCCCATCCCACTGTGGGGGCAGTGAGCAAGCAGCTGTGTGAGGCTTAGTTGTCGGCTGGGGTTAAACCATGACACTACTGTATAACTGAACTTGAGAGGCTTGTGGTGGAGTCTAGAGGTTACTTTTCTTATATCATTAATGTTATTCAGTTGTAGAAACCCAGCATGGACTGGTTTCTTCAGTTCTGGGCAAACCAATTTTATAATCTGTGGATTAATACAAGAAGTACAGAATAATTGAGTATGTATGACTTGAGGAAAAAGGAGTGTGGAGAAAGCTTGTCACTACTTTTCATTCCCTAACAATATCTTTCATTTATTTTCCCTATTTCTGATGCCTGCTTTTCTAGACTGTGGTTATGTTTCCAGTTTCCTGCATCCTCTGCAGCATCTGATCTGCATGGGTCCCCGTTCCCTGCCACCTCTCCAGCTCAGCTACTGATGAAAGAGCACTGTTGGGCAGCCATGGCTCACACTTCACAGGACATTGCTAAATAGTTGAAAGAGCCTTGAGAACTTTCACAGAGCAGAACCAGGTAAAATGAGTGGGGCAATACTGAAAGAAGAAGTAATATTGTTGAGACAGATATAGGTAGCATCTCCAGGATTTAAGAGAAATTTCATACCAAGAGAAGGCATTAAATCCTACAGGAGGACAAAAAGAAAAAAAAAAAGAAAAGGCAGGGAGTTACAACATGGCAACTCAGCACTGGCAGGATATGAAGAGGGAGTGGTGTAGGCCAGACATCTCTTCCGCATTCTTCACATTTCCAGTGGCACAAAATTCAGAGATTATCTGCAGAACAAGAGCTGACAGCATTTTATTTCTGCTTTCACTTTTTGAACATTTGAAATTAAGCATGTTCATAAGCTGGACTCCAAGGTTAAAGAGAAATGCGTGGGGCTGTCTGGTGCTGTAATCTAGTAACAGTAATTAGTTAATGGTTCTGCAATGGAACAACTTACAGTATGTCAGTATTTAAAATGCATAAAAACAAAACAGAAGATTAAAGTAAGTCTGGTGAACTTCTAGAAGCTGTCAAAAGAGTGCCAGCATGAAAATGTTCTCTTCAATTGGCTTTCTTCACTGACTTGGGTATACCTAATGAGCTGAAGCTAAGGTGTAGTTAATTTTGGAAGCTGAGGTTCTTGAAGAGACTCTTATGATAATAATTTACCCAGGAGCTGGTTTAGTACTGTTCTTTCACAGAGTCCTGATCCAAAGCATTTTGAGGGCTTTTCCCATCCAGTGAGTTTTAGACTGGGCATTCACAGCTTCCACTGACAGTTAGATTTTCACCATATGTGCTAAATGCAAAGCAACATGTGTAAATGAGCAGTAAGATGCAAGAGATTTGAGGGGCAAGGATGAAAACAGTAATGGGGAAGAGGAAGTGGAATTAGGAAATGGAATGAGCAGAAAGAGGAGGAAGGAAGGATTAATGAGTAGTAGATGACAAGGGAAGCTGAGGGAAATATATTACTCAAGTTCTGGTTCACCTTTCAGCCAGAATGTGTATCATGAGAGCTGCCATCTTTGTGGCGGTACTAAAACCCGAAAGCTTCACCGACCACATAAGGCTTGTAGTGCTGGACAGATAAGGCTGCAGTTGTGCAGATATTTTGTTTCAGTTGGGACAAGGAAAGGGACCTGCCAATTCAGAACAAGCAAAAATATATTTGGATTCAAGGTTAAAAATAAGTTTATTTTTCATTTTTAAAATCAAATAAAAAGCTCTTTCATCTGTATTTTCTAAGTGACAGGTTATGAATTATAAAATGGAATATATTATATGTTGGAAAGTTCTAGTTTCTGTATAATATGCATTCTGTACATTCAGTGTTGCTGAACACATTTCTCTTTTCCAAGAAATATGAGATGAAAAACTACATCCATTTCTAAGATTTTTTCAGGAAAGTAGCCCTGAATCTAGCCCTAAAGCAGCAAGATCAGCATTGTACCAAGCTGAGAGAGAACAGGTTGAGTATAGTCTCTCCGAGAAAAACAATTGTATCAGTACAGTTCAAATTATACAATCATTTGCCTTTTCTGTGCTCTTCACTGCCACTCCAGAGCTACATCTTCATACAGTTATACCTTTATTGTTTATTTTCCTTTTGGTTACATCAAAGTGAATACTTTCTACTAGCAGTTCAAGAAGTACCTCTGTCCTTGCATAATTGCATCCAAAGGAAATTATAAAGTAGCATAGCTACTCAGTACAATATTCCATCCCCCTTTTAAATAGCTAGATTAGGTAAACCTTTTTAGTGTAGATAAGAATAAAGTAGGCAATGAAAGTATCCCTATTCAAGTAGGGTTTCACTTGCAGATAGCTTTCAAGATAAAGTTACATTTTTTAATGATAAATAAGAGCCTTAAATATCAAGTACTGTATTAACATAAAAATGGTATAGCAGTTTTGTATAAACTTTCCTAAAAGTACATTTCAGAGGCATATCTAGATCATGTTACATATTCAACCTATAGGTTTAGTAATAATGATAACTACTTAAATACAGAGCATTGCATTTACAGCCATCTTTCCCTGTTTGAATTACCTTCTCTTTCCTTTTCTTCCTGTATTCTACTTGATGCAAAAAGCTGAAAAAACCTGCACAGCTGTTTTTCATCTCTTTAGTGCCACTCTGCGTAGCATTAGTTGAAATCCCAGTCTAAGTAACCAAACAAGTATTTTCTCAACTGATTACATTTTCAAACCTTCAAAATCTTCATTGTAAGAATTATATAAAGTAACCCCCAGTCCCATTAGTTCATAATCTAAATAGACATAGAAAAGTATGCCTGCATAGAGGATAATATGATGTTTAACAAGCACCTTTACAGAAGATTATTGAAAGGAAACAAGGTTGCTTTTTAAAATTTTCACTAAAAAACATCCAGCAGGTAAGCAGGTGCCTTAATACTTTCAAGTCTTGTGCAGGCATTGAAATAGCAGAAACAAAATCTTGTACACCTGACAATAGAACCAGCCCATGTCTGAGACAGCTAGCAAGCCATACACATGGTTTATACTGCTAGTTAACATTGTGCTTATAATATTTTAGTTTGCCGCTGCCACAAAATTGCATTTTCATTGCATGTTTCTTGGATAATTGTTTTGTATAGTGTAAAATTCCATTGACATGTCACAGGATATTGTCAGCTGTAGCTATTAGAGTCTGTTCTCAAGAGAAGTCTTCTTCAGAATCATTATATTTATATTTTAGGCACTTCTTAGAGAAATGAAGTGTCATAATATTTAATAATCACTTAGTCATTATCATAATAGACATAAAACCTGGGATGGATGATCATATACAGAGAACTGTGAAGTACTATAGTGCATGTAATGGTTTAGAAACAGTGACTTGCTGAGATAATATATCCCCTTGGTACTTATTCTTTAAATAGACAAAATTCCCAGAAAGGAAGACTATATTATATAAATTGAAGTACAGATGGACAGCTTTGTCCAAAGAGGAGGATGAGAACAAGACAGACAAGGAAAAAAAAATAAAATTGATTATCAGTGGAAATTTAGACTATCCAGAGAACACAAATTTATGTTTCTTAACTAAGTGTTGGGGTCTAAGTACAACCAATCAACTGTTGCCAAACTCTCAGTCAAGCATGCTAGGTCCAGGGTCTCTGGTGGCTGCTCTTCAAGCAACTTTCGAGCCGTGAGTGGTCTACAAATCAGCTTGACCAATGGCTTAACCAGTTTTCCACTTACTGTTTAAAATGGACTCATAATTTCAGCTGGTTTCTTCAAAGATTTTTTCCAGTCTTTGCTTTTGCTAGTGACAATTCAGAGCAAACTGTGCTGGAGAGAATACTAATAGGAGAAGTCAAAAGCATAAAGAAGCTTCAAACCACAGAGAACCGCTCTGTGGGATAGCTCCTGTAAAGCAGAGAAGAGAGTGAATTTTACATCAGTATTAAAAGGCAACAGCTTACATATGGTTATCACCTAAAGAAAAAGACCGTAACTATATGCTTATGTAACAAAACACAAAACAGAATTGGCAAAATAGATGAAGATTAGAATAGTCAGTGAATTTTCTATGAATTAGTACTAACATTTTAAGAATAGTTTTCAGAGTTCTCTGGGGATAACATATTATGAAATATTAGCATTAAATAAAATATCCTCAAAGACTTAGGTAATTAACATTTTAATTGGTAGACCAGTAGAAAATCCGTTGTCTGAGCTGATAAAAAAAACTTCATTCAAGTCCACCAGTCACAGACTAAAATTTTCCTATAATAGTCATTGGTTGGATAACAAAATTGCTTTAATGCTGGTGGCATGGCAACAGATCTGTGAATGCTGCAATATAATTTTATTTATAAGTGAGTTCTTTCTCCATACATTTGTCTGGAGTATACATTGAATAAGTTACTGACATGCTTTCTCCAGAAGAGTCAACATTTAAGGTCAATGGGTCAAATTTCAGAGCTTAATCTAATTGAAAAGATAGTCCATTAAGCTGGTATACACAAATATTCAAGCTTTTTATACACTTGTCACACCCATTCAGACACACATCCATTTCTCAATGCGTAATCTATCCAAAACTTCTTAATTTACCGCATTAAAGCAGGCACTAAATCTAAGACCTTTGTGTGGCAGCAAAGTAATAAACAGGTGAATGGAAAGAATCTAAAATATATGTTGATCCTCACTATACCAGACCACACACTGTAGATTAAGTTTATGCTTAGCCCCTTGGTTTAAAAATTGAAACTGTATTATGCTAGTTTTGTTTCCCCATAAACAGGCAGATCTAAAGAAGTGCAGAAACTTTGATTTACACATGTAGCTCTGAGTTGGATGTAGTGGAAAGGATGGGTTGCATGGTCTTTACTCACTTGGCTCTGAGAGCAGGATTCTTGTAGTGTTAGAAGATGATCATGAGCCCATGGAAATCTATTCACAAATAAAATACAGTATTCTTCATATTCTAATTATTACATATATTTTATATCCAAAGTAATACAGAAAAAAAAACCCAAACAACCCAACATTAAACCAAGGGGATTGCCTTTTTGTAGTCTCAGTAGCAAGACTCATGGTATTGATGAATTTTGTCACTACCCATTTGCATGATGACTAAAGATTAAAAATAGTATTAGGCTAGGATAGATTATGTGGATCAGAAAGTGGCAGAATACTGTCATGTTAAAGTATGCCTACACTGCAGTCACAGGAAAAGCTTACCAAAGCTGGTTATCCATAACTCAAGAATTTCACAAAAGTAACTGCAATGCAATTTTATCCAAGCAAGTTTTGAATAAGCTAGTTCTTCTTCAAAGAATTGGTATTGCAGCAGTGTGGAGCTCAGCATATTTCAGGTTACAATCCATGTTTGAAAAGTTTGATACTTACTTATGTGGCTAGCTCCAAAGCAGATCCAGAGAGTTGCAGCTTGAACAGGACCCAGATGATGTCAGGTTAACTTGTGCTGCACTGCAGACACAATAGAGATTGCAACAGAGACAGTGTGAACATTTGGTAAAATTACCTTGAAAACACTTATGTAAGTTTAATTAGGGGGTCTCGGACTCCTTGGAGAGACTGTAGATGCTGGGCTGCAGAATGAAGCAGAGAAGTCTAGCCTTCTCCCCATCACGTCTGAAGACAAGAACAGGATGGAGGAGGTGGTACAAATATCCCTCAAAAAGAATTTCTGTCAGTGGATTTTGGGGTAGGCGTGGGAAGTTCATCATTTCAGCGGACAGCATGTTAGAAGTTTAGGAAGAACTGCACCACACTTCTGTGAAATGTCATACTATGTTTAACCATCTTTGCTGGTGAGAACCTGGGACTAGATGCAGCGAGAGCTAAGGATATCTTTATTGCACACACTGGGGTGTGGTGCAGAGGTCTCTGAGCAAGTAGAGAGGTAAATTGTTATTCTTTGCGGTTCAGCACAGTGAGGACCCTGACGTGGTACAGACGGGTTCCTGTCTCCCTGACCAGAGCCAGAGGGCCAGACATTTTTCAAAAGCAACCACTACACAAGGAAGTCAGTCCTCATCATGGTGTTTTCTAACTTATGTCAGTTGGACTTTTCAAAGTATTAACTTTGGGGCAGGCTATGTGTGTGTGTGTGAATATTCTCAGATGTCTTGTGACTTCTGGTTGAGGCACCTCAAAAGAATGTGAAGCTCTTGTTCACTTTTCATCCCCGGAGAGTGTTCCTGTCTTCTCCTAAGGTTAAACACATAACAGCCAAGTTGTATAATATGCCCACAATAGTAATTCTTGACACATTTGAGCAAGCCTGGATACAGGATATGTCAAACCATATGGAAAGAAGAGATTTTGCAATTTTTTAATTCTTTTTTTGACGAAACTAAATTTTTTGCTCACTGAACTTTGTTTTAATTAACTCAGTTTTGGTAGTTCCTAGGCACTTCAGTATTTTATTTATAAGCTATTTCTGAACTCTGTTACAACTTTTTTCCAAGGTATGAAAAAACTTTTTCAACAAATCTTATCAAGTAACAGAAATGTAATGAAAAGAAGCTGTTTTAGGTGAGACCTTTTTGGCTTTAAGCAGTATACCTGGTAATCACAGTGTGTTTGTAATGATGTTAACTGGCTCATGTGGAGACAATACTTTTTATTAATACATGATTCTTCACAATATGCATCATCTGTGAAAGACATCTCTAGGTTGGTCTTCGTTCCCTGGAGACCTTAGTTCTTTGGAGTAGGGACATATTACAAGTTCTGCAGTGCTGGGATCTGTTCAGGCACTGCACTTGCAAAATGACCCTGCTTTAAACAAAAATAATTTTGACCTTGAAAACCAAGAACAAATATCTAAGCATTCAGAACTAGTAGTTAGAAGTTTTGCTTACAGAGATGTTGGCTCCCACCAGAGGACCATGGAGCTGAGCTCCTGTCCCTTTCCTCATACCCAAGTGGGAACTGAAGCCTGATTTTCACTGCACAGGCAGCAGAGATGGAAAGAATTAAGCTGCCCTAATAAACATTTTTTTTTTACCTGAGCTCAATAACTCCTTAGTATTTAAGAGCAAACTGAATCTTTTCAGTTCTTCTCTCTTTTCTTTTCTTCCTTTCACAATCACTCTTTACAAACGTATACAATTAGACACATGGATCTTTAGCTAGGGCATCTCCTAAGCTTTCCTACTATTTATCCCATTACCTCTCACAGGATTCCTGGTAAGATGTAGCAGTGATTGTTTCTGAAAACCTGCATTACAGTATGAAGGTGCCTGCATTTGTGTATCAAAAGTGATTAAACATTATTTGTCTTATTTTCTACCATCCCAGGTAAGGCTGAACAGTGAGTAACTGTAGTGTAGTTGGTCCCATAGTAACAGGGTTTCCTGAGAGAAAAAACACATATCCATGTGAAGAATGGCAGAACCTGATCACACATGATTAACTTACTTATTTAAATTATTGTTGTTAATTGGTTTAATTACAGCTAACAAAAATTGTTACTGACCTTAACTGGTACATCTATTTCAGTCAGTTGTTATTCCTGTGACTGCATAGCCTATAAAATCAGTTATGGAAATAGCACTTAAGATCCCCCTCTCCATTATTTACTGTAAATCTTAATGAAAATTAGAATTAAAAGGTATCTCATGTTCCTATTACCTCATGACAACAAACAGTTATATGTTTGTGACTTGCTTGTGAAAGGCCAGAAGGGATACACAAAGGAGCTGTGTAATAAAGCTGGTTTTCAAAATATTGATTGCAGGTAACAGGAAAATCTCAATATTCCAACAGCAAGGGAAATATCTCTTGTAATTTAGTAATCTCTTTTGAAAGTTGTACAGCATAATCCTCCTCTTTCACACAGGAAAGTGTAGATGTGAAACTTTTCAAAGACTGATGACACTTTCTTCTATGGACCTCCTCAAACCTAGTCCTGAAATCTGCACTCATGCTGATTTTTCATTTAAGTCAATGCAAGTCACATTCACATTTAGGTGAAGCTCTTAGATGTCCACAGAGTAAGTGTGTACAGATCACTACATCCTAGGATGCCCAAGGTCCACAGGAACGGTCATAGGATGACAGTCACTTCCTATTATGAAGCTCTCATACAATTTATGCCACTGTTTAGTGGGCAGAATAAGGATTTTTATTTTGGTTTATTTCAAAAGACATGGAATTAGGGCAGGAAGAATTGAATCAAGCTGGATTATATTTGAACCATTATTTCATGGTGTCTAGTCTTCTTTGCCTTCTTAATCTACTATTCCCACCAGAAAGAGTCAGGAGTATCTGTCAGGGAGCCAGAGGAGCACTTTACATTAGTTTCCTGAAATAAACCATAACAGCAAAAGATCTGCATTATCTTAGGGGAAAAAATACCACAAACATTTCAAAAGAATGAGGTAAATATGTGCTACAGCAAAATTAAGCCCTATGGAGTTAGAAATTGTAACACTGAAGATCACAGCTTCCCTGAAGAGCTTGTCTCTTCCCTGGCCAGGCACAGGTGAAACACAGGGGAAAGGAGTAGAAGCAGAAAACAACTGAAACAGAGCCTAACATCTTTTTTCCATTTTTGTGATCTATCTCAATTGCTTTCAGAAAGTCTAAGCTGGAGTGAGCATACTTTTCTGAATTGGTACATCAGAAAAACATATCCAGGCTTTGAGGCTGCTGTTTTTCTCTATTAAAAGCCAATGTCCCACAGCATTCTCATCACCTTCTCAACGCTGAATTGTCACAGTGTGGAATAGTGTATTAAAAATAAGTGTCTTTCCCAATTTAAATGTAAAGAGTCAGTTCCGCAAATGAAAAAACAATGCTGTAAAACCGCACAGCACTGGAGGTAAAGGTTTAAAAGGGCTCTGAGAAAGTTTAACTTAGTATTCACATGGAACTGATGGGCCAAATCTGAAGTTTTGTTTAGCTGTGAATTTACTGATACTTGAATTAAAAATACTCCTTGAAATTACTGATATAGTTTTCAATAAACTTACATTGTGCAAAATCTGAACTGTCCCTTGCCCT
Organism: Morus bassanus; assembly: GCA_031468815.1. Lineage (NCBI taxonomy): Eukaryota > Metazoa > Chordata > Aves > Suliformes > Sulidae > Morus > Morus bassanus. The sequence continues at coordinate 76,309,406 of CM062571.1, read as the reverse complement.
GAGGGCAAACATGAACAGTACTTTTCTCTTTTGCATTAGAATATTAAGTTTCTGAAGTTTTCATTTTTCCTCTGAATCAGTGTGTCTGGCAGCTTTGTCTTTAGACTCCTGAGGTGGGGCTGACTCACGGCTATACAACTGTCGCTACTCCTGTATTAACATCCCTTGCCTCAGAAAGCATGTTCTGCAGAAGGGATACCTCCAGTGAGTGGCATGCATGCAGCCAGGACAGGATCCTTCCCTCCAGCTACACAGTTAGTCTCAAGATCCCCAGGCACTTTTAATAATGATTTGTGAAGGAAATATATTGCTATTAATGGTAATAACTTGAATGAGTGAATTGCCAATGTTCATCAGCCTATGAAGTTTACTGATATTTTTTAATTAAAAGAGAGACAGAAGGCTCAACCAATTTAAATTGATTTGATCTGAATGACATAGCTGCCTTGTAAATCAAGTAGCTACATTCCTGAGACTGGTATTTTTTCACTCTTATACCGAAGTGACAGAGACAACTAGTTTTAAAATGTACTCTAAATCCCTCTGCAACTCTATTCCCTCTTATACAGGATTTATCTACACTATAGATTTATCTTTAAAATTCTAAGAGTTATTAATAAAATAATTTATTGATGAAATGAGAGTCCCTGGAAGGTCGCTGGCTAAATATTTTGAAAAACATAAAGAAGCTTGCTCTTTACTATTCTTACCTCTTCCAATATATGCATCATTTAACACACAAGTTATTTTGGAAATGATGTATAAATAGAAGCTGTCACTTTGAGGAGATGGAGGAGACTCTTATAAATGAATAAAACTTATGAAAAACCTCTCTTGAATCAAATAAATAGACTAAGATTAAAATAAGAGGTGCTTAACATCATCTGTAAAAATCTGTGTGCATAGCCTTAGGTTACATGGATTTTACTACAACTTGCAATATATCACCAAGATGCCAAGCCTAACTTTGTGAGGTTAGCTGAAGCCCCAGAACCAGCATGACAGCATAGTCCCTCCTCCTGTCCATGTGCAGTACAGCCATGGGAACCCAGCTCTGACTCCATCAGAAGCTGGGAGCCCATGCCTTGCCCAGGGATAAGGAGCTGTGGCTCATCTCCTTGCATGGAGGGAAGAGCCCCCAGCTCTGGCTCAGTTGTGTAGCACATTGCCTATGGCCTGTTACCACCTCTCAGTTGAGCCACACGGCAGCCCCTCAGCCCATCTTCCCCATGGTGCCCAGGGAATTCAATAGAGAAGGAAATACTACCGGGGAGAAGCTACTGGGGTTGGTGAGCTATTACATAAGGCAGCAACAATGTTATGTTCTTGCAGGTGTCCAAAATGCACTGGTTTTCCTTAAAAATAGAGTAGTCCAGCCAGCGTAAGAAGTGCACAGTACCATATGACTTTGAACACCCCACCAATTTGAGTCATGTCCTTGAACAGATGCCACTCCTTACAGGAAATGGGTGTGGTGGGGTGAATACACAATTTCTTCCAAAGAATTTTACAGCATGATTTAGATTAACTGCTATACACCATTAATATTTGTCCAAGCACATAGTTCTCATCCTTCAGCAGAAGGACAGAGAGGAACAATATAAGGGATCTGCCCAAGGTAGAAGACTGAGTCAAAGAGAAAACACAGACCTTTTGCTGTGGTTCTGGGCTGTAAACTCTAAATTAAGAATCAACAACATACTAGACAGCATGCATTCAACAGGGCCAAGGAAAAGGAGAAGCTGCAAGCACTGGCCTCTCCTGTCTTCTGCAAATTTTTAAGTTTAAACGGGAAAGAAAAATACATTCTCATATATCACCCTTGCAAGTCTGATAATCTACATGCTATTTTATATTCTCACACTCTTTACAGCATCCTCTTAAAGAAAGGATGTAACCTTTAAATAATTTCTTTGTGCTTATCCTGAATGATCTCTCAATCATTACTTTGCTTAGGAGAACTTCTTCTCAGGGAAGCAAGTACTTTAAAGAATACAGAAATCTATATAGCTTGCAAAAAGTAAAATATTTGTCTCTGCTTACTGAACTGTTACTGTAAGAATTATTTCTTACTGTAGAAAGAGAAACCTGCATGTGAACTGAAACTCCATTTGACAGTGGAGGGAAGGAAATACCTGTCATGTGAATCACTCAGTTTGAGACTTTACATTATTCCCATCACCTGGAAAATAACTCTGAAATTGGTGGAATGTTAGTAGAGTTCATTGTTGGAGCAGCAAATTGCTTTTGTTCTAAAAAGGTATTAAGCTCCTGGGTACCTAAAATATTGCCTCTTTCCTTAATGTTATTACAGCGCAGGACAAGAGGCAGGTGAATGCAAATACTCAACTCATGACAGGCTGTGATTTTAAGGTCAGCCCCATGTGAAAAGTCAAATATTTAGGAGCAAAATCAGGGTATTTTTATATATGACTTTCCTCCAGAGCCAAAGGTTGAAACACCACCCATCAGCTATATATCTAGTAAAGCTGACTATTATTTTCATTATTACTGAGCTTTGCTGGCTGACATTCTGAATAGGGATTGTACATGAACACAAAGGACTGAGAAAAGTCCCATACGAAGGAATAGGTGGAGTCATAACTAGGGTAAATAATTCTGAATATGAGTCTTTGCTTGATGCAAGCTCCATTGCACAAGCTGTACACACTATGAAAAGCTCATGCACTGTGGAAATATCTTTTCATCAAAAGGATATTGAGAGAAAAAAAGGGACAGAAAAGAAGGAATCTAAAAAAAGATCAAAACAAGAAGGCACTCTTTGTTGTTACTTCCCTCCTGTCTTCAAGTCATACAATAATGAAAACTCCAAGACCACTTTTCAAGCACTCCACTATACCCCTGTATTTGATTTGCCAGTGGTATGTTTTTCTGTAGCTGTGGTGTCTAGCTTTCTTGCATGATATTAGCCAAAAATCAGTTTTGCATTTTAACTATTTAATGATTCCTGAAGCAGTGTCCTTTCCAGTAGTTAAAATATGTTTGTAAACAAAGGAAGATATTTTTCCCAGTTTTTGTACATCATGGGAAACTCATCTGTAGGTGTTAGAACTTCTTTCCATACAGGTTGTATTACTTGCTGTCCCCACATCATGTATGATGATAAAAGTGGGACTTGACTCTCTTTGGGATATACACAGTTTTACTAATTGACTTCAGAAAGTCAACTGTTTTTTACGTCTATGATAAATAGTGAGGGAATCACAATACTGATGGTGTTAAAAATGTGTCCCTTTTTGGGGTGGCAGAGGAATAAACTTATCAATGATGTCCTAGACACCTTTTGAAAACTTTTCTGTACAGATCAAAATAGATATCTTGGTGTTGGTTGGTTGGTTTGTTAGTTTTTGTTGTTTATGGTTTTTTTTTTTTAACAGAGACCATAAACTTATTGTAAGGTTTTTTAATATCTTTCTGAATATTGGAGAAGCAATACATATATTTAGCAAAATGTAGCTAATAGACGAGTGTCAGAAAAAATTATATTTGTTCTTCACACAGAGCAATATTTGTTCTTAATGCGGAACACATCAATAAATTTTGCCTTCCTATTCAGAAAAATCTGTCTATTTCTATAACAGCTGCTCTGACTACACAAGAGAAAACTTATCACTGCATCTCAGCACGCTGGGATTATACGCCTTTATATTTTCATGCTAGCACATCTCTTCCGCTTATTTTACTGCTTAAATCTGTGGTACATTCTTATTAATAGGAAGAGTTTGAGCAATGTAGAAAATCCCATATATAAGTTTTGACCTTTGGAACTGTAGACAAGAGCATTTAGCTCCCAATATTGTAAAACTAAAAAGAAAATTGTTGATTTAAAAAAAATTGGCTAACAGTTTGGACACAGTTTTTCAGATGCTTAAAGCAAAAGATAGATCAGGCTCTGAAGGAAGATATTGAATTTATTTTCAGTAATGAAGAAACTATTTTTCAGGTTTCTGTAGAAGTGGTTCTCGCCTGATCTGTAGCCATGAGATCACCATCAGATCAACAACATGTGGGTTGCAGTGACGAGCAATACCGCAGCCAGTGTACAATGTGCAATTGCCTGGTACTTTAACAGACATTAACAGACAGACAATCCTTCTAATTGTCAGAATTTGCTTTTGGGAATGTGCCTATGGACCCTATTGAATTAAACAGGAACTGCATTTAAGAGAAAAACTTGGCTTTTGCCATAATGTGAAATTAAGCGAAAACTACTCTATGAAATTCCAGGTCTTCTTTAAATACACATTCCTGTGTTGTAGGAATTTTTAAAATCTTTTCCTCCAATTAAACTGCACAGATTGAAGGCAGACTTCTTATAGACAAGCTTTTATTCTAAGTACAAAATAATATTATTAAATTTTATGTATTTTTATTTTCCAAATGTCCTTTATATATTCCAAAATTACATAATCTAATCAAGTCTAATCTCCCTAGTTCATGTCCTCCTACTATTCCTGGACAGAAAATGGGAAAATATGTAGATATTACCTTTGTCTTTCAACCATGAAATGTTTCTTTGGGGAATTGGTTTATTTTATTTTTTAATACTGTCACTATCTACCACTTCCATTCTGCTCTGGTAGAGATTAATCAATCTTATCTTAATAAAAGTGTATCTTTCCACATGGTTTCCTTAAAGCATTCATACAGAGTACAATCACTTTTAAAACAACTTTTAAAAAGTTTATATTTTTTCAGAGGTTTATGATATAAAGCCTTTTCTTTTGCAGAGTAGAGATTAAACATTCTGATAGAAACTCAGCAAAAGTCAGAAGATATTCTTTTCTGAGACAAAATGCAACTGATCACCCCACTGATTATATCACACCTCACTGTGTGAAGCAGCAGTTCCTGTCTCAAATCAGGTTCAGTATTTAGTTGAGTTAGAAGCTCAAAGTGGCAGCTTCCCATATATGCCTGTCTTCAGTACTTCATCCTTCCAGCTTTTGACCTTGTCCTGGCCCTGTCTACCATTTAACGTCTGCTCACATACATCTTTGGCATCTACATTGTAACTTCTTGATTTGTGACTATATTATGTCTATTCATCTTGACTATTTTCACAGCATCTGTGCAGATACTGCAGAGAAGTATACTTAGCATTCTCCAGGAATTTCCTAAGCAAGTCAAAGACAACTTCAGGACTTTTCCCATGAATTAAATCTTGCTATGAACAATGATTTATCATATACCTCTTATTGAAAGATAATTTATTTGCAGCATAACTTGAGAAGTAACTTTGAAACTAATAGAATGAATTGCAAAATAAACTTTATTACAAATGCCTGAATTACACCAATATACAACGAAGCTCCTAGCTTCTGTAAAATTGTTCATGTAAGTGATCACTCACCAATAACGTCAGAGCTTTATAATATAACGTGCTATTTAACACATGAAATCATCCTGCTTTTTACTATTCCTTGAAGGTTAATTAAGTTAATTTTGTTTGATATTTGGTGTTGGCATTCCATCAGTCTATCAGGGTTGATTTTCATTTCAGGTGTGTTACATCTTTGTCCATTCCACCTAGTCTGTTGTGAGGTTAGCTTGTCTGTTTGTAATGTAGTTTTTTAATGAGGACAACAATGTTGTATCTAGCTAATATCAACAGTGCTAGAGTAGGCTGAGGTGATCTATACAGTCTCCACAAGAAAGAAAAGCAAAGTCTCTTGGTCTGTTATTATCTATCAGATTACTGACAAAATGTTTAAAAACATCAGAGTTGATACTTTTGACTACATTTACATTAAATCCATCTTTGCTTCCTATTCCTTAATGAATGTGGTGTCAGGGGTTTTTGGTGTTTTTTTTTTGTTTTTTACATATTGTTGTTTCTGTACACTGTGTCTTTAGGATATACTTCATAAAGATAATGCATAAGACAGTCTCCTATCTTCCTTAGTCATCCTCAGCAAGTTTAAATGAGAAATAGTTGATAGGTCTCAGAGACCTCATAAAGCTCAGGGAGAAATAGTTCACAATAAATGGAGTAATAGTACTAGGAAGAACAAAGAGATTCTCTAGAAAAGCTCTAGAAAAAAAATGTTTGAAGTTTGCATCATTTTAATGACTGAATAGACTACAGAAAGAAGAGCATCCTTCAGAGAAATATTTATCTGATCTAATTTTGGCTTCTGGGACTGGCATAGCAAACAGAACTCCTGAACACTGTTCAGTGCTAAAATGCCTCTTCTGAGGCAACACTGTTGGAGCCCAATATCCCAAATGGCTGGAACTCAAGCTCTGGAGCCATCCATGACATTTTTGTATCAGAGAATAGATTATGTTGTCTATATTAAGAAGAAAAGAAATTCTCTGTTTGAAGAATACCTTGAAATTAAAAGAGCAGAATACAGCTTATTTAATATTCCAGTACAGCATGTGCCCCTCCAGTAGAAATCAAGTTGCATTTGCAAGTTGAGAACTTTCTTTGGGAATGGATACTGGGCATTGCAGAACAGTAAAGGATAGCACTGAGCTTCATCTTCCCTCATTTCATGCTGTTGCAGAATGCAATGTCTTTCAACAGACAATTCAGATAAGTAACCTTAAGCATTTGCATTTGGGGGGAAGGTTTCCAAGCTCCCACAGCTCTAGTCAGTCACAGCTCATTGCTCCTAACCTTGTTTTCTCTTTCAGGATGGATTTTATCAAGCCTCCTGCTTATTTCACAGCCCACATGCTTTGCCAGCTGTCCTTGCATAATGCAAAACTCAAGCCTGTTACCTATTCAAAAATCAAAGCGTCCTTTGAATATAGCCTTTAAAGAGGCCCCTTTTGCAAACTTTTAAGACAAATATTAACCATAACAGTAGAGGATACCATAAGAGATAAGCTAAGCTACTTCTTTTTTTTCCTTCTTTTTTTTTTAAATGCTCAAACCAAACAAACAAAGTATATGTATATAGCTTTGATAGCAAATCACTTTCTGTTGACAGCATGTTTCAGTCGGAAGGAGCTCTTGACACTTGTCATGCTTGGGGTGCCTAATGGTCTCTTCTGTCAGAAGAAAATTGGGTTCATAGTAAAACGTTTGCTCTAAAACTGCATAAAAACTAATGACTGTATCAAGCTATGTACATTGCCAGAAGCTACAGTCTGCTAGGAGAATTGCTTTTTATTTGGAGGTTTGATATCATCATGCTGTCAAGGGCCTCACATTGGCTTTTGGCAGCCAGGACAATGAGTTCATTGTACATTTTATTGCAGGAAAACTTAAAGCCAGCCTGCGGCTTGGTCCCCAGAGGAAGCTGATAATTTTAACAATGATGCTCATTCTGAAATTTTCTAATCAAAAAGTTTAGCTTCGTCAAGTTTCTGAATGCCCTTCAAACTTAGGAATGACCATTCAGAACAGACAGGGTAGGTGGTTATTGCTTGTGTTGCTTCTGAAATACTACAGTGGTGGGCCATGCAGCGCAAGTTGAATCATAATGTAGCAAAATGTCCTTGTAAGTCAAATATTAGAAGGGAGCTGGAGAAAATTCCCATAAAAAAATAGAAATATAAGTCAAACTATAAATCAAAATTTCAATTCCAGCAACAAGAAAAAAAGATGGTTATATGGAGGTATCCACTTCTTTCTTCATAAGGAAATGCTCTATGAGAAAAATGCTGGTCTGACAGTAGTGCGACCAAGGGAAGCTAACAGTTTAAGTAGTGGAGGCACATCTCTGGTCTCGTTTATATTCAAAACAGACTGTAAAGCCATGTTTTTTGCCAGAGCCAACAATAACTCCCTGTGTTTTGACACCTGTAAAACAGAAACGTTAGCTTCTAGCTGTCACATTTCTACTTCTGAATTGGCACTAGGCCTTTGCATTGGCACATGGTGTCATAACACTGTGGGAGCAGCAGCTCCCTGGGCTGGGGAGTGGCATGGACTTGTGAGGGTAGCACAGCCAGGAGCAGGGCAGGCCAAGGGGGAAGCCAGGATGGTCCCATCCCCAGGCATCAGGCATCTCCCTGGGGACAGGGATGGGACATTGGCCTGTGGGTGGACCCGGCTTGGCAAGGCAGGGCTGCGGCAGGGCTGGAGACGACATCCTGTGATCTCACAGGGCAGAGACTGACAGCCCCGGGTGCTGGAATGGAGTCCTGGGCCATAGGCAGGGTGAGGGGAGTCCCAGGGACCTGGAAAGGGATGTTAAGACTTGTCAATGCCCTCAAGGACCTTACACATGGACAGTGGAATCAAGGTACAGAAGAGTTTTTCCCTTTTATCCCTCGCCTGGACAGGCTTTGCAATGATGCATTTAAGCCTTCTTCAGTAAAAAGGGGTTACAGAAATGAAAGGCAGAGGGCAAGAGAAGACCATGTAGACTTCTTCTGGGACTGAGATTCCTGAAATTTCCTTTAGACAATGCTGCCCCTGCCTTTTCTTGCTACTGACTGGAATATAAATAGCAAAGCTTATCCTTTAGTTGATAAGCTTTTAAAAAGGGAGTAAAATTTAAACTAACCTTACTTCATTGATTTTCTTACTCGAAGGCAGCCCTCCAGACAGCCTATGATCTTGACCTTCTTGCCTGCAAGATATCAGCTCCCTTTTTATGTTGAATGTGTGAAGTCAGTATTTACATAAATGTGATTTTACAGCAAATATAGACTATAAAATTTGTGTATTTGGTTATAAGCAATTTATTGTGGAGAATATGTGGAGAAAATCAGGTGAGACACAAGTTCAACTAAAATAAAAATGTGTTAATGATCCTTCACTTGGACATGCATTACCATGCATGGACAGAGTGGTGACCTGGTGAATCTGGGAGTCAAAGCAAAGAACTATTTGCATTTGGGATGAAAAGAACTTTTTGGGTGCAGTCTGGATGAGATTTCCATCTCCTTGATGTGGCTTTGAAAATTTCACTCTGAGCCACGTTTTGTTTTTCTTTTCTTTTTAGTTTGAAAAAAAGGCGAGTAATTTAAAGAAATGGTTTTTTTTCTTTGCCTCTTCCTCCAAACTTAAGCCCACAGGCTATTTTCTGCTTGGAGCATTTTTCTGGAAGAAATTAAAATGACTGTTGCTGCACTGTGTGGGGTAAGGTTGACCCAGGTGGAATAGTTGATTGTTTGTTTGTTTGTTTCTAATATTCAGACCTTTGGGTTTATTTCTATCTGAGTTAAAGATCTATTCATAGGACATGTTGCCTACAGAAGAATCCTAGAAAGCTCAGCCATGGATAATTGAAAAACAACCATGCATACAAACTTGAGGGTAAGTTGTATAGTTCAGTGCTTTGTGTGTGTTTTTTTCCTGTTTTTGTTTTCAAATAAACTGCTCCTGCCAGGTTGTATCCTTTCAAGTCTGAGTTTCAGGGTGTCCTGGTTTCAGCTGGGATAGAGTTAATTTTCTTCCTCATAGCTGGTACAATGCTATGTTTTGGTTTTAGGATGAGAGCAATGTTGATAACACACTGATGGTTTAGTTGTTGCTGATCAGTGCTTACACTATGCTATTCTCGCTATACAGCAATGAGGCTGGAGGTGCACAAGAAGCTGGGAGGGGAAGGGGCACAGCCAGGACAGCTGACCCAAACTGGCCAAAGGGATATTCCATACAATATGACATCATTCTGAACAAAAAACTGGAGCTGGCTGGGGGAGCGTGGCTTCTGCTCGGGACCTGGCTGGGCATCGGTCAGTGGTTGGTGACCAATTGCATTGTACATCATTTGTTTTTTATATTCTTTTATCATTATTATTATTATTTTCCCTTCCTTTTCTGTCATATTAAATTCTCTTTATCTCAACCCATGAGTTTTACCTTTTTTCCGATTCTCTGCCCCATCCCACTGCAAGGGAATGAGTGAACAGCTGTGTGCTGTTTAGCTGCCCGCTGGGTTAAACCACAACATAGGGTTATACGTATGTGTTCCTAATCTGATGAATATCTTATCAGATTTCAAATTGTACAGTGTGAATTGAAACTGTAGATGTCTCTGGTATTTGGCACTAACACTAAAGACTGGATTTTGGTTTAGGTCTAATAATAAATATGACATTTATGCATTATGTATTGTAATATAAAGATATCCATGCTAAAGAAATATCTGGATGATCTGAAATGCATAAAGAATTTAAGTGGTGTACAAAGTTAGCATCAAATCCTTTCTTTAAAAGTGGAAAATGTTTGACATGTAAGAATACCTGCAGTTAAAAAAGAAAAAAAAAGAAACTAAAATCTCTTTTCAAAAGATTGTTATGAAGGTTTGAAGTCCCTGTACTTCAAGGTGTGGAGTATTAGTCTGGGATGTGGAAAATGGAAATATAAATTATTTCTTTGTCTGAATTACTATTTTAGGATGAAAACTTCACCTTCCTGTCCTCTGAATTGGTCTAGACAGGCTCTTGAACTTGTATCTCCTATAGGCTGAGGCAGCACTGTCAATATTGAATGCAGAAGCCCTAATTCTGTGTGTTGTCCCTCAAGGTTCAGGCCTTTGGAAATGTTTATTTTTTTCCACTGGACTAATGTTGAAGCAGAAAAATAATTTTCCTGAAATGGAAATTCAACAGAATATTATAATGCATATCTATAAAGAATAACCAAGTTGTCTAGCCAATCCTAATGTAGGGAGTACAGTCTTGGATGCTAATGCTACTTCAGAGTTCAAGAACACGGTGTTCAAAGAAACAGAGAAACAATAAAGCCTGATATTCCCTTAAGGGCCATCATTCCCTTAACAGAGGATTTCCCTGAGGTTTACAGCCATCTAGCAATATTGTTTCACTTCTCTGCATTGAATTACGCCCAAGGACAGCTGTATAACTGAAGTTGATGAAACAGAGTTCACTAAAAGGTGAAGCAACTCTTCATATGTTTTCACCTTTTCTAGTTTCCTTCTCATTTCTTTGTACATTCAGTGGATTATTATTATTAACAATGATAAAGTACATAAAAATGGAGATTAGTGCTTGCGATGATTTAAGAAAAGGAGGAATTTATCCTGCTTTTTTGAGGCACCTTACAGAATGTACAAAACAATTAAAAATCTAATTTATGCCCATCAACCTTGAGCCACTTCATTATAAATGATATAGCAACAATTCAAAACCGAAGCTGATGGTTCTTATCTATCGGTCCTTGATGTTGCATGGGTAATTTTGATCTCATTGACATAATGTAAGACTTGTTGCTAATTACAATGGAACTAAGATTATACTTTAGGGCTGACACCAATCCTGACCACCACACCCTCACTGAGGCAGGATACCTTCACCTTCTCCACAACCACCTCAATAGCTTTGAGGCTGGAATACAGCTGGCAAAAAGCCGGGTAACCAGTGGCATATGGAGGTGTCTTAAGCACAGTTTATGTGCCTGGCTCAGATTCAGATTGAAATTGCTGCCAAACCACAGAAAGTGCGCATGTGTCATTTGTATGTTTGGAATGGAAGAGGAGGAGGATCTGGCAGAGAACTCAAGGCACCGCAGGCTCAAGTTAACAACATTATATTCTCAGGTTAGGATTGAGATCCAGACAGGCACTTATAACCCTATTATGTAGCTTGGGTGGAATACAGGCTCCTGAGTCCAAGTAGTCAGTACAAGTCCTGGGAAAGGGAATCCAATGCTCAGTACAACCATTTGTACACTTTACACATTTTGTCTGGTAATGCTTCAACACAGAGTTTATGAATAGTATCTTAGCACTGAGATCTCCTCACAGAGAATGTTCCGAATTCATTGCCTCTGTTTTGATTTCTCATGTTCGAACATGGCAAAATTTTCAGCAGAGTTGTCCCACTTCAAGAAATAGTCTTTCAGTCTTGCCTCTTACCTGCTGGTTAGCGGAGTTTCTTGGGATGGAAGAGATTCAAGTGGAAACTTTCTACATCAAAGTCTTAGTGTCTAGCTAAAAAGCTTAAAATTATAAGACTATTACATAACTTTGTAGATGTCACTATGTGATATACATACCCCTTGTATATCTACAAAAAACAGTGCACACACGTAAGTGTTGAATGGGTTTCTACAGTGTGCCCTATGGGGTGGGTCAGGGGTTTCTTGCTGAGAATATTAACTGTATCAATCCAGTACTCTTTCTGTTCAGTGTATAAGATACACAAATGCTCAAGTGAATAGCAATAATGCTACTCAGTAAGCCAGCCACTGGCAGTGGCACCTGGGTGATGCTTAACCCTTTGTCAGTGTGAGTTCAAGTTCATGTGAGCACTCTAGCCAAACTTTTTAATTTTAGTTACATTTCCCATACTTTGTTCTCTTTTTTGTAATCAAAACTTTCTATAAATATCCACTTCTCTGAGATATCTTTGACCAAAGTTCTTGATCAATTTAAAAGACAGATTGTTTCTTAGAATATGGTCACATCCTGTTTAATTGCACTCAAGCATTCAAGAACAACTGGAGAAGAAAAAAAAAAAAAAAACCAGAAAAATCACTATGTATGCAGGTTAGTTATTGGGGTTCAGCATTAATAATTTTAATAAGAAATTCAACAATTAAAATATCATATTCTGCACATGGTGCAACATTAAATGCCAGAAGCAAGCAATCTGGTTTTATCAAATTGAAAAAATGCATCTGCCATAGTTCTAAGCACCACTAGAAGGTTATGTTTCTCATCTTTAGAAAACATTATATGCTCAATATGTAATTAAAACCTGTGAAATCTGGATGATTCCCATACTTTAACATAAGAAGATATGAAAACAAAAAGCAGATGGACTTTTTAATTTCAGGACCAGAATTAAAAATGGAAAAAAGGGAATCTGAGATATGTCTGGAGAACAAGATCAAAAGTGAAGCTTTCAGACTCTAGAAATCCTTGTTTTATGAATTAATATTTTATAACCTGAAAGTTCATCCATTATTAAGAGTCTTAGTGGAGAAATAAGTTAAAAAAATCTAATATGTAAACATTATTCCACCTTGCTATATAAAAGGGAGATTAGCTTGCTTTCTTGAAATACATGAACAGAACTTTTCACAACCTGGCAATTTCTGTCCTACAATTTGACAGTCTATCCCTGTCAGTAGCTCTTAAGCTTCACTCTTGAATTTGTTTTTCGTGCTGAAAAAATTGGGAAATTAAATATTGTGTATTCAAACGACATAAAGACTGCTAAATAAAAAAGAAACGGAAAAAAAGGGGGGGGGGGGGGGGCTGTGACAATAAATGTGAATCCGGGTCTTTAGTGATGAATCATTTAAAATTGTTCAGTCCACACACATTTAAGAAGGAAGATCAGAGGATGGCTCAACATGCGAATCATCCACCTGTATTTAACAAAATGGGTTCATCTGTCTGCCAATATCCCTAAGTTTGTGACTGAAAAGGACTTTACACATGGCACTTGCATCTGAGTTTAGGACTCTCTTCTGGAAGCTCACACAGGATTGGGAGGTTTGGACTTTGGATCCGTTCTGCTGTGATACAAGGAAATAGGTGAGACGGGATTTGCCATGAGACCTCCCTGTACTCCTGTGGATAAAGAAATGCTTGATTTCAGGTGCTGAAACAGTTCCACTGACTTTTACCAAATGTTACTATGGAGCAAAGTTTTCATCATGTGCAGAAAACCCAGAGGAAGTTTTCAACACCATTGAATTCTGTGTTCTGCCACTTTAAGTTCTCACAACTTATAATCATTAATCCTCACCTTTTTTTTCACAGGGAGACATTCTAGATGAAGTTGTGCATTTTGCACAACAAAAGATGCATTTGCTCTTAGACAGTATGACACAGACTTACTTCAGAATACGGTGATTCATTTGCTAAGCTTAATGTAGGATAATCTACGAGCAACCCTTATGCTTTTCTGGTTTTTATTCTCTGGATCCTGATATTGTGTAGTCTTTTCTAGGGGCAATCATTATCCCATTATTCCTTGATAAATTAGAATAACACAGCTGATGTTTATCAGCAAGATATCTAGTGTTCCAGATTTCCAATAGTTTGACTGAGATCAGAGACTTGTCTAGTGGAATTATTTCCCACTTAAATACATTTTGAAGAAAAGCTGGACTACTGACTTCCAAGCTGTCATCTTTCACAAAACTGTCCCCTGAGATTTCAGCTACAAAGATCAATCACTATCTTGTAGGTTAAATATGACACATAACTTTCTTGTGAAGCCTGATAGGCTCCAGATGCAAAGTGAGCTCAGTGCATGCCTTCTAATGGAAATTATCTTCTTTAGCAACAAATTCAGATGCTTTTGTGCTTATAACCACTGCTTGCACAGCACGTGCTCTGCTTCAAATTATGATGTTGATCTGCATTTGGCAGATAAATAGAAACAAGGCATAAATTACTCAAGAGGAAGTTTCTCCCCCCACTCTCTTCTCTCCCATCAAACTTCTTGAGATTTTCACATGACAACTGATTCCTCCACGGTGTCTTATCCCTTTCTTACAGACCAAGTCTGATGAGGTATCACTTGACAGTACTGTTAGCAGTGTCTGCACTAGCAAATGAGAACTGTGTGGGGCTATTCTCTACCACTGTGGCTAGCTGCCATCAGGTGACCTGTACCTCTACTGTTAAACTCAGCCTCCAGATGATACTGGATGCTTGCAAACAACTTACTGGGAATCAGTCCTGATCTGTGTTGACTTCCAAACCATGCCCTATTGGGGGAGCTGGCTCAGACCAGTACCATGCTAGCAACCATTTTAGTATTTTAGATCTATAACCAGGGATGTTCCCTGGCCCGAACTAGTACATATCTAGCCATAATATCTGACGGTAGATTCATACTTTAAATAAAAATGACCTGTGAAGCTAGAACAGTAAGATAATAGCAAGAACAAAGGACTTCAGATAAAGGTAAAGGTAATGCAGCTATTCCTAGCAACTGTGATTTTAAAAAAGTACAAATAAGTAATAAATATTTCACAAACAGTGGTTTGTCTATTCATTGGAAACAAAAGATTCTTAATAGTAATTGGGTGGTATTTGGACAGGTTGTACTTAAGTTTTGAATTTTCTACTGTTCTACAGTATAAGATATTGTTGTTTCTACATTTTTGGTCCCGGCAAAAGATTTAAAAATGATCCTTCTACCCCATTCATTCTTCTTCTAAGACATCAAAACTAAATCTATTTACACTACGCTTATAATAAACAATAAATTCTCCTGCAAGGTCTGATCATGTAACACTTACTTGCATGAATGGGCCCATCAACTTATGTTGATGTTGGATTGGGATTCAAATTAAGTCAGAAGAAGCCTTTCTATTAATTTCCACAGGCTTTGAAGTAGATTCTTGTGTGCCAACATTTCTTCTTTGAGTGAGTTATCCAAAGGCATGTTAGTGACTTCAGAGATGTTTTGGCATCTGGATTAGTTCTCATTGCAAAGTGTTCAACAAAGAAAAGCAGTAAAGACTTTCTGTTCTTTGCCAAAATCAATATCTGTGCCAAGAGAGTTCAACAAACTCAAATGCATACAGAACAATTAGGCCAAGTATATAAAAATTTACATCAAACACCTATCTGGGATACAGATTTTGGATTCTAGCCCTTACAACAAACTCAACTATAGTTTAGAAATAAAAACATATTTAGTCTATAGGTATATTTAAAAAAAAAAGGGGGAAAGGAAGAAAAAAGAAGGAAAACCAAGAAAATTATTGCAGTTACCTTTAGAACAGAAGATATATTTTCTAGGGTATAATTCTTGGAATTCCTCAGCTTTACATGGGGATCCACTTGGGGTTTTTTGAGGATTTTTTTACCTTTCATTCTAATCAGTCAAAGCCTTACCTTCCTACCGTAAGTTTCAGTCAAGTTTTTCGATATATATTGGGCCCTTTTAAAGCTTACTACTCTTATGAAACACACCTCATTTTGAACTAGGGGGCATAAGGCTTTTAAGTTAAGGCTGAGGTACTGAAAAAGTGCCATATGATGAATATCTGCTTGACTACCTAAGTCAACCTGGTCTTATTTTTCAGTAGGTGACATTTTCAGTAGCTTCCATGGATTTCAGTGAATTCTCAAGCTTTTTGTGAAACTTTTTTTATTTTAAATGATATGGATGATTCTTTGTCTTGAGTTAAAGAAAAACATTGAAAATTTTGAAGTTATAAATCCCTGAAAATCCTACTTTGAATTGCACATGCTATAGATCAGCTCAGCTTTTGGTTACTGCTTTCCCTCACAGATTCTAGCCACTAAATCTCACTCTCACTCATAATTAAGAAACACAAATAATTTTCAAGTTAAAAAAAAAAAGGAAATCTTCATCATTTGAGTGCCATTCTTTGAACAGCGAAGAACTGGCACCAGTTTACATTTTGATACACATGAAATATGAGTTATACCATCCTTCCCATGGCATAACTTTTTCCTTGCCATGTACTTTCCAATGTATAAGCTCTCAAACTTCTGCAGTGTTGACAACAACTTTACATTTCACAACACTCTTTCTCTTCATTCATAATTCTTTAAGGCAGCTCAGCATCTGCCATAGATATTCCTTATATGGAAAAAAGTATTAGTAGGGTAAAGTGTAATGTGTTTTCTGTGGAAGCCAGCATCTGGGTATTCAAAATTGCCTACGTTCTGGCACCACTGACATCTCAGCAAAATACTAGGAAATCCTTCAGATTTGCTAGTGAATGATAGTCAGACAGTAGTGATCCAATTCTTTGGTCTGTCCCTATTTGACTAAAAACTAATGCTAAGATCTGCCATTTGAAAGCATGGAATTTATTAATCATGCAAACCTAAAGCATTATGCTATATAATTTTGAGTTCCAGACATTTAACTATTTGCAGATTACAGTTAGTGGCAGTAGCACAGTTTATTAAAATGCTTTATGTTTTCTACTTTAAAATTCTATTTTCAGACACCTTACCTGTCTAAACTTTGACTGGAAGGCTTGCAATTTAAACAGCAGGTGTCTGCCTCAGGCTGAATTTGTCTGGAAAGTTTCAGCAAATCTGTTCAGTAGTTTGCTGAGAACAGGGTCAGAGGACAATGAAATTTACATGGAAAAGTGCTGAATTAAATAAAATTTGTTTTCTTCAGACTTTCAGATAAAGAGCTTTTGCTTTGTGAGTCAGCTCTCTTGGATGCTGCATGCTGCCAAACAGGGAGAATAAGTAAACATGTCTCAAGTATTTCTTCTGTTAGACTAGAAGAATGATTTTTGACCATTACTTTGAGTGAAAGATGTGGCTATCTGTCTCTATGAAAGGAGTTAATGGTTATTTGTAAATGTGGCTGATTGAAAGAAAAGAAAATATTTGATCAGTGACTACATGCTTGAGATTGTTCTTCACACACAAAAATCCAAATACTTGTATAAATCACTTATGTGATGTTAGCAACAAAAAGTAGCAGTCTTCTCCATATTTTTAATTATCTTTTTGGCATATTAAAACCAGAAATGTTTTCAGTCTACCTTATTTGGGAACATAATAGACATACAGCCCCACTGCAAAATTCTGATTTCAACAGAAGATTTTTTCAAAGTCAGAGGCTGTCAGCTCTGTAACCATATCTCAGGTCTACTCTTTCAGTACCACAGGAATTATGAAATTCTGGCTAAATCTTGGGATATTGTATTAAGAAACAGGAAACTGCCATGGTTTAGAAGCCAGCTACATATTGCTCAAAAGTTATACGAACTGGATGCTCATTTTGCTCTGCCAAACAGAAGGTTTTAAGCTATTAAGAATCATATGAGGTTGAATGTTGTATTAAACACAGATAACGCGGATATGTTTTGCCCACTGAAAATCTGGTCTGTAGCTTGCACACAAGCTCCTCCTTGAGGAGCTGAGAATTATTACAACAGAAGAGAAGTACCTTATTTTTAACACTGTATTACATTTGCAACATTTTGCCAACGCCAGAAGACAGCTCTGAATTCTCTCTTCTGAGGTATTGCTACTGCTCCTAAGCCTCTGGCATTGGCCCAAAATGCCAAAATATTTAGGACATTTTTTCAGTAACAGCATCGTTCAGGAGAAGTTCAGAGACCATCTAATTCAAAACTCTTCGGAGTGGGCTGTGTATTCAGATAGGCCAACACTTTTCCCAAATAACTTCTAGGTCACCCCTGGGTCCAGGGTGAAGAACTGGTGTATCTGTACCTTCTTTCATCATCCAGCTTTGTGTGCAATGTTTGGCCTGGGTGAAGGGAGGCAAGGAAATTAAAAAAGAAGGGGTGCAGAGAATTGCACATCACTGACATGTGTCCATGTTCCTGCTATGTCTACCTGAAGAGAGACACTATGGGGAATGTAGCTCTTTATTGCTTAATTAATTATTTCATTGTTTTAAAATTATTCCTAATGTATAAGGAGAACAGAATAGAAAAGCAGACAAAGTTCAATCCCATAACCAATGACGAGCTATAGTTTATAATTTTCTTCATATTGGTACGTACAATGTGTTCTCAGCAGGCTGTGAAGATGCTGCCAAACATGTAAAATTATGAGAACAAAATGAGGGTAACTGCTTTCCAGAAAACACCCAGAGCTACACCTTTCTACCCCAAAAGAAATCAGATTTCATGGCACAAACAGGAGTCTTTTCTTTAGAAAGAGTGTTTGAGGTATTGATGTCTGGGGGTAAAAGATCTGGAGTGTGTCTGACAGCCTGATAAAAATGGAATTTTCTGAGCCTTGGGGATCTTATGGAAAAAACCCTTTCAGCTGCAACCCCCTTTGTTATATCAAGGGCAGTCTAAAATCAATGTTTCTGCTGATTTATCCACATAGCACACTGCCAGTTACAGGGAAAAAAAAAAAAAAAAAGATAAAAATGACAATGTGTGAGAAGCTGGAATAGGGATGAGTGAGATGGGAGACATAAGAAGTCCCTAGACTCAGAGAGGAGCGAAAACAGAGCAATACTGGTTTTATAAAACTAAACTCAAACTAGGGGAGGGACATAAGGGTAATTCTGTTCAGTTATGTAAAATGGCCCTGTGAAAGAAACTGTGTGTGAGTGTGTGTGTGTGTGTGCGCGCGCAGATGCAAGGTAAGGATGTGAGGGGAGGATTTTGAATCCATCTGGAATTTTAAATACTCTTACCATAAAATTCTACATGATTATTTAAAAAGCCCTATGAAATTGGAATCATTCTCTATTAAATTTTAATTAAATTGGTATGATTTTTCCAAGGGAGTGATGTTACTATATGTTTCTACAGCCATCTCCAGACAGATAAGCCATGGTTACTTTATAATTTCAATAAAAAATATTTTTCTTTGAATTTTATAATCTGAAATATTTCATATTTGGTCAATGTAGAAAACACTGTAAAGTAAATTCAAGTAGAATTGAATATTTTTAAAGAATTTCTCATTGCTTATTTCCTCATGTCATTCTTTAGTAATCTGAAAACTTTTTCTGGCAGAAACAGTGAAGTTGCACATATTAAGCAAATCTTACAGAACAAAAGTTAAATGTTGATTTTACATTTGTAATAATCCTAAAAAAGACTCAACTACTTATCTGTTCAGAACAAACAGTATCTCATGACCCATGCTCGGTCATAACACACATACTGTCAAATGCTAACAAATATTAAAATAAAAAAATGAAAAAAAATTGGCAGATTTTTTTGTACTTTGCACAAGTGCTCCTTCTTCCCTGCTGAACTGTGTCTTGCCAAACTGCAGGTTACTCCAGGGAGAGAAGAGCCCAGTTTTCACTAGTGGAGAGCTGCAGGATAACTCCTGGTGAGGAAGAGCTGAATCCCTAAGCAAGAGTTAGATGTGGCTAGAGATAGTAAAATCATACGTGTGGGGAGGGGGGAAGCAAGGGAGATCTACCAGAATTAAAATATCAGAGGTATCTCTAGCATTTACTTACAGACTCACTACACGGATATTTCAATTAAGCTAGGTTTCTAGGTAAGGATTCATTGTTAATACTGATAACAGTCATTAGTTTGTAATATATCCCCGTACTGCTTTATGCAAGAGGATAAAGGATGAAATGCAACATCCAAGGGAGAAAATAACGAACAGAAGAAAATCCCATATAGCAGTTATAATGACATACAACACAGAACTCTGAGTTAAAGTTGCCATGACAGCTGCAACCCAATTTCATTGAGGTTGGGATTGAATTCTCTACACAGGGATATAAAGTATGGGTCTCAATATAATGACTATGCCATAGCAGTCAGGCAAAGCAGGGTGTGTTAAGTAATTTCATACTGGCATTCTCCATTTCTCACTTTTCTAATCACTGCCTGCCCTTTTCTCAGAAGGGGGTGAAAAAGAGAGTTTGTACCTCAAACATCAGCCTATCATTTTCTGTAAAAGAAGTTAATGCAGAACCTTTTTCCTTAGAATGCAAGCCAGCAGTGGCAACGCTTGTCCATACTTCTCTTCAGCTTTGAATTTGCAAGGTGCTGAACACAGGCAATCCCCTTTGTTTGAGGGAGCAGTACTGTGGCTAATGTTATAGCTGTACCATAATGTATAGGTTACACTGGTGACTACTGTATAGTAGTTACATGGTAACAGCCCCCTTGAAATTTTGGGTCTTACCAGCAGATAGGTGGGATTTCAAAACTGCATTCCAGGAGGCCAAAAATGCAACTTGTTATGAACTGGAGTTTTATAAATTTATCAATAAGATTATATGGCAGGACTAATTCTTATTACAACCAAAGAAGCCCCATTTTGTCCCGTGGTCTATCTTAGCACATGCAGGATGCTTGCTGTTTGATAGCCAGCAGCTGACTGGTTGCCTGTCTGCTTGATTCCAAAATCACTTTGGAAATAATAATTTCCGAAGTGAAAAAAACAGACAGCACCACTAAGGGCTGAAGAGGAAGATAGCACCTCAGTCCCTGTAGAAAGGTGCAGCTGTCAAGAGGAAATGGACTTATTAAGCTTCATACCTTCAGGTTCTTGGTCTTAATAAAGAAAGAAGAATATAACCATCAATGTAGTGTGCAAACAAATCCATCTCAAACAAAATGATTGTGAAAAATTTCAGCTTTATAACCCATACTGAAGACAAATTACTCTCTTCCACCTTAGTTACTTTGTATCCTGAAGATAATTTGAGAATGGGAAAGCTGCCAAAGAGTGACAACTGACCTAATAAATGGAATAAATCTGTCACTGCTGTTGTCAGTTTCCTATCTTGTCTGACAATGCATTTAGCTACCTTATCAGGGGCAAAATGAGGCTTGCAGAACATCAATTCCATTTAAATGAACACAGGAAACTGCATCTACAGAAATTCCTCATGTTGCCTGGACTGTAGCAGTGGCATTTTGAAGAAAGTTGCCTGCATTTATCAGGAATTCAGCCTTACCAACACCTGAAATGGCCTTTCTTCAGGCTGCCATCCAAACCAACTCTCTACCAGCAGACATCTTGAAATATTAAGTATGGTTCAAAAGCAAGAAAGTTCTCATTGCACTAAATTCAATTAAGCGTATCACTAGAATCACAACAGGTTTAAGTTTCAGAAACAATCAGCCCCTTCCTATTAAAATTTTGCGTCACTGTAGGGCAGTGTACTGAATTATACTGAACTGGTACAACTCAATGTAATACTCTGCAAGTCACTAGAACTGTGTTGCCTTTTGCTCTTTTATTAGAAATGATGTAATGAAGGGCTGAGAGGCTGAGAGCAGAATAGCTGTGTACTAACTAGCTTAAAAATATTTGAGACATGAACTGAGTTGTACTTCATTTCCATGGAGGTGGGGAAAAGCTTTTCAATCACTGCCTGTACATGGCTGTGCAGACCTATGCAGACCCAAGGCTCAAACAGCTCCTGTTTTGTTAAGTAAAAAAAAAAAACAGGTGAAAAGGGTTGTAAGATTTGAAGAAACATGAGCAACCACCAAAAAATGGAAAATGCCCATGCATCTTAGTCGGCAATGCTGGCACAAGAGCAAACATGCCAAGGGTAAATTTTTGACAGAAATTAAAAGAATTCTAAACATTAGATTTTTTTATTTTAATCCAATGAATTTACTGAACTAAGTTCCATCACATATTGCAGAAGAAAAAGAATCTTTAACATCTTTTAAGGTAAGTTAGGTCAATTTGTGAGATGTATATGATATGGTTATTTGAAATAACAATGGATTTGATGTCATGACCGAGAGCCTTTAAGCCCTTTTCTTGTCTCTTTTTGTTTGTTTGTTTTAACACAAAATAGTGAATGGTAGTTTCTTCAAGACTGTTTCCATGTTTTGCCAATTTATATGGCTTTGACCTTCCGAGCTACAATACATTTGGTATCATAAATTACCCATGTACTAACTTGTCTGAATCCTGGTATATTACCTGAGAAAGCCAGCTGAAACAGAACAATAAATAATTCCTGTGAGGGGAAACAGTCCTTTCCGATACTTAGACTACACACATACATTTGCTGTGGGCTTCCACGATAGCTTAGCTTCACAGTGTTTCCTGCAGAGCACCATTTCCTCACATAAATTGAAAAACTGTGAGCTACAATAGCAGTGCCAGCAAATACAGCTTCTTTCTCATAAGATTGATATGCACAGTGTATCTTTCCTTCCAAAAATGCAATATCTTTATATTAAAGAATCAATGTGAATCACATCAGAGCCCACTTTTGCCTTCTTATAAATAAGTAGCAACATACTATATTTTATATGAAGCTAAGACATTTACTATTGTTTTGATATATTCATATCAAGAATAAGGATACAATTGTAGGCTTCCCATCAATAACACTGCATTATTTCTGGATATTCCAAACCCAAGTTAATTGAAATACTGCCGTTTTTGCTTCAAATGTTTTTGTTTTTGCTTTTGTTTTTGTTTTTGTTTGGTTTTGGTTTTGGTTTTGGTTTTGGTTTTGGTTTTGGTTTTGGTTTTGGTTTTGGTTTCAGAAAGCCATATAGAACTGTTATTAAAAGGTAAGCTAAACACCTTTGACTTCAAAAAAAACAAACTGACAGCTTCCTCCTTTAAAGGGTGAAAACCTGTAACAGAAGAATACATTTTCAGTGGGTAAATTATCACAGTTCCGTGGATATCAGCTGATAGTATATATTCTTTCAGCTGAAGGATTGTCCCACCTTGCTCCGCAAGGGCAAGCATATTTCTTGTTCAAGGCAGTTGAAAGCACTAGCCTGATAGATGTGAGGTCACTGTGGCTTTGTGTCCCAAGGTTCAGCCAGTAGCAAGGCTGAGTATGTATTCACAAGATGCATGCATGCATACACACATGCACAGCTGGCCACACAGATCAACACACACAGCAGTGCATTGCTAGCACCCACATAAATGCATACAGCACTCACACAAACATGAACAGTGTGGATGGTCTGATTCTGTTCCTGCCTTCTGGTTGATCAGGATGGAAATCCAGTAGTGGGGAAAAGAAAAAAAAAAACACGAAAAAAACATCCCACCCACCCCCATATATACATATATATACACACACACACATACACAGAAAATATTAATCACTCCAGTGGCAAGCCTTAGATGCTCAGCCTACCCACTGTCTGGTCTCCAGATGTCCTGGTGCCCCCAGTTGCTGGCATCCAGATATACAAACCCAGGAGATCTGCAGTTGCACTCCAGTAGCTCATGTCTTCTATCCAGTAGCTAGTACATTTTTTCTTACTTGCTGGCTAGTTCAGCTTGAAGTTCACCATCTTTCACAAATATCAACTCAGAATAGAGAGCACACCCATACAGAAGATAATTAGAAAGAGAATTTAATGAGAAGACAGGGCTGATTTGGATTATGAAACACGGGGCTCAGTCTGACACATGTATCAACAAAAGAGATTTACACCTGACCAGCTTATCCGCTTTCCTCTCCATTTTTTCCTGTTTGTTCCTTCCTAATCCACCTTGACTACTCCTTTTCCCATTTTCGGTCCTCTCCTAAGCATCCTGTAATGTCTCACAAATTCCCACAATTCCTTTAAAATACCCCATAATAAATTTTATGTAATCCTCAAGTCTGCTTCCTCTGGTATCCCATAATGAGGCCTCTACTCGTGTAGACATTAACCCTTCAGACAGAGAGAAGTGCTCTGGGAGAGGCTGCCCTTGGTTCTTGGTTGGCTTCCCACTGGGAACAGCGGTCCCACCATTCTCCTTGGATAGGCCCAGGACGATCTGGTTCAGGGTGTCCCATTTATATTATGGAGTTCCTCAGTCTGACATTGTTCTGCTGGTCTTCACTGGGCCTTTGTGCTCTTGCTGATTAGTTTTTAATCACATAACTACAATTATCAGCTAGCAATTCCCATGAGACAAAGATCATTCTCCAAAGCCATCAAATGTTATGTTCCTCAGCATCTCTGCATTGCCAGTTCAGTGGCTGTGGATCCTGTCTCTCAGTCTTTATCCGCTTTAATGTTTGTTGCTTATTCTTATTGCTAAAGTGGATGAACAAGGCATAGGTGTATGAACTACTATCATCAGTCAGATGCTTAGAATAGCCCATCTCTTCCCAGAAGGACGTGGAGAAATGTCTGCCATATTTCCTTTCTCTCTCTTCTTCCTTTCTTTTCCATTTCCTCAAGGAGTGGAAGTAGTTTTTCTGTTTCTTTTTTCCACTCCTTTCTCCACAGCTCCCAAGCAGCTTTTTCTTCATTCTTTTATCTTTGGAAAGTAGATATAATGACATAATGATCTTTAATAAATATGACTGTAGCAACATATTTTTATTCCCTCTGTTTTCTCGATTTGGGCACTGAGATATAAAATGGAAATTACAGAAAGTGTGAGTTACTCCTCTAAAATGCTTCTTTCCATTTCCACATCCACCATATTTTTAATTAGGTTGAGGGACACTCTATTTCCAAAAAAATGACTTTAATGAATTATGAAGTGTTATTCTAACTTTTCATAGAAATCATCCATGACATATGATGATAAACTTGTCATTTACCAATGACTAATTTGTCACTTTGTGTGGGATTCATTTCGAGATTGACACCTACCTTTAGCTGTCTATATAAGCTAGATGTCTAAGATCTCATAGTTAATGGCATTCTAGCCAATACAGTCAGCAGAGACTGCCAGAACAACTATATTTGAGACATCAACACATGGGTGGTAAACATGCCACTGGACCTGTGGGAGAGCTGTGCTCTTCTGAAGTGGTGCATGCGGGCCAGTTCAGTTGCAAAAAACTAACAACATTTGAGATACTTTTGGATTTCAAAAACTTCCTTACAGGCCTGGCAGATATGATGGATCTAAAGTAGACTGTCATTTTCTGAAAACTAAAAAAAAAAAAAAAAGGAAAAAGGAAAAAGAAAAAGCAAGGAATCACTTTATTGCTAGCAACAACAGATAGAATAAAATGAGCAATCAATAAGAAACACTTAGAACACAATAATTTATCTGCCCTGGAGGTAAAACGAAACCCTTGGACACAAAATGACGGTGTTTAGATAACTGAATTGAATCCCAGACTCACAGTGACTATGGTCGGACCTTTGGTATCTAGGTAGAGTCCTAAATTCAGGTGCCACTTCTTTGAGGTTTGAGGTTTTACTTAAGTAAGAACTTCTAGCATTACAAGGCATAAAAATCTGTATTATAACAACAATGGCTTGTCCCCAAGATAGCCACAGTTTAATTCATTAACTGGTTTATTTACTTATTGAATTATCCATGATCAAGAACGTATCTTCAAAATAAGTACCATTGAACTAAAAGTGAATGTCTTCTAACTTCAGGTGGATGTGGAGATCTGAGGATGAGACAGACACAATATGATCTGACTTCTAACTTGAAAGTTTAGAAACATTTTTTAAAAAGATTCCAAAGTCTTCAATAAAAAAGGCTGAATTTTTTTCTCAGTCTACAGTCTTGCTTCCAATCAGGTGATGGAAATTGAAAATGCTCATTTAGATTAAAGGGCTCTAGAAGTAAAGTGTTTCTTATTGATTGCTCATTGTTAGCAACCCTTTCATTTTGGTGATAAAGCAACTCCGTACTTCCTTTTTCTTTTCGTGAAAGATTTTTTTTTTAAATGAGATTTTATTTTTTATTACGCAGCTAAAAACGGAGACAGAAAAGAAACATTAAGTTAACTACAGAAAAAGGCTTGAGATCAGATCTTCCATTCAGCCATGTCAGCCTCACCTCTGTGCCTGGGAAGGTCATGGAACAGATCCTCCTAGAAGCTCTGCTAAGGCACATGGAGGACACGGAGGTCATTCGAGGCAGCCAGCGTGGTTTCACCAAGGGCAAGTCCTGCCTGACCAACCTAGTGGCCTTCTATGATGGAGTGACTACATTAGTAGACAAGGGAAGAGCCACAGATGTCATCTATCTGGAGTTCTGTAAGGCCTTTGACACGGTCCCCCATAGCATCCTTCTCTCTAAACTGGGGAGATACGGATTTGATGGGTGGACTGTTCAGTGGATGAGGAATTGGTTGGATGGTCGCATCCAGGTGGTAGTGGTCAATGGCTTGATGTCCAGTTGGAGACCAGTGACAAGTGGTGTCCCTCAAGGGTCCGTACTGGGACCAGTATTTTTTAGTATCTTCATCAATGACATAGGCAGTGGGATTGACACACCAGAAGGATGGGATGTCATCCAAAGAGACCTGGACAAGCTGGAGAGGTGGGCCTGTGAGAACCTCATGAGGTTCAACAAGGCCAAGTGCAGGGTCCTGCACCTGGGTCGGGGCAACTGCCAATATCAATACAGGCTGGGGGATGAAGGGATTGAGAGCAGCCCTGCAGAGAAAGACTTGGGGGTATGGTGGATGAAGAGCTGGACATGAACCAGCAATATGCGCTTGCAGGCCAGAAAGCTAACATTATCCTGGGCTGCATCACAAGAAGCGTGGCCAGCAGGTCGAGGGAGGTGATTCTGCCCCTCTGCTCTGCTCTGGTGAGACCCCACCTGCAGTGCTGCGTCCAGCTCTGGGGTCCTCAGCACAGGAAGGAAATGAATTTGTTGGAGTGGGTCCAGAGGAGGGCCATGAAAATACTCCGAGGGCTGGAGCACCTCTCCTATGAGGACAGGCTGAGAGAGTTGGGGTTGTTCAGCCTGGAGAAGAAAAGGCTGCGGGGAGACATTATTGCGGCCTTTCAGTACTTAAAGGGGGCTTATAAGAAAGATGGGGACAAACTTTTTAGCAGGGCCTGTTGTGACAGGACAAGGGTTAATGGTTTTAAACTAAAGGAGTGTAGATTTAGACCGGATATAAGGAAAAAATTCTTTACAATGAGGGTGGCGAAACACTGGAACAGGTTGCCCAGAGAGGTTGTGGAGGCCCCATCCATGCAAACATTCAAGGTCAGGTTGGATGGGGCTCTGAGCAACCTGATCCAGTTGAAGACGTTCCTGCTTGTTGCAGCGGGGTTGGACTAGATGACCTCTAAAGGTGCCTTCTAACCAAAACCTTTCTATGATTCTATGATTCAACCCAAACACTAGAAATCCAGCTGAGTCACTCTGATGTCCATCATGAAAAGCCACAGCTCAACTAGGGCTGTCAGGTCTTCGTTTAGAAACTAGTTGTAGCTGTTCCAGACTTATAAAATTGATACCAGTATTTGGAACTTTATTTCACTTTGGACAAAGGAGTTACTCTGTCTGACTTCTGTAGCTGCAAATTCTACTTATTTATCATGGCTACTCTGAGACTAGTATTGAAAATAAGAAAGAAAAACAAACAAAAAAACCAACAGGAACAGGTGATTATTTGTTCATTCATCATAAATTATAACATACTAGGAAAAAAAAGAATTTTTTTTTCCTATACCTGTAATCTTTGTTGGAAAGATCCTTCTGTACTTGGAAAACATCTTTTCTAAGACAGACAAGTAATGCTGTAGATTTGGCAAAGATACACACATGGGCTCTAGCCTCCACAGAGCATAACAGAAGGATGTTATCAGAACAGCAAAAATCCATTAATATTGTCTTTGGGATCTGCTAGTACTGCAACTCTCTTCTAAAAGTCATAACTGAAAATGTTATCTTTCTCTTGAATACAAAATCACAAACTGTTCAAGCACAAATATCTAAATGTAATGAGAAAGCACATTCTGACACAACTTTTCAGGTTTTATTCTGCTATCACTCGTGATTTCAGATGAAAAAGTAACAAAATATGTTCAATGCAGACAAAAAAAAAAATCCTAAAGAACTGCACAGCTAGTTTTAGTGAGTGAGCAGTGAGGAAAGCAGAACTACACTATCCTGGTTTTGGCTGGGATAGAGTTAATTTTCTTCCTAGTAGCTGATACGGTGCTGTGTTTTGGATTTAGGTTGAGAATAAAGTTGATAACACACTGATGTTTTAGTTGTTGCTAAGTAGTGCTTACACGAAGTCAAGGACTTATCAGCTTCCCATGCTCTGCTGGGTGCACAAGAAGATAAGAGGGGAGGGGGCACAGCCAGGACAGCTGACCCAAACTGGCCAAAGGGATATTCCATATCATGTGATGTCATGCTCGGTATATAAACTGTGGGGAGCTGACTGGGGAGCAGTGATCGCTGCTGGGGGATGGGCTGGGTGTTGGTCAGCAGGTGGTGAGTGGCTGCATCACTTGTTTTTCCTGGGTTTTGTTGTCCCCCCACCCTCCCTCCCTCCCTCCCTCCTTCCCTCCATGCCTCCCTCCCCTTCCTTCCTCCCTCCCCCCAATATTATTATTGTTGTTTTTGTGGTTGTTGTTATTATTATTATTTCAGTTATTAAACTTTTCTTATCTCAACCCATGAGTTTTCTTACTTTTGCTCTTCAGATTCTCTCTCCCATCCCACTGGGGCAGGGAGGGTTAGTGAGTGGCTGTGTGGTGCTCAGTTGCCAGCTGGGGTTAAACCATGACATACACAGACATGACTAAAGCAAAGCAAATGCAGAGATGTTTTGATACTTTTCTTGCACCTGATACCTGTTCAATAGTGTGATATTTGACAGTGCAAGAACAGCTCCTCACCTAATATAGATTGGAGTAGCTCAGGTAGCTTCAATGGACTCGCACCTTCTTCTCCTGGTTTATGGCCTTTTCCTCTGCCTCAGGTTGCAGCTGTACATCTCAGAAAGCTGTCTCTCCAAAAGCTTTGTTTCCCAGTTATTTATTTATTTTCTATTTCCTGATATGTATCTCCTCTCTGGAATATGATAAAATTAAACAGGGAGCAGAAAGATCTGATGAACACCGGCTTTTTCTTCATCCACTTTTCACACGGCCCTTACGAATGTGGTGCCATGGGGCTCCAACCAGTACCATGGAGAGCCGCCCTGGGAGAGAAGGAAGCCTCACATCTCCGTGGCAGCACACCTCCATGTTGCTCCCGTGTTTCCTCCATGAATCTGTTTGTTTGGGGGGGCCTATGAGATGTTATTAAAGCAATAATATTAGGCAAACTCCACACTAGGCTTCTCTGCCTGTGCACTTTGAAATTTTGCCAAACAATTGTCCTAGATGTTTAATCTATTAATCCTACCAAATTTTGTTCATCTGCGCAGAGATTTATTGATCTTCATTACCTAAACAGATAATGTCCACGAATGAACTAAAGCTGTTAGGGTCCCAGATGCCTCACTTTGAAAAGATACTGCCATCTTTCAAGGTACTGTTCTTTGGTGTGTATTAATTGGGGTTTTTTGGACCAAAAAGGGTAGACAATGGCTGGTTCATAGATTGAAAAAACAAAGAATGATGCTGGCAGAGATGACCAAGTAGTAAAATGCCAGATCCTTGAATGTGAGTTACTTTTTAGTTCAGTATCAGATTATTTAGATAACCACATATTATTTGCTTGCTTTTTTTTAATCTACTGGTCTTCATATAATGTATCTGTAATCTTTCATGACTAGAACATCTTTGAACAGAGAAAGGATGTCTTATCCTAATTTTTGGAAATGTGCAAAAACCAAATATTATGTGTAATTTTGGCTCAATCTAAATTCATCCATCATCTCTCTCCCACCTGCTAATCATCCTCCATCTTTCTCCCACCTGCTAATCAAAGGTAGACAAAAGGTCTAGTCCCTTCCCACAGATCTCTTAAGTTGTGTTGTCTCTTGATATAATCTCACTTTAAATTGCAGAGGTGCATGATAGGAGAATATATTATAAAAGAAAAAGTCTTTTCTGAAGAGCATTGTGTTCTCATTGAATAAATGTTATCTGGAAACCATGAGATTTTAACCGAGTTGCTTTTGCCAGCTTGATTCCATCATTTGTCTCTGAAAGAAAAATCATCATAGTAACTACAAATTAAAGAAAACTAAAATATTTTCCCACTATTAATGATCCTGGAACTTCATGATTTTAAGAGAAAAATTGTTCCTCCTTGTAATTTTTCTGGATAGAGCTGATGTTTTCCTTCAGCTGAACAGATAGATCTATATATCTATTTAAAGGCACAGCCCTCATCAATTTCAGTTTCAGTTTTACGCCTAAATGTCCTTCACACTTTCCCTTTAATTTTGCTGCTTTATGCTCTTGACAATAGAAAAATATCATTGTTCCTTAGAAATGTTTTGAGTTTAAGTACAGTAAAGACAAATAGATGCTTAAGAGTCTTATTTTAACACTAAGACACTCAAGAATTTTGCTCTAGCTTTTGGAGATAGTAAATCTACACATGTTACAATCCTCAGGTATAGAGTGATACCTCAAAAGTATGGCAAGAATCTTGCTTGACAAAAGTTTGAGTGGCACCTTGAAGATCTGTGGATATTTTATATCTGTGAAAAGTATTAGCAGGAACTAAAAAACTTTAATTTCTCTTCAGCCTATAATCATCATATTATTCCAGTGACACTTCTATCATATAATTCAGAGGAAGACAGCCTGCTTTGTTTTCTTCTCCATCCCCATAATTTAGGTAAGAGTCTAAAAAATATCTCTGGCAATGCAAGAGAGAAGCTGTCAATGAAAGATACAGACAACTTTACCACTTCAGTAAGATTCTGTGCAAGCCTGGAACCATGATATGCTGCTTAATTAAAAGAGAACTACAATGAAGGATTAATGAAAGAAATGCAAAACACAAAAGTGTTTTTGTTCAAAAGACATCATATTAAAGGAGCGGGAGCAGCTGGAAGAATCTGAAGGAAAAAATGCAGTGTGGTGGTGCAATAACACCATCCATTAAGAAGCAGAGAGTTACAGACTCAACCTGGCCTGGGAAAGGCAGTGTCAAAGGACAAGCAATGCAGTTTTTTTCTGCTGAGGTTCAGAGAGGGGACCTCACTTTTTCAGAGGCATAGTGTCACTGGACAGGCACAGGAAGGCCATTCAATTTGTTTTGAAGCCTCTGCTTCACATGTATGAGCACCAACCACAGAAGTCAGTCCAGCAAGATGCAGGCTTTTGGGGAATGAAGCCAGCTGACATGTTAGTTTGTATGATGGGTGTGGCAAATACAAATTTGTGGATCCTGCCAACTACGCCAATTTGTTGCAGAAGAGGGAGTGAGAGCACACTTCACTCGTAAGAGAGAGAAGCAAAAGTATATATTTTACTAATATATTACGAGTTAACCAAATTTGTTAGTAAATGTGACAGTGGTTCAACAAGATTTGTTGGCAAGGTTCACTTGATTATTTACTGCACAGAGAACAGGGTCAGACAAACTGTCAGGGAGACCCTCTCATTGAATCATGAGGTTCAGAAAGGACATCCTTGCTTTCTAAACTCCTTCTCAGACAGGAGTCTAGGGGCAGCTGGATCCAATCCTAGTCCCAGACTTGTTCAACAGTTTATATCTAACAGATTTTGTGTACACAATCAATTCTTTATATCATTTAGCTAAGATTTCAAACTTTAGCATGCTATTAGCCACTTACCGAGCATCCGTTGTAGCAACGAATCTCTCAGCCTCAAGGAGTAACCTTGAGAGGCATCCCTACCCAAGGGGAGATCCTGTTGTGCAGCCTGCTGCCATGCAGGAGAGCTCAAAGGGCTCTTGGGCAGCTCACTATTTATGGGGGTAAGATGATTGGCTCATAGTCATATCTACATACCAGCTGCAGATGTTAGTTTCTGCCAAGTGTGGCCTGAGTTGGATATTAATTAGCACTCTGGTTAGGTGGACAAGGACACACATCCATAAATTAGCTCTCAGCTATTGTGTGGTTTTCTCTTTCCTGGGACTCCACTTTGAGCTGGATGCAGCCATCATGACCAGATACATCTTGTCATGACTGTCACTGGTACTTATCACTTGAACAGAGCCAGGGCAAAAGATCAGGTGAGGGGGAACACACCACCGCAGTGGGTGAGGGTCCTGCCATCAGAACTGTGCTCAGAGCTGAACTGAGGACTTCGACAAATTCAGGCTTGTATAGCAGTTCATGACTTCTGTAGAGCAGCTTGTTACAGTAAGCACTGGGACTAGACCAACATGCTAGAAAGACGGATATATCTACAGGGTGTTTTAAGAGTTTTTTTTCAGTTTGAACATGAAAGCCATTCCTGGAACTCACTGCAGAGGCAGAACAAAACTGTATTGGTTTCAGAGCTGATGTAGCTCCTCCAAACTCCAACAACCTGGGCACAAAACACCGTCATTCTCTTGGAAGTCCAAATTAAACATAGAAAATTGAGAACTCAGACTCCGACAAATTTAGAGATGAGTTTAAGTCACTCAGTTTATACTAGATGAGGTGTTTATATCAGAATTTCTCAATTTATCATAATTAATTTATATACATATATATATATATCTTTGTAACATTAAAGTGATTTACCATGTCTTGGGTTATTGAGGTAGCTTTGGCAATAAGGAACTTGACAGAGCTCTACAGACTTCTATCAGCAAGGAACACAACCCAGGTATGTCTGACTTCACTAGAAATAGCAGCTAAAGCTTCATATTTGTAACAAACTACAGCAACTGTCCCTCTCTAGAATTAAGATCAATCAGATCTGCACGTCACAGATGACTAGATGTTGATTAGACAAAGAAAGGAATGGATTTTTGTTTTTCGTACAGAAGGCACACATTTAATTGGGGTTGCTTAGTCAGCAAAGAGAAAATTACAACATGATTTACTTATGTTCAAACAGTAAAAAATGTGCCAAAAAAAAAAAAAAATAAAAGGAAGGATCTCCTTTCTCTGTTAATACTGGCATGGTGACTGAGATTAGATTACAGGAAAGCCTTGCAATGTGAAACACTAGAAGTTTCTTGAGGAAGTTACAAATTCTTTGTTACAGAAGCTTCTATGAAAGTCAACATAAGCATCTGTAACAGATGACAAAGTTGAACTTGATCCTGTCAGCAGGCAAAGACTTAGATTAATATGCAGATCCCTTCCAGCACAGCTTTCTGTCATTATTACACCAGCTTCTCCAGCAAATCCAGTGTTGTTCATTTATTGACCTACGCCAGCCTGCCTAATGCAGATGCAAGGTATCTGTGCCCAAAGCACTGACTCTTGGCTACTGGAATATGAAGATTTTCACAGAAAAATCAAGTGCTCATTGAGGCTGCTAGATCTGCAGTGGCAATCTTTTTAACCTCAAAGCAGCTTCCACACAATGGACTGCCAAATTGCCTTGATGTTTTTAGTTTGGAGCATTGCTTCTTTAAAAACATTGGTCTACAGTACATACTTGAAACATTAGTAGGCCTGAAACTCTCCAGCTCTGAGATAGTCTTGCAACCTTACCAGCTTCTAGATGAAGCTAATGTTTCTGTTCATTGTCTGGTTATATACTAGCTGTCCTCAGTTCATAGAAGCATGCTGTACATTTTGGGGTTATAAGGCAGGAGGAACCCTGAGCCTGCAACTATGGTGTGGGCTTTCTAGTTCAAAACCATTATGCTCTGAATTGTGCTATGTGACACATTCCCTGGCACAAGTACAGCTCCACAATACCTCTTGTTTTATGACTTCATACTCTGGACATTGCCTCAGGTACTGGCACAGCAACAGAAAAGGCTGCAGGGAGGCTGAACATGTACAGGTTGTGCATCTTGGCCTGCCAAGAGTTACAGATGTGATTGCTCTTACTTCCATATTTCCATTTTAGTCATAATTTCTAGCCTATTCTGTTATTGTGAGCTGAAAGCAACACTTGCATAAGGTCAAGTGTTTAAAACTTGGGAAGGAAAAAAACTTTAATTCCCACACTTTTCTGGAGCACTCCTCATCCTACGTATTTTATTGGTTTGCAGTTGATTCTCCTCCATCTATTCGTGTGGTATTTCTTAATGTACCATTTCTTTTATTTACAGTGTTTACTTCCACTTACCTGTTACCGTTAGACTAGACTTTTCCCTAATGTTAGGGGAAGAAGCAAAGGCTTCAGGGTCTGGAACACATAAGAAAATAAGCACTAACAGTTGTAGTTTTCAGGGATCCCAAAAGACAGTAGAAGCAGTTTTGAAATAAATATTTTGGCATCCAGATCACATTGAAAAATAAGGATTTCCCCTAAAACACCTTTACTAACACAAGAAATCACTTTTAAAACTAGCTATAGAGTAGTGTATGAGACTGTGGTGAAAAGGTTGTGGAAATTACCAGTATTGTTCTTTATGCTGGACTGAGTCAGAGACTCCCTGTAAAATATTATGTCCCTTGATTTCCCTGCTGATAAAACCAGAAACAACTTCAACAATTTCCAAACTTTCCTCTTGCTTGCTTAGAGAACTTGCTTTAAAAGCTGATAATCCTTCACTAAGGAAAGCTACAGTAGGGCTTTGATGATGAGCTGGCCTTGAGATACTACGAAAACACTATTTTGACTTGGATAAAAAACTGAGTGAACAATGTTTTGCACATCATAAATCCTTTTCAAAAATAATATGTCCAAAATGTCTAAGTACTCAATATGTTCAGTTTTAAATGTGCATAGATTAATTCAGAAAAACAAATGGAAAGATTCATTTAATAACTGGACTCTCTTCCTAGAGTTACCGGAAGCTCCAATCCATTCAGCATTCCTGAATTCAGCTTTTATTCTTTATTTGTATGTCTGTCACTAGATGGTAGAGTCAGTATTGTAGCTGTTAGTGAAAATCCACAAGAAAAGCTGCTTCCTATCATGAAATAAGAAATAGATCTATTTGTCCATGCAAGGGACCATGAGTTTGACCATGCAGAAGCAACAAGATTGAAGAGAGTGTTTAAGCAACTTATTTGTTGTGGTTTGTTGCTGTCTAGTACAATATCATTGTATCCTGTGTGGATCCCTCTATTTTTATTCCACTGATTACATCTAGCTGTTAAACTCAGGAGGCAGAAGGAATCTCTAAGCAATATCTATATTCAGGTCCAACATCCAGTATAACAGAATTTTTGCCATTAGGTATCAGTTCTCATTATCCATATCAGAATAAGTCACTATGTCTGTCACTGAAGACTGAGAGTGAGATCTGCTGGGCTGGTACTTGAATGTTAGACAGAGTCAACACAAAATGCTTCCCAGACTTCTCTTCTGAAATCAGTGGAGGTCTAATATCCTGCAAGACAATTATGCAATGCATCTGTCTTGTAAAGAAATCATACTTTCCTACTCATCTAAAAAAAAAACCTTTTTGGTCTCCATTCTTGGCAGCATTCTATAATTTTCTCACCTGTCGTGTCTTTGCTGATGAACATAAGATCTCCAAAAATTTTTTAGGGCAGAGACCTGCAACACCTGAATCGCGGTATAGAAAGAATAGTGCAAAGATTTATTTTAGCCACTAGATGGTAGCAAAACCGCGCACCTGGAGAAAAACAGCCTGAATATTTATTGGAGTTTATACCAAAAATAGCCAGAACTAACTGGGGGGTAGGTGATCGTCAATATGTAGTTCATCCTTCAGACGGGTTTTGTGAGCTTTAGTATTTCACCTTTACATAAAACCAGTTTTCATGTTCAGAATCTGTGTCAGCAATCTCTGAAATTCAGACTTTTAATTCAGATATTTTTTATTTTTGGTTTTGGTTTTTTGTTTGTTTGGGGGGATTTATGAAAAGAAAAGAGAGAAAGAAGGGAGAGAGGGAGTGTCCTGGTTTTGGCTGGGATAGAGTTAATTTTCATCCTAGTAACTGGTGTAGTGCTGTGTTTTGGATTTAGCATGAGAATAAAGTTGATAACACACTGATGCTTTAGTTGTTGCTAATCAGTGCTTACACTATTCAAGGACTTTTCCAGCTTCCCATGCTCTGCCAGATGCACAAGAAGCTGGGAGGGGAGGGGGCACAGCCGGGACAGCTGACCCAAACTGGCCAAAGGGATATTTCATATCATGTGACATCATGCTCGGTATATAAACTGTGGGGCGTTGGCCAGGGAGCAGTGATGACTGCTTGGGGACTGGCTGGGTGTCAGTTGGTGGGTAGTAGGCAGTTGCATCACTTGTTTTTCTTGCATTTTGTTCCTCTCTCTCTCATTGTTTTCCTTTTCATCTTATTATTGTTGTTGTTGTTGTTGTTATTTATTTAATTTATTTTATCTTATTTTATTTAATTTCAATCATTAAACTGTTCTTATCTCAACCCACAGGTTTTCTTTACTTTTGCTCTTCAGATTCTCTCCCATCCCACCAGGGCAGGGAGGGTGAGCGAGTGGCTGTGTGGTGCTCAGAAGCTGACTGGGGCTAAACCATGACATTGGAGAGACACCAGCCACTGGACATTA
Organism: Morus bassanus; assembly: GCA_031468815.1. NCBI lineage: Eukaryota > Metazoa > Chordata > Aves > Suliformes > Sulidae > Morus > Morus bassanus. The sequence continues at coordinate 76,272,853 of CM062571.1, read as the reverse complement.
AATGAATCTCTGAAAGGGTCATAATAAACACAAAATTAGGACCTTAGAAATGTCCATTGTTGTCTTTCTCATTTGCTGCCTCCTTCAAATTCATAGAGTTCAGAAATATAGTAGTAAAAAAAAAATAATCAAAAGACAATAGTAATTATGAAGTTATAAACTGCTATATCATCTTTGAGAGACATAGGGTTTCACTGGTAAAAGCAAATATCCATAAATATTATGAAGCCCCTCAGATAATATTTTAGGATGTTTCATATATGTCTGTTGAAAAAGACTATTCCGTATTTAAAGGCCATGGTATTGGCTGCTCATGGTAAAGGGAAACATACTGTATCTTAGGCAACTTACAGATTTGCTGTAGTCTGGGTCTCTGATACATATCAGAGCTTGTACTTCAGGACTGGTTCAGGTATCTGAAACTCCTGCAACGCATTCTGGGAAAATATGGACCATCCTCAGATATTATGACACACGGAGCCAGGGATATCACATGGTCTGCAGAAGTATCTCACCATTCTTTAGGGACAGACCTAAAGTGTATCAGGAAGTAGCTGCCTTAGTTTTCTAGGACCATTTATAAAATACTTCAACATCTGTCAGATTTTAAGAATTGGCTTGTGGAGACAGGCATGATGTTATAAGCAGAAGGGAAGGCTGAGGAAAAAATATGTGCAAATACTTTGGCTTGAAAGGCCAGAACAGAAAATTGATTGTGCCAGTATCTCTGGAGTAAAGTTCTTGGCTGTTCCTTAAATCAATGATACCATATCTGAACTCCCAGAAAACACGGCTTCAGTGTACCAAAATTATGAGCTTTTTATAAAAATTATGAATTTCTCCCCCTCCCAATCTTCTGTCATTAGGACCGTATTTTAAAAATCTGTTTACGGTATAAAGTATTTCAGAAGTTTTTATGTGTCTGTATGTTATAATAATAACCAGAGTTCTGGATCAGATGAAGGATTTGTCAGTATTCTTAGAGCATCTTGGCTTTTTTTTTATGTATCTCTGAACAGAACATATCAGGAATCCTTTAGCAATGTTTGTGAAAACTGTTATTTGATAAACCCAAAGCTGAATAGATTGCGAAAAAAAGAATTAAAATGGCAAAGTATTTTAAGACTGTAAAATAATAGATCTATCTTGTCCGCCTAAACTTTAATTATTCTATTCAAAACTTTGCTTGTTAATCTTTTATGCTCTCCTAAAGTTCAGAAGCAAAACAAAGATTTTCAGCAGGATGAAAGGAGCACCTTCCAAGTTTTATTTACTGTATCATGACAATCTGGGGATGGATTTTGTCCCCAGTCAAAAAAAAAATAAAGATGCTTTTTGTATCTGTCATTCTCCCAGGAAAAGTTTACTGCTGCACTTCAGTGTGAATCCTTTTCTGGCTTTTGCCTTGCCTTGCCCAGGACAAGCCACAGCAGTGGATCTCCAGGCATTCCTGCTAGCTTTCAATCTTCTCTCTAAACAGCTGTTTGTGGGTGCTCTCCTGGATGAGAACAGCAACATTGTCGCTGGTGCTCCTTTCTGTAGCCAGTTTGGAAAATGCTTGTTGATTTATCCTTTTAAGCAAAATATTAAACACCTTTCTTTGCTATAACTGTGGCCTGTAAAAATGAGATCTTGCAGTTAGAGAGTTTGATAACACAGATATTCAGGGACCTAAATAAAAGGAAAATTAACTTCCAGTTTTTAAAGACTTATGCCATCAACAGGACAGTTTTGGAGAGGTAGCGATGTGGGAGCTTTGCAGCAACGTTTAGGGGGACATATTTGCTGAAGGGTCAGTCAGCTGTCTCTCTTGAGCAAACATCTCAGGTCTGATAAAAAAACAGAGTCCCGAGGACTAGTAACATGCTTGTCAAGCCTTCTGTTCAGAGACTGAAACCAGCTTCAGATCAGAAGTGAATATGTGGAACTCACATGTGTTTACAAGTTAGGTGGGGCCTACGGGAGCTTCTGGCTATTTATTCATGTGTCCGTCAGTACCCTGCCCTCCTGCACACTGGATGTCAGAGTGCTATCCTTCTCTTGAGCTTCTGAGTGCTTAGATTTTTGTTGTTTTTTTTTTATTTTTACAGGGAGAAAATTATAATAATTATCTAAAAAAAAAGCTCTCAACACCGTCTTACTGCGGTTGATGTATGTGCTATGATTATTGGTACCACTTCATTTCTATCACTGTTAGTGCTTTTGCTGTCACATGGGGGCACATAAGAAATTTTCAAATAGACCCATTTTCATCTAAACTTTAGCCATCTTCATAACCTGAGTTAGAGATAGGGATAGTAGCTTCTGCTGATGACAGTTCGAAGGAAATCAAAGATATTGATGTGGATAAGCTATTCTGCCTTTGGGAATGAAAACTCCTCCTGCACGGCACAGTAACACGCTGTGAAGACATGCTTTTTCCAGGCAATTTGACCTTTTTATAATGCTACACCTTCATGTAGTGTGACAAGTGTGTACTCAGTGATTGACAATACTGTTTTGTACAGACAACCAGTGCCTGGGAGAGCACCATGTAGGAGAGGCGTCAATAGGGCACAGGCAAGAAGTTGGGCTCACTGACGTGATTGTGACTGGACCCTCAAGGTAAGATTCCTCACACTTTCAGTACACTCATTTGAAAGTGATGGCATCAGCTACTAGAGCCTGCACCTTCTGTGGCTTAGTGAGTGCCTTTAAACATCCTTTCTATAAATGCTTTGCATAAGCACTCCTCCTGGCTGAAGCATGACCTGAAGGAGCAGGGAACTGGGTTTTCACAGCTTTTGGATAATGGGATTATAGACTCATAAAAACAGTCCTTAAAAAATAATAACATAGTTCTGGTACTTCTAAAAGAATTAAGATTAGATATGGCTTTTACTTTAGTTTTGGCATTCAAGCCAGGGAGGCTTCATTCTGATTCCTCACACTATGAAGTTAGACCAGGCTTCAGCAGAATTAGGCCTACGATAGACTTGTGTGATCCCTCTTCTAGATTCAGTGACTCCTTCTCTTGTATCCTCAAACTCCTCATAAAGTATTTTTGTTATTTAGACTCTCACATTAAAGGATATCAAAGATCAAAGGTGGAAGAGGCAAGGCAACTAACTTGCTTTTCTTATACTGCTTTATTCTTCTGGGAGACTTCACTATGGGGGACCTTTAGGTTGATATCTGAAGAAAGAATGTATCTTTAAATTTCAAGTTCCAATTCTGTAATTACCAAAGGTTAATAAAATTAGGGAATATTCAACACAGAAGAACTGGAAGAATCTGTGGCCTTTTCCTATCACAAAACTGTGACCTTAGGATCTTTTTGGATGCAGGTAAGCACACAGATAGCAGAAGAGAGACTTAACATTTGGATGATTGTGTGTCGTTAATCTCCATTTCAACTAAGTAATGCCATCAAGGAGAAAGAAAAATAAAATTGTGGTCAACTACCTGTGAGGTCTCATCACACTAATATATCCTTTTAATTTCTTTTTACTTAAATTTTTACTGGCTTTTTTCTTCTTTCAGCAACTACTGTGGCACTTTTTCAATTCTCAACTCACAAGTAGAACCATTTATTTTAATAATATCTTTTCTTTAACATCTAGTTGAACACCATTTGCAATGGTCCCAAGTCTTGCTAACTACAGCAACATTACAGCCATGATTTAATTATTTCCTTCTAAGTATTTATATGAGATAAAAATTCCCTGAAAAATCTCAGATCTTCTACATTTGTTTTAGAAAAGGAACATCTGTAATAAATACTAAGCAGTCAGTTACTCCTACTGAAGTAGTCCCTAACCACTATTTAATCATGTTAGCAAACTGTGAACATTTCTGGCCAGCCTTATTGCACTACCAGCAAATAATGTCTTTGATGTTCCTTTGGTTTAGGTCTCCCAATCCCTGTTCTTCATGAGGAAATGGAAATAGCCATCATACACTACAGAGGTATTTGCAAGGGACTTCCACAAAGTTTTGTCCTATAGCACACAATAATCCTTATCTGAGGAGAGATAAAGGATGTAGAATGTACAGCTTATGAAACTTTTTAAAATGTAACACTTAAATAAACCTTTCCAGGGAAAAGATTTTTGTTTCCGAAAGTAACAGGTCTATTCTGAGTGGCTGACTTTCCTGACAGTGTCTTCTCCTGAAGATGGTATAAAAGATATTTAAACTCACGGGATATTCACCTCTTGCAACCTGAGCATTGGGAGAGGGAGAAGTTTCAGAACATTGAAGAAGACCCTTTCCTGCCAAATGTTACTTTTTAGGAAGTCTGAAAACTCTGATGCTTTCCAAGTTATCAGGGCAGGGAGGGGTGTACCACAACAGTTTCAAACTATCCCAAAACCCCCCAAATTCTAGGGAGTGGCCACAAAATAACCAATCTGAAATCCCACTCTATTACTGTAGTATCTTAGCAACTCACAGAATTTTTCTGGTATGTATCCTGAGGGCACTCTGTTAACCATAGAAGGGACTGAGACATACAAAAATGTGACCACGAAAGCAGGATAAATCATGGCAGAAAAGGAAAGTAAACCCAGGCTTTTGGTCTCTGCACCTCCTGTCCTCATTAACTATACCATTTATCCCTACTTGAGGAATTAAACAAAAAACAAGGGAGGATGACCTATGGAGAAATGGAAAACTTTTCTCTTTAACTCAGAGGATTGCAACATGATGATGGAGGAATATACTGATCAAAAGTTTAGATAGATATACAAACTTCTATAAATTGGTAAGACTGAAAATATTTAAGTAGCATAGCTGCAGCTGTCTCTGTGGCATGGGACATTGCCTCATCTCTGAAAACCCTAGAGTCAAGCTTCCATAAGAAGCAGACCACCATATTAGGTGGTTACTATGATCAAAATATTCATAGCAGATGATGAGACAATCAACCACAGCAATACTAATGTGTTTTATGATGGAAAGACACCATCCTTGGTACCCTTGAAGTATATATTAATATTTTTCAACATCTGTTACCCATCTTCTTGATGTTAGGATATAAATGGGCTGGTTTTAGCTTCTTTTTCTACCGGCTCGACCTACATCTCAAGTGCCACCGTGAACTGTGCTTTTACGCTGCTTTCACTGTAATTATTCTTGGGTATCTGTAATTAGAACCAGCTGAGAAAGCTACAGACTAGAGGCACCTCAGAAACACAGGCAATTAAAATAGTGATTACGTAAGATGAGTCATAGTGATGACTATGGAATTTTGGCAAACAAATCTGCATCTTAAAAATTCAGCCTCTTTTCCTTTTTTCCTAGCAATTTTTCAATGGAATTCTAATGAGTTAATAATCAACGAAAGAAAGACCTTCCTATGTTCTGTTCTTGACATTCATATGAATACATCCCAGAACATTAGAGAAACTTTCCCATGTCAGTCTTCAAGTAATTTTAGAGGGTGCTGACAGTGTTCAGACTTCAAGGTTTGTTAGGAACCAGCAGGATGCATGGGACTAGATTTGGCACCTGAAGATGGATACTCATTATAATTTCCATAAATAACTGTGTGCTCAAATCCCACAGCTTCTCTTGAATGAATTATCTGATTATCAAAGAAAATCTCAGTAGTTGCTCACCCTTAAGGCCTTCCCAACACTGCCATTCCAGACATAAATCTTGATGACAGGAGGTCTACAGAAAAAAAAGGGTTTAGAATTGAGAAATGTAGTGTTCTGCTGCCAATTATGTACCCAGTCTGAGTTGCTGAGAGTTTCCTTTTCCTTTCACACTTAGGCAACATCTCTGGTCACAGAAAATGAAGCAAAGGCCTCAGGAAAGAAACAGAAAAATATATTCTGAGGGAGAAAAAAAGTGAAGCTCTGAGCCAACTCTCTGATGCCTAGTCTGTTGAGAAGATTTAGGCAGAATCTCCTGGGTTTGATTTATGAGGAAATTTTCTGGGCCAGAATGAATTTCTAAAGATCATCATCTACACAAAGCATAGCAAATGAAAGAAAGCAGGAATCATGAGCATAAAATAGTGCATTTACTTTCTTCCTCTTCCAAAACTACTTTTCAGACTAGTGATGGTGATTCTTTATCATACAGGAGAGCCATACAGGAGAGCCATAGCAATGCTGGAAGGAATAGCTAGAGACAACAGGGTGAAAAAATAGGTGGAAAACTGAAACCACACAAAAATTCAGAGCTATAAAATATAGTAGAGGGAAAAACACTGGGAAATAGAAGACTAAGACACATAATTAATTAGTAATGGCCTAAGAAATGAAAACATCATGGGTTTTAAAAGACAGTGGTAGGTCCGTGAAGGTGGGTTTCTATGCTTTCTAAGCAGATTTTGAGGAAAGAAAGAACTTGCCTATAGGATATTTTTGTGTGGATGTAGGATGTTCCTTGAGGGAGGGAGGTTTCCGTCCTTCAAAAGATTTTGCTTCTTCAGTCTTGGACCTGATGAGAGCCAAATGGTTCCTGGATGAAATTATTTCATAAGGTGAACAGGCATGAGAACTTTCACCTGCTGTAATCTTAGCTCAAATACGGCTTGCAACAAGAAGGAAGAGTGCAGCGTCCTAGAGCTTTCTGGAATGAAATCTTTCAATTTATAGATAATAAATCACTTGAAGCTGAAAACCACATTTAAGTAACACCTCATTGAGCCTTTTTAAAAATATTTTCTCTTGGTCTACCGCATGTATAAATAGAGTTGAATAAAAATGATTTGTCTTGTTGATAATGAGACTAAAAGCACCAGTAGCAGCATAATAATATATGCTTTCAGAAAAATCCTGTTAATGTTCTTTAAAATACTTCCCGTCATTCAGACAATAGAAAGCTGTGTCTTTCATTTGTTATACTGGAGGAAGGAAATATTAAAGGAGAAAATCTTCTACAGTTTTTAAAGGACAGATTTATTGGCTAGTAGGGGTAACGGACTGTGTGCTTGAAAGAGCATGGAGAAACACTTTCAGGAAAGTGCTGCCACAGTGAAGGGTGATAATGTCTTACTCATTGAGGATTACTGATTTAGATATCCCAGGATGAAACCCTTAATGTTATAATTAAACACAGAGGGCCATGACAGATATGCCAGGGTGTAGAGAGTCCTCTCTTTTTATTTTTCTCCTCTTTTTTTTTTTTTTTTTTTTCTCCCTGTAGACTATTTTGCTTTTAATTTTTGTTCCAGAGTAGCTTTTTAGAAGTTGTGTTCATGGCCAGACTCACCTTTCCAGAAAAGGATGGGACTAGGGATTTTTAAAGTGCAAAGTTGTATGTGCCAAGGAGAACAGAGAGCTGGTAAGTCAGTTACAACTGTGAGAGAGACACAGAGGAAAAGGCTTCCTCTTCCTAGAATGAGGTAAATTGTTTTGATGGAAGTGTCTGCACCAGTAAAAGATTCTCAGCTATACCTGGTTCCCCTATAAAAGCACTTTTATTTTGAAAACAAAACCTCTGACAAATCACACCATATTAGAGAAAAGAGAAGAATTTATATTGCGAGAGATAAAAGATGGGAAGACTGTTAGAGAAAAAGCATCTCTGAGGAAAACCTTTCTTCCACTATCCCGCACTGCAGCCAAGATGTTTGATAGTATTTTGGTTGCTTTCTTTTACAGACATCCCAAAGTTTATTCATATGAAAATTTCTCTGTAGACAGTTAATGATAACCCATGCCTCAGAGATTCTCTTATGTCTTGTTTGAGAAAAAAGTCCAATTCTTCTTTCAAATTATCCTGCACGGATTCCTGGTCTTTACAATGAAAAGGCCATACTGCAAACCAAAAAAGTACCACAAAAAAATCTTTCAGCAAGGATATCTTTCTGCATTTACATCTAGGGTAAATTCTGAGATGTTGTGGTACGATAACACGGTTGAACAGCCAAAGTATTGCTCAGACATTTCTGAGAATCTACATCTCCCACAGAACTTGCTTTAGAAATTTAAGAAATAGTCATGGTTATTTTTCCATGTCAGGGCATAACGAGGTATTTTACTCATCCAAGACTTTTAGGAAATGAGACTGAAAAGCAATGAGCCATACTTAAGACACAAGGAACACTGGCAATGTTCCTTAGAAGGAAGTCAGATTTTTTCCTGGTAGATTCAAGGTACACAAGAGATCAAAACAACCTCATCCAGCTGCCTTCCTTCTGACAGTTTTCAAGCTGCTTCATCACACACTAAATCTAACATTAATTGTGTGTAAATCCATGCAAGAATGCTAATTAAAACAATGCACCTATCACATAATCTTATGCCTTCCAGGCAGCGAGAACACAAGAGACAGCTGCTGTTCCAAGTCAGTGTATGGGAGGATAAGAGGTAATTGACCCTGCAGTTGTTAGGTTAATTCACAAAGGGAAATCTCTTGCACAACTGGTGTTTCATCTGCTCTTACATAAAAACCAACTGTACAAGAAGATTTCTCTTTACATAAGCTATTTGTATACAGTCATGAAGACTAATTACTTAAACTAGGAATCCCACAAGCACAGGAAATAAGGAAGTCTTGTGCTCCGTATATTTCTGCTGCATGCCTGACTGACTTCAGAGTCTAAGAAAGCACAGGCTCCATTTGAAACTTTTCCTGTGTCTGAGACCTGCTTAAAAACTCTTCCCATGTGGGAGAGGCATGAACACGAACATCTCCTTTTTCCCTCTATTAGGCATAACACATAGGTTGTCTTGCTGTAGCTGGTCATCCATTTTCACAAAACAGGTAGAAGCTTAATTATCTTTGATACTTCTACTCCCATGCTGAATTCTTTTGATAAAGTATTGGTTTCACTGGGAGGAGAAAGGAAGTGCAAAATTAGGAATACACATGGACAGGCACACTGACAGCAAAAGCCTCACGTTGCCATAGTCAAGTTAAAAACCCCACATGCAGATGTCAGATAAGATAATTTCCTTACATACATAAGACACTTGATTTTACTCCAAGGGTTCAAAAAAATTATGGTTTTCTAATAAGCAAACCCACAAAATCCTGCAGGAACCCATGAAAACTTAATTGTACTCAGTGTGCAGAAGAAAACATGTAGGCCTTAATATGCTGGTTGGGTGGCTTTTAACATCCATTATTCCCTGACACAGTAAGGAATGATGTTACGCCCCTCAAAGGTTCCCTTCATGCAGCACAAAATGATTTCCAATTACTCTATGTGTATCTGTTGAAGACAGCCTAAGCCACAACGTTTGGATTCAAACATGAATCAAAACTCCCAAAAGGTGCTTATGCCTGAGGTTTTGGTTTGATTTGCTATAGAGATAAAATGACCACCTATGTGTATTTAGCTAGTTCCCAGTCTAAATTTTATGCTTAAAAGTGGGCAGAGTTTTGTCCAAGAGAAAAAAAAAAAAAGTCTTGGTCCAATCAAAGTTAAATTTTTCAAATACTTCTCATTTAGCTTAAGGGGAAAATTCAGAGGAATTTCTGGAATGTAGACAGGGATTGTTTAACAAAATTAATGGAAAAGTTGAGCCTAACCCTTTGGTTGAAAGTCTCAATCAATGCTTGCTAAAAAAATACTGTTTTCCTTTTTTCTCTTAATTAAAAAAAAAAAAAACAAAACCAAAAATCTCCTCATAAAATTATAGGGCTACATCCTAAAGCAACTTAACATCTACCCCTGTCCACCAGCATTCCTTGCCTCTACTGCACCTTGAAAAGGCAAGAACATATTTTCATGAAAAGAATTTTTAAAAAACTCAGGCTTATGTATGAAAATACTTACAGCTGATAAGTAGTTTATTTTGTCTGAACACTGGATACATTCTGGAATACCTAAAGTTAATTTGGCTTAATAAGCAAGTAATTGGTAAGGAACATAATTTAAATTCATTAACATAGTTCTGTTTAGACATTTCCAAATTATATGCTCAATGATACAAAGTCATGCAACACTTACGTCCTTTATCTATTATTCCCCCAAAGGTAGTTTACACTCTTATGTTAGAACATGAAGGGAAAAGCATATCAGTTATACCATCTGATGTATACAGTAATGCTATCTGCAGCTGTTCATTCTTCAGCTGCTGTTAGGAGCACTTTCCTCCTAATTGAGCAGTTGCCTCTAGTGACTGAGTCATCTACCCACTGTGAGTAAGAAATGAATATCTTTCATGTTAGCCCAAAGGCTAGTTGTTTTAAATAGGAAGAAAAAAGTTAGATTGGATACTGCATTTTTACCTTACATGGCTCCTATAATTTTACTGAAGATTCATGGTGTTTAGTGGTGTTTCCCCCCTTTTCCTTAAAGCATTGGATCTCAGATTTACAAGAAATTGCAGCTTTCATCTTCCTAAAAAGTCACTTTACTTCTGATTTGTTTAAAACTTCAGATTTGTAGTGTAGAAACAGAGTCATTGCAATCTACTACATGCTAGAATATTTATCATCCTTATTTTATGCTGATTTTTTAATATGCTTGAGGCTCAAAAACAAATCATTATTTAGTCCTCCTGGGTGTCTTGATACATTTCTATACTTACACAGAGGAAGAACAGAATAGCTTAGCAAGGTATGACAGAACTGCTGATAGACTAAACTTATTTAGCTTAGGCATCTGAAAACTCTTGAGCCTGAACCCTTGTGTTTTTATGATGGAACTCAGGTATTCTGTCCTCTTCATGAGTGCCTTGCATTAGAAACGCAAAACAACAAGATTCCTGGTAAACAAAAGGAGGAAAGAAATCAATCCACTTTGGGCAGATTTTCAGTCTTATTACTGCTCAATAGTAGAGTATTATATCTTGAACCTAGAAAATGGTCAAGGCTGAGTTAACGTGCATTACTTATTCCTGATTTTCAAAATAGTTGCAGCAAGTGAAAACCATCTTAGGGCTCCTGTAACCTTACCTAGGAAACTAGTCTGGCATATAGATAATGAGAGATTAGGTAAATTAAAGCCACCTAGTTTCCCCTCATTTTGCAGTTGCATTAATTGCGCCTTGGATGGAGCAGAAAGGGGAATTTGTATCTGCATTCTAAAGGAAAAAAAAAAAAAAACCACAAGTGGAAAAGGAGACTCAGTCTTGGCAAGACTATATCAGCCCATAAAGTGATATGTAACAGGATAATATGTCAATATAGCTTCGAAGTACAAGCAAAAAATAAGCAATCCAAACGGTATATATATTCAGACAGTAAGGGGGAGGAGGCAGGAAAGATCTTCTGCTCATAAGAAGGGGAATACTGTAGAGACCTATGCCTTTGAGAAACAGCTGTGTGGTCTGATTTAATCTCTCATTCAAAACAGAAATGGACAGTTTCCTAAGTACATGGAGAAAAAGTCATCCAGAGAACTAGGTTTTATGACATCCCAAAATGAGCTAGCACATTATATGCTACAGAAACACTCAATGATTTGTCATGGAACTCTCTGCCACTTCGAAGTAACTACATGAATTGCTCTTTACTTTTTGGACAGCTTTCCAACTGTCCTTTATGGCTTAATATTAAAATCTTGATGGAAAACACAACATTTGGAACTGAGGAAAACTCTTTCCAATGAAGTACTGCTGTGTTCTTTTTTGAGAATATCTGTATGTGAAAAAGAGTTGCTTACTCTTTCATGTAGTTGGTGTTAGGAGACTTCTGGTAGGACAGTAAGGACCTGCTGACAATTACTAATCAGCCTAAGCCACATGAGTTTCTCTTTCGTATCTACCTTATGCCTCAGAGCCTGTACCAAAGCAGTGAAACACATACAAAACAAAAAGATTCCCTGGATGGGATCTGTGGACCAAAAGAAACTTCTAGGCAAAACTAAATCTACATTTGGTAAAAATTAGAGGAAAGACAAGACAGCCTGAAGCTGGAGTTATTAAATCTGAGTAAATCCTGTCATTGCCATAAGACAGTTTAGCCTATTAACATAAAAACCAACCAACCAACCAACTAACCAAACAACCAACCAAAACAAAAAAACAAAAACTGGCCCAATTAAGGATAGTTATTTCTTCCCAGTTAGTAGCTGAATAAGAGAGAGCCATTTCAAGTGATTTAAAACTCTTCAAATGACTGCCCAGGTTGAGACAAGAGTAATAGGAGAATCAAAAATGTGGGGGAATGAGAGTGTCTGTGGAATAATTCATCAAGCCGACATAGGGGCGGCAGTAGTTCTCAGATACCCATGCTCACTCTCTAGAGGACTTCTCTAGGATATGGTGGACCCAGGTTCAGAGCCCCTTTCCTCCCAGTCCACAACTAGCAATGAATTTTCTGTCTCTTACATTTCAGATTTGTGTCCAAAACACTTGTTCATATGCCTTCTTATAAACTATTTGACTAGTGAATGGCCCAGAAAGAGGAAGCAGCTTCTACTGTCTAACAGTTAGATACTCAGGATGGCTGCAGCTGTAGGTAGAAAGGTGTTTGGATCTTTGTTTCTAACATCCTAGTTGAATATATTTCAGTCTACTCAAGCTGTTCTTTCTATATAAAATGACTGGAAAAGAACAGAAAATAATTCTGCAGTATTTTTATTTCTGGTTGACTCAATCCAATTTTCCAATGTTTATTTATGGTTTCACCACCAAACTGAAACATCATCTACTTGTAATACCTTGGTCTTTGCTGGGAGTTTAACCACAATCACTGATCTTAAGAAAAGATCTTTTCTTTTAATAAGACTGCACCTGTATGCATGGAAGACTTTGCTTTTAGTTATTTAACTGTCAACAGCCTACATAAATTATATGACTTCCAAGGCTGGTGTGAACAATGCTTAAATGTTTTTTCTTGGCTGCAGATATCAACACTGTACTTCAATTAGTTAAACTGGGTGATTACTTTAAAAAAAAGGATTTATTTTTTATTTTTTGTTGCTACAAAAGAGGGTCCATGTTTTAAAGATTATTGTTTTGAACTATGGACTTAGATTTTGGAAAATGATTGTAATAAGACATGATTTGTGACAACAGGCCTATTCATTGTAGTTTTTAAAAGCACATTTGCCACAAGGTGGCAAACTATGCCTACAGGTTTAAATTGAAAACAAGATAGTAGAGGTGTCAAGAAATCTCTGAAAACATTTTATTTCATGTGCTCAAATAGAAAACAATATCATATCAATACTTGATGTATCTCTACTATGTATGGAATGGAAAAAATTTTGTTCTTATGAAACAAGAGAGCATGCAGAGAGGTAAAGAGACATTCATCATGCTAACGATTTTAACTCACCACTTAACTCACACAATGTGCATTTAAACAAACCTTCCAGATCTTCCTGAGAAAGTACTCTAAATTGCATAAGAAAAAGGTGTGAGTCTATGGAAACAGCTGCTAAACTTGTGAATAATAATTAACATAATTATAGGGCTTGGCTTTGTGGAACTAAGTTTTGCACTGAGGTCAAAACTTTTCTAATCTAATAGGACATTTTGAATGATTTTCCATGGGGACTGGACTTGTATGATATGCAAAAGCACAGAAAGACTCTTTATAAAATCTCTTTTAAAAGAGGATGGTTTTTGACGGTTGGACTTGATGATCTTAGAGGTCTTTTCCAACCTTAATGATTCTGTGATTCTAAGAAACGAATGAACAAACAAACAAACTTCCGTAGATAGGTGATGCTAAAATTCATGTGTTGCAAAGATGATAAGTTTAAAGGTACAAGTTAATTTGATTTGCGTGTGTGTGTGTGTGTGTGTGTGTGTGTTAAATAGATTAGAGAGAAAGTAGATGGCATTATTGTTGGAGTATCAAGGAGAAAACAAACAAAGCAACAAGAAAAAGCAACCTTTCTGGTCTTTAACAAAAGGCTTTTACAATAAAAATGAATGCTGAATAAGTGTAGAGTTCTTTATGGAGATATTGATAAGAAGGGAAGAAGTTTGGACAGGTTCCACTTCTGCCTTTTATTGCTTCACTGCAGCTGCATTTAATAGCCCAGTGTTTGATAACTTTCTGATTGTAACCATCTAGATTAACTCATGCAACTGTAAATAGCAATGCAGATAAGCCACTGTTCTGAACCAAAAAGTAAGTGCAGTTTGAAGAAAACTTCCTGGTATTTTATCAAGGGATAACTAAAATTCCTTAGGTGACCTGTTGTGTCTTTAAAGAAAACAATCCAACCAAAAAGAAAAAAAAAAAGGTGGCAAATTTTCAGTCACTTCTGGGAGGGCAGATGATTTATAGTAGGATTGTTAGGACATTAATAAGGAAAACTAGAATGTGGTTGAAAGGAAGAAATTGGCTCTTGGAACTGAACTTTTAGGTGAGGGTCTTACAGTACCTCTTTAGAGGTACTGAAGGAAAAGTCTGACATGATTATTCCTTCCTCTCCTGAAATTCTATGTTTAATTTTTTTCCTATCAGATCCAGTCACATTGTATACAAATGCGTTTTGAGCAATCTGAAATGAACACTTAAGGGAGCAAGACCTGAACTAGTAGGAGTCATGTTAGGCTGCCCTCTCAATGTGGAGTTAAGTGACAGACCTGCTCTAATGGCTGTACAAATGATCCATGCAGAAGGAGTCTTTAAGTAGTTGTTGACAGTTAGTGGATCTTTCCTTCTCATTTTTGAGGCATTCCAATGCTAATGGAAAAAACAGGAGAAAGAAAAAAAAAAACCATCTGTATCCATTCCACAGAGACTCTTCCTTTATCTGCCATGTCAAACCTTCATAAAATGTACAAACTCTCACTGACACTAAGGAGTTAATATCTAGGATGGAATCCAGCTTTGGGTCTTTCAGACTTTGTGCTTAAAAGAAGACTTAAAACTTAAAAATAATGAACTCCGCAGTGGATTAGTGTCATCATGGTGTTGATAAAAATTTACAGTCCTCCTTGGAAAGACAAGTTTGGTTTACTATACAAATGTACTTTTTGTAAGGAACACCTTACCCTGTGACACAGATTTTCAGACTGAAGTACCTAAAACTCTTGCCTCTGCCTCTGGAGTTTGGTGGCTAAAAAAATCAGTGTCCTAATGGTTGACAGATACTGAGTTATTCTGCTAAACAGCTGTGCAACACATTTGCAAACAAGGACAGCTGAGCACAGAAATCCTTAACTACTGATGAGCAGCTTAGTTGTGCCAGCAGGCATGGATTGCTGTGATAGACTATAATCACAATAAAATCAATAAAGTCTGAAACCCAGAACAGGACCTCTGCTCAAGATCAGTAAGGCATCAACACAAAGCATGGGACACATGGCTGGAATGTGATTTCATCTCTAAATATGAATTGCAGAAATCAAGTCAACAGGTAACAAACACATATGTTAGAGGGAATGTAATGTCCTGGTCAACAACAGATAGAAGTTTTCCACTTTCATGTGTCATTAGACTTACATAACTGACAATGTGACCTGACTCTAGTTTCAGGAGGTTCAGCTTGTGATCTAGGTGCAGCTAGCGCTGAGCAGCAGCTCTTGCTGTTAATCTGTGAGAGACCACATAGGATGATAAATTGTGCAAATAAGAAGGTGGAAACAAAGAAGTGAGATTGCTGTGTTAATAATATGTTAATAATTACTTATTTAGAAGAAAAACACCAGCAGGAAAAGATATAAAATCTGAGGAAAAAAGGTAGATTCAGATGATGGTAAATCAGCAACACTGAGGATCAATTTATTTCAAAGAATACCAGAACTTAACACTTCTGCACTTCACTGATGGCAATATGGCCAGCAGGCACTCATCAGGTGACTGTACTACTGTGTGTGAATATATCTTAGCCTATATCTTGCCATATATCTTCATCTATCCCAGGGCAAGCCATAGCTTTTCCTCACAACATACTTGTCCCAGCCCGTGCCTATATGCACTAGCTGATAAATAATTGTGGTGTGCCCATAAGTGCTCTGCTTTATCCTGCCCTCAGGTCTCCACACTCAACAAAAGAAGCCAAAATGAAACTGACCCAAAGATTTCGGATCTCCAAAAGAGATTTGAAAGTTATGACATACACAAAAAATTACTGTCATCTTGATTGAGTTAGACAGACAGACAGATGTTCTGGGCCCTTGCTTCTTGTAAAACTTCAGTTTTGCTTTTCTTTAGTTTTAGCTACTCTCTATTTTTTTGGCTGCATATACGTATTTTGATAGATATAAAGTCACATCTTTTCAATTTGTCATGGTTTTAGCTGGGATAGTTGATTTTTCTTCACTGTAGCTAGCATAGTGCTGTGTTTTAGACTTGTAAATAATGTTGATAACACCCTGGTGTTTTAGTTGTTGCTGGGTAGTGCTTACACTAGTCAAGGACTTTCTAGCTTCCCATGCTCTGCCAGGTGCACAAGAAGCCGGGAGGGGAGGGGATACAACCAGGAGAGCTGATTTGAATTGGCCAAAGGGTATTCCATATCATGTGACGTCATGCCCAGTATATTAACTGGGGGAAATTGGCTGGGGGAGGCAGCGATCGTGGCTCGGGGACCGGCAGCGTCGGTCGGCGGGTGGTGAGCGGTTGCAGCACTTGTTGTTTAGTTTTTTTTTTTTTTTTTTTTTTTTTTTTCCCTCTTATTCCAGTGTTTCATCTCTCTCTCGCTCATTATTTTCCTTTTTCATTATATTAGTATTATTGCTGTTTTATTCTAATTATTAAACTGTTCTTATCTCAACCCACGAGTTTTCTTACTTTGGCCCTTCCGATTCTCTCCCCCATCCCACAAGGGTGGGGGAGTGAGCGAGCGGCTGTGTGGTGCTTAGTTGCTGACCGGGGCTAAACCACAACACAATTCTATTTCTCTCTGATTACCATCAGAGAGGTTTTCTTGAACAGCATGTAATTCTTGTCTTTTTGTGCAAATATAACTTATTGTTGAAATATAGCACTGCTGATTGCATTGTTTTCATCAAATTTTTTTAATTAAGAACCTTCTTCTAAACCTTCCAGTCACACCATTTTCATTAGTTTACTCCGGATTTACCCAATCAATGTATAAAGGCTAATATGGACCAATATCCATGTGACTGACACTGAGGTTCAAATTGCAGTTCTTCTAAAGTGCTTGATGTTCCTTCCACCTAGTTCTGGTTTTGTCATCTTCAAATGTTATAATTACCAAAAAGCATTAAGCTGAAGCTTCAAACTTTTTACAAGTTATTCATTCATTTAAGCTGATTTACTCATGCCAAATAACTGTCCCAGAACAAGTACATGCTGAAAGAAGAGAATGTGTTCTGGGAGGAAGATCTGCCTCATGTTCAGTTCATTATGGGCGGCAACCCATGAATCAGGCACAGCCCTTGAGAAGGCCTTCAAAGTAGATAAACTAAGTACCAGACACATCCAAGACCTGGACTTCCAGCATAGAATTTCTTTTCCTACATAATATATAATAATGTACATATCTGTAAAAAAAAAAAAAAAAATCAGTTGCATGTTAAGATTCTAACAATAGCACTGAGAGAAATAAGAAATGTGATTTTGATCTTGTGTTGAATTGTTGGCACGAATTTTGTGTGGAGCTTTGCTAAATTCAAGTGCAAAGGTTAAACAGCAGAGTAAATTAGTATTTTCTGGTTACGGGTGCAATTTAACACAGAAATATGTCTATTAGGGCATAATGTCTACCATAAAGAAGTCCAGCTGAGTCCAGTTATTAGAACCTTTTTTCTACTTCCATTCTTTGTATTTCTGTACAGTAATTTATCCTCTATGACATGGATGTTCTATTAGTTCTGCATTCATAATAATAATATCCTGTTCTCATACACTGTTTTCCCTTGTTGGAGCTACATAGAACAGCTGACAAAAGGTACCACTATTGATGTCCTTTTTGCATGGATTTGGCATTACATTTCTTAGAAAGATTTCTTAGAAAGTGCATCTTATGCGTATGAACTCATGCTCATCTCTGCTCTTCACAATTACTCTGCCCAGTCCATTGACCAAATCTGTAGGAAAATGTAACATCTATTAAAGCAACTGGTACAGCCTGGGGGAAATAATCAAACTAGTTTAGAGAAGTCTTTCTTTGGGTTGACAGTGAACAACCTGACTGAATAAATATGATTTTTGTTTAGAGAAAATGAGTTTGTTTTGCATTTAGCTGAATTTACATAACAGGAATATAAGCCATTGTAAATTTCTATACCCACAATCTCAGAATTAATTGGAGCCTGGGATAAAGAATAAAAGAAGTTAATGCATGTGTACACAACTTCTAAAAGATCTTCAGGCATTTAGGCCCTAAATAATATTTAATGTCTGTGAAATACAGGTACCCAAGTTCCATTTTCAGAACTGGCTGAGATCACTTAGGTTATTTTGTTGGGCAATATAGAGAAAAGCTTGGAGTTATTTCCATATGCTCAAAGTCTGAATTTGGTCCTTCACCTCAAAATTACTTGAAAATTATTTCTTGAGGATGATTTTTAAGGGATAAGTGATTAATAAATCAAGATTAGTGATTAATAAATCTAAGCACTAGCAGCTCCTACAAAGGTTGGAAGTGCCTCAGTGTTGTACCTCCTAGCCAGTAGTATCAATTATTTCAAGGCTCCTGCCTTATTTTTGTATTTTAAACAATACTGGACTTTTATTGCTTTTGGCAAGCAGTGAACATGTCTTTGATATAACACAGTCCCTAATTTTGCCCACAAAAGGGATTTTGACATGAAAATTGTAGTATATTTGGATCAGTCCTTAGGAAAACCAGAGGAGTACTAGGCTTTTATTTTTTGTTTTCTCTACCAATTATGTATCTAAATTCTTCCATGAAGAATGTCTTGACAGACAGTACAGATAAGAAAGATTCATTCTCTGTATGGTGGTAGAAGATTATAAAATACCTTAGTAACAGTTTAAAACCACAAAAACGTATCCTTTGTTAACAGTGGGGAAGTCGTATTTTCTGCTTTCATTCATAAACTGATGATCTTCAAGAAACAGACTTTTTGAGAAATGTAGAAGAAAAGTGAAATCTCCTTAAAAATTCTGCAAAGCCAGTTCCTGACAAAATTCAAACACTGATGGGTAGTAATTTCCGAACTCTGGCTGAAGATTCACTGTTCCATGGTCTGGAGCTCATGATCAGAATAGTGTTTAGGAGCTTTTTAAATAATATTTTCTGTTAAGGGACAAGATAAGAGAATATGATGATGCATGGAAAAATATTTTTAGTTGACAACTCATTGATTTAACATTTGATGAACTGTTGTGAAGCATGTCAGTCTTTTTCTAATCTGTTAGATTAAAAGAGTATTGTTTTATTTTATTACAAATAGGGACTCTAGTAATACCACTGCTCTGGAATTAGTCTTATAAATAAGACCAGAAGCCTATTATGCTTATTATAATATAATCAATATAAATAGAGAGAACTCTTGTTTCAAAAAGTTTAAAATAGGAGATGACAAATATTTTTAGTGCAATACTGAAGAACATGTGTTTTGGTGTTCAGGTACATGACTGTAAGACAAACAATGCGCAATCACCTTGCATTTACAGGGTGCTAAGGATGTATTAATGATTGGCCATTGCACCTAAGTAATCCTTTAAGTCTTTATATCAGGGAGCACTGGTTGGTGACTTTAGTTAAGGGCATATCTGTTCTTGTGAACCTATATACTTGAACTCATACTTGTGAACTCAAATAAAACCAAAGGACTTTATTTTGTAGAGAGACACTGTGAAGACCATACTATTTAACACAATTTAGAAAATAACATTTCTCCATATTCCCCCAAATTAGATGACTGAAATAAGAACAAGGAGGAGAACTATACTGCACAAAAGGCAGTCCTGCTTCTTAAGAAAGAAAGAAACACATCAGCACTCAGAAGTGTCTTGTGGAACAAACCTCATGTTGTTCCTTGTTGTAGAGAAGAGACTGTTGCTATGACCTTCCTTTCATATAAAGCTGAGGGTGCCTAAAGAGGTGCTAACCGAAGCTAAGGAGGGACTCATCATCTGCTGAATGGTAGGTGACAGATGGCTGAGAAATAGTAACATGATGAAGAGGTGTATGCAGGTTCCTCCTCCCCCAAGCAATCTGAAGACATGTCCTATTAGGTCTGTGACTTGTTCAGACAGCTTTGGTAGTAGAACAGTTATCAGATATTGTATCAGATCAGAATGCCAAAGGAGGTGAGAAATGTGTACCTATAGGGGTCAGACAGGTGTACCTAGGCAGAAGAAGGAAGAATGCAAACCTGAAATGGGGTCATCATGGAACAGCTGTCAGAAGAATGAACAAATGTTCCAATATTATTCCTGTTTCACTTACATTAAAAAGGGAAATGAATATATTTTAAAATATTATATCCAGAGTGGTTTGGGGGGGGGGGGGGGGGGAAGTGGGAGGAAAGGGCAGGCAATATTGTCTTGTTCACAATAATATCAGAGATATCAAGTTAGGGATATGCATAGTGATGCACTTTTATTGGTTTCATATCTGTTAAAGCATGTGTCTTGTGACTTCCCTGCTGAAAGGAATTAAACATATGTTTTGAACTCACATAGCCATTTACAGCTTTCTTATGATTCGAGCCTGCAAATATTATGTTGCCATGGATGCTAGCCTCAGATACTCCAGGAGTTTTTCAGTACAATTTCAACAAAAGCATAAAAGATAAATGTTTCTTTTTATTATTGTTTTTCTCAAAGAAGAGGCTGTCTGTGGCAGGTACAGAACTGGTCACTTAGCTGTTTTCTCCAGCAACAGGAGCATTGCCATACTGTTGAGATGAGGTGTAAATCCCATAGAGGTGTGGCTCAAGACTGACATTTGGTTTTTAAAAGTTCAGGTAGCAACGGGCAACAAATTAAGTGTGGTAAGCCCCTCTTTAAAGGGTTTAATATATTAGTGAAACAACAACAACAAAAAAAAGAAAGATGGAAAGAGAAGCAGCAAGCCACCCAGCTCTGTGTAAACATCTTATAAGGTACTAGGCTGAGACGCAGAAAAGATATGCAAAGCCACAAAGGACTTTTCAAAATCATCTCCTGTATTTCAAAGACAGAAGAATGTGAAGGGCCATATCCAAATTCCGATGAGGTCATTGGAAAGTCTTTTGTTTACTTTGATGAGGTTGGATCTAGCCTTAAAAATCAAGCTGGTTTCCTCATATTACATGGCAAAGTTGCTCAAGAGAAAGGAAAAGTACAGATAGACTGAGGTGTGTAGGCTATGCTTGGCCAGCTGGCATGGAATACATTGCTGATGATGGTCCTCGGCAGATGGTTTGTTTGGATCTCTGAAAGTTATTAGATTTCCACTAGCCCACAAAAAAATCAGAAGATATCTGAGGTAACAGTTTGGGGCCAGAACAGACTGATGCTCCTGGATCATTGTGGTTCTTGCCCCAGGCATTAAAGGATTTGTCTTTTAAAAGATTCTGGTAAATAAAGATCTGTTCTTCCAGACAGCATCTGAAACAAGAGTGATCTGGGATCTTTCTAACCTGCTGCATTTGTCCCAGAGGTACTTTAACCTAAAGCCTGTACTCTAGCTCAGGGCCTAACTAAGAAGCTTAGTTAGACTTCTGGAGAGCAGCTATGGCTTCTTGGCCTATCTTTACTATGCAAGTGTCCCAAAAAATTGTAACTGGTTTCAGGAGGCCTCATGTGCCAGCTGTTGCTGATGTTTGTCCCTCCCAAGTCTGGTATGACATACGTCTCCCTCTCATCCAGGTTTCTTACACAACTCCACCCACTTCTGCACAACCTTTCCTTTCCCATGAGCAAAGCAATATAACTTAATGTTTCTTCTGTTGAACACTAAAATAAAATATTTTTAAATTTGCTTTTATCTGGAGCCACAACACTAATATCAAATATTTTTAAATTTGCCTTTATCTGGAGCCACAGCATTTGAAGGTTGATTTAAAAAAAAAAAACAAAACACCCCCCCAAAAAAAAAAACCCACCTTTTTAAAGCATATATGCCCAGTATAAGAATAATAGTAATTTTTTTTTTAACTCTACTGCCTTTCCTGTTGCTGAGCCAAGCATGAAAAAAGCTTGACATTCTTTCACAGCTGAAAGATGTAATGAAAAATACAGCATTTGCTCTTTATTTAGGATTGTATCTTCCCTAGATAGTCTCGAGTTCAGGGAAATGGGATGTTTCTGTTTTCTAACATGAGCTGTTGGATGAGTAGAAGGACCATGACCATGGTTAGGACTAACTGACAGGAAAGCAGATAGTTTTGAAAAAGAATCTGGAAGAAGAATCCCAAGTTAACAGGCAAGAGGAGTTCTAGCAGTGGGAAAGGAGAAAATCTAATGACCAACGAGTAGAGGAATAGTTGAAAAATATGTTTGAGAGCTGACAAGAGGGGTGGGATTGGGTGAACTGATGGGAGAAAAATCTTATGTTATCACTCAAAAAGAAAACTTTGAAGTTACCTTCAAAAGCTGTTTCCAATATTTCCTTTTTCTTATTATCAGCAAGTCTCGTTGGAAAAGAAACATGAACTTTTTAACTGGGAGAGAATAAAATAGATAGCCCGGTATCATTTGTACAAAGGATGACTGCAGTATAATACTGCTACAGGCAACAATAAGGCTAATGTCTTTAAGCCAGCTAAATCATGAAATGTTTATCTAACTTTGAAGACCCCCACAACTATCATCGTTTCTTCTTGCGATTTCTCTCTTACAATTCCTTTTCCTTAGATGTCCTGTTGATGTTTCAGGGTTGAGTTTAATGTTCTCCCAAAGGACGGAGCTGAAAGATCCAATATGGTTTCTTCTTTAGAAGCCAAGAACGTCTTAGCTCTTTCAACATTTTATGCGTGTAAGTAGGAATAAATGACATGTGGAGACTGCTTCATATCACTGTTAACAATTTGACGTTACTTTCCTGAAATACTTTACTTATATAAGAATCAAGTTTTAAATAAAGATACATCTCTTATAAAGGGTATTTATGTGTGATATTCACTATTTGCCAACAGCTGTAGGTTGTGAACCTTGGAACGTATTTAGATCATGCTACTAGAGTCACAGGTATTATTTAGTTTCTCTAAGCTTGCTTTACATCTGATTGGCAAAGTTCCAGTCTGTTTTCAAAAGCAGAAGCCTAATAAAAAAAATATAAAGAACATTGTTTTGACTTCACTTCTTTCTGATGTTCTAGGGGCAGTTACACACATTGGTATTAAGAAACAGTTGAATAGATACACAAGAGTATGTTGGTGACAAAATAGGTAAGAAGTTTGCTTTCCTGATCAATCCCTCAGCAGTCAGTAATATACCCAGGGGACAGGTTCATTACATGTGAATTTGATCAAGCTGCTGTTAAAGTTGGATTCTGGACAAACCAAACTGCTTGTTGAGTGAACCTCTCAACATCAAAGAGAAGCTTATACATTATGCTATTTTCTCAGCTCTACCCAATCTCTTTGTTCTGATGTATAGCCTTATTTACATGTATTTAAAACCAAAAGGGAAAATGAAACTGGCAGGCACAAAATTTTTCCCCAGTTAAAATGTGTAAAAATCGCTTTTATCTCTTTTCTGAAGACTTCTGTCCATTATTCTAAATCTTGAAGTGTTAATTTCTCCTTTATTATATATTTTTCTTTCCCTCTCATTTTACCAGCAGAATATTTGACTGCTTGGACCTGGATAATGATCATTCCAAGACAGCCTAGATCACTGTGATGGTACCGTGTTTCATTAATATCTAGTCTGCTAATATTAACAAATGTAATGGACAGAGCACTACATGTTGCAAAATATCTTCAAGAAGCAAAGCAAATTACTGCAGCCTGAGTTTCATATTTGTAAAAGTAGACTTTTGCAAAGACCTGAGCTAGTTATTTTAGTCACGTTATTCTCACTGTGATGAGTGTAATGTAGGTGTATCCTGAAAGTTCAATGTTTTTACTGGCATTATGAAGATCTATCTTCCTAGGACCCTAGTGATACAGTTCCTTGTGTTGTAGTAAATTTAGCCTTTGCTTGACTTTTGTCAAACTTGGGGAGAACTTATCCATTCTTCAGAGGAGCTGTGGGAAAGCACAGGATGCTTTCAGTAGTTAACTGCTTTAGGCCTTCTCTTTGTTTGCAATGAGGGCAAGTTGCCATCCTAAATGTACACAACAACATTTTAGCTTACAGAGTCAATCAAGGCAGCAACCTGTCTTTGTCCCTCCAGACCCTCAAGGTTTTGCTGGGCTGGTTCTTACCCTTGTATTATCTGTGAGTGAAAGGACTTTCTGTGGATAGCAAAACTGTATTTTTATAGTATCATTGAAGTTAACTCCAAATAGAAATGCTTTATATGGCTTGTGTGGTGATTTGTCAAACTAAGGGCTCTTTTCTGATGGGAAAAGTGCTTCATTGTCTGCTTTAACATGTGATGGTTATCTCAGTTACGCAGCACTACAGCACACTACGGTAACAAATTTGAAGCTTTAATGGTGGTTGTGCTGATGCCTAACAGTTTGATATTGCCCATCCAGCTCACTGCTGTAGGTGACTGTATAAGAAGTAGAGAGGAGAAAGTAAATATTTGGCAGAAAACTTTTGAAACATTGCACTGGAATAAATTTTTGCACCTCAGGTTCTCAAAATAGTTTGCATTTATAAATGCACCTATATGGTACCCCAGTAGAGCCATCCTCTTTTCTGTTTTGTGGAGGATTAAAACCCAATGACCTGGGAGTGGTATGTCCATAAGCAAATTTAAGAGTTGAGTTCAGCTACTAGAAAAGGTAAAGGAATGTAAGACTTTGTCACCGAGCACACTGAGAGGAACTGAGTGATATGGTGCTTTAACCCATTTCAGTTCCTCCCATTTCAGGGGAACAGGAAGTAGTAGAGATGTATGAGAAATACATAGGAAGCTAGGAAGCTGCTTCTACTTTAAACACTAATTCTTTAAGAATTAAGGTATGTGTTTTGAAGGTATTCAATAGAATCAAAAATGTTATTATTTTTACAAGAAATCAATAGAACTTATACACAAGGTGCTTTTGAAAACTCACTGGGTGATTGGACACATAAATATCTTTCAAAATTCAGTGAGTTCCCAAGCAGTGAGCCTAAGTTTGCATGAGACTAAAGCTTGAAAAAAATTTCAAATTTCTAAGCTGTCTTTTCTATCTTTTAAGGGGGATTTTTTTTTTTTTCTATTGGAACTGCATATAACTGACTAAAATTGATTAGCTAAAAAGAATGCAATCATGCATTTTGATAGCTTGAAATTCTCTTTACAAACAGGAAAATTATTAAAATGCATGTGTACAGTTCTAGTGTACTTATTAGATTTCAAAGTTTGGAGACCAATGGTTAAGTTAATAAATCCTAACTAGATTAATAAATCCTTGTAATTCTGATGATGATTAAACCCTATTTCATGTATGTTTCCAGGACAACATGGCATAGGGCTGTTCTGCCTCACTGTTTGCATCTTTGAAATTCCTGTCTGACTTACTGTATGCTTTAACACTCTTAGGAAATCAGCCAGCACATGGTGAAGTAGCTACTGTCACACTCTGAAAATTAAATGGAAAAAAAAAATCAAGGAAATAGCCTTGCTTTATCTGAAGGCTTTTAATATAATTGAGCTTTCTGATATTCACAAAATACATTATTATCTTGCAATATATTGGTCTGTTACTGGCAAGCCACAGTTCTTAGTCCTTCATTTGGAAGTGCTGAACATCTAATGCTTAATTAATTTAATCCAAAGACTGGATTTATATCTGAGGTGAAAATGACTTCTTAAGTTTCCTAAGGCCAAATTCATTGCATCCAGATTTCACTGCTTAGACGTAGCAGCAGGTGCAATGTGTAGCAGCCCTAGGTTTCTTCAATACATAAAACAGACAAATGCCTGGAGGGGTAATGCGGATCTTGGGTGAGCTGTCTCAAGGCTTCTGTCTGGATAAAGATCCTAAGGGGACCACAGTCCTAGAATGGCTGCCTGAAAATAAGTGGAATGAAACTGATACTTTTCCACTATTGCTTACAAATAAATCCTTCAAAAGTTTTTCAGTGCAGTTTTAAATAGTTCAAATCGTTGTCCATCCATCCCATTCCTTCAGATGACTTTTTGCAGTCGTATCAGGATTTTCCTAAATGTGGAAATATCTGGTTGCTAGAAATACCTTGCTATACACATTCTCTTTGATATAGAGGTGACAGTAACAATATATCACCATTCACTTCATTTAGTTTATTCCACAGGTTGAAATAAATGTATAGGATCCACCCCTTGGAGTTAGGTAAAACAGCTTGAGGACAACTTCCACAGTCTCAGAATGGTTCTCCCTTTCAGCAATTTTTACTGTGCATGTGTGTATATGCATGTATAAACACACACACATATGTTAATGTATATATAGTCAGAATACAGCAGAATGCTTAATTTCTCCACACTTTTACAGCTCTATCCTTAGAATTCAGATTAGCAACCATTTATGAAAGATTCCTGTGATTATACGAAGCAGTGAAAACATGCAGCAAAACTGAATTGTTTGTAAGGATATGGAAAGGGGATTTAAACTTATAAATTCCAGCTTGCTAAGACACCTGATGTTGTCTAAAGAGCTTAGTTTGTAATTATATATTGTCATAGCTAATTAAAACTGTAGAAGGGACTTCTATTATATTTAGTAATACATGAGGTTTTACTTTTTATGCTTGCATGCTAGAGTTTGACTAAATAGGTGAAACACAGAATGATTAACTTAGACTACAAGGATATCTGGCAGAAGAAATATTAGCTGAATAGGTTCAGTAATGCTGATGATAAAATTGATGACTTTTCCATAACATTTGCTTCACGCCTCCAACGCTGCAGTCTAAGTGTCACGGCAGAGTTCTTTGCTTCCCACTTACTTGAGGGAGGGTTAATGCATCTTAAGAAGAGGAGCTTATTTTTCTGTTGTTCCAGCCAGCAGGAGTGGACTCACATGCTCCAGACGGAAAGCACAGCTGGTGGTCACCAGTCTCCACCTTACAAACCCAAGTGGAAAGTGAGAGTGAGTTCCGTGATGCAGGTAACACGTACAGGAAAACTGAGACTCTTTGAGACATTTTTATTGAGCATTACAGGACTGAGATTATGATGCTTTAATTTAGGAGTCATTCTGCTGTTTGTGGTTTGATCTAAGCAGCTACACTCTGAACAGCAGCTGAGGAGCGATCATGAGTTTTTAACCTTTGCTGTAACTTTTGCATAGAGCTGTAACATGCATGAACAAGTGAAGAAAATATTATTTGAGACCTATGTATATTGTGTACACTGTATTGTTATAAGGTCATTTGTCAAGGTTCAATAACAGGCTTGAAAGCTTTGGTCTCTATCTGGCATCTTTCCTTTTCTTGGAGCTATGATCTGACCTCCTACAAAGTTTGGATACAAAACCAAATTACTCAGGTTTTGGGGGCGCTTCCCACCTGGGCTTTGGGAGGGTTACATCTTCATTTGCTGCTAAAGATGAATTATCCTTAGTGGTGTTAAGTAAGCCCATGAAAAACACAAATACATTTTCAAGTTTGAGATTCAAATCAACATGGGTAAGATATGAAGTTATGCTTGGTGGTGAAAAATTAAACTATTTGATGATGTCTCTGTGTCTGACAACGGTATAGTAGATTTTGTTCAAAGAATGTGTACTCCCAAGATGGCAGTACTTGCTGTTTATATTTTATTTTTCATCATTCTTATTATCAATGTGTTTGCAATTTAAAAGTGCAAGTCTAAGGATGTGGTTCTACTTGTCTTATTTAGGCAAAACTTCACTCTTTTTCTACTTCAATGATCAGTTTGGATAAAAATTGCAGGATTTTGTATACACATTCAAACATACATTTTTCTGACAATTTTCTACAATTAGAAGTAGTTGACATGACAACAGTTGAAAGAAAAGTCTTTGGTTGTTTTATGTTGTTTATTTCAAGATAGCTTGAATTGGATCTTCCACGTATCAGATTCTTTACCTTCATACATTCAGTGTGATTTACATTTAATAGGAAACTGACACCATTTTAGGCACTGTAGGATACTTTTGCTAACCTACAGGTGCTGTTCCAGAAGACTGCATATCTCCCATATGTTCTGTTCTATACCTGCTTGTCCTGTAGAAATAAATATCTCCAGTACCACAGGATGCTCCATTGGTGTTGGGTGCCTATGTTTAGCAACTGAATTGAGACTTGCTCTAGATGTAGAACAGACTAATTAATTCACATTGCATGTTTGGTCCTCAAAGAAAGAAAACCTGAGGCACTCCAAATGAGAACTTAGAGACATTTTTCTTAAGCCTAAACCATGATTTAAGAAGTTCTACATTGGCAAAAAAGGGATTTGCCTGAGTTTGTCTATTTATACCTACCTGTCCCCTTACCCATTAAGTCTGGCTGGGGGGTACCAGGATCATAACTGGAGACTCCAAGGGAATTCGGAGTTACAGCAGCTACAAGATCAAGGGTGCAAGGTACCTATCTCACAGTGCAGAAGTGAGCATTTTTGCTTCCAGTCTGTCCTGGTCCCCAGTTATAAGCACATAGAATATGTGTTGTTAGGATGACAAGCAGCAAGTGCATTGAATATACCACAGAGAACTTCAAAATTACTCAGCAGGGTCTTGTCTTTTTTAATTTTTAATATGAAATGTGAGCTTTTTTCCTAATAAATGCCCTGTAGCCAGTTCTGCAAGACCTTGCCAGGGAGACAAAAGGTGCGTGATTTCTGTCATTCTCTATTTCCCAGTTCCTAGTTGTTTTCCTCTTCAGCTATATGGAATAGGTTAAAATTATAATGGGAAAAGTCAGCTAAGAAGTAACTTAGCAGAACTGTTTAATATAAAGCCAGTGTATTTCTCCTTAGAGATCTGAAAAAGAATTATTTTATCAGTCATTTTTTTGAGATAACCTTCCATGTGCAGATACCAAGGATGTATTCTTTTTGCATGTCTTCAATTCATTACATTCTTACCTAGCCTATCTGAATAGATTTTAGACATTATATAATTGTATTCTTTTTCCTACTGAAAGCAAAAACCAGAAGTCCAATCTTTTTATTTGTGAATGATGGGAAGAAATATATATTTTTTGTTAAATTCTATTTAATTTCCAAAGCAGTTGAACTTCAGAGTATAACAAGTATATCTTATTTTTTAAAAAAGATAATAAATGAAAATACCTTCCTATTATCGCCCTTTGCATTCTGAGAGTCAGCTGTTGAGTGGTCATGGTTTAACCCTACCCAGCAACTACACAGCTGCTCATTCACTCCCCCGCAGTGGAATGGGGGAGAGAATCAGAAGAGTAAAAGTGAGAAAACTCATGGGTTGAGATAAGAACAGTTTAATAATTGAAATGAAATTAAGTAAAATAATAGTAGTAGTAGTAATAACAACAACAACAATAATAATAATAATAATATACAAAGCAACCATAGCAATGATGACATACAGTATTGCATAGCAATTAACATCATACCATTCCGTTCATTGGTTATTTTCACCCAAAATCAAATCCCCTTGAGGTATAAATCAGAATTCCCCATTCTTCTGCATTACCCACCAAGTGAACCCAGGTCCTTGAGGAAAAGCAATCCCATGGATGGGTTTTCCTTTGCCTGAGGCAGGAGTAACCCAGACAGTCTTCCCCAGCATGTTTTTTAAGTGCACTACAGAGACTTTATCCCCTTCTACAGTACTCAAAATGTTTGATTGGGCACGGCCAGCTTGATTGGCAGATCCCCTGGTGTTGAATAACCAGGTGGCTTTTGCTAAATGTGTATCCCAATGTTTGAATGTCCCACCCCCCATTGCTCTCAGTGTAGTCTTTAACAGTCCATTGTGTCGTTCAATTTTCCCAGAGGCTGGGGCATGATGGGGGATGTGATACACCCACTCAATGCCATGTTCTTTGGCCCAGGTGTCTATGAGGTTGTTTTGAAAATGAGCCCCATTGTCTGAGTCAGTTCTTTCTGGGGTGCCATGTCGCCATAAGAATTGTTTTTCAAGGCCCAGGATAGAGTTCTGGGCGGTGGCATGGGGCACAGGATATGTTTCCAGCCCTCCAGTGGTTGTTCCCACCATTGTAAGCACATGGCGTTTGCCTTGGCGGGTTTGTGGCAGTGTGATATAATCAATCTGCCAGGCCTCCCCATATTTATACTTCAGCCATCGTCCTCCATACCACAGAGGTTTTACCCGCTTGGCTTGCTTGATTGCAGCGCATGTTTCACATTCATGGATGACCTGTGCAATGGCGTCCATGGTCAAGTCCACTCCTCGATCACGAGCCCATCTGTATGTTGCATCTCTTCCTTGATGGCCTAAGGTGTCATGGGCCCACCGAGCTATAAATAATTCACGCTTATGTTGCCAGTCTAGATCTACCTAAGCCACTTCAGTCTTGACAGCCTGATCCATCTGCTGGTTGTTTTGATGTTCTTCAGTGACCCGACTCTTGGGAACATGAGCATCCACATGACGTACCTTCATAACCAGGTTCTCCACCCGGGCAGCAATATCTTGCCACAATGCAGCAGCCCAGATGGGTTTGCCTCTGTGCTGCAAGTTGTTCTGCTTCCATTGCTGCAACCACCCCCACAGGGCATTTGCCACCATCCATGGGTCAGTATAAAGATAGAGCACTGGCCATTTTTCTCATTCAGCAATGTCTAAAGCCAGCTGGATGGCCTTTACTTCTGCAAACTGACTTGATTCACCTTCTCCTTCAGCAGCTTCTGCGACTTGCCATATAGGACTCCATACAGCAGCCTTCCATCTCCGATGCTTTCCCAACAGAAAACAGGAACCATCTATGAACAAGGCATATTGCTTCTCATTTTCTGGTAGTTTGTTATACAGTGGGGCTTCTTCAGCACGTGTCACCTCCTCCTCTGGCGATATTTTGAAATCTTTGCCTTCTGGCCAGTCCATGATCACTTCCAAGATTCCTGGGCGACTGGGGTTTGCTATACGAGCCCATTGGGTGATCAGTGCGACCCACTTACTCCATGTAGCATCAGTTGCATGATGTGTAGAGGGGACCCTCCCTTTGAACATCCAGCCCAGCACCGGCAGTCGAGGTGCCAGGAGGAGCTGTGCTTCAGTACCGATCACTTCTGAAGCAGCTCGAACCCCTTCATATGCTGCCAATATCTCTTTTTCAGTTGGAGTGTAGCGCGCTTCGGACCCTCTGTATCCCCGACTCCAAAACCCTAGGGGCCGACCTCGGGTTTCCCCTGGTGCTTTCTGCCAGAGGCTCCAGGTGGGGCCATTCTCCCCAGCTGCAGTGTAGAGCACATTTATTACATCTTGTCCTGCCTGGACTGGCCCAAGGGCTACTGCATGGACTATCTCCTGTTTAATCTGTTCAAAGACTTGTCGTTGCTCAGGGCCCCATTTGAAATCATTCTTCTTCTGGGTCACTTGATAGAGAGGGCTTACAATCAGACTATAATTTGGAATATGCATTCTCCAAAAACCCACAGCACGTAAGAAAGCTTGTGTTTCCTTTTTGTTAGTTGGTGGAGACATGGCTGTTATTTTGTTGATCACATAATTGGGATCTGATGATGTCCATCTTGCCCTTTTATTCCTAAAAACTGGATGTCCTGTGCAGGTCCCTTGACCTTACTTTGTTTTGTGGCAAAACTGGCCTTCAGAAGGGTTTGGACTACTTTCTTCCTTTTCTTAAAAACCTCTTCTGCTGTGTTGCCTCATCTGATGATGTCATCAATGTATTGTAGGTGTTCCAGAGCTCCACCCTGTTCCAGTGCAGTATGGATCAGTCCATGGCAAATGGTAGGGCTGTGTTTCCACCCCTGGGGCAGTCGATTCCAGGTGTACTGGACACCCCTCCAAGTGAAAGCAAACTGTGGCCTGCACTCTGCTGCCAAAGGGATTGAGAAGAATGCATTAGCGATATCAGTTGTGGCATACCACTTGGCTGCCTTTGACTCCAGTTTGTATTGAAGTTCTAGCATGTCCGGCACAGCAGCACTCAGCGGCAGAGTGACTTCATTCAGGCCACGATTCTCTACTGTTAGTCTGCACTCTCCATTAGACTTCCGCACTGGCCATATGGGACTGTTAAAGGGTGAGGGAGTCTTGCTTATCACTCCTTGGCTCTCCAGTGGACGAATGAGGTCATGGATGGGAATCAGGGAGTCTCGGTTGGTGTGATATTTCCACTGGTGCACTGTTGTGGTGGCGATCGGCACCTGTTGTTCTGTGACCTGCAGCAACCCCACAACAGAATGGTCCTCCAAGAGACTGGGCAAGGTAGACAGCTGTTTAATTCCCGCTGTCTTCAAGGCAGCTATAGCAAAAGCCCACAGGTACCCTTTTGGGTCCTTGTAATACCCTCTCCTGAGGTAGTCTATGCCAAGGATGCATGGAGCCTCTGTACCAGCAACAATGGGGTGCCTTTGCCACTCATTCCCGGTTAGGCTCAGTTCAGCCTCCAATAGCCAGCTGTTGGGATTCCCCTGTCACTCCAGCAATACAGATGGGTTCTGCCCCTACATAGCTTGATGGCATTAGGATATGCACCAGTGTCCACTAGAGCCTTATACTCCTGTGGGTCTGATGTGTCAGGCCATCGAATCCATACAGTCCAGTAAACCTGGTTGTCCCTTTCCTCCACCTGGCTGGAGTCAGGGCCCCTCTAGTTCTGGTCATGGTATTCGTTACTCACTTCTTGTAAATGTGAATCAGAAGACCCTTTATTAAGATAGGAAGTAGGATCAGCTCTTCTACTCTGTCTGGGGAACTGCCTACTGGAAACTGGAGCAGCAATTTTCCTGGAAGAACCCCCCTGAGTGATTGTTTTTCCTTGCAACTCATGTACCCGTGCGTCTAGGGTCAAGGTAGATTTTCCATCCCACTTCCTCATGTCCCTTCTGTGGTCATGCAGGTAAAACCATAGGGTGGCCCATGGTGTGTACCCACTATATCTTCTTTCTTGAGCAGAGGAATGCTTACTGCTTATGGCTGAGATACTGGTCTGTACAGGTGAGGAGAAAGACATATCCTCTTTGAGTTGTTGGAACTCCCGGGACAGTTTTTCAGACAGTTTTTCCACAGCTGAGACACAGGTCCATAGGAAGGAAGAGAGACTTTTTTCGTATTGCTGGAGTTGGCCAGCCAATTCATCCACTGTTAGTTCTTCTCTGTCTTTCCAGGTCATTACTGCCAATAAACTGGCATATGATGATGGTGCATTCTGTACAGTCTTCCGCCACTTAGGTCATGTGCACCTGACTTCATCTGGATCTCTGGGTAACCGCTCATTGTTCAGGTCATCATAAATCACCTCCAGTATGGCTAATTCCCTCAGCTGCTGGATACCTCTCTCTATGGTGGTCCACTTGTCTGGGTGACATATAACATCTTCCTTGAAGGGATACCTTTCTTTCACACCTGACAGGAGTCAACTCCGGAGGCTGAGGGCTTGTACCCCTTTTCCAATCACTTTGTCAATGCCCCCTTCCCTAAAAAGGGATCCCAGCTGCTTGGCTTCTCTATCCTCTAATTCCAGGCTACTGGTCCCATTATCCCAGCAACAGAGCAGCCAGGTGACAATGTGCTCACCTGGACAAAGACTGAAATCTTTTTGCATATCTCACAGCTCACTCAGAGATAGGGATTGGGTGGTTACCACCTCATTTATGGGTTCTGCCTTTTTGTCCTCCTGTCTTCATGATGGTCCTGCTTCATTTTCACGATGCTGATTTTCTTGTGTATTTTTTCTTGTGTATGGGGCGACTGATACTGGCATGGGTGGTTCTCTGGTTCAGCTGCAGTACCTGTCACAGGCATTGGAGTAGTTGCAGTGCCTGTTGCCAGGGTTGGAGTAGCCGTGGTGCCTGTCACAGGGTTGGAGTAGCCGTGGTGCCTGTCGCTGGGGTTGGAGTAACTGCAGTGCCTATTGCTGGGGCTGGGGTAGCCGCAGTGCCTGTTTTGTCTTCAGATCAGAGGCCTTCTCTTCCCCTTGAGGATACTGAATACTGTTGAACAGGGCTTGGTAGGCATGGGCCAGGCCCCAGCACATTGCAGTAATTTGTGTCTCTCTGGAGTTGCCAGGGTGACAACATAGTTCTTCCAAATACTTTACTAGTTTTTCAGGATTCTGCACTTGTTCAGGGGTGAAGTTCCAAAACATTGGTGGTGCCCACTGTCCTAGGTAGTTGCCCATACTATCCCAAACACTCTGCCACTCATAACTATCCAGCCTTGGGGCAGATCTCTGGATGATACTCTTAAATTGCTTATTAACCTGAGACAAAACCAAAACAATATTCCCAAGAAATACCAATAGATGTATCTTAACTACCAAAGGATGGTCAAGATGCTCAAAAGTTGTTGCAACGAAGGAGGAAACATCATAGAATAAGGTTGCAAAGGTGCTATTCTGTATTTTGTCCATAAAAAACCTCTCAGAGGAAGAGGTATAATTGCTAATTTTCTCCATGAGGTGGTACCCGAAGTACAGTAATAGCTTCAGTACAAAACCCAAATACCAAATTAAGCTCAAGGCCAGTGTTTTAATAACAAATCTCCTAGGCAAAACATCACTAATCTCTGCAGAGCACAGCAAACTGCAAAAACGAGCACCAATCTTTAACATGTACAGCAAAAACAAGAGCATGGTGCAGATCAGATAAACATATCAAGAATAGATGAACCAGTATTGTGACCAGCAACTGTTAACAGATATAAATTCCTTAATATGCTCTGATTAATGTTACTACCTCAAACCTTTCATGCCCCGTGTTGGGTGCCAAAAACGACTGTCATGGTTTAACCTACCCAGCCACTAAGCACCACACAGCCGCTCGCTCACTCCACCCCGGTGGGACGGGGGAAAGAATCAGAAGATTAAAAGTGAGAAAACTTGTGGGTTGAGGTAAGAACAGTTTAATAGTTGAAATAAAATTAAGTAAAACAGTACTAGTAGTAAGAGTAATAATAATAATAATAATAATAATAATACACAAAGCAACTGATGCATGATGTAATTGCTCACCACCTGCTGACTGATGCCCAGCCAGTCCCCAAACAGTGGTCACAGCCCCCCCAGCCAACTCCCCCCAGCTTATGTACTGAGCATGACATCATATGGTATGGAATATCCCTTTGATCATTTTGGGTCAGATGTCCTGGTTATGCTTCCTCCCAGCTTCTTGTGCACCCGCCAGAGCATGAGAAGCTGAAAAGTCCTTGACTTAGTGTAAACTCTACTTAGTAACAACTAAAACATCAGCGTGTATCAACATTATTCTCATGCTAAATCCAAAACACAGCACTATACCAGCTACTAGGAAAAAATTAACTCTATCCCAGCCAAAACCAGGATGTAAGTTTAGGAAAAAAACTTTCAATGCAACTTTCAATCTCTTTTCCCCATGTTTAAAATTATGATTTTCCAAAAAGTTACTTAATTTTGAAAAAACAGCCTAGAAAATAACAAGTCAAAACTGGAGTACAAAACATGACAACAGAAAGCTAAGTATGGTATCCAAAATCTAAAATTATATCTTTTAAAACGCATTTATGCATGAAAACTAATTACAAAGTTTTTTACGAAGGTTCCCATTTTGTAACTTGGTTACAAACCAACTTCCTTGGTTTAAAAATTAATCAGCATGAAGAATTTCAACAGATCCTTCCTGGGGAATAAATAGAAAATGAGTGGCAGTTGAATTACCTGAATATGCCCCACACAGAGGGATGCAGATTTGACCACGGTTTGTTAATGTTTCCCATCCACAGTGAGTGTATGGAAGGCTGTTTCCTTCAAATGACAAAACTGCTACCTGAATCCCAAACATTACATGCTGCATCTGGGTACTTCAGTTTCCACAGGTAAGGTCTTTAGCCTCCCTAAATATTTTTGCTGAGCACATCCTCAGTGCCTAAACTATGAGGCTTTTTGCCTCTCGCCGATGTCCCGTCAGGATTCACAAGAGAGGCAGGAGAACAAGTACCTTTTTCTCTGGCTGCAGTGAAGCATATTCTCAGAGCACACTTAACCTCTTTTTTCTCTCCCCTCTCCCTGAAGGATGACCAGGGTAAGGAAAAGGAGCTCTGCTTTTCTTCAGGAGCCTTGTAATTGAAGCACGTCTCTGAGAGACAGGAGACCTGACTTCAAAGCTCTTCACTGCCCCATATTTACCACATTCCAGGAAAGTGCGAGAATTTTATAGGCTGGAAGCCGTCTAAATCCTTCCTGTGCCTTCTTTCACACTTTGCATAAAATGATTAAATATGCATTCACACAGAGCCTGGAGTCAGAGTTTTGGGTTTGTTTTACCTGGGTGCTGCAGAGTTCAGGGCATATTCCTCTCTGACTCTCTTGCTCTCTTTTCCTTTGTACTAAATTAGGCTACACAAAGTGGGTGATCTTTCAGAGGAGAAGCTGTAAGACATCAGTATCAAAATACTTTATATCTCCCAGCTAGGATCCCATTAGACATGTGGACTCAAGGCCCTGCAAAGAAGGGATAGCTTTGAACAGGCATTGGGGGAATCAATAGCTTTTGTGTTAAAACAAACAACAAAAAGCTTTCTGGTACAATGAAATCTCTGTTATTAATGGGAGGCTACAATGTCTAGATAATCAAAAACCTGGATAATATAATTTTAAAGAAGACATCAGGCATAAAACCAGAGCAAGACACAACTGAATTGTGGAAAATCCACTGCAGCCATCTGCATGGTTTGGGAAGAGTCACTGAGTAAAGCTGGGCTTATCTATATTCATCTTAGTGCTGGTCATGCCAGAGGGATGGCTCCATCCAGAGCCATGAAGCGTCTGCACTGGTCCTTAATGTGTTTTGGGAGAGCTGAAATTCCTCCACATGTGACCAGCTTGTGCCTATAGGGCCTTTTAACGCAGGCTCAGCACAAATCATTCACCACTGTACTGAGTCTGGGGTCAGCCATTTCTGGAGCAGAATAGCTACCATGGAGAAGTTGTCCATGAAGTAATAAAGCTTATTTGATGTAAACTGGCTTTATATTGAGACTGCTTCAGTCTCTACATGCAGGACATGGTTAATTCAGCACCTGGGCAAGCAGACTATGGAGAACTGAAAGCTGACTGCAGGCAAGCTGGGAACTAACACATAGGGTAAACAGATGCAATGGTTCAATTGGGAGAAATGGTTATATATGAAGAATGGTGGAAGGGATAGTGGTGTTCACCTTCCACAGTCTGAGACCATGTGAAGATGCTGCATAAAATTCTACCTGTAGCTTTTAGCACTACTTATTTAGGATGTAATTTGTCCTGTTCAAAAGACAGGTTCCCTGAAACAGTGAAAAATGAACTAACTTCACTTCATAAGAGAATGCACTAGAGACAAAGGAGTTGTTCTAGCTACGTCTTTACTTTGGGAGTCAATTTGAAAAAAGGAAAGGGAGTTTTAAATCCTGGTCTGCCCTAAATCACAGCTCTGTTGATTTGTGCTGTCATAGTTTGCATGCAAAGGTTTTGTTTGGTGCAACTACATAGTCTTTTCTCCTATTTTTTTTTAAAACTATTTTCATTTTTTTCCAATGCAAGTAAAATAACCATAGCTGTTAAGACAGTGATGTTGTTGTGCAGCAGCAATTTTGCAGTAATGCATAAATTTAAACACCTTAATTCCTGCTCAGTAATTTCCAGCTCAGGATGTGTGTGGTAGAATTCCCAGGTGCAAAGTTCATCTGTGGTTTCCTTAATAAAAATATGAACTGCTGTTTATGAAGAGAAATTTCAGGGAACTCCTAGGCTGCGAGGCTGCAAGATCCCAAAACCCTTTTAAAATGCAAGGGAGGGTGGATGCCTAAGTCCTTCATGGTCTCTTGATCTAAAAGACTTAGGCACCCATATCCCAATGACTCATCCCCCCCTGCACCTCCTGGCAGTGTAGACCTTGTCTGAACACAGTGTGTCAGTCATTAATCTCTTCTTGAAAGAACGCTTATTGCAGCCAGATAAGGAATATTCCTTTGGCTCTGATTCAGATGGATTTGAAAAGTATGATTTTTCTTGGAAGAAAGCTGAATCCCTTAACTGTTTTCTCCTACCACCACAGCACAACTACTGATTTACAGCAGCATGAGGTCTATTTTTCCATCTACATAATATTTGGGGAAAGCTTATGGCAACATAACGTGTAAATGAATATAAGCAGAATGTGTTTGCTTTTCCTTCCTGCTTGTCTATACAGAGATGATCTTGACAGTATCTGTTTTGTGTTGAATGCTGCATGTCAGGGGTTCTTTACACTGACATTTGCACTGCATATGACAGCTCTTATTTGCCTACTGGGAATAAGCTTCAGAGTTTGCACCACCTGGGAGTAAGAAAACCCAGCAAATCCACTCCCTCCTGGAGTAAAGTGGGCACCATCACCTAACTGGATGTTTACCAGAGGAAGCCAACTTTAAAAGCTGGATGACTCTCCCAAAAAATGGTGCCAGGGAGATGTTGTGAATCAATGCATTTGGGTAGCCTAACCTTACCTCTTCCCTAGCTGGCACAGGAATTTTTTCCTGGGCTGCTCTGAAGATTTCTCTGCCTTCTGGCCAGTCATATGTCTGGGCTTCCCAGAACAAGGTTTGGGTCAGTATCTTGTTAAGTTAATTCTCTGCTTTCAGACTTTTCCCAATCTACTGATCATTTCTGTAATTACATATGTAGCCCCAGAGGTCTAAGAGATAAAGGAAATAGCAACAACAACAACAGAAAAAAATATTAATGAGCTTCAAGGTTAGTAATTGTTCACTTATTTTTTTCCAAAACTCTGCTACCTTTCTGGTATTTACCCATTTCTTTTCCTTTCCATGCCCACAGTCAGGGACTGAGAACATGCTCTACTAGTCAGAGCAAACAGCTTTTGAATTTTTATGTTTTCAGTCTGAAACATTCTTAACTTTCACAGGAGGAGAATTATAAGGCTCCCTTCCAACTTCTTGTCATTTTCTTTCATGAAAGGATTAAATGCATTTACTACAAACCCAGTCTTGCATTCAGTATAACCCCCAAACCTTTATCAGTTGTAACATGAATTTTTGTGAACATACTTTTCATGCATTGCAGTTTGGTGGGTCTTTGGACCAGCACTTAGATACTTCACCAGAATTCAATTTAACATACAGTTAGTGAATAAAACATGGCCACCACCATGAATATTATTGTTTTTCATAGAAGTGTTGAAATTGGGTGCAGCATATGTTGGTCTCCATCATAAGTCCTTCTGCACAAGCAATAGAACCCAGTTACCTGGTATTAATATTGTAGATATATTAAATGCTTCATCCCAACAAACCACATCATTAGATTAACACATATGCTTAATTAAACATATTTTATTGATGGAGAAAATTATTATTACTGTAGATAGATTGTATCAGCAGTTAATTTCTCTCACTCTCACATGATAGCAGTTTCCCACATGGAGTTTGTATTCCCTCAGTAACCAGCTCATACATACATAATTTTGTCTGCTAGGTTGAAAAAAAAAAACCCAAACCAAACAAAACATCAAAAACCCTACAAAATAAAACATAAAATCATTATCACATTTCTGTGCTTTTTGTCAGTGTTCCAGACTGCAGACAATTTATTTCTTTTTTCTCAGACAAGCTAAGTCCCTTTAGTTGTTTGATCCTGTCACTCTCAGGCATTTTTCTCAAACTTTCAATTACACTTTTGACTCTTTTGTGAACTCTTTTTAGTTGTTTAAACCTGCTTATTAGAGCAGAGACACTCTAGCAAGATGCAATATCCCCAGAGTGGTAAACATGGCAAATACAGAGGTAATGTAAGCTTCCCACTCACTTCCTTTGGTTTTCATTATATTCTTTTTTGATAAGCATGAATCACACTGGGATCATGATCAGCTACATATCCACAATGAGAATCCTCCATTTGCACAGTCACTGCATGCCAGGAAGCACTCACATATTCTAAATGCATTGCCTGCATTTTTATTTTAAGGTGTGTACATCTTTATTGTCAATATTAAAGACCATGTTAACCAGTATTCTTCACTACTCTTCATTCTCTTCTCAATCCTGATTTACCATGTGAAGATATTTAGGAATTGGGTGTTTTCAAGACTGTTGATAAAAATACTAGATGGCAATGTAGTCTGACCCAGAAAAAGATTCTCTAGAAAAATAATAATTTCCCATTAATGAGTGTATCTGGAGACTTAACAGCTAGCAAGGTTTTAACCTTCATAATATGTCATATGTTGATTTTATAATGTATCCTTTTCTTAGAATGTTGTGTGTAACAAATACCTTACTATGTTTAAGTATATTGCATCATTTACCTTTATTAACAGGAATGTGTAATCTCATCAAAAGATAGTTTGACAAGAATTGTTTTTATAAGCCCATGTTGACTGACTTTAATTAAATTACCCTACTTTAGATTTTGAGTAGTAAAGCCCTATATCAGCCATTCTATTATTTTGCCCTGTGTCAATGTCAAACTGTCAGGCATATAATTACCAGATTGTCCCACTTACCCTTGTAAAATATTGGCAAAGCATTCACTTTTTTCCAGTTCTCTGGAATACTCCAATATACCAAGAATCATGCAAACAAATTAATAACAATAATTCAAAAAGCAAACCAAAACCAAAATCACTATTATCCAGAGATTTCCTCACCTAGCTCTTTTAAAACTCTGGAACTTTATCCTGACCTAGATACTGAATTAACCCTCCCAAACTGCCTTTTGTCTGTAGGTAATCTTGGACTGGAAAGTGTAGCTTAGACTATTTTTACACAGGTTTAAAGTGATTAAGATTTTTTTAAATGGAATATACAATTAATTTTGCCAATTCATACTCCAACACAAGAGGTCTAAGAAATGTATATGTTTACTTGTCTATAAAATCATCACAGTTTTTCTATGATGAGAAAAAAAACAAACCAGGTATTCCTAATAATACATTTAACATACCAGCTTGGACCTAAGCTTTAGGACAGATACAATCTCCAGTGTGCCCCTCTGCTCATCATTTTTTCACCCAGATGGTCTGAAGCCATTGAAATTCACTCTTCCCTTCCTATCTGTGGAGAAACATATTTTCTTCCACAGAAAACTCTACTTGGCTTGCAGAGAAGTGATGCACACCCAGTTCTCACCTCAACATGAAGCTGGCACATGATTAGCGTGTGTACTTTCCCTGGGGAACTGTGAAAGCCTTGTTGGTTTCCCTGTTTAATGAACTAAAAAGCAATCAAATTAATAGACTGTGGATCATATGTATAAGAGGAATTGGGTACCAAGCACAAGACTTAAGGTGTGGCTTTCCTCCAATTTACTGTAGAAATCCACTGTGCAGGCACTCCCACCTGAGCTAGTTGCCAGTGCTAAGAAGTTCATCTCACTTCAGGTAGCCATGTGTTGTGGTTTAACCCCAGCTGGCCACTCAGCCCCACACAGTCGCTCACTCACTCCGCCCCAGGTGGGATGGGGCAGAGAATCAGAAGAGTAAAAGTGAGAAAACTTGTGGGTTGTGATAAAGACGGTTTAATAAGTAAAGCAAAAGCTGCACATGCAAGCAAAGCAAAACAAGGAATTCATTCACTGCTTCTCATCTGGAGGCAGATGTTTGGCCATCTCCAGGAAAGCAGGGCTCCATCACATGTAATGGTTACATGGGAAGACAAACACGATCACTCTGAATGTCACCCCCTTTCTTCTTCTTCCCCCAGCTCTATATGCTGAGCATGACGTCATATGGTATGGAATATCCATTTGGTTAGTTGGGGTCAGGTGTCCTGGCTGTGTCCTCTCCCAGATTCTCAGCCTACTCACTGGTGGGGTGGGGTGAGAAACAGAAAAGGCCTTGACCCTGTGTAAGCCCTGCTCAGCAGTAACTAAAACATCCCTGTGTTATCAACACTGTTTCCAGCATAAGTCCAAAACATAAAATCATAGAAAGTCCTTAGTTGGAAGGGACCAACAAGGATCATCAAGTCCAACTCCTGTCCCTGCACAGGACAACCCCAAAATTCACACCATGTCTCTGAGGGTGTTGTCCAAGTGCTTCTCACATATCGTCAGGCTTGGCGCCATGACTGCCTCCCTGGGGAGCCTGTTCCAGTGCTCCACCACCCTCTGGGGGAAGAGCCTTCTCCTAATACCCAACCTAAACCTGCCCTGGCACACCTTCCTGCCATTCCCTTGGGTGCTATCGTTGGTCACCAGAGAGAAGAGATCCATGCCTGCCCCTCCTCCTCCTCCCCTTGTGAGGAAGCTGCAGACCATGATGAGGTCTCCCCTCAGCCTTCTCTTCTCCAGACTGAACAAACCAAGTGACTTTAGCCACTCCTCATACAGATTCCCCTCTAAACCCTTCACCAACTTCGTGACCCTCCTCTGGACACTCCCTAGTAGCTTTGTATCCTTAATGTACTGTGGCGCCCAAAGCTGCACACAGCCCTCGAGGGGAGGCCGCCCCAGCGCAGAGCAGAGCGGGACAATCGCCTCCCTCGAGCGGCTGCAATGCAGTGCTTGATGCACCCCAGGGCACGGTTGGACCTCTTGGCTGCCAGGGCACACTGTTGGCTCATGTCCAACTTGCCATCGACCAGAACCCCCAGGTCCCTCTCTGCAGAGTTGCTCTCCAGCCTCTCGTTCCCCAGTCTGTATGTACATCCAGGGTTGCTGTGTCCCAGGTGCAAAAACCAGCACTTGCCCTTGTTTATCTTCGTACAGTTGGTGATTGCCCAGCTCTCCAGTCTGTCTAGATCTCCCTGCAGGTCCTCTCTACCCTTGAGAGTGTCAACAGCTCCTCCCAACTTTGTGTCACCAGCAAACTTAATTAGTATTCCTTCCAGTCCTGCATCCAAGTCATTTATGAAGAGATTAAAGAGTACCAGCCCGAAGATGGATCCCGGCAGAACCCCACTAGTGACTGCCTGCCAGCCCAATGTAACCCCATTTATTATAACCCTTTGAGCCCGACCCGTCAGCCAATTGCTCACCCATTGCATTACGTGTTTATCCAGCTGTATGCTGGACATTTTGTCCAGGAGGGTACTGTGAGAGGCAGTATTGAAAGCTTTACTGAAATCCAAAAAGATCACATCGACTGGCTTCCCTTGGTCAGCTAGGTGGGTAACCTTGTCATAGAAGAAAATTAAGTTTGTTATACAGGACTTTCCCCTTGTGAACCTGTGCTGGCTAGGACCAATGATTGCGTTGTCTTTCAGGTGTTTTTCCATAACTCCCAGAATTATCTTCTCTATAATCTTGCCAGGCACAGAAGTGAGACTGACAGGCCTATAGTTACCAGGGTCATCTCTGTTGCCCTTCTTGGAGACTGGGACAATGTTTGCCAGCTTTCAGTCAACTGGGACCTCTCCAGATTCCCAAAAGCATTGAAAAATCATTGGGGGGGTCTCGCGATGACATCAGCCAGCTCTTTAAGTACCTTCGGATGAATCCCGTCAGGACCCATAGACTTATAGGTTTCTAGCTGTAGCAGTAAGACCTGCACAAGTTCAGGGTTGGTTGGGAGTTTATCATTCCCACAGTCATGGTTCTCTAGCCTGGGGGTCCCAGACCAAGGTGAAGAAAGAATTAATGTCTCTGCCTTGCCTATGGCCCTGTTTGTGAGGTGACCATTCTCATCAAGCAATGGGCCAATGTTTTTTCTGGCCTGCCTTTTGCCATTAATGTGTTTCAAAAAGCCCTTCTTATTGTCCCTCATGGTACCAGCCAGCTTCAAATCTAATTGAGCTTTGGCCGCACCTATTCCCTCCCTGCAGTGGCAAACAGCATCCCTATAGTCCTCCCATGTCGCCTGACCTTGCTTCCACTGGCCATATACTTTCTTTTTTCTCCTTATTTCTAGAAGAATATCCCTGGTCAGCCAAGCCAGCCTTTTGCCTTGCCTACTTGACTTCCTACATTTTGGAATTGCCTGCTCCTGTGCTCTTAGGAGGTGGTACCTAAAAAGTGACCAGCACTGATGGACCCCAGCACCTTCAAAAGCTTTTTCCTGGGGGACCTTACTAAGCAGTTCCCTGAGCAACCTGAAGTCTGCTCTCCTCATATCCAGAGTTGAGGCCTTGTTGGCAGTTTTCCTCCTGTCACCGTAGATTTTAAACTTCACTGCTTCATGGTCACTGAGGCCAAGGTGGCCCCCAATCTCCACTTCACCCACAACACCCTCTCTATTAATAAGCAACAAATTGAGGAAGGCACCTTTCTTGGTTGGTTCCTTTAGTACCTGTACCAAGAAGTTGTCATCCAGATGGTTTAGAAACCTTCTGGACCTGTTTGTCCCAGCTGGGATGTTTGTCCCAACGTAGCCCCATACTAGCTGCTATGAAGAAAATTATCTCAGCCAAAACCAGCACACCATGTCATATAGATCAGATGAACTGCACTCTGGAACACTTTGCTTCTCACCTTGGGTGAAAAGGAACTCCTCTGTTGTGCACATGCACGTTGCAGATGTCTAAAATTAGTTTGGATGATTCCAGCTTGGGTGCCCAATAACAAGACTGTCAGACACTTGAGTATGTGATACTTACCTTATAAAATAGAGATGCTGGCACTTTTACCACCAATTTTGTGTTTAAAATACAAGAGGTCGATTTAGGCCTTGCAAGGAGTACATGAAAGTGCTGTCCATAATAGTTTCCCAAACTAGACCACGTGAGGATGTCTCTTTCTGTGGTTTGAGCAACCTTTTCTGAAGGGAAGAAGGGACAGCACAAATGGTCTCAGAAATTCCTGCGCTTAAATTTCCTGTGGATTTACTCTAGGTTCATCTCCATTCCTCCTACTGAGGTCTTGCATCCCTTCCTGATG
This sequence comes from Morus bassanus, assembly GCA_031468815.1. Lineage (NCBI taxonomy): Eukaryota > Metazoa > Chordata > Aves > Suliformes > Sulidae > Morus > Morus bassanus. The sequence continues at coordinate 76,228,135 of CM062571.1, read as the reverse complement.
CCTGTTCATCTGCAGTATGGAACAAGCTCCAAGCTTTCGATTTTAGATTCATAATTAATAGCAGGATGGTAAAAAATTGAGCAGTCACTCAATCATGTACTAGCAGGTATGTAATTTAGATTTGTCCCATATTCTTCAAAGGAGAAGAGAATCGGTCTGATATACCCAATGACTTCTCACAATAAGACTTTTCTTTACCATTAATGATTTGTTGTTTTATTCAAAAGCTTTTTAAACACTTCATGAACTTGAGATGGTTTTATTTCCTTAAGTGATATCGTGAAAATTAAGGTTTGCAGACACTTAGAGCCTTCATGTTTCTTAAATGACATCAGTCTTTCTTGAAAAAGAAACAGGACTGCAAATGATCTCATGTGTAAAACTAAAACAATGATTAAACTTTTCAAGTGAGTCTCATTCATTCGAAAAATATTTGTACAGTTGCTATTCACAAGCTCGATTTGTTATTTTTTAAGTTATCTAAAAATCATGTTTGATCCCCGGTATGCTTATTTACATGACAGTCACAATTCTAGCCTCACCTGCCTGCACAGGATTTCTCTTTATGTTCTTTTCAGACCTTTCTGTAAAAAAAAGCTAATGGCTTGTCTGTCTTTGTTCATTGAAAGGACTTTTGTTAGTTAACTCTGCAGAAAAAGGAAGTGTTTTCTAATAATTGAGAACCGGATCCAAATCTCCCTAAAATGAAGAGTAGAGCTAGTTCAGGAATTTTTTGGTGGAACGTTTTCATCAGGAAATTCCAATTCATTAAAGCTTTTCAAAGGAGCATGCTGGTTTTGATAAAACCTTCATCAGGAAAATCTTCTCATACACAGTGCACAATTTTTGGTTAAAACCAGAAACAGACATGCTTGAACCCAAGTTACCAAGATGCCGGTGGCTGGAGCAAACACCTGTTGTTTGCAAGAACCAGATTCAAATTCTTCCTTTGCAGCAGACAGGGCAGCCATTTGAGCTCAAATTTCTCTCATCTTTCAGGAAGGCATACAGGTCAGCAGCTATTTACTATTCCTTATTTTCCTTCCAGTGTGAAGAGGATTATGTCCACCACCTCTAATTTCTTGTGAGAAAGAACCACACTTCGACCTTGCTCCAGAAGAAAGGGTCCTTCCTTGGTATCTGGCTCATGTCCTAGTTTCAAAACTTGTGGGCACATCCATGCAGATCCAGGTCTAGATTCTGTCTAGATCCAGAGCTGCTACTGTGACTTTGTGTATTTCTATTGAAAATAATTTTAATTTCCTTATTTTCAGTGTATAAAATCACATCAAAAGGAAAGAACTTCCTATAAAAGATTCCCTCTGGTACGTTGTCTTCTGGTCTCTATCTATCAATAACTCATCATTATTTTTACAGAGAGGTTTGAAGGAGAAGATTTTAGGAAAACACCAAACAGAAGTTCACTGACAGTAATGCAGCAATGGAAGACTAACAGTTCATAGGAAGGAAATGCAAGAGAAACATCAAATGTGGGAGGAAAAAAGCACAGAAAAGGAATGTATAGATCTGACCGCATGGGCAAGATGTTAACAAGAGCACTTATGCAGTATAGGAAATGTGTCTGAATAAAATGAAATGTGCCAGAACAGGCAGGGGTTTTTTAATGTTATAAAAGTAGATTATTTTCCTATGATTTTCCTGATAAATATTCAATTTCTAAAGAAATTAGGTCACCCAGCAAGTCAATTTCTGGTAAAGATTTCATGGTACCCTCCCTCTCCAATTACCTCACCCCTCCTACAAGATAAAAATATCCACCCTATAAACTTGTAGGCTTAGAAGTCATGTTTAAACATGCCTTCGACCGCCTCAGAAGTCTGCCTGTCAAAGGCTCCCTTTTACAGCTGACATCTGCTAGAAGCTTCAGGTGTACCCTAGGACTGATTATATGGAAGTGCAGATGAAGGGGATTTACTCACAAAAGCCAGACACAAACCTTAGCATAACTTAGTGCTTATTGGGAATACTGGGGCTTTGTTCAGAAGTTAAGCCTTACCTCTTTAAAATATGGCTGTTGTCTTTTCCCTTTCTTGCAGATATCTCTTCTGAAGTTCCTTCAAAGCAGCACAGAGACAGGAATGCATATTTCTTTATTGTATTTGTTTCAAAGAGTCTCATTAAACCTATGAAGTTACAATGTTGAGTCTACAACATAATGGCAAGATGCCTTGTAATTCTGCCTTACAATTAAGCTCTCACTCAACAGATTCTCCCAAGCCCCAAGGGCTGTGCTCAGGAGAACCTTAACAATCAAGAGTGAAGCAGGTCTGTGTGCAGCATTGAAGTGGTGTGAAGGAGCTTAACATAAAGCCAAGGTAAAGCAAAGTAGATGCGAGACTGGCAGATGAATGAAAGGCTGAAACACTTTTTGTGAACCCTCAGGGCTTTCTGACTGTGTTTTGAACCTCTGCTGATCAACATTTTTTTGGCTACTCTCTTTTCTGCTGTTTGTTAGGTGGGAGATGGTTTCAGATGAACCAAGCCCGTATGCAGTGTTTAAGCCAGATTTAGATGCAGTGGATTTAAGCCAATTTGCACCCATCCAGCACAATAACCCTACGGACCTTTCAGGCAAAAAATCCAAAATTTAGATGAAGCGTTGTTTTAAACTTGCCAATTCTCTCCGTATGGAAGTAAATATACGGTTTTCCTATTCATTTATTCAGCTTGAATTCCCTTAAGATGAAGGGCTGGATGTTTTAATTATTACACCATCCTTTCCTTTGGCCTCCAGACATGCAACTTGCTGTGCTCAGACCCATTCAGAGTACTGCACATCATTCCTGTGCTTTTCCCATGTAACGTTTCCCTTCCGCCCTGTCACTGGCTCTCCCTTCTCTACCAAGTCTAACAGAAGCTGTTTGCCTTCAATTTTAAGGTCTTTTCCAGGTTTCCAAATTTCTTTATCTTCCATTACCTAACTGTTAACTCTGTGCCCATCCACTGGTTTTTTTTTTTTCACTACTTGCTCGCTTTCAGACAAGGACCTTCATGTTTCTTCTCATTTTCCATGAACCTCACATGATTTCCAAACTTATTTTAAACACAATGCTCTATGACATTAGAACAATTTTTGGTACAGTAGGTTGTCTGAGAACCAAATGTCTAAGTCCTTCACCTGCCACATGACTGAAAGTACAGCTATTGAGACACCACGATACAGTCATCTTTTACCTCATAACAGGTTCAATCATGCGACACATTAAGGGCTTCTGGTGGCCACAAATGCAGTCAGATGGTTGATGGGCATGCTAGGTGATTAAAATGCTGCTTTTTCTTTCATGTAACTGTTTTTTCATTCCTCATCCAGTAGGAGAAGCCAGCATTTTCTCCAATGCTACAGAATATGTTGGTGTGATTACTGTGTTAAAAAGCAGCTGAGAATAGACTTCCAGAACAATTTGTATGTCCTGCATCTCTTCCTTTATCCACATCTCAGAGTGGACTGGGAAAAAAGAAAATGGAGCAGGCTGGTGACTGAATAGATGATTCAGATGGCCCATACAGATCCTGCAAGCCTTAAAGTCAGGGATTGTCTCTTTATTTTTTGCCTGTAGAGCACTTAATACAGTGGAGTTGTAGTTTGTGATGGCAATGGAATATTATAAAAATAAAAATCATCATACTACAAAACATTCATACATCACAAATACTTCCTTTCCTAATATATTGCCTTTCAAAGATCTTGTCCTAGAGCTCTCCAGAAGCAGCAGAAATACTAACTTGCACCTTTGCAGGTGTAATTGCTTACTAAAGGTGCACAAAGCTCTATATAAAGTTACTGGGTCATGTAAGGCCAGCTATCCTAATTTTTCCTGAAAAATCACCTTTTTCAGAACTACATACTTTCATGTTATCCAATTTTATCTGGTTAAAATTTAGATGTTCTGTGTGTGCTGTTCATTTATACTTCCACCATAGTCAATGGAGAGGGGTACTCATCTCTAAACAGCAATTGTTCACATTTCAACATTGGTGGGATAAATAACTCTAAACATGCCAATACCTCTCTACTAACTTTTAAGCAATTAACGCAAACAAGGTGCTTAGATGAAGTCTGGTGAAACGGTGTCTTTATGTAGTTTGACCAATACAACTCATTCTCTTAACACAGTTTGGCAGCATGAGCGAAGGATTAGGCTTATGTATGAGGCTGTGTGATTCTCCTACCTATGTACAAGATTCATACAGTGAAAACCCAGCTCCCCTAAAGTTAATATGAAACTAACCATTTACTTCAGTGAGACCAGAACTGAAATGAACACAAGAATTTTAGTTATGATATATCACACTGCATCTCTCCAAATGATTCCTAGAATAGAGCACAATTTAAAAAAGATAGCTTCATAAAAAGCAGTTCAGTATAGTAGGAGGGTCCCAAGAACCAGAGTTGGAAGCAGTTGGAGATGTTCCAAATTCTGTTACTTGAGCAAGTCTGAGATTCCCCTTTTTTATAATAAAGATATCAGTTGTTAACTGGCATTTTAATTTACACTATGACCAGAAATATGTAAAAAAACCATCACCACCAACAAAAAGTACATGTGGGCTTAATACTTTTACATACTTGTTCAAGTGTAAGGTACAATATATAAACGTCTGCAAGGAGCACAGAAAAGTTGAAATAGTAGCTCTGGCTAGACTGCTTGAACTAAAGAATCATGCCAAATCCAACAGCAAAACATAAAGCTTAGATTATCCCACCAAGGAAGAACCATTATGGTAAGAGCAATCATAGGTCCTTGGAATATCAAGTTGATCTGTAAAGAACACATGAAGAAATAATGCAATTTCCACTGACTCATAATTAAAAACACTAACGCAGTCACCCCATCCAGACTTTGGGTAACATGAGAGGAGTTCTCTGACTAAACCATGACATTTTAGGGCATTAATTCATTATCACACGTACAGATTTTGCTGCAGTGATGCACATCAGCAGTGCACATCATCAGCACTAATCCAGTTTTGGATTAGTAGTGCTCGCTACACAGTTCATATACCTGGCATAGGTAAAAGGGGGCCTTTCCAAATGATAATGTGTCAAAACAAATCTACCATTTAAATTATCTGAAAGGGAAATGTACAATCAGTAGCACTTGGCCTTTTAGACGCTAAACCCTTGATATAGTCCCAAACACAGTAAAACTGTCAGAATGTTTCTTCTACCCACTTCTAATAAGATATACATTAATTAAAACAAGCAATGTGTAATAGGATGCAGAACTTGCTCGAGTGAGCTCATGTATTGAATTTCAGAGATGAGAATTCCTCCAGATTTCCGCTTTGCAGTCAAACACTGGATTTCTAAACCTTAGATTATAATGGGGGCATGTAGACTGCTGGCTTCTCTTTGCAGTTCAGAAAGGACTGACTATACACCGAAGTCTGGTTCAGGTCTTTATTCCACTTTAATTTTTTTCCAAAACTCAGAGCATCAATCATCCATTTCTCTCTGGCTGGAGCTATGCCGCTGAGCCTTCTCTGCTCTCCAGAAGTACCTCCTCTATGAACCATTTGATTAATAGTCACAAACTCTCAATTCTAGCAGAAAAGATAACTTGCATCATATAGCTACCCCTCCCCATCTGAGCTCTTTTGATCTTTGTAGGAATTAGGGAGGACTTTATAAATAAAATATTGGTTCCAGATAGCATGTATAATATATTCTCCATCATCTGAAGAGAAGGGAGAGAAAGTCTTCGGCTTAAAAACCTGAAATCTTCCAATCTCCTCTCTTTCCTCCTTCCTCTGAAAGAGCTAGCTCATCCACACTGTCATGAGTAATAGCATTTCTACTACAGATGTAGATTTTTTCCATTTCCAATTTTCCATTACACAAGCTAGGAGGGCTGTAGGTTTGAGTGTTAGTTTCCTGAAGATACTTTATCCAATACTTACTGGCTTACAGAGCAAAACTGTGAAACTGAAAAAGTTGGTTGTTTCCTTTTCTTCTGTTTTTGTATCTCCCTCAGTGAAAGTGACAGACCTAAATTTAAATTCACAGTTCCTCTTTATGATATAGACTGATTCACAGTGCTTAATATTTGTCATTACTGTTTCATGATACATTCAAGCTGTTCACTATCTGAATTTCATTGAACAAAACAGGTATCTAATGGTAGAAGAACTTTCTTTTTTCATCTATAAGTCAGTACAGAATATCCTTAAGACTGGAACTGTTAAATCGACTAGTACTTAGTTCCATAATTAAAGTGACTCCATTTGTTCTGTTGGTTAAATGCATATTTTTGAGAATATGAACTATAATGTTTCATCATACAATGAACTCAGTGATCAAGCAGATAATTGTCTTAAATTTATGAAGTTTATCCATTACCAAAGGTGTCCCAGGGAACTGGATTCTATTAAATCCTGAAAAAAAAAAAACCTCACAGGTGTTAATTACCTCAACATAGCAAAGAGGCATTTCAGATCTTTTTTTTCTTTTTTTTTTTCTTTTTTTTTCCGAAAAGAAATATATCTGCAGACTTTGGCAGTCTAAACTCATACAGGTTATTCCCAAAATAGGAAAAGAAAGACATAAACTCAAATCTCCTCCCCCATAAAAGTTTAAAATAGTTCCCTTTTTTTGTATTTATGTTGCAAATCTATTTTAAGCCAAAGACAAAATTATTCTAGCTGAAATTAAAGCTACCATGGAAGCATTTCCTCCACATCTTAACATCTCTTCTTACCCTTGCCACCCAAGGTAGAGGAAAACTTACATCTTTTGATTTTTTTTCCAATTCTTCAAAAAGCATCACTGAGCATCACATGTTTAACTGAGGTTTAGGATGGCTGCTATTTTTGATGTTTCTTTTTTTTTGAGCTTGAGCTTTTTTTCTTTCCTGAGCTTGAGCTTGTATGAAAAAAGCAACACTGGAGGTATATAAAGTGAGAAAAACATATTCTGCTCTCTAATCTGTTTGTTTTCCCTACTGTACCATGGCATCTTCCTTGTTTCTTTTCCTTTTTGGTGATACAGTAAGGCTAGATCCAAAAAGAGCTTAGATTTTCTCTCAGAATGGAATCCAGATTGCTGTGCTAGGTGCCAAGGTTTTGTTTGCAACAGCAAGAAAAAAGAAGATTATGATAAGCTTCAGAAAAGTAACCCAGCCAGTCCCCTGAGCAATCCTAGTTGATTCGGAGATGTAGGCAAAAGGAAACATATTAGAAATACAAGCAGTATGTTGTCTGAAATTTTACCTCTCTCTGGAGCTTAAGTGCATTACTCCCAACTTTTGTGGTTGCATATTTAGCAGTAAGCAAAATAAGCCACAGACCTTTCTGTGATCCTAGGATTAACTGGCATATGACATTTCAGCTAAACCCTCCTCCCCACCACAACAGGGTAGCAACAACAATATGGTCTATTTGCCTATGCTAGCTCCTGAATCATATCTGGGTATTGTTTACAAGAGTGTTACTTGGCCTGGGCCAACAGTTCAACTGCTCCTGCCAGAGATTTGGCTGTGTAAATTATTGCATGACAGTTCTTGGGCACATGCCTTGGCTTTGTCACATTCACTAGTATAGACATAAGTTGTAAGGGTGCCTCCATCACCTCAAAATAAAGGAGGCAGAAACCCTGTGTTTTCTCTCTCAAATAATTTCTCTAATTGTTGTGCTACTTTTTAAGGGGAGGGAGACCTCAGCTTATCTCATATCCTCTTGTTTAGAACTTCAGGTCTCTGAAGTGTGATTATTAAACTTGGTGCTGTCTAGTTCCCGTGTTGTACACACATGGTAAGCCATGTCAGCTGTTGTTCTCTGCTTTTGTGTGATGAGACCTTTACAAATACCAGCTTGTATCAGCCTCATTTTTCCCAGCATGTACTGCAGTATTCTCATCTTCAGAGCCTGAAGTAGTTGATCATCTCTCTTCCTTTCTGTCCCCACTTAGATTCCAAAGATCCAAATTAGTATCATATCTTTAGCATTTTAGTCGATTTAGGAAATTGCTATCACAGAGTTATTTTTTCCCTGTTGTTCTTCTGACTGCATCATTGCTTTGACACTGAAATCCAAAGAGGGAGATTAAACATACTGTTATTATTACAATCCCCAAAGTAGCAATATGGAATATTTAGCATTTATGTGTAACATTTTACTTAAGTAGGGAAAAGGTGAGCAATTGCAGGATGATAACTGTGAATAGAGTAATCCCATATGAGCCTGGAAAAGGTCACAGCTCAGCTTCACCTGCTGCCTTGTTTCCTGTTAATAATCCTAAACTCAGAGATTGGGATGTTATGTTACAAGCATGTAAATTAAAGTTATGAAGTTCTTTCAGTATATGAAATCTCGAGAATATACAAACATTTAATTCCACATAACTTTCAGAAACATCATTGTCAAGAAGTTCACTTGAGCAGAGATTCACAATAGTAATTAAACTGCAATGCAGAGGTTTTAACAAACTGGCTCTCTTATCAGCATTCACAATCGTGACAACCCAGGTTCCCTGTACAACATATGAAGAAAATTTCACCAGTGACTGCTTAACATCAAATATCTGAGTAGGGAGATAAAATAACCAAAAGGAGATGTGGTACAAAAGTTATATAAAACCCTGAGTAGTAAGGACAGGGCGATGATGGCTTGGTTGTTCACCACCTTCTAGTACAAGAATGAGGGCACATAAAATTAAGCTAGAGATTTAAAAGAAACAAAAGAAGATGGTTCTCTGACAGTGGGTAGCAATTCTGTGAAATTCCTTGCCAAAGGATGTTGTGTGCACAAAAGTCTATGTGGATTCAATCAAAGATCAGGCAAGTACTTAGAGACATCTGTTGGGGGTTACCAAACAGACAAACCACACCAGGCTTCGGAAATTCCTCAGGCTGAAAAGAGTTGGAAGATGGAACAATATGATGAGGGAAGTATCCTATATCTTTGGCTGTCTGCTTCCTCTTCCCTAGGCATCTGCTTACAAACACTGTTCCTTGGGTTTGCCTGTTTAAAAGTGCATCAGGCCACTGGTGACAGAACCTGAGAGAGCTTCTCACAAATTCTTCTTCTTTCAGAGGGGTTCAGGGAAATTCAAGGAGGGAGGAGCCTTCTCTGCAGGTGCTGGGCATGCCACACTGCAGCAGGAACACCATGGGTGTACCCGGAGTCCTTGAAACCTGCTGCATGTGACTGCACAGAGGTTCAGTCTGGGTACTGGTGGCTAGGAAGGTGCTATTGGGACTGGTGGGGATTTGAGCCGTTTGAGGACTGCTGCAGTTGGGGGAGATAATATCTGGTTCTCTGTGGATGTAGGAGCTCCACAGCCAATCTGATCATGGCATAGGGGTGATTTTCTGTGTCTTTTTATGAGACAGGGTACAGGGGGAAATTCATGCAGGGTGAGATCTAGGGAAAATGGTCTGCCATCAGCATACCCCATTCGCAGAGCAGCAGGGAGTGGGATCTATCCTCCTCTGATTGGACACTCCCTTCTTTCTATTATTCAATTTAAATAATTTGCATGCCAGTTTTATAAATTATTCCCATTAGGATGGGACCTGCTTCAAAAACAATCAAGAAAGAAATTCTAGGCTTAATCAGCAGGCAAAGTATGTTTAACTTGTTTACACAGTTCACTACTGTCTATAGCCGAGAAAGTGATTTTATAGCCTCCAGCAAAATCTGTACTAAGCATTTCAAGAACACGTTAAAGGAGGACCTCAGAGGAGGGATGGCTCCAGCACACTCAGTCCAGCCAATAATTATCTACATTAAGAGAAGAACAATAGCTTAGTCATTTCTCTTAAACTTGTCACTGATGTAAGGAATACAGGCAAGGATCAGCTTCCAATATATAGCCTGTGCCAAGCCTGGATCAATGTTTCTCGTCAATGAAAGCGGGGGGGGGATAGAGTTCTGCAAAAATTGGACATAGCATACCCCTAAACCCTTGCTTAACACCCTTCTCCTGGCCCCTCAGACTCCCAAAGTGCACAGTTGGAAATGGGAAAAGTGGAGATGGACCCTCCATTTGAACTAGTGCAGCTGTTCTTATACTTTTGATAGAGCTTGATGTAGATACTGAAATTCAGGATCCCCATTCCCAGTCCTTTCTCTAAGGCTAGAGACATATTTGCACTTTCCTCCTCTTTCTCTGATTCTAGACTGAGTGTCTCAGATGAAGTAGGCAAAGAAATGCCTGCTTAGTGCATCCAGAGTAGTATTTGCATGCAAAGATCGAGTTGCTCAGTGATGTCAGGGATAAAACACTTTCAGGCAGAAATTTCAATGCCTGCAAATTTTAATCTACCAAATTTAGTTGCTGAAGGTCTTCTGGCGTCTTCGGAAGAAAGTAGTAACTGCATAAGAGTTTTAAGAAAATGCTGATTTTGGCCCAGTGGTTTCCATCACAGCAGATGAGAGCATTCAGGGCTGTGCTTGACCTTCAGAAAGACCTATTCCTCTGTACCACAGGAAATCCCTTGACAGACTGTTCCAGCAAGGGGCTGGGAATGACAACGGCAGCCAAAAGGGAGGAGAGCTATAGAAAGGTGAGGCAGGGAACACACTGCAATAGCCCTGAAGGGTCACTGAACATGAAGTGTGCTTTATGTCACTGTGTCAAAATTATCTCCCCATGGGATGGCTGTCTCCTGGCGTACAGATATTATTGCTATGGAGGGGACAGCCTACTCTAAATCCTCAAGTGGAGGAGGTTAAAATAGAATAGATCATATTGTAAGACTTCCTGTCCCAAGGGTAACTTAGCATATGTCTGGAAAACAAAAAACTTAAAATCATTTATTTTCAAAGGTTTGTCCTCATCTGTCCAGCATATTGTAGCTATACATTTGCCTTGAGCAACAGCTTCCCTGATTTTCCTGCAAACTGTGTTTATATGTAATTTTTTAACATGGCAAGTTTCATAAAGATGAGGCCCACTCTCATCACACCACTGCTCTGGTAGGACAAAACTCTTTCGGTTAATGTGCAGTCTTTGCAGTTGACTCAACAGAGAATAAGCACATAAAAAAGCAGCCTCAGTCTCTGATATCATACCAGCTTTCATATGTACATACTGCACCCACTAACTTGGAAATCCACCAGAATTTTCCAGTCTTTTATACTTCAGAAAACAATATATATATCTTAGTGTAGATATTTAGCCTTTTTGGATTATGTCTTCCTATGTTTTATAGTTCAGCTATACGCCAGTAACCCTGAAACATAATGCAATGAATCTCTGTTGTTTATGCTACTGTTGTTATCTAGAACAAAATGAAACCAAAATTACATTCATTGGGATGAGCAGGGTTCACTTATGTTGTTAAAGATTTAGCATAGTCCATATCATTTTACAAGTAATTGCATTATACAGATTGAGGTTTTCTTTTTATTTTGGTCATCAGTTGGTTTATTAGTTCAAGAGCATAGATAGTGCATGATAATTTAAGAATAATTCTCTGATGAGCAGTTTGAACAAAATTTCTACAGAATCTACTGGGATTATAGCATTTAAATCTCTTGTGATGCTATAGAGTTCAATTGGAGTAAAACTCATAAAATAGACTATAACTGAAATCATTCTTACTGGCAGACAAACTTTTGAAGCCAACATCTGTACTTGATTAACTGCAAAAATCTAGAGGGCATTATTTATTTTATAGGATTGTGTATGATGTACATAATAGGTGAGTTGTTTGCTTGTACCTGTTTAAAAGTTATGAGGACATTTATGGTAGTGAAAAAGATTGTTATTCTTTGTAGGTTATAAAACACAACCAAATGGAAGCAAAATAATTGTAGACTATGGTGAAAAATCTGAAGGAATAAGTACTGAATAAGCAATAGAGATCTACTATGCCCTGGGCAAACTGGGAGAGGAAAAATAGCATTTCTAGAGGTCATGTAAGTCCAAGTTCTCTATTGGTAGAAAAAAGTTCATAATATTTTGAGAGGTCTGTGGAGCTCTATACACCAGCAAATAATTTTCATTAGTGTATCTACAAAAGCCATCAGCAGCAGAACAACATCAAGCAGCTTGGAGCAGATTTAGTGGCCCTGCAACACTTGCTAAAATGCAGGGCTACCGGTGCATATTGATGTGGCCGCTCCAGAGCTGTAGCCTCTGCTCCTAGCAGCAGCCAAATCACAGCAGATTTTGTATATGTGCATGCAGTGTGAAAGCTGAGGGAAAACGCATTCCCTGCTTTATTAAACTCAAGGCTCATAGTCAGGATGGACTTGTTATGACTCTGCAAATAAGAGTTACATGTGGCTTTAGAGTTTAGGTTAATCTGGCCTGTCTGTGAATTTTTGTAACAGTATCGACTGTGGCTTACCATCACAGCTAATTTTTGGCTGGTTTTGGTCCTTAAGATTACTAAGCAGAAAGTTTTGTTGTGCTTCTGTTTTTCATAGTGTATATCATAATAGCAATCTACTATGAGGCAGTATCCTCGGTAATCTAAATTGGCTTGTCCCCATTGAATTCATTTTCTCTAAGCTAACTTTACACCACTTGAGAAGTTTGTCCACTGATTTTGCTCAAGAAGGACATAAAGCAGACATGAACTAATGGAGTTACAAGGAAGTCCTTTAGACTGACATTTAAATAATGGGCTATCAGAAAAAGAAAAACTTGTTTCAGTTATTGCCTTCTTTCTACTTCATGCTTACGAGCATCCCTCTGATGTTTAAATATACTTTGATTTTATTCATTTGTGAGTAAAGACAGTCTGCTTCCAGACTTTTCATTAATATTGATTCTTACAGTGTTCCCACATCAACAGCTCTTTATCAGAGTTTTATAGTACTCATGTCCCACTTTCTGTTCAGTAATCCCATTTATTCTTTGAGATTACCTTTTCACTTAGGGTGACTTTGTGTCTGGTTTATGACTTGTTTACAAGGATCTTCTTAGTTACACGTATGTTGATGTAAGGTTTTGGATGAACTTTTCAGGCAATGCTCTTGGGGCTAGAATTCACCACGCCTTCTTGCTGAGTGGTGTCCTCCTTTACAATCGCTGCCAACTCCGCACATGTTTTAAACTTGTCGTGGGTCATGTTACATCAGCTAAAAAGTCAGTCCCAGAAATTATTCCTACACCATTACTTGTGATGTAACCTACTGCTGTTGTATAAAAATGGCAATCATATCTTTGCTGTTGAAAGAAGCAGTGTAGCTAAAACAGCACTCACCATTAAATTATTAAAAATAATCCAACAGTCACTTTATATCAGGTAGAGGCTTTGTGAAAAAATGGAAGAGGGTATTAGAAGTCGCTCTTATAAGCTGGAGATACAGTTTTCGCTGCGGATAAGGAAGGAAATGATTTGTTTTGGCTGCAACCACTGAACAAATGTTTCATTGAATCACAAATTGCCCCTACTCTGAGCATTTTTGTTGGGAGGAAGTGAAAAACAAGATGTCAAAATCTTATTGCTGAAAGACTGAAGCGCTCAGAGCTATATACTGGAGCAAGATCTGATTTCTGAGAATACAACAACCTCCAGAGAAATGCACTGAGCTGGCCTTGAATTGAGGCCTGGTTTGGTTGTGCACTCAAGACCTAATGTCAGTGAAAAGCCCTGAAAATTCCTGATTTCCAGATACCTCTCCAGGAGTAAAAAAACCTGTGACATGTCTTGGTTGACCTGTGGAATCTCAGACTGTACAAGGTGCCTACGTACCTCTAGTCTGCATAAACAATGTGGTATGAATCACATTAACATCTAGGGTCAGGAGTAAATAAAAACATTACACTTTGAGCATAATAAATTCAGACTCTCAGTAGCATCCTGACTCAAGAACAGATACTATCCTGAAAATAATCAGGTGACCTGTCATTATCAACAGCTCTCCCATACTTTCTCTTAGCTATATAGATGTAAAACAGGATACTGAAGTTGAATATTGAAAGCTGTACTGGTAAAGATTTTAGAACGAGAATTTGACAGATCTTTTGTTTTTAAAACCTGTTTGTAAAATCCAAGGGTTCTTTAAAAGGTTTATTTTCCCCTTAAGGAGTCTAAGCAATTGGTGCCAACAGGCCAGCTGTCAAGTCCCAGTATTATACGTATGTGTACAGGGGAGTTGGATTAATGGAAAAATTCATAAAAAAGCATTTCAGTGTTGAGATTTCCAAATTGTTTCTGTTAATAATAAAGGGGTGGGGAGAAATCATTTGAAATGATTGATATCTGGATCTGGTTTCTAAAATCTCAATCTTAACTGGACTGATTCTAAGACATGCCACATGGCTATGGCTTTGTGTTAGAGGAGATTATTAACTCTTATGGACTCCAGAATGGGTAATGAATTGACTACATGCCATTATCAACCTTTAAAAATACAAAAAATAACAATAAAACCATTTAAAAATCCAGAAGAATACATAGCATCCATTTATATGGATCTCATTAACCCCATATGAAAAAGGGCAGAAAGAATTTTGAATGTTAATGAGTCACTGGAGAATAGGGAATTTAAAAGAGAAGGATTAAAAGGACAAACTAGAACATCTGCTAATTTACCAGTCTTAAAATAATCTTATGATAACAGCAGCATGTGCAGTTAAATCTGCCAAGTGTCAGTTATTTATTAAGTATAGTTGGAGATTTTGGATAATTCCTTTACAAGAAATGGATATTTTCCAAAAAGACATTTGATTGAAGGATCAGACAACCTCCTCTATTAGTCTAATACTCCAGTCTCTCACTCAGTGGGACCTTAAAATTGGGGCAGTGGTAATTGGAGGATTAGTTTTCTAGTTACAGTCATTTGTTCATTTCTCTAAAGTAAAACTATTTTTTCAGTCAGTCTACTATATAACCTCCTCCTCTGTAAGCCAGAACATTAAGACTTTGCTGTACTGTATTGTCTTCAGCCATTGAAGTCCTGTGATGTTCAACCAGCAACTTCCAAAGGACTGGCTCTCACCTGCCCCTCGGTGGGAACAGCCACAGGCACCAGCACAGGCTGCGACTGACCAGCTGGAAAGCAGCTTTGCAGAAAAGGATCTGGGGTTCCTGGTGGACAAGCTGACCAGGTGCCAGCACTGTGCCCTTGTGGCAAAGGCTGATGGTATCCTGGGCTGCATTAGGCAAAATATTGCCAGAAGATTGAGGGAGGTGATCCTTCACCTCTACTCACCATTGACAGGACGTGTCTGGGGTCCTGGATTCCATTCTGTGCTCTTCAGTACAAGACAGACACGGACTTACTGGAGCCAGTCCAGCAAAGGGCTGCGAAGAGGATTAAGGTACTGGAGGCTGAGAGAGCTGGGAATGTTCAGCCTGGAGAAGAGAAGGCTCAGGGGGATCTTATCAGTGTGTATAAATATCTGATGGGGGGAAGGGGACTGAAAAGAAGAGGGAGCCAGACTCTTCCCCATGGTGTCCAGTGAATAGACAAGAGGCCATAGGCGCAAACTGAAATACAGGAAATTCCATTTAAACATAAGAAAAAAACTTTTTCTTTGAGAGTGGTCGAACACCGGAACAAAATGCTCAGAGAAACTGTGGAATCTCCATCCTTGGAGATATTCAAACCCTGACTAGACACAGGCCTGAGCAACCTGTTTTGAGCAGAGGGTTGGACAAGATGATCTCCAGAAGTCCCTTCTAACCTCAACCAATTCCGTGAGTCTGTGATTCTTTTAGTTTCCCTAACAACAGGTTCATGTGATCCTTTAAAGGCTGGAAGGGAAAAACATTCTTCTCTCTGCTTCCAATATGACAGCAAAATGTTTTTCCAGTGATAAATGTGATTCATCAGTTTGCACAAGAATGCCAGAGTTTCGGAAAATGGTGCCTGCAGACACAGTTAGGCAGCTAAGTAGCCAGATATATTTTAAAGAATGTTGAGCTTGTCTTCCTGAAGTGCTAAGAAAATCAGGCCAGTATTGGTTTTGCACCCAGGAATCCCAGGTGTATCAGAGGGTTCCTTCACTCTTTAACTCTTGTGCATTTTTACATAAATTGTCTCTCTGGTCCTGTTTCACTGTTAGCCTGAGACTTATGCAATCATCTGCATCACTGAAGCGAAACATTTTTTTCTGCTTTCTTCAGGCAAAAGGAAAAGGGGTAAAAATGAATCAGACTTTGAAGGTAGAAGAAGAAAAAAGGACTCTGCAGAAACAATTAGCACTCTGAAGTGGAATTTGGACTCTGAAAAACATGCTTGTTACCTAGGGCCAGGTGACAATATCCTTACTGGCTCTTCCTTCCAAGGTGTCTTTGTTATATTGCTTTAAATTTAAAATACATTCTCTTATTTGTTTGTTTTGGCACAATCAGCTTTGCAGGACTGAGCAGAGTTGTTCATTAATTGCCATCCAGATGACTGGAAGGTCCTGAAAATATTTTTTCTGAGATGAACCATTGGTGTTAGGATCCTGGTCAAATTCTTTTCTTGCCACCACTTTCTTTTAAAATGTGACTACCAGAAAGATATCAATCAGTGTTTATGCCATACCTTAATGGTTAGAGCACTGTCTGCAGAATTTGCAGAGCTGGGTCTCATTTCCTGTTCAGTCTGAAAGGGTCCAAATTCAGAAATTCTCCATCCTAGGGAAGTTCCTTAACTCTGGGCCTGAGCTGGGAACAGACAGACAGTCCTGCATCCCTTCTTTTAGTACTATGCTGTTAAGCAAAGGAGTGAAAGATTTATGAGATTAGCAAGCAAAACACTAAAAGTTCAGTCTTTCAGCTGAAAATGAAGAATTTTATTTTGTTTCCTGCCTTGGTCCCTGTTTAGGAATTTTACATTAAGCAGTTGTTAAATGGAATACAGAAATCAGAGCCCAAAGCATCATGATGTCTTCCATTCAGCAGGGATGGATCCTTCTTTAAAGCACTTCTGAGGAGGAGATCATGATGCCTGCACAAGGGTTAGTTTGCTTCCTAGCAAGTAAGAAACCGTGCTCCAGGACTGTTTTAGCATTAGGGATTCAAAACTTCTTTCCAGAAGACTGCCTTAGCCACAAAGACAGAGTAGCTATTTTGGAAGGGGTTAACCGTTGTTTTCCAGTTGGCCCAGTATGCAGTTCACAGGCCAAAGACAAGCACAAACGAAATGGAAGTTCCTATGTATTACAGCAGTTCGGGGCACAGTGAAGACCTAGTTTCTAAACTCTTCTTTGTGATTCTTTCTTTTTTTTTTCTATTCCAATGACTCTTTATTGTAAACTGCATAAACAGCTAACAGAGCAGGAAATTGAACTCAGATGTAAGCTGAAATGTTCTGAGGTGAAAGAAAGTGTGAAACCATAAGGTCCTCCCTTTTGTTGGAGAGTTGTCTGAACACTCAGCTGTTACGAAAATGCTGGCATAATGCTGGCATGGCACAATTTAAAAGAGGTGGGCCTGATTTTTTTTTTTTCCTCCAGATAACATTTTAATGGAGCTGAGATTTCAAGTGAATACAAACATCCCCATCCTATCTCTGACACAGACCACAAACTGGATGGTGGGGGAGCATTCAGGTCCACATTTTTGATTGATGTTTTTGATAGGCTACTGCTGGGTATCTTTCCTTTTATTATGTAGGTACTGGATTGCTCTAATGAGACATCTCATTCTCCTCTATACCCAATTCAGGACACTGTGATATATATAGCTCCTGGGGACAGACTTTTAGCAGTCAGGCAATGTGGTGCCTAACTTGGAGGTGTCTCATCCCTTCAACAGCCCAGGCTCCATACTCTGCATCTGTTTTCTCATCTGGAGGATGACTCTAATCATACTTATCTGTGTATTTTTAATATATTTGCAGAGTTCATTTAAGATTTCTAAATGTTGACTTACAGCAAAACCATCTTTAATCCCAGTGTAAATCTCCTGGTCCTCATTAAAATGCATAACATACATTTATATGGGTATAATTCATTTTGCATTAAATAATACAGCTACAGCAAAAGCTACTGATGTAATACATCTTACAAGGTAAAGATCAACAAAAAAAAAAATTTATGTGCTGTACCATTAGAAAATCACTGATTCTTTCTCCAGGTTGAGGCAGGCATCTCAAGAGGGGAAAAATATTTCTAGAATGACAGCAAATTAATTCAACAGTAAACATGCAGTAACGAATTTCTGGATTAGAAGAATGTGGCTCTTCTGCTGCAGAAATCAGCCAGGGTAGTTGGGAAAACTATTTGGATGCAGTCAGAAAATATCCCAAACGGCACCAGAATCTGATAAATGCAGACACAGTTTTTAATCTTTTTTTCATTGCTCTGTGTATGTGAAGTAGAAAAGGATTTAAAAGGAAATTGATGTGCAGCAGAAATGAGGGTGCTTTGAAAGTACAGCTCTCCGAGAACCTGACTTTGCATTCTCATGGTTACCAGATGGATTTCTCCTTGTCTAGCTAAAACCAGTCCATCTAAGACATATCCGTGTATCACACATAGTGATTAAACCAAGCACAACTCTAAGGGAGATAAACTAAAACCCCTGTCAGATACTCACCTGGTTTAAATATGTATAGATCTACTGATGTCAACAGGCTTTTACCAACCTACACAAGCTAAGAATCAGGTCCTGTGTGTTAGCATTTCATCCAAGCACAGCTTGGACTCATTGCAGCTAAGGTGTGGGATGGAGAAAATATTTCTAAAGAGCCATGCTATTCCCTTTATCCCAGACCATCTTGGTATCAAAGTGGCCCCTTGCCTAATTTAGGAGCAGCCCCTGGCTGGGGTACCTCCGCTGGCTGCTGCAGTGCTGCAGCTTTCAAGTCAGTAGCACAGGGAGAGTGTCACAGGAAAGAAACAGCATGAGGAGGTGGAAAAGGTGAAGGGAAGAGCAGTCAGGTAATTAGAGAAGGAAAGCTGAATGCTGTTGTAAGCTTTGCTGCAAAGTTTCCTGTAAACAGTGGACAAATACTATTGGCTTCAAACTGGTACGCAGCATTTTTCCAAGTCATCGACTAACTTTTGAGTCTCTGTGTTTGCCTTTCCATTTGAGTCACTACAGAACTTTAAAGCCAGCCATCCATCCATCCATTCATTCATTCATTCTCCTAGTCTACTGCCTCTGTAAGTGCACCAGAACAGCTCCACAATTTATTGCAATGCCTTTTTGGATCTCCAAGCTCCACCACAATTTTTTTCATTCTTGGGAAGAAACAAAATAAACCCAAACCCAGATTTCTAAGCTCTTCCTTCTCAAAGGTGGCTGATGTCTGGATTCACAGAATGCTATTAATTAGTGATCACCATCTCCTGATATCAGAATAAACTATCTGATTCTTGTTATTTTTTTTCCACATTTACAATGAGCCTTTGGGCTCACAGAACAGATTTATTTATTGCATAACCTTTTCCTTCAAAACAGCTCCCTTTTTCTACAGATCTTTCTCCATCTTTCCTTTCCATTCATTTCATACTTTTCTTTCAGTTGCCAGTATTAGTGTGGTTTGTTTGGGTCACTGTTCTTCTATGTCACCTCTATTTTTGTTTCCCACAGCAAATGAGGCAAAACAAATGGACCCACAAACTAGTGCAGAAAAGGAAAATTTATTTCTGCTTTTTAAATCATGCATAATTTTTCTGAGATGCATAACCAGCAAACAAAGGACTTCATCCTAGACCCATTCAAATTCATTGCTGTCTTTCCAGGGAGAAACTTTTAAAGAAAAAAAATTAACTGTCTTCTTCCCTCAGGAGAATTCTAAAAGCAAATAACTAATTATTTATAATTTCTCCCTTATCAGAAATCAGTCTAGGTATGTTATTTTTTCTTGAATTTTCAAAAAGCTGAATGAAATCCTACACTTGGGAGGGACTGTTCAGTTACCCCACATATACATATTCCTGACAAATTTTCATATTCTTCTTGTAGTTTTTGTTGTTCTGTAAAAATTTATATTGACTTGTTATCTTTATCTCAAATTCTGTCATTTTGTTATCAGAAACGTTCATCCATGTGGCAGTTTTAAGTGGCCAAAAACTGTGCATTTTCTACTATCCAGAAATATTTGAGATTAAGAATGCTATTAGATAGATGGAAACAATGCTAAGAAGTGGAAAAGGACTGCAAGATTTATACCAAGCAGTACTGCAGTCTGACCCTCTTCTGTTTTTTACTGACAACAGCGCAATATCCATATCTAACACACAGAGTTCGCATTAAAATTGGTGGGAGCTATTTCAGTGGAGACAACTGTGAGGGCACGTATTAACCCCATGTGTTTGACATATGCGCAGCCCTGCACCAGCCGTGGCAAAACACTCTCACAAGATTTCTCACCAGGTTGTCTTCAAGTACTCAGAGAAGGGCCAACTATTCAGGCCATGTGAATGAATACATCTCTATTGACAGAGGATGTTCATGATTTTGTCTCGGCTGAAAATCTGGTCCCCAGGCTGCTACAAACAGAACACTTTCCTTCAAAACATCTCCCATTTTTTTTTAGTGGTTCTGATACTCCTGGGAAAAAGAGACAGAGACAGAAGATGAAAATTAAACCAAATATCTTCAAACATAATACAAAGTTAAATTTGGATTTTGACTCTGTCAACCTGTCCCAAGGTTATTGGAAAAGTCGAGATGAGAATTCAGGCCTCTACAGGGGAAGGTTTGTCTTGTGTAAAGCTCTTAACACTGTTTTCTATAGACCCACTCTTTTATATCCTACAGAGTACATCTCTTTTTTCAAAAGGAATTTCAGTACAGAGACAAAAAATATCTTTTACATATACTTACTACTTTGCTTAGAGTATTCTCATGTTTTATACACTAAATCTTGCTTTCCACTGAGTATGCCCCTTTGAAGTCAATGGAGTTTGCACTGGATAATTATTAACAGAATATGGCCATGAATTTAGTCCCATAATTATTTCCTGAAAACATGCATTTAGAGAAGAAAGAGACGCTGAGGATATAGAAAATGAAAATGCTTGCACATCCGTTTTTCTTCCAATGGCTACATATTCTATATTGAAATATGCTTGAACTGTTTCAATGTTTTGTTCTGAGATGATATTCAGTGATAGTTTGCAAGGGGAGAGAAGGTAGAAGGAAAGACATGCCAAACATATGCAGAAATAAAAACATTTCCAGACTGGAGCTTCCTTATTTTTTTAGCATCAGTCCTAGAAAAATATGTATTTTGGCTAGCAGGCTTTGCTTAAACCCACTTTGAGGGCAACCTTTAGTATGATCACAAGCAGGCAAATATAAGCTGCTATAATGCTACTGATTACACTGTTTTACATCTCTGTTGAATCTGGCCCATGATGACTACATCACTGTGTAATTAATGAAAGCATAAATTAAGCAATAAAGTCACCAAACTGAATAGAAAGTTAAACCAGAGGAAGAAATGTAAAAAAAGTCTAACACTGGGTTGAAAGACTTAAATTAGAGACAGTTTTCCACTTTTAACAACTGGAAACAAGAAGTATTTCTCACTTCTTTGAAATATAGTGAATTTTTTCACTTCATCTCATATACTGTTAACATATATAAGCCATGCTAAGTACTTAATTCTGTAATGTATATAATAATAAACAAGGGTAATTTCCTTGTGACTCGTTAGTGTAGAAATGTTTGACTCAATGAATTTATACATTTATATATTTTTGCATATGAAACAACTATCGAGCACATATTACTTTGAAAATGCTGTATTCTGTCATTTGTTCCTTAATAGCTAGACAATTGCAAATAATATATCTCATGCTTTAGCCATGTCAACTTTTGCCTTCAGGAATGTGCACTCACCGGATGGGAAAACTGAATTTTCTGTGAAAGGGACTGTGTACTTATCTGAGTACTTTTCTGAAAAATACACTGTCAGGGATAAATGCAAACATTTGGGGGAAAAGGGTGTCTAGCTTTGCATGCCTGAGGACATATCCTATTGTCAGGCATCCAGGTGCATTTTATAGTGTAGTGCTGAACAAGAACTACTGTGCAGGTCCATAAATGTCACATATCATATCAGAGATCAAACCTAGTCCCCAACTGTTAAGCTGTGTTTTCACTAACACCCCATAGTCCACTCTTTCTATCCGACTCTTTTGAGTTTTAGTGGTGATATATTTTTCCAAAAGTCCAGATGGAATTTATTATGATTTGGACTATTATAGCATTATGAAAATATGACCTTTCCTTTCTTAATATTATGCTGCTTTCTTAACTCTTTGCACTATGAATTCTGTATTTCTTATGTCTGTACAGTTAAAACTAAAGTCTCAAAGAAAAAGGAAAAAAAAAAAGTTTAAATTGATGTACCTGAGGTTTGCAGAAGCCTGAGACCTAATTTTGGCTGTGAGCACAGTGCCATTGTGTCTTTGATAAAGCTGTTTGGTCACTTGGTTTTTTAGGTTGCAACAGTTAAAAATTCACCATATGACACAGAAGTGATGTGTTTGTTGATTTGATAGCATGAAAATAGGAACACAAGCTTTCCTGAGGTGTCCGTCTGGAAGCTGTTGGAGATGCAGAAATATCACCTAAATGATTTATGAACTTGGCCCAGCTCTAAATACTGTTTCTCCACTCATTTAGAAATTTCCTACCAAGGGTTAACTAATGACTGTATGACATGCAAATGTAAATTCAGTGAGTTAGCACTGGAACTATCAGCTTTCCTTGGGCAAGAATTAGGATGAATTATTAAAGTGATAAATGATCCCTTTCTGTTGTCCATAATCCCAAACCCAACAGCAAAGTATTCAAAGGGTTAGCGTTCCAAGCAGAAAAGAAACTTCAGCTGTTCCAAAGAAATAAAATTATGTCATACTTGCAGTTGTTCAAAAGACCTGGGGCATGGAGGTATTTAATGTAAGTGAATGAGAATGAGTCAGATCCTTAGCTACTGTGATCCAGAGCTATTGCACAGGCTTGATTAATTTAACCAATTAACAACACATGGTGTGATACTCAAGGGACTGATAATCAGAAGTGATAAAGGAACAGGGAGCTTTACCCTTAAGACTGGTTTTCAACTCATATAATTTGATGTAGAGGTCCATACATAAGCAAGTCAGTTTAGGAGTAGCTCTCTTAAAATGAGATAGGTAAGAGTTTTACAGCACCTGTCTTCCTCCTTTGATTATCTAAAGTGTCTGTGCATCTAACTTAAATCACATTTATCTTTTAGACCATTGTAACAAAGTGAAATAAGTTCCCTCCCAAAAGCTTTAAATTTGTGAGAGACCCATGAAATAGACTGTTAGTCTAAATTCAGTGTTAGTGAAAAGGTGACAGAACTAGAAAAAAAACCCACCCTGCAAGTCAAGAGAAGGGAGGAAAAAGAGGAAAACTAGTTAAGGTATTCCCAACACAGGCTTTGTCCAAAAAATGGTGTCATTATAACTAAGGAAAATTTGAAATTCTGGGTCAATATTTTACAATTGTTTTTTAAGGTGGGAGGTGTATTTTTCCTTTCATTTAAAATGTTTTCCATGTTTAAGCTATTTTTAAAGCCCTTTTCTTCATTTTTCTTCAATTTCTAAGCAAAATATTTGGTTATCTTAGAGTGGTGTTATTTCATTGAGGGAACCTTGTAAAAAAGTATTCTGATATTTAAAAAATTTGCCCATATTTCCTTCAACACCCATTTCCTTTTCCACTTTTTCCCTCCTCTATGCCTTTTTCCCCTTTCCTTTTTGCTGCTAAGGTGCAGAAAATAAGAGGTTATTTTAACAAATCTATATATTTGAAGTCAGCAGAAGCTCCACGTTTGGGATAATTTTATTATCTGATTAAAAAAAAAAATAATAAGCCAGGTTAAACTATAACCATGGAGACCAGTAAAGAAAAATCAGAGGAATTGTCACTACATACACACATAGAGTATAGACTTGGTATTTGTTGTCATCATGAAACTTTTTACACTAATTTTTAATAGGAAATGGAAAAATTGTGCAGTTGAGTTCTGTCTTGCCTGAAAGAGATCTGCTGTGGTTAGAGGAAGAGACCCAGCCCTGGCACCCCTGTCCCTCAGCACAGGTTGCTGGCTGCTGCCACAGCCTGAGCTAGGTGATTTAGAGTTTGTTTCAGGGTCTCTCTACTACATTGCTGTCCATCACGCGGGACTGTTTTAAAATAGATTTATGCATGTGTGCATTGCAAGCACATTTCCAAATTAGCTGATTTCTTTTTTTCCCTTTAAGTTACTTGGAGCAACTTGCCAGTTAAAGGAGTGTTTGTTAATTGCTTTATAAAGTATATTTCCTGTTACCACCCTGCTTCTTCTGGAAAAAAATATACTTAGTCCATTTTTGGCAGTGCCATATATATTGGTTCTTTTTAAAAACCTGATAACCAGATTACTTGACAAACTAGAATGTTTCCAAGACAGCCGTTTCAAGTTTCTTGGTAAATAGCCTGTACATTGTATATATTTGTGAAATGTGAATTATTTACTTTATAAAGTCTTCTGATCTTCCGTAAATCTCTGTTCACAGAGTACATTTTAATGCACTGTGTCCCATTTCTTAGGAGCTGTCCTATTCACCTCTATAATACCACACATGTAGCCACATGAAAAAAAGTTCATGAGGGATGCCTTTGAAGAGAAGCCATTGGACATCAGATGGACCTGCTTTTCAAAGTGAGAAATACAAAACATCACTGTTTATTTTCTCCATGAAAGAAATGCAGTGCTTTTTTTAGAGCCTATCCTGACATACACACATGCTTGACAGTCGTCACTGAGTGAAACTTTTCCAATAACAGAAAAAAAATTGGTGAAATCGTACTCTTGTATATGGTTTGAGGTTTTGGGGGGTGGTGGTTGTTTTTTTTTTTGTTTTTGTTTTTTTGTTTTGGTTTGGTTTTTTTTGGTTTTTTGTTTGTTTGTTTTTTAGTTATGCTACTTGACTGAAACACTGTAAAGAGAAATGGTACTGTACTTATGTCACCCTTGGTGCTCATTTAAAGCCATATCTATGCTGGTAGTTGCAGACAAACCAAGGTAGCTCTGCCTGCCTTAAGCCTGGGCAGAACACACAGATTGCAAGCTGGCTTGTGTCTGAAAGCTGCCTAGCTGCATGAAAGTGATATTACCTTGAGCTAGTAAGTCCTTGACAGAAAGATTTGCCTGTTACCTTGCTTGATTTCACAGTGTAGACATGCTTACAGTAGAGTCCTCTTCTGCAGCACTTGTCTCTGCACGCAAGTGATCGCTTTACCATGCTAATGTTGATCTTCACCAAACTGTAGGGAGCTATAAAAGAATTATTCTTCTTCCACTATGAGACTAGATATCATGATGTAGCTTGACAGTGTCTCAGAGGAACGTCTGTGACAGGACCAGAAACTGAAGCCAAATCTCCCATAGAGCCCTTAACCCTTGTTACAATATAGGTATCAAGAGAAAGTTCACTGAAGTCAAAGAAATTGTTTTTCTTCAAAATACGCAGAACAGGCTGACAAATGAGGTATGAGACCCTAAGAATTCCCAGTGTTCAACAGGTATTTGCCTACTTTGCAATGCCATTTCAACCTAAAACCAGCGTCCTTTAAATATGGCACCCTTGTTCTGCAAGAACTGCATTTTAAGCTTCTGATACAAACCACCTCAAGATTGGCATAAATTCAAAATTACACTTAGATCCAAATCCAAATTTTGCACTGTTTCTCAATAAGCTAAGCCAAGGACCCGTCTCCTAACATCTGTGGATATTGGGGCATTTG
Organism: Morus bassanus; assembly: GCA_031468815.1. NCBI lineage: Eukaryota > Metazoa > Chordata > Aves > Suliformes > Sulidae > Morus > Morus bassanus. The sequence goes on along the minus strand of CM062571.1, from coordinate 76,202,501 downwards.
AAATCCAACTCCAAATTCCAACTTAAGCCATGCTCTAATGTAAACAAAGTTAATGGCTTGTCAGCATGGGGCTATAAAACAATGTGGGTACAGTCATAATATTGATGTAAGGAAACTTTAAATATATAGCCTTTTTTCTGAATATAGCAGTGGGTTTTGCTCTTAGGAAAAGTCATTAAATCAGTATGTCCAAGTTATGTAGCAGCCAGAGAAAATATACAATTGGGGCAGCCAAGAAATTACATGGAAAAGACATTGTGCCTTGACCCATTGACTATGCAGTGCCAAACAGTGACTGCCATTTTATATTGTATCACCTGGGTTGTATAACCACATACTATAGCTAACACGCAACTGTGGGTGTACTGATACAAGCAGAAACACGTGTTTGACCTGCAACACTCAAGGGACTATTGGAGAAGGAGCCAGGTAGAGAGTTTGGTCTGTTTGACCAGAAGGATTGAAGAAAACAAAAAAGAGATACTGTACTGGGATATACCATCTATTCTGGTTTCTACCAGTGAGGAGTTGTTCTAGCAGTATATCATTAACTGTTGAATCAAAATCAGTTTTAAAGACTTGGGTAGAATTTCTTAGGTGATATTCTACAAATTCAAGTGTAGTTATTGTTGTTAATCTAAAGTCTCTGCAAATTAACACAGGCATTCTTAAGGATTATCTTCTAATACAACATAAAATAATATATTTTGTGCCACCTTAATAATTTCCAACTGTTGGAAAGTAAGCTTAATTTACTTTGCAATGATCTGTACAAGCTGTGCATATTTAAGTATTTCAGCGCATCTCTGTAGTAATTTCTTTTAGCTCCTGAGTTAATCTATATCACTCTTATTTTCTCCAAATTTACCACCAATTTGTAATACTGAAGTGCCAAAAAATGTATTTTATATTTCAAAATCCTTATAATCTTTATTTTACATTTTTAATCTACAGGAACCACTACAACACATCTTTTTAGTAAGAAACTGTGGCCAAACAACTTTTTTTCATGCAAACCATCAGCTACTTGGTGTAAAACAGATGCTTAGACACATAATAATTTTGCTGAGTTTTCGTGAGGTATGCTTGGAGACCTTGTTCAGTCTGTACCACTATTTTGATTTATACCAGCAAATAATATCACTATTCTCGTCTGTGTTACATTACACTCAAAGACATGCATGATGGGCCGAGTTCAGAAAAACATTTGGACTGATTTTGGAGCTTCGGAGAGATAAAGCATTAATACTTTCCAAAACTTTAGCAATGATTTGGGTTTGGGTAAGGGCTCATGTCTGATTATGTTTAAATATTTTGACATGCGTGGTATTCTATTGTATAAGATAGATAGATCATAAGAACTTAATTTGTGCTGTTAGTTCTACACTATGGAAACAAATGACAAGTTTCACCCATACTGTAGAAATTCAGGATTAATAGATCACAGTGCAAATCACATTAATATTTAACACATACACAGAAATTTCTGGATATCTATGTGCTCAGTATAATAGTGTAGGATCCTGACATTTTTAAAGTTATTAAAATTAAGAATTTACAGATGTGCCTCAGGGATAGGCACTATTTACATGAGAGGTAAGTTTTATTAAGCCCAACCTTCCAACTTACTTACTAAGATGGGTTTTCAGCTTTCTAGGCTGATGTGAGCAAACATAGAGGTAATGTATCACCATGGTAGAAAATATTTTAAGTAAGGTGGAAAGGATTGATGGTAAAGGTTGGACAGCTTCTCTCCATCTCACAGATTTGGTGCTGGACAGTGTATACTGACTCTATTCCCCATTCTGAACTGGGATTCTCTGAAGCCTCTGGGCTTGTTCAGTGTCACCAGCTGTGATTCTCTCTAGATGCTTACTTGTGACACCTGCCCTAACGTGCATCCTGATTTGTGTCCTGACAGTGATTCAGCGAAGTAGGTAAGTGTCTAACCTCCCTCTTCGATTGCAGTTAGCTTTAAAGAAACTTTACAAATATTTAAATTCATTGCTAAACTGTCCTTGAGTGCCCCAAACCAAGCACGTAGAAGCTCTGCAAGGTAAGGAATGAGAAGGTGCCACTGATTCATCAACATACCAGAGGACACTGCAAGCAAAATCTGGCAAAACGAAAGTTGATCACTTCCAACATTTGTCATTGCTTTCTTCAAAACTTTGATATATTTTAATGTATTTATAGATTGTTCTTTCAAACAGATACAGGAGCATGTAGTCAAGAGCTCGCACTGTAAGTGCAATGTCTAATAACGGTTGACAATTAAATCTCTTGCAACTCCCTTGAATGTTGACTGAAGTGCTCAGTCTTCAAATTTTGTACTCCATCTGATTTATTTTCCTGAAGATGATGACAGAGAAAGTGCATTAAAGTCAAGATGAAATTTCAAATAACATTTCAGTCATGTGAACCTTAAGTTGATTTATTTAAAATCCACAACTATATTATAAAAATTACTTATTAAATTTTGACAGATATTTCTTACATTTTCTCCTGCATTGCCCTTCACCTATAACTTCACTGGCATTTAATTGCAGTAGAGGGTATGCTTTCTGTACGTATGGATTATCTCTGTGTAACAGTTGGTGTTACTCAACAAAGAACACTGGAAATACCAGATTAGACTAGATGCATATTCCTCAAGATTTCCTGCTGATTGTGTCCAATATTGGAAGTCTTGAGAAGTTGCAAGAATTCCTGGACAGGAAGAGGTGAGCTAAACTACCCTTCTTTCTTGTCCTTTCCCTGCTTTCTCCCTTTCTAATACTTAAAAACTGTCTTAAATCTATATCACAAAGGGAATGGAGGTAACAATTAGCCTTGAAAAAGGCATTGCTCTGCTTATATGTTGCAAACCAAACACAAAACCCAGAGTCACGAGGCTAAATTCTAACACTGGCTGCTAAATTTGATTCTGCTTATATAATCCATTAGTTTAAACATGGTTAATTATCAGGTATTCTTAAGTGTTATTAAATTGTAACACATAAATTTAGAGCACACAATCATGTTTTATGTACATGTCTTTAAAATTAATGAATTATGAATAAACTCCCTAATTGCTCTGAAGTACAGATGGAAGCAATATTCATGAAATTATAAATAATCACCATGCTGCTGATTGCAACAAGTGGAATTTAAGCTTGCCAAGCAGTCTTAGAAGTTTAATTAAATGTACCAAAAAAGCAATTTGATGCTTTAAAAGCCAAACTGTTGTATGGCATTGAAGCAAATCAAAACTCCAGTTAGGTTTGCAAACCAGTCTTTGCTGCTGATCTCAGAAATGCCAACATTCCTAGTTTAGAAATTTCATGCTTTGCAAGTTCAGTGCCTTGAATAAATGTATGACTTGACTTCTGAAAATATTATTTAGGTGAAGACATACAGATAAGCAAGAATGATTCACAGACATTGCAGATTCACATGCTTAACAAGACTACTAATTTTATATAGTATTGAGAGAACAGACCCTCTCTATAGTAGGAAAGAGTAAGATGTGCCAGATGTCATCAGGGAAGTTTAGAGTTTATGGAGTGTAGAGGAATATAAAGGAGCTTATGTTTAAAGTTGTCCCTTGGCCCTTCATGACCTTCTGGATCTGTGAATCTAAGCTCAGGGTAACTAGAGCAAGAAGAAGAAAATTTTGGCAGAATCTTGGCTCCATCCCTCTCCAGCGAACTATCAGCCCTGCACAGACATATGTAACCTGGTATTTTTGCTCCTGATAGACAATTCCTTCCTTAGCGTGTTCTTCAAGTACCACAGCTGAGCAATGCAAGGCAAATGTAGTGTTTGGCTTGGTAAGTAAAGCTCAGATCCCAAAAGGGATTTATCTTATATTCATTTTTAGATACTTGTGTTAGGACTTAAATTAAGCTGAAGTACAAAAGTTGAAAATTGCAATACAAATAAACTTCATGCAGATGCCTTCAAATCCCATGCTTCCGTGGTGAATCTCTACTTGACTTCTGGGGTCTGTTTCTGCTTCAGGTTCAGTCGGAAGCAGCACTAACCTGAGAAGTTCAGAAATTATTTCAGTTTTTTCAACACATTTGTCTGAAGCCTTTTCACAAGACTTGATATCCTGTATAGTCTTTTTCTTCCAGTCTGAAAGGGCACAGATTTTTTTGGTAGGTATATGTATTTGTCCAGCACCTTTAGGGTATCTCAAATCAGGACAGCTTGAATCAACTAGGCAACTGAACTGATGCCTCCGTGTTTACTTTCTAACTAAACATAATCAAGATTGAGGCAAAAAGCTACTTCCCCATCCAAGCCTTTGACTGACTGCATATGGCCCATTAAAGTGCATCTAATGCATAGAAAGATGATAACTCTTACAAAATCCGTCTGAGACAAGCCCTAACATGCAGACATAGGATGAGTAAGTAATTGCAGAGGTGGCTTTTAATATAATAATGTAGCACTTAGACCACTTGCACAGGAAGTGAGGAAACTGGTTTCCCTTCCTTCCTTCAGACAAAGGGGATCAGACCCATATTTCCTCATTCCCAGGGGAGTGGATGACAACCAGAATTTATGTCAGGAGGGTTAATGGGGGAAGGCAGAGGCACCTCCTACCTCTCCAATGGGGAAATGGATACAAGATTTACTGTTCTAGAGAGTGAGTCAGAAGAAAAGAAATAAGATGTAATGTGTAATTTAATGTTTAGGGCTTCCTAAGGTAAAGGGAGTCACAGGCTTTGCTTCCTCATTTAAAGACCTGTTTCGTATTTTCCAGTAAATGTTAAGTGGAGAAAATTAGACTAGAATTCAAAATTCTTTGTTGTCAATTGGGTGTCCCAATTCACAATGTCAGAGAACTTTTTTTTCTTGGTTTATACTCCCTTGCTCTGATCTGTAAAATAGTAATATTTTTGAAAGACAAAACACAACTTTAATAGGAAAGGCAGTGTCCTGGTCTGTATTTATCTTTGTTCACAATAACACACATTTTTGGAATAAAGGGAAATTCTCCGAATATAGCATGACAGAGTCAACCCACATACTGAAGATCTTAGCAGGCACCATCCCCAGAGTGAACATGGATTGTGGCTAATAGATAAAATCCAGTGTTATTCCTATTTGACAATTTATATTACATGCATGTACAGCTGTGTAAATGACACAGCATTTCCATGGCCTAATAGGACCTGAGGCATCGCTGTAATGGACTTAATTGGACTTCACATGTCTAATTACTTCTTCTAGGGCTAAATGTGGGATAACACAGACTTACGGTGATAAGATGTTGTGAGGTCTATCCTCTGAAATAATTACTAAGCAGAAGGTGTAAAAATGTTTCACCATAATTGCAGTTGTAATGTTGCTGTTACAGACAAATAAAACATCCCAAATGGGTGACATTTTTTCTCCTAGAAAAAACTTGGTGCATGGATGGCTGAGAATTTGAAAATGCAGATCAATTTTTTTAATGAAAATTGCAAGACTGAAATGTATATCACAGAATCACGGAACGGTAGGGGTTGGAAGGGACCTCTGGAGATCATCTCATCCAACCCCCCTGCTTGAGCAGGTACAACTAGAGCAGGGTGCACAGGACCGTGTCCAGGAGGGTTTTGAACATTTCCAGGGAAGGAGACCCCACAACCTCTCTGGGCAGCCTGTTCCACTGCTCTGTCACCCTCAAAATATGGAAGCTTTTCCTCACATTCGGGTGGAACTTCCTGTGTTCCAATTTGTGACCATTGCTCCTTGTCCTGTTTTTGGGCACCTCTGAAAAGAGTCTGGCCCCATCCTCTTGACACCCACCCTTCAGATATTTATAAGCATTGTTAAGATCCCCCCTCCATCTTCTCTTCTCCAGGCTGAACAAACCCAGGTCTCTCAGCCTTTCCTCATAAGGGAGATGCTCCAGTCTCCCGATCATCTTGGTAGCTCTCCGCTGGACTCTCTCCAGCAGTTCCCTGTCCTTCTTGAACTGGGGAGCCCGGAACTGGATGCAGTACTCCAGGTGTGGCCTCACCAGGGCAGAGTAGAGGGGGAGGATAAGCTCCTGTGACCTGCTGGCCACACTCCTTTTACTGCACCCCAGGATACCATTGGCCTTCTTGGCCACAAGGGCACATTGCTGGCTCATGGTCACCTTGCTGTCCACCAGCACTCCTAGGTCCTAGGATTCCTCCAAGCAGGTCTTTGAAGAGGCCAAAGTTAGCTCTCCCAAAGCCCAGGGTTGTAATCCTATTTGTCACCCTACTTCTACCACGCAGGATCCTGAACTCCACCATCTCATGGGCACTGCAGCCAACCCTCACATCCTCAGCCAGATCTTCTTTGTTTGTTAGTGTAAAGTCCAGCAGCACATATCACCTCGTTGGCTCCTCCACCACCTCAGTCAAAAAGTTATCCTCAATGCTCTGCAGGAACCTCCTGGATTGCGCGCGCCTGGCCGTGTTGCTTTTCCAGCAAATATCAGGGTGGTTGAAGTCTCCCATGAGAAGTTTCTAAGCCTCAGAATCAATTCAAGAGCAGATAGATTCGGGAGAGCTGTGAGTAGCCATATTTTTCCATCTCACTTACTGAAGGATCTAGGATGGGACAGACACTGGAGATGAGATACCAAAATTTATATATGTTTCAAAACATTTTTCCACGCTGGGGAGTGCTACCATTTTCTACCTTAGGACATCAAAACTTTTATGGCTCAATTCTGCGTAGACACTTTAGTTTATGGTTTTCAAAAATCAGAAGACAATTTGGAGCACATGGATCTCTCATGGTTCTTTCCCTTGAAGCATTCAGACTTTATGTAAAACACTTAAATATCCAAAAGAGAGTGATTACAGCCATCTACTTAGGTCATACAGTTAGAATATAAGACATATGGACATAGCTCTAGCAGAAGAGAATGAGAAATACTTGCTGTCAAGTAACCTACAACACGTTCATCTGTAGATATAACTAACTTCAAAAAAGAGAATTGTCCCTTAGTTTTTTACCAGACCATTTTTCTGTCTGAACTAGTAAGCTTATCCCCAGGGCTGTACAAATTACGTATTATGAATCCTTCAATATATCTAGTTTGCAATATTTAAGAGTACTGTCCTGGAACGGGACCTTGAAGTCCCTAGTGTAAATCAGATAGATTAGGAAACTGAGGCTTTGTCTTCCAGATTCCAAGTAGTGGTCCTACACACTGGACTGCTGAGTTACAGAAAAGGGAGTAAATTAATCCTTCCTGAACATGTCTTGTCCAAACCTTTTCTGGTTTTTACATTCAGCTGAAAGTGCTTGGGGTTACAAACCTAGATATACATATGGTTTTTTGTAACTGATAAATGCAGTTTCTGGAAATTAAATACCGATTTGAAAAATAATCCATAGTTTTTTAGAACAAACTCAATCTTGTAACACCTGTGATGGGAAAATGATGTTAACAGGAATACTGTTGGTAATGTTGTTAACTGAGCATCATGAGAAGCTGTGCATGATGCAAAACTTAGTTTAATTAAGAACTTATCATTTCCCTTTTTCTACTGCTATTTTTCCCCCAGAAAATAATGTCTGAGCAAAAATATTTTCTATGAAAAATATGACAGAAAATTATGAGTCTATTTTATAATGCTATGAAGTATATAACTTCATAAGTTATACCCACTATTGCAGTTGTTAAGTTCCTATTAACTATATTGCATTACTACATCTGAAGTACTTTAAATGATTCAAATGTCATAGAAATCACTGCAATAGAATGGATGTATTTCAAATAGATTTGTGACAATTAAGAGATGTCCAAATATCTTTCACCTCAAGATCCTGCTGGATCTTACATGGGGTTTCACTACCTTCTCTAGAGGCCTAGTTTAACTTAGCATGTGCCACTGCATTCTGTGATTGCTTGGAGAAACTAATGAATGGCATAAAATAATTAAGTTCTGTCATTTCTCTTGCTCTTGCAATAGTCTGAGTTACGCAATCACTGCAATGCTCTTACTAAGAACCTTGGCTGCATTCCACTTTGAGTTCTTATTTAATAACTTCATCCCTAGGACTACAAAGAATTATAATCAGTTTCTATCCAAGTGCTGAAATTAATTTTGTGGAAATCCATCTCTGTATGTTACAATGCTGTCTATTGAAGCAATCTTGAAAGCAGACACCATATGGGGGAAAGGAAGGAGGGGAGCAGGGAGAAAAGAAAAAAGAAAGAAAACTTTGGCCTCAGCTCACAGAAATCAAGCTGTGTTCTGTGACGCTCTGAAAAAAAGAGGGTGGTCTCCTCCCCAGCAGAAGTCATGCAACAGGAGCAGACACCCTCTCCAAAGTGTTGCCTGTACAGTTCTCTGTTTCTTTACCTCAGAGGATTGAAAAGATGCCTCTCTTGAGAGGGTAAACAGGTGAAAGGATTTCTATTCACAACATCTCTGCAGGCTACCGCAGACTTAGATGTCTACTTGGGATGTCTCAGTGATTTTACTGTCAAACTGCTGTATGTTGTTCAGTTAATGGAGAGTTCTGAAAAGTCTTAAATTAGGTACACATAGAAGGTATTTAAACTCTTTTACTTCTTCAAGGTGGTATCTCAAGGCTCTGGATAGGATGTGTTTGAACTTGTGTGTGACTTTTTAGGCACCTACCTCTGTCTTAGCAACCACAGTGGACTGTCTGAACATCCTGAATATATAGCTGTGGTGGTTTAGAAGGCAGAAGTGGAGATTTGACCTGCTCTCAGTATTTCTTTACATCACTATATTAGAAAACCATTTGGAAATGCCTCTGTTCACAATTTTTTGTAATTTCAAAAGCATTTTGGGTAACACAGCCATTTGGGTAACATAGCAATTCTGGTTAATCCATGACTTCTACATCTGCAGGAAGAAACAGGGAATATTAAAGAGCACAAGATGCTACTCAATATTCACCACTGAGCATGTAAGTGATGCTTACTTACAACTCATGTTGACTGAGGGTTGACATTAACTGAGATACTCAGAAGTAATCTAGAAAAAAAAAAAAAACATTTCATATTATTGCTGGATGAAAACACTGCTGTCATGCAGATGGTGCTGAAAACAAAAGGGGAAGGACAATCATTGGAGATTTTTGTTTAATTTAAGGTCCTACTTTTACCTACATGATTGATGTAGTATACAGGGTAGTATGCATGTGGCTTTCTGCACACTACTCTACTTATTTATCCAACTGGTGTTGACACTACAAGTCTGTATTTGGCAAAAACTCATGGTCAAATGTCAATCTTTTTATGAACACATGCACACAAGCATAGAGATGAACAAATGGATTTGGCTTATTAGCTTATTGATTTGAAGCATAGTGGCCTCAGGACAGAAACAAGGGCCTTGCCTTAGGAAATGTTACAAAGGACAGCATCCTCCATCTCTGTTCTTTCTCATAATTAAAAAGGATACAAGGCAAAAAAAAGTATTGTCATTCATAGCGAAGGTTTCAGTCAGCCAGAAAACATTTAGTGTCAGAGATGTTGCAGTTTACCTCAGAAATACTATTGTCAAACTTTAATACAGAAGTGACCATGTCTTTTCAAATATTTCATTCCTCATGAAACTGTGCCTGGTACTAACACTGTCTGCCGGCGTCCGACTGACACACTCCAGTAGTAATAAATGGGGTACTGTATGTCTAAGCTCCCTAGCTGAGATATGACATTAACTCTTGACCCTCAAATGAAAAGAAAACTCAGTATCTCCTATTACTATTATAAATGTTGACTTTAGTATTCATTATTAAAGAACACATTTCAGTCTCATTCCACACTGCATCATGCTATGTATGAATCTATAACAGTTTTCATTTGTACTGTTTCTTTTCACTTTGTCTGCATCTGATAAGCTAGAAACCTTGGGGACTGAACCAAAACACAAGCATTACTGAAGAAACAGGCCTGGGAGATTTTCTGCTTCATCTCATGACACCATGCTTGTGTAATGTTATAGAGTAATACAGCCTTTATTGTACAGCATATGAAAATGTGAATACAATTGAATTAGCTTTTTATATTCCATACACACAGTATGTACAAACCCCACATTCAAGTAGTGCATTGATTGATATGAGTTAGGGCCTCTTCTGGGCCACTTCATAATCAAGATGAGCTGTTGTAGTTCTCAGTGACGAACTTTTAGCTTAAACCACAGAAAATTGGGCTTTTCTGATCCAGAGGCCCTTATCTCACTCTCTAACATGAGCCAAAAATATGATTATTAGGTAAAGCAGTCAGAGGTAAAAGACTGCATACTTCTTTCAAAAGTATCCACTTCTAAACTTGAAAAAGAAATTAATTTGCTGAAATTAGACCAGACCTTGCTACCACATTAGAGAGTATTAATAGTTTAATACATGAATTGCACAATGACAGGAATTACTTGTGGAAGCTCTATTTGTTAGTCTTCCTAGTCTGACCAATAGGCACCAAAGTCATCTATTTTCTTATGAGTGGAATGGATGTGAAAATTTGGAATTGGAAGGGTGTGTTTCAGCAGCCAAGTTGAAAATGTTAATTTTTCAGTTTAGCATTACATATTTATGAAAGACTTTATCATGGATGGCAGGGACTCTCTGGCTGCTAATTATGATTGTTGTCCTTGGCATTGTAGAGAAAGAGGTTAGTATAGCTACTGGATTAGTCAGATATTTAAATTAAGCCCCAGTTTTATTGTCTCTTAACTGTTGCTATCTAATCTCTGATGAGAACTGAATACAATGTGGTTTCTACTGAACAAATCTTTTAATGACCATTGTTGTACTTCTCAGCTGAGGCCAGACTTTCAACACTTTTATAATCTTCTCCCCGTTGCAGGTTACACTCCATAAAGGCCTATGAAACATGGAGATCAATTTTTATTCTGTAATCTAAAGGATGTCTTTAAAACACCCAGGCTGAACTGTGTGAAATGTTAGGCCAGGGGAATAAACTCATTTTGCTGTGATACACTCATCCTGGTACCACAAAAAGCGTGCCAATCCATGTATACTAATCAAGATGGAAACCCAAACGGTCACAGGGCATATCACCTCCATGTGCAGAACAATTATTCTAGTCCACCTGGAGAACAATTGCATTAATCTATATTATATACAGCTGTTTTGCAGTCAATTAAGGAGCAGAAAGATGGAAGAGCAGAGAATATCTTGTGCACAAGTAACACCTGGTGTCCAATGCCCACTTCCCAAGACTTGAGTCTGGAACTTGCTCTGCCTTCATAAACCGTGGTATGGAGGGATTGATCTAGTTCTCCTCATCCTAGGGAACAAGGTGTTTCTGCCAGAGTTACAGGTCCGTCATGTAAATAAGCTTAACTAAGTATTCATAGATGGTGAGAGTCAGCTCCAGACTAAAATACCTACATTTAGGTGTTTACATGAAAGCTAGGATGCTGAAGAATAGTTGCTGAAATATTAGGACCTAGTGTCATTTTAGGCACTGTGTAATAAACCACATGATCTTCAGCTGTTGCTTTGGAAGGACACAGCTCCATTACAAACCCAATGTCATATCTTCCACCCTGTGCGGATGTCTTGGATACCCAAAGCTGTCTCAAATGCCACTACAGGCCTATCTTTAGGAAGCCAAGTCACACTCTGAGTACATGTGAGTGTGAGGCCCTGAGCTGTGCTCTCAGCATCTCCTCCCATGTGAACTGAACTGATTAAAACTTTAGGGCCCACTGATGCAGCTGAAGGTGATGGAGAAATCCCCAGAACATCTAAACACTAGATGGGGGGACAACAGAATCAATACCCCATGGGGACTAGCACTCCAGTCACCTGGGGAAATTTCTGCAATTCATATTTTTCAGTTCAAACAAAGAAACAAACAAAGAAACTAACTTGGTCCATCATTTTATCCAAAGTGAACTCAGTTTTTATCTGCTTCATGATCTTAGTAATTTAAGTAGGTATTTAGAAGGTGATTAATTAACACTACATAAAATTAAGGCAAAAATTCACTGCCCATGAATTTGTGAACTGTGCTACTCCATTTAAATGATGTTGCCTTCTGTATTACACCCAGCTTAAGACAGCACAAAAAAGATCGGTCTGAAAGATCTTGACAGATTAATATGCAACACACCTAAAGGTGACCTTTTCTATAATATACATTATCTTATTTTCTCTTCTTCTGTGTAAAAGGAAATAGACAGTTTATCCTTGTCCATTAATTATGCTCATTTGTAATATAGACTGATACATGTGAACCACACCAGGCAACAGTAACATTAAAGCCAGGATATAGAAATGCATCCAAGCTGAAATAAGCTGATAATGACGAAATGATCCTGGAGAGGTAAATCCTCAGAACTATATTTGGTTCTTATACATCCTTGCATACAGAATTTGTCTGCAATTAGCAGAGATATTCTAGGCATTTCATATCTTTTTTTTCTGTGGATTATTGAAAAAATGACAATACGTAAACAGAAATTTGTCAATGTCGCTGAACCAGATTGCTGCCCTTCTAACCAGGAATTAGTCTCACTAATGTCAAAGGGCTGATGGATGTCTTCAACAGCAGTAAAAAGTTCACAGCCTTGCCCACAGAAACAGGCTCTTAAATCAGAGCATGTTCTTATCTTTGAAGCTTGAGTAGCCATTGACTTTTGGGCTGTTCCTGCCCAACAGCCGAGAGCTATCTGGGTCTGCAGTCAGCCCTTACAATTAGAATTCTCAGGAGCATTTCCCCTGCTGTCATCAAATCTGTTATAGATTACTCTTCTGTCCTTTATATGGCCACGGAGCTAGTAATTGCTCTCATGCTGACTGCAGAGGCGTGGGTGAAGATTGGTCTAATGTGAGGCAGAGCAGCTCAGGAGAATACTGCTCTGCTGAAGTATTGAACTCTAAAGTATTGAACCCTAAAGTAAGGATAAAGTACTCCCTTACAGGGATTTCCTTGCCAGTGCACCAAGACCACAGCCTGCCTGCCAGGCAGAACCCCCCACCTGTCCATTTCCAACTCTTGTCTGTTTTTGAATCATGAACTCTTTAGGGAAGGGAATAATGTTCTTCCCCTCCTTATATAGCTGGCAAGCACAAGGCTCTAAACACCACACAAATTCAAATTATTAATATGGATGATAATTTGTGAATATGTTATTCTCCAACATAAATTTTGACAGTAAAATTGCAGTAACTTGAACCTGTCACACATCATGGAGAAAAAGGCATTCATTTTTAGACCATTGTATCTTTGCATGAACTCTACCAATTTAAAATGTCAGCCTTCAGAGTTGTGTCCTTTACAGAAATCTTTCAATGTGTAATTTCACTTTTGCAAGTTACAGTTTGGGAGTTTGTGAACCAGGGTCACTTTATTCTGCTTAATACAGCTAAAAATCCTAACAAAGTATTGGAGTGTTACTGCAGTCTTGCTCAATTATTTTGTATTTCTTGCAGCCAAGCTTAGTGAGTCATGTAAAAACACATTGTTTTGTTTTGCTTTGGAAGAACACACTTCTCACTGAATGATGTGTGCATAAAATGTGTTGGAAACCAACATGTTATTCCGCAATGGGACTCCGTTTTTGATGAGAGCTTCTAGGGGCTGCACTAATACTGGTAATAAATAACAGGAACAAACCCAGTACACAAGCTTAGCTACACCACTGGTTTTACAGTCACAAAAATATCTTAAGGGAGATGAAATTGTTTCATGTATGTTCAATTCTTTACTTTTTCCTGTAATTGTGAGTTAATAGCAATGACTTTTTCAATTAGGAACTGGACTGAGTCCACCTATTCCTGTCGAAATACAATCTCCTCACAATGATTCAGAAGACCAAATGACCATCAGATATTGGCTGATCTGTAACTGTTAATACAGGGATGAAGAGTCAGCATGAACTTCGTTCCAACTTGAAGGGTCTCATATACAAAAATGGAGATCAAAGAAGTAACCTAGTATGTTAATTTTTTTTCTTTTGAAGGAATTTAGTTTTCTAATAATCAAAACAATAACCAGTTTCAGTTCATTTTATGTAAAATGCATCCACAATATCCAAATAAATTTGATATAATAGACTCCACAATGATTAATAAACAGTCAATATTTTTGTGGGGTTTGTTGCATATCACACTATTAGGGTGAGGATTTGTTCTAATGAAATCTATTTCCCTTGCCGTTGTTGATTTTCTTTATATGAAACCCACTTGAATTCTGATTTTGCAAATCCTGTTCACATCAGTAATGTCTAGGTCTGAATGGTTTCCATATGAGGAAAGAGCAAATACATTAGGATTCTTAAGCTTGGGAAAGAGATGACTGATAGGGGGAAAAGACAGAGGGCTTTAAGTCATAAACTGTATGCAGAACATGAACAAAGAGTGAATATTCACTCCATCTCATAGCACAAGAACTAGCAGACGTATAATGAAAGCATTAAGGAGCAAGTTATACATCAAAGTGGAGTATTTTTTTCCACACAATATATAATAACATTATAGAGCTCATGGCCACAGGATTTCATCGAGATCAAAAATATACATAGATGTAAAAAGAAACAAATTAATGGAGGGTAAATCAACTGGTGTTATTAAACATGACTTGCCAGAAAGAAATTCTGGATCAGGAAGTTCAGAAACCACTGATTACTGGAAAATTTGCCAGACCAAGACATTTTTGTACAAGTCTTTGTTTCTTTCCTCTTTGCCTACATGTCTGCAACTGCCCAGTTTCAGAGACAGGTTGGTAGATATGGAGGACCTTGGTCTGATAGGTCTTCTCCTCTCTATTCTTAATGTCCCATAGGATGCGAGTCACTTCATCCATCAACCTTAGACACCTACAGTGTAAATCCCTATGTGCAAATCCTCTTCATAGTCAGGAGCAACAGACCCTCCTGGAGTACAGAAATTTGGACTGTTTCAGGCATCTATATTAGGGAGGAGTGATTTGAACTGTAAACATACATATTTTTACCCACCAACAGTAAAGAAAATATAGACATCTATCTCAAATGAGGGCATTTATTCTATAGGTTAGGTCAGATATGTCTGAGTCCTATTACTAAAGCCTTATGCAGATGATGATGTCAAGATTTTTCCTTCTAGCCCTCATATTCATGCTTTATTTCACATTCAATCCAATGGAGTAAGGTTCTACAGAAAATTAAAGAAAAAAGATCTGTCTCAACATATTTTTCCTCATCAAAAGCATCATACAGAAGAGTTCATAATCTGGCCCTATTTTTATAAAACATCTACACATGGGCTTCAGTCCCACTGAAATGATTAGATTCAAGAATGTGTTTAAGATCTTTGCTGAATTGGGACCAAGTGAAATATGGTAGAATGACAGTCACCAAAATATCTGAGACATTGAAATATAGTTCAGTTCCATTAATAGCAAGTCACTGTTTCAAGTAGAGCTGATCTGACAAAGAGACATAAAATTACTCCAGTATATGAAAAGGATTTCCACTGTGCTGTCAAATCATGATATAAATTATTAAATCCCACAGAGATTTTTTAGAGCAAAGGAACTTTGTACTTTCATAATGTAGCTACTTCTACAGAGAAAAGAAATTTCCAAATATCCTGCAAGGTAGATCTGAAAATATGATCTTTTAGAGCAATTCTGACTTTCTTGCTTTCCCATTCCTTTCTTGTATTGCATCCCAAAACTCTTCTGATACGCTACATCCAGCTACAGAGCTAACGTAACACAGAAACCTAAGGTGTGCCTCAGATGTTACGCGTGCAATCGAAGGTCACTATTTTGCAGTTAACTGGGGAGGTACCATGAGACACTACCAGTCTTTGCCATGCATTTTTCAAACTACATTGTAACTTTTTCTAATTATGAATTGAACCATTTCCTCATGTTCCTCTAAAAAGACACGCTGCAGTTTTAAAGACATAGTTGTGGATAATTAGGGAATCTTTGGCAGCAGGCTAGCCAACTTGGTGAGGTAGGCTTTAAACTGAAGGACTCGGGGGCAGGGTCCAAAGTGGCAATGCTCATGCCATCACATCCAACGGGAGAATAAACCAGGCCAACCAAAGCAGTGACAAAGGTGCCTTCGCTGCCTCACAAGATGATAGTCAGAAGACCAACCACCTCAAGAGTGTACATGGGTGTAGTGGATCCACATGCACTCCTCCAGGGAAACCTGTGGGCTCAATTACCTCTCTGAAATGCCTGTACACCAAAGCATGCAGCATGGGGAATAAACAGGAGGAACTAGAGATCTGTGTGTGTTCACAGGGCCACGATCTCATTGCAATTACAGAGACATGATGGGATAGCTCGCATGACTGGAATGCTCTCATGGATGGCTACATACCTTTTAGGAAAGACAGGTCAACAAGGCAGGGTGGGGGAGTTGCTTTTTATGTGATGGAGCAACTGGAATTTATGGAGCTCTGCCTAGGAAAGAACAAGTCAAGAGCTTTTGGGTAAAAATTAAGGGGCAGGCAAATATGGGTGACACTGTTGTGGGCCTTTGCTACAAGCCACCTGATGAGGAAGAGGAAGTCGACGAGGCCTTCTACAGACAACTGGAAGTAACCTTACAACCGCAGGCCCTGGTGCTCATGGAGGACTTCAACGACCCTGATATTTGCTGGAAAAGCAACACGGCCAGGCGCGCGCAATCCAGGAGGTTCCTGCAGAGCATTGAGGATAACTTTTTGACTGAGGTGGTGGAGAAGCCAACGAGGTGAGATGTGCTGCTGGACCTTACACTAACAAACAAAGAAGGTCTGGCTGAGGATGTGAGGGTTGGCTGCAGTGCCCATGAGATGGTGGAGTTCAGGATCCTGCGTGGTAGAAGTAGGGTGACAAGTAGGATTACAACCCTGGGCTTTGGGAGAGCTAACTTTGGCCTCTTCAAAGACCTGCTTGGAGGAATCCCGTGGGTTAGGACTCTAGAAGATAGGGGGTTCCACGAGAGCTGGTCAATATTCAAGTACCACTTCCTCCAAGCTCAAGATCGGTGCATCCCTAGGAGGAATAAGTTAAGGAAAGGAGCCAGGAGACCTGCATGGATGAAAAAAGAGCTTCTAGAAAAACTCAAATGGAAGAAGGAGGTTTACAGTATGCGGAAAAAGGGACTGGCCACTTGGGAGGAATATAGGAACGTTTTCATGGTATGCAGAGATGCAACGAGGAGGGCCAAGGACCACTTGGAACTCAGTCTGGCAAGGGATGTCAAGGATAACAAGAAGGGCTTCTTCAAATGCATCGGTAGTAAAAGAAAGACTGGGGAAGCTGTGGACCTGCTGCTGAACGAGGTGGGTGCCCTGGTGAGGCAGGATGCAGAGAAAGCAGAGTTATTGAATGCCTTCTTTGCTTCAGTCTTTACTGCTAAGGCTGGCCCTCAGGCATCCCAACCCCCAGAGGTGAGAGAGAAAATCTGGAGAAAGGAAGATTTCCCCTTGGTTGAGGAGGATTGAGTTAGAGATCATTTAGGCAAACTGGATCTTCATAAATCCATGGGCCCCAATGGGATGTACCCATGAGTGCTGAGGGAGCTGGTGGATGCTGTTGCTAAGCCACTCTCCATCACCTTTAAGAGGCCATGGAGGACAGGAGAGGTGCCCGAGGACTGGAGGCTAGCCAATGTCACTGCAGTCTTCAAAAAGGGCAAGGAGGAGGACCCAGGAAACTATAGGCCAGTCAGCCTCACCTCCATCCCTGGAAAGGTGATGAAGCAGTTCATTCTGGAGGTCACCTCCAGGCATGTAGAGGAAAACAAGGGTATCAGAAGTAGTTCAGCATGGATTCACCAAAGGGACATCATGCGTGACCAACCTGATAGCCGTCTAAGATGGCATGACTGGCTGGGTAGATGAAGGGAGAGCAGTGGGTGTCGTTTACCCTGACTTCAGCAAGACTTTTGACACTGTCTCCCATAACATCCTCATAGGTAAGCTTAGGAAGTGTGGGTTAAATGAGTGGACAGTGAGGTGGATTGAGAACTGGCTGAATGGCAGAGCTCAGAGGGTCATGATCAATGGGGCAGAGTCTGGTTGGAGGCCCATAACTAGCGGTGTTCCCCAGGGGTCTGTGCTGGGTCCAGTCCTGTTCAACATATTCATTCATGACCTGGACGAAGGGTCAGAGTGTACCCTCAGCAAGTTTGGTGATGATACAAAACTGGGAGGAGTGGCTGATACACCAGAAGGCTGTGCTGCCATTCAGCAAGACCTGGACAGGCTTGAGAGCTGGGCCAAGGGGAACCTAAGGAAATTCAGCAAAAGCAAGTGTAAGGTCCTGCACCTGGGGAGGAACAACCCCCCACACCAGTACATGTTGGGGGCTGACCTGCTGGAAAGCAGCTCTGCTGAGAAGGCCCTGGCAGTGCTGGTGGACAGCAAGGTGACCATGAGCCAGCAATGTGCCCTTGTGGCCAAGAAGGCCAATGGTATCCTGGGGTGCAGTAAAAGGAGTGTGGCCAGCAGGTCACAGGAGCTTATCCTCCCCCTCTACTCTGCCCTGGTGAGGCCACACCTGGAGTACTGCATCCAGTTCCGGGCTCCCCAGTTCAAGAAGGACAGGGAACTGCTGGAGAGAGTCCAGCGGAGAGCTACCAAGATGATCGGGAGACTGGAGCATCTCCCTTATGAGGAAAGGCTGAGAGACCTGGGTTTGTTCAGCCTGGAGAAGAGAAGATGGAGGGGGGATCTTAACAATGCTTATAAATATCTGAAGGGTGGGTGTCAAGAGGATGGGGCCAGACTCTTTTCAGAGGTGCCCAAAAACAGGACAAGGAGCAATGGTCACAAATTGGAACACAGGAAGTTCCACCCGAATGTGAGGAAAAGCTTCCATATTTTGAGGGTGACAGAGCAGTGGAACAGGCTGCCCAGAGAGGTTGTGGGGTCTCCTTCCCTGGAAATGTTCAAAACCCTCCTGGACACGGTCCTGTGCACCCTGCTCTAGTTGTACCTGCTCAAGCAGGGGGGTTGGATGAGATGATCTCCAGAGGTCCCTTCCAACCCCTACCGTTCCGTGATTCTGTAAGGATGCAGAACATCAAAAGAATATGTTGGAAGAAGCTGTCTCTATAGGTAACTGAAGCACATTCCCACCAGGGAACTTGAACATCAGGCATTATTTCTTGTGAAAGTATTTCATTTCTATTACAGGTTACATCTACAGAACCCAATGGAATGTTTACTCAGCGAAAATATTTTTGTCAAAACTAAATGGAGACATTAAAACAGACCTATACCAGAGCTATCAAACTCTCTTTCTAAGCTGGAGGAGCTCTACACTGATTTCCCCAGGCTGGTTTCAAGGCAAGTCCACTTGTTCAGGTGTCTCTGAATCACAGTCCATATCAGGGTTGCTGAAGTGGCCTTAGGTAATTCATATGGAAATGGTTTTCCTTCTTGTTATAGCATCAAGAGTGGTGTCAATTCATGTGAATAACTGTAGGCCTCTAAGTTTTGTATTTCTATGTCTCTGAGAATTTTTCTATGAACTTTTTATATTCAGTGAAGGAAACAGAAACTTTTATGGACCAGTTTACCTCATCTGACTGAAATAGTTCAAATATCTTGCTAAAATATGCCTTTTTCTGTCCAGTTACTCTAAAGAGAGCATCTGTTCAGCCACAGATGCTTATACTGTACTTAGGTGAGAAGAATCTCACCTTAGTAGTCTATCACTTGCTTCACATCACATCAGTATAATGAACACATCATTATACTTGTCCTGAGTGTCTGAATGCTCCAGACAGAATTCACTGATGCACTCGGGATTGAATAATACAGGGAAAATTTGTAGATGTGAAAGAGTTAAAGTGACAGTATGGGTCTGATATTATGGGCTGATAATGTGAGAAAGCAAATAAACAGCAGAATTGCAGAGAGAGAGAAAAAGTTCATATGCACTGACATGCCTGTCCTGGCATAGTTTAGCTTAATCCACCCTACTTGCTTTTTTCACCCTATTCTTCAATCTTCCCTTCCAGAAACAGATTTAGGTATCCCTTTATCTCTGTGAGACTGTACTTCAGTTACCTTCACTAGTAACTTATTCCATATGTCTTTTTCTCTGAGTGAAGCAACCCTGCCCAAGTCCCTGCCTGCTCATTGTTACCTAATATTTCAACTTAGTCCTTTGTTTTTCCCCCTTAAGTAATAATAACAGAAGCCCACACTTTGAGCTTACTTTATATTTTCACTTATCTTTCTTTCTTAATACTGAAAATTTCAACTACATCACTTCCCAGATTTTTCTTTTCCATGGAGAATAAGACCAGTTCCCACAGATATTCTTCAATTTACATAAAAACCCAAAATTTCTACTTTTAAGAAAAAAAATTAAAATTAAAATTCTTTTTTTTTTCCTCTATCACAGAGGAAGAACTTGATCCTGCAAAACACTATCTTTAATCAGGTGACTAATCCAATGAACCCGATATAGCAGGCAAAATGTAAGAGTTTCTGGATGATAACCTGGAGAACAGAGAAACAGGACATAGTCTCATGTCAGGTAGTCATAACACACATGGGCTTCTCCAAGTCATATCACCAGGAACATAGTAGTATAGTATAGGCAGGATCAGCAGGGAAGGAGAAAGGGAAGGTCTGAAAAGCTTTGACATTTCTTCTTGGAAGGAAAATGTGTTTTAAACATTTTGGCCATTAGCTATTGTGTTAATGGTAAAAAATCAAATTTTCTTACCTAGAAAATTATAGTGAAATAATAAAGCTCTGAGGTACCAGAATAAGTCTTTCTTTTTCCTTTTTACTTTTACAAAGTTTATATTTAATGTAATTATTTTCATATACCCTCAAAGAGGATTAAAATTGAAGAGTTAAAAATTGGAAAAGGGGAGAGGAATAAGAAACTTTTTACCGCCTGAATCTCTTCCGTCTTACACTGAGCTTTGGTTTACACTGGCATCTCTCCAGTGGGTTACTGATGATTTATACTTGTATTTGTGAACTTCAAGCTCTGAGAACAGGCTGCTGTTATGGTTAATACACTAGATTCTAATTTATAAAATCTGACTTTAATTCCTGGTGTTGCCAAAAATGTCCTAAGAAAGAACAGCCTATTAAGAATGATGTTTCCGAAAGCAGATATGTGATTTGGGAGCTTCCCAACCATTTTCCTAAGTGGCTTAGATACTTTCTCCGATCAGTTTTCCTTGAAACAGAGTTCTTGGCTATATTCACAAAGGGATTTATAGGTCTGCATCTTTAGATGCAAAAATCAAAATTGAAGTCTTCATGAGCCACCTTTTTAACTGCTCTTAAATTTGTAACTACTGTAGGCCTGTTTCCTTCTTTTTAGCATGACATTTTACAACCATCTACAGTTCTCCATAGCAATCTGCCTCAACTTCATCTGTCCTCTCATCTCTTCCATGTTCAAGTTCGCAGACCAAGACCTTCTGTTCAGTAGGGTTGAATTCACTTAGTGTTCTTCAACATACTTGGAATATGAGATTCTGCACAAGATATCAAAGAAGATACTGCATTCCCAGGCTCTGCTATTAATGCATAGCTCAGGGGTTAGGACACTTATGTGGGAAGTAGAAAGTCTGAAGCTGACTTTCTTTTTAGCTATAAGGAATTTGAGCTTGACTTGCCGCACTCTTTTTTTTATTTTTTTTTTGGTTGAAACTGCTCCACTTTATATAGAATAATTAAATATTAACTGGGCCCAAGACAGTGACCTGGTTTAATTCTAGCCCTTGCTCTACAAACTAGCTAATATAAAAGAGGGAACAAATAATTAGAAAAAGAAATAGAACCCGGAACTACTTTTGTTCAGGTGAGCTCTGTAACTCTTAAAAAAAATAAAGATTTTTTTTTCTTGTTCTTACCTAATTAATATCTAAGTATTCCATGCAAAATACAGCTATTTCCACAGAAAAGAAAGACGTCAGTTTTGCAGTATCTGGATCACGTCAGATATTCTCCTAGAGAGTAGGCACAATGGATTCAGATTCCTGTAGGCAGTGTGAAAGAATAGATCAATTTCAAGCAAAAAAATACCTCCAAGAGTCACATATAAAATGGGGGGAGGTGTGCTCTACAGTTCTACAAACTCACTTCTCTTTGGCTGTACTTTGAAAGAAAAAATCTGGATAAGACCCAGATCCTCAAATGACAAGATGATTCTTGTCAACCCCAAGCAGAAGGAGACCTTAGAGACTGGGGTAAGGATGTAATGTCACTGGAGGAGAGAGACATAAAACATAACCTGGTGTTAATATTTCCTAGAGGCCATATTAGGTAGTCACAAGCTAGGGGATTTCAGATATTAGAGCATATTAAGGGCGCTTAGATACTAGAGGTGATATATTTTATATGTATAACCTCCCAATGGAATTCACAGCCTCTGCAATAGTCACATCAGCTTTCCACACAAGGAAGAGAAAAAATAAGCACCTGAAAATGGAATTCAGAAAAGCCGGAGCTTTGAGTGAAGAAGTGCCTATAGACAAAAAGGAAACCCTTAGGAGAAGATAAGGATTACTTAAGCAGTAAATCCTTCCATACAAAAAAGAAAATAAACCACTTTCCCTTCGTAGTAAATAACTCAGCACACAGAGCTCTCTGACATTAGATTAGATAGCTCAGATTCAAATCTGACTTAAAGGATTTTGAACCTACAAAACATACCTTCAGTGTTTAAATCTTCAAACCCTTCAAACAATAAAACAAACTGAGGTGTAGCTCTTGTTGAAACTTGTCTAGAATAACATCTAAGAGGGAGAAGGGGAAAATAACTTTACTGAAGGTGGCTGGGATACTTTCTTGAGAGACAGTTTTAAATGTCTACTTTAGTACATACTTAAATACTTCATTAGAGGTGAAAAAATTTCAGCAAAAACAGACTCTTGCCTCAGATGATGAGCTAGGCCAAGGGACAGGGCATCTCTGAGAGGAGGAATTGGACTAGAAGTCCTGCTTGTAGCAGTATGTGATATGGATGCACAACTCCACACCCTGTCTAAGCCACCTAGTCATTTAGCAGTCTAATGCTGGCTGTGTCCTGGACCATGACCAGTATCTCTACACCTTCAATGCATGCAGCCTTAGGAGTTTACCTTGAACACCTATTGTAGAGAAGAATTAATTGCCTACAGGAGTTACATATTTCTTCCATTTCAGTATGGAGAAACCAGGGATATGCAGTTGAGGATCCTAGAAGATTTCTTCTTTAAGCCCTTTGCATCCTATAAAATAAGAATGATGTTTTGTCCTACATTTTTCTCTTCCAGTTTAAGTTCTTTCTACCCCGTACTAACCAGCAGTAGTCTTGTGGTATTTCCCAAGTTTGGGACTTGTGACAATTATTTGCTATTGTAATAAAAATAGTAACAATAGGATCATCTCCCTGAATCAGTGAAATGATTAATTGAATCAATCAATGAAAATCTCCATTTCTGACTGGTTTAGGCAGCATGTGAGGCCTAAATCATATAATTAACAAATTTTCTATCAGAGCTTTTACCTAATTTGGCAACAGCTGTTAAAATGTGATTATATGCTGTGTGCTGGTTCTGTTATAAAATCATTCTATAATGTTTTTATAGAAAAAACTTAGTTTACTTTATTTCATTGTACCATGATTTATATTTAACACCTCTGTTTTCCATTGTCAGCAAGTCCCAGCACTTCCAAATGTTCATTTTACTGATCAGAATTCTATGAACAGCACAAAAAGGTCACAACAAGCTGGTATTCATTACTAGAAGTATAGAATTTTAAGATTAAATTTATAGTTTAATAGCTCACTGATATTTTCACCAGGAATGTGTTCACTGTTGGATATCCAGTTAGTTTTTTAAATTTAACCCAGGCATCAGAAATTACTGCTTGCTTTTCTGAACTTAATCTGATTTATAAACTACAGAGGATAGACACACACACACAGATGTCCACACTCTCTATCATCTTACACAAAGTGCAAATGATATGTGACATGACATTGCACAGCCTGTTGCTTTAAATCGATATTGTCAAACCCTAAGAGTTCAAAGCAATGGCTTACAGGAATGCCAGTAACACATATAGCGTATTGTTTCTTTGGCTTCTGTTTCTGAGCTCACAGTTTCAAGCCTTTCTGGAGAAAAGTAACAAGGATGTTCCCTACCGTCGAACGAAGTAATTGACAGCAATGTCTTCTCACTGACATAATACACTTGGGCTACACAATCCAATACTTTGTGCTCCAAGACATACACGTTCATACATGCATACATGAATATAAACATATACATACATGTCTACCTTTGAACCTGTTAACCAGTTCCACATTGAATAGAACAGTCCTATAAATAAAACATTTTCATCTAGTAAAAATATATGTAGCTGTGTTAAATCCAACAGATCTATATCAGGTGACACTAAATAAAAATTTGTCCCAAATCTTCTGAGTTTGACTTACACAATGGAGTAGTCTCTCTTGTTATGTCAGCTGCTAAATTTACTCATGTAAACAACTACTAGTACTGCTGATACCATGATGAAAATATTTGGGGTGGAATACTGCTTAATTCTTGTAAACCTGAGGTGACAAAGAGCAATATCTACTCATGTTTCCCTTCAAATCAATGTTCTTAGTAATGAAGTAGGATGGATTGAATCAATGTACAAGTAATGGAAGTGAACAGTATCAGTAGAATAATCAGTGCAGGAACAGCTGGGTTTTTAAGCACGTCTGTTAAACTGCTAAGGAAATTGTTGTAATGCTCTATAAAAGACAAAAGCAAACTTTCCTTTCAAAATATAAAAAAATTATGTGTTGAAGGAAAAAAAAACTGACTTGAAATAAACACTGGTTTTGTGTTAGATTTTAGAATATAATTTAACTCCTAAATACATTTTCTGGGGAAAAAAAGAGGTTAAAATGTAAAAAAAAACCCAAAACCCAAAACCAAAAAACCCAAGCCAAAAAACCACCTTTGCACCTTTGCCTTCCTTTCATTCTCAAATACATTCATTTTTGAGGCTGAGACAGATGCTCTTTTTTTGTCAGATATTATTTTATTGCAAGATCTTATCATATTCAGCTGCCAATGCCTTTAAAATTGTGTTCTTTCTTCTATGGACTGTAGGCATAAGGGTTTCAAGAGAGATGTCATTTGATATGATAAATACAGTATTTACCCAAACCATGTAGGCTTCCCTGATGTAAACCTAGATGCAAAACTGAGTTGAAACTGGTGAATGTTTTTGTTTCGACAAAAATTCTGAAAGGGTTTGATTCCAGGCTGAGTGAAGAATCAGTTACTCACAGAGCCATATTGCCAGTGACCTGGGCATGGGTCAACTTCATTTAAAGATCTATTAGCCTGAATTTGTATAATTAAGATCCATACCACTTGCCCAATTAAGGACATTAAGTTTTGTGAGTGAGGAAGACAAGGCTCAGTATTTACTATCTTTAATGACCTATCTGAGGAAGGTTTTAAACACCATGAGGATCAGAACTGAGGGTTCATGGATGCTTTTAGCAGACCAACAGAGAGCCTGGTCAGCAGGCTGTATTTATCAATGTGGCTCATTGGACTTGATAGCAGTGTTTTATTTCAATTACACGCAGGTATAAATAACTATCCAAGAGGAATCTGGGCCAGTGAGTTTCAAGCTGTATTTCTCTTCCTCTCCTCAAGATGAAATCCTCAAACATATGTTTTCCAGTCAGGATCATATTCTTTTAGAACTTTAGACTCAACGTGTTTCCACTAATTCCAGTCAATCTGTTTTAGACTTTTTCTTCATTTGTCTGGAAAGCATCCAATATACCACATGTTTTCTTTTTCCTCTGCATCAGTTATTCTTATGCTAAGTGGAGATATGAAAAGCACAGAGAAGTTCCCAATATGACTTACTCCTTTGCACAGTCTTTTACCCTCCCACACTGCCTGCTGTGCTCAAAATCCCTTGTCTTCAGTTACATAGTTAGTTAAATAGATTTCCTTTAATCTTAAACTATTTCAAATGTAAATCTTGAAGGGCATGATATTGCATCCATTGAAGTCTTTCCAATGTGTAAAGATGGCTCAGCTATAGAAAAATATCACTAAGGGAACTCTGACATAGTGGGAGAGATGAAGGCATTGAACTATAGGCTGGATAAAGACAGCATTTCATGAGTGACTGTGTTCAAATGTAGATGGCGATGTTGTACTTTTTCTGCCACTGGTGGATCTCAGAAGGACAATCTCTATGAGACCAGAAACTTGACTTACCATCATGTCCTTCTTTGTCAGACTGATCGACAATGAAATTATATTTAGAGGTCTCAGGAGGCTATAAACAATGCACTAAAGATCATTTGCCCCTACTTTTCTCACAAAGCTTTCTGTGAAGATTCCCCATTGCCAATTGCCTTAGACCTGGTATGATGGGACTCTGTGCCTTTTGCTTTACACACAGAAATTAAACATGGGGAGTAAATGGACGGGGCTGTATAATCAGGAGATCCAACCCAATGAATATTTCCCTGAAGACTGCTGTAAATCAAAAAACGTCAAAACCCCAAAACCTGAGACCTGGCACAGGTTATGCTTTTAGTTCCTCCAGTCCTAGCCTGTCTTGTTGCAACACCACAGAAAAGTAGAAAGTATGCTAATGACCAGTATGGTTATATAGGTCAACTGAGCTTTTAAGCATTAGAAAATTAGAAAGAAAATGGAACTAAGGATTCACTGCGAAGGAAGGGCATAAAGCAGTGACAAAATGTGCAAGAATAAAATCAGGAAGGCAGAAGTTCACAGTGAGTTTGAGAGACAAGAAAAAGCAAGTTAGAAAGGTTGGGCAGATACATCAGAATTCAGGCAAAAGAAAAAGTTTGTCCACTACCTTGCACAGAAAGTCAACAAAGACTGGATGCTAGAGATAAGGCTGAAATATTCACTGCCTCCATCATGTCAAAATTCACAGAAAAGATTACAGGAAGCAAAAGGATTAAGCTGCATGATTACATTGGACAGTTACAAAATTCATTGAAGTACATGATTTACTGTATACTTGCATCTCTGGATTTCCATACTTTTGTTTTATAAATTTCAGATAGGATTATTATAATCATGTTAGTTAAGTTATGCAGCAAAACCAGTAGTTTCAACATCAAACACTAATGTGTCTTTTCAAAATCAAATAGTAATTTCTTCCTATAAAAAAAGACAAGATTCAGTTGATCTGAAAGTCATTGTCAGATTATTGCTGGTTTCTCTAAATGAGTTGAGGTTCTGGACTTATTAAGAACCATCAAATATTTTGCAGAACCTTGACATATGTATCCAGATCTGAATTTTATACACAGAAAAGTTTCAAATCACCAGTTAAACTGGAAATTGTAGGATAACATTTGAGGTACTGGTTTTTGCCTTCTGCTATGTTAAAATTCATATTTTTTATTTTTTTCTTCACTATTATAAAGGCAAGAGTGACAAATAAATAGATACATATTACCATTCTTGTACAGTAAACTGATTCTGGAACTAGAGTCTTAAGAGAAAGTAATGCATATCATGAAACACGATATTTTCTGAAGAACAGACACTGTTGTTTACAGTTTGAAAAATGTAGGGATTTTTAATGGTCCTTTCAGTAATTAATGCCACTTACCAGAGTTCTATGGTAATATTAATGTTCCAGACATTTAACTTCATTTTAATTTTTAGTCCCATGAAACAGTTTCACATATTTTCCAAGCTAAAATAATAAAATCTTAAAGCAAACACTTGGCTGTATCATGTAACTGATAATGCATAGATGTGTTTAACAAGAATTTTAAGCAGCTGGAGTTATTCATATCCTTTTACTCCTGCTCTTTAGCTAGCTTAACTCCAGAGTGAAAAGCAAGATATTGAACTACTGATTCACAGTTGATGGATTTACTCTCCCTATTTTGTTATGTTATGGTAGATTTCGAAATGGAAACCTTGCAAGCAAAATAATTTCATATCACTGTTAGGCTTCTCATATACCTCTTTCCCACAGCTTTGATGGCGTTGTTGTCAGTTAATGGCATGCAATAAATATTTTGTGAAATAGAGAACATTTTTATGGTTTTATTATGGGATATTTAAAAAATATACAGCTCCACAGCATTTCCTGAAAGATTTAACCTTGATTCTCTTTAATGAACAAGTAACGCTTATCACAAACCTGAAATGTATTACTGTAAATTTTCCAGTGGTTATAAAACACCTTTTTTCCAGACACTTGCTTTAAAGCACTATTGCTAAGAAGCATGTCCTGGACCCTGTATTTGCTTATAGAAAGCTGGAAGCCAGCATTTTACTCTGATCACCATATTTAACCCTCAAAACTGGCAGTTAAAAAAAAAGATATTCTGAACAGAAAAAAAGTTGACCATTCATTTCCATATAACCAACTAAGTTTAAAAGAATAACAATTTAAAAATATGTTTTAGAGAAAAAAAAAGGAAAAAAACACATAAATTCTTGTTCTTGGTATAGCAAATGAATTCCTCTAAAATACAAAGGTTAGTCTGAATCATAGTCATGTTAGGCCAGAAGGAATCTCCGGAGTTCATCTAGTCCAATCCTTTGCTCAAAATAGGTCTAGTTAAAGCAGGTACTCAGGAGCTTGTGCAGTTAAGTGTTGAATATCTCAAAGTACAGAATCTGCACGGTGTCCTGGGCCCTTTTTCCAGTGTTTGACCATCTTCCTTGTTAAAAAGAAAACAAAACAAAACAGAAAAACAAAACAAAAAAAAATAAAATCCTAATATCTAAGAATTTCTGTTTTGCAGCTTGTATTTTACGTGTCTCATCCTTCCACTGTGCACCTCTGAAACTGTACATCATCCCATTAGTATTTTTAGACTTCTTTTCTCAAGGTTGAATAAACCAATTCCCTCCTTAGAGGTCACATGTTTCACTGCTAGTTCACTTTTGTGTTAAAGACCGTTATAAATGTGAAGTATAAGCCCTGTTTATACAAGTTTTAGTGCACGGAGGAAACAAACAGGAACTTTCAGTGTGTGTAATGTACACCTAATTAAATTAGCCCTTTTCCTTGGATCATGAACTCAGCCTATGGAAAAATGTCTGTAGTTCAGAAGTCCATAGGATGACACAAGATGCATTATCCCTGGTGCTCTACATAGTCACACCAGGAAGCCTAAAACATTAGTTTTGATACTTTTTGGAAAAGAAAATAAAACTGTGATAGAAGAGCATGAATTAATCAATTGGGAAAAAATCATAAAAATAACCCACAACAACAAACTTGTAAAATAAAAATGCAGTTATAAGTAAAAGATCATTTTCTACAGTTTTGAACTAAAACTCAACCACTGTAGCACTTCAAAACCTGGTGAGAAAAGCGTGTTGCACATATTAAAAGTGTGAACTTGCAGTTAAGAAGTGTAATTCTCTCCCAGGAGTTCTTACTGATGAACCAATACTAAAATGAAAGGTTAGAACTCAGCAGAAGTTACAGTTGTGGTTCCGTCCTCTTTACAGGTGTTTCCATATGAAGTTGTTATGAACCTAGTTGTTTTTTTGGTATGGCATGCATAAGTCTTTTCTATTTCAGACCATGTCTAGGTGAGACTTTTAAATCTCCTCTTTCATATTTCCCTTTATTTTTAGCAGAAGTAAAGCTCTACAGTAAGTGTCAACCCAACGGCAATCTCAGTGATTTCTTGATGGCTATTTCATGTTCTTTTGCAAACTGACAAAGCAAAATCCAATAAATAGAAGATTATGCAGAACACAAAGTTTTTATGGTTAGTTACTGAAAACAGAATTGTTTTAACAAGAAGTTTTTATCTGAGTCTTTTCCTAGTGCCATAATAATAGAAACAAATACATCATTTTATTTTATTTACAATTTTACTTTAAAAATTAGAAATTTCACAGGGAAGTTGCATCATGAATTGTTCTTTACTTTTTTAACAAAACATATAATCTTCCTGGAATATGCTGTCAGGTCCTTGGGCTCATGAGCCTATGAGGAAAACACAAATTCTGTGCAAATTAAGTAAAGTTTAAAAAGAGATTTAGGAATGTACTGGTGCAAAGAGGTAAAATGTCAGCAAAATCAATGTAGATATATTAATTTATAGCAGCAGAAGATCTGGTCAGAATTATTTCCTACAAGAATTCCAGTAACTTTTTAAAGATCAAATTACCCTGTTCTCCTGGAATTGTATGGAAAATGTTGTGACATTTAGAGAAACTTCTTGGAGAGATTTTGAGTATTTTCTGGTTTTGGGTAGGCTGTGAAGCTTGTAAAAACTCTCCCTTTGAGCCAAATGTAGTAAATGTAGAAATACAAACGCATAGCTGATCTTCATTTTTTTCAGTCTCAATGAAAAAGTTTCAGCTCTATTGACTCTGATTCTGACTTCTGATTCATTTCTTTACACTGAAAATGTTATCTGTCCATCTGTTTACATATATTCTTGAAATATATAGTATATGTCTGAAGAAGAGATTGAAGAAATTAAAGTTTAGTAAATAATTAACCACTCAAAAAAGAGGTCTGTGATCACGAGAGTTAAGTTTTCTCGTTAACTTGGCCCCTGGTTTAAAAACCTTGCACTGAAATTGTAGGCTCACTAAAGTCAATGGGATTGTTGCCATTGTTTTCCATAGCTCCGGGATTTCAAACTTCCTTTGAGTATATCTTGTAAAATATTCCATTAGAAGCTATTTCTATCAGATTGAAATTCTACCTTTTTTATTAGGATACGTTCATTATTATCTTATGCTGGGGCTTCAGGCTGTCTTTGGAATAAATTTTCAGAATTACATTCTGTTGCTCCTTGTTAGGTGACATGACAATAACTGATTTTTCCACTGGCTGTTCTCCATGCATTAAACAAGTTGTGTTGCAATAGAACAACTGGAAATAAAGCCCAGTATTTTCCAAGAACCTAAGGGAAGCAGTATTCAGCCTTCCTTCAGAATACAATAGTAACTGTTCACCCAATTCCTTTAAGCTTTCGATTATTTCAGCTTCCATCTGATAAGAACGTATAGATTTTCAGCCTCCCTTACAAGAAAATATTCTATAAATCTGAGTGTAACTTCCACTGCAAAGGAGTTCTTCCCTTCTTGTTTTCTAAATTACTTAATTTCATTTACATGCCTCTCACCAGTGTCTGTAGCCAGACTGAGAAATGCAATATGTATCTAAATGAATTTCTAGGAACAGAGTGCAGAGCCTATCAGGCTTTAAAAATTGATTGGCCATCAGCTGTTCTCTGCAATTATTTGCTTATTTTTTAACTTTAACAAGATACAGAGAGGCTCAAAGCTGAGGTTACAGTGTGTAGAGTTTAACTCTTTCTCTCCTTTTTTTATTTCACATTGTTTTTACAAGTCATTCCATAACATCTGTAAGACAGGATCTTAGCTGTGGATTTCTGCAGTTGGACATTCCCTGAAGCACTCTAAATTCAGTAATGCTCACATAAATGAAAAGGTTAGAACAATATTGTAACATCAGGGCCCTGTAGTCTGCTAGGTCTTTTCTATTCTGTTCCTGACTCTATCTCCATGTTGATATAGTAACTTGCTCTTCACTACAGATGGTAGGGACAAAACCCTTCAGTGGAACAGCTTTCTGTCAAAAAACATTGCTCCATCAAAATAAAAAAGTTCTGTGAAAATGCTTCAATATTGACTTTATTTTGTTCAAAGGGAAAAATGGAGAGAGGGATGCACTGAAGAAGGGGCAGGCCTGAAGTCTGCTGCTCCTTGCCTTAACAGTCTCTTCTTTTTTGGGCCAATGACAATATACTCTTGGATGTAAAACCAGTATCAGGAGCAGGAACCCATATGTGGTCTTCTCCTCTTAGCTGAGAGGTCTGACCAGTAAGTGGAAGAGGCTCATGATGTCTTTGGCCCCAGGACCCTTATGTCTACAGCAGTTGCTGCAGTGGTCCAACTTCAGCAAAGGGGTAGAGAGGACACGGGCTCAGCTGAGTGGTTTGGGTACTTGCCTGGGAAAAAGTAACTGTAGGTCTGGGTAACTTTAAGTGAATTTATACACTCTGAATCTTGCTCCTTAAGCAATTTCAATAATCCTTTCTCATAAGAAGCACATGAGTTCAGTTTTCAGGTATTTAATTTAGCTGTGCATATAACTAAATAAACCCCTCCCCCCAGACTAAAATGTCATCTAGTGGCAACATATTTTGCAAATTGAGGGAAAAAAAAGTACTCCTTGCTCTCTGGTAGCATTAGATTGTGCTGGAGTAGCAATTAAATAGACTTTCACAGGTCCAAGTAAGAAATAAAAAATAGCCTTTGTTTTTGCTTGATTTTGTTTTGATACATTACTGAAAAAAAAAAGAATAGCCAACCCCCCAGCTAAATATGTTTTGTTCCAGGTCAATATTTTTTAAAAGAAAATAATTTTATCTTTTGTCTAGTATCACAAACATACATATAGGTTTCAAACTGTAATCTATTAATCCATGGCTCTCATACATTTTACTATAAAGAGAATTGTTCATGCATACTTTTTTTAGTGTATTTTTTTCTGATGGAACATTGTTGCATTGTTAGGACAATCAAACAAACATATGGGATACTCAGAGCAGATAATTAAGCAGACATCACTAAATAGAAATATTATGCATCTCCAGTTCTAAATTACTGACAACATGTGTTTAGCAGAAATTTAAAAACCACATCTATACTCTTGCTTATACTGAACTGTGAACTATAGTCAACTGGTTGGATGTCCTGGGGTAATATTGATGTCCTGTACATTTCTGGCATGTCAGAATCTCATTTATAGTGACCTGAAATTGAGTCAAGCATGACAAAGGGAACCTGAGTGTCTGTATCGTATTTCTCAAAGTTTAAGAGAGCAAACTTTATCTTCTCAAGCTTAATTAATATAATTCTCCACTAAATGCCTCCTGGTCATTGAAAACTTCTTCCTCAAAACATACACTTTTATAAGAAACTGAGCAAGAGCAGATACCGACAGCAAGGATTTTAAAAGGATTTAAAAAAAAAAAAAAAAGTGAACATTTAAACTTTAAGAAAAATGCTGTATAGGCAATGGATTCTGCTTAAATTTCTGTTAGGTTTTTTTTTTTTAAGGGAAAAAAAGGAGGGGGGACATATATTCTAACCCAAAACAAAAAAATTCTTTAAAAAAATGATGTTATCCAAGATGATCAGATATTGCTGATTATCCTCCCCTCCCAAGATTCAAGGAAAATGGAGGAACCAGGTATTTTGTCTTTGCAGGCATTATTTCAATCCACCAAGACATTAGAGATACTACAGTTCATGTAGTAAACTCTGTGGGTTTTCTGCCAAGCCCAGCAATACAGATGCACACGGCAAGGAGCAGTCCTTCCAAAGGCTTCCATTACTAAGGAGGGAGGGCCCTGTCAAATCAAAAAGGTTGATCATGACCTTATAATGGGGAAAATAATGTCAGGAAAGTTCATTCTAAATATCAAGTCCCATAGGAAATCCTTCCTGGGCGTAGACCATGACTTTTAACCAGGCCAACAAGATATAATGGACTGTGAAAGAATACTCTACTTTCAAGGACAGAGGCATAGAGATGGACAAAACCTATCCAGCTTTAATGGCTCCTTTTCAGTTTATCTTTAAATTAGAGACTTATGATCTCTGTGTAAATATCATACACTTTTAATAATAAAAATTTTGGGGAACAATCCCGTGAAAAAGCACAGGGAAATAAATCTTTTTTCATTTTTTTCTATGACTACAGAACAAAATATCCTAGTGTCAAGTCCTTATGTCAATGCCTTCTTTCAAAAGCTGCCATTGTTTTCTATATCAACTATATTTAAAGCAGGAATTTTGCAAACACCTGGAAAAATAAATCATGAAATTGTAAAAATAAAGGTTTAAAATGAAATAAAAAAGGGACTGACTGAAACTACAGTGAACCATTTTCCTTCCCCCACAAAAATGTAAGTGTGATTGGGTTTTGAGTGTCCCAAAGCTCATACAATCCCTCTTTACTGTTAAATTCTTTCATGCCTCAAAAGTGCTCTAATACCAGTTGAACCTGTTTGAACTCCACACCCAAGAGAGCCTTTGGCAGTCACTTGACTCTCAGCTCACATGAGTGAATATACCAAATAATTAGTCTGTTATTTTACTTCTACATCTTAAGAAAATCTACATTATATCAAACAGTGGTAAAAACACTTTCTCCTCTTTGTATGATTTTTCTTTACATACTCAGTTTTACCTTGAACTCCATCTCTGTGTGCAGACAAAAAGTGAATTTCCAGCCCTTGGAGGATGGTGGTGACGGTATACACTCATCAGACTTCAAACGACATGAAAAGGTAAATGTAGGTGTTCTTGGGATAGCTGGCACTCCAGATTATATTTTTTTTTTTCTCCCTAAATTTTGGTCATGACTCACTTTCCTAATACAAGCAGTCTGAATACACTTCTGGAATTGCCCACTTGAGTAGCACTGACCACTCAGGGAATACTTAAATGAGTTGTTAAGTGTTAGAATAATAGTTTGCAGGATTAAAATGCCTTTTCTAAGTGTTCTACTATCACAGTCCTGGAATACATAATGCCTTCCATAAAAATCAATCCAAGTTTTGTTTTGTTTTGTTTTGTTTTTAAAATTACTCTGTAGCTTTCCAGCCTAATAGCTCATTAGAATTGTGAAGAGTTCTGTTTCCTCCATGCCTCTCTCCCAAATATATTTTCAACAGTAATTTTAAATTCTGTAGCAGTTCAGAACAAAAGAATAATGCATCACAAAGTCTTCCGACTTCAATGACACTTCAAAAAATTTAAAAAAAAAAAAAAAAAAAAAGGAAAAAGTCACATCAGATCTCAGGATCTTGCTGCCACAGTCCTACATGTTTAAATCTGTGCAGTAGAAATCATCTGCTCATACTGACTGTGGCTATTTCAGAGGAATTATTCACATGTATGAAATCTGGGGAGGCATAAATGGCTACAAGGCCAGGGCTGTGGTGTTGCATGCGTGAGGTGAAATGTGGTGGGCTTGTACAAATCCTGTCAGCATCAGAAGTAGAAATGCCTCAATATTTCCAGCTTCCAGATGTAGTTCTTGAAGCAGGAGCATAGGTTGTCTCTGACAAGGTGACACAAAGTGGATGGAGAGAAAAGATTTGCTTATAAGTAAACTGTAAAACATATATGTTTTGGATCTGTACTTACATATACATGCATCAACAACTATGTTTATGTTCATATAACCAAATACATATGTATGTATAGACATACATACATTGATTTGTTATGCATTCAATATTTAAAAACGTATGAATTTGTACATACAAACACACAAAGCTGTTTCCTGTAGCAGTCAGCCATTGACAATCAGTAATGAAGGCATAAAACTTCCTTTTATTGTTTTTCATTTATTTCTTTACTTTCTCCTACCATTTTTTTTCCTTTCTTTTCTTTTTTTTTCCGAAAGACCTTTTACTCAACCATAAGCTGTCTGCTAGTATCTAAACAGGACAGAGACATTTACAAGTAAGATGACCAATGTGCCAAATCAAACAACATTTATTTTACCAGGGGAGGGGAAAATGTCAGAAGTAGAAATCTGTTTTTACATTTAGAATATATTC
The DNA here is from genome assembly GCA_031468815.1 of Morus bassanus. Taxonomy (NCBI): domain Eukaryota; kingdom Metazoa; phylum Chordata; class Aves; order Suliformes; family Sulidae; genus Morus; species Morus bassanus. The sequence goes on along the minus strand of CM062571.1, from coordinate 76,166,959 downwards.
AAAATGTTTGAAGGGAAACAGAGTAATCTCCCGCAGTTTTCTCTGAACAGAGCACACTGTCACCAGTAACACTGCATCCAAAAGCAATAGTTTTACCTCTCTCTTCTTCCACTTTGACCCCTCAGCTTTTCTCTTCCTTGAAAGGGTTCACAGAGAAGCCAGAACAGTTATAAATCAATGAGTTTTCTGTGTACACTCAGATCAGCTGCTTACTGAGCGTCTTCCTCCGAGAGCACACAGCACGTCGAGCACCTCTGAAAACCTCCTTGCTTCCTTTGGTGCATCAGTAAAGGTCTAATTCCTTTGAAAATCAGTCTGCCATGATAGGGATGCTTGGAGAATTTGACCCTAAACGTATGGAATTGCAATAAAAAGTTTGCAAAGCAGCAATCACTAGCAAAGTTTGTTCTCTCGGTAAAACTGGCCAGCAACGTCAGTCCCTTGGCATACACTTTCCATCTGAACTTTTTTGAACAAGAATGTGCCCGGATATTCTGCAAAATATAAATTATAAGAACATCTGATGTTTTGTCCTTAAATTTGTTCTTTCTCAAATTATAAAAAATAAAAAAGAAAAACAACCCAAAGGAACAATATTTCATTTTTACAAAGTTATTAATATTATTTTAAAAGGAGCAGTTATTTCAGAAAATCCTTTATACTGGTTTCAGTCTTCAAGAAACATTCCAAAATAACCTGAGAGTACTATTTTTTTAGATTGTGTTTACTAGGGGCAAGTATTTCTGGATGTAATCTAAAATGGGTAACACATACTTTTTTGTGTTCAAGTATGTCCATACTTGCATAAGTGAGTGGTGGCTCTGTATGATAAAAGCACTATATTTCTTCATGTGTTGGAGAAGTGTCCTTTAATTCTAGCTCATAACATATCTGCCACAAGGTATAATGATGGAATTTTTGACAAATACTTCTGCAGATAAACACATTTTACCTCTTGGCATATTTACATTAAATTAATTTTACATGTATTGGACTCTTTCCCTCTCATTAGTACTTTGCTGTTAGCTAGTTTGGCTTCCACTTGATTCTTGACTCTTTATTTCCAGACAATTCAGTTACAACAGAGATAATCACTCAAACTGATGAGCAGGAAGGTATGCTGAACAAGCTGTGTGTTGGAATTTAATAAAATGTGTTACTGAGGGCAGATTAACTTAAAGATCAGAATTGCACTCTTATGAGCTTGTATCCTCTGATAACACATATCACATGCTATTGCCACAATGATTCATTATCAGTAATTATTCATTATATTAACGACTTATTAAACTGTATTATCATGAGTAACTCTATTTGCTACTCCAGCTCCTTCCGAAACAATTCCCTGCCTTAATAGCTTGACGTTATGACTCCATAATCAACATCTCCAGGACATATTACTATCTCTGTTAATCTATGTAATTTTTAAAAGAATACATCTTTAAACCACAGAAAGGTGATAAAATTCTAAATAATGTCTCTAATGGAGATGCTGGGAACTGACCCACATTGATTTCTTCTGCTTCTATACACCTCCCTAATCACAGTGCAAGGTTTCAGGAAACCCTTTGCTAGGCACACATGTACCTGAAAGGAGTTTTTCCTAAAGTTTGGATTTTGCTTGGGTCCTGCTTGCTTGTTTTTTTTCTGCTTGTCACTGTGTTTCAAGTAGTTTTTTGTCCTGCTCTGGCAATTCTTAATCTATGATTTAATGTGCTGTTTTACTGGTTGAAATACCTGCTTTGCTTTAATAGGTGGGTTTTTTTTTTGTTTGTTTGTTTGTTTTTTTTTTAATAAACAGGCATATAGAAAATTCAGCAGCTTATAATCATAATTTCACTTTTTTAATATTGCTTTCAGCATTCATGGAGCTTTTCATTGAAGTTTATGTTAGTCTATAAATAAACTCATACAACCAGAACACCTTACAACTGGTGATTTTACTTTTATCCAGGTTGCCTGAAGCTTTGCAGCCTTGTTTCCACAAGATCACTGACGCAGGACTGGGGCTCAGCTTGGCTGGAAAAATTCCAGGGTCCCTACAGGTGCTACAGCAAGCACTGCTGGCAATTCAGTAGGTGACAATTTTCCTCCTTGCATATTGTGTAGCACTTCCTCAGGATTGTATGAAAACCAGGAGGCATCCTACTGGCAGGTCCAGCTCTCAGACAAAGTGGAAAACCTAAGTCCTGAAAATCTAGTCCATTATACTTTTTGGAAGAAAGACTAACCCACATGTTTTCTCATAATATTTCCTTATGAACTGAGCATCCTGACTTGATCACTTGTTTTCTAGTTTCAACTTCTTCATTCTACAGACAGATTAATTATGTTAGTCTATATAAAATACACACATTAATGTTAAATATTGCAATTTTTTCCTCAAAATTGTGAGGAAATAAAGAATCAGAATCTTTCATATAATCAACTATTACTTTGGAAAAATATCCCACAAGTACTTTAGGTTCATGTGCAATGTATAAGTACATCAAGCACTGAAATCAATAGTCGTCTCCAATGATTAAATGTTAGTAATGTGCTGAGTCTGTATCAGTTTGAAATGGTATGAGTCAAATTATGATTTACTGACGCTTGTACATACTATTGATCAGGTCATGCCTGGTGTGCTCAGCAAAAACAGTTTTCAGCTTGCCAGCTACTCAAAAGATTACTTGACATGGGTTTGTGTGTTTCTGAAAAGAAAGAGACATGCTTTCATAAGCTTTTTCATAATTTTTGTATCAGTAGCCCACAAAGTCCTACATTTGCCCTTTAATGTTGACTTACTTCACAGCTATGTTCTGTGGGAGCATTTCTGCCACCTACTTTCATATTTTATTATATATTCCACTTCTTTAAATTTCCCCTTTTCTTGATAAATATATTTTATAGATTAAATCAGTATGGCCTGACCCAACACATATTAAAATGCCATTTGAATCAGCTCCAAATTCAGGTGCTTATAAAAACAAATTTAAGAAGCAACTGTAATTCCAATCCCTCCTATGTTATGTGGGCAATTTAAAATTATGGAAATACTTCCAACTTTATAGGCAATTTGAAATGGAAAGCAACCAGGGTTCTGGACATGTGCTCTGTATATAGGGATTTTGAAAATAGAAATGCTTTTAGAAGTAATTTCTATGTGCACCCATTTACCTGGTTCTGTATATGTTCCAAATGAAAATTGCACATATATATTTTAAAATTCAAAATAGTGCCTTTATTGGACTTCTAGCCAATAAAGAGAACATCTGTACTATAACCACAGTCTGTCTGTTCAATTTGTACTAAATTCATGGATTATATAATGCACCTATATATTTACTGTTCTTTCCATATAATAGAACGCATTTTGGGGGGAGAGGAACTGAGGAAGTTAAGGACTCATTGGTTCTGTAGGCAATAAAATACTAAAATAAAATATATAATCTTCTACTTATGTCAATATATTGCTGTAAGATAAGCACACAAAATCCTGGCACATAGACAAATGCATCGCTATATGTCATGCTTAGCTTTTCTTTGTTCTTTGCACACATGCATGTAATCTCATTTGATCAGATCGTTTTCTTGCCACAGTGAATCTGTTCTTTACAGCTGATTGCCAGGGTAGAAGAATTAGGTTCAACTGTGAATTTCAGTGGTAGAGCTTCACTTTAACAATATTGCTTTTTATTCCTACATTAAATGAACAATTATTGTTCTAGTTTACACCCTAAGCAGCCCTACAAAATACGAAAGGTCATATAATTAAAAATTAAGAAACATTTCCTTTATAGTGAGAACAAACATGTAGCAAACTAAAACTATCCTTAGTCAATATGGTTTCTGCAGATCTTTAGATTGTCATAAGGACAAGCTATCACTGAGGATAAATGTTCCATTTAATCAATAGGTGCAGCAACAGCTTATTAGAGCATCTCAACATGGACTTACCAATGAAGGCTTAACCTTACATTTTCAGAAGTGTCTAATCAATAACAGACAATTAAATAAAAAATTAATAAGAACTTAGTCCCTACCTTTCAATGAGGAAGCTGTGGTTATACCTGTGTATGAAAGGACCTTGAAGAAAATGTTGTTAAAAGCTTGTACTGGGCTGGCTCTTTTCTGGTGGAGACCACAAGAGCCCCACTGATGGTTCTGCTGTGCCAGGTGTCATCAGTAAAGGATATCACCACTCACCAGCAGTTGGGGAAACAACTGAGGCTGCTGGAAAGTAAAGAACCCCTGCATTCATGGTAGTGGAGAACTATGAAGTACCCAGCACATGACCAAGCAGAAATGTGGAAAGGCAAAGGCTTATGATAACTCTGAGAAAGTAGCACAGTGAAGAGTGGTTCAGATTTTTCAGGAACTAAGTAATCTGTTAGAAGATAAAGCATTGGATCCAGGTTTTGCCTAAGCCAAAATGGAAATAAGTGGGGAAAATTTAACCTGAACATGAAAGGGAGACCAAAGGTACAGGGAGGCACAGAGTGCAGGATTATAAATTCTTTAATGACAAAGACTAAAAGTTTTATTCTCAGGCAGAATAGAGTCAATAAAATTGTAAATGATGAAGTCCTTGAAGGAAAACAAGTTCAAAAGGCAGCTGAAGTATTCATAAAGAAAAATTAATCAAGGGCTACTAGATTTGAAGAAGTTTTCTCTTGCACAAGAAGTTAGTAAGCAACAAAAACTGGAGGTTAAAGGAATGCTTTTTAGAAGCAGCACTCCATTTTTATCGTATCTTCAAATTCTTCCCCAGGCATCCATCAGTGACTTCTGAGAGAATTTGTGAGTGGAAAGAGTACTGGCCTAACCAAAACCAGTTTTGGTTAAGTTTTTAGAATATTCATTTAGAGGTGTAGCAAATGCAGAACACCAAAAAGCTCAGTATCAAACAAGCATACTCCAAAACAGAATGTAAATAATTGTTAATATATATGTCTGCATTCCCATAGGTCAGAAACCTTCCTCTAAATTAAAGTGGTTTTGACCTAGTCATGCCTGCTGTGAAATGTGTCATTTGATGCCAGTCCTTCCAAACAGAGATGTTAGTGAGGTGGACAGAGGCTTCTGCCACTTTCCTTCCACAGATAGGGGATCTCATTATGTCAGCACTTCAGTGCAGTTGTTCTTTTGGCATTTTCAGTGCACTCTTTCATGTAATATTGTTGCTGGATTGTGTCCAGAGAAGGGCAACGAAGCTGGTGAAGGGTCTGGAGAACAAGTCTGATGAGGAGCAGCTGAGGGAGATGGGGGTGTTTAGCCTGGAGAAGAGGAGGCTGAGAGGAGACCTTATGGCTCTCTACAACTATCTGAAAGGAGGTTGTAGTGAGGTGAGAGCTGGTCTTTTCTCCCAAGTTACTAGTGATAGGATGTGAGGAAATGGCTTAAAGCTGCACCAGGGGAGGTTTAAATTGGATATTAGGAAAAATTTCTTTCCTGAAAGAGTGGTCAGGCACTGGAACAGGCTGCCCAGAGAGGTGGTGGAGTCACCATCCCTGGAGGAGTTCAAAAAACAGGCAGACGTGGCACTTTGGGACATGGTTTAGAAGGCATGGGGGTGTTGGGTTGGCAGTTGGACTTGATGATCTTAGAGGTCTTTTCCAATCTTAATGATTCTATGATTCTATATAATAGTAACTCACACACAAATCACTAAGTGTATGGACTGTATGAGATGGAGCCTTGATCCATATTTGTTAGAGAGGCTTAGAATACTAAGTTTAGTATGTGCAGCCTGAACCCCTGTTACCATCTCACCATTCCCAGCATTTCTTTGTGTGTCTGGGGCTCAGCTTCTTTCCTTGCAGTTCAGGTTTATATTCTTCTGTCAACACTGTTTCCTTTCTTGAATCATAAACTAATGGGCACAAGCTTAAATAGAAAGAAAGGATTTTTTTTTTTTTGTAAATGACATGACATTTTCTATTTACTTTTCAGCTTCTTTATTAGATATTCAGTCATAATCTCAAAGTAGCTACATATGTCCTCTGTGATAATGTCATTCAGGTAGTTGTGGAACCACCCAGCAATTTCATCATTCCAAGATCATTTGGAATTTTTAAAAACAGGCTTTATTACTTTCTTATGACTTTGCTCAGCTCTTTCCCAATCCTAATTTGCAATCAGTTTTTGCATTTCAAAACTGAATTCTCAAATGTGAATTAAGAAAGAAATATTTGAAAAACACTTCCACCAGTTATGGCTGTGGTATTCCCCATTTCTCAAAGGCAAGTTCTGCTTCAGAATGCAGTAAACCACTGAACTGAGCTGCAGTGGTTTTCTTCCTTCTGCTGGCTGCCTATAAGCACCATACAAAGCTTACTGACTTCAATGGGGAGAGGCCAGTGACTTCCATGAATCTTTTATTAGGTTTATAAAAGGCAACTGGTCTGCACCATATTCAATCTTGCTGCCTGATTCTTGTATTAAGTCTTATCTTTGCCAATGAGGATGGCAGTTTCTTATGACGATAGATGAGTACTACAAAAAAAAAACCCACTATATTTCCTATAATGTAGAATTTATACTGCAAGAAGAGACTTATGTGCAGCTCTAAATGGTTTTGCATTCTAACAAGAGTCTGTCGTTAATTTATGCTGGAACAGAAGGGCTCAACACCTGCAAAACTGCATCAAAATGCTCAAAGAGACAAATCTTGTAAGACCACGCCAAATTTATCATTTTACCATCTGTATTTATAGTTAATGGATATGACTCTTCACCTTACCTAACTTTGACAGTCTCAGAGTTGCCATCAAATATAAACAAGGTATCTAGGTCCCTGGAGCTTAGTGCACAGAAACATTCACTTCAGTATTCATCTGTCTCGGGTACCCATCTCAGATTATCCCTGTCGTCTTCCAGAGCAGATTCATGACACTTGACTCGCTTGACACTAGACAAAGTCTAGATGACCAGCTTAAACTATATACTTATATTTACACAGTATATTTCAGGTGAAAATATCCCATCCCAGAAGCAATGCCTTGAAAAGTCTTCATGAAACAAAAATAATGATCTTTAAAATATTATTGTCATAACATCTGTTTGGAAAATATTTTCTAACTACAAAACAGGCTTATAAAATATATTAAAATAGAGGACGTGAATTCTTTTTGGAGATTGCAAAACCAGAATCAGTATGAAATTTCAAAAATCATTGAAGTATCTCTTTTTTTGACCATCTCCCTCCATACTTAATCTTCCTGAAATAAGCAGTTTTTACAGCCTTACCTAGAGGAATTTGTCAAGTTGAGAATCATACAATACCCATATATAGTTACAAGGCACATCTCAATGATATGAAATAAAAGAAAAGCCATTGTTCATACTGAATTTTTTATTATTACTTTTTACTTCAATGGATTCAAACACTTGTAAGCTGTAACTAATTCAACTGATTTAGTCTGATTATATTCTATGTATTAAAAATGTCATAAAAATGAATCAGGCAAAAATAATTAAGACAGTCCTATCAGTAAAATTTTTACCAATATGTCTCACTATGCCCTGAATACATCTCTAGGTCTCCAAGAATTCAGTGCTTTTGCAGTTCACCCTAAAAAGGAGTTAGTCTAGAGTCCTGGATGTGATGAAATAAAAAAAAAAAAAATGAAAATTTAAGAAGTGGCAAAAGGAACTGGCTTGAGAAGCAAATATTAGAATTAAAGTCAGACATACAGCGTAACCATTTTGGACACCTTTAGGTGCAATGAAGCTGCTGAAGATGCCAGTATCTCTGTGCTGACTCTAGAGGAAGAACAGATGATGAGTTAATGCAAAATGACTAACATTTGAATGGCTAAAATTGGGGTGAGCTAAATGCCACCTACATGATTATGAAGGAAATGTGAGACATGCTTATGAATTGTTAAAACCACAGTCAAACTAAAGATGGTAAGGTCTTGATGAAAGAGGTGGAAAGCAAGAAGGAACACTTCAGTGATTTACTCAACCACCCCGTCCCAGACAACCCTGCTGTGCATGATGGGGATGATTCAGTCAGTCAGTCCCAATGCCAAGGAAAACAGCTCTATGCAATCCGAAATGAAAATGGGCCGTCATGAAGTTGAGGAACAGCACATTTCCTGGGGTGGATAATATCCATGCAAAACTACAGAGGCAGAAAGGAGACTTTAAGACATTTGGTAGATTATCCATCATTGTTTCTTTCAGAAGTGAGTTGGATGGTTGCCTTTCAAATGCTGAAGCAAGAACAATTATGTAGTGTGGAGATTTTACAAAAAATATCCCAGTGACTTGGAAATATAGTCCCACTGGATTTTGCTGAGATCTGAGTGCAGACTATTTATTTAATCACACCAGCAGAGGAAAACACAAGTCTACCAAGTAATGTAGCAAAAGAGCATTTTTGGCATGATGGCCAGGACTGGGCTGTCACTGAGGGAAGAAAGTTAGTTGCGCAGCTTAGGAGAGAACACACTGGGTAGTGACTATATGAGATGAAAAGAGATAAACAGGAGAGGCAAAGATTGCTGAGGAAGTTTAGAACAACACTGGTCTGCCAGTGGATATTTATATCAGTATGGCAGTATTATACCACTATACCAATATTATTGGTTTATCAATATATCAAGACTCATATGAATACCAGGGGATATATATATCTCCACAGTAGCACAGAGAATCTCACCTCAGTTCAACAGTTAAGGTAATTGTCTTGATTGTCGTTGGTGTATTATCGCTCTTTGTAGACATAGAGGTGGAAATGAAAATTTGTCAGCAGAATAGCAGGTATATTGAACACATGCTGCTCAAATGGACTTAAAGCTAGGTCCATGCTTATGTACAAAATAAACACGTGCATATACAGGAGCCTGAACTTTATTGTAGAAACTGCTGCAATAAAATTAACTCAATTAATGGCTTTGCAGACTTTGCTACAATCTACACTGAGCTAAAACACGTGTCTGGGTGACCTTGGGTCCAAGCACCTGCAAACCTGTTTGCATTTTATTTCATGTATTTATTATGTTTTTATTTTATTTATTTTGATTGAGTGGCATTTTGTTGTTTTTTTTTTTTTTTTTCCACAGAGCCCCAAGTATTTTAAAGACAGGGGTAATATATACATAAATGTTTCATTATTATTACTATTACCAGTGTCTGTAAGTTCAGGAAGTAGTCTGGAGAACTTTCCCAGATGTTAAGCAGAGTTTGTATCAGTGAGAAATGAGCAGAAGAAATGGGATAGAACAAAAGTGACATGAAAGGAGCAGCTGCAGAAGGGGAAATTTCAGAACTATATAACGAATAGATTTGACACCTTCTGAATTTGCAACAGACCGCTCCACTCTACCACGGGGGAGAGCAGCATGACAAGGGAGTGTGTGATTTAGCTTCTGATTACTATCTTAAATTTTTAATGTCACCAGCCAATCTAAGCCTCATTAGGATTATTAGGGAGAAGGATGAAATAAGGGGCACATATGTAAGCTTTAGAAGAAGTTCCTAAAGCTTCCATACATGATTTCTATTCTGCTGAAATATTATGTCCTCTGAACATGTTCGAGCCAGCTGCCTCACTTGGAGTCCACATCTAAGATAAGGTCTTTTTCTAGATCAGAAATCAAGTTACCTTGAAAGGATGATTGTCACTTAATAACACAGACAAGCCTTCACAAAAAACTCAGTTTATGGGACTACAGCATAGTGAAATAAGAAAAATGTGACTAGATATGTGGGAAATGGAGAGGAATATTTAGACATATGACTACAAAGCTGAGTCTTCTAATGAGCTTTTGGGGCCTGTGCTGTAGTTGATTATAGAGACAACATCTGCAACATGCTTCCAGGGTTACCGTCAACGCCCTTTGGAGACTAAAAGTGGAGATTCTGTGTTCACAGTGACAGAGTCAGAAATTCAAGCACTTCTGTTGAACCTGAGTGGACAATTCAGCAGTCTTCTGAAATTAGTCTTTTTCTCCCATTTATGATTTTTTTCTTAGTCAGCTAGTTTCCCTATATCCACTGCCTTCTGCAATTTTTGATGACTCTGCAAACAAATCGCAGGCATGGGCCAGGGAAGGATTCACAGATGTACCTAATTTTGCATATGCCATTAGTTTTAATGGGACATCTAATATGCTTACCTTCACATTTAGATCCCTTGCTGGGTGAGGGCCACTGGTTGTTAATATACTAAAGCTTTGAATCTTTTTCCAGTGGGGTGATATTTGTACCATGTTATTCTTTGACCTAATCACACAGTAATGTTTTTGTTTCTAACTTCAAAACCTGATTCTGCCTTTATGAAAACTATTCCTTTTCTAAATGAATTTTCCTTTGAGATTAAACAAATCTCTTTTAACATCCTGTGATTTGGTTTGTATGAAAATCCAGCTAAAAACTCCCCAAAACACTGTCAAGAAAGTAGCTAAAAGGTACAAGTAACTACTTCCTTCTTACATGCTATTTCCTTCTCTTCTTACTAGAAATCCTCTAAAAAATGAAATAAACACCTACAAAAACTGAAATTTGAGTGCTCTTTTTAAGTAGAAAAATGGATAATGCAAGAAATGGAGAAAAATAAGCTGAATTTAGTTGGATTTCTCCATACTTTTTTAATCAGCATTTATTCATACTTGGAAAACCACTTCCCTTTTGAATGCTTCCCTAACATTAAGTCCAGAAACTTTCATCAACATTTTACAAGCATGACTGAAGCTAAACAGCATACTTCTACTGGATGGGATCAACCCAGTTATAACTTCAAGGAGATATGTTTATTGCAGCTGAATGTGTTGATGTAAAATTGCAATGAAAAGAGAAATAATTTGTATATTCTGCTCAGAGATGCATTAAAAAGGTGAGCTGATTGGTGCTTGGATTCAGAGCTGGACGTTCCCAAATAATTTGGGCAACTCTTTGGTATTTTGAATGTCTGCTCCGCTGAAGCTCATGGAAGTTTTACTGTCAGTTTGAAGAAGATGATTTTGTACAAAGTTATTTCTCTGCAAGCCTTGAGTAATTCAGGTCATGATTTTTATATAAGAGCAGACATACAGGGTCAGATTAAATGTCCATCGATCCCAGTGTCCTGTCTCTGATATGTCAGACAGTGGACATATCAGGGAGGACACAGCATGAACAGGGTAAGGATAGAGTGATACTTTGCAGTTATGGTCCTCCAGCTTCCAGGGATATCTCCCAGCTTCCAGGACTTTCTATGCCAGAAATTGTATCCTTGTGGTTTTGGGAACATTACAGAGACAAGTCCAAAATTTATAATGATTGAATCCAGCTTTTTTTTTTTTTTTTTGTAAATACATTTCATGATCCCCCAAACTATTGGAAATATGCACACAATTTTTTTTATATTTGATCATGGAAAGCATAGATATTTCTCTCTTGTGACTTATCATATGTCACAGGAATGCACTTCCTTGCAAGTCTCTGTATTTTAAGGTTTCTAGCAGAAGCTGAAGTACTTCAAACATATACAAAAAAAGAATGTGTTGTTTGGAACAGTGCCTGCCTTACTGCAAAAAGGAATTATCAGAAATCTCACTGGAAAACTTATTCTTGTGAGATTTTTTTCCTCCATTTGTAATAAGATTCAGGTACTTTGTTCTTTTCATAGATATTTCATACTTAAAGGGCAAAGAATACCCTAATAAGTATTTCAGATTTTATTAAATTAAGACAAAAAGAAAAAAATAAAGGGTTCAAAGTTTATATCAAGGTACTAGTCTACTGTTATTAATGAAGAATAATAAATTACATGCATACATCTATTTATATATAAAGAATGTGGATGTGAGTTCGCTATGATGAAAAGACATAGGTAATATAGATGCATATATCAAACATAGTTTAGATTTTTCCTCATGTTGACTTGTAAATGAACGTAGAACCTGGCTTTGCAAGCAGATGGGAGTCAAAATTCCTACCAGGTCCCTGACCCTGATCATCTGGAAGCCAAATCCCCAGAATCCTCAGATCTCTCTCCAGATGCAGAGTATACCTGTCAGCCAGTTAAACATGCATTACTAGAAGGTTTTTCTTTTTCTGTCTAGGTATAATTTTACATTTTATATGTAATTAATCTATGGAATAGACACATAGGAAGGACCACAGTCTTCACATATGCATTCTCCATTGGCTACATCTGTCTTGGTGAAAGAAATGGACCATGGCTGTTTGGCCCTGAGAGGTGATGGCACAGCACAGCTCATATCCACATTCCCCTGAGAAACAAGGTCCTCTGAACACTGGCCAAGAATTGTCTAGGAGAGGGCTATGTGGCACAGACCAAAACCAAGCCAGAGCCTAGGCTAACACACTGCAGAGATGAGCAGGTACAAGTCCCTGAGCCCTGATCTTGTACCACTATGGTACCTATGGGCTTTTGGAAAGAGGCAGTAGCAATTCAGACTTGTGGTTCCTGATGATGTTATTAAAAAGAGCTGTAGATGAAGATCAGAAATAATTAATATAGTTATGTTATAAGCAGTCCTACTGGAAGGCTTGGGTGTGCAAGGGCACCAAGGCCATTACCTTAATCTATGTGGTTTAAGAAAGTAATTTCACAGCTAACCTTGGAAAACAGCATAGACCTTGTCGTCACTTCTTTTTCTTTTAGTGTAGGAGTGGGTGGCTATGTTTGTTGTGGAAAGCTTGTAAAATTAAACAGTGCAATTATTTTAATCTCTTAATATGTTTGGAATTATGGCTCATGGCTGTGCAAAATACTCTAGTCACTGGGGTTTGCATAACACATATGCCATAGAGTCAGCAAATGTCTACCATATGAGCAACAAATATAGAATGATAAAATAAATTCAAAAGAAGACCTTTCTAACCCTGGATACCCAGGAGATAATGGAAGCGAAAGTGACAGCTGTCTTCAACAAGAGAAAATCTATTCAAATATTGCTTTTCAAAGGGTTCCTCTAAGTAAGGAAGATTTATTTTATCATGGACATGCCAGAAATGCCATGGTGCTAGAAAAAATATTAGAAGAGTTATCTGAGACCCTAAACTCCACCATACCATGAGTCAGTTATTAAAAAACAAATAAATGGATACTTCAATCCTCAAGCACACAACGGAAAGTAGAAACAGGTTTTGCAGCAGTTTCTCCTTTTCTCTAGGATGCATTAATTTTCTATATTAGTCTAAAAATTAGATTAGAGCCAGATCATGACATCCATATTCACATTACATAACAATTTACTCATCCCCATGCAAATTACTGGGAGTACTTCTGTATTAAAAATTCCATTCAGAGGTAGTTAGTTATTGTAATTTTAGTAGCTGTGATTAGAAAAGAACAGTACCGTTGGGATAAACACCATTGGTGTCGTTTATTAAAATGACATGTATCCTAAACTGTAATATTTCATTTTTTTATTATACAGTATATGGCAAAGATACTGACGTATGGGAGACTTTCTCCTCTATATCCTAGCTCAGAGCTAGGATTTCTGCTGACTGTTTCAGTTCACTAGGCAAGATTCAGTAAAATATTACTTAGAAGAAAGGCATATGTTAAGACTAGAAAGATAAATAGGACATCTACTTATTCACGAAGATATTAATGAAACGAACATTTTTTGAAGATAGTGGTTCTCCATGTGAGTAAACTCACTTCCTAAAACACAGTTCATGCACAAGAATACACTGTATCTTCAAACCACAGGTATGGGATTGGACCCAATCAAATGCTCATTGCTTGCTTCTGAGGATATTACCAAAAAGTTCCTATAACACTCCCTAGGCTACTCTTGATCCTCTGGTCATCCATCTTGCACAGATACAAGGTCTTCTGTGTTATTTTTCAGCATGAACCTACTTGTTTATTCATTTCCATTGAAACTTTCTCTTTTATCTTTTCTAGAAAGCAGCTTTGTGATTCAATAGAACTTTAATTAAAAAATTATTTTCCTGGATTGATTTCCGAGCTTCACAAAAAAAAAAAAAAAAAAAAAAAAAAAATCCTCAAAAAATTTTAACATCTACAAAAATGAAAAAAGTTAACACAAAAGTAAAAAGGCAGTCACCACTTTTGTGAAAAGTAATAAATAATTTCCCAGAAAGCATCACAAGACTTTTCAAAAGCTGGCGGGATCTTTCTTTTATTGATCATGAACACTGTGTTTAGAAAGCAACAAAGAATAAACTGAACATCACATCAAGCACTAAGCAAGCAGTCTTCAAGGGAGGCTAAAGATAGATCACCTTCTATAAATTTACAACACAGCAAGAGAGTACAAATTCCAGAAAAGAGTTGTTGAAATATGGCATTAAACTCCTTTATAAATCATTTTTAGTAGGGCTTTTACAGGTAATTAAGCAGAGGGAAAAGCCATAACAATTTGAATTAGATTTGGAACTATATTTTACAATCTATTGTGTAATTTCTTAGTCTACAGGAAAAATTTCTGCTTGAAATTTATATTCCAAGTGAGAATAATATAGTCCGTCAGTGAAAGATAGCAAGAATAACTTGATGAATGGAAGCAAAGATATGATTGTTCTCCCTGAAGTTTAGGATAAAGCTTAAAAGAGTAAATATGATAAAAAATGTCTTTTTTTTTTTAATCTAACACACCAAGAAACATAAATAACAAACGGCTAAAAATATTATATTGTATATGATATTTGTTTAAAATATTGCTTGTTTAATTCAGCAGCATACAGCTTCAGTCTCTTTAAGTAGTATAGACTTAGTAAATCATTCCCAAGGAGAGAGAAGAAAAACTGAGACTCAAACAAAGCAGGGACAAAGCAAAAGGAAACATATGACTGCAAGAAGGCTTTATCAAAATAAGCATACATTTCATTTAAATTTGAACAGTCAAACTATTAGAGATTATCAGATACCTGTGGTTTTATACTCCTGCTTACCCTCATAGGAACTGAACATGTGTTGGGAAGTTAGCTAGTCAACTCTGTGGGGTCTTGTTTTGGAAGTGAAAATATAAATACTAGACGGAAAGATCTCTATAATAATTGATTAGGACGTGCCCGTTGTCTGTTCTGAAGGATTTAAATATAATATGAAAAGACTAAATTACAAAGGAAGAATTTATTACTATCAGACACTAAAGAGTATAAACCTCAGTGTTTTACCAATTAATTAAAAAGGAAAAAATGATGGGATTGAAGAGAAAGCAGTAAAGCTATTCAGAGATTATGAAGGCTGTTCCTGAAGATGTGTCACATACGTCTTGAATTTCATGTAACAATTTTAACTCATTCCAGCCTAATGTTTTTAAACTGAATTTGGAATAATGTTTTGCATTAATGGTATTTCTAAGAAACTGGAAAAAACACAACGGCATTCCCATCTGGAATGTCCTGTGTGAGCAAGCCACGTGGTGCTGCCGATCCAATTGCATTCTGTCTGGGCTAAGATTTGTCTCTGCAGGGACTGTCTAAACAAAGACTTTTGCTTATGAAGGACTTCAGGAAGCAGGAGTTGAGATGTGCCCAACAAATACATTTTCAGCCAAAGCAGGTGGAAATGTTGTAGGGCTTCAGAAATTCAGCCACTAAAAAAGGTAAGAAGCAGAGTTCAACAGTGTAATGAGATCTGGGTTTGTGATGGTGTCTTTCAAAAGATGGGGGTCATGTGGGGCCAGCTGGGAAAGGAGGAACCCAGACACACTGGGGGCTTAAGGCAAGTCCTGAGGCCAGCTCCTAAAGACAGCTGAAGTCAGCAGCAAGCCTTCCCATGGTTTCAGTGGCCCTCAGATGTATATTTGAACTTTTGCAGGCCTATCAGGACTAAACCAAAGCTCTCCAGATTCAGTTATCATTCGTTCTGGCAAAAGTTGCTATTAAGTCCATTCAACCACTAAAATGAGACATTGCTAAAATTTCCTTGGCAAGTAACTCATACACTGAAGCTGCTTTTTGAAACCACCAGCAACTGTAGTTCATAAGGATCACTTCTTAATGATATTCACTGGGAAATGAAAAGAGGGAAAGTATGACTGGGTTTGAATATTTGAGAGGACAATTTTAGTCTTAAAATAGGAAGGCGGTAATTTTAAAATTTCAGTGGCTTCTAAAATGTATACATATGTATGTATATCTACATGCATGTAAATGTATATAGTATGTGTATGTATATACATATATATCTACATCTACATCTGCATATCTAAGATTATAAAAGCATTTTCCCAAATTGTAACAAGTTTCCTTTCTCTGAAAACAAACCATTAAGCACTCTGCGAGTGTGCCAATTGCTGCTTTAAATAAAAAGTGAACGCCTGACATTGTTTCCAGCCCGCCAAAATAAACCCACCCTGACTGCTGAGATGTAGACCAATGGGACATATGTGTGTGATAACCCCATTCCAGAGTAATCCACCCACAATATTAAGGAGTAATTTGAGTAATAAAAAAGTTTCATTAACTGTAAATCAAAACACATTTTATGCCTGGCAGGCAATTTTGAGCTTTCTTCTTCTTCCTACCCCCTTCCTGTACCCTTCATTACAATATAATCAATTAGGAATGAGCTTGAACCAAAGCTAGGATGCCAAGCATCCCTAAACACCAAAGAAAATTTGAAATTGTGTATATCCATAGTCAGTGGATGATTACACATTTCTGTCAGATTTTTTATAAACCTGATTAAAGTGTGTTTTCACCAAAAGGTAGGTTTCACGTGAATGAAGTGGCTTTTGCACTTGACTCAACTGATTAGTAGTAGCTTTCTGTGTGATCTCCTACCCTTTCTTACTTGCAAAGTAATGTGCTACATCTTTAATCTCCTGCATAATGGGTTCTGCTACAACATTTAATTCACATTTGCAGTTAGCCAGAATGCTATGGTCAGCAATCACAATTCAGCTGGAAAGCAACAATGCATTAAGCTGTGATAAATTAATCACTTGGAAACTTGCGAACATGTCCTAAGGATCTTATGGTTGCCCCTTAGCATAGTATTTTTTCCACTCTGTCATTTTAATGGCTTTAGCCTCTCAGCACTACCATGACAAAAGCAAAATAGCTTTTCTTTTTTTTTTTTTTTTTTAATAAGGAAAGTTGAGGTACAGAGAGGAATGGTTACACAGGATGTCTATGTCTGAAAAGGAAATCAAGGCTGAATCCTCTCAGTCTCAAGTGGATTCATTAATTACTGGACAATCCTTCCTCTCACGGAGACCTTATTGTGGCCTTTCAGTACTTAAAGGTGGACTATAGGAAGGACAGAGGCAATCTCTTTAGCAAGGCCTGTTGTGACAGGACAAGGGGCAATGGTTTTAAACTAAAGGGAGGTAGATTTAGAATGGATATAGGGAAAAAAATTTTTACAGTGAGGGTGGTGAAACACTGGAACAGGTTGCCCAGAGAGGTGGCAGATGCCCCATCCCTGGAAACATTCAAGGTCAGGCTGGACGGGGCTCTGAGCAACCTGATCTAGTTGGGGATGTCCCTGCTCATTGCAGGGGGGTTGGACTAGATGATATCTAAAGGTCCCTTCCAACCCAAACCATTCTATGATTCTATGATTCCATGATTTTCAGCCACCAGTTTTTAGGCATTTGGGAGGGGGAGAAGGGAAAGGAATCTTATTACCATTAGGAATAAAGAAGACCAGATTCAGATAAAATAAGAATTGGCTGAGATCCTTGCTCAAACCTCAAAGCCCTTCTGAGGTTTGAAAAAGTTTAGTGCACTCTTATTTTCTTCATCTGCTGCAAGGACGCTTCCTGACACTGGCAAGGACAGAACAGTGAAAATACATGTGAAAAGCTGTGGTTTGAATAAATTTTGCCAAACATACAGACCTTTGGTGGTTTTGTTGGGTTTTTTTTAAGACTATTTTTATTATTACATTTCTATAAACAGAAAAGGCAATATCAACAAAGTACACTCAGATATAATAGATATCTGAGCATCAGGCCTCAAGAATGCTGTGATGTGTGGATTAGATACAGACCTCCCTGGGCTCCTGATTTGCAATTGAGGTGGACCCTGGTGTTACACAATGACTTCAGGAAGGCCCTGGGGAGCCCATGCTTTTAAGTGACATCACATACTTAAAACCTTGCATGATAGTTGTCAAACATATGGAAAAAATGCAGGATGGAAAGAAAGGAGGTACAAATTCAGTACCAACAAAATCTTTCCATTTTACTGCTGTTCTTTCAAACATAAATTCTGACAGTCATAGAAACATCAAAACCACTTCTGGGATGTCTGGATCAATCATATGTTGGTTATACATTTGTCAGATTATTGGCAAAATTTTTTTAAGAACACATACATGCAATCACATCTATATTGTCAACATCAATCTTCTCCTGGAAATTCAAAAATCAAAGGAGCATCTCCTTGTAATGTTCAAGTGAAATTGTGCTTTAAGCATAACATCTGACACCCAAGAAACCCCCTAAGCTGTCACGGCAATTAAGTTCATGTTTTTGTAATAAATTGTACTCTCTTTATTACTCTGAGGTTTCAAAAAAGTCATGCATGTGTTCAAGGTCTTTCAGAGCCACAGTAAGTTTTAGGGTGTGTTTGGCAGCTGCTTTTTTTATCTAGTAAGTCCACCTTTTAGTATCTATATATGATAATCACAAGTGAGATTTTGGGATTGAAAGACCCTGGAAATTTTTTGGTCTTGATGAAATGAATTACCACTATCAGCCCACCATCTAGAAACCTCAGCAATTTAGTTAGCACTAATTGAAATGGTAATTGATAATGTCAGCTCAAAGGCCACAAAACAAATGAGCCTTAAATCTGAACTGTTCCCTTATCTCCAGAATTTAGATTTGTATCCTGGAAATGTTTATTGACACAGAAATGCATTTGTTGGCAACTTCACTGGAAAAATTACTGGACAAGTATCAAATAAAACTGGAAGAAGTATAAAACTGGAAGAGAAAGTCGTGAATGTATTCTAAGGTATAACTCTGCCCTGGTAGGAAGGAAATCAAAATGTCCAGATGCTATCTGTTATTTCAAGACAGGATTAATTTCCCTAACTTTAGATATTTATAAAGTAAGCTTCTACTTCTAAGCTAAGGTTTCAATTCAGGTGTCCAGTAGTTGGCACCTAGTGTCATTTTTGATGGCCCATGGAATCCTGTCTGGTGACCAGCTTCTGCTCCAGAAGGTCACAGATTTTCTGTGAATCCTGTGTCATTTTTACCAGCTACACATGTTTAGGATGCCATGGACCATCTCAAATGGCAGTTGATACCAAGGTTGAGGCAAATGAATAATGCCCATAGACATTTTTTAGGGGAGCGGAGATCTTTATTCAAGGAACCAGTCTCCCAGCTTCTGGCTGTAATGGTGAGGGGCTGCCCACTTGCAGATAAGAAGTGCCATTTGAGATACCTTAAGATACCTGGCCTGGCCTCCAGCTGCCCAGGGAGGGCATGGGTCTCCCATAATTGATATCCCTTGGCAAATACCACAGACAACCCAAGGCACCTCAAATGGCACAAGATACCTATGTGTGGACAGCTGAAATGGGCCCATATATCTCTGAATTTGGAGCTATATCTCACCTTTAACATTAGGTGAAGTGAATCCTGTCATTTATGTCCTTACTTAGGAGTATCTTCTGGATGTATTCTCTGGTTCAATACCGGGAATCCATGCAAAAGAGAGGACATCAGTTTTCTTACCATGGGTACAGCACTCCCACTCAGCTTTGAAATTGAGGATGTACAAATGAGAATGATAGTAGTACATGTGGATCTCAGCAGTTTAAGGCTCTAACCTTAACCTCTAACCTTGCCTTAGAGAGTTATTTAAGCAGCTGACTTCAATGGATTATTGACATAAATCTGACCTTGGAATATCCATCCTGAGCTCTCACAGTAAATTTAAATACTCAAACAAAACAAATAAATAAGGACACAGAGAACTTAGGGTCAAATCTTCAGCCAAAGGAAATTCAACAGAGCCATGTACCTGGCTAAGAATCAGTCCTTTTCATGGAAAACTGTCTAGCAGAAAATCCATTTGCACGGTTACAGTGGGGATGTATGTACACATGACACCTGGTGTGTTTCAGAAGGAAGGCATAGGACAAATGAGTTGCCTAAACTTGTAGTTTTTGAGGCTGTGGTCCAGAAAGACACTTAAGCATCTAAGTATCTTTCATCATTGCTGTGAAAAGGAATAGTCCTGCAATCCTGCAAGAGCTTAAATATCTTATTCTAGTTTGTCAGAAAACTACTTTGTCTGGCTGATCTATTAAGCAGCTCTACCCGGCTGGAAAACGCTCTGCACTTTCATGTCTTATGTAATTCCACTGTTCTGTTTATTTTGCTCATTAATGCGAATGCTTTCAGAGTGGTTTAGATGTAATAAAAATAGTACTATTTTCCCACCTTCAAGGTCTGGCAGAGCTTAAAGCATAGGCCAATACAGGTGACCAGCCAAATAGATTATCTGAGATAGATAGATAGTATCCTGTTGTTGTTGCAAAACAATTCCCTGCATGATGAGTGGCAGGAGGGAATGCATTAGAGAAATAAACTTGCAGAAAAAATAGGAAATATTTGTAAACACAAAATGTTCATCTAGGTGTTGCACAACCTAATCACTTCCTGTGAATGCCACTTGAAAACCTACTAATATACACAAAATAAACTTTTAAATGAGGATTTAATGATAAGATGACAACACATTTCCTAAGTGAGTTCAGCTTCAGAGAATATCAAGGGTCACCAAAGGTGCCAGTCTATGAATGAACAAAAATGTGTGTTAAAGTTCTGTGAGATGGCAACAGCTTCAGGCATAAAATTTATCTTGACTCTTTGCTCACGTAAGCAGTGAACGGTTCTATATTTCCCATATAATAATGGATAGGATTTTTCTGGTGAATATTAACTACAAGTATACAGAGTATTATGTTTGTATCAAATCATCATAACACACTGAAGGAGTCTAAATACAAGCAGTGCCATATAAAAATAAATGAGCATAGTGTATATTCATATAGATCCTTCTCTGGGGGCAAGTAGGAGATTAAGTAATTTCATGAATGACAATGAAAAGACAAAACACTGCAGTAAACTCAGTCCTGCTGTAAATGCACACAACCCCATTGATGACCGAATCTGTTCTTGTCAGATCCATATTTAGTATATGGGATCTCCATCCTCACACTGCATTCATTACTTCTGTTTCACACTAAAGCAGCTCCATTGCTTTCACTAAATGGAGCATGTCAGTTTCTTAAATAAGTGCTTGACCATAAAAAAACAAGCATATATAGAGCATAGCATGAGGAACACAGCTTCCTATCCTGCTTCATGCCTTTGATTTCACAAGCCTTATTTCTGTCAATAATTACATTTAGAGCACATTCATTTTAATTCCCCAAAGCACTGCATTTATATGAGTGAACAAACTCCTGTTATCAGAACAGAGTATTGACTTGGCTCCACAATTAAGCTGATGTAACACAGATGACCACTGTTCCTGAGAAAGTACAGCGGGTAGGTTGTGTTGGGGCTGGGAATCCGGGATCCATGAGCCCATGTTTCAGGCTCAGACAGCAAAGCTGGAAATGCAAAGTTTTTGCTATCAATCCAAGTTCTCCGGGATCTGGCTATACCTGAGATTTGCCTCCTGGAGCTGTGACACAGAATCCAGCCTCTCTCCAAGTTTCAACAAATGCCAGGACTCAGGTACCCTGGCATCCCAGAGTTCCTACAATGGTTCAGTGTTACAAGAAGAAGTGATCAGAGACTTCACTGGCAGGTTCCTGAGTTCTTATTCCCCAGCTATCAACATTATGTTTCTCTTTTGTATGCTGAATTTCCTGCCTGAGCCATTTGCCTGGATTTCCTTTCTGCAAAAAACCTGGGCACAAACAAGAAGTTGCTAAATACCTAATTTTCTGGGAGATTGGCACTTGCTGTGTTCAGTCTAAATTGCAAATCTAAAATTTTCTGATGGGTCAGAATAGGGTTAAGGTGTTTGGGGGTTTAATAGCCTATATTTAAAAAAAAAAGAAGGGGTTTCCTAGTTCTAGTTATAAAAACATTTTGCCACAACTACATAGTTTTCATTACAGATCTTGATTCCATCAGCATCATAGTTTATCTATAGTTTACTGATTACAGATCATGTCATAACTGTTATTTCTTGCTAGGGATTAAGAATTTTGAAAGTATGCCTATCTCTTTCTTTGTGTCCAAAGAAGTTTCATCAACCTCAGAAGCATTTGTATCAGATATCTGGTGAGGAAATCCATTCAGTCTGAGTGTCAGGAGGAGACAGTGTTGAGCAGATTCCTCAAATTGATTGAATGTTTGCAGCAGCCTTCACATCCCACAGTGGGTTCCTCTGAAAGGTGGTCTTTTCTTCACTCCTGAAGAACAAGTTTCCCACTCCCATACAGATGTGAATTAAATTGATGTGGAAGTAATCAAGATTCCTCCGTGCATTTTAGAAATAGTTGGATTAGAAGTGTGATCCATCTCTGCTCTGGTTTCACAGCATGTAGAAACACCAATATAAGCAGTAATGGGTACAAATCACAATGTCTCGCTGAAAACAGTCCAGCATGTATAATGTATATAATAACAAAACTCAACCTTACTCATCTTTGCATCTTTACCCAGTCTCTTCTGGGACGGAATTGCTGTATTTGCATCATGGATCCATAAGAAAGGCATTCAGATAAATGGCCATACTTTAATGGTTGTATGAAGTGCATGCAAAATAAAAATAAAACCACTCTTACTGCTAATCCTGCATTTAACTGAAATATCTGAAGCATGAAACCAGGGTTAGGAGAGGGGTATAGAGTAGAAAATAAAATATGTCAATATATATGCATTTAAATGTAGGAAAGGTTGGAAACTTATGGTTAATAAAGACAATGTGACATTCCTCTCTCTCCAGTTCAGAGTAAATAAAACAATCCTACTTTCTTTCCAATAAATCAATCAAACAGCACCACAAGTACAATGACACCCTATTGTTTCTTATGGCTTTCAGAATGAATGTGAAGTTAAGTGTATTTTGCTTGGCACAACTGAATCTTCTCCTTGAATCCCACCAACCAGGTCCCAAGCCTTATCTTCCTCTGTCAGAATCCCCTGCGAATCATTATTTTTCAGTTGAAGAGTCTTTCTGAAATCTTTCCTGCACTTCTCATTCAGGCATCTGCAGGGATGTTGTGTGTTTTTGGAACATGAGGAAGTACTGTCTGTTTTCAGCTCCCTTGCTGTATACACCCAGCAGTCACTAACATTTTTAAATAAAGGTTGGAATATTTCCCTCAACATCCATCTCCTTCTGAGTTTAAATTTTGCATAAAGATATGTGAGAGTATATCACCTAAGGTATACAAGTGTTAATATTAACAGATTATATACTGTCCAGAAATCAGGTGGCCTCTATTTTTGATCTCCACCTGCTGCAGCCTTCTGTTAGGAAGAAGCAGGAGTGGCTGCTCTGCAAGAGGAGAGCCAAGAGCTGGAGTGATGGGCTGGGACCATGGTATCACCGACAAGGGGTACAGTCCCACAGCACCATAACAAGAAGAGCAGAGTAGGTCTGAGGATGGTAACCAGGGTCAGCCACATAGTCCAGTGATCATCAGGGAAGTCTGCTGTGATGAGACAGAGCAGAGGTCAAGCTAGGAAGTCATGTCACCAAAGCAAGCTCAGGATCAGCAAGGGAGGCATGAGAATGTAGTGAAGCCCAGGCAAGGACCAAGACCAAGGACACAGCTGAAATGCAGCTTCTGGGCTAAGGAAGCAACAGGTGAGGCTTCTCACTGTTTTCTCATGCACTTTGCTGTGTTTACAAAAGTTTGAACCAAGGTTACATGGCTTTACCATATCAGAGCTGACCTTGAACACAGGCAGCTAAACCCCTAGTAGGGAGGAAAGGGGTTGCTGACCCTGTTGATGCGCTTGAAGCCTTGACACCTTCTTGATCACCGTGCTGTTTACTTATCTTTCCAAATGTCCTTCTCAGAATGCCCCCGGAATGGATGCTGGCTGGCAAAAGCCCACATCTTCCTCAAAGGGTATAAGTGAGCATCCGTCTTGCACACCTCAGTGGCTGTGGATCAGCTCTACAAGCTGTGTTGCAGGCTTTTCTGGATCATTTAATGTATCTACAGTGATGGTACAGAGAAACTGAGATTTGGCTCTGCAAGTCATGCTCAGACAACTTAATATAGCACTTAAGATAGGCTCCAGCATTTATTGTGCTATCAAAGCTCAAAAGTCAAGGCATGCAGAATCCCCGTATTTCCAGGGGTGTCAGATCTTATACAGTTAGAGCAGAAGAGCAGGACCTGCTACTGAACTGTTTGTCATAAGTGATCTGCTTACTAATCATTTGTGTCTATGTTGGACTTCTATGCCATTGCAAATTCTTACCTCCATTTCAATAGGTGATTTAGACACATCCTTCTGGAATCAAACAGTGGAATTCATTGCTGTAAATATTCATGCATAAATATTATTATTCCAAAACTGATAAAATTATCCCATGAACAGGAAACAAAGGTCAGTCTGGATCCATAAAAATTCTTCCAATTTCAACATTTGTGTGCTTTAAATAATATTTAGGCAAATGAAATGAGATCTAGCCAGTGATCACTTACTTAGCAGTCAGTCCTTTTAAAAATGTTTCTTTTTGTCCACCAGTAAATATATGTTTAAACCATCAGTATTGCTTTTATGCACTGTGGTCATGCTCCTGATTTCTCTGCTCAGCTTCAGATGTGTAGAAACAAACAGTACAGAAAGGGACTTGCCAATGTAATTGGTCTGCCACTGATGTATGTTACAATAAAATAATACTAAAGATTAAGGAAAAGGACTGTTTATAGTAATGATGGCTAAGTGTTGAACTCTTGCAGTAGAGTTTGTGAGATAGTGAGTTCTGGCAGTCAAATGCTTGGGATTTTGTGGGTTTTCATTAAAATTTAGTACAGCAGCAGTGGATGCAGTTGCTTCACTTGAATGAGCCTCCTAGTGCCTTAAAATTATATTTGGTGTCACAATATGTTTATTTCAACTACATTAATTGCATGCAAACATTTTTATTTGGTCACATTGGAAAAATAAGATTGCTGGGAGTCTTCTGTATACTCATTTCTTCTTCCAATTTCTTATTTGCTTGAGGCAAATGATTTTCCGAGAACCTCATCTGTGATTAAAGATGCAATAATTCTTCCCAGAAAAAGCAACACCATCCAACAGTATCACATTCCCACTTCTCAATTAAGGTTCTGTACTTTTGTTATTCATTGAGAATAACCAACATACACATACTTCTGCATAATTATACCACAGGTTCATTAGGGTCTGCGCGTATATATGTGTTTGTAATTTGAAACTCACATCCAGCCAAGCCTGACAAGTCATTTCAGTGAAATGAAACTAGTCTTAAAAAATGAAACATAGTAACCTATGGGTAAAGGCAACTGAACATTTTAGGGAAACTGGACTATAGAGACCATCATCTTTCTACACTAATTACAGAACACAAATATTCATAATATAAATTTGTGAAACGTACAGTAACAACTGATATACAAATTACTGTATAGAAAACTGGTGAAATTCTGCTCATAATATTACTTGATGTGAACTGCAGTTAGTTGGAATAGTGTAACCTTGGTATGTGACACTGGGATTTAACATGACGTTTTAACAGAAAAGTTGCCACAATTAACAACAGAAAGCAAAATCATGAAGTTTAATGACTATGGCCTAGAGTTCATGGGAGAATTTACAGTGATGCCTGATTTAAAATGTCGTGTGTAGCAGCCGCATCTGTCAGGGCACATCTTTAACCAAAAGCTCTAGAGGTTCTTAAGACCAGATAGAGTTTGCCTCAATTTAAATGTTTAACTGAGACATTTAGGGAAGGAGTGTGGTCATTGTAGACTCTTTGTAAGAGTTAATGAGGACAGATAGAGACCTGCAGAGAGAGAACTGGTTGTCAAGTAGATTGAAAAAAACTGGCATGTACTCGGAGTTGAAACACCCTCTGAAATGCATAACTTTCTGTTGCCTATTGACTGGTACCTGAAGAGGATTGGAAGGAATCCAGCCACAGGTGTACTTCTGCCTAATCAGACATCTTCCCCAGCTTAAATATTTCAGCAACTGTGTCAATTCAGAATTGTGTTTATGCTCTCTGGCAAGCAAGCGTTTTGAATCCTGCTCCCTCCTCAGTCTGGAAAATTACAAGTCATTTCTCCGAATGTGACCTAATCACTTATAACTGAGATTGCAAGCAATTGCTATCTATTCCTGCTGAGAATATGTCACTGTTCAGAGACTAATACAGGGGAAAAAAGAGAGAAGAATGAAAGTAAACTGATTTTAGCCAGCTACAACAACATCACCCTGGATTGGGGCAATGCCTTGAAGTCAAAAACAGGAGTTTCAAGAATCTCACTGCCACCCAACCACTGATCTTTACACCCATTTCCTTTATGGATCTGGCACTTAAATACCCAGTTGGGACTGGATATTTACGTGGTGCAGGAAACACTGGGAAAAATCATCACCTAAGTCCTGCTGCACCAAGGGCAGTTTTGAATAAAAGCTATGAAAAATATCTTCAGAGACATCTCTTAGGCGTATTATAGTTCAGGTGTGATGGATTCCTCTAAATCTAGCCAGTGAGTAGGGAAGATTCTATCTTCAAATCAATCTTGGTGTTCTTACATGATTCTCTTGTTCAAAGACAAAAATCTTAGTAAGCTGAATTTTGTCACTTTTATAGGGGTCCTTTACTATTAAAATTCCAGTAACATTTATAAAGTAATATTATCTGTGTTTTAAAGAGGTCAGAAGCACAGAAAGGCATCCTGTGCTTAAATCCAGAATGTAAAAATGTAATAGTCTAGTAAATTGTAAAAAGAAGGGAGAAACATGATAGGTAAATTTCAGCAGTACCGTGTGAGTTCCCATTGTCAAATTACAGCGAAAAGGGAAACTCAGGAAAAAAAAAAAAAAGGGAAAGAATATATTTTTGAGGACTATCTAGGGAACAATTCATTCAGAGCAGGACCTTGACAAGTAACTAGTTATAATCTTCCTGTAAAAAACAGGAACAGAACAGATTTCACTTTAGGAACTTCTCAGGATATGCCAGCTGCTATTAGCTATCCCCACAAAACAGCTAAGGAATGCTAGAGCAAAGCTTTAAGTATGATCCTAACAATGAATTTCAGTTTTTGAGATTTATGAATTGTTGCTCTGTTACTGAAATCAGAGGTTTTAAGAGAATATATCTTTTTTAATTTCAAAACTGTTTTTGATAAAGCTGATTCTGAATAATGTTGCAGCTCCTAAGACATCTCTGTCCTTTAGAGCAGTGATTTTTAAAAGCAGGAAACTGAAGCACTTTCAAAGTAATCAGAGCACTTTCACAGATTCCCCAGGGTTTCTAAGAAATATCTTGATGGAGTTGAATGAACTACTCTGAGTGCTGGTAATTTGTGGATCTACAGAGAAGACTGTTAGGTAGTAGCTAATATTAACGAAGAAAGCTCTGTAGCATCCTTATGTTTGAACCATGAATGTCTCAAGAGGTAACATCTACCTAAGACTCTAACAAGGTTAATTCTACCAAATGTTTGGTCAGCTTTTGTAAAATGAATCCTGACATAATGGTAAACTAAATATTCCGCTTCCACAGCTTGATGTGCAGAGCACAGAGTTCAGCTATAAATCTATCATCTATTTCCAGATAATTGACATTTATTTTTCCTTCCATAATCAAGAATTATAATAATAATAAAGCCCAGTTTACTCTGCTGTTGTTCCATGGCATCCTAGTGATGTGAAACACAAGCGAGGAAGCAAAGTTTTACTGGCTGATACAAGACGTCCAACATCCCTTTAAATATCTCCATGTACATATATCTCTTTTCAGTTGTATAAACTCATCTAGTAAACTGTTTCTGTAAGGAGACTAAAGTGTAAAACTCAACAGAAAATACATAATCAGAGTAAAATGGAATTAATGTCTGATTATGCTGTCTTTCTAAAAATTTATTGCCATGATACGCTCTGGGGAACCTCTGCAAGCTTTTTCAGCCTATGTGAATATAAGCTATTGAAGTTAGAATAATAAACAGTTAATTAACTGGTCCTTCCACATGGTAGCTAGTGAATACTGAAATAATAGGGAATTCTCACATGTCATATTATCAACTTTACTGTTTTTTGAAGAGTTTTGGGTTTGGGTTTGGGGGTTTGTTTGTTTTGTTTTGTTTTAAAGGAGACCATTGTGAATACTTTGAAAACAAATTCAGTAAGATAGAAGCACAGATGTTTTATTGACAGTTTATTCTCCATAGTATTTAATCCATGCTTGGCTCACAGAATTACAAAGTAACTGTTTGCCCTGAAAATTTTTTAGATGAGTAAGAAATCACTACATGGAATTCAGAACAATGTTCATAACAGTATATATTTTTTCAAGCCACCATACATATGAAATTTTCACTAGGACAGTTTTTGAAGACAAAAGACTTTAAAAAAAAAACAATTTTTTTAATCAATTCTAAACACTGTTAGAACCAAGGGTACTCTATTTTTAATCTACATTGAGACTCAGATTGAGCTTGTCAAGCTTCAACACTAAAATTTATGCATGATGTTTCAGTCAGCAGGGTAGGCTTATTCAATAGCTCAGAAAAACAAATGGAGACCTCCACCGGGACGTTCATGTTGTGTATTCTCAAGACCTGTCTTCACATAGGTCAAATCATCTTCTAGAAATGCCTGTATCTTTGGACTGATGAAAAAGGAAGTTTTAGTGATTAATTTAGTCCAGACATCTATTTTAAGTCATGAAAGAACTGTCAAAATTAATCCCACCCTGAATGAGAAAAGAAAGATTTCTAAACATCTTTGTGTGTTTCTGTTCAGAAGTTTGAGTATCAAGTAGATATACCTGTAGACTTTCTGGACTGCAAAACAGAGACAAAGTGCTCATTTCTATGTATAACACAGGATGTGTGCTCATATCGTTGGGTCACTATTCTGAAAATTAAATCCCACACACAGGTATTAGGTGCACTTACCTTAAGCATCTCAGTAATCTCAGTGAAGTAAAAATTAAATGTAACTTCATGCTTAGACTCACAGAACCATGGAATTGTCAATTGGAAGGGACTTCTGGAGATCGGTCATGTCTAATCCTGCTGCTCAAAGCAGGGTAAATTACAGCAGGTTGCTCAGGGTTGTGTCCAGTCCAGTCTTGAATATGTCCAAGAATGAAGACGCTACAGCCTCTCTGGGCAACCTTCAATATCCATTATTCAGTTTGATATGTTCCTTAATTTTATTATTTTAATGTAATTTCTTGGGGATAACTTCTTTGGTAATTATATCCAGAGATATGGCTGCAGTTTTAAACTATCCACTTCGGGTGTTGGTAGCCATGCAATAGCAACAGCAAAGGTGTCCGTAAATGGTTTCCAAATGAGTTAGTGTATTCCATACTGTAAAATTTAAATGGCTAGGTCATCTGAGCTAGCTAACATAAAAGTTGCTTCTCTGTTTCAATATGAATTGCAATTAGATCTCTGGTTCAAGTAGTAGATTATCATGTAAAAATAGAAGTAGCAAAATAAGGAATTAAATAATTTCATTTTTGCTTGATGTCTGCCATCCTGACCTCTCCTCCTGTGCTATGGAAAAAAGGTTCATTAATAATAGTACACACTGATGAAGCATTGGAAATATTTCCATACTAACAGAAATCAGCCACTAGTGGGAATGCAGCAAAAATTTTAAGAAGTATTGTTGGGTTTTGAGAGCTAAATCCTGCATGTGTTCTTTTTCTTTTTTTTTTTTATTTTTGCATGTTTTTTGGTGAACTCAATGAGCAGCCCAAATTAAGGATGTTAGAAGAAATCTGTGAATCCTTGGTCTGCATATTCACGCTCTCCAGTTAACTGTAGTCTCTTCCTTAGCATGACTCTCCTCCCTTGTGTAACATAACAAGTCTCCAACTATTCCAAATCTGATGCACTTTCCTGTGAACTCCTTACCCAGCACTTAGTTGATTGCTGTCAATTGACTGTGCTGCTGAGTTCCCCTGAGCTTTCTTAAGCAGGAGTGGCTAGGCAACTGTTTTCTTTATATGATCATGTGTAGAGAGGACAAGCTGTCCTAAAAAGAAAGAGTAAAAAATGACTTCTGAAAAAAAGAAAAGCAGAAAAGGAGGTGAATTAAAAATAAGAGGAGAGAGAAAAAGTGAGATTTGTCTAATGGAGTGATAACAAACATTCACACATGATCTAGAAAAGCTGAGCTCCCTTTCTAGTCAGTGGAGAGAATTAGGCATTTCTAAAGTTCAATTCAGTCTGAAACAGGTTAGATAAATTACTTTACCAAAGTGCTTATTTCTCCCCATTGACTGTAATGGAGCCCAGGGTGACTAGCTCAGCTATTGACACCTATTAATGTAAATGTTTAGAGGTAGGTGAGACAAATCCCACCCTAACAGTCTGCAAGAGGATGTCTTTTCCAATCCTCTTTCTCTTTCTCTCTCTCTCTCTGGGGTAAAATGGAATTTCTGGGAAATCTGTGGGTTTTGGTTTTGGTTTTTTTTTTTTCCCTTTTGTAGGCTTTTGGATGCATTGTCATAGGAAAGGAAGCTACAATTGCAGCAAAATCCTTTGGGTGTATAAAGAGCCTAGGAATGTTTAGGTCTCAAAACACCCTTAACAGCATCAACAACAATGCTTTGCTTTTATTCCTAGGATTAAAAGGGGAATTACTTTTATTTTCTTCTGCAGTCCTAGAACCACATTGTTGGTTTTTATCCTCTCTATTATCTGTATTGACTTTTACAGAGGGACATGACTAGCAAGGTATGCTATACCGTGGATCATATCCTCTGTCTTTAGTTCCCATTACTTGAACAGAGGGAAACTACATGTGGAGATAAAGAGATAACCATGCTGTGTTATCACTGTGCAGAGACAACATGAGCAAAGGAAAAGCTTGAAAGAACCGGTATCCCAGCCTCACTGTACAGAAACAGTAGCAGGGCAATGAGCCCAATGTTACCCTCAGTTATATGGGGTAACAAAAACTAGTTTTGGTTCAAAGATTATAGACTTCTAAAGTTCCCTGGATGAGGCAAAGGCTTCTCAAAAGAGCAGAAGAGAGTTAACTTTAAGTTGACTTTTGGAGGATCCAGTTTTTCCGTGTTAAGTTACCCTGGGACTAGGATCCTGCAATAAATTTAACCCTTGTGAAGATACATAGGGTCCAACTTTGAGAAATGAAGGTGTATTTCCCTTTTTCAAGATCAATCAAATGTTATAAAACAAGCAAGAAAGGAAAGCTACATGCAGAAAATGTTGCATGTCCTGTTGCTGCTACTTCTGGACAAAAGGGTAGGTGAGTAACAAAGCTGTAATCCAGTAATGATGCTGGGACATGGCAAAGCACTAGCTAGTTCTCCCTCAAATGAAGTTATTTCATAAGGTAGATTGACTTTATTAAGAATAGAAAGTAACATTTTATTTTCCCCTTTAACTTTGTAAGTGCTCATGTTAAAGTCTTTCAAAACCTGTTCTTCCAAATTTGCTTGCTGAGAACTACACAATACCCTATATACTGCATTAACAAGCCATTTGACCTCTTTAAAATATGTGCCTATGTAGCCTAGTAATATTAAAGAAAGGGATTCAAATACAAATGGTACACTGTTTTATATCCATGCAGAGAGAGAATCCAGTCATTAGGGATGTGGGATATGGGGAAAGACACAAGGCTCTGTAGGTCTGGATTAGAAAACAGTTTCCAATTGCTTCTGTGTTTGGTGCTGTGGAATTTATTAGCTTTGTTCTTGTAAAGTCATAGGAGAGCTGGTAGGGAAGAAATATAAAACTGTTTGAAACCACAGCAAAACCAGGTGCACAGGATTAAACTAAAACCTTTAAAAAGTTCATATCAAGAAGACTGTATGAAGCATATAACTCTGATATATCCTTCCCTGGGCAAAAATTCAGTGAAAGGAAGAAAAACAAAAGAGTGATGCAGTGTGTATGTACAGAAGGTTTATAATTTTCCCTACTGTATTTGACATTTAAATTGGATGGACATGGACCAAGGACTGGAAGGTAGATGTTACATGGGACAAGTTAATATGCATTGGCACAGAGCTTTGTGTTCATGCTTGCTTGCATAGCTCCTGGTGTTGTTACAGAAAGCTCTGGATAACCTGTTATAAGACTGATGTACTTTAGCAATCCATACTGTGGAGAGGTTTACTGAAATAAAGCAATAAATTTCTTCTAGTAATGGTTTTTCTAAATGCCATTTTCTTGCCATAGCAAAGTTCTTTGAAAGATCTGATTTGTGCTGCAACTTCAAACCAAAGAAACATGGAGATATATATATATACACAGACACACACACTTTTTTCTTCTTCTCTCATTCCTTACAACTATGGTGTTTAAATTCCTTAAAACCATTACTCCAACTCTCTGCTTAATATGGCATTTCCATATTCTATATCAATTACTGAAATAAAAATATTCTGTGGTTCTTTTGCTGACCACAAGCTGAATCCTAGTTTAGCATCATAAAGGCTTGTTAATACTTTACTATTATTAAGTTGAAAATATCCTCCTTCTTATGAATTGGAGTACCTATGGTTGAATCATTGTCTATTTTCATTTTTTGTCCTTCCTAGGTACATATCTTCCTGCTCTAGTATCACCAGGTGGTTTTGTAGTTTGCTTCTGATCACATAGCTGAGTGTATGTACATGTATATGTGCATATCAATCCTCTGATTATAATGATAATAAATATTGTGATCACGGTTAGATTTGTTCAAAGGAAACACCTAGCAAAAAGAAACACTTTCTCTCTTTTTCTTCAACCAAACGTCAATGAGATCAATGTCCTTCTTGAGTGGCAGCTGGAGGTCAGGAAAGAAACCTTAAAGTAATTAAAACATCACTAGCCATCTATGTTTAGGCAGATGAATCTCTCCTTAGAGTTTAACTGACTCTGATAGGAGTGTAGATATCTAGAGTGTATGAAGAAAGCTAAATGAAGGAATCTGAAAAATCTGGAGCTGAATTCCACCTGTTGGGCTCAATTTGGTTGCACAGTCACAGGTATTTAGTGTCATTTGACATATCCTACATGATAGGACTGGAGTTATGACACATGATTTATTGGCAACCCTGCACCTTTCTAGAGCTGTCTGGAAGTTAGATGGGTTACCCTTAGAGCACGTCTAATGGCATTAGATGTACGTGCCTGCAGCTGAAGTGAGCCTCATATAGCTCATTCCTAGGGCAAGACTCAGTTGCCTGAATGTTGGTTATTTTACAAGCTGTCAGTTGTTCTACCTGACTTCCAGCTACCTCTCCAGATGAATGCATCAGTACCCACAAGTAGTACATCGTACCAGCCAGACCATACCTGAATCCATATACTTAGACAATTGAATCCCTGAAGTTTGCAAGACCATAAAAAATGTGCCTTGGGCATTAACGACAATGGTTGCATGTGTTACAGGAGTGTCACAAAGACCGGGGATGTTCAATAAGTAGTCAAGGGACTACTTGCTGCCTGTGAGAACAGTCATTTATTGTGTTGAGTGAATAACACAGCAATTGGTGG
This sequence comes from Morus bassanus, assembly GCA_031468815.1. Lineage (NCBI taxonomy): Eukaryota > Metazoa > Chordata > Aves > Suliformes > Sulidae > Morus > Morus bassanus. The sequence goes on along the minus strand of CM062571.1, from coordinate 76,133,355 downwards.
CAGCCATATGAGTTCCCCTGGTGAGAGTAGCAGAGCTGTTAGATTTCCCTTGCCTTCCCTCCAACACCAACTAGAGTAGCCAGCATGCTGAGTGTTGTGACTGAACTAGAGCAGGAAGGTGACTGTATTCCTGGGAACACCAAATTTACTGAATATCTGCAGTAGGTTCATTATGGAACTACTGAAGGTATATGGTATCTGGATTTTCCCTAGCGCAGAAAAAAGATGCTGTCAAAACACAGCACATCACTGACATAGACAACTAAAAGCCACCACTTGGACAGTAGAAGTCTGCTCCAAAGAAGCAAACAATGGACTATTCTCCATCTCTATTCATCTATTGAGAAGTAATAGAAGTTATATTGCAGTGAGAAATATTTAGATTAGACACTGAGAAATCCTTCTACCATAAGGACAGCTCATTCATGTGGGAAAGGGTGATGAGATCATGGTATCTCTGTCGTTGGGACAGTTGCATGTGGACATCAGGTCCTATTAGGTAGTCACTGAAGATGCCTTCTTGTTGAGTGCTCTATGCTTTGGCTATCAAAAAGCCTGTGAATATTGTTAAAGGGAAAAATAACATAGACAAACACAGACATAGAGAAGACCAGATGCACTGTCTGATTCAGCACATTCATTTAGCACCTCTTGCTTGTTTTCATTCCTTTTCTTCTCCCCTCCATAGAATTGATCTGGAGAATACACTGGACTGTTTTGTCTTTGAGAACTCCTGGGATTGTAACGTGCATGTTTGAAAAGAGACTGCATTAAGAAATGAGTGGAAAATAAGTACTATATTAGGTACCACAGTTCTCCGCTATGCCTGGATTTCCCTATTAAGACATGTAATCCATTCTTACCACTTAAATATCATCTTTAATTCCCAACTTTTATTAGGCTGGCTTCACCAGTATATTTCATGCATCTTTGTTCCCTCTCTCTACTATCTCCTGCCTCAGACCTCTTGCCAGTAGTGATGCAAGGTAAGGACAGTTTTGCAGTAAATTGGATGTACCAACACATGAAGATAGCAACACCACCCTAGCTACCACTACCACTTTTCTTTCTCTTCTACTTTTGCTGCTGCTATATCAGCTCTCTGTTGCTATTCTTTCTTGGCATTGCCTCCTTCCATTGCAATGCTGAGGTAATGCTGCAGAGAGGAGCTGAACTGATGAGTCAGAACTGTGGGAAGATCTGGACCTCAAGGTCCCATGATGCTGGCCTATCTAACCCACAAGTGTTATCTGGAGTGATGCTGTCAGGTTCTGGACTACACTGCAGTAGGCCTTCTACAAATAGTTGTGGCTCTACCCCCATACAAAATGGCCTTACTTCACTCATGCTATCTATCAGGAGCAGTCCTGATTCCTGCCACGTTTCAATCATGTCAAGGCTTTTCTGAAAGAGTGCCAATTGGCACAACCAAATGCTTATGAAGGATGTGAAAAATGAAACTATGTGTAGTTAAAGCACAGCACTTGAACCTCTTTAGTTGCTCCCATAGGTGCGCCTTGACAGACCAAGGCAGCGATGTACCCTTTTTAGTTTCATGACCCCAAAAAAACCCTTTAACATACACACAAATTGGCCTTTCAAATGACTTTTCTTTTTTGAGGGCAGGGGAAATTAGTTAGTTCAATAAAAAAACACAGTCTGAGGCTGTTTTTCTCTAGATTTCTTTCTTGTCTACAGCCAAGTTGGAGAGGATGGGGGGAAAAGGATAAGCACACTTTTTTTTCAAAGAAGAAATCAAGCTTAAAAGAACTTTTGGAAAAATAAAGACCTCAGATTCAGAAAGGATCAAATGAAATATTTCTTTTATCCTTTCTTGTGACTGAAATTATTTGCTACAGTGGTATTCAATGATTTAATTGCTCCTAAATTACATTCATGGAAATTATTCTGTTGGTCTGAAAAAGCCAACAGAAACAGTTTTAATAGTTAAAAGTTACCATTGAATTGTCTTCTGGGAAATTATTTTCTTGAGTTCTCATGGTTTGTCTGTGGTAATGTGGCAGAGCATCTGGTGCATGTGGGAATCCAGGTATTAAGATTCCAGTTGTGTTAAAATTGCAGAAAAAAATCATCATTTCATTTTAACTTATGTGCATTTCTTATAAAAAATAAATTATTTTTCAATGGCTTTACATTTTGTGTACAGAACGTATTCTGCAAAAACAGATAGTAGCACCTATTCCAAATGCCAGTTTAATCTGATAGTATTGGGAAATATGAAGTTTCCATTCTATCTGCCTCATTTTAAGCTTCTGCAAATCCTACTCCCTAAGAGAATTTTGTCCGGGAATTGTGGCTTGGTATATGTTAATTTAGGTTCTTGTTAGTGCTCTATGGGGCCAAATCACTGCCATGTGTGATAAGTTTCCTTGTTATTTGCAGTGGATATGTACACAATCTTGTTTCACCTGAGGTAAAGATTATGTTATTTATTGCTGTTTCTCAAGTATTCTAGGTGCTCAGAGTTAAGTCATGCAAAAACAAGACATGAGAAATGAAATCTTGAAATCTTGCCAATGTGTGTCTGTTTCATAGAGAGAGATGAGACAAAAAAGAGGAAAACTTCACTCTTCAAGTCTTTTTTTTTCTACAATTCCATAATATCCTCTTTATTTTAGAGTGATCCTTAACTTTATATCCTGAATGTGGTAGGTAGTTAGTGTTACATGGGTGCATGTGTATTACTCTAATTTTCATTTCAAACAGTTTAGAAATGTATATTGACAATTATATTCTGATTAACAGAAATCCTGACAAGTAAAATTAAGCCGAACACTTTTCTATCCCTCCCTCCCTATTTTTTTTTTTTTTAAGTAGCACGTTCTGATCTACATCAGACTGAGCAATATCAAAGTCCAGAAATCATCTCATTTTCCTTTGGTCATCCTTAAAACCCGATTTGGCTGAGATAAAATTGGTAATGATTAAGCATCCAATATGCTGAACGTACACCCAGTCATGCTGAGCACTGCTCTCCTCTCCTCTTCCTGTCTTTTGGCTTTTGTGGAGCTTGCTGTAGTGATAACCCTCCTATTACTCTTAACAGTGCTTCTTTGATCACATTTCTGTTTAGGTTTCCATAAGCCTACTTAAGCAAATCACAAGAACTCTTTGCACCTTTTGCACCATTGTATCAGCTATTTAAGTGACAGAAGTGAAACTGCAGGTAGGAAACATGAGCTCAGTGCATTTAATAGCAATTGAGGGAGATTCCCAGAAACAGAGGAGATCTAATAGTGTCCCAGTCTATCCTCCACCATATTGGTGACACATCCTACCATATTTTTCATATATATTTGCTTGCCTTATTTCCTTTACTTTGTTTCTTTTCAACAGTTAGTGGATAAGATAGGACTTGGAAAAACAAAATGAAGAGTGGGAGTGAAAGGGAAAAGTAGAGCTAAGTCTCATAATCAATTAACCTCCTTCAGAAAAACAGAACAAAAAACTTGAACTCAAACCTTTTGTATGGACTTGCTGAGTTTCCTACTTTGCATGTGAGATCCATATAACTTCACAGTCCCCCATTCATACGAAAATATCATGCATTAGTGCAGAGCATACTGATGGCAATACACCTCTGTAAGCCTATATGTTAGATGTTGAGGGTTTTTTAGTGTTCTTCATTTCTTAGACTACTGCACACTTGATGTTCTGGATGAAGGGGCAGGAGAGTGGTAGGAAAATGGATCTAATGTAGCAGTCATTCTTCATTTCCACATGTATTCCCTACAAGCAAAAGGGTGTGACGTAACTTTACATGTGCAAAAAAAAGAAACTTTAAAGGTCACTTTCTCTTAGCCTATGTCCAAATTGACAGCCATACCAAAGAGCTTTGCCAGCTGCTGCAAACTGGCTTCCACACATCTATTCCTGTGTCATAGTCCTTTGGGGCAATAAGATTGCAACTGCACCCTTTTATCAGAAGCCATGCAATGAACAACCAATCACAACAATAGTGCAAGAAACATCTGGTTCTCCTTTGCCAAAACATAAGAATTTTTAGCACATTTCACTCTCCTGACTGACCCAGGAGAGCACAAAAGTGTCCCTTACATGACCAGAGCATGCTGAAAGTCACATCTGGTACAGGTGGACTACATGGAGTATGGACCCTGACATAGACTGATTATCCTTTATACTTTGTCTAGATTTCCTTACTAAGAAAACTAGATTCATTCCAACACAGAGACCATTTGCATGCTCATATGGTGTGTGTGGATGCTAAGACGAGGACTGAGGGTGAAAAGGCATGAATCACTTAACAGTGTAGATGCATCTTTAGTCTCCCCTTTTGCGGCACTAGAGTAATGAAAATTATCTGATGCATCACAACCACCTTCACAGAATCACAGAATCACAGAAAGGTTGAGGTTGGAAGGGACCTCTGGAGGTCATCTTCTCCAACCGCCCTGCTCAAGCACGGCCACCTAAAGCCGGTTGCCCAGGACCGCGTCCAGATGTTTTTTTTAATATCTCCAAGGATGGAGATTCCACAGTCCCCCTGGGCAACCTGTGCCAGTGCTTATTCACCCTCACAATAAAAAAAGTGTTTCCTGATATTCAGACGTCACCTCCTGTGTTTCAGTTTGTGCCCATTGCCTCTGGTCCTGTCACGGGGCACCACTAAAAAGAGCCTGGCTCCATCCTCTTTTCACCCTCCCTTTGGGCATTTATACACATTGATAAGATCCCCCTGAGCCTTCTCTACTGCACATTAAACAGTCCCAGCTCTCTCAGCCTTTCCTCATGTGTGAGGTGCTCCTTGCTTTCATATAATTGAAATAAAAATCACAGAGGCCTGGAATTCACCAAGCATATGTCATGAGATTTTTTTGGCTTAAAAATATTGCTGCATTTGTAGAACAGCCGAACACCAAAGGATAGTAGTTTTTAATTAGTCCAATTCATTTGTCCAGTAGTCTGAGTGTGTGAACAAGCTGAAAATCATGTTTTAAAAGGTTCAGAAAACGACTGTGCATTGCATGATGTCTGTCTTATTTCAAGAGAAACCTCTCCGAGAACTTCCCTCTAGCTACATCTTGTTGCTCTAGTCATTATTTTTTATAATCTAATATTTCAATAAAGGAGGGAAATGAAGTGGTTTTTATCCTTTACATTAAAACACACATGGGATCGGTATTAGGGCCCTTTGCTTTTGTAACATGCAGACAGCCTGAGCTTTATTGTTTGTTCTGGTTTGGGCCACTAAGAGAAACAGTTCGCTGGCTGGTGTTTCACTGTGTGTCAGTTTTGGCGTTGTTTATTTTTCCCTTCACACAGTAATGACTACTAAATATTTAGCCAGAAATATATAAAGCAGTTTCAATCCTACTTTATAAAAGGACATCATTGCACAAAAGAGATCAGCAGCAGGACAAACTCAGGCCACTCTCCCACTCACAATATACAACAAAATGGGTTTCTCGTTTAGATATTCCCTATTCTGCTTCAACAGATATACTTCATATTAGGGTTTTCTTGTCAGAGTATTGCTAATACTGTTTTTTCTAGGAGCCCTGGAAGGCTAAATAAAAGACGGGTGTGATCTAAGTGTTACCTGGTGTACATCAGATAATGTATTTATGTGACGAGAAAAGAAGAAATTGTGCATTCATTGGGAAGAGGCTGCTGTAAATCAAGAGGCAGGTGTGTGTGTGTAGGAGTAGCTTGTTGCCGCTGCTTGTGTAAGCTGTGGGAGGGAGAAGAGATCAATAAATCAATCTCACTCTTTTCTGCGGTCTTTTGTAGGGCCAGAAAAGCCAGCCAGATACAGCTATAATGCATCCCAGGTACCTCCTATTTTGTGTGTGGGAATTCAAGTCAGACTGTGGTTAAAAGGCAAAATAAAGCATTCCTCCACTAGCAGACATTTAACCACTATATAATAATTTTGTCCCAGAGGGAAGCTTGGCAAAATGCTATTAATAAAGGAGTGTAGCAAAGTGGAGAGCTTCCTGGCGCAGCTTCTGAATACTGGCTGGTGTTACACAGTTGTAACTGGAGCTGTTCGGAAATGTTGTGGTACGACTCTTCCTTTAGAAAGCTAAATCTGAAATCTGGTCACAATGTTTGGTGAATGTCTTCCACCAAACACAATGCCTTGACTTCTGGCCATCTGCTCAATCCAGTGGCTGACAGAGCTCCAGACTTGGACGCCTTCGCCAGGGGATTGGTCCGGGAACTTGGGTCGCTGGAAGTATTGCATCTCTGGGTCTGTGGCAATATGTCATGGGAAACATTAGGGATAAGAAGGACTCCAGGGACTCCAGTGCCTGGGACACATCAGCTGGGGGAAGTTTAGGCATAGACAACTATAGACAGTTGGCAAAGGCATCAGAATAAGGGGATAACGTCATCAACTCCAAGGGAAACCCAAGAACCCACTGCGGGGTTTGTGGGTTTTTCCCTTTAGACTGCTGGGGAGTGGGTGTAGGTAAGATTGCAGCTAGACAGAATTTTGTGCACCCAGAAAAGGGTTTGGGTTGTACTTTGTGTGCATCTTTGTATTTTTAGCAGGCTTGTGCTCAGAATAAGGGGCTTATCTGTCATTCAGTCACCACTAAACATCTTTCAATTGCCTCTAGTTCAAGGCCATCAAGTGTTGCACTAGTTTGCATTGCAGCTATTGCTACAGCCATCCTCCTCAAGTGACATATCCATACTTCCCAACATGGTTAGATTTGTTGGGGGTTAACAAAGGGAGAAAAGGGCAGAAAATTCACTGGCTCCACTCTGCCTGTAACCTGAGTGAGCTTTTCTGTCACTGCTACAACAATGCATTTTCTTCCAGTTAGAGTGAGGGCAAAATTGTGCAAGAAATGATAGACAACGAAGTATGCAATGCCATAAATACACAACTTGATAGAAAAGGCATACCAAGCTTGAATTCCTAATTCTTTCAAGCTCTATATACTCCCACTATGACTGCCATCATTGGGCACTGGACACTTTAGGAATTTTATAAGACGGGTTTAGAAAGGACCACTGTTTTTTCAAATGTAACTCTCTGTATTGTATACAGCAGTGAGCCTCCCCCAGTCAATCCTGCATTGTAATTTCTTTATTAGCTACAGCGTACATATCTCTCATGCATTGTTCATATGTTGAAGATTTCACGTGTTAGATAATTTGCCACATCTTTTAACAAGTGGTTGCAATGGTTAATTACTTATACTGCTAAAAATGTGTGCTTGTCTGAATTTCTAGCCTGAATTTGCCTAGGATTTGCTTCTGGCTATTAGGTCTCACACATGCTATTTCTGATCTGTTAAGTACATACTGTCAGAAATCTCTCCTCCATAGCACCTTGCAATACCGGATCTCAAGACAGCAACATATCAAAAGAAAAGGGCTCTTTAACTGTTTGTGGTACGGGTACCTTGCACTCTGAGTCTGATTTTTTCCTCCTGTCTTCACTCAGCAGTCTGAAAGCTATCCAGCCAAAGCTGTCCATGAACAACAGCTCTCATGTACCTCATGCCTCCCCTGAATTCCACTGCAAGACAGGGGCAAAAAAATAGATGTAAAAATTAGCCCTCTGGACACGTTTGTCTCTCCACCTTATCTGCAGAGGGAGCCTGGTGAACTAGGGAGGCTAGGCAGCTTTTAGAAAGCTGAATATAAGTGAGATGGATCCCTCCTTACGTGACAGAGACTGTTCAAAAGGACATCTAGTACTTAGATACCACAGTGATCGGCACTCCCAACTGAAAATACAGGGAACAGGTCCAGCATGCCTAAAACCCTTGCTTTCTGGTTGCCTGCTGCAACCTTTTGAAGAGCCAGTATTGTACATGCACTAGGGAGGCCCGTGGGAACCCAGAGATTTCTGACTGCAGCATAACGGAGCAATCTGTGAATAACTCACCATTACTAAGGTTCATTTAACTTTCCAGCCCATGTCTGTCTAGGTCTGTACAGCAGCCAGAGGCCCTTGATTCAGCTGAACAATAGCACCACAGAGTGAACCCACGGCATTGTGAGGGCTGACCACAACCACTGAGGGATGTGTGCCCACGCGTGGCTGGCTAAATGAAAGGGAGGCATTGGCACTGGCAAGCTGAGGGTCCAGATGTGCTCCTACAGCCCTAAGGAGTCTAAGATAGGAACGGAAGGAAGGGGACCCGACATGAGCCACAAAACCAGTCAGTGACCTCATTATGTTTATAGTGGAAAGTAAATGATTTAGGAGAAAAACAGGGCAGCAGCCTTATTACAAGCATAGTTTTCAGTGTTGTACAGTCAATACGAGATGTTGTGAGGGGCTCTCTGTTGGCATTTTGAGGGAGAGTTTGGTAGTATCTCAATGTGTCTTTCTGTTTTTTAGAACAAAAAAAATTTTGACCCTGACTGTCTTCTAAAGGATCTCTACAAGATCAGCCTTCAGTGAAGCATCGTGTGCTTGAGAATGACCAGGGATGTCCAGGGAAGGGTGGAGTTCAGAGAATAGCGGGTAGCTGAAAGGAAGTGCCTGATTCCAAAGCCTTGGAGAAGCAAGCCAAAAACTCTATGGAGCCAGGCCATAGCTAGAGTGAATCTGGCTATTGTCACCACCTGCAACTAATTTAAAATCTCAAGGCCTGCTGGGATCTCAAGGCATCCTATCAACCATAGCCATGCTTGACCAAGTTACAGAAAGGCTGTTGTAGGTGCTTTGCAATTTTTAAAATGAAAACTTCACTGTAGGGCAGTATCCTGGAAGGCAGCAGTGTGAATCAGTGGGCCGCAGAGTATTATGGACCAAAGGTCTCACAGAGGTCCCAACTGATGCAGCTGAATTCCTTGTAGAGAATTTCCTTCTCACTGGACCAGAGCCTGAAGACACCTATTATTTGATGATTAAGTATCTATGGAGGAGCCAGACATCTGGGTTTTGTTCTCATCCAAGATAAAATGTCCTGCATTTTAGGTGAGTGTCCTGATTACTGGACTATTGTGTTCAACTACAAGTGGATAAAATCTCTTCCCCTTCCTTGACTTTCTGAAATGCTTTTTTGTGTCTAGCACTAAACAAAGTATTTTCTTTCAGCATCTCCAAATTTATTACTATTTCTTGACTGAAGAAAGTCCAATTTACAGACTGCATAAGTTCCCCAAACCCACATACTGAGTGAATAAATAATTTTTAGAGGGAGGGAGAGGAGCGTTGCCCTGCTTTCAAACAAATTGTGGTGCCACAGTCAGGCAATTCCCCTTGAAGCAACCTAATTCAGTAGTATTGTGGGTACCCTGTCGGTCAGATAAACTTTTTCTACAGTAACTCAGAATTTAGGCTGTGAGAGTACTGTGAATGTTGCTTTACTGTTTTCATGCTTCTATTTTGTTGATTCACTATCCTTTTTTGTTTTGTTCACTAGCTGTCTGTTATATTTAAATAATCAGTGCTCCTGAACTTTTAGTCTCTTTATTATGTACAGAGAGTGCTTGGCATAATGGATTCTTATGTCTATGCAGATATTTCCTAATATAATGAGACCTTCAGTATAGCTTACAAATGCTATTTTCATACTAGTAGCAATCAAAAAATTTCAAATGATGGTAAAAATAAAACAACCACAACTTTCCCAAATGAAAAGACAACAAATTTGTTTCTGTGCTTAGAGACTGCAGATGGGAAACTGGAATCATTGACAAAGTCCAGTGGCAGCATTGCCCTGCAAATCCAGTTTACTGTGCAGTACTTTAAGGCTGTGGTGTTGGCTACTATAGGAAAAAGATTTATAGCTGAGAGATGGATAATATGATCAGTGTAAGCTGTTTTTACTACTCACCAAATACTCCCATACTCTGAAACACAGCATTATAATATTACGAGGCCTGCTTGGACTGATATTGGACTGCATCTTTTTTTGTTTATGGTCTGCTCTCTGAGATTTACTGTGTGCTCATGGCTGGAGCTTGGCAGGCTGTAAACACTGGAGTTCAGGCAGAGAATGAATTTTTATCTCTGCCTGAGTCACTGGGACAGGGTGGTTGACCACAAAGCCCTGTGTCCGCCTAGCCACGCTGCTGAGTCAGGAGTCGCATCCAGCAGCAGCTCGTGGCCTGGCGCGTCTGACAGCACAGGCTTACACCTCCCCGTAATGCTGAGTCTCAGCAAAAAGCTGAAAGAAGGGGACCCAACTGAAACCACAGGAGCAGACTTCTCCGGTCAGCACAAACCCTCTGCGTGACACACGAAGAGGGCAGAAATTACTGGTAGGAATATAGATGCATTAGTTTACTTCAGGCACTTACTGTGGGGAAAAATGCATGCCAAGGGAGTAGTAAGCACAAACACACAAAGCATGCTCTAGTTTGCTTTGTAAAATTAATCTCCAAACACAAACATACCAGAGCTATTACAAATTGTAAACCCGCTAGTGTGCAGGGCTTTTCCAGCCTGTTTACAGGCCTCCTCTTGTTGGAAAGTGCAGAAAGATATGAAAACCCAGAGTTTAAATCATGAGATAAGCCACAAAAGAGCAGGGACACTGGCTAATGGAGCTTACAGCTTTGGGGAGAACAGCCTGCAAGCACAGCAGTGGTGGTTGCATGGGTGTGGAAGCAATTCTCCTTCTCTTTTTTCCTCCTCTCCAGTCCGTGATTTGCTCCCAGTCCTTTGCCATCCCTTTAACTGTCATCTCTGAAAAATAAATAATAATTAAAAAAAATACCCTCCTTTTAACCTGGATATGTTGCTACGTCTTATTCACAATCCACCCACTGAAACAGATGCCTGAGAAAATGAAGGGGCAGAAGCAAGCAGTGTCGGAAAAAGAGGAGGAGGTGGCATGTACTGAAGTCATGTGGGTAGCAAAGGAAAATTGTGGAACATCAGTCTAGATGGCCTAGTCTTTTAAGCACTTCTAAACCTTGTGTATTGCACTGGTGGGAGGTACTGGCATTCCTGGTAAGAGGCCAGTATGTCTTTATGTTAGCTGTTGCACAAACTTACTGTGAAAAAGCTGGTTCATGCCCTGATCTGGTTAGAACTGCAGACTATAATCAGTCTTGCTTTTTTGAATGTTGCAACGTAGTTTAAGATACCACTGCCTCTTGCTGTTTTTTACAAACTCTCTCATCAAGTTGGCTATCCTTCCCACATCAGTAAATGCCACACAAGCATCCCCTACCCAGCTTATTACAACTCTAAAACCACTCAGCCCATTTTGCTCCTACCTGATCTTTTACTACATCTCAGTTACAGAGAAGATGAACGCTAGGTCACGGCCAGTCACAGACAGCTCTAGGTTGTGCCTCCTTCAGTGTCTTTGCTAGATCTACCAGAGGACACCTGAGTATGCCTCAAAAACAGGACAAAATGGCAGGTCCTTACTTGACCTGGTAAGAAAGATATAAAGTACTCTAAACACTGGAGTTGAAAGATGTTCACATACACAGTATAAACCTAAGATCTCATATAATACTTTAGCCCTTTTTTTAAAAGTCACACTGTACACTTGGAAATCATGAAGAAGATTCATAATCAGTGTTATACTTCATCACTAACTTCATTCCTGTAGGATGTGTCATGTTTGTCTAATGCAGGTACAGATTAGAAGAGGAGAAGCTGCAGGAAACAGGTTCAGCTCACAGACCAAGATACTCAATGTTGGTGTCTGAAGGTATGTGTCAAACCTTCTCCTCTCACCACTAGTGATCTAGTACACATTGTCCAAGGAGCTATACAGCTCTCCTTAAAGCATGCACCTTCTCTGGTCAGCCAATGAGCTCTATCAGTGCCACTAAGCAATTAGGATCTTGGCTTGGTTCAGCTGGCTACTCACAGGAAGCTAGTGTCACCTGTGATGCTCCAGGGTACCCTGCCTGGTCTGCTGCTGCCTCTGCAGGAGATTGCAGGTGTTCCTTAGTGGCCCATGTCTTTTCTGCTCCTGTCTTGGACACCATCTAGCACCTTATGTGGTAAAAGACACCCATATTTAGGCAGCTGAATTCTATCCTAAATATCTGTTTCATTTTAAAAAGTGTCACAGCATGAGACAAGAAAATCAGTAGAGTGAAATGGTCTCATGGAAAACTTAAGTGAAGTCTGTGGGGTGTGCACGCATGCTCATTGGCATAGAGTCTGTTATAGGGGTGGGGTCCACAGAACAATACACAGTCCATGCCTTTAGTTCATAACCCAGTGTCATGATCCTGCCAGTACTGTCATGAATAAACCCAATGAATGGTCCTGCCTGTATGAGTAGTTGCAAGACCAGGAGGAACTATGAATAGTGAACCAAAGACCGGTTTGTGGTTAGAAAAATTCTTACAGTAACTCTGGGAAGCTTACATTGGAGCATACATTGATGCCTAGCCGAAAGTTTCCAAATAAGAGCAAAGAGGAGCTGCCTCTTTGCTGCCAACACCAGGATCAAGTACACATTAATTTTTATGTATTTTGTGTGTACATTGGCTCAGGCACACAGCTATACCTGAGGTGTAGATAAAAATCGCCAGCTATATCTGCTCTGGAGGTGCAAAGGTCTTCAAAACTAGCTGAATATTCTGCTAACATGATGTGGAATTAAGGGTGATCCTCTTGGCCTACAACACAGGCAGGCAGAGTTTATTATGAGGTGTGATGCATGTGCTGTGCAAACACGTGGTAAAGGTGGTCCCTGTGTCAGTAAACATATTTTTTTCCAGAAAAAGTTGAGAGATAACAGCTACATAAGCAGTACTGTAGGCAAAATGACAAGAGCAAAGCAAATGCAGTCAATCAGCCTTATACATACATCAGCTCTTTAGGAGGACACTGTTACAAATATGTATCACACCTTTCAGGAGCTGTATGAGCTTGCAGCAGCTAGTACTGTGTTAATAAGTGTAATTTTCATCAAATATTTCTTTAAAAAAACCCAAAAGTCTATTAACAGTTCAAAAAGACAAAGTTGATTCCCAAAATGGAGACCCCAGATACAAGCTGAAAAGAGCAGATACAAGAGCAGAAAAGCGTTCAAATGCAGTTTGAGTTTATCGGATAACCTCCTAAAATAAAAAAGCATCTTGGGCCAACTTCATTTCTGCATGCTTCTGTTGAGTTGCATTAATGAGTGGCTCTGTCTTAGCTATAAAACTAACCTATAGACTAGATCAGATATGACTTGCACATCTAAACAGGATGAAAGTGGACAGTAAGCACTAAAATTCAAAATTCTGATTCCAAAATTCCTCACTTGGAACTGCAGCTCTCCTTTGACCTGAAAGTTTTGTAGGGGTCTGCAGCTTTACTTTCCTATGTGTATGTTTAGGAGTGGCTGATTTTCGTGTAAAATACGGGGTCAAGTTCTCACCTCTAATGAGACATCTGGGTTCAGTTTTCTGATCAGTCTCAGGGGATTCACAGCAGAACCTGTTACTTTGCTGGCAGGCCTTAAACAGATGACTCAGCAATGACACTCTACTTCTTACCTGGAGAGTCTGGGACACTGTTCAGGAAGAAGTGCAAATTTTATGTGGTAAGAAAGGAACTTTTGTTGATAGCTTGGTTAGGATACTTGGTGGAGAAAGGGGAGTCCTAGCTATGAATCCCTGTCAGTATGATGTACTTTTACATACTTGACTAATTAAGTAAAAAAATCCAACCAACCAACCAAACAAACAAAAAAAACCCCTAATGGTTCAAATTTCACCTTTCAAGGTTTTAGAAGGCCTTGGCTAACTCCAGCCCAAAGAGGCTCAGCCTTTGTGGACAGGCCACATGACATATTCTGGTGGCCGGGAAGGGCTATATGCTGTGATCCTTCCTTTGCATGGGACTTAGACTTAGTGTATCTGTGTGCAGTATAAGCAATTGTTACGCAATAGGTCTTATGTCTCTCAAGCATGCTGGGCTTGTTGCATGTGTTACATAGCTACCGCACACAGTCACTCCGTATTTGTGTCCAGTCACCTTTTTGCTTAGTGGCCCATTTGGAAATGCTTAATTTATATAACTTTTTCAAAAGTGTGCTGGCAACACCAAAGCACTGACAAGGATCTCTCCCAGATTTTTTCTTTCTCATCAGCAGTTCTGGGGACCCTCCAGCACTGTCCCCCTGAGGCTGGAGTATGATCATATGAGGGCCAGTTCCTTGTCCTCTCTGCTGCCTAGTCCTTAAGTCTCCCAAAACCTAGGGGAGGAGGAACATGCTTGCCACCTAGCTACTTGACGAGGAGGAAAGCAGCAGCTAGCATCTGTAAGGCAGTCAGAAACAGCTTCCTAAAGAGCTATTATAGCTGTAACGTCCATGCTAACACGGACCAGCACACCTTTGATTCTAGAGCCACCAGACCTTTCCAGACCTTAACGAGAAATCGACATAGCCGAGGAAGAAGTCTCTAAAACTGTGAGCTGTAAACAAGTTAAGGTATAAGACCCAGCCCATTTTTATGCCAAATACAGAGTGTAGACAAAAACGCACAGTTATGAAACTAGAATATTTTGAGCTGCCCTCATTTCTAGACACATGGTTCAATCTGGCCTTCATTTAAAGTACATTGTTTTCCATGTGCTCTATATTTTCCTTAAGAAAGAGTAGACATGTCATCTAGCAATTTAATGAGGCAAGATGCATACTTACAAACAATTTATGAGCAAGCTGTGAGATGATATCAGAGCCTGTCTATAGCTCATATTAAACTGGATTAATAAACATCCTCAGGCAGTATTTATTTATTTATTTTTGTATTCAGACCACTTGGGAACTTATTGCTTGGAAACTAAATTCTTAATGTTGCTAAATTGTAAGATTTTGCAGGCTTTTTCTGTACAGAAGCACACAGAAAAATATTTAATCTGTATTTCCTCTGAATATTGTAGTGAAAACCAGCCCAATGTGTACTATAGCAATAAGAAAAAGATTTTATTCCAGAAATTCACATGATCGCAACCTTTTAATATCCCAGTACAGAATTGCAGCTGAAACACGGGGAAGTATGAGTAAGTCAGTTCTGTTGTTCCAGCTCATTTCAGTATTTTAATACAACAGCCTCTAAAACAGTGGGGAAAATGTGTGTTTTGTAGTATACCTGCTGGGATGATGTGTGAGTCACTGGCTAAGTGCTCTTTGGAAGCCAGCTATCATATAGCTCTAACATTAACAAAACATCTTATTACTGTCATCCCCTGTCAGGAGTCTGAGTAATGTGGAAAGAGACACAAAGAGAATAAATATACACTTTTCTTCATTTACAGTAAAAGTTGCCATTTTGAACAGAAGAAGCCAAAATATCTCCAAAGTAATTGCAACCCTTGTGTAAGGCACCCTGTGTAACATGCATCAATAGCTGGAATTTATTTACCATATAAAAATTACCTCAGTGCTATAGAAGCATCATTCATGCTGCTATGGTAAAGGTTATGACAGTATTTCCAGTAAAAAATTCACTTTTCAAACATACAGGATTCAGCTGTGTAAATCTTCTAGGAGTTGAAATGAAAGTACACATACGGAATTGCCGCTATGGTGGGATCTCATATTAAAAAATGTGCAAAGAAGTGGCATGGACCTGGTAACCCTTACATTAAACAAATTATCTACATGGGCAAAAAGGCAGGGGGAGAGAGATTGCTGCCGCTTTGCTCACTCTGCCCGACACAGAAAGTGCTCAGTATCACAGAGTATGGGAGCCAACACTCTCTTGCTTCCCACAGCTCCCAACAGCCTTCACAGTGCATCCCACCTCTTATCTCCCAGCCTGGAAACATTTTGGTTCACCGTGTAAATGGGAACAAGTGGCTAGAGTGTTTTTGCCTTTGGGTTCTGATTCATGGATGGGGACCACAGCTGAGGATTGCCCAAGCCTGGCCACCCTGTCCCAGAGCAGTGGGCACACAGGCAGAGGGGCTGCTCATGAAACAGCTCTTCAGTGACCACAATTTACAGAGCAGCAGATTAAGGCAAACCAAAATTGCTGATATTTTATTTTAAAATACTACACAACAAGCAGTGCTGTACTTTTTACATCAGCAACCCACTTGTGGGATTTTTGTCACGGAAACTCTACTGCGCAGCCTCGTGATCCCTCCAAGTACATCTTCATTAGTGTTTTAATTCATATCAGGAGTGTGAATTTGAAGCAAGTCACTTATTGTCCCTACATATTGTGCTTTGGGTTTGCTTAGAGGAGCAGTCCCAAGGCACACAAACTGTTTCACTAAGCCACAACTGTTTTGCTAAACCAGAAGATACGGTCTGGGAATGCACTAATGCTGAGGGATTTCCTGGCAGATTAAAACTAGTTTGAAGTTTTATCCTACAGATACACCCATCTTGGGTTGGATTTCAGGTAAGGAACACAGTGTTGATATTTGTAGGTTACAACTCTGATTTTCTGGAGGATTTGCTTTTGCTGCATTTTTTTAATAGTGTTGGTGCAAAAGAAAAACAAAAAATGTTATCATCCCATGCAAATCTGAACTTTGCAGCTGACAAAAGACAGGAAGACATAAAAGGGATATATTTTGACTGATGTGACTGAAAAATGACATGTTGTACAGAATTATACTAAATACATGTCAAACACTAGCTGTTTAAATTCTATTCTCTTTCAAGAAGCTGGTTTTGTTTGCTCTAAAAGATAATCGATGCTTTAGCTGCCAGGGAAAGAATAAATTTGCCTTTCTTATATTCTTTCTATGCTGTTTCCCTAAATTAGGGAAAACCTTTTCTGCCTTTGATTAGGTTACAATAGCATGAATGTTATCTCTTGATACACATGTCTTAGTACACGTTCATGTTAAGTTCAGTCCACGGTCCTGTAGTTTCACTTAGAGTCGGTAGATGGAGAACGGATAAACCTATTACAGAGCATTGCAGGTGACCTAAGAGGCAAGATGTTGCACCTTCATGGAACTGAGTAGCAGTCTGAGAATTTCTGTGCCTGCTGGTGTAAATATGGAAACCATCAGAAAGTTAGGGATACATCAAAGGTCTGACAAAACTTTATTTGACAAAAGAGCAGTATAATCAAAGCCTGACAATCTGCATTTATGTGGTTGTTGTTGGCCATTTAATGACATGTTAACTAAGCACAGCTGACTAAAGCATCACTAATTGGTCAAACATATATAGCCTGCTTCTCAGTACAGTATAATATAACATTTAAGGGTACATATGTTTTATATCTGTCTTCAGAAATAGTGTGTGAAAGTTGCATGTAGGTTACAATACTGTATAGCTCTAGAGTTTGTAGAGGTGTCGCATATGTGAGAGGGTATGATACAGGTCCAGTTATGTGAAATTTTCCATAGAAGCTTTTCAAATAGAAATAACTCTTTATTCATTATACCTACTCAAAATGAACTGAAAAGTTTTCAGGTTTGATCCCTGTCACACTGATGTACACAGTCACAAGCTGACCTTACATGCTAGCTATCTCTACAGGTGATTGCAAGCAGCAGATTTTGAAATTAGGAAAATGAGACAATAGTAGCCTCCATCCAACTAAAAGGCACAAATGAGTAAAAGGATTTTGCTGTCTTCTTTGTTAGGAATAATTCTGCCTGTGAACAGAAGCAAAAATAAATTATTAAATAAATAAAAAGACAATAAAAAAGAATTGGAAGCTGAAGGAAAATTCAACAGGGAAGGTGCAAAACTACTGTGCATGATTTTTAGAAGCTGACACTTTGGGATTCATGGCTCACTGAAAGGGGTATTTTGAGTTATAAGCAAAAATACTTTCACGGTATTACCTTTGTGCTCTGTGATACAAGTCTCCATTCATTCTCTGTAGACAGAATTTCATCAAGAAATTTCCAATTCCATACTTTTATCTGGGACAACTGATCTCTGACTTCTCAGCTAACTCCTCCAGAAAAAAAGGACAATTTTTTAATTATCAGTGGGAAGCCCTTGAAGACATCTAATCCCCATTTAACACTGTTATCTATCTGGATTTATCAAGAGCATATGGTAGAAGACACAGGACTGAAAACAAATAAACCTGAATTGTAGTCCTTGCTTTCGCGTGAAGAGATGCTCTATTCCATTTCTTTTTGCTCTTCTTCCTGCTCCCGCCCTCTGTGCCTGGAGCTCAGGACTAGATTTGAGGCACGTATTTACTTTTCTCATGTATGATGTCAAATGCTCCGGTCCTTGCTCTGCACAAAGCCCTGAGCATGTGCTTTGTACCATTAATAGCAGCCGCAGAATCAAGGCTGAGCCCTCCAGACTGTCACACTGCAGGTGAGTTTCAAGCAAGATAAGCTTGAGATTGCCCAAGCCTTTTCAAGAACAGAGTGGGTTGCAGCTCTGTGGTTCAGGGAAGGTCCCAGCCGCGTGGGCCCTGCCCTCAGAGCTTTCCAGGTATGGGACACTCCAGCCTGCACCGTGTGTGGGAGGGAGCCAAATAACAGCATTTTACAGGTGAGAAAATGAAGCCCAAAGTACCTCCCCAGCTTTCTGAGAGTGAGTCTGTCACACAGGCAAGAGGGACGGGCAGTACTCTCGTCCCCAGCCACGTGGCTGTCTTTTTGTTTAAGTCGCCTCAGAAACTGGAAATTACTCTCTTAATGAAATTGCACCACTGAGGGGAAAATCAACAATATTGCAGGAGTTGCTGTGAACTCCAGTTCATCTTAACAGTTGCTGCCTTTGAAATAAATGAAGTTAAATAATTAATAATAATATGCCATAGCTGTGACAGCAATGTCAAAGTTGACCAAGGTAGTTCAAACGTGTTCAGGTCAAGCCTAACAAACCCTGTAAGACTCTAACATCCTTCTTACCAGCTTGCTGGAGGTCCAGATAATAGTCAAGTCCCTCTGTGAAATGAATAGCAACCCTTTGGGAAGGTTTTGTTTCCCTGAGGATGAAAAGCAGTGGGGGAGCTCCTAAAAAAAATGAGTTGTTTGTCCTTTCCACATATTTGCTGAAACAAACCTCACACTTGCATGATGTGTGCACGCTGCTTATGTTCCTGGAAGGCTGGGTGGACCACGTAGGAGTGAAGGCATGTTTGACAGTTTGTGTCACTGTGATGGTCTGGTGGAGTTGCCTTTTAGTAACTAGTGGAGAAAACACGTTTTTCAGAGTTAACTCACTCACTGTTACCGTATGTAGGAGGGAAATGATGGGGTGCTGACTAACACTGTGGGGAAGCTTGGAAAATCCTCTGAAAGCTGAAATAGGAGACTATCTTAGGCATTTCCTTCACCTCTGTCTTTTAGGCGTTTTCTCTTCCCATCTGCTCAGTCTACAATTGCTCCTGTGTTCTGCCATCTACTTTGCTTATTTTGGGCTTCTGCTGGAAACTGGCTTGAAACTAGAAAGGTATTTGTTTTTTAAGCTAGACAAAACATTGGAAATACATGACTCTAGAGTGACAGGAGAAGAAATAACTATTTGAATTTGGAGTTTTCCTATTTGTAGCTTTCATTCTTTTCCATAAGTTAAAAATCCATTAAGAAACATTTAGAGACATTTAAGAAAACGTACAATTTTATGCCTTTGTTCTCATAGATGCTGAAGAAAAACCACCACTGACATTAATGGGACAAAAATAGAAACATCATTATCTTCAGCAAGGACATTTTTCATTTCCACTTTCTGGCACACAGAGAGAAATACAAAATGGAAATGGCCACAGACATGTTATTGTTATTGTAATCATAGTTGTAAGTTTTAATTATAATTACTAGGCAAGCTTCTTCATTTCTTACTTCTGGCTACCTCATAGATAACCTGCCAGTGTGTTACAAGAGCAAGCTCTGAGGGAACAGATTTTCTGCAAAAGCAATGAAATGGAGGGGTTACTCCTCACAAAAAGGGAGGAATGACAAAAGACAGAAGGCTTTCATAGCAAATCACAATAAAATGGATGTTAGCATTCCCCTTGGCTAGTTCTATGTCCCTTAACCTTATTTTTCCCCATCATGCTCTCCCCTCCTCCCATGGCTATTCTGTAATAGCAGGACAACAACTCCTTTCTTCCCCAGGGTATAAAAGTCATTTATATTTTTGGGAGGAACTGCTTCTCCTCACTGCTGAAATTTCAGTGACATTTCTAATCTGTAAAGTATTGGCACATAACATTTACAGCCATGGTATGCCATGACCAATTTAACAACTTATTTACTATCCCTCTGAGCTAAATGTGTGAAGCGTTTAGATGTGTAATGAATAATGTATCAGGGCCCCCAAAATGCCAGTTTGTTTATCTTAATTACATGCTAATGTACAAAGGACAGCTTAGCAGTACTCCCCATACTGTTTTTCAGAAAGTGGCGGTCTCCAACAGCTCAGACCATGCAAAACCTGTTTGGGTTCACACAAAACAATTTAGTCTTGTCTGCAAGGACCCCTGCACTTGTGTTCAAAACATGCAACATCTGTTTCCTCCTTCTGAGGCCATTTTGCATAATTTGGAAGGATAGGATATGTTCTCTTAAAACAGAATGATGCCAAAAGTCTCCAGAGCTGGTTCCAGAAATGGATACAGCAGACCTGTGTCAGCTTAGCATTACTGACCTAAGCCCTGCTGAGCAGCAGAGCTGCTTAGGTAAGATGGTAAAGTATTGGTACTGTCCTTGCATCCAGGCTGGTGTATGCAATGTGTGGGCTGCAGATGAACAGTTTTTCTTGGAAAGATGTCTAGCATGCAGCCCTTAACTCTTGGATGGAGAGCCTCTGTGCAGATTTTACCTGTTTCATCCAACTACAAAAACGAATGAATCATTACTGGAAAACATGACGAGATCTTATGACTTGCCTTTTCTCTCTTGTTTTGTATGTAATGTTGGGAGATATTATCTAGCTGGTCAGATGGAAACTAATATTTGGATTATGCTCCTGGCTTTCTGTAGGATGTGCAGGGAAATTATCTTTGTAACTGTTTGTGTGCTAAGACAGTAAGACCTCTGTTTTCTCATTTGTGTTTACACAGCTTCTAGCACAACACTGTAGCCATAACATTGATGATAAAAGTAAAACTAATAGAAGAAAAAAGCTGTGAATCCCTGGAAATACAGGGATATGTTAAAAAATATACCATTTTGTAGGTGAAAATGTTTACTTTAGAAAGATGAATTCTCTCCCTTTTTACTTTTCACCTTTTAGAAAACTATTTTGTCCATGAGCACATTGCATGTTTCTCAAACATCTGGCGAATGTCTTTTAGGGACAGACTAAAATTGTAGAATGGAGAAATACAAATAGCATAATTATGGCTTTATTTTGGTCCACTCATGAAATTGAAGGATTAACTGTACAGGACAGCTGTTAGTAGGGAGGTGGCCTGAGGTCAGAAGGTTATTCTCTTGACTACAAAGAAGATCCTTGGACTAGAGAAAGAAAGCTTCAGCTAGTAACAAACGGATAGTTTAGCTTAGTCTCTTACGAAAAGTGAGTTTATGGGATCACTTATATATATCTACACATTTTTGTCTCATTCCCTTCCCAACAATACCCTTTGAATCCGCTTGTGTCAAATTCAGTGCAATTTGACAGACATTTGAAGTTGTCTGAAACATTTTGTTCCTTCATGTGCTGAGGCGATAGACAGCTGACTGAAGGGGGAAACCATACCTGTTTTCCATTGAGTGAAAGACTTTATTAGGGCTTGGATCCACCAGAAAGGGTGAGACTTTTTGAGGTGCCTATTAAAGGGGGACCTTCTATCAGGGTTAGAGAGAGAGAGAATAGAGATAGAGATAGAGACTCCAGCTGCAAAGGAACCTTCAATAAGAAAACAGATTTATTTAGTAATAAATTTCACCGTAGTGCAGATGCAATATTACAGGTAAGAAGTTTATGTGAAATAAGCAATAGTATGTCTACAGAGATGGGTGTAGTTTGTTGTGATCTGGTTCTATGTGTCCTTTGAGCTGAACAGAGGCAGCCCCAGGGCAAAAGTCAGATAACAATATTAATAGAGAGATTTGTTTGAGCTGATGGCTGCCTTTCAGCAAGGTTTTTATTATCTCAAACACAGAATTATATCATTACGGTTGAACTAAATGGGTAGAGAAGGTGAATGCGCAGAAGACAATACCAACAGACACAGTGATCAAAGCTTTCTCCATTTCAGCTTCCTAGGGCACTTTAACCACGGCTTGCTACTACATTACTGGCTCCCATTGAGCAGAGCTGTTATCCTGCTGGATGAAAAGGCTGATGCTTGAATAAGGAATGATGTGAGCAATGGAAACAATGAAAACCGCCTGGGTTTTTTTCTGTTGAAACTTCTCATGTGTAACAAGGGGAGAGTTTTGACTGAAATATTGTTTGCTGTCAGGCATGAATCTCTCTATCCCTCTTCCTCCTCTCCCTTCTGAAGTTCCCCCATAACAATCTCCCTCTTTCTTGTGTGTTACTTTGCTCACTCACCTTTTCCTTCCCCCACTTTCCCCAACTCCCTGATCTTCTTGGAACTAACTTTCCTCAGAGGCAGCAGCCATCAGCGGCTAACTCCATGCTTATCTCATGCTTTGTTTCTCCTGGAGCTATTCCTATTTATCAACACCTTCAACTTCTTGTGTCTGGAGAGGCCTTGTGGGACATTCTCACCAGGCAAGCCCTATACATCTATTCCATACTACTTTTGCAGTTACGACTCTGCTTCAAGACCTACAAAGACACAAGTACAGGGAGAGAATCTGGGCAGCTAACCCCATAACTGCATGACATTGTATTCATGACCTCACATAACTGTGGTGATACATGTGCTGGGAGCAGGGAGTGAGATCAGGAGCAGCCAGGAAACACCTCTTCCCTCTGGGAGGCAGGTTGGAGGAGCAACAGAAGGAGCTACCAGACCGGGCTTGAGACTAGAACTCAGACTCCCAAATCTGTTCCTGCCTCCCCAGCAACCAAAGTTTTATTCTGCTCAATTTTCTTTATAAGAACATGTTTTTACCTGTGCCACCAACATAGCTTTGATATATAGTGCACACAAATTCTCTAATGGCATAAAACCTCCAGTAGAAGAAAGAACTGAGCTAGATCTGTCAAATTCAGTGACTTTGATCCTTGAACAAGGCATTCAAAGCTGGATGCCAGAAGTTAAGCATCTAAAATAAATATGTGGCTGGCTCATTAAAAGTGCAGAGCACCTTTTAGTGCTGTTGAAATCTGAAAATCAAACACAAAAGCCGATCAAAACCAACACTTGTCACTCTGCCAGAAAAAGAGAAAAAAAAACCCAACAAAAAAACCACCTCCCCAATTTTTACAGATCATTAGACTATAACTTAAAAAAAAATCACATTTATCACTGAAATCTAAACTATAGTAGGCTGTTAAAGTAGTAAAACAGCAAACTGAAAAAATAATATACAGGCTTACAGAGAAATGGCATTCATTTACACCTGCTGAGGCTCTCATCCATACTGTTGAAACAGATTCTAGATTTAAATTTGCCTTACTTACCAGGCATGCAGAAAAGTCCAGGTGTTAATGGAAGAAAATGTGAACAATTCTGAATTCTTTCTTCTGCTCTCCAGACCCTCGAGGCAGCTCTTACTAAAAAAAAGATCAAATTCCCCTCTAGCTCAGGAAGGGGGTTTGCTTAAGACTGTCCTGGAGGGGGTAGTGCCATGCATATTTGAATGGCAGATTCCTGGACAAGGGGATACATGATTATCCACACTCTCTTTATCAAAAGGAATAGAAAGGTGTGAGAGCTGACAGAATACAGCAGGACCCTTTTCACAGGATTATCTCAAAGTTCGCTATGAATTTAAAACAACCTTCTTTTCTTTTCGGGGTTTATTGGGGGTTTTGTTATTGCTGCTTTTCATTATACATAGGGTTAATAATATTTTCTGTCAGTGTTAAAAATTAATAGATTTGCAGAGACTCTGAAACCTACCAAACCTGAAGGTGCTGCACATAATGACAGGCAGTTTCCTGAGCTTGGGTTGATGTGCTTGGATCAGGATTATCCAACTGAAGTGAACAACATCCCTGCAAGACAAATGTTTATGCCTGTGTTTTCAGTGGGCGCTCAGAGAAGAACAAAAATTCCTGACATGCTTACAAAAGGTTGAAAGAACAGAAACAGAAGTAGAAAATTATGTCCTATGTGTGGAGGTGAGATACATCTCACCTCTTTTTAGCTAACTAAGGACTAGGCATTGAGTCTAAGCTAGTCATGTCAGTACTCTGGAGTTTATGAAGAGGCAGGCATCTACAAAGGACGATTCATCTTCTCCAAGAACAGATGTATATGAGGGATGAAGGGGAAGTCTGTCTTTCATCACAGACTACTGGGGGAGCCCAGATGATGATCTGAGGCCAGATGCCTAACCTTTAGACAGCTGACGTTAAAGGAGATGAATTTGTGACTTTATCAGAAGATGAGACATGATTGTACTGCTGTGTGACTTGACACAACAAGCTGGTTTTGAAGAATAAGCACAATGGATTTTTTTTTTATATCAATCTGTTTTCTTCTGATAAGAAAAACACATCAATATTTGATACTTAATTCACTGGACTGCCTTTGCATGAGTTTCTCCATTCATTTTGGACAATGCTTTTTCTGAGAGCAGAACTAGAACGTGTCTAACAAAAATTCCTTAGAAAAGCTGAGAGAAGAAAGGACCATGAAAAGAGGGAAGCTTACTATTAAAGTACATGACACTAAATAACTGTTACTTTAGGGATCAGAGTGTTATGCTGTTGCTCTGAAGTGCCAGTCTTTTAAGTATTGCAGGACATGGAAATATATGTAACAGAGGTTTACCAGTGCTTCATGCAGTCACGGGAATGGACAATTGGGATCAAGACCCTTGTTGACCCCAAAACAGTGTTAATGCCACAAACTAAAATACCAAGCACTGGAGGATTGTCTACCATATGCCTCAATCAGCTTCAAAGCTAGATCTAAGAAGGACTTAAAGTATTTGGAGAATGATACAGGCACCTTGAACTATCTAAAAACCCCTTTGTTTATTCATAGAGTTTGAAGAGTCTCATATGTAGGCCATTCACATCCTAAGCCACCAAAACCACCCAAGTCTCACACCTTAGTGCTTCTTCCTAAGACAAAGCATCATTTTACAGCTATGCGTAACCTTCCACGAGTCTCCTCTGAAAGGTTTACTTCTCAAAGTTCATTTAACACATACAGACAAAACTCATTCCATTACCCAGGACAGCTGTGTTAGCCCTGGTAACAATAACACCTCCTGTTGACTTCTTACATAAATAGAGGGGTGGCTAGCCTCTGAATCTTGAGCTGTTCACATGAGATCTCCATGACGTATTTGCAACACCTTACTAGCAACAGTACTGTCCTTGATAATGACAGTACTGCTGGATAACATAAAAATATAGGAACAAATTAATGAGATACTGCTGTTCATGTTACTGTCATTAAATCATCCTTGACACCCTTCAGCTCAGTATATACTGGGGTTCTGGGACCTTTGGGACTTTTCTTATCGGAATCATTCCGTTCCTATCAGCTTTTTGAAGTTTGTCTTTAACTTTCATATTCAAAGGTAACTGTCTTGCTGGATAGGCAAGGTTGCAGCCATGCTCAGTCTTCTGAGCTAATGTGATAGACACCTAGTCTCAGGAGAAGGCCCTGAGCTTTGGACTGCCAAGATGTAAAAGGTGACTGCTTGCAGCCTTCAATCAAGTATCAGGCTTCTCTGAATACAACCCTGTGTTCCAGTTTCTATAAGGTAGTTGTAAATGACCCACCTGGCACACAATGTTTTTTAAGGTACTTCATTCTCCCCAAAATTTCTGTTGGAAAACAATTTCTGCTGTAC
Source organism: Morus bassanus (assembly GCA_031468815.1). Classification (NCBI taxonomy): domain Eukaryota; kingdom Metazoa; phylum Chordata; class Aves; order Suliformes; family Sulidae; genus Morus; species Morus bassanus. The sequence goes on along the minus strand of CM062571.1, from coordinate 76,107,638 downwards.
TAATACATAGTTCTGATTTCTACTCCAGGGGCTCAAGATGTCTAAAATCTAAGTACTTTTTCATTTAACTTGCAGACAATAAAGCCTTTTACTGGGCCTAGCCCTTTCCCTATAAATCTTGTTACTGAAGGAGGGGAACTCACTTATCGTTATCTAAACAATCTACAGCTACTTATGGGTAAAACCAGGGCAGGTGTTGTGCCGTTTTGGGTTTCTTCATACAGGCCTGCAGCCATATGACTCTTTGCAGAAGACAGGCAGGAAATTTATAGCCATACAATTATTAAATAATCTGTGATGAGTCCTGGGGAAATATCTATGTAAGGGAATCCCTGCAGAAAGAGACAATCTCACCTAGCTTTTATGCTAGCCTTCTGCATTGATAATCAAAGCAGATATATCTACAGCAACTTCCTGCCTATTAATTTACTTGGGAGCACTTTCCTTTTCCTGTTTTCATGGAGAAGAACCTCAAAACTACATTAAATCCATCGATTCTCATTCATCTGCCTGGGAAATTAAATTTCTACAGAATATTTCCCATCAAACATCTTTAGTCCAATTGTAAATAACTGAAATTGTTACAATCAGATGGCATAATAAACATATTTAATTCTATTTTTTCTCCAACTGGGGCAGTCAAAGCTGTTTGGTTAAAAGGGCATGGCCTGTGCATTCATGAGACAATAAATCTATTTGTAACACTCTTAATACGTGATCAGAAATGCTGCAACCAGATGACGCAAACCACTGATACAGACTGTGTTTCTGGTTTGCTCACTGTGCTGGTCACTGTTAGTTTAAGCTTGTTCCAAAAAACGTGGCTGGCTAACTTTGTGCCAGGAGGTCAGCTATCACCTCTGCTCTTGCTGCTGGCATAAAAGCAGAATTAGCTGCTGTATGATTGCAAGTCCCTATCTTGCCTCATGTGTCCTGCAGATCATTGAGTCATCTACTCATACTGGAGGAGTCAGCCAGAGCCAGGGCATTAATGTGGCAGCCCTCTGCACAGAGGGGCAGTGAATCTGGTCAAGGACTTTTAATGGGCAGTTTTGGCCTTTTCTTACAAATGGAGAGCACATAAAGGGAAAATGTAATTTTTCATAAATGTGCCCAAATGTGTATTTGGGGAAATAGCTCTCATAAAATTTTCTTTAGCATTCTGTAAATGAAAAAAAGAAAAAAAAAAAAAAGAGAAAGAGATGGCTTTTAGAACAAATTATTTTTGGGCTAGAAATTCAGCTTTTAAGTAAAGCAGAAGGTGAAAATTAGCATTGTAATCAAAATACATACCTCTGACAGTTTCAGAACATTTTCAGTGTCCTAACTTGTATTTATTTACTGGCACTAAAAGTTGGAGATTTTAATTTTTCAACCCACTCTTTGATATGTTTGTTTATCTTTTTTGGAAAGTCCAAATCTTACAGTTTGGGGAAAACATCTTCTCCCTCATCACAGTGCTCCCCATCGACTTTAAAAGCTTGTCAAGCATTTTCTGTGGTTCTGATTTATTGAAGCCATGCCAAAGGTGGACACCACGACTCTGTGCTTACTTGACCAATTCAAAGGGGTTGTTTATGGGCAGACACTGTGGCCTAGAGGATGTTATCGCTTTCCCACCCCCTGCCAGGATGGAATCTGACACTTCTCACTTTGCTAATGTTTTCTTCTCCCTTGCCCCTGGCTGTGGCTAAGTGATTGTTTATGGCAGATACTTTAAATCATTATCACCTCCCGGGCCTTTGAGTACTGCTACATAATCTGCTTTTGCATCAAGGAAACTCTTCTATCAGTACAAAACAAGGCCAAATGTTTATCTGGTGAGATGATAGTCAAAGCCTCTCCTCTAATATTTAAAAACAAACAGCAGTACCTCCGCTCTGTTGGACTGAACACCAGCTACCTTCAGCGCAGGACTCCTTGGATAGCTATTCGCCATTTGTTTTTAAAACATCAGAAATATCCAGGGAACGCGGAGGACGATAGAATATATGAAAAAGCTTCACAAAGCACGTCTGTGCGTGGCATCGCATTAGCGTCAAACCCTGGTGTGCGGTGTGGTGGTGCGGCAAGGCCGTGGAGCGCTGGCTGTCCGGCCGTGACTCCTGCCCAGAGCAGGAGAAGGTGCTGGGGGCACCGGCAAGGCCAGGACCTCTCTGCCCAACTTGGGAAAGCAAAGCTTGTTGTGGTTCCCAGGGGAAAGATAGGGGTACGAGGGCTGTGATTGCTGATTAGCAGGGAAAACAGCCTCTACCCGAATCGCCGGTAAATACAGCTATGGCCCTCCCAGCCTGCTGGGAAGAAGCACTCCTCAGGAGCGTCTTCCACAAACACCCTCTGGTTCTCGTCTCCTTGATTGTGCCTCTCATCCTCTCACCCTCTTAGTTCTCATCCTCAAGGTAGCAACATTCAGCTTTTCTTAAAGGGTTGAAAGACCTTCACCAGGCTCAGTCAACTGCCATAGCAAGGCTCGCCAAGGGTTTCTAGTAGTTGTCAAGTAGTTCGTTGACAGAGGAGAGTTCAAAGGAAGCAATTGAAGGATACCTGTCAGTCGACTGGTAATAATTGCAGAGCTCCTCTTACACAATGAGGCCAGGGTATATTCTGGAAAGCTTCTATTTGAAGAGGAGTTTGAAAACAAAAGTCTCACCTATTGAAAGTGCTCGAGTGTGTGTTGAATAGGTTCTGAATGGAAACTGGCCCATATCTCCAAGTCTTAGGATTTTTAGATCACTTGTTACCAAGTAAATTAGAAAAACACTGTCAAATATTGTTGGATAAAACCCTAAAATGAGAGTTTGCTTTAGACTCCACATGGAATTTCATGTCTGGAATGAAAGTTTAATAATTTGCTTGATAAGGAGCTAGTTAGTGTAGGAGTTGATGCATAGGCTTAAATCCTGGTCCAAATGAAGTTCCTCAGGGCTTTGGCACAGACCAGAGCTATTTGAAACCTTTTTCTAAAGAAGTGGATGCAGAGCGAAGCGGGGAGTAGGGGACAGTGTTTAGGAAAGAAATAAGCAGGCGTCATGGATATTCACATTCTTCAAAGGGAAGCTTGCTGTCCAAAAACATTAACATCAACAGAAATGTAATGGGTTTACATTTCTGGTTAACCATACAACACAGCTGTTACCTCACTTCACTGTTCAATATATTGCAGGTTTAGTGCATGAAATTACTCTGACATCCAAACTGATCCAAAACATGGTAGCAGGAGTAAACACAACTAAATAAAGAAATCCTGGTTGTGGCTTTGAAAAACTCTTACTGTTGTACTGCATTGAAAAAGTCCAGAGTTGTCAGCACAGCCAGCTCAAGGCTGACTCACAGCATGGGTGCCTAGGAAATGTTTTAAGCAGCTAAAGGAGTCTAAGTTACAGTTCTCTTCAAGCCAGAGACACAGTAGTTGTTTTGTCCTTTCTATTATATTACCCCTTTCACAGTAATTGCCTGACAAAGAAAGTAGTGGGGAACAGCACAGGAGCATTTTTGTTGACTTTGCCCCTGTGAGCATGGATTAAAGGAAAATCTTTCTGTGCACAGAAGCAGTTAAACGGTAGCATTGTTTTCTGGGTTGGGCTATCAAGGACCAGACATGGACTATAATGAAATAATGAGGTTTATTTTAAACATTCAAAGAGAGAGTGAGTCTGGCCCTTTCCTTATTCTCTTGGCTTTGCATTTAATAATCTGTCCATATTAAATATGTTACCTTTGCACTCATGTCTTTCACTCAAAGTACTCCTGCTGTCATAGCTACGTCTCCTACACCTAACCCAGCAAGCTAAGCCTGAAAGGACATTTAATCACCCAGCTCCAAAACTTTGTGAATCTGACCTCAGCAATAGCATTTTCTCTCTTTCAGCTGACTCTGATTTATTCCCAGCTAGATTTCATTCTCCCTGCTTTGCCCAAACTGCCTAAGCAATATTCTGCATATTTATTTCTCATGGTTTGTAAATAAACTATTTCCTGCCTCACTGCAGTCTCTGACACAGCCACTCTTCAGCCTTTCCCTTGTCCTATTTTTGTTTATATTTTTTCTTCCTACCTAATCTGATCATTGTTTACCCAACCTTGCCTTCTCTTTCTACTTCCTCAAAATCCTGCATAGGCCATTCCTTTTTCTCTTGCTTTGCTTACCTCTCCCTTTAATGACCTCAGGATATGAATGACTCCCTTAAAGTGGATTATTTATATTTACCTTTTTACCTCAGCAATTCCAGATTGGATAATCAGTATGAAGTTATTTTTCTGATATGCCTCTTTGACATTCTAGTGCCAGTTCGGACTTCAATATTTCTAAAGAGATATAAGAACAAATTCTTCTTGGTACTGTTTTCCCAAAAACGGGATTGTTCACCCAGTGTGCAATACGCCAAAATGTACGTCTTCTGCTAGCTTTTCTCCACAACTGTTGGAAGCTTCACTTCTCCACATTTGCATTCCTGAAGTAATCTGAGTTGGAATTCTCCTTGTCCCCCACACTTCCAGTCTTCCAATAATTTCTATCATCTTCTTCAGTATTGTAAAATTTCTCTCTTTCTTTAAACTTCTGTTTTTCTGCTGTTAATCATGCCCACACTTGTGTTATCTCTTGCTTTAATTAAGCTAGCCTTTAGCTTTTCAGCTTTTTCTGAAGTTGTAGCTATTACATTTGTCCATACCTTGTTTACAGTGTCTCCTGGGGGATCAAAATATCTTTCACAGTGTCAGTTACTGTCAGGTTTTTTTTCTACTTTGTTTTTTAATTTCTGCGTCTGAACAAAAAAAGCTTAAAGAATTACCTGATACTAATTTTTTTTTTAAGCTTTCCCTCCCATTATGTTTTTCCATGTGGGTATTAACAGTATATGCAAAAGGCTGATTCCAGACTGAGGAGAGAAAAGATGATGTTACAACATTTTCTTTTGTTAAATAGCCCAGAGTTAGCTAGGATTTGAAATGTCCTGAGTCAAATACTAAATGCCTGAATCAGAACAAGGGATTTAGAACATTATTTCTTACCACTGACTCTAGTTTGAGAATATTCTTCTGTAAACTCTTCAGGCTATGACTCCTTAATGTTGATATCTCCTGTGTAACCTGGTCTACTCTTCAAAATACTTGAGTGTTCAAGATAGCAAGAAGTTAGGATCTGGTTATCCAAACAATTAGATTACAGAGTTCTTTCTCTTCCTCAGCTCAGCCCCCCTCTACAAGTCAGATAGACAGGATTGTTAGTCTAAACCACATTTCAGGTTACCCTAACCATTGAGTTATAGGGAACCACTTGCTCTAGAGATGTCAAAATTAATAGTTAACACATAAGGATAATGATCTTATTAACTTTTTGCTAAATTTGGCCATACTTTTGGAGTGTCCAAAACTTGCTATTTATAGTGAATTGGTTTTTGAAACTCACCCAGCTAATTCAATCTAATGTGACTGGGGTTTCATGACTGAGATGCAATCTGACTTTGGTGGCACTTTTATATGTAGTAACTTACACAGGTCTATGTAAATCTAAAAGAACCAGAGGAAGGATATTTAATGGAGTAAATGGCATTTTTCATCCTGTTGCTGGAGATTTTGAAGACGTTGTTTTTTTCAGTTTGCTTTAATTTGTTTTCTTCCTCTGCTTGAGTAACATTATTTAAATGGAATAAAGGGGGGGAAGATGAAAAAAAAAAAAAAAAAGGCCTATATTTGCGGATTATAAATATGAAGAAACTGGCCAAAACCAGCAAACATGAATTTAAATTCTGCTTCCAGTATGAGAAAAACTATGCACAAAACCTGAAGTTCTTTTGTTATCAAGAAGGATTTAGAAAAATGTGTCCTCGTTGGAACTTGGTCTCTAATATGGCCAATAATAGAGAGCTTTAATTGCCCTAAGGAGGGAGTTCTGCTGTACTTAAACTTTTATTTGAAATATTAATTGTGATGACTAGGAGGAAAGGGTTATCTTTTCAATTCTACCTTCTAGCTTAATGAGCATTTATTTTCCACTGACTGTAGTCACAGCTACTTGTTAAAAGAATTCAATACACAATGTAATGGAAAGGAACATCAGCTATGCGTCTCTGGAGAACACCGTTCATACTGTCTTAGATCATAACCCAAAATGAGCTGTTGATCTCACCAGTTCTCATTTGTTCGCAGCATAAAACCACCATATGGTTTGGCACAGAAAGAATTCCCTGTCCAGGGAAAGCTGTGGCTTTTGAAGTGTGTAGCAGGTTTAGTATATGACTAAACACAAGGAATACACCAAGACCAGTGTTGTTTAAGAACTGAACTAATTTGCACATGGAAAGAATATGTTATTTGTGTTTTCTACCATCAGCTACCTTCATGGCTTGATTATTTTTTCCTTCTGTTTTCATTCTGTGATCCTTTCTAATGAGGGGTTTCTTATTTCCAACCAGTATTGTGGAAACAATCTAGTCAAAGTATCTATGAGTTCGTTGTCTAGATGTTTGCATCATTTACTAATAAACACATCTGACACTGTTTTAGCTGATCAACTGAAATTAAACCTTTCTTTCTCAGCAAACAAACCTGACCTGAAAGACAAAAACACCTTGGTCTATTGCATGGCCTCTCGTTATTTTCTGAAATTAATGCTAAATGAATAGGATGTTGAAAAAGGTTGTTTCAGCTTTTGTGCACATGAAACTTGATCCTGCCCTGAACTATTGCATGCTAATTAACTCTTCACTATTGGAAGTCAACACACAATTACATCTTCTATGTCAGTGTTCAAATTTTGAGGAGGAAGTGTTCAATTAGTATTGTCAAATAAAAATGTAGACATTCACTATATAGAAGGAACCTTTTGTTGACTTAGAGTCAAGCGGTGTCAAAGGCACAGCAGGAAACTGCCATTAGCCAATCTGGACTTTCTCAACATTCCGCTCTACATCCCACAATCATCAGTTTCTGAAGGAGAGCAATTTAGGTAGCAAGTCAATCACATCTGTAACTTTGGTCAACGCATCTATGGCATTCATCCACAGATGGGATGAAGATTGCTTACACATTCTAACTCCTGGACCTAGTGCTTGACTCTTCTTTATCAGATGTGCTAAACGCCATTGGGAGACTGTTGTTATTTTGGAGGCAAGAGATTAATAATTTATCTTTAAGATTGCAACAGCTGTTTTGTTTTATGAAGCCTATTTTTGCAAATATTCATGGCAGCATTTGGTGATTGATATTTTTTGTCATGCTCAGGAGATGAAATGTTTGAAAATTGGGATTAATATTCAAATGGAAGACTGAGTCATATGGAATGTTTTTAAGCAAACTCAGAAAGATGTGCTGAATATGAGCCCACATGTCACTTCCAAAAAAGGCAGTACTGAAGCCATGTGTCACGTTCATCCCATTTTTCAACCCCACAAGTGATGCTCTGTGCTGTGGCTGCATGCAACAATTGTGAAGTTGTAAGCTCTGGCTGACATTGTGCAGCAGCTGTACTATGCGGGGGAATGGACTTCCAAATGCCCGCCTCGCTCAGCTGTAGGGAAATTTAGCTCACATATGTGTCCTTTGTAGAAAAATCTTACAGAACTTAATGAAGCACAAATTTTAGATGATGGTGCTAGGGGAAGACTGTGCCCCTGTTAAATAGAATCTGCAGCTACTTTGGTTTTAACTAACAAATGGTTAGGCTCAACACTGAAAGATGCAATAAAGATTAATTTGGTTTCTCTTGAAGATTCAGGTTAGTTGCAAGCTTGAGGATTAGAATTAAACAAATTAGTTATTCAAACCCAAACATGCTAATATAATATATCTTCAGATTCTTACTCTTTCTCTCATTTTCCTTTGTATATGTGTAAAATGATTCAGCTCAGATATAATTTCTTTAACTTTTAAATTGAATTGAAGGATTGGAGAAAATAATACAAATAGTAAATACTTTGTTTAAAAATGTACCTTATCTAGAGGGGGAACTTTGCTGAAGATGTGTAGATAACTATGGCTAGCAATAAACATCATGAGGCAATTGTTAACTTAAAACAGCACCCTTTGTATACTTATTGCCTGAAGAAGTCACATCAAAAGATAAAGCTAAATATTCCTTTAGGCTATAGATACAGAGTGCCATGAAAGATTGAGGATGTTCCTTGCAATCAAATGCCTTAAAGAGGTTTAGTAAGGTTGCCAAATAAATTCACTTTATCTTAACCTGACTTGTTATTTTTTCACATTAATTTTTCTTTACAGTGGTTTGAATAACTGCTGAATGAGAAAACCAGGCTAATTTTGGCAAGAAGTTCCAGAAATGTTGAAAGGACTAATATATAGGGTGATAGAATCGTAACTCAGCTGACAGATGGAACAAATTCTGATACAGTGGTCCATACTTGTCCATCACAAAATCATCCCTGGCTCAGAAATGTAGTTCAAATTTTCATAGAGTACTTTTCAATTAGCATATAACACAAGACCATGTGTTCTTACCTTGAATAACTATGAAAAATTTAGTTTAAATGTTAGGAAATTCCTGTTGAGTTATAAGTTAGGTTCAAACTACTTCTGGTGACACAGCTGCAAGAATAATTGGTAGTATGTCACACTACTGATGAGATAAAGTCATTACTGATCTACATTTTAATAACAAAGAAAATACTGTGATTACTTCGCTACTGGTGAAATAATCTCCCAGTTCTGAAAGAGTAGTAATAAATATTTTGTCTTAGAGGATAAAACACACACAAAAGTAAACCATTTTAAAGGAAGCTGGAGCCATGCTTTCCAAGTTTTATGTCATGCAACCTTTGGTTATAAAATGAACAGTCAGCAGTTTTTCCTAACTGGTAGAAATATAGCTATTGTTGCAGTAAAGTAGAAAAACTGGTTATTTGATTTTTGTAACATTAAAAGAAGATTTTACTACAAATTGAGATCTAATACAGATGTATTAGTATACTTAAAAAGTCCCAAACTGAAAAGTCTGTTCTATGGAAAAATTCAGTACTTCAGGAGAAGTTTTGTTCTAAAGCTGAACAAAAAGCAGAAAGTCTGAAGTTTCTCCTGGAAAACAAACTTCTAAAAATTCTGTTAAAGATTCTGACATTAGGAGTTTAGCTGCAACCCTAACTCAGGAAGACCCTGAGAGTGCTGAAGGAAGTAAGCTTTGCTAACATGGGGAAGAAAGATTTCTCTGCATCTAGATAAGAAGCCCAGAACACTAAGACAGCCAGAGAGCTCTCCCATGATTATAGGTCTATGAAAATAGTCTACTAGGAAAGTATCAGGCAAATGGGATACACTTAGGACCAGTTTTTATGTCACCCACCTTTCTGATCCAAGTCCCCTGTGACCAAGGTATTCAAAGAAAAATTAATAGCGGTAGATAGATACATAGATAGATAGATAGTTTAATATTATATACATAGGTATAGATTCATAGAAATCAGTATGACCTCCTGGGAAGAAAAAGGCTCTGCTGGAATCCAAAAGAAAAGGTTCTACTGAAAGTTTTCTTTTTCAGAACTTCTCTTTTCTTTTGTTTCCTAGATTCTTCCTGTCCGAGAACAAACCTTTAGAACTGAAGTTACGAGTTTTTAAGTTTTTTCTCTGCTGATGAATATAAATAAAATTGGTAACTTTAGGATCACATGGAATGTATACAAAGGCAGGTAGGATAAAGAAATAATTCAAAGGCAGCGTCTTACTTGCTCAGGTGGTATTAAGCAGGACTTGAGAATTAGAATGTGGTAGTGTTTTTCATATTGATTTTTACAATGTATTTGTGTAAAGGATGATAGATGTTTTTCTGGCTGTTTGTAGTAATGAGCTGGAGATCTCTACATCTGATAAAACTAACCTCTCCCTGCTCTAAATAAGTAGAGGCATAAATCTCTTCTCTTTTTGCACTTTATAAGAAATAGAATTGTACATTAATGTGCAGTTAATTCCTGTTTTTTTTTTTTGTCATGGACAAGTAAGTGTCCAGAGAATACAATTATCACTACAACTGGCTGAATACTTTATCTATACTCTTTACGGAATAGATATCTGAATTAACCACTGATTTCTGATCCAGTCTGGATTTTCTAGTGGGGAAGGAGAGTATTTTTTTCTGAAAACTCCTGTACAATCCAAAATATTTTTTAGTTCACTTAAGAGCTTTGGCTAGTTATTAAAAAGAATATGAAGAAAAGGTAATACACAGAGATTAAGGAGCCAAAGTTAGAAGACCAGATGAACAGCATTGGTAGAGATGGTAACAGATCTGTCATTCCTGGCTCTACTGGGTGATTTCATTATTGAGAAATTACCACCTTCCTGAAGTTCAGCCTGAAAATACATGTGAAAAGAAAACCTGTTTATACTGTAACTTCAAAATCTAATTTTCAGGCCTTACTGTGACTTTTGCCATTACAAATTCTGGTATTGAATTACTTTTTTTTTTTTATTAGGGCTTCAGCATTTCAGAGCATGTGACATTCCACTCGAACCAACGAAAAGCCTATCACCAGCTGTTTTTTGTCTTTGTTATGCCCCAGTTAAAAATGCCTTTCACTTCACTGACACAATGCCACATGCCATGAAATGAATTTCCTTTCACAGATTCTTGGTGTCATTCGTAAGAATGTAATTAGATCTTCACCTTGGTCATGTAAGTAGCCCAAAGAAGTGAAATACTGAGTTCAGAGACTCACTGTTTTTAACAGCTGTACATGTCATGATCTGTGCCCTTCAGCACTTTTGAATTGTCTGGAACACAGCTAAAAACACTAGTTAAAGCTTCTAGCTGTTCAAATGTGCAAATACATGTAATCTACTGGTGAGTTACCTCTCTACTTGTCCCATTATTAGCCTGCTTGTACGAGTCCTGTAATATGCTTGGTAAAATTGACTCAGATGTAGATTGTCTTAAAAGTCTTCTGACTCTGATTACTCCAAAGTTGCTTGAGAAGAATTAGCAATCAGGAATAATGCATGTAATATTTTTCTGGGATTATGGAAGATGAGTGCAAGATATGTTTGTGGGTAGGCCAGGAAGGGTGAGGTGAGATGCTGGGAATAAAAAAGAAAGAATGAGCATTTCATGGAGCTTCCCTGTAAGGTAAAAATACAGAATGTTTGTTATACAAGGCTATTAGCAAAGGTCATTATATGTTTCTACTGATCCCTTAGGGAGAGTCTATTACATTCAGGTTTTATGATAGAGATCTCAGTGGTAGATGCAAAACTTAATGATGGATACAAAAATAAATTTCCTCTTCTATTGTGTGAATTTAATGTTTTGTCACATTGGTCACTAGAAGTGATGGTTTGGATGCTACAAGTTATAGTTCTGATTCAGATTTTCATAAGAAATTAGATCTGAGACTCAGTGCCTCAAAGACTCTTCAGCTTAGATTCACAAAGCGGTAGATGTGCCCTTATCATTCAGGAAGATTTTTAATAGAATTCAGTTTCATAATCCTGTGTTACCCTCTTTTTCATCCTAGGCTGAGTCTTCATAACTTTCTCTTCAAGTCAGTGGTCTTGCAGGTGTGATATAATTCTTAAGAATGGTATCCTAGGAAGTCTGGCTTCAAAAAACAGGGAGCAGTAGTTATGAACCTGAAAAATAATATTTCTAAACCAATAAGATTCCATGACATTTCATATTCCCATAATAAAATGAAAAAAAATCACAGAATGTATTTCTCACAGATGAAAATGTGTTAAAATCTATTGTGGGCTCTGATTTAGTTTAACAGCAGGGTTGCATGCACCTGAAAAACAGGTTTGCAAAGGAAACACTTCCAGACACTACCTTAAAAGAATGATAAGAGGCGCCACTATGTTGGAGATACAGATAACAGCCCAGTTAAGAATGGTTTTCTTCTATTGTAGTCACACGCAATTTAAAACCAGCTCCTGAGTTTCTTTCTTGTGTCAGATTCAGATTCAGTGGCTAAAATTCAACTTTGTGAATCTTTCCTTATATGAAAATGTAAATCCACTGCTTTATATTTCTTTTCTCATGAATTTACACTTACTTTGTAACCATTGTTACTCCCAAATTAGATTAATTAGCCATCTATAAGATGAAGGACAGTATGGTCTCAGCTGAAGACAGTGATTAAAAGCATGACTTGCCTTTTCTACCCACATCTATTACTATTTTGGCTAATGCAGTTTATTATTATTTGACTAATATCTAGAGATATGTTATTGGTCAGCATATTAGTACTTCTTTCCTTTGTTTCTGCCAAGAAAGCCACTCATACTAACTCTTAATGGGAACACCTTTCATCTTCATTTAGGTCTTACAAAGTTATGAGCAGTAAACAAATTGTCAGTGAAAAAATCTTATTTTACTCACCCACCATTCTCTTTTTTCCCCCTTTCTCTCTTCCTCATCACAACTGAAACAGTTTGTTTAGTATGGTAGTCCTGGAAAAAAAGATAAAAATCACCTTAACAAGTCTGATAGTCATCAGTTGTTCAGCAGACATTACAAGACTGTCTTATCTCCTAATTACTCAGGAAGGCACAAACTGTACTCCGAGGGCTTTCCTGAAATGCAGCAAATTTGTATTTCAGTTGTACATCTATCTTTTGCTTCTAGAGAAACAAGAAGATGGTAGAAAAATCTTCCATGTAAATCACTATGCACGTTCCTGCCCCAGCTGTTTTTGAAGTCTCTGATCCTGAAATCTGACTTCATCACTGGTAAATACAAACAGTTACAGAACTGCAATGAAGCCAGTGAAGGACTCCTTGAGTCTGTGCCTTGTAATATATGATAGTAACGGAAGAGCTAAGATAAAATGTTTGTAAATCCAGAATATAAAATCAGTACATGAAAGAAAAGATTTGGAAGATTTAAGAACCTGTAGGAACAAAACCTGATGGTGAGTTTTTTTCATCAGTCTCAAAACCTATAGGAAATTTTAAAACTGTGTTCTCACTAAGTGATAAGAAGGTGAAGGTTTAACTGTGTGAAGAGAAAGAAGGAGGTGTTAGGGATGGTATGAGTTTGCTGGATTGAGTGGTTTGGCTCCTAAGAAGCTGTGTTGAATGATGAGGAAAGGAGAAGGAAAAATGAGGAATTCCATTCTAGTCAATAAAACGTTAAGGAGAAGCATTGCATGAACACCTCATTCTTCTGCAGCTTAATTCCTCTCTGCTGAATGTAAGGGCAATCAATACATTGGGGCTTTCAGGAGAGAACACACTGAAAATTTTTATTCCAGGAACTGTTCCATTTTTTTATGAATAATGTTGTATGCTGCATGTAAACAGTTACCAGGAGGGATAAAGTGATAAGAAAAGGTTTAATTTACTGATGGAAGAACTGCATGAACAAGGCTTAGAGAAGTTCTGGCCTGAGATACTATTTTTAAACTAACTGCAGCATGTTTCCTTCTCCATAGTCTGAGAAGAGCAACCTTGTTACTCTGCTCACATAATTCCAGTTTTTGAGATACAATCCTGCTCTAACAGGATCTAAAATAGCCTCTTCTAAACTTGAATAGGGTGGGCTTTTGTTTTTCTGTTTCTCATGTTCTCACCTTGTTCTCATGAGTGAAGGTTCTTCTACGAGAGGAGATCCAGGGAACTTCCAGGCCATTCTGGAGGTAGGAATGAGACAAGACTGAGGTACAATAGGGAAAGAGAAGAAATCTGCCATATTCTTTATACTCAGTTCTTTCAACTCTTGAGCAAATATCTGTGCATCCAGAGGCAGCCAAATCAACAAATTGTTCTTGAATTCTTCTATCTTCCTTTCTCAGATAAAATATACAATGATGAGCATGAGGGCAGGTGAGGAAGGACAAATGGCAGATGTAATAGGGAGTTGCTGTCATGCTTTCTATCCCTTGCAAAAATGGGGCTTAATAGTATCTGAAGGCCTCTGATTGTTAACTTGACATCTTCAGTGTGGCTATCTTGCCTTTATGACACTAGAAGTTATGAAGGATGGGTATTCACTTTGTCACAATGTCTCTTTCTCAGTGATTCTTTCTGTAGAGGAGCGTGACTGAGCTTTCCAAGCCAGCCTGAACTTTTTCTCTGCATTTACCACCATGAAACATAACTACAATGGAGAAGATGTAGCCTTTATCTGCCTGTTCTGTAAGAAATGTGACCTGTGATTCATAAGAGGTGATCCTCACTTTCCAGTTTGCCCTTCTTCCTGAAGGCTTCCTGCTCAGATTTGATTGATAAGTGAATACATTTTCCAGATATGCTTTCTTGGTTTCCCTCCCCCTCCCCTTCTCCTTCCTCATTTATGAAAAGAAGCAATGAGGGGGAAGAAATGGACTGTAAAAGAAGCACAAAAGCAGAGATTTGCTGAATGATGGGAGCAGACTCAAGCGGCCTTCAGGTAAAAATGGGATAATTATACAGCATAATATCATATGACTTCAAGTCATGATGCAATTAACATCCATACGTCATTCAATTATACATGTCCAAATACTAATCTATCTTCAACCACCATTCTTCTGGGGCCTCTCTCTGTATCATTCAGCCCACAGTGAAGGATGCTTTGTTCCTTTAGGCACAGAGGAGATTTGTCAGTTATTCTTCAGCTTGTGTTTAGGAGAAGGGGAGGACATGCGTCTGCAGCCTGTCTCGGCAGCACTGCCTGTTGTGGCAGGTATGGCAGGTCTGTGACGAGGACTGCCTATGTAGCTGCTTAGTTTCCTTTTCTTGTGATGTGATTTGGATACATCTGCATCCAGTCTTACTTTTCTCAGCTCATCAATCTTCCTGGACACACCTCCCTTGGTTCCTTGACTTTGAGTGCATTCTGGTGAATGGCTTTTGGGTTTATAGTTGCTCAGGATGAGTATTTCTCTTCTTGCAGAAGTTTTAGGCTACCATAGTGCTTCCCTGAAAATATTCACAGGTGAGGGAGTTGGGAATAGGGCCTGAAGAATGCAAGACCAATGTGGTGTCTGACATCTTTCCTATATGTTGTTTATTTCTTAATGAGGAAACAGAGCCTCTTCCATTTCTTCTTTCTGAATCCTCTGTTTAGATTGAAGGAAATCTCTCTGTAACACAGGCTAGCATACAGTGTGAAAGCCTCAGACTGCCATGACTAATGAAGACACAGGGGATGGGAATTCCTTTCTAATCACAACGTGAGATCCACAGCAGCTTTTAAAAAAGCGTCCTTTGAGCTGGGCTGATTAGTGCTGCTCTATTGTTCAGAAATGTCTGAGAAACAGTCCGTACCTAATATATTTTGAAATGTGCTTCTATTTCAAACTGTATGGAATATTCAAAGTATGTTTTGTATTTGTGTAACTACATATAACCACAAATGGTGTATATGAGATGCATCGTGTGGGTGACTTTACACTGGGTCGGTCACATAGCACATTAATATTTTTAATATTGTGAGGATAATTTATTTTTACCTAAAGATGATTTTATTTTTCCTACCTCTATACAGCCTGTAAGCATTAGGAATAATCTATCTTTTTTAAAAATTAAATGTAAAGAAATCTCCTGACACATACATCATGTCACATAAATCAGTTTTGAATATACCTCTTAAGACAGGTTTTGTCCAGGCCTAGCTAATGTGGAGCAATTATGACAATTGTTCTGTGTCTTCAGGAAGGAAAAACCAGCAATTTATATAAAAACATGAAATTTTATTCCTATTTCTGAACACCATAAGTCATTAGTAGACTTTAAATGTCCATTGGAACTGCCTGCCTCAGGGCTATGTTGCTGTGTCTTGGCCTGTCCCTGAACATTGAAAGTTAGCTGTAATCCTTTTAAGGTTTATACACAGATAGAGTAGAACATTAAAGACTTTGAGGCAATGAAATTTACAGCCACTTGAGCAAGCTGCATCCCTTCAAGTCTCTTCTTTCAGTGGAATAGGAGAGAAGGCTGAAGGTTGCCTTGATCAGAGGAAAATGAGTGGGGAAGATCCGTGGAAAGACAATAGTAACTGTTCTGCTGCCTCCTTTCCTGAGACTGAGGTGCCTTTAAAATAGGTTTATTTGTAGCAGGTAAACCACAGAATATTTCAGTCCTGCAGCAAAGCAGAGAAAGCACCCTGGGACCAGCACTTACCCTCAGCCCTGTTCTGTTTGAACCTTTGGCACAGGGACGCTTCTCTCCCATCCAGAGAAGGTGGAAAAGGCACAAACTAGAGGTTTTTGTGCACACAGAAAGCAAGAAGGCCTCTTCCTCCTTTGGGTTTCTCTCCAGAAGTCTTCTGTTACATCACCTTTTCCTACTGCAAAAGCAGTGGGGTTGTGTGCAGTATGGAATTCAGTCTGCCTCACTTGCCAGCCATTGTACTTGGCTTTTTTATTGCTTGTTTATTTGTTTTATACTGATCTTTCTGTGGCTTTGACTAGGACATAAATGTTTATAAACTTCTGGATTTCTTTTTGCTGTAAGCATTGTTTTTAATCAGTATAAGCTCCTGGGAAGTCACCTGTCCAAATACCAAAATTTACATTCCCCTATATATAAGATAGCAAAAGAGGAACATAGGAATCTGTTCCCGCTTCACAACTAGGAGTCATCTCCTTTGCTCTCTGTACTAATGTTTCTCAGACCTAGGCCAAAACAGGAAAGTTTTGTAGCTATCATATTTGCAGTGTTGACCTCTATAACATTAGTGAATATGGAGAGAGATGTTCTATGACATATTCTAGTGAACAAGGAATAGAGATTGAACTAGCCACTCTTTTCAGAGTAGATACACTTTTATGAAGCTGGGTCATTGCTGAGCAGGAGCAGTAGCAGTAGCCTATATATTCCATCCATTACCAAAGATTCCCAGCTACAGTCCCAGGCGCCACCTCCAAGCTTCATCATACCAGCACTGTGGTTTAGACAATGCTGTCCATGAGCAGTTACCACATCAGCTGGTAAGCAGCTAACACTGATGTGCTGGTGGCAGCATTTTGTTGTTGCTCTGTTCACAGTACTTCCCACAGAAATTTACAGACATAGGAGCATAAATATTGGATCCCCATTTTCATCCTAATGAAACAAAGGTATTCTAGTGTAAAGTAGGGGGAGGATATATAGTGGACGGTCATTGCTTGGGGGAAAGAGGTGATGGTATGTGAATGGAAAACCAGAGGTTACACACCTGCTGCTGAGAGCTCGACACAGGACCAATACTGTGGGCTTTCCTGAAAGGGTCTCATGGACTCCACTAACACAGCAAACTAAACCTGGGATCCCTTCCCTAAAACTTTTCATCCCTCAGATTCATACTCTTCCAACACATTCTTTGTAACCTCTGTAATACTCCAGGAGAGATAGGATTCATATTGATCACAGCTGACTGTTTCTTCAAGCTTCAAGAAGCCACATGTTGATCTCCAAAACAGCACATCTGCCATGACATTATCATGGGGATTTTCAGGGCATTCATACTGATCTGTCTGAGGATGAAAAGCCCTTTGCAGTGCCGTCTTCCTGCATGAAGAGCCTAAGATTCCAGTGATGTTCTTACATCTTGGGTATGCAATAGCCACTGTGATGACAAATATTGAAAGTCTGAGAGATCTGATCTGAAAGACAGATCTGAATTTTGTCACACACATTAATATCCCCACTGCACTGATTGAACTGTTTAGACATTTGGAGCAATACCCCCATGGCAGGACTGCACACCCCATGTTGTCTAGGGTGTTTCAGTGCACATGGATAAGCAAGTGTTTGAACTCACACCTTACTCAATCTCTTGCTGCAGGTGAATGTGTCATATTACTCCATAGACCATTTAATATGTTAATTTACAAAGGGATAATATTTTAATGCTTTAAAGCTATTACTTTTAACACTGTTTTATAGTGCTTTCTCCTCATCTGTGGAGTTTGTCTCTGAGAAGTGCAATCTTTTTGCTGCAGATAATGTGAATGGCACAGTATAGTAAGTGTTAATCTGTGAAACCATGTAGCTCCACCTGGTCTAGATCACTAGACTCCTTCCCCATGCATGTCCAACTGTTCCTCATGTTAATGAAGAAAGCATGCTCTTTGAAGAGGAAATACACACATCACACTTCACATCCTAAAGCACTCAAGATGGTTTTTTTGACATGCCAGAGATAAGTAGCATGATGCACAAATACTTATAATACTTGATGAGGTACCATACTACTTGATGAGATACCATAATATATACAAAACTATTATCACTCAGCTGTCTTCCACTACACATGCTGAGACTATCAATAATCACACTTGGCTTGGATTTCTAGGTAAAATCTTGAATTGAATTCAAATACAAGTATAACCTGGCACTAAGCCTTTTTTCCTGCATTACAGGAAAAGCAGGGCTAATTCAAAAACATATTCACTGAGAAATTTGAAGCCTGTATCTGCAATTATTTTGTGCAACTGGATGATTTTAATTTTTTAAAATGTTTTACACCCTTTTTTTTCCCATTTTTTCCAGATTTGACTTAGAAAAGTACAGAAGGAAGAAGCTAATGCTTTAGTTTTCTTATATTTGTGAGAAAATTGTAAACAAAACATATGTTGTCTGACTTTTTTTTTTTTAAAGAAGTCTGGCTTTGGTCAACTGCCTTTGAATAAAAAAATAACAGCTGCAGAAGCTTGATAGGATTCAAAAGTTATGCTAGAGCAAGAATCATAGTTACAGAATGAAAATAAATGTAACAAAACAAAAATATTATAAGTATTTCAATGAAGTCATAGAATTTAAAAAAGAAATCAATATTGACTGGAAACTTGCAGCTAGCAAAGAAAAGAAGTAAATGTATTCTGTGGAGTATTTTAGACTCATTGACGACTCCAGCAATTTAGAAATAAGGCTTGTAAAAGGAGCTGTAATCCTTAGCCAGCACCTAGCTGGTACACTTGTTTTCCACGTTGCCAATGAATCAGGAAGAAAATGCCTAAACTGCATTGCAAATGGCTCTATGTCTTGTACTCATGCTCTTACTTTGGCAAGGTCTGGCTCCTGATCTACCCGTGTATCTAAAACTCTCATTCATACCAATGAATACATATGTAAGAAGAATGCTGTATTTGACCTAATTTCTGCACAGAGTAGGAGAGAGTAAAATTTGGTTAAAAGTGGTATGAAATAATCACTCTAAGAAAACATCTCCATCTGGAGGTATATACTGCATTCAAAGATCTACAGATAATTATCTGCAAATGGACACTCTTTGGAAGACAAATGGATAAAATTGCAAAACCCTTAGATGGGCTGAGAGCAAAAATAGTAATCCAGTCTAGTAAGCATGACCAGAGAGGGTAAAAGCATGAAATAGCACTGTCTCAAGTCCCTGCTTTGACATGTCAACAGGTCTTTGAATCAATCGCATTTTGATACTTCCTAATATGTATACTGTTATAATTATTTCCTTCTTAACTGCTTACATTTTTTGTGTGCCTTAAAAGGGAATTACTTAAATGAATAGACCAACTTCACTCAAATCTTTAGAAAAACACAGCTGGGTTTTGGGTTTCAGTCCTCTCCTCCCTAATGGTACATTTTTATTGTTAGGGTCCTATTTCTATTTCCAGAGAATACATAAAAATGGGCTTACCTCTTGGATTGACTGAGTTACACTTCTCCAGATTAGAAGACCCAGCACCGAACATGAAAGCCTATACTGGGGTACCAAAGTCATCATGAATATATGGCCCTAACTCTGAATAATTAGGATGATATCATAGTTAAGGTTTTCTTTCATCAAGATATTTATGAGAAGTACTGATAAGGAATTTGAAGAGCCAGCAGCCTGAAACATGGGAATCTGACTACTCTACATACAGAAAAATGTCACATAGGTGTGGGCATTGCAGTGGCTCTTGATATGGGGTATCCTTTTTCAAACAAACTTAGGATCAATGTGCAAATTTACACGTTTTCCTCTCTATCCAGGGTTCATCCTCTACCTCATTTCCTTGCCTATTAGATGATAAGTTTTTATTTATTTTTGGGTTTTGCTACTGGCTGAAAAATTCAGCACCTTCAGTCAAATACCTTCCACAACTTGGCTAGAAGCAAGAACATGAACAAATGTTGCTGGGGAGAATAAAATAAACAGGAAGCACTTACTTATAAAGCCAGATGATTACATGCCCCCTTGCACAAGTGTATTGCAATCCTATTTTATTGTGTGAGCCTCTATTTCCTGCAGTACAACTGCATCCATCAGAGCACAAGATGAGCAGTATTTCATGAGTGAGGCCACTGTGAATTTTTTTTCATTTGTTACCCTTCAGTACATCATTATGCCTCATTAACTCCACATTAGCTGAAGTCTGCACAGAGGAATCTTCTTTGTTGGTGCTCCTCTGATTCTTGCTGCAACAGTATTTGAGCACATCTTCAACAAGAACGCACTCCTCCTTAGCTCCCAGTTTGGGACAGAAGAGTATTATCCACATTTGACAGAGACGAAAGAAGAGATTAAGCCACTTTCTCTGTACAGTATAGGGAGGAAGCACCAAAGGCTTGAAAAGTATCCAGCTCTCTCAGATTGCACTCCAGTGCCCTAATTCATAGAGCAATAAGTCTCTTGTGTTCATGGTGGCTTAAATCACTCTACATCACGCTCTCTCTGCAATGAGTGTAAGAGTACTAAGACTAACAAACATTATCAGGGGCAATGCACTGCAGGACAGTGCTAAGTTCAGCTTTCCTGCTCAGCAAGCAAGCTGCACGTGAGCATTGTGGAACAAACAGTACAGGCTAATCTAGCAAAACCCCAGCAGCAGGGCTAAGATCACTTTGGTTTTTAACTGCTTTTTCTCAGCCAAGTGTGTCACTGAGTCAGACTCACACCGATTTTATTGGATTTTGCAGTGGTAGAGGAAAGGACCAATTCCACTTTGTAGCTATATTTCCTGGGCAAATATTGGACAGTAGTCTGGAGAAAGGGCAGCACTGAAATGATAGAAGTGACTCTATGATTCAACACTGAGACAGTGACAAAACAGGTAGAACTGCCCTCTTAGGGTGCCAGGTACTGCCTTCCACAGCCAAAGGACCGAGTGCTTCTATCCTACAGGGAGGGAGACATGTTTGGGCAAATGGAGCTTTACCACTTCTGATGTTTGCTGACTCCTAGCACTGGAGTAGGGCAGCAGAGCTGCCCCTAACTTTTGCCCCTAATGTTGCTCCATCCTCACAGTGCTCTGTTTGCTCCATTTTCACTACAATTCTGATTCACAGGGGAGAATAGGAAGGCCTTCTCTTCATGCAAGTAATGCAAATTTTCTACAAGGACAGAAGGTGTTTCTTCTTGCAGAAAATGCAAGTTTTCTACAAGGAAAGAAGATGTTTATTTTCCTGCAGCTTGGTTATGAAGAAACTGCTCTGCAATATCTGAAATCCCCCAGTATGACTGACTGCTATAATTTGACCTTGACAGGTTTGAGGAGTGGGCCAATGTGAACTATGTGAAGTTCAACAAGGTGAAGTGCAATGGCTTGCAGCTGGGTTGGGGCAATCCCCAGTATCAATACAGGCTGGGGGATGAAGGGATTGAGAGCAGCCCTGCGGAGAAGGACTTGGAGATACTGGTGGACAAAAAATTGGACACGAGCCCGCAATGTGCACTCACAGCCCAGAAGACCAACCATATCCTGGGCTGTACCACAAGAAGCGTGGCCAGCAGGTCGAGGGAGGTGATTCTGCCCCTCTGCTCTGCTCTGGTGAGACCCCACCTGCAGTGTTGCGTCCAGCTCTGGGGTCCTCAGCACAGGAAGGACATGGACCTGTTGGAGCGGGTCCAGAAGAGGGCCATGAAAATGGTCAGGGAGCTGGAACACCTCTCCTATGAGGAAAGGCTGAGAGAGTTGGGGTTGTTCAGCCAACTGGAGAAGAGAAGGTTCTGGGGACACCTTACTGCAGCCTTTCAATCTACAGAGGGGGCTCATAAGAAAGATGGAGACTTTTTACCAGGGCTTGTTGTGACAGAACAAGAAGCAATGGTTTTAAACTGAAAGAGGATAGGTTTAGATTGGACATAAGGAAGAAATATTTTTATAATTAGGGTTGTGAGACAATGGAACAGGTCGCCCAGTGGAGCTGTGGATGCCCCATCACTGGAACTGTTCAAGGCCAGGTTGGATGGGGCTTTGAGAAACCTTATCTAGTGAAAGATGTCCCTGCTCATGGCAGGGGGTTTGGACTAGATGATCCTCAAAGGTCTGTTCCAACCCAAACCATTCTATGATTCTATGACTTTATGATTCTATGATTCTGTGATTCTATGATCTAAAAACTACTTTACAAAATCTACTATACTCATACCAAAGGTATTATATATGTCCTTAAAACTTTGACATATTATTCAGTTTACACTTGTTTTCCAGCAAGTCTCTGACCTTCCTATTACATTTCAAGTGTCAACCATCCAACACCTGCAATCATGATGTATTTGAAATTCAGTGGTAAGCTTTTCTATTAATGCAAAATACACAATTTTTCATCCATCCCTTATTTTTGAAGGTTGGATTTGCTAGGAAAAAGGTCATTTGGGACTACTACTTGGACTGAGAAGAAACAAGCTATTCCAGACAGAAAATTTAAAACAGAGAAATACAGGGAACTGAAAGAGGTCTTACAGAAATCTTTTTGTAGCTTTAGTGACAGGGATTGCTTTACATTCTGACTATAACAAACACGCATTTCATTGCAGCTTTAACTCCAGCTGGGAGCCCAGCTATGCATGTTGTAAAATAATGTAGAGTGAAAGGATAGTTGTATGGTAAAAACAAAGTACTGGGTGTCAGGGCGTATGGATTTCAGACCTGGATTTGCCCCGGACTATGCATTGAAATAAACCATTTGTTCTGTTTCTCTCTCCCTCTGAATAACTACTTGTCAGATTACTGTAGGACTTACATACCTCTTGGAGGTGCTGGACTGCTAAGTTGGTTTCATGGAGGGTTATTTTGGGTGAACAGTACAAGTTGCTGAAATGTCATTTGAGACACTGACAAAAGTATTCACCATCCACCTTTAGCATAACTCTCAACCAACCATCTAGCTAAAAAGATTTCAGACAGTTACAAGCTTTAGCCAGAGAGTAGAAGTGGTATCATCAATAATTGTTTAAATGTATTGTTTTGACTCTAGGCAGGGTTTTGTACTCTTTGTTTGTTTTTTTGTTTGTTTTTTTTGTTTGTTTTTTTGTTGTTGTTGGGGTTTTTGGTTCTTTGTTTTTAGCTATCTAAATTTAAGCTACTGAAACTCTAAATTTAACTTAGAAAAAGTCTTCCTGGGTTATCTGTATTACTCACAGAGAAGATTATCCTCCTCCAAAAGGTCATTCTGAATATCTAAATTAGGTTTTCCTTTTAAACTGACTTTCAGAAGAGTCATCACTGACTGTGCAGGGAGTAGAATGTGATTAAGCATGGGATATACCTCACCAGGTTTCAATGCCTGATAGGTACGTCTTCACCTAAGCCAGTCATTTAGGCTCAGTGTGGAGAAATAAGCACTTCAGAGTGCAAAGTACACATTTCTCACAAAAGATGCATATTTTTCCAAGGAGCCATAAAGAGAATTTATACAGCTGAAATTAAGTAAACCTCTCCATTGAAAAAGTCTCAAGTTATATTCCTAATGTTTGAATACCTGTTTCTTTCCTGTCCTCTACCTGTTCTAGTTATGAAACAAATGTACTGATTATCCTTAATGCTTAAATCCTAATACCTTGATTTTCAACACAGCTTGAAACAAAGATTATTATCCCCAAAACAGAAATTCTGGCAGTAAATAATTTGATCTGTCTCTTACTCTGAAGTGACAAAACTTTTGTTGAACAAGCTTCTTGGGTTTAGGATTTAATTTTAAGATAGGAATGCCAAACCCAAATAGGCCAGCACTCAGGGCAATCTGCCTGATTCAGAAGAGGAACATGAGGCTCAGTTCTTCTCATGCCAGATGAGAACCTTATCCTCCATGTTGCTGGCAGCTCTTCTCTGGGCGTCTCTTTTTCCTCTACCTCCCACTATCCTTGCCTCCCTTCCCCCACCTCTGAAAAAGTTTTGCCAGGTTTGACCTACTTTCCTTGTCCATCAGAATAGAAACACATTTTGCGATCTAAAATCTGTGAAAAAAAGGAAGCTTTGTTTTCAGGCCAGCCTGCCTAAAAGAATCCTTAGCATCAGCAGGTCAGTATAATCAGTTTTGCCTAAGTGGTCAAAAGCCTCTCTTTTAAAAGAGAAAAATAGACGTTGTGGCAAGCATTAAATGAAAAAAAAAAAATTAGGAAATGGAAATCAAGCTAGTCTTTCAAAACAACTTATAAAAAAATTGTTTCCTTTCATTTTCTGGCTTCACTCAGTTTTCTGTTTCTATGTGTTCCAATTGCATTTTAATAAAGAGATGTATTATTGCATTCTTTTTGCTGTAGATACTGCTTTGTGGTAAACAGAATTTGATCCCTCTTTTTCCAATGCTTTTGTCAGGCTAAATAGAATTATTCTAATGCTTTCTCAGTTTGTCTAACAAGAAGTACACTCACATCTTCTGATTTCCTTTCTTTCAAAACATCAGAGAATAAAAAGTCTCTCAGTCTGAATGTTGTATCCACCTTCATTTTTACTTCTTTTTAATATTGCTCTTTCTGCTCTCATTAAAATATGTTTTGGGTTATGATCTGGGACACTGCCACAGAAAAAAATGGCTCCTGCATGGAAGATTTTGCTGACCAAAGGTTACAAAAGTTTTTTATGAGACTCTAGTTAATAACAGAAAGAGGACTCCAACATGGTCCTGTTCTGAAGATCCTTAAGTAACAAAGCTTATCTCCATTTATCATGAAGATTTTCTCCTTGTGCTTGGTGATTCTTCATCTTCATCAGTCTTGCTGCTCACTGCCTGTTCCATGACCCTCTTTTCACCTTTTCTCCTTCAGCTTTCTGGGTCTCCAGAAGCAAGGTGTCTCCAGAGCCCATGTTACAGCTGGATAAATCAGTTGCTTGCTCAACCTATCTCTCCAGCCGTTTCAACAGTGACAGTACTACAGAAAGCAAAACTGATGGACTTATAGCAGATTCCCTGTGTACCAGGCTCTCACAACAGAGGAAAGCCCAGGTGATTTTCAGGCAAGTGACCTCTGCTCAGTCCTTTGCACTAGAGCCTGTGCTAAATATATTGTGTCAGAGCCTACACAACGTACAGCAGTATGTGCAGGATGTTTCTGCTCTTTTTAATTCTCAGCTGGGTGTTGACCATGTGCCCAGTCTTGTACAACGTTTAAGAAAATATTGTTCTCTCCCAGAAGGTCATTGCATATATATTGGACATAGAATGCAATACTAGACCTCAGAATAGCTCTCTTAAAATGATTTTCTTTTTCTTGTTAGTAAAAAAGGGCAAAAAACCACTTCATTTTTTTACTCTGAACCAAATCAAAAGCAGAGTTGGCTGCTCAGGAATTTGTTCTGCCAGAGATGGTGTTATGTTTAGAGCACAGGGGTCATTAAATATGCCAGTATGCTCTTACAAGAATAAGACACAAAGGCTTCAGATTTAGTGTTAGATACTAAGGGTAATGCCTGTTTGAATCAGAATCCTGCCATGATTTTTTAGGTCCATCTAATAATTGTCCAGGTATCTCAAAATTTGTAATCAATTTTTCAGTTCCTAATTACTGTCAACTACATTTTAGAAATGGATTAAATGCTTCCTGTGCAAAATATTTTGTGTGAATAAGGGTAAATTTATGATGGTTTTCATTGGGAGAAAATCTTCTCCAACGTCTTCTGGAGGACAGGTTTTATCCAAACACTTCACGACTTCAGGAGGTGAGCATCTGTTGTCTGGATCTGACCCC
Organism: Morus bassanus; assembly: GCA_031468815.1. NCBI lineage: Eukaryota > Metazoa > Chordata > Aves > Suliformes > Sulidae > Morus > Morus bassanus. The sequence continues at coordinate 76,081,861 of CM062571.1, read as the reverse complement.
CTTCAGATCCTTCTCTGTAGTTACAATGTGCAATCATTCTAAAGTTTCTGTCTAAATAAATGATTATGTAGAGTATGACATTTTGCTCCCAATATAATTGAAAAGAACAAAAATGTTTCATTCTTCTTTTCCACATCCTGAGAAAAGAGATGGTATTTCATTATCCACACTACTTTGCAGAGTTCCTCTAGTATTAATTAGTATTGCTGTTTAAATTCAAGGATTTACAGGACAAGTGATATCATTGGAATAAAGCAGTAGAACAAGATTACAGCACAGTCACATTTTAGCTATTTTCTGGAAATGTTCCTGAAGTATGAATACCAACATCCAAAAAACTTCAAAATCACCCACAAGAGAAAAATAATTTCTGCTTTTGAAATGGCAAAGCAGACGCACAAATATTGAACGACTTGTCATGGATGAAATGTAGACAAAACGTTCCCCCTTTCAGACTTCATCATTTGTACCACAGTTTCAGGGCTACAACCTAGGAATGAGAGCTTGCTCTCGTGTAGGGTACAAAATTTTGTCATCTGCTTTGAAGTCAGGTTTTCACAATGGGCCTTCCTAATAAATGTATTTGAGCTAAGGAAAACCTCTGTCAGTAGATGACAGCAGGAAGTTTTTTTTGTCTCTGAAGGCAACTCATTAAAAAGTGTTGCAACCATAAATACATAATCAGTGCTATAGTTGGCATTGATCTTGTTGCAAGTAATGAAATGGAATGATTGTTGTGGGTCTCATCTAACATTGTTAGATATACCTCATGTAGATGTCTATAGCAGATCTGACCATCTGAGTCTCCTTTCACTGTCAATGGAGAGAGATTGTCACTGTAAGATAAGGCCCGTACATACCTTAGCTATATATATCCTATAAGTATAGAGGACGAGATGAGTTGTTCCTCATTAATGTCTGTTTTCTCCATCACCTTTCAAGTGACTTTGTGGTGGCCCTCAAATCCTGCATCTGGCTTGAGGAAGCCTTTTGTCACTATCCAACTACACTTTCATGATCAGTCTACATTTTCCAACTGTAATTGCACTTCCATTTCATCATTGCAATCCAGCTCCAAGTTTTCTCTGAAAAACAAATCCCAGAGTGGTTTAGAATCTGTACATGTGACATATTGCAGACACAGTATGCTGAAATACATTGTAAAAATTCAGATTTTATACGGTACTTTGAGATATTTGAGTGAAAGCACAAACTATACAATCCAAGAGCAGATGTTCATTAGTCAGCCTTGTATCATATGTGTTCTTTACTCTTTATTGTGCTGTTTCAGAAGCATATTTCCAGACTAGTTGTGTAATCTCCAAGACAGCCTGAGTCTTCTATTGTCTCATCAGCCCAAGAATACAGTCAAATTCTTACCTTTTGGAGAAGATATTTGTCTGAGCAGTTCCATGTGTGCTAAAGCATATCCATCTGGTATCCCTGAACGGAACTCAGTGTGATAAATATTATTACAAATTAGCGTAGTTTGAAACCTTGGCTCCAAAAGAAGGTTTAATTAACTGTATTTACTGCATGGTCTTGGGATGTGTTTTAAGACTACTCCCTGCAGAGAGATGAAGGTAAACAGAGACTTTGGTGCTGCATGTGTGTGTTTGCGTGTGCAGACGTGTCTCCTCTGATCCTTTTTCTTGTGCAAAATACAGGTCTTATTTTCTTGTTCCAAATGGAATATTCAACAACTTAGTCATTGCCAGTAAAACTTCTGGGTGCCTTAACTCTTCAAAATAAAATGTCAGTCGCTGTTTTTTTTAACACATGACTCAGGGTAAAAGTGCCAAGGTTTATCATTCGTTAAACTTTCACTCAGTGCAGATACAATCTGTTTTCCTGGGAGTTGAAACAAGAAAGAACATGTATTCCAAAGTGTAAACAAAGATCTCTTATGATTATAGTGCTGACTTATCTTTGGTTAAAATATTTCACAGAACAGCTATGTACTACCAGGCACATACTTACAGGCAGGTATTCAGTTGCTAAATTGGTGGAGGTTCTCCTTTTGGCAACAGCCAATGTTAGGTGTAGGATGAACAGCATAGAGAAGCAGCTGGTTTTTGGATTGGGAGAAAAGGTAAAAGTAGCAGCAAAAGATAATAAAGGGAAGCTGGAACCACTTCTAGGTGGTTAGATAGATGGAAATGAATTCAAAGAGTTTCAAAAGTAAATTAAATTATAACACTCAAGTATGTGCAGAAATTATGGGACTGAGCAACAAAAGACATTAGGAAAACCTAAAAAATAAATTAAAGAATGAATCAACAACTGCTCAACTTTGCTGCTTTAGGTGAAATAAACTCCAGATGGACCAACACCAAGTAAATATGGTAAGGATACTTCAGGTTCATATCATGTGACTAGTACTGTACATTAAAAGACTGATCCACCTGCAAAATCTCACGCACTCACAGTAATGTTTTCTGGAAGGCAGAAAGAATATTACTTAGAGAAGGATACTGGGTCAGGTCCTCAGCTGATGCAAATTGACTTAACTACCCTAATTTCAGTGGAGTTATGCCAGTCAATTCTGGCCTAGATCTTCAACTGAAGTTTTTACCTGAAAAATTTTCAAATGTTTCATTTACTGCCTTCTGTGTTGGAAAAATTCTCTCTTCCATTCTTCCTCCATACTTCTGATTTGGCCCTATAATTTTCTCAGCCTCTTTCTGCAGCTATTAATGTCTTTTGCTGAATTAATTAAATTAGAACAATATTTTCCAGGAAGACATAATAGGAATAAGGAATGTATCAATTGAGTTCATTTGCAAGGCAGAACAATCCCAGTCAGAATGGTGTTTCAGTTACTCATTTTGGGAATCTACAGTTACACTGGTATTTGTCTTTTATTCTTTGGAATCTGGAATTGACCTTTATCATAATTTCGGGTTTTTTTATAAGGCTCTTGACTTGACTTAGTACTTTACTACGTGAGATTTGGTGTCAACATAATATGCTGATACATATATGGTCAGCTTCTCTTTTGATGTTATATCTGTAAAAATATAATATATAATTTTAATATATAATTAGAAAAGATATATTATACAACATATTTATAAGATATAGTAAGTGGTGAGATTAGGAATGATAGGGCAAACCCCAATATATTACCCAAGGTCTTAAGAAATGGGACACCTTGTTCCTAGTTCAGAGGTTTTCTATGTTATCCTTGGAAACTGCTCACTCTCTTTGCTTCGGTTTCCTTCTACTCCAGTTTAAGGAGTCATATTTTCCTTCCTTATCAATAGATAGTGACGATAAAATTGCTAGTACCTGAAGTGTTAACTTGACATGTACAGGTGAAATGTGATTCATCGCAACTGACTTTGCCTCTGTGCTCAGTCTTTCAGTGCTGTTGTCTTTAGTCTACCTTTATAGACAACAGAGGAAAAGCTGCTACCAGAAGATGCTTGTTCCCACCCATCTCATATTCCTCTCCTATGTCAAGGTGAATCAATCCTTGGGATTTACATTTTGTTCTTCCTGGGCTAGAAAGAGGTTAGATTTCTAACTAGCTTATACTTTCAAACAGCTGAAATTAAGAGGACACAATCACATGTATGGCCTGTATATTAGTTACATGTACAGCCAAACAAAAGGTTTTGAGAAGATTAATAGTTATAAATTGAAGTATACATAAACCAACTCACATAATCACTAAAGCCCATTGCTGCCTGGGAATTTCCCAACAATTCGTAGCAGAAGTATCTGAAGGAGGAATTTGAGGGGGACCAGATGATTGCAATATGCTGTGGTTCTCAATCTTTAGGGAATATTTTGCAGAAGATCAATCATCAAATAACTATTACAATCTCCCAGCTATTAGACATGCTGTGTGTCAGTGCTTCTGACTTGAAAGGGACAAAATATTAATAGCTGGAAGCAAAATCTATGTGTATGATGATAGGCATCAGGAAGACATAAAGTGAAATTCAGTCTAGTTTAGAGAAACATTACGGGTCCATTCTGAAGGCTTAAAAGATGTGTCACCCTTAGGATCTATAAACTTGCTGTTTCATGGTTAACCCATAAAAGTGATCTCTTATGCCTAGAGGGGTTCAGCTGTCCCTCTTGGGTTTTTTTAACTTTTTCAATAGTTAGGTTATTGGGCAGGCCATAAACTCAAGACCTCTGCCTGGAAGGCAGAAGCTCTCTGTTTGACCTGTGATTGCTCTGTTTTTGCCAAAGGAGGCTGCAGGAGCAACACACAAATAAGTTAGGCTTCTGCCAGTAGGACACATTTGCTTCACCTCAGCTTGCTTTGCTATTGCTGCAGCATATGCCTGGAAATTAAATGAACTTTTTTAGTTATCTCGTCATACTTTACAGAATGTTTCAGGTTGTTAAGAGGAAGTTTTGTGCTCCCTTCAAATCCAGAGTTCCTACAAGAGTTCTTGGGCACATCTTGAAAGACATACATGTGCATATACAACATGTATGTATCCTTTTTCACAATGATTCAGCTCCACCATTTTTATATTCTTTATCGGAAGTTCACCTTCAAACTATTTCAATTTTCAGGTGTTTTTTACCTTTTGCAATCAAGTCTTTCCCACACTCAAAATTAAACACTGTCTGGAAAACAAACAAAAAAAGATGAATCAGTTTCTCAACATAAAATGTTCAGGAACTAGTGTGCAGGGGTAAGCTATAACTACCACAAATCCCCATTTTCATCAACTAGCAAAACATATATTCTCTCAAATCATATAACCGGGGGAGAATGTTCTTCCTTGTTATTTAATGAGATCTAGAACAAATCTAGGAAATTACCTAATCCCTTATCAAGAGGGATCAATCTTCTTCTTGTGGGGATAGAGAAGCTGACATGATTTACTTCGGTAAAAAATCTGAGGCTTGTAAACCTTCAGAGTTATGCTCATTCACCAAGAAGAAAATAAGCATGGTGATGCTCAGGCGGTGGTATTTTTTGCTCTCTCATTTTTCTTCCTTTTTCTTTGCACTGACTGTAACAACTACTTTTAGAGGCTAATAATCTACATTTATACATTTGACAATATGAAATGTAATGTTTTCATCTGCATGGCCATATTAAGCACTCTGTTTTTCCCAGTCTTCCTTCTCCGCAGGAATTGGAGAGAAATCCAGGCATTTAGATACTGTCAGCTATAGGTGTAATTGAGTTTCCATATAGTTAGGGCTGCCTTTATTAACAAAGTTTTCTCCTTTTTTATTATCATTTTACACTCTTATCACTGTACCTCATGCTTTATCTTTACAATTTAAAGCTGTGGGTTTCATAACCTATTCTGCTGAAAGCAAAATGATAAGGGGAGGAAAGTATCCTATATCTCAGGGAGGATGGAGCAAATCTCCGTGGCTTACAGCGCCAGTGATGACAGATTAGAAAACTTGAGCTCCAAATAACAGCTAAAAAACATTAGCATTAGCAATTACATTTACATCTTTCTTCTCATTTCTTTGTGATATGGTATTTTTGCCTGTCTGATTTTGCGTTATTGCTATGTTTGCTGTATCCTTTTGCTTCTTCAAGAGCTAAAAGGAAAGGTACAAAATCCTATTCTAATTTGCATTTTGTTCTAGTGTTTTAATCTCTGATCAGTACTCTGGATTGTCTCAGCCAGTGTTAGGGAGCCCAGCAGGTTTAGGGCACGGTTGGACTTGCAGTGTAGATACAGATCTAGAGCATCAAGCTTACTTTTTCCTAACATGCCACACTTGGGAGGTCTGCTGTGCTAAAACCTATTGACTGATTCAGTGGGAAATTACAGAGCTATAAAATACTGCTATCCTAACAGTAATCTATTTGGGCTTATAATTTATATATTATCCAAGATTAACTTTAGCAAACTGTGCAGTTGAACTGAATTTTCTGCTCCAGACTGATAATTAGTCTCCTCTTTGAAGCTCTGTTTCTCTCACCCACCAGTTTTCTCCTCTGGATTTCCCCTGCCTTCAGAGATGATATACTTACTGGGTCGCTACTGCAGTTCTTCATGCAAGCCAACAGTCACTGACATTGTCCCAAAACTGGAGAGGGAGTCGTATTAAGAATTCTAAAAATTTGAGTATAAAACACACTTTATGAATAGTATAATGAATACTTAAAGTTTACCTTCTTTGCACCTTACCACAAACCTCAGTGCGTTGATAGGTTTTATTAACTTTCCACGGAATTTCTAAGGTGTTTTCAGCCACCAAATTTAGAAATAAATATCTGAAAAAGTATCTTAAATTAAATCCACTGCAACATTTAAAATTAAAACCTCCCCCCTCTATGCACACACATGGCATTAACACAACTGTGTTTCTTCCTTTTGACTGAAACTGAGAGCTCCAGACAAGAACCCCCTGGATTAACTTTACCCTTGCACACAACTTCTTCTTGGTTCTAACTCACTCACTAATCAGCTCTCTGGCAGAGTCTAGGGTATAAAAAGCATTAAATTAACTTAAAGCCACTTTTTTTTTTTCCCCTCATTTATATGAGGAACTACAAAATACACAATTCAACTCATTGTGCTTTATACCACTTCATAACCAGCCCTCATCCAGTTTTCCTCTCAGTAATGGCAGTAGAAGGGTCCTGACTAACTTGAGAAAAGTATGGCCTTAAATGCTGATGGCTTCCTGAGCACAGTTTGATGGTAAATACACTCAACCTTTGTGCTTCCTGGGATATTGGCCTAACCACCAAGAAAAGTACAAAAGCTTCATTCACAATTCTTTTTTTAGTAGCAGAAAGGGATATTATGTAACTTTGAAAATTTGATAAAGATTCAGCTTCGGAGATTGGCTAGTTAATGGAAGCATTCTGGTTTCCTCAAAAGAACTATGTCTCTGCAACAATCATGGCTGAGGAGTCCCCCAGGGCTTGGAGTCCTCTTCTGTACTGCTGAAAGGATAATATTTAGAACTGAGACAATCACCTATTCATCCCCTGCCCTGATTTATGTTGTACACTTTGGATAACACTCACCCAGTAACGGAAATTGTCAAAGCTTTGCCTATCTTTTAAGCCCTGGGTAAGGATGGAAGGGGAACAAGAAGCTTGAATGAATCACTGAATATGATACACTCTGCCACTGTGCAAAGTAGTTATAGACACATCAATATGCTTCTGTGGAAACAGTTTTGACCTCAAGGTATTCAGAGCCTCAGCTTAGTACTGCTTTTGCCATGAATAAGAGCTATTTGGCTATGGAATCTGATCTCTGATGCACCGTAGAGAGTGACTACTATAGTTTATTTACAGTGTGACATGTGGCTTAAGGAGACATACAGAAATATTCAGCTGGAGGAGGAGAGAATGTCAGAAGACAATAAGAGTGGATTTATCACAGGTGAATAAGGAAATCCTGAGCTTGGGGGAAAACCATGAGGTTAGGGTATGTGTGTACTAAGTCTGAGAGCTAATTATGACAAGAAGAGAGAATTTTTTGTTTGATGGTATAGTTCTGGCTGGGATGAGAATGATGCCTGATAGGTGAGGTGACTTGTTCACATCATGTTTAATAGTTTTGGCACAGCTCAAAGAAAATATAGTCCTCTTCTCTAGTCTTTTAGTAATCTATTAGGCTCTGGGCCACCCAGTTTCACCACCCAACAAGTTCCCTGTAAGCAGCAGTGGGGGGTACTGGAGGGATTATTCTTCAGACAGCAACAACACAAATTTTTTTCCAGATATGTCAGTGGTTCTCAAACTAGTTTTTCTTTGCTTCTCAATGGGAGGCCTTGGGATAGGACACAGTAATAATGGTTTGGCTCTATAGCTCCCAGGAACTATAGCCCCTATCTGCTGCTTCTGCTTGTGCGGTCCATCTCTACCCCTAATCAAAATGACTTCTATAACAGATTCTTCCCCTTGACTCTAACTGCCACTGCTTCTTGTGGGAATCTGCCTGGCAATGTGCCCCCTCTTCTTTTCTCTCCATCCTAGTTCGAGAACTGTGATCTTAACACAGGTTTTGCTGATATATATTTTTTTTTTAATTTTAATTGAAATTAATTGGTCCCCTGAGGCTTGCAACTTCCTCAAGGACTTTGGAGTTAATCTGGTGAAGCATTTCAGGCTTTCTGCCTTGCTAGTAGCTTCTTTATTTCTCCCTTCCCTCTTTGTCGTCCAACTTCTCCCTCATCTTCATGATGTTGGAGTGACAAGCTTGGGGGGGTGGGGCAGGAAAGGAGTAAACCCTCTTTTAATCTCTCATTTCTCTATTTTACCTCTACTACCCTTGTTTTAACACTAAAAGAAGCTATCAGGGTGTTGTCATTGTCATTCATTGGCACAGATTCAGAGTTTTGAAAAGTACCCTGGTGTTGCTGAAAGGCATCTCTGTTTACTGGCAAAAGACTTATTGGCACATGAATGGCTACAGCCCTTGCTGAAACTGTCAGGTGTTCTAAAGGGAAGTGGTCCCTATTTTCCTGCTTTCTTTTCAGTTTCCTTTCCTCTGAAATACATGATATTCTACCAGTTTTGTGGAATTTTCTCAAAAAAATCAGGACTGAGTCAGTTACATTGCTGAAGAGTGGTCAGGTGATATCAAGAATACCTAGATGATATTAAGCTGGCCTGGCCAATAAGACATATAAGTATTTACAAACAAATACACATTTTAACCTGAATACAGAATATCAATATTAGATATTAAATATTGAACTTCACATAGGTTACTGATTTCTCCCTGATACTAGGACAGTAGCTTTATTCACAGGGTGATGACTAGACCTTTACACTTTTAGTCAGTGATCATATTTTCGTGCACATATTCATAAGTACCCTTTCTCATCCATGTAGTGTACACATTGAACTTAACAAGTAAATTAAACTTTGGATAAACAATAAATTTAGAACTGTTTTTCTGCTCCTCTATTATGCATATTTTTTGACTCATGGTAAATGAAAACATTCAGCTTTCATCACAAAACAAGTGACTAAAAAGGCAGATGAACATTTTTTTAATGCACATTTTGAAGTTATTTTGTTTCAGACATAAAAAGGTTTCATATGTCACAGAAAGTCATTCCAACAGTATTAAAGGAATATTTTTTTGAGGTGGAGGTTATGGCTTAGCTGGCATCATATCTAAGAGGGAATACATACTGGCACAGTGGAAAGGACCTTCTGGAATTAAATAGAAATATTTATGAAAGGTTTAAAACAAGATCTTAAAAAGAAAGGGGACAATCTTACCAGAGAGAATATATTCTTTATTCTCTCTTGAAAAATACAATTATCAGAAAGTTAAACCAGGCAGTCACAGGGAACCCTGCCTATGACTGTGCTGCAGTCACAAAGTAATTTTGTTAGATGAATCCTCCACTTAATTGGGTGTTACTTTGCTCCCCATAATTGACAGTGTGGTGAGTTGACCTTGGCTGTCTGCTACACCCCCACCCAGACACTCTCTCACTCCCCCTCCTCGACAAGACAGGGGAGAAAATAAGCCGTAAAAGGTTGTGGGTTGAGATAAAGACAGTTTAATAACAAAAGCAAAAGCTGTGTGTGGAAACAAAGCAAAAAGAGGAATTTATTCGCTACTTCCCATCAGCAAGCAGATGTCCAACCACTTCCTGGAAAGCAGGGCCTCAGTACGCATAGCAGTTGCTTGGGAAGATAAATGCCATAACCACAAATACCCCTGCATCCTCCCCTTTCCCTCAGCTTTTATTGCTGAGCCCAATGTCATATCGTATGAAACATCCTGTTGGTCAGTTTGGGCAAGTGTCCCAGCTATGGCCCCTCCCAAACTCTTGCCCACCACCAGTGTGCTGGCCTTGGTTGGAGGGTGGTTGCAGAGAAGGCCTTGATGCTGTGAAAGCACTGTTCAGCCACAGCCAAAACACTGGTGTATTAACATTCTTTTAGCCACAAATGCAAAGCGCAACACCATACCGGCTGCTGTGAAGAAAGTTAATGCTGTCGTAGCCAGACCCTATACAGACAGCAATTAAACAAGTCCATCATCAAATAATCACAAAATTTTAAAATATTAGTAGAAGGTGATCAAGTATTGTCAAGAAGGACAAGCAACTGAAAAGTGCTGCAGGATAAATATTGTAAAAAGTTTGAGGAAATAAATATGAACCTGCATTTATGAGATGTGCAAGCTTTTCCATGTATTTCATATATGTCATACAAACATTGGCTTTCCTACTACAGTGCCTAGCCAGAAAGCCTTCACAGACAGAGAAGGATGATGAACAGGAATTCTGCAGAAGAGGAAAATTCTCTGGCGTTAATTAGCTGACATTACTAGGCAAGATTGGCTTCAGTACTTGGTAGGGACCAAGTAAACTCTTTTGAACTGAAGCTCTGTTCTGTTGGCTTTGCTCTGGTAGAGACTAGAACTAGCTGAACCAGAAGATAACATTTGAATGCTCATGTCCATATTTTGAAATTTAGATAAAATCCCCTTGCTTCTGAAATTATTTCTTGGTTCCCACTGATATTTTTGAAGGTAGAGTTCCCATTCCATGAAAAGGGTGTTCAGTTAAAATTCATATGCTGAACAACAATATTCCCTGAGACTGAAGTACTAGCAAGTGCCATACAACTAAAACTTTGAGGTCATTAAAGAGTAATGATAATAAAAAAGGATATGAATATGTTAGCTCTGTTTAAATTCTTAGGCTTGTGAAATATAAGTGACTTTTTCATCCATTTAATGTGAGTAGATGAAGAAAGAATGCTCTATGAGGCAAATTAATAACTTTATCCACAAAGTCTTTCTGTATCTTTAAACAGCATAATATTTTTATGCTGACATTTCCAGAAGAAACCACTGGAAGGTATTAGAGATGATAAACTTTATTGTGAATACTGAAATATTGAGACACATTTATAAGCTTTGCTATAAAAGTACTCTTTTGGGATGATAATTCTTACCAGCCATAAAAATCATCAAGCCTTAACTCCACCTTCCGTGTCTAATACTGCACAAGTGCACTGTCAATCATTATACTCAATACTGGGATTCTGACATTTTCTACATGACTGAAAGTGCTTATATGACTGAATCAAGCTCATTAAAATACCACCAGCTTCAAACCTTTGTAGACAAAAGGAGGAAATGCCTAATACAAATGCACTTAACCCAGTTTAACCCTCATTTAACATGTGGGAATAAATCTTTGGCTTTTATCACTGTAAAGAATCATTTTTGTGTGTGTCATTGTTTTAAAAATGTTGGATACAAAACCAATCCAACACTTCAAACATTGACCAGGCTTTATTCATGCTCTCACATGTTGGCAAGCTAGGGCCTTAATTTCTAAGAGCATGTCCCAATGGAAACGTTAAAGACCTTGCTAGTGGAAATGGGATATCTAATCTCACATTAAATAGGAAATATAAATCGGCATAAAAAGTTCATGACTATCCTGGAAGTCTAACAAATTGAAGTACTTGTTTATTGGTTAAGAGAAAACTTTCTAGTTCTCTAAGTGTTACCAGCCCAAGTTAATAAGCCATGTCATCCATTCCGTCTCATGCAACACTTCTAGATTTATGTTAAATTGAAGTGTACAAGCATTTTTAAACTTTTTTTTAAAATTAACAAAATATTTTATAGTTTGTATGACTGAAGGTGGATATATTAAAATACAAACTTTGGTCGGTACAGTAATTAGAAAAGTGTGTTTGATCAGAAAGAAGGAAATCAAAAAAAGTTCTTCTGTTACAGTCCATCAGTTTTATATTACCAGTATCAGATCTAGAGAAATGACAATGAACTATGCTTAATATGTAATTTAAATTTGACCAGTGTCTAGTCCGATGGCTTAATTCAAATAAATGTTTTGTGTGAATCCTAACTGCCAAGAAGACATTTGTAAAAGCCTTATGCCCATATAAATATTAATCTCAGTCCTTATAATTTCACTTGTGCACAAATAAATAAATCACTGTTTAGGAGTAGAAAACAGGAATTGTTCACCTAAACCATTAATTTTTTACCATTAGACTGTCAATAGAATTCTGAAAGGAATCTTCTATATGTCAAATGAAAACAGACTTGTAGGGAAGAAATAGTTTTTTCTTTGGTGTAATAAAAGAAGACTCTGTGTTTATTAGATGTTATTCAGGGGTTTAATACAATGGATTTTCTGAATAAATCTAGGAAATATTGTTCTGGTTGAAAAATTACCAAATTTCTAATAGTTTGGATGACCATTCTGAGACTTTGTGTTCAAGCTCTGGACCTTACACTGGGCTGATACCACTAGTTACATTCATTAGTATTATTGATACCTGTATGTTCTTGGTAAATTTTAATGCTTTGAGCTCTTCTGGATATGGCTTAAAATGATAGTTTATTTGATGTTGCCTTAATATGCTTTGAGTTTAGGGATTCAAATTATTTAGGCAGAGTGGAAGTAAGTATATGATACAATTGACAATATCTAGACATCAAAATCTGCGGCTGGTCACCCGAGAATCTCTTTGCAGACAGCAGTGTTAGTTAGCAGAGGTGTATTTCATCACATATTAAAAGAGATGTCAGAAATAGGTCAAGTGTATCACACCCTGGAAGTGCTTATTTCTGTCTATTGACATTTGCAAACTCAGCTATTGATGTCTGTTGCAGAAATCCTAGCACAAGTGTTTATGCTTTCATTGTCAGATATGATTAGGAACTTACACATAGCACTAAAGTGATTAAAGAAACATTCCTGAGGCCTCTACTCCAAATCTGTCCAACTATTAAGAGCTCTGTTTATTTCACAATGGGAATTTTAAAAGAATCAATCTAGGGTTGTAATGATAATTTTATCTTCTCTGAGTAGGGATTCCAGTTGCACATGCAAGGTCACAGGCTTATGTGTGCCGATTGCAAACTTAATGAGTGGGCAATGAAGCCTGACATGAATGCTAACGAGGAAGTTCACCTTTCGTCAGTAGTACAGGCTGGACTCAGCAATGAAACAAATGATGACAAGTATTCTGCCTGATGTAGTCAGGAAAAAAATAAAGCAGGAGTAGGGCTCAAAGAGGTCTGAATTCCTTAAAGTCCTAAAAGAAGAAAGTGATACTTAGAACTGTTAAACTGAAGAGAGAGAGTGTTGGTCAGAGAGGAAAATAAATTGTTATAGTGGAGAACATAATAGGATGAATGAAGAGACATCACAAGCGAGAGAAGGCCAAGTGGTTCTTTCTGGGTCTTTCAGAGTTGCTGATAATTGGCAGTTCTTGGATTCAAACCAAAAGTTTTGCATATTTGATCTAGAGATAACCCCAGTAGCTTGGAGGGACTTTCATTAATTTGTCTGGGAATACTTATCTCACCTCATGAAAACAATATATATTTTTAAGTGATAACAAGTTCATTTCTGTAGAATAGGGGAGTGTGGAAAAATCACTCATTTCCAAATGTGGTAAGAATATAAGGTAGTGTTTGGTTTAGAAGGTGTGTCTGACAGCAAACTTTAATTTATATGCCCAAAAGCCTTGGAAAACCTGAAAAAAAAAAGGGAATGAAACCTTAATAAAAATAGAACTACTGTCATTCTGAGGCAAAATTTACCTCCATTAAGGAGGTAATACACATCATCTCTTGTTTTGAGAGAAGCCTATGGATGTACAGAGATTAGATCCAGTAGCAATTAAACCACTGCCTCTGGAACACTGTGCATTTTCAGGTGTGTAACCCAGGATAAGTAAAAAATTAGATTTATTCAACTACATGAGTAAGAAAGAAAGAGAAAGACTAAAAATGAAAATACATATATATTGTTTATCCAATATTCAAAATAATAGTATCAGGACATGGGATACATGATTATCATAGTTTAGTAATTACTGTCTGCCACCTAACTCAAATTGTTGTCTGGACAATAACGGGTATTATTAGTCCACCCCCATCTCTGAGGTTATAGATTAGTTGTGAAGATCTCTAAAATGATTTGCATTGCCTCACATCTGAAACTGGATAAGAGCAAATATGTAGACATTATGGTGAATGTGCAATAACTTAACCTGCCTAAATCCTAATTAGGCTGTGTACTCAAGTCATTGAACCATTAGATCTACATGCATCCAGATACATTCAGGAGTATGAAGGACTTCTCCCAGGAGGATGGAAAATTAATCTTTATTACCCCTAGCAACAACTTTATAAACTGGTTAGGACAACTTTCCCATTCCAAGTCAACATGATTTTTGAAGATGGCAACAAAGAAAACTCTCATTGACAAAAGGCAGACAGTCCAGTTTCTGGGAAGTTATATTTTCCTGCAAGAACGAATTTAGTCCAATCAGATCAATATCACACACTTTCAAAGTATTGCATGGATCAGAAATTTTGCAGTGTTCATTTCCAGGTTTTGTTTTTTCTCCTTATTCACAAAACCCTGATATACAGGGAAACACAACTTGGAAGTTTCATTAACACTAATAGTGGTGTAATTGACCAAAACTGAGTAAGTATTTCACTGAACAGTTGCACCTCTCTTCAAGGAAGACCATCCCTGAAGACAATAAAATCGTGAAAGATCATGAAGACTGAGTAAATGCAGACTCTGCTCCTGAAAACTGAGGATCAGGGCCGCTGGAATCCTCACTGTAAATCTAAAAGTTAAGCCCACCTAAAGGTCTGGAACTTCACGGATTCAGGGGTTACAGCCCCCCAGATGAATCCCTCTTCCAAGGGAGAGCATGGAGCTGTGGCCTGACTTTTTTTTTAAAAGGAGAGGGAGCCTAGGAAAAAAATCCACTTCACCCTTTCCTGAAGGTAACAAAATGGTCATTGAACTGGAAATGCTTCAAAATAATCTGAGCTCAATAAATTACTCCTGAATTAATGCTGTTAACTTTCCAACAAGTTTTCAAGAAAAACCTGAAATATTTCAGTTTCTGGGCCTTTCAAATCATAGTGACTGAAAGAAAAATACATTTATAAATTTCTTTCCAAAATAAGTTAACCAGTTTAGAGTATACACAAGGGTCCATTTAGAAAGAGAAATGAAAAGGAGTTTTGATTGTTCAATAACCAACAGACTTATCTGCTCCCAGCAGAGTCTCTTTGGTGCTGGCACACCACTCTTGTGTCTAAACGGAAAGCAAAAAAGTGATCTGTTTCAAGAAAATCCTGTTGTTGGTGATGGGTACTCATGAAAGATGGGACTTTATTAAGGAAACATGTTAGCTTCATGTATGCCATTACCAGCACGCTATGTTTTTTCCTTTAAATCTCTTGCAGTTAAATGTGAGCCTGCTTGGCAACATATAGAAGAATCTACATGAAAAGATGCAATCTGTTACAGTTACAGTAATCTGCAGCGATTATTTCATAATTCAGAACTGTGGAGGTGTTGCATCCATACCTGAAGCATTAACAACCTGAAAGCTTATAAACAACTTCAGTGTCAAAGAGTCTCTTTTCCCACAAAGATTCACCATGGTATTAAAATTCACACCTGAGGCTGCAGGGTAGGGATGGTAACAGCTGAATTGGAATAAAGTATACTCTAGATAGAGTTCATTCTATTAGACTGACTTGTCAGAATTAGTTTCACTTTGTACTCTTTCCATAGAGCTTGATGAATGCAGTGAATGCATTAAATGAAACTTGATTCTTTGTGTTTTAAACATAGATCTGAGTACAAATAAATTATTCTAATAAATGTATATTTTCCATAATGCAATGACATTTTACATAGTTATCAGCTGCTAATGATGTTTTAAGAAATTGCATTTTTAAAAGTCAGACTACATGTGCTCATGGAATATATCTGGCAGCCTCAGAGAAAGCCTGTCACACTAAACAAGTTATTTTTCTGTGAGTTATCTGATGTGGCCCATATCCCTGCAGAGCTCTCATATAGATCTTTAAAAAAATGTAAGAAAATCTCATTACGATCTCAATATGGTCCTGGATGTTTTGTAAAGGCAGCAACTCTTCCAGACAACTTGATATTCCAGCCCTGGGAGGGACTCCTCCCTGTGTTTTGGGAGCCCCACAAGCTGTTTCCGAAATTCCAGTATAATCACCAGTTTTATACCAGAAATCCCATGGAAGAGGCCTGATTGGAATGTGTGCATTTTAGAAAACTGTATGATTTTTTAAGACTTCTTTTTGTAGCTCTGTTTAGTGGAATTGACTCAAACCTCAACCTTACAAGTACGGAAATACTTTCCTTCCCAACCTGTCAAAGCATGGTCACTTGTTCAACTTCAGAAAGAACATATTCATATTCCTTTCCGTGCTGCCTCTCATGCCACATACACAAGGACATCTCTTTTAACTTTCAAATCATTCCTTAAAATTGTTCCTTGCGTTGCTTACAAAGAAGCAAGCTAAGATGACGCTAAGACCATTGACCACTATTAATGATCACTAGATTGACCAATATTATCTCATTTCCTTGAAATCCCTTGGCTGCCTATGTATATCGGTTTCACCCACAAATTTATTTCTCAGCCTTTGGTGATGTGGGTTCAGGATCCAATGTGCCTCCTTTCTTCATACAATGTAGATACCATGGCATTTTCAAAAAATAGACTTGGCATGGCATTTAGATCAAGATCAATATACCTACATGAAAGGAACTTACATGCAAGATAGGTATTTAATTTCCTTTTATATTTAGTGGCAATATAGTCAGTGCCATCAACAGAATTTACTGAGTAGTTCAATTCACTTTTAAAGACACACAGAAAGTTCAGTTCAGTATCCTAGACTTAGACATCTAAAGCCATTTGAGGTGATTTAGAGTATTCAAGATAAAAGGACAGAACTGGCAGATACGACACACTACCAATGATCTTCTGAAGCAACACATTAGGCCATTTGAAATGACACTGGAGATCTGAATTGCATCCTTAGTCTGAAATTGAATTCCACGTTTGGCATATAGAGGGTAGTCTAGATTATTTAACTCTTTTCTGTCATTAATAGAGAGAGCCAAGGTATCTCTGGCAGACAATTTGGAAAGTTTGTATGACTGATGAGCTACCTGGAGCTCACTAAAAATTAGCTCAATTTAGATGTATATCCACATTTCTTCTTTTCTAGATACACCTTCTTGGGATTATACAGAAGGCATATCTGTTCATTTGGTGGTCCATAATCTGGCAACATCTATATTTCTAAACCCATTCAATTACAGTGAGTAATGCCTGACCCGAAGGCCAAGTGGGAAGACAAGGCCTACACTTCTCAGAACTATTTCCTTCTAAAACTCTCAGGCTGTGGTTGAGTCCCATAGACTAGGTCCTACATCTGTGTTTTTGACTGTTCTCTGTTCCCTGTGCTTTTACCTAAGGCACCCATTGCTCACATCATACAGACTGTGCAGAACTGGGACGTCTGATCTCCTGAAACCAAGCCATTAATACATTAGAGCAGATATTCCTGTGGATGCTCTTGCTGTTCCTTTGAATATCCTCCTAGTTAAACCACTGACCCCGTGTATTGATAAAACGTACCAGCTGGACAAGTTGCCCGTATCTTTCCTTCCAGAAGAGAACGGTTTCTGAAAGACTACTAAAGAAGACTTATTCTGATCCAGCTGGTGGTTAAACTGGCATTGATCTAGTAATTGCTCTTTTAAAACACACTTGCTGCAGGACTGTAGTCTAAATTTAGCATAGTGAATGTTTTTGTTCAAAGGCCATGCTAGTCAACAGTCTCCAGTGCTGGAAAATATTATAAAGATGGCTGGGAACAGCAGGCTGTCTGTTTTTTCCGACAGCATTAGAAATTACCAGCTCTGAAAAGAGACCCAGGCTCCCGGTTAGCCTGGAAATGAAATAAGAACCACCTATTTCTCCAATACAGATCTTGAATTAATTCTGGCTTCTGGTTGGAAACATAATTCATTTCCCTTTATTTTTTATGTTCTTGAAAGGTTTTTTGATTATTACTGGGAGTTGATGTGACAGGAGAATACCAATGTTGTACTGTTTGTACAGAAATACGAGAGAACAAGAAAAGCGGTCTCCTGATGGAGGCCTCATAGGAAAAGGTGTACATCTGAGAGGTGAGAGGGAGAGAAGGAGGGAGGAAGAAGGGAGAAGAGGGGGAGAAAGAGGAAGATTAGTAGAAAGAGGAAGCTGAAAGCAGAAAGCTGTAAAGTGAAGACTAGACCATTGTTGGGTTGCTGCTTCCAGCATTTTGTTTTTGCTGAGCTCATGTCCTGCAGCACTGAGCTCATCCTGCACGCTGTGAAAGAAGCAAGTTTGGAAAGGCAAGTAGAGGCAGAAATACTCTCCGGCCTAACCTCTCACAGCAGACTGGCTGGGCTGCCGTGGCGAGTCAATTTTACAGTGGAGATGCGACAAGTTTGGAGCCAGGCTTGAGCACAGACTGTGGGTGAACTACAAAAACCTCAGTTTTTTAAAGCAAAAAAGAGTGGTAAGAGGTTGTGCAAGTTGTTGAAATGTGTCAGACTTAGAGACCTTGGCTACGCTGTTATGGTACATAGGTATACTGCTGCTTTGTCTTCACTGGGTAACACTAATTGAAGTACCTTTGCTATGTGTTGATAATCAATATTCTTCATAAATGAAGGTGGCAATATTTCAGTGAAAGCCTATCAGATCCATCTCTGTATAAATTGCTACAGTTATCTATCTCAGAGGCTTTAAGTAAATTTTAATATTTGCACAACTGTAAACACATTTAATGAATAGGAAACACTGAGGTATTCTAAAAGAGCTTTTTTAAAAAAAACAAACTCAAACAAACAACAAAAAATCCCATCCAAACCCCTGTATGACAAGTGTTTCATTTTACTTTTTTCCAGCCTTGACTAGAGTGAAGGAGAATATTTTATTTTAGGAACATGGTTTAAGAATAAATCTCTGTTCAAGACAGCACTGGAGTAGTTGCTTAATTTCCATTGGCACCTGTGGGACCTAAGCACATGATTCATATTATACAGATGCTTAAGTGCTTCCCTGAAGAGGACTGTGACACAGTGACCCAGCCCCAAAACTGTATTAATGTCTTATATGCAGTCTCTATAATATGCCAGCAAACCAGAAATAAAATGGCTGCTTGTGCCAAAACATCTCATGATATGTAGCTTAAGGAATAATACATTGTAGGTTTACTACTGTAATTCATTTTTATCACTGCAATTCAGCTGATTTCCTGAGAGAAAAGGTAAACAGGATAGAAGAATCAGCACTCCATGATTCCTCTGTACCTGAAGAGATTTATTCTCAAATAAGCTTGAGAGCATTCCTTTTGCATTTTGATAGACAGCAAGCACCTAGAAGAAAGGCCATGCTATTCCCAGGCCTCTCAAACAGTAGAGAAATGAAAGGATTCCTAAGACCTGGGCTGAAACTTTGTCAACATTGAGCTGAAAATCCTTAAATGTAAGTGAAAGGCAGAAATACTCGACTCCAGAAGAATAAATTCATTCAGCAGCCCCTCAGTTCACTAGTTGAGAAATACCCTCCCATGTGACAGCTAGGATAAGACGCGTTTTAAGATTGTTTCCTTATTTTTATCAATTTCCTTTGTAGGTGTTTCCAACTTTATAATTAAGAACCTTACTCTTTTGCTTAGCTGGAATACTACTTGTCTTCATATTAAGTCCAGAGTTCAAATTGATTAGATAAATCTGGGGGAGTACATAACACATGTTCAAGCAAAAAATCTAAATAAATCAGTGTTGCAAGTAAGGTCATTGCAGGGTCTATAGTTTGAGAGGAATTAGGGGATCAAGAGAGATGGTATGCTTCTTGCTAAATTCCAGTGCTTGGTTAAGGGTCTGAAAGAAACAAGCATTGCTCCTAGATGGTATTAGGTAATTCATGACTTTGAACTACACTGTCTCAGGGAAATAAGGCTTGAACTGCTGTTTGTACTGAAAAATATTGAAGCTAGAAGGCTAGAATGGAAATAAAGGCAGACATCTGGAGCTGGAGAAATGACAATAGGTGGTGAAGCTGGGCAGGAGATAAATTCAACAAGGTGAAGTCCATCCTGTGTAAATGGAGGCGGGGGCTGGAGGAGCTCAGAGCATGGCAGAACTCTAGTTGGAGAACCAAAAGGATGGAGTGTGACTTGAATGTGGGGATGCCGTGTGAGAGGGTGGTACATTGTCGTGGTTTAACGCCAGCAGGCAACTAAGCGCCACACGGCCTCTCGTTCACTCCCCCTCAGCGGGATGGGGGAGAGAATCAGGAGGGTAGAAGTGAGAAAATTCATGGGTTGAGATATAGACAGTTTAATAAGTAAAGCAAAAGCCATGCATGCAAGCAAAGCAAAACAAGGAATTCATTCAGTACTTCCCATGGGCAGGCAGGTATTCAGCCATCTCCAGGAGAGCAGGGCTCCATCATGTGTAATGATTACTGGGGAAGACAAATGCCATCGCTCCAAATATCTTCCCTTTCTTCTTTGTCCCCCAGCTTTATACGCTGAGTATGATGTCATATGGTGTGGAATGTCCCTTTGGTCAGTTGGGGTCAGCTGTCCCAGCTGTGTCCCCTCCCAGGCTCTTGTGCACCTCCAGACCACTCGCGGGTGGGGTGAGGAGCAGAAAAGGCCTTGGCTCTGTGTAAGCACTGCTCAGCAGTAACTAAAACATCCCTGAATTGTCAACACTGTTTTCAGCAAAAATCCAAAACATGGCCTCATGCTAGCTACTGTGAAGAAAATTAACTCTATCCCAGCCAAAACCAGCACATTCTAACAACTAAAACATCAGTGTGTTACCAATATTATTCTCATCCTAAATCCAAAACACAGCACTACACCAGCTACTAGGAAGAAAATTAACTCTAACCCAGCCAAAACCAGCACATACATGAAGCATATACCATAGAGTAAGAAATGTTTAGAGATTGTGATGAAAAAGATTATCACCTGCAGGCAGGTATCATTGCTGCAGACCCTTCACTTAAGTGCAAAGAGAGCAGAAGCAATTTGTTAACATGCAGGTTTGCATCTGGGAAGACTTTTGCTGAGGTGGATTCATGGCACTTGCAGAGCAGAGTATCTCATCAATGCAGTTTTATAAAACTCCTGCAATTACCTTAATTTAAGGAGGCAGTAAAATTGACCCTGTGTTTTAGAAGTGAACTGGTCTGTTGCATTTTCTCCAGAAGCTACAATCTTGATGACCTATGACAGTAGTGACAGCATCAGAATTACTTCTTTTAGTTCTTATCACCTGCTCACAGATGATGAGAAAAACTTTTCAAAAAGTGGTCCACAAATATTTCCATGAAAAGAAATTCAGCAAAAACATAGTGAACAAAAGATTGGAAAGATCTGGAAAGCATTACCAAGGAAACTGGGTATGTCATGGGGTACTGTGGGCCAGCTGCTTCCTACGGGACAGAGGAGACTCCTCAGGGTGGCAGGGCAGAACATCTCAGCCAGGGTCAGTCCCCCTCAATCAGGAGCAGGGCGGGCTGGGGGGCAGCTGGGGCAGCCCCAGCACTGGGCATCGGACACCTCCATGAGGATGGGGACAGGATGAGGCCAGCGTGGGACATTGTTCTGTGGGTGGGGGTCAGGATCCAAATCAGGGAGAAGGATCAGAGTCAGCCCCAACCTGGGATGGCCGTGCAAGGCGGTGGGGATGGAACAATCTGTTATTGATGCCTGATTCCCAAGAAGCCACGTGAGTACTGCAATGTGTAGCCATGGCAACACGTGCACTCAGAAATAAAAATGCCACAACTGCGAATTTCTAAATTTAAGTGTTGAATAACATTTAAACCACAGAGGTTAAATTACTCTGTTTAAACTGATTTCCATAGTTTATTAATTGAACCTTAATTTTGGTACAATGACTGAATTGTAATCTAACTGATGAAAGACACACATGACTATTTCCCATGTTGCTGCCAAATACTCAGTTAGTGCTCACATGGCATTAATACTCACTATGTTTCCTAAAGGGCCTACAGCATATATTTGATCTCACTTCCCTCATATTTGAAATAATTGATTTTTATTCATGGAAATAGATTCTATTCTATCTTTTATGTTGTTAAGGTGGGTCCTCAGGTAAACTTTATAAGTCCTCTTATCTTCATTGAAATTACCCCAAAGATTCACAAATGGGGGAAGTGGGCTTGATCCCCACCTTACCTAACCTAGCCTCAAAGACTTGGCTTCGGTGGTTATTTCCTTCTCTCAGAGGATTTACACAGAAGACAACTGCTTTGAATTCCTGGGTTGGTACAGGTCTGAAATCATCATCCATCTCTCTTTTTATTACCCACAAAAGAATAAACAGAACTCCACACATCCATTTAAATGAGCTTAAAGTCCAATGTATTAAAATATTTCCCACAAAAGACTTCTTGAATAGAACCCGTTCTGTCATTCAAGCATGTTCAAATACACAGTTTTCACATTCTGCTTTCTCATAAAAGCCTTGGTAGGAAATGTTAAAACAGAATACAAGAGTTCTCTAAAAAACCCCCAATAATTCTCTAGTTTGATTGCAGTTATAACATATTTGAGTGTCTAACATATCACTACTCTGCTGCTTTGTGAATCAAGATACATTTTTATTTCTAGATGTTATTTCAGCCACTAACAGAATTTCTAATCAACACGAACAATTTTGTCCTTTGCTACCTTGCTATTAATTGTGGCAAAGTTCCTATTTACATTGGTGTGGCACAAAGCAAAATTTTGAATACTGCAGCAGAAATGGGTTGTGAATGCCCACGGTGTCTAATATTCAATAGGTTCAATAGGTTGCCTAGTACAATGTGGGATTAAAGATGCCTTGCATAAATAAAAAAGCACGTTATACCTGTTATCTCAGGGTATTTCCTTGCAAATGCAGATCTGCTCTGCAAGGTAGCATCCCAGCCAAGTTACCTGTGTCTGAAAGTAGGAGGAAATGAGGGAAGTTTCTTTCTTACTTCATTTGATCTTGCTTTGTCTTCCTCCATAAACCAGATTGAGTATCAAGTGTATAATAACCACTTGGAAATGGAAAAAGAAAAAAAAAAAGAACACAATGCATTACTTGACTTGGATACTTCTTCTAAAGCAGACCTCTTTTAGAATATGGTGCTTGGCACACAATGTCTATGTTCAGACAAGGACTGTGAGCTGGGTGATAAGAAACTTCCTCCAACCCAGACTTTTTCTTCTTTTCCAATCTCTCAGATGCTATTTCTCCATTTCCGTGCATCATTGTGAGCCTTAATCACTTAGGACAATGCTCATATAACCATCAATGGAATAGGTTAAGGGTCTTAATGTGCCCCAAGCACTTTAAAAGCCTCAGAAGAAAGGTTCAGTGACAGAACAATACTATCTTACAGGCTAAAGACATTTTTCTGCTTCATGTATGTAACTAGATGTGCTTTTACTGTAATGAGAAGAAGTGATCATTAAGGTCATTGATAATACTTCACATTGATAGAACCATTTAGAAGTATTCTTATGTATTCACACCATCCATGTGGAGGAGTTTTACAATCTTTTTCTTTCATCAAGTTGTCCAAAAAACCAATTCTTTTTTCTACAGTGGTGTCCTGGTTTTGGCTGGAATAGAGTTAATTTTCTTCCTAGTAGCTGGTATATTGCTGTGTTTTGCATTTAGCATGAGAATAATATGATAACACACTGATGTTTTAGTCATTGCTAAGCAGTGTTTACACTCAGTCAAGGACTTTTCAGCTTCCTACGCTCTGTCAGAAAGGAGGTGCACAAGAAGCTGGGAGGGAGTATAGCCAGGACAGATGACCCAAACTGGCCAAAGGGATATTCCATACCATGGAATGTCATGCTCAGTATATAAACTGGGGGGAGTTTGCCTGTGGTGGGCAGTGGTCGCTGCTTGGGGACTGGCTGGGCGTCAGTTGGTGGGTGGTAAGCAGTTGCATCACTTGTTTTTCCTGGGTTGTATTCCTCTCTCTCTCTTTTGTTGTTTTCCTTCTTTTTCCTCTTCTTCCTCTTCTTCTTCTTCTTAATATAATATTTTATTTCAATTCTTAAACTGTTCTTATCTCAACCCACAAATTTTCTCACTTTTAGCCTTCCAATTCTCTCCCCCTTCCCACTGCGGGGGAGTAAGAAAGCAGCTGTGTGGGGCTTAGTTGCCAGCTGGGGTTAAACCACAACAAATGGTTTTAGAACATGGGTAGAACTTGGAGAAATAGTCAGGTATTTGGATGTATCTGACGAGGCTCTTTCATCTTCTTCAGAATTAATAAAAACTTTAGCTACTCAGGGACTTCAGGAAGACTTTCACAACTCCATATATAGAAAGTAATGGATTTGGATAAAAGATCTCTGAGGCTGAGGAGATTCAAGGAACTTAACCTCTTCTGTCTAATTATAAAACAATCATGACCTACCTAACTGATATTTCAGTTTCCAGGTTTAGTAGCATTGACATCTCACTCTCTCTTTGTGTTTCTATTTTGTTTAAAAACAATGAAAATCTGATAGTCGAATGCTGTTGTGGCAGACATTATAGAATCATAGTGAGTCCCATATAGAATTATAATGGGTCATGGAATTTTTTTTTCTGAAGTGCCCATTTAGATACAACAACACACACCCTAAATTAAATAGTTCCAATAACAGGATCAGTGTAGCCAACTTGGCTTCAAATTGACATAAGTTAGCCTAACATACTGAGTAAATCCTCAGGGGGCTGGTGTTAAGATACCACAGATACTCTACCATTGACACCCAAAATACTTAAGGTAAGTCCAGAAAGTAATCATACATTTCCATTTCAACATAGGCACACCCAAATGGGAGGAGGGGTCAAGTCTTAGGCATGTGGTTGGGGAGGCCTGTGAAGCTTTTGTGTGTGTTGTGGATAAACACAGTATTTCAAGCTCCAGGATGTCCATTTGGTGCTTCTTCAAGAATGCAAAAAGCAGGCTTAAATGAAAAATTCAGTGTTCTGAAACAGCTGAATTTTTCTTAACAGAAGTAATGAGACAAAATACTTTCTTCCTTTACTGAAAGCTAAACCCTTAGAGCAAAAAAAGTTCTAAAAGCAACATAATCTGTTTTTTTCCATGTGATGTAATCAAGTATATTTGTCATGGGTAGTTTGGAAAGTGCATGTCTCTGACACTGTGTTCATCACGAGATTTGTACATAGCAAAGGCCCAGTAAAAGCTTGGAAAACAAATCCTTGCTCATTATAACTAGAGCATGGAACAGGCTGATATCTGAGCAGTGAGCCAACAAGTGACCCATTACAGAGGTTATTTAAATGTTTGGAATAAAAATGGTAATGACTCTTCAGGTATTGCCAGTGGTAACTCAGTAGCTTGAATACTGTTTCAAGAGCAAATTATACACAAATTAATAAGAAAAGCCCAAACTATTAAGCCCTATGAAGGTCACATTAATTGAAACCTATGTGTAAGCCATTTAACTGTAACAGCTTGATTTTTCCTTTCTGCAGTTAGAGTATATAGTTATCTAAATGTTTTACACAATAGCATTGATACAGTTTCTCTTTTATAAATTAGAGAATAACCTACTTTCAGTATGTCTTGATGACTTTTACAGTTCTGCATTTTAATCTACACTTAGGTTACTGGTTTAAAATACTAAGCATTGGCAACCCAGTCACCCACAGTAGACCATTGCCTCCATATGCAATCTTAAAGGTATGGATATTCACCCAAAGATTCACCCACAGTAAATCAGTACTTAATATTCTACACCATGAATGAAAAAAATAGTGGGTTTTGAGAGTATCATCAAGTGTGAGGAGTTTTCTTTAGAACTGAGAGAGCCAGAATTCCAGACTGGAGGTACCTAGATTTACCTTGATCACCTCACGTACATAGTGCAATTCTACAGATAATGCAGTCTAGACTCCCTCTGTGCAGTGACATGTCCAGAAGTTCATTCCAGTCCCCCATTAAGATATTGTCCATTGAGTACAGTCCATTAAATATAAAGTGAGTTTAGGCTGACTATTCTTAATGCAGATGTCAGATTACAGATAGAATTGTGCATGTTTATAGTGCTGTTCATTAGCATTCCTGTAACCTGAATAATGCTGTGTCTTTAAAACATAAACGAAGACAATTTTTCCATGACGTTTCCCTGAGTGTGGAGGCTCTAGAAAACTTTAATTAATTTGCTTTAATATTAAATGTTTTCATTTCACAGAGAAGTGAGTAGGATTAATGAACACTGACACCTGAAAGATTTGGAGAACTAATTATTACAATGGAAACTCATATCATCTTCTTACTCTACAACCCCAGAGTCAGCCAACATTTCCCATCAGTCACTGGATAAGTAATTCCACTGACTAGGGCTTGTTTTCCTTAAGTTAAGATTGTTTCATATGGTCCTCTGAAATCTAACAGAGCAAGCCAACTTAATAGCTTCATGTTTCACTTGCCTGAAACAACCATTCGGCTTTTTTCAGTTGGAGACTTTTTTCACTCAGTGGTGATGATTAGAATTTGGATAACTGTTTTCTGTCTGGTGAAGCTTAAGTTTTGTTATCTGATACATGGGTAAAACTCCATACAATCCAATCTACAATAAACAAAACAAAACAATACCTCAATAAGATGGGAACAAACAATTGGGAATTGGAGAAGCATTGCATGGGATGTACAGCATCAGCAGGCTTGCTATGCCAAACATTTCAGTTAAATTGCTGAGAGTTTTAGACAATTTCTTTCCTTTTCTTCCCATCTATATCATGTTCATTTTCATGTCATGGACATAAAACCAGCTGCAGCTAAAACACATAGAAAATTACTCCAATAAACCTGAATTTGTTGCAGTAAACAACACTTTTACTTTGTGCAAGCAGAAGAACTCAGAGCAGTTATATAGTACAATAACTAGATACAGTTCTTTAGCAGAAAAGTTTGATTTGTAACTAGACTGTAACTCAGAACACCGTATAAGTGATGGGGCTTCAGCAAAGGAAAGAATGTTCATGGGAAACATCTGGCTGTACAGTAGGTTTATAGCTAATATTAGAATAATTTAAACTTAAGTCATTCTCTCTTGCAATTAGACAAAATGATTTCAGACCATTCTTATTTATAACTATTGAGACTACTAAATCCTGAGCAAAGGTTCATGCTTTTAGATCTATCTTTCGACTGGTGATGACCCATTCAGGGAAACTGTGTTAAATTAGCCTTCTTCATCACACTGGAGACAAGCAGCACAACATCCTCTTTTATTTCTTTCCAGATCTTGTTCTTTTGTTAGGCTTAATTCATAGCTCTGTGTATGAGGTCCACCATCTAACTGTAGACAGTCTGTGATCATGACTGTGTTTGCATAATTTTCATGGGCAATCTGTCAGCTGTCATCTGCCACATTTCACCATCATTCATTTTTAATTAGAATGTTGAATGATTATCTTGTTATTCTCTTTTTACTTTTGCATCTTAAAATCATTGTACTTTATGTTCTGTACATTTAGAGTTGCTCTGATTTCTATTGATTCTAGCATTCTGGTGACTGTCTGATTTAAAAAATACACTTCCAAATCACTGAATGATTAGTCCACAGTTTTTCCAATTTCTCTGTACTATTTATATCAAGCAGACAAACTAGAGAGGAAAGTATATACCAGAGTAAGCAGAAATTCAGTTTAAAAGGGACTAATAGATAGATTTTCTGAACGGAAATCACAGAAGTTTCCTTATCATTGCAATAACTTCCATGACCTAAACCAGGATAGTGTTGTGCTGTATAACCTCAAATAAAAAGGCAAATTTTTACTTTGAATTTAAAAGGTGAGATGAAATAAAAAATGTTTTCAACTAGTCAGTTAGTCATTTGTAGGACTCAGGTCTGAATTTGGACACCTAAACTTAAGTGTCTATGATATAAGTATCTCCAGGTGAGTGAGAGACATTGTTCAATCTCTCATGGCAGTCAGTGGAGACCTAGGACATGATTTAGTCATGTTAGATGTCTGGTGGCATTTGAGGTACCTTATGGCAGCTGCCTGGCCTCCACCTGCCAATTGACAAGGACACGGCTCTGCTGTAAGTACTTTGGTGTATTTTCCAGTCTTGTGCAACAGTCTCAGAGTCTCTAGGGCACTTCAACTGATGTCAGACACCTAAATTTAGAAAATTAATTGAATCCAGTAGAAGCTAGAGATCCCAGCTGGTCAAATGCCAGGTTGCCTAAACATAGGAGTCTAAGGCCATTTGAAATATTTTACAATATCTTACCTGGGCTCCAGCTATGCCTATATGAGCATGCATCTCCCCATTGTTCTGTATCATCTGATATGCCAGCATGTCTTTTATGACACTAGATGCTTATATTCAGGCAAATGAATCATGCCACAGATATCTACTCTAAAAGGAGATAAATAGCTTTTCCAGGTGCTGTCAACTGTATTATCAAAATCTCTGTTGATCATTATGAGATCTTAGACACCTACTGAATATTTAAAAGTCTGCATGTATATTCCTAAATTTAGACACATTTTAAAAAATCTAAATGCACCATCATTAATTTTTATTGATGCCAGCCTTTTGATAGTTCTAAATAGCCCTGCAGGGGGACAGTCTTTCCACCCATCCACATTTAAATACACAAATTTGGGAAAACAGAGCTGAAAGTGAATAAAGTATTGATAAAAGTTAGCAGTGGACAACAGTAGCTGATAGCACTCCATGCTAGTAGCCTAGAGACTAGCTGACCCTTGTTTTTGGCTTGGTGCTTCGTAGTAAAAAACATTCCTGAGTGTGCTCAGTCCAAAAGTGTTGCATTTTGCTGCCTAACGACTTGGTTAGACAGCAGTTCCAAATGGAAATCTGTTCAGGCCACCTGATGGGAGGCTGGTCTTAGTTTCAATGGAAGTAATAACAGGTGGGGAGAGACCCCTTTGGCAACAAAATGGGCCAGCACAATTTTTGCATTAATACAACATGTGTTCTTAGTTTCATTTGCATGAAACCTTTTCCGTTCATGTGCATTTAACCAATTTAAGAGAAATGCTAACATTATGTAAAAGTACACAATGCAGCTTTTGGAAAGCAAAGTGCATATCTGGAAGACAACTCTTCACATCAAGGCTGAGTTAGATTTTTTTTTCATACCAGGGCAACTCAATAAAGCCAATGAACAATTCTGTTCTTGCAACAAAACAAGATTTACCCCTTACTGTCTGATTTTTACAGCTGCATTGGGTGCTTATAAGGGTCAGGATTCTCTGCTTTCACTCAGCAAGGCCACAGAATCCTTGGGGAAAAAAATATAATATGGTCAAGGATTTGTTCTTGCTTCTGTTTGTTATATTTAGGAACTAAAAGCTCATCTTTGAGCAGTATAGACATTGTATGTTCATTTTATGTCTGACATTGTGCTTTCTGGGAATCGTTGATGTGATTTGAGTTTACTTTGTGCCTTTTTGTCTACCTTGTAATAGTGCTTGATACTTCCAGACATGTACTTCTGGTGTTTGAAACCTGAAAAGTAAAAGAAAAACCAAAACAGAAGACATTCAGAGTAAAGGAAACCCAAGCATGGAGGAACTCTCTGTTTGAACCTAATGGTGAAGATAGAGATAAATTAAAGTGTCCAAGGAGAAAGCTTGAATCATGTTAAATCTGCATTTTCTGCACTAAGGTGTTTGGGAATATTTCTGTTTAAGTAGGCTTGTTGTAACCTGGAAGAAATGATAGCTGTAATAATAATCTGTGAAAGTCTGAACAGACTAATTATGCTTAGGCATGCCTGGGCTGAGGTGTTACCCTAATTTAAGGCAATTTTTTGTGGCTTAGAAGTGCAATAGCCACAACCCATAAGGAAACACTGAAGAGACTATTAAGCCTCCTTCTAGCAAGAAGAAGTATGTGGTCCTTCATCCTACATGTACTCTCAGTAAAATGCAGAAACCACTGGAAAATAAAGATGATCAGTAGAGTAAGAGCAGCTCAGTACAGGGAATGGCAGCTCACATTTCTGGGTCAGCTGTAACTTAGATGTGTCCTTACTAAAGTTCAGGACTGTTGTCAAAGCCCTGGAAATTCCAAATCATGAATGGAGCATTAATATAGAGTGTCTGGGAAGCAGCCAGTTGCCCAAACAGTTGTCTTCCCAAGAAATTAAAGGAGAAGACTCAAAATGTTTTGGGAACTACTTTGGCAAAGAACAATTTCTTATCATATATCATCCTATTTATTTTATTGTTACTCATTTCTAAGTCCTCCTTCAAAAGATAGCTTATTTGTCTCTTTGATTGCAGGACTGAAGTTTAGTTCATTGAGCGCCTAGATAGTTCACTGTAGTTTTTTATTAATGATCCCTAGAAACTTAACCTGGCCTATATAACTGCCTGGCTGAAGGATTACACATATAGCATTTTATTTACTCATTTCAACTCTACCTGGCAAACATCTTACAACTGCCCACTGCGTTTCAGTGGAAAGCAATTATTGCACTGCCAATGACTAAGAGGGTCTCTATTCCAAGCTGCTGTAAATTCACCAGTCTTCAGTGAGCAACACTGATTAATCCCGGATGAGTATGTGACTAAGTGTCTAACCAAGATTGTTACTGTATTCTTGGAAGCTGTGTTCATAGCGTTGCAGATCTGGGATGGAAAACGAGGGGTCACATTTCTGTTTAGAGTGGCACATTCACATCTCCAGTTGCCATGTGTTTTGCGTACCTTAAAATCAGCACTTGACTTAACTAACCTGGCAAGAATAAAGTAAAACAAAACAAAAAACCCCCAAAACACTCTTGTGAAATGGAGGAAGATTAGAAACAAGTCAATATGCTCTTTGTATCTGTCATATCTTGCTGACTATTTTGCATTCCTATGCTTTTCCTGTGCAGCAATTTCTGAGTATAAAACTTCCTCTTCAGTAGTGTGTGTGGGGAAGTTACAAATTAGACC
Organism: Morus bassanus; assembly: GCA_031468815.1. Classification (NCBI taxonomy): domain Eukaryota; kingdom Metazoa; phylum Chordata; class Aves; order Suliformes; family Sulidae; genus Morus; species Morus bassanus. Next base: position 76,051,042 of record CM062571.1, on the reverse strand, counting down.
TATAGACAAATACACACAAATCTGGGGCAGTATGTTAGTGTGGATGAGAAAATTTCTCTATTCACAGCAAAAGAAGGAGCTGTCTTCATTAAAGCCATCAGTAACTCCCCTCTCCCACCCAAAATACTAGAAATGATCTGTAGGAAAGAATTCTGTGCTGGCAACCAGCAGAACTAACATTAATAAGTCTCTTCTACCTCCATTTGTTTTTAATGCTTTCAACACAAGCACGGTCTTGTGGGTGTCTGGGGATTTAACTGAAATATGGTCATTTCACTCACATTCTAATAAAAATACGGACATCTGAATATGATCTTTTTCCCACTTGTAAAACAAAAGTGGCTTAAGAAGAGAAGTTCTGCTCGAAGGAGTTAAACCTCTAGGCACATACTTTGTTCCTACCCTGTGTGACACTTTATTTTGCCTTTTGGTTTCCCTTCTCATTTGAAAATTCTCTTGCAAGTGTGGGGAGATGGTGCTCTGATGATTAAACACAGATTTCAGTGGTTTGCTGTATTAACAATGTTTCTGTTTCTGCCAAATGTTGTTGTCTCTTTGGGATTATTCAGCGTGTACCAAGAGCTGGCACATCTTCCTGCATTTGTTCTGGCACTTTTCAGTCCCCACAGTGTAGCAGCACAGGCACTAGAAGAGTAACCCAGCAAATCACCCCAAGGACAGAAATGACAACTGACCAAAGCCTGACTTCAGTAATGCAGCCAGCACACTTAAACTGCCCTGGAAAATAGGAACTGGAGGAATAGAAGAGAATTTTACAAAATATGTTATTAAAAAAAAAGTTTGAATTGAGCTCAATTGTAAATCTAGTGTGAGCCTGAGCAAGTAGCAGTGCGTAGCTGCTCCTGGGGCACGGCAGGAATCAAACTCTTGTCCACATTTTACCTGAGAGCATGAAAACAATTGATGCCAGCTCTCAATACACTGATTATTTTCTGCTTAGAACTGGCTATTAGAGATGAGAGCTGTCTGCCTTCCACTCCCAACCACCTGATGAAGAGGGAGGCAAATTGTGGCCTTCCCTCGTTCACAAAACCTGAACAGCTTCCAGAAATGCAAGTAGCCTCATGAGGGACACCTAACTGTGTCACAGAATCACAGAGTCACAGAACAGGAGGGGTTGGAAGGGACCTCTGGAGATCATCTCGTCCAACCCCCCTGCTTGAGCAGGCACACCTAGAGCAGGGGGCACAGGACTGCATCCAGGCGGGTTTTGAACATTTCCAGGGAAGGAGACCCCACAACCTCTCTGGGCAGCCTGTTCCACTGCTCTGTCACCCTCAAAATATGGAAGTTTTTCCTCACATTCAGGTGGAACTTCCTGTGTTCCAATTTGTGACCATTGCCCCTTGTCCTGTGTTTGGGCACCTCTGAAAAGAGTCTGGCCCCATCCTCTTGACACCCACCCTTCAGATATTTATAAGCATTGATAAGATCCCCCCTCCGTCTTCTCTTCTCCAGGCTGAACAAACCCAGGTCTCTCAGCCTTTCCTCATAAGGGAGATGCTCCAGTCCCCTGATCATCTCCATAACGCTCCACTGGACTTGCTCGAGCAGTTCCCTGTCCTTCTTAAACTGGGGGGCCCAAAACGGGACTCAGCACTCCAAATGTGGTCTCACTGGGACAGAGTAGAGGGGGAGGATAACCTCCCTCGACCTGCTGGCCACACTCCTTTTACTGCACCCCAGGATACCATTGGCCTTCTTGGCCACAAGGGCACAGCGCTGGCTCATGGTCACCTTGCTGTCCACCAGCACTCGCAGGTCCTTCTCAGCAGAGTTGAGAGTCTTTTCCAGCAGGTCAACCCCCAATCTGTACTGGTGCATGGGATTGTTCCTCCCCAGGTGCAGGACCTTACACTTGCTCCTGTGTCCTCCTGCAGAGGAGAGCAGGAGTGATCTGTGCCCACCAAATGTGAGACAGGAGCACACAGAGGCTTGGTGGCAGAAACTTAAGTGTAAAGCTGCCAATGTAACTGCTTCATAACCATGAACCCAAGTTTGCACAAAACACCACAAAGTAGCAGTATGGGAAAACTGACAGAGCACCAGGCTGTGATTTTGAGCCAAAGTTTCAAATGTGAAGCTTGTGCTGTGATCTGCAGTGTGTAACAGGGAGATCTCCAAAATGCAAGCAGTTTAATCATGGTGGTTGGGTAACAACCCACAGAGAGCTCCCTGTCATAGAAAACAGACAGGTCAATGTACTGAAACTAGCTTTGTTAAGCCAGCTCGGCCTCACTCTCCTGGGGAGACCAAACATGTTCCAGCTCTGTTCCCACACTGATCCTGGACTTGCAGAGCAGTTGCAATGAAGTCAGTTCGCCACCCTATCTGCAATATGGGAACTATGGTTCTTGCTTAAAATGCTCTTGGATCTGCAGCTAACTGTGAATAATATATTTCTTTGTTCACTCCTCAAACAAGCTCTTTCACCCATTTCAAAACAAAATATTTTTTTCTCAGAACAGCAGGTCATTTTTTGGCTCTATCCCAAATAAAATTCTTTTTATTATTATTATTATTATTTATTTTCACTTATTCAAACACATGAAACATCTTATGAAATCTTTTCCAGCTCATCAACATTCAACGAAGTTTTTAAAATAAATATAATTTACCTGAAGAGTCACTCCTTAATACAGTATTTCTATAGAAAGTAATTTATTTCTTTAGAAAGGACAGGTGGTATTTTCTTTCTTGCCTCTCACTGACATTTTGACATCTTGCTTCCCTCTCCTCTTGGATAACACAGAACAGCACTTAAGAAATTACAGGGGATTTATTTACACTGAGTGATGCATTCGTCAGTGAGGTGGCAATAGCCAGTCTGGTACTCATTGCAAACATAACATCTTAAACAAATTCCCAAAAAGACAGCTGTGATGCTTACTGTCTCCAGATGTGCTGCCCGTGACTATTTTAAAGATCATTTTTTATATTAATATAACAGCAAACTGTTACAATTTGCATGCAATGTAAAGGTTCCCTGACTAAATTAATAATCTTCCATTACAATTCAAAAGTGTTATTAATGGTAGGGATTTCTATATTTTAAAATATCATTAGGTGCTTAATTTTTCTTTCAAATGTCTTCAAACATACAGTGCATCAGTAACAACCCTTTTGACTGTTTTCTGCTATCTTGTTGAATTAATCCTGACAGCTTCATCACTGTAAGAGATCATAGATTAGTTAGTTGGAATATTAAATCTGCATTTAGTTGTCATGACTGCAGCTGAACACTTTTCAAATGTTTAAGCCTTTCTGCTACCTCAACATCTTTTCAGAAAAGCAACCTCTGTGTCCTCCAGAAATTAGCTATCAAAGAAAAGACAGTTGCCATAATCTGGGGAATCACTGAAGCATCAGCCAGGAAGTCTTTTCTCCCCTTTATTTACTTGTTACCTAGGAAGGAACCCCACTGTTTTTATGTTATTGCTTCTTCTTGGATTGTTATCTCGATGAATAGATTATACATTAGTGCTCCATAGGGTCATGCCATTCCTGCTGCTCATAATTTCCAGTTCTATTAAAAAGATAGTCAGTTTCCTTCAAACTCACTAACACATGTGTTTCAATTTAAAACTGAAATCATCTCACATAGATACAAATCTTCTTGTTGCCACCCCAGGGATTATGTGAATTGGCATACACAACTTTTTTCCCCCATCCTAACCTCTCCAGCTTGTGTGTTCCCTTAGAACAGCTACTTAAATTCCTCCTTCCACCTGCAATATTATTCCCTTTAGAAAGAACTGCTTTCACTCCATTGGGATATGTCAGAATTAACTTAATGGAGGCCAAAAGAGCCTTCCAAAAATGTATTATATTTAGATTTGAATAATAAAGATTTCTATGCAAGACTGCAGATTACTACAGTACAATTAGAGCAACATCTCTTTAGCATTCAAATAGTCATTTAGACAGGAACTCAGCCACCTAAGGAAACTCCTTTCCACTTCATCATCATTCTGGGAAGCATGCCCTGAGACCTGTCCAACAGCCTGATTCGATGGAGTTAGTTCTACTGGTGTAAAACTGGTGTAAGAGGAAAATCAGACTCAGAATTTTCAATTTTTCCAGCTGTTAAGTGCCTTTGAGTTAATTTCCTTTTTGCTATTAATACTGAAAAATGTCACTTCCCTGACCTTTTTTTTTCCCCTTTTCCATTTGGATAATGAAAATAGAAGGGTAAGACTTATGGCAACATTACAGAAATGAAATCATATTAGCACTGCCTTCTGTTTCCCATTCCTGAGCACCGTGCTTCACTAGCTAGTGTGTATATATCTACTAAAATTTTTTATGTAAATAATATTAACACAGAATTCCTTTTTCTTTTTTTTAAAAAAAGTAATATGGAAACACTTTTATCTGCTTTCAAAAATAGCTCACTTGATAGATTTCTTACTCTTACTTTAGCAACTCAACTGACTTCCAGGAAAATTAAGGAAGGATGAATCAGGATTGGGTCATACCTAAATTAGATGTTTGATTTGTACAGATCAGTTTCAAGAGTTTTTTTAAATTTTTACATTAGAGCTCCTACCTATGCTGTTGATGATATGTTGTGGGAGTAGCAGAGGTGTTTGCTTCATTGTCTGCTTCAATGTCTGCGTCATTGAAACATAAGCACCGTTTCCCTCCTCCTCAGGCCAATTAACTCATATACTTTCCCTCTCAAAACCTACCAACTGAATTAACTTGCAAGAAAATAATCCGACAGGATGTCCCTGTGAGTAAAGGCCACCCTGTGTAAGGCAATGCAAAATCTGAATCCTTAAATTATAATGTTGGTATTTTAGCTCTTTGGTTTCAGACTTCCAAGAGAATAGCATAAATGTCTTTTTTTTTTTTTTTGTGGTGGGAAGATTAATTTCTATTAGGATGTGCCAAAGTAATTCCATATACACTGCATCTCAGGGAATTTTTGAGAAATTTGGGCAAAATTTCTTATTTGGGTCAGTAGGTATTGTGATGCTCTGATGCTCAGTTTCCATGGTTGTTTGGAATCTTCTGTGATAGAGAGTTCTATTATATTTTTTTTTTTCTCTTTTCTCACTGCAAACCCATCCTGATGGGTTTTGCAATGTACATTACCCAGCATTCTTCTGCCGATTTAACATTCTCTGCTGCTACACAAGTAAGTTGAATAAACTGTAGCTATGGTATGCAGACAAATGTGTTCCTTTGTTTATAGCAATCACATAAATCTGTGTGTATTGATCCTGGTGCAGAGGTCTCTGATGATCCTGAAAGAGAGAATTTGGGCAGGGTATCAATCTCTTATGATCCTTAAATAATGCCATGGGATCTTTAACTTCCACTTGAACAAGCACTAAAGGCAGAGAGATGGAAACTTGGATTAACTTCTTATCCAAGTGACACCTCTCGCAATGTTTTTGACCCTTGCTTTAAAGCTGTCACCGGTTGCCTTGATTTATGGAAACACTATCCTTTTAAATCCTCCTCCCTCTTATCTCTGCAGGCAGTTTCCTGATTTGCTTTTCTTTCTCTTAGATCATCCATATTATTTCTTGACAGGGGCTGTGTGGACAACCACACTTTCGATGGTACTCAGAAAGAAAAATGATTCTCTGTTTTCCAGTAGAACAGAAGATATTATGGTCATTTTTAGCAGTTTCACTCAGAAGACTCCAAGCCTTTTTCTTTCAGGTTACAGAAAGAAAAATAATAATAATTTTTTAAAATGCAGAAAAACAATCACTACAAACTCAATTTCATCTTACTCTAGTTTCACAAGCTAAGTTTCCCAGAAAAATCAGAAGTGTACTACAGTAATAAGATACTATTTCCATCATTCCAAGGAGCTTTCGTCAGTGATAAAGAACCTGTTCGGCTAACGCTGTTTCAGCAACAAAACCAATAGCTGGTCCCAGCCCCAGAGATTATGTCTATACTAGTAAATAATCTAAAAAACCTTGACCAGGGAGCAAGTCAGAGCATGAACACACCAATATCTTTATTATTTAACGGTTGCCATGCTCCCTGCCAGTGCTTTGCCTTGTGCTATTTAGCATTGTCCAGACAATACCTGAGCACAATTCAGGAGACAGTGCATGTTTGTGTCTGTTTCCCATGGGTAGTTTGGGTATTTTCATCCTGGTTTTCTTTGGAGAGAAGCTAGATGAAATGTGAGAAGACGGGCCATACCATGTCGTTGGAGGTCAGGACCACAGAACAGTCTTTGTCCATTATTCATAACACAGACGCAGCCAGAGAATCTGCAGCTGAAGCACAAGAAAAATGGCAACAGAGGAACACAGCAGAGTATAAGCCCACAGGAAGAAAATTCTGGGAGATGGTGCATCACGTGGAGAAATGTTGTCTATATTGTCATAGCCCTGACAGTATTTAAAAGGAGCTTTTCAAGAACGTGATGGTCGAGATGAAAGAAATAATGAAGCCTGGTTTAAATACTGAGAATAGGTAATAAGGTAGGATTGTTAGTATTTGCTTTTTAGGGAGAAATACATATTAGTTTAAAGAGTTATAAAGAAACTACCATTGGCCCTGTTATTATTATCCACTGTCCATACTGATGGCTTTCACCTTTTCTGTTGGCAAGAAGACACTCAAAAAGTTAATTCAGCTCTCGTACAAAAAAGAAGAGTGATGAGGTGGGACAAGAATGGAGTGGAGCACATTTCTCCTGCTCCACTGGTGGCTGATTTGCCTAGAAGCCTGACCTTTCCCAGACACTCATTCAGACACACCCCATAAAATGTTCAATACTCTCTATTATGTTGATTTTTGTGCCATGGGTTGGGGAAATGTTAAAACAATGCCAGAAAGGTAATTTTGCAATGATGACTACTGGTAAATTGGTTACCATTTAACAGCCTTATGGTAGAGACTGACATCTCCTTTGGGATGTGAGAAACTTTAGAAATATACTCATAAGAGTTTGAAAATATGAACAAGAAAGTTGTACTTGACATACTTCTGAAACAAATATCCACGAAAGGAATAAAACCAGCAAAAAAGTGTACTAAATAGTAAGTCAGATATATGACTTGAATTTGGACCAGTGGTGTCTGCAAAGTAGTAACTTGAATGACAAAGGTATTAAGGAGAAGGGTCAGACCCCTGCAATATGAAACTGAAAAATAAGTCTGCCTCCAACAAAGTCACTTTCTTTCTGATATTAGTATTGCAACTTTCTTCTGCAAAGAGATTGAAACTATCCCACCATAAATATTCTACATGGAAAACAAATTAGGGTCTTATCACCCAGAAACTATAAGTAGATTCATAAGGTTTTTCCTATTTGTTTGTTTTTTTAACATGAACCTAGAGTAAGCTTCCTTTGCTTTCTCCTGCTGCTCCAAACCAGCCAACTTGGGTAAGATCACAAACAAACAGCACAGTCCCAGTAGGCCCCAAACATCCTGAACTTCCACTCATTAAAGCTGGGCCTTAAGACAATTCAATATGGCCTCTGTAGAGATATTTTTTCCCAAGAAAAATGTATAATGCCCTGAATATTTTATTTTTTTTTTACTTTGTCTTGAGACTTCTGTGATGAAGCAGAGAAAGTGCAGCATGGTTTCATTATGTCTTGAATAGATAGTGTGAATATCGACTTTTTAGCTATTAAAAATGTAAGCATAGCTTGCAGATTCCACAAAGCTTCAATACATGGCCAGCATAATTATTCGGACTGTGGGTATTTTAAGAACATGCCAAGACTGCAGCTATCAGGAGCAGATAGTTTTACTCAATATATTTATTGTGGCTTTCTTAAATGACTTAAAATTTGCAAAGTTGAAGTCCTCTTTTTCCCAAAGTCAATTACCACAGAGTTATGGGAGAAAAGCATTTTTTTCCACATGAAACCCAAGTTCTTAAGCTCTGTTCACACACTTGGGCATGCAGAATCAGCAAAGCTCTTAAAAATTCCCCAGGGTTGGCTTAGACCTCTGTGACTTAATGACAGTGTAACAATGGGATAGGGCTTGTCACAATCTTCCCAGTAACTTCCAAATAAAATAAAATTTTAAAATAAATAAAATGAAATGAAATAGCTATTCAATCTTCTCTGACAGAGATAGTAGTTGCAATGGTATTAACTGGCAAATTTGTTCAGACCAGGACTGTAACCCTCACTGTGTTTACTGCAATGAGACCACTGCCACAGTCACTGGAAGTGTAGTATGTGAAAATTCTTCATTGTTTCTGCACTACTTTGTTCTGCTACAGTAGCTGAGGCAATTTAAAGGCCAACTCATGGGAATTACTGCAGCACAAATGTATAATGTCAACATTATGTTAATAACACAAGCCAGTCTAATTTAGCACTTCTGCATCTCTTGAAGGTATAGTACTATGTGGTGTGTTGTCGCCTTTGAACTGAAGATATGCCTTTTCTTAATGAGGGGACAATTTTTATCTGATCACTGAGAGATGTTTTGGCTGAATATTTCACATAATTTTACATTTCTTACAATACTGATTCTTTTTTAATAGAGAAAAATTGTCTGGCTTTCCTATATGAATCGTTCTGGTGTTGGGAAAGGAAAAACAGCCAGTAAATGTTACATAAAAACAGGAGGGGAATTGAGTTACAGAAGTACACCAAAGCATCCAAACCAGTAAAACATATCACATATTATTCTTCAACAGTCAGTTCAGAAGTACGCCTCTTCAGAGGTACTAGACTGCTTCTCTGAAGTCCTGTTTTATGTGTGATTGACAAGAAAACTACACCCCCTTATCTTGAAGCTGACTTGACTACTGAGAGTCAGGACTTTGGCAGCCATGGAGCAGCCTTCTTTCGTCTACCAAGACTGAGCACAGACAGGTCATCCTGTATCTGTTATCTCTTTCCTGCTGTCAAAGCATCGGCTTTATCCCTATTGGGTTTCTGTTGCCTATCACTCTAGTCCCAAGTGACATAGATGGATGCTCCGTGCCACCCTTGTGCATTGATGGACACAGATAGTCTTTGCCTTCTCCTTCCTCCAGTCTTTCCTGAAGTTGTCTCCACTGTGAGGCCCACAAAAGACTTGATAATGATTAGACAGCTGGCATAGACTGTGAGGGGGCTGTGAAAATAAGAGAGCTGTAATTTGTTTATTTTAGTTCCACAACTGAATCTAAAGGAGAGAGAGAAAAATAAGATGGTATATGACTAGGTACAGGAGAAAAATCAGTTCAGTTCTGAAAAGGCAAAAAACTGAAAACCTGTTCAACAACCTAACCTAAAAGAAGAGACAGAGTTCTTCTGAAAAAATCTACTACTGGAAAGCAGCTTGACCTTACTTCTGATTCAATACTCTGTCAGTATAGGCCATCAAACCTTTGGGCAGGATTGAAGGGTTTCTTAGGGTCAGGGCTAGGTTCACGTTCAATACATCACTCTGCCTGAGGACATTTGAACCTACTTCCTCCCCCCAGAAGAATGCAATAAGTGCAGCTTCATGGCAGCATCATGGTTGAGCTCTTCCACTTTCTATAAATAAACATTCACAAGAGTGGATCATAGTTATCACTTCCCAGCTAAATGTCTCAAAAAAAGTGGGTGGAATAACTAGTGCTAATATTTTTATATGGGATAATGTATATTTAACTCAAAGTTCTCAAAGGAGAAACTGGAGGACACCTTTAGAATTTCTGACATTATAAGATTGCCATATTCACTTGAGATCATACCCTGGTTTATTGAATGGTGAAAGGATTTCTGTGGGAGGTGAAAGATTTGAATTACTTCTTTTTGTTAGAAATAAAATTTGGTCCTGTGTTTTCCAAATTCTGGATGAATTTTGTGATTACTGAGTAAAAAAGGAGACATTGTCTCTGTTTCTCTTTAAGGCAGATTTAAGAAACTAGCCCTTTTCCTTCCAACTTCATACAATTTTCTGGACACAGTATTTGAGAGAGCAACTGTTTGTCAAAAAAGAAGAAGAAGAAGAAAAGAAATTAAAAATTGCCCAGCTTTCACTGTAAATCTTGTTCCTAGATTTAATCTAACCTAACCTAATCCAAGCTTATCAGTTCTCTCAGATGTACTATACTGTTCAGGGTCTCATTACTGTGTCCACACATCAATATTTTGCTATTTATTTATTCTGAAAGTTCTCTGCATCTTCTGATTCATATTGTAGCCATGTTTTTGATGCGTGGGTTTCCTGATTCAGTGAGGCAATAATTCCTGATGGGAGGCACATTAGGATTTTCTGGGAATGCAAGAAGGGAGAAATCTGAAGACGACCAATCAGAGAGTGACAAAGTATATATGGGGTAGAGGCTCTTATTTTTACTGCCTGGTGATATCACAATAAGGCTGTGTTCTGCACTATGTCTTCTGTGATATCCTTTATTTGAAGAAATACAACTCCCATGGTACAATGCTTCCTAAAGCCAAAATTGAATATATGTTTAGAACTCTCTTAGAGAGAAGCTTAACCCCAGCTGAACTAGAACAATGACCTACAATAACTAGGTGTTCCTAAATTAAATACTTGAACTGCTTATTTTGGAGATCACATCCCAAAGTAACATAGCTGCAGATCATGCTTTCCAAAAAGTAACAGTCTTGATCTGTCTTGGTTGGGTCATAAATTGTTGTGGGAGGTTATTGTGGAGCACGTTCTTTAGGTGAGTGTGTTCCAGGTTAGATCATTGGACTCTGAGATTAAACCTCTGCCTCGGCAGTTGGCAAAGGATTGTGTTCTTCAGAAAGATGCAAGTCAAAAAAAAGCCTGAGGAAAGGCGTTGGCCATGGCTTAAGAATCTCTTTTCTAGTCCCTTCATTTATGAGGGGTGGGAGGGAAGGCTGGAGGCACTGCAGAGATAGAAGGAAGCTTGTTTGGGAGGAAGAGAAGCAGCAGAGCTAAATTAAGACTTATGAATAATCATTTCTTTTGTTGTCATGAGGCTTTATTGCATTTGGCACTGAATGGCTGTGTCGTTATAGGAATTTACGTTCATGCCTCGTTCAAATGAGAAAAAACCTGAAAATTAGCTTCTAAAATAAAAAATGCAGGAGCATCCACAAGGAAAATGACCTCTTTCACTTGATCTAGCTTTAAAAATTCATAAAAGCAGGACTTTACTGTCCAACTAGTTTGGTCAACCCAAGTTGCCTTTGGGTTTTATAGTTAAAAAAGCAGAGGAAGAAACCTGTTACCCATGGTCAAAACTGAACAGCCATGAGTAAGTAAGATTTTAAAAACTCAGAGCACCTCCAAAGACTTTTTCACACAAGTTTTTGGTGCGGGTACTTACAAGAATTAACTACAAGAATTATACATCCCTGTCAGAATTTATCTAAAGACTCTCTGAGAAATGAACACTGGGCAGCCTGTATTTTCAGAAGGGTTAGGTGCACAGACTTGAAGAGCTAGTCAAGTGGAACCAGTGTCTGTGGAGCCTGGTGTGAGAAAACAAGATATCCCACCTCTGTCTAAGCTGGATGTTGTATTTGCTTCTTTCCTGTCTCATCTCAGAGGTGGACGTATCCAGTGGCTCCATGTTTCCCCTGAAGCTCCTAGGTTACTTTTAAAGCTGAGTGACAGCAACACTTCCACTTAGAAGAACTACAGTTAGGATTTGCTGAACCAATGTTCAGTGTACGTGGGTGTTCTCCCAGTTAGACACTTGCATGCCCATGGCAACTGACTTCTCATGATGTCCACTTTGTTGTGTTGTTCTTGGATGGCTGAAATAGAGAACACTTTTACAGCTATTTGCTTCAATTGACTGAGGATGGAATGGTTCCAGTTGTGTAAATAGCTCCTGGTGCTCTTCCAGTTTTTCTCCTCACTACCCCATGGATACGTGTTTGCTTAAGCAGGGCATAGTATGAGAAGAAGCTCTGCTGGATTCCTCCTTCTAAACCTTCCAGCACATCTCAGGCCTGAACTACAGTATCTCTGTCAGTACAGCCCTTGACCTCTCCTTGAACAGAAAGAACCAGTTTTACCACATTAAGTCATGGTTTTGTCTAATGGACAATTAAGAAGGATAACTAAATGCATGTGACTCTTGGTAGGACTTTAACTTAGGCCTCCAGAGATGATCAGTTAATATCCTAATCAACTACCCATTTGCCTATTCTTATACAAGTCCCTTGAGATAAAAATGGTACAAAAAGCAACATTATCTAATTAACACATGCAGTTGGAGTCTGATCTTTCACTTTCCCTTGGAATGTCTCAGCTGAAATGGCACTCACATCTCTACAGGATTTATGAGGATTACACAAAGTGCTTTTTCCCATATACATAGTGAGTATGAGTTTCATCCATCAATGCAAGCTTGCATAAGCCCTGTGAATGAAGGGTTATACATTACTTTGAAACCCTATCTCAAGTGGCAGACAAAATGGAAAGTGTATAGTATACAATATACAATGTGTGGATATGCATTTTTTCTCATGTATAGTTGTAATCTGTAGTTTATGAATATTATATTGCAGCTGGAAGGTATAACATTTTATATAGCATAGTTTTCCTTTGTATGCTTGATAAACTAAAAACCATGTTTTGATATTCTGTGTCTGAGTAATAACATCTGAAACTTACTGCTGATTTTAGAGGTTTACTTCTCTCAAAATATCCAAAGTTACAGAAGAAAAGAGTGAAAATTAGTACTTATAAGACCCTGGCTCCTAGTTTTACAGCCACATGACTAGGTGTTTCCTGGAAAAATGATGGAGAAAGGAAGATGCCTGAGTCCTGGGCTCATAAAAATTTCAGTAGTTGCATTTGTTTCTCAAGCTATGTTGTTGATGTCTGCTGAGCATATGACACACTGTTAAAAAAGTATTTAACAAAAAAAAACATTCACTGCTTACTGCCAAAAATGACTCTCCTTCACCACAGATATCAAACAACACAGTGTCTTTCCTTGTTCTTCCTTTCTCAGCATTAACTTTCTTCTTGAGCCCTTCAGTACACTTAAACCTTATTGCCCAAGGAAGTAGCAGTAATAACAAAAAAAGGCCGGAGAGAAAAAAACATACTTTACAGGCCACAGAGACAGGGTAGGCAGTAGTCTTCTATTCATGAACTGCTGATTTTTGGCATCCTTTGGCATTTTGTAGTTACTTTTTCCATGGAGGTGGAAATCATACCAGTTCTTAGGTTCTTTACAAAACAGTATAAAAGAGAGGCCAGCAGCATCCTTGCTGTTTTTAGAGCAGCTGTCTTAGTGCAGAGAGAGCTACTAATCATAAAACCAAGATCCCAAAAGAAGTAGGTTTTGAACCCAGTTTTTGTAACTTCAATGGAGTCCTAATTTGAAGGAGTGCTGAGTACTGACCTGGAAAATCAATTGCCAACACAGATATCTAAGAGGTGGCACCAAAAATCTCCAGTTAGTTTTAACAGCTGAGCCTACAAAATGGAAATTCCATTGCCCAGAGAATTTCTAGAAGCTAAAAAAGTCCTGTCTCCTAGACTAGATACTGGTCAGGATGCTTTATTTGAATAATTTCTGAAAAGACGACCTATAAAACATAATATATTTCCTGGTAAAAAGATGTTAATTGTACTTGTACCTTATTCAGTCCAGCTGGATTAAGTTCTTCCTGAGCACATCAGGCAGCTTTTATTTGCTTCTTGTCATGTTGAGTAACAAGATATTTAATATTAGAAAATATCTTTAAAACTGTATAAATCTTTGCAGCTGAAAAGGACCCACTCAGACTGAAAATCCTTGCTTTTTAAAACAAACTCTCTTTCTTAAAGAGTTTTCAGTCCAGATATCCAAAACAATGTTGAATCTTTGTTGTCTTTTCTTCCCTCTTCACACATATCCTTGTTCAATTGTTGCACTATACTTGATTTAAATTCCAGCTCTTCACTTGTTGCTCAATATGTTGAGTTTTAAGCATGGTAAAGTCCCATTAAAACAAATAAATGTTTAAACTCCAGACTGCACTCCAGCTTTGGAACTTTGTATGGCAAGAGAACTGATGCATGTTTTTCACTATGGAGTGCTTTATAACAATAAAAATGTCTGGAAAGTTAAATGGACAAGCCTGGATCAGATATCCACTCCAAAATTACATCATTCTGCAAACCTGAGAAGATCATTAAGACACCTTACATGTCACAAATTAGTTATTTAAATGCAGTGGGAGCATAGCCTAGACTTAGTCAAGTCCAGGCTTTAGAATTTAACAACATACTATATTGTTTACAACAATATATCTGACAGATATAAATTTGCATATGTCTGTATTTGTCATATACAGAGGTAGACTATATTTTATTTTCATAATTCAGTTTTCATAATGAAAATGCTTCTGGACTGTATGATCATCTAGTTCAAATGTCATACCTCCATTAAAGAACTGTGACTCCTCGTTTTAGAAAATACGGAATTTTTGTGTGTCTACAAAGTCCATTAGTCTTAGAAGTTTTTTGGACTATCCACAAATTGAATTACAGACTATAATTTGAAGAAAAAATCATTAATCATGAGGAAGAAGGACTGATTTAGCAAACAATTCAGTCAGAAGTACTGAATGAAGATAGAGGAGACAGTGTTGCATCTGGGAACCACCTGTGTTAGAAAAGGATGCTCATGCCAAGACTGGCCTTTGGCTTCGGTTTCTCTGTTTAGTTCTGTTCACACTTGAGATGTAACAGGCGTAAACTTCATTGTTAACTCTAAATGCAGATACCAGGATTTATATAATCTGTGTGCAAACTGAACTACCAAAAGAGCTGGTTGCTCCATTCCTAGAAAAGGTCTGATTACGTAAGTACTTGCCTGCAGTGATTTCTCTTTGTCTATGTTAATGGAGACCCATGACAGCTGATTTCAGGTTGATTGTCAGTCATTATCCAGTTTTTCTACTTTGAAGTCACAAGTTAGTTTTTCTGGCTGATATTAATCTAGGACATACCTTTCAAGTAGCAGCCAAGATTAAACAGCTAATCCAGTTTCTGAATGTGAATTAAGGAACTATTTGAAAGACCCCATTAGAATAAATAAAGAGAAAATGTCAGGGACAGACAATGTCAGAATGAAAATGAACAACCTTGCCAGCTTCTTGTCAAATTTGTCCAAATATTCCTATATCTCCAATTGTTTATAATTTGAAGATTTTAGTTTCATTTGATGGGTGCTGCAATAAAGCTTTATTCGTACAGCCTTCACTTAATGTCTGCTTTGCTCAATCAAGGATTAGAAACAAAGAAGAAATTTTTAAAATGAACAGGAACAAATTCCAAGGATGAGAAGATGTCCCTCAGGAGTTTCAAAGGAATGTGAAATGAGTAATATTAACAGGAATTCTATAGGCAAAATTAATCATTACCATTCCCAAATGCTTGAAAAATCAGCCATTGGCTTATGTGAGAGACTCAAAATACACAATGTTTTCCAAGCATGATCTTCAGACCATCTTTTATTTGCTTTCTATTTTTTAAGTTCCTATGGTTAGAATTTCCCAGCTTTTCTCTGCCACAGGCTGGAAGCTGATGTTTTATCTACTTTTCAACTCTCTTAAAAATATCCCCAGATGTCTTTTATTGACCAAGTGAATAACTGATCCATCACATTGGCATTTGGTAGTAGAAAGGAGCATAATATTTTGCTTCTCTGATTCAGAGATGGCTTGAGAGGTTCTCTTCCCAAATGACCCCAGTGTGTTACTGGAAAACCTAAGAGTTGTTCCACAAAAGGCTTGCTCAAAAGAGAGGACCATAACAGTTTGGCAAAGAAGAGACTAAGTAATCATCCATTGGGATCTTTTCATCAGACCTGGGTGCTTCTACATTGTGTGGGCTTTCTTACTTCAGTTTCACACATGGTTATTCAATGAGGACTATGGCTGAGGGAGATAGCAGAAACCATGTTGTTATATAGTGCTGTGTCAAGGTAAGCTAATAACATCACTTGCTCTGTCTCTATAAGAGAAGAAATAAAACCCAGAATGTTTGAGGTACTACAGCAGACTACTGCAAGACTGATGTTTGAAAAGATCATTATCTATGAAATGCATTGCACTTCCTTCATTAGACTGTAAGAACTGGGAATCTACAGTAATTATGTGATGTCTTCCTTATCACACAGTCTTCATGTGTTTATCTTGACAATTTTCAGGGAATTGGTATTAGACCTTCCTGTAAACTGGGAGACAGGACACAAGGTTTAGATTACTTTGGACAAGTCTACAAAAGAGTTGAACCTGGGCCATCACCAGACCACACACTTCTTCCTCACCCAGCCAGGTGGAATTCATTTTTTGTTTCCATCTCACAAAAATAGAGCTCCTTATAATTACACTTTGAGTTTAAACTGCACTTTTACTTCCTCTCAAAGAAGACACTAAGATTGTAGAAGGAGTTTAATCCACCTTTTATTTCTATCAAGCAAGTAGCCTGACTTTTTAAACTGACCCGCTGTGATTTCTAAGTTAAGACAAACACAAAAGGATTTTATTAAGACCAAACTATATAGCTTTTTTGAAACACCCCTGCTTGGTATTTGCTTTCTACACATAAAACCTGTTTTTCTTTTATTCCTCCAAAACAGTTTGATGAAAAAGACCCTCAAGCCTTACTATTCAGCAGTTGGGCCTTTAAAAACAAATTTTAGGTAATATGAGTTTTTACAACACATTTATATATTTATTTCTTGGATTAGTATATTTAAGGGCTGTGAGGAGTTGAGGGGACTGACTGCTTTTTCTAAACCACATGGGGTTTTTTGGCATTAGTGGTGAAGCTGTTCTATGCCAGATAACTAAGGCTTATGAACAAAGCTACTTAATTTAAAAGTTCATGCACAGGTTACAGAAACACCAGTGGTGTGAGCAGGTTTTCTTCTCCTTGCCTCTTCTAAACCCTTAAACACCTACTTCCACAACCACAGCTAACTCCAACTAAGGGGCATATATGTCCCTGAAGAAAGCAAAATGCCTGCACTCTTGCTTCTCCAGGCATGCTCAGTAAACCTGGACACAGGTCGTGTGGTAAGCTCTCATTTGCTACTTAATTCTTTTTACAGGCAGCAGGTATTAAGCAAGCTTCTTGCAGCAGCTGTTCTGGGAAACACTGGCACGATTGTAATCCTCCCGGCTGAAATGCTCCTAGGTATTTACTGATTCTCACTGCTCACAGCTGAAGAGGCTCCAAGTCAGTGGAGCCAAACTAACCCTGGGGTCTCCGTGTTAGTAGCCAAATTGTAAAAATGAAGAAAAATATATGTTCAGAATCTGAATTTTAGATAAATAGGAAAAACAGCCAGATCAAAAACCTCTGCTCTGGGGCACCCAGGAAGACTTGGTTTAGGTCTTGAACCATTTTCAAAACCTGTTTTTTTTCTTTAAATTTAATTCAGATTTTGAAATGTAGAATATAATTTCAAACTGGAATTAGAAACATATTTACTTATGCCTCAAAAAGATAAATTGATGGGTTTTTTTTCCCCGTGGTTCTTTGTTTTAGTTGAAACTACTTTTCAGATTCTGTTTTGTACTTTGGTAACCCTGAAGCTGGGGGGGTGCAGGGTGTTAATTTATTATTAAGCAACTATAGAGATATTTACTGAAAATCGTCGCCCAGCCCTGGAAAATCACTTTGGTAGCATATATAATGAAGAATGTTCTCAAAGAAAACACTGAAAAGGAACTAGCAAATATCCTCCTCCAAGATGAACAGAAATATAAAGAATAGAGATTTCTGGAGACAGATCAGTTCCTCATAATAGACTAATCTAATAATGAGGCTGACTAAGGACTTTGTATCCTTTGGTGAAATGAAGGATATAAGAAATAGCTGCATGCTATCCTGGTTCACTGTCTTCTCTCAGACACTTAAGTTTTATATTACAGCCACACCTGAATTTTATATATATATATATATATATAAATATATATATTTTTTTTTTTTTTTTTAAATACTAGACTGTTTTATCTTCCTTATCCGGGGACTAGAGTTTTATGGATTGAGTAGACAGAGTACTAACTGCTGAAGTTAAAATTCTTCACTTCTTATTTTATAGAAAATCAGATCATTTTGAATGGAAAACTCTTTTAATCTTTGTAACTAAGATGGGTAAGGTGGACCCCAACATTTTTCATCTATAGGATAGGTAAGATGCTTGCAATTGTCTGTCTAACTTGGGAATGAACTAAAAGCATTTCTAATAGGAGCATAGAGATGGTTGAGCTTTCAGAGACTAGATGAGATTTCAGACAAGACTGGAGTGAACTGTTGCCACATTAATTAACTTATTTTTATAGATTCAGATCATACCAGAACATACTGATGGATATGGAAAACACGTAGACACAATGAGGTTGTGAAGTAGCTTGTACAGAAAATCTCCCAGTGAAAACTATTCAGAGATTAACATTCTTTTTCAGCCTTCCCTGCTTATTCTTCAGCACAATATGGTATCTTTGAAGAAACATTAATGATTGATGCTTCCTTAGACTTGCTGTGCTATTGAACGTGCTCTTACCTGGCCATGGTTCTGCAGAGGCATAAAGGCTAAAACACAAAAGTTATCACCGTCACAGGCAGACTGTGAATAGTTTGCCTTTCACAATAAGAAACAAACCATAACCAGTACTTGGAAATTTTCAAGTGACTTCTATGCTATGGTGCTGTCTGACACTTTGTTCCCATTTTAATCCATTTTTCTACTGTTTGAGTATCAGACTGCATGCACTGCACCAGACAAAGTCTTCCCATTACCTTGTACACAGGCATTTTTCCCTCATTCTCTTTGGATCACATATGCCTTTACATAGCTCTGCAACACTAGCAGCTCATAGTCATGCAGACTTCTCTTCTTCTTTGTTACTTTCAAGCCCTCAGCATCCAACCCCTCCAGCAGAAAGTTTTAGTACTGCATAAATGTTCTCACTTTTCATAGTACTGAATTTTCGCCCATTTCTGTCTCTCTAACAAAAGGCCATCCAATTCTTTCTCTGTGACAACCTCATCTTTCACTACAGTGACAATGACTTTCAACTCTGTGTTGTCATGTTCTATTAGATCACTTCTGGGTTTCTGTGCCAAAGTCATAATGAAAACATTACATGAAGTTAGTCCAAGTTTGATCCTTGAGAAATTCCACTGCAATGTCCGTGTGATCCAAGGCTTCCCATTTAGATACAGCTTGTCATCTCCCATTTAAGCAATTTTTTAGCCAAGTTCCAGTTCCTGTATTAATCCTCTCCAGCCCAAAAACTTTCCCCTGTGACCCAGTCTCAAATACTTTACCAAAGTCCAGGTATGTGACTATATTTACTGCATTTTCCTCATGAGAAACTGAAGTGTTTGATCAAAAGAAGATTGGGGATTTTTAATACAGGACATTCTGGACAGTTTGTGTTTTTGTCGTATTTTCAATTGACTTTTTTGGTTTTATTTTTTTTTTTTTTATTTTATTTTGTCTTTTCTTAAAAACTTTCTGTAAGCCTTGAGTAATACTATTAAGAGTATAATTGCCTTATCTGTCTTTTTTTTTTTTACCTTTTACATATATACAATATACAACTACTAGGTTTTCTTGTTTCCCATCATATGATAACACTCCAAATTGGTAAATGCATTAGAACTCCTTCGTATCAGTGCTGTTATTTTGATAGAATTTTGGTTGTTTGTTTGGCTTCCAGAAATCTTGAAGGCATGTTATTCTTTCTCTGTTTACTGCTCCTTGGGGTCAAAACATCTAACTCTGAGTTTTCCTTCCACTTCACATACTATTTCTCATTTCAATGGCTGGACTCAATGATATTAAGGGTCTTTTCCAACCTGAATAATTCTATGATTCTATGATTTCACTCTTACTTCTGTTAGTTACTCCATCTTTATGAACACTGTCATCACTGAAACATAAAGATTCACAGGGTTTTGGGTGCCATTCCTTTAACGTCAGCTTAGTCTGCCCTGCACAGCTACCACTGTTCTTTCTTTGTTCCTTTGCATGGCTGCCTTGTGAGATTGATGCTTTTGCTACTTTGTTTCTTTTTTTTATTTTTTTGAAGTTGTTCTTACCCCATCCTTACATACTCTGACCTCCATGATGTAGTTTCTTCATTGATTGATCCTTTTCCCATTCTTTATAGACTCTGTGTAACATTTTCTTCTATAATGTCTCTAACATCTTCTACCATGACCCTGCTGCTTTTAAAATTACAATTATTTCTCTCTTGCTCAGTGTCTCTTCTTAGAAACTCCTGTTCACTGGAACATACCAATAACACCAATAACTGTTTTCCAATTTGTATGGCAAATTAATCTCATACATGTGCAGTATTAAAAATTATGTAATTATTTAGAGAAGAGAAGAGAAGAGAAGAGAAGAGAAGAGAAGAGAAGAGAAGAGAAGGGAAGGGAAGGGAAGGGAAGGGAAGGGAAGGGAAGGGAAGGGAAGGGAAGGGAAGGGAAGGGAAGGGAAGGGAAGGGAAGGGAAGGGAAGAGAATATTTTCAGTTGGAAGGGACCTACAATGATCATCTAGTCCAACTGCTTGACCACTTTAGGGCATATATTTATTTATATTTTGTATGACTTCTGTTCTGGACTGCTGTTTTAAGGTAAACAGCTGCAGCATGAATACAGCCAGACTTGTGTCACCAGGTCTCGTAGGGAGGACATTCAACTGGAAGCCTTGACCTCTGCTTCTGTTTGACAGCAGAGAATGACGGGAGTCCCAGCTAACTCATTTGTTTTAAGAAGGAATCGATACAACAAATTTTTATGTCAAAACTTGAAGCCAAGCAAACTCTTTTTGTGATTTAAATCCCAGCCTCCTCTATAAGCCTCATGTATATATTTTTATTGTTGTCATAGGGCATCCCTGAATTTCCCATCTTCATCTGGCATCAGTAGGACTAAAATGTTATTATATGTTGGCACAAATAAAACACTACAGTTAGTGAGTTTGAAGATGAAGGATTTCCAGCCATGGGAAACTGGAAATTGTGTACTTAGCCGTAACACAAAAAAGGTCATTAGGTCACAGTCAGCAGTGATGCAAAAGATGGCATAAATTAGATCTGAGCTTTGGTAAAAATGCCAAATGAACTTAATGTTACTTTCAGAAGAAGACAGCAGATATTATTTTTACAATACACAGCATAAAGCCCACCTGTGATCTTTTTACTTTGGTGTACACAGATGAAGCTCTGCTGATTTAACTACAAAATTACTTTTGATAATCACCTCTCATGAATGCCCTAACCATGATAAGCTGCATACTTCTGATCAGATACTTCACTCTCCTTGCAAATACATTATTGAAAATGATACAGGTTTACAGAGATTCAGTATCAACGAACAGGCATTTTTTCATCAAAGTATCCTAACCTAGTTTCTTAGAAAATTTCTGATTCTGTTCTTCTGGCCCACTCAAAACCTTGAGGCCAGATATAAGTAAAACCATAGACCAGGGAGGCACTTTCCAAGCCATCACAATAGTAATCTTGATGTATTCAGTTTGTTTTTATTCTGGTGATGACTCATCTCTTGAACTGCTGTAGAAAGCAAAGTGCATGTCTTGTATTGGGGAGTCAGGAGCTGCAACAAACTCTTGGCCATTTTAACTTCTGTTAAACTGTTTGGAACCCAGAGCTAGGTGAGATCAATCCCATCCTTCATTTCTGATTCTAAAAATTACGGTTCATATGAAATAAGACTTGTTATAAAAGCCCATTTTA
Organism: Morus bassanus; assembly: GCA_031468815.1. Classification (NCBI taxonomy): domain Eukaryota; kingdom Metazoa; phylum Chordata; class Aves; order Suliformes; family Sulidae; genus Morus; species Morus bassanus. The sequence continues at coordinate 76,029,367 of CM062571.1, read as the reverse complement.
GTGGAAACTGGAAAGGATTTGAGGACATCACCCTTCTTCACTGCCCTAGCAACATATGCGTGATGCCAGGTATGAGGTCAGCTGGGTAGAATATATAGTGATATTTAATATTATAGGAGACAAAGAGAAGAATGAATAATTTAACAAAATCTGTGCTGCAGTGAAAATAAAAGAAAAGAATGATATGAACCTATTTTAGGGCAATTGATATTAGATTAGAGCTAACATCATGCAGAATACATAATAGCCCCTATAGTAAGACATCATACAAAAGCAGTAGATGGATTTTTGAAGAGTACCAAAGAGACTTAGACACCAAAATACATTGACTTCCATTATCTCGTCACTAAATCTTTTTATAACCACAGAATTATTTCATTGGCTGGCATACACTGACATGGTTCAGTTGAGCTGAGTGGAACTAAAGAGATTTACGAGAGCTGACAGTTAATTCCTTACACCTCTTTCCCCCCCATTCTGCTTACACAACTCAGCTTTCCTTGCAATTGCAATTTCTTTTGGGTGGCCTCTACACCTTATAAGAGGAAATTCCGTGCAGAAGTTATCTTTTAAAATAAGTCTTTCTACTTTAAAATTTTCCTTTGTTGAGCATCTCCTTCCACCCTTACACCTACTCTTAGTGATCCCTGAATTTTTTCACAATTGACTATAAGGTGGAGAGGGGACATTATTATTTTTTGGTTTTCCTTCACAATACGTCAGTTTTTAAACGTATACTCTGAACACTTGCACATGTGAGTGGTTCTGCTGACTCCATTATTATGTGGGAGTAAAAAGGCTTGCAGAGGACCAGTCCTCTGCGAATAGTGAAAAATGCTTAAAAGCACATTATAACCCCTAGTCATTAGACTCAAATTTCCAAATGAGCCGGCTTGAAACCTAATGTGAGCTCCCAGATTTCTGCACCTAACTTTGATAACTGTAGCTTACATTCCTGCAATGACATCTTGCACATTCAAATACTTTATATAGCCCACCATTGTAGAATTGTTTTTTCACACTTTTTCTCAATTCAAGCAGAGGAAAAAAAAAACAGATTTAAAATTATTGATTTATTTAATGTTTCCCAGCACTCCATTGCTACTTCTTTATATATCAAACCATCACTAGAAATAGTGGGAAAAGGTTAAAACGATCAAAGGTGATGAAAGTCCTCATGATAATGTAGCTACTGGTTTTTATGAAGCTGTCAGAAAAGTACTGACAAATGCAAAAATTCAGTATTAACATCTTAGCTTAAATAATTTTGTACTTTTTGTTGTAACTCAGACACCTTTTGGATTTACATATCTATCAAAAAGGGGAATCTCTAATATACATTATGAGCTACAATTTATAGTTCTGTACTTCCTCATAAAATTGCTTAATATATACATTTAAAAAAAAGGAATGCATCTCATTCTTCAGTGTTTGAAGGTAGTAAGAAAACTGTCAAACAGTGAACTATTAAGCCTGATGAGGACTGCATTCTTTGAACGTTAAAGCTGCCACTGGGTTTTTACATAGTGGCTTGCTTTAATCATTCTTAGCAACTATGTCTTGGATTGCTTAACGTGATTTTAGTTTATAATGGTATTAACACAGCAGTTTGTTGCATTGTCACTTTTGGGAACCATGAAAAGAAACATGCGAGTTACTGGATTTGTTTGTAGGCACATGGGAAAATTTCATCATCACAGAAATCATTCTCTTGGGACTGAACAGTTCAGACTTGGATTTTTGAACTAAAACAGGATAGACACTAAATATTTCAGTAAAAGCCTGTTTTGTATTGGAGCTTCTGTTGGAAGAAGAGTCTTGAGAGGGTGAACAGGAATTTAACTTTTATATTTCTTGTTTGTATAGATACAGAAAAATCCCAACTGAGCACTGGGATCTCATTGACAAACCTATATCCTTATATCAACAATTCTGTCAGCAAAATATTTTTTCTTAATTCTCAGCCTGTGGAAATAGACTGCAGAGTAAATCAGGGAAGTGCGTTAACTGTATCGTGAGTATTGTGTACAGCTACAAATCTGTCTACAGCATTTCCTTCAACATAGGGACTTTCTGATACAAGGGTGATTTTTATTATTTTTTTCCCATTTGTCTAATCCCTATTTTAATTCCTGTAGGCTTTTGACATCCGCTACAGCCTGCTACAGTGTATACTGCAATTTAACTCTGCATTGTGTGAGCAGGTGCTTCCCTGACAGTTGGGACCTGACATTGGGTAATTTTTTTGACGTTTACTGTTTCTCACATCACAGGAAAGAATGAATAGCTATTTCCAACATGCTGTGACCAAGAGTAGCACAGCTAAACTATATGATGTGCAGATGCGATAAGGAACCCAAAGGGCAACTGCTAGCTTTAAAAGTAACTAGCAAAGAACATCAGCGACCTCACAGCTGACCTTTATGTCAGCAACCTCACACAGAAATATTGTTTGTCCAAGCTATTTGAGATCTTGTGGCAGTGTTCATGACCTCCTCCTCCATATTCCTTTACTCTGTTAGTACATTTACTTGTCAGAAAAAGTCTGTTCTTCAGCATCATCACTCTGAAATTGTCTGCGACACAATGGCCTAAAGAGCTGGAATTCTTGGATCTTCTGCACACAGAAAAGGAGGTGAAAGGAAAGATCTATAAAACATTTTGAAATTATTTTGAGGTGTGTAGCACAGAAGAGGCAGATGGATGTTTTGGCAGTGGCAGCTGGATGTTGTCAGGGTTATGGGCTAGGTATTCCGCTCACAAAGACCCATGCCAGCTGGGTCAGCATGGCAGGCATATCACTAATTTCTATGAACGTACACTCAGAATCATTTCCAGATTGTCCAGCCTGGCAAAATGTAAGCACTTAGTAATGCTGAGTAGCATTCATTCATAGTAAACCTCTCCCCTACCATTTTCATCCCTGCTGGGATTGTTCTACTTGTCACTGTCAATGCAGAGGGCTACAGACAGGAGGGAGACTCCGGAGAGTTTTGTGTGCCTGATAATGGCTTTGCGCTTCCTCAGCTGAGTATGTCTCACAGGTTACCTGTGACAAATCTGTATGTATGCTGCAATATGTAAACAGCAGCATTCCCTATCCCTGGAAATGTTCAATATATATCTGTTAATAAGATCAATTTTTCTTCACACAGTTTGTAATCTGCTTATTAATCTGTTGCTCAGGATACTTTGAAAATGGTAGTGTTTCTGACAGCAAAACACCATACTATTATGAAACTTGAAAAGATGTCAGTTTGCCATGAGAATGCTTACAAAATATTTTAGATTGGCACTTCGGCCAATTTTATTACTAATCTATTATCTAGGCTTCTTGTTTCCCATTGCATGTTCTTGTTAAGTGCTGAGAACTCCACATAATTTCTTCCAGTACAAAGGAAACTCTCTCCTTCTGTAGCAAAGGATTCAGTGTCAATCCTTTGCAATAAATAAAGAATGTAGCTGCTTATTGATGTTTACCTGCTACCTAAACTATTAGGATGCTTATTCAGTATCCTTACTTAATGTTCTATACTTAAGGAGTTAGGATAATTAATATCTAAAGTATAGGTAGCTATGTTTCCAAATTAGAAAACTTTGGATAAAATCTAGGCACAGCTAATTACTTTGTCTCTCAGAATGAGATTCAGCTCATGGACTAAGCCTAAATTTAGACATCTACATGCAGATGCCTACATGTGGAACTATGTGCTGAGGTTGCCACTGTAGCTGCATGTGCACATGCATACTAGGGCACCTCAGGTAACAATAAATTCCTACCTTTAAGCAACTGCATTGAGTCCAGAGTACAAAAAAACATTTCAGATTATCCTAGAACAGAGGCCTATATTTAATTTTACAACACTAATAATCGTGAAACTTGTCAGTTCAAATGAGAAAGAATAGTAAAGTTGGAAGGAAGCATGAAAAAAACCCCAATTATAGCTTGTTTACAGGATGGCAACATAGTTTAAAAGAACATGTTAGGAAATGAGCACTGTGTCCTATTATTTTGATACTTCTTTTAGCATCTGAAAATGCAAGTGTGCCAACATGATGGTGCACTGGGATATAGCAACTCTTAGAGCATTTTAAGAACATTGAATAAAAGCACTGGGTTGAGTAAATGAAAATATACTCTCTAATTCCTGCTTTGATAGTTTATTTTATAGTACTGCCAGACAGCATGTTATTTACAGACTTCAAATATTTTGAGTGAAAAAAGATAGCTAAGATATGTTCCTTTAGTAAAAAGGTCCAGCTACCTTTGCACAGCAGAATATGTTGTTTGTAGAGCTGTGATACTAGAGAGGCAGTGGGCTCTGGACACATACAATCCTCCCTATGAAGCCTTTCAAGCTGTAGTAATCATTCCCACTGACTTAGATAAGAAATTTCTTATTTAAGAAATGTCTAAAATGATTTTAGCATTATATGAGGTCAGAATTTGGAAAAGAAACTGCATGTTCAGTGTTTCTTCACCTATGTGATTTAGATGTAGGCTGTGGAAGGGGTCCTAGACTGAAGCAGATGAGCATAAAAGTCAGTTCAGGCAAGCTGGTAAGGATGAGTAAGCCAGCTCTTGCTGGGTTAGCACACCCTGTGTCCTTGGACTGAAGATGTTGCTTTTGGAAATGCTGTAGCAGAAATGGGTGGTGTTCGCCTGTGTTACAGTCTGCTTTGCACCTGGTGCCATCCACTTGCAGCAGCTCCCATGCTGCAGCAAGACTTCTGTATTTAATAGCTTTATCTACATTCTCCCTTTATCTGATGGAAGAAGATACTTTTTACATAACAAAGCTATTAATTAGTTCTTGACAAGATTAATAGGCACTTCTTTTAACATAATTAGAGATAACTCCATTTTTCCTGAAGCTAAGTCTGTGCTAGAACAGAGGCTGACAAGCTTTATAGGTAAACACAGAATCAAAACTACTCTGTAAGCAAACCTGTTTATGAAGGTTTAATAGACATATACATGCAAAAGCTGTGTATACAAAGTGTATTTTATAAGACCATATTGTGTGAAGGCAAAACAAATTTTCATAGGATGTAATGAAGCATAATATAGTGAGTAGTTGTTATTTCTCACAGAATTCTATATTTCTAGGCTAAATCCCCTGCCTTTATACATTTGAATATTCAGTGTTAGAAAAGAAGCAAATTAGCTTTCCTGTGGAACTCCTAAAATAAATGCTTTGCTAAGGATAAAACTCTGCCTTCAAACCCCCATGTAAAACTGTCATTTGCTTGACTAGGACATTTCAATGATTGGAACATAACAGGAAGTATGTATAGGTAAGTCAGAAAGAGTAACTATCCATACCCTTTAAAACATAAAAATAATTTTTTAGACTCTTCCAACGATTTTTGTCAAGCTCCACAAGAATAAGTGGAAGGGAGGCCTTCATTTAGCACTTCTCTGAACTATTGCTTCTTCACTGGAGGAAATAGGGACTTCAGAATCATAGAATCAAAGAATGGTTTGAGTTGGAAGGGACCTTTAAAGGTCATCTAGTCCAACCGCCCCGCCATTGGCAGGGACACCTTTCACTAGATCAGGTTGCTCAAAGCCCTATCCAACCTGACAGATCTTTCTTGTACTGGGGACCCCACAGCTGGATGCAGAACTCCAGGTGGGGTCTCACAAGAGGAGCATAAGTGAGGTGTGAATTAAATACACAGAAATCATGGACTCGGTATACATTTGCTGGATTAAATTTATATGACTTAAAAATAGATACTGAGAGCAATAACCACTGTCTGAATTTTCCTCTGATAAAAACATGTTTTTAAAATTCTATACCAAAAAATTATGTCATTAGGAATCTGGTCCAATCTTACTGACTTTAAGAGAAATAAGAATCACTGAAATGTTTCATTGATCTGAGAAGAGTGCGGTTTGGGTTTAGACAGCTGAATCTTTCTAAATTTAATATATTTCTTTATTATGAAGTAAAAGATTTTTTTTAATGTTTAAAAAGATCTCTGTCTTAAATCTATTTATGAAGTGCACATTCTAGATCTATTTCTAAATCTAACCAGTCTGCAAAAAACCTACTTTATTTATGTTCCTATTCCATGATATCTGCTTACTTGCTTATAGTCTCTGATAGACCATCTACTTGAAAACGGCTGCAACAATACTTTATATCTGTAAGGTGTTACCATAAAAATTAATTTTCTTTCTGAGACATAATTACCACTCGTACAGTTACTTAAAAGCTATGCTCTATTTTACATCCAAAAGGTATAGGATATATTGAATGTAATGTAAAAGAAGACACAGTTATACTAGAAAAAATACAGAGTGGGACAGCTGATGATCATTGATTTCTGTATGAGAAGTGTCTGAATGGATAAAGGCTATTTGTCATGACAAGCAGAACACTGAAGGGAAAATTATCACCGAGTTCTGCAAAACCATAAATAGTATGGGAAAAGGAGAACAGGGAGTGACTGCTCACAAGTTATCATGATACATGAGCTTTGGGGCATCAGACACTTTAGCAAGATGCATGCTCAAACAATCAAAGGGAGGTGGCTATTAACATATAATTAAACAATGGAACTCATGAAATGTTGTGGACAATCAGTTCAAACAGCACGACTGTCCAATTCATGAAAGGAATGGACCAAGGGAGGTTTTCTCACGTGAATATACCATGCCAAACTCGAGGACGAAGATGCCATTTTAGCTGCAAATGAGGTCTTTGGCATGTGTTCTTCAAGAGTGTTCTTGCATAAAAGTACCACCTGCTTGCCGATTTTCCCATGACTACCCACTGTTGGAGACCTGATACTGATACAGATGGGCCATTGTTCTGTTCCAGGGCTGTTGTTCTGAGATTCTGGGAAGATTTTTTTTTTTTTTAATTAGACAGGGTGTTCAATGTATTAAATCATAAGAGGCCTTCCTATTCTGATTAGGTGTGAAGGGTGGAACTTAAGCAGGGAAAAAGTCAGAAGTAGACCTGAAATTCTGACTCCCTGGAGCCATACTGTAGTTTAAACCAGCCTGTGAATTAAGTAAAACAAAGCTAGCCTGGATGTGGGCTGTTTGGTAGGCCAGACATGCCCTTGGGAACCAGTCTGAACAGATGGCCACTATGCACCAATGCCAATGGAGGAAACTGGCCTTTCAGAAAGGTTTCCTCCTGCCCTTCTTCCCAAGCTTGTTAGCGTGTTTAGAGTCGAAGGGAGCAGGCCTTCTGAAAAGCCCCATTTTTGCATCCCTGGAACAAATAGCATGGTCTGACCACTCTAACTATTATAGCTTATGGGTTCTGTGCTCCAGTATGAACCACCTCATCTTGTGCTTTAATTTCAATGCTAGAATAGTGCGTTTGGCTTAGAAGGCAAGAACAAAAGAAAGCGTCTTGGGAGTGTGGAGCTATGAAGTAACCACATGTAACATTTCTGAAGTAAAGCACACTTGTAAAGTTTGAAACTGATCTCTTGCTAAAAAGAGAGCACATTCTGTACAACCAGTATTCCCTTCTTCTTAATCTTGAGTACAGCTGTCCCAGTCTTGACCTTATCCAACTGTATAGAAAGTTTTCTGTGATAAATATAACTTAACTTCAGATGTTAAACATTTTTCCTCTATTTTTTTCCAAGCCTTATTTTTAACCACATATATAAAACATTAAATCTTCAAAACTTTATACCAAAATTCTGAGAGCAGGTCATTTTATCATTAGGTGGTTGTAAGCACATACTCAGATTGACAAACTGTGTAACAGGAAAGTGCCTGCACTACCTGAAACAAAAAGAATTTGCCTGAAGTTACTATTCACAGCTACAAAGAGATGACAGGTGATCTTAGAAGGCACTTTCGGTATCTGAATGCTGCATTAAGGATCCCAAGCCATCATTTAGGTGCCACTAACATTCATCAAATTCCCACCTAAACCTGTAGGTGCCTTAAGTGCCTAATTTAACAGATTAAGGGGTTAGTCACAGAACTTTAGCATTGTGATGCTTTTTCTATTCTTAATGGACAGAAAATAGCTCCTACAGGCTGACTCCAAGTGGCTGCATTAGTTCTTCTGCTCTGAAATGCCCTGCAGGGCAGAAGCCTTTTTCTCAGCAGGGAATAAAAAGGGAATGGTGGACATTAGTCATCCTCACGTTATCCTTTGTGATTATTCTACATAATTTCCCATGGGACATCTAAACTGAGAAACTCCAGAGCAGAAGAAGGTTCCCGATCTGAGTGTAAATCTTAGCCTGTCCTAACTCCACATGAAAGTGGGATTTAAGCACACCCCAGACATCTCCCAAATCTTGCTTACTGGGGAAAGATAACTGAGGCATAGGCTGGCTGTCATCTACAGTGAACTTTTAAGAGGTCTTTGTTTTGAAACACTGCAGGGTCTTCCATGGTGCAGAGCTAAAGGTCAGTTTAGGAGCAGCCCAGGACATTTGAATTTCTGTGGCAGGAAATGTCTATTTTGAGGATGTCCAGGAGCAAGGTGCTAAACTCATGTCTTTAACCTCCTGCATGACTTCATCCTCTCATCTTGCCTAGCCCACCGGTGTAACCTGACCCAACAGACCTGTTTACAGCATGTCTAACTCCAAAACAGAGCAATAAATATGATGTTGGTACCTTCCCACACACTCAATATATCCTAGGTTGTAGATTTCCTTCTTCTGCCTGAGATTAGCACCCATTTTGTGTTAAATACTTAACTATTCACTTGAGCGGCAGGTGGAATGTAGGTTTCTGTATAATTCTGTTTGCATCTTTGTTAGAATTGGCTATAAGGTTAATTAAATCACGGAGAGATATGTGCTCAAGGCTTTTCTTAAAGAAAATTTGTTATCTAAATCAAACTCAAAGATTTCTTTTCGAAATTTCCTGCAAGCTGGAAACATGGAGAATGTTTTTCTAAAATTATTTTTAACAAAATCTAGGGTCTTTTTAATGATCTTTTTTTATTTTTTTTTTTTTTTTCAGAAAAGGGAAAGTTTCCTGAAATTTTGAAACTGCTCTTTGAAATTAGAAGGGACAAAACGAGCAGCCACCTCTACCCTTCCTCAGCATTTCCTAGGTGCCAGAGCTATTTCCACCACCCTCAAACCCCTCCCAAACCCTTTCCCCTTCCTCACAGGAATGCTCCAATCCCAAACCTGTTACTTCCAGGATGGGTCTTCCTTTACTCTGCCCCTTCCAGGGTCCTTGCCATGAGTCGTAAGGTGTCTTTTCTGCTGGACTGAGTTGGCCCAGCCAGCAAGGTGGGCTGATCTTACTTTGCCCCACCACCTGAGCAGACAGGGTGCTCAGCAGTGAGTGGGCTATTGCTCAGCAGGGAGGCCGAACAAGGAATTTTAATAATGAAATTTAGTGGACCAAACATGCTGTTTGATGAGCCTGAACGGTTAACAAACTGTGTGATGTGCAGCAGTGAACTGGATGAGTTCTCTGGGTCCTTTTCTCTCCTATTTTCAAATATACTTATCCAGAGACAACTCAGCTTCTGCTGTTACCAAGTGCAAACCTGATGATAAAAGAACTGAGCAGCATTCAGGTTGGGCTCCAGAGAAGTCAGGGGCATGACAAACCTTGTTTGCTTTGAAAATGAAAAAAATTTACTTACTAACGAACTGAACAAGCAAAACCAATCCAAGAAATCACCTGACAAGACATTGCACAAGGCATTTCATTCTCCACCTTGGCAGAAGACAACAGTGGAGATGACTTGCACATGAGAGCTGTTCATCATATCTAGAAATGGTTACAAAAATGTCATCACGTTTTCATCTGAAAAGGCTGTTTCAGCAACAATGATATATTTGAATACATGTTACACTGTTTCTATTAGGAGATGCTTTGATCTAGAGAAACAAACATTTAATTTATCACTACATTAGAAAACATCCTTAGTAAACTGCTATGATTTTTCATCTTGCATGTTAGTTTTGGCATGGCATTTCATACAATTTTGTAACTAACATATGTAATCAAGTAAAAAGTAATAATAAAAATGAAAAAAGCTCTGGAGAAAGTATTCAGGACCTTTCAAAGTTCCATTCAGGTCCAGCAATGCCCTTTAATCCGCTTAGTGCATAGTTACCCTCATAACTATACATATAGAGGTAGATACATAGCTATCCTTATAATGGTAAACAAGTTTTCTACCACTGATTTTCCACCTCTTCCAGCTCTTTCTTGAAACTTAAAAACTTAAATTGAATTTATCTTCTATCAGGTTTAGGTCCTTAAAAAACTTCTTGAAGAGGTTTATTCCATGAGGCATCAACTGTATTTATAGTGATTTAAACTATGTATTTTATAAGCTTGTATATACAAAACTTCCTGCTCCCATATGCTCAGTTCCCTAAAGTTTGAATAGCTTGCTTTGTCTTTTATCCCATCATTTTCCTATGACTGACTTAAATTTAGTTGATATACTCACTAACTTATGCCCCAGAGTAAAATCCCTTCACAGATTTCTTTTCATATGGAGGAACTAGATGTCTTTTATGTGCACAAAATTTAAGATATTCAAGAATCTTCTTTCTTATAGGCTTAGACTGAGAAATAGAGTCTTTTCTTTTTCCCTTTCAAGGTAATAAATAAAGTTATCTCTTATTAGTAGTGAGCCAAAAAGTTGTCCTGTTCTCATTGTGCTCACACATAATGAATTTTTAGGGTTTTCAATAATAATCTTAATGAACAAGTCAGGGAATTAGTTGGCTGTATAAGTGTCTGCCATCAGGTCACTTAAAGGGTAAGACAATCTTAAAAATAGTGAGGCATTGGGGAAGGCTATTTAGAACATTTTAAAGTATATATGTTGAGATATTCAGGAAACCTTTTTAACTCCCATCTTTTGTTATGAAGAGGTCTCCCACTGGTTGAAAAATGACAAACCATCCATATATAATTTAATTTGTTTTGTATAATTATACACATTATTTTATTTGGAATAAAAGACACAAGTTTGTAGGGCTTCTCAGCAAGTCTCTACTTTATTTGAATGTCTGCATTTTGGCATTGCACAGCAGGATAAATATATGCAGATTTTCTTTCACCCTTTAAATAATGGAGACTGACAGTGGATTGGAAAAATATATATCTATGAATAGTGCTTGGTGAAATTCCTTTAGTCAAGCAGGTCAGTGGTATAGCAGAGTGGCGGCTGATAACACCTGGTTGTGATGACAATAACATGCACAGCTTGTATATACGTCTTTCCTTCTCATGGATGCTGAGTCCGCGATGACAACCTACTGCAGCTACCCATGACTGGAACTAAACTGTGGGTTCAGCCAGTGCAGACCTCATTCAAAAGTCTTGCAGACTCTGACAGCTTTATTTTTTTCATGATCAAAACAAAATGAGAATCCTCAGGCTACATTTAATTTAATATTTTTTCTGGGTTTAATTTTTATATATGTTATGTTATCATCAATCAGGACAGAGGGTTAAGGTTCATAAAGTATTTACATAAGAAAACTTTTGTGTATTACATAGAGTTTTATTCTCATTAGTGGTATCTTTTTATGTTCCAATGGTCTACAGCAGAAATTCTGAGTATTGTACACATGTGAGTGTGTGATGGTAGAAAAATAAAATGACAAAAAGCAAAACTAAGATATCATTGTGGGTTTGCCTGACAAACAGAAGCAAAATAAAGCAAAGATAGGATCAAACTGGTATGGAACAAAAAAACCATTATGGCCATGAACACTTAAGAAATGCTTTTATATGAACAATAAATACATTGTAAACAGAGCTGATATTTCACAATTGATTCTCTCTGCTCACAGCTTGAAGAGGAGCTGTGTCAAATGAAGATGGTTCAAATTCCAATTCATTAATGAAGATGAAAAGGCAAAGGGTAAAATCATCCCAAGGAAGTTAAAGTTTATCAAGGTAAAAATGTTTCTGAAGTTTGTGTTTTCCTTTGTTCTGAAAAAAACCCAAAACAAACCCCACTAAAACCCCTCTCACAGCAAGATGTTGACACTTTTAAGGTATTTTACTGCTTTCACTTCACGCGTCGAGCGGGGTCTGCCTACAGCTAACACAAATTAACCATTCTGCACTGAAACTGATCTCTCTTAAGTTATGGCTAGTAACACAAAAGACTACCATATTTAATATGCTTTAGGTCTAACCCACTCTTGCAATGGAAAATAAGTAATTTATAATTTTTTTTTAATAAATCATTTCACGACTTGAATTTTCAGAGAAAACACAGTGTATTACTTGGCGTAAGTGGTAGGTTATTGTGCAATACACAACAGAGTTCATACTTTCAGTCCACTGCAGTGTTTCAGCATAGCTTCATCAAGGTCAGTGCTGCTGCAACAAATTACATCAGCCAAAGATCTGCTATTGAACTGAGCTGCAGATTTAGTGAGTAACATAGGGAGACCAAAAAAATGCCCTTTTCGTAATGAAAAAGAACAAAGGCCTGAGTCCATAGTAAAAAAAAAATATCCTACAACCAACAAATTTTAGTTATTGTTGATTTCAGTGGCTCACAATTCACTCATCACTAAGCCACACTAGATATTTGTTTCACGGTATTTTGCTTCTATATACCAGATACAGAAAATAACATAGTTTAAGGGTCATGGAAGGGGCAAAGTGACATAACAAAACACAGAAATAGAGAAATCAAAAGAGCTACCTGGGAGACCACAAATACAACAAAAACCCTCCCAGGAGTCTATTGTTCATGTTGGCAGAAAGGTTTGACATGAAAAAAAAAAAAATTATAAACATTTTCCTTCTATTTTTTAAATTTAAAAGTATGTTTTCTTTAATCAAATCTAAGAATCTAAAGCACTTAAGTAAAATCCTTCTTTCTGGTTCCAGTAATGTAAAAAGAACACAACTGTTCAAAGCAATAGCAAATCTTTTCCTCATCCTGGCTTCAGCATATGCCACTTTTTTCAAATTTCAGAGGAAGGTGCAAGAATACCTCTAAAGAACACATGCAAAATAATCTGCTTAAAGGGAAGCATTGCTTAGAAAAATGTATGCCATTTTTGAATGGTGCCCTCACTGAAAAATGGTAGACCTGTACCTTAAGTCTACTTTCACACATCATATTTCAAAACATATATCAGACCATGAATGAAAAATATTAGTGCCATTGTGGGGTATCAGTTAAGAAAAATATGTGAGGTTTTTATACTATAGTTTCCTTCACAAATTGGTGAGTTTATGTCTGCCAGAAGATTATCTACTCTTTGGAGAACATATATAATATGACAGTTGTAAATTCTATTACATTTTTCTTCTTGAGTGTTCACGGACAGGATGCTGCACTTTAAAGAAATACTGTGAGACTAAAAATTTGAGGTCAATGGGTCTGGGTGGCTATAACTGAGTGGATTTTCTATATTTAATTAAGTGGCTGATTTTGAGAGAATAATCATCTGCTGTTTCCACTAACCTGAAGATGTGACTAGTCAAGACTTTTAGAGTCACTCCCTAAAAGCTGAGATTAACAGCTGAAGAATTCACCCTGTGACTCATGGGACCTCAGATTCAGCCCACCACAAGTCTTCACCTCCCTTGTTTTGCAGGGGAGTAGTGAAATTTGGCTGTTTCTGGGTATTTTCCCTGAAGGTTTCTATCTTGCCTTAATTACTTTTCAGACTTCTAACCTGCCCATGTTCCCCTTCAGACTGCACAGGACTAACAGTGACATTCTGGTCCTTCCTGCTTAAAAAAAATCTTGAGGGATCTTATCCCTCAGCTGCAGCCGTCTATGGTGAAAGAGTGTTATGCAGAGGTCTTGATACAAGGCAAATTTCTGCAGCAGCCTTGAGGGGGGCTCATAGTGCAGTGATTCCAAGGCAGAAATTCCCACCTTCATCTCTGTCCAGCTGTGCGGTACACATGCTCCTTTCCACAACTGTGGTGTTCAATTAGCTCTTCTAGATTTGGCTTAGGCATTAGTGTATCCCCAGCTTACATCCTTTTTGCAGTGGTGTGTGCATCCTTCTTCCTCACCTTCAGTACTATTTGACGTTTTACCCATTGCAGCCCCTGGTGTGAGATAGATCATTAAGAAAAGAGATTAAGAAAATAACATGTCCTAGACTGAAAAACTACAGTGCTAAAGATTGAATCTCTGTAACATTCTGTTTTTCTGGTGTTTTGTGTGGATGAGGACAAAAATCTGGCTCTCTTGATCACATCTAGATAGGAGTAAAATATAAAATTCTGTTCCCAGTGGAATCTTCCTTGGTTGTTTTTGTGTGTGTTCATTTTTGCATTGAAAAATGATTTTTATGACTTCTGTTAATTCTTTTTCTATGTAGTGTTTGCAAAACCTCTCATTCTTCTATCCCAGAAATAAGCCTGATGTGCATGAGCTGCTTCTCTGGATGCACAGGACTAGATTCTTATGGCCACATATGAAAGGAGTGAAACTAATGGGCATTGTCCATTACAAAAGTACTAGTTTGATGCATGGTTTGCATTTTGTCTCGTCAGTGGTGTGGTATCATAAAACCAGGCTTAGTTTTTTTTCAGTGAACTCCAGGCTAACTGTTTTGGAAAAGGAAGAATGTATGTCTGTATAGGCATCCAAAGATATTCCATAAAGTCATGAGCACAGAACCCATTTCTGCCACAACCACCACAAAACCCAGGAGTAAGTTGCTCCAGATCACTTCAAAAACCACCTAGATCCGTGCCAACTCTGTTTTCCTTTATAGTTTAATTCTAGATTCAATAAACACAAAGAAAAGGCCATCAAATGAACAAAGGCTATGTAATTTACAATTAGAACTTACGCAACTGGTGTTTCATAAAAATATAGATACAGTTATGTCCCTGGGCTGAATTGAAAGAACCACAGGTTTTGACAACTTGCACCTGCAATATAAATTTGCTGGAGTTTTAGAAAAGTAAAATACTACATTACATGTACACAAAGTGCATATTCCTTAGCTATGGTCCTCTTTTGAAACCTGGCTCTGAACAATGCTGCCAAAAGAAACAGCTTTTGTGCTTTCAGACAGCCAACATCTTATAAACCAGGCAGATGAATGAAGTTATGTGTAAGGGATGAATAAAAATATCAAAGATCTGAACTTCCAAACAGGTTCTGCAAGCCAAGAAAACTGTATTAAAATTCACCCTATAGAAAATAAAAGCAAATAACATTGGGACCAACCCGAACATTTAGTCCTGCTCCAGAAGCTAAAGGTTTGTGAATGTTCCTGAGGCAGAATGATCCCTCATTTTGTAGTCAAATTTCCTAAGATTTTTGAAGCATGTTGCTACACTGGGTTTGTTCATTGATGACAAAGCTATAAGCCTATGGTTTATGAAAGTTTTATGTTGGATGGGTATCATTATTATTATTTCAGACTGGAAGCAATCAAAGCCATGCTCTTGAATGCTGGCTTTTGAATTTAGGGGGACCCTTTTACCATCGATGGCAGAAGACTGGGATTTCATTCACAGATTAAAGCCAGAAGAAAGATTTTGATAACGCAGACTGACTGCCTTCATAATTTAAATTATAGAAATGTATGCAAAAAAAAATAAAAAGCTTGAGTTAGCACCTAATAATTCAACTCAATGAATGTAATTTCTCAGCGATGTCTAGTGTTTTATCAGTGTACAACTTAAATAACATATATATTCCCTAATTTATGTAAATGAAGGAATTGAACCCAACATTAGTCAGCAAAAGCACATGCTGCTTTTAAACTTTCTCATGCCAGTAAAATATGCAGGTGAAAATTTCCTCTCTGTTCTTCAAAGCAGTTGCCTGTTCAATCTGCTTTTACTTGTATGTGTGGAAAGGAGAAATATTGATACCATAACTAAAGACTTCAGAAAGAGTTAGATCTATTTATCAGATGTCATACAAATGCACAGGAAAATTCATTCTTTTCCTAGCCTACACCTGATTTTAATCAGCAACTAGCAACTGACCATCTAAAATTATAAGAATGGCAGTATGCATAAAAAGATCACCTGCAAGTTAGTTATGGGTGAGAGTCATCTCACCTGATTTTACATATCTGAAGATTAAAGTTCTGACAATGAACGAGTCACCATAGGTTGCCTTTGTGGGACTTCTCCAAAGAAGAAGTCATCTGACTTTTCTAGAACAGGATCACATATTCTTTGGAGGTGCCTATTTCCCTTCTTGGACTAATTGGTAGTCTCAGATGACTGAATCATAATTAATGCCTTACTTTTGGCTCACGCTTGCATGGTTGAGCTTTCTGCATGACCAAGGAGTATCCCAAAGAGAGGAAAAGAAGAAAAGAGGTCACAAACTGAATAATAGGAAGTAAGGAAACAAAAGTGTATTTTCATCAGTGTTTTTTAAAAATGCCTTATTTAATGAGAATATTCCTCCTTTATTTTATATTTTGGTGTCCCCTAGAAAAGGGTTGCTCTAACACAGAGTGATTCTGGCAGTAGTCCTCACTGTTACAATATACATCCTGGAAGAATGTAAGAAGCTGGATCAGTCTCTGTCCCTCAGTCACATAAGTTACAGCTTGGATATATATTTGAGCTTTTTACGACCTTGCAGATGCTTCTATTGTGAACAATCACTTCATTTGTTTCCCTCATTCTTTTTTATGTGTTTTATTATTTTCTATTGAAGCCCAGATGTTTAATCCTGCTTTTTTTGTCTTTCTCAACAAATAGCTTCACAAACAGTACGGTGTGATTCTTTGATCCCTTTTGACATTCAAATATAGGATAGATGTAAATACTCACAGGTAAACTCAGAAAATACCAGTTTTTTTAGTACTGTTTAGGCAAAACCCGGAGTTCCCCAACATACATCTGGATCTGCTCTGTTTTTCGGTTTTGCCGACAATATGTTAATGTCTGGTAAATGGTCTACAGTGACTCTTGTATTCAGAGACCTTAACATGCCAAAATAATCCGCTGTTGTACCTTTGCCTTCCAAAAATCAGGATGATAAAACATACTGCTACAATGAGGTTTGCTCTAACACTACTTTAAAAATCAGTCACCTTCATAATGATCATGGTTATTAGCCATTGGAACAATTTCTCCAGGGATCTCTCTTCCTTCTAGTTACTTCGGGACTGGGATTTTTGCTTGTGTGTCTGTTCTAGCTCAGCTCAAGGTTGAAAGTTGAGCTCAGAGATCATTCACTGAAATTCCTGAGTCAGGTCAGAGATAAGTGATCAAATTGTAGCTTTAGCCTTAAAGTCTTTCTCTATATAAATTAAGTCTTCTCATCTGACTGAGACTAATGTGTAGCTGTTAAATAGCTTAGACTGCAATAATTAATAAATAATAATAAATTATGGAAATATGTCTATCCGTATCAGTGAAAGAAGGTATTAGTTAATCTTAATTTCCATTTTTTCTGCCAATCTAATCAATATTTAACTATAGAAAAATTAAACTGATCATTTTTTTCTATGTTGAACAAAACTGTTGAAAAGTACCTGATTTGTGAAAATTGCAGTCTTCCTTTTTAGTGTAAAGCACTGTTTTCCTTTTCTATTACTTTTCCTTACATTTCTTTGTGAGCTGAAAGCACCTGGAGCTATACATTGACTTGATAGATACAGCAGCTTTCCACATATAAATACATTTGGTGTGCAGGTCTGTTTTCAAAAGCATTCACTCACTGCAGCTTCAGGTTCTGCTCTCTTTGTAATCAATGACAAAAGCCCTCATTTACTGAAAGAAGAAAGTCTGAAAGAGAAAATGTTAAAAGCTCGCTAACCAAACTAATCTATACACCGCATTTCACTTCATATCTACAGTTTGCTAGGGTGGAATATATCTATCCAAACCACAGTATCAAATGCTGACTCTTGAATGCACTGGGATCCCTCATATTTGAGTTCAAGTTACAGTCTTCTCAGCTGATAGAGCCACGGAATATATAAGCATTTTATATAGATGCACATGGTTTCAATGATACTAAACTTATTAGTTTGTTTTTCTTTTTTTTTTTTCTTGAATTTTTTAAGCCATAGCCCTGAAGACTGAATGGCAGCCAGGCAGAGCCACATCTAGAAATGTTGCTGATGTAAACTGAATTAAATCTAGTATAAAGCCGAATAAATTATTTATACTGAAAGGAGAAATAAACAAAATTAATTAAAAATCTGTTTGTTTAGTTTGAGTAAAATACCTTTCTGTCAGACTCTGAAGGTAATTTTGTTCAACAAGAAACACCAACATGTGGTCACTCTGTTTCCAGGTTGTAATGCTGAGATGAATAGCACCTTTCATAACAGAGTCCTCAATAACCTCTGGACTTGATCCTGAAAACACTTTGTATGTAATTATGTTGGCTTCAGCTGCACTACTTCAGGGTGGGTTTCACTCACTCAACATTAGACATTTAGAAGTAGACATGTAGGCTCCCTCTGCAGTCAAAGGAGAGATATAGAAAGTGCTAAGGAAGAAGCTGTGTTCCTTGTCTGAAGTATTTTTAAATTTCTGTTTAAATGATAGGATGCATCATCATAGAGGGAGATTGACATCAGTCTCTATTGACTGCATAAGGAGCCTCTATGATTAGAAACCTAGGTTTTAGGAAATAAGTTTATTTGCAAATTTGAGTGCCTACGCTTTTGATGAGCAAAGCCTGGGATCCGTACACCAGTCAACTGAGCTACTTGTGGAGAGAACCAGTCAGTGCAATATTCATCCCTTTATTTAGCGTAAAGCCTACATTAGTAATGACTGATGCCTCCTTTGGCTAGAAGGGTGGTAGTCTAAAGGCCATAGTGATGCTATAGTGCAATCAAACCCGGACGCCGTTATGATGTAAATGGAAGTAGTATGCAAGAAGGTTCATATGGACCAGAACAACAGTAATGGGGTGAGGGGGCTACAGCTCCCACAGAAACCAGTTCATCTGCTATAAATCTACACCTGATTGCGTGGGCAAGAGTGAGTTGTGCTCCTGTAAAAAGTGCCATTGAATTGTGAAGCAAAAAAAGACAAGAAAATAGTACTGGTGTTTTCCCAACAGCTCCCCACAAAGCACACTTCTAATTCAAAACATAGCTCACTGTGGATTGTCGAGATGCTCAAAATATGATGATGTGTGCTGCAGGGATTTTGCTAAGCTTTTGGGATTTGGCCTCCCTTCACTGGGATTTAGATGCCTCACTAACCTCTTTTGGCTAGGCCAGGTTTCTTGTACAGAGAAACCCAGACTTAAACCTTTGAAGTTTCCCTCCAGAGCTCCCCAAATCCACAACTTCCATGAATATATGCCTGTCTGCATTGGAAATGATGGGGTGATCTTGAAGTTAAGAGTCCATTTCCTTCAAACCTGTTGCACAGGTATTTCACGAAAGGATTTAAATGGAATACTAACACAGAACAGAGGGAGAGCGTAAACAAATGTCCTATACCAAGTTACTGTTTTCAACCTTCTTACAGTGCTGATAACTCCCATATTCCAGACGAATTTTGTACTGACTTGGCCAGTAGTATATTATCTTAAGCTACTAACAACAATCTGTTCCCAATGATGAAGCTGTAACAAATGTAATGTTTACAGTTTAAGGGAGACAATCTTTTAATACAATCAAAATAGCTATTTATTGAGGACAGTGAACATGAGCCCACGTAATGTATGCTGTAAATCATTAAGGCATGTGGTTCCATTTAACACTATTTTGCTTGCAAAGTGATCACCTAGAGTTAAGGTTTGCCCTAAATTGGATAGGAAACAAAAATATCCAAGAATAAATAATAAATAGGGTGTGTTTTGGACAAAGCTATCTTTTAGAGCCAGAAAGAACATTTCTATCTATAGAAGCATTGCTTGGATGTTTGTCTTCTGTTAACCACAAGTACATATTTTCACTAGAAAAAAGTGACTTTAAAGCATTCACAAAGATTTGTTCATGCTAAGGATAAACAGAACTAGATATCCTGTGTTCTGAGATAAGAAAATACATGGAACTCTTTCTTGTAATAGCGCTCATGTTTTATTAAAGTGAGGGTGTTTTTTTATTATTGCTACAGCCACTGCTGAGTGGAACTGGAGTTCTCTGGTTTTATTCTTACCCTCCCCTGCTTGGTGCTGAAGCCAATACATCAACATAGCAGTTGTTGCCATTAAGTGAGAGCAGGATAATGCCTTAAACCAGTTAGTTCAGCCACTGGTTTCTTTGGAAGTAGAAACAGGATGTAGAAATGCCCTTCCTTAGACATATATTTTTTATAAAGCAGGAAAGTGAGCTTCAGTTAATTTCTCATGGAAATTAATTTCTTGTCTGACTCATAAAATACGTAGAACTGTGGACTCTCAGGAGTCACTTTCCTTTCCTATCCAGGACATGTGTAGAAATGCAACAAACGCTTTTGTTGTCATATTTTGTAGAGACTGAATTCATAACCCAGCCATGATCTGTAGAAAAAATTTTTATTCTTCCCACCATATTTGGGCCAGATCCTACATGCACCGTGCACCAAAGCTTGAACTGAAGTCAATGGAGTGGAAATTGTAGATGCTTCATGAGACAGTTGAAGTCTTGAGAGGACAGAGACTAAATAGTGACAAGAAGGTACCTGGGATGTGACATTACTTAATTTGTACCTAACCCTGTGACGTGCTGAACAAAGTTAAATGTTGTGAACTCTAATGGAGTTTGAACATGTTCAGTAATTCAGGATCAGATTCTTTATGATTAAGTTTTGGTAATTAGCCAGGAGTTTGGCAGCAAGAAAAAGATAGATATTCTACTTTCACTTAATACTTTTAAGGAAGGTTTTGTCCCTTTTAAGTACTATCTTAGACTTTTCTATGTACCTTTCATAAAAAGTTTCCTTTTGTCTCTTTTTTTTTTTTTTTTTGAACAACAACTCAGTGGAGACATTATCTTTTATATCTTATAGCAGTGAATGAAGTGAAATCTGCACTGATATGGGAGCCGAGCAGCTAGAAATGCCTCCCTTCATGCACTCTAACCCCCAGTAGAATTTCTTCTGATGCAATCTACAGTGCATGCTGAGCTTCTTCACAAACTGGTAGACTGAAGGAGCCTCTACCACCTCTCTCTGCTCTGACTGCTTCTTGTTCTCAGCGCTTTAGATCAGGTAGAACTTGGGATGATCAGGTAAAAAATAAAATTAAAGGCTTACAGAAACCTTTGTCAGTAAGGGTTTGCAGGCTCAGTCAGTGTTTGCAACTTTATGTTCCTCAAGCATAGTGTGTGGTGGGAATAAGGGTACAATACAGATGCCTGGTTCCCTGTGATGACCTGCATACGTTTATCCTAAGGAAGGAAAAAAGAAAAACCAAAAAGCTATTTAAGAAGAAACACTGTTATGAATAAATCAGGTTACAACTGCAAAGTCAAGGCTCTCTCCAAGCTATATTATAATGAAAAGAAATGAGCAGATCCTGACCCTGGCTTTAAAGCTTCTTGAGGTGGGAGAAGACATGAAATCAGTGTGCATTACTGTGCAGGTGCTGCACTGTGATTACCAACACTGGAGTAAAACAGATATTCCTCTTTTCAAATTGGTGGGAGAGGGAATAAGCAGCATCCCTTGTCTTGCTCTGGAGCCTGCCAAAGGTCAGCCTAGATGAATCAGCACAGGGCAATGAACAGACTCTGGCTATTCCCATTCAGACAAGGCAAAAATCTAAGTTGCAGAAAGAGCACAAAAAAAGAGCCTTTACCTTCTGATGGACTGCAAGGGGGTGATTCAACACCTCACTAATACTATTCTGTTACTTACTCATTCTCTTTAAAACACCTGACTTCTAGAAACTCTGTGACATACATATATATATGTATAATTCTCTCCTCTATATCATCAATCTGTGCAGGTCCCATTATTGTCAGTGGAAATACACCTGCTGTCTTCAGAGAATATTTATCTAGATTCTTGGACAGTGTTGGACTTGGAATTTGACTGCATTGCAAGTGTGGGACCCAGTCTGCCAATATGCTTGCACAGTAGCTGTAGGTGCTTAGTGACCCAGTCCTCCCCAAGGGGGCACGTTTGGTGGCTGAGTCACAAATACAGGCACTTGGGGTTGACTGGATGAGGTGGTTTCTGCCCCCAGCTGATTGCTCCCACCCCATCCTTCCAAAGGCTTCCCCACTTGTGGATGAGGAGCTCAACTGCACATGCAGCAGCTTCTTCACTGTTCCCGTTCGCAATCCAGCAGATGAAAAGGCTTTATTTAACATACCAGGTACAGAAGTTGCTCCATGTTTGACAGTTTCATGTCTGCTGCTGGGAGCAGATGGGATGCAGGGATGGGTGGCTGGGAATAAGCACTGCCAGACTTCCAGCCATCCAGCTTTGTAAGTCAACACCCAATTGTGTTGGTCTTGTCAGTAGAGAGTGGGAGGTTCCTTTGAAAACTTTCAGAGATCCTGAGTTACAGGATCTTCTCATGAAGGTCCTCAAAGACACCAAATGCATAGTTGTTGAATTCGAAGGGATCCACTAGGCACGATTTAGCCTTATGTTTGGAAAGCAGTCTCTCTCCTTAAGAGATTTAAGCAACATCATTGCATTGCACAGTGCTGCAGGCATTTCTGTGATTACTTACGGAAGGAATAATAGTGCTCAGCATAAAGATAAAAGCTATAGTGTGGCAGCATGCTGCTGTCTCATGTTTCTCCTGCAGCCTTTGCTAAGAGACCATCTATCTGGTTTGACAATTCACCTCAGAAGAAAATAGTTTTCTCTGAAATATGCCAGTTTGGCATTACAGTATCTGGACAGTGTTCAGACTTATGATCAAGCAGAAAAGGAAGGGAATAGAAAGTAACAAAACCAGCTTAGCTTTCTTCCTAATTTCAATTATTTGCTAAAGATCTATTTGTTCATTTAATTCATGATTTCCATGCGAAAAGAAAAATGCAGATATCTGATGTTCAACTTCTGCTCTTTTATGAGCCGCTCAGCCTTACAGGAAATTTGAACTCAGCCCAGGGCACTGGGTGTGGAATTTGGTCTTCAGGAAGCCTCAAATTATCTATAAAAGACAAAAAAGGGAGAAAAGAAAATCACTTTTCAAATTCGTATTTGTAAGAACCTGTTGAATACTTCTTCCATCCAACAGTCAGTGTCCTTTCTGCAGGAAAAATAACGTCATCATCATCATCGCCATCATTATAATCATCACATCTTCAAAATATTGAAAGGAGCCCTTCTCTTCCTATTAAAACTTAGGCAATTTCTGTAAATTTGGCAGAAATTCCAATAACTTTTGGGGCATTTAGAACACCCTGTCAGGGGCAAATGCAGTCCTGACCAAAAAGGCCACTCAAAGAGGTATCATTAATGCAGACACTGAGAAAGGTAAAATTCCTCCTAAGGTCGCCCAGTGAAGCTGTACTTATCTACTCTGGAATTTTCTGAGCAGTGGTTTAAAATACAATGCCAAGGAATGCATCCACTGATCATTTAAAATGATACTTTGCAGATGGTAATGTCTCCTCAGCCTGTGTCCATGGTATGACCTTGTGTAACCTTGTTTTACAGCCTTAGCAACAAGGAATAAGAAGGCATGTTCATCCTGCACGGTCTGCACAGAAATTTTATGAACTTTCTCAGTTTTCATGCAGCAAACAGCCACAAGAGGGCATCTTTTTTCTTGGTTTCTCCCACTTCAATAAATAAGCGAGCTTAATTATTTCAAATATTCGTTTGTATAATTCTTGAAAGATGAATCTTTTGCTATTTATTCCACCAAAAATATGTGTTCTCATGATTTTCAAGAAAAAAAAGTAGCTACTAAACCAAAAGCTTTTCCAAAACCTTTTCTTTTATATTTCACAGAGACTGCAGACTGTTGCCACACATAAGAAAAGGGGACATTCATACTGATTTCTTCTTCACAGGATTCTGAAACATCTCCAGTAGATAAAGCAAGCAGTACTTTTCAGCATGATTTCTTTTTACCAGGATTCATGTTTTCAGAACACTTCAAAGCCCAATTCTGTAGTTCTAATGAATGCTTAAAAAAAGCATCAGGGATTTTTCCTCCATCAACCTGCTCTTCATTTTCTCTTCCTTGAGCTTCTTCTGTCATAGAAACTGGTTACCAGCAGAGTGCCTGTGATGCTCAGTGAGTATCCGGGAGCAAGGTGAAGTGCAAGAGTCATTCCACAGGAATTTAAAACACAAACTGGGCTCTAATCTGCATCGTACCTATCCCAATTATATTTTTATTAAACAGTGCCAGCCAGGGATTAAAGCAATGGCAACTTTTATTGATGATAACGAAATGAATGTGGAAAACCAGGTATAAAATCCCCTTTTGCCGGCCTTAAAACAGCAGAAGTCAATGGCTACTATGAAACAACCTGTCTTCAAATTCCGCTGTTTATTTTGTGGGAATGTAAGACACATGTAGTCAAGTAGAGTCTGTGTATCTGTGTGTGCAAAGTTTATAAAAACAACATCAGCTTGGTACTGTAGTAACAAACTGTTTTAAAAACCTATATAAAAAAAATGTAAAGCCGCCTTTTGGTGAACTTAAAAAAAACCCCTCCTATTTAGATCCTGTCCTGGATACCCAGACCACCCATCTAACTTCTATGTGAATGGCAGGTGAAGATGAATTTCTGCTGAGGTGGGTAACATGGTGGAAACTCCAATATATTCCTCTGGACTTCTTTGGTTCTCCTGTTATTTCATGGGAGCAACAGCCGGGGTCTGTTCTGCAACGGAGTCGCCAGCTGAAGACTTTCAATCTGAGCTCTTCACTAAGGGAAACACAGTTTTTCAAAGAGCCCCAGTGTGTCTTGTCTGGAAGTGTCTGATATTATCTGTGCCATGTGTTCAATGGCTCTCAGCCTGTGGGCAGAAAGGCTCTTCCTCGGGCAGCCACAGAAGGAAATATGTTGGAGAGAAGGGTTTGGTGTGGGAGTGGGTTGTTCCAGGAGAGAAATTCTCTCTTAGGAAGTGGTCTGCAGCATGCGAAAGCTGGAGAACCACCGATGTAGCACATTCCACGGGCAAAACAAATAAACGCAAAGGCAGATGTAGCCCTGGCAGCTACAGTTTTGCACATGGGCCGCTCTTAAATGTGCGCCAACCCCAGCTATGGGCCGCTGCCCAGCTGCTTTCTCCTTATCAGTAAGTGTGGTGAGCTTGCTGTTTTTGTTTTTTTTCATTCCCAGTCTAGCAGCCAGTGACCTGTGGTTCAGCCCCAGCTGGAATGTGCCACGGGAATGATGCGAGTGGACCTGAGGCTTTTTTAGACATTATGATGTGGACCAGCACCTGTGCAAGGTGATCACAACGTTAGGTTGGGATGCCCCCGAGCAAACTCACAGGTGTGCGATCCAGCAGCGCAGGAGAGGTCCGTGGTCCAGGGGAACGTCCGCGAGCGCGGGGTCCCTCGGTGCCCGCTCTCAGCAGGGCGGGCATATTGCTGCACGGTCTGTCTGTGTGTCCTTGTGTGTCTGTGTGGGCGCTCCGCTACTTTTCACGGGGTTCGCGTTTCCTGGTGGCCGGGGCCGTGACCTGCGGCGGCGGCGGGTGTGCGGCTGGGCTGGCCGGCACACCGCGCGCCCCCACGCACACGCACACGCACACGCAGCAGCCCATTTGCTGGAGGGGTGTGCATGTGCGTGCGAGGGAGTGGAAAGGGGTGGCGGGGATGGAGGAAGGGAAGCCAGGGGAAAGCCTGACACTCGGCGCAGAAGGAGCGAGACCCTCCGCCGCCGCCGCCGCCGGGGAGGAGCCCGCCTCGCTCGCAACGCCTCCAAAAACCCGGCCACCGGCCCCGGCCCCGCACCGGCCTCACCCCGCACCTCGCCGCCGCTCCGGCCCCCCGGCAGGTACCGGTCCCCCGCCGCGACTTTACGCCGCTCCCCTGCGCGCCGCAGCACTTTTCCGCCGCGGCGGCGGAGGGGCGGAGGCGGGCGGCGGGGGGGTTGCGCGAAAGTGCGCGGGGTCCCCCCCGGCCGTCCCGGAGCCTCCGCTCGCCTCCCCTGCGACGGCCCCGGGCCGTGGTGGCGCCCCGCACCCGGCGGCGGGCCCCGGGCCACCTGCCCCGCCGCGCCGAGGTGCTGAGGTGCGGCTGGCTTCGGAAGCCCCCTCGGCTCTGCCCCGCGAGCGCAGCAGAGGTGCGTCTGGGGGGTCCGGGGCGAGGAGGCGACAGCTTTGGGGAGCGGGGCTTAAAGGCTGGGGAGGTGGGACCGGTGCCGGCGGGGGGGAGAGGGGTTTCCTTCCCTCAGCCCCGGCACCTCTGCGCCTGCTTCTGCTTTGCGTAGGTGTCTCAGGGCGGTGGGGAGGGCAGCACGGGCATCAGCCCGCGTCTATCGGCGAAACTGTTGCGTGCTGGAGCGACGGCAAAATTCCTTCCTTCCCACATAGTCCCCCAGCATCGCCGTGAGCGCGACTCTGCCGAACGTGTCCATCACTAGGAACCGCCGAGCACCTGGCTGGCCTGGGGTGCTCGCTGCAACGAGGTTATTCATCTTCTCACGCTGACAACCTCTACTTTGCTTTGTGCAATATCACAGAGGGTGGTAAAGCTCCTTGTTTTGCAGCGAATATTACAAAATGAAAGTTGTTGCTTCTAGAAAGGAAACATTCCTGAGCACCTTAGGTAATTGGTGACTGTGTACTGAAGAAGCACAAAGCAGCCACCTACATTTCCCTTAAAAAAGCTTTACGTTGATTTGAAATGGCAAAACTTGTCCAAGAACAATAGAGATCAATGGGGCAGTCTGACCATAAGCAGAGAGCACTTTGCTGAGAAAGCAGCAGCTAAATGCTGCATCTGTGGCTCTGACACAATCCATGAAGATGCAGGCAAGAACTTTTGCAAGATTTTTAGCATGCCACTTTTTCTTTTTTACTACTTACTTGCAAATCTAGGGAACAAGTAAAGAGACCTGATTTCACTGTTCACCATGAGGAGGTGTTTGATACTATATGGAACAACATTGTAATACTGTTTTTCAAACCCTTATTAGTCTAGTTGATGTGATTTTCCACCTTTGCCTTTTGATTAATTTGTTTAGCCTATTATGGGCCTGATCCAGAAAAGCACTACTCATCATCTCCTGCAAGGTATGTAAGAGCCAAGGTCTTTACTAAATCTGTGAAAGCTGGGTGTCTAAATAGCTTTCTAAAGAAGAATTGGGGTATTTTAATCCATAATTGTAATCCCACTGTCAAACAGAGGTACTCAAATTCTGCAGGTGTCACACCTCTTTTTCTTAAAGTTTCCATGACAAGTCCTGCTCTGAGATGCTTCATAAATAGAAGAATTTTAGCCTTGATCAGGCTGAGCAGCTTGGCTTCACTTTTATTTGAACTTTATTTTGGCTTGGACATCCAGACTAGCCTGAGATCCAGGAACTAAATTTACTTTCCCTCTTCTTACCACTGGATCAACCCAACAGGGATTCTCAGGGTACGGGGAACAGAGCAGATTCCCCATTAGGTGCGGTGCTGAGACACAGAGAAGTGCTCCAAACCAGGCAGAAATATTTTTGAGCCAAAGTCTCCCACAGCCAGTATGTGGGCTCTGCCCACGGAGCGCTTTAACCAGAAATGGAAATAGCATCTGCGCCAGTATCCTCTGCCGCGCCTCAAAATATAAGAAAGACTGCAGTTACAAAAGCTGGTGTAAGATGCTCCAGGGCAATAATCCCAGGAAGAGAGAATTGCCTTCCAGTAGTGCTAAGTAAGGTGACTAAATCTCAGAAAGGTATAATTTGAGCTGTATTCCTGTCCTCAGCTTTGGTTTCTTGGTTAGCTGCTGTCAAATCACCTTGAAGTGTAGTACCTCTTTTAAACCCGCTTCTCTCCAGCTGCTGATGGTGCCTGCAGCCGACCTTCCAAAATGCTGTTCGTAATAGCCCCGATCTCATTCTACTTCTCAATGGTTTGGTGGTGTTTTTTTTTTTTTTTTTCTGAGAGGTGATGTTTTCACTGTAGATACCACTGCGTTCATTATGCAAATTATACTGCACCCTTGAAATTCTATTGGGATTTTGCAATGGAAATAAATGAAACAAGGCCCTAGGAAAAAAAAGTTTTAATTAAGCTAGAATATTAAATGAAAATAGATGTTGTTTATTGGGAAAGAGCCTTTAAAGTGTTTGAAGATAGTGCATCATTATTACTCAGAGATTAAATAATGATAATTAAGTAAAACAGTAGTGTAAACACCAAGATATTAAAAAGCGAAACCAAAGAATGAAACACTGCCAACAAAACCTGTCCCTATTTTGGTCCTAGCAGAAGGGATAAACTCAGCATCTCTTTCCATGTTATATCACAGAACAAGTGGAGATGTAAATGTCCCACACGGTCAGGATCTTTACAGTTTAATCTGCAGAAGGTCATAATCATTCAGAGTCTCTCTGTGAGCATGCTGTCACCTTAGAGTGGTCAAAATAATGATTTATTTCTGGATTCTTTCTGAATCACTGCTTTGCTTTGTCTCTTGTTCTTCTTTTTGCCTTTAAAAACAAATAAATTGTAACCTCAGGTGTCTTTTCACTGTGCGCCACTGCAATGTGGACATACCAGTTACCTGTGGCTCGGGAGAGGCTGATTCATCAGCTGGGAATCAGCTGAATTCCCAGCACATGCCAGCATTTCTTTGGCGAACCCCTCCCCTCCAGCCCCGTGCTGGAATTGGCCCCTTAGCCACCTCTATACTCTTTGAGGTTTCCTACATGAGGGAATCCTTCGATGCTGGTTAAGCAGGCTTTCCCACCGCGCTCTCCTGGCAAGGCAGCCTGCGGGATAGCCAGAGCTATATTTGGCCCATTGTCTTTTTAACCCGTGGATAATGCTTAAGGTGCACGCTAAGTATCATTAAATGAAGCAGACACAGTGAACGTGTGATGTGTTTGTTTTCCTTGCTTTCTGGATTTTCTCCAGCTACAAACAAGCAACAGGGAAGCTCATAGTAAAGCCATGCCCATGAGATGTGAAGCATGGTGGCTGTATTTAAACTATGTGTGAAGCAAATTTTTGCTCCATGGGTGTGCTATTTTTATCTTTTTTGTAGTGCTACCCCTCTGTCGTACTTCTTAACACAGTCTCCCCCCCCACCCACCCCGCCCCAGCATTTCTGTTTGGGTTTTATGTATTTTATAAACTTAGCAGTGTCAATGAGTCAGTGCTTAAATTATCCCTGTATAAATCTTCAGTCCTTTTATCTTCTCCTTTCTATCCTTGTGTATTCAGAAAGGCCCCTCTCTGGTATTGTTATTTTTCACATCCTAGAGACATGCTGTGTGAACATCCACGTGTTATCTGACAGTGGGTGATAAAAAAAAAGGAAAAAAAAAAAAAAAGCGGCCATTCTATTCCACTCTCCCCAGCTCAGATGGATCCAACGATACATGGAGGGGGTCCAGGATGAGTCAGGGAGCAGTGGTGTGGTCCAAAATTCCAGTTTGCATTACAGCTGGGAGGCAGCATTTAGCATCATGTGGATTTACTTTCTTTTAACAGGAACTCCAAAATAATTTATGGAAGTCATATAGCCTAATGGGCAGAACAGATAACAGTAAGCCAAGAAGAACCTGGATTCCCATCTGGGTTGAATCATTGACTCAATTTGACTATCAGGGTGATGGGTACAGTGTTTAAACCTAGAACATTATACTGGTCTTAACTAAATCATTGCACCTCCCTGCAACATAACTGGGAAATGGAATTAAAGTTCAGAGCTCTGCTGGTACCTCACAGTTTACCTAATAGTCAGCTTCTCTGGTCAGACTAGGCACAGTACATTACAGGTATCTATCTGCAACCTTAATCTGCAGGATGAATCCTAAAGGGTTCAGGTTATGTATGGCTAAAGACAAATTCATGCTCTAGAGCTTATATGTACATGGAGACCTGTAACTCATGAGGACCTTCGGCACTGCATGAATTTCACACTGTATATATTAATCAGCTCTCAGTAACGTGGATCCTTTTTGTGCATCTTTGCGTATTTTTCTTCCCGTGTTATTGTAAACAGAAAGAAGAGTCGTGTGAGCTTTTTCTTTTAATGTGGTCAGTTTAAAAGCAAACTGAATATCCATAATTAAACTGTTTCCAATCTAGTTGGTCAGTGAATCAGGAGACTTGCAGGAAGCAGATGTCATGCAGAAGAAGAGAGGCTAGAAAGTTCTGTAACATCTGAGCATACTCCAATGATATGTTGAGTCTTTGTTGCTGTTGTTTTCTTATTTATTTTTTTCCAAGGGGATAGGGGGGAGAGAAGTTACCTATTTTCCTGTAATGTCCCCTTCCAAAAATCCTGGAGACATTGCAGCTGATCTCATCTTGCATCAGCATAACTCAGGACTAAATGCGCTGGAAACAGAAAGCCTAGGATTAGCTGAAAGTTATACAAAAGTAAGGTTGTCATGAAATGAAAGACTTGAGCCTCTTCTCAGTCTATCTGTACTTAGTGACTTCAAGGGACTTAAGCACACGTTTAAAGATAGACTGCTGTGTAAAATGCCTTCTTGAAAGAGGTACTTTCCCAAAGTCTAAATCTAGAGTCAGATCAAGTATTTAAAAGTTAAGTGCAGTCCGGAGGACTGATGTGGCCAAATATTCCAGCTTAATCTTGGCTAGAATTTTAACATTTTGAACAGCTAGATCTAATGGTATGTGCCTACCTAGCTTGTTATATTCCCCTGGAATTTATCAATGACACACTCCATATAATTGTGGTTACTTTTTGTCCGTCCAAAATCCTTTTTTGGTTTTGCAAGAGAGAGACTGCAAAGAGGGAGTATGTAAAAAATTCTTTCTCAACCAAAAGCAAAACGTGGATTTTTTTTTTTCCTTCCACAATGAAGAATTAAAACAATGTCTGTTGCTCTCATGCTTAATGTCAGAATCTTTGCTGAAAAATAGTAAGAAGAAAGATGAATTTTTCATATGGAACTTATTCCCTGTAATTTTATAATGCACATATGTGAGGTTTTATGCAGACTTATACTAAAAGGCTTTCAAAGAGTGTAATAAAGGAAAACTGTTCATAACATCCTTTGGTACCAAAAGAGCTAAAGAGCTACACTTTGAGAGGAGGAAATAAAATGAAGGGCAATGACAAGTAGTGATACAGTGTTGCAAATGCAGTTCCTTTTCTCCAATATTTACAGAAAGAAACAGCCTTGACTGTAAGGTTCTCCGCACTATTTTTCTGACTTTCTTCATAATCTGTACCTTTGCAAGATGTAACATTCCTATATCCACTCTCTGACTTCTGAAAGACATGTTCCACTTGCATATAAAATACCAATCATTTACTTAACTTCATGGCTTATTTTCTTTTTCAAGCAGGTGTCTGAAAACCTTTATTAAGGACATAAATAAATCTTCAAAGCTACTACAGTATGTCCTACTAACAGGGTGATCGCATGTTACATCTCTGAAGATCCATTGTTACTTAATAGAAATCAGAGGAGACACAGGAACAAATTTGTTTGTGCCTGTCTTCCATATTTCTTAAAATCTTATTTTTAGCAGGCAGCATGCATACGGTATGGATAGTCATGATTTATCACTTCTGTTTGTATAGTCATTAGCTACAAGAAGTGGTCCTTTTCTCATTCAGAGAAGTTCTTACTCATTTATTAGCTATATTGCAGTAACATCAGGAGGTCCCAGTCAGAAATGAAGGTCCTCTTGTGTTTAGCCCCAGTGATGTATCCAATTAAACAAAAAAACAAACCCCACTTTCATCTACTGTGTAAGGCAAGAGTCAGCAGGCACAGAAGACTGAGAGATGTGGGTTCGTCAGGAAGACAAGTAACAAAACCAACTTTATTTCATAGAATAAACAGAGGTCTCAGCCTGTTTTTCTGTTGTTGAATGCTATAAGCATCAGGGCAAAGTTGAATTTGTAATGGCATTATGAGATCCCCTATTGTGAAAGATAAATAGCAAATTTGGCCTAATGCTTCAGTAAATTAATTACATTGAATTAACCTGACTTTTGGTTCCTGTGACCTCCTTAGTTTAGCAGATTAATTTCCGAACAATGCAGCTTCAAAGCATCCACTTTATTCTGGGGAGTTATATTATAAGGAAGTTAGAGGATTTTCTAGAGGCACAAAGTCTCCACATGAACAAATCTGGAATTCTTGGATCCATTGAGCCATGTAATACTTTGAGTCGGAGACTAAGCCTTTGTGTTTCAACTGGAGCAGAACTCTTGTCTTCAAAAGTAAGGGGAAAAAATCTGCTAGAAATACTATGCAGAAACACAAACTTACCAAGAAGGAGAAAACATAATTCAGGTTTTTTGCATCTAGAAAGCAGGCATACCAATTTTTACCTGTTCTTCATGTATCTCAGCACATTAATAGTGGAGAAAGTTGGCACCATCCAGTTTGTTATCTAAGAGCAAAATATTGTAAATCATTAATCTGTAGAAACAGGTCAATTGAAAGGAACAAAATCCAAGCAGAAAGGGTGAGCTAATAAAAGCAGATGTCTTTATTACCTCTATCCCTTTCCTAAAGCCAAAATGTAATACCAGTTTTTTGTAAGGGTTTTTTTTGTCAATGGATCTTTAAATATGCGTGTGTTTGTTACAGAGTTTTAAGTTGATAAAGTATACTTCCTGAATGGGATCCTGCAAAAGTAGTCCTGGGTGATGGGTTTCATAATGATCATTTTAATGACAGGAAAGCCATCCACAGATAGGTGGGTTTTAATTTAGCCCAAGCCACCATATATGTCCAATTAATGTGATCTACTCTGGAAGTGAGGGGCAAACTTCTGCTACAGCTTGTAGATAAAACTGCTGCACTGAGGAAGTGGGCAGTGTCCATGGGAATGACGGTAGCACGCAACAGTTATTATGTTCCAAAAGAATCGATATAACGAGCTGCATCTTCAGCTGGTGCAAATTAGAGATGCGTAACTGAAATTAGTGGGGTGATTTGTAATAGCTAAGGGCAGTCCTATATCTTTAGAAGAAATGAGCAGCTCTAAAAGCTGAAAGAGGAAAGCAGAGATTTAAGTTAGCGGTATACACTGAAAGCATTTGGGGAGAAGAGTTGTAAAGAGAAGCTAGAGACTGAGGTACTAAGCAAGTGCTATCGCTTCTTGTGCACTGACTGGGTGATTGTGGTGGGATCTCCAAAAGCGACAAGTCATGAGGAAAGGCTGTGTAGGCCAGCTTCCAGAAAGTTGGGAGGAGCACTCTGCAGCTTAGGCCCTAAGATGCAGATTTAAGCGCCTAAATTCATTTGGGATCCTCAGCCATGAACTCTCCCAGCAGATAGGTGTCTACATAGGGTCAGTCTTTTCCGTGTGTCAAAATTTAAAATAAAATTAAAATAAATTAAAAAAAATATCTCTAGTATATATTTCAGTGGTCCAGGTGCCTGCTCTTTCCTGAGGTGACCCAGAAGTGCAGTTTTTTAAGCACGTATCTGAGTGGTGGTATTGCTGGTGCTTGGGAGTGTGGCTTTCTCAGCCAGCACAGTTCCACTTTGTTGTGAGTGCTCTGTTACCAAAGGCCCAACAGAAAGGGTCTGTGGCTTGGCGTGGTTAGAGCATCATCTTTCAGGGGTAAGATTTCTCTTACTGGACCTGCTCCAATTAATGTTTTGGTATCAGTGTTGATATTTCCTATTTGATACTGAACTACACTATTGAATTAATCATTGGGAGACCAATCCTACCTGCTCCTGAAGGAGTGCACTAACCTTGGGGCTGCTGGGTAAAAGCTGTTGGGAGAGGTAGATCTTCTTCTGGCTTCAGTCTGTGGGAGAACTGGGCACACCTGGAGTCCACCCTGGCTTTGCAAGTAAGGTGGGCAGAGCAATGCCTCTTTTTGAACACTACAGGGACTGAAAAGTTTGGAATAATCATGACTTTGTTGTATGTGCACCCGATGGCCCAGGTGCCATGGGGGACCTGTTGTTAAGCAGGTTTGGCTTCATGCAAAGCCTGGTTAACAACAGAAGACAGGTTTTATACTGGTCTCTAATGCTGAACCTGGCTGACTGAAGAGGCAGTTAAGATCACGAATCTCTGTTATTAATCTAATCTTTTGGCTAAAACAATTTTAATAGACAAGGATGCTTTACATAACTTTGGCCTGAATCACTGTGGTCTGTTGATCTGATGTCCTCTTGTCGTGGTTTAGCCCCAGTCAGCAACTAAGCACCACACAGTTACTCACTCACTCCCCCCACCCCAGTGGGATGGGGGAGAGAATCGGAAGAGCAGAAGTAAGAAAACTTGTAGGTTGAGATAAGAACAGTTTAAGAATTAAAATAAAGTAAAATAACAGTAACAACAACAGCATAATGAAAAGGAAAACAATGAGAGAGAGAGAGGGAGGCGAAACCCGGGGGAAAAAAACCCAAGTGATGCAACCACTCACCACCCACTGACCGATGCCCCGCCAGTCCCCAAACAGTGATTGCTGCTTCCCCCGGCCAACTCCCCACAGCTCGTATACTGGGCATGATGTCAATTGATATGGGATATCCCTTTGGCCAGTTTGGGTCAGCTGTCCTGGCTGTGTCCCCTCCCCTCCCAGCTTCTTGTACACCTGGCAGAGCATGGGAAGCTGGAAAAGTCCTTGACTAGTGTAAGCACTACCTAGCAACAACTAAAACATCAGTGTGTTATCAACATTATCCTCACACTAAATCCAAAACACAGCACTACACCAGCTACTAGGAAGAAAATTAACTCTATCCCAGCGAAAACCATGATGCTTCTACAATATACAATGTTGTCAGAACTTAGGTTTTCTCAGGCCTGATGAAATCCAAGTTTTTTTAAGACTCAATTTATTATTTTGTAAATTGAACTCAAAGTTTTAAAGGCTTTAAGGAAAAGCTGACTGGACGTAAGATGTAATTTTTGGAATGTCAGTCCCACCTAATTGAGGAAAAAGTGAGAGAACTGATGCATCTGAGAGAGTTACTAACATTGTTTGGGCTTAAGGGTCTTTTAGGTCCTCTTTCTAGAATAAAAGGTACATTTACCTCTGCTGCTCTGTGCTGTCTATCTTTTTCAGATGAGTGTCCTGGGTAATACCATTTGCAGCGTACAGATTTGTTCTGGAGTTATGACTCGGTGTTTATAGTCCTCTAGTGACATCTACAAAAAGCAGACATATATCATCTCATAAAGCTGCCTGAGCCTGAAAAAAGTAAAATATGAATCTATGGCAGAGAAATATCTTTCCCAATATAACACCCTGACAAACCATGCACCTTTCAGCGAAATTAAGGGAGTTTTCACATTGGAAGATTTTCCACCTTTAGATAAAATCATTACAGACTGCTTAGGCTGAATATGGATTAAATTCGCAAAATAGAACGTATGTGAGGGGGAAAATGGTAGACTGATATTCTTACAGTACCCTTCTGAAAATTCATATATCTTTTTTTTTTTCTAAAGACATTTACACTTTTAAGTACAGATCAGTTATTATGCTGTCCTCATGAGCCTGAAGCTCCTGTGTCCTTTGCTTCCTGTGACTTTTCTACAGCTCATTGCTTTTGTAGATGGCAACATGAGCACCATTACGAAACACATAACACAGACATTGATCTCCTCAACGGTGCTTAAAATCAAATACTGACTACTTGGTGATAGATGAATTATTGTGCTTTGGCTCTTTCAGAGATGGAAGGGTTGGTTTTTTTTCTCAATTTTTTGCTTGTTGTACATTGATATATAACGATGAAGAATAAATACTTAGGAACAAAATACTGCTGAAAGCTCCATTGCCAATTTCTGTACCTTTTCACAGCCTGACAGAAAAGCAGGTGGTACGTGAAGCAAACAGTGCAGGGAGTTTTTCCCTCTTAATCAATCCCCCTGCCAAAAAACCAAAGCAGAATGAAATTGTTATATTCAGTTTAACACCCAAGGTGAGATTCTCCTTGGTTTTTCCCTGGCTTTTCCATTGCGCTGGGTCTGTGCTGGCTGCCAGCATGTACTGCGGCACAAGGACTTAGTCTGTCCTAGCTGGAATTGCCATCCTCACCTCTCTGCTGCAGCAGTTCTCCAGGTGGTTTCAAGGCACAAGACAAGCTGCTCCTGCCTCCAAACTCTTCTCCCTTCTGAGATTTCATCTCCTTCCTACAGTTTAACTCTCTCTTGTGCTTTAGTAAAAACTCCAGGCACCGTTATCCTGTATCCTGTCAATTCCCAGAAATGGTCCCGACATGATGAAAAACTTCCCTCCCTAGGGGTACTCTACTCAGTAGCAATCTTGCATGTGGGGTGTTAAGCTGTTAAAGGGAGAGAACTCAGACAGATTTCAGGTCTTGTGTCAGGTTTTCAAGGCAATGGTAAAAACGCCTTTGTTTGTGATAGCATTTATGCCACCAATACCACAGGCACAGCTGTTCTGCAGTTGGTCAGTGCTGAAATATGGATAGTAATTTTCTTTGTAAAGACAGGCTTTATTTCTATTTTTATCCTAGGATATCACCCTGTTTTAAGGATAATAAAATCTGCCTTAATAAATAATATTTAAGAAAAAAAGTACTTTTTGTCCTTTCTGTCCTTTCCCTGCAGACAAGGTAAATGCCACTAAAATGATATGAGTAGAGCATTTTGGAACGTATTTGGATTCATTGTGTTTTGTTTTCCGTCCAGGAATTCACACGACACAACGGAAAGTGGGATCTGACTCCTCCAAGATAAACTTTTAGTTTATCTTGTCTGTAATGTGCTACACTCACCTTTATAACTGAAATTGTATGTAAGGCCAGAATAACTGGGACACAGTGACTTTGAATATAAGTAGCATTATTATCTTTAGTGCAAGCCTGTCTGTGCCACCACTCAGAAAGAAAACCCAGCAACACTGTGGAGGCAGCAGCAATTGCTCAGAGCTCTTTTTGGACATGCTCAAGTTGAAGATGTGACCTAAGTCCCATGGGTGTCTTTTCTTGTGTAGCTGTCATTTCCACCTCCTGCTTTTCTGTTAGGCTGGGAGAAAGTCCCAAAATAGGCATTTGAGTTTTTGGCAGTGTTTGCTGCCTAAGTACTTATTCTTCATTCCCTACAGAGATATGGTGGTGCGTGGGATTCTCTGGTTTGTGTAAAACTTCGAAGTAGCATGTTCCTCTTGTGGTTCACAAGGCAAAGGTTGGAAACCCTGACACAGAACAAACATGTTTTCTTGTTCTGAAGCTGGGTGATTGGGCAAAACTATCTTGTTTTGGTGTAGGAGTTTTATTTTTTTCAATTTCAGAAGATGGGCAGGGCAATTCAATCGAAAGGATGTTGCAGAATCTTATTTTCTTGATGTCCCCAGAAACTGAATCCTATTTGGACAATAAATGCTAGTCCATAAACAAGCTATTGGATTCAATGTAAGGGTAACTGTAATGTTTCTGTGGTCTGTTTAATACAGGAGTCAATCAAATGTCCCTCTAATAATCTGAAGTCTGGGAAACCTTTTACAATTATTTAAACATCTTTCTTGAAAGATGCATGATACTTTACCTGTATGTTTCCCACAAGCTGTCCGTACTCTGTGCTTATAGTTTCTAAAAAAAAAACCAAAAAAAACCACATGGATAGACTTTGCTGATAATTCAAAGTTTTGATATATGATTGTTTTGATTAGTTAGAGATCAAAGGTGCTGTCCTAGAAGGGGAGAACTGCACTTGTGTAGTACCAGTGTTTTATCTTGTCATTTGTTTGAATAGTGTGAGACTGTCGCTTCTCTCTCCCTACAGAAACTTGCTTTTCTGTTTCACCATACTGAGATAAATTAAAAAAAAAATCAACACAGCTGAAATGAATTGAGACTGTTTTATAAATTGACCCTTACTGCAACTCAGGTGCAAGTCCCAGGGAAGTCAGAGGACATGCTTAGCATTCAGCAGTTCTCCCCAAGATTATTCTAAGAAACACATATCGCCTAATACTGAAGCCTGCTCTGGTCTGATAAGGTTCGTCTACATGCGGAAGTCAGCGTGCTGTTAAACTAGAATAACAGTGTGCAGCGTGGTATCTTCTTCACACTAACTCTCTGCATGATCAGTTGCAGGGTGTATATCCTAAGTTTGCTTTTAAAGTGAAGTAAGCTGCTTTCTAATTAAGAGCTTTCTAATATACACTAATGTATGATGTGATTGCAGAGCAGTCAGTATGCTGCTAACTCACATCTTACTGTGCCTGGACTCTCATGTTGACAAGCCCTAAGTGTTTCAATTTTAATGTCTTGGTCAGTTATTTCTATAAGTGCAGACGATATCAGTGCACTGTACTGTGATAGAGATTGCTCAGATGCTACATAGCAGAGTAGGACTCTGTGCTCATTGAAGTGAATATAATATTTTCACTGAGTTTAGTGAAAGATCCAACTTTATGATTGTGTTCATGTGTTTACTTGTATCACAGTAAAACCTACAAATTTGACCTGGAATTTTGGCCTCATTGTGCTATTACTGGTAAGTTAATGTCTAAGGGGAGCTTAGAGAAGAGCAATAAATGTGAGAAAGGAGTCTCTGAGTCAAGTTTGATTTATGAGGAAAAATTAAAGGATTTGAGTGTGCATAGCTTGTTCGAGTTTAACAAAGAAGAAGACATGACTGTAAATACTTCAAAAGTTTAATTCCAAAAACAGCAGAGGATTTGCTTAATGTTAAGGACATTCCAAAGGTTAGGATAGCAGCTCAGGAGACCTGGGGTTAATTCCATGACATACGTCCTTAGGCAAGTTATTTCTGCTTATATCCTAGCAAATTCCTAAAGGCACCCAACTGCCACTTCTTTGTCTACATCGTTGAGTGTTAGTCAGCTGAGACTGAAAACCACTTAATTCAGGCAACTAACTTGCTAAATACCTTTGCAGGTCTGGATCTTGACCTCTACCTGCCTCAGCTATATATGTCTATAAATGGGTAAAAACTACCCTACGTCATAAAAAGTGTGAGAACAACAGATTTGGAAAATATGGGTGTTCAGGTGTAACGGTGGGAGTCATGCAAGTATACTGAGTAGAAAAACCAATTAAGATGGGATTTATTTCACTTGTCTGTGGTATAAGGTGGTCACTTAATTTCCTCTGTTTTCAGCACCATTTTCAGGTGCTCCGAAGGGCAATGCACCCTATTCAGTGACAGCATCTGAGCTGAGGGATGAATTCACCCCAGCAGTGCCTATCTCCACCCTCTCTGGAGGGATCCAAGACAATGCCTGAATTTTAGATGGTTGAAATTAGGCAACATGAATGTTATCTTAAGAATAAAAGGATTAAATAAAATCAACTCAGCTTGATTTTAAGGGAAAAAAATGTCTTTAATGAGTGTATTTGCTGAAATGCTCTAAAAGAATTACAGAAATGACCTCAGAGA
The DNA here is from genome assembly GCA_031468815.1 of Morus bassanus. Taxonomy (NCBI): domain Eukaryota; kingdom Metazoa; phylum Chordata; class Aves; order Suliformes; family Sulidae; genus Morus; species Morus bassanus. The sequence continues at coordinate 75,990,090 of CM062571.1, read as the reverse complement.
ACTTGTGTTTTCCTCCTGTATTTTCTCATAAAACATTCAGGAAGTGTTTTATTAAAAAACAACTGCATGATAAAGCTCCCACTTCTCTTTCTGTGAGGCAGTCCTTGTGCAGACCAGCAACATCTCAAAAGTGCTATGGTGCACGTACTACCAAAGAATCTTGTGTTCAGTAAGGCCTACATGTCTCAAGTTACCTAACATTACATTTGAAAATCTAGGCCTTAATAACTAAATGGGAGCTGAGCTCTTTTGGAAATCTACTCCTAATATCTCTTAATGCAACAACCTCATGCTAGTTGGAAATACTGTGTTACCTCTAGGTGGTAGCTGCCTCCTTGAAAATGACTGATCCTCAGAGAAAATATAATTATGGGCACTGTGAGTTTAAAGAAAAAAAAAATATGTAGGTAAATGAAATTTATTCGGAGAAGAGCTACAAAAATTCTGTGAGTTGCTGGAGGTCCGTGTGCAAAGCAGCTGTAGGATGCTGAGGATCTGAGGAAAGGTTGAGCAATACAGGCTCATGAGAAAGACCGAGGTGACCTGAGGCGCCTGTTAACCCATGCAATTGCAGAAGTTTGCATTTCAGAGAAAGATGAGCTTAGTTTATTCTGCTGTAGCTGTGACTCAGTGATATATTCCTCCCTTGTATTATTACATTTTTTGCCCTGTGGGACAGCAACATCTCTTTGTGACTAGTTTACTCTTTTTGGTTTGCACTCTTCAAAGAAAAGGCCTACTTTTAGGCTTTGTCCCTCTTGTTTTGGTAGCTCCCACCTCCAGCCTCACCAGAGCTCATCTTTATGCAGCTGGATTCTTATTTCCCTCACAACTGCTTGTCACTTGCCTACTTCATTGGCTCTGCAGTGAAGGGAAGCAGAAAGTCCCTTTGCTATTCAGCTCTCTATCTTCCGGCTCATCTATGGATGAAGAGGCAGGGATGAGTGAGCAATTGGTCACTTCAGAGACAGGGATCTGGTGTCAGAGAGCCTGTGGCTTTGTACGATACTGGACTAGACTTTTGCGTGGGAATGTCTAAAATATGCGGAATTCAGAAAAGCAAAATGTGTTTACAGGAGTTTACATTTGTTGCTTTTTCTTGACCTTGCAGACCCAATACCTATTGCTTTCGGAAATCAGAGCTGAACTGTCCTAAGAACTTAGAGGAGGATTTAGTATTTGCACAGTTGATCTAAACGTGGTGGTCATCTTATCTGGGTGTGGAGCAATCCTGACGCAGATGAGGACATGAAATAAGAACTCCTAAATTGAAGGGGTGTATTTGGATCACAAGGTTATGAGCTTAAAAGCCCATCTTTAACCTAAGTGAGACTTAGCCAGTGAGTTAGATGGGAGATGCACCTATCTCTGGTTCTTCAGAGAGCCTGGACTTGAACTAGGCACGGTGTTACCGGACACTGTAAGGACTTTTGGCTGTTCTTGCTGCAGAAACACGGATGCCCGAGGCACTTATATTCTGCACTGTCAATATGTAAGGGAATAAAGGCAGAGATTATGTGAATTGCACTGAGACCAGCTTTCTGCTGGGCTCCCTTGACACCCCAACGTCCTAATCCTTCCCACGAGTGACTCCAAACCTGTGAATTCACATCACCTGCTTTATGCACTAATTGAGGGGCTCTGAGTTATAGCCTGTAAGTACCTACCTCTTTCCTCTGGTTTACATCCTTGGAATCTCACCTAGATGCCTGGTGTCGGCAATGAAAGATAGTTCCAAGTGCCCAGTGCTTCAGACACACAGAGGACGAATCTGTGCATGAGTGCTTGTCCACAGGTCACTGCAGGTTGTAAAATACAATACAGAGGACAGAGAGAAAGCAGACAACAGTGGCAGAAGCACCACATTGCCTGTATATAGCTAAGTAGCTGTTGTGCTCTGCCTGTTACTGTTATTAACAACTATCTCACTTTTTGCTCCCTCTGACTGTTTTATCCATCTGGTGTCATTCATTATATACTTAGACTACAAGCTGCAAGGAGGAGAGGCTCTTGTATCCTCCTTCATAGTATGTGCAGCACTATGGGGTCCTGCCCCTGACTGGGGCCTCTAGGCACTATCCCAGTATAAATAATACATAAAAATAGATCAGCAGTGTAACATCCATCAGGAAAACCATACAGAGACCTAAACAGTGTGTTAGTATTGAATTGCTCTACTGTCTAATATGGAGTTCATGTAATAGCTTGCTGGAGTTTTCTGAATTAGAAGACAGATCATGCAAAGCCTTATATCTATGGGCAATGTGCAGGGAACTTGGGGGAAATCTATAATTACTAAAATCGGGAAGTGTGCCAAAGATGATTTACAAGTATGGGGAAGAATGCATCTTTTGTGATGTTCAGGACTTTATCAGGTTTATTTTGGAGGCTTTCCAAGATTAATAGCAAAAAACAGCCAAAAATTTTGAAGTGAAGCAATCAGAAAAAATTTCAGCTGCAGCAATAGCTGCAATAGCCCAGGGGCTTGCAGCAGCTTCCTCTCTCGACACAGCACTGATTGTGCACGTTGTATCAGGTAGGATCACATTAAACAAAACAATTTAACTGAGTCATACAGACAGCTTTTGAGGTGTACAAGGTCAATACACAACAAAAATGGGTATTATTAATATTATCATGTGTATTACAGCCATTGTTGTAAAGTTCCTCTGCACTCAGACCCTTACTAGTCTATACACTGTGTACTAAGAGCGTGAGTTAAAACTCCTCTGAAAAAAGTTAACAAATATGTTAGAGAACAAAGATGTACCTCAGAAATGAGGTATTGCTGTTCTCATTCAGCTGGGAGTCATGAAGGTGTAGTGATTTGCTCTTGCATAGTTGTAGATAATTGTTTCTTGCAATCGATTTAATGGGATTGCTGAGGGGGGGTTTTAAAAGGTGGAAATGGCCATGGCCACTGAGGATTTGTTTCTTGTGACAGCAAAGCATTGGACCTGTAGCACCAATTCTCAGATGTTTTTTGAGAGAAATTGTTTATAATTATCATTTTCAGGCCCCTGATCCACTTTCATTTTAAAGATCCTTTTGTGCAAATACTTTTTCTGTTTGACCCATGACTCCACCTGTTAGAGCTCCATGTCCATTTGGTAACCCTGATCGAGGGCTCCAAGGGCTAAGCTCTAAGTATCTCAACTAAGATGGTCAAATAGGTTTTCTGTCTAATCAGCAGAGAGGGAGATACCTCAGCTTCCCATCCAAGAAGTCTGAAGTGGCTGGGAGTAATCAGTCCCTGAAGTGCCTGTTTCTCAATAATGACTGTAAATGGAAACTAAATGAACTGATACCTAGTTTTCAGATGACTACATTTGGGATGATGGAATTGCAGTATTTATTTAATTCATTTTAACACTGTTGCAGACATTGGGGTATCAGTGACAGCAAGAGCTTGGAAAGGAGCATCTCTGACAGCAAACCAAAGATTTAGTTCACTTAGGTTGCAGTGCATTGAGGCAGTGAGCTGGGGTGAATCTCTTCATTGTCAACAGAGGATCCTGTCTCAGTACCAGAAGTTTCAGTCAAATAACCTCTGCGCTATGTTTCTTTTTTTTTTTTTTCTCTTCCCTTCATCTTTGGAAAAACATGCTGTTGCAAACTTGGAACAGAGGTAACATCTCCAGTCTCTGTGCTGAACCAGGATGGGCTTCTATGTTGGGGGACTGGAATGGGCTTCCATGTTGGTGGCTGATGGCTGCTGGAGCTGGTCTCCCCCATTGTTCACTGATGGTGCTGCAGGAGTGTATGATATTTAGTATAGGAAAACCACATAGGATTTGATTTAGGACATCACTGCCATGGCTGTTGAGCGTCTGGGTGGCTGTTTGTTGAAGGGAGTATAACAGCTTGCTGGGTGCTTTTATGTCACATCACAATGACATTAATAAGTAAATCAAAGAGAATGTGATTGAAGAGACTAAGGCATTTCCCTTAACTTCAAAGAGCTGGATTTGGCCTATTAAATCCAAAATTGTGTTTACAGGCACAATATATGCATACAGGAGAACAAAGACAAACCTTCTTATTTATCTGCTTTCCGCAGCACCTGTGTTAGTTTTTTATGGTTTAGCTGGAGCCATGGTGGCCATTTTCCTTCTGTCCTTCTACCCAGGTTGGAAGAGGGAGACTTCTCTGTGGCATCATATAATTTATTTTTGTTAGCTTTTTGGAGCTCCAGCATCCCTGGAGGTGTAAATGCTGAGAACTGTGCAAGTCAGACTCCTGATTCTTTCTATAGCAAACAAACTGGTGGTTCCTGATTTTGAAGATTCTTCATGCTAAACAAAGTCCTTCAGTTCTGCACAAGACTTTATAAATGCATGTAGGGAGACTAAGAGTCCTTGGTTTCCACAGATCCAAATAAACCCACGAAAAGAAAAAGGTTTCTTTCATTGCTCTCTGGAAGAGTGAGGCAAATAACCTGAGCAGCGAGAGGAGAGGTAAGCAATTGCGCAATCTCCATTCATATCATTCACACTCACACGTTGGGAAAAGAATTCCTAGCTCAAGAGTGGGCTCAGAATTAAAAGAGAAATATCCCCAAGGCTTTTGGAATAGGAAAAAGAAAAGAAGCTGCAGAAGCTCAACTCTCATGAATTGTTAAAACAAAACAAACAGCTGGATGGCAGAAGGGCTGTTCTTTGCCATAAAACATTTCCTGAAACTCTTTCTTCCAAGATCCATGCTGATTATTTAATTGTTTTAGTTTTTGTTTCTCATGAATTGATTTGATTAAAAAAAAATTAGGCATCTCATCTTCTGAATATGATGAGAGAATGTTAACAATAATTTTGCTAGTTTCTTAAATGTGATCAGTTATTAATCCCTTCTTCTGAGCATGTGCTGGAAGAGAGCAAGGGTTTCATCACATATCCTTTTTTGTCTGTAACCCTATCATCTTAAAAGTTTATTTCCCGTTTCCACTCTCATTTCATCATGAGGCTTCTGTCCTCAGTCCTGCAGACATTTCCAGCAAGTATAGCAGCGCTGAAGTAAGGTGTTTAAAGTAAACCAGCCAATGTGGCTGCAGCTAAGAGTGACTCCATGAACAGGTCCTGTGGCAGAAGTGAAGAGGTGGTGACATGTGGCACGAGGGCTGTGACAAGTACTGGAGTTCAGTAGTGCCCCCTTGTCACAGTGCTGCCTGCATGGCTTTTATCTCTTCTCTTTCTTTTTGAGGTCCATAACTTATGGAAGGAGAATTAAGAACGTATGTGGAGAAGTCGGTGAACTTCTGCTCTAAGAGCATGTCCCTGAGCAGGATCTTGTAGGGGGACATTTGTGTGCACTATAGTGGATATCAGCTGTTTCATGTTTTTTTCAAGTTTCTCAAAGCTTTTCTGAAAACAAAGAGATTCAGTGATCATAATAAACAGCTGATGTTTTAGCTTAGCACTGCCTTTTTTAAAACCGGAGTTAAATTTCAAAAATTTCACCTGTAATTTATCTGCCCACACCCTCATAAAACCTAGAACCCCCTTCCTTCCCTTTTTAATTTCTACCTGATGGTCATGTTAGCCTGATTTGGACATCAGTGTTCACACTGTGGAATATTTTGCATGGTTTTGCCTTGTCTCATGTTTTGCATAGAAATTACACAATGAAAGGCAGTATTTTTTAAGTGCCAGAACTTGATGGGCTGGCTCTGTCACTGATTGCCTATCTTGCTCGGCTGATGGTGTTAGTGGCACATTTCCCTTGTGAGTGCAAGGACTCTCAAGCAGAGCGCAGAACAGACAGGTGGGTCACATCTGTATTTGCAAGTTAAACAAGGCCAAAAGACGGTATTGACCTGCAATAGCCTGTGATGTTTGTTAGAGTGCTCACTGGCCTGGTTTTTGCTCCTGTCAACTAGCACATTTCCAAACTTCCCTATCACAAGCTGGGGGGATGTGGAGGGCTCCCAGGGGGGCAATATGGGTGAGACCACTCGGTTTTGAAGGGAATGAGGGTTTAACTACATGGACAGAAACTGTGCCAGGCTGCTCTCTCTCAGGATCTGCAAATAGTGTCTGGCACATTTTATTTATTGATACAGACTTAGGCTTGGGGTCTGGAAGCTCAAGTCAGAGCTGCACTGGGGGTGACTGTACTGTATTCCCGTAATTATGCAGGCTTTTTCTCCACCCATCTTCTGTTTGTTTTGTCTTCTTAGATGTAAGCTCACCAGGGAAGGTATTGACACTTGCTCTTTATTTATATTTAGTACTATGTGGCCCTGACCTGCACAGATTTCAGTGCAAATTGAAAGTTGCAAGTTGAATCTGCTCTTGCCTGTTTGCTCGCAGCTGGCTATGTTTTCCCTGACTGTAACTGTACCATTAAGGAGGCAACAAAGGGTAGCTACTTAAGAACTGTAAAACCTGCCTCACTTCAGCCCTGGCTATTTAATTTTGTAGGCTTATGTCAGACCCTTAAGGTTTAAAATGTTTCTTTTCTTGTCTTGGCCTGAACAGCAAATGGAATGTTTCAAAGGAAAAAAAAAAAAAAGGAGTCCATATGATGCAGGCCAAAGTGATGCAGCCTTGCCTGTTTTTCTTGATCTGAAACACTTTATTAGCTGGAGTGCAATATGGCCTGGCCATCTGAGTTTCCATCCCATTTTTGGATGGAACTTTGCACACCAAACAGGCGCAGAGCAATCATTTGCTTATGAACGGGCAGATGTTTGCTCATTTTCTTTGCAGCATAACATTTTCTTGGTTAGACTTTTCTTCATCCCTTCCTTCTCCATGAACACTCCCAAAACTGCAGAGTAAATAATTTTACCTTACAATGAACAAAGCTCAGAGGTGATAATGAGAAGCGGTGAATAAACTCTCCATGTCTTACACGATACAGACTTGAACTCTGCTGAAGGGGCCGTATGCAGCAAGGTCAGGAGTGTGATGAAGTATAAGTTTGGAAGGGGAATCTGCTGGAGAGATAGTATAACCCACTGAGTGATAAGTGCTGACAGACTGGCACCCTGATGTTTGAAGTGCTTTCCCTTGCGGCAGAAGTATGTCTCTGATCCTGTTGTGTTATGGCCAGACTTGGTCTGTTTTGAAAGCCTATACTTACTTCACATGGAGGCTCAGAAAGATTCAGGCTGAATGTATTTAACAGAACCCTGATTTTGGGCCACGGTTACAGATAAATTTTAAAGATGTGATATGGCCTTCCCAAAAGGCATTTGTAACAGTAAACATAAACATATGTCAGTACATTTACATTATTATTATTGTATGTTTACATTAGTGTTTTTCTAATACTTCACCATTAAGTTACTGTGTTTAGAGCACTAGTTCATAGAGAATAAAAGCATTAAGTTATGATTTCAAAAGAATAATAAAACAACAGCACTGGGGAAGTTCAGTCATCTTCTAGTGCTTAACAAATTGGGAGCATTATTCAATCTGTCCAGGCAGGCTCTTGCATGGTTCCTGTTCTTCTCTGTTTCTTTCCTGTGGGTTTAGCTTGTGAGTACTCCCAGTATGGCCACACAGGGAGAGGAACTGAAATACGTGAGTGAGGCCCAAAGTGGGAGGTGGAAGATTAAATGAAATGTCCTGGGACCTTCCAGGAGAAAGCTACTCTGCTCTTTACCCAAACCTCAGTGACAGAAGTAGTATCGGAAGCTAGTCATGGATGGTTTGACTAACATGGGGTCTTAAGTAGTGATATGTTTCCTTGAATCAGTTTGCTTCAGTTACATGTGCAAATTTATACATATAAAAAGAAAAGAATTACAAATTCTGTAAATAAAAAAGCTCGGGAGAGACAAAAAAATAGATTTTTCTTTTTTTATCTTCAGTTTCTAGTCTAGGCCTGGGACAAGTTCCCCATCCCATTTCTTCTATCTCCAGGACAGCAATATTCTGTCACATTTTCAGAATATTTCTAGTACCTGACATGGCAATTCTATCATCTAGTCTGGTTCTTCAACAACCACTGAGGAGAACACTTCACTGGAAGACAGGAGGAGGCAGGGGTATAACCCTTAATAGTATACGGGACTAATCAGGCCTCTCTTCAACTACTTGAATACAGAAGGCATATCTGCAGAGATAATAGAAAAAAATGCTGTTTTCATTTTGATTAATAAAAATAAAGCACTAACAGACATGTAGATATGTCAGTTTTCAGTGATTCGCAGCCATGCACCCCTCCATTGGAAACAATGTGAAATAACTTGCAAGTGCTTTCATTATCAGCATCCCAGAGGACAACCATCTGCACTTTCATTCCTTCCCACTCTCTAATGTATATGCACTAGGCTGCATTTTTTAACCATGCAATCAGAAAGCATGTGTTCCTCCGGACTTCTGGGTCATTCCTGCAGAGGATGGACACTGAATGAGAAAGACACCAAGGAAGTAAAAATGTTGTCTTGTTATTTTAAAATGAGCTTAGTAAAACATTGCCTTTATTTTCCCTCTGCTTCACAGGCTTACTGTGAGAGGCAGGATCACGCTGTTTGCCATCACATTCCAGCTGTAGCACGGACATTTGTAACTTTTCAGTTCTTGGCCTTGTAATCTTCTCATTTTATTTATCATGGAATCCCTTTTGTGTAGCATGACATTTCCTCTCAAGTGAGAATACTACCACAATAAGGACTTGTACACCTAAGGTAGCTAATATACTTTTCCTTTTTAGTACAGGAGAATAAAAGCCTGTTACACAAGCATCAGAGGGATTCATTCCTTCACCTCCTACAGCAGAGAACCACGCTTAGACATGTCAGGGTTTTATGATGTTTCAGCAAATGATACTCAGTGAGGGCATTGTGTAGGGAGTAACAATATGTTGATCTGGAAAAGAAGAAACAAAAGTAGTTGTTCTAGAAGTGTTTTTGTTGGTTTTGGAAGCATTTATTAGGTCTAAGTATAGTCAAATAGTTAAAGAAGTGATAGCATATCCCTACATTTTTTCCTCCTGTATAGGATCTGATACTTAACTAGAATCAACAGAAGGTGCTAAGCAGCTCAGGTTGGTAGTTTCACTTTCTGGTGGTCACTGTTTCTCTTCATTGGTAATGCTTGTGGCTTCAAATGATCAGGCTGCCAGCTTCCATCTTTCAGGTACTTAAATTGAATGGAGGTGAGTCTGAACCTTAGAGATATTATCAAATATTTTTACACTGAATTTATTAAAGACAAGCTCTACTTTCACTCAAAATATTGAATGAATGTGCTTACTAATTATTCTGTCAAAAGAATTCAGAACTGAAACTAAGACAGTAAATTAAATTTTTGCATACTAGTGAACACAAGTATCATCAGTATTATAGGGTCATGGTAGTCACAATCCTTTTCTACCTAATTAGTGCAACCTCATTGAAGTCAGTGGGCACATGCCAACGTGTCCCTTACTGATTTCTCTCGCATTACTCTGATACAGCTCCATAGTGGAGACTTTTTTATAAACCTTTATTATAAATCTCTGTTACTTTCACTAAAAATGTGAAGACATTCAGTAAAATACAAGGGATTTAATTGCTGGGAAAAGAATGAAGAAGGAAAATGAGAATCAATAATCAGATTAGCACTATTTGCAACTCTAAGCTTTTCTAAAGTATTGATCATCATGATTTAGGCAAAAAAATGCATTTTCACATTATGATCTTCAGAAATTGCATGATCTCAAGAGGCTTGAATACCTTCAAAGGTATTGAACATGGGCAATAGTATTACCATGGTTAGTAGTATTCTTACCAATTTATATATTTGATCTAAGTAGAAATGTATCTTCTTAGAAAAGGTAAATTAGCATTCATCTTTAATATCGTGTGTGGATTTTAGAACATGGAATCTTCAGTATTTATTTCTCTAAATTAGATTCAGTGCAAATCTTTCATGTTTACTTCTGCAACTCAGAATCAGGAATTGCTCAGGAGAATCAGTTTACCTGATGGACACCTCTTGTGTTATGAGAAAGCTATATGCCTTTCTAGAGATCCAGTTCATCTTTGTGAAAACAGAATTAGGCTGTCAGTATGCAGTTGTTTAAAATAATCTCCACGCTTCACCGATGTGGTGGGTAAGATCATGACATAGCTTACAGATCTACACAGGGTTTTAGAAGGAATTCATAGGGATTCCTACGGGGCTTGACCTTGTTGACAGTGTTATTGACATAACTCATTTTCTTCTCCATTACACAATGGAAATCTAAAATGCAGCCTTATTAAATAGCCTCATTAAGTTGTAGGAGGGTTACAACTTCTTTCAACTTTTTTTTTAATTTAAATTTTATTTAGTAATAAACACATTTTCCTATTAGAGGAATTTTCTGTGGACAGAAATGAATCAACTCTTTGATTCATCATGTGTGATTAAAAATATTTCAAATTGAAGATTCAGGAATAAATACCCTACTTTTTCTCGGTGGGAAGGGTAAAAAGGAAAAAAATATGGGAGCAATTCTGTTTTTCATTAAGATGCTTCTGCTGTGACAATTGATATAACAATTATAAAAAGGTCTATAGGAACTGAAACTGAAAACTGCAGTGCAGAGAAAGTGATGTTCTTGTGCATTGTGATTCTTATTTTATACTTCACATTTTCTCAGTATTGCAGAGCACAAATCTAGTGCACAGTTTAAAATCAAGCAGGCTGCTGATCGATGACACTGCTTGTATTTTTCTATTCTTGTGAGTGCTTCTGAAGAATCACTAACTATATCACGACCATTATCTTGCATCAAACTTAGAGCCTCTGAAATTAATCACTATTTTACTGGCTTTTTCTTTTTACACCAAAAAAGCCATGGCCCTGCATTAAAAAAAAATTAAAAAATTATGTTTCAGATTATATTGACTTAGTGTATTGAATGTGTTCCCAGAGATATGACCCAGAATCTATCTTGTTTTGCAGTGATAGTTTATAATTAAACTTCTTGTTCCCTGGAGGGCCCTTGTTTTGGCTTTCTAAGAGTGAAAATGCAATGTGATAGATATGTCTTTGTTTTTTTCATCTCACATGAATGGAACAAATGTCCAGATTTGCCTAAATTACTGCCAACATGTAATCTTTGAAAATTAAAAAAAAAAAAAAAAAAGAGCTGTTTGTTTATTTGAAGGAATTCTGCCAGTATTTGGAAGCAACATAAATGCAAGAACAAATGGTTATTTAATTATTTTAAAGCACTAGTATTGTATTTATTGGCCTATTGTTTGTGCTAAATTGAGCTGTTGTCATGACGTTAGTCTTAATACAACACACAAATATGCAGTTAATATCCTGAGGATTTTTTTAAAAGATGTTGCCTTGTCAGATTTGTCTTTCAGAACTGGCTTTGTTGTAACAGTTGTGTTAGATTGTCTTTTGTTTGGGTATTGTTCTTATAGTCAGTTCACACAGGGTAATCAGCTCAGCCCTCTTCCCCTTCCAGCTCTATTAAACCTATTTTACCAAGTCTGAAGTGTTCCTCCCTCCCCCTCTGCTCCTTTTGCAGGTGCTTTTCACAGAGATGCCCTGCAGCTTCCTGGCAGTGGCACTGGGCAAAGTCCAACCCAGCAGGGCTGAACAGGGCTGCAGATGGATAAATCAAGGTCCACAGTTTGGATGACAAAGTCAGATGATTTTTGTGAAGACCTGTTAGCTCAGTGCTTCACTAACATGAGTTCCAGCCTTGGCTGTGGCTGATAGCGTGTTACCATCAGAAAGGGAACATTGCCTTTAGGTCCCCCTGTGAAAAGCTCTGCTTTTATTTTGAATGCTCCAAATAGTGGAATTCATGCATGAGGGTTTTACAGGCAACATCCTGCCTGGAACCACATGTTGGACAAAACTGAACTAGAAGATACACTTAGGGTCAGGATTAGTCTGACACGCAGGAAAGAAGGAGAGGAGTTGTTGCAGAGTTTCAAAATTTTCTGTCCTCCAATTTGGATATCAGACTGGGCCAGATTCCAGTGAAAGTGTCCTTTAGTTCATTCCTCGCACCTACTGAATTTTAAAAATTATAACAGGGTCTTGGGAGTGACCAAGCTCCTTTAGTTTTTCGTGTTTTGTTTTTTTTTTTTTTTTTTTTTTTTTTGTTATTTGCAGCAGTAGCTTTCTAAATGAAACATCAGGTTAGAATTAGGTACTTAATATGAGCGTAGAGGTTTTGGGTGTCTTGTGATTGAGTTTGATAATCTCCTTGGATAAGATGGTCTGCCAGCTGCGGGTATGCATGTTCCCATTCAACTTTTGCTATTTGGATAGCAAATAATTTCTGTTTCATCTAGATGTTCCTCCATTTTTGAACGGAAGACTAACAAGAGGCAATGATCCCTCCCATGCCAATCACCACCATGCCCCAGGCATAGGCTTGCCCCAGCCCAGCCTGACACAGCCAAATACAGATGCAACGATGGTTTGGGGCAACGCTTGTGGAAACAGGTGCTGGCCTCCAGTTTGCTCTGGAGGCCTCATCCTTTCTTGCTCTTACTTGCCCTTCATCTCTGCCAGTGCTCTTCCACTGTAGAACAGCCCCAGCTGTCCTCCAGACTGGGGCTCGCCCTTTGCAATGGCACATCATTGCTTTACGGGCAGCTTCATTCAGGTCCCTGTCCTTCTCACCAGTTTCCTCACACTGCTGAGGTTGTCTATGACAAATGACAGCATTGTTTCCCAGTCTGGTTTCTGAGATTTCTCTCCATGCCTCCCGCCCCCAGCGTTAAGCAATTGCCATTGCACAGCACGCTGAACTCTGCATGACCAGTTTGAGGGATTTCTCAACTGCGGCGTCCTGCGGTACGGCACCAGAGCCTGCCTCCAATTAGCTTGGGAGCACAATTCCAGACACATGTATTTGGTTCAGCAAATGCTATTTGTTTGTTGGGTGATGATGTTTTTCTAAGCTTATGCTTTATTCATAACATGAGTGACATTTCTTCAAGAGGTGGTGATGTGTGTCTAGGTCTTAGTTTTTTTCTGGTTTTGGAAATATATATCAAACAGCTATAGCAGTGCACATTAGATATCTTATGTATGAGTAAAATTACAGTGATAACCAGGGACTTATGAATTAAATTAAACAAATACAGTCACTAGGTTTAAAAAAAATAAGGCATCAAGGCACCTTGATGAAAGAAGTAATTTTGATTCAAGGATGGAATAAATCTCATTTTTAAATTTAATTTTATATTACTATTTTGTGATTATTATTGTTGGATTACTCATGGGATTTAAATGCACACCTTTTAAAAAGAAATGTAGAAATACGAATATTTAAACAATTCATTTCAAGTTCACTAGGTACATTATTACCTCATCTACAAGACAATTTAATATTTGCTTTGATCCTCTTTGATCTCAAACAGATAGAAACCAGCTTTCAGTAGCGTCTCTTCATACTGTTTCTTTTTCAATATTCCCATGCCTTGGACAAAATTGCTTTCACTGAAGATGTCCAGTAGCCCAAATGACAGTATTTGAATTCTGAATTTGTTGGATCTCTCTTCCTGGTTTTTCTTTTGGCCTGTTTTCAGATTAATAATGTGAGAGCAGATAAGCTTCAGGAAAAAAAAAATAGAAAGAACGTATATTTCAGCATGTTAGCCCCATACGACTATTACGCAGCATCAAAAGAATAAAGCTGTGTGTTTCTCCAGTGCTCTGAGAAGAATACCTTTTTTAAACCCTTGCCTCTCAGATATTTATATTCCTGTGGGAATGTAAGTGATACCAAAGGCAGCAGCTTTTGAGTGCAGCTGTAGTTATCATTAAAAGAGATAAGTATTTGAAGGAATTTTGATATTTCAGCCATGCTTTGATATCAAAAGTCTCTTGTGTGAAATACAGAACTATGCCAACAAAAATATAGACGACCATTTATTGGTAGTCTGCTTCATTAAAACAAAAGTGCCTCTAAAATGCATTCTATTTTTAATATTTCAGAAATAAGATCATAATAAGCTGGAAACTCATACTCAGGTGCTGTGAATCATGATAGTTCCCTATGGAACAAGACACACATATACATACCTTGTATGCCTATATGTGAGTATGCACAAGTTACTTTTCTGTGAATCTTGCATCATTTATATCCTTAGACTATTATGGGTATAACAACATTACAAATTACTTTCAAAGTGCTTTTACATTGGCAGCCAAAAGTTTGGATCAAATGCATTGAAAGAAATACAGAAAAGTGGGCATTTCTAGAGTTCACATATTACATGTATATTGCATGTCTGTATTTAACTTTCCTTACTTAGTAATATGAAATTATATAAAATATAAGGGTTTTATATGAAGTCTACAAGTCTGGAAAATTAATGAATAATTTATAGTACTGCCTTCAGCTTTCACAGATTTCATTGAGAAGTGAAGAGTTACCACACTGAAGGAGGTGCTCAATAGCCTCTGCAGGATTGACCAAAGCAATGAAATCTGTGTCCTGTGTACATGATGAAACATTAAAACATAGCTGAAAGAAAGCTAATTTTATATGGAGAGGTTCCATGTTCATTGTAACTCCTGATTCATCTATTAGATTTTCTTTTTTTTTATAATTTAAGTTGTGCTTTTGCCAGATATCAGTCTCAGAACTTTATGCCCTACACTTTGACAAGAGGCAGTGGTGTAAAAGTTGTGGGAGGTGAAGCTTTAGCAATATCCTTTCTCCTTTTGCCATTCTCCCAGAGCAAAAGTTGGAGACTTTTTGAAGCCATTTGTCAGCATTTACTATTAATCGACAGCCTATGTCTACATTTTTAAAATTTTTTTTTGATTCATATTCAACCAGTTGATCATATTAATAAGTCTGCTCTCCAGCCATTATTCATCTAAGAAAAAATGCAACCTCACTGTATTGTGTTTTTCCTATTGCAAAATCTTGTCTGTCTTTTTTTTTTAAATTATTATTCCTTTACTTTTCTGAAGGCAAAGTGGATTTAGACACAGTACCTGCCAAATTTGGAGAGACTTCAGACATAGGTTCCAGTTTTTACCAGTCTCTAGTGCTTTGTGGATCCAGATTCAGGCATTCCAACTTTGAAAATGCTGATATTTTTTAGCTATTTAATACTTGGGAGTCAAAAGTCATACTGGCATAGAGGAAAATACAGAAATGCAGTCTATAAGCCCATGAAAGAATGTCGTTGCATTACAGCTGCTTAACAAGTTATCATACATCAGCTGAAGTACTGTAATTGTCTGTCCATGCACTTGAGCTTGCCCAGAGTGAGGTAAACATCCATGTGCTCCAGAGATTACTCATTAAATGAAGCATTATGTTTTAGTACTGAGAAGTCTCTGCTGTCCTTCCATTATTTTCTACTCTGAAGACAAATTTACTCTGCATAAGAGTAATTCTAATTATGTGGCTTGCTGTGTGTATATATTGGATATTTTTCAATTGCTCATGCAGACTGTAGACAAATACATACATCTGTGTGCACACAACATTTTTCCTGCTGTAATTAGGTATTTCTGGCACTTTGTAATAGCAGGATCAAAGCCAAATTGTAGCTACCTTTGGAAAATCTTAAAAGTAGCTGTAATTGAAAAAGGAGGTGTAACTTTTCTGGTTTAAAATTTAATGAGGATATTTTTAGGAAAGTGTAATGTTTTCCATCATTGTTTTAAAGTTAGTTTTTGATAAAAAAATTCACAGAGCTTTTGAATATGTGTATTTTTTGAAACAGCTCTGAAACTCACTAGTCAGTTACAGAAATGTCATCACATTATCACGATCCACTGCAGATACTAACTTTAAACTTGACTTTGATAGATATAATCAAAAGAACTAAATAATTTTTATTTTTGAATAAGTAAATATAACTAATTTAATCCTTTGGAATAATTACAGTTTATAATAATGAGTTGAAAACTTTGTTGTTGTTGTAAAAGGAAAAGAACTTTTCTATAGCTCACTGTAGCATTTCTTTGAGACGTAACCCATTTGGATATTTACTACCCTCATCATTCACTCTGTGGGATGTTGTTAAAGAAGCTGTATTCTGACAGGCCCTTAAATTAATGACTATGCATGTATGAAGTATAAGTGTGGAGTATATAAAGTACAATTGTTTTTTAGTATTTTTATTTGTCTACCTATCCACTAGAATATAACAAACTCAAATGAAGAATCCCTTTTGTGAGCTGTAAATTTCAAGTTCTGACCTATTGACTTAATGAGAGTAAAAATTCTCCAGTGGAAGTAAGATATTCATCATGTCTAAACGTAAAGTCCAGGAGTCAAGGAAACGCCTGACTGGAATAAACAAGTAGCTCATCCAGTCTGCCATTCTGGCACCAAGAGTGGGTAAGGCCAGATGTTTCAAAGGAAGGCATAAATCTTCACAATTTTACTGTTCTAAATTGTAAGATGCTGTTTCTTACAGCACTCACACCTTGAAACATGAAGATTAATAGATCTTATAACTGTATTTCCACATAGTCAGTTTATAGCGTAAAACTTAAAATACATTTCTTATATTATTTATCCTAACAATTTTGAGAACAGAAGATTTTAAATATATATTACCAACTTCTGCAAAAGTAAAACACTTTTCCCCCACCCTTTATTTCATTTATAATGAAAGTAAAAATTCTGGGTGTGGGAAAACCTGGCCATTTCAGTACAGTGAAACTGAATTTTGTTGCAATATGAGAGAGGCAGAGGGTCTTGTCAGGGAGAGAGGTGACAGAGCCACCCAACTGCTGGGTACTGGGGTGCTTTTTCCATCCTACCGCCTGAAGGTATTCACCAAGAATGATGAGTGGGAGCCCTTCTGCTACTGGTGTTGAGCCACTCTTGGCTGTGAAACTTGGAGAGTTTCTCTTCCGCTGATCTAAGCTGTGATTTTGCCCCACCCATGTATTTGCCAACCTTGGCAAAAACTTCTTTGGTTGAATGTTCAAAGCTGGTCCTGGATTCTGACCAAAGATTTCATTGTGAAATGTTACATCTCATCTTGTGCAGTCACCATAGCAAGATATTTTTCTTTGGCAGCAAACACTTACTGGAGCTGACCACTACTACCACCTTCTTAATTTTCTCTGACCAATTTTCTCTTAATTTCCCAGCCACTCTGTGAGTCTATTATACAAAGTAAAATAATAAGGTAGCATGCATAATGTCTCTAATGTCAAAACAGTTAGATGATCATCTCAACTCAGCCAGAATCTTCTTATTTTTATTGCCCAGTGGGATCTACTTTCTGGCTAATATTATGAAGGTGGTGGTGTATGAGGGGAAATTAATATGTTGTCACATTGCATTGTTGGTATTGGAAGTGGTTCTTCACACATTGGGTAGTGGACATACAAAATTGTTTGCCAGATGGTGTTGCAGATGCAAGAAGGGCTCAAACGGAGGCTGGACAAGTACTTGAAAGTGATACTTACTTGGGGGTTACAAAATAGTCAGGCCACAATAGGCTCAGGAAATCTCCTGAGCTGAAAATGTAAGGAGAGAAGGGGGAGCACTAAGGGTGGGGAAATATCATATATAAATGTTCTATTCTTATTCTTCCTTACACTTTCTGTTGAAAACAAACTACTAGCCTGGATGAGCCTTCAGTCTTGCCATTACAAACTTTTTTATATTCTTATTTAAGTAAGGAGTTTTTATGTGAGAGGGTTTTTCTGGAACAGGAAATGAATGTTGAAGGTGGAGAAAACCCAGAACTGCTTAAATGTAGAAAATCAGTAAGGTGTTTTGTGAAACATATTGCTAAGAAAAACAAATTGAGAGACAACTTTAATGTTGAAAGAAGCTCAAATATGATTACTTTCTCAGTTACTGACTGCATAGGTTTGCAGTTTTGCTTTTTTAGCTTTTCTATTTCATCTTATATTATTGGAGGAATAGATTTGCATTGTTTTCTTGGTGATTTCTCCTGGTAATTCTTCAGGAACATACAGAAGACATTTGCTAATCTAGCTGCACATCTCCTATGTCCTACATGCTGCTTCCTAAACCTGTAGCCAAACTTAAGTACCCTAACTTCCACTACAGTACACATATACTATTGATAAACAAAGAAACAACCAGCTGTAGCAACTATGTCTCCAAAAGATGTTCCCCTTTTTCAGGAAGGAGATAATTATGTGGAACAATTAAAAGGGGCATGGTCAATTCATAGTTCATGAGTCAATTCAGTGACTCATAATATTGAAATTTATTATGCACATAAGGCATTTATTTTAATCTTGTTTTTTTCATTTGTCTCACCCTTTGTTAGGCTTGGCCTTGCATGCTGGATTCGTATCTTTTTATTGTTTTGTGTTTTTTAATGTTTATACAAGCACTTCTGAAAAACAAGAATATGGCTGAGGTGCCTCTAAAGGAGTAGAGATGCCAAGGTTTGAGTGGGCTTTTTGAATTTACTCACTCTGCATGTCCTGACTGCCAGAGCTGGATTATAACTTGTAAATGTCACTGGAAACAGCCTACTTTCTTATCATCCATAAAATTTAACTTTGCCTCTGGCAGAATTGTTGTTGCAAAAAAAGTTAAAAAAAAGGTTATGGTTATCAGTGTTATTATTGTTGTTCTTAATATGATGAGTAATAATGATGATGGTGAAAATGATAACTGTTCTTACTCCCAAAATTGCTCTACTTAATATTAAGAAGAACAAAATTCTACTGCAGTGTTTTTCTTTGTGTATTTTAATGTTTTGGCAGATGATATCAGCCACAGACTTGTATCAGCTGTCTGAAGTAACTACTTGCTGATCATTAGAGTGATTATAACCCATGAGCTTATAGATACTCTGGAACCCATCAAGGAAAAGTGCTGTGAGAAGGTGTTTTTCCAGAAAGTCCTTCTGAAAGAAAAGGCTTTTTGCCTCCTCCCAGTTTATTAATGGTGTGAGACAGTAGCAGTTTAGCAATAATTTTCTTGGTACAAATTGTTAGTCATCTTTGTTCTTTTTAGATGATGCTTTCAGTGGCCTTTCTTTGTCATTAATGGCACTTCTCTCACCATATTATTATAGCCAATCACAGATCTCCAAAATAACAAAACTCACAGTTTGCATGTATCTGTCTATGTTTTTCCTGGGTTCTGGAGAACTGTGACTATTCTGTATGTCCTAGAAAGGGAGTTGTGAGACCTAACCCTGCATTGCACGTTATGAAGAAAGAATTAGCAATGAGCTCTTTCTGTGCCCCAGGAGGAACACAAAGCAGCTGTAGCGGGACTAAGGGTCTAGACAGCTGATCTCATTGAGGATGGAGGATGGTCAGCATAACAGAGAAAATGTTCGATAGCTTGTCAATTCATGACCCTAAGGTCTAAGAGACTTCCATTCCCTCAGACAAATGCTGATTCCCATTAATATGAATGGCTGAACTTCATTTGACATCAGTCAGTCCTGGGTCTGAGTGCAAGAACATTATTCCCTGTGCCATTAATGCAAGTCACATACCCCAGCTGAGCAGACAAGGGAAGCAGAGTTTCCAGTAGTCATTGTTTTGCTTTTGCAGTACTGTGTGAAGATGCTCAATAGGTTTATTCCTCTGTAACCATGTTCCATGCTTGACTATCTTCAACATATTTGTTGCATTTTATAAAGTTCATCTTTACACTTGTGTGTGTTTATTTAAAACTGATATGCTGTGTCAGGTAACCCATTCACCTGGGTAGAAAGAAGCATATCATGTTTAAGATAGTGGTACTGATAACTATTAATCAATATAACCTGATTCCACTCCTTATTCACTTCAAGTCCTCCTAGGATGGCAACTAAGTACATTTAGCATAAGCTTTTCCAGCTGTGAAATTGGAATAATAGGAATACATCTCCTTTGCAAAGACTCAATAATGTATATATTAGTTACGGTATATTTTAAATGGAATGTATGACAGGCATTGTATAAGTTTTAAAAACTACATCTTGTTAGTGTTTTCTTCCTCTCCAGGCACAGGAATTTCAGTTTTGCATTGCAGATTAAAAAAAAAATAATAAAAAATCAAGAATTAATTTGACTAACAGGTTATCACCTATCTCCTAATTTTAGAGGAGGTTATCGTTTAATTTGCTGATGGACCCATGAACCAAGGTTCCTTTTGAACAGCCAATATCTAGTTTTTCTGATGATTTATTCCCCATAGTTCTGTTTTTCTGGTTCCTTGTGAAGAAATTGCAGAACTTCACAGGGTCTGTCCATGTAAGGCTTTTGTATAATGCATACTCATTTAGTTAGTTGTTATATTTGTAAGCTCCAGCTGCAGCCATCACTCTCTAAACCTGTCATTGAAGGATTTTGTTTTAAATTCTGTTTGGCTTTGTTTTCAGGTGTTGTTGAATTCTTCCCTGTGTTGAGTCACAGCTGCAAAAGGAGAAATCTATGTCTTTAAATCAAGGGGTCAGTGGTTTAAAAGCACTAGAGCCCAGTGGGGAATAGCTTAAGGAAGATAGTTAATCATGATGACCCCAAGGGATTTCATAAACTTACATAGGGTTCATCTGACGTGAAAAGTCTTGGATATCTTCAGGCCCTGGTTTCTTTAGGGGGTGTGCCTGTTTTTCCAGGGAGTGGGATCCTCTACAGAACAAGCACCTGTGCTGGATGTTTGCCACCTGCTCAGCTGTGGCTATGGAAACAACTTAATCTTCTCCACCACATCCCTTTTCTAGCTAAGCTGGTATGGAGGCCAAATCCTTTCTAGTCATTTTTCTCTCCACAGCCTTGAGAAGCATTTAATGTAGTAAATACAGTGGCTTCCACTTCTTGATCCACCTGGGAGATAAGAGACTGACAGGAAGGAGTTGTTTATCTGGACAGAAAAGAGAGGTCAGGCTGGAACACACAGCTGATATTTTGTCTTCTGGGTGAGCAGAACTCATTGGCTTGGTTTGGGTGTCACCAGTCCATCCAGTGGTATTTCTCACTCAGCTTCCTCTTTTAGCTCCAATGGGGGAATCCTGGAAGAAATCCCCTTCTTGTCTCATCAGTGCTGACGAAACCATTGTCTCAAATACAGTGTCAATAATTTTGACACTCAGTCTGTGTTTAGTTCTCATGGGATGGGCAAACCAGGATTGCGTGGATGAACGGTATCTGGCAGCCTTGAGATATTGGATTAAGTTATATAGCTAATGCTGTGCCTGTACCTATTCTGTGTGTATTTCACTTATGCACACATTGCTATTCTTGATACAGGGATTTCTGATCTGCTTGTGAATCTGCTTTTGAATTACTGCAGCTTTCGGACAGTTTTATAAAAGGAAAGCATTCCTGATTTCAGTCAGATTTCACTAATAAAGGAGTTGATGTGTGAGCAGATCAGGCAGGCATTGCCCTCATCAGAAGAGTCCTTGGAAAGATAAGGGTGATCACTAGAGAGTATGAAAAGCCATTTGATGGCTGTTAGAACCTTAAGTTGATCAGTGGAAAAGTGTTGGATGTTCCTGAAGACCTTCAATGTGTGAACCAGTTCAGTTGTTCCTCTGTCGATTAGTTGTTAAAAGAGCTAATAGAAAAATTTAGGGTGGAAGGGATGTGAGGAGGTCATATGGTCCCATCTGCAGCTCAAAGGATGGATAACTTCAGCTTTGGATCAAATTGCTCAGAGCTATGTCCAGTTGAGTTTCAAATGTCTGCAAAGATGGAGAATCCACAACTACTCTGAGCTCCTGTTCCAGTGTTGACCGTCCTTGTAGGGAACGAAGCTTCAGAACTCCCTCAAAACTGAGACTGCCTCATCATTTTAAGGGACAAGTGTCTACTGGAGAAAAGGAAATTAGAAATGGTGTTTCACATCCTACCTTTTTTGTATTAATCTTCCGGTTATGGCAACTCTCCAGTAACTAAATGGTTAACTGTCTAAAAAGCTTTGCTATTTTTCAGTGAAGTATTGATTCATCTGTGCACTCTGTGTCCTCACTTTGTCCTCACGAGACAAAGGAAAGTTATTGTGGTTTTAAACCAAAGTGGAAATAGTTCTGCGTTGAATGGAGGTGGTGATGCCTGAATTCTTGTTTTCTTTTTCAGTATGGCTGTTTCAGATTCCAGGAACTGTCATGCTAGCACCCTTCACAAAGCAGCTTAAAAATAGACCAGAAAAACAACTCTGTTGCACCAAATATAAATTGATTTCTGCTGCAACACAAGCAGAAAGTTCTCTCAGGGTCCAATAGCAGCATGTTCTAACCCTTGAAAATGGTAAAGTTGGTGATCAGTGAACACAGGACTGTTAAAACTTTGATAACCTGCCGTCTGAACTCACACTTGCCACGCGTTACTCCTTACGCAGCTCTGTGAAGTTCCTGTTTATGGAAAATGAAGCTGTGATTGCTTGTAATTTTCTACAGTTTGCACAAGGGCTTAAATCAAGACTAAAAGACTGGAAGAAGTGGTATGTGAGTCATGGATCTCGCCGCAGGAATCACAGCCAGCAATGTGTAGTCCCTGGTGAGAAGGGCGGCTGGGTGACTAAGGCACTGCCTGGACATCGAGGGGATGTGGGTACTGGTCCTAACTGCTGGTGTAACCTTATGCAAGTGATGTCATCTCCTATGATAACATTAAAAAAATCAATTAACTCATAATGACAAGGATAGAGGAGAGAGAATAGAGGCATTAAAGCTTTTAAACTGCTGGGGTGCTGTGGTGATGAGTACCTGAGGAAAATCCATCAAGAGGAATAGGTCCACATTAAGTTAGTGAATTGTGTAAGCTTACAAATGGTATGTGTTATAGTGGCTCTGCTGGTTACCTGTCACAGATCCTCCAAATGTAAATTAAATGAAATTTTTAAAAAAAACAGGAAGAAAGCAAATGTGTTCAGCCTAACAATATAATAACTGGGTTAGTGTGCCAACACAGATCACTGCACTGCAGTGTACACGTTCATATGTATAACATTTTACATATTGGCTGCACAAAATGTTGATCCAAAATTAGTTAGACAATGGATATAAAAAACCCTCCTCCAATAGAGACCAAGTGTACAGTCATGAATTATTAAATCAAAATTTGTTGGAAGTGTAAATTAAAATCCTTCTGGCGTGTCTCTCCCTATACTGTAGTTTATATAGTAAAGCCCTGCAGACTGTGCTGTACGGAGTTCACTGACAGTGCATCAAATAATGAGGCCATACGTCAATGAAAGGAATTCTACGAAAATATGCCATTGGATATACAGTGAACATATTTGATCAAAGACAAGCTGCCATATGAAGCGCACATTTTTTAACCATCACTAAACTGTATTCACCTGAATTCTTTTGAAAACTATCAGATCAGACTTTTACACAGCTGTCAATGAACTAAGTAATACTGGCAGTTAATGAAACATCCTATCAGGATTAGTATAATAGAAATAATTCAAAAAATGATTAATTATATTAAGATGCCAACTACAACATGCAGTTGCCTGTCCTTAATATTTGTAACATTCTAGTTTTCTCTGAAAGTCCCATAGGCAGCCTTTAGATACAGCTGTGCCTGCAAGCGTTTAAGCAAAATTCCAAACTAGTTGGCAGTACATTTCCACTTACATCAGATAAATCTAGCCACAAATTTTAGCACAATAAAGTATTTGCTGTGAAATGAAATTAACATTATAAATATATTTGTAAATGTAAATCTTCATTCCTTTATTTCTTTCAATTTTGAGATGGTTTTGTTTTTGTTTTTTTCTGGCTGGGTTTTTTTTTTTAGTAGTGTTTGCTGAGTTATGAATGGGCTGAGTAGCTGCAGGCAGAACCAAGGTATTTCTGACTGCACACAGAGTTGGCTGGCTGGTGGTGCCTCTGATGCATGTATAGCTAAAGTGTGTAGCATATTGTGTGTAGTATGCAAGTAATGGAGCCATACAACAGTAGGAGCTGGCTTAGGTCTGGATTGCTTGGATCAAGGACAGAAGAGCCCTACCTACTTGCACCTATAGACATATCCATGCAGGCAGCTCACTGGCTATGTGCTTTTAGAGTATGTACTATTATTTACTTTGCTGCTGTATCGTGCCTAGAAGTAAGTCTGGACCTGATTCATGACAAATTTCATCAGAGTGCTACACTATCTCCCCATCAAGCTGAGTTTTTCAGAAGCATACAAAATACATGGTAGGGCAAGTCTCCGTTCAAGTAATTAATCTGTAAAATACCCCACTGCCACTAGTTACTGGTGACCCCAAAAATACCAGCCAGTCCAGACCTCTGGTAATAGAACTGTCACTGCTAGAGGACTCATGGTCCACCCCTGCAGATGTTGGAAGCTCTCATACGAAAGGAGGTACAGAGAACAGTTTTTCCATAGCAAAACACTGGCACGAATTCCTGGAGGTGAAAAAGAGACTGTAATCCTTCCTTTGAGTTGGCCATTGTAGATATATGTTTCTTCCAGCAAAAGAATGGTAGTTGCAGGGTCAGTGGTTTAGCTGGTTTGGCAGTGCTGCCCGGGGTTAATTCAGGTTTTAGCAGGACAAATGTGATCTGTTAGTGTTTGAATGTTCAGGCAGGTCTTCCCAAAATGAGCATTTCTTTTCTCTGATGGCCATCATGACACTTTTCTGGCTTTTCAGTATTTTCTCAACGGCAGGCCAAGGCTGTTCCACAGGCAAAGCTTCCTGCATGCATTCTCTCCCTGTCTACTTTATTCAGAGCTGAGCCAAGCCACCCCAAGTGCTGCAGGTGGTGACAGACATTTTAGAGGAAACTTCTCTGGCTCCTTTTGAAAACCTTCAGACGTCACGGTACTCGGCAGGAAGCGGTTTTCATCTAGTCTACCTTTTCATTAACGTCTCTAGGAATTTTCATCCTACTGCCCTTTTCTTTTCTTGGATACCAAAGTTACAAAACCCATCTTAGAATCACTTTTCATAGCTTGAGAAGTGTTTTTGGTCTGCTGGGGAAACATGCTGTACTTAAAATAATGTAACGGTGAGGTTTGGCTTAGGGTTCCTTTTGATTCTTAAGTGTTACTAAATCGTGCCATACACTGCTTTCTTCTTTGGCTTGTGTTCTTTCACTTTCTTTTTTTTTTTTTTAATGATTAGACATGTAGGGTGTTCCCATGTCATTCTAAATAAAAAGCCTATGGGAAGCTGTTATTACAGACGTAATATCTGAAGTCAATTTCTTCCACCCCAAAAAAAAAGAAAAATGAAAGAAAAAAAAAAAAG
The DNA here is from genome assembly GCA_031468815.1 of Morus bassanus. NCBI lineage: Eukaryota > Metazoa > Chordata > Aves > Suliformes > Sulidae > Morus > Morus bassanus. Next base: position 75,965,013 of record CM062571.1, on the reverse strand, counting down.
AAAAACATCCGAGATGCATATGTATCTAACTTTAGAGTGAAAAGCATTTAGATATTTATGTGTGGAAGATATCAGTTGCACATCTGACTGGTGGGACATTTTATTCATCTGCCTATCTCCTCTTTGCAATATCATTATCAGATGACAAGTTGTTTTCCATCCCATCCTTTTTCTTGGACAATAGACATTGTGCTTGTGAAACAGGCTATAGAATGTAAAACTATAGGTCTGATTTTCTTTTTTCAAGGAGACACAGTATACAAAGAATTAGGGTTACAGAGTAGCATTTGTTTTATCATCAGTCTTGGATTTATGTAACATATGTCCAAAAGATACAATGCCACAGATAAAACTTCAGAATCACTGTTTCTGGTGATATATAACATGTCTGTGTGCCTGGCTGTCTATCTGTCACATTCTGAAAGGATTTCTTCTACATCTATGTGAAATCTTTGGGTGTAATCCTGACCCCACTGACACTGACCTGAAAAATATCCCAGTATCTTTTGAGGATGAAGTGCTCATTTCCTATGTGTATAATTTTAAGTGCCCAATAGTAAATTTCATGGTCAGATAAGCTTTTCATAGCAGTGTGACACAGACCGCTCTAGAAAAGTTACCATTTCTTACCAGTATTTATCTCCAAACAGACTACATGCCTTTTATAAATGCTTCTATCAGTAGACTAGCTTCAGAAAGATGTGGAAAACTATAAAAAAAAAACCAAATAACTGAGTTTCTTCATTCTTCTTCTCTCATGTTTTGCTTCCTTTGTCTCCATTTTTACTTTAGCTTGAGTTTATCTTTATCTTAATTAAAAGAAAAATCCAATATAATGCTCAAACATATTTTCTACCCATTGGAGAGCTTTATTTATTATTAGATGATTCTCTGCAATAAAAACAGATTTTTTGCTGAGTCTTTGTTCCCTCAATTGTATCCTCCTTGTTTCTCAGTCCCTTCATTTTTCTTTGCTCTGCTTGGCTCTTCTCAAGTGAGAATCAGAGCAGGGATTTTTCTTGCCTTCCAAATTACTGGTGTTGAATGGATAGGGTATAAGTCCTGTGTGGAGCTCAGTAAAGGTAAAGCCTGTGAAGCTTTGTAAAACTCATTATAAGATGGGTTATGCATTGTATCAGTCTTTACTATTCATCTGGATATTTAACAATAGCAAGGTCTCCTTTATGGCAAAATCTTATCTACACCAGATATACTAAAGCTAATTATTTAAAAAAAAAAAAAAATCACCTACTGGAGGCTCACGTAATTTTTTTGATTATACCATTATCTTTTTATTCACTAATTTTTGCTAGTGTTGGGAAGTGATGTAATACTGATCTGGGGTTTTTGTAAAAAGAAGTATTTTTCAGAATCCTGGAAGAGAACATTTGCTGCACTACAAATAGCACAAAAGCTACTTAATAAATGGGAGAATAGTGATGATTAATACTGTTTACCAGTTCTTGGATGGAATTAGCTTTAAACTGAGATTTCACAATGAAGAGAAAAGCCTCCTCTGCCAAATAATATATCAACAGACTGTCTATCTAAGGGGTACAAGAACATAGTTTCATTGTGCTCTGGATGAAGGTCATCTTTGTTATTTAAAAAGTAAGTTAAGGATGTTAAGTAAGTCTGCAGATACAGTTTTATTTTTAGTCTATTTTATTTTATTTTATGAGCTATTAATCTGACTCATGTATGCTTGTAGTTTTCCCTCTTACTAACACAGAATATTCGATATCCAGATCATGTTTATATTATAGTTTTGAACCACAAAGTAGACAACCATAGTAATTTTCCTCTTGGAATATGGGCGATGGTTTATACATGAGACAGCTACAAGTAAATGCATTGGAAACATATATCTGTATATTTGCAGTTAAAGTAACGTGCTTTAAATTTGTATGCATATATATAAAGCATGGGTACAATATGGCTAAACAGATAACATACCTTTGAATACATTTGAATTGTAGGTAGGGGACTTTCTGGTTGTTTGCAGCTAATTAGTTTTAAATTCTTTAAAGCAGTATGTTCATCTTAACAGGCTAAACATGCTATTTGGTTGATGTTTGCAAGGGACGACTTTTACTTTCTTCTCACTCCATGGAAAATTAAAATAAAACCCCAAGATCTCAGACGGGGATAGCTGAGGAGAAGAAAGAAAAACTCGGGCATCACAGATAATATTTTACATATTGAGGCTAAATGGCCTAGGTAGCTTACTTAGCCTACTTATAAGTCCATACTGACTATCAGACATTTTTCTATTCTATTCTCGCTTTTTTTTAATCAACATAAGCCAATTCAAAGGTTGCTCTAGATTTTCAGTAGTTACTTGCAATTTGTAACATTGCTGTTAGATTCAGTATAACTGAGCCATACCATTTGGTTAATTGCTTTTTCTGCATTTGCTGCAGGCTGGTTTCATTGTCCTCTTTATCAGAGTACAAAATTCTGAATTTTAAAATGGCCTTGGAAAACTAGTATTGGAGACAGGTTTTAAATTATCCTCCAATTCTGTATAGGTTTTTGTTACAGAATTAAACTGAGAGTTACATGAACTACTATTAAAAAAGTGTGTGTTTGCAGACGGGTCACAGTCCTTTCAGCTTTGGACTTTATGACGCCAGGAGAAGTCGGAAACCTACACAGTATTTGTGAATGCAAGATTTTGCATTTAGATAGGTTTGAACTGAACAATCTGAAAAAGCTCCCATAAGCACAGAGCTCCCTACTGTCTGTGTGTTTGAGAAGGCTGAAGAGCTCTGTTTATTGCAACAAAGGGCCTGGAATAAATTATGTTTAGTAAATTGGCTCCAGGTTTTCCTGTTTCAGACAGTAGCTTTGGAGCAATCTGTTTTATAGGCTCCACTAAATCTGACCAATTGCAGGGAGGTGACACCTCATTTCAGGGATGTGACATCACGCATGTGCCAGTTACTTCCAGCCGCCTCTCTCCGACAAGATGGCAGGACACCAGCAGATCAACATTTTGTCTTTTGGCAGTTTTAACCTACGGCCCCTTTTGAATTTATGAGCCCTACAGGGAGGTCCTAGCAGAATGGAGCCAGGCTCCTCAGCCCCTATTGGACATTGCGCCTCCCACCCCCATGTGGGGCAAATAATAGCTCCTTTATTCCACTGCAAATACCCCTATTTCAGCAAGGTGTATGCATAGCTTCCTTCCCCAGTTGGTCTTGCAGGTGATAATTAACACAGTGCAGATATTTTCTAGCTGAAGCCAAGGTGGGAAAGCAGCTTTAGCCTCAGCACTTTTCTTTTCAAACACTTATTCCTCATTTATTTTGGGTCTGTTCATGATGAGGAAGTTTTAGAGTGTGTTGGTGCTTAGCAGAAGTATCGAAGAACTAAAGGAAACAATAATTTTTTCTCCTCTGACAAAACTCTTCTTTTGAGGGGAGGAAAGAATGAGGGAGTTAGATTTGCGTTTAGGTTTTATATTTTATTTCTGTTCATGGGTCTGACTACTTCTGAGCAGCGTGACTATGGCTCCTTTAAGCACAGGACACTGATTGACATTGCATATGTTACAGAGAGGAATGATATTTCCTGAAGATTAATGGCCAGTTAGTTGGTCTGAAGTTCATTAACCTGAGCTAGTCATTAGACTGCTGGAAGGACTCTGTGTAGAAGCTGGAATTGTATTAGGAGAGTATCATAAACTAAAAATATATATGACAATCTGGCCAGATTGCAATGACTCTAGGAAAAGACAGGGTTGGCTTAAGCTCACAGAGCAGCTGCCTCCAGTGTAAACTAACCGCCTTGTGTGAGGAATTAAAGCAAATGGTTCTTCACAGACATTATTCAAATAAAAGGGGGAAGAAAAAAAAAAAAAAAAAGAAGGAAGGTTTCCATTAGCAAAAGAACGCTACATGAAAAAATGAGGTTGTGAGGTATGGCCAAAAGGCCAAGTTTGGTGCTGGTCCTCAGTCTGCAATTAAGGAAATGACAGTGTGTTCAGGCAACTGTTTTTATCTATAAGTGACAGATTTAGTCTTGATTCTTCACTGTACTTTGCCTCAAGAAAATGAGCCCCAAATCCTTTGGTGAGATCCCTGTTGGCTGAGACCCAGACCCTCAAGCCATGACTTCTCAGCATATTTGCAGTGAGACTGCCTCCCTTTTAATTGCTTCTTTTTGAAGTATGGGTTGTCTCTATCATCCCACGGGAGATGAACAGGGCTGATGTCTCTTGTCTTCATATAGTCCCCCCCCTCCTCCCTCCCCTTCTATTCCCCTTCTTCTCCCCAAAATAAATTACTTTAAGGTGATATAACCTTGTGATAGTCTAGTCAACAGCAGTCCTTCAGAGTCCGACCACAAATGTACCATCATGGAAGAAATAAGGGACTTCTCTCAGGATCTTATACTCTAATAAAGGGAAGGGAAAGATAAACTAGAGGCATTTCATGTTTGTTTTGTTTTCTTTCCACATCATCTCATGAATATGTAATGGCACTTGGCCAAAAGTAGTGCACTGAGGCACTGAATGTGAGTGTTGAGGAAGGGATTGAGAAGAAAGAAGCTCAATGTTCTGCCATAGGAAGGATGCTTAAGGCGTTTTACAAATCGTTCCCTTCTCTCCCTTTCTTCATCAGGCCTTCCCTGCACACTCCCTTGTCCTTTGCTATTGACAGAAGGTCTGGAGGCTCAGAAAACCCCAGCTTCATCTGACAGAGGTTTCCTCTGGCAGAGAGAACTGAAGGAGTCCTCTTTGCAGTCCCTTCATGCCAAGAAGGATGTACTGCTGCATCGCGAGGTGCTAAATTGATTCTGGATGCCTCTGCAGCTTGCAGAGCTGCTCTGGCATCAGTGGTGCTGTGAGCTTAAGTGCCGCACCTGTGGAGTTGCTCCAGGGCCACGAGCTATGCTGCATCTCTCATGGGCTCAAAAGGATCCTTTCCCTTGATGTCCGTGCAAGTGCTGGCTGTTGTGGGCACTAGGATTACTCTTTTAATTAGGTGGTTTCAGTGCCTTTCAGAAAAGAATTTTCATGGCAAGTCATGAGCCATTAATCTCACTACTAACCATAACATTTCCTTACTCCTTGATTTACAGCATTACTCAAACACTGACATTTGTCATTTCACTAACTATCTCCCTTGACCTCTGGTATCACGCACTTGCAGGCGAAAGGATTTGGTCTCACAGATATTTTCTTGCTCTGACCTCTGTGATTTATTGACCATCAAATCTGCCTTCAGAACTCAGGATGCCATTTCAAATAATTTCATATGCAAAGGTGGAGCTATTGGGCAAAATGGATCCCTTATAAGTGGGTACAAACAGGACACCAGGAGAACTGTTGCTGTTTTCTGTTCAGTTACTGGGGTGGCAGCATGACCTTGAGGAAGTAGGTTCACGGTAGTTTTATGATTTACTTTATTATGTCTTTTTGTAGGGAAAATGAAGACAGTGATAATTACTTTCATTTGTAAAACATTTTATGATTTATGGAATATGAAGACTGTTATTAAGTGAAAAGTGTTGCAAAGCTGGCTTAGTTGCACACTGTGCTAACAAAGTCCCATATCAGCCTATTGACCTCAGCATGAACCACTCATTAAAGTTTATAGGACATTTTGGTGGGTGAATTGAGGTAGTTATTCTGCTGGAAATATCATACTGAAAGTACATTTAAAACCATCAGCCGCATTGACTTTTTCATCTATTAAAACTAAACACGACTGCTTGCTCTATCCAATTTTCTTTGTTTATTTATGAAAGTTTATGACGGGTATGTACTCACTGGTAACTCAGCTTGTACACCCATGGTATCTGAGATATTACAGTTTATTCTAGTCATAGCATAAACATACAATAGCTGTTGTACTGAGATAAAGAGAGAGTTATAAAACATTAAGATATCCAATGGAGCGGTATGAACTAACAAGTTACGTGGTCACTTTTGAATGGCAAATGTTCTTTTTATGGATACTGCATTAATTTAATTTGTGCTTAAACTTTAGCTATGCTAGACACTGGTGTTTGAAAAGTTTACATATTTTTCCAACCACAAAGTGTGTAAGTTTAGTATTAAAGAAACAGATTTACAACATTTTGATTTATACTAGAGTGAAAAATACTTTTTTAGCAAGCGTGTTAAATGAGCTACTCTTTAAAGATAGGTCTGGCTTGCTTTCAGACTTATTATTTATATAATAATGCAAAAAATCTACAGATGTTTTCTTTTTGCTTCCAGATTAAATTTGGATTGTTTGAAAAGTGGGGAGATATTTCACCATAGTGCAAAAGAAGATACTGAAGAAGAGAGCAGAATGAGAGCTTCCCAAGTACCACATGCCTGCAGCCTGTTATCTTTAGCGATGCTGTTACTTCCAGTCACTGGAACATCAAAACAAAATATCCCAAGACTTAAGCTTTCCTATAAAGGTAAAATTTTCAGCAGTTTTTCTGTTTCTGCCACTTTTGTTTTGAAGTGATGTTGCCAGAAGTTCATTTGTATTATTAAACAGGAAAACAAAATGCAGTCATCCCTACAGTTCCTAAGAACCTTAAAGATGGATGAATTCTGCCTAGGGACAGTATTAAATTCTCTTTTTTGGGTGGATAGGTACACGGTTCTGAAATATAACTGGGTTTTTAAATTATTATTTCAGTTTGCTCCTGGAGGATATTGCTATACCATACATAAATTAAGGGGGAGTCATTGCCTAAACGCAGGCTTCTACTGCTACTTGAAATGCCATGAGGCCCATTGGAGACATTCCCATGTGGCTGGTGGGGGTGGCATGGGTCATGGGAGACTCTCACACCTTCCTAGAGCATCAGGGAAAGTTGAGAGAGCTGCCCCAAGTTTTTCAAATGGCACTGATATTTTATTTTTGTAATATTTTTTTTTCTCTATCACCAAGTTGGTATGTGAAACTCTTGAAAAGTTGTCGTCTTTCGTCTCACCTCTTTGGATCACAAAAACATGATTTTCTGAGGACTTTCTTTACTTCATGTGTGCTTCTTGTTGAGAATGTTACAGGTTGAGGGTTTTAAACACAGATTTTTTAGTATTTTTTAGTGCTTTATTGGACAAGCTCTTAAAGACGGTAGATTTCTTGTTACTTTGAATGTACGGTACACTTCCACAGGTTTACAAGGCACAGAGATGCATCACTTTGATATTGTCTTCTTTAGCTAAAGCAAACGCTCTCCAGTTAGTTATTTTTCAGTTATGTCAGCATGCTGCCCTTTATGGGAGCTAATTCTGCCCTCAGTTTTTCAAACTTAGGTCTTCCCATGCATTACAGAATTACACTCAGGATGGTGTGATGGGACAGAAGGCTGTAAAGCCTTCATCAGTGATTATGATATGTTTATCATGAGTGTAACACACAGAGGAATTTATTGAGTAAGCACAATGACATACTATTTATTTACAAGCTTTTCTTTTGCTAGATTTGTATGCCACTGTGTATGGTAATCCCCTGTGTATATATGTGTTTGGATGGGTGTGAGAGAGACAGAGGAAGAGAGATCAAGGGATCTTGACAACATTTTTATAAATTCAGGAAAAGGTTGCACTCACTTAAGCCAATGAATACAGAAACTGAAAGACCTGACATGAGTTATGAAAGTTAACAATAAAACCCCCCTAACATATATCCAGACTTTTCACAGTTAGGCCTTTTGAGATAATTCCCAATAGCAGCATATACCATATGGTGATGGCATTTATTGTGGATTTGACACTCATGATTAGTGAATTCCTCTCAACTTCAAAAGCAGATAGCCTTTGGCAAAATCCTGATGGATGCATTTGGCAGGTAAGGAGTGGGAGAGAGAAAAATTATTGAGGTCAACACAGGAAAAAAAAATCACTGAAATCTTAGTTTAAAATAGTGGCAGAGACCTGCTGGGAGTGGTTGGGAAAATGCCTGAGCTCGTTTAAAAAGACAATGAGCAGATGATTGATATTTAGGCCCTGACCCAAACTTTTATTACCAACTTCATAAACCTTTCAGTTTGGCTTGAGGGATACAGTTTCCTATCCAAACTTACCCACCTATATCCCTGCAGGGGGAAAAAAAAGCAACAACAGATACAAAATGGCACATAAATCTTAATTTGGAGAGCTGTGATGGAACTGAAAAGCCAAAGGAAAGAGAATTATCAGACTTTATTGTGCCTCCTCTTGCCTTTTTTTTTTTTGGGGGTGGGGTGGGGTGGGGTGTAGTATTTTTCTTTTTCCACAGGGAAAAAGAAAATGTTACTGCTTTGTTTTCATACTTTTTCACTGTAAATGGTACAGGTAGTGTTTGTCATAATTAAATCATGATTTTGTTGTTGATAAGAGCATGGCAGATGTGCTGACTATTTAATATAGTTGTCAGAATTAAGCTTACCTTCCCCCCTGTCCCTCTACCACCCAAGTATTCCAGCCAACCACTAAGGTTTCTGAGAATCAGATGTAGGAGAAATGAACTGCCTTGCCAGTTCTCATAAAATTGTTACAGTCATGTCATTGACAAGTCCTGGTATCTCCATTCTTTGGAACTGAGACTTGAAATATCACGAGGAGGATAATAGAGGGCCCTTTTCCTTCTCTATGGAAAACTGACCAAAACTGGCCACATCAGGCAGCTCTGAAAACCTGGTCACACATGTGTTCATTTGGTTGCTAAAGATGTTGTCTTTCAAGGGAAGGTTTCATCCCCTTCCAAGTGCAATGTGTTTATGGGATGGCATAGCTCCATCTTTCCAGAACGGCTGAGCATTTGCTTGGGCAGGAGAGCTGGAAGCAAGCAGGACTTTCCCCTGAAGTTACTTCACGTCACAGCTGCAGCCTGGCATACGTCAGCTGAGGGCCAGGAAACTGCTTCTTCCCATACCCTGACAGTAAAGAGAAGAAAGGGAACGTCAAGTGACGAATGCTGAGGATGAAGAAGTGTAGGGGACGAGAAAAGAGAAAGAAGAAGAGGGAATGATATTAAAGGAACACAAGGAGAAAATTGAGAGAGAAAGAAAGAAGTCAGTGGTGGATAGAGGAAGGGGGAGAAGGAGCAGGGTGGGGTAGCTAAAACAAGTTTTTATAACCGCAAGAGTGCTTCAATAAACCATAGTGCATCACAAGTCCTCTGTGTTCAGACAGCAATTAAAATTTTAGCGCTTGTCTGCATGGCAGTTATAGGTTTTCATCTTCTGTGAGATAGCTTATGGGGCGGAAACCTATGCTAGAAATGTGAATGATGTGGGTATCAACACGATGTCATATGATGGATTTCCTTTATTGTTTGCCCCAGTTCAAAAAATGACTTCTAAAAAATCATACACACGTAAAACCACAGATGCACACAAGTGAATTAAAATACCTTGTAATACAAAGGCAAAGTCATGTATACTCCACCTGTGTTAATGTAATACACTGTGATCTTTAATTACATACCTCATCCTATATTCCCACATTTTCCCTGATTCAATAATTGGATAATTCTTCAATATTTCTTTTTATCTTCTTCACTTAGACTTTAGCCTGTAGATATTGGTGCATGCCATTCATATGCCAGAAGCTGTCACTGCTCTCATGACTCTTGTAGGGTGCTTTCACTACATAGGACTTATTTAATCTATATCTCGTAGATACTTTTACAAGATTATGAGGAGTTTTTATTATTATGTTATGGTTTTAATATTAGGAGAACGTAAACAAACTGTCTTCTAATAGAAGATTACCATCTTTAAAAAACTAGGGCTTGATTTTTGAATATTCCATATTTTAATAGTCTTCGTATAACACCACATTCAGTCTCAGAGAAACAGTGTGTATTTATCATTCATTTTCATGTAGCTGGAGATGCCCTGTGACCATCAGCCACACTGCAGAACTCCTCAAGCAGAGAAGTGACATTCAGCTTCCCTAAGCAGCACATCCTCGTTGTCTACTACCTCATTTAACATCCTCATTCCAACCTCTAGAACGAATGCAGAAGGTTTTCGTATACCAGTCTCATTCAATAAAGTCATTTATGGGACAGCATCAATTTTGTTACTGAAGAACAGAAGGGCCTGTGTCATAATTCATACATATGAATGTGTTTAATTCATACAGTGTAGACAGTTTTATTTCTGCCTATCTTTTGGGTAGTAGGCTTTGCCAGTTTATTGACAGGTACTTTTATACAGATTTTTTGTGTGTGGTTCTAGGTTTTACTTTACAGGAAAAGGCAGAGAATAACCAGACCAGAAGGCTGATTGCCTTCTAGGAAAAAAAAAAAAAAAAAAAAAAAAAAAAAAAAAAAAAAATTCAGTCTTTTTCAATTTGTGACCATCCTGAAATTTTCCTGTAGAGATGCAGGCTCCTAATTGCAAATTTAAGCCTATTGATTTGCTTTTCACGGACATCTTAGAAGTAGTCTGTGTACTCAAAGAATATATTTATATTATGAACGTGTGCACCCTGCTTTCTTGGCTGGGGATATACCCCAGCCCAGATTTGGACATTATCACCAGTGACGTATCCACATTGACATGCACAAACATATATAATTCACATGTGGGAATGTGGCCATGCCCCAAAAGCAAGCCATGCTTGCTGTGACCAGTGCTGATTTGGTCAGAGGACCAGGATCCTGCATTGTGACACAGCACATAGGAAAAGGCAAGACTGAAGGCAACCTATGGCTTTTAAAACAGGATTTACTTAACACTGTTAAAAACAACTATGGCAGTAATTTAAATCTAGTAAACAACAATATTATTCTCAGCTGATTTTTTTCTTCTTCACATTGAATGAATTAAGATACAGTCTCAGTCCCGCTAAAGTCATGGTTCAGTTTTGCCACTGAAGTAAATAGAGCAGGATCAAGTTTCCACTTCTCACTTTTTTCATCTTAAATAAGTAAACTAAAGACATGCAATTTTGTCTCCTCTGTTGAAGGACGACAATGCTAAATCATCAGCTCCACAGGGAAATTAGCCACGTTTAAGGATTGTTTAGCTTCATGCAGTGTTTTGCATACATGATTTTCTTCCCCCTAAGAGCGATCTATTCTTACAACGTGGTGAAAAAGCAAACACAAGATAACATTTTGATGCCAGGAATTCTGAAAACTTGACTGTATTAGTACATTTCCTTAATGTTCTAAAAATGATCCTTTGAACATGCTACTTTACAATGTCAAGCATCCTGTTTTCTAATTTGCTTTGAACCTGTTTCATTTTATAACTGATGAGATGCTTAACTGTTGCATCAGAGCAGTTAGGTTGTTCTGTTTCAGTAAAGCTGGCTTATTTCCATGTCATGCATTGTTTAATTATGCATATAAAATATAGTTACAATTGTATAGCTCCATGAGCCTCATTTAAACTGTGTGTGACATTGTGGTAATCCCAGTACCACGAAGGGGGTGTTGCACAACTATGAATGCATTTCGGCAGCTGTGCTTGCCCTACAGGAAGGGGAAGAAAAATGAGTAAAAACATGCTTTTGTGGTAATATCAGCAGCTGTAATTCTGAATGCCCATGAAGATCAAGGAAAATGTGCTGAGTGAGGAAGTGCTGGTTTTCTTGAATCCCTTGATTGTTGTTTAATTTGTTTTTTTAATTTGTGATTTCTCAGAAAAATCTATCTCAGATTCCTTTGTAGAGTAACATAAAATGTTTATGTGAAAGTTAAGATCCTAGTTGCAGATGATTGTCTAGTTATTAAATACATTTTGCCTGTTTTGTCTCAAAATGCTTTCTGGAGGCAATGAACATTGAGATTTAAAATGTACCCTAGGCTGAAGATGGATGGGCATTACTGTCCAAGTGAGGAAAAACTCTTGTATATGCTGTAGACTAAGTATAAGCTTGAAGGGGTTTATTACATTTCAGTAATGGGAAAACAGCAAGTTTCTTACAGGCATTTTTTTCCTTTTTTAAACTAGTGAACTTGGAGGTCAGATCCAACTATATGTTGCATTTTCTGTCATATAATTATCATATATATAATGTCCTGGAGAGCAGCCCCCAGTCAGTGACATCAACAGTTTACATAGCAGTTGAACTAAGAATAACCTTAGAGAACTGACCCGTATCAACCTCTTAACAGAGTAAACAGCCTGTAGCTCACAACAGTTTTCTTTTTTTTGTGATCACAAAAGGGCCTCAATTGGATAAAAAAAGAATTGTGTTCACAAAATACCAAGCTATTCTTCTGAATGTTCACTTGATTAAATCTCAGAAGATGAGGAAAAAAAACCAAGAGAATGGGAAGAATGATTGGTCCATTGTAAAAAAGAGGATGAGACAGCACCAAAAACTGCTTCCCTAGAAGAAGAATGTGGGGAAGATACATGATCAGCAGCATCAGCTTCGAAGAGGGTACTTTCAAAAATATTTGTCTAATTACACTTTTACTAAAGACATTTGTAAAGTAAACCCAATTCAGAGTAGTTTCAAAGATCCCAACCTTGTTCTCTTTCTATGCGCTAATTTGAGGGCATGATCCTCTTGACGTCAGTGTGTGTCTAGCAGTGGACATCTGTGGTTGCAGCACAGGTCCTCGAGTCACATCCTATTTCCCTTTCCTCCCTCCCCATTTCTGCTGTTCCATTTATAGACGAGTTCCTCAAAGAAGAGCCGAGGGGTGCAGGGATGGTCTGTGCTGTAGTCAAAGTCCTTCAGAGATAAATACACGAAGAGACAGCAGAAAGAGACAGAGACAAAATTTCCTTTATCACACCAGGGCACTATCAGAGAAGTCAGAGGGATTGGCTAGCTGTGGTTAACAGGGGCATTTAGACAAGTCTGGGAGCGACAAAGGTATCTTTTTCCCACTAATTTGAGAAAACAGGCATTCTCCTCTATGATTGAAATCCTGGCTGTCCCAGAGAAGTATGCTGTGTTATACCAGAGAGTTTGATGGCTAAAAGGTTACTGAAGATACTGAAATTTTATGCTTAACTTATCTGGAAGCTTTGGAATGGCTTTACATCTCCCTATGCATTATCCATGCACCCTGGATTTCTTTGAAAAATATTTCTTCCTAAATATGTAACACAACAGCAGTCTATATGACATCCACTGCTGCCCCAAAATGGATAAATAAATGTAAATATTAATAATTAAAAATATCAACCCCTCCTTTAATATTAAGTAATAGCTTATGCCTACATACTAATGACTGACAGGAGGTAATATGATGGTGCACATGGTTACTTTGTGCAGACACACATCTCTGATATCCCTTGCCCTGCAATTTTTAGTTAGTACAGTCCTATCATAATGTTGCTTAAGTCTACAAGGCAGATATTAGGTCCACCTGCACATCTGCATGTGGGACTCTGAATCTGGCAGAGGTTGCTAGGCATAACTCCAACACAAACAACTAACTTATAAGGGAATTAATGCAGATATTCAATGACCTCTAGTTTTAATGGCTTTGTAAGAACTTAACTCCTGTCAATATCAGAAAGTATAACTGATAATTGTATTTCACTTTGCCATAGGAGAACATTATGCTAGTCCAAGGTATTACAATGTGAATTGGTTTTATTTTCATTGCTGGAAGAGGTCCTTTGCTATTGCCAGTGCAAAACTATTTTAAAAACTTACTTTCACCTTAGCCAATTGGGTTACCTTGCTACATTTGCTTGCTTTTTAATCAAATAAAATATATCTGCAAAACTGGAAAAAGCATATAAGATGAAAAGTCTTTTAAGTTTCCTGAAAACAGTCATTCTATACATTTTAACCACATTTTCTTAGAGAATGTCCATCCTGTGCAGCCACCGCAGATAATGATTAAACAATTACATCTCTATACTGCACTTCTGTAGCAATTTAGAGCAAGACTATTAATTTTGCCTTGTGAGCTCAACCATCAGTCATGACAGTAGAAACAGCTAAAATATTAATGCCCCTACTGTCATTATAAAAGTTCTCATTCCTCATTCAGAGCATGGGAAAGAAAGATTATCTGGCCCATGTCAGAGAGGGAAACCCACTGCAGGGACAGGAACAGTTACATGTGGGGACAGCAAGCAGGAATGTCCTAATGCAGGTTTGCTGCCAACAGGGGAAATATCTGTTCCATTGGCAGATAAATCTGCTCACAGAGGTCCCTGCCCTTCGCCTCCTTTCCTGTGCAGGCACTCCTCCCACCACAGCCCCTTCAGCCCTGCCAAATGCTGCCTTTGCTCTCTGGGTAGCAAGTCACGCTAGTGAGCTGGTTATTGTTTCCCAGACCTGGTTTCACCTCCTTTACTATATCTGCTCTGCTTCCTTGTCCATCTGGACCTGTCTTGGTTGAGCTGAAAAACCAGAAGAGCTTTTCGAAGCTAGTAATGAGGAAATTTCCTTGCCCTCCGGGGGGCTGTGGGAAGAGTGTTGAAGGACCATCAGCACTTAAGAGATCTTACAGGCTCTCTCAGACTGTAGTTTCATGGCAGCTGAGCCAACGTAACAGCGTGCTGCTTCTGGAAGGAGGACATGTCCCTCCCTGCTCCCTTCTCCCGAAGCGCACATATCCACTTCTTTCCCCCCTCATCTGTTCCCAGATGCATGGACCTGCCCTTTCTCTTGCATGAGCTCCAGCTCTCGTCAGCCCCTTTGGCAAGGACATATGCTATTAGTAGTCAGGACTTTATCTCTGTATCTTATTTAGCTTTATAGCCTGACCATACAGCTTGTGTGGGCTCTAGTCCAATGCTTGGAGTCGGAGAGAAGAATGGCCCCCACGGCTCCTTGCTATACACTCAGGGCTAGATCCTCAGCTGATAAAATTATTGCAGGTCCCAGTGGTTAAACTGAGGGTCTGGCTCCAAGTCTTGATGCAAGTGCAAGTGGGGTGTGTGTCTGTGGAGCATGCAGAGGGTGGGGAAGGGTGGGACATACAGCTATTGAATGCTTTCATAAAATCTGTGTTGCTCATAGACACTGGTTATAACTTATGCATAGTATACAATTGCACTAGTATAGAAATTGCAAACAGCAATGATAGGCAACAAATCTGGATTTTTCTTTCTATGAGCTGTTCTTTTAAATTTTGAAAACAGAGGCACTAATGAAGTAATTGAGCAAGCAAATCTGTTTGGTATTAACTATCCTTTGCACTGTCAATTCACCTTCTTCACGAGTAGTTCGTGCTGCTCTGTATCTCTCCTAAGCCTGTTAGTACTGATATTAATGTGTTTTCCAGGCGAGTGCTATCAGACACTTCTATTACGATAGAGTTTTTCATGCCACTGCAGTTCAAGATCTCTCATCTTTTAGCATGAAAGCCTTGTCTACTATGTTATGAACATTACACTCATTAGGAAGCTGGCAAATACATTTGAACTTGGTGAGAAAAATGTTAAAGTGAACATATTATTAAGATATCTGCCCATTTTAAAAACAATGTCTTTCATATACAACAGCTCAATGTAGCTCAACAGCAGGCTCAACGGAGCAAGTCCTGGTGTCAGATGTGCAATCTGAGAAAGCAGGTCTGAATAAAGTGAGTCAGACTCCCAAAGAGATCTGTCAACACCTATTGGTAGTGTCAGACCAGCTACTGAGCCAAAACCAGGTTTCTGTAGCCAATTATACCTTGGAATTTACTTGAGAAAACTCCTTGCAGGTTTAAAACCTGGACATTTAAATGGTTTAAATCCACAACAAAATTCTCATTTGCTCCAAGTGTGAAACATAGTCCACTTATCTTAATTCCTAATGCTGGAATTTCATCAACAGAGCAAAAACTGAGTAACGATTTAAAAATGTGTCATGTTCTGTACAGCTGATACCAGAAAGTATGGGTGGAAGAAATAGCACAACCTGCTGTTGTTTTACCCGCCCACAGATGCATGCGCTATAAGATGTAGCAAAGAGCTCCTCTATCTGTTCTCAGGGTGTTGTGTGCTTCTCCAAAGAATATCATGTGCTCAGAAGGTTCTCTGGAGATTCAGTTAGTAGAAAATTGCAGGCACAGGTGCTTGAAAATACTCTAGCCATTTTTGCATCACTCTGAAGAAAGTAAAGTCTGAAATGAAGGTTTGGTACTATTTTGAAGGCAAGTGCAATATAATGACAATAATTTGTTTTGAAAGGAGGGATAGCACTGCATATAATTTTATGAACCATACTTTGACAAAGGAAGAGCTATGTGCCTTAAAGGGCAAAATATGATCACCGTGTTGCATTTTTAACACCTCAATGTACTTGCAAAGTGCAATACACATCGTCATTCCAGCAGGAAAGAATGAGTCTACTGCTGCAGCATGGAGTGTGTTCATTCATGCAAGTTAATGCAAGTCCCAGATCCCTGAGATGGTTTTGATGCTAGACATCTACTAGGCACAACCTATTGTCAGTGCATTTTGTTTGTGTTGGCTGTTCTTCGGAGTGTGGACTAATTTCCACATTTCCTTCCCCATGGCTATGTCCTTCATAAGATTCATGCCTTTCTGATTACAGGTCATATAATTATGCACCTGAAAGTAGCTGGAAGGTTGATGAGATGAGATGAGATGAGATGCAGACTAGTTGAAGCAGTAAAACTGATTCACAATTAATGAGTTTAACTCAGCTTTTTTTAAATAAGCCAAAGAGGATTTTGCCATTATTTCCACCTGAAGCCTATCATTGCTCTCTTGCTTTCTGTGTATTTGATTGGCTGGTAGATTGGGAGCGACAAGAGGCTGGGAAATGGTTAACCAGGGCATGAATGACAGTACTTTATTTTGAGTTGTTCCAAGCTATTTAAAAATTGAAATTCTAACTACAGAGTGTGGGATTAGCAGAATTCATTTAAAGCTGCCTTTTCCTAGGGTTAGTAAATTTATAGACTATTTGCCAATATGGATCTAGTAATGTGGGTTTTCAGAATAGCTTTAGGAATAGGTGAGTTTATAAGGCATCCCCTTCAGAATAGGGCAGAGGCTTTATCTCAGCTGCTTCACACACAGGTTGCTGGAAGATAATTTTAAAAGACAGGGCTAGAGTGTGGCTTCTGGTTAAGTTGACAGTTCCTTATCTATATGCTTGAGAAGATGACTGGCCTCTGACTTCAATAATGGCCAAAAATTTTACTCTGCTAGATAAAAGGAAAAAGTCTTGTGTTCTTTGTATCCCCTCACCATTGGGATACTTTGAAGGGAATTTGAAATAAGACTGAAGTGGAAGAAAGCGAATTTCAGTCAAATAACTCAGATGTGTAACCTGTTACATGTGAGACTGGCAGCCAGGTTGAGTATCTGTGAGAGGTGAAGGGAAAAAAGGGAAGTTCAGTGCTAACAATTGAAAATGAGGAAATAGAGGTCATGGCTTTGCATGTTCTGCCTTCCTTACATTTAGAGAGGAGATTTGGTACTTTTTAAGTCCGTTGATGTGCCAGGAATTCTTAATGGACAGGTATGTGTGATGAGATGCCAGGAATTATCTATGCATTACCAAAGCATATATGCTTGTCAATCATTTACATTGAATTACATTTGTAGTGCATATTCTTCAAATATCCACAGTATCACTTTAAAAAATTGGTGATTTAATTTTGCATTGGAAACAACAGTGGGTTTACTTTGGAAGTTTTGCAAGAAAGATAAACTACTTAGGAAAAGAGAACTTGTGCAAATCCACAGTCTTAGGTCTTCTTCAGAAGAACAAATGTTTCACTCGGATACATTATCAGTTGTGCTGTCTAAAGTTAATTTGGTTTGGCTCTGTGAAGTTTGTGAATAGGGCCTTTGCATTTTTTCACCAATAGCATGAAGTCACAAAGCAGCTTTTAATCATCTCTGCAATAATAACGCTTTACAAGTTATAGGTGCACCTGTTTCACTAGTCATATTTATTTAACTGGGTGTATTTTTGGTGGTAAGCACCTACCTATTTTGTTTTATATTATTACCATTTTTGTGGATTTAAAAAACACTGAGTCAAACAAAGACAGGACTGTAGATTGATTATAACCCTTGGCTCTGAAATATTAACTAAATAATCTGTAGCAGTCTCAATTCTGGTCTTGCAGAAGCACCTCCTTTCAAGTGAGCTTTACTGAGACAAAAGAGTCAGGTCCCACAGCATGAGTTACTTTTTTTTTTTCTTTTTTTTTTTTTTTTGTCTTTATGGGTGGAGTAGCCATTGTGAAGGTTGTCTGAAAACAAGATGATCTGTCTCTTCCCAATGAAAGATGTAAAAAACATCTTGACAGCACTGCACAGAGAGAGCTATTGCTTAATTACCATTGTCTGTAATGGTGGTTTGAGAAGCATAGTGCATAATGGAGCTATTTCAACTACTTATGATTTTTCTGGGTTGTAAAATACTGACAGATTTAACATCTATCAATAAGTATTTACAAATAGAGATGTGGCAAATATTTAGTTTGCTGATTGCTGAGCTGGCCTGTGGAAGTACCTGAAGCTCAAAGTGAAAATGCCCTGAAATGTCTTAAATCCTGCAGCAGACTGTTCCTGAATTTTGGAGCAATCTTTGAAAAAGTTATCTTTCCAGTGTCACCTTCCTAGCCTGTAACAGAAGTGAACAGAAGTGCCTAACTCCAAAATATGTAGTGGAGTACGGGGTGGTTTTGGGAACTACTCGGAAAGAGAACCAAGATTTTGACATGATATTTTGCCAAGAAGAAGTAATTTTTTTCTCTGTTCCCAGTAATCCATATCCTTTTGGAAAGGCCCTGCTGTGCCATGGTTATGACACTTTCCTCCAGGCCAAATAAAATTCATTGTATAGCAATGAGAGCCACATGACATGCACAACAAATCATCATTGTCCATGGTGAGATGCAGCTAAACAAAATATAACTTGCTTCTTGCAATAAGTAGTAGAGATTGGTAGTAGACTGGAACTATTCCCTTTGCCTTCATACAAATACATCTGGGGTCAATTGGATCTTTTAAACTCAGAATACTTTAAGAATTAAGTAAATTGCTGTATTCATGCTATATTGACATTTCTTTATCCCCAAAATTTAGTTGAGAATTCACACAATACCCATGTTAATTGTCACTGGTATTTTCCAGCACGTGAAAGGATTTGTTCCTACCTAGAGGAAAATAATGTGACATTTGTTTTTTACTGTATATGAAAATTAGAGAATTGTACATATAAAACCTTTAAATTCAGAGTCCTTCAAAGGTGTCATTAGATGTAGCTGTTTTGAAACAGGTTGAGGAGTTCCCTTTCTGCCAGTTTATGCATAGCCCATCATTACAACAATGTCTGTGACCAGCCACAAAGGCACTTCTGAGTCTCAACCAAGTGGTTCCAGATTGCTGCATGCTTACACCATGCTGGAGTCGAGGAATGGCAGCACGGTCACCACATATGTGACTCAAGGCTAAGAAGTCTAAATATTCTGTATAAATGTAAATACATGTTACCAGAACAGAATGACATTTCTTCATTCAAAGCCTTTATGCTGTGGCTGTGCTGCTGGAGTTTATTTAAGTGAGCAATGATTATGCTGTTGTGAGCCAAGTCCACCGAGATACTTTTCTAAATTAATAAAAAACAGTCACTATTCCAGCTTCTAGCACTCAGCAGTGAAATATTAACCCAGAAGGGGAGTTTGCTGAATATTCATTTAATTGCCAGACTGGAAAAAAGCATTTAATTTTCAGTAAAACAGCAAATACTGAATAAGCAAATAAACTGAATGCTGAACATGTACTCATGCAAGACCGTCCCTGTAACTAACTTTGTGCGTTGTGAGGCTGCTGTTTCTATATTAGCCTGGCTACAGAGATGCAGTGATTCAAATCAACAGCTTTCTCTAAGCTCTAAGCTTGAAAACCATTGGGCAAATGTGCTTTTAATAGTAAACTTTTCCAGCGTAATAGCCTTGGTGATAGTAAATTTAACTCGCTGTGAAGGGCAATATCAACCCATAAGAATGGATTGTTTTGCTTTTATGAAGTGATTAATTTGGCTGTAATTTAATCAGTTCTCATTAATGACAAGTTTTATTAGGTCATGTTTCAGTTTTAATCTTATCAGTGGCCATGTTCAGAGTCTTATTTCCAAGCTCTTTTCAATAGTTATTAAATAACTAGCCAAACCTTATTCTTTACTACTTTGCAGCTTGTGTTGTCATTTGCATCAGTAAAAATCAATGTGCAATGCTGTCATTTCAATCTGGAACATTTTACAGAGGTTTTCCTTATGGTGCAGAGAAACAAATGATTTGCAAGGCACCAGGCAGGGCTCATTTCCACTTGGGCGTTTCGGTCATGAGACAGTTTTTTCCCTCCCCATTGTAGCTGTCCTAGGTGGCTCTTTACTGAGAAATACTAGAAGTGTTAAGCAATAGATGACAAATGTCCTTTTGGGACGGTCACTACAGAGATCATTCCTTCCAAATAAGAAAGAAATGGTAACCGGAGAGCAGCCTCAGTCATCTCCTTTCAGGTATGTAGAAAATCAGGTCTACACTTTCTGGCAAGTAACACACTTGCAAAGGCCTATGGGTTGCATGACTGTAAGCAATGAAAGTGCTCTAGAGCATTTGCACAAACGTATCATTTAAACTTACTCATATCAAATTCCTATGGCCGGTGATGAGAATGAATTTTCCTTCATATTCTGCATCTTAGTTACTCATGTCCCACAGGCAAGCACTGTGATATGACTGGAAGCTTGTAATCAGAAGAGATTTAAAAGTAACAGAGGGTGCTATGGATTGCTGAAATACAAGAGCCTATGAAATTCATAAATCTCTCCTGTTTATTCCTGTTAATGCCTGTGAATGACTAATTACTAGATATTGTCATCCTGTATTCCTTCTATTCCCTCCATGCTATGTACTAATTGGGACACAGAACAGTTAAAGAGTGATTTAATCTAGACTGCAGAATTTATAAGGCATTTATTATTATATACAGTGGATCAGATAATCCAGTAATGCAGCCAGCTCTTATGTCATGGGTGGAGAAGAGAAAGATGATTACTCAGAAATAATGGGCTCCAGCAATGCTCAGCTGATAAACAGTATTTTAGAGATGAGCCAAGAAGAACTTGAGCAGCCCAAGGGAGCTAAAACCTCCTGCTGTGCTGTGATCAGCATCGGAGAACCCTTTCCCAATAAACAGCTCCATCATATCCAGTACCAAGAATTTCCAGTCAGAAAAAACGAAGGAGGAGGTTTGTACAGAGTGTGACGTCTAATGAGGACACATCTACATCACACACAAAAATTAAGTTTCACTAGAAGCGACTGCCCTGTAACAGAGAACCCAGTAACAAGAAGTGTCAGGAGGAGTACATCTTTATTTCTTATTGGGTGAAAACACACTAGTGGAGTGAGCTAGGCTTCAGAACTTCTGTGTTTAGAGGGCTTTTCTCTTTCCTTCTTAAAAATTGTATTTATTACACTGGCTTGGCTATTCATCAGCTGGCTCTAGTGTAGGAAGTAGTTTGGTGGGACTTAGGTTTTTATAGTACCATGCTAGTCATAAGTTGTTCCTAAGTGTCCTAAATGCTGTCAGTTAATAAGCAGGTCTTTTAAAGTCTCACTAATTTAGAAAAAAAACCTGACATCTTTGCCTTCACAAAAGATATGTGAGGAAGGACAATGCTGGTGTAAGGCAGTGTAGTGCTTAACGTTGGATTTAATTTTTCAATGTGAAGTAAGATTTTTTCAATGTACTGCCAAATAAATCTCACCTAGGGGAATAGGAGCTGCAATACAAGACAATTTGTTTTCAGACTGTACCATAACAACATTCAGCAGTGAGCCAGACAAAACCACACAATCTTAAGTAGAAGTGACTGAGCCAAAAAATAATTGTCATAATTATATACCAGGTAGTCAGATTAATGAATGATAAAATATTTTTTCTCCCACAGTGCTGTTTATTAGCCAGCAATAGGACTTAATCTTTGCTTTGCCCGTCACATGTTTTGTGAGAGACCTTGCAGAAAAAAGTTTGGTTTGGTTTTTTTCTCTTTATTTCATTCAGGAGTTACTCTGCAAAACACTGGCCCTGATTTTCATCCTGATCAGGAAGGGTAAATAACTTGTGCTGTAAGTCTGGCCTCTCTAGCAGGAAGGCTACATTGCCCATCCGGTGCCAGGAAGGTGGAAATACCCTTAATTTTATGTTCAATTAAATACAGGGTTTGCCTTTCTGTACAAAGATTTCTGAATAGTTTAGCTTGGAGAGTTTGCTTGTGGAAGAACTGATTCACATGTTTATTTTCATTCTCCCCAAATTAATGACTACCCAACAAGACTAAACTCTCGTTGTGCTCTTTGCTATATGTTGTTTGTGTCCTCATCCAGAATTATGTCCACAGAGTATTCATTAAGCAAAAGGTTACAGACATTTTACTTTACAGCCTTTTAGCTGTTTTTAAAGAAGCATATATTCTTTGGTTATTTACGCAGAGAAACATGTTTTTCTTAATTATATTTTGAGAGAGATTGGAAGCCACTGTTAAATCATGGTAAATTGTTAGTGTCAAATTTGTGCTTTTAATAGGGAAAACTTTCTCTGCAGAGAGGGCAAGGATGGAGGAACAGCCACCCATTGCCACCTCTGTAAGGAAAGTGAAGACCTCAGGATCTTAGAGGTGTTGTTACTGGATGCTTCCCTTAATATGCCTCTATATTGCTTTCATTTCAGTAGAATCATAAAATCATAGAAAGTCCTTAGTTGGAAGGGACCCACAAGGATCATCAAGTCCAACTCCTGTCCCTGCACAGCACAACCCCAAACTCACACCGTGTCTCTGAGGGCGTTGTCCAAGTGCTTCTTGAATATCGCCAGGCTTGGCGCCGTGACTGCCTCCCTGGGGAGCCTGTTCCAGTGCTCCACCACCCTCTGGGGGAAGAGCCTTCTCCCAATACCCAACCTAAACCTGCCCTGGCACATCTTCCTGACATTCCCTCGGGTGCTATCGTTGGTCACCAGAGAGAAGAGATCCATGCCTGCCCCTCCTCCTCCTCCCCTTGTGAGGAAGCTGCAGACCATGATGAGGTCTCCCCTCAGCCTCCTCTTCTCCAGACTGAACAAACCAAGTAACTTTAGCCACTCCTCATACAGATTCCCCTCTAAACCCTTCACCAACTTCATGGCCCTCCTCTGGACACTCCCTAGTAGCTTTGTATCCTTAATGTACTGTGGCGCCCAAAACTGCACACAGCCCTCGAGGGGAGGCCGCCCCAGCGCAGAGCAGAGCGGGACAATCGCCTCCCTCGAGCGGCTGCAATGCAGTGCTTGATGAACCCCAGGGCACTGTTGGCCCTCTTGGCTGCCAGGGCACACTGTTGGCTCATGTTCAACTTGCCATCGACCAGAACCCCCAGGTCCCTCTCTGCAGAGCTGCTCTCCAGCCTCTCGTTCCCCAGTCTGTATGTACATCCAGGGTTGCTGTGTCCCAGGTGCAAAAACCAGCACTTGCCCTTGTTAAAGTTCATATGGCTGGTGATTGCCCAGCTCTCTAATTTGTCTAGATCTCTCTGCAGGGCCTCTCTGCCCTTGAGAGTGTCAACAGCTCCTCCCAGTTTTGTGTCATCATCAAATTTAATTAGTATTCCTTCCAGTCCTGCATCCAAGTCGTTTATGAAGAGATTAAAGAGTACCAGCCCGAAGATGGATCCCGGCAGAACCCCACTAGTGACTGCCTGCCAGCCCAATGTAACCCCATTTACTATAACCCTTTGAGCCCGACCCGTCAGCCAATTGCTCACCCATTGCATTACGTGTTTATCCAGCTGTATGCTGGACATTTTGTCCAGGAGGGTACTGTGAGAGGCAGTATTGAAAGCTTTACTGAAATCCAAAAAGATCACATCGACTGGCTTCCCTTGGTCAACTAGGTGGGTAACCTTGTCATAGTACTATGTCCTACGGACATACTTCTGCTCAGTGGCTGCTGATTCAGATCTCAATTCCTAATTGAAATGATAAAAATTGGAAATTTAACTGTAGCAATTTTGTATACTGCCACCGGAATTTAATATTAGACAATGGGCAAATTGAACCTTATATCAAACTTTCTGTACACTTTATGGTTATTCCCTCCTTCCAGGTCTTCTCAACTATATATACAGCTTAATGTCCAAGTGGAAATCAGTTACAAGTGGGGTCCCTCAAGGGTCCATACTGGGACCCGTGTTATTTAATATCTTCATCAATGACTTAGTGGGATTGAGTGCATCCTTACCAAGTTTGTGGATGACACCCAGCTGAGTGGTGCAGTTGATAAGCTTGAGGGAAGGGGTGCCATCCTTATTTAATTAGACCAAATGATCTTTGAAAGTCTCTTGACAGGCTGGAAGAGGAGGCCCATGTGAGCCATGTGAAGTTCAACAAGGCCAAGTGCAAGAACCTGCACCTGGGTCAGGGCAATCCTCAATATCAACACAGATTGGGTGATGAACAGATTGAGAGCTGCCCTGCAGAAGAGGACTTGGGGACACTGGTGGATGAAAAACTGGGTATGAGGCAGCAATATGTGCTTGCAACCCAGAAAGCCAGTCATATCCTGGGCTGTATCAACAGAAGCGTGGCCAGCAGGTTGAGGGAGGTGATTCTCCCCCTCTGCTCTCATGAGACCCCACCTGCAGTACTACATCTAGTTCTGGGGTCCCCAGTACAAGAAAGACATTGACCTGTTAAGTATGGGTCCGGAAGAGGGCCATGAAAATGACCAGAGGGCTGGAACACCTCTCCTATGAACAAAGGCTGAGAGAGTTGAGGTTGTTCAGCTTGGAGAAAAGAAAGCTCCAGGGATACCTTATTGTGGCCTTTCAATATGTGAATGGAGCTTATAAGAAAGATGGAGAAAGACTTTTTGCCAGGGTCGGTAGTGACAGAACAAGGCGCAATGGTTTTAAACATTAAGAAGGTAGATTCAAATTGGACATAATTAAAAAATTTTTTATGACAAAGGTCACCACCTTGAGACTCTGGAATGGGTTGCTCACAGAAGTTGTGGATGCCCCATCATGGGAAGTGTTCAAGGTCAGGTTGGACAGGGCTTTGAGAAACCTGATCCAGTGAAAGATGTCCCTGCCTGTGGCACGGGGGTTGGACTAGACGATTTTTGAACGTCCCTTCCAACTCAAACCATTCTATGAGTCTATGATACCTGTCACATCTAACCACTGTTTCCTGCTCCTAACTATTTGCTGGCATTGACCTTCTTTGCTGCTTTTTATGTAAAGCACCAAATCTGGTGAGATATTAACCCTTGATTATGTGTATCCATGAATATGATTATATAAAAATGCATCACACATTTTCTTACAATGAAGGAAAGGTGCAGCACATCTTTTGCAAAGACCTGGGTTTTTTTTGTTTCTAATTTCTGTCAAATTGCTGATTACTTTATGTCATAGGGATAAATTATTAAAGAAAATTTCATACAGAAAAATGTTTTGTGAGAAAAATATTAACCCATTTGGAAGGAAAAAAAACCCAAAGAAAACCAAGGTTAACAGGAACTCTATTATGACCCTGGAAAGACATGCTCTAGGACTGCAGTTGTACAGCATACTCCATGCTGGTTGCATATATTTATAAAAGCCATCAATGAGTCATATGTAAACATTTTGATTATAAAGATTTTCTTCATTTTCCCACAGACTTGCTGCTTTCAAACAGCTGCATCCCATTCCTGGGCTCAACAGAGGGGCTTGATTTTCGAACCCTGCTGCTAGATGAGGAGAGGGGCCGGCTGCTAATCGGGGCTAAAGACCACATCTTCCTGCTCAACTTGGTTGATTTAAACAAAAATGTAAAAAAGGTCAGTTTATTTTCCACAGAGTTCACCTCATAAGTTCAATTTTGTTCCTTTTTCTCCTTTTTTTTTTTTACCTTCACTGGGTAACTGGCAGATTCATTGTGCAATGCTGTGTACCAAGATTTGATAATCTCACCTCCCATAGTTATACAGATTATCCATAATCAATTGAATTTCTCATGCTATATGATTTCCTGTGAGACTGATGTCCTGCAAGAGGTCAGCTACCTGGAGTAGCCCTGCAGTGCACTAAAGTAGCATCAAAATATCAGCAAATAGGGAAAAATGCAACTCCGAATGTTTACTTCTCAGTTTCTCTGGTCGTGGTCACCCTCCTCAAATAAAAACATTTGAAAGAAGATAACTGAAGACAGCTCTTTCCTTGCTTCCTGGCATCACTGGGATTACTTTACTGTGATATTAAACAGAACTGAGGTGATTTGGATGGTTTAAATTATAGTAAAAATGTTAGTGGCAGTTCTAATATTAACATTTGTATTAATATCTAGAATTACTAGTGATAGGAGAAGCTTCCACTGGGATCTACTGTACTCCCTTTTTCATGCCTTGTGACAATGTGTCAACTGCAGATAATAAGATGGCAATTTAGCCTTCAATATTTCTAGCAGACATGATGAACTGGAGCTTTTGTAAGCACAATTGACTGCTACATGTGAAAACCAGATGCATGCAGAGGGACACACATGAAAACTGCTTTCCTGCCTATTCCAGATATGCTACTTACTGAAGAAAATTTAAATTCTCAGCTGTGTTAGATATTTTCTTTAAGCACCAGCAGGAGGTTTTAAATTACTGTGTTCTGCTGTCAGCTCTGAAGAGGTAACTGACCCTGAGTTAATACAACTGCAGCGCAGTGGCTTAACAGGTGTATTAGGAGACTATTTTGCCCTGCATGTTTGAGTACAACACTTGCTGTCATTGTATAGAAGAGATACAGTACCAGGCTGAATATCTTATTTCTTATTTTGAGTTCTGCAATGCTCCATATGCCAGTTTCTTTAAAACTCAGATTCTGAGCTTTTCCCTGGGATGCTTTATCAAACACTTAACTTGCGTCTGCCATCTCAGTAGTTTACTCAAAACCCAGCACCTCCTCGGGATATTGCATTAATAACAGCATTATTCATATTGGAGATTTTCAGACTACAGATTGATTTCTGGCATAGGCTCTCTGGAGAAAAAAAACTTTGTCTGTGTGAAAAGCAGATTTCTGTGTCTGTGGGATGCTGCTTACCTCCTGAGAGATACTGAGTGCTGCCACCTCCCATTATGTTCAGCGGCGCTTGACTAGTTCAGAGCTTTCTGGAGGCGGTAGCACCCTGCATGATCCTTCCCTCCGTCCAAGCTGGTAACATTTTCCCTTTAGCCAAACCACCACTGATCATTATGGATGTTGTGCTTTCCAAGAAGAGCAGAACACAGACTGAGCCAGGGGAATTAATGTACAATGACAGTGCCATTTAATAGAGATATCGTAGAGCAAAGATTCCCTTTATATTGGAATGAAAATTTGCATTTCGTAAGCTGAATAGAGAACGTATGGTTACATATGTGTGGTAACCTGAGAGAAAGGAATGAAATTCATAACCACTTGCATATCTGGACTAGAGATGATTGTCTGCAGGTTCAAATACTTCTGATTCTTAGTTTAATCATTCAGGTCATCTTTAAGTTTTCAGACAAAACACTGAGGAAAAGTATATTTAAATAGCTAAAACAGACTGAAAAGCTCTGCAAAGCATCCTGGTGTGCTGATTTCCAAGATCAACATGGGCATTCAGCAACTTTATAAACTTGTCCTTTTAGGTAAATGCCCAGGTTACATGAGATGATATCACACAAGCATTTCTCTTTGTTTCCTCTGTGCTGGGCCACTAGAAATGTGTTTGGGGAGGGAAGAGATGAGATAAGGAAGTTGCGTGAGAGGTTGTGTATAAATCCCAGTCACTGACGAGGTTTCAATGCTAAAGGATACTCTCCAGTAGCAGCGAGGTGTCAGAAAGGAGCGTTTGCCGGCGCTGTGTTTAGACTGACGGTGGTTTGGGTTGGCGCTGGGCCAGGCGGCTCGCTTCCAGGCTTTCCCGGTGTGAGGAAACCACACATGTCGGGACTACAAGGGTCTGAAGTGTGTCCTTTGTACTCCTCTGGAGTAAGAGTCGTCTGGAAAAAAAAAATATCTGCTTATACGCAACCACTAAAATGGAAAGAAATTGATTAGAGTATTAAGCTTCTGCCTATAAATGATGTGTTTATTAAAGACTTTGAGGGAGGAGGGTTAAAAGACAGCAAGTTGAGGGGGGTAAGAGAGGTGTAAGAGCTTTGAAACTAAAATGCAAGATTGTGCATAGTTTGGGCTTTTCTTTCTTTAAAACAAAACTGAACATGAATTATAGAATGCTCTGTGCTGGGTAGATTCAGATTACTTTAAAAAAGCTCTCAATTTCAGATATTTGTTATATTAGGAACTACTGATACACCAAAAAGCCAAATCAGGATCCCCAACAACTTACTCTCAGAAAACCCTCATCTGTGGATGTAATTACTTGGCAAGATAATATTGTAGAGTCTGAGGCTGTATATTCAGATATTTCTGGAATAATGTTCAAAGAAACATCCAAAGCATTGTATCCTTTTCCCTTATGTAATGTATACATATATATAATTTAATAACTTCATTTTTTACAACCTAATTATTTACCTAAATTGGTTAATTTAACTTACATATATTAAGTTATGGCTTTATTTCCTGGTATATTTTTCCTGATGAAATAAGTCAATAGTTCTTCTGGAGTTCCAATTTCTTAAATCATTGTAGTTTTTATTTAATTTATTGTGTAATTGCTTGAAAACTTCCTTAGCTGGCAGCTTGAAAAAATCCATCCAGTTTCCAGTGCTTCCAAACCTTATTATAAAATAACAATAAGTACCACAGTGTAATAGAAAAGTCCTCCAGAATGAAAGACAAATGCAGAAAGCTAATATGGTTGCACTCTGCAAATATCTAAAGCTTAGCAAAGGATAATCATCTCTCTGTAGCAGGGATATAATTTCTATGAACTTGTCCTGAATAGAAGCCTCTAGCTCCTATTGCAGGAATAGCATTATCAAGTGCCATAGTCTTTTCTTGAAAGATCCTTAGATACCTGACAAGTGTTGCAAGCTATTTATAAACTGGAGGATTTGTAGTTCCTTCCTATGAGTAAAATCAAGATGTTCTGCAAAAGAAAGCAGAAAAGAGCAGCAACCTACATTTATCAGGGCATTGCAAATGTGGACAATAAATCTGAAGACAACTATGCCTTAACCAGTAGAAGTGGAGGGTAAAACAAAAAAAACATCTTTAGTAGCATGACAGGCTGGAAAGCTGGAGAAGAAGTTCTACAGGAATCCTAAGCTCTGGGATCCTGCTGGAAAGGTTACTCTGGTACATAGAATTTTCTTGCGAGTTTACCTACAGCCTTTGTTATTTAACTCCTTAAACTAAATGAATGCTAAATACAAAATGCTTTCAGCTAGATAAACACTTACAAAATAACTGCAAAGAAATGGTGCACCTTTCTGTAAGTTCTGTGCTCTCTAACAGTGCAAGCGGGGTTATATGTCAGCGCTATTATCGCTGTGTAATCCACAGTGCGACCCGCCCATCTCTGCAGGAATAGGAATGCTATCAAGGGCTGACAAGCTTTTGAAAAGCTGCCAACCCGTAGGAGCTGTCAATGCTAGAAGGCACAGCCACATGTGGGCCAAATAGATAAACATGTCAGATCCCCAATAGCAGCTTTGGAACAAGTTGTTTTCATCTGCCCCAGTGTGTATTGGCACAGGGTCACAAATTATTGTTGCTTGGAGCATCCTTAGTTTGCAGTTGCTACTATTTTTCTGGCATTACCAGGTGCAGCTGTCTTGTGACTTATCCTTTAATGCCCTCTTGTATTGATTTTTATCTGTATTTCACAGTAAAAAATACATATACATATATATATAGATCATCTGGGTAAATGCTTACAAACAGCTGCAAAGAAATCCTGCACCTTTTTATAACTCCAGTGCTTACCAACAGTTCAAGTGGGGTTATATGTCAGCACTGTTATCACTGGGTGATATTTGCAGTGTGACTCACCCATCTCTGTAGGAAGGGGAACATATATGCAAATACACATGCATATTTATGTAAAACAGCGCCCTCAAGATATAAGAGCCAAATTTTACCTTCGTTGCACTGCGAAACCTCCTGTCAGTGTATGTAAGTGTTGGCTCCATTAGGAATGAACCTGGTGGGATAGCCAGCATCGAAGGGAGGCTTTGGTTCTTGCCATCAAACCAGAGCCTCAGGAATACACACAGAGTCCAAGATGTTTATTGCAGCCTTGAAACACAGTAGCACCAAGATTGGTCCTTCCTAATTAAGTACTTGCTGGTTATTCTATACATCAAAGGAATTTAGCTTTCTGCCTGCTAGCAAAAGCTGTAGACTCTCTGAAGGTGAAGCTTTATTGACCTGTCAGAAGAAAAAGGCTTGCCAGGAGACATCAGGGAAGGCCAAAGAGTCACATGGAATCCACTGGAGATATCTAAAGTTCTGGAAGTGGGGGTATGAGGACTGGGAAAGTCTAGAATAAACCCAGTGGAACTGGTGGAGGATGATCATGAGTCCATCCGGGATCACGTTGGTTTGTTCTCAGTCTCTGTGAATAGAACAGGTTCTAAGAAAAGAAGTGAAGTGAGGCTGAGATTTCACAGGGCCAGGGTTTGACTCTCTGCATGTGGGGAACTGGTTCCCAGGCGTAAATGCATGCTGGTGGCCCTGCTTTTGAAACCAAGGGAACTTTTCTGGATGTTGCAGTTCAGAGGACACTAATTTCCACCTATTTTAGAGTATTTCCCTTCCTCCCAAAATTAATAAAACAAGACTGGTTCTATTGGGTATCCATATAGTTTAATGTCCTATCCACAAAGACAGTCAGCAGTAGGCTCTGACTGAAGACTGTAAGAAGAAGCTATAACAGTGCTTCAGGTTAGGGACTTCCAGAGACAGAAGTGATAACTTTGTGCTTGCTAACCCTTGGAGGACTCTTACCACTGAGCTTTGTATCTCTTGTTTTGAATGGCTGAAAACATTTTGGAGTCCATAAAATCATTTGATAGACTTAAATTTAGGCACCTGTGTTGACAAGGTGGAAGCTTTTAAACAGTGTTTACAGACACAAAACAACAGACAGGGGCAAGACGTGAAGAAAACAGCATGTAACCAAAATGAGAGCAATCCTAGGTGGAAGAGAGTGTCTCTCTTATTTCCTTTTCATTGTTGTCGTAAATTAAGTTTCCATAAACATCTGCTGTCATTTTTATATTTACCTACATGTTTAGGTATAAAGAACAGCCAGTATCCTGCTCTCTGAAAACATTTGCTCATATTGGGCTTTGACTTTTTTAGAAGCAGGATTTGTCTTCAGTCTGCAATGATAAACATGTCAGTAGAAATGCCATTTACCCTAAAAATCCTGGTGTACAGTTTTCTTTTAGGAAAAACAGACGGTAGTCAGAAGTCTGCTGTGGTTGCAATGTGGAAAATGAAGTGTAAAAGCACTGAAGCCTTTCAAGATTTAATCCAGTATAAATGAAATCAGCATCTGGTCCATTTTCTTTAAGCTTTCACATATGCTCATAATGTACACATGAAAATGCATTTTTCAGAAAACCCTTAAGTACTGAAAGCATTGGCTACTTCTTAAGTTGTGTTTGAGAGTGGATCACAGTTTAAGAGAACTGTGGCATGTGGAGATCTCGCTTTGTCTCGGACAGATGCAATATAAAAAGCCCATTTGGTTCTAATAAGAGGTTTCACTCTAACTGCCACCTGCCAAATTTAAGCTACCAAAAGTCTGTGAATGTGTCATCCAAATACACAACTGTTATTTCCCTCTGACTTCCAGTGCATTTTACTCAGTTTGACAGCACTGTGAAAATAAAGAATGCCATACGCTGGCACTGGCATTTCCTGCAGTGTTGTAAATCACTTTGAATAGATTCTCATATTCTCTCTTCCCCCCTGCCCACCATATCAAATTATATCTTTCAGAGATCCAATTTTCTGCTACTATGAAATAATTGGAGTTGGAAATTCCTGTCAAACGTTTCCCTGGATGTATATTTCAAGCATGGGAATTAGTGTGTTGGATGTAGGAATACCTGTTGGAAGAAGGATGGTCTGTGACAGATATAAAAGAGATTTAAGAATACATTCCTGGTTTTTAGGGATCTCTAAGTATTTTATGAGATAAAAGGGTTGAAAAGAAAGCTAGGTGAAAAATTTAACTCTAAAGACACTCTGGTTAGGTTTCAAATACAGGGAGAAATTCAGACAAGAAACTTAGCTGTATTAACTTCCTTTGTTGATGACTTTAAAATATTGAATTCCAGAGTACAGTAAGTACAGTGGGAGCCAGTTACAAGAACTGCTTAGGGTAACCTTCCTCTTAGGATTTCTATATGAGAACAATCTGTCCAGTTCCCCAAGTTGTGGACTTCCCATACCGGACACATGAATGCAACAGATGTGAGGTATTTAGAGAGCAACTGTTATACATTCATGCTATGCTAAAATCAGCTCATTTTCCCATTAATTAAAATGCTCTTTGTTTTCAGCAAAATAATACTAAAAAAAAGCGTGAAATTCTTTCCAGTGTTTGATGGGAAATTGAATAAATTTCTAGTACTTGCAGTAATTTTCAGTGAAGTGTCCCAGGATCAATATAGAGAAGTGACAAATGTCCTAGTTCTCAGGAAGTAATCCACGAACACCCACTTTTATGGTATTGGGCTGTGATATTATGATATTGTCTTAGGAAGCAGTGTGACAGCCTTATTGGATCACTGTCATATCTTTTCTCAGTGCTCCTTGATCTTACTGTTTTTCTTTGCTTTTCATTTTTCATCTATGAATTACAAAGCTCTTCAGAAAAAAAAAAAAAAAAAAAAAAAAGCAAGTCACATTATTGTCATTTTACTGGTGGAAGAATTGAGACCTGACACTCAATATAGTAGTGCAATAGCAAAACTGGGATTAGACTGTCTCCTGGTTTACTTTGGTGTTTTTGGTTCATGTTGCTCTCTTTACTGTACCCTCTCTATGGTCACATTGGGTTAAGTGGGCTAAGTCATGAATCCTGTTTTTTCTCTTCACTCAGGAGAGTACTTTCTCATGGAGGAGAGTTTCTCAGGGGAGTGTATTGCATATGCCAGCGTGACAATAGGTTTACAGTTCAATCTGGCTTTGTTCTTTGGAAGCTGCAGTTGGGGCTGTCATATGGGGAATTCAGTCATACCAATGAGCTTAAGATTCTGCGTTATGGTCTATGTGATTCACAAAGCATTAATGAGACATTTTGATGCCCAGGAGGCTGTAATTTTATTGCATGTCTTCTCTCAAGCATCAGTGAGATGAACATCTGATACATAGAATAAAACAAGGGAAGAAAGCAGACTTTCTCTTGCTGCATCATGTAGCTGTTTAAAATCAGCGTATTTTCCTCTAAGTGCTTCTGCCACCTCTTATTCCTTCGAAACAGGAAGAAAGCAATGCCTTTCTTCATAGGACTCAAATTCAGTGAGTGAGTGTTATGAGACATGCTGATCAGCTGATGTCCTTCACTCCAGATACGGACACATCCTGCTGGTGCTACATGTACCACTAATAAAGCACTTTGGGGTTTCTCGTACCAGAGGCTGTACTGATAGAGAAGTGCTGAAGCACGTGTGCAGCGTCAAGCACGTGAGAGGCTCCAGTGAAACCCCCAGGGCTGCTGAAAGCCGTCGACCTCAAAGGGACACTCAAGTGCTTACTGCTGGCATGAGCATGACTATCTTGGACACATGAAACGGGAAAGAGTCACATTGGTCAATTGGTCTCACTCCCTGCTATCACCAGCAGCTACCTCATGTAGCAGTTATTCCTTTCATAACCTGGCCCAAATCTGTTGTAAGGGGCTTTGTGGGATACTTCATGCAACTTCTTTAGCAAGGTCATTGCTACAGACCAGAACCTCGTTAGACTGATGTTTCAAATTTATTTATTTTTAATCTACAATCTGTATTTATTTATGATCAGTTTATTCCCATTTCCTCTGACTTTATAATTCTGGTCTTCATAGCCCTTTGATTCTTCCTGCATAACATTACCAGTCTTCTCTCGTATTAGTGATGCTTCTGAACTTTGTATTGTCTGCACATGTTGCAGAGTGCTGGGGTTTTGCCAAGGCTACTGAAGGGTATACAAAATAGGATAAACTCTGACACTGTTTCTTGAGGAACTCCATGAGTAACTTTCAACCACAAGCTCTTTACTTATCAGACCATTCTTTCTTGTAATAATGCCTATTTTTGCCAGCTGAGCTAATCAGTTTCCATGTAGCAGCTTATGAAATACTTAATTGGAGCCCTGACAAAGAGGAGCTCTACAACATTAATGTAGCATGCAATTCAGCTATGTTATTAAAGAAAAGTACAATATTAGGATGGAAAAACAGCTCTTTACCAAGTTATATTGTCTTTTGTACCATACTTGATTTTCATTGGAAATTTAAGTTTTTCCTTCCCTAACTAAAAATTTGTTTTAGAGCCTTACAAACAGATGAAATAAGACTAATATGCTCATAATTTGCTTAGACATCTTGTGTTACTCCTCTTCTATATTGTGACAATATATATTTTCCACTCTTTTGGTAAAGACCTGCATCATCCCAGATTTAGTAACTTCATTAGAAATGATTCTTGGAAAAGCTGTAATTTCATACAACAGTTGCTTTGGAATCGGAGTTTGTTGTTTTATTTCTGAGGCATTGCTTCCCCTAAGGATTTATAGTCTAAGTGTTAGCCTAGGAACAAAATTGGATAGAGAAAGATAGATGCAGAAAGATGAGGAAAGTACTCGCTTGTAACCAGTATTGTTAATTCACAACAGATGGCAGCTGAAATGAAACTCTCAGAAGTGAGTCCGACTATAATTTATACATACATACAATTTTATATATATATATATTTGTTTAATTCACTTTTCCGTTTTCATTCCTTTCTTATAGTAAATATGCATGTTTGGAGGAAGGAAAAATGTTACTGTTAGAAATTACTCTGCTCCTGATCTGAAAAGGACCTTTGTGGTTTTTAATGTTTTGTTTTAATCAGAAATCAATTTCCAGCTACCCTTTAAAGTGATACCTTATCTGTCCCGCACTTATGTACTACTTAATTTTGCGCTCCTGGGAGGTTTTCTTTCACTCTGCTAGCAAAGAACATATTAACTTGCATTTATTAGGAGACTATAATTTCTTTCCTGTTGCTAAATTTAAAAAAAATATTTGTAGAATGATTTAAAAGTAAAGGCAAGGTATTTTTTTTTATTGGGAGATAAAATCAGGAAATCATGGCAGTAGCTGACCTTTGGAATTTTGATATGGGTATTTTGCAATGAAAATAAACTGAAGATTAAGAGAAGAAAATAATCTTGTTTAAGTATATAGTTCATGTATTTCAACTAGTTACATTCTTCCCTTAAATTCAGTAACCCCACCTAGCTATACCAAGTATTTCAGATACAGATGCAACCGTGAAATATATTATATATATAATTTGTGCTGTTTATAACATGAAATGATTATAATTTTACACATCATTGTTGTCACCATTATTATGTATTTTTTTTTCTTTCTTTGAGGTTTTACTTTTTTGAGGAGTTTAAGAAAAAGACGTTGTTAAATAAAATAAGATGTTACCATTGTGAATTCAGCATGTGAACTGAAAAAAATTTTGAAACGAAATGACCAATTTCAAAGCATCAAACCATCTACAAGCTCAAAGATTTTAAATATAAAAGAAGCTGCTGGAGCATCTAGTCTTACTTTTTGTATATTGTGAAACTAAGTAACTTGTCTGAATAAAATAAAATACTAAGACTTAATTTCACCCCCTACAGAAAAGTCAGCACAGAAGCATGTAAATAAGCTTATGCATGTGAAGATTCAGTGAGACTATTTTACATGTATAAAGTTACTTGTGTGTCAGTGTTTGAGGGAACCAGACCTGCGGTACTGTTACACAGAACGTGAGCATGTGATCTAATTAAAAATTATGTTTATGCTTTCTTTTTCAGCACATTGGCTCATTATTTATTATGCAGTTTCTTGACCTATTACAATTTAGAACAGACAATTTCTGGGAACCTCTAATTTCTCATATGAAAAGCAAATAAATATCACTTTAACTCCCCCATATATAATTGCAAATTGATTTTAAAGTTGTGTCACTTAGTTTCACTTTTCATTGTCTAATGTGGCCTTGTATAATGCTAAACACCAAGGCTGTTGAGTAGCCAGAAAGTAAAATTATTTTTTGTATGATAATTGACTGTGGTCAGTTATCATAGAAAAGGGGTGTGTGTCTATCTCAGCCTTGTACAACAAACACTATTTCCCATGAAAGAATCTGTAGAAGAATTGAGAGTAGAGTCAAGTCCATTAATACATGTGATGCCTTCAGGCAGGTGTCTTCAAATATAACTCGGCCTCGCAAAGCAGGGGTCCAGTTCTTCTGTGTAGTTGGCAGGGAGAGCTGGACATTTTCAAAAGACTACAGAGGCACATCTTATCTACCTAATTGGATGGCTAAACTTTGGCCAAAAGTCTCCAAAAACCCTCAAAGACCTCTAGCCTTCTCTGTTACTGATATAGGGATCTTGGGCAGAAGAGGGCATAAAGTTTATGTACAAGAGATCTGAAGATCAGACCTCAGCTTAAGTCTCCTTGGCCAAATATATTTGGAGATCCATGATCTGATATTCCTCCAGCACTTCCTTCTCATCAGCTTTTCTTCACCAGCACCTCTTAAGCCTCAGGCTCTCCTTCTCCTTAACCAGTGGCATTCGGGCCAGAGGCAGGGCTACAAGCAAGATCCATCCCACTATGCCCAGGCAGAGACAGAATGAGTTCACTGGTGCTACCTTCAGCTCTTCCCAATGGCTTTGCAGTGTTCCCAATACTTTCCTCAGTACTTTCTGGCTTTGTGTGCTGTGTAATCCAGACACACTGGCACGACTGTTTTCAGATTACTTTTTCATACCTGGATGTTACCACGACATCATTCTGAGACAATGCTCTGGGAAAGTAAATTTTTGCTCCTGTGCTAAGATGTTATACTGCCTTATCTCTGACTTTAAGTGAATATTGTCATAAAGGCTTAAGGTTTAAGTAACTTAAAATACATTATCTTTACTAAGAGCTTCTAATCAGAAGGGTAACTGTAAATTCACTTGAGAGGAAATTAATTTCCTTGTGGAAATTTTCACTGGGAAGAGAAGAGGAAGAAGTGAAACAAAAACACTGTTTCCAAAGAGGAACACTGACTGTAGATTTTGGACAGTGATAAAGCTACACAGGGAACTCTTTCGCTTTCCTTACCAGTGTGGGACTGAGCCTGTGTATGTGGCAAGCCACTTCCTACAAGGTGCCAACAGCTGGATGAGAGAAAGGGATTATTAGAGCAGTTAACTCTTCCTGCATGTGGTTGAGTTGTTCATCCTTCCTTGATGATGATTCTTTTCTAATGCGTGCTATAATAATTCATAATTCCTATATATTTCACTATTTAAGATTTTATAAAGTGTGATTTGAGACTTAACATTACTCTAAAGCATCTGTGACGACTAGTAATCTGCATATTGGTTCCTGGGACTTGAGGTAATTTCCTAACCAATATTTGCTCAAATATTAGTGTGATTTGTTGTTGTTGTTATTATTAGTCATGAGAAATGGCCATAGCTTTGTTTTGCAAAATAAGAAGGAAAAAAGATCCATGCTTAGCATGGTGATTCTGGAAGACTTTATATTTATCTGCTATTTTGAATTTAATAGAATCAAACATATACTCAATAATATCCAATTTTGGCTGTCTAATTGTAGTCAATGAGCCAGAACCTGAGCTGTTGTTCATTGATATTTCTTCACTAACATAATTGGGGTTACAGTAACCGATAGTAATTTGTCATCTGGCTCCATCTACACCAAAATCCACTTTATAGAATTCTGCAGTGCAGATGAAAGAAGAAAAACAGTAATAATATATGCTACCAATTATCTAAGGTACATGATTCTCCTCTAAACTTCTATGTCATTTTCTCAGTAAATTCAGTTATTGTTGATGGGTGACATTTTTAAACCATGTGCTATTGATTTTTGTGTCGGCAAAAAGAACAAATGTACTTTTTGTTCTATATATTTCCCTTAAGCTACCTTTAGTTTTTTGAACAAAACTTCTTTTCATTTGAAAATTGGCAGTAACAGCTAAGTATTTTTTTATAAAGGCTTTGCCAAATTCACTGGACCAAATTCATCACAAATATAATTTGCCTTGTTTTGCAGTCAGTTTGTTTTCAAGATGATTTGACTCATCATATCTTTCAGAAAAACACACAATTCATAATGGTGACAACGTGCGCTAGCCAGATCAGCTAAGTACTTTTTAAAAGTACATACAGTCAATGAAGAAATGAACAAAAACCAGGGGTTTTGATTTAAAGCCTCCTCACTTTTTGTAATGAAACCTTGTGTTTGAAGTCGTGTTCATTTCAATTTGCATGCAAATTCCTTCAACATGCATAAATCTGTTTTAACTGTTCATTCAAAGAAATAGTTAAGCTACAGTCACAGGACAATTTATAATATTAACAATTTTTTTCTTACTTTAACTATGTTACAGATTTACTGGTCTGCAGCAAAAGAAAAGGTAGAATTATGCAAATTAGCTGGGAAAGATGCCCATGTAAGTATGTATATATATTTTTTTATTATTGCTGAGAATATTGTATATCTGTGTATTTGTTTCTAAATGCACAAAATGGGTTAGTAAGTTGTTGTACACTGTTTTCCGGAACTAATGAATGAAGTGTTTTTAATTCATTTTAAAAAAATGTTACACTTCCATTTTTTTCTTTAAATGTTAATGCTTCAACAAAAAATATTTAATATTGCAAGCAGCAATCATGCTAAGCCATCCTTGTATGTAATAAATGCAGTTGAGAGATTAATGGACTTTCCTCTGGAAATGTATCCCAGGCAATACTCCCCTGAAATCCTTTCTTTCCCATCAAACTGCTTCTTTTTTCTTGGGAATATCCTGAATGTAACTTCGTTATAATTCATTAACGGAACAGAATACCAGAGCAGAGTACAAATTAACTTAATTTGCAGACAGCTGCAGTTAAGGTTAAAACAAAATCTCAGACTCATTAGCTTTTCTCTGGAACCACAAATCTTCTTTAGGAAGTCTTTTTAGGAAGTGTATTTAAGGTGCATTCATATATACAATAAAACTTTCATATCTCTTTTGCATAGCATAGATTACATCATGTGCCTAAAGCCCACTATAAATGTAAACATTTCCCATCTGTATGATAAAATCTCTTCCTTTTCTTTCCACAAATCTTGTGGTTTCTATCCAGCTTGTCCACTACCAAGGTGGACTCCAGCTCAAAACATTCTCTCAGCTCTCTGCCTGAGGAATTTCAACTTTTTATCCTAACTTCTTGCTACCCTTATCTTTACAGCAGACAAAACCTAAACAACACTTCTGCTGAACACTGGGAAAATTCTGATGCTGGTCTATATGGAGGATTTGTGCTGATCTATTTCTAGGCTAAGACAAAAGGAAAGGGACCAGAGAAGGGAATATTTATTTTGGACATAGATCATAAATGTCTGCTTTTTGCTTCCTACATTGTCTCTGCAGCTTGCCTCTTGCTTAGGTGTAGGGTAGTAGCTTGAACTTATGAATAGCTCTTGTGTATTCCCTCCTACATACCTTGTTATATGTATATGTACTTATTTAATTTTGGGGAAGGCTGCAGCAAGCCTTTCCTACCACCCCATGTAGCATCCTTGCAGCATGCAGCAGCAACCTGTGCTACTTACCAGCAAGGATCAAATCCAGCTAGAGCCAAAACTGACCCAAGCATTCCATAGGACTCAGAAATGACCAAACAAAAGTGACCAGTAGGATGCGGTTGGTGCAGAGAATTCATTTGTACACAAAACATACCCTTGGAAGTATGTTGAAGCCCTTCAGTCCGCCACAATGATTTCTATCATGTAATCTTTGGTGTTAAAGCTTGCACAGAACCCTGAATTGGGAGCAAAGGCAAGAGGATCGGTAGCCAGACTAACCCAGTGGCTCTCTGACCCCTGCCCAGTTGTTGACAGGGGTTGTTTGCTACAACACGGGCTGAGCAGATATCCTCTAAACTGCTGTAACTACATATCTTCTCGTGGTTCTAAGCACTATAGCAGGCTTGCAAATCTGATTGATGAACTGCCTAGTAGATAGCCACTGCAAAACTGTAGCCCTCACAGCTTTGAACTGTTTAGTAAACAGTCTCTGCTAGAGTAGTTTTGAGTTTAAATACACTAACACTATGGCTATAACCTAGTACAATGGGTAATGTGAAAGAGAAGAATAAACATGAAAATTAACCTTTCTCTTTCTTTTCCCAATAGACAGAATGTGCCAATTTTATCAGGGTTCTTCAGCCCTACAACAGAACCCATGTTTATGTCTGTGGCACAGGAGCATTTCACCCTCTGTGTGGATACATTGAACTTGGAACTCACAAAGAGGTAATTTAATTTCCTCACTACTCTGACATGTCAAGGAATAACCCTCATCTTGTTTATCATTCATCATAGATTGGAAAATACTATGAGAGTGTGTAAAAAATGAACTGACGGCAGCTTGCATAAATAACAGGGTGGATTTTGCAGGTCAGACGGGAACTTGTGTTCTCACATTTGATATGTGTGTATCGCTTTTGAACAAAGCACTTTCCTCAGTAAGGCTTAATACACAAAGTTCTTCAGAATGACACTTTCGTATGATTAACCAAGTGAAGAGAATGCTTAACCCAGATGTCTTTCTTTCTAGTAAGTCATTTCCGCACATACTTTCTGCTTACGTACAGACACGTGCATGCAGAGTTCAAGATGGCACTCATAGTTCTATTTTTTAGTGTATATATACCCTTGGTCCACAGAGATGGTTTCTTATTCCTTGTACATAACAGCAGTACAGAGACTGTAACTGATCTCTGAGCCTGAGGCCAAGTACAGCATCTCCGGACTTTGCAGATGGTTTGCAGCTCTGTCACTAAGTAGATGTTGGGTATCCTCCATCACTAGAGGCGTATTCCCAAACTGAAGTTAGCAGCTGATTGGCCTTCATTTGCTGGTGACAAAGAAATCTCTATCCTAAGTACCAAATGTTTGAGATCTAACCCCCACAACAGAAGCATTTTGGTGTTGTGTCAAGCAGCCACTTAGTACACAAGTCTCTTTTTAACTCCTATATGTATAACACCTTGGCTATATTTATAACACTGGCTCTGTTCTCAGACGGTGTCGAGATGTGACCTGTCTGGCTGCTTGCCTGTGGTGCAGCCTTCCTGTGCTGCTATAGAAGTAGCTTTCTCTATTCTTTGGGTCTCAGTGAAATTCTAGAATATAAGAAATGAGGTCTAATGATATATTGTTAAATGCGATAACCTGAAATACGTACAATATGTACACATTGGAGTAATTCTGACATACCAAATCAAGGACAATGCTCACAGAAAAAAGTAAAAAAAAAAAAAGAAAGGAAAAAGTTATTAATGCTTGTCCAGGCTGAGACCCATCATTATATTCCACACAATCTGTGGGTTGGTTGACCAGCCCAGAAGGGCTGCCTATGTTACAGAAAACTAAAGCTGCCTGAAATCTGTATGGTGGTGTTCTTTCCCTAATAAGCCATTAATGCTCCTGGTATTGTTTGGTATATGCTGTATAATCGGGCTTGCAAAGAAAGAATTTTGTAGGCTTCTTTGCTTCACTACTTAAAATATTCCAGCTGAAACAACTGAAGCTTTAGATCCCTTGTATCATGCTGATTCCTTAGCCTGAATGATCAAATACACAGCTGAATTGAACAGAACAGTTCTCAGCAAGAATATAAGTAAGGCTTTGGTTTACCTCTGGGTCATTAGCAAGATGCCTTATTCACTCTACCATTGCACCTTTAACTACTTCATTTGTGAAGGCTGTTTTCATCAGACATTATGAAATTATGGATTTGGTCTGATTGTTCAGTCCAGCAGCCAGTCTAGACAAGGGGTCTGTGTCAATTAGATGTGACCAATTACCTTATGAGAGGAAATGGAAGAAGAATCCTGGTATTGTATTTCCTAATCCCCTCACTGTCTCCCACTCCTGCCTTTCCTGCATTCCTCCTGGTTGCTCAGCTGCAGTGGTAGATTGGACAGTGTTCAGCACTACTCATGTCTCTTCTGATGGTGCATCTCTTCTACAACCTCTGACTGAATTAACAGCTTTGAATGGCATCACGCATATTTTCCCTATCCTTTTTGGACCCCAAACACCTTACAGCCACTGTCCTTGCACTGCCTCTCCAGATAAATGTGACAAGGCAGGAGGGTGCTTAGGACAGACCCATTGACGTGAATTTGACAGACAGCAGAAAATGTCTCCTGGTTGTAAGAACTGAAGCCAGGAGTCCTATGTGGGAACTTAAAGCACTTTTATTGCACAACTGTTCTTTTAGTCTTTTTTTCTCCCCCCCCCCCCTTTTTTTTTTATCTCTGGGTTATAAGAATAGATAATGGATGTTTGGTAATTAGCAACCTCTACAGGAAGCTGTGGGATGCTTGGGAGAGCTGGGGCCTGAGATAGCCTCACGGAGGCTGTGAAACCGGGCAGTGCCCTGCTGACCTTTGAAAGCTGCTGGTGGATCTGCGCAGTGGTCTGCTGGCCAGTGACAGTGCTGTGAAAACAGAGAGGAGAACAGTGTGGATCAGGTGACTCAAAACCACAGCACACATTGCTTTTGAAGCAGTACAAATCCCCTACGGGATCACTCAATTAAAGGGGATTAAAGTCCCAGCCTTGCTATTGCTGAAGTCACTGCCAAAACTTCTCTTGGCTGGTGAAGAGGAGGCTTGGCCCAGTTGGTGCTGTTAGCCACAGCTCTCCAAGGGATGCTCTTTTCTTTGAAAGCTTTGTCTGAAGTTAAAACAGGAGGTTAATTCTGTGTGAAAGCCTGGTAGTGTCCATTAGCTTGTCTGGGTGAAGTCTGAAATATTTGATGTTGATCTATAAAGCCCTCAGTCCCCTGAGTACTGCTGGACTTGGAGACGGCCCCTTTGCATGTGATATGGCAAGGGTCCTCCGAGCAGCTCAGGACTGCACATCTTTGAAGAAAGGAGAATGGGACACTAACATAGCATTGTCAGCAAAAAAATAATGCTTAATTTTTAATTTAGTTTTGTCCTTGGTGTGCTCTGATCCTCTTCAGCCTGGGAATTTGATTTACCTGATATCCCACAAGTCTGGGAAGGTAACAAGGGTTGTTGTTTGATGATTAAATTCTGCCAGGATTGCTGGAGGAAATGGAATTTATGTTCATAGATTGGAATTGATTTTTCTTTTCTCTGAAGGACCTTAATTATTCAATACCCTGGGCTTTTGTCTTCTGAGCCTAGAGAGTTTAGGAGATACCTCAATGAAATGGAAAGGTTTGGTCATTTATAATCTGATGTACATTAAGGATGAAATGAATTAATGTGTTTTGAAGTCCAATCCTATGCCACCGTCGTTGGGCATACTTAACTGTCATTTGTAGTCTTCAGCCCTCTTGCAAGGCGGAAGTATAGAGAAAAATAATTAATGTTTCTTCATCCTTTTTTAAGTAATTGTTGAAATCATAGAAGTGTTTTGGTGTTTTTTAAACTAACATCAAAAGTTATGTCTCTACAATAGACATTAAACCCACAATGATTTAATTCCTGAACACTAGTGGGATTTTAAATATCACTGTAGGTAGGAGAGAATGTTAATGGTACTTCTGTAGGCAACCTCCCTTGTCTAACAGCAGCAGAATTCTGAAAATCAAGGCTCTATATTTGCAAAGACTTGCAAAGATTTGCCCTTCTGAGCAACCAGTTTGCCTTCAGAAGGACTTGCAATGGATTTCAGGTTTTAGGAAACTAGTGAAAGGAACAAGTAAAAGCATCCATTTTGGGCAACTCAAAGCTGTAGTAAAACTTCAGATTACTGCTTACAGCAACTGAGTTGTTGATTGCGCACTGAAAACATCAGAAACAGTTTTTAAATAATTTATTTTCTTTACCTTCCAGTATACCCATGTTCTGTGACCCAGGAATTAATCACAATGTATTTGGTAACTGCAAGGAAGGATCTATTCTGATATCTCTTGTATCATTAGCCTTGTTAAAAATAACAAGAGAGAGTATATACTGCTTCCATTTAAAAGGGGCTGAACTGTGTCTGCTGCGAACATTATTCAGCAGTCCCTGGAGAAATTTAGGAGTCAGCCAGAATCCCTTCTGGGTCTACTGTTGCAATGCACTCTATCAGCACTTTTCCAAATAGAAGGCAGTGACTTTTAAGTACAATCCAGCTTTTAATTTGAGTAGAAATGAACAATGCATCTTTTTTTCTGAAAATAATTGTATTTTTTTAAGATTTGTGTTTTACTATGGAGTGAACAGGATATGTTAAAACAATGAGTGAAAAAAATACAGATATAAAACAGAGACATCATCAATGCTGAGATGACAGCTGAGTGATCTAGTACAACTTCAATTCATATGTTAGCAGAACAGTTCATCTAAGTGAGTTTTTCTCTGCAACCACACCAGGATAATGAATATGTGTTTATTCTCAGGAAACGGTATTCCGGCTGGATACTCAGAACTTGGAGTCTGGCAGGTTGAAGTGCCCTTTCGATCCTCAGCAGCCATTTGCTTCAGTGATGGCAGGTAAGAAACAATCAGAGCCAGGTGCTCTTCTCAGGTGTGCAATGGTTTCATACACGGGCCTGAGGTCAGAGGTTCAGCAGATGCCAGCATTGGAGCTCCTCTGGTTTTAGTCATGTTTCCGATGGTGGTTTGTGCTCTTGGAGCTGAGGGAGCCTTCAGTCTGCAGACACCAAAGAGCTGGAAATGCAGCAATACAAACAGAGACATTTGAGCGGCTGCGAAGCCTCTGCCAATTGAGCAGGAAGGAAGTTTCATCCTCACACACTCATTTCTCCTTTAAGAAGGAGACAAAAAAGCCACGCAGATGGACAACGTTTCAAGTGCTTCTGGGCCTCTTTCTGCAATTATCAATATGTTCTGCCCTTTGAAGTCTGCTGACATCCA
This sequence comes from Morus bassanus, assembly GCA_031468815.1. NCBI lineage: Eukaryota > Metazoa > Chordata > Aves > Suliformes > Sulidae > Morus > Morus bassanus. The sequence continues at coordinate 75,920,026 of CM062571.1, read as the reverse complement.
CTATTTCCATAAATACATTTTTGAGGTTTCTATTTACTCGAGTAGCCACTTCTGAAGCTGGAAGCCTAGGAACAAGATAGTGCAATCTGCCTGCTGTGTGCATCGCAGCACTGTGTGGTCTGACATTTGGTGCCGAGGAATGTCAGCTTGACCTCTGGATTTCAAATCACTATAAGAGCTACTTTTGTCATGGTTTGGTTCATAGCTTTGGACAATTTTCATTTAACTTGTCCGTCAAGCATATGAATACAAGATAAGAGTGAAGCACCATGACATTTTCATTTACAGCCAAAGAGCAGTGGTGACAATGCTTTGAAGTATCGGTCACTCTGTGTTATAAAAAGAATATGACTAATGTTCAGTCTTTATTCTCAGATAATAAGATAGATGATTTGTGATTCTGACCCAACAGATGGGGCAGGACTTCCTTTATTAGAAACAATAGATTAAAGCCAGTGCTTATTCTTCTCAGGGACCCCTAGTACTGTTTAATGACCATGAAGTCTATTTTTAAAATGGGATTCTGGAAACTTTAAAACTTGAACTTTTTTCTTTTTTCTTTTTTTTTTTTTTTTAATAATGCAATAGAACTCTATGATTTATTATTGCATTGGCTAATTACAGTAGCACTCTAGTGCTTTGACTGCTCCATTAAATCTTGTGAAATGAAGAAGCTGCCGTCTTTTAGCTAACTAAAACATGAACTTCAGTACATAAGCATTTTCAGGCTAGATAAACTTAATGGTCAGGGTATTCTAGTATCCCTTCTCTGACTGTGCCTGGTGTCCAATGCTTCACAGTAATGTACAAGGAGCATTGTAAAGAGTTACAGGCCTGACCAGCGAATGCATTCTTGGCCTATCTTTTGATGATTACTTTATTCCCAAAAGTACTAGGAGAGCAGTATAGCTCATGGATAAGATATTGGACTGGGATGCTGGGTAGCTCAGTTCCCATCTCTGCCACTGACAAGAGAAGTAACCTTTGGCATGTCACTTCTCTCTGCCTAGTTTTATTTATCTGCTAAATGGTGATAAAGATTACCTGTACCATTCAGAAAGCACTTTGTAATCAGTTATACATATATAAGCTAAATAATATTTCATTAAACTTTCACTCATGTATGTAGGTTAATACAACTGAGCAATTTTCATTCTTTGTAGCAATGCATAATCTCTCTTTGAATTCTACACAATATTCCGACCCAAGTAAATTCCACAGATAAACTGGAAGAGGTAGTCTTTTTGACTGAAAAATCACCTGCTCATCATCTTCTTTTACAAATTGCTGCTCAACAAAACTGTTTTGGAAATAACTGGAACTTGGAATAAGTGATACCAAAAGCCGAGAGAAATGCTGAAAATGCCTTGTCAGCAGAGCCTAAGCAAGGACGGAAAATTTCTCTTAGCCCTTCAGATTTATTGATCACTGAGTGCTTGTCAGTTAGCAAACACCAATTACCCTGCCCATTCCTCATTATGACAAATACCTTTCAGAATGCACTATTGTTTCTTTACAAAGGCGACATGCTGTCTGAAAGATGTGCTTTCCAGTACTGTCATGGAAATAATATATAAGTAACAAAAATAATGAGGAAAAAAGAAGACTGAAAGATCTTTTTTGGCCAAATAAAGTGCTTGTGGATCATGGGTTGTGGGTTTGTTTTTTTTTGTTTTTCCCTTGATCTTATTTTTTTAAGTGCACTTACATCTTTTGCAAAAAGCAAACACGAAACATCTATGTTGAATGGTATTTATTCTGCATTCACTGTCAACAAAGGACTTCTCCCTAAAAGGCCTTGTGAAATGTTTCCACCCAGAGTACCAGAAAACCTGGAGAAGGAACTCCCAGAAGGGGATTTTTATGTATCATATAGCTTTTTATATGATTATCGTTTATGAACATGAACCTTTGTTCTTTTTACAAACTCCAGGGATTTATTGTTGCAAGTCATTAAACAAAAACCGAACTTCTTCAACCAATAAAGCTATCTTGTTATTCTGCAGAAAAAAGAGAATTGTAAAATGCACAATGTAGTAAAAAAAAAAAAAAAAAAAATCACAATGATACCGTTTCTTTGCTTCTTTGTAGAAAAGTACGGAGATCTGAAGGAAAACATAAAATATTGTGCAATTCTTAAGGCTGTGAAGTTTTACATTGCCCACAAAGCTGGCAGAAGACTAAATAGTAACTGCAATTGCAGCAAGCACACTGTACTGTGTTATAGAAGTAGTTTCCTTGTGAGACAAATTCTGGCTGCCTTATTCAAGCAAGATGTCTATTTTAGTGGGACGACTCACTGTGTTAAAATGATCATGATTTGGGTCTGTAGCCATATTCTTACCATTAACATGTTACATAGTTGAGAAGAATTCCCATACTCCCTAAATTCCTCTTCGTGAATGAAGAGTTGGACGGAGATCCCTACACCAGGGAAGGGCCAAGCTGTGAAGTTCCCGTAGCAAAGCATCCATCATTTTACTAGCTCAAGCCCAGGAGCAGCAAAGCCACTAGAGCTGTGGCAAGCCTGGGACAGAAGAGCTAGCTTGAATCAATAAATGGTCGTGTCCTCACCACGGCCCATGGTCAGTGCTCACAGGGCAGGATGCTCAGATCAAATGTGCCTTTATACACTTAAGAGCCCAGCACCCATTGAAGCCTGGGGATTTACTTTTCTGAGTGACCAAAAGATCTGAAAATTAGACCTGGACGCCTTTACTTCTCAGGCATACAATTACAAATATTACCCTCATTTAAACGTAACTAACTTCACAGAACCCAAAATCCCATTAAACTATAAACCAATAATATTTTAAAACCAATTAGGCCCATTAAACACAGGTGTGATTCACCCAACAAAACACAAATAGTTTTAATTTTGTTTACCCCACAGCTGTAGAAACCCTATTTCTTTTTCATTTGCAGATGAGTATCTTTATGCTGGAACAGCTTCTGATTTCCTTGGCAAAGACACTGCTCTAACACGTTCGCTGGGCCCTTCTCACGACCACCATTACATCAGAACTGACATTTCTGAACATTACTGGCTTACTGGTAAGATCCCAAACATATGCTGTTGTCATTTGCATTGTCCCTGCCTCTCTGAAGTTAATAGCTCCTTTCTTATAGAAATATATGTCCAGTAACTATAAATATAGATATTGTATCATGGTATCTTTGGATTACGTAGGGGTTTTTTTTAAGTTTAGTGGAACAAAGATGCCCTTGAGAAAAGTCACAGAGATGAAAATACTAATTAAGGAAAGAGTAGGGGCGTAAGACCTAATCATTCTTTCCATCTTTGATCTATACATCTGTATATAGTCCTGTCATTGGAATAATATCATGACTTAAATGTTTCTATTTCCAGTCTTGTTGGAATAACTTTTTTTAAACCCTTTTTTCTGATCACTTGTTAAAAGCTGTTCCCTACAGCATGTTGAAATGACAGACTAGAAATTTCATGTTTTTAGGTAGGAGGTCTTTTTTTTTTTTCTTTTTTTGAGGGGGAAAACCACCCTTTTTAGCTGTGAGGATCATTTTAAAACCACGAAGGGCACCCTAAAATAGCTTCCCAAGGAAAACACTGCTTTTTCTTACCCATTAAAAAACATTCTGAGCTAGTAAACCCTCTAAAAAACTGCTGCATTTACACCCAGCCAGTCTCAAACCACACACAGAGTAACACGGAAAACTTCGCTCACAAGCTAACCCTGCTCAATTAAAGCATCCCCCTTTTAGCCATCAACTGTCTTTAAAGATGTGGCAACACTGGCCCTGATTCAGGATGCCTGTGTAACTATTATGGGTGTATTGTAAAGCCAGGGCCTGCTGACCACAGGGCTAAGTTGTCTTCCCAGCAGACAACTTCTGAAAGGGATAATTTTGCCTCTTAACTCTTTGAGACCTCAACAAGAGGAAGTGTTCTTTTTTCTACTAATTTTTTTTTTTCCTACTCCTCTCCCTCATTCTAAGCTGTCGCCTTACGTTTCTGTCTAGTTGTAACTCCATAACCTCAGGATTCCTGCTGGGGAGATGAGGAGAAAAGGAGAAGCCACTTAAAGTAATTTTACCTTTCCAAATAAGAGCAGTCCTTTGGACAGATAGAAAAATCTCACATTTGACTGCTGACTTCTCCCACTTACTTCTTCTGTGCTAAAAACCTTTCTTGTCCCACCTTTTCTATCTCCTCTCTCTTCTTTCTACACATTCCTTGTGCAACGTAGACTAGAAATGGGCTGTAAGCAATATGGACCAGGATGGTTCCTTCCAGTATGCAGTTCTCTAACTGTAACTAACCATGCAACTGAATATCCAGTATCACTGGTGGCCTGCTGATGCTCGGCATGGAAAGATGGTTGGGGTAGCTGCTTTCCTAAGGGATGCTATAATATCCTAAAAAGAAAGATTTACTGCACTTTGGTCCTGAGGAGCATCTGGTGTTACCATTAGTATAGATCCACCTTGATGAACATTACAGGGTTCAGTTCCCAGCCCAGAAGAACTTATAGCTTAAACATCCAGTTCCAAACATTTCTTTATGCTATTAATGTTTCTTGATGAGCAGTTTGAGGCACGGGAAAAGTACAAGAACACACAATAAACTAAAGGTTTGAGAACTGTTTAAGTGTTTTAGTTTGGAAGCTGGGTGGGAGGTGTCTGCCTTTCTTCTTTCTTTTAGATTTGATTATTTTTTATTCTGTTTTCACTTAAAGCATCTGTATTTGTGAAAGTTTTCTAAGGAGAATAATATATTAATATGTCTGGGTTTGACAAACAGCTTTAGTGTGTTAGACTGCGACATGAAAATTACCCCACATGGTATTCTTCAGGTTTACCTTGTTTCCAGCCATATAAAAAACTACAGCCACGCTCTGTCTAGGACTTCATAAACACAATCCATGCAGTGTTATACTAAGAGGCATAGATATAAACTAGGTGCTTTTAATATTTTGAAATGGTCCTTTTAAGGTTGGATAAAATTTTGAGTGCAGCTCTAAATGATGGGATCATTTCTGCAATAAACCATAGGGTAGCCAATGTATTTCTAGTTTATTGTGTAACATTACCAATTACATACATTTGTGCTTTCAGCCAATATTGGTACAAAGCAAATATTTATTTGAATTCAGGTTTAAAACTCCCATCTCACCTAAATCCCCTCTTCCCTAAATCTACCACCCATTTACCAAGCATATATTGGACCTCCAGGAAAAGTTGTACATACTTGAGTAATTGTACAATTAGAAATAAATTATTTCCAGGCATGACTCATGTTTTACTTAGGATAAGCATTAAATGTACGACTTGTTTTTTTCCAGAGGGCTGAGGAAATTTTGCTATAATGCACCTTAATATTTTTAAAGTTTAGCCTTATTCTGTTTCTGGAAACAGGATTATCCTTTCCTGAGGGAAGGGAGGGAAAGACAAAGCATAAGGGAAAAATGCGTAGGATACTTTCCAGTTCCTTGCAGGGCATCTCTATCTTGACTAATTAAGACATATCTTAATCTCAATGACTGAATAGCAGCTCCACAATGGAGAAAGGGAGGAAGGCAGCTAATCTTTCCCATGACTCATGCTTACACAGGCTCATACTCCTGCACTCGGTGGCACTGAAGACAGAGGGGATGCTGCCTCTGCTCAGACTTCAGCCCTTCTCCTGCAGAGCTCCCTCAGCCGCTGATCGGAGCTGCGTCTCCCGTGGCCAGGGCAGGGGATGAGGCATGTGGGGCTGGTGTCCCTGCTCCAGATGGCAAAGCCACCCACTGGAACCAAGTCTGCCCTGCTCCAGCCCAGCAGGCAGAGCAGGGCATCCCATGGGATACCCAAGCCCTACATACAGGCATGCACTAAACTGCTGCACATACCTCCCTCCTCTATAGGAAGCTAAAACCATAGTTGGAATGAGTGCTTCCCTGAACTGCATTCATCGTATTTTAAACATTTTTTCACTGTAGTTTAGTCATCTTTGCCAGGGCAAAGACTCGCAGGCAATGACTTCTTTATACACTGCAAACTTTGGATGGGATTCAGCTCATTTAGCTCTAAAAGGCAAAAGTTAGCATCCTGTCTGAGCTCAGTCATTTTGGTTGTCTCTGTCTGTAATTTACAGAGAGAGGTGACACTTCCAGAGGGTGACTCACCCCACCTATTGCAGGAATCTGTCCTAAAATAGGATTATTCATTGTCACTTTCTTCCTTGTGTCCCCCCCTGAGAGAGGACCTGCATCAGTATAGGTTAGGAGCTTGACTCCTAGATGGTTAGAGGTAAATGAAGTGAGCACTGTCCTTTGCATTTTATCATGCCACGTGTTTCTGGCAGCCCAGCTACAAAGAGCGGCTGCCTCCCACTGTTTTGGGTTGCTTTTTCATTTCTTCATGTTCTGGGATTTGCTAGTCATTCACCATCCTCTTTTTCTGAGCCTAATGAATCTTACTTCTCCATAGGTCTTACATGCACGGTTTCACTGTCTAAAACTATTGGTAGCATTAGAAGGGTGTGATAGTGGGCAGGTAACCAACAGCGAACCCAGCAGTGAAGGACAGCTCTTCCCACTAGGCCACAGGAGCACGTTTAAAAAAGTACAAGCAACACCTGAATTTATTGTACCATCTATTGTCAGAGCTTGTGATGCGTTTAATCCCCCTTTTGGTTACATAAAATCTAGCCATGAAATTAATATGTGGGGAAACCTTCTATTGAAGCAATTAGGGAGGGACAACTGCGTATATGGGAAAACAAACAGTGCTTTAAAATCATCATCATATAGTTTTTTTCCCATGCAAAGAATCCAAAAACCTAATTCACAGTTTGTTTAAACACACTTTTCTATGTTGTATGGATGGATTACAAAAGATGAGACAAAGATGTCGCAGAACATAACGTGCTTTTCAGATCATGATCTCTTTCATTAAATTGTTTTCAGTCGCTTTGTCTTCATATCTTTTACAGAGCATTTTTTTTGGATTTAACTTTCAACTTCAGTGTTTTCAATTGTGATTTAAAATCATTAAATATTTGTGTTCCTTTAATTTGTTAGAGATTCTTCTATATCTGTTCCAGGAATTGGTATTGAGACAGTTGTTTTTGCATTTGGCTTGCCAAGTAAAGCAATGAAATTTAATTTTAAAACCCCATATATTCAGTTTTGTTCTGTGAATGTGGATTTAAAAAAAAAAACAACCTATGTGAAATTCAAAAGCATGCTACAGAAGTATTTCACAGGTTTTCCTATTAAATGGCTATTTAGCTAACTGCATATTTAAGAAACCACACTGGAAGCATATTTATGTATTTATTCACGCTTAGAGATCTAATCTTCAAAGTAGCCTTACAGGCTCTGGGGGGTAATTGAATATTTTCTTTAGGCTCGTTTTGAAATCCTAACTTAAATTTATAGAGCTTGATGCCTGCATCATTTCATTTTTCTGCTGACGCCACTCTCTAGTGTCAGAAAGGTTTAAAATGGAAGCAGCACTGTGGCTATTTTGACCCATAAATTTACTCTTCCATCATGAAGGTGCACATTCAGCATTTAAACACATCCCATTTTGTTTCAAGCCTTTGTCTGTGAACTTTTGAATCAGGGACCCTCTTTTTGGCCTGTGTGTACTGTAGAGTTCATGGTGAAAATTCCTCAAGGCTAATATAAAGTAACAATCATTATGAAAAGAACAAAGGCATGAAGATATATTAAAAGCTGAGATAACAGTATTCCCCACATATTGTTAGTGTGCTCTGTTTGCTCTACTGTCTTACACCATCCTTCTTACTGCTTTCTACTGCAGCTTGCCTGCTTATGGGGGACAAAGACTGTGTATTTTATTGCTGAAAGAATGTATTTTAGAGTCAAGGGTCTCTTTGCACCGTATTTGTATAGCCTCTTCTGTTTAAAGAAAAACATCATTGATCCAAGTGCCCTCAGAAGAGCTCAGTTATTGTAGCACATTGGGGGAATGTCTTAAAAATCATTTCCCCAAATATCTGGTTCACTTGTGCACGATAGTGTTGTTGCCTGCTCTGCTGCATTCAGGGATCCCTGGAACTAGCTTAATTTCTGATTTTAGTGCAAAATTTAGTGGAAAAAAAAAAAAAAAAACAAAACAAAACAAACAAAAAAAAAAACAACCCCCCCAAAAAAACCCCAAACCCCACAACTGGTGAGCAGATAGAGCAGGACTAGAGATCATGGATGAGTGAGCTGAGGAAGACAGTGAAGGACATGTATTAAGTTCTTGGTCCAATAAACATGCCTATAAGATGCAGGCAGACACACAAAAACTTGCTTTGGAAGAGATCAGAAGTAATATAATGGCTCAACATGTCAAGGCAAGGCATGCTGTAACATTTCACGCAAAAAAGCAGATTTAATAAACCAAACAAACCGTTACATTGATATAGCTAATCTGTTTTCATGCACTACAAGGAACTATGTCCTTAAGACTGATGAATCAGTTGTGGAGTTTGGTGGGCTAACCTGGGAGTCCCAGCACGGCATTGTATTGGATTTGGCAGATACTGTCAGTAACATTCTTATAGCACAGATATGTAGGAAACTTCTAACTTGGGAAAGCTGTCATTTATATTGAATTTTTAATCCCATGGATCATTAAAGGTTCTTTCACTCCTTTGCAAGCTATCTTTAGTAAACAGTAGTGTATTTCTGTACTTATAACTGCTGCAATGTGCAATTAAATTAATTTAAATTCTACCATGTGATTTCAGAAAATTTACTTAGCTTGGTATTGGTGGCAAGAGCAGTAACGCAGATTTTTGTAGGCAGCATTTTGTACTGAGAGTTATCCCATTTTCAAACAGAATGATAGCCAGTGCTGCATATTTATGCAAGTGGTAGTAAGATATATATATATATACACAAACATCACACTAAGAGTAAATACTTCAGAATCTGTGGTGGTTTTCACTTGGATTTAGAAAGGAACTTGCTACTACATGTCTATATAGTGATATTTTTATTACACTGGAAGATGCAACATAAACATAGATATCAAAGCAGAAATTTATTACCAAGTATCAAGTCTTTTCTTCAGACTTTTGAAACCTTTTTTCTGGGAACTTCTAGGAGCAAAATTCATTGGAACTTTTCCCATCCCGGACACCTATAACCCAGATGATGACAAAATCTACTTCTTTTTCCGAGAAATATCACAAGATAGTGGCACGTCTGACAAGACGATCCTTTCCCGAGTTGGGAGAGTTTGTAAGGTGAGGACTCTATCTTTTTATTTTATTGAAAGAAAAAAAAAAAAGTTTGGTTTGTTTCTGTGAGAAATCTGTTTACCCCTTCAGATCAGAAGGAAATAGTGTTGTTGCCCAATGAGCCACTGTAGTAATTTTTCTGAACATAGATTACTAATGCCGTCTGAAATATACTCGTCTGAAAAATACACTCGATATTGACTGTGTACCTCTTTTTAAAAAGCTAATATGCTTATAAATTATAATCCTGTGTCTAAATGATAATGTATTGACCTTCAGATATGCAACTGTGACTGCTTTATTTCATAAGCTTTCAGTGAGGATTGACTTGTCGAAGTGTACACAATGGCAAGGTATTTGGGTTTTTGTGGAAAGTGCCCACTGAATGGAGGGATACACAAACCCATCCCTTCAGCCTAGCTCAGTACCTCATTCCTGTGCATTACTGAAAGCTGGGGTCAGTCATTTTTTTCTGTGCATTCCTGATAATCAGTTGGGGTGAGGGGAGGCTAAAAATGTATATAGTTTCTGAGCTACGCCCACATCTGCCAGGAGGTTTCCTCCCCTGGGAAGAAGTGCAGTCTTTGACCTGTTGACCAGGAGAAGCCAGGCCCCGGGTCTGCTGCAGTAGAAAAAGTTTCATTTGGTTGGTGCCTTTGAATGATTACTCTGTTCACTTTCTCTTTCATTATGCTTGGTTTTGTCCCTTATGAAAGATTTCTGCCCATATGGTATTCATAATGCAGACTCAGACTTTCATGAGCTGCACTCTTTTTAAAGAATCATCTCTGTTAAGGGCAGAAGCTTCCTCAAATGATGATAAGAAGATAAACCAATTCCTGCATATGAAGGCAGCAGTTAGTGTAGAGTTTTCTGTTTAACAGCCTGCTGGTTTTGCTAAGGTCTTCTTCCCACTACAGCAGAAGGATCTTTTGACTTTTGTCTCAGACATACTCTCTATCCACTCCTTTATCCCATAATCCTGTAGGAATAGAAGCAGTCAGCATGAGTGATCCCAACCTGTCCTTAGGTCTTCAGGGAATCCAGGTACCCAGGAATCACTGGTAAAAGTCAGGGAAATGGAACTTTAAAGTTATCTTCATATTAGTAAATATAAGCTTTGAGCAAAGGTTTATCTCATGTGGTGAACTAGATATCAGCAACACCATCACAGCAATCACACAAGTAGGTACATTTTCTTTAGAAGCTTTCATTTACTTGCATTTTCTGAGCAACATGACTCTGCTGGCAGCAAAAATTATCTTCTTAAGAAGCTTGACAATTAGTAAACAAACAAAAGAGTTTGTGATTTGCAGTAAAATATGTCTAGGAGAAGAGCACCCATTCAGCTAATGGACACATTACTGTGTACACTGAAAAAGAGTGGACATGTGTATGACTGTGTAAATCTACAACTGCTTTGCAGTCCAGCAAACTCTTAACTCTAATCGAGACTTCAGTGACCACAGCCATTTCACACGTCTATACTTAACCTAAAATGTTATGAAAACAAAAAACTCATTCACAAATCAGTTCTCTATAGGTTTTTAGCCAACAAAAGAATGGATAATCTTTAGTTGGGTATGTCACAGCAGTGTGATTAATGGCAGAATGGAAATGCAAACATATATGATTTGCTGCTAGACATGGCATTTGCTGATTATGAGAAAGCACTTAATGCATTAGGAGAAATTGGTAGACAACATTTTCAAGCCAAGGCACATGAGAGATTATAGTAAACTAAGATATATTAGCTAGAGATCTCCAGCATCCTTTACCTAGAGAAAAAAAGGAGATAAGATATCATAATAAAAGCAATTGTATTGTAAGGAAAGCCTAATGACCATGTGTAATTGCACCTCAAATAAGACTGAATTTGTAAAGTAATCATGGTAATGAGAAAAGTGTCTTGAATTTTAGTTTTAATAGTCAAAGCAAAACACTAAGGTGATTATTATTAATGCTTGTTTTGCACTGTCTTTATTTACTGAGCACTTCCTGATAGATGCGTAATTCTTTTGAAAATTCAGACTCCTGGTTTTTTGTACATTTGTATTGATTACCTGCAAATTAAAAAAAAAATTATAATGCAAATTATTATAACAAAAATAGACTTATTTAGACATATTTAATATAAATTAAAGTATGCAGATAGACTCCTCTCTATGGACTAAGATCCTCTGGATCTGTGCTCTGATATGAAACATCTGCTATGCTTAATTCTCTCTGATATGGGATCAATGGTTGCAACAGTTTATAGCATAACAATTTCTGCTGCACTGTCTCATTAATATGACCTATACTGCATAAAGTTAAGCCTTTGCCTTATTTCCCTAGCAAGCAGAGAATAACAGTGGATGGGAGGAGCCCAGCAACTTTTGAAATAATTTGCTTAGTGTAAACCCAGTTTTTTCCTGCTAGAGCTCAATTGCTCTCTACCTCACTGTGCCTTAGGGCTCCTGTACATTAATGCCAGAGACATGCTGAAATTAGAATAGGCTTTGTTTTGAATAAGGAGGTTAGTCAATGCAGCCTATTCTTTGGCTAATTTTCAATGGCTCAACAATATAGCCTCTCACTGATCCTCCCCCTTAGGGAAAATCTTCTCTGGAAAGCATTGCCTTTTCCCAGCTACTTTCAGACCCAGAAGGTTACAATACTCTTGCTGGCAGCTCTTCGCCCAGAGTCAAACAGCTGTCACTTGTCCTGTTCATAAGACCATACTTACCGTCTCGAAGCATGCGTTGTAATAACGCAGCCACTGTAGCACTAAATAGCACTAATTTAGATTTACGTCATCTGCATTCTGTATATCACTAGGGGATATCAGTATGAACTGGGAGGAAGTGCTTTCAACAGTCACTTTCAGAACCAGTTGTGTAATTTATCATGGCAAACGGCATTTCCTATTTTTGGTTTGAGGGAGGCAGAAAAAGTATCATTGGCCTATCCGTAATACCTGATATTGCTTATGGTATGTTCCTACTTACATAAGTGCAATCTGTTGGGTAATTTGCTTTCTTTTCAGGTAAGGTCATAAGTAAAAAGAAACAGTACTATTAAAGATTAGCCAGTAATTTTTTTTTTTTTTTTTTTTAAATACATACAGATACACAAATGTATATGACATGATCATAGAAACCTTAACTTCTTAAGAGCATGGACCCACATATTTCTATTTCTAGAAACACAGGCATAAGCTTTTTACATTGTCTTCAAGCCCACACTGCTGAACCAGTTTACATCAGCTAAAGACAATACACAGCCATTACACACTGAGCCAGATTTTTTTTTTAAAAATTGCAGCATCCATGCACTGTGCCCTCTGCAGTCAAGTAACAAGTCAGCTACATTTTTGTTTACATATCCACCACAAAATCATGACAGAATTGTAATTCTATTTAAGGACAACCTCACTTATGCACAAATATAGCCCTAGAAAAGACTTAGGTTTGCCTTCTGTTTTCCCCACTCAGATAGGGCGAGAAATGAAAATCCTAACTTGCAAGAGTCCACAGAAAGGTTTTGGAGAGGGAGAAAGGTTGTTGGGGTTTTTGTTTGTTTGTTTTCTATATAGAAACACATTTTTTTCATAATTGCAACCTCATTCTGTTGGAATGGAGTGGAAATTAGCCAAAAGCAGTAGTCTTTTGCTTCAGTATGAAACTCCTGTTTATTATTACAGCAGTTTGCATTTGCTGTGTTACAAGCTTCTCTTTAATGGTTTTGGTGATGCGTTGCAAAAATTATAGTGTGAAGTCTTAGAGACTGATTTCTGAGGCCTCAACTGCCAAAAAATCAGACTTCAGCCCCTGATGCTTTCGCGTATTTCCCAAAGTGTTCAGTATCCAGAAACAGCCTTTGTTCTAGTGGGAACAAGTGAGCTCTTTGTCTTTTTTTTTTTTTTTGGTATGCCATTCCACCCTCATATATACCATGCTGTACCTGGGGACGAGAATACAGCAATTAGGCACAGCCCTCTTGGTTAAACTGTACTTTCTAAACACACTGGAATGTAATCATTTTAAGAGCTCCTGAGTCGAGAGCTGAGGACACACCCTGCATTCCACCTTTGGGTAATGTGATTTATTTCCAAAGCCATGAACATGAGCAGAGTTCAAGGCTATGACCTTTGCCTCCTGTCTGGTGCTTTAAGGCAATTTGTGTTCCCGGAATGGCAGGAGGGAGCTATTCCTCCACAACTCCGAGTCCAGAGTCTCTGGTGGGCTCTGCCGTCGGGCTGCTTGTGTGTAAAAGTTAGGAGCTGTTTTTCTTGTCCTCACAATAGTCTAGCCATGCCTTTACTATGACTAGGGATAACTGGGTCATTAACATTCTTTGTATTTCTATATTGTGTAAAGCATCACTGTGTAGATAATTGATCTATCTCGAAAACCATTTGAGTTGTCCACATAGCATAATGCTTTACCATTCAGCCGTATTAGCTTGGGTCCCGGAAGCAGAATAGCCATGTTAACATGTTCTCAGCAGGGCTAATTAGTCTGGGCTCAGAGCCATGCTCGTGCAGCTATCCTGCTTCCAGTTCTGGAGGCAACTCATTCCAGGCGAGTTTTAACTTACTGCATATTACATGCTTACATACTTTCTTTGTCACCATAATATTGCCTAGCCACAATGCTAACCATGGGTAATGGGTTTGTTTGTTTGTTCATTTTTCTCTGGGTTTTTTCTTTTTTCTTTTTATTTCTCCATGGTAATGATTAAAACTACTTCGAAGATGTCGTCCCTAGAAAAACTTTGGCCCTTATTTGCCCATTGAGCATCTTTGCAGCAGCAGGCTCTTGGACTTCCAAATTTGATATTTGAATATTATGTGCAATTTGAAAGTTTTCAAACTATGTAGAAAAGCAGATGCTCATCAAGATTATTTCATTTTAAGGGCTGATATGTTGGAGACAGGCCAGTTCCATATAGTATCTGCTTCTAACTGTGATGAATTAAGAGATATAACATCAGGCTTTGTCAGGTCTTTTGGTCCAACTTTCCTTATTGGCAAGAGTACAGGCATGAGTATAGGAAGTTTTGTATATTTTTGTCCCTCATGGGTGTGTTTCAACAATATAATTGGGTTTTTTTGAGGGGGGAAAACATGATTTGCAGATGAAGCAAAAATATTTAAGTTATGCTTATATATAAAGAGGTGTGACTGAATTTTACTGAGCCTCAGGGAAAATGAAAAAAAAAAAATTGCAGTGTCAAGATAGAGCCTTAAAAACTGGATTATGGAAATGCAGCTGCACAGCCTCTGAAGCAAACTCTGGAAATCATCCTAGTTGCCAGAGATACTCATTGCAGAAGACATTGTCAGCTACCCACTGGCTTGGAAGTGGAAAGCATGCAGAGTTAATTGGAGTTCCTATGTTTAATCCAAAGTGCTTGACTTCAGAGTGTTTTAATTCAGATGTTCAAATATCTCTAAGGGTAGCAAATGATGACTTTGTGATTTTAGAAATTTTCTCATGTGATAAAATTAGCTTCCTGTTTTTTTTCTGTCGGTACATTTAATATGAAAATGTGCCACAGTTTGCAGTTCAGGCTTTGCTGTTGTTGATTGAGTATATTGTTGTAAATGTAGATGTTTCACGATACTAAATCCTAAAGGACTCTGTAATATGTTGACCTACCTTTGTTTTTTGGTCTCATGCTTTTCCAGCTCTCAACCTGTGGTCATGAATACTGAGGTTACGCTGTCCCACATTAGTGACTTCAGGCACTTGGATGTGTCCAAGCTGGGAAAGTAATTATCAGGCATTCACGTTCATCAGTAAAGGCAGATGACTACTTTTTAGGGGAAGATTCCTTCCATCTTCAACTCAAATGACTCTTTGAAGGACATGTTTTCCACTGATTATAAAGGGAGCTTTGCCCTACTGGGTCCCTGGAATGTGAAATTCAAGGCATTCTTATTTAAATAAGAATGTGAAACTCTGAATAGCAAATTCAGGCCTATTTGTTCAGAAAGAAACCAGCCTATCCCTGTGCTTCATCTCACACTGCTTCACTTCCAAAATGCTCTCGATGCATTCAATCCATATAAATTCTGGTCTCTTATTTAGCATTAATTGCATGATCCATCTAGTCCCTTGACATGCCTGTAGCTTCATGATCAAGAATCCTACATGTCATAACCTGAAGGTTTTGGTTTTTTTTTCTCTGTCTTTTCATATCCTTTTAATGTATTTATATGATATAATTTATATTAAGTATATATGAAAGTTCAGATAAGAGATAGGTAAAGGCAAGTCAAACACTCTGGAATAAACCACAGACAGATTATACTCAGTATTTGAGGTAGATTTTCCAAAGAAATCCTTAACATTTTTTGTTAGTTCAGTAATCACCCTTTGCTCACTTCAAACTTCCACTGAAGTTGGAGTGAACAGCCTAATGATGGATATAGTACAGTACACCTACTTTGTGGCAGCCTTTGAACAGTTTTGGGGGATGTTCTTAATACTAGCAAACCTGTTGGAGGTAATCTTACCAGAATTGCTGAATGGCCTTGCGGTAAAATGGTGCTTTATCACTTATAAGCTTAATTTTATTATTTCATTTGTCCCAAACCTCATTCAGACTTGCTGTTGTTACCTCCCTCTTTACCTGAGCCTGTTAGTTTCTGGCTTTTGGTTTTTTCATGGTATGCTTAGTAACAGTCCAAAATTTTTCTTTGCTCTGTAGTTAGGTTTTCTAGTTTGGATCCCATCCAAAGATAATTCAGTAGAAACCTCTGGGTGTGATGTTTAAATCCAAAATAAAAACATTTTCCATAGTGAACCAAACAGTTATGCATGCTTAATGTGAGTACATTGCCATTCTGAATGAAGTAACAACAAATCTGCTTGAGGAGCAGGAACTCAAAGATAATCCACTGTTTCTCTTCCTCATAGTTCAGACAGAGGGCATTTCCACAGTAGATGTGGCCTACAGTCTTGTAGTTTTTTGCTATGGTTTTCAGTTGCGATACTGAAAGGGGAAAGTCTCTTTCCCATTGTTTTAATGCCTAGATATATGTGAATGCCCAGAGTGGCATCCTTACCCATAGGTCTCATGTCAGCTTACCAATGACACGGGGTGTGTGGTCAGGGGACTAGTTCATCTTGCCATACATTCAGCTATTTAAGCTTCATTCTGGTTTCATGCCAAAGTCTACCCTGGTTCAGTCCTGCTGGGCATTTACTCATTTCAGCCAAGGAAGCCAAAAGCAGGCTTAACACTAGGCCTGGCACTCCTGCATGCCACTGACTATAGAGATGTGTGCCCCTCCTGCCTAATCCTGCTGTCTAGATTAGGCAAGGGCATGGGTTGAGACAAATGTTTAGCTTTTCTGTTTGTTTTGGTTTTGAGATCTATATTTGACCCTGGTTGTGCAATCAACTTTGGACATGCATAGAACTCAATGAATGATTTGATCCGCAGCCTATAATCTTAGTCTGAGAAGATACTACTTAACCTCTCCAATTCCTTTTGCAACAGGCAGTGTGGTTTACACTAAGGGAATTAAGCCAGCCAGTACAGAGCAGTGACAGGTTATGAGATCAGTAAATATACTGCATTAATGATGAAGGCCCTTTAGTCTTGGTGCCTGACACAATGGCTCTGCCTTAAGATGGGGAAAATAAGCAGGAAGCCAGAACAAACTGTGCATGAGGTTCTGGACTGTGATGGACAATGATTTCAGAAAGGTGTTCAGAAATGCAAGTCCCAGGGACCAAAAAGCAGCCTGGGGTTTTGCACATCTGTACCCTAGACTATGACTTTTCTGTTTCAAGACGTGACAGTATTGAGCTCTCAAGAAAGATATGAAAAATGATTGTAGAATTATTCTCTGAAAGCAGGTTTGCCTAGGGGAAAGCTTAATGTCCAAGCCACACAAATCTAGAGGAACTTCTAATTATACCTTCAGAGGAGATAAAGGGTATGCAGCCTGCACTCTGATGGCCTGAGGAGCACTATAGAGGTACCAGGCTGATGCATCACCATGGAAATCAGGAGGGCTGAGTTTATTCCAGGCTTTCTTGTTGAGGTAATGTGCAACTCTGCACAGTTCCTATCAGGGGTCTGTAAGTGTTTGCACCTCTAGCTCTGTTTAATTTTGTGCAAATGCTACCGCACTGGCAGAGCCCTTGCAAGGCAAAGTCAGTAGGCTGAAGAATTGCACCATTCTGCCAGGCTACACTTGATAAGGGACATTGCTGTGAGTAAGCATGTGGTACATGAGGCTGAGTCCTTCTCAAATCCTCATCTTTGGATCAACTAGTTCAAGCAGCAGAAGTATTAGATGCTAGTAAAATCCACAGTGTCCAGAGGAGTTGGTGCCATCTTATATGAAGCAATATGCAATCCTATAATGAGAAGCTTTCCCCATGAAAGGTTCTGTAACCTCATAGAAACAGCAGAATTACTAAACAGAGTCACCACTCTCACTGTCAGGTAGGGACTGCAGACACAGAGGTGAACTGACTTTCCCAGGTTTACTCAAGGTATCCATAGCAGAGCAGTCAAATCGCATGTGCCTCCTTTCTCTTGTTTATATTGAAAGTGTATTTTTATTCTCTCTGAAGACACACTTCATGTGTTGCTTGATGTTTTTGGATCTGACCCATAGTCTGCTGAAATCATGGGAGGAATCTTTCATCTGACATCAATATGGTTTGGACAAGAAATTTTGAATCTGAATTCCTGAAGCAGGAAATCTTACTTTCCTGTGTTAGGTCAGTACCTAACAGAGTTGGGTAGGACCAGAATAGGCAAAGTAAAATGAAATAATTAAAAAAGAACTACAAATTTGAAGACAGAAGTCCAAAGAAGATTGTTGGCTGCTTCTCCATTTATAAAGTCTGCTAGAAGGTTGGGTTTCTTTTCCATAATGTAAGGCTTTGCTGCTGGTGATGCCATTTGTTTCTGGTGGCTTTGTAATGTAGCTAGGCTTCACACGAGATAAGGGCTCCAGGGCCTTTTTCAGTTTCAGCACTTTTACCTTCTGTTCTCCAGCATTTCCTTTTATTCAGGCCAGGAATTCACTTTGGATGCTCCTTCTGCACATCTTGCCACTGGCTCTAATTAATAACCTGCTTCTAGAAATCCTACTCATTGTCTTGGTTTTGTTTTTTGTGTGTTTTTTTTTTTTTTTTTTTTAAAGGCTGTTCGGGATAATTACTGTCTTTAAAGTTTTATGAATCACAGTGTTTGACATCTTTGATGTTGATTGATTCTCAGAAAACTGCACTTTTTGTTCTAATGTGCAATTTGTCACTGTTACTTACAAACAAATAAGAGATTTAAAATGCCAAAGATGCAGATGTTCTTCAGCTTTGTTGCCATCTGTTTTCCTGTCTACTGGATTCCAAGACTAACATTTGTGCATTTTCATGAAGCTACATTTATATAATATATGATACAATAGAATAGAAAATAGATACAAGAGAAAGTCTTCAATATAAGTTAAGTTTTAAATCAATTGTTCACAGAGCAATATTTTTCTGATGGTTTTTATTTTCATTATAAACTTATCTTTAACTAGAGGGTTTGAAAAATCTGTTGTTTTGCTCAGTTATACAAAAATTGCAGATCAGAAAACTGAGATTTCCATGGAAGTTTCCCAAGAAAGGCATATGGTATGACCTTAATTTACTTCATGAATTTTACATTGTGGCATTTAAACAGTGTTCTTCCTGGATGTCAGAAAGCCATACACGTACCTGCGCTCATTAAAGTTGTACATCAGATATTTGAATTCTTAATGTAGTTTGGTAGAAACCTGATTTCTAAGTCCAACAAATTATTTTTTTAGAACTAGCTCATTGAAAAGGGTTGAAATTTTGGGATTTCTGTAGAATAGAAGTCTGTCTGATTATTAAAATCATATTGGATTACTTCCCCATTTATCAGATAATTTTTGTGTTTAAATTTTTGTGATATTTTTTGGTAATATTTCCTCAACAGATGACAGACTGAACTTCCCACCTTCTAGTTGGCAATTTTCTACATTGCTAAATCAGGCAAACACAAGTAACCAAGATTTTACAGGCACTTCTTTCTGTTAAAAAGAAGGTATTTCAGGTGGAAGTGTTGGTATCTGTTACAGTACAGTCTATGAGATTACAAAGCAGTAAGTGCTAATTAAACCTTTATTTATATTCAAAAAGAAATATGCAGTCCTAATTGCCCTCATCTGTACTGTAACAAAGTTTACAATAAACACTGTTAATCCAGTGCACTTAGAAGTGATATTTTGGGAAATAAGATTTCAGATACTTGTGGCTGCTTGTCTGTTACAAGTAGATTGGCCATATTTTTGGAATGAAAGGCTTGCTCATGCTGCCTTTCCCTTCTCTCAGCACTTAAATTTATCTTGTCTTCTTGTCTTGTCTCCCTGAGATATTTAACGTTCTTTGCCTTCAGTACCAGTATCTCTTGACCAAAATAATTTCAGTGCATCCAGTTTACCACACACTTCCAGCAGGGTTGAGGCAAGTCTTTGCTTGGTGTAAATCAGTCCAGCAGGTTTCTCAGGATTCTGTAATTCTGTGTTAAATCCTTATTTCTGTTCACCTATGCACTGACTGGCCTCTGCTTTGGTGGTTTTCTCTCTGCTATTCCTTTTTCTTATCCACTGACTACCCAGCCTATACACCTTACTATATCAATGTCACGCTCTACACCCAGCTCACAATATCTGAGCACATTAGTGATTCATTACAAACTGATATTATTAAATAATTATTTTCACGGAAGAGACTGTCTTCTTTTGTAAAAACCCAGTCTCAAAAAGGTTTTGGGCCAATAAGTCCTTTGTCCAACCTCTCAGAGGCCAATAATCATGAACTATGATGGTCCAAGGAATCTGCAACAGAGTAGGCATATATGATGCAAAGCTAAGGAGTTCATGCCAACATGGTCTGAAAGGAGAATAATCGCATGTTCTCCAGCACCTGAAGCCTCGAGACGTGTCAAGGACTGACCTAATATGCACCAAAAATTAGTGTTAGGAAGGAAGGGGTGCACTTTCTTCAAAAAATTAAGTTTTCCAGATGCTAATAAGACAACTACTACGTGAGAGTCCAGGAGCAAAGATATGCCTATACTATTAATGTTTTTTGAACCTCCTTGGCCTGAGCTGAGCTAATTCTACCTGTAGATAAAATTGCCATGGCCTTTGTCAATTCCTGCGCTTTCTCAGTCAGTGAATCCTGGGCACATACTAGGAAAGCAAAGACACTGGCTTATTTAGAAGTGACATAAGGAGTTGAAGAGTATTATATGGCTGCTAATCAAAATAAGAAACCAACAAAAAACAAACAAACAAACAAAAAACCACAAACAAAAAAATCCTCCTAATAAAATGTACACTTTGTTTCATTCAGCCATGGCAGTGGGAATAAGCATGTTGGAGGATATGTCAGCATATTATAAGTACAACTGTCTAAATCAGTGAAAGGTCTTTTCAGTCTCTCCATTTCTGCACCATAAATTTGTTACTCTCTGGCTTCAGAAGGACTTGGTAGATCATGGAGTGCTGGCTGGTCATTGAATTCCCCTTGCTTCTTTATAAACTGTACAGTGTTATTGGCAACTTTTGGATATGTAAGGCACACCTAGTGAATGTTTGTTCTAATGTCTCTTAAATTCAAGTAACATGGTTAACATTTTGTCTTGGCTTGAGAGTGAGGAAATATGGGTACCTCTTAAATGCAGTGGAATCTTATACTTTAAAGCACATAGCACTTGCTAAGACTGCTTCCTTTGAGCACAGTATTTGGTTCACACTCCTCTTTAGGAACTCAGTGGAACTACTGATATATTTAAAATAAGCATTTGTGAAAATGCTGTGTTGGATCACAGCTTAAGGGTGGTAAAACACAAGAATGTATTTTCCCATCTCTTGCAGAAGCTGAACGCCTGCAATGACAGAAGCAGGAGCTAGACAAGGGTGATTTTTTCCATTTCCATCACATCTTGCTTCCTCCCTGCTTTCTGATCCTAGCCAGGCAGTTAGAGACATCTGACAGTCCTGTGATGCTGCACTACATCACCCAGAACTCAAAGTGGAAGCCCTGCAATACGAGATTTGCCTAGCTAATCCAAATTGCCAGAGGAAGGAAAAGCTTAATGCTTCTTGCTTTTTAAGATTCTTTGTTGCATCTTTGTAATTGTTTGGTTTTAATTACACCACAAAGTTTATCTGCTCTGCCTTTGAACAGAACACACACAATGTACAGCTTCTTTTTCCTATTGACTTCAGGCTGCTAATTTTGACACCTTTGTAATAAATCTGCTGGCTAGATGCAAAGCTTCAGGCTTGGCAGGACCTCAGGAAATCAGGAGACGAGGTAGCAATTCTTGTAAGAACAAGAGTTCCAAAGGCGATAGATTAACAGGAATCATTTCCAAATGAGCTAACCTATTTAAAAGTAACAAGTACATGAAAAGGGAAAACAGTTAGAGTGCATTAACAGAGAAGTGTTACTCCTTGTGTAGTGAATTTCAGCACTTAAAACCATCTTTCTGAATGCCTGTAATATTTATGATACAGCCCTGAAGGGCCAAACGCAATCCATGGAAATACCATGTAATTCCCACTACCCAGTGTTTCCTACTGGCTGGTTCTATACCTTCAGAGTTCCAAAGCCAATTAAAAAAAAAAGAAAAAGAAAGAAGTGATTTTTTCTAATGAATCCAGAGGGGATGAATATTTATGACCAAATTTGTGGTGCTTAAATTTACAGCACAGATCCCCTAGGCTTCAGAGTTTGTAAACTAAAAGAAGCAGGCACCTTCAAGGGGTAATTCAGAACCTATAGCCAGGAGACTACTCTTGGTGATAACATTTCTCCGAAGTGTTTGACTTCTTGATTCCTGCTGGAATATCACTGCCCTTACATTTTTCAATATGAAAAACTGGGGCCTAAATAACATTGTGGAACCTAAAATAGATTTGTTATTTGTGGCCAAAGTGGACAGACAAATGTAATTCATTAATTTTTTTATATACTCAATGGAAGGAGGAAAGCTCCTAAGCAAACTCTTAGTTCTAGCTTCTTAAAATTCAAAATTTCTTTAAGATCCACTCTCTCCCCATGCCTTTCTTTTTTCTTTCCTGACAATATTTTATTCTTCTTTTTGCCACATTCATTCTCGTAATCATCAGTATTTTGAAACACTTCTGTCATGGTATTTCATTTTCTTCAAATAAACATTTTGGAAAATCCCCCAATATTTTAGAAATATCTTAATTTCTTAAATGAAGTTAGATGTAATAGTGTACCCTGTCTTCCTTCCACCTACCTAACTGAAGCATGTAGGATCATAGAATCCAAGTCAGTAGAAGGATACCTACCCTTTAGAACAATAATTCAAATTTCAAGTGACCCTTTATAGATTTTTTTTTCTTTCTCCAATGACTAAAGGAAATTAGAGCAATATGGTCATATGTTGGAAACCCATAGTAAATTAAATGACAAAAAAAAAATCCCTTTTGTGGAGGATAGACTGGTATTTCCATAGCAATGATTATTAAAATTATATGACTGCTTTTCCCTGGAATGCATATCTCTCTGTACTATATACACAAAACAAACAGCACAGTATTTACACCACCAGAACTGCTGATGAATATAGTTTTTCTTTTTTGAGAAATCTATCCAAAATATTCTATATTATTATTATGTTTGGAAAGAATTCTTGAAGAACAACTAATTGCAAAAAGTTAGCAACACAGGGAACAAGAAATCATATGATATAGTAATATGTTTCACCACATTCCAGCCGTAGACCTGGTAAGATTTAGGTATAATTAGGAAATTTTAGTTGCTCGCTCTCTGAGCTGAGAAGTGACTACTGAAAAGACTGCCCTGCACTCTTTTTTTTGGGGGAGGAAAAAAAAAAAAAAAAGGCTTTTTATTTGTCATAATTGTGGTAAGATCAAACTGTGGAGTAAGACTGAAGTAAGTACAGTCAATACTATGCTTCCATCAAATATCATATATTAAAACTCTTCTTATTTGTTTGATATTTAAGTTGTTTCACTTCATTTTTATTAGAATGATATGGGAGGTCAAAGGAGCCTAATAAATAAGTGGACTACTTTTCTGAAAGCCAGGCTTGTGTGCGCGATACCTGGTCCTGAAGGAGCAGACACACATTTTGATGAGCTGCGTAAGTTGAGTTATCTTTAATGGTTTATTTTGACACCAGTTTCACACAGGTGTTTTTTTCTTGTTTGTAGAAGTATTATGACTTGTTCTGATTTAATTAATTTTCCAAACAGTGGTGTCAATATCTCTGTCTTTTATCAGAAGTCCCTGATTATAACTGGAATTAGTCTGGTCAAAAATATGGGCTTTTTCGCTTTCACTCTGAAAGCTGGAAAGTGAAAAGCTGATTCTGGATAAAAACCAGACTATCTGCAAGTGGACAAACTTCAGAATATTAGCCCAAATTCGCATGGCAGAAACTTAAATTCAGAGAAAAATAAAGCTTTGTTATATATTTACAAATCTCCAGACTATAAATGGTAAATGCAGAAATGTTCAATGGATGTCTGATTAAAAAAAAAAAAAATTTTCCCATTGCAGAAGATATATTCTTACTTTCCACAAGAGATGAGAGAAACCCGCTTGTATATGGAGTCTTCACTACAACAAGGTATGCATTAGGATCATGTATGCCTCTGGAAGAAAAAGCTGAGGACCTTACTCAGGTCTTTTATTAAACCCTTCTATTATTAGATCCTGATTCCTGAGAGCATGAGACACTGCTTGAATAAGGCTTGCAATATTGGGACTGTTATGTCCCTGAATCTTTGTGTGCCTAACTTTTGAGAATGATAGTAAAAAATAATGAAAATTTAACAGTTAAAAGCATGCTAGTTTATTTCAATCTCATGTAGTTAAACTTACAAATTTCAGTCATATTCATTGAGCAACCAGTAGTTACTATTTAAGACAAATCATTGTTGTAAAGCATTATTTCTGAAAGCAATGACTTGACATCAGCTGTTTCTCAAGATCAAAACCCACTGTTCTCTAAAGTGATATTTTAGTGTTTTTATGGCAGGAACTGATGGAAGAATAACCCATCTTTATCTCATGGGGATAGATTAATTAATTAATGAACCTCTCAGCTGTGATAGTGAGGTGCTTTGTATAGAATTGTCAGAAAGGAAATAATTCTTTCTTTTGTCTCCAGAACCTTTGAATTAAGTGTAAATAATAAGGACTAGCTAAATGCTGAACAGTATGAGTACAATGAAAAGTTGCCAAGGCACTCCTTAACTCAGAAGCAGCCACTACACTGGCTCCATAGAATATATAACCACATAAAATATTTAAAATTGAATGAAATGTTGCACAGAATGAAAGGGCGTATGAAACAACTAAAGTACATGCCACTCAACAACATGGCATATTGTTCTTTGGAAAACCGAACTGTTTGAGGTTTTTTGAGAAAAATACATTAAAAAAAAGGAAAAAGACATAGAAAAAGAAATAAATGTTTGTTTCTCTTTTTATTGTCTGTCCAATGCAACTTGTAATTCTCAGACACATCATCGGTAATATCACTAATATACAGGCTTCCAGATGTGAACACAATGTAAAGGAATGTCCTTCATTTGAAGAAAATTCCGATCATAATAGCTAGTAAATGATAGCTAGAACCTGTCAGCCACTAGAAAAAATGGCAGTCTATCAGGTGGTCCCAAAGGTTAAGTCCAGGTTTCAACCAAGCAAAGCTTTAAACTGTAATGACAGTGATATTAAATATCTGTAGTTATCAGACCTGTCCACATTGTCTGTTATTTAGCACCACTTAAATCAACTCTCAGGTGTAGGATCGATCCACACCCCCTCAGACTTTGTGGAATTAATTAATTCACTGGACGAGACATGCACTGATGTGTTTACAATATACATATCAGTCTCTCTTTTTTTTTCAGCTCTGTCTTCAAGGGCTCTGCAGTTTGTGTGTACAGCATGGCAGATATTAGAGCTGTTTTCAATGGCCCTTATGCTCACAAAGAGAGTGTGGATCATCGGTGGGTGCAATATGAAGGTCGTATCCCGTATCCCAGACCTGGTACAGTAAGTGTCTCCTTAATTACATACTTCTATTTTTACTCAAAACCAATCATACTTCACACACCACACCCCAGATTGGTAATTTATATTTTCCACTCAGGATGTTTCAAATTATCCTCTCAACCCTTTCCCTTCTGTTGACAGCTCAGACACCTACCTACCCTTTATATGTTTATATATAAAAATATACATTTTTCCATGTCTCTGAGATAACATTGTGTCCAAACTGTCTATTTTTTGATTGTCTTTCATACTGTGGTCTCCTACTGTACAGCTCTATTTCTATCTGTTGGGATCACCTCTAAGGCATCAACACTTCATAAAAGGCCAAAGGCATTTCTTTGTGGAGTATTAAGTTATGATGAGGTATTTTATTTGAAGTCTTTTATTTCTGTTTTCTCTGTGTCTGTTAAAATCCTGTTCCTTGAGAGATGGTCATTGATTCTATTGTAATTGATTGTGCATGTGTGGTGTTTTGCAGTAAAATAGGAATTAGTTGCTGGAGATTTTATGTGATGAAAGATAAGTGATAGGAAAAAAAAAGTGAAGTCTAATATCTGGAAACACTTCTAAATCCCAATTTCTTAGACTTCAGATGTAAGAATTGGGCCAAAACAAAGAGGAAGATTTTGAAAGAGTTATTAAATAATCCTTTCCCCACTTCTGTCTTGGTATTAAATTTGGAAAAGCATGGACCTACATTACAGCTGAGGAAGAAAACAGTATTTCCAAAAAATGCATCTACTTTAAAAAAGTCATCACAACTTTGAGCAACCCTTCGTATGTAGAATGTAAAAGAGCAATGATTTAAGAGTAAGATAGCTATTACCCAGGATAGCTTTACATTATCTTGGTCAGGCATTCAGTATACTAGTACTAGGCAGCTGCATAAATCCAGCCAAGCACTGAGCTACTGAGGTTGGACTGCTGCTAGTACCTTGCCTAGAAGCCATCTGGATGTTTCTGCACTATTTCTCGGACATCAGCACTAGTGTAACCTTTGCTTCAAGCAGATTATCTAGCTTATTTAGCTCTTCTTTTCACACATTTTCTTGTGTCTCTATATTTTCTTCATCGCCCTTCCAATGGACCCAACTGCATTGTCCAAGCCCATCCTGTTTGCTGCACTCAGTGGTCTCAGGCTTCAGCAGGTCAGGCCCTGAGCTCTGATCCTCTCCTCTCAACTGCAAGCGAGTTGCAAAGGGCAGCTCTCTCTATAGAGTAAGGCAGCTCCAGAGATTGATTTGGCCTGCCTAGGATCTGCGCTGCTGGAGCAAATACGCTCCTAAATTAGAAAATTTAGACACTCTAGGCTTGCACATCTCTCTCATGCAGAATATATAGTGCCCCCAGAAAAGAGGATTACTTTTTTTTTTTTTTTTTTTTTTTAAAGCATGTGCAACTTCATTACTGGTTAAGAAGTGCAGATGAATTTAGTTTTAAGTACAAAAATGGTGCCAGTGAGAACAATAGCTGGTCCCATGGCATCTAAAGAGATTAAAATAACTCTCTTGAAAAACTCAGAGTGCCCCATAAGGATGAACACTCTGCACAGATAGACGAGTCATAAGCTCATTGCATTTTTGAGTGTATTAGCCATCACATGGTTGAGCTGGGATTCGCAAGGAAGGAAACATGTCATGCTGAAGCATGTCAATGCTGATTTTTATCACTGATTTGAATATCCATGCTTGCAAGTATTTTAAAAGTTGGAAAGATTAAAGATAAACAGATATTTTCCATAAACAGCCCCTTAACTCTCCAACTGCTTCCTTTAAGCACCTGATAACAGCTGTGAGAAAATGGTCTCATAAAAATCCTTAGGACCTTCATACCCAGTGGATTTCTGTAGGATTTTGAACAAAGACTGAAAAGGGAAGTGGACTTTACTGAAAAAAGCTCTCAGAAGAAAAATATCTGTAATATTTGCTATGTAGATAAGGTAAATGTATTGCTGCATAGTTATTTATCTTTTGTCTTAGTGAGCTGGACTACTCTCAGACTTCAACATACTTCAGGCTCAGTTTAATATAGGGTATTTAAATAAGTAGATCCATGCCATGCTCTGATCTTATAATGGGCTATGCCAAACCTCTGGATATGAACAGATTTAGGTTGGGGTCTGAAAAAGTAGCACAGTGCTCAAAGGCAAGGAAAAGAAGCAGCATGCTACACCCCTGCAGAACGCTGCGGTGTGAATGCTGAAATGCTCTTCCTTAAAGGTTAATTTCATCATTTCTTGCCGGCAATGGGGTGGCTCAGGAATGCTCAGAACAAAGCCAAATAGGGATAGCCTATCCTTTTTAAATTTATTAGAGCAGTTTTTTAAATTTAAGCTCTACCTAAGTGTTGCCTACAGTTAGCACAGGCAGCACTGCCCTGATTTTATATTTCTTATATTTTAAGTTACTGGCGAAGTCTAAAAATGGGTATACTAGGAAATGCATTTACTTTGATGTTTGGCTTTGAGAGAGGCATTGACTTCCTTTCAGCATTTATACAGAAGCAGGAGACTGCTTACCCTAATTTAACTTTCTGCTCAGCTGCCTTTATCTCCTAAGTAAATAAAGCTGTTCACTATAGAGACTGTGACCACTTTGATATTGAAATTTTGACAAAATGCTTCCTGTGGCAATTTGTGCCGGAGATAAACTCTCAACATGACCATGATATCATGCCTTCGCAATGCTGAGCAGCATGCAAGCAGCAGGACCCCCTGCCTGCCACGGGTGCTGGTGCTGCAGCGTGGTCTGCCTGCCCTCTGGTGTTGTTGGAAGACCCCTGAACAGGGTGACCGGGGAATCTCTGGCACGCTCCACACCACTGATGCTGCAAAACGTACAGCTGTCTTACTCTAACTTCTCCCAGGTGTATTAAAGAGCAAGTGGGAATAATGGAAATTAAACAGAGTCAAGTCTTCAAATCTATTTCAGTTTTGAAGCTGAAAAAAAGAGACAGAAAGAACAGCCAGCAGGCAGCCCTGGCACAAAGGGCAATTTGAAAACCAAGGGAGCTTTTGGTCTGTCTTCTTTAGCTGTTTGAAAATTAGACTTGCATGTCTGCAGGTGTCCCCAGATAGCAAATCCAGTTTTCTTCCAGTCTCTTAGGGTTTCACCCAGGAAATTACCATTGACAGAGAAATCACCAAGGACTTTCCTTAAAGTGTGTTCTGTATTCTGAAACAGAGTTTTCATAATACCCTCCCAGTAATCACAGAACGGATTTGAACAATATTTTCAGTGAATCAGGAGGCAAAAACATCTCTAGTCTATCTATTTAGCTGTAATGACTGCAGTATCAGAGCAACTCACAGTGCCCATTTGGAAATTCTGATGGGATACAAAGGATTCATCCTCATTTCATCGATGGTGAGTGAATGTCATTGAGGTCAGATTTTTAGAGGAATGTCAGTGTTTAAAGATGCAGATTAACACTTAGTCTGATCTACTGCAGAACTTAGGACTCTAACTGCTATCCAAGGCAACACCAAACATGTTTGATAGATCTGGATATTTTACTAACTGATTTGCCAAAGATTCGAAACAAAACTCTGGATCAGCAAAGTAAGATTCTTGCAGTCTAAGCCACTTCTTATCTACAAGAGGAAACAGGCCAGCACGTTGCTTTTGTCCATTTGAAGATTTTTATGTCTCAGCTCTTTCCAATACAGATTTGAATATGGCCCTGAGCTCCTGAATTCTTTGTGTATTTTTTTTTAAACAAGTTCCCTTACAAGCCCACAGATTATCCTGTGATCTTTTTCATCTTTTTCTCTATATATTGCTTTTTCTCCCTTTCTTCAGTGAAAACCCTTCCTTCATTTCTTGTGCTAATCCAGTGCACAGGCTGATCGAGATGTGCCGTCCATCCCATTGGGACTTGGCTGAGCCACAGAGAAATACTGTCTGCCAAAAAGCCTCCCCCTGTCCTCCCGTCTGGTTAGTTTTGCTGGTTTAATAAGCTTGTTCATAAAACATTGAGCATTGTACAGGTTCCCCTTGTTATTTTTAAGACTTATCTTCCTCTTTCACCTGATCTTTTATGGGATAGACTGCATTCTTTGCTTCTCCAATTCCTCTCTCCTTTGATCTCCTCAGTGTAAATGGGGCTGCTTAATTAAGTGAAATGTTTCACTTTATGGGTTTATTTTCCTGAGAAAGCCTCCTCCACCTCCTCTTACTTACCAACCTGTTTTCCCCAACATGAATCACCTTTCCATTCATAGCAGCCTTTCGAAATGCTACGAACCCAGTCACCTTTCCCACTGGCAGAGGTCGGCAGAGAATTGCAAAGTACCACCTGCAAAGTCAAGTTCACTCATCTAGCTGGTCTCAGCCCAGTTAGCCTCAGATAAATGCTTTCTTATGTCAGCTTTTTCTATCAACAACACAGGTGTGTTAAATGAAAAAGCCATACAAAGTGCTCAAGACAAACACTGGAACAGGGTAGAACAAATCTTGCACACCCAGTGGGATGCAAACTCTATCTTAAAAAAAAATAATTGAGACTTTAATTTTTGTAGGGATTTTTTTTTTGTTTCATTTTTTTGTGGTGGGGTGGAGTGATTCCATTTAAAATTTACACTGTTTGTGTCCTGCAGAACCTGACTCACTCCCCTCTCGCCTGCCCTCTTCCAGGCTTGCTCTGAATAGCTGCAAAGTTAGTGTGAAAGTCTCCCTGCTGAGCATCCAGTCCTTCTAGAACAACCCATCCATCCTGTAGAGAAGCACTAAGGCTTTTGGCAGGCATGTCCAAATGCGAAATGTATTGTGCAGCTCTCATCAGACTACAGAGAAGAAGCCACATAGTATTTAGGCCACTCAGGAACCCAACTTTCACCTTCAGGATGGCTTATGGTTGAATCTCCAATGGCACATAAGTGCCTATGTCCTGAGAGTCATCTCTCAGCTGTCATCTAATCCACAGAAGATCATAAACCTATAAGTACCCCATTTTTAAAAGTACTTCTGGACATCTTGGAAGCTCACACAGTCCTCAGTGTTACATCTTAACCCCTTAGGACTCAGGCTTTGCATTTCTTTATAAACTCTACAAATAATGTTCAATGTGTGGTAGGTCCCCACAGATTCAAAGTGACTAGTTGAAGATAGTTCTTCTGTTTCTCTGCTTTTTGCTTGATGGATCAGTGATAAGGAAACTTATTTAGAGCTTGGAAGACTTTACATCATAGGAGAATGCTGACTACAAGACCATATCTCCTTGATAGTTAAATATTTGTTCACTGAGAGTTTGGGAGAAAAGGACCATGTGGTTAATTCATTCCCTCTGAGAGAGGATCTGGTGCTCCAGTTCCTACTGCACATATCATAAAATAGAGAGCATTTCAGAGGAAAACAGATCTTCTTCCTTCCTGGTTAACATCTGAGCAGCATTCTTACTACTTTTGGCTAAGCTAAGAGGTAATTATCCAATGAAAATTGAAACACCTTCAACAGGAAGGAGCGAGGAGCTCCCAGGGTGGCTCTGGTCCACATGCCTGGAATGAAGGGACACCTTCCCTAGGAGGGACGCTCTAAGACACGTAATTGCCCAATATGGGAGAGATTTAAGACATATTTCACTCCTTAATATTTCACACTGGCTACTTCAGATGCTTCCAAGAGAGTAACTTGCTGGTGTGATTCTTAGTTCTCCTTGTGAAATGCAGAAAAATTCTCAGCTTGGACATTGCAAAATCAACCAAGCAGATGCTTACTGCACTCAGTATTATCAGGTCCTTGTTGTGTATCTAGCCTATGGGTGTTTAAGTCTCATTGTTAAGTGGGTCTAAGGCTCAACGTGACAAGTCACTTTTAAACCAGGATTTTCAACACACTTGAAATAGAAATCCTTTTGAAGCTCAGAGGGAACAGCATTCTGTTTTAAAATTGTTAGTAGACAACAGCACTGTTGAGCTAAAGATGCATCATTAAATGAAAGGGATTTTTTTTTTTTACATACCTTATAGCTAAGTTCCCAGATAATTGTCACAATTTTAATAGGTGTTAGATCCAGCAGCTCTTACTGACTTCACTGGATGGTGTGAAGCACTATGCATCTTGGCAAACTGGAGGTTTATTTAGGAGCCTAACTTCTGGTACCAGCTTTTGAAAATCTTGGCCAGGGTTCCCACATAATGTTAACACAGTCACACCGTATGTCTCAGTATTGTGTGAGATCTACACATCCAGCACTCTGCTAAGCTGAAAATTTAATAAGACAAGTGAAAAAAAAAAGAAGAGCTTACATATGTGTGGTGTTGCTAAGTTAGTGTATATTTCCTTTTATTTGAGAAAGATTAACCTTAATTTACCACCTCCTGATTACATTCGGACACAAAGAAAAGGTGAGGGGATAAAAAACATCTTTGTAGATCATCTGGGATCATGACTTAGTCCAGGGTGATTATTGTCAAATTGAGCTCACACAGAAGGCACTGGAAAAACTTTAAGTAACTATTGAATTGATTCTTTAAAATTTTGTGCCATGGAGTTTATATAGCATATGTAGAGATGCCCTTAGCACTTCCAACTCTATTAGGTTTTTTCTTTTTTCTTTTTTCTTTTTGTTTTGTTTACTTTTCATTTCTTAACATGTATATTTGTATCAAGTTATCATTCATGGCAGTGAAGACCTAAGCAACCTCAGAAGAATAAATTATATGGTGAATAAGTTTCTTTCAGGATTCTTACCTAGCAGTACTAATTTTGCAAATTTAATGTGATTCATTTTTCTTGATGTCACCTGTTTAGAAGAAAAACATCAAATCTGAACTAGTTGTTTAGACTTCTCTATCAGAAAGAGATAGACACCTCCTCTGTGCAGTTCACACACAGCCAAGATAAGAATCTAAGTCAGGTGAAATGCTTCCCACCCTCCTGCAAAGCAGAAGATGTTGAGAAAGCAGTGATGGTGTTATAAGAACTTTTATGGAGCCAGATTCTTTTGTAGTCCACATGAAACAACCCTGCCAACCAACTCCTGTGACGTTTTATATAAATGCAAATCTCTTATTGTCTCCAGTGGTAGATGTCACATATCTGAGACAGCATCTAGTGCTGATGATGTGAATAAATGTCCTCTGTGAACTGGGCAGAGAACACCAATATCATTTTCACGAGACATGCAACAGGATGTGAACTCACATTTTCAGAGGTGAAAGGCTGCTTCACTCACCCACTTGGCCATGCAGCCTTTACCATCGTACATCCTACTGATTGCTATGAAAGGAAGCACAAGCCTACAGGAATTGTTCTGCAACGATGGGTGGACACAGCTTTAAACAGCTGCCTGAGGACTTTGCCAAAGGGTGGCCAAAATGAATTTTTCATTCCCCTGTTCCATCCATCATGCCACAGTGAGTGATGCCTCTGGAAATAGCTCCCTTGGCCAAGCATAACAGGGTCACACCTGCCCAGTTGCTCTTGGTGGTCATGCTGTCTTAGGATGGGATCCAAAGCCCACTGAAATAATTGGAAAAGGCCCTGTTGACTCTAGCAGATCTTTGGATCAGACCCTTAGTCCTTGTTTCTACTAAATTAGCTGCACAAGCTGGCAGAGATTTCCCAATATCATGCATGGTAGGATTTGGGCCTTTGGGATTACTGTAACAACTTTATAGTTCCATATTGGTAGATATTTTATCCCAGTGGTTTTTACTAAGTGATGTCATTGCTCTCATCTTCCTCTGTTGATGCATTTTTGGCAAAAATCTAGGACATCTTTAAGACCCATGGGGCTACTCCCATTTTTGACATAGAAATACACTTCTGGGATTGAGCTGTGAATAGGTGAGCAATCAGCAAATTTCCAGAAGATGTAGACGGTAACTGAGGGTAGCGAGTGAGAACATGAACCACAGAAAATGCACGTATAAGGGAAAATCAACCTCTAGTACACAGTGAGGGGGAAGAGAGTTATTGCGTGGTTGGGGAAGTGAAGAAGTGAATTTTTTTCTCATCCTGTATAGAATAAATTGATACAAAATTCTGATCCAAAGGCAATTAAAGCACATGTGTTTCTTTCTAGTGATTCCACCAAACTTTGCTTCAACCCCTGCAAAGATAAACATGCTTTTGAAATCAGTAGGGTTTTTTGAGGTCTGATTCTGGTATCGGTGGCAAACACAGACTTTGGTTGTTCTAAAGGTAATGAGAAATGTTCATTCCTGAAGTGCTGCTCGTGTAACACGTGTGCACGTGATCTGGTTTCTGTGTAGTTATTGTGCTGTCTGAATAATTTATCCTGTGTTATGGTTCACTTTACTTTTTTACCCCAAAGTCTAAAATCTAAATTGTTGTTTTTGGTTTTGTTTTTGTTTTTGTTTTTTTTTTTTCACAGCCTTTCTGTAGTCTCTTTTGCTGTATAATACAAAAGCATGTATTTCTTTGTGAAATTATTTAACTGATATTGTTATCTTCAAAAACCAAGCTAACTACAGCCCAACTCAGGGGTGTAACCTTGCAAAGACTTTAAGTTATTAAAGCACAGCAGAAAACAGAATGTGGGAGATCACGCCCAGCAAGCCAGAGGGTGAAGTTCTTACAAAAATGCTAATATAAAACTCCTAGGGATAACTCACTGCAATATATGTTTCCAACTGAACTATTTTTTTTTTAACAGGACCTTCCTTTTCTTCTTTTTTACTTGTATTAAACTATTTTCAAGGAATGTCCTTTGAGCAGTTATCACAGGAAAACAACACAAACCCATTTTTTTTCTTCTTGTCAGTTCTTTCACAGCTGTGCATTAAATTGTATAGTGAAACAGAACGACTGAATATGCGATGGAATATATCTTAATTCAAACTGACACAGGTTTACTAGCCATGGAGTAATTTTCAGAAGCTGTTAGGTGATTCAGGAGCCTAAGACCTATTTTCAATAAACAGTTTCAGAGCCTTAATATGTTCACATAGAACTGTATATGATGAGAATAATTCTGCATTGTATTTGCTGTATTTACTGCATGAAGAATTAATCCTTAGGCATGTGTACACAATACCTGTATGTGCTGGGCAGAGGTAGAGCAAGCACTACCACAACGTGTGCTGTGTGCATCCCTCAGCTCAGGAAGAGAACAGACAGTGGAAACCCGAGAGAGAAAAGGGTCCAGGCTGGTCCTGAGCCTGTGGGGATGGATTCGCTGCTAGTAGCTGATGTTGTGTAGCTGAGAGAAGGGAGTTTGCCAGCAATGGAGGAGGGACATGCTCAGCCCTTGGCTCTGTGTGTGTTGTTCCTAATGCAAATGTTCTGGACAATGCCAAACCCTACATAGTGGAATAAATCCTAACCACAAGCCCTTAACTGGCACCACAGATTGAACACATGTCAAACTGGAGATTTGGGAATGTGAACAAAAGTCTTCTCTGTCAAAATTAGCCATGAAGGAGAATTGTAGAGCAACTTCACCGCAAAACTTAACTTTCTCCTGGCACACTACAAAGGCATTTAATCACATTTCTTTCTTCACAGGCTGTGTTATGGCTCCACCTGGCAGGACACACAGGGATTACATAGTTAAAAACAGTGTTAAACAAGACGCAATCAACAGTTTCTATGCAAAAGGGTATCACTAGCTGGAATAGTGTTTCCAGTTTGTCTTATTATTATCCAGGATTTGTAGTGCCCCATTAACACATCTAGATGCCTCCAGATTCAAAAAAGAAGCTTTCTCAGACTCATATTAGAGACTAAGTGTAAAATGAGGGATGGAAAAGATACAAACAGCCATGGGAAGGAAAGCAGAGAGAAGTGAGCAGGAGAGATGATGGGTCACCAACATGACTGACCTTGCAGATATGTTCCTGAGCTCACCCCGAAAGGCACAGAAGGGAAAAATTTGAAGGAGGTTGAAAAGGTAGGTTTGTGGGTGGTCTTCAAGCAAGATGTGTGAGAACGAACTTACTTTGTGTAAGCTAAAGAAACAGCTGAATTGATTAGTTTGTCGGTATGACTCTAATAGAGGTGGGAGCCAACCCCAGCAATAAATGAGTGACATTGGAGAAGTGACTGAGGGAGTGATGTCTGTAGCAGTTGTCTGGACCAGAAGAGGATGAGACTGCACTGTTCAAAGCCACGGAAAAGGATGCTGCAGCAGCCGAGCTGTGGGCCTGGGCAAGAGTTTCAGCTATGTGGATGAGTAAAGAAGTCACTTTTGAGAAATAATGAGCTACAGAGATCATCTGGCATCTGGAGAATCTGCCTTTTTTAAAAACAAAACAAAATAAAACAACAAACAAACAAAAAAACAACGGGAGGCATAGGAAGTGCAGTTCACTGAAAAGGTATGATCTCTGATTGCAGGCCATATACAGGGAAAAGATAGATGTGGGTGTTTCAACCTGGAAAAATTAACACGGTTAAAACATTTATTAGGGGCCTTCTGCCACAGTAACTCTGAGTGAATCTCCCAAGAGAAATCAAGCCGTTAGTCTAATATCAGGGCATGCTGGGGAGGATCTTGCTCAATTCTGGCTCACTACATCAACAGGGCAGAACCTCAGCCTTGATACGAGAAGCAGAAATACAAAAAAAAGCAGAAAACCTTTGGTGAGATCCTGCACTTTAAATACCTGAGATTATCCCATGGTAGCCACTGGAGGGCACTCTAGACTTGTGGTTGAAAGTCCATTACACTGATACCTGCACAAGTTTGTTCAGCATGTAGCAAATTTAACTGCGTGTTGGTACCTCTGCCTTGAAATGAGAGCTAGACAGCATGACAGGTCTCCTTCACTCCAGACTTGATTTTCTTGTCTTTTTAAAATATCTAACGTGATAAGGCACTGGTGAATGGGGCAGGGAATGAGGAGGTGAAATTTGTTGCAGATGTACTGAGCCCATCATGAGAATTTCTCCAGGTTTGAAGCAATGCTTTCAAAGAAACAAAGCAATGGTGACCAAGTGCTGCTCTGGGATGAGAAAAATCACTGAGCAAGCTGATTTGTTACTGGCTTCACAAGTGTTCTCACAGAAAACTTGATTTCTACTTGAATATGGATTCAGTTTGTGACTTAGTCATAAGACCAAATTTCCAAAGTGGCCTACGCTGATGACATCTATTATGGTATTATATACAAGTAGTTTCTAAGTATTTAAAGAAAAATTAGATATTTTCCTGTATTATTAGATTGCTTGTGGCAAAATTTTGCTGGTTCCAGTATATGATTAAAAAAAAAGTTCAAAGTGCATCACAGTACTGAATGTACTGCTTGAATGTTAATAATAATAATGTATTTTCATTACTGGTGACAGTGGTATGAATATTAAGGCACATCTCACTCTCTTCAGGAACACTGCTAGATGAAGAAACATAAAGGGTCTTGGCTGTGGTATTAAAGACCATTTGGTGAGAAATCGCAAAAAATTTGTGTAACTTTTAGTAGTTTGTGTTTACAGATATGTTAATACAATAAATATGAACTAATTCCCATTTTATCTACCATCAAACAGACAAATTCTCTTTTCTAATGCTATCTTCTTTTCCTGAGTATCTTAGAGAAACTAAAGAAGTTCATCTCCCCTTTAAGTTTTAATTTAGGTCATCAAAATCTCTGACTGAGGAAGAAGAATAGCCTATAAGAATTTTTCTTCGAAGCTTGCATATATCTACAGGTAGTTGCAGGTGTGGGCATACAACTAACAGGAATGGGAAATTTATAATTCTGAGTAGTAGTACAAATGAGTGAGATGAAACAAATTAACAAGTTTTGGGTGGTTTTAAAAGATAAAGGAGAATAGGTGGGAGCAGGATAAAGGAAAATGAAGACGAAAGGGAAAAGCTTTTGAAGAGAGGTAAAAATGAAAAGAGAAGAGGACAGAGTGGAGAAATGAGGGAGAAAACAATCCTTTGAAGAACCAGAGGAGCACACACCGCCAGCATCTCCCATGCTTTCAAATCAGCACTGAGCTTTTTCAATTGTAAATCAAATTACCTGCCACTGGCAAATGTGCTTTACAAACCGATATAACTGATCTGGACTGGGCAGCTTTCGTACTACACAAAGAAACCTGCAGATTACTTGTGCTTCTTTCCTAATCCTCTCATCTTCTTCTTCTTTCTCTTTCATTCAGTGTCCAAGCAAAACCTATGATCCACTCATAAAGTCTACCAGAGACTTTCCCGATGAAGTCATTAGCTTTATTAAACGCCATCCACTGATGTACAAATCCGTTTACCCAGTGACGGGAGGACCGGTATTCACTCGAATCAATGTGGACTATCGTCTGACTCAGATTGTGGTGGATCATGTCATGGCAGAGGATGGGCAATACGATGTTATTTTCTTAGGAACAGGTATGAGAGAAGACTTCCACTATCATTCTGCACAAACCACATCCTGTAAGAATAATTTTAATGCAGCAGGTCCTGAATAAACTTGTTGATTAAGATCTTTTTCCTATGCATGCAGTTTCGGGAAGCGTTTAGATGCTCCTGATCCTGTACCAGCTGTTCATGCAAATGCTAAGATTAGATTAATTTGTTGACTCAAGAGATGGCTGCTATTAGGATTTTAATGCCTCCTGGTCCCTAGGTGATAAACCAGTTAAGGGTCAGAGCACCTGGACTTTCTTACCCTCCGAGTACCATTCAGTACCTGTCTTTACATTACATGGTAGCCTGGCTCCAATTCCTGCTACCAGAACATCAATTACCAATTAAAAGAAAAAA
This sequence comes from Morus bassanus, assembly GCA_031468815.1. NCBI lineage: Eukaryota > Metazoa > Chordata > Aves > Suliformes > Sulidae > Morus > Morus bassanus. Next base: position 75,882,034 of record CM062571.1, on the reverse strand, counting down.
AAAATTAACCTTAATAACTTAAAAGAGTACTTCCTGTTATTGGTAGTGACATGGTGCTTCAGCATTAAATCTCATGTGACACTGAACAGCTAAGTAAGATTTAAAATTGAGCCTAAGGCAACAACCTTTTAAAGATATAACTTAGCAATATGAATAGCTCCAAACAAGAGGACCAGGACTGAACTGAAAGGTTAAACTACTCTGTCAAGGAAGAAACCTGCTTTGCTGTTTTCCTATGGGTAATTAGGTATCTATTTAGAGTTTTATGATAGTTATATTCCTTAAGGAAAAAGTCTAGTTTTACCATAGTAATTAGAATCACTGGATGAATCACCCAACAGCATGGTATGCTAAGAAATATTAACATACCTATTCATAAGATTTCTGAAATAATAATCTACCGTTTTACTCCACTGGAATTTCTTGTTCTTAATCCACAATCTGTAGATCTCTCACTAGTAGTAGGTCTTATAAAGCACTTCTCACTGGTAGATCTGTACGCTTTAATAAGGAGGTCATTGCCATTATCCTCATCTCACAGCAGGGGAAACTAAGGTACATGGAGGTGAAAAGTAGATGAGCTACTGCCATGAGCTGCAGGGAAATTAAGATTCTGTTTGAATCCTACCCCAGCGCTGTTGGGTTGCATGGCACTTTATCTGCCCTATAAGCAAATTTGGTGTCTAGTAGTGTTGTTTGATATGTATGGATAGTCTGAAGTGATTTGGGGAAAGGAGTGAATTGTCACAGAGCATCGCCTGTAATAAAGTATGGGTTGTCTCAGCCTTCAAGAGCTTCCCAGCTGCATTATCACACATGTGAGTCCAGAGATAGCCTCTCCCTTGGATCATTTACGTCTTTCAGCTCAATCCCTCTCACAGCTATTGTCTTCCAAAAAAAAGATGGTGTAAGAATCCCTCTATGATCCCCACAAGCCAAATACAGTGGTGTCAGAGAGAGAAGCACAGTTTCATAACAAAGAACATTAAAGTGCTGTTTGCTCCTCTGGTGCCTGAAAAGTCTGGGAATAACCTTTAGCCATAATGACAGAAAATCCTTGTTGCTTTCTGAATGCAATCTTTTATATAGTCAACAGAGAAGGAAAAGGAACACATTCCCAAGCTGTGAGGTGCCTAGGATTTGGGAGAACTCACTAAAACTTACTTTTCTTCTGATAGTAGTGAGAAAAAGTAATTTAAAACTTAGCTGCCCAAAAAGATGAGCTCAGTAGTTAAAATGTACAAAATATTCATTTAGTGGCTATAGAGGTTGCTTTAAGATGTTTGCTAACCGCTTCCATAAAATTTGTCATAGGAATAAAATTATATTGAGAGATCAGCAACTAGAATACTCAGCACCAAGGCTAATTCTTTCAGGGTAAATTGTCAGGTTTAGAGGTGTCAAGGCCAGCATATACCATGCAGTCACTAGGTGGCACTCCATAATACGCAGATATTTATTTATCTGCAGTGCCTTTCTTAAAACTGAGTTTTCTTTTCCAGAAGCACATGTTTTTGTTCTATTTTATCCTCTAAACTTGTCCTGTGGAAAAAAATAAACTCAAAGATAAAATTTCAAATATTATATAGAGTGACTGAACACAGATATAGCAAATAACCCAGGAGATTTTGAGCAACAGAAGATCAGAAGCTTATTTTATGTTTCAGTGTATGCAACCAACTTGTACATATGCAGGCTTTAGCAATTATGTCAAACAAACAAACAAAAAAACTCTCTAATACATAAGGCAAACAAATACTTTTGGCTTTGATTGGTAATATGATCTTCAGTAATTTGGGAAAGCAAGCAATCTCATTCGTTCCATTATAATGTATTATTTTTCATCCTTTTGATAGTATGCATAGTGCTTAGGACTAAACTGTGCTGTGTCATTTCCAGGCTGCACATCCCAGCACCCAGCCCACTTCCCCTGAGCAGTTTTTAAGGGTTCTTTTTAAGGCCATTCAAGATTCACCAATGTGTAACGGTCTGAGACGAAGTGAACAGCTATTTTTTTCACCAAGCTGGAATTTAGGTTAGAATTGATGAATAGGTTTAACTTTAAAAAAAATCTCTACATAACTCCAAAGAAGTAATTTCTGTAATTATTAAATTAAGATTTTGATGTTGAATGGAGATTTTGTTCAAAAATTTCCCTAAAATGAAAAGATAAATGAAAAAAGTGCATTGCTTAACTTCCCATATTAAAATGAAACCTACTTCTGATTAAGGTGCTATACTAGATGAAAATTAATTCTATAAAAAAAGAGGAAAAAATTTTCTGCCAATTTAGTCCCCTAAGCTGGATCTCTTTGGGGTCAGATGGGCCCCAATTCTGGCTCAAGAAAATGTGCACAGATGTCTAGCTGGCAGCATGGACATGCTTGTCTGTGTGTGTGTGTTTGTGTTTGTGTAGCGGGAGAGTTAGACCATCCCTGCCAGGAGCAGCCTACAATCGTGTTGGCTCAGCCATACAGTAAAACCATAAATGTACTGTATAGAGCTATGTAGGTAGCAATAGATGCAGGTAGGGATAAATGCTGTTTGAAGGCTACATCCTTGATGCATTAGCTTTATCTTCAGGATATGAAATGGAGTGTCACATACGTACTAAAACATAACTGTGGGTTTTACATGATAACATTTGTTTCAGACATAGGCACAGTCCTGAAAGTTGTGAGTATCACAAAAGAGAAGTGGACTAAGGAGGAGGTGGTCCTGGAAGAGTTGCAGATATTCAAGGTAAGCATTAACAGCCACAACACCAATTAAATATTATTCAGGGGACTTTAAGGCTCAAACTGGCTTTGTCTGTCTGGTTGTTTGTTTACTGGAACTAGTTCAAGTTTCCAGAGGGACACTGTAAATTTTTAAATGCCTTGGTATTCTTTGGGTAAGTAAACTGAAAAAAGTCCAGAACCAAACAGACCATGATTTTTCAAACTCATAGAAAGTCTCATTTGTCCTGCCTTGTTCTAGTTTGAAATCTTGTTATGAGACCAAATTTTTTATTAGCAGTATTTTATTTTTAATGACAATTTTTCTGTTGTCTCAGCTTTGGGACTATTCTTAGTACAATTATATATATATTTTTTTTTTTAAAATAAACAACCAACAAAATAAACAACCAACCAAACAAAATTCCATGGATGCAGAGAAATTCTTTAAAATAACAACTTTTGGAATTGAAAACATAATGAAACTAAAACATAGTTAGTTTTGGTTATCAATGTGTTTTAATTTATTGGTGAAGGCTGACTCAACATTTTTGACCATTTTGATTTGATTATTCTGGCTGAGTGATAAAGAAGAAAAGTAACTGGAGCCCTGCTAACATCAATGACTTCTTCATAAATAGAGCTTGTAAAAACCTCAAACCTCCTTTCTGTTGCACAGGCACAATTTCTGATTAACCTCATTGCTGGTGAGGGAGCTGACATCAACATACTGTTACAGTAGGAAAATGGAGACCTGTGTCTTCCCTACTGATTTTCTTTTCTGTTCCTTCTTCATTCTTTGCATTCTCATTTTGCTTTTTTCACACTCTGTATAGCGCTTCTTCAGTTTTCACCTTGCTTTTTCATCAAATTTTACCTGCATCCATGACATTTTGATTACTTTCTCACACACCCTCCCTCCTATGTGCTGTCTGAGGTCTTAGCCAGAATTTCTGCCCATACTAAATAAATGAATTTGAGACTTAGAGACTTAGGATAGGATCTTTAATAATTATTTCAAAGAGTATATTTCTCCATATGCCTTTTGGTATGTCATGTGTGGTGAAGGGATCTCCATGTCTTCTTCCCACTGTATGGACACCAGTTATAAATAGCCCTCTGAAAATGTCAAGATTACTCAGTGACCTTCCAAGTAATCAGCAGTTTCAGTATGTGCACCAATTTGCTGCATTCTTAAAACATAATGTCAAGGGCAAATGTACCATTTCATATTTAAAACAAAAAAAAGGTTATTTTTTTTCCTGCTCAGCAGACATTCCTTCACATTTTTATTGGTAACATTTATAACTGTTAGGTCTATGTTTTTCAATCCAGAAAAATGAAGGGGGTGAAGGGCTGAAAAAACATCCCTTATTTTCTCAAACTGCATTAACATTAAACGATAGGCTTAGATTAATCATATTCTGTTAGGCAATAGATAATACTCTGAGCTTTGTCCTGTTCTTACATCAGTCACTGGCAAAAATTTCACTGTCTCTCACAGCAGTGAAATACATCCTGGTGCAGAGGATCTGCCTATGTATCCCTTAAATGCCATCTAAGCCTTTCAAATAGTGCTTAATAAGAACTTAACTCGATGTGAAGTCTCATTGCCAGTCTCCAGGATGGGATAGATTGCAAACTCTAAGAATTAAAGTCAGTTGCCTCATAATCAGCAGGGAAAATTTATGGGAGGTATTTTTGGAAGCAAGAATTTAGTGATTTCTGGGGTTTTTTTGGTTTTAATATTTGTTTAAATGAAGCAAATTGATTTGTAATTTTACTTATTTTTTGTATGCTAAGTTCTGTGCTCTTTTTCATTAAGAACAGGGAATGTGTAAACTAATACACTTTACTAATTTGTTTTTCAGCACCCTTCCTTTATCTCGACCATGGAGATTTCTCAGAAGCAGGTAATCAGAAGCTTGTTTAATTACTGCAGGATATATGGTACATTGAACACTTAGTTTGTTATTTTTCAGATGATGCCTGTTACTTACTGGCCAAGCTTTCCAAGGATGACTCTTAAAATGTGTCTGGAAAGAAGGAGATTATGTTTGAACTTGTTTGCCTGCCTAATTCACGTTTGCTTACAAACAGTAATTTGTGTACCCAAGCTGGTAATTATTCATGGAAGCAAATCTTTAGTCATAAGGTAGTGGGATTTGTGAATAAAGTCAATGCACATTCATTTTCCGGACACTAGGAATACTTGTCTCTTTACAATCTAGTAATAAATTATTATTACTGTTATTGTTGGGTTTTTTATTAGTAGTCAAGAGAGATCAGGGCCTCATTGTGCTAAAATTTGTGTGCACACAGACTGAAAAACAGTCCCCCTACTCTAAAATTGCAGTCTAAATCTGGGTGGTCCAAACCTGGCAGTCACAGGGGCCAGTCCCAGTTGGGAATCTCCCGATGGGAAACAGTTTTATGGCAGCTATGAGCTCTATGATGGCTACGTGCATGTTCCGGAGGCAGCGTGACACCAGAGCCATCTCTCCTTGCCCCGCAGAAGTGGACAGAGCAGCTCCAGCACAACACGCCTCCCTCACACGGGAGGAGGTATTTTGCCGTTCAGGCATGCACAGCACAGCTGGGTCCCATCTCCCCTGAAAAAAGGTGGCAGGCCAGCTGGAAGTGTTGCATGAGCCAGCTCCGGCTCAACAGCAGGCACTTGGACCACCCTTGTCTCAACAGGCAATCTACTCACATGTTGGGGAGAGGGGAGTAATATTATCCCCATCCTACCTAAGGATCAGAAGCAGAAGATGAAGTTTTATTCACACAAGGTCATCCCTCGTTCCCAGATTCTTAATGTCACAGCTATCCAGCCACTTGTTTTTAAATGTGTTATGAAACCATTCTTTCCATGGTTTGCTTCTGATTTTTTATTACAGCACAAATCTAAAGGTGTAAGGGTGTTGCGGGTTGGTGTCTTTCCAGGACTGCAGTCCCCTTTCCTCTCTGCCGTGTTGTCAGGGATTGATGGGGACTGGCCAGTTCACACTGAGCCCTGAGAAACATTTTATGGTAAAGGAGGAATTCGCCCTCGTTTTGTGAAATCTGGGACAAGGTTGAAAGTCTGCAAGTGTGGCACTGAAGAAGGGAACATTTTAAATGGGCTACTTGGAGAACGCTCCTAATTCATTCGCTTTGCCTGATTTGCAGCAACAATTGTACATTGGTTCCAGGGATGGATTGGTTCAGCTCTCTCTGCACAGATGTCACACGTATGGGAAGGCTTGTGCAGACTGCTGCCTTGCCAGAGATCCATACTGTGCCTGGGATGGAAACTCATGTTCCAGATATGCCCCCACTTCTAAAAGGTAAAAAAAATACAACTTGCTGTAAAAGATCTTGCTGCATGCAAGAATTTTAGAGGTTCCCAATCAGAACGTGTTGCGTTTTTACTTAGCATGTCATTTGCCTTAAAATTTCTTCATACTCTGGCCATGTTTCACATTTCTGCTCGAAAAGTTGTGAAGACAACATAACTTTGTTTAAGTGTGTATGACAGTAACTCGGCTACTGCAGCTAAAATCATAAATCCGTCATTTTCCTGTTTTATGACAAATGCTTTAAGGCATGAGATGCTCAGATGGAGGTCCAGGTTGTGGCTGACTCTACCCAAGATGCAAAAGCCTCTTAAACTTCTGCCTTTTGCATAGGGCACTACTGTAGTTATAAAGCACAGTTTAACATAGTACCCCAGAATAGTCAATAATAAAATACATTTAATTCTCTGATCTAAATGAACAAGCTTCTCCTGTCTGACTTAGCTAACCCAAAGCTCAAAGAGTGTCACTCTCATCGATTATATTTGTGGTCTAGCCATGAGAGGGAGACAGAGATTTAAGTACTGTGATTTGACTGCATTGGGAGCAGTTTTTCCACAGTGAAAGAGGCTTCATCTGAACTTTCTGTACTCACCAGCTAGGAGAGCAGCATGAATGTGCATGGAGGGAGAGCACACTGTGGACTCTAGCAGTGCAGTACCTAAGTTGCTGGATGTGTCTCTTAGAGTTTTTGGCTGGTTTAGCCAGAGCTCTGAGCTCGCTTGTTGAGCGAGAGTCCTTCACAGCCTCTTCATTCCCTTTTGGATGAAGCCTTCCTGACAGTAATTCTTGCAGTGAGGGTCAGATGTTGCAGTCTGAGCTCAGGCTCTGGAATGAGACTTTCTACCTCAGGGGCTGCAGGGCTGGGACCTGAGCAATTAGACAAACCATTGAAGTTAATGACTCATAGGTTATCGTGTCATGGTGTCAAGGAACTTTATGTGTTTTCCCTCAAAGCCAAAGCAAACTAAATTCAGAGAAGCATAAATGAAAGGAGAAAAGCAAGTGTTCAGGCTCACTGCAAAGTTAGTGACACATGAGGCTTGCTGAAGCCTGAGGTGGGCTGGGACATGGAGATTGATGGTCCATGCTTTTTAACAGATGTGCAATTTGGTGGGAAGGCCAAAACTCTGTGACTCCAAAACAAGGGATGGGTGTCTGGCCTTGGGAATCCTCCAGTAGATCAGTTACTTGAATATTTTTCTTCTGTGTAGAAGCCTGTGCTTCCAGCATGTCTACAGCATTTACCACAGTGGACAGCTCAGCCTCAGGAAATGCTCTCCTGTCGAGGCATTGCTCTGCGCACGGGACGTCCCACTCCTGTTATCTCTGGTGTGGCTGTGAGAGAGGAAGCAGTTCCTCCCGGGGTCTTCAATTCTTCTGCTATAAAATTTAAATACAAACTTTTGTTTGTAGCTTTTGGGAGAGAAATGCAATCATCCACAGAGGAAGAGTTTGCCTTTTTTTTTTTTTTTTTTTTAATGTTATTACACTGAAATTACACTAAATCGCAGTAGGCTTAGGTAACACTCCTAGAGATTAGCAGGCAAGTTAGTTATGGAAGGGAACAGACCATCTCAGACCATTGTCTTAAGCTTTTTTGCTGTCCATAAAGATGAAAGATAATCAGATTTGTCAATTGTTTGTTACCAAATTAAAACATATGCATTTCTCTCCTCATTTTAAAGGTTGGTTTACGAGTCAGTATTACCTTGGGCTGATCCTGAGCTGAATTTTGAATATTACCTGTTGAACCTCAGATCTTTTCCATAACATATAACATTAAGGATGTTTTTAGGTGTTTCCAAGAGAGTCCACCCCACCAGGAGGCCTGTGCCCTTTGCTCCTAAAGCAGGTTTATATGCTATTTCTGTCACTATATTGCACATTCTTTATTCTAGGCAGATTTTTTCTCTCCCTTTTTCTCTTTCCCCTCCCAGTGGTTTTCCCAAATCACAGGCCCTTCTCTTGATGTCAGTTGTACAAATCTCTCTAGGCCACATGCTGCTTTGAGGGTGAGGCTGGTTTTAGTTAAGACCATAATTGTCAGCAGTAGGGTGGGAGCAATGCAAGTCCACATCTGCTGAGCTTCTCTGTATTTTGTTGTCGAATTCCAGCAATTATGCCTGAAGTGTTACAAGTTTGCATGCTCTTCCCATAGGCGAGCCAGAAGGCAAGATGTCAAATATGGAGACCCTGTTGCACAGTGCTGGGATGTGGAAGACAGTGAGTATTTTGCACCTTCCTTGCTCTTTAGTCACTTTGACAAGAGAGTTTGCTGTAAGAGTCTCCATCTGTCTGTGAAAACCTGCTGAGCCCAACAGAGTAACACCATTAAAGCAGTTGCCTTTCCCACACTTCGTATACATTACCCCTCCTGCTGTTAAATTTGGGGAGCCAGGGCTGATAAGAGGCAGCCAGCATTGGACAGCATCCTCACATCCCTTACAAGTGACCCTCCCCAGCACTCACCTGGGGAAGGAAAATGTGCCCATGATACGAAAACATCACACACATCCCTACAAGTAGCTACCAGGACCTCCTTTCAACCAGAAACAGGGGAGATAATCCCACAAGGAAACCCACAGGGGTGAACGGGGAACATGCCATCTTCTCCCCTTCCGCTGCATACACTTGACACGAGTCCCAAAGCTCCAGCTGCCAAACCAGCCCCTTCCCCTCCCCGCAGCTACTTAAATACTCCTGTTATTAACAAAAGCCTACCCCCCCTCTCCCCGTCAGCTCCCCCCTCCCTTTCCCACACCCTCTTTTCAGATGCCAAAGGGTCTGGCTTGCTCCTTTGGCAACTGCAGCACTTCTCTTACAGTGAGCACTGTCAGTATGAAATCTTGCGGTTGCGCAGCAATCTCTGTGGCAGCGTAAAATAAATGAAAAGCATTCAAAGCCAAGCTTGGGTTTGTCTGGGGCTCTTCTAGCCACTTATTAAAGTGAACAACCCAGTCAAAACAGTATTGATTGTATTGCTGTGCTGAACATTTGATTCGGGACGAGCCACCACTTTCCATTGATCTCTGGTTATTTTCGTGCCTCTGTGGTGTTGGATGCCTGCCGCAGATCTCAGCATGAGTCACTGCAGAAATCAGAGCTGCTTGCCACAGGATCAAAGACTTAAGTCTGTTGCACAGTGCAGAGGACTCTGTACATGTGTGCTTGCAGACATAGTTAAAAAGTCAGGGTAAAATCTCATTTTCATTAAAGTCAACAAAACTCCTGCTCATTCCCAAGGGCCAGAATTTCCCTGCTTGCTGCTTACCATGGCTCTCCAAATAGTGGTATCTGAGACTGTGCAAAGCTCAAGGTTATAGAAACCCTAGCAGAAAGGCTGACAATGTCACATTTTCCTGGAAGGATAAAGAGGTACTGGAAGAGTTGGCTTTACTAGACAAATGTAAAATGACTTAGCACAGAAATTGGTATTAATCCTTTGCCCTGATGTAGTGTAACCAATAGAAATTTTATCCAGCTGGGGATGACCCCTGCGTGCCATAAAACCATGAAGCTGACTTGTGCCACTCCAGGCTCTTGGCTTATTTGTGCCATTTGTGATAATTAATAACATTATGGCCCCAAAACCTATTTAAATTCAGTGCTCCACTGTGTGAAATTCCCTCCCAGAGACTTCATTGGCTGCATGAAGTTGTTTGGCTCTACTGAAATCTCAGTGGCACAGTGAAACAGAAGAAAAGCATTTAATGCAAAGAGCTTGAATTTCTATAGATCTCATTTAGGTACTTATTATATTGAAAAAACAATCCAAAATTGTACTCATTTTGCTGTTGATCTAACTTTGGGTTTAGGAGACACCATTGCTTTCACCTTCCTTTCTGTTATTGGCAGGGCATAAGAAACAGCTTTAGTCTGATGGTAAGGCAGATAAGAGACAGATAAGATGGACTGGAAAGGGAAATGGAGATTCAGAGATTAGAAATTACTTGCTCAGTTTTACAGAAGGCCAAGAAAGGATCCCAGATCTGCTCATGGCTCCTTCAGTGTTTGATCTGAAACATACTACAGAGCATTTCAAATTATACTGAAGGAAGGTAAACTTCAGTTTACTTGAGCCCTGTGACTCCTTTAAAGTGTTTGGGATGAACAAACCAGACCGTACAATCTACCTTTAGCAGCTTTATCTCAGGTTTAGTAGTTGCATTACTTAAAGGAAAAATACAGGTCAGATTTTAAATTCCTCAAAGGTGAAAGCCTCAACTTTAAAATGGAGCAAGCTCATGATATAGATTTTATTGACCTCCTTAAAAACCAGTTGCACTGAAGGAAGGTTAGCAGCCACCTCTAAATCCTCATAGTTATAGTTTAAGCTAAAAGTTAAGTTTCCTTTTGCTTTTTTATAATTCACTCACTCTTATAGCATCTGTTCTGAATCAGGCTATTTTCCCAGTGCTTTAAAAACCAGGTCAGGGTTAATCTTCTGTACCATGTTTGCTTTCCAGGCATTAGTCATGAAACTGCTGATGAAAAGGTGATTTTTGGCATTGAATTTAATTCAACTTTTCTGGAATGTATTCCTAAGTCCCAGCAAGCCTCTATTAGGTGGTATATTCAACGCTCTGGAGAAGAACATCGAGAAGAGGTAAGTTATAGTCATCAAGGCAAGTTTCCTCTATAGAGAATTCAGCTGAGCATTGAAAGGCAGGAGTTATTGGGATTAGTCGATGTTTTACTTTTCCTTCCCTCACCTTAGGTATCACATAGCATTCTGGTATCACCATTTGGGGCATGCAGTGGGGAAGAGAGAAGCCATTTGCATTGTGTCATAAGCAGAGTTAGATATTTATTTTGACTTACATGCTCATTCTATTAAAAAAAAAAAAAGAAGAAAAGATAAATCAGGCTTTAAATAGTGGTAAAGAATCAAAGTACTAAAAAAAAGAACCCCTTTTGTCCAGTAATTAACACAACAACTGCTTCTGTAGATAAAAGTATGTTCAAAACCTGTTGCTTTAATAAAATCTCTGCTCCATTTAGTGTATGATTGCATTCCTTTATCATGTTAAGCAGTGTAGCTAAGAATTGCATATATGGCTTGCTGCTTCTCTCCATCTCTCCCCAGAGAAGGAATGGTCTGTGCAGTAAAAAGCTTTTTATTTGCTTTCTTTCTTGTTAGTGGAGTCTGAGAATTTTTCTTAAATGGCACTCTGCGCTGATGCAGAGATGTCAGGTTAAAGAATTACACCTTGCATCTGGAGTAGAAAGCAGTGAGACTTGTGATGGCCCTTAATTCCTGCAGGAGGCAGGTTTGGGTTCCTCACTGGTGGAGAAGCCCTGAAGAAGCCTCCCGGTCCCCACATACCCCCTGCACAATTTCCTGCTGATTCCTCTCTGATCTAGTGACAAAGGGGCCCTCTGATGTGCCCAAAAGGTCAACGTGCTGGGACTGATTTGGGCTGGGTTTGAGGGAGTTTCAAACCTCAGGAGTTTTCATAGCCTTTCTCTTACATGAGTGATTTTTGTGTCTGAGGCCAAGTCCTGCTGTGATGGCAACCATGGCAACGGGGACAGAGAAGGGAAAAGAGCTGCCCTTTCAAATGAGCTGGTCCCAGGTGTTAGGTATGCTTTTTTGTTCAATGTTCACCTGAAACAAAAATTAGAATAAATGACAGGAACTATCAAACACCCAACCAGTCTTCTACTCCCAATCATAATTCATCCTATGAGACTTTCTGAGTGCAGAAAATGTGCTGGTTGTTTCTAAAGGTTGGGAGGTGCAGGCCAGGGTAGGTGCTCGTGAGAGCATCACCTCTGGGTGAGATGTGGCTCATGGCAGTAGTCCTAGAGTTGCAATCCCAGTTATGTCTTGGCCCAGAAAGCCAGAGTAAGGGGATACAAGGCACTCCTGATTTTCCACCAGATAAGACAAAAAAACCTGCAAGGCTGTATATTGACTATAACACTGCAGTACTTTTAATTTACTTCCCTTCTCTTACTCATGCTCTGGATTGGCAAAGATTCTTTCCTCTGCTGAGAATAGAAACTTCATTAATTTGTAGACACGGTGCTTCCCACAACATGCACTAAACACCAAAAAAAAGAGGCTATTGGTTTGAAATATCACTTTTAACCTCCATGACAGTCCATACTTGGGAAAAAAAAGTGATCTCCTGATCAGCTGGCCAAGCACACTGTCAGCCACAGGTGGCTGAAGTGAAAACCCAGCTAGAAGTATATCAGCCTTTAAAGACCGATGGACATTCATTGTTTGTGCTTTAATTGATTTACCTTTCCCTGTCCTGTACAGAAGACTCTGCATTCTGTTTCCCTAAGGCAGCAGTTTGTAAATGCACTTACATATTTGATCAAGGAAACAAGTAAAGCACTTGCTTAATTCTAACCACGTGTTTAAGACTCATTTTTTAGTAAATTTAAGCAGATAGTTAACAGGTTTTTCGTTTGGGGGGGCTTTTTTTTTTTTCTTTTTTTCTTTTTTTCTGAACTGGAAGTTATGTCAAGTTTTGAGGAGACTCAATTTTTTTATTTAAGGTATTGCAACTATAGCATGTGCCTGAGCTTCTCAAAAAGAGCTACAAACTTTGTGTAAAGCAGCCTGTTCTCTGTGAATAATGTGATATTTCTGTAGCATAAGAAGTCACACTTTCAAGATTTGAAAGTCTCTTTTGAAGGGCTGCTTTAGGGTTTTATCTGTGTCAATTTAGGGAAAAAATATCAGTTGATTTTCTCATAAATCACAGGTTCAGATAGGCCTCTGAAGGTCAGGAAGCCAAGCTCAAGCTATCTTTCTTATTTGGTTGTAGAACAAACTGCAGGTCAAACCAACTTTTGAACAAAGTTAGGGCAGGTGAACCTATATAACATAGCCTAGGTTAAGGCTATATTATTTTTTGCCACACTTTGTATTTCCAGAAGGTTCATTGTGGCAGTGGCCTGGCCCCTGCTACTTGTTCTGTGCCAAATGCCAGTTACCCAGGCATGGTGATGTCCAATACTTCAGGACTGCCCCAGGTGCCAGGATGTGCCTGTTGAAAGAGAGTAAGAGAATGAGTGCATATGTGTGATGGCATTTGAAGCTCCAGCAAGCACACAGCATATATCTTTGCACACTAGCAGCCTTCTACAGCAATGTTTACTGGGCTTGCTTTGTGTAAACAGTCTGACATCTGTTTGTAAGAGAAAAGTAAAGCTTTGCTAAAAGGCTAGATTAACCTTTGAGGCAAATTTAGAAGAAAATTTGAAGGAGCACTCTGCAGACAGATTTTCTACATTATGAATGCCAAGAGTAGGCAAATAGCTTTTTACCACATATTGTCCCTAAAGCCATAGCAGTGTTTCTGTGATCTAGCTTTGATAAAATAGAAGTTAGAGCACATGTTCCACAACTCCTTGGGGTGGTTTTGTTAGTTTATTTTTATATATTTTTTTGCAGTCTTTGAAGACAACAGCCTATATAAATGCATATGCACACATTGGTGATTACAGGATCAGATCACTTAAAGACAGTGTATAGCTATTAGTTTTGTTTGATTCCTGCCAGAAAATACTTATAGTAACAGAATTTCTAGTATTTTGACCCAGGTTAATTCCAGGGTCCTAAGAGCTTGAACTCCTTCTGAGCAAACTCAGCTTGCACATCTTGAATCACCATATTGGGAGATACCATTTTTAGAAGAAAAAAAAAAAGGAAGCTTTTTTGGTTATTTTTTAAGGTAAAGATATTAATCTAGAAATACAATAATTTCAAATGCATGTACCTAAATTTAAATTCCTAATTTCATATATGGCTGCCTAAATAAATGACTGGGTCTGTAGAGATGCTGAACAATCATTCCTCCTATTAGATAGAATAAGGCTATTTGCAGGTTAAATGTTAATCCCTTGATAATTTGGGGATCCAGAAATTGAGATTTTCAGGTTTTCTAATTTGACTTATCAGTAAAAATTAATTCATCGGTATTAGAGCCTAATTGGAGGCCTTCCTAGGAAATCCAAGGATCAGCAGAGTAATTGACTTTCTTTTTAAAGTACTTCAATTTGACAAAAATACCATATGTGACAGAAATGGTGTGGTAATGTTTAATGTGTAGCTTGATCTTTGTTCAACCCATGCATTACCATAACTTTTCCCATTACAATTATATTTTCTGCTCTCTCCCCCTCTTCCTGCAGCAGATTTCTCAAATAACACTGTACATTTTTTTAGTGCATGTCTTAGTGGTGTAACTTATTGTGATGACGATACCATGCTTTGCAAATGACTCCGTGCACCTGGAACTTAGGTTACGGACTTTTAGTTCCAGGGCTGGAACTGTAATGTCTCAGCAAGTCTTTAAACCTGGTTTTACAAATAGATGGCTATGCAGTGTCCCAGACATGCACTACAGCTTCCTGAGGGAAGGAAAAGTGCAAAATCCAGACTAGATGGGAAGCGTTTAGCCCAGCAGGATGTCCCCGACATTTCACCCTTAGGGTCATGGTTCAGAATGTGATTTCCAGGCAGAGCGACCTGTGGGGAGGGACAGGATCTCCTGTGGCACAGGAGCTGTCACCAGGTCATTTTGCTGCCAGTGGGAGTACATTTTCCTGTAGTTTGGGGCCGTTTTAAGGTCAGGAGTCAAATATCTAGTGCTTTTGTGTTTAGTGCTGCTCACGCAATTGATCACGTTTGTTCCTGTGCGTGCAGGGTTAGTCACTGAGATGAGGGAGAGCATTTCGGTGGTTGGAGTTCATAAAAAAAAAGTGAGGACATCATCTGTTCATAATCTCTTAAACTGCTGAGGTTTTCTGAAGCTTAAAACAGATATTTATTTATTTCTTAAAGAAATTCCTATGTGTTATGTTATGTATATAATAGGTGTCAGGACTGCAAAAAGCAAATGCATGGCTCCCTACAAAGCCATTAGTTTTGGTGTCCCATGGCTCTGAAAAATATTAGTGCCCTGTTTTAGGGAGCCCTTCACCCCGAGTCTCCTTCGGCTGCAGGTCTGCCAAGCTGCCACATCCCATTGCAGAGCAAACCATATGGTCTGAAGTGACAGAATAGGTGCAGATCTCTTTTAATTCTCTCCTTCCTGCTCTAGTCATACCTGGGGGTGAAAATAAATCCACCAAAAGACAGGAGGACATTCCAGTTTCTTCTTCGGCAGACCTCACCTTTTCCATAGTCCTGCCCCACAGCCTGGGCTGTGTTTTTCTGATGGACCCAGCTTAATGAGCATCTGATGTTTTGGTAGGTACAAGAGTGTGACCCACTCTTGGACAGATCATCTTGCTAGGCACAAGAGTGTGACCTGGCTCCCCTATTGGAGGAAAGAGATGTTGTTTCCATTCCACATTTTAGCCAGACTGAGAAGACATTTTTCAGTCTATCCAAGACATAAATTTCCATATCTTTTTGTGGCTGTAGATTTTTGTGTCATGATGGCAATTTTCTTTGTTACAAACTTCTGGTCAGCAGCATCTTGTGAAAAAAGCTCACAAATTCAGTGCCAGCCCTAAAATATGAGAGTCGGATGACAGCTGAGTAATGAAGAGGACATACACCAAGGTCTGAGTTTCCAGTATTACCTTCTGTTAGTTGAGTGTAATTCAGTGCTTGAATCCTTAGGTCAATGAGAAAGAGGTTGAGAGGAGGAAAAATAAGAGATTATTCTGCAGCCTAGGGACAACTTTCACTCTTTTCCTTTATTATGTAACTAATTGGCTTCCCCCCCCCCCCCAATACCTTAAGATTCTTATGTAAGACTAACATTTTGGACAGTTTATTAGACAAAAAAAACCCCAAGTAACTCTGAACTGAGATACAGCACATGACATTTCTGCTTTGATTTGGATATATTGGGGGGATAGGAGTTTAAAATTTAGTCTCGGAATAAGAACTTAGCTTCACCTTGAAAATAATAGGAATCATGCTTCTCCATAATGACATTGTACCAGCAACATGTTCTTCATTTTTCCTGTGGCTTCTTGGTAAATAAAAAAAGATGTTAAAAAAAAAAAAAAAGAAAAATTAACTCTACAGCTGTGTTGGAGTTAAATGATTATTTTCCCAGTACAAGAGAAACAGTCATGTGTAACAATAATGCCAAAAAACCCCATAGTGATCTTTATTTCCAGTCAAATTATGGGGATGAAGAAGAAAACAATAGAAAAACAAAGATGAATGTGAGTTCTCAGCAAATGTTCCTCATTTTCCTTTCTCCTCCTCTCAATTTGTTCAGGGGTTGCAGCTAACCTATTATTAGTCCAGCTTTACCTCTAACATTTTTTCACATGTTGATTAATGAGGGAAGGCAGGCTTTGAAGCCACTTTCTTCTCCCAGACAGGTGCAGTATTTTAACTGTGAAAGAGTTGACATGTGAATTATTTGTAAAGAGGGAGCTATCTAAACACATCATTAGCAAAGGACAAAAGGCATTGACCTAACCTGGTGCCACAGCACTTTCAAATCTTTGGTTGTTTTCCAACTTAATGATTGTTTAAGGATTTGCCATCATTATTGGCAATGCCTATTTTTCCTCCATTGTTAAACTAAGGTGTGAAAATCAAGTCTTTAATTTGCATGGACATCTTTTTGCTTTGTCAAATATTGCCAGTATCTATGGCATGTGCCATAGTTCAAGTAATGTAATTTTAGGCAAATTTATGTGCTTATCATGAAGGATGAAAAGTACAATTTGTTGATAAAATATTGTCAAAAAAACAGCTCCCGCTCCACTAAGAAAAGAAAGTTTATGGCAATCAATTGCTTCGTTTTTGTGGTTTATAATTTGTTCCCTATTGAACAAAGCTATGTCTCTTATGTTTAATTTTTATTGTATGCTCAAATTTAAGCACATGTCAGCAAGTTTTTATGAATTAAAGCCTTTGTGCTTCTGAACTGTTAAATCCTATTTGCAAATATTTTAGGAGAATTATTGATTACGACATATTGGGGGGGAGGGGAGCAGTGAATCCACAGTTGACCAAAACAAAATGATGTCTTTTATCTAACTAGTCTTTTCATTTTCCTCAGAATTTAATAAAATGTGTTTTACATCTATAGGTCAGGAACCAAAGAGCACATTAAGCATGCAAGTGAAAGGTTAAAGATCTACTACCAAGTAATGAAATGCCAGGTGTTTATGAAACTCCAGAGCCCTGTGGGGAGAAAAGTAGAGAGGAAAGACAGGAAGAGTTCTGAACCTATGGGTAAAACAACATAAACAGGATACCAAAAAGAGAAGTGAGGGGGGAAAACAATAATGAAGTGTTGCTCAATACGTGTGAAATAGGAGCCATAATTTCATCCTGCCAGAGGATAAGAAAGGAATGAACAATGAAGGTACAGAGGAGGAGGTGACAGTCACCGTAAATCAATATCCAAGGTTAACACAGGACATTCTCTAAGAACGCTGCTTCATTAAAAATAGGAGTCATGATGAGCTGGGATTAAGGGACACAACCAATTTAGACTCTGTTAGCTTTCTCTGCGGTATCCCAAGGCAAAGGGGGGCAACTCCATCAGTTAACACATTTACGACTAGAAAGTGATGGCTGCTACACAAATGGTAAATAGTTATGAGTAGCAGGGTGCTGGACTTGGGGGTCCAGTGATCTTTTCAAGTCTAGATCTGCGATTATTCTGCCTTCCTTTCACTTAGAATAGATGAAGCACTAGTGAGGGCTCTTTGGACTGGCACCCAGCCATCCGAAACAGCCAGCTGGAGATCTTCCAAGTGTAGGAGGTACACAGCTGTCAAGGCACTCTAGACTACAATACTGGCAGAGCCACCGATAGGCAGATGCTACTGCTGCAATTGCATCAAGCCCTGAGCTCAAAGAGATCAGTCCTGTTTTCACTCAGACAATGTGGGAACTTGGTCTTTGCATAGTGCCTTATGAAACCCAAATGTCTGGAAATTAGCTGCTTCTTCCCATCCTTTCCCCTAAGTTTCTCAGACTTGGGTCTTCATGTTGACATGAAACCTGGGCAAAAGAAAGAGGGGCTTCCTTGTCATATTGCAACAGCCAAGCCTCCGAGCACTTCCACCTGGCCCCTGCTCCTGCTTCTCTCTGTGGAGTACAGCACCACAAGGAAACACCTGCCCTAGACATATTTCTGCCTACAGCTACTTATTTGTGGATTCATTTATACATTTTATGCTCCTGTTTTTACTGTAAGAAAGATACATTTATTTGGAATGAAATGTCACAGGTTGATAAAACTGAGCACTACTGCCCTATGCTGTAGGTTCTGGAGGTGAAAAAGTGTTCTTTTCCAGTCTGTCTCCCTGCTATCTTCTGTGTATGTGCTTGTGTTTTGACCATGATTTCTCTGGTTTAAAATCAGTGTAGTAAATCAAAAGTAGCTTATGCTCATGTAGCACCTGTTCTCAGGACAATCGATTTTCCAGGAATTTCCTGAAATTAGTATGATTTCACCCTGCTGGTGCCAAGTAGGCATGCTTATATACAGTTTACAAACAAGGAAACTAAATCTCAGGGTTGACCCACCACCATCAACTGGTGGTAGGAGCCAAAAAGTACTTGGCCACAGAACCAGGCAGCCAGAGCAACATTCTGACTAGGCTTTTGTAGCAGTTGATTTCTTGTCTCTGCTGCAGTCAGATAATGGTAGGACACAGGCATATATCCATCCATCCACATATCTACCTATGCATCTACCTACGTACCTACTTACCTACCTACCTACGTAATCTGTATGTTACTGAAGACTCTTACAGCTGATAGAGTAGCAAGCCAAAGTCTCTCTTTCTCTGTGCATATATTATATATACATGTATTGCTTTTTCTGGTGATCTCTAAATGGTCTTTCAAATTATTTAACCCTTCCAAAGTCGTTATCATAGAAATTTAGAAAAGGGTAAAGCTAAAAGCCCTGGGAGGTCATCTCGTCCATCTCTTTGCTCTAAGAAATCCTATTGTGATAAAGTACTAGTGAGTTAGAACCATAACAGATGTAGAATCATATGTATGTATACATTTTTCCCATGGAGTAGAAGAGGGAATCATGTGCAGATTTTTTACATAAAGAAACAGTGTGTAGCTTACCCACTGTGAATAAATCTAATTTAGTCATCTTTATGCCTCCCTGATCTTCATCCTCTGAAGTTTGCTGGAGGGTCAGATGTGCACTCTGGGAAATTTTCCAGATTCTGTGTTGGTTCTCTCTGCCCCCACTCCCCCCTTCTTAACCTACTGCTCAGCCTCGTGCTGAAGTTTTTCTACATGATAACAATGTCACCAGCAGTGCTGAGGCTGCATTTAAGGCCCTGGCTTTGCTGCGGCTGAGCAAGCAGCACTCCAGGTCCTTTGGTGCCATTGTGTGCTGCAGCCTCTGTGTGGCAGCAGAACATAGCATGCCTGGGAGGTGACAGCTTTGGACTAGACCAGGATCATTTTCAAAGGAAATGCTGATGTTGGACACTGGGAATTAGGGCTCTGCTTTCTACTTCCACCTAAAGATATTCATCTACTTCGAGTAAAGATACTAATCTTTATACAGTCTTTGGCAAATCACTTACCTTCTTCTGTGTTCCCCAGCTGCAAAAATACTCAGGTGCCCAGTGCCCCATCCTGGATTTCTGTGGTTTTTTTGTTTTCTTTTTTTTTTTTTTTTTTGTTTTTTTTTTTTTTTTTTTTTTTTTTTTTATGCTGGTTTTTTTAGTCTTAGGTTGTTTTGGAAATAATTTTCAGATCACCAGATATGTAACTTACCTGATGGTGTTATTACTTTAAGGTGCACCTTATTTTTAACATGTGAGATTGTGCTGTATTTTTTTGAATATTTCCATTCGTAAGGAAATTGCAGTTCTACTCTGACAGACTTCAGCCCCCACTTGCAATTTCTTTCTTTTCTTTGCTTTTCTTTTTTCCTGTAATTTCTTCACAGATCTTGAAGTCAAAACAATAAAGAATTGTACTGGGTTGTATTTGTCTAACCTCACTGGATGCTTTTAATCACTTCTCAATGAGTCAAAGCCAGGATCGACTTCCCTTTGTGAAACCCAGTTGAAGAAGATCAGAATCACACTATTTCACTTTAAAAATCAGTAGTAGTATTTATTTTCAGTGTAACAGAACCTCAGCACTCCAGATATATACAAACACACTAGTATACTGGGTGCATTACAGATACCTCAAGAAAAGCAGTTAAAACATGGATGGGATTTGTGCCATTAAATAGCTGCCCTTCCTTGGAGAATGTAGTCTAACTTACTGCATTGTGGTGTGATGAGTGTTACTGTCTGTCCTTTCAGCTGTACAGCATGTATCTTTTACTACTGCATGCTGAAATGTCAGCGATACAGATGCTATAGTTAGGAGCAGAACTCAGACAGTGAAAGGATCTCCTGGTATCTGGCCCAGCTGCACATGCCCCACCATGTGTTGGCATGCCATGTACCAGCCAAACCTTTTCTCCACCTCAGTATTACACTGACGCCTATTCTGGTTTTGTCAATGAAACTCACGTATCACATTCTTCTTTGTCCAACCCCACAGCTGAAGCCGGACGAAAGGATCATCAAAACAGAGCATGGGCTGCTGATCCGCAGCTTGCAAAGAAGGGATGCAGGAGCCTATTTCTGCAAAGCCCAGGAACACACCTTTGTCCACACCATCGTGAAGCTGAATTTAAACGTCATTGAGAACGGGCAAATGGAAAGCACTCAGAAAACTGAGGACGAGGAAGGCAGGGTGAGGGATTTGCTGACGGAGTCCCGGCTGAGGTACAAGGACTACATCCAGCTCGTCAGCAGCCCCAGCTTTAGCCTGGATGAGTACTGTGAACAGATGTGGCACCGGGAGAAACGGCGGCAGCGGAACAAAGGTGGTGCCAAATGGAAGCATGTGCAAGAGATGAAAAAAAAACGAAACCGAAGGCACCATGAGCCAGCCAGGCCACCGTCTACGTAGTTTGTAAATGCTATTTAAAGAAAGGACATTTTCCATGAAAAAAAAAAAATACTGTGTTCTGGTTTTGTGCATTTTGCCTATGAATTAGTACTGCTTCTTACTGAAATCAGATAACTCATCATCACTATTAATCTGTATGAGACTGTACAATGGGATTCGATACCAAATGAGACATTCCTTATTCGAGTACCACACACCAGGCAATAATTTCAAATACATTCATTAGAAAGAAAACATGTACACTTTTACCTAATTTCTGGGTAGCCTGAGGCTACGTGAGCTGTTTTCTGTACTTCCTGCATAACTTTCACATAGGATTTAGTGTCAATGTTCCCATGTTAATATTTGCTGCCACATTCCACCCCAGAGGTGGCTACATTTCAGAGGAGGGCAGATGTATTTCTAGTTCTTTGGCATCTTTCTGAATAAGAAGCATGGTAGAAATGTGTGACAGATCTGCAAAAATACCCACTAATTTACCCATTGGGCTTGTATACAGGCACATGGGTGGGGTTTGCTAGCACAGAGAGGCACAGCAAAAAATCAAATTAAATATTGGCTTAGGGACAACATTTGTTCTCCCCATAAAAAAAGAGAAAGCATAATCATAGTTTAATAGAGGGGAATTATCAAGCGTTACTCATTAGAGTTTGAGTAGCCACCAGTTTGCAGTCCATCTGCTGAAAAGAAATGTTGACTCTAATTGAAACTGCCACCGAGATGCTTGGGAGTAAATTTCCTAAGTGGTCTGTGGGAGGTATGTGCACAAATCCTATTAACAAATAATGGGAATCCTGCCTGCACCTCTCCTATCTCTCCAAATGTTTGACTCTGACTGTTCCTCTGGCCCTTTGCTAGCTTTGTTTTATGCAGAGGAAAAGAAAAATAAAAGACAACAACAAACCTAAAACGAAAGACGATGAGGGAAAATATTTAGTGGCTGAGACCAGTGCTCTTGACACAGAGCTGACATTCCTCAGATGTGTGTATTGTTTGGGATTTTCTCCCAAAGGTCTTATGTATTTTTAAGTTGAAAATTTACATTTTTGGAGTTAATACTTTTATTATAATTAAATAAAACAAAAGATGTCCATGTGTAAATAAAACTTATAAGTTAGAAATTTGCTATATACCATAATTTCATTTGTAAAGTGTTCCTTGTTCGTTGGTTCATATTTTGGTTTTAATAGTGTAAATTTTTCCATATAAGCAAGAAACACTGGCCTCATTCTTGTCTATTTTACATCACTGTGATTTCATTGATTTTATTCCTGATATGCAGCAACAAACACAAGCTCAAGATCAGGCGTACTGTCTCTTCTCATGAGCCACAGCCCCCCTTTCCTCTCTTCCATCTAACCTCCTTCCATTTGCCTTTCACGCCTTTTTCAGTGTGAAATGACAAATTAGCCACTTCCTCACATGGAAGAGAGCTTTGATGGATACCAAAACGACAGACTTGACTTGTTTCTCATGCATTCTACTGATCTTGAGAGCAAAGTCTGTGGGAAACCTGTGTAATTGGTGTGCACCTCATTAAGGAACCAAAAATGTTGGCTCTGAAAGTTGTAGATTTGCCTTTGTCCATGCTGGTGTTTGTGTGTGCATTCAGTCCCTGATCGATAATTGTGTAGATCCAATTTACATTGTTGTTCATTTCCTCTTTGTTGAAAGTCAGATATGGCAAAGTGTTTGTCAGATTTCAGAAAGGAATCTCAGCTTACCCACGTTTCTAGTAAAACCCAAAAGCTGAGTTTGCATGTATTGTATAAAAGCCAACGATACCATGTCATTAGTTTTAGATGCTTTTTAATAGGAGGTGTATGAGTTAATTAGGAGATATTAGATAGCATGCGTACAATGCTTTGATAGTGTAAAGCACTGAGTGCTAAATATTATAAAATACGTCTGTGGGGAGAAGGGAATTTCTCAGCACAGGACCTTTAATCAGCAGAGAGACTGATGCTGAAGATACTAACCAGTCGTACAGTACTTTGAGATCACGCAGAGAACTTTTTGGCATTTTTGCTGCAAAATAACGTAGGCCAGGCATTTCATAAGAGGCTCATCATTTTGGGTACCTTGATTTTAAGGCCAATTAAGTCTACTTAAAGGAGGTATGGGGGGTATTAAACTGCTACATATAAAGCATCCTAAGGCAGGGGTATTCAATATTCTTGGCTGGAAGGTTATGCTGTAACCATACAGAACCTGCCCAATTATTCCTTATTAGATTTTTATCAGTCCACAAAGTCCCATTTCTCTGACTTGGATATTAAGTAAATGAGTGGAACCACACCAAGGCTATGGAATAACAGGTGGTCTGCATCATCATGCACTGACAAAGGACCTACTCTTCTCCCCAGTGGTGAAACAGTACTTCAACTATTGTATTTCAGACAACTGTCTTCACATGTTTGCCTACTTCATAAAAAAGCAAATCAGTTTATTCTTCCATGTTTTTTCTCCTCCATGAAAACTAAATAATCTGATTTATGTTTAGATATGATTGAGGGTATGTATTCTACAAATGAACCCCCCCACTGACTTTAGTAGAAGTCTGGGATGACTAAGGGTCTCAGTGCTGGGAGCATTAGATTTAAATGGTTGAATTAAAATTTTATTACTCTTAAAAAAATTCTTTTATTTCTTTGATTTCATATGTTGTTGCAATGACATTCTTCTTAAAGGAATGACCTCATCAGTCTGGGGTACAGTGGTACCATAAAACCCCAAGTGAGATACAAGACCTCTTCCATCATGGGAAATAAATTCAATATCCTCCAAACCAGTGTGCTATATTGGGTTCATGCCACCATAGGGAGGATATTTAATAATATTGCATAGATAAAAGTCTGTGTTTTGATACACTGGGTAAGATGTATGCTATAGCTGGCAGCACTAGCACAGCTCCTCATGCACAGCAGGTATTACACATGCAAGGAGGCCAGAGGACCTTGGAGACCAGGGAATGAGAGGGACAGATCAGGGATCACTACAGGAGGTAAGACAGGGTTTTGTTAGGCAGGACTTAGCAATGCAAAGCCAGGAGTAGGAGCAGGAGGAGCAGTGGGTCTTTCCATAACCTGCAATCCCAGATTGGGGTTCAGAGGATGAGCTAGCCCAGAAACAGTAACAGGAGAGGATCCCCCTATTTTCAGAAAATTTCCTCTTCTCTATAATTTAAAGGCTCAACTCTAAGTCTGCTTAAATTTCAAATCAATGATTTGGGGGTCAGCTGGGCTGCTGTGAGCTGTACTATGAGCCACGACAGGCCCATAGTTAAAATGAAACTGAGCCTTGCCTCCTTCAAGAGCTCCATAAAAATGAAGTTAAACAGCATTTTGGTCCAGAGTGGAAAAAAGTTGCCTCCACCTTAATAACTGTAGGTTTTAAACAGATCCCTTAGCACATATGATACAACATAGATATTTATTTACATATACATTCAAGCGCGAGTCCAATTATTAATACATTATCTTTTCCTTCAACAAAACCTTTCCATTGACCCTACTTCAGCAAAAGGTCAGTGTTGGACTGAACTGAAGTGGTTTCAAACAGATTCTTAGAATAACCAGCACAATATGAGCTGTAGTTATAAAAATGCTGAAAACTGACATAAGCTTTAAAGCCCAACAGGGCCCTAAACTTTGTAGCAGTCTTAGAGTCAGTTAAAATAAACCAGAAAATGGGATTAGCAGAAAAAGGAATAAAGTATTAACACTTACTGTGATAAACCAGTTCCGTTACTGGAAACTGTTCCAACAACAGGTGTGAATGTGTGCTCATGCCATGAGCAAATACTTTTCTCTCCAAGCAGTTAAACTTACATTGCTTGAGGTATCTAAGACCCTGAATACTTTCCAGTTCATAACTAGATTTTGGACCTGGTTTTTATGTCAATCATAATGAAGTAATTAGGTTAAATGCAACAGATTTCCTCTAGTTCATGCGCTTTTGAGATCAGAAGATACCTACAGTTCAAATGCTATGAACCCTTTAATCTAATGATTATGGGTATTGATCTGCATTTAACATTTCAGATAACGAATAATTATTTGTTATTATTACTCATTATTCATGTAATGAGCCTGTGTCTCATAGTAATGTCTCAATATTTAATAACGACTAATGGAAATTGAGTTTGTCAATGTTTTGTCATATGAGCATATGTGTATAGGAGTGCATATACAAATGCCTTATTTTCTGTTCGTTTTATAACAAAGGTTAATTTGCGAAAGGCGAATTTGATTTCAAGAGTCAGGGTTCAGCTTCCATTGACAGCAGAGATTAAAATCCTTCTGGAACTGAATCGTAGCCTAAGTAGACCGTAAACTATTTATAGTCTGGTAGTCAAACACCCAAAGCCATGCATTGTTCTGTAGAGTATATTGGCCTGGTTCTTCTTGCACACAGTTGTAGATGAGACATGGAGGTCTAAGGAATTACATCTGCATGAATGGAAAATTAAGCCCACATGTCTCTCTAATATATTCTGTTACATTTTACAAACTTTAAATGGTCTCTATTGTAATACTTTACTATAGTGTTGCTAATATTACCCTGAACTAGGCTTCTGTCGTTAGCTGAAGTGTGACATTCTTTGCAGTTGTAATCCAGATTTCGAGGTTTGTAAAATAAGTTCATTACAGCAACAAAAAAAGCAAGCATGGGAAAAGAGTTTAATTATAAATACTACAAGGCAGATTTGTAAGATTTTATTTCTATATATTAAAATAGTGATTATCCTAAAATGTGTTAGAAACACCAGTATTTGTTTTCCTTTTTTGGTCAGGTAAGGATACATAACAAATTGTAATCTTGAGTTTATCACTTGCCAATGTGTGGCTGAAACATCTGGTCTGACATCTGTAGCAAGACTGGGTTTTTACTTGCTTGGTTTTTTCTTCCACCAGTTAAGCCCATTGTCTCCTGCCTTTGAGACTCTTTGGTCTGTCAGGTAACCACACTTTTATACGGAGGAATACTTTGGGGTCTGGTGTCTCCTTGACATATAAACGTCCCTACAAAGTCATAGTATCACAGTCTGCCTTCAGACAATGATTTTCCTAAGCATTAGCTTTCACATTCAGTTACAGATGTAAACCAAACTCTGTGAGGTAAATTGGAGACCAGATGGGGTTTTCATTTACAAAGGAAATTTTTGGGACTGTTGCTTACAGCTCTCCTTTCTCGTTTTGCTTATGTGGTTGCTGTGTATAATTCTCCAATTTAAAATCAAAGTCTTTTGTGCTTTAAAGCATAAGATTTTCCATGTGATGTAAAAAACCAGAAGAACATTTCCAGGTGATTTTTTTGATTGATATGGACTGCTGGTTAATAGTTTCAAACAGTACAAGCCAAGGAAATCATATGTCTGGCCATAGATGGTTGTGATATTTGTAGGAAGCCCATACACATCTTAGTTTTGGTGGTGTTTCATATTCTGTTCCCTTCCTCTTATGGTATATAAGTGCCTTGGCTGGATTTTGGAGGAGTTTTTCTGAGGGTGGAGTGGGGTTTTTTCCCTTGTTTTGGTTTGGGGTTTTTTGGGGTTTGTTTTGGTGTTTTGGTTTGGTTTGAGTTGGGTTTCTTTTATTTTGTTTCATGTATATGTGTGTGTTTGGTTTGCTTTTTGTGTTCTACTTATTTTTTTCATGTTATTTCTCCTACTAAAAGGAAACATGCCCAAAGCCAGATGCTTTCTAATGGGGCAACATATGACAAAGCAGTAAGAGGAACAGAAGGCTTGGGCAGATATTTTGGTACGAAGACAACATAGTGCATTTGCAAAGAGCAAAGTCCTATGGCTTATGTGACTACGCTGAGAGTGTAAAGACCATTGTGCCATTTCTCTGGCCTAGGCTGAAGTTGAGGGTAGATTTACAGAAGGTATATTTTTTAATTTCTGAAATATTATCAATACAAACAGATCCAGGAAATCTAAACTGTTATTAGGTCTGTTATCTATACTTTCCAGGAATATGGAAATAAAAATACATGAACAGAATTTCACAGATTTTCACTTTCTGAATTTTTTTTCATATTTTAAAATTCTTTATTTTTAAAAAATGCTGTCATTTTCATTTTAAAATATGTTTATTAAAAATATTTTTCCCTAAGACGTTTTTTTCTTTAAAATACTTCTAAAATCTGCACTTTCAAGTCTTTTTGTAAAAACATCAGAAAAAAAATGGAAAGTTGTAAGTGGAAGTGGAAAATATTTTATATTTCCATGTATTTTCAAAAAAGACAACGAAAAAGCAGGATCAGAGGTTGTTCATGTCCTCTTTTGGAGACTTTATGTAACTTTCTTCAGGGACGTTTTCTGTAGAAATGAATTGTAAAAATCACATTTTAAAACTGCCTGTGAACACATCTTGGCTGTAAAAACTGGATGCAAAATGTATGAATCTATGAAAATACAAATGAAAAATGAAAATAGATTATCTCGAAATGTTTACATAATTTTTTCATTTCCGATGATGCATGCATCTCCATTCCTTTTTCCCCCAGTGCCTATCTCAGAATGTATATCATCCGGGAATAAAGGAAGAGATTACAAAAACATATAATCTCCAAATTCCGAAACAAAAATTCACAGTAAATGGACTGTCTGCAAGAATTATGATTAATACCTCACATTTGACCAGTAAAGACTATATTTTCTCCTAAAGTGAAATTCTTCACTCCTTCAGAAGCCCAGCACAGGATTTTTATGCCATATACCTTCTTTTTTACTTTGTAAGGCATGAGTGGTACTTAGGTTGACTTTGTGAGTGAGGCTGATTTTCACTCTGTAGTATAATTATTTATAGAGTAATAAGACTGAAACATTTTGATAAGAGTATCTATTTGTAAATCGTGCAGCTCACTGAGTTGATATGATAACTGAAGTATAGCTTAAATAAGCTATGTGTTTGCCATGCCTGCTGTTTTACTAAATATTTCAATCTTATATGCAAAGGTAACTGAAACAAATGTATATTTCGTTCGACTATAATAAACAGCAAATTCTGTGGTTTTGCTTCTTTTTTAAACCCATGTCAAACTACAGGGTAAAATATGAGGTTTCAGAGAAACAAAATCTGCAGTGTGTCATGGAAATTAATGCAAGGATCAGTAATCTAAAATGACTTACCTCTGAAGTCTTACCTGAATAGGGACTGTCTGAGATTTACCTCTTCACTGAGGACGTGCCTAAGACCAACAGAGTGAGTCTATAGAAACAGCTTAGAGAAACCATGGGTCTCACAGTGATTTAGATTAATATGTGCAAAGCAATACACAATAGGCAGCTTTATGTTTGTTAATTTAAATCCAATAATAACTTTTTAACACTTGCATTTCTAGATGATTAGCAACTACTTTTGTCCTTAAAGACTGCACTGACATTGTGTTTTACAGTTACTCTCAAGCTAAAGTGATCACCCATCCATCTTGTACTGCCTCAGGATCACCTTCAGCTCTCAGGGACTGTGACTGTCTCCTGCCGCTCAGAGTGTTTTCAGGATGAAGATAGCTGGGGAGAAGGAAGGGTTGTTCATTTTTTTAATCAGGTATGGCTGCTTCTGTCCACAGTTATTGGGTGAGGGAAATTTTTGAAAAAAAAATTAAAGTCTTTAGGCAGGAAAATAAATAGGCTGACTGGTCCACCCCCTCTCTTAGCCTTCAGCGCAGCCTCCTGTGTTTCAGGGGGTTTATTAAAGGTTAAGGAGGCTATTTTGTTAACAGACAGTCATCATGTTATTTCCAAGGACATCCACATTGGTGCACTCAAGGATGCCTGATTCCCAGTCCCATGCTGTGTCCATTAGACCACGATGCTTCTGACCCTCTGCTGGGAAAGGTACTGCTGGCCTGAAAGCTGACGCCAAATCCCAACTGCGGCAATAGCATTCTGCTCACCTAAATTCCACCTGCAGTTGCAATTGGATATGGTATTCTTCATTTCCGAGCCTGAACCCTTGTTTCTGTATTACCATGCGCTGCTAAACAGCTGCTGTGTTCCCCCACTCCCTCCCCACAGGTGGCTGCATTTGATAATGTCTCATGTAGGATCAATCTTGGTCCCATTGAAGTAAGTGGGAATTCTGCCAGCGTGTCCCAGATCTGGTCCTGCATCCAGCTGGTAAAGCACTTTCAGCTCCTGCAGGACAAGAGGTGCTCTGCACAGGCTGGCTGATTATCCAGGTTCATTAGCAGAGGCGGGTGTCAGAGAGAAAGAAAGAAATCCTTCAGAAATATTTTCTGCCACCGCTCTCTCAGTAAGAGCTTAAATGCAGCACTGTTTTGTGCGCACTCAGAGAAACAAAAGCTAATTAAGTTGAAATCTGTCATTTTTTCTGTAAGGATTCAGCAGGGTCAAACTTCAAGACAATTAATGATGAGTCTCAGGAAGAAGCACACAGGCTATTCTGCAGTTGTTCAGAAACATTTCCAGAGTTGATTGGCTTCCTGAGCTCTCTCTGCTCCACTCTTTTCAGTGCATGGTGCCTCTTTTCAGGCCCTTAGAAACCAGAAGGGCTGTTAGCTGAGGAAGTCTGTGCTTAAAGTAAGAGGTATGAGGTAAAATCCAGCCCTTCATGATTCAAATGGTGGGAAGTGTTCTGGGATGTGTTCACACACAGAGTCCATATGTACTGTGAAAACAAGCGGCTGGGAGCTAACAGCCTGTTCATAATAATTTATATTTCTGCAAAGTAAAACATGGTGTAGAGGATACTTAAGGGTTCATATATTTTGCACCACTGCGTTCATGTAGTTACCGTGTAGAGTAATAACCATATTGGTGCAGAATGACAGAGTCTGCAGTTCCCAAGAACATTTCTGCAGAAATTCTCATCAAATACTAGACAAAAATGTACACTAGCTTACAGATGAAATTTATGAAATGCTAATACACATTATCTCCCTCCCTGCTTTTGCTGAAAATTCTTTATAACAATTTGTAACTGAATATATAACAGAAAAAGTTAGCAAGCATTTCTGAGAGTTGCTAGATGAAACTGAAGTGTTGTTAAGACAGGAAATGACAAACCTTGACTCTTTGGCCAAAGTTTGATTCTTTGCCTTGTAATAAAAGCGTTAATGGCTATCATTTTTTGCATCTTCCAATGTCGCAATTGCATTACATTACAGTTACGTCTTCCAGTATTAGATATATTTCCACAGGCAGGAAAGAAAATCAGCACCAAAAGAGCAAGCTGTTTTCTGCTTCTCTCTTACAGGTAGGTATGGTCCCTAACTTTCTTCCAGGAAAAGTTGGCTGTTGCTTTTTCCCTCATAAAGAAAACAACCACAAACAGTCAGTGTTTGGACTGTATCTGCTAACACATGCTAGACTTGCTTCAATCCATGGTTGGGATTATTCTCAGTGATTTCTAGTTGAGCACAGGTGTTGGCATGTGCAGCACTGAAACTGTTGTTTTAGCTTTGGAAGTTGACAGCCTGGTCACATAGGAGGCCTCTTAAAAATACTCACATGACAGTCATTGTCATTAAGGTTTATTATTTAAGGAAACACACAATTTTGTCATGGAATCAAAGCAATATACATTTTGGGTAATGCTGCATTACAGGGAAGACTGATCACAGCATAGAATTGTTGCTCCCCTTCAGGGAAAGTCCTTAGATGTCAGCAGCTAAGGTAAAGTTTGCTCCATTCCCCAAAGCACAGCAGTGGACCAAAGCTTTTTGAAGACCAGGTTTCCAGATAAGTAATAAGAAAATTCCAGGAAGCACTGATAATTCTCCTTTAATGGAGGAAAGACTAGAAATTCCCTGTCTCTTAATCTGATACAAGTCAATGTTCAGTGTGTCTTAATTTATGTCTTCCAACATATTTTTAAGGTAAGAAAGGTAAGGTATGCATGCTATACCTAGGGTATACCAAGGGTATGCATGGACTGCGCTATGTGAGAGCTGCTTCAGCTAATACCAGACAGGAAGATGCACCTACTGCTAATTATGATATGAAAAAGGTACCACTGCTTCCAGTTACATGGGAAACAGTGGTCTGGCCTTGATAATTGCAGATTCAGTGCCCATCCTTCTTCTGAATCTCCACGTACGTATCTGTGTAAGGCAGCAAATCTAATGTATTGGAGACAAGATGCGCTCAGAAAATCTGTTGGGCCTGAAAACATTGTGTAGGTGACCCGAACAGGCTGTGTGACTGCAGCACACACAAGGATTTGTGGATTTGTGTGAGTCAGTGGGGCACTGAGAGTAAACCCAACATGGCATGGTACAAGAAAACTTACCAGCTGCTTTTCTAGGCAATAAGCAGGATTGTCAGTCATTGTTGTTAATCTAACCATCAGCTGTTTCCACACCCCCACACACTTTTCCGACACCTTTTCAGCTTTGTGTAGGCAGCCCAGTCATAAAATCCAGAACAAAAAATTTCATTCTGGAGACTAAGCAGCTAATGCTCAGGAGCTGTGTTGCAGCGTAGCAGTGAGTAGTATTAAGGATCTAGCCCTAAATCACAAATTTATCATTCATGGTACAGAGAAATAAGTGAACTCTAAACCTTAAGACATTGACTAGCAACCTAGCTATTGAATTAGCCTTTTTCTGCATGTATCTGTCTTTTATTCCAACAATAAATTCTGAATATATTTGAGCTTCAGCTGAACATTGCAGTGTCATCTGCAGGATGCCACTAGATAAAAAGGAGGAGGATTTCTTCAATTAGATTGAAACCCAAGGATTTAAAAAGGGAAGAAGTTACAGCATTTTTCAATTTTCAGAATATTCAGATTTTTCTGCCTGAGTGAATTTGTTGACAAAGCCAAAAACAAGGGGAATCTGTTTACCCAGACTAAGGCAGTTTCAGAAGGAGAGAGTCTGAGTCTCTGCTGATGTACCTTTTGTCCACACGGAAGGTAATGGCAGCAGAGAATATGCTGTCAGGTCAGAAAATCAAAATTATATTCTCATTTTAGATAGAATGGACTATGAGTAAGTTATATTGCACAAAACAGGGATATTGCACCTCTCAGTTCAAACTACTTTATTTTGTGAAAAGAAAATCATAGAAGAACGTGAATAGGCAATAATCAACCCTTCTGAATCTGTATATTGTTTCTTTTGTCTCTTTCCCTTCCAGCTGGTAAGTATTTTTATTTCCTATTACGTTTTTTTCTTTCTTATTCCTGAAGGGGTGACATATTCTCACGTGGAGCATGCTTCAAAGCGCATTCCTGACTACAGGATGTAAAACATGGTGAAGAGGGTAACAATGTTTTATTTCAATTAATACAATCTAAACTCCATTTTGTAGAGGTGCCTTTATCTCAGGAATTCACAATTCACTTGTTGCATACTTCAGCTTCCCTCTTTGGTCCTTTTCAATGCCACTAAAGCAGTATATGAAACTCCTCTGTGATAAATGAAAATGCTCTGGAATATAAGTGGTAGGAAGCACATGCTATTTTACATCCTAATGCAACTCCATTCTGTTCCTATTAAAAGATTTTTTTCATCATGAGTGCTCTTGTCCGTTTTCTCCATACACAACACTAAATCTTCTGGGTTTTATTTTCTGGCTTTTGTTGTTTGCGTTATACGTTCTGCTTTTGTTTAGACTGTAAGGAGATCTTTTTTATTAATAACAGAATGTAGGATTACATTTATGGATAGAAGTTATTTGAAAGAGGAAAACATAATACCAAGAAACTGCCAAAATTTCAGACATAATATGGGAAGCTTGTTTTATGCAATGTGCAACCAGTTGGCTAAACAAAATGACAGGAACTCAAAGACCTGGAAAGTATATGTGGAAGACTGCTGTATGTCTTACACTGTATTGCATTTTGTCATACACCATGGTTTTTCAATGATGAATCTTCTTTGTTTGCATAATACAGACATATTTAATCACAAACCTAACCTTTGGCTGAGGCATATATATAAATAATTACAATAACAGGAACTGTTTAAGAAACATTTACAGCAACACATGTGTTAAGAAAGTTGAGAAGATTTAAGGAAATCTTAGTCTAGAAGAAGTGACCGGTACTTTAGTGGCCACACTACCTTCTTTGGCAGTGATTTGATATGTGATACCTGTAGGAAAGAGAAATCCAAAATATAGAATCATGATCATAGCTTTCTGGGGATAATGAGAGATGTATGCATGATTTCTAACGACAAATCCTAAAACATATTAAGACAAGGTAAGTCCTAAACTAGCTGAGTGCCTAGGACTATGTTGTAGTGACTGTCATAAGCATCAGTGTTTCAGAGGTGGCAGAATGAATAAAAAATCTTATGCTGAAATGAAAATAATAGTATTTTTTCCTTTCTCTTGATAAAGAACTAAGGGAAATTATAATGTATTTTCTGGTTTGTATTATTTTGGGAAAAATACATCTGTGAACGTGCTGAGTGTCTATTGGAAAAAAGAAATAAGATACACAGATGTTGCATATTTGTCCCTATGTCTTTGTAGATATTGTTGCAGGAGCACAATATTTAAAAGGAAAAAATAAAAGTCTTTCAAAGCATTTTCTGAAATGCTGTTTTATAGCCTATACACAAGGATCTTATTTTATTACAGAAGATATTCTATCAAAGGCTATTGGCAAAAGCCATCATTATCTGGCTGTGTCATTTGTAGCTTTACTTCCTATTGAAATATGGGATCCATCTGCTCACTGATCGCAGGATAACAGCCACCATTCCCACTTGCTTACCATAAATGATATATCTGAAAGTATCAGAAATGTGATGGAGTGCAATACCAGCCCTTGGTCATCCCCTTAAATCATTCATAGTTAACTTAATATAGGACAGACTGATATGCTTCCAGCATATTGACTGAATTCCAGGTTCAGTAAACTCAGTCTGATCCACCCAAAATTTCCAAGGCATGCCTAAAAATCACATCTTCCTCTATTTATTTTCCTAATAGCCTATTTAAATTTGTGCCCCATTTCAGTGCTGCATTGGTACATTTGAATCTGGCCAATGTGCTTTAGCTTACTGCTGTGCTGTAAAGGCAGCTTTGCTAAAACTTGACATGAGTGTATCACAGAGTTTGAAGAACCAAAGCTATGAAATCTGGCACACTAAAGAGCTAATCCATGACTTATCAACTACATGGAAGTTGGTCACAGACTAAACAAATCTGAATGTCACTAAAAACCGTGTTATTTCTCAGTAGGCAGGTTGATCTATTTTCAAATTCCAAGAGGCCTGTATATAAAATTTTCTAAATAAGAAAAATTTATTTAAAGAGTCTGATGAGAATATGTAGTCAGCACCAAAAATTGGATCTTTTGCAATCTCATTGGTATAGGTGATATAATAAGCAGCCAGAACTCAAACTGCAAGCGGGAAAGTTTCCTAATCGTACTGTGATTCACAAGTTATCTGAAGATTAGTCCCATAAATGGATCACATTCCACAACCATTGACTCTTTGTCCCTCTTCCCAAACACTTGTCCAACCTGGTAAATAACCTAAACTCCCAAATTTTTAAAAAGGCATTTTGGAGCTCTGAAGAGTCTTTTGGATACACCTATCTCCAGCTTTAATTCTATTGACTGCTATCAATATGAATTTATCCGCTCTGCCTAGCCAAAATGGTTATTCAGAGTTTATTCACTTGAAAACCTTCTCCTGATGAACCCACCCAGTGAACATTATTCATTCACGAGTGGCACAGAAGTCTGCCAAGACTGGCCGAGTGCTTCTAGCCCTGGTTCCCTATTAACTCTACACAACCAGTGATCTCAAACTCAAACAAACTAAACCCTGTGTTGAGGATAAAGGGTTAAAGATGTGTCCTTTTATTATTCAAATTTCAATTCAAATTCAAATTTCCTTCCAAATCAATTGTTTGAAGTGATTAAGAGAGCTAGTAAAATATAATAGACTTGCAGTCCCTATCTCCTGCTTTGGCAAAGAGAGCACTTTTCTTCAACCTTTATGCAGTATGTGTCAGCAAAGTACAAAATTATTTGTGCTACTGAAAGATTGTTGCTTTGTACATTCATTTAACACATAATGCCATACATGGGCATGGTCGTAAATTCGTTTTGCTTGAAAATGGAAAAAAAATCCCCAGAGCTGCACAGTTATTCCATGTGACTTGTCCAAAGACACACTTTCACTGCATAATTTTAGAATCCCATTTTGCTGTCTGACCTGTGCTAAGTAGGACTCTATTAAGCGAGTTGTCTTGTTGAAATCTTTTGACCTCCCCATGATTAGTTAGGAGATGATGTAAGCAGCGTTGAAGAAATGGGCTGTAAGTCACAGTGTGACATTATTCCTCACTAAGCTGCTCCTGTGTCAGAAAATAATTTGTTTGATTAAAATGAAGCAGCTTCTTCTGTTCTGTATCAGCATTTGAAAAGGCCCAGGCAAGTTTCAGCTAAACTTAAACCTGGAGTTAACTGTGGTATTTCACAAAGTGTAGTAGATACATCCAATTTTACTTCGAAAGCTTCAAATGGAACTATGTAAGTCTAAAATAAAATAAAATAAAAAATATCCTAGATGTTCTGCCAAGTATTTTAAATGTTTTGCTAAGTCAGTCATTTGATTTTGCAACTCCTTCTATGGAAGACTTTTAAATATGGTGTGTCTCATTATTTCAGTGTTTTTAAATGTCAACAAGTCTAAATATCAAACAGCTCCTGTGTTGCCTGGGATGAGCTGTGGAAGAAAATGACAAAAAGCACACAAAACCCAAACTCTTACTTGCTGACCAAAGTGAAACTTGCTCTGAAATATCTTTTTCATGAGTTTGTTTAATTTTTTCTAAAAGCAATGATTTAGTATTGAACATGGAATATTTCCAATTACTTTGGAATGCAAGAATAAGAATCCAGTGGAATTATTTGTTGATTTATATAACGGTATTGCCATAAACTCTGAATTCAGTGTTTCCAGGGAGACTGACTTCAAAGAAAAGATTTTTCAGAACCATGGCATTAAACAATTGCTAGCATGGTCAGGAGGAATTGACAGAAATACTTTCCTTTTTCTTATTTCCAGCTAGGAAAACACTGCTAAGCATCATTGCAATGCTTTGTGGAAACAGATGGTATGTGATAGCAAAAGACTGTTTCAGACTAAAATATACTCGTTCTTTTTTCTTATCATTCTTATAATTTTTACCAACTGTCCTTCATTATAGTAATTTGTGTGCATATTTTCTATGGAGTCTTCTTTCAAAAACATAACCCAGACCTTTAACATTTTCTATGCTTCTGTGTTGAATCAGATCAAACCTGGGTCACCAAAGGAAAGATGCTTGTATTTTCTGTGTGTGCATTTTGCCACCCTGCTCATATCATTTTAAAAATCTAGTTAAATCCACACAGACTGGTTTCATTTGTGCATTTAACCTCTGCAAAGGTAAGACCAATAAAGATCATATCCAACTGTCACTGTGTTAGATCAAGATCTCAGGTTAAACATATGGTATAAAAAGATTTAGGTATATAACCCTCGAATCTGGATTTGTGGCATAGGATTTCTGTTCTTACTTGGTAAAAGATGTGACTGTCAACAGTACAATTTTCTCAGCTTATATAGCTGGAAGTCTGGCATGACGATAATATCAGTATATATTATAAATAGAAAAAGACCAGGCTTTAGTATGCATTCTCTTCAAATGCCCATCAGTACCACTGAATACTTTAGTAATTAGACCTGTCTTTATCCAATATAGAACAATTTTACTAGCTCTTACTATCCTTGCAGGACAAATGCTAACTGACAGCAGAAGCCTTTTTGCTGTTTTTCTATAGGACAGTATGGAAAAGTAAAGTGCATTTCTGTTCATTTTCTCTACTAGACATCTCAACTTCTGGAGACAAAGTACTACATCAGGATGAGTGGCCCATCTATTCTAGTATCTATTCCTATGAAAATAAAAATCTCACTTGAGTTAAATATAAAAATAATTTCAAAAATAAAGCTCAAAATGACACTTTTTTTTTCAAATATCCTCCTGTCTTCTGCCATCTCTATCAAAACCCAGCACTATGGCTGTACGGACAACACAAAAGAAAATATTAAGAAACATATCAGGAAAAAAAAGGAACTAGAAGAACAACAAAAATATTTTTTACTTAAGGTTTTTTTTTACATGCTTAGATACCCTGGATTTCTGCCCTGTATTATGTCCCTGAGGGGGGAGGGGAGGAGGGAGAGAGAGAGAGAGAGATGATGTATTATAACAAGACTCAGTGTAGTCAGAAAGGTAGTATTTCTGAGGAAGAAGTGGAAAATTCTGCTTTCCAGAAGAAGGCAAATTTCACGTTCATTATGTTGATGTGCCATTATAAACAGCAAAATCTTTCCTTTACTGATATGTGTATGGCTTTTCAGGCTGATTTTTATAGCAAGGGAAAGCTTCTTATTCGAGAATAATTAATCTCACTCACAGATTTTTTATAGATCACAGCGTTTTTCCCGTATGTCATGTTATTAATGTAGATTCCATCTTCCACTGTGAACTTCTACTAAGTTGAGTAACTATTTAGATAACCCTCAAAGGCAACATTTTCCTCCAGACGTTTGACTATTGTGGTATGAATTGTTAAAACAATTTACTTTAGCAAAAAGTAAAAATAAAGCCCATTTCTGAAAGAGGAAAGGTTTTCATTCCCATGCTGTCTCAGAATTTATTTGCCTATTAACAATTCCATAATAACCTAACTGGTCATATTGCATTCCTGATTCATCCAATAACTTTTCTGAAAGATGGAAGGCTAATTGCAAAAGTGATTATTTATTATATCTGAGTGCTTTATTCAGGGGACCCATTAAAAGCATAAACAGTGGGGACAGAGAAAGGTTACAACTGTTTTAATGAAAAGAAATATATGAAAGTTTTAGACAAATATCACTCCTAAACTTGTCCAGATTTTAAACTAAGAGTTGTAATGAAAATAATGTTTTCCTTTAGAAGATCCAGTATGTTTTATACTGACCAACATAGACTATTTTACTCCCAATATAGCTATTCCAGTTTACTTGCTAGTGTTGTTGTCAAGCTTTTCTCGTGGTATTCCCAAAAATCAGATGTTTTCTTAAAGCCATGCCATTTAGTGAATTAGTGAGAATTTCAGCTTGTACTTTTTAAAAGAAAGGCCCCCACAAATACTCCTCCAACTTCAAGTGATTTTTGTTTGCTTTATGGTGGGTTTTTTTAAAGAATCTTATTAATGGTAAATCAATCTGGTAACTGTCTAGGATCAGAATATTTTACATCAGCACTGTTACCAATCTGCTTTTTAGATGAATATTGCACCTCTGAGGGCCAGCAGGACAAAAGGCGTCTGCTGTTCCCTTGCACAGATTGAATCATCCAAATGTATTTTATTTGCCACAGCCGTGATTCACGTGGTAAATGATGAACTGTTTGGAAATAATCATCTTTACTTTCACGAGTTTTCACTTTTTATATCGTGTTAAAAAAAAACAACCCAAAACTAAAACAACTGTTAGATCCTCATGCCAATTGTTCCCAATAAGATAGGTAACACTTTTGATTAGTTTTTTGATGTTAAAATAAGTTATTTCATTAAGACGGAAAAGCCCTGCTATTCAGTTTCAAACTATTTCAGTTTTAGTTTCACAAAATGTGATTTTGGATGGAAAGAGTAAAGAAAGAAGAGGCTGTTTAACCCTCTGTTCTTTGTGCATAGTGGTCTTATGCTTTAATGCGTAATGACACTGAGCAGGGATGAGATGTAGGTTTAATCTGCTTGTGACAGACTGATTTTGCATATCTGTGGAGCTGGAAAAAAGATTTGGAAATCTGAATATTTCATAACCTATGTTAATGCCCTATATGCACACTTAGTTCAGGCTAATGCTTGAAATCATCCTCTGAGACAAGATGCTGAAGATTTCATTTCCAAAGTGTTACTTTACTATAATTTTAAGTTTTGCAGTTTTTTTTAATTTTTGTTTTCTTTTCTAATGAAGAATAAAAAGTTGTGAACAGTATCATGAGAGGCAATTCCAATCCCCCATGTAGCCCTAATCCTGAATATTTCCTACCCCACTGGAATCAATTGTATTTTGGGGTATTCAGTGACTCTAAGGTATTTTTATAGTGAATTAATATTTTCCTGATAGTTAAGAACATGCTAGTGTTATTTGCAACATTTTTTCCCTAATTTAAGTAGTACTCTAATTTTTATACCACTTGCTGTTCTAAACCATATTTCTCACTTCTTTTTTTCACTTTCCAGTCTTTGGACAATGTTCAACCTGAGACATTGTATAAGCAAGTCATTCTTTTACTTTGCAGTGCCAGCTCCGCGCTGAGTCAATAGACAGAAGTGAGGGGTGTATGGAGACACTGAGGGAATAGAAACTTCTGTGGATGGACTTGGGAGGACAAGGACGTTGCCTGATGGTGTGTGGGTAGCCATACCTGCAGCACATCTACCCAAGTGTTTTATGCTACACCCCTCAGGATACATTTGTGAAATAATGAATACTATGGCACATAATGCCAGTGTGAATGTAGGTATGATCTGAATGAGGATCCACATCTGGAATGTAGATGCCCTCCTGCAGAGTTAGGTAGCCCAGACATCTGTATCTGGATACATCCTGGAGCAAAAACATACCCTTACATAGGGAACAGTGCAATGTCTTGACCTTGGAAACATTCATTATGGCTGAAGAGGGATTTTTTTAGACAGAATGTTTTTACCAGCTCTAA
The DNA here is from genome assembly GCA_031468815.1 of Morus bassanus. Lineage (NCBI taxonomy): Eukaryota > Metazoa > Chordata > Aves > Suliformes > Sulidae > Morus > Morus bassanus. The sequence continues at coordinate 75,842,362 of CM062571.1, read as the reverse complement.
TTTTTAGTTGATGGGTAGGGCAGGGGATAGCTTGTGTTTGATGTGGTGAAGTGGAAGCCATGGCAAAACTCTCCACTGAGCTCCTCCTGGGAGACCAGGAATGAATTACATGTGACAGATGTTAGTCACTTAATGAAAAATTGGAAGGGCCTCAGATACAACAGTGATGAGAGCACTGTAAGAACCCATGGAGAATATGATCATGATGGTTACAAAAGATGGGGGAGTGTCCAACTTGAGATCACCATGCCAAGAACGTGATCTAAGATGTTAAACTGGCTAAAATATCAACAGATCAAACTGAGCGAGGCTGAGACATAATGTCATCCTTCAAATTGCAGATTTGGGACTGAATTTGCACTTAAAATAACAGTTTGATACTTTTCCCACTGAAGTCTGTGGCGAGCTGCCAGCTGACCTCAGTGGGAACAGACCTAGGCCAGAAGCTACTGTGCAAGTAGAATTCGCAAAGTGCTGAATTGGTACATCGAAAAAAAATTCACAGTTTGTGTGTCAAATGCAGGGAGCAGGAGAAAAACCACCACAAATGGCTAAACCAAACAATAAAGGACAACATACAGTTCAGGACAGAGAGTCAATGGCAGCAGGTAGTTGAAGAAGATAAGGTAGTAAAAGATGGACTAGAGAAAGAGAGTGAAACCAGCACCAGCATCTACCTGTAAGAGAAGGGATTTCGTCTCCAATCAGTCAAGTGGCACAGCAGAGATGTTCTGGCTGCTGACAGTGGCAAGCTGGTGCTGGGGCAGCCTTGCAGAGGATAGGTTGAATGGAATATTAAAACCATTGCATTTTACTTATTTCTGTTAGTAGGGGCATGGATGATAATAAGAATATCCTGATTTAGTAGAGAACTCTTTACTTTTGTGGACTGTAGGCTTAACCACAGTAACTATGTACACATGCAGATTAAAACATCTGCCTACCTGAAAGAGTGGATAGAGCAAGGCAGTTTCTGGAAGCAACTGTAATACTGAAGAAAACACTAATATGAAAACAAAAGAATTTATCCAAGTGCTAACATAAAATGGAAATCCTGCACTGATTTCAGCTAATGATGTGACCTGCACTTGGAGGAAATCAGCAATGATAGAAACAACCTCAATGCCCTGACTAAATAACAAATGACATCTAACGTGATTTGATTGAACAGTTTAAATTAAAATGTCACATTCCCAACAATCTGTGCGTCTCTGAATGAATGTGTTAGGAAATTGTCACAATGGATCTGCCTTAAAACACAGCACCATAAATGGAAATCACCCAGAACATTGCCATTGTTATTGCCCATGCTAGGCATTAGCTTCTTGACTTTGATGTGTGTTTGAGCTCTTCAGCTTATTAGCTTCCATTGCATACAAGTGCCAAACATTCCTAACATCAGCTTTTCATGGAAATCTCACTGGCATGTGAGATCGCTGGAGCATGGATCACCCATCACTGGAGCATGTAATAGGGTTGCCAGAGCTAGTGGAGATCCATGCTGACCCAGCTGGTACGTCAGGATGGCACAAGCTTATTAGCTCTAGCTGCACAACTGTGGCAGCTGTATTTACTCCACTGCGGGGCCCAGAGTCCCTGCTCTGTTTCACCAGAAGTGGGCTAGCACAGAATTTTGCCCACATAGGAACCACATGTTCCTGCTGAGCTGCATTTTTATTTGCAACCAAAAGTACTAGTTGTTTATAATGTTACTTATGCTGCTAGAAATGTTAACTTTAACACTGAAAATTTAAAATTTAACATGTACAAGATTTTTTTTCCCCCTTGTAGGAAGCTGACAGTTTTTGAGTATGGGTTGGGGTTTTTTTCAACTTTGTTTTGGAAGAAAGTTTGTCAGCTTTTTTAGTAAACTGAAGAGCGAAAAAATATCTTGTTGTCTTCAAAATATAGGTAGTTCATTCAGAAAGACTGCTTTATTTCCAAGGTATACCGGACATGTATATTCACCTAACTTTTGTTAATATACATATCTAAAATCAAATGTCTTACTGACTTGAGAAATAAATTTTCCTTCGAAACCAATGCTGCTATTTTTTTTACTGTTTTGATCTTTAATGTCAGTTCTTTTTGTCATTGCCTAAGACAGCACAAATCTGCAACATACTTTAATCCCAAAAATACTTTTTTCTTTTTTTTTTTTGTTTTTTCAGTCTGAATCTAGATGGGATTGGCAATAGCAGAATCATCATTAACAGAGTTTGTTCTACAGAGGTGACCTGAACTCTACAGGGTTCAAACTTGTCTCTGACTGCCTGCTTGGTTCCTATGAACTGAGTTGTCTGCTTATCATTCATCAGAATTTCTCTAGGCAAACAGGGGAAAAAAGAAAGCAAAATAAAAAAAAGCATTGTTTTTTTGCATTGTGGGTGAGCTAACATCAGTTGAAATTGAGGCATCTTTTTCTGTAGTTGTTAGAATATTAAATCTGTCTTTATAAATCTGAAGAATAGAAACATGACAGACATCTAGAAGAATGGCAGATAACAAGGTGAAGGATCTGAGGCTTAACCAATTGCTCCCTGATGTCAAACTGGGAATCAGCAGAAGTAATCATTTTGGCATCAGACAGGAGAAGTCAAAGGTCAGGATTTAATGCCGTCACAGAAGGATTCTTCAAATAAGCCAAGCAGGTGCTTACTAAGGCATGATTATTTGTTGTGTTTAGGGTTTCAGAGCGAAGCATGATGTGGATGGGAATGCAAGGTCTCCATGGAAAAACTGGGAGAGCTGTCGTATCTGAAAAATCTTTCCCACGATCATTTCTTTACTTGAACAAGTCCATAGAAAGTACGTGGGTAGACTTCTCTTTCCTACTTTTCTTCTCCTCAGCTAATAAGTTTTGTATTAAAAAAATATAATATTTTTTTTTCAATGAAATAAAAAACAATGTCCTAGTTCACTGAAAACTGGATGTGCTGGTGAAAAGCAAATGTAAAATTGCTCAAGAGCCAGCATGTCAGAGCAGAAGCTCCAGTGCAGAACAGCAAAATGTGACTCCTGCTGCCTCCTGTTGTCGAGGATGCTCAGCTGCAGAGCACCAGCAAATCTGTTGGCTGGATTACTATCCCCTCTCCACCCATGAAGGTGTCTATTTGTGCAGTCCTCCTTCTTATCAGTGGATACATTAGTGCCAAGTCAAGCAGAAGTTTGGATGAAGTCCTTGGTTTTACAGGTCTGTGCTGAGGATGCTGGTTCCTGCAGAACCTCAGAATCTCAGCTGTCAACTTAACAATCTGATCAAATAATCACCTCTTGTATGTTCTGAAAACGTCCACACTCCTTTGATAGCTACAAAAGATTTGAGCTTGCTACGTCTACTTAATTCAGAAAACAGCTACCACATGTTTCCCAGCAGACTCTAATATATTTGACTGTCAGGAGTACTGGGAGAAATCAGACAGAAGGGTGCCAATGAATTCAGTTCATGCAATACAATTTACCTGTGTCTGATACCAGCCTTCATGCTGACTTTTCAATCAAATAAAAAGGTCAAAGATATATGCCATTTCTTGAGGGCTAGGGGTAATGAAAAAGCAGACCTAGCTCAGGTTAAAACTGGTTACAATATTAAACGTCAAGTCTGATACTGATACACTCTTGTTGAATGATGAAATTTTGCGTATGACTGACTTATGAAGTTGTCCCTCATTCCACAGAGTGCTTAGGAGAGAGGGGAGGGATTTGGATAACCTCAGACTGCTTCTACAGAACAGGATAAACTTTTGAGGACAGAGTAAGAAAGCTTTCCTCATGCTGTTGATTACATCTTGAGAGTTCCCTTGATTCCCTTCTGCAGCCTTGTAACACAAATTAATGTGTATGTGTATGAGTAAGTGCAACCTGTGTGATCAGCTGGAGATTTCAAAAGTTGAACTTTTTGCCACCTTTTGGAGAGAGTCTTGAATTCATTGCCTCTCCAAACTCTAATCCCATTGAAGGTAATATAACAAATTCCCTTTTAATGCAATAGGAACAAAATACAGGCTTGGGATAACTCAATATCTAGTGTATTGAATTCCAGGAGATTAATAGAAGACAAAGTGAGAGTATAGAGACAGCAATCAGAAAGTTAGAGAGTGAGACAGGTAGCACTGACCAAGCCATCAACCTTGTCCTCATATATTTTAACAATTGTAATTTGTGATCTAAATTTTTAGATCCTTCAGAAAATCTTCTTTCTGATTTCTTAGATGTCTATATAATGCCCATTTGGAGGTCATCCTTGAGTATTTGAATATTTACCATAAGATTTCTATTTTTTCTTTAACCTTTTTTCCTGTATTTTTGCTTTATCTTCCCCACCCCATGCCCCCTCACAGCATATTTAATGCACATGTTAGACCAAGGGATGAATTTGCAGAAGGACTTGAACACCTGTTGCTTCTGTTGACACTAATTGGAGGGTATAGGTGCTTTGCAAATAAAGTTCCTACTACTTTCCAAAATTATCAAATAAAAAACCAGCTTCCCATTTGCCACGAGCTAAGCAAGGAAGCCTCCTGATTCCTTGTCATGGTTTGCTGTGTTGTATATATCACACACACAAGTTGGAGATGCTGCAATACGTTGCATGAAATGAGTCATCAGCTTAAGGGATGAATATAATAGCAGAGGAACTGCTTTAACAGAATTGATCAATAATCCATCTTATCCAGCATCTTGTCTTAATTCTGGACACTTCAGAGGAAGGTGTTAAACCCACTTAGTGCATGTGATATTATACCATAGGGGATATTTCTTCCTTACCCCATCTGGTGATCAATTTATACCCTGAGGCTTATGGATTGAATTCACATTGCAACTATTCAATACTTTCATTTCAAGACCAGGAAAATGTATGTTTTTAAATGCTGTTACATCTGACTACCAGATACAACAAGTCTGTAGTTGTAAACAAACTTCATATACTGTTTTGCTCTACAAAAAAAAAAAAAAAAAAAAAAAAAAAGAAAAGAATAGAAAGTAACCAAAATCAAAATACAGGCAGGCAAAAAAAAAAAAACAAAACAAAACAAAACAAAGAAATGGACAAACAAACAAAAATACAGCCAAAAAGGAGAAATAAAATCATGGAGAAAAACCCCTTATGAGCTAAATTTCTACTAGTCTTTTCACTTATATTTGAACAGAATTGCAACTACTCTAAAACATCATTTTGTCTGGATACCAATGCTACGATTGATTTCCAAGGATTTCAAGCTAAAACTTTGAGTAGTGCATTTTTAACTAGCGCTGTGACACTATGAAGTTTACTTATGCATGTTTCCACTACTTAAGAGAAGAATAAAGGTTAAATGTCACTGAAGATGTTCAACTTACCGGGTGGAACCAGGACGTACAATGTTAGTTTTTTGTCATGATTCTAGGGCCAAAAATTCAGTAACCTCCTGTAGTCAAAGGTGCAATCTGCTCAAAGGTCTTCCTTCCTTTGTTCTTTGTGGCTGAGATTTTCAGAGTGGAAGGATGATTGTGGTCTAGTTCCGTTCAATTCCATTAGTAAGTGGTTCCCAGATCCTAACATAGCTTTTGAAAAGACTGCTTATTAGTTTATCTACAAGGATGTATTCCCAAACCTCACATCAGTTTTCATTGTTACAATTTACTGTAATACTTGTCCTAAGAGTAGGCTCTCAAACAGATTTCCAACCCATGGGAAATTCTGATATTTTGACATTTGTTTTCCTTCTGAATTGTTACAAAATATCAAACACTTTGAAACTTTATGTCAAACAAAATATTCTGAAATATTTCTGTTTTGACCTTATTAAAGTGTTTTAAGCTGGATTGTATTTTAAAGGTTATTTACCAAGATAAAGCAAGCATTCTGATTATTTCCTCAAAAAAAAATTGGTAATAAAAATGTCATGTTCCTCTGAAATTTTCAAGCTCATCTAGTCAATGTTTTTGCTGGAAGACTGCTCCTTTGGAAAAAAATAATGCCTAGCTTTTCTGTGACTGATCACTGCAGTCTTAGGCTGTCAAACTATGGGGAAAAGGTATAAATTTATATTGTTATTGTCATGGATGTTCTTATTAAAATACAGATTAGAACTTGAACACTTGGAACTTGACTACTCAATCATAAATCTGAATAGTCACTTCCAGTAACATAAACAGGACTTGACTCTCCTTTCTGAGCAGTTTCATAAAGCATCAATGTTGCTGATATCCAGCGTGGTTTGAAACTAAAAGTATTCTGCATTTATCTGAGTTGTTGAAATGTTAGTTCAAATCCCACTGAAAAAGAAACTATGCCAAAAACATAAAGCCTTTCAGCTAATTGCAGTGGTTCTTTTCTCAGGATTATTGTTCTTCAAGTGGCATGTGAAAATTTAATTATTTTTAAGTCTTCTAATCTGTATGGCGTAATCCATTTGCTTCATCCCAGTACAAGCCCCAGTGATATCACTAGGAATGAGGAAATTATGAAAAGATGAGAAATTTACCCTCAAGCCCTACAACAAGGTTTTAATCAACATGTAAAATGTGTATGTGGTCCCACTGCAATGAAAAGAAATTACACAAATGGGAGAACTTTGCCCTTACAGCACAAAGTACCACAAAGGTGCATGTTAAAGGAGGCAAGATTTTCAGGAGCAATCAGCACAGGGCTAACACAACTTTGTTGAAAGCAAAACAAGCAGGTTTGGCCATAATCTCTCATGTCCTTTCCTAATAGTGAAGTGTCAAAACATGGTCTGAATGTCTCCATATTTCAGGGACTCAGAGTCTATCTTTACATTCTAACAGTAATTTAGATCAAGCCTTCTAAAATTGCCATGCATTTTCTTGAAGGGGAATAAGTTACAGATGATGTGTTACATACTAGAGTATTCCCACGTGAAGTTAAACGATACTCTCCATGGCACCCAGTTATGCCATTTGCAGTTGGTCTTACCTTGAAAATGCAGATTGCTCACGAAGTGGCATTCCTGATCATTCAAGGCTGGGTAAAATCTCATGTGATCCAGAGGGCGCATGTTTGATTTATGTCTGAGATACTCTTTTACACTCCATTACTTACACAATTTAATTGCAAAACACTGCATAAGCAGATGTGTTGGAGGACAAGACTAATTTACTACAGTCCGAAAGGGAAGCATCAAGTTTTCTGGATTGATATTTAGTACGTGAACAATGAAAAATGTTGTGTCAAAGCCAAGGAGCTGGAATGACTGTCAACTGGTGTCATCTTTGTTCTGGCTTTCAGTCACTTTCTGTAAATAGATATTAAATTTTGTGTAGGGTACACTTGATACTCAAAACACGTCAGCTCTATTAAATTAAATACAATCTGGGAGGAAAATGCAGAAAGCTTAGATATTGTGGCCAGCTTTGAAATCAGACATTGTAGCTAGAAGTCTTCATATTTTTACCTTCTTTTTTTTTTTGTTGATGAATGATGAAAGCCAAATAGCTCACAAGTTCCTGGAAACTGCTGAGTCAGTTGGAAAGTTACTGAATTATGTTCTTCAGTATGGTGAATTAGTAGATGCGGATTAATGGTTCCATAAGATCTTCAAAGACTGACTTCCAGCTGAGAATAGTTTATTGCTGTATCTGCTGACTCAGCTAAAAGAAAGTTCCTTGTCTGAGTCTCAGAGTTAGACATTTAAATACTCATTTTAAATAAATTTAGTTAGGAGTCTATTGCTACCCTGTGATTCTAAACTTTCAAGGTGGGAGCTTTAAATTGAAAAGCTAAAGGAAGACCAGATCTACTCCCTTTGCTGTCTCAGTCTCAATCCTTTAAGTTCTTACTAACCTACCCAGTTTGAGGCTGAGAGTGCTCAAACCTGCAACAAACATTTTTAACAATATTATGCCTGTAGTATACCTTTATATGATATGTCTGTACTCTATCATAGACTGGTTTATTTAAAAAAAAAAAAGTTCAATAATTTCTGGAGAAGACATTTGATGCTTAACATGAGATATTGACTCTTACAAAAATTATAAAACACTATTGTAGCCATTTGCTTTTCCAAACTTCTCTGTGCACTGTAGATCTTTAAGTATACACAGCTTCTGTCTGAACTAGCTGTGTTTCAGCAGCTAGAAATAACCAGGGGACAGAGGCAGAGAAAAGTTAAGATGAAATTTACTGTAGATCCAGTTGTGAGTCACAGACAAAAGCAGGGCTAATAAAATGTTTTAGCCAAAATTCATGAAATCAGGAGTTTACACCACTTGAAAATCTGACTTGAAAATCTACTTCATTAAATAATGTACAGTGTGCTTCCATTGGTCCCACTTTATAACCACACTTTTGTTCTTTTCTAATTTGCTGTTGTCTTTACTTGCTACTCCTACTATTATTGCTGTTAACTGTCTATTAAGCATTGATTGACTTTAAATGAACTTTAGGAAAGGACTTCTAAAACTCAGGTTTAGTGTAATGGAGTGGGATTTTAACTCATTTTCTTTCCTGAGATATTTCAGTTTATAAAATGGTTTGATTTTACCTGTCTATTTATTTATTTATTTATTTATTTATTTATCTATTTAATCTCAGTGAGGGTTCAGTATGTGCTGCTTGGTCTTTTCATTTCTGAAATAAATAAAAAAGAAGAAAAAGGAAGAAAAAGAGAGAGCATGCCTAAAATATTACAGTGATCATTCAAGCTTCCAGTAGATTATTCAGAAGTAGATATACAAACTAAGATGCTTTATGTTTTAAACACATATGGAAAAGAGATATTATAGCTGACTACAGTATTTTTTTGCAAATACTTGGGGAGTGTGGAGAGAAGACAATAGGAAAGGTGAGAAAGAACTGCAGAGAAAGACTGAGATATAGTTCTTACTTTTTAATAAGCCTCACAAATCACATAATATCCTTTAAACAATGGTTACACCTTGGACTCCTGTTGAGCCCACCTCACCATTGATATTGCAAGCGTGACACCTCTTATCCCTTTATTAGCCTCTCCATTTTATGATCTGTTAGTCATAGATGCACATCTGCTTCACAGGCCATAACAACACCACCTGCCTAAACATCTTAAAAACAAGGTGTCTAAGTACATAGGCAGGACATGTGCTACCCGGCAGTGGGGAGTGTATCCTGGTGGTACAGCCAGTGGAGCAGCAACAGCCTCAGCTGCTCATATGGTGCACACTTGTGGTCAGCTGGCATGGGGCTTGGCTGAATAGTGAGAAACTCTCAGGTTCAAACAGTTGCAAATTATTTAAAGGGAATAGGGGTGTGAATTTGTTATGTGATCATGTAATGGAAGAGCCTCTCAATACATATGTGCAAGCCACAGGGTCAGGGTTGTGAACACTAAGCCTGGATCTCTGTTCTTTCATGGAGCAGTACGATGCTGTAGCTTTCCTCCTGTAAAAATGAACTCTGTAAAAGTTCAAATGAGTTCTCTTATTTAAAGATCAGGGGAAATAGCATTGGTGTCCTGAATACTCTAGCAATCAACCAGTCCTGTAAAGGAAAGCCTTCTGGCTTTGAATGTCTCTGTCCCACCTCTCCTTCCTCAGAAACTACACAAAAGCTGGCCATTGCTCTGATGTCGAATGACTATTCTTGCTAGAGGATCATCCTAGGAAATAGCTCTTCGGCAGCCATGCATTGGAAAGAAACTGTCTGCTGATTTATCATTTGTTTACTTAGCATAGGTGTCCCCTGAAATAATATTACAGTTTTTCTTATATAGGATAAGTTGAATTAGTATTATTAATATAAGGAATGCTTCTGTCCTTATTCCTTTTTTAGACATGAGTATTGATCAAACGGTAGAGAGTAGGGCCAGAAAAGCTGCACTGCTGAATGAGCTCCACCAAAGGGGGTTGTGTTTCACAAAAATGCAAACCCCATGCTCCAACCATGGTTTAGAATGGTGTAACTGGTGAGACAAGTCTTTGTTAATGTTTGAAGCAGGAGGAAGCTGCACCTTGATCTCGCCACCTCTGCAGCATATTCCAGAGAAGTCAATGGCTGAGAGCAGGGATTAGTGCTTCCTGCTTGCAGTGCAACCTGCACCAGGGCTAACAGCCTGGAGACAGACAAGTGACCTCGTATCACCCTTCATCTGGAACGAGAGGCAGCCTGGGACCAATCTTGCAATCTGAGTGCTTGTTTGCTCCATACAAATGTTCCAGCAATTTCGCTCATGAAGTGCTGTGTGTTTCCTGCTCTCAGCATAGCTCCTTCCTTACCTGCCGTTATGCTGTGTAGAAAGCCCCATACTAAAATTAGATTGTGCAGAAATTTTGAAGTCATTATTGTCTTGTGGGTGAAATCAAGATGACTTTTAAGAGGCATGGTTTGGTTGATGTTATTTGTTGGTTTAGAAAATACAAACTTGTGAAGAAAAGCAAACATAAGTTTTCCAGCAGTGAGTTTTTGAATGGTTCTCAGTGGAAACACTACTGCCTTGTGACCAACAAAACAGTTCATTTAGCTTCTCTCTTTTTGGGAATCCCTTACCTGACTTTAATTACTAAAACACACTGAATGAAATCCTGGTCTTTCCGAAAGCTATTAGCAGCTTTCCCCTGGACTCCACCAGGGCCAGGATTTCACCCACTCCCTCACATTCCTACTTTGGCCTCCAAGCTTTGTAGCTGAGAAATTTCATAACTGAATCACTCCTCTCAGCCCACAGGGCATGGCTGTTGACCCCAGTTTTACGCAGCTGGTGTGGAATACAAGGACATTTCAGGAAATTTCATCTGCCAAGAGGTGCTTTCCGCCACACTATCTATCACCTTAACAACTGCCGGGGAGCGAGTACATAATGTGCTTGACATTAGCACCTGTTTTTATAACACTGCAGTTAAATACTAGAGGCCAAGACTACTGGGTCTTATTCAAAATACTGCTTATCCTCAAACCAGATTTTTTCCCAGAAAATGCTGGAGAAGAAAATGATTTCCCAAAAGAGAGTCAGCCTTTTTAAACTACTGGGGTGATTGCTTGTGAAAAATCACTGATTGCACCTCTAAGTTGAAATTAGTCTTGTTTAAATGTCACTGATTGGAATACCTGACACTGTACACTTAAATGAAGAAGAGATTGACAAAATATCCTAATCAGGAAAGGAGAGCATTAAATTAACTTAATATTCTAATCTACTTAATGAATTATACAAAAGGTGATTAATTCAATTCTAAACCAAATCAGTAATGACAGGCAGTGGTTTTTTTAGTTCTTAAACTAGTGTCTGCTTAAAGGTTTGCGTGGCAGTGACTTTGATAAAGTCCCTACCCAGTTCTTCATATTAAGATATTGAAATAGAAAAAAAAACAAATTAAAAAAAAAAAAAAATCTACCCCATATACACCAAACAGCAAAGGTAACATCATCATCCCAGGAAGTGTATGTAGCAATGATGGAAGTCTAGTGGCTCCTAGATCTATGAACAGAAAGAGGAGTTATGATCATGTGGTTCTATTCTTGACGTGGCACAAGCTACATCATTTTACCTAGTAATTCCCCTGCAAAGCTCACTGTGTTCAACCTAAGCACATATTTTGCTCATCATACCTTATATTTAAAGTTCTAGAACTTTACCACAATCCTAGGAAAATTATTCCAGTATTCCAGTGACAAAAAATTTAGTATTTGTGCTGTATCCTAGTGTCTGGTCATTGTATGATGGTGTTCATATATTTGCCTTATAAATAAAGTATCTTTTTCTGAGTCTAAAGCTCTGATTGCATTGATAGTTATGGATCATCATATCACATAGGTTTTCCAATTATTAAATTGGATAGACCTTGCATTCCTAATGCTCTTTTTGTACTAAATTGAACTGAAAGAAGCCTTATCATTCCAAAATATCCTGTAAGCAAAAGTTATATACATTTATGTTAATTAGATTGTTTATCTGCTACCATTTTCCTGCTATTAAATAACAGAAATACAGCAGTCAGCTTACTGCCCATATTTTCATATTCAAAAAAGACCCATAAAATATTTACACTATCTTTTGTATATCTAACATTTATGCATGATAGGTAGAAAAAGAGAAGACAGAAATCTAATTTATACCTTATTAAGATGTAACATGAGAAATAGGACACTTGCCCTACGATCTGTGTCAATAGTCAAAATGCTACATGGCCCCATTGACAAACGCCTCTGAATTCACAGCCATGAATGGTACATGGACACTGTAGACTTTTACTGAAGACTACATAACCTGTTATGTGTGACTTTTTAGATTTTTCTTTCTTAATTTTCAAGTGAAATGTAATACTAAGGAGCTACCATACTTGTACAGGAGAAAAGAAACCCATAATTTTTGTGTGCATCCCTCGCAGATGAAAAAAACTGACATAAAATGACCCTCTTTGTCTGACCAGGTTCACCTTAGTCTTGTGATTAAAATGTCACACAGTCAAACACAATTAAATTGTCAAGGAGTTCAGCAGCAAGGTTAAGATTTGTTGCCTCTTCATTACTTCACATAATTCTTAAGATTTCTATTGGTTTAAATACAGGTGTTTGTGGCTATCAATCACCTTGGAAAATAAACCTCCAGGCCAGTTTTCACTGGATTGTTGATGGGGTGAACGCATCTGCCTGGAGCCACTGGTTAGCAAGCACATGTAATTCAGCAAGAAACAGTTGCTATTGTCTGTGCTGGAACATTAAAATTATAAGTGGTTACATTGTTGGAAGGGTTTAAGGGCAGAGGAGAAAAATTCAGCAAATTATTTCCCATTGAAAACATTTTATAAGGAAGCAAATGACATCTTCTATATTTCTGGGTGTTTTCTAAGGTATACAGTTCTTTATTTTGTGTCTCTGAGAGCTGTAGTCCACTCCAGAAACTTCAACAGTACCTTAGATAGGGAACAGTATTGGATAGAATATTTAGCAAGCTGGTATCTGAGGCAGGGAAACTCAGTTTCTGATTTCTGCTTGTGGAGCTAGACTACCTAAAATTCAGGGAGCAGAGACGAAAGGCCAGGTCTCCAACAATGACTGTCTTCATCACTGTGTTTAGAAAAGGATAATCCCTCTTGTTCACGGGATCATGAATCTTTTTCTAAGAAGTGGAACAAAGTAAACATCTTCACCTGGAACAGCTCACATCATACAGTTCTCCCCTGGAGGAGTGAGAGGTGTGGATTTGAAATTAATCCTTTTATGAGAAGATGAGCTTTGAACCCAGGTTTTCTGATTCCTCTCTGAGTTCTCTGGGCAGGGACATAAAGTATAGAAGATATTATACTGTGCTTTTAAAAACTGACATTTTGGGTGTGCAGCCCCAGGAGACAATTCCGAACTCTGAACTCCAGCTGAACATTATCATGAACTTTATCATGAACATAGACTCTGAGCCTCCTAAGAAGGGATAGGGATTCGATGCTCTTTTTCTAATATCTCTTACTGTCTGTTTTGGTTGGTGATCTCAGGTGGCATCTGCACTCTGCCTTGAGGAGCACTGTACCTGGAACTCAAATATTTAACCAAAGGTCTAACTACAGACTGCACTGTGGGCAAACACTTAAGCATTAACTTAACAGTTAAGCATTGTACCAGTACATGCAGTGATCCCTAAGTTCCTTTGCAGATTCAGATTTAACTCACTTTAATTTCTGAAAACTGGTTATCTAGAGCTTTTCCCATTATCAGTGGAGACGAACAGGCAATTCCAGGGGAAGAGTGACCTCATCCCAAGATCGCTATGCTATGCTGGAGACATTTCCTTCAGAAGATTCTTCCTATATAATCTAGACTTTTTCTTTTTGTTTGTGGGGGCTTTGTGGTTTTTTTTTTTTTTTTTTTTTGTTTGTTTGTTTGTTTGTTTTTGTTTTTGTTTTTGTTTTGTTTTTTTGTTTTTTTATTTAAGATTTCCCATAGAAGGAAAAATCTATTTCTGTTGACTAGAGAAGCATAAGTGATCAATTTAGACTAAATGCCTAACTTCCAGTAGGTGGAACCAGATAAATGAATCCTAGCCTTCATGACTTACGTTGTCATCTGTAAAATTACAGCTGTTCTCTGCCTCACCAGGAGCTGTAAGGCTAAATACGTTGAAGATTGAGAAATGTTCAGAAATGGAGGTTGTGTATGATCTATGAACACAGAAGTCAGCAGGAATTTTGCTACTGACTTCAGTTGTGCCAGGATTTAGCCTGAATGATTTAACTTATATTTGGAGGAAGCTTTTATTGTTTTTTATGTCCTAGTATTCATAGAACAGGTAAAAAATTCAGTATTTCATGGCTTTCAGAAAAAACAGGTTTTCTTATTATGAACTGCTTACAAAAGACAATAATAGAACTCTGAATAGCAAGGAAGGCCTCTTGACCATATCGCCTGTATTATGTTTTATAACATTTCTAAGTATGATCACTTTTGCAGATGCTGGTTGTTACGGTTCTCGCATGGGAACTTCAGTTATTTAGAGATGCATGGATGTATATAGCATATTGCTTCACTGGATGTCAGCTACTGAGCCACTAGGTACACACAACTAGAGAAAAAATGTTTCACCATTATACAGGAGTGTGATAAATTCACAGAAAATTTTTGGTGTTGATAATCTCAAACCAGTAACAGCCTTAAAACCATTCTTACATTTCCTTAAGCAGTAAAGATGCAGAGCAGACATGATTATGTTCTGCCTAATATCGTCAGATGCTGGAGAAGTTCCCAGGTCCTACACCTAGCTGTGTGCCCAGTTGCAATCCAGCTCCATACCAGTCAGAGTACATAAATTTTTCTCCCCTACCTTGTGTCTAGGCGGGGGAATGGGCCAGTAATATGCTCAGTGCACTCTAAAAAGTTGGTTGGCCAACAGAGTATAGACAGACTTCTGAGTCAGAGGTTGTTTTCTTTTTTAATAAAAGTCAAGCTTTTGCAGACAGGTCACCTTGGCTACTGTTTTCCTGATGACTCAAGAAAGCTTTCTGGCACTCTTTCTCCAAAGTTTCAGGAGAACTTGGAAACACATGGGTGTCTAATAAGATAGGGCATATGAAAATACCTTCTCATGTAGATCTAGGTATACATTCAAGTGTGTAAAACAGACTCTGTTGCTGCTCCTAATGCCAAGTATTAGGAACATCCTAGCCAGCCAGTTCTGTCTATGGCAACTCTAAAGTTGGTTCACTGCACTTGAAGGATGATATCTTAGCAAGAATATGTGTAGGACACTCAAAGACTTGCAAGGTGTCTAGAGGTAGCCTAAATATTAATTAAGTATTTTAGCTAAGGACAGAATTCAAATTGTCTGGTGGAATCATATAATAATAGTACCTTACAAAATAATCAAAGAAGCAAAATGTTCCTTTTACCTCAAAACGTTTTCAGAAAGACCTTATGAGATAATAACTCTTGGTTTGCATGAAGAGAAAAGGAAAAGAAATGTTTATATTTTTCCAAATATAGAGAAATTACACTTCTCCCTACAAAACTCAGCAGAACTTGTGGAAGCTAAAAGGCAAACTCACTCCTCTCCTACTGGAGTTCCAGAAAAAAGTAATTCCCAACAATAAGCTACAGTTTGCCAGCTCTGACCTCCGAGCTTTTGGATGTCATGTGTTTTCAAGCCCTCACAATCCACAAGAGAAAGCCTGGCAAAGAGAGAAGTGTGGGTTGCTAAGGGAGTTCTACAGCAGCAAAAGACCACATGCTAGCTCTGTAAGCGAGAGGGTAACCCCTAAATCACACACTGGAGTAAGCCCAAATTTCAGCTACTTATGGGTCAGCAGAACAGAATAGCACTGGCAGATTTAGAGAGAAATCCCTGATGTTTGAGCAGATGTGAAGTGGAAATAGTACTAATTTAAGGATTGGAAAGCTTTTATCTTTAACCTCTTGTTTACCAAGTCTAAATATTACCCAAGGTGAAAGATGACCTTGATGTAAAAAATACATAGTTATTGAGGATGATGGTTGGTATCACCATGATAGAAACCCCTACATATGACTCAGCAAAGTATTAAACTCAGCTGAGATGTTCAAGCTGAGCCCATTTGCCTGGAGTACATATAAGTTCTCTGTTCAACAGTAAATTAAAGTAAATCTTTCTATAATTGCCTATGCCTGTCATATGAAAGCTTCTGTTCCCTCCTCCTTCTTTTGCAGAACATTCCCTTTTATCAGTCATATTAAATGCATGCAATTCAGCACCAGGGAACATTCTCAGAGTTATGTCTGAGCCTTAGATACATCTCTATATTGTTTTGTTTCCATACATGTAGGAATATATTCTGAAATGCCTATGGTTTGTGATGTCTTGTAAACCGAAACATTTTTTTAATGTGGTGAGGTTAACCTAGTTGAATTTTTATGCAAACATCTGTCAGTGACATGAGAAAAACAAGAGTCTTGACTCTCTGGTAGCCATCTATTATGCATACATGTTGGTAATAATAAAAAATGATCTGTGTGTTTGGCCCAAGAATAAAAGCACATATGGTGTCTACGGGCTTAAACTTCAGTGTTATGTACTGTGAAAAGAAAGAACAATTTAAAGACTAATGAAGAATCTCTAATCTTATTTTTCCTTCCAACGCTGCTGTGGGAGAGTATCACTTCTATTAAGGGGAAAAAAAAGAGAAATATTGGATTTAAAAAACTGGTTTGCATGGTATTTTAATTGTCTCAGTGTCATATTCCCAGAAACTAATTTATAATATAGCAGCTATCTTCTTCCTGTAACCCTGTAACGATTTCAGATTTTAAACCAGGCTCGAATAGCAGCCACTATTCTTTTCCACTAATCGAAAAAATGGAGTCACAATAGGTAGATCAGGGTAAAAGAATTGTACAATAGCTCAACAAAGAGGAATAGGATCCTTTCTTTACTTAGTGGAAAACTGATTTAAAAGCTGTCTGGTTCACATCAAAATGTCTTCCACAAAACTGATTCATTCTACTTTCTAAATTACACAGAACTAAAGGGTTTGGGATTTTTTTTTTTTTTTTTTTTTTTTTTTTTTAACAATGTCCAAGCTACTCACATAGAATGTTTTACAATGGTGATCAAATTTGATGCCCAGAAAAAGCTGTGGGAATTGAGGCCCATGAAATCTTGTTTCAACTGCTTTTTTATATGCTGTCAGAGATGGATATCATTCTCAAAAGGAGAAGGGCGTTACTTTGGCTCCTAGTGTATTGCTGATCCCTCCCTTGTGTGCTTGTCTCAGGAGAAACAGGAATAATTGTATAGCTTAGCCCTCAACCAGTGATCAGTAAAACTATTTATTGGTCATCACTTTATAGTCAGAAACAGAACAGTCTGGGAGCCTGTAAAACCAGGAAAGAGTTTCCCAAACTGGAAAAAGAAGGGCAGTTATCTGCCCCAAGGCCCTTATTATTGTGCTTTTTAATAATTAAATAAGTTGTTGGAGCTTTCAATCACTTTCCCTTTGCACTTTGCTTGGATTCCAGTGGAGGGAAGTAAAAGTAATAATTCAACAATTTCAAGGGAGGAACAAGGCATTTGTCTGGGAATAGATGGATCTGCTATAGAAAGCTCAGGTGTTCATTAGCAGCTAGCAACCAGCAGTTGAAGTTAGGGAGGAGAACAAATATCTAAAAGCAAGAGATGCAAGAGCTCTTTGCATTATTTAGGGCTTGTGACACATGCTGAGTACTTTTTTCTTCAAAAAGTAGGCCATTGAAATTATGAGGGCTATTAGTGGAGCATAGTACCATTTCTTGTGAGGAAGAGTCTGACTCATATGGTTGAATTTTTGATGGCTTACAATAAAAAGAAACAATCCAAGTCCTCTGATCATTCTATTTCAAAGCCCAATATACCATAAAGAGCATTAGTAAAGTTTTTTCTGTTCAATTAAGCTTTTCAGTGTATTTATTTTTCCTTATAGTGTAATGTTCCTTTTCTACAGTGGCAGCATGTGACTTACGCTTAGTTCTCTTTTTTGCATTGACATTGGACATCTTTTGCAATTCTCAGCAAAAAGCTGTAAAACTGTTTTAAAAGTCATTTTCTAAAAGTGTACAATAGAAATATAGTGTAAATAGCTGTGATTGCACAACTTCAGAAGCTACAACTTATATTCTGTTGACGGAAGCTCCAAAGGAAAGTTGTGTTGTAGAAATGCAACAGTTAAGCAATCTATGAGTATATGGGGTTTTTTAGCAAAATCACTGAGAGCTATATTTTCTAACTTGGAAATGTTTACATTTTAAAAAAGCACTGATCTAATTAATCTGTGGTCCCTGTCAACAAAACTCAGAGCAATAGTCACTGTGTGAACCGGCACAAAGGGAGCACTCAGATAACCCTGAAGCAAGCTGCCTAGCCCAGTTGGGTGGTCTTGCAGGTTGTCACTTGGTTTGCCCTTTCTGTTTACATCACTTAGTTATTTTTTCCATTAGAGAAGGCCTTCAGATGCAGGGCTGATTGGTGTGTTTTCTTAGTTTCATACCCATTCATCATGTTCTAAATATTGATTCTGCAGCTAGAGTCCTGTGACACTGTAATGCTGGTTACTTGAATCAATAGAGGATATTCTTGTTACTAGGCTGATAGGATCTGGATGTCTGTGACAGGGCTTTTATTTTCACTGTTAAGGTCATCACTATGTGATATAAATTTTCTTGTGAAGGACCTGACTTTTGAGACACCTGGACACTCAGAATGAACATACTATGTCCAGAGTTGAGTAAGAAACACCTTTTTTGTCCCTCAGTCTGAAATCTCTTTCATCTGTTTCATCCTACTGCAGATTTCATGGAGGCTTTGGGGTAAAAAGGGACTACAGCTCACATCCTAGGATAGCTAGTTAACCTAGGACAAGCAAATCAGAAACTTGGAACTTTCCACATTCCTGCTTCAAGTACTTGTTATTGTTTTTTATAAAAGTTACATTAATCAAATAGTTTGCAGTTGCGTTGTCTACGTGCCAGGTTGCTTCCAGTCCACAGTGCCTAGTGTGGAGTAAGTAAAGATCTTTCTTTCCCTCCCACATACACTTATATACACACACACACATTCACTCATCTAATACTACATTTAGAAGAGATTACTTCCAGCTTGGACTCCCAAATATTTCTATTGGGAGACAGTAAATACTCCATTTGTGCAGCATGAGAATTCAGTGTGTGTGCAATCACTGTTTAATGAGATAAAACACAAGCTGAAGGTCTGAATGGGTCTTGGATATACTTATAAATTAAACACTGGACCATATGTCTAAGAAAGAAGCAAAAATTCACTGTACTGGAAGAGAAACTGGGCAATGAAAATATGACAAATCTGTGTTTCAATTTTGTGATGTTTTTTAAGTGGATGGTTACTGATAAATACACATACATATATATGTATCCATATACATACACAATATATACATGTATAACCCCTGAATTGCATTACACAGAGAAATGGTGCCTTTTGAGGGGAATGAAATTGTCAAGGTATAGTTTTACCTGTAATGAAATATTCATAGCAAGAAGCTGAGAGATTTGGTTATGTTAAACTGCAGCATCAATAACAACAAAAGCCTACTCTGTAGCTACTCTAGGGTTGAGCTTTTAGCATTTTCAACAAAAACATTCAGCTATTGATTGAGATACTGACTTGTTGTGAGTACCAGGGAAAGGAGGGGGCCAGTTATGATTGCTTTACTTACTAACAGCAAAGAAGCCACTTAACAGAGTGAAAGAGATGGGAGGGAGCAGAACACTTCAAACTGGTTTTAACAGTTAAAATTTATTTTTTTGTGTGAAAAGACAATTGTTTTTATAAAAAAAAACTTTGCATACTTTTCAGCCAGTGTTCAACAGCTTTTTTTCTCAAACCTAGTGGCACAATTTCTCATTAAATGAAAAATTATTTCATGTTTAAAAAGTTTCCTGTTGAAAATACCATATAAGTTTGATAAAAATGGATCCTTCTTGATATGTGTAAATATAAAGAAAAGCAACTCTTTATTTTCAAAAATTTTTTAAACCAGTTTTGTGAAAGGAGAAAGTTAGAGATCCACTTGAGGGTATGCGATACCAAGTAGGGGCCTACAACCAAGGTTTAGAAAAAAAGCAGAAAGAAAAGGTGGAGACAAGCTTTTTGTGATAATTTAAATTTTGGACTGAAGCTTTAGTTTGGCTGTTTTGTCTGAATCAGTTCACTTTTCACTAACTCATTTCCGTATAGTGAACAAATGAATACGTTTGCTTTTGAGTACTGGTATGGTCAATATGTGATCATTCTTGTTGATAAATGGCCTCTTAAAACTTAAGTGAAAAAGTCATAAGTAAAAGCTGAGTGTTTGAGAATTCAAATAAATAATTTGTCAGGAAACTGTAACCATCTGTCAGTTGCTTGCACTGTTCAGCTTTTTCTTCTTTTTTTCCCAGGCCACTAGAGAAGGTGGCCAAACTGCCAAAACCAAATAAAGAACATACCTTTTGGGCTTTTGATCAAAACAAGTGAGAAGATGATCAGTCACATAAAGGAAAAAAATTAAGATCATGAAGATATTACTTAAATTGTCAAAATGAATCACAGATTTACACTATAAAATAGAGGCCAAAAGTACATTCCTGGGTTATTCTATGTCAACAGCCATTTTAGATAGCAAGAAACTTATTCTCCAGCTCTATTCCACAATCAGCTTTGAAAGAACTAAGGCCAGCATGGAAATGACAGGTGTTTGATATGAAACAGCTATTTGAAAATACTGGCATCTCATTAAAAATGACCTGACTTTCCAAAGTGTAGAGTTGCAGGAGAAACCACTCAATCCCTGGCTCCTTTAGAATTTAGATGCTTTATCCTGCTTGGAAACTACACCAAATCCTGACAGGTTCAGTCTGTTTCTCTACTTTATTACTCACAGAAATGATAAAGACAATCCATGATATAAACAGTGTAGATCAGCCCAGGTTTAACAGCTCTAACTCAAATACCAGAAGCAGCATTATCACCAAGAAACAGAATACAGTAGCCTGCACAGGCTTGTTTCAACAAGCAGAATTCTGCTACCCAGGGTAGGAATAGTCTCATCTACTGCAGGCATCTATATTTCCTCCTCAGACACTCCTTTTGGGGTCATGGTGATGTCAGCAGAGAAATATGTGCTTTTAGGGACTAATTCATCTGACTTATTTTAGACATCTATTTTAGGAAGAAATCAGGGATGTCTATGCTTAGGGAATGCACTGGGTATCTAGAGAAATTTTTCTTAAACCGTACACTGTATATGCTCTGTGGAGATTCACTGAACAGGGAATCGGCCTTCTTGCCTGTAGGCCATTAACACATCTAAGGAAAAGGCTGCTAATTGCAGTGAGTCCCTGTTGCAATTAGAAGTTTCTTGACTTAAGGTTGTGTTTGGTTTATTGTTTTTCTGCTTTCATTGCTTTTTCTTTTTTCCAGTCAGATCCACAGAATACCCATGTGCTGGATATTTCCCCAGCAATGTATGATAGCTGGCCAGTTAAAAAAAATCAGACTTGCCAGACAAGACAAAAATGACAGTCTTTGTGTGGTCTTCTCTGCTTGGCATATAGTCAGGCTCCCTGAAGACACGAAGCTGCTATTTGTAATACTGCAGACCTCTAATACTCTAAAATCTTTAGCATGAAATATTCTTAGGTTTTCAGCATTTGGAAATCTTTTTAGCAATAAAATTTAGACTTTTAAAGACATTTTTCAGTGTATAGAAAATTGTGTTGTCTGGTTTTTAAGCCTTTGATATTTGCTTCTGATTAGTAAGGAGAGAAAATTACCTCTTCCTCATCTTCCTCCATTTCCTTCCGAGTAAAAAGTGAGATTCTTGCATACCTCTCAGGTTTAGGAGCAGCTATCCACAGCAACTAACAATTATCATGAGATATGAAGTAAAATCATAAGAACTTGCAAGACTGTTTCCCCCTAATATGACAAGATTATGTAAAGAAACCACACAAAACTTTAATTTTCTGAAATCTACTTTGCTGTGAACAACTTAAGTATGTTAATGTAAACTATGTACAGAACTTCCTTGTGATCCATCTGTTAAAAAATCTTCATCACATTCTTAATGTTCATTAGGAAGCCATAAATAGAAAGAATAATGCAGAGCCAGCTATTTAGCTTAGAACACTTTCAGTAAAATATTTATTCTAATTGTCTCCTCTAGCTTGTTGAAGTGATAAAAGTGTTTGAAGATACAGGAATAATGTATTGCGGAGCCTCTGCCAGTTAAACTATTAAGATTTTCAAAATCATGCTCTGGGATAATGTATGGCTCAAGGAAGTGTCTAACTACACATGTATAATGAGAAATTTTTAAAGTTGGTATCTCGACTGCCCACAATTTTATTTTAAAGTATTTCAATGTGAAGGCAGGAGGCTTGCTTGCTTTTCTCTGAACTTTAGGGCATCACATCTGAGAAAGTCACCCCATATCTATTTAATTTACATTCTAGATCTGAGATCATTGTATATGGGCACCTCTCTGATCCTATAAATAATGACTTCACTTTCAAATGTGCCATTTCCAAACATTGACACAACCATTATTTTTCATGATCTCCTATTGTGATGAAATATCACCAGGCCCTGGCCTCAGTCCCTTGGATAGGAAAATATTTTAAATTTCTGTGCCTGCTAAAAAAATAAATATAGGAAAAGAGAGAAATAGTTTGTGGAAAGCTATGTGGAATAAGTCCTAGTTTTTATACCAGGCAATATGTAAACAGCTTAAAACCCAACAAAATATGAAATACAAAACATGATATGATATAGTATCTATTGGGTACTTTCCTTACACAGCAGACTATATAACTACATTGAAAGCATGTTGATTTTCCTGTAAAGAGTATATTTCAGAAGGATTTATGGATTTTAAGAAAAAAAAAAAAAAAAGATATACCTAGCAAATAGATGTATCAGACTGAGATACAAGTTCTTGACTCTGCTTCAAGCTTCATGTGTAATATTGGGAAAATCAGGAAAATAATGTTACTGTTCTTAGAATCACAGAATCATAGAATCACTTAGGTTGGAAAAGACCTCTAGGATCATCAAGTCCAACCACCAACCCAACAACACCGTGTCTCCTAAACCATGTCCCTAAGTGCCACGTCTAAGTGTTTTTTGAACTCCTCCAGGGATGGTGACTCCACCACCTCTCTGGGCAGCCTGTTCCAGTGCCCGACTACTCTTTCAGTAAAGAAATTTTTCCTAATATCCAATCTAAACCTCCCCTGGTGCAGCTTTAAGCCATTTCCTTGCATCCTATCGCCAGTGTCCTGGGAGAAGAGGCCAACACCCACCTCGCTACAACCTCCTTTCAGTAGTTGTAGAGAGCGATAAGGGCTCCCCTCAGCCTCCTCTTCTCCAGACTAAACAACGCCAGTTCCCTCAACCTCTCCTCGTAAGACCTGCTCTCCAGACCCTTCACCAACTTCGTTGCCCTTCTCTGGACACACTCCAGCACCTCAATGTCCTTCTTGTACTGAGGGGCCCAAAACTGAACACATTATTGGAGGTGCAGCCTCACCAGTGCCGAGTACAGGGGCACCATCCCTGCCCTGCTCCTGCTGGCCACACTATTGCTGATACAAGCCAGGATGCTGTTGGCCTTCTTGGCCACCTGGGCACACTGCTGGCTCATGTTCAGCTGGCTGTCAGCCAGCATCCCCAGGTCCTTCTCCGCCAGGTGACTTTCCAGCCACTCTTCCCCAAGCCTGTAGCTTTGCATGGGGTTGTTGTGACTGAAGTGCAAGACCCAGTATTTGGCCTTGTTAAACCTCATACAATTAACCTCAACAGCCCTAACTTGCCCATGACTGTGGCTGCAGGAACACCCCAGTATCACACTCTGGTTGTCTCCTGAGGTCCAATCAAGTTCTCTTGCCCTGGTAGTCTCACAGGGTAGAAAGTGAATACAGTGTCATGGCCATGCTTAATGGCAGCGGTGGTGTAGTCTCTAGATTTCATTTTCCAACATTTAAATAAAATTTCCTGTC
This sequence comes from Morus bassanus, assembly GCA_031468815.1. NCBI lineage: Eukaryota > Metazoa > Chordata > Aves > Suliformes > Sulidae > Morus > Morus bassanus. The sequence goes on along the minus strand of CM062571.1, from coordinate 75,818,439 downwards.
CTTTTTTTATTTATATTTTGGGTTGACTTTACTAGAAAGACACAGAGTAAATGTCTACACTGTTTTGCAAAGTGCCTTTTGGTACCTTTTTATGAAAATATTGCTGCTAAAATTTTCCATGTTACTAAAAGTTGATGTAAAATCAGTTCGGGGATAAGTTGAATACAGTAGATTTTCTTCTTCTTATGATTACTGAAAGGTGGTATAAAAGACGTCTGCTGAACTACTGGAAGAAACTCTGCAAACCATGGCTACATAAATATGTATGTGCTAGTAAATTCTAGGTTATGCATCCTTTTTATTAATGTTTAAAGAGTGTATGTTTGTTATTTTAAGCATAGCCAGATTCCAGTGCATTCACATGGAGAAACATAATAATTTCTGTTTCCTTTAAGTATTCCAGTAATTTCTGCTTGACATCAGAGATGAGCAAATTAAATGGCAAAAACTTGAACTGGTTTAATTGTTTTCCCACAGGTAGTATCTGAGGTGTTCCATGGCCAACATTTCTCCACCTTCAAATCTCCCCTGATGATTTTCTCTCTCCTGGAGAAAACATTAACATTCTCTGTACTGTTCAACATCTCTACAAACCTTGTGCAGCAATATGGACTAATATATCAGCACTCAATGTCCCTGGCAATTCACGTGTAGCTCGGCTCTGTACCAGACAGAAACTACATCTTCTCCACCTTCCTCAGAGCCAGACTGAAACAATTAAGTGCTTTTTAAAAGAAAGGGGGAAAGGAAGGAAGGAAGGAAGGAAGGAAGGAAGGAAGGAAGGAAGGAAGGAAGGAAGGAAGGAAGGAAAGGGAGGAAAAAAAGGCCAGTCAAGGGAGAAAAGAGCTCTTGGGAGAAATTGTTTTCTTTGAACTTCCCAGTCCTGTCTGGAGAGCTGCCTTATGATGAAATCGGTAACAAAATGGTAATCCTTCCCAACAGTGCTACCGAATGCCTGAAAAAGGCAGTTTCCATCTGCAAGGGCCAGAGTATTTTCTCTTCTACCAGAACACACACTTGCCTCTGCTGGTGTAGAAATTCTTCCCTCTCAGACTTGACTAATGCAATTCTCTGTTCCCAGGAATGAAGGAATGAAGTTTCATAAACCAAGAAAACCACTATTTGTTTGAAGCACAACAGCAGGCCCTGCTAAGCAACGTGCTATCCTGAACACACCACCATGATTTTCTTCTCTGACCACACTGATCACAGGTGGAGGTTTAGGGCCTCCCGCATGAGGTTTTGATGTAGACCTGTAAACCAATAATTGGTTTTTTTTTTTTTTTTTTTTCTAATTGTTATAGTTTTACAGACAATAAAATGGTTATAAGGTACCCAGGAGTATTTTTAGCCCTTTTCCAAAGTAGAGACTATAATCTCTTAGGGAAGGAGGCAAGAGGAGACTGGGGAAGTCTCCAGAAGGACACAGGAAAACTCCCTGATGATGGAGGGACAATGTTGTAACAAGAGATGCTGCTTTACTTCAGAGCATTCTGCCTAGCTGCAGGACATTCCTTCGGGGCTTCTGCCCTTCAGCCCTCTAGAATAATTTCTAATCCTTGTCCACCCCTCAGCTCAAGATATTTCAGTGAAACACTATTAGCAAGGTGAGGGCTAGGAAGTGGAGCTGGTGGACGTGACTCAATGTTGAGTGGATCTGGCCCAGGCATGAGCAGTCTGGGAGAGAAGATACATGTGTGCGGCTCTGCCCCTGAGAGAGCACGGCTGCAAGCCTCATCACTTTTGGAACAAAACAGTGAAATTCCCCTATGTAATTTATGGCATGTCTATTCTACAGGCCACACCGGAGAGTAGGATTAACCCAAGGTACTGTAAAGGAGCCAATTCATGCATGAGACAGCATGACCACAGCAGGATGCAACTCAGAGGTATAAACTTTTCTTCTCAGAGGTGCAAAACAGCCTGAACTGCACTCCAGCCTTGCTTGTTTAAAAGCTAGTTTGGGTACCTCTGCATTATTCTTCTGAAAGAGCATCCTTTTCTTTTTTTTTTTTTCCTGAGCTTTTACTCAAGCTCATAGTCTGAAAAAACACAAAACCAAATAAATGAATCAAACTGTGTTCTCTAGACTGGGAAGACAGGAAATAAGAGAGATTTATTGGTTTTAATTTTTGAATCTTGGGAGGTGCTCAAAACCTATGCTGGTGGGACCATATAAGTAGCTAGATAGAGACAGTAAATATCAGGAGAAGCAATGATAAATCTCACTCATGTTTTTATTGGGACAAATCCTAAGTTTATATAGCTGAATTACATGCCAAAAAATTTCAAAGTTGAATGTCTAGAAATAAGTACCTATATTCATATGGGAATCAGTGAGAACTGTGAATTCTCAGTACCTCTGAAAATTGCTTTCACATAGATAGAATTTATAGGACTACCTTCAGATGCTGAGCTTTGAAAAAATTGGCCAGGATTCCTACCTATTTATTGTTTCCTGGGCCAAAAAGAGTGATGAAAGTAGCTGGCTTTTTATTATTATTTCCATATGCAATATATTTATAAGAATATTTATGCAAGGAATGTTACAGAAATTCCATGCTTTGTTTCCTTTGTGAAAGATACCTTCCTCATAAGAAACACATTATGCTTGGTCAAATATTTCTCTCTATGGGAGGATTAGATCCACAGAACTGTGGAGTTCTCATTTATCAGAAGCACTTAATTTATCACCTGGCTTTTATTAAAAAAAAAAAAAAAAAAGAGAGATCTATTCTGTTTGGACAGCCACTGTACACTGGATTTAAGAGATTAAGGTTTACTCTAGAAAAGTGTTATTGTGAGATAATGATATGAATAGCATGACATCATTTCTGGCAATAGAGTATCAGTGAGTGAAAGGAAAAAAAAACCAACATGCAGACAGCTTTCTGATAAAGGGAAAGAGTTCTATAGTCCTTTCAAAATTTACTGTGTTTTAAGACTGTGTATATCATATAGCAGTCTAGAAATAAGAACAGACAAAACAGCAATAAATTCTTCAGAGGGCATTATTTGAAAATATATTGATGTTTTTAGGTGTGGGAGATAAAGGAATTTAGGGTAGATTAATGAGGAACCAGTGGGCTTGGATGTATTTTATTATTTACCAGAAAGTTAAGGATTTCCAACTTTTACTTCAAATCTTTGTCTAGATACAGTACTTAAGATTAAAAACAAATAATCAATTGTATGTCTTTTTCTGACCAGTTGTACAACTTTGTTCTAACTTGCATGACATCATGGAAGGACATATTTACTCAAAAATTAGTTCATTATAATCACTATATTCTCCCCCAAATCAGGACAAACTTTTATTAAATCATTTTTCTTATTATACTTGACCATTGAATTTGTATGGAGTAAATAAATATGAGCTACTTATAACAAAGCATATTTAGTTACACAAGATTCTGTTCTAGTTAAAAAAAATTTGGTTTACTTATTTTTGTCTCTGTTATACAATTTTTATAACATATTTTCCCTATTTGTAAAATAATTTACAATCACTGCAGAAACATGTGTCAGGATATTACCTGTTTATCAATACTCAATTCCACTCTCCCTCCCCCACCCCCAAGGTCGGTGTTTTAGACTCATTAGATTTAAGGTGTTGAGATAGTGTCATAAACAGTACTGTTACTGGGTGGTCTTAAGAGCAGAATGGTGAATGCATGTAAGGAAAAAAAAGTACGTATCTTTTCCTGAGCTGTTGGACTGGAGATATGCATGTGACACTGTATCGTTAAAAGAGCTGGAAGGTATCATTGCTTCTAACTCTGGTGCTAAGAGGTGTAGTAGGAGCACTAAGAGATATTCTATGCCCCAGAGGTTTTAGGAGAAAGTTTAGATATGAGACTTAATGGTTACAAACTCAAAGGCAGACTAATTTTGCCAATTTCTTAGTTTCAGTGTCTTTTTACTAGATCACATTGCATATAGTCTGTATCGCAACACTTTAGTTCTTGTTTCTATTGTCATACCAGTTTCCATTATGTTCATAGGTTTCACTAGATTTAGCTTTACATGTCTTTATTGTATCCGCTAAATGAGTCTTTCTTTACTGTTTGCCATCCTTGAGCTTAAGAGCAGCTATGTGGTGTGTCTATAAAGTATTTTTTACAAGAAAAAAGTTGTAGATATACCTCCATCCCTGCAGTTCAGTTAAGCTCTTTAGTTTTAACTGATTAATTATGAATCAGAATGATGTGAAAGGATTTTATATGTCCTATAATCTATTTGTCATTGTATTCACCCTGTATTTTAACAATCTTTGACAACTTCCTTACATTCCTAGGATTAGTTTATATATTGCTTTGTCTTATGTTAATATTTGCAGTCCTTTCCATTGTGTCAATTAACTGCTAGGACATCTATCTAGACACAGTGTATTCAAGTATAATAAAGAAAAGAAAAATACTTCAAGATGCTAACAAATTATAACCATGCGCAGATATAAACCAGATGTATGAGTGATAAACACAGAGATACAGAATTGTCACCACCTTTCAAAATCACAGTTTAAAATGTCTCCACCTTTGACCTGTGGTAATAAGCTTTACCAGGGCATAAAAGAGTTGGAAATCAAGGCTTGTGGTTTTTTACTGAGTTTTTGAAAAGCTTTTAATTGTTTTTTTTTCTTGTTGCTTCTTTAGTAACAGCATCTCTCACAGTATCCCTGAAAATGCTAAAAGGAGTGGGGAAGAAGTAGTGGCTAATGGAGTTGTGGTTGCCTGTTAGTAGCGCTCAATGCAAACATGTGCTTCAGGTTATGAAATGGAAAAATGCTCTCACTACCACACAGCCTTCTTCCTTCACTGACTATTTCACAGCTGCGTTTAGTGCTGGAGAATATATGTGCTGATATAAACCAAGAGCACACATAGGCCAAATATATTTTATCCATGCTATCTAGTAACAGCATAGTTCCTGAACAGGTCTCTAACTTTGGAAGACTAATTAATTTCTAAAGACAATTTTGTCACCTTTGATTTGATAGCACTGGAAGTGCATTGTCTTTTCTTTCACAGCCCAAAGAAAACACATACCATTTAGTGAAAAAGGATATTTTTTTCTTTTTAATCCCTATGAAACAGTTCTTATGAAACATGAAGTCAAGCAATATCATCTGGATTTCAGGCTTTTTTATAACTGTAAAATGAAAGCACATTCTTTAAATCAAGATTGGTTGGTGTTTTCTTTTGTTTCCTTTCCTCCGGAAGATGTATTTTAGTATAGAGGTTTTCAACCTGTACCTTGTGTGTGCCTGGTGTTCCAAGGAAAAATCATAAGGGTTTAGAAAAGGTGATTAAAGAGAGCAAAACCAACCCTCAGAGGGCTTTACTTCACTGTACTTCTACTGTAGTCACTGGGGTCTGAGTCAGAAAAGATGTCAAAGTTTTAGTTCAAGCAAGAATGTTAACCAGAAGTCTTGAGGTCTCTGTTGAACAGGCTGGAGATTCGGTACCTTCCTTCTGACCTTTCAGGCTGTGAGACTTGGCTGTGCTTCACATGACCTTGGACCAAATTTCAAGCATAGCAGTTCATACTTCTACAAGGAAATCATGAAATTGACTCATCTAATATAGGCTTTCTCAAAAGTGAGAAAACAATAAATTTTTTTTTCTTTTTTTTTATCAGAGCTTAGCAATAGGACAGTCTGGTTGTACTTTTGGATACATCTGTGAAGGATCTGCATTAATATGAAGTATGGGAAGAAAAAAAAAATCAAAACAGAAAACCCTACTCTGAGCTGAGGACAGTGTGGTTAATATACATGTCATTCATCCAGTCAGTGCTATAAATAAATACAGTACAAGATAATTCTATGAAGGTATAAAGCTGACCACAATTTTACTTGAAAAAATGTCTTAGATCAACTGTTTGATGAGCCTGCTCAAAAGAGTCAAACTAAATCCCAAATTCTGTTTCAAATGTTGAAGAAAATGAGTGAATTCAAATATCAGTCTAACAGTGATTGAGTTTTATGTGCAATACTAAGAAAAAAACACTGATAATTTTCAGGGGAAGTTGCTAAGTATTAGCCAGACATCAGTGTTATTAGCCAGTCACATTTAAAGGAGGTAACTCCTTTAGGACATGAGGTACGTAAAGGCCAGAAGGGAATCTGGTCCCCAAATACTTATATCATATAAGTGCCTTTGTATTTAGGACTTAAATCCTCAAGAGGCAAAGAGAGGATTTCAGATGCATGACTCACCTTAACATTTCTTATTTAAATATCCCATTGTTCAGCAGGCTGGCCATTGTACCCTGTTTTATTTACTAGCAGAGACATCACCATAGTGTCTGGTGCCTATATGTCTGGATGGAGTGACAAATTTAAGCTGGATCTCCTGAACTGAATCTAGATGCTGTCAGCATCAAGAGGCTGCCAACAGAGGCATTGCATATCAAAGACAAGATTAGCTGCAATTTCAAAGAATCAACAAAAACGCTACAACTTTTAATCCTTTAAAGGATGGCTGTATCATTTCACCCAGTGCAGACTGCACATATCTATTGTTCAGAGGATATTATGTAAACTGCCAAAATCCCTGTAACACCAGGGATAGTTAAAAGCATAAACAGAAATAATTCTATATTTAAACATTATAGTTCTTCTGGTTGTTAAACTGTCATTAGAACAGGATGGAAACTGGTTTACAAGCCCCACTGTTGTATTTCTACACTGTGGGTGGTAGAAGCCAAGCCATTTTAAGACAATAAAATTTCTTTGTCAAATATACTGTAGATGAGTGTTTATACATAGCAAGATTTGCCTCTCACCTTCTGAACCTTCAGGATAGAGCATGGATGAAATGGATAACTTGTTTTCAGTTGTTGTAGCAGCCTGGAAAGTCAGGACTTGAATCTACTGACATGGCTGTGGTTATTTGCCACTTCTTTCCCTCTGTTGGAGAATTAGCCCTACTTTCTTCCTGACAACATAAGAGATGCTGAAAGATGTCTCCTTTAATGTTACAGAGTGAGAAAATGAAAAGCTGGAGCCCTGCATGGACATACAGGTGCTCTGCTGTCTAAAAATAATATCAGTTATTGAAAAATCAATATTTTGCTATATGAAAGAAGTTAGAAGGTTGCTGAAAATACTGTTAGTGTGATGACAGTATTTAGCATGTTTCTGTGATCCCCAAATGTGATATTTACCACAAAATTTACACTTTAATTGAAAGCAAATTTGATCAATATATACTGACAAAATCTAATTCTATTAGTAAGATATTAAGTCTAAAATCCAACAAAATTTTAACTGTCATGTATAAATGCTTATATAGTAGGCTAAGACCCTTTGAAGAACTGGGGTCCTGAATCCACAGAAGGATTCAATGATCTTATTGTCATCTAAAACCGTTGCTTTTTAATAGGAATCAAAAAACACCCTTTTGGATTTGGGCCAAACTACCTTCACAGTTAGTTGCAGCAGCCCAATCCCAAATTCACAGAGGTGTGCCACCTTGCTGTGCAGACTTGCAGCGTTGCCTTTTGAAGACAATTCAGGAAAAGAGAAACACCAACAGAAATCCAGCTCAGATGTGCCCACAGAAACACAATGCATGTCCCTTTATTCCTCCCCCTTCGTTGTGCAGCCTAACAGGATATAGGAAATAGGAGTAGAGAAATTTCTCTTGAGGGAAGGGAATTGCAATTAAGTTTTGAAAGTGCAGACCAGGATGTTTATTTTAAAATGTTATCAACCCACCACTTTATAATAGCCTGGTGTTTAGCATCCTTATCCAGCACTGAGACAACGAATTGATGCCCTCCTGACCAAATCCTCGGAAAATGTGTTGACGTTTAAGGGCTGTTCTGAATAGGGACATTCTGCTGTGCTGGGTGGAGCACTCTGCAGGAAGGATGATGGGATTTGTGATGTCAAAAGAACAGCTAAGAGGTCACTGACATGGGAAAAGCAGTCCTGGACACCTGCCGCTGCTCACAGATTTATCTCTGCTCTTTTCCTTCTCCCACTACTCCCCGATAACTGTGTAATGTAAAATACCAGCAATAATTAATTTTATAGCATTTAGGGAGGTTATAATATTTCTGGGTCTCGTTGCTGGATCCAATGGAGAAACATGGAAATATTCTTTTTGGAGTTATTTATTAATGAAAAACAAGGAATAAAGTTTTGTTTTAGGGAATGTTTTGGGAAGACACATAATAGATCATGTATTTTTCTTATAGGCATATTTCTGCTTCCCTGACATGAACAATATTATTCAAACAGCACTGTTTAAAATAGCTTTTATGGAGCATTTCAATTCATTTCAGTGCTTCTTTATTTTTGATAGCTTTAAATATACAGCTGACATAACTCTAATTTAGCCTCTAGCCTAGCATATTCAGTACTTCTGAGGTTTCTGTGATCTATTCAAGTCTATTTATAAAAGGCAAATATCCATTCCACTGCTATATCTATGATAACATAAATACCTTTAAAAAAAAAAGAAGAATGAGCTAGGGTTTGAAGAAAACACATCAGCTCCTTTCCTAATATGTATCCTGGAAGATGCACATAATCACTGAATAAAAACACAATGTTCTTCATACAAATAATCCATATCTATTTTTGGTGAAGTCTTTTGATAATATCTGAATTTTTCTGAAAAATCAACACAATTCTTACATGACGTATGAAATCAGGCCAGGGCAAGTTTGCTTACTGAAGTGAAATACGTATTCAAATATCTGTGAATTGATGTATACAATTAAATTAAGCTTTTTATCTGTTTTCAGCTTTGTCACAATGTATTTTGAGTTGCATTAAATTTATGACCTGATAATTTGTCAACAATTCATTACTGCAACTTGTATTTATTGAATTCATTACCTCATAAAGTTCAGCTCATGTAAGATCAGATTGCTCTCACTTTAAGACTGCATTGATAACATTTTTAAACACATTTGAAAGAAAACTAAATCATATTCAGTCACTGAAAGATCTTCTTTATCATTCCCATCCTAGCTTCCTAAAATAATTTATAAACTACATCTAGTAAGTCTTCATCTAACGTACAACAGCAACTTCTAGTTGCTGAAAACATTACCAGCAAGATTTCAGTTACTGGGTATGGAGATGTCTATTCAGAGAGGGGAAAGTCTTCAACCTTTCCACTCATTTGAAACCGATTTTTGTGGGTTTTTATCTGGTTGGTTGTGGGTTCTTTTATTTTTTTGCAGAGGGGAGGGGTCTTCTGAATGCTTTTACAAAATGAAGAATAGGAATGAAAACGTGGTTATCAAATGTTAACCTATCAACATATCTGATCAATCTTGGCAAAATTTGTTGACAGTGCAGTGCACAAGCTGGCCAATTAGCTGGAAGAAGACATTTATTTGTACTGTTCCATTAATTTGTACTAAATTCAACACACTGCAAAGCGAACATCAAAGTTATTGGATCCAAATTAGGCAAGGCTATAAAGATCACTTTAAAGGTCATGTAAAGATATTTGATTGTAGGTTATTTGGGTTGTTTCTTTGAATCCAAGGTGGTCACTCAAGGTTTAGGCTAGATAAAAAGGCTGAGGTACCAGGCTGCTCTTTTTGTGACACGCAGAGAATGTAAGCCAAAAATACTTATGACTCTTTCAGTGTTAGCAAGGAGAAGGTACTTTTTGTAAATTCAGATTTGTCTGAGGTGAACTGGTAGTTGAACAGGCCTTTTTTTTATAGAATCATAGAATGGTTTGGGTTGGAAGGGATCTTAAACATCATCTAGTTCCAACCCCCCTGCAATGAGCAGGGACATCTTCAACTAGATCAGGTTGCTCAAAGCCCCATCCAACCTGGCCTTGAACACTTCCAAAGACAGGGCATCCACAGCTTCTCTGGGCAACTTGTTCCAGTGCCTCACTACCCTCACAGTAAAAAATATCTTCCTTTATATCTCATCTAAATCTACCCTCTTGTAGTTTAAAGCCATTACCCCTTGTCTTATCCCTACATACCCTTGTAAAAAGTCCCTCTCCAGCTTCCTTGTAGGCCCCCTTCAGGTACTGGAAGGCTGCTATAAGGTCTCCCCGGAGCCTTCTCTTCTCTAGGCTAAACCACCCCAACTCTTTCAGCCTGTCTTCAAAGGGGAGGTGCTCCAGCTCCCTGAATATCTTTGTGATCCTCCTCTGTACTCGGTCCAACAGGTCCATGTCCTTCTTGTGTTGGGGGCCCCAGAGCTGGACACAGTTCTCCAGGTGGGGTCTCACAAGAGTGGAGTAGAGGGGCAGAATCACCTCCCTCGACCTGCTGGCCACGCTTCTTGTGATGCAGCCCAGAATACAGTTGGCTTTCTGGGCTGCGAGCACACATTGCTGGGTCATGTTGAGTTTCTCATCAACAAACAGCCCCAAGTCCTTCTCCTCAGGGCTGCTCTTGTCTTGAAATTTCTGAAGTTCACCTAGACTTCATTTTAAGTGCCTGAAATCAGTTTTGAATGTAGGCAATGCAGCTGGCTGGAGAGTCTTTGCCAGTCTGGCAGCATGTACCTAGTGTCCATGCCCAGGCGTTGGCAGTGAGGGGTTGCAGGGGTGGCCCTCTGAACAGAGGCTGTGGCTGCCCCATGCTAGACCCATCAGGTTCCAGCTGGCTCCAATGGATGCACCAGGGCATAGCTGAGCCCCTCAGCCAAGTGGGCAGCACCTCTGTGAAAACATGTTCAAGAAAGGGCAAAATATGCTACACAGGCAGAGGAGGAAGTGAAAAGACTGAGAAACAGCAGAGGGAACACCAGTGTCAGAGGAGGTGGAGGAGGACATGCTCCATGGCACCAGTGCAGGTGTCCACCACGGCCCATGGAGGACCCCACACCACAGCAGTTGGATGTTTCCTGAAGGACTGAAGCCCATGGCGAAGCAGAAGAAAAGTGTGCAGAGAAAGAAGAGACAGAGAGGAACCATTATCTACTGACCGTAACCCCCTGTTCCCCATTACCCTGTGCTGTTCAGAGGGGGATAGAGGAAACAGGAATGAAGGACTGAAGTTGAACCTGGGGAAGGGGGCAGAAAAGGAGTTGGTTTAATGTTTGTCTTTTCATTACCAAAGTCTATTTTAATAGCAATAAAGTTAATTTTCCCCAAGTCAGGCCTGTTTTGCCTGTGATGGTAACTGGTAAGTGATGTCCCTGTCTTTGTCTTGACCACTGGGCTTTCTTTTCCATGTTCTTCCTGTTGAGAGCGAAAGTGAGTGAGCAGCTGGGTGGGAGTTTGGCTGTTAGCCAAAGCTAACCCACCACTTACAGAAACAGATTACTCACTTATATGTGTAGTCAGCATCTGAGAGATGAAAATGGCAGTCACATAACAGAAAGATGCTGTGGACTTGGAGGGACTGTGACAAGATTCATAGCAATGAGTGGAAGATCTCAGATTAAAAAAAAAGCTTTGCTCCTACAAGCACACATTTACTTAAGATTTCAGTGTTTATCACCAGAACACTAATTTGTCAAAGTTTGAAGCACACTAATAAATAGAGCTCCAGAGACTTCAGTCCTATTCCCAGCTGTGCCAAGCAGCTGCTTTAGCAACCTGGGCAAATCACTTGATTCTTCTTTCAAACAGAGTTTGCTGACAGTAGTCAGACCACTTTAGACCAATGCTTAAAAATGCTTACAAAAACAAGTCAAGGTTTCATACATGGGAGTGTAGCAATGTTACAAGTTAAATACAGGTTGTTATGCCTCTGCTTCCCCTGCAAGACTTTGTCTGTTTAGTCTATTTAGCTTATATGTCCTTGAGGAGGAGCTGTCTGTATATAGTGTTTAGAACAATGATATTTAATCCAACTGTATTACCATGCATAGTTTTAACTATAGGAATGGTCTCAGAGAGGCCATTTGCAAATCCATTTGCAGAATGCTAAGCATGAGCACAAATGTTTATGGGACTTGAGCCTCCAAATGCCTGAAAAGGTAATATAAAATGAGCAAAATTTGGAATGGCAGAACTGAGGTTAGCTGGGAGTTGGTTCTGCATTAAAGCAAGGATGAAAATGGTTTTTATAATGAATCAAAGAATCAGGTCTATCTTGAATTGCTGGTGATAAGAATGTTTATTAAGTCACAGGTCCATGGTTCTACAGAATCATATGGAAGTTTTTGAACGTGTTTGCTTTTCATGGTATTCAAGCACATAACAAGGGGCTGTTGAGCACCACTTTCAATATGCAGTTTAAGGTAAATCCCATTAAGGTCCAGATATAAGACTTTTCAATTAACACATCTCTGCAGGCTAAGACATCTTTGAAAACAGAGTTTGCATAGGGTTTATCACTATTTTTTACTTTCTTTTCATACAGAGTCACTGATTAGTCATAGAAACTTAGCTCAATGTTATTTTCCATTTGCTTATGTTTAACTCAGCTGTTATACTCAAAAAGTTTTACTGCTTAAACAAAAGTGATTCTGAAACACAACATTTACTGGAAAGTTGTTCTGTCTTTGATTTCTGACACTTGGCTATACACAGATGTATAACATCCATTTTAGGAAAGTGTTCCTTATAATTTTGGGAAGATAACCTTCCGTTTGAGTCAGGATTATGATCTTGTGCGTTTTCTCATTTCCCTGAATAAAATCCCTTGATAAGCCTTTATCAGGAGAGGTGTCGCTGATTTGGTTGTGAGCTGGGCAGAAGGTACTGCAGACCATGAGTGATTAGACTGGGAGGTGAGAAGCATGGCACTGATGGTAACATGGCGCTTGCTTGTAGAGGTTGTTTGGTGTGTGTCAGAGGTGAAAACAAATGCTGTGCTGAGAAATAAAAACCAGATTTCCTTTTGTTGGCCTGAGGATAGGAAGTGGAGAGAAGAAGAGAGAGGGGGAATACTGTAAATTGAGGCTGAAGGGAGTTTTCCACAATAAGACTACTATATGAGCTAGTATAAGCTCCCTGAGGGTGAAATTCACTCTTCTGTGCTGGGATAACACATGACTGGGATTGAATTTAAAACCTCTTTTGAAGACTTCAGGGCAGCTACAACTCTGTTCATATAATCCACTGGCTAGTAGTTCTCGCTTCCCTCTCTGTGCCTGATTTACAGTGCTGAATCCCCATGTGTTTGATGGCCACCGGTCAAGGTACCAAATTCAGCACATTAAGAACTAGAAAAAAATATGCTCTGTAGCTTGAGCCAAATATTGAATCTTTATTTGTTGAGATGTCACAAATCTATACCCTTTGTGCATAATGAAGTGGGGGTGGTGCAGAGCTTCCTTTCTCAGCAAACTATTAACATTTTCAAAGACTGAAAAAGTAATGGAAAAGGCACAACTAGAAAACCTAGTAATACAAAAGCATAGCAAGAGAGAGAAGTGAAAGAAACTTTTATCATTGGTTAATGTAATGCATTGAACTCTGATTCTCGCAGCAGAAAATCCCCACTAGAACCTGTTGTGTGGGCTCAGTGTGACAGATAGAAGAATTCGGTCAAATACTCATTTTTGTGTTAATTTTTTCATTGCAGTGAACCATTAGAGACATATTTTCCCTTTTAAAGAAAAAATAATTTTAAAAGATTGTTTTAACAATGAGCTTCATGTATACTTTCCCAACGTTGCTCTGTTAAAATAAATTGTAGAGTAAGGACAGTTTCTGTGGCCACCTCTTGAGTAAACATGGCAATTTTATTTAGTGTTTATAACACCTCCATGTGCTTGATTCTGAAAGCACAAATAACAATTATTAATAGCACTATAGATTTCAATGAGGAGATGTTAATCAGCCTGAATAAGAACCAAAATCTACATTCTTAATTTCATTTGCAATGTAAGAAGATGCTGTATGATCTAAACTATAATATAAATCTTTAAAATAGCTCCAAAAATATGTCAGACTTGGTTTTTCTTCTACTGCTTCTCTGGAAGTTATAATTTATGACCTAGTCTCCCTGTGAAAGGCTAATGGATGTTTTAAATTCCTTTAACATCAAACCTGCAATTTAAGGAATAAACGCTAGTGGGTGGAATGATTCTTAATGCTTCCTTCCTCCTCCCAAGGTGTTAACATCCCTCTACCTATCTGGTAACCTAATGTCTTTATTTCTTGGTTTTCTTGTTTTATCTCTTACTCCTCAGTTGTGTAACCTGCCATCCACTTGGCATTTCCCTTGAATTTATTATGTAATTGAAGGGAAGGTCTCCTGCTTTATAGCTGCTGTCTACCCTTCCCTTCTTTTTTTCTGACAGCTCAATTCCAGAATGCAGGTGTGTGGCTTTTATTTGCTTTTATCTCAATTTTCACGGTAAGATTAATGAGAGAGTCACTTAGTGAGGTGCTCCAGGTAGGAAAGTAGTTACTAAAATGGGACGACAAATATTTTAAATTCATTGCTTTATTATTTAATGTCACAATGCCATTCAGCTGTGTCAGCTGACATCAAGACATTATTGTTCTAGAAGATGTATGTGTGTTTCAGTGATGTAAAAGTATCTTTTGTCATAGTGACATGTCAGTTTTAAACTAAACTGTACGAGGCCTTTCTACTCTGATACAAAATAAGGTGTTGCGAAAGAATAATGTAGAAATGATTTGGACTACTGCTTTATTTTTCATCCCACTGAGATTTTTTTTCTGTACATATACTCTATTGTTCTGATCTATGTTTAAGTGATACTTATGTATTCTGGATAAAAAAAAAAAAAAAAAAATTGTATAAACAATACCAAATGTATACTGGATAAAAAAAGCAAAAAAAAATTGTATAATCAACACCAAATCAAGATGGTTCTGCCCTGAAGAGGCTAAAGATGTTATAGGACCACGTTTTTTTCTTTATTTTCTTCCAGGCCCTGTTTTAAGCTCATCTCCCTTCCCCCTCTGCTGTTTTTTTCTTATATAGTGATTAATCGTCAAGTAGAGATATCCAGCTAGTACATCCAGACAACTAAACTTAAAAATCTGCAGAGCACCCTTATGTTAAAAGGAAAGTAGATTAATTCCTCAGAGGTAGATCCAGCCTAAAGGAGGTTGGGTGTGTCATTTCCTACAGAAGTGGTCTAATCTTGTCTTCATAGAAAGGGAGACAAATCTATCATTACCTTTTTCTTCATGTCTGGTTGTCATGGTTTAATCTCAACTGGCAAATAAGCACCACACAGCCGCTTACTCACTCCCCCGCCAGTGGGATGGGGCAGAGAACTGGAAGAGTAGACGTGGGAAAACTTGTGGGCTGAGATAGAGACAGTTTAACAGGTAAAGCAAAAGCTGCACATGCAAGCAAAGCAAAACAAGGAATTCATTCACTACTTCCCATGGGCAGGCAGGTGTTCAGCCATCTCCAGGAAAGCAGGGCTCCATCATGTGTAACAGCTACCGGGGAAGACAAATGCCATCACTTCAAATGTCCCCCCCTTCCTTCTTCTTCCCCCAGTTCTATATGCTGAGCATGACGTCATATGGTGTGGGATATTCCTTGGGTCAGTTGGGATCAGCTGTCCCAGCTGTGTCTCCTCCCAGCTTCCTGTGCACCCCCAGCCCACTCGCTGGTGGGATGGGGTGAGGAGCAGAAAAGGCCTTGACTGTGTATAAGCCCTGCTCAGCAGTAGCTAAAACATCTCTGTATTATCAACAGTTTCCAGTACAAAGTTAAACATGGCCCCATACTAGCTCCTATGAAGCAAATTAACTCTACCTTAGCCAAAACCAGCACATTGTCCACCCCTTATTCCATACCATTTACATCATGCTCAGGTCCCACACTATCCAATACATCCTCATTAACCACCACTGCCCTTCCCATCCTTTG
Source organism: Morus bassanus (assembly GCA_031468815.1). Taxonomy (NCBI): domain Eukaryota; kingdom Metazoa; phylum Chordata; class Aves; order Suliformes; family Sulidae; genus Morus; species Morus bassanus. Next base: position 75,802,680 of record CM062571.1, on the reverse strand, counting down.
ATATAATACACAGGTATCATTCCCTTAGTCTATGGACCACCCCTGTAAAATGTCTTTAAAATGTCCACAAAATGTCCACTGATTTCATTTAGTCAATGACTTTGGGTTCCATCTCTTATGGTGGTCACTCAGGACAGGAGAGGTGGTGTGTTTCATGGAGTTACTGGGCACCAAAGCCAGCTCAGGTCAGGTCACTGCTGCACTTGCACTGCTTCTTGTAAGGCTTGTCCTCCATTGGTTCAGGTGGTTCCTGCCATAGCAAGTCACATAACATGCAACTCAAATCCTGGGTTGCAACAATTTAAAGGTATTTCCATTACAGTCTCCACCCCTGGTCCCTTTGGACCAGACCATTCGGTTTAACATTGCAATGAACTCCTTCCCTTGCCCTTGCTCCAGCTTGGACTTATCCACAGACTGCAGTCCCTTGGGGGAGTATCTTCTCCAAGCAGAGCCTTATCTACGAGCCACAGTCTCTCCAAGGGTATATCTGCTGCAGCATAGACTTATTTGCAGACACAGTCATTTTGAGGTGCACCTGTTCCAGCGTGGCCTTCTCCATGGACCACAATGCCTTCAGAGATGTACCTGCTCCAGCATGGCCTTACCCATAGCCACAGTCCCTTCAGAAGTAAACCTGCTCTAGCATGGCCTTATCCATGGCTGCAGTCCCTCCAGGGGTATACCTGCTCTGTCGAGGGCTTATCCATGGCCACACGCTTTGAGGTGCTCCAGCATGACCTCATGCACAGCCACTGATGCTTCAGGGTGTACCTGCTGCAGCATGGATTTAGTTACAGCCACAGATACTTCAAGGTGTACCTTCTCCAGTGTAGACTTATCCCTGGGCCACAATCCCTTCAGAGGTATACCTGCTGCTTCACAGACATAACCACGGCCAAAATGCTTTGAGATATACCTGCTCTGGCATGGACTTATCTACAGCTACAGACGCTTCAGGGTGTCCTGCTGCCATGTGGACTCATCCGCAGGTCACAGTCCCTTTGACTCGAGTTCACACTGGAGTTGCAGCCTGTCCAGTACAGCAGCACAGAAACAGCAGCGATGCCCTGGCCATCTGCCAGCCCAGGCACCTGGCCATTGCTGTTATCAAAATGCTCCCAGACACAGCAGAGTAAGATGACCGGCAGTACGGCAGTACAGCAAGCAGCAAAAGCAAAAAACAGCCACTAACGAGCACTAGACTCTAATAAACAGTAAGGCAAGTAAGCCCCATGGCAAGCACATGAGCCTGTCAATTAACAGCTAAACAGCAATAACAGCTATAAATTCTATCTAGCACATTCCAATCAAACCTGTCATTATCTCTAACCCTTCAAGCCCCAGGTTGGGCACCAAAAAGGACAATAGTGGTTTAACCTCAGCCAGCAGCTAAGCACCATGCAGCCACTCGCTCACTCCCCGCAGGTGGGATGGGGCAGAGAACTGGAAGAGTAAAAGTAAGAAAACTTGTGGGTTGACATAAAGACAGTTTAATAAGTAAAGCAAAAGCCGCGCACGCAAGCAAAGCAAAACAAGGAATTCATTCACTACTTCCCACCAGCAGGCCATCTTCAGGAAAGCGGGGGTCCATCATGCATAACATCCCTGTATTATCAACACTTTTTTCAGCCCAAATCCAAAACGTAGCCCCATACTAGCTACTATGAAGAAAATTAACTCTATCACAGCCAAAACCAGCACATTGGTTCTAAGAGAAATGAAGTTGCTGGTGTACCTTTCTTTGAGCTTGGTGCTGCTGACACAGAATGGATTTACTTTGAGCGCAGTTATTTGTTTGAACAGTTCAGGAAATACTTTTGAAAGGTCAAGTATCTGAGCAGTTACACAGAATTTTCAGTTCCACTGTGGTGGACTTTAGTAAGTTAGAGTTGTTTTGGGAAAGGAAAGAGGTCTTCTTCCTAAATGATTTATATACAATATTTTCTTAAGGCACCTAACACCTTTGAAAGCATAAGCTGTGTCCACTCTTCTCAGTAGTCTGGTGATCACTTAAATGACATTAAACTTCTTACTGCTGACATTCAGCTAATGATTCTGAGTATTCCCAACTTAATGTAGCATCCATAACTTCTACATTGCCACTGGGAGTTTTCTATGACAGGATTCTGAAAATTTTTTGCCTGTGTGGCAGTGTTTCAGAAATCTAATTTAATATCACCACCACCACCTAAGTTCTAGAGTGTATTTTTTACTTCTTAAAATTTTAATTTAAAAATTATGGGTGTGCTGCTACTTTAGAATGCTGTAGAATTTCTAGTACACTGGAGTTTGCATGAATGAAATCAAACTTTCTGTTTAACATTGTGTTCATAGATGCCTACTCATTTGTCTAATTTTTTATAGGCATTTCAACTCATAATTTATGCAGAACGCTTGCAATACTAATCCCATATACTTAGAGATTGTTCTAATAGGAGTTGTTCAGAGGCAGATGGCTTGGGACTACTAAAATAATGCAACAAAAACTAATTTACCATGTATTTATTTAATATTTTCTGAAAAATGCATGTGCTTTAAATTGGATATGAAAGTTCCCAGGCTTTTCTGAGGATATTTCAAATTTATTGTGATTCTATTTTGTATTAAAAACATCTAAGTTATGCACTTGCAATACTTAGGATATTTTCATTCTATTTCCTTTAACTACCACCTTTTATATCGTAATCAGAACTTTTGTGAGGTTAATAATAGTAGACACTAAAAACTGTTCTAGGGATTAAAATATCAATTAGAAATGGATATGCAATAATTGGAAACAGCTTCTCAGGTGGTGAATGAATCCTGTTTCTCCTTTGCAACCCTTAAGGATTTTCTGGCAAACTTATCTCTGACTAACATAGCCTTTTTCTAGTGGGTATTTTATGGCCTAAGCAAACCGTTGTGGTAATTAGCTTACAATTTAAGGCTGAAGAAGTGTGTTGTTTTTGTGAGGAGCCCAGGAACCAAAATAATTGGATTAAAAATAAGTGGGTTTTCAAACACTGTTATGCTAAATACTGTGCTGTGAGAATGATATAGGGTTCATTCTGACCACTCAAAGAGAATTAAAACAGAGAACCTTTCTCTCTGTGATGTTGATTATTTGGAGCTGGGGAATCCATTTGAAAGGATATAGCTGCAATTTAATGTGATTAGCCTGACATATCAAGTCATTGGATAATTGTTCACCTTGCAAGACACTGCTCTTATGGTGTTGATATGCACTGGCCTCTGGGAGCACTGATTGAAGAGGGATGATGAGAGTAAAATAGATTCGGACAAAATTAGAGACAACTGGGGCAAATAGATTTTCTCATTTTAACACAAAAGAAACCTAGGTTAGGTGAAATGGAATCTGGCTGTAATATGCTGAAAAGCTACTTATCACAACTCCCTCTGGTATATGCAACAAACATATGGAACAAGGTTGAGGCTTAACCGGTCTACTCAAGTTCATATGACAGATTCATTATTTTCTGCATTAGAGAGAGAGAATGTCAAGATCAAAAGCTCAGTTCTGATTAGCTGGCAAATGTGCAGTATTGTAGTACAGAGCATGCATTCATGTACAGCTACTTTGCCGTATTTGGAAATCAATTTGTTTTATTCCTGTTGAGGAAGTACTATAGTATCATTTCACAAGAATGAAAGGCCTCAGTTTAATTGCTGGTCATATGATTCTAAACTGTTGTTCATCATCCATACCTCCCACAGAGCGTATGTCAACTCCACTTCTGTAATTCTGTTTTTTTCAGAGATTACACCAGTTTTGATTCACAGATACTAGCTCCATGCATACCATTTATCCAAGGATGGAACAATCCAAAGTTCATCAAAATAGATGATTAATTTGATAGTGTAGTTTGAAGCCACTGACATTGCTACATATGCACAGCTGTAGTTGAGTGAATGGAAGCTGTGGGTTTTTTTTTGTGCTTGTGAAGTAAAAGCAAATTAAATTTGGGTTGCTATTTATAATCCAAATTTACAGTTATTTATGCAACATTATAAAAAGCAATATTAATTCCCCTTGCAGTCCAAGAGATTTAACTTGCCTAAGTGTTTTTAAGGATCTGTGTCCAAGTTATTAATGTTTTTTACTCATGTAACACATTATGAATCGCCCACAGTCAATTAATTATGGCGAATCTAGATTAATGGCATCATACAAACTGATCAGTGTTAAAGAACAAAATTACATTCTTATGTTAATCAGAAACTATATCATGCTACTTCTTCCTTTTCCAGATCATTGCATGTGAGAGAATAGATTCCACTAAAAACCAAAATCAGAGTTTAGCTTGATCTCATAACGAGGTGTCATAATGTTATTTCATTCAAACATACAAATCATTTAAATTCAAGATTAAAGAATCACAGTGTAGAATCATAGACATAGAATCATTTAGGTTGGAAAGGACCTTTAAGATCATCAACTCCAACTGTATTAATTGAGTCCAACTCTGTACAAGAATGATAAACTGTCATGGTAAATTTTAAAGTGTAAATCAACCCCTGGAAGCCACCTATGCTAACATTTGCTTAATTCAAATTAATAGCAATTGGACGTTTCATTTTCTTATTTCACCTCAGAATAAGAGTCAACATTTTATTCTTGTTTGCAAGTAGACATGGTGCCTCCTACCATTTGTAGTGCAGTGAAGGTTATAGATCATTAGCTGGTAATGTAATATATTGTATTAAATGTTCCAATATGAAAATATTCCTCCTAAGGCAGAGACTTTGTATGCAAGGTTTGTAGGAAGCTCCTTCTCTAAGTTGATGTTGGTAATCTAGAGTGCAGAGAGTAAAAAAAGGAAATTCATCCTACTTTCTTGTAACAAGAAGTTGCAGAAGGCTGTATAGGAAGAAACTTTTTTGTATGTTTTACTCCTTACAGTCATTCACATATAAACATATTCACTCAGACATTTAAAAATAAAAATAGAAATAAAAATTAAAATTAAAATAAATAAAAAAAAGTTTTTATGTCTGGAACTGTCTGCAACTTCCTAAAAATGTGTCCCAGCTAGTGGTCATGGATTTCTGTCAAAGCAGGCATCAACAGCCTGTACAAAACCAGGAGATACTACATCTGCCAGTTAGCTGCAGTTCACTGTCTTGACAGAAGCAGTCTCAACTAAAAAAATTATAATCAGAACTTAGCCTTATGAACAATACCCTAAATTGCTGATGACCACAAACTGGGAGGCTACAAAGGAAAAGGTCATTCAATAGTTTCCATATTTTCTATGAACTTTCTGTATTTTTTTGACAGAGATAGGATGACCCTTTAGTCATTGATTTGAACTCGTAATCAGTTTTAACTCTGTCAAAGTTTTTAATTGATAGTAATCTTTTCCGGGGGTATCTTTCTACCCAGCATCTTTTTCAGTTTTTAATGGATCTTAAAGGTCAGGTCTGAATTCTTTGTTTTTTAAAAAAAGTCCACATGGAATTTCTCAGTCTGTTCAGATATTCTTATTGTACACAAATTCTTGAAAACTACTCAGACCCATTCAAATTCTTGAGAGTGACTGTAAACACAGTGTTTATTAATAGATTCATAATTAAATTTGAAGAATAGGGAAAATATTATGGTTCACGTTGAGCCTGCTTATAATTTATTCCATGGAAAATTTGTTTTTCCAAAAGACATTCCTGAGAATTTACTTAGAACTAGAAAAAAAAATATTCGTACATTGTGATTTCATTTTGTAATGAATTTCATTGTCTTACTCTATACTATTCTGCATGTTTATTTTTTTAAATTTTTGGACATTGTTCCACCAATGTAGAAGAAACCATTAGTTTTACTTTTTCATCAGTTGTTTTGGATGATACCACTTTTACAGTTGAAACTATTCATTTTGAGACTCTGAACCTGCCTCTATATCAGCATATTAAATATGAAGAGATCATTCTGTAGTCCAGAGTCCAGACTGCATGGAATGACATCCATCCACACTACTAAAATATCTCATTATCTTAAGGTACTTGACTGTAAATTACCAACTAGAAATAATGCATTACTTTGTTATCTCCTGAGCTATGGCCAGGAAATATTTGGGACAGTGTTAATTGGTCCATGTCAAAAATTTTGAAAATTTAACAGTATGAATGATGAAGCTTCTCAGTGCTTGTAAAAGTTTCTTAGTACCATTTATTTTATCAATATAGTTTTAGCCTGCATTTCAGGGGTCTGCAAAAGGTTATAAGGAAAAATAAATTCTTAAGTCTGTGCAGTAGTCTATATGCACGAAGCTCCTAAGAGAAAGGAGCTTACACTGCCCCTGAAAAAAGTTCATGGGTCCACATATCATAACACTTTGTAAACTTGAGCATTTAGTTAATTATCTGGAGGTTTTCCAAACTTCAAATTCCTTCATTTGATGATGAATTATATCTTAACTATGTATAGTACTTTTGCTCCATTTAGAATCAATTGCTTGGTGTTGTGGTTTAACCTCAACTGGCAAATAAGCACCACACAGCCGCTTACTCACTCCTCCGCCAGTGGGATGGGGCAGAGAACTGGAAGAGTAGACGTGGGAAAACTTGTGGGCTGAGATAGAGACAGTTTAACAGGTAAAGCAAAAGCTGCACATGCAAGCAAAGCAAAACAAGGAATTCATTCACTACTTCCCATGGGCAGGCAGGTGTTCAGCCATCTCCAGGAAAGCAGGGCTCCATCACATGTAACGGCTACCGGGGAAGACAAACACCATCACTTCAAATGTCCCCCCCTTCCTTCTTCTTCCCCCAGCTCTATATGCTGAGCATGATGCCATATGGTATGGGACACCCCTTGGGTCAGTTGGGGTCAGCTGTCCCAGCTGTGTCTCCTCCCAGCTTCCTGTGCTCCCCCAGCCCACTCGCTGGTGGGATGGGGTGAGGAGCAGAAAAGGCCTTGACTGTGTGCAAGGCCTGCTCAGCAGTAGCTAAAACATCCCTGTATTATCAACACTGTTTTCAGCACAAATCCAAAACATGGCCCCATACCAGGTACTATGCAGCAAATTTACTCTACCCCAGACAAAATCAGCACACTTAGCTATAGATCTGTAGGAAATCTTGTGGTTCTTACATGCTTTGCAGACTTTTTCTTTTGTTTTCCTCCAGTATCTTGGAGTACCATCTTTATTTGTTAATTTTCATATTTGAATGTAAAATCTCAAAGCTAAGCTTAGTCAAATCTCAAGGGTTTCTTCTGTGTTTGCCACAGATCTACGATTCTCAAATTATTTTATTGCAGATTAGAAATCAGATCTGTTTTCTTTGAAACTATATCCTATCACAGAATAAGAGGGTGCTTAGATTTCATATGGGTTTACATATTTTCTGCTTTATGGAAAAAAAAAGGTACATAAATTTTGCATGATATGTATTTATAGATCAAAATCATATTTCTGTGGACAATCCTCCAAAGCCAAGATATGAACACTTAAAAGGAATTTAACAAATAAATTTTCTGCAATTCCTTCACAAAATATGAATTCTTTTATTAACATTTTAAGCACTGTTTTTATTCTTTCTTCTCCTTATTTGTAACACATATAGACATCTGTAAAAGATCTGGTATTAAATTCTTCCCTATTTGGAGCCAAATACAAAAGTTCTCAGCAAGACCGAGCTTTAATCTATATATTACCAGACTTCAAAAAGCTACCTTATGACTTTAAAATAAGTTCCTATAGTTGTTTGTGATATTCTGCTTCTCTTCATTCTTGTTGCAAGGGAAGATATAAGGGGAACTCTACTTACATACAATTGTACACAGAAGAACATTAAAAATTAAGGTTACTGAGGTTAAATTTAAAAAAAATATCATAAAATTTGATATAGCAGTACCTGTCTGGAATAGTTAATATCTCAATAAGTTAATAAAAGGGTTTTTCGGATGCAACAAGTATCTGAATTACTTTTTAAAAAAGGAGCTTATTATATACAACTAATAAGTTTGTCAGATTTTTTTCTTCAGTTGTTATACATTTCTTTCAGAACACTAAATTATTATGCAAAAAAGGTTTGTACAACTAGATGTAAGAATGTTTTTCTAGGAAAGGGCAAAGGAGAATAAACCTGGTGTTTCTTATGAGCTGTTCTAAAACAACTAAAATTTAGTTTCTAACTCCAAAGTCACATTTCTTAATTCTGACTTTAAAAAGCTGAATTGTTGTTCATCATTTTACTGTTATTGATTTTTTTTATGTTTTGCAGTAATCTGGCATTGCCAATAACTTAAATTCAGAACAGAAATAAACTCTCTCATGTCAACATATATTAAATCTAAATATATAGTAAATATAAATAGTACTTAATAAGTAAATTGTGTTTCAGTTTCACACTATATTCATGGCTGAAAGATATCTTGGTAATGATAAAAGAGATGCTGCACATGTTCTCACATGCCTGCTTTAGCTCAATGATTTTGGATATCCTTGGAGAGGACCCTGAGGATAAAGGACTCCCATAAACCCTGAGAAACCTCTCCAAATAGAATATAAAGTAAACTGAAGTCTCACAGGGTTAGCAAGCACAACATGGACACATTCAAAATTATTAGTAATCTTCTAACATCTTCTAGAACATTTAGTAGAGAGAAATTAATTCCAGGGTAAAGTTAAAAGATTAGTGTACTTACTGAATTCTTAAAGCCATGGTTCATAGTAAAGTAAGAAGTGACGTCAAAGACCTTTGCATTCTCCCTGGGCTTTAATGGATTTCTTCCACAAAGATCTATTCTTCCAGTAGATCTCTGATGAAGTAGTACCACAATCAGATACACAGAATAATGATTCCTGTGTCTGATATTCAGAACGCAGTATGAAGATGGTGGTTGGTTTTTACTTTCATGTTCTGTTACTGTTGTAATATATTTGTTATCTTCATTGTCCCAAAACTTACACATTTTTACTGTTGATGTTTAATTTTTGTTGATAAGAATACTGACACTGATATGATTCGGTAGCTTCACAAAGGTCAGTATCGTCTACCTCTGCTGACTAGGCTATAGGGTCAATTGCTTGTACAATGACAGTGATAATACTTCCTTTCCTCTTATTCCTTTATCCCACCTAACTGCTGAATATATTTGGTCTGGAAGTCATGCATTAAATTTGGCCTCTCAAGCTTGATGGATCTGGAAGAATACTAAACCAAAGGGAGTTATTGTGCATTGAAAATCATAAATATCTTGAGAAGATGGAGAAATGTGTCAAATTTGCAGCAGACATGAGTTATGGCATGATTGCCTTCATAAAATCAAGTCCTCTTGAGTATATTTTCTTCTATAATTTCAGTGTGAAAGCAACACTATCCATATTTAATCTGAAATGTATGTTGTGTACCAGTTTTATTGCTATTTTCACCCAGCAATAGGGAAAAAATGAAATTTTTTTAGGGACAAGAAATGAGAAAAATACATTCAAATTAAAAGAAATAGCCTATATCCACACCAAAACTTAGATATATGATGAAACATATATAGTTGTTTCCAGCATAACCATAATCTAGCTGTAACTTGCCGGTAACTGCTGTAGTACTGCTGTAAATATGCAGTTTACAATATGCCCTGAATCAAATCATAAATCTACTGCATGAATTTACTTGTGTGCTGAACCCTATATTGCTGAATGAGATTTTGTGCCTCAATTTGCTAGATTAAAGCTGTCTCAGATGTGCTGGATGCACTGATTTCATATTGCTCAGTTGCTTTATTAGGATCCTCCTCCCCAACTGGATAATGTACTAGGTAAGAAAATACAGAAAAAAAGAATCAGATTCTTTTCCACAAGAAAAGATCACATTTCTTAATGTTTGTGAATTTTTTTCACATTATTTAGGAATAGCAAATGTATTTGTCTTGTTTTAACTAAAATTTCCTTCACTGTAGGTAGCATGGTATGCGGAAAGAATATGGAGGTATTGCTGTCTAGGTAGGCTTCATTATATCAATGTTAAAAAAGTTACAAGGTAGACCCACAAAGAATTTAGCTAAATATTTAACACAGACTCCACTACCAATGCATGCAATGGTCACAAGAAGTTGTTGCATTCACAGCATCCATATAATTTTGGAAAAGTACTATTCCCTTAAACCATTATGGCAGGTTATGAACTCATATGTCATGAATGTCAGCTTTTTTTTTTTTTCCTAGCAAGTCATTTCTCCATCCATCATCCCTAGAAAGGGAAAAAAAAGGCACAAAAAATATGATCAAGTGTAAAAAGAGCATCTCAGTCCCCTGCATGAAGCATCCTATCATGTCTTAGAACACACATGTAAAAAGGCAAACATGAGTCATAATTGATAACTTTATGCATATAGTAAAGATAAAGTGGTAACGATTGCTATTTCAATCTTGAATAAGGACTTACTAACCTTACAGGACAGAAAAAGAGCCACTCTGAATATCTTTCCTCTTTCTTTTTGGTATTCAGTAACTATTTCTGCTGCTCTGATTTTTCTTTCTTTAAAAAATAAAAGCCTTTTAAAGATGCCATCTAAACTCATTCTTTGTTTTTGCTCCATGTATTTGTCCTGTTGCCAACATCATTCTGTTAAATAAATTTTATCAACATTTTCTAGATCTCTTTTCTAAACTTAAGAACTGAATAAGAAAACTGCCCATAGAAAACTTATGGGAGAGTTGATTGAAACAAAAGCTTGAAATTGTTTTCATTAAAGAATTTCATACTCGAGTATTCAGTTGAGTTTGAGGAGATTTAAGGTACATTTTTATTGTTCCTTGTTTAAGTTGTGTTACTTAGGTAGAGTGCAGTATCTCAGTTTAGCAGCTGTTGTTTACACCCGAAGCTATTGTAAAAATCTAGGATCTCCTCAGTTTGGGTGTTTTTTCCCATCATTTTCTTGATTTTTTTCTTTTGACAAATAAGGCCTTTATAAATTAACTCAGCTGGTGTACATTTGACCCCAATTTTTGAATGTATTCCCTGGGTCAAGTACTTTTGAGTGTGAGAATAGAGTCATTCTTCCCACCCTGAGGCAATCAGAGTATTCATGCATTTAACTTACCATCAATTCATTTTTAATCATAAATAATTTTCTACAAGTTTCATCTAAACAAACAAATCTAATGCTAAAAACAATTAAAAGCAATTACAGTTTATTTTCTAGCCTCTGCTTACCCATATTAAACTATTTTACTGAATAATAAATTAAAAATAAAAATCTGTTACTTTAGCTGGTATGTGGGTGTTTCAACATATTTAAGTGAAAAGTTATTTTGCTCTGAAAAATCTAACAAAACTTATTTTCTGATTTTTATGTAAATGTGAGAATGATATTGTTATATCTGTACGTGACTGTGTCTCTCTCCCCTGCTTTGTCTTATCAGTTCTTTCCAGTGCCGGGAGTTTTGCTTCTACAACCTAAGTGCCAACATATGGTTGCATTCTGTAACATGAACTCATAGCTAAGTCTATGAAGTTCATTCTTTAGTCTCCACCTTTGGGACATCGGTAGGTGGTAATCTTAGCAACCTGGATGTGATATCACCATTGTGGCATTTTCATTGACACAGCTTTGCTACAGAGACCCCTTGCCCCCAAGTATAATTCCTGAAAAATTAGCCTCTCATTACAAAACATTAAATCTCTTGTCACTCAGCCCTGTAGTTTGATGGAAGTGTTGGATATGCAGTGGGGGTAAAAAGCTCCCCTAAGGGTTAAACTTGGCACTTCCCTGCTTGGTGATAGGGCTCTGAATGGGTGGTCCCTCTGGATCTCCTTTCAATAACAGGTTCACAGGCAAGCAGACAGCAGCTATAGAGAGGATTAGAAAGCTTTAATTCAGCAACCCCAAAATTTTATGAGTTTTGAAGTGCCAACTATATTATTCTTATGCTTTGTTGCATTGGCAAGAGGAAAGGATTGCCTTTGATGAGAGAGTAGTTTCTTATTTATTATCATAAAATATCTTACAAAAGCTTCCCTTCTGGGTGGTTTGCCTTTCCCTAATTTAACTTTCTAGTGAATGTTTGAGTTACCCCTTCTTTCGTCCTTGTGGTGATTTAAGTTTGGTGAAATCTAAACAATGTGTTTCATATTTCTTATTTGCCAAGAGTGACTTTCAGGGCAAGGCTGAAAGAAAGCAGTTCTTTTGGTTAACACCTCCCATGAAAGCAATATATCTAGAAAAATTGTCCTGGGAAAAGCAAGCCAAAGAAATTTGCTCAGCAGTAGAGAGACTGAAGAGTTCAACGATATGATAAATGGGCTACCTTATCTGAATACTGAGTAACGTCAACCTGTACATGGAAGCTTTGATATTCATGCAAATTGTTTTCAATTCACATTTAGGTAAAGAAGAAAGTTCCTCTAGGAATGTAAATGTTAAAATGTTCCCACTCCCTACAAAACACTAGTGGTTAGGGTTGAATACTAAGAAAAAATCATGTCTAGTGATTATGTTTATATAAATTTCTTCTGCAATTAAGAATTTGTGAAAGAATTTTAATAATTTTAATAAATATATTGTCTATGTTCTAAAAAACTAAACAGTTGAATAATAATAATAATAATCAGCGATCATTAACGTAGAATTTAGCAGAGACATAAGACAGCAAATCCAATGCTTTGTTCATGGTATCATCAGGAGATGATAATTTTTAGGATAGCACTTTTAAACATTTCTCAAGGATTTTTCAGAAAACCTAGTCAAAGTCATTTTGATAAGCAAATGAATGTTAAAAATGAGACTCTTATTTTTGCATTTGAATGGTAAATTTTAATGATAGTTTAACAAATCTTCCCTACCATTTTGAAATCTGTTTTTACAGGCATATTTTATTTAAACTATGTGTTAAGTTTGGAAGACATCACCACAGAATATAGAAAGCAAGAAGAACCCCAGTTTAAGCCAAGTAATCAGAGGATTCAATAACTAAATGACCATGTCATGGCTGGATTAACTTTGATTATAGTGTTAATATTTAGATGCATCACTTATAAGAATTACAAAATAGAAGTTTATTCGCTTCAAAGGACACAACCTGCTAAGTTACACTCACTATAGTTTGTTTATACTGCTTTCTGGAGTTGAAGGGCACTCTTCATCTACTCCTTATTTGTGGTTTAAATTAGAAGGTCATACGGCCCACAGTAAAAAAAAGAAAATAAAAAAACATAACCCCCCTTATGTTTCTGGCTTCTGTTGCCTATTGGCCAGCCTAATTTGAAATAGTGCTTGGAAGAGATTCATTCCCTTGAGGTATCATGATCATTTTTCAACTACAACCACTGTTCATTCTCTCTGGAGACACTTTGATTCACTTTCAGGCTATCAGCTACATATGTAAGGTACCTTTTCAAAGTATGTATCAGTGAAATTCTTCTTCTGGCTTTTCACCTACTAATTGCAAGCAGGGAGCTAGTTCTCCTTTTTCAAACAAAGCCACAATTTTTAAATCTTCCCTCAGTCTAACTATGGTTGTAGAGCCATATACTGCATAAATTGTGATCATGATAATGTGAAGCTTTCATCTTAGCTTGAAATAGCATCTGTCTGCTGTAACATCTTTGAAATCTTGATTGATAAAGCATTTAGACCTGGTTTTAATTATTGTCTTATGTACTTGCCAAAGGTTAATATTTTGCATGAGGAAAAAGATCAGGCTATAATTCCTGGATTTAAGGCAAGTACTCCAGAATTTTGCTTAACTATGCCTTTCAATGCTAGAGAAAACATATTTTTTTTGAAATGAAGAAGTTTACTTTTGTTTGAGAAATATGGAAGGTTTTTTTCATGGCTTGTTCAGTTTATAAACAGAAAGCTTATTATCTTAATGTAATTTGGAACAAAAATAATGCCATATACATTTGTTTAGTAAATCAAGTTTTTAAAGTAAAAGGAAAGTCCCAGATTGGTAAACATAATTTTTCTGTTCAGTGTTTCAAATTCATTAGTGACTCATTGGTCCTAAAGTTAAGGGAATTACGCTAGTTTGCATTTGGCCATATTTTCCTGATAAACTGAAGTTGATCAGACCCAACCATACACCAAATCAAAGAAGTTTGAAACTCTCTTTTGTTTCTTCAACTGCTGCCAGTTATATGAAACAGACAATTAAATCTCACTGTGTCATATTAATTCTTGTGATACCATATTTTAGGACATTTCCAGCATCACAAGATAGATGTCTTTTTGTTTCAACTTTCAGCATGTCTTGAGTATTTTATTTTCCTATGATTAATTTTTTGCCAGCTGGATCTATAATCAAATACCAATATATGGCCTGGATGGATACTGCATGACATTAGTATTTTAAATAAATAACAAACTCTAAAGTTTCTGAAACAGAAGTGGAGTTTTCATATCATTATGAAGACACACTGAGTGTGTGATTTTGCTCTACAAAATGAACAAAATTTTCTTCTAAGTTTTTAAGAATCATGTCCTGTGTTTTTAAAATGTTTCTTAAGTTCTTATGACTAAGGGGATTGATAAGGTGACTGATATTGAATTCATAGGTTTCTGGTTTTACATTTTAATCAATATTTCTCAATAATCAGTGTTATCATCCAGACTATATGACTATCATATTCCATTTCCTAATCCTCAAAAGGAAGTAAATGCAACTTAAATGAAAGTACAAGCTAGTACTATCTTCCCAGTCTCAGCAGAGAGCAAGGAACAAGTTGACATAAAAACTGAAGTACCTTTTTTTCTGTAAAGATGATCTGTCCTGGTTTGAAGAAAGGAATTTTCAGAGTTCAGTGTGATCAAACAAATAATCATGAAATTGCTTCTATAAAAAAAATGAATTGCTACAATGTGGAGTGCATAGTACTACTTCATACACTATTTAGTGTGTAATATATTTTTACCCCAAATCTTCAAAATGACTTGTGCAAGCTAGTAATATTAGTCAGAAACTTTTCAGATTATTACAGTAGGAATGTTTGTGTTCTACTGGTTAAAAATCTGTGTATATAATAATGTTAGTTTATTCTGAACATTGAAAAAACTCTTTAATTCAGCAATTATCTAAGTTCTTCAGAGGTCTTTCTGAATTTTCAGAACATATGAAGCAAACTTACACACACTGGAAATTATCCAGTCTTTGTGGTGTTGACCATTGGGTTGATAAAGTTTTTGGTTTCCAGACTTAATTTACTTTTTTTTGTGTCTAATTCTTCCAGAGTGATGGACTCATATAGTTCAGTGATTTCACTTCTTTATATTTTGATTTTCATTAATCCTTCTTGTGTGATATTATGCAGAACACACCCATAAAGTAATTTTTTGTTTACTTAAAATATGGTATGCATTTTTTATGCTTTCACAGAAGATGACTTTGGCTGTCTGACAGTTTGTTTGAAAACTGTTTTAACTACTGTATTAATAAACAGTGCTACTTACAGATCATGGCAATATGTTTTGCATTTTCATTCCCCATTTTTGTATTATTCAGACATGTAATGAAAACAGTATATGGGGCTAGCTTTTAAGCATTTATTTTTAACTACTGTTTATGTCTCCAAATTCATTCCTTGTGTAAGATGTGCATAGAAAGGCAATGAATATGGATGAGATTGACCCATGTTCCTATATTTTCACATAATTTCTACAAAAGGCAGTTGTCTGTGCTAGTCTCTGTGGGAGAACTGTATCATATGCTAACTTTGAAAGAGGATTAAGGAGATGATATAATAGTTTTTCTAACTCTAGTTCAATGATTCTTTATGATGTGATTATGAAGTAGGCAGCCAAAAGATAAATAAAAAAAGATGAGCTTTTAAACCCAAGGAATAGCTGTTTTTCATATATTTCTTTCATGGAATAAAGAAAGAGGGGTCAAATAACTTCATATATATGTGTGTCAATTCAAGAGAAGGCAACAAGCTTCTCTTAAATACCAAAGGAGTTTGTAGGATTCCATAATTCTCATTTGTTGTAGATGTGTCCTTTGCTTAAACATACTTTTTTCCTAGTACTATGGTATGCCAGCCTGCTATGGCAAGCAAAGTCTCATACAGAAACCTCTGTTTCGATGCAGTCAAATGAAGAATTTTCTACCCATGAGCTATTAGAACATGATTTTTTTTTCCTTCATACAATATGCTTATAAACAGTTGAAGGCTGGGGATAGGGGCCTAATTAGAACAAAAGCAAAACACAGGGAATTAGGAACACAATTTGATTGGCTTTCACTGTAACTTTTGGACTTTTGAAGATTCCCCTCAATACTCCCTCCTAAATGTTGAAATGTTTTCCATGAAGCATCATTCATTAGTCCAGGTTCCCCTAAGGTATTCTGCTAATACAAAGAAAAACGATCATTCCAATTGTGTGGTCTTCTCTGTTCTGAGCACATCTCTGCTGTGAGGCCAATAAACCTGAAATAAGTATTTGCAAAAATGTACTGTAAAACACTCCCTCAAGCCATTGGTGCCAGCTAAAAAGACATTTTTTTAGTCTTTCACAGATAAAGAAAAGCACTTAAGGAATGAAAGGTTTAGTTTGCTGGTTTTGTGCTAACTAAATCTTGGCTCTAATGGCAAATATTTTAACATTGGACTGAGCAATAGAAAGATATTTGACACTTAAACTTCCATAATAGAGCTATACCAGGGATGAAGCAATTTTATTTATGACACCATAGGAAAATCATATGGAAATAATTCTTCAGGAAACTAACAATAAACAAAATATGCACATACTTTCAGTATTTCTTCAATATATTGTGGAAGTAGAACCACCCCACAATTATCATAGGTTTGCAAAACTCCTAAAAAGTAATGTTTAGTTATAATAAAGTCTGCTTGTGTGATGATGTCTTGCAATGTGGTCTAATTACAGCTAGCATAAACAAAAAGATGGTTTATCCACACAAAATGTCCAAGAGTTTATAGGCTTTGGCTTCAGTTTTACATTCTGAATGTGTAGGAGCTGCAATTCCCCGCAATTATCTTCCACTCCAGTGTATATACAGTGACCTACATTCTGCAGCAAAACAGCTTCTGCCAGAGGACCCCACATTTGGAGCATGTTCTGCCTTTTATGGGCACAAACAAAAATTTTTATGTGGCTTATGAGGAGAAAATAGAGTAGAGAGCTCCTGTGTTGTGTTTCATTCTCTCTGTTTTTTCTGGGTTAAGACAAATCAACACTTCATTGAAGTTGCTAATGTCCATGGAGACATGAGCTTTGTAAACAGGTATAGTACTATTAAACCAGGAACAATCTCCCTTAACCACAACTAGAGATAAGTAAGGGTTCACAAGAGGGAAGTTGCATTTGAAATAGTTTGTCTTCCTTTTGTGACTTCTGTGAATTACTTTTTATAATTTTTACAGTTTATATTTTGTGTTCTTTTTTAATATTAATCTAACAGCTCCTTCTGGTCAGATATGCACTGGAAAAGCTGGTAAAAGACAAGAAATTAATCTCTTGAATGCTATACCTCATCACTGGATTTCATTAGACAACCAATTTTAATGTGCAGTGTTTTATACTGTTTTAAATGAGTAAAATTTAATGTTAAAAACAGTATACTTTTACTCAATAAATGACACTGAATACACAAATAAAGATTTATGTCTGAAGACTTGCCATCCCCTATTATGTTTGATCATCTCAGTCACCAGTAGCTTACTTTTATTAATAGAAAGTATTTGGGAAAACCAAGCAGTAATAACTAACAAATGTAGATTTTTTTTCATTTCTACTTACAAAGTAGTTAGAATTCATTCAAGCCATATATAGTTACAGGGATAGTAAAATTATCCATCCTATCACTATGTTGACACAAAAGAAAATGTTCAGAAGATAAGGAGCTGCTTAATTTTGATGATAGGCAGCTGGTAATATTTGTCACCAGTACAAGAATGAATAACACAGGGAAAACAAATGGGAAAATAAGGAAAAAGTCAAAGGGAAAATAAAGATGAAGACAGTAGCTGAATTAATTTTTTATGTATGTCAGTTCATTCTATCTTTTTGTCACATCTTTTAAGCTATTTCTCCTCTGAGCATTGAGAAACTAATGTATTTAACTGATTCTTTCATTTCTTTTAAAATCATTTGTATTTATTACTGAGGTATATTCTTATTTATTACAAGATCAACAGGTACAAGCTTATATGTAAAAATATTTTTTTAGTTATTTTCTTGTACCACTTTCATATTTTTTCATCCTTTCTCACCATAATATGATTTTTATATTGTTGGATCTTTGGTTCAGATTAATAACTCATTATTTGACTAGCCTGAAGAAGACTTAGACACTATGCTCTCTAACTGCAAAAGAAATTATAAGAAAAAAAAAAAGCAAAAAAAGCAAGCAAACTAAAAAAGCCCCTGCTCACCAAAACAAAGTGATGTAAAAGAAAGAGGACAAAGTGATGTAAAAAAAGAAAGAGGACACCATCTTATTTCCCAAATAATAACACAGATGGCTATCAAGCATTTGTAGAAGGAATTGTTAAGTACAAGGAGGTTATGAAAACACTGATCCCAGAGAAAGACTTAGAAATTTCTTATATAAATTACACATTTTTAGTGATTAAGATTGATACCGGTAAAATATGTCATCCAAAAATTATGTAAATTGCAAACTGTGTAAAATAGCAGTCTGGAACCATTGAAACAAAATAATCATGGGCAGCTGAAAAAAAGTGATGTTGCAAATGTCAAAAAAGTAATTAAAAATATAGAAAAATATATATGATGGAATTTTAAGACATATATTTATTCAAGCGGTGGCCATTAAAAGGATATTTTATGATGAACACTGAATTACTTGAAAAAATATTAAATAATGGAAGAGTAATAATTTCTGATTTTAATGAAGTGCTGTTTTGGTTTTTTATACTAATTTAAAGAAATGATCTAGAATGAGAACAAGCCCCCTAAGGAACTGAATATAAGTTGAGACTGCTAAGCAAACCTACAGATCAGATTCTGAGTAGGAAAATAGGTCGTAATCCTATAATTATACATGAACACAGCTTCTTTTTGCGTGCAGTGGGAGTCCCAACTTATTTTAGCAATTTAAAATTTATCTTCTGATAGCACCTTGGGACCCTCTTACGGTCAGTAATGGAGCCAAAACCAAAATTTTCTCCGTCCTCATGCTGCTGTATTCTCATTAGTGTTTGTGATTTACACTGGTCATAGTTTTTACCAGAAAGGAACTGAGATAGTGTACCATTAAGGAAAATAATTAAAATTTATTCTTTTAGCTTGTCATGTACATGTCTTTTAAATGCATGAAGTGATTCTTTCCACCACATGTAACCTCTTCAGCTTTCATGACCTTTCTACAGCTTTGAACAGAAAACAGTGCTTGGTTGATTTAAAGATTGTGAGGGGGAGATGGAAAAAGAACAACTACTGTAAATATAAGTCAAAAAATCATGACAAACTGGGTAGCTTAATGATTCTGTAGTTTCAGTAGACAAAGTTCTGTCTGGTGAAAAGTTTTGTCAGAAGAAACCTGCTACCACATAGCTTGTGGAAATGCCTTTTACCCTCTCAGTCTTCTTTTTATGTTTGATTTTTTGTTTTGTTTTGTTTTCAAAGATTATGTGAATTATATTCATAGGCCGACCTGCCCAAAGGAATTCCCTAACACTCTGGATGTGCTAACCCCTCTGATTTCCCCAGCTGAAGAAAAGCTGACTGCATACTTCTGCTACAGGGAAACTGTGGTGAAAAATGTTGAAAATAGTGCTTTTCTTAGATACTAGGCAGCTATGGAAGCACAGAAGTAATATTATAAATTACCTGAAAAGGAACAAAACTGATGACCCATAATGCTCAATTTCTGATGTGGGAGAAGGAGAAGTAATGGTAGAGAGTCTTTGAATGACAGAGATGGAATTTACTTTTTACAAATCTACTCTTAACTGTTAACAAAATCGGATTTATGATAAACTAAGAAAGTTCCTATCTCCACCTCACCACCGCCCAGTGTGGTGTTTACTCCCAGTCACTTCACAGGGAAATAGCAGCACTTCTATGTGCTGGCCTTATCACCATCAAAAGGTCAACCATTAATATTTTGAAGAATTATAGTAACAGATGACTAAATTCTGAGGATCTGAATCCTGGTTCTGATGCTGTTATTTTCTGAGTTAATACTGTTCCAACAATTTATACTGATCATTAATATAAGAAGATGCTTACTGTAGATTTTTTTCCAAATAACCATAAAGGCTGTTGTTTTCACTCTATTTTTACAGCCTTTTGAGAGGTATAGCCTATGTTGTACAAACTGAACCACATTTTGAACTCTCTGTGGATTTACAACTCAATGAGAGTTTGGGGAAAAAAAAGAAAAGTACGATCAACGTTGTAACCAACTGAACATTTAGGCCATTAAGTAAGGAAATATAATTTACAGCTGCATTAAAACCATCTCCTTGCAAATTTGACTTCTAACAACATGTCAGACAAAGCAACTTAATGTATCTTTTTTGATTTTATTGTGTAAATGCTGCTTGGTGTGTGGTCTGTTAGAAAAGTTGGCAGTAGAAAGTAGGGATGACAGTTACCTTTGGTCTCAAATGTTACCCTCTGGGTCAAGGAAGCCCTCTGGAAGGAGAAAGAATTTCCTTCCTCAAAGATCAACCAAGATCAGCATAAAAACCTTCCTGAGCCCTCCGGGAAAGTCCTGTATGTGTTGTCAAATTTGGAGGGAAGAAGGCAGATGAAGGCATGAGCCAGCAAATGAGGAGCTTGCAGATAAAGGGCAGAGACAAGAGGGTCTTGAGCAGAATCATGCATGCAGAAGGGAAGAGCTGCTTCAGAGGTGATGGGAAAGGAGGAATTTCCTTGTGACCCTGAGGAAGGAATGGGACTTGATGGAGTTTGGCCAACTCACAGATCACTGAATGTGTATGGACAGGAAGTTTTCAGGCCTTTTGTTTTGGCTGACTCATCCTGCACAGTTGATTTTCCCCTAACTACCAAGCTATCTTGCTCCTATGAAACGCAGTGTAAAAAAGTTAACTCTAGAGATTGGAGGGTATGCTTTTGTATTTGCTTTTCAAGGAAAGAAGGAGCAACTCTGTCTCTCAGTTTGGACTCCCATCACACAGCAATATTTTTAATAACACTTTTGCAGCTTCTATTTCTTTAGATTTGGTAATACGTATTGGCCTTAATAAAAGCCTGTGAAGCAGTTAGACCCATGAAGATTAGATTTTGTATATTCAGTCTTCCCCCATCTGCAGTACAACACCTCAGTGAGCAATTGTATTCAGATTAAATAACAATTTTAATGTAATTTTATTTCAACAAAAAATGCT
Organism: Morus bassanus; assembly: GCA_031468815.1. Classification (NCBI taxonomy): domain Eukaryota; kingdom Metazoa; phylum Chordata; class Aves; order Suliformes; family Sulidae; genus Morus; species Morus bassanus. The sequence continues at coordinate 75,781,398 of CM062571.1, read as the reverse complement.
ATTAAGTTTTTAAATTTATATAAAATATAAGAATATTACATACCTTATAAAACAGATTTCACTCAATGACTTGAATAAGATTCAGCTGAGAAAATTTGATTAATAGGATTGATTCATGTGGACTATTTACATGAAGTAAGAACCTGCAAGCTTGGAATGATCTCCAAATCCTGAAAACTGTCAGACATAGTCACTCTGGGTGCTGATGTTTGCAACTGTGAATGGGTGGAGCCAGCTGAATCTTGCCCAGGATGTGGGCATAATGGTGGCTGATCCAGTGTACAGTCATTCCTACAAAAGAGGCAAATAAAACCTTTCCTTGATATGTCTCATAATTAGAAGCATTGACCCTTTTGTACTGCAGACATTAGCAAGGGTAATTAAATAGTCTTTTTTCTACCATCATTCCTCCTACAGAAGTAAAATGAAACCTTAGAGTTCAGATACAGCAGTGTTTGCCTCCTCATCATTACAAAAGAGTGTAGGCACAAAGCTGATAACTTTTACTAACACAAAATGCCAGCACTTGCATGCATTATCCTATTGGTTTCATTGTGCTACTCATACAGGAGGGGATATGCACGATCAAAGCAAAGGATCGTTAACTCGCTCCGAGTTATTTATGTTCTTTGAAACAAGATGCTGTGCTTCGAACAGATTTTTGTGGCAACAAGAAAAGCCATTTTTAAAAGTGCATAGTACAGGGTAGAAAGAGAAGTTATCTTTCTCAATTTACCATTAAAATCCTTTTAATCTCTGCAAACACAAGAAAGATAACACAGTTAAGCCTTGGATGTTGATGACTGGAACAGAAAATCTCAGTTAAATTTAAGTTACAGAACAAAAGCTTTGAGAATAAATCTACCTACAGATGACAGTTTAAAGGAATCTAATTTTTCTAAACTTCAGAAGGTGTCAGTAATATTTTAACAAACTTAAAGTGCATGGTGACATGCAGTATAACCATAGATTAACCCATCAGACTTTAGGATTGAAAGATTTATTATACTTTTTTTAATTGACCTGAACCAGGAAGAGAACACACTTGGTATCAGTGTTGAACTATTTATAATAATCCTAACCTAGAATGGATTGTATTCCCTATGTACTTTTATGGTGCTTTTTCCCTAATTAAAAGTACATGCCTGAATAATCTAAGTTAACACACTGACATTTTCTAAATGCAGGCTGATGTCATTTCATCCCTGGAAGGTGAACTGGCTTAAATCCATAAGCTAATATGTGTAGACACAGATGTGGCACGTACTAAACAAATCTGTGTGTGCCACTTGGTATGTATCTAGGTTCTTAGCAATGAAGATTGTAAGTCCAAGTCTTTCCCAGTTTGTAACTGATATAACTTTAACAGGTTCAACATAGAGCAGAATCTGATTTTTGTACTGTAAATCAGTTGTAAATTTATTTCCACATGTTTCTTCAAAGCATCTCTAACTTTCAGGTATTTTTTTCCTCATGAATTTGATAACAAATTAGCTATGAAAAGGCTTTTTTTGAAGAGCACATCCCTAAACTAAAGTTTTATTATGTTGCTTCCATTCTGATGTGGTGTACTTTTCTTTCTGTTCCAATCCATACTGAGAATTGAATTTCTGGAAGGAAAACAAAATCAGATAAGCATATGTCACACTAAATGAAACTCTACAATGGTATTGTAGAAAAATGCTACGTAAAAAATAGAAGTCCTCTACTGCATGTGATAGCTAATAATTCATAAACAGACTAATGATGATTCTACATATATGAAAAGAGAAGAATCAAGGGTCCAGTCTTGGTACATGGATCTTAACTTATTCCAGTTAAACAAGAGATGGTAAAGCGTGTATTCATTTACTCAGCAAATGTGACTGGTATTGAAAATACAAAGTTAGCCGACTTGGATCAAACCAATTAAAAAACAGCAAGCAAAGCAGCAGTCTTAAGACGAGGGACCTTGACATCAGTTTAACGTTCTGCAGGTAAGGAGATAAACTATTTTGAAGAAAATATTCTTCTGAGTTTGGAGAAAATTAATTTGAAAAATATATTGTATATCATTGCGATTCATTGTGGCAGAAGTCAGAGAGTGGGCGCTGGAGAAGAGGATGAGGAAAGAGATTTTTCTCTATTGCTTGTAATGGCCTTTAGAAATCCACTGGGAACAATTTTGTTTTCTTAAACTAACTGCTTTAAACTGCCTGACTGCAATTCTGACCTATCATTATAGAAACAGATAATGTCATAACACAGATCCATCACAATTTATTATCTGAATATATTACATATCTTTTTCTCTCTTTTCTCTCAGTGTCCTCCAGCAGTCTGAAGCTGCTTTTGATGACAGTTCTGGAAAATGAAAAAGTTGTGGAATGTGTGGGAACCAAGAGCCTGGGACACTACTAAACTGTCATAACTTGAAAACTGTGTCATCCGTGAAATAACACATGCCCCAGTTTATATTGTACTGTTTAGATTATAACATAAACTGTAGCACATGGAAACTTTTCCAGGCCAGTGCCTAGGATTAAAGCTGGAGGCTCAAGTCTCTAAGTTTGGGACTAGGAACCTCAAAATCCCTCTCAGACATCACCTATCTCTCTTCTACATTTTATAAGAAAACTGATTTTTTTACACTGAGGTTCTTCTGTTGAAGTTTAAAACATTGAAGTTTAATGTCTGTATAATCCAGAAACTGGATAGCACACAGTGCTTAAATGTTGCTTTTATTTTAATTTATTTCTTTTTGTTTTCTTTGACTAAATAAATTGCAGGTTGAAGACTGTGGAATTCTGAATAGGAAGTCAGAGTCTGTAAATAATGTGGATATAATGAAGTAACTGTTAAACACTATATATTATTAGCAGAGAATTCTAGTGGTAACTTGAACAGAAGTTAGAAGTCAAAAAATATGTTTTGTATTCTTATCACTAACCACTCTTTTATTAGTGACTCTGGATAAGCTGCAGAGGCCCAGTTTTTCACAGAGGCTGAGTTATAAAATGTAGATGAGAGTACTCCTCTACTTTTGAGAAACTCTGTAAGGTCACATGGATCAAAAGCACAGAAAATTTGTAAGTAGTTTGGAAGGTGACACCTCAGGTCAGGATTGTGCATCATGCATTCTTAGATGTTCAGAAGGCAGCCTGATTTTAACTACTTGAAATTTTCATTGTCAGGCCTCAGGATGAAGTTTTCAATGGATAATTACGGCAGAAATTGCCCAGCTATTTCTCATTCTGAGACTGAGAATTACAATCATGTGGAGATCAGAAATTACCTTCAGGAAAGGATTTTGAGGCATTAAAATGGGTATCACTGGGAATCAGAATCATCCCACAGAAATGCTGGTATTGTTTGGGAAGAATAATAAGAAGGGATTATTGTCCTTATATTTTCTGGTTGAGAAATTTTCTCTTATCAGATTTCATCAGGAAAGAATGTTTAATCATTAATCATATCACTTCTTAACCTTCAATTTTGAAAACTAAATTATTCTTCTGATTTTCTTCTTTTTTTTTTTTTTTTTCTTTTCGTCCCCCCCACCCCACCCTGTAAAGAGATATTCTCCAGTCCTTTAATAATTTTCCTGGACTTCTCCAAACTTTTTATAATTTTTCATCATCTTTCTTTGAACACATAATTAGATACAATAATCTAGCACTGATGGCTTCAGTGCCAGAACAGATGTAATATAACCTCTTCACTCATACTTGGCATTTTCTTACTAAAATTTTCAAGGACTTTTATATTCCTCCATGAAAACTCATGTTCAAGTAATTATCCATGCTGACCTCTAAGTCACTCAATATTTCTCTCATTCCTTAGAATTCCCAATCCTGAAGAATGACTTACATTCCTTGTTCATAATTATGTTCTTTCCACTTGGCAATGTTGAAACACACATAATCTTCCCACAGGATGTTTACCAAGAAACTGAGTTCATTCTGCATTTGTGACATAGTCTTTTTGCTACTACTGATTCTCTTGATCTTTATGTCCTCAGCAAATTTTATAATAATGTAATTACATTGTCTTTCCTCAAGAGATTGACTAAAAAGGTTAAATAGTAGGTACTCAAGAACTAAAATCTACAGGTTACCATTAGCCTTATGACAATAATTTTTAATTTTTTGAAAAAATATTTAGCTTGTTTTAACATTTTAAATGTGTAATACTGCCTATCAGTTATCAAGATTTAGAATTCTAAGCATATCTACACTGAAAATATGAAGCTTATCATCCAACCAGACGTGCTCAAAAAATGTATTAGTTTGAAAAACGTATTTTAAAAACTGTCAATCACATACATACATAAACAGTAGATTTTTCTTTGCTTTGCTTATAAATCTGTTATATTTCCTATATTTTGCTATATATTTATGACTATTAGCTCCTCCTCTTTTCTATCATAATTATTAGTTAATTAATTGATGCTTTCAGTTTCCTTCTGTCTGCTTATCTAGCACAGCCTTCTTCCTCAGCAGAAATTTTGACATTTTTGGCACTTAAGGAATTCCCAATTATCAGTCACATTTAATTACTTTCTCCCAATAGACTTTGCTCATAATTGTTATCAACCTCATGAAGTTAGCTGATAAAATTTGAATGAACTGTAAATATGGTGGAGGTTGGGACTTTGCTCTGCACTCTCAGACGTAATTGACTCATTATTTCTTGTACTGCACCAGTTGTTAATTTTTGCTCCGAGATCAATGCTTCTTTACATGCGGAGATAAAAAGCTTGCAATTCCTCTATATTAGATGTCACATTTTTGTTTCAGATTATGTTTTGTAATTTTATAAATCCTGAAAGTGTTGAAGGGCTCCCTGCATGTGACTTCCAACATGTGTCAATAGGAATTGAAATCCCTGACAATAATGCATCTTTTTCCAACTACGCATGATATATTGGTCTTTAAAAGGTTGATCATCCTGTTGTCTGGCGTGATTTGGTAATCTGCAGCTCCACATCTAGTGCTTTATTCATGAACACAGTAATTCCTAATTACTAAAGTTTATTTGTTTCACAATGTTGGTAACTTAGAAACAGTTAAACTTTAACATATTGTACCATCCCTCTCCTTTTTCCCCACTGACTTCTTCCTAAATAGGTTATAATCATCAATGGAAAGACTCCAGTAATGTGAATCTTATAGTGCAATTTCATTTAGGAATTACTGAAATATTACAACCCAAATTCAGTAATTCCGAAGTAGGTCAAACTCATCTCAGACATTTTCATTTGTTTACTACCTAGACTTTTTACAGCAACATGTTGGAAATTAAATAGTTTCTCCTTTGTGTCCATCTGTGGCTTGGCTTATACAGGGTCCTGACTTCATGGTTTAGTGCTAAGTGTATATGTACATTTTTTCACTTTTTCACTTTCCTCTTATGTTTATCCCTCCTGGCTACTTTAGCCGTACTATTCATGGAAGATTGATTCCAGGAAGCTCTAACAAGGGCACATCCTTCTTTTGCTGTACAAGAGGGTTGTAACTTCTCCTGACCCCTGACTGCTTCTGCTCATGACATGGGATGAATCTCTGGGAAATGCTTTAATGTTCTTCTCCTTCAATACCCCTTAGAGATCTCCAGAGTCTTTTAGAATTAGTCATATACGGTGCTATCAGTTATAGCCATGATCATGTTCTTAGAACCCTTTTGAACTACAGGACCTTTTCCTGACTTATCTATGAAGCAAACTGGACTAATTCCAGTCTTGTAACTGCATCTTCTGTCTTGGCTTCAAGGGGAAAGCACAACATCCTTTTGTTGACTTGTTCATCACAGTACGCTTATTATGTTCTTTGTAGGACAAAATACCAATGTCGGGTGTTTTCTTTCCTTGCATCATTGCAGACCTTCCTGTGTCCTTTAAAAACAGCTTCATTCCTGCTTGTAAACCCCAAATTCCAGCAGCGGTGAAGGTCTACAAAAATCTACCTTCAAGGTGAAATGTAGTGCATTGTTTGAACTGTACATTTTAATGAGGCCCAGGGGCATAAGTTTAACAATGAAAAAATAACTGTTAATTGATCAATGCCTATTCTGAACAATTAATGAGATGTGTTCTATGGTAAAAATAAAAAGTGATGGGAAATCTATGAGTACAATTCAGATAAATATGGGTTATACTAAAGACTGACATATGTACAAGAATAAGCAGTAAATTGAAGGATCAAATTAACATAAACTTATTTCTGAAATTTTAAATTTTTTATTCCCTAGTTCAACAATACTAGTGGTACTAAACTGTAGATTTTACATTGTTATTAAATATAACATGTAGTTATTAAAGTTGCTGTCATTGTTAGTATAGTTTTAATCATGATCACACTTAGTCATTTTCTTCTAGAATAATTTTTCATTTCTGGGGAGTGAGTCAAACCTATGAAAAGTACAAAATACCTTGAGATCATTAAAAAACCGAGAAAAAAATTAAATATTTTCACACAAGAACAATTCTCTGTAGACTTCAAAACTCCCTCTCACCGTCTAGGTCCTCCAAGGCCTAGCATTTCATATCCTTTTCTTTCATTTTATATGGCTAAAACAGTGCATTGCACAGGAGAATACTCTGTGATTTATCATTGCTGGTTTAATCAGGGAACTGCTCTTTCAGATAAGCTGTTTGCCTGAAATGCTGTCCCTGCTGGACTATTTAGTTAGATTGGAAAAACAGTGGCAGATTCTGTGGCCCTTTTCAGGTTAAAAACCTGATAATTTACTCTTTTTTTTTTTCCTTCTAAGTTCTTTATTAATAAATTTCTGTGTCTGCTTCTCAGATTACTATCCTGCTTAGCATCTCGTCCTAGAAGAGTTAATTAGCTGATAAGCTAAAGAGCTGAATAGACGCCTAAACACTCAAATAATAAATGTTATTCTAACCATATAAAATTTTACAGTCAATTCCAGAGTGTTCTCTAAAAGTAGGTTTGCCATGTCCAGTCTTGCCTGAAGTAAGATACAGGTATTGAAACTTAAGGGCACAGGTTTTGAAACTTTAATTTTGCTCTGTAGATAAGGAAGCATTTTGCGTTTTTGGCTCTCTAAATCTTGGGTAGAGAATGCAACTGGCAATGTCACTGCATACTCAAGGCATTTTTATAAATGTTGTATTTTTCTTGGTGTGACAACAGCACCGTAAGCCCCATGGTGATGATACCAGAGGAAGATCAGTAGAAAGACATTTGTAAGATACCTTCATCAGTAATGGGTAACTAAATGCCTGTGCATTTTTGTGAGTGGTCACAGTCCCTTTATGCATGCTACAGCTGCCTGCTTCGAAAATCTCAAGCCTCCTAAATATTGATGGGCCCACAATCTTTTTCCAGATGGGTGTATGCCCTGTCCTTCTTAGCCAACATCTGATTATATAAAGACCACAGAATATAAACTTTGTTGGTTTATGTTGCTTTTCCTTACATCCAAGTTTTAGCTGCTGATACTCACTGAAGTCTTATGTTGAATGTAGTCCTGATTTTCTTTTTTCCTCAAATCAATACAAAGTAGGTTAAACTGCCCATATAGTCTTATTTCTTTGAATTCAAAAATCCGGTACGGACACAATTTTCTACTTTTATTCCTCTAAGTACCTCCAAAATTTCAGTTAAATGGTTAAGTAAGCTCTGGCCCTAAAATGTTTCTTTTAGTGGACAAGATTAATGATTGGTGAGTTAAATGTTGTAAAGGAGAGCTTTGAAAATTTCCCTTAACACTTGTGAGCTTCATCTCTGTTCTGAAGGCTGGCTCAGTAACAAGAAAGTTTACATGATCCTCCAGGTAATGAAGCTTTTAAGCTAAATTTTTAACTACTGAAGTCTGGGAAAAAACTTGTGAAGCCAAATGAACCCAACTGACTTCCAAATGCACACTCATATCCTCACATTCACTCGGACTGACTTTGGTGTTAGAATTTAAATGAGTCCTACTTTTCTAGCTCAGTTTTTAAAAGAGTTCTTTCAAATTGGTACAAGTCCCCTATGTAGATATTTTTCATAAGGTTTAACTCTTAATTAAATTGGTTTAGTTTGAAGCACTAAATTAGGATATTAAATTGCTTAAAGGAATGACAAACTCTTTTAAATATATTTTCATATGTAATTTCACTATGAAGCTTTGAAATCTAGTTTAAAGTGTTTCAGCTCTTCATGAATGAACAACAGCTAAATGAGGTGTAACTTCGTGGCACCTAGACCTAGTCACACATGTGACTGTTTTATGATCATAATGAAAAACACTTGAATTTACTGTTATTTTTCATTTAGATATTGAAGAAAATACAGAAGATATGCATCAAGTCAGAAACACAAAACATACGTCACATCTTTCATGTTGTATTTCACAGAAAGCAAGCACTAATATCAGGCAGTGTGGCTTTTCCCAAACCTCCAGTAGCACGTCTGTCACCCAGATTAAAAAAGCGTGTGTTGTGATATGATTTCCGATAGCAACACTTTTGTCTGTAGAGCATTACTCTCTGGGAATTAGTTTCAATGATGAAAATAGAAGGAATTTTAATAATGATAAATGTAGGTTGGGTTTTTTTTTTATTTTTTAAGAAACTGTCTCTCTAAGAGATGCTTACATGTCTCCTGTGTCGTCATCTGCATTAACGTTCAGTGAAATAGTTCATCTGAGATGGTGTTGAATATAAATTACTCTTGCAGCAAATGAAGTTTTTACTAAGGAATGGCAAAGGTACGCAGGGGGATGTAAAGCCAAGCAAGTAAGGATTTGGCTTCCTGTCCTAACAGAATCATAGAATCATCAAATAGTTTGGGTTAGAAGGGACCTTTAAAGGGCATCTAGTCCAACCCTTCTGCCATGAGCAGGGGAGGGGAGTTGGTTGAAATTGGTCAAAAGTAAAATTAGTTTGATGGAGTCACAACTTTAAATATAGGTCAAAAAACATGTTCTAAATTGTGTGGGAGGATGCTACACTGAAATTCTGCATGGAAATTGAAGTTTGAAGATAGATTTTAGGACTAATTTCAGATAGAGATGGCTCTATTATACAAGAAAAAAGTCATTGATCTAAACAGAATGACAACAGATCTGAAACCAGTGGTAGACCAGAAGTTATCAGCAGAATATTTTGTGAAAACATTGACTCTTATAAGATTTTAGTATTAAACACATGAGGAAACTTGTATTTTTCCTTAACACAGTGTTCTCTGAGGGTTTAAGGATCCTCACTGTACTATTAACTGTAGAATGAACCTTAGACACCAGAGTGAAAATAATTAGGTAACTCCTTTTCTTCTCTGGGCTTTGGGTTTTCATTTCAATATCTTTGGTTCCACTAACACTCCACTGAGGAAAATTGTGTGACTTCAGTGAGCTGTGAATCTGGTGCACCAATTGTAATATCCTTATAAGCATATTCTTTGCATTAACCTCCATAATCACCTCTGGACAGGTTTTTTTCCAAACTTTGCCTCCTACACATTCCCTATCTGTTCCAACAACACTAGAAATACAACACTTGTCAAACTGATTTGTGAACATAGTGGTAATGTAATCAGGGACTAATAATTTTAGAATGCTATGAGTAACACTGTTTACTAAAACAGAAGTCTTCATTAAAAAAAAAAAAAAAAAGAAAGATAATAAGGCTATTTAGTTAATATGATACAAGTGGGTGATAAGTCCCTTCCTATCCTACATACAGTTCTGCTCCTTGTCAGAAAAAGTACTTTCCACAAGTCCCCTCACCTGGCTTTGTTAACATCTCACTCCCTTTCCTGTGTGGGAGATGCTGTCCTGTTTTCTGCACAGAAGCTTAGTACAGCTATTGAATTTGGTCTCCATGGACAAGACTGCTAAGTTTCCTATAGCTTAGAGTTGTACTTGGACAAGAAAAAAGAATTCAGAAATCTACCAACAAGAGTGATCTAAAATAGTTGTAATATTGTTGTTTTTCTCTTCTTCTCACTTGTACCATTTATACCAATGCTGAGGGGTATTGGATGACCCAGGCTTCAGGGAAGCATGCATGAGTTTCATGCCTCTTTTTTAAAGCATCAAAGTAAAAAGCGATTTTGTTACCTCGTGCTCCCATCTCTCTCACTTTCTATTCCTCTTTCTCTCTCATTTTCTTTCCCCCTCCCCTTCCTGGTTGGTACAGCATGACTAATTGGGAAGCATACGTGAACACTGGACATTAGGAGCCTGGATGGCTGATATCAGGAAATGTAATTTACTTCTGGATGTGAACAAAACCTTTGCACAACAGCTATACAAGAGACATTTTTAAATATATTTGTCATGTTGATAAAAGCATTAAATGATACCCAAACCATATTTCAACAAGAAATACCTATGGTTTTACAGACTTAAAGTAATACTGCAGTATCAACTTCCATGCTTTTCTTGTGACTCAGTTCAGTTTTGTAATTCCTGCTAATGTTATGTAGTTATGTGCTGTTAATTTTTAGTATGCTTCCAGCTGTAATCACTCTCACATAAGAAGTCAAATGCTACAAAGCTGGCGTGTTTCTGCTATTAATATTTTGAATCTTAACACACTCCACATGGGCTACTCCCATGCCATCGTCAAATATTTCTTCACAACAGAGCTGTACGATTAATTATTTTTCCAGGACATCCATAAAACCTGAAAAGGCATCCTTCTTGAATGAAGTAGCGTGAGTTTTTCATTACTATCACCAAAAAAAAACAACCCCCGCCCTAGATTTCATACTTGGCCAAAAAAAATTTTTTTTTTTTTAATTTGAGACAAAAAAAGAAAAAATATTTAAGTATATTTACAAAAAGAAAATATTTGGTGGACTTACACAGCACTCCCCAAATATCAATGGCTTCCATGTTACAAACTAACACATATTCATAGCATTTCCCTATGATTATGGAAGAACATAGCTTCATGATCGTGCTCAGCTTCAGGAATTTCAAATTGAAGTATGAGAATGTTCTCAATCATCATGTTTTATATCCAGGATAGAGCTAGTTTAGATATTTTCTGTTGAAATTACTTCATTTTGTGTAAACTATTATAGATATTCTCTAGGTCAGAGACTGTATATCACATCTTTAGGATAAGTACCCTAAATACTGTACAGCAGATGAATTATCTCAGTCCTGTTTAATGCTTCAGTGAACATCTGAATGTTTTGTATGGAGCTGAAAAACTCTTAAATGGATAAACTGAGAAAAACAGCTTAGAAATGTTACCCAAGCCAGAGTCTTGAGAGTCAAGAGTTCAAATGACTGCTCTTGCATATATATTAGATTTGTATTTGGTATTTTTGCAACCTATTTTAGCACTTTAACATCAATTTCCCTTGTTGGGAAGGTATTCAGATTGTGCATGGAAGTCTGATGATTCTGGTGTGCATCTGAAATAGAGGAGGCTGGGTTTCCTCTCTGTGTTCCAAGTCAGTAGAACAAGTTGAATCTGAGTTTTTGCATCCAGTATAGATCCTATAACTCAGCTATACATACATTCTCTTTCTTTTTCCTCATATGGTTACAAAGTTGTATAGCAGTGTCATGGAGAACAGCCAGCACACAGGCTCCATTCTTGCTCATGAATCCTACAAGACCCTTGAAACCAATATAGGATGTTTGGAGTTTTTTTAAGATTAGAGACACAACCCTGAAAGTTTATACTCTGTTTCTCCATATTCTCACTGCAGAAATCCATGTGGACTTAATCTTATCTGTCCATGGAGATGAAGGAGATGATACAGTTTACTTTATTTCTTTTTTTACAGGTCCTCATAAAAGTAAGTATTGTGTCAAATGTTTAAAAAACTTAGGATCCAATCCTGCTGTAACCTATATTCGTGCAGATTTAGAACTACTTTGCTGGAGTTCCAATGACAGAACTATGCTTATAAATTTCAGTAAGTGCCTGGAAAATTGTGTTGCTTAAGAAGGAAAAATACAGTATAGTTAACTAATCCTCCAATGTTGTCTCTTCTAAAATAATTTTTGTTTGGCTATGTTATACTAATAATTTAAGTAATATGCAGGAACATTCTTAGGCAGTTGAATGTGGCTGTCTCTATTATCAAGCAGTTAGACTACTTCCTGAGATTATTTTGGAAGGTGTCCATTATCCACTTCGAGAATTTCCAGGTATATTCTGGAGCTGGGACTTCTTGTGGACTAGTCTCAATAGTTTGTACAAAGCCAGACTGTTTAGAGGCGAAGATGTGGCTGAAGAGAGATGCAGGTTGTTCCGTGTCACCTGGCCTCTGTGCCCAAAAAGTATTTCAGAATGTGTTTAATTTAATAACTAAATTAATATACTAAAGTCACATACAGTGGCCAGTTAAAAATGTGCATTTACATAAAGTTTGGTGTATTTCATGTCTTTTCTAAAGAAAAATGATTGGAGGTAATATAACTATGTAGAATACAAGACTTTTTTGTGGCTGCAAAAAAGAACAGAAAGTCTTATGTTTTTGTAATGCAGCTAACACTGCTGCACATCTTATGGTCAGTCAATGTTTTTGAATACACAGATGTGAGAATCTAGTGGTTTCAGTAGGCATCGTGTTGGTGTCTGAAGGACAGAAACAACCCTCTCACAGTGATCTTATAGATGGATCTCAGTAAATGTGTATTACAATATCTGAAGCATAATAATTCTTTCTCTTATATCATTATATGAGATAAATTTAAGGGAAATATATATGAATGTGTTTAATTTAGTCTAATTTGCCACCCTCTGTTGGGTATTCCTTCCAGCCTTCCACTGATAAAAGGAAATGAAGGGAAGGTCACTGATGGAGCTGTTACAAGAAACACTTCTGTAATGTTTCAGTCCTACAAAAACATATGGACAGCACATCATTCTATTATCCATTCAACTGTTCCCTTTAACATCCTAAAAACAGAGAAAAAGCCTTAATTTGATGTTAAAAGAACAGCTTTGTTTATGTCAGCCAGAAGAGGAAGTTGATGTATTTGTAGGAATAAAGTTTTTTTTTGATTCATACAACGTGAATATAAAATACTTGTATGGACATTAAATGTCTGATTCACAGGCATATAAAGGAAAGAGAACTCATGATCTATTAAAGAAGTGTGTCTTCTCCTGTTGATATAAGGGATGCCCGTGCACTCCCAGGACATCAGCAAGCTTCAACACCTGGTTGTTCCATCTGTTCCATACATATTCTGTAGCTACATGGAAAAATCATTTTGTGCATTTAAGGCCCTGCCATCTTGGCCATCAGAAAGCAATCTTGTCTATCATGACATAATCCTCTTGCCTTCTTACAGAAAGATTCTTACTGGATTAGTTTTCAACAGAGGCAGCTGAGCTCCATTTTCTTTGCACCAGCCTCTTGCATGGCTGCCACAATATGGGAAACAATTCACACATTTTCTTGGGAGGCTTCTACTTTTCCTGTGATCATGTTACTGTCTGTACCCTCCATATGTTTTAGTTATTCTGAATCTCTGTGTTGACTCATGATTGCTCATGTTCAACCATTTGAAGGGAGGGTAGAAAATGAAAGGTTAGCCAATCCGTTCCCATTAAAAAATGTAGCAAAGATTTGTCTAAGATGCTTTGAAAATTTAATCTATGATGTTGAAACAGACTACTGTAGGTAAACCTGTGTCTAGGAATCCTCTTGGCAGCTCCAAAACAAAAAGAAAATATTGATGAAATGGCTCCTTCTGAAGCTGTGGAAAGATATGTGAGGAAATAACTGGAATGAGGTCAAGTCAATGACCTCTTGTTTTATTATTGCTATGATCATAGTTTTGTAAACCCTGTGGTAATTTGCACTGTAGTCCAAGGCAGTTGCCAATTGCTGGTGTGTGAGGAGGAGGAGAAGGAGGAGGAGGACGAGGAAAGAAAGTCAGTAAGGGGTTAACCTGTTTTGTCTAACAAGAAAGAAAATTACATACTAAAATTTATATGCACACATTTTGAATTGCTTTATAAGTCTTTAAGACCTACCCTAAAGCAACGCATGATACAGTAGCTGCTGGCTTACTTGAACTCTGAGTGACTGAAGTTACACATGCCCTTTAGAGAGAAGGTAAGGCTTTTCTATATAATCCTTTTTAATTCTAGACTTACTATATATAATTTTTAAAATTGGTGCAGTGGTAAGATGATAGTGTCTTTTTGATACACATTACCAATGTATATAAAATATAGTTTTCAGTTCTTCTCTAAGTATGAAAGTGTAGGACAGCAAAAGATTTCAGCAAACAGCAAATATTTGAAAAATGAGTATTCAGGATTCATTAAAACGATTGAAAGTTCTGGGTGTGAAATTCCATTTGAATTAATTGGGAACTTAACCCTAACCCTAAACCCATTCATATTTCACTGCTGTTGTTTTTATCTTTAAAGGGGAACCTACCCACCCCCCCCCAAAAAGCAACCCCACCCCAAAAAAAAACCCAAACCAAAAATAAACATTGAACTAACCAAACAAAAAAAAAACCCTATATACAGTTATAGCACAAAGTATTAGAATGGTGATAACTTTCCGTATTGCAAGATTGCCTTAGTTTTATATTAGGGTTTTAACAAGGTGTAAAATGCTTTTAAGCACTTACTAAAATTAGTAAAACTGTAAGATTGTAAAGGAACATGAAGCAATGGTGTTGAGAGATTTTTGCAGTTTTTTCCTTTTAAGGCCTTTATCATTCTCAACTTTTCAAAGCTGTCCTGGATTGCCAAACACGAACTGAACAGTTTCCTTCATAGACTGTATTTTATTTCCACTTGTCTTTTCATATAGTATTTAATTTTCCCCAGAAAGCCAAAAAATTCCAGATGACAGACAGAAGACATGAACATTAATATAGATCATTCCTAAGACAACTGATCGAAGTATTTTTTTTAGCCAGTTCTAATGAAAGCCACAGCAGTTATAAATAGAGATCTATGTTTATATGATAATTTATGTTTCTAATAATGCCACTTATATGAATAACATGCTTCCTATAAACTGGATAATAAACTATATGCTAAGACCATAGCAAGCCAATGGCACATTAATTCCTGCATTTTTAATCAAATGTGGCTCTAGGGGCAAGGAACTACAATCCTGATTTTACATCCCTTCACTTTTGGGCAAGGGGTGGGGGAGGGAAGTCACCTGAAAACATAAAGTGTAAAGCAATATAGCTTAGCCTGAAAGCTCACTGAATCTTTCATTTCTGTCTTTGCATCACAGGAAGGAGATTATAAAGAAACTGTCATTTGGAAATGAATGACCTTTGCATTGAAGTAATAAAAGCAAAGCCCCTCGGAATCCTTCCAGATGAAAGACATTATATAAAGGTATGATTGTTAGTCGTGGTTTTCAGATGCAGCGACACTGTTTAGTTACAAGTTATAGAAAAACTGAGGAGAGAATTAGAATATTTGTGAACTAGTTTTGCAAAAGCATTTTAGGACTCTTACCGTTTTGCAATCTAAACATGTTTAAACCATGAATGTATTCTTAAAACTATCATTATGAAAAATAATGAGTTTGGAATTTATTTATTGCTCTATAGGTCTGTGTACCTCTGGAAGGGAAAAAGATAAATCATTTAAAAATGGATACATGTTTTGTTGAAGTCTTCATATGTGATAAAAGAAGTACTTTGTCCCATGTTAGTGCTCTGAAATACTTCTAATTCTAGTCCTGAACTGCGTTTTTACAAAGTTACAGTGACATAAATCATTCACTTATAAAGTTTAATCTCTCTTTATTTTTACAGATTGTCTACTAAAAGCACATTATTTTCAGTTAATTTGCTTATTATTGTTTGACAGAGATCATTGAAAATAGTGTGATTGAACAGAAGAAAACATTCTTCAGAAAGATCTCAATTCTGATGAATTTTAGTTAAAAAAGGAAGGAGAAAAAAACAACTGATTTTGAAATATTGCATTAGGTATTTCTGTATTAAGACTTTCAGTTTTTAATTTCACAACCAATGAGGCAAGTAAGGTCTTGAAAATAGTTCTGTTCATATAATGGAACAGAAGGTGACAGCTCAGCTTGTTGCAAGTGTATAATCTGCAATGATATGTCTTGTTGGGGCACAGGGTAATATGGATATGTGTAAATAAGCCTGTTTTAAAAATAAAGTTAAAACCCAAGTTTGTTGCAATGTCTGAGAATAGTATTTTTGTAGCTGAAGGACTAGACTAAGGCATATTTCTTCTAGAAATTTCTTTTGAGACTTCCTAATGTCAATTCATTGTAGTTCATAGGAGCTCACAGTCTGTGCAATGGAGATGGTACCTCTGGAGCAGTCAAAAATTAACACTGTGTTTTTCTTACAAAAATGGGAAATATTAAGTTTTACTTTTTTTTCAGCTTCTTATTGAAAAAGAGATTTTTACTTTTTTTTTTTTTTAATCAGTTGCTGACTATGTAAGAATTCTTCAAAATTTCCAAACCGCTGTAGGCAGTCCTTCATCCTCTATGTAAACAGCTTTCTTAACATTAGTTTAAAATCAGGATTGTCTCTTGGAACCTCAAGATTTTACATCAGAACAAACAATATAGTGATGAGTTCAGTTGTTACCCAGTTAAATTATTCACTCCTTCCTGACAAGTAACTATCTGTACAGTTCTGTATGTTGGTATCTACTGAGTTTTCATGCTCCACGGAGGCATAATTCAGTTCACGTTTATTTCTTTCCATCTAGATTCCTGCTGGTCTTTCCCAGCAGTTCTCTTCTGCTTCATTACCCAAGCAATACTATGAAATCTGTGTAGAGACAATAAAGTTAATTGGTCTGAAAATGATTCTTGGTTTGCTTAAGGCTGCAGGTAAGACCAGGATGTGGTATTACAGGATTGTGAAACTGCCATATCAGAAGGTTAGGAAAGCAAGCACACAAAGGCAAAATATGTTGTAAAAATCTAAATTTAAATATTATCTCTTTTGCTTCCATCAGCTCCTCATTCTTCATCCAAAATATTGTAACATTCTTCATCCATGACTTTTTCAGAAATCTTTGCAAGGGTAAATAGCAACTTTGTAACCAGGCCAGTCATGTCAGGAAGTGAAATGTGTTATTACATCAATTAGAAAGAATGATTTATGGGAAATGGAAGTTCAGAAATGAAGTGACTTTCTCTGTTTCAGCAGGATGCCTTCCACAATAAAATAAGTTACAGTTTGCAAGGCTAAAGCAAGACCAAACACATGGTTTTGGATTGATTTCATCACCAATAATTGTCATCCTACGTTACTGAAAACTCCTTGACTGGAGATAACCATAGCTTTTCCATTATTTTTCTTCTGTTTTGTGGGTGACACTTCATTACTGGAAGCCTGTTCCCTTTTTTTCCTTTGCCTCATAATTCAGATTCTTGGCACACCATGTTGAATTTTATGGTTAAGAGCAGAGCAAATCATTCACAGCTGTCTGTTGGTTAGGTGTGCTCTGTGCTTAAGAAATATTCATCTTGGTGTTGCTTCAACCCAAAATCAAATGTTCCCAAGGCTCTGGCTTAAACATGCCAATTTTGATACTCAATTTTCTTCTTTCTTCACTATTTTGAATGTGTGGCTGACACTTTACAGACAGCGTTGTCCAAACATTGATGCCTGGAGCCAAAATGGGTCTGAATTAGTAGTCAACAGATACTGCTCCAGTGGGAACATTAGTTTAATTTTCCATTATTGTACTCTTTCTTCAACAGTATAAACCTTAATTTCCAATCAAAGTAATATCAATAGCAAAGGATTTGAATTAATCATAGTTAACACTTGGACTGGTGGGATTGCAATGGTTAGTTGTAAATGCCTGGAGCTTTCATTTTTAAATTTATCTGAGCTCCATTGGCAGCACATATTCAGACAGATGATTTTTTTTTTCTTGTGTTGCCAAATTTTAAGCTCTATTTCTAAGCAGATACATGATAATGCAACATCCTCCCACCCTCTATAAATCAACATTTAGGCACCTGTCGGGGAGCTGAAAAGTCCATTTGGACTTAAACATCCAGGATTTATCTATTTTATTGTTAGGCTTTATTAAAATTCCAGCTTGTCTTTTCTCCTGTGTTCAGTAGAGCTGTCAGTTCTCCATTTCTCTGCCCCCAAACCAACACCAGGAAGCAGTAAGGCTTTGTATCATTCGGCAAGAAACCCTAGCATGCAGGATGCCAGCTGAGCATAGCCAGCCTGTGCTGCGGCTATTAAGAAATAAAGCCTGCTTAGAGGCCGGCTGTGTCAGATCTATGCCTGCTGGAGAATCTGAAATGATAGCAATCTAAATGGAGATTTATAGCTAATATCTGCTGCCTTGACACAGTTCTGAAAGTGCAAAGGGAGTGCACAAGGCCAGAAAATGGCCTTCTCTGTCAATTAAATGAGGTCCCATGTTTACTGCTTCTTGATGTCTGCTGGTCAAGCTTGCTGAGATTACAAGCTAAAGGATAGGTTGAGCGTTTTTGTGGGTTTTACTTTAAATTATCAGCTCTGCCAGCATGATCTGGGATGTAAAAGTCAACTTGTGGTCTCACTGGTTCTTACATCATCTGGAGTTATGAAGATTCTTGGACTGAAACTTAGTTGCTTGAGGTACATGTGCTAGAAAACAGATCTGGCTTGTACATTTCTTCTAGTGCATCTCTGAAAAGTTTAAATTATGGAGGGCTTCTAAGCAATTGAAAATGGTGAAATATCTTCCCTTTTGAACACTCCAACTCTCAATTCACCTAAATTAATGAGGTTCTTTACAGGCATCTTACAGGGATCTAAATGAGTGTAGTACACACTGACTGAAGAGATGATTCCCAAGTCATTTATTCTGTAAAGTAACTCACACAGAAACTTGGCGAATTATGGTAAATGTGTTTCTAACCTCTTCTACTCATAAAAAGCATTCTTGCTACAGCAAATATTTATTGACAGCATGAATTTTTGTGTACATAAAAGAAACACGGACTTCAACACCAGAGGAAAACAATACCTTTGCATATAAAGTGAGATGAAAGATGTATATCAATATAGGACCATGTCTATTAATTTTCTCAAGGGTACCTTTTATCATGGCTTTGCAGTAGTTGTATTTGGAGCAAATAAATCACTTGAAAAAATTTGTAAGATAGGACAGTTATTTCACTCTTCCCTCTATGTATGTCTAGTTTACATCAATGATAACTCAAGCTTCAGTGGATTTCTTAGACATTGAACTCTTCTGTTGATAGCTGCCATAATTTAGAAAGCCATCCTTTTATTCGGCAAAGCACATTTCAAACATGCTATGGTCTTCAAGATCATTACTGAAGATGTTGACAATGTGCTTTTCTTTCTCAGCAGCCTACTGACCTCTTAATGCCTGACAAGCTCTTTTGCTTTCATGGATATGAGCATCTTGCTTTAGACCATAAAGTGTAAAATATTCTAAACAGATGGACATAGCAGTACAATGGTCTATTGAAGTTCAAAATTATTTTAGATTCCTTGAGATTTAGTCTTATTCATGTGTATTGGAAAATATTTCCTAATTTAATCTGAATTTCTGTTTATTCACAACACAGTAAAAACCCAGAAGCTGGCTGTCATTATTCTAGGTAATCTATAGATAAATAAACCAACTTGTAGTGATTTATGAAAGAGAAGGAAATAATAAATTTGTAAAGAAATTACCAGTCAGTACTGAAGAAAAATGCTGAAATAGTTAGAAAAAAAGACATGTACTGAAAACTAATTTTAAGGTAAAGCATTCACAGAAATATTTTTGAATTGAGAATAGCTTTAAGGATTTAGAAAGCAGTGGTTAATAAAAATATATATATTCCCAAATTATTGCAGACAGACTATTTAACTTGTATGAAGAAAAAAAAAGTCACTGTATCTCTCATAAAATAATTTGTTCATAGAAAATAGAAGAGGGATTATGGTGTATATATGGCAAAAGGTTGACACTTGCCAATTCAGAGTAGAAATTCAGTCTCAACACATCATAACCCTGCTTAGTGCTTTCACCAAGAGGTCAAACAGGTCTAGTCAGTATTGTGGACTACTGGATCTCATGCTGCTTTTCCTTGTAAGTGCAAGTCAGAGCAATGTAGAGAAAAAAACCAATATTAAAAGAAAAAAAAAAGAAACAACAAAGAACAGCTTTGAAGCATTTTCTTTCATCCCCATGTGGATCAGGACAACTCTCAGAAAATTTTCCTTTTCAGGCTGCACTCTTACTGAAAGCAGCTGTCTGCAAAATGGGATAATAAATGGTGTTATTAGCAGTACTCCTGGCCTGGCTAAATGTGGTAGCCCAGACATTTCGTTGCAGTCTTTTGAGCTCAGATAGGGTTAAAGATGTTCAAGGAAGTATTTAATGAAATCAGATTCCAAAATGTGTTATTTTATTGCCATCTATTTCATATATTGACTCAAGGATGACATTCATATGAGTTGCTCATTGGTAATCAGCTTCACTCTACACTTTCTATCTCGGTTAAACAAATTGCTGAGTCATAGAAAGAGATGAGAAGGTATATCAGGGAACTTCTTTAATCATCATAAGTGAAATTAGCTCCTCATATGAACAAGATAAGAAAAAAGTGTATTCCCTCCTTTATTTCTTGTTAAAATGTTGGTACGCATGTCAGTGTTTCTGACTGCTCACAATTGGAACTGATGTTTGGTATTACAAATTCAGTGAAACTTTAGAAAGAACTATTTAGGTTCTTTCAGAATTTAGCTGAACTGAACATGGGGGTTAGAGTTTACAACCTCATAAATTCTAAGAACTATTTATGTATTTTTTTTATATTAAACAAACAATTTCTAAGTTCTCAGTGCAGTCACCAAGAAAGAAAAGAAATATTCATTACTGCTCTCATGAAAAATTATTTTGGGACTATTGAAAAAATCTGTTTCTTTAAAGCGTATGCTGGTCCATCCCTCAGCTGATTCACAGCATTTTACAGCTGCCATAAATATGGTGATGCAAAACATACAAAAGTTCAAAGAACAGCTGCATATTTGTGATCTGATCCAGCAATATGATAAAGGCAGTCAACAATCAAAGCAAATGAAGGATGGTTAGTATATTCTGTAGGACTTGCTCACATTCTTGAAGCATCAGTCTCTAAATAAATTACTGTGATAAACCTTCTATAATAGGGAGCCTTCCTAACAGTTACATCTCTGTAAACAGCAGAGTGAATGGCAGAGCATAAAGCTAACAAATGTTCTACATTAAAGCTTCAGGATCAATAACACTTTTAAGATGTTATCAAACAAAGCATTCAGTGTTGAAAATAACAGCCTCTGCTTTATGAAGATAAAAAAAAATAACAGCTTCAATGTCTTTATGCAGAAATGCAGTTGCAGAGCCAAATTTCCCATTGTTCCTTAATGTTTATATTGCACTGTAATAAGAAGATGCTCAATAGAAACTGAAATTAATTGCAGATGAAATTAGAAGGAATAAAAGATATACATAGGCCCAGTAATAACCCTTTTCTTCTTTGTGGTGTAAAGCAGTCTTCCAAGTGTGGAATACAGCCTTTCTACTCAGTGCTTTTAAGGGAAGTGGGAGACACTTCCATAACAAGGTTGCGTGGCTCAGTGGAAAGCTGAAGTGTAGGTGACACATGCTCTCATTTTCTACCAGCTGCAAAGATCTGATATTGTCAGATTAGTGAAGCATTGCTGCTTCAGTCCTCAGAATGAAAACCCTTTCCAGCTGTTGGAATGAGCTGATGGAATAAGATCAGTTAGAAACAGAGAAGAGTGTCAGCTCCTGAGACAGACAGCTGAGCTGCTCTTCTCAGGATGAGATTATTTCCTTGTCTATATGAATTAGAAGTCCACATGGAAACACATAAAAGATTAACTTTGTATATGGTACAGAGACAAAACTATAAACTGTGCATGTAATCATTTGGGGTGGAATTTGGTTCTGGATTTAGACACCTAACTGTAGACGTCTCATATTTCTCATGGACGTCTCCATATATGGCCAAGAAGCCTAAACTCCCTCTGTACTCAGTGCAGACTCACTGATATACTTAACAGTCTAAAGAACAATAAGGCTGTGCAAATCCAAAATGTCTACCCTTACATTCAATATTTCTCTCCTGTTTTACACCCAAAATTTATCTTGTTCATTAAGAAGATAGAAGCCACTATAGCTTTAGACAGTATTATTCTGTTTGGATTAAATCTACCTTGATAATTTTATTCTCTCTCTCTCCCTGTGTTCTTTTTTTTTACCAGAATGGTGATGAAAATTTTAAAAAGGAAGAGAAAAAAAAATTCTGTAATTTTTTTTGAAATTTTAGCTGTAACCAGGAAAATCATGACAATATCTGGAAAAATCCATGGAATATTTTGCTGATTTATGATTGAAACAACAAAAAAAATCCATCTTTTCTTTATCTTCATTCATTTCTCTCCTGCTCTTCCATATTCTATCTTTCCTTTCTTCCTTTCTTCTTTCCATCCAAATTCATTCTTTCATCTCTTCTTTTGCAAAAAATAAAAACATATTTATCCAGACCTCAGTTTTCAGCAGTCTGGTAATCTTTCTGCAAAATTCTAACAACTGAATCTGTATTGAAAAAGACTTTATCTGATTAAAAAGTCAGGATATAACTATTTGAAAAATAGTTCAAATAACTAATCCGTGCACTAACTGATAAGAGATACTGATGATTTTCTTTGTCCAGGAGATATTACACAGGAAACAGGGCAAAATGCAGCAACTGAGAAGGAAACATGTTCTGAGAATCAGAATGGTTTAGAACTAAAATTTAAAAACTGCATAAATTCACGGTCAGTTTTCTAAGCTGGAGAGTAAGAAGCAAATAAATGCAGCTAAAATTAAAAGTGAGTCTGATCCTCAGGTACACCACTAGAAATAGATGTGAAAACAAAATTTTTATTTAATTCACTTTTGACTATGCTTCACTTTCCTAATCTATGAAATTGAGATAGTGACGCCCTCTGTCCCTGAGGAATCCAATTTATATTGGAATGAGAAACCATTTGATGTGCTCAGTAATGGTGTTTCTAAGATTCAAAAAATATTGTAACTTTTAATTTTTTTCTCATGTTTCTCAACTCTGATGCTGATGCCATATAAAGTAAAAATGGATAAATTTAAGGGGGGACTGACTTAAATGCCTCTATGCAAACACATGTACCATGGGGAATAAAGAAGAGGAGTTAGACGCATATGCATGCCTGCAGGGCTATGATCTTTTTGGCATCACAGAGGCATGGTGGGATGGCTCCTATGACTGCAGTGTTGGAATGGAAGGATACAGGCTCTTTAGGAAGGACAGGCAGGGAAGACTAGGAGGGGATGACACCCTCTATGTCAATGATGAGCTGGAGTGCATGGAGCTCCGTCTGGGGATAGATGAGGAGCTGATCGAGAGCTTATGGGTCAGAATTAAAGGGAGGGCAGGGGAAAGGTGGCATGACAATGGGGGTCTGCTACAGAGCAGGAAGACTAAGTACATGGGGCCCTCTATAGAGGGATAGGAGCAGCCTCATGTTCACAAGCCCTGGTCCTCATGGGGGACTTCAACAACCCCAGCATCTGTTGGAGGGACAACACAGCAGGGCATAAGCGATCCGGGAGGTTACTGGAATGCATTGATGATAACTTCCTTCTCCAAGTGATAGAGGATCCAATGAGGAGAGGTGCTATGCTGGACCTTGATCTCACCAAGGAGGGTCTGGTGGGGAACATGAAGCTCAAGAGCAGTCTTGGCTGCAGTGACCAGGAAATGGTGTTCAAGATCCTTAGGGCAGCCAGGAGGTTGCACAGCAAGCTCACTGTGCTGGACTTCAGGAGAGCAGACTTTGGCCTCTTCAGGGATCTGCTTGGTAGAGTACCATGGGATAAAGCCCTGGAGGGAAAAGGGGCCCAAGAAAGCTGGTTAATGTTCAAGGATCACCTCTTCCAAGCTCAGGAGCAATGCATCCCAACAAAGAGGAAGTCAGGCGAAAATGCCAGGACGCCTGCATGGATGAACAAGGAGCTCCTGAACAAACTCAAACACAAAAAGGAAGCCTACCAAGGGTGGAAGCAAGGACAGGTAGCCTGGGAGGAATACAGAGAAATTGTCCAACCAGCCAGGGGTCAGGTTAGGAAAGCTAAAGCCCTGATAGAATTAAATCTGACCAGGGGCATCAAGGGCAACAAGAAAAGCTTCTATAGGTATGTTGGTGATAAAAGGAAGACTAGGGAAAATGTGGGCCCTCTCTGGAAGGAAACAGGAGACCTGCTTAGCCAGGATATGGAGAAGGCTGAGGTACTCAATGACTTTTTTGCCTCAGTCTTCACCAGCAAGTGCTCAAGCCACACCACCCAAGTCGCAGAGGGCAAAGGCAGGGACTGGGAGAATGAAGAACCACCCACTGGAGGAGAAGACCAGGTTTGAGACCATCTAAGGAACCTGAAGGTGCACAAGCCCATGGGACCTGATAAGATGTATCCGCGGGTCTTGAGGGAACTGGTGGATGAAGTTGCTAGGCCACTATCCATCATATTTGAGAAGTCTTGGCAGTCCGGTGAAGTTCCCACTGACCTGAAAAGGGGAAACATAACGCCCATTTTTAAAAAGGGAAAAAAGGAAGACCCGGGGAACTACAGGCCCATCAGTCTCACCTCTGTGCCCGGCAAGATCATGGAGCAGATCCTCCTGGAAACTATGCTAAGGCACATGGAAAATAAGGAGGTGATTGGTGATAGCCAACATGGTTTCACTAAGGGCAAATCACTCCTCACAAATCTGGTGGTCTTCCTTGACAGAGTTACAACACTGGTGATAAGGGAAGAGCAGCTGATGTCATCTACCTGGATTTATGGAAAGCATTTGACACCGTCCTGCACAACATCCTTGTCTCTAAATTGGAGAGACATGGATTTGATGGATGGACCACTCAGTGGATAAAGAATTGGCTGGGTGGTTGCACTCAAAGAGTTGCGGTCAACAGCTCAATGTCCAAGTGACCAGTGACAAGTGGCGTTCTTCAGGGGAAGTCAGTATTAGGACCAGTGTTGTTTAACATCTTTGCTGGTGACATGGAGAGTGGGATTGAGTGTACCCTCAGCAAGTTTGCTGATGACACCAAGCTGAGTGGTGTGGTTGACATGCTGGAGGGACCTTGACAGGCTTGAGAGGTGGGCCTGTGCAAACATCATGAAGTTCAACAAGGTGAAGTACAAGGTCCTGCACATGGGTCGGGGCAATCCCAAGCACAAATACAGGCTGGGTGGAGAATGGACTGAAAGCAGCCCTGAGAAGAAAGACTTGGGGGTGTTGGTTGATAAGCTCAACATGACCCAGCAATGTGTGCTCGCAGCCCAGGAAGCCAACCGTATCCTGGGCTGCATCAAAAGATGTGTGACCTTCAAAAGGTCATATGGGTTCATCACCTCCACCAATGGGTCAATGGAGGTAATTCACCCCCCTCTACTCAGGTCTCATGAGACCCCGCCTGGAGAACTGTGTCCAGCTCTGGGGCCCCCAACACAAGAAGGACATGGACCTGTTGTACCGAGTACAGGGGAGGGCCACAAAGGTGGTCAGGGGACTGGAGCACCTCCCCTGTGAAGACAGGCTGAAAGAGTTGGGGTGGTTTAGCCTAGAGAAGAGAAGGCTCCAGGGAGACCTTATAGCAGCCTTCCAGTACCTGAAGGGGGCCTACAAGAAAACTAGAGAGGGACTTTTTACAAGGGTATGTAGGGATAAGACAAGGGGTAATGGCTTTAAACTACAAGAGGGTAGATTTAGATGAGATATAAAGGAAGATATTTTTTACTGTGAGGGTAGTGAGGCACTGGAACAAGTTGCCCAGAGAAGCTGTGGATGCCCTGTCTTTGGAAGTGTTCAAGGCCAGGTTGGATGGGGCTTTGAGCAACCTGATCTAGTTGAAGACGTCCCCGCTCATTGCAGGGGGGTTGGAACTAGATGATCTTTAAGGTCCCTTCCAACCCAAACCATTCTATGATTCTTTGAAATGGAAAAGGGCAAATTAATGAATTTCATTTCTCTCCCTTTTTATCTAGATCATATCACTAAACTGTGATCAGGGAGTAGGCACTTAATGTTTCTTATTATAAAGGAATATAACTTTCTCTTGACAGAGAAGAATGAGATTCAGAAAACTGCAGTCTCTGAGAAGTCTGTGTTAATTTTCTTAATTAAATTCTGTCTCACTTTAAAAGGTTACAATGTCTCTTTATTTACAAAGCAGCTTATTCATTCAGCTCTTTTTTTTCCGCTTGAACTTGTCAGAAGCTGTTAATGTTGATATAGTTTGACATTTTGCCCAGATTGCATCAAACCACAAACCTGAGAATAGAATGTGGCCATTAAGAATTTAATAACCTGTTGCAATACTTAATTTTTTTCCACATCAGCAGTGTCACACTTGATAATGGTGTGATTTTTACCTTTACTGAATGAGACGAGACTATTTACTTTACATGCCATGGTTTCTAAAGTGCCTCAGAACCTTAGCTAGTCAGAGGTTTCATTTTTAAGTGCTTGCTAGTTGAAAATGTCAGAATCCATAAGTATACTTGAGCCAAGATTTGACTAATAAGCAAAAGTTTTGTCTAAGGAGTAGGCATGGAAGTCTTGATTCAGTATAGTAGATAAGCACTTTCTTAATCTGAAGAATATGAAAGCCATTGACATCAGTGTAAATGCTTTCACATATAAGCCAGGTGTGTGATAAAATACTTTCATGGCTAAATCTTAAGCTTCTATTCATATCATAGTAATGGTAAAGTCAGTAAGGCCTATAAAACCATTTCATTGATTTCAGCAAGCTTTGACTCTTACATTGTAATTGGAAATACGAAAACTTTGTATGGAACATGGTTTTTAGAGCAGTTTCTATAATCAGTGCACAGCAGTAGATTTTGTCTAAAATGAGAAGCATCTCATGCAAACCATGGCTAAGGTAAAGTGCATATTACATCTAATGGTGGATTTGCCAAAAAGATAGAAGACGACATGAATGTTTTCCAAAAATTTGGCACTCCAAGAGAGTTAAGATGGAGCAGAAATATCTGGAGAGGTTGTCCAATATTTTATCAATGTTTAATATAGTCATGCTGTAGCAGGCAATTGTGTGGTCTTCTCCTGTCTCCTGTCTAAGAATATGTTTTTTTCCTGATGATACTTGTAGGAAACTTTTATAGACCATTGGTAATCCACCACAGTCTATTGCATCCAAACCTAATCCAATGCTCACAATTACTTTTGTGAAAACTGAAACTGTTGTAGTCTGAAGAAGCTCATAGCTCTGTTTTGTTTCAAACATATTTCCATAGACTAACATCTGATCTTGGTTATACCTCTATAAATTTACAATAACTTAATTGATTTTCATGGAATTCTTGCCAGTTTCTATTGGTTCAAGTGCACACTTTGGCCACACTACAAGCAAATCTAAAAACAGGTAACTCTTCTTCTCTTGTAGTATGGGAAAACCTTTAAATACAGTTTTTTTTAGGTACATTTCAATTTAGATTGAATCTGTGTATTCTTTATCACATTTCTGAGTTTATTTTTGGTACAGATACACAAAATCCTCTTTAGAGAATGTCTGCAATGATTACTGTAGGGTTGTTGCTTTAGATGTGAGCGAGAGATGCAGCAGGGCATGTTTGTTTCAAAATTTCCTTGGGTTTTACAGACTTGCATTCTTGTGGGCTGGCATCATTGCAGGAATTCTTGCACTTTTTGCTTGCAGTCAAGCTGTGAATATTTGGCATCAGGTTTCCTAAAGGTAATTAGCATAGTAGTGAGTAAATGGTGGAATAAACTCCCTCAAGAGATAAAATAACCCTGGACCATCTTTGTTTAAAGAACTAAAGAATAAGGTCATAATTTCTTTCAGTAACTTCTTCACAAATGCATGTATTGACCTACAAAATATGCATCTCCACTTGAACAAAAACATGTGCTGGATCAAGCTGCACAAACTTTTTATTAGGACACACTTCCACAACCTCTGAAATGAGATGTTGTGGTGAAGTTGCATATGTGTGTGTCTATGTGTATGTATAAAACAGTCATTTGTAGATAAAAGTCTAAACTCAGTACCTGTCCCCATATGATTAAAAATAGGTAGCAGATTAAATAGTAACATATTAGGATTAGGTTAGAATTAATTCTTTTGTTCACTTCTTCAAGCACCATTTTCTCATATCGTGAAAAACATATCAAACTTACCCAAAAAATGCCTTCAAGTGTAGAGGATAGCTCAAATCAGCTGAGAAAACTATGAAGCTTCAATTTAAAGACCTTTCTTTTTTTGAGGTTTTCTTTTTTTTTTGTTTAGTGTGTTTTGCTTTTAGAGCCAACGTGATTTGCCTTTAATTCCTGTTGAAAAAAACCTAATCCCATTTTGTCTAAGAGACAGTAGATCTTATTCAAGGGTGTAGTACAGCTGATGGCTTATGCAGGACCAATAAAATATAATGCAAGCTTTAGATATATTTATCTGACAGTGCATCCCATCAAGACTTAACAAATTTGGCCCTCATTTTATAACTCAGTTTTGCGTAACAGCCAGAAGCCTTACCCTGAAATGGGCTGAGCACTCAGACTGTTTTTTTTTTTATTTTTAAAATTCTGCCTTTATAGCACATTGATAGGATTATAAAGATGCTGTAGTCTGATGTCAAGGGGAATTTCCATGTCAGCTAAGAAACAGAAACACCTCAAGAGCATTAGGAGAAATAGACAATATGATGTATCTCCTCTTGCATAAACAGTGACATCTAGAGTTGCCATTAGTATTCCCTAATATGCAACTAAGTTAAAGGTTATCATCTGCTGCAGATTTAATGGATTACATTAGAATTACAGCAAATGACCCTTGCAGCTCCTTTAAACTTGATCGATCGCAATGTAATTGTCAAGGCGGGCTAGCAATTAATTTTCATTAGTCAGGGAAGTCATTAGTGCTTGCTGTTAGGGAAAAGGACTATTAGATTGAAATGGAAGGGATTCAATCATTTTTTACAATTAAAAATTTGGCTTAATTTGCTGGTTCCATATGTGCAGAAGAATATCGTTGCAGCTCCATTACCATGTGCTATTCCTGCTGTGAGGCACTGGTTCCAACAAAGAGTTGAATATGTCCTTTTTCATTCTGAAAGGGAAGGCATTTATTATAAAACTTCTGTTGGGAATATTATTTTTAAAAACGCTCCATCAATATTTTTTTTTTCTATTACCTTTAAAGATATGTTGGAATTTAATGCTGTGGTGAAATGCATGCTTCCTCAAGTCAAAGTGCTATTTGTTTTTCCTTTGACATACAGGGCTTTTTTAGTGAATAAGACAGAAGAGTTGAAAGATCCCAGATTCATTCAGCTGCTGTGATAAATACTAAATTGCCTGGCAATGACAGTTAGCTGTCATATAGCTGCTTGACATCATGGTTGATACAACAATGCTCTTGATTAATGCAACACATTTCATCTGAGAACTTAAAAATATTTTTTCACACTTTACCTTCAAAAGGTCCTAGTCAAATATGGAAGTCAAATTGAAACAGAAAATCAAACACCTTAAACTCCAAGATGGAATTTTCATAAATGCTTAGTGTTGTCCAATTTCTCTTCCCATTTAATAAATTGGTATTGTATTCTCATATCCTCAGTGTTAAGATGCACTTTGCTGAGATACTTTTTTTATCCTCAAAGCATACTCTGTTTCAATGCATCGTCTTTAATGTCTCTGTAAATGTGCTTTTAAAGAATTCGAGTAGAAAAAACGCAGAACTATCTAGACCTGATGCAGTCCCTCTAAGACTAAATTTCACCTGGTTTTTAGGTACCTAATGAACAGGTCTTTTTCTTGTATGTACCGACATTCTTTGTAAAATGAATGCTAGAAAGTAGTGGTGTTTGAATGTTTTCATAAAATTGTCTATCTCAGTTTAGGTCAATAAATTAGGTGAACATGATGGAGCTCTAAAGGCTTTCAAAAACACTTTATGTTTTCCTTGATTAAAGGAATTTAGGCATTGCAGTGAGTAACTCACTTAAAATTTATGTGCTTAAAACATGCAAAATTTGAGTAAATTGGCTCTTATAATGACGACTAAAACATGTTAAAGAAGATATATTAATATTACTTATACTAAGAAGGGTTTAGAAATTTTAAAGCCCAGCATGAAAGTATAATATTCTCAGATGTACCTAAGGGAATATACATAGGAGTAAGGCTAAGTTTTTAAGCTTCAGAAGTTCAGTAAGTTTTTGGAAAGCTACTGAATAACTAAAATTCCACTGGTTTTAGGCCTGGACAAGTTGACTTGGATAGTCTTTTCTAGTACTTTTTTTTTTTTTTTTTTTGTGTGTGTAAGGGATGTTAATGGGAATTTGGTACTTAGCTTCTTTTGTAAATGCCTCTGATAAGCTTATTTTCATCTTTAGCAATCTAGAACAGGTTTCAGATCATCTAGTTTGATGTATAGTTTAGCTTCTATATAGTCAGTGTAGGCAAAGAGATACTCAGGATGTAGAATACATCTCATCTATTTTTATGTCAATACCATGAGTAAGTAAGTGGTGTCCTAACACCATCATTTCATTTCTCCCCTGATTTTATGGGAAACTGGGCTGACTAGCTCAAACCTAGATTGAATTGTGACTGTTTAAACATATATGAGCAGCCCTTCTACTGTTGTTTGTAAATCTGACCTTTCCTGACTCAGGAGCCTGAAACACAATTTCAAAAGCTACCAAACACTTAGATGCCTAAAAGTCCTTGCAGTTATTTACTTGATTCAAGCTTCAAAGTAACTTTTGAAAATGTTACCCTTTGTTATAAAATATTTACTTTCTCACTTGGAAGATTTCCAATACCACTTTGTGCTGGTTTTGGCTGAGGTAGAGTTAATTTTCTTCATGGTAACTACTATGGGGCTATGTTTTAGATTTGTGCTGGGAACAGTGTTGATAGCATAGAGATGTTTTTATTGCTGCTGAGCAGTGCTTACACACAATCAACGCCTTTTCTGCTCCTCACCCCACCCCACCAGCGAGTGGGCTGGGGGTGCACAAGAAGCTGGGAGGGGGCACAGCCGGGACAGCTGACCCCAACTGACCCAAGGGGATATCCCACACCATATGATGTCATGGTCAGCATATGAAGCTGGGGGAAGAAGAAGAAAGGGGGGGACATTGAGAGTGATGGTGTTTGTCTACCCCAGCAACCATTACATGTGATGGAGCCCTGCTTTCCTGGAGATGGCTGAACACCTGCCTGCCCATGGGAAGGAGTGAATGAATTCCTTGTTTTGCTTTGCTTGTGTGTATGGCTTTTGCTTTACCTGTTAAACTGTCTTTTTCTCAACCCATGAGTTTTCTCATATTTACCCTTCTGATTCTCTCCCCATCCCACTGAGGGGGAGTGAGCGAGTGGCTGTGTGGTGCTTAGTTGCCAGCTGGGGTTAAACCACAACACACTTTCATCACATGAGATATATAGTTCTGCAGTTTGATGAACTGCCTCTTTTATAAAACAAAAATATGTTCAAGATGTGTGTGTGTGATAGTCTAATCCTATTTTCAGGTATGTGGCAACCTAGAGGTTCCACTTTTAGAAGAATATTTTCAAAGTTGGGATCTAAATCAAAATCCTTTCTAATGTTCAGTGATGGTCAACATTTAGCAGTTCCTTTAGACAATG
Organism: Morus bassanus; assembly: GCA_031468815.1. Classification (NCBI taxonomy): domain Eukaryota; kingdom Metazoa; phylum Chordata; class Aves; order Suliformes; family Sulidae; genus Morus; species Morus bassanus. The sequence continues at coordinate 75,749,749 of CM062571.1, read as the reverse complement.
AAGTTCAGCAGTTCTGAAATTTGAATATTTAGGAAACTTGGGCTTCTTAAGTCATTAAATACTCCATTCATACATTATGTGACTAGACATTTAACTTATTTGAAAAAGATTACTCTTCCATTCTTATAGTTAATGCTTTACTGGCAGTTGTCAAGTAACAATTGGCAACATCCTAATGGTTAAGGAACGTAAAATTATTAACATGAGTAAGACTGTGTTTTTTGGAATTGATGGGTTGTTCAGATGGACTCATGTTTCTCACCTTGTTATATCCTTCAGTTTTAATATGTTTCTGTTACAAGTTTGACCAGTGTAAATCAGATTTCCTCCTGACTTCTGTCTGTGGCTCAGCACTGAATCCTCAAATCATTATGCACATTTTTAATCTCAACATTTGTGTTTTTTTAAATGAAACTCAGGGGATGAAATCTGGCATTGTCATGTAATATATTATACGGTATGCATTAATGGTAAAGCAGTACATTGTAATCAAAAGTTTCTGTGTGAGCTGGTGTAAGCAGACTTTTTGACTGGATAAATCCTTTTCTATTAAAATAAATGATTTTTTTTTCCTGAGATGAAACACATCATAAGCTGCCATAAATCATATTTCATAGTATCCAAAAAATGGAATAAGAACAAAACCTTTGCCTTCTCACCTCACTTTTTATACTTTTACTGTTCTTATTTTATTTCTATTTAAAAACTCTATAGTTGCACAACAGAACTGTCTTTACAGAACTACTTTTAAAATAATAGGCCTTTGTTTTTGTTGTTAATCTGATTAAAAGTACCATTTTTCTATGTTAATTCTCTTTAAGTAGTGATTATATTTGAAATGAAAAGCTACAAGCTATAGGTCCCTGGAAACTTGTTACATAAAATCTTGAAGAGAGAGACTACTAGTAACTCCTTTCTACTTTCTAAAGATATAAAAAGCCTAGGGATAGAACTAGGACTAGGACTTTGGTGCTTTTCAGAAGCAGATTGCTACACAATTCTCATGGGTTAGACACAAAGATAGAGGACAAAAGCTGGGGATCAGCCATGAGATACTGTGTAGTTTTGTGAACTTGATGGCTAGCCTTACCAACGATCATGTAACATGAGCAGAAAAACAACATCAATGAACTTCTGAAACCTGTATTATTCCTGTGTTAGATGAGTGTGTAGAGGTACAGAAATGGCTATAACAAAAGCCTGGTTCTTCAGGAATTGATAAAGTCTTCTAAGTACATAGCCCTGGCACCTGGGGAACCATAGGTTCTTTTCCTCATTAATCCTCAAAATCCTTAAATTTCAAGGTTACATTCAGACACTTCTAAATCAACAAAAGAAGCTCAAAAAAAAAAAAAAAAGTAATGAATCTATATTGTCACTGCTAGTGAGTGGTCTAACTTAATTTTTATGTTGTGTAGTTTATTATTTTGCATTATATAGTGTTTTAAATATACCAACTTCATACAGTCATAGAATCAGACACTCACAGAATCACAGAATCATAGAGTGGTTTGCGTTGGAAGGGACCTTCAAAGATCATCTAGTTCAACTTCTGTGCCGTGGGCAGGGACTTATTTCACTAGATCAGGTTGTTCAAAGACCCATCCAACCTGAACTTGAACACTTTCAATGATGGGGCATCCACAGCTTCGTGGGGCAACGTGTTCCAGTGTTTCAACACCCTCACTGTAAAAAATTTCTTCCTTATATCCCATCTAAATGTATCCTTTTTTCAGTTTAAAACTGTTGTTCCTTGTCCTGTCACTATAAGACAGGTATCAATTTATTAATTCTGCCTTATCAAAGGATCGGCATTCACACAACAGTGTGAAAAGTAGAAAGTGATGTATTTTTTAGTGATTTAGTACAGTAAATAGAAGACATAAAAAGAAAGTTCATGGAAAGAATTAACTTCTCTTTGTGTTCCAGTGTGCCTTTATGTAATTTCCATCAATTATGTGCCGTATAAATATCAAGTTGTTAAAGGCTTTATCAGGTTGTTGATGGCAGTGTGCATCACTGTTATTGCCATCTATCAAATACATTTAGGCCATTCTGAATTAATATTGGAGGAGAACAAAATTATAAACCTTGAAATTAGATCATAACAGGTTATTTTTGGAGCATTAACTCCTCTTCCCTTGTCACAAGAAACAACTCTTGTCATTTTCTTTTCTTGTTGAAATCCTAGGAATAAGAATGATGTATCAACATTTTAATTACTCCAGTTTACTTTGAAAATATTTAATTATGCCTCTCGTTACTGTATGGCTTGGCTATTTAGTTGTCATTGATATTCAAGGAAAGTTAAATAAGTTACTATCTAAAATAAAGCATCGATGAGATAATATTTTGTGTTATTCTTTTTATAAAGTTTTAATTCAGCAATAATCCCTTCTGCTGTCCAGATCTTCTAAAGAAGGGATATTGAGAGTATCATTTTCAATTTATTGCAGAAGAAGTCTATATTTTCACAGATCTGCTCTACTGACATAATCTTCAGATGGGCTCTATTCCTAATGTGCTATACTACTTTTGAATCTTGGGATGTCGGTATTTTCTTTTCTGACTGTGTATGCAGAAAATTTATTAAAAGAGTACTGTGTACAGTCAAGCAGTTGGAAAGCATAATAGGTTGTCTGTATAAGTTTGATTTGGTTGCCTTTTTGCATATGCATTGTTACAGTCTTTAATTGCATGAACACATACTATTTTTCCATATAACTGAGCAGCGCTGTTTAATTAGAAGCTATAGTATAACTCTTCACTATCCTCATGTCTCACTACAAAAAGCACACATCTTTTTCCAGGGATTCATGTATGATATTGATTTCTGTCATTTCTGAATGCTTCACAAATATTAATTTTCTTTGAAAATCTTTGAGCTACAAGAATGCTATTTTCCATATGTTTTAGATCAGAAGGGCAGGGATGGAGAGATTAAAGGTCAAACAAATTTGCTAACATAAAATTAACAATTTGAAACACACATGGCCTAATTTTTCCAAATATATGACAGTAAGGAATTAAAAAATTTAAATCTCTTCAGTTTTCATTGCAATTTTGAAGCTTAGCACTTCTCCAAATCCTACTCCCTGGTTTTAAAAGGGTCTTTCAGCAAATGGAGAATACAGTGTTAGTGAACACCAGCTGTAAGTTTGAGGTGAAGCATTTACTTACACAGATCTCTGCAGCAGAAAGAAAGACCCACTTGTAGAGGGTGGCATCCAGCTCTCTTACCTCTCTGATTGTTCTTCTCTTGCATATGTGAGTGCATTCATAATTCACCATGGCTAACCAAAGTCTTTTCAAGAGTAAATGCATTAAACACTATCTGCATGATGAGATGTATTTTCAGACTTTTCCTGGAGAAGCTTAGCAATTCAGTATATTATTTTGTTTATCTATATATTGTGTTATATATTTATAGTATTGAAAGCAGATTTGGGAACTTCTTTTACCCACCAGCAGGAAAGGTGTGTATATGCAAGCAGGAGAGGGAAGGCAGGCAGGGTGCTGAACTGATAAACTCCACATCTCCTGTATGAGTTCATACTACAGTCTGAAACAACTCCTAAACACATGTTCCTTTCTGCATGATGAGATTACCCGGGAGCCCAGTTTGTATCTAGTGTCATTCCAATTTACACCACAAAGATCTATAGATAGATATATCTCATTCACATACCAAATTCATAAAGTAAAAGGTAGCCTCTAGGTCACATAGATTTTTGTAAATTCAGGCTGTAGGCACTCATTTATTTACATAGAAAGAAAGAGTTTTTTCTTTGCCAAATTCTGTTCCTTCTTGTAGCAGAAATGATGGTTATAAAACAACAACATAGAATCATAGAATCATAGAATGCCCTGAGTTGGAAGGGACCCACAAGGATCATCAAGTCCAACTCCTGTCCCTGCACAAGACAACCCCAAACTCACACCATGTCTCTGAGGGCGTTGTCCAAGTGCTTCTTGAATATCGCCAGCCTTGGCGCCATGACTGCCTCCCTGGGGAGCTTTTTCCAGTGCTCCACCACCCTCTGGGGGAAGAGCCTTCTCGTAATACCCAACTTAAACCTCCCTGGCACATCTTCCTGCCATTCCCCCGGGTCCTATTGTTGGTCACCAGAGAGGAGAGATCCATGCCTGCCCCTCCTCCTCCCCTTGTGAGGAAGCTGCAGACCATGATGAGGTCTGCCCTTAGCCTCCTCTTCTCCAGGCTGAACCAACCAAGTAACTTTAGCCACTCCTCTTACGGTTTCTCCTCTAAATCCTTTACCAACTTCGTGACCCTCCTCTGGACACTCCCTAGTAGCTTTGTATCCTTAATGTACTGCAGTGCCCAAAACTGCACACAGCCCTCGAGGTGAGGCCGCACCAGCGTGGAGCAGAGCAGGACAATCGCCTCCCTCGAGCGGCTGCAATGCAGTGCTTGATGCACCCCAGGGCACGGTTGGACCTCTTGGCTGCCAGGGCACACTGTTGGCTCATGTCCAACTTGCCATCGACCAGAACCCCCAGGTCCCTCTCTGCAGAGCTGCTCTCCAGCCTCTCGTTCCCCAGTCTGTATGTACATCCAGGGTTGCTGTGTCCCAGGTGCAAAATCTGACACTTGCCCTTGTTAAAGTTCATATGGCTGGTGATTGCCCAGCTCTCTAATTTGTCTAGATCTCTCTGCAGGGCCTCTCTGCCCTTGAGAGTGTCAACAGCTCCTCCTAACAGACTAACTTAGTCTGAAGGTCATCTAGTCCAAGCCCTTAATCAAACCAGAGCTAACATCCCGGTTAATTAGTCACTCTGGACTTCAACCAGTTAAGTTTTGAGTATCTCCAAAGGTGGAGATTCCACAGACCTTCTGGGCAATCTGTCCCATATACAGTCTTCTCAGTTGAATCTAAACAGTAGATTTTTTTTAGAATAAAATGCTTTGGTTTTTACATTAACTGTTTTGAATTCCAGATGAAATGTATTCATTTACAGTATTGAAAAATAAGGAAATAATAGCTTATTTTCTTTTTCTAAGTTTTTTTGGGAAAAAAAAAAAAAATCCCACCTCTGTTTTAAGCCTCTAGCACAGTCTTGAACTGAAGTGTAGTGAATGATTTTAAACCTCAAGACAGTGAGCTAAAATTTTTAAAGGATTAAGTTTTAGTAGAGGCTGGCATTGTGAAGGAATGTTACCTAGATACTTTATTTCATATTCACCCTGCATGCAGACCTGTTCTTTGGTGCATCAGTTTTGAATGGCTAACCAAATAGGTCTGAAAATACTCTTTTTTTTTCTTTTTTAATTATTGATGGTCATAATTTGTAATTAAAAACCTATATACTTTCTTGATTAGTGAAAGCATTTATGAAAGAACTCATTTAGAAACAGGTTTTTTATTTCAACATGTGCTTTTATAAAGTATTTATGCATCATATTTCCTAAGTAGATATGCCCCAAATGTTGTCAAATCACTCAGCTTGACAGCTTGTTTCCCTTAGTTCATCTCCTATGGTTCCACTTATTTCTTAGACCATGATGTGACTTGTCCTTAAGCTCTGTCCAGCTTGTCCTCATATCTGATAAGAGATACTTATGCATTAATAACTTCTAGTTGCTAGTTATATTTGGAGACTTTTTCCATACACTCTTTTCTTTCAAATAAGTCATTAGAAAATTATTATTACTACTTGCTACATACTTAGTGCTTTAAAAGTTAAAAGAGCTGTGCAAAAGAACTTTGCTTAAGGATTAATCACATCTGTGACACAGGGGATAACAGATCCCCACCTGTCAATAAGGCTTATAACTACTTATACTGGCTGAGCCACGGTGTTTAAGTAACTTGCTGTGAAAGTGACTTTTACTTGGTTAGGAGTTGAAATTAAGATTTCTCTGGCCATCACAGTTATATTTTACAATGAAGATTGCATAGAGATCAGTAATTTTCTTAATCGTCCCAACTGTTAAATCATATTTTATGTAAAAACAAAGTAGAAGCTCCTGTAATACTATTTTTCAGCATGAACTACTGCTGTCATTGCCACTGCAGTACTGCAGGATGATGAATGGGACAGGGAATTGATTCATGTAGCTATGACTAGGGGGGAACACAGCCTTATGGTCCACAAACCAATTTTTCTCTTAAGGTGTCATCTATCCTAGAACTGTAGCTTCAGTTCACTGCATAAATCAGAGACTCCTTTTATCATTTCCCCTCAAGTCTCTCTCCATTTTGAACTATATGTCACACTCAAATCCCTTCTGCTTTCAAGGATTCTTTCTTTCCTCCCTCCCCATTTCTATACATTGTCCTCCTTCTTTAATAAGTCAGAGTGCTTTTTCATCCTCTCATAAGGACATGACTTAATTTCCATCTACAAGAGAGGCTCTGGGAGCACTTCTGAGCTCCTCAAATCCAAGACTTCACACTATCCATATGCACCCTTGCCTCCCCTGATTTCTCCCTTGCAAAGACATGCAGGAGCTGCTGCTAGGAAGTCCCTTGGCCTGGATGCAGCAGAGGGACAATTGCAGTGTGTGCCCACCCCCACAGGTCAGGGAACAGAAGACCCTCACACCTGCAGCCCATAGCTCTGACCCATCTCTTTGAGAGGTAGGGTTTTGAGGTTGTCATCATTTGCAGATTGTTTAGGGAGGAGTGATGATGTGCATTAATGACCTTCATCAAAGTGTTATGTGTCAGGGTGCAAAGTCACAGAGGCAGTTGAAGCTGCTGCTACTTCTAAACTGTCTAAATTACCTCGTAATCTCCAATACCTTTTTTTTTTTTTGGTCTGATTTTCTCTGAACTTGAAAGACAGACAGCATTAAAGAAACATTAAATTGAATGTGAACCATTATTTCTCTTAGTGTTCACTCAATAGACTTTTTTTTTATTCTTTTTGTTAAAGCCGCTAGATGTTCTGCCCTCACAGGTTAGCAGAGTAGTAACCTTTGAAGACTTTTTAGACTGCTGTTGAGTAACTTCTTTCTCCTCAATCAAATAAAAAGCACACATTAATGCTCTCAAAGGAGGTTATTTATTATTGTAGTGGTGTAAATGAGGGTAGGATTTGGCCCATAAGCAATAAAAGAGGAGTAGAGCATGTAATTCTTAACACCATTGTGAGGAAAACTCTGTCCAGCAACAGTAAATTATCTGAAATTCTTTCAGGACATATGAATGACTCCATAGTCAGAGAAAGCTTGTGAGGTTTAAAGCATAAAAATGACAACCATAAATAAAAGTAGAAACCCCTGATCCCCACTGAAATGAAATAACATTACATTCCTGAGGCACTGGTGTCTTTGGAGTATACATTGCCTGGCAGACTAGGGGAAAGGGAGGGAGGAAAGTAAACCCATCATCCTACTTAGGGCTTTGTCTTCCAAACATAAAGTTTAATGCTCCTGCTTAAAAGGACAGTTTTCTCTAGGAAGATCCATCCTGTAAGCGTGTGAGTTTATTGAGTTTGTAAGACTTTCAAACATATCAACAAATCAACAGATATATGCCAATGTATTTTAATAACTAGGTTTAAAAAAAGTGTTTAACAAGATGGTTACAATACAAAGAATATCTATATCCTTTAATCTGTAGGGTGCAAAGTAACAATGAAGGACAATAAGCATTTTCATAACAAGGTGGAGGGGTGGACACAGTTTATCCTGGGAGAGTTAAGTTTCTAGAATAATGCCTGCTGTACTCCGGACATTTTCAATATCTTAACACTGTTAGCCTAGTTACATTTGTGTTAACGTTACCCCATTTAATTGTCATAGTAATGCCCACTGTAGATAACCTGATAAAATAGCTTCTTAAAATGTGTGCTTTGGAAAGGACAAATCTGCAGTCCCTGGTTTGATTTGGCGTATTCCAAAAGCTTCGGCATCATTGCAGCAACAATGTTCCATGATCTTAATATGCATCATTTATTAATGCTGTGTTGAGTTTAAATGCATTATGATGTTATAGATATGCCACTTCTTGCCATCTTATTATGAAATGAAATTTTAATTTTGCAGTGAATTATATTTGAGTTCCAACTAAACACATCAAAGAAATTTGTCAGCAATTTCTCACTGTTACAGTGACAGAAGTGACACATAAGTTTTAAAATCAAGTCAAAGTCACCGAAATAGTTAAAAGCACAAAAGAGTGAAATAATTTTGTCAATGGACAATATTCAAATATAGTCCCCTGGTGAAATCTAGTCTATCTCATTTGGTTGTAGATGGTTTAAGCTAAGACCCTGTAGTCAAATGCTCTCTGCAATCAATAACAGGGGTTTGTGTTCAGCACCTCATGAAAATGGGCAACTTGCTTGTTTTAAAACTTTGAACCATAGATTTCTATCTGCAATGTCAGCATAACTTTTGACTCCTTACACAACCACAGAATATGGTCCACTGAGTCTGTGATAGCCTGTGATGATAGCTTCTTTGATGAAGGTCAGATGTTAAGAAACTCATAAAATGACACAGCAGGTTCATATTAGTCTAGTCCTTATTTCAGCATATACCTTTTTTCAACTGTTTGGCATGTACTTTGTCTCAATATATAAATTATATAAAATTGTGTTCCTTCTTTTATAAGCTATCCTGGCCTTGTCTTTTTGTATTGATTAGTCTTACCATAAAATATACATACAAATACATATATATATTAGAGAAAACATTATAAATGTGAGGTAATCTTCTTCTAAAATGATGTTTTTAAAAATGAGAACTGCATTTGTGTTCAGAGTTCGATCTCAAAAAATAGACTGACCATACCACGTTTTAAGTGATGAATGTGTAAATATGATTCAAGAATGAAAGCAGCAGGAAATATTATTTGATTTTGTCTACCACCTGAAAATTTTACTGGAGGTTTCTCTTTTTCCTTTGCTCTTCTCTCCTCTGAAAAACTGCCTTCTTTACTGGGACAGCTACTATTTTGAAGAGTAGAAAATGAATTTAAATGTCAACTTAAGAATATTGATTAAAAGATACTGGGCTAAGACTGATGACAGTTTCATACAGTGTGAGTACATGTTCACATTCATTATGTTTTGATTTAGTCTTCAAGAAAATACTGGAAGGCAATATCATTATACTGACAGATTCTGATTTTTGATCTTTTCAAAACAAATATAAGATAGAGAAGCAGCATGTGATGCATTAGCTATAAGTAACATGCTTTTAATTATGTGTTGTCGCTCTAGGAGGTCTTCTAAACACAGAGTGTCCCTGCAGTTTTTATCACTGTTTAAGACGTAGTAGTTTGTTCCTTTTCTCTACAGTAAGGCACTGGCAGTGGCAGTGGGTTCTCTTCTCAGCTACACTATTAATGTGCTGTGTGATCTTGAGTAGAACAGTTTTACCTATCACTCTCTGTACTGAGTACATATAATTCAGATATAATTTTCGCCACCCTACCATACTGAGCAAACTGTTTAGCTAGTGCATGTGATATTCTTTAACTGAATAATTTAATTGTAATTTCTGGAGAAATCTCTTTTGCCAGTACAAAACAAACTTATCAGTGACAATTAATATTGTTAATATTTCTCTTAAAACTGAATGCAAGGTAGCAATATGATACAGTGAAAGTATCATAATGATAAAGTCCTTTTTATTTATATTGAAGACCTTCCAGATTGACATTTTTTATAATCCTTTAAACAAACATATATGTTCACCAAGAAGTTAGCTTATCACAATGAATTTCTAATTAAAATTGATCCTGCTCTTATGATTCATCTGCACTGTGAACACCTGTGAACTCACCTCATTGATAAATGCATGAATAATATTAACATTCAATCTTTATTTGCACTGCCCCATTTCTCTGTTTTCAGGTCTCAGCTGTAAAACACTGGCCTACGAAATGATGGCTACTTTCCCAGGGAGATGGAGAACACTCAAAATTTCATAAAGGGGACACTGTGAAATGGGGAAGGTTTATGTCTGAGAGAAACTTTTAAGGCAACAGGTCATCTTAGATGTGAAGTCATTAAGAAGTATGAACAGAGCACAAAGTTATCTCTAAATGTTTTATCTCAGATAAAACTGTCCGTCGGGTTGACTTGGAGTATAACAGCAGCTGAACATTATCTTTTTCTGTTATAGGTACCCAGTGACAATTGGCTAAGCCTCTTGTGCAAATAATATAGAGGGAGCTTGCCCCAATTGTTTGCATACACAAGAGGAAGAGATTGAAGAGAGTGGAAGCTATTTCCTTCAGGATAAAAAGTGGCTCAGTGGCACAGCTAGAGTTTGACCCCATGCCTCCAGAGCACTTGTGCTGAGTCCATACACACAGCTCCCACATTAACAGGCACAGATGCTGGGACAAAACTGCTTGATGGGCAGGGACTCAGACGGTGGATAAAAGCACAGTGCACTACTTCAAGAACATTTTGTGCACACACAGCACAAATTCTGACAAGTCAGGTGTAGCTTGGTCATCTTCACATCTGATAAATACCATACTGAATTTCATCTCAAGACTCCAAGGTTACTTGTCTGCCAACATCAGCTGTATTGCACAAACATGTTTTTATGAACTGGTACCTCCATGTTGTAAATAGAAATGGTTTTCTGTCTACATCAAGCAGCTGTGTGGGTTCTAGTTTTTCACATTACTTTTGTAAGTTGTTTGATGTCTATGTCTGAAAGAGTGTCAGTATATGGTCAGTAACAGATATATATATGGATCCAGTATATATAAGGTCTGAGCAATTCTTAAAATATTGGATACTTATTCCCCTCTTCTGGGTAGAGTGAGAAAATGAGATTAAGACCACATACAGCCACTCAACTGCAAAGTAACTTGCGGCAAATAAAATCAAGTCAATTTTTTTGTCACTTTTACCCAGTATATGCATTCTGTTGGGATTTTTCTTTTCTTATGCATTTGTACTGGCAAATTTTATATGCATTTCTGAAAAGCATCATAGTGTTATAAACACTGTGGACTAAACTATACAGGCAATGAGCATGAACATTATAACAGCTTCTAATTTTGCATGTCTTGTCATTTATTTTATAATGTAAAGGCAGCCTAGATGCAACAAACAATTTCTAATTTCAATATTATGCCAAGAGGCATTTTGCCAACTAATTGCTAGTACAAAAAGGAAAGCCATTGCAAAGGTATTATTTGAAGAAAAAGATAAAACTTGAAAGATAACTTTCAATGATGTGCCAAAAATAAAATTATATTTTAAAGTTACTTTTGTAAAATTCTCTGTGGTGGGGAAAAAAAAGGCATGAATTTTTTGATAATATGATCTTCTATTTTGCCATAGCTAGGGACAATTGCTGTCTTGTAAAATGTATAAACTAGAGAATTAGGTAAGAAGTTCAAGAAAGAGAATATTATCTTCAATTTCTAGACATAACACAGGGAAAAATGAAAACTTAGTGCAAGACTTCCAAAAAAGTGTGATGAACTGCACTTGTCAATGTAGTTTGAAAAATCTCACCTGGTCCCATATGAATCTTTCAGTGACACAGTATATCTATAAAGGAAAGTGATTTGCTTAACTTCCTACAGAAACCTATGGCAGAGGTAGGGACTTTATTTCAGCTATCAGAATGCCATGCTTGTGCCTTAGTAGCACAAGTACATGCTATACTCACACAAGTTCACAGAAAAAATTTTTTTGCTGTGAACGCTCTGGTTTACAACGAAAGCTAAGTTTTGTAAGATGGATAAAAGTCAAAACAGTCCATAAGACTATTAATCATGGAATCAGACCTGCAAAGTGCTACTCATGCACATACAGAGAATGAACCTGGCCCCATATGAATTTTTTGTGGATATTGACTGATAATACGGTATCGCTGGTCTCACATGCTATGATTAGACAGGCTTTCCTCTTTCAACACTTTGAGTTCAGAAGCTTAGTGCATTATCTGCAAAACCTATTTTAAAATAGACCTAATTTAAAAGGATAGGTTTTAGGAAGGAAATAAGAAGGAGATGTCTTCGAGAGGAGGTCTGAAGCCTTGGCTTCGGAGCAAAGTATTAATTTATTTTTTTAAATGCATCATTGTTTTTGAAGAACCTATATCAAATAAAGAGTCTTCCACAGTCTGTTGGCTAAGTTTATGGCTCAAGAGAAACCATCCCCAGGCTGTAACACAGTCCATATGGCAGGCTGTTTGAAGTGTGCTTAGTACTCCATTACGGATTCTTGATTTGTACTTCTCAATCTGATTTCGATAAGACACAGGTTTCCTTTAGTGGCCTGACCTGGTGCAAATACATAATAGATTAATTCTATAATAAATTATGCTGGCAGTAAAGCTTTCTGGACCATTTTGCCTTTTAAGTAACAATTTTTGTTTACGTACCCTTATAAACTGAACCAATGTTTCATTTGTAATCACTTTCTGTATATATAGAACTACTTGAAGCTTGGGAGCATAATTTTGCACTGTGTGCATTACTTCTGAGTGTATTCCATTTTACTGTGTTTCTGGAGCTACTGACACATTCTGAAGAATACTAAGAGCTTTCTGAAACAACATTATGCCTAGAAACATGCTGAACTGTTATTCAGGGAGCTCCAGCTGTTTTCTATCTTAATGGTGGCATAACTACATTATTTCTATATGCAAAACTGCATTTCCATAAAGTTCATTATTATCTTCTACTTTTTTATATTGTTTTTACATGATACTGTTATTTTCAACCACTGAGTTTGTTTTAGATTTATTATCTACTTAGCATTTTACATAGTTCTGCTGCCATTTCTAAATACTGTTGGTATACAAGTAATAAACTACATTATTTCAGGCATAGTTGAGGACCCCAATGTGCTAGCGATCCTGCAAATCCAAAGCCAAGATCTTACAGATGAAACTAAAGAAAAAGATGACAGATGTGAGTGGAAAAACAAGGAAGTACAAAAAACTAATGAGACAAAAATCCATCAGAAAGGCTGGCAGTCCACTAGGAATTTAATATTATTTAAGAATCATTTGTATTTTTAAAGGATAGTATTAAGGAGAGCAGTGCAGGATCCTTCTAGATATTTCCAGGGAATGCTCATAAGCATAAGGGACAGCATGGGAGAAAAGCACTGCAGTGCTTTTATATATGTTTGCCAACTGAGTGACAAAAACTGCTGATCTGTCAGCTTCTTCCACCTTTCCTTTTCAGGCTCATGAACTCCATGTTATCTCTCTTCTTAGAGATACCCGGCCCCATCTCCTTACTTCACCCCAGGCCTTCTCACAACTAACTAATTTGGTATGGTAGGAAAGGAAAAAACTGTGAAAGCTTTGTGAATTAAGACGGCTCTTAACCAGAAGAAACATATAAAATACATAACAAGATACCGTGTTTTAGTGTTCTTTTTTTTGTTTCTTTATGGTCATATAACCTGTGAAGATACACTTATGTAGGTGCTACATGATAAGACCATTCCACAGAAACTATCAAAGAACACTGATTACGAAAACAAACATCCTACTGAACTATGCAGTGGTCTTGGTAGCAAGGAGATGCTCTACAAAGTTATCTGACCTTCTACTGATTCATCAGTTGTCTACCAAGATTTATCTGAACACATTAGGGAGATTCATCTATACTTTACATGAAAGGTTGAATGAAGAGGAGAAAGAATGGAGTGAATGAAGAGGAGAAGGGGACACTGTGGGTCCCATGGAAGGACACAGAACATGCAGATGTAGAAGAAGCTGAGATGGCATCTGAAGAGAAAGGAAAAAGATCTGAACTATGGGCAGAGTATTTCAGGTGCGGATGGCATGAAACTTCAGGCAGCCAGTAAACAAGGAGTGAGTAAGGATAAAAAGCGAAAGATGCATAAAGAGGAAAACAAAAACAAAAACAAAAACAAAAACAAAAAACAAAACCAAAAAAAAGAAGAGGTAGGGCATTAAAATAAGAAAATGATAGAAAAAAAGGTAAGAATATTATACACAACAGGAAACAAAATCTAGCAGAGAAGAGCAAGGATCCAGCAGAATTAATAGAAAAAGTCTGATGCCACATACTAAATATTTTAGATTATTTATAATAAGCATGAAAGGCAGAGGATTTCCTGAAATGCACATAAACTTTTGATCATTAGAGATGAATAAAATTACAAAAAACCTAAGTACAAAGCTTTCCAATTTCCAAATGAAAATGCGTAAAGAGAAACAAAATGTTGCTATATTAAAGACAATTAGCATTTTAATTTAACCTTAATGCCAAGACCAAGTTAATCTCTTTATAATCAACTGAAATTATCTTTTTCCCAGATGGAAGTGCTTTTTCTATATTGCCCAATGGCTTTCAGTAAAGTTTGACTTTTCTTATTAAGTAACATGTTTCTTTCTTATTTGATCTTAAAACAAAGCCTCAGTCCTCATTACAAACAAAAGGACACTGGCTGGCAGTAGTAGGGAAGGTTGTTTTTTTTAAATCACTTAGTAAATCCATGCAGGTAAAAGAATGCTGGGAACATTCATTGCCGAGTCCCAACCTTACAAAATGTCATTTTGTGCGTGAGTAATCCCAGTGAAGCCATGGTATTCATTCCAGTACAAAGATTTGTGCAGAGGCAATAAAAATGCTTGCATAACTTTTTTTTTTTTTTAATTCCCACTGTCTAAAAAAACTCCAAAACCCTGAAAGTGCTACTATACATGGCATCTCTCCAATATAGATTATTATTACTTGCATTGATTAGATTTAATTGATTTACTTTTTAAAGTAACTAAATAAATACTCTTCCCAGGTTTCATGTATTTAAGCATACTTTGACAATTAATTCCAAACTTCAGCAGACTTGTCTGATGATTCAGCAGACATGTAGGCAGCTGGCTACCTGTGAAAAATTACTCTTCTGTCCTTCATCATCCACATTCTCAGCTTTATTCATAACCATTCTCTTCAAGATGACTTTGCATTGTGCTTGGAAAGTCATCAAGTGAAAGGAAAGAGAAGTCAGTTGAACAGGATAGTAAAAAATAGAAATTCTTTCATTACTGTGATTTTTGAGTGTTAGATATTGAGATGGACAAAGATGATAAGCACTTTCAAAAATCCAATTTAATTTTCTTGAATGCATAAAGTAAAGGAAACAGTAACAGAGACAAATAAAATAAAGATCCATTTAAATATATGGGATAGTTAAACTCTATACTAGCTGAGGATTCCAACCACTGGAAACAGTTAAAAATGATCATTGCAATGGAATTCCTGCCTCATTGTATGAGACTGGGAGTTTGTGAAAAAATTGTCATCTCCTATATGCAATTTATATATTTCTATACATTTAGAAAACCACAGCCTGATTCAATCCTGCCTAAAATGAGCACCTAGTGAAGTCATAAAATAGCATATTAGTTATTCAAACTCTTCATGGGGAGGGGAGCGACTGTTTCCACCGATCCTGTTGGGAACTTAAGGCAGCCATCTCAAAGCTTCTCAGCATGGACCAGGTGTATCAGACAGGGCATAAACTTGTTGCCATAATTCCAGAATAGTATCCTCTAGAGGAATGGAAGAAAACATGTTTTGTGTACTTGTGTTACTAGGTTTGTTTCCATCTTTTCACTCCTGTGCAGATAGAATGGATTTTGACATAAAAGATGCAACTGCACATTCAGTTCAAAGAGGTCCTAAACTTGAAGCCTCTTTCAGTTCATTCAGTTGTCAAAATTGAAGTATTGCTTTATTCCTTGTTTCAGTTTGGATTCACAAATATATTTTAATTGAACTAACCCTTCTAATGACAAATTATTTCCCCTAAGGAATTCTAGATAAAGATTGCAGTGATCAGGCAGGGATGTTTAAATTTTAAGCATTAAAATTTGGGTGACTTAAAACTTGACTGATGTCATATTGGTTCCTTCTAGCTTTTAATATGTGTCAGCACTCATGTTCGGCACACAGTTTGTTCTAGAATTTCATTCCTCCCTCACAGAAAAGTAATGTAAGTATAGTACTTATGTACTCTAATGTAAGCAAGTGCTCCCCCTGGAGTAGGAGGATTTTGATTTTCTCAATATCAGAATGCGCTTCGCAGAACGTATCTGCAAGTTAAAAAAATTTTAAGGTCCTATGTTCTCTGGCAATTTCTCTTTAGAACTGATTTGGATGCACAACCAATGCTTCCTGGGTGACACAGGATCCATGGGATCTTTGTAGGGACAAACCCTCTGATTGCAACCATCATCTGTGTTCTGCTTTCGCCCCAGAACAATGTAGAAAACTCATCTGAGAGTCAAATTTTGAGCCGTAGCTCTCATTACAGGTCAGGCTTAAAGATTGCTGTGGTCTTTCAGTTGTTACCAAACCAACTCAGAAATAGATTCACTAATCAGAAATACTATGTGTCTTAGAAAGCCAAAGTAATTATAGTGGACTTTGGCAAGTACACTGCTGGGGATAACAACGTCATATAGGACAGTATGTCTTCTAGCTGTTGACTGAGTAAATGAGTACAAAAAAAGGCTAAGTATTCTCTGAGTCTCCTTGGACAAGGAAATTAAAATTGTGTAATTATTCAGATTTCTTATCATGCTTTTTGAGAATCTGCTAGTAATTACAATTTCAAACAACATAAATATGTCTCTTAATGTCCCAGGTTATAAATCTCTGTGGAAGTAACAGAGCATGCAGCAGGTTAGAACCTTTTCCTCCCTGAGGACTGTAGTATCATTCCCACAATGCTCCCAAATCCATAACAGAAACCTATTTCTTTTAGTTAAATTTCTCACAAGGCTGCAATTACAATTATGTATCAGAATAAAAGAAATAAAAATTTACTTTAATAGAATTACAAGCTCTGACTGATCTGAAATTTTTATCATGGTTTAAAGAGAATTTCAGTTCAGTGACTTCTGACAAGGTCTTTTGTTTAGCTTTATTTGTTTATTTATTCTTATGAAAGCTCGATCACCTGTCTAAGGCACAGCATAAAGTAAAACCGGAAATAGAATATTTTGTTTGGTACAGCTTCAAAAACTTGGAAAAACATTGTTTGATAACTGATTCTGAATATATATAATCGTTCTATGGATGTTATGTATTGTTAAGCCCAAGGATGTTTAAAACTGTTTTCAATGAAAAAGAAGCTGAAACACAGAAACATGTAAGTCATTTGGGGGCAGGGGTAGAGGTGGAATTCCTGTTTACTCAGAAACATGGTCTCAGGTAAGGTTCTTAAATTAGTTTGTTTCATAATCAACATAAACCTTATCATCCATTTACACTGACCTGTGTTGAAATGCAAAGCTTTCCTGAACTCGTTGCTATAATATTATCATTATATTAATTGGCCAAAATTTTGGTCTGCTTTATATCCAAGTTGATACCAGTAGAAAGACTGCAGGCTTGTAGTAATATTATAGAGGGCAGAGTTTGTTCTATTGTTTTTTTTTCCAAACTGCAATTGGCATCACCAGGTAATGATGAAAGCAATCTGGAAAATTACTTGTGCATTTTCATGATTATTTGCACAATTTAGCTGTAGTCTAGATTTCTCTGATTAAAGAAAGTGCCAAAGAATTGCTGAGCAGAATGAAGTATTTATGTTTTGCAAGGAAGTGCTGAAAAGTGAACATTTATTAAAAAAATGAATGGTATGAAGATTAACTTTAGAGAAAATTAATAGAAATGGTAGTTTAGATTAGCCTTCCCTGTTAAGTCAATAATATCCAATGACCTACTTGGAGAAGTGTTGAGTTCCAACACCAGTATTTGGCTCCAGTAATGGCTGTGGGTTCTATGTACTTTTTCAAAATCAAGACCACAAGTTCTTAGACTTGGAGCTGAATCCTTAAACTCAATCTAGGTGTCTCAAAGACAGAAAGAAGCTTTCTGCAGAGCTATTTTTGCCTTATATTTATAGAATCATGTCCTTGATTAGCCTCACCATGTGAACACAAAAGGAAGTTAAGCATAAAAATATGAAGAACTTCAATGCTTTCTCCTGTGGATCCTGTTACTAATCTAAACAGAAAAAGAAAAGAAAGAAAGGAAGGAAATAAAAAGAACCCAAACCCAAAAAACCCCTAATCTTTGGAATATATTACTAATGAAACTATGAGATTTAAATTAAAAAATTTCAATTTTATATATAATTTAGGATGAGGAAGCATATCAAGATGTAAGTACAAATAAAATCAAATTAGATTAAAAACCCATCTAGACCAGTACCTATCTTCAATAATGGCTAATTTACATATGACTAGAGGAGAATACAGTAACATCAAAAAAATGTAATAATATTTCTCCAGAACACTCACACAGCTTTAAACAAGTTTTGTATCAGGGACTTCTTCAGCCAGCAGTTGCCTTTCTTAGGTAAAAAGACATTTTATGTCGATTTTAAACTCAGTGAACAGTGACTCCAGAATTTCCTCTTCCCTTTCGCTTGTGATTTTATAGACTTCTATCACGTTGGGTTTTGTCTTTTTTCTTGTGTTTTACTCTAATTCTTCTTTATATCAAACCTTCTCCATAATTTTTCTAGTTTTCCTGTCCTTCCAGGAAGGGAAAACTTGAGCATCACACAGACTTATACCCAGGATTTCTGTTTGGTTTATTCTCTATCCTCTTCCTAATAATGTCAATATTTTTAGCCTACTTCTGATCACTGAGACCATATTTTCATAGAAATACATATCATACTTCTAAGATCTTGTCCCTGGGGGACAAGAGACCATTACTTTATTAGCAAGGTCAGAATTGTTTTTCTCATGTGCACCACTAATGAATTAGTGCATCCATCTGCAATGAATTTTGTCTGCCATTCTAATGTTCAGTCACTTTCTCTAGTAAGGGTCTCTTGCAGTTCTTCCCTACAGACCTTTGTCTTTACTGCCCTGAATAATTTAGTACCATCAGTAAACTTTATCATCTCGGTATTCACTTCTTTTTACACATTGTTTCTCTGTATATGCAAACAACATGGAAAGGCACAGACATTCATGCAGAAATCCACCTGTAATTTTTTTTCGCTATGAAAACTGATCAGTCACTCTGCTTCATATATTAATTAATTATATAGCTATGTAAGAATCTTCCATTTTATAGTATCTTAGCTTTCTATCCTTTACAAACTTTGCTAAGTGCTTTTTTTAAGTTCTTGAAATCCACGTGAGACACAGAGCAAATAGGTCTTGCTATTGCAATTTGTAATTGCCAAGGAAATGAAAAATCAGGCCAAACTTTGTCAGCTCATCAAAGAAATTGTATAACAAATTTTTTGTTTGCCAAAATATTTTTTGAAGTCTGGCTTGCAGAAATCACCTGATAATTATATCATGGAAAAGAGATAGAAGCACCTAAGCTAACAGAGACAAGAAAAGAATTTGCCAAGAACATAACCTCTCTGGACATTATAATGAGAGTAGGGAGGTTTTGGGAAGGTCATCAAAGTCAATAATGAATCAACAATGAAGGAGTTGCTTAAAGAATGCTACAGAGGTCATAACAAATGATTCTCAGCCAGTGAAAAAGTATGTTTGAGAGCTAGCAAAATATTTTCAGAGGAGTAAGCAAAGACCAGAATTACACTACTGAAAAAAACATTTAAAAAAATAAATATGTGGGAATGTGATAAAGGAAATTAAGTACAGAAGAAGGACAGGCACTTGGCATTAGAAGATAAAAGAGAGTAGGTTAAAGAAAAAAAATAAGCAACTAGTAAATTTATTAGGGAATAAATGATTAACTGGGAGGGCAATCAACTCTACCACAAGTAAGGTAATTAAACATTCAGAGAAGAAACAAGAGTGATAATTTGAAGTATTTGGAATCGGTTACAAAATTAAGCACTTGATAATGAGGCCATTTAGAAAAAACAGAACTATAGATTAAAGAAATAGCTGGTTCTGAGTAGACAGTTACTTATACTGGAATGCAAGAGGGGTAAGACACTTACCAGGTAATAGTCTCTTAAGGAAAATATGGGATGAAGTCAATATATGGAGCCTATACCCTTAATGCTGCACAGCTCTATGATGGGTAAGTCCCAGAAGAGGGCAGTGGTGCTCCATGGAGACCATAAAATGATGGTGGTCAAGGGTTTTAATGACTCTGGTCTGGTGCCCTTCACAAACAAGTGCTACAGGACTGAAGTCCTGCACTTGGGCAGCACGGCGCTGCAGAGACATATTTGAACCTTGGTTCTCATGGAAGTGTAAGACTCTCCTTTAGCACAGGGGTGGAAATATTTAAGCTTTCTGTTCTCCAATACATCTTTTATTGTTGGGGGATGGCACTTTTTTGGAAATATGGTGAGCATTGATCTTCCATACCACATTGGTGCTTATCTCAGTTCTCCTTGTGCTTGTCTAAAAAGACTTGATATGAAATGACTTGCATCGTTTGGCCTTCACAGGAGAAATGGTTCACTGAGATTCCTGGGGTCCCATTGTAAGTTATAGCAGCTGTAATTTCAGCCACTTTATGAAGCAGTCCATTTGTGTCTGCTCCAGTTCCTAATGCTACCAGCCAGCCTGTAAAATGATCCTAATCTATTACATTTAAGTCATTTGAGTCATCTTTTTGAAGATTGTTGAGTGCAGAGATACCCATAAGGAAACAATGTAAGTTTTCCATATACCACATATGTTATATGTCTGGTGAAATGTACTGCACACATTTAAAAAAGTGACAGTATTACAAAACTGACAACTTTTCATGACCTTTTGTATTATAATGTATTTTAAACATATGGCAGGATTCTGTTCTTCTCATGGATGTGGCAGATACAGTATGAATATTTCATGAATTGTATGTGCATGTGAAAAAAAATTTGTTCAAGAAACAAGAAATTCAGAAAACACATTAGCCTTTTATATTTAGAGTGGGAAAATAGCTGCTGATTAAAAATATTGCAATGAATATTTATGGAGAAACAGTGACTATCTATTGAGAAGCAGTGAATATCGAGGTAAAACAGTAAAACTAAAATTATGATGCAGTGGCTTTCTTTACTTTTTGTTCTAGGTTTTGCTATTAATTGTAGTGTGGCATGTTTCGTTACTTCTTTTCATCTCAATTTCTTTTGTATTCTTTGTATTATTTGTTTAATTTAAAATACAAGCTCTTTAAATCTTCTGACTTAGGTACCTTGATGTTCACATCTATCAGCTATCATACTCAAAGTTCAGAGTAATTAAAATTAGATGCTTAACATACCTTGAAGTATTTTATGTGTGTCATATGGTATTCCCTCTATTAGACATACAGTAACAAAAAGTAAGAATACGTTCTCTTGTCAGTATTGCACAGAACCTATTTCTTACATTTTGCGATTCCAGCTACAATGTCCAATACAATGTAGTTAGGCTGCTTATACTGAAAAGAGAGAAGCATAATGCAGATTTATACATTAAAAAGTACTGCTGTCTAAGGTCAAACATGCTTCAGATAAGTAAGCAAATAATTTGACTAAGTCTTTGGAGATTCAAAGCCACATTCATGCTGTAGATATGAAAAGAGGAATTACTGCAGAATTTATGTTTTAGAAAACACCCATAACAGTATTAGAGATCTCAGTGTTGTGTTTTATTTTTCCAAAGGACACTTGCTTGTGCCTGATGTTTCTTTTGGAGCTATTTCTCACAGATACTGTAAAAGGTAATGTTGATAAATTGCTTGACCTCTTTTATGAATCTAAGGAAAATAAAATGTCTGTGTTTTTCATTGAAAAATGTAAATGACTTTTTTGACTGATGAGTATTTTGGGCTTCATTTAACAATGTCAAGCTAACATCAGTCTTAGAAAGGTGCTCTACTCTCTGTCTGTTTCCTGATGATTATTAGCTCCTCTGGTCAGGTCTTACAGTCTTCTGACACTGGCAAGGGTAGTAGCTAGCTCATTTTCTTTGGACAAATGCAACCTTATTGGTCATGAAACAGATGAAAAGGATACATTGAACTGTAAGGGACTACATGAAAATGGAGGTACAAAGCTTGTAGAGCGTGGTAACTCTTTTCAGTATCTTAGCCCCCCCTCCTTATTTGATAGGTAGACATAGAATTAAGGACACTTAGATGTGCACTCCTCAAAGAAGTTATTAAAAATTAAATAAAAATTATATAAACACTTCAATTTAGGGGTGATTTTAAGGGGACTCCTTCAACTGACTAACACCAAATTTATACCATGAGTTTTATACCATGACTTCATAAAGTTTTCCAAAGTAATATTCTTGCACTTATAGTTCTGACACAGTTTACATTTTAAACTGAATTTCTTCTTTGAGGAGGGCAATGCTTGAAGATGAAGAATAAAGGAACTATGCTACTATTTGTAATTTTATTTTAATCAAGATGTCACAACCATTTAATTAATAATGGCATGGCAGTTTTCAAAACAACTTCAGCAGCCATCTGTATTGCTGAGCAAAAGGATTAATAAGTTTTTAAATATGAAATTTTGCAGAGTAGAGGGAGTTTCTAATGAAAGAAATAGAGAGGGAATAACTACATGTACAATGGTTCTACAATAATTTACTGCAGCCTTTAAAGGGTTGCATGGTAGAAACCTCTTGCTCAGATTTGAGTTGTCCAAAAGCACGTATCCCAAGACAATCAAGGAGGAATGTGAACTTCAGATTACTTAGAGAAAAATGAGTGGTTGACAATGAGTTTGTCTTTGCTCTGTCATAGTCATGTCGCTGTCTTGGAATGAAGTAATATATCTGTGGTTATTGTTAGTTTTATGTCAAGAGTAACTATAACATTATAGTTGTCATTGAGTTAAAGTATAGTATGCCTGCAGAGGACAGACAGCAAACTGAGCTTTGCTAACAATGAAGGCAGGTGGACAGATGGCTTAAAAAAGGCTAATAGTTTTAATGAAGAAAAAAAGGCTTGTCATACAGAGGCACAGCAGCATTTTGACACTGGAGTAAAATTCAGGCTCAGGAGCATCACCCAAAACATGTGGAAAGCTTTATCAGTCGAAGGGTGACTTTACCTGAACTTTTCTTAACCACCACAGTATTCCCATACCTTGCCATAGAAAGACTACTTGTGCAATTTAGGATTAAAATAAAACCCCAGTTTATTACGTCTATATTGATAAACATAAACACAGGAATATGCAAATAAATATGTATGTGCATGTGTGCATACATATACATAAATAAAAATTACACTGTATATGTTGTGATGCTGTCCTCCAGTACTCCTAGCAACCATGCTGATGGGACAATGGTAAAAGAACCGTGTTTCATTCTTCCCCCTTGCATACTTGTGCTACAGTTTTGCTGGACTGTGAGATGCCTCCACACGCTGCTGCAGTAAATGTTATCTTTCCTTGTGGAATCAGTGGAAGGTCACTAGATGGTGAGTAGTTAGAGGGCTGCAACAGAAAGTATAGGAGAGGATGAAGGAGTTGGCAAGGAAAGAGAAGGCTAATGGGGGTATCTATTTGTTGAGTTCAAGTTACATCAAAAATCCAGTTGGATTCAGTCAGTAGAGAGGCTGTGGCATGTGCCTCTTTAGAGAAGTTCAAAACTCAACTGCACGAGCGTGGGAGTCACCTGATCTCACTGGGATGTTAGCCCTGTTTTTGGGGGCTCCGACTCAATGATTTCCAGAGGTCCTTCAACTACACTTTATGCTGCAGTTCCATGGCTCTGTGATGTAGTGTCCCAGGCAAAAATTTGCCTTTTCATATTTTCTCTCCCTTGGTGCCTGAAAGCACGTGGATGGAAACATAGGTAGATGGATACAGACTTACAGAGAGCAAGATATAAAATGTTCAATATGGTGTTCACATTGGGTGGAATTTTCTCTACAGATAATAATAAAAAAAGTGTAAAAACAAGTAGTAATTTCAAAGCTTAACAATACATTAACTGTCGATAACAGAGAAAACATTCTTTTTAGTCCAAGAGGTGTAGTTATTGATTCCAGATGTTTTTTGCAAATTCTTAGCACTTAAAATATTTAATGTACAAATAACATTTGACAGGCCATGCTTGGCTATAAAATGCCCAGAAAACCTGCAAAACCTACTAGTAATTTCTCAGTGTTTACAAACAATGAAACTTTGAACACATTACATTTTTATGTTTATTCTTCTACCTCTAGTGCCTGTAGCTTTTGTGCTTTTTCAGGAAACACCTGCTTTGTTTGGAAGTTCTAAAACAGAAGACATAAATTATACTCCTTGAATACTTTTACTTTTTAAAAAGCATTTTACTTGTTTTAACTCCTGTAGTATAAATGTATGTCACTTTTTATCTTGCCAGTTCAGTGCAGCTTTTCAAATCGCAAGATGACCTCTGCTGCTGTAATTAGATGTAAATCACATTGATAATTCCTTTGGAATTTATTTTCTACTTGTAATTGCGATATAACTTCTATTAGCTTTATGCTCTTTGCAACTAGCCTTTCACTTCAGCTTCTGTGTTATGGCAGTCTTTCATTTTTGCAAGTTTAATCAGTGTTCCATTACTATTTTAATTACTGTAGTACAGTAAGAGTGTGCCAGAGGCTGTAGATGGATTCTGTTAAGGAAAGCAGACTTTTTAATAATAGTTCTCAGTGACTATCTCTGTTTGAATTTATTATAAAACGTTTTCTGTAGAGAATATTTGCAAAGACTGGTTATTTTAATTATGCAAAATTTCCAACTCTATTTTTCAAGAGTATATTTTGAGCTTTCTTTGGTAATTTTTTTTAATTCTTGTGATGAAAATCATGCATTCTTAACGAAATAAATTGATGAAGCACAAAGTGTGTAAGATCTCAAAAAACTGGACAGAGACCTGCAAGAGTTTGTAAAGAGCTTGTAGTCATGTGCATCTCTGAGAAGTATTTGGAAATCACAATCTGAAAGATAAAATAGATGAAAAAGTAATACCTGTAAGGTAGTTGCAAAGCTTGTATCAACAATGATGGGGTAAGCATATATATAACATAACCATAGTGTGAAAAAAAAGAGATAAATGCCTTGACCAAAGATTGCTGGTTTGCTTACCCGCAAAACATCATAGGGACTGGGAGGTCAGAGAAAATGTCACAGATAAAACTGCAGAAGCACATAGGTTGATTTGCTGAGATCTTGTCTAATTTGTCACATAGAGGTTAAGAGGGGCAGAGTTTTCATTTCCTCGAGAGTGAAATGGAAAGATGTAAAGAGAGAAGAGCTTTAAGGTAATTTCAGCCAAAACATCCAATGCTTTCCATTCTGCAAGTACTTGTAAATATGATTAATTTTGTGCCTACAAGTGTCTTTGTTAGTAAATATGTTGAAAATAAGCAACTTTGACATACCATAAAGTGAGTATCTCTTTGTATCCATATGCAGTTTCATAGCTGGTTCTGCAGTTGTCTTCTCTGATTAGGCTGGCCCCTTGCTTTTGATCAAGCTTGTGTGTGTGTGTGTGTGTGTCTTGATGTGTGTTTAAAATTATTGAATTTCAGTATGTTTATTGTGTGAACAATTTGTCTTAATCTGCTTTGAATATGAAAAGAGATCCTTAAAAAAATCTTTAATAAATATCTTCTAATTCTATCGTTATTTTATAAGCTTTGGTGTTTAACAAGTCAAAAGTAAACCTATAAGTTGACTGAAAAAAAGATTAGGAAGCAGGTTTTTTTTTTCTCAGTTGGGGTTTCGCACTTTCAGAACTGGGTATTTAGAATGCCATCAACTAGGGAGGAAGATACCTGAGGGAAGCTGAATTTAAGCTCTGTAAAGAAAGAAGCAGAACAAAATGTTTTTAAAAAATATTTCTTTCCCAATGGCTGAACAGTTTTTCTAAAATAATTATAAATTTCAGTCATTTCTATCTCTATATACTTGAAGATTGTGGACAGAATAAATAAATACAACTGTACTTTACTATTTTATTTTCTTTAAGCAAAATGCATATACTTTTTTAAATTATTGAGATTTTAAATAACAAGTTCTAAAGGACACTGGTTTCCTTGGGTCATTTTGCCAATGTTTGTCCTTTTGATAATGTTAAAATTTAACAGATTGAGTGCAAGTTACCTAACCTTAGAAATAGTGGGGACATTGTATGTTTCTTGCTTCATTTGTCATGAAATAAGTACTCATGCCTTGTGTAACATCCTTTCTCAGATAACATCCTGAAAATGTTTTTATCTTGTTTTAAAGATTTGGTAATTTTATAACTTTTGAACAGTGAATTATTGCTTCATGAATCAAAAGTATCCTACAGTCTTCAAAAAGCACCAGGCAGTGATAACACATAAGGGCAGTTCATGATCAGTGAAACCCAGTCCCCAAAATCAAACACAGTATCAAACCACTGTGATGAAACCTCCGGAGAATGATTGAACATCTTGGCAGGTGTCATTTCCTGTCATTCACCTTGAAGTTTCCCTGGCTAGATATGTGGTTACTTTACTAGCAAATTTCAGACTGCCAGGGTCAACAAATGTTCTGTCTCTCCAGTTCACTCAGCACATACATCCAAATTTATATTTGCCCCCTTGGGCAAAAGTCAGTGCTATTATCATCTGTCCTGTATTTTCTCCTTGACCTTTTCAAGCTCACTTCCTGGTTCGATGGGATAGTTTAACTACTTGTGCAATTTTCTTTTGTCAGTCTTAGAAATCTTACGTACACTTTCCAAATTCAGAAAAGCAACAAACTGCAATCAGCCCTACGAGATGATAAATAGTTCTGCAGTTAATGGCATATCCTACGCGAAGTATAAGGGACTACAGTTTTAAAGTTATTTATGCCTTAATTCAAAAAGTATATAGTTATATATAGTGTATATAAAAGTAAAAAATATAGTTACACATAGCTATATTCTTAATGCAAATTGCCAACATTTACAAAAAAAACCCTAACACAGATGGTATGTTGCTCTTTGATAAAGTCACACCAATTAGATAAGTTCCTTTACTCACAGTATTACATTATTCTTTTTTGAAGACCACAGCATAAAGAGCTATTGCTCATGGGAGACCTGCCCTTATTTCCTTTTGGTGTGCAGGACTTCAGTGAATCTGTTATGATCACCACTTCCTATTGAACTGTCATGACGAACTTGGAGAGATACCATCCAGGATGCAGGTGTTCAGGTCAAACAAGAGAGAAGGAAGTTCAAAGGCATTCCCTCCCACAATTTCTGATGCTGTAATGCCAGTACACTGTGTCACGGGAAGTCTCTGAAACACCCATGCGAGGGTGTACTTACCCAGTGAAACACCCAGACATATTTCATAGCAGCTGAAAGTCAAAAAATGAATGGATTTTATTCATCGGTAACTAAAACAAAACAATTTGTTCAGATATATTGGGAAGGCATGCTCGATTATACAAAAGCATTATACTTTGTCTTCAATAAGATAGACATTAGCCTCATCAGCCTGTCCAGATTTTCCATGTAAATTGCAATAAAAGATGTTGTTCAATATGCTCGTCATCCTGGCTTTTTCTGATTGTATATAATAGCTGGAAAACTCTTGAAACTGCGTATGTTGCTGTTGTTATCAAGAAAGCTAAAATTCTTTAAGCTCTCCTGGGAGAAAGAGGGTTGGAATTAATTCTTCCTCCCTCTTCTCCCCGGAGACACACATAACTTGGGCAAGTTTAATGAAATTTGCTAAGATTTCTGTATATGTCATTAAGCAACTCTGTGAAACAATTACCATGTTGTTCTTCAACAGTGTGCAGCTATCAGTCACAACCAAACAAGCAGGCAGCTTCTCTATTCACATCAGCAAGTAATCTATACAAAGAAGTTTAGCTTTATAGAATAGTTTGGACTGCAGTGTAATAGAGATGTAACACACTACTGAGATTCAGTTTAAATAGAAGCCGTTATGTCATCTAATAATAATTGCTATTTAGGCCATAGGCACTGGTGCTAATATTAGCACGTGAGTAGTAACTACATCTATGAAAACAGAAAACAACAAATGCAACAATAAAACAAAATACATACAATAAATAGCTAACTTTTAAGCAAGTCATCTTTTATAGCTACTGAGCCAAGAGAGACGGTAATGCCTACCTAGCCCAGTAAGATTCATTTAAAAAGCTCAAAACATTTTGTACACTACCATGCCGCAAGATAGCGAGAAAAATCAGATTAAAACTTTAAAAATACAGAGGAAAAATCACTGTACTTTGCTAAAACTCTGTGACTAGCACTGCTTTTTTAAGGTAATTTTTTTGCATGTGCATTATAATCAACTGTGTGATTGTGCATTTTATGTTCAATTTCCAGAGCAGCATCTTAATGACTGTTGCCCAGGACTGTTGGCTTTTCCTAAATGTTCCCTGGAGTAAAGTTTCACTTATAAGCATCATTTTAAATGTAGCCTTCTGTAGCACTTTTCTTGTGATCCCCAACCTCTGCAAAGAGGTTATGTTTTAAAAACGTGGCAAATGCTGGCCACCTGTTAAGAGCTAATGATGCCGAAAGAAAGCCTGTTATGTCAGGACATTTTCTTAGGGAAAGTGATAAAAAAAGACAGAAATCTTTCAAGCTGGAGCAGCATTAACTTTAATCTGTTTTGGACTCCACCCTTATAAATGCTACTTCAAAGGTAGCCATAATCCTCTTGAAAGAATTGGGTGAGGGTAAGAACAGGGAGGTTTTGGCATGGTAATTGCAAATGTGCTATTTTCTGTGCAAGTTTTGCACTCTTATCTAGAAAGGAGATTTATTTAATCTTTTCCTCTAGAAAGTACTGGATAATAACAAGATCTATAGACAGATTAAGATTAATCTGTTCCGTAATAGTGGGACTGATTTTTCTGGTACACTGGGCATACAACATTGTCAGCAAAACAGAATGGACGTTTTCCAAATCCACTTGAAAGTGATACTATTCTGGTGACAGAGATATCTTTAAATGAACAGACAAGAAAGACAGATTTACATTTGCAGAATTAAATAAAGGGGTAAAACATAAATAAAGATCAAAATAAAGGTGAAAAAGCACTCCCAATTTCCACTGTCTCCCCCTGCAAGATGAAACTGTTTTGCAAAGTATCAAGTAGATATTTAGCTAACATCTGCCTAAACTTGATAAAAATGTAGGATAAAATTTTTTGGACATGTTTAAATTTAAGTATGTAATCAGTAGATTTTAAGAGGAAAATAAGGGGTGGGGATAGGTTGAATTACAAATTGCTGAAGAAACTGGAGTTACAGTGTTATAACTTTAACTTCAAAATGCATTTTTTCTTTGTCTCCAGATGCCACTGGCAAAATGGATAGTTTGGATCCACAAAGAGAAGAAAGGGTGTATTTGTGCCAACATATGTTTGACATCCTTATTTTTGTTTGGCACCTAGGAGAACCAATGCTTCTCATGGGATTCAAAGTTCAAAATTAGGTGCCATTTTTGTAATTACGTACAGATGCATAAGTAGGATTACAGCAGGCAAATGAAGGGCTCTTTTACATAACAAGGTGCACTTGTCTGTATTTCTTGCTAATCAGCTACAGAGATTGCCATTGTTTTAACCAGAAGTAGAAATTACAATGTCAAAGAATGTCTTGGCAAACTTTTTTTCACAGTAATCAGCTAAATAACATCTATGTATGTAAAAAGTTCTTCTTTCCTGAAGAATTTGTGTCTGGATGTAGGATGCCTCATTCTTTCATTTGTATGCATACTGAGTAACACTTTCTTCCATGGCAGTCCAAGTGATGTTGGCAAAGTAGTGAGGCCAATTAGATTATGATGGATAAATGCTTCTCCTCAAACTTCATGAATACTTCAGAATATAAACATGAGTATTTACCAAATTTTAGCTTGTATAAAATAAAGTTGTTGCAAAGAGCTTTCCTTTCTTCAATGACCTTCATTTTTATAAATCTTAAATAATTCTTCCAGCTCTGTTTTTATTTTGTTAATATCATATTCAGTTTCAAACACGGAAAACAAAGAAAATATATATTGCATTAGTATAATGTTTAGAAAATCCATCTTTTGAAGCTATAAGAGTTCTGTTAATACTTTCAATGGAAATATAATCATAACCATAATTACTTGCATTTGGAACTAAAGAACAGTAGCATTTTTAAATTACTTTCTAAAATTACTCCTACTGAAACAAAAGCAAAACTTTTATTTTGCAAAAGCAAAAAACAATATGATTTCTATTTTTAGTCAAAAATGTGATACTTAAGCATGCAATTAGAGGTTGACTGTAGTTGAGTTCTTTGTACCTAAATGTTAATCATTAAATTAGAACTTGTATAAAAGTTTTACATTGCATTATTTTGAAAACTGAAATGGTAAAAAATATTTAAAAAAAAAAAGTTGATCTTTTAGAATCAAATGATTTCTTCAACAAGTTTATAAAAAATTTCAATTAATCATTTGCTAATTTCCACCTTATTTTTCAGTTAACCTCATTTCTCAATCAATTTTCAAGAAATATTTTAAATGTTTCACTTCACTAAATTTTATCTATTTTCTGTGGATAAGAACAGTGTGTCTGAAAAGCTCTGTAGCCTCAACACGTGACCTTAGGTGTTCATTCTTCTCTTGAACAGTCATTGACAGAGGAGGTTGCATTCCTGTGTTCTGCACTGGCATTGGCAAAACTGACAGCTCCAGCAGAGGGAACACTACGTCCCATCTGAGCAAAAAATCAAGTGGGGAGACCTTTAACATCAGCACATTTTGTCAAAATGTGTTTAAAAGGAATGCTATGCATATATATGTAATAAAAACACAATATAAAATACAACATGAATATATAATGGCAAACCCTGAGTTTTCAGCTAAAATGGATTTTGAATGCAAAATAAGTTTCGCCGAAGTATATAGCCCTTGACTTTGTCTACAAGGACAGAATCCTCCATTAACTGCTGAATTCTTACATAAGCAGTGTATTAAATTCTCCACTGAAATTAGTGGAAAATATTCTGTCTATTAAGTGGAAGTAGTAATTTAATAATGTAAATCTCTGTAAGAACATCAGCGATAACTCTGAATGAATGCAAAATTCTTGTCTCAATCCAGCAAATGAATATTTGAGTCAAATATTATTTTAAAATCAATGGAGGTACTATAAAATAGCAAGCAATCTTCTGATACTAAATTCTAGACTTACTGAGGTGCTTCAGAGACTAAATTTCATTTGAGTAGAATTTCTGCTCAACTAAAATTTAAATATGTAACTGTAACAAAGTGGTTTCCAAAAATCCTCCTCCAAGATGCTTATCTACATATGCTTACGCATTTTCTGTAAAGCTGATATTTTCCCTAAGAGAAAAGAATGTAACATGTTCTAAAAGCATTAACTGTCTTCTAAAAGCATGTAATTGTCACAATTTACTGTTTAAAACACTTAGGCATCTGCCTGATGATTCATGGACCAGGCGCCCATGTTTAAGCCACTTCTGTGTTCAAAGGTTTAATAACTAACTTGCCAGGTAAATCCAGGAATATACACTGGGCCCTAGTACTGGCCTTTCAGCAGTTCCAGTTTTATCATGTGCATATGTTAATGACTGAAAATTGCAGTGGAAAGTAATCTATAGCCATAGTAACTGTTTTGTGATTTCAACCATCTTGAACAAACAACCATGTCCCATTAGATATCGGCTTAGCCTCATTTTGTGCTGAAATTTAAAACAAGAACATTTTTCTGCAATACTATATAACAAAGAAATGGACGTTTTATTGCAGACATTATAAATCAGATCAGCATTTCTGTTGGGAAGTAATATTTCATGGGAACAGTAGCATAGAGAGCTACGGTAAAGTTCAGCCTTGTAACTCTTTCTCTCATTGTTCTTTTTTGTATAACAAAACAGGTGTCATTGACATTTTGAGCCAACCTTCATGCCTGAACAATTACTTTCTAAACACATTTAAACAGAAGACAAAAGCAGTCATTACTCTGGAGTTTCTTTTTTTATGGATTCATACCTTCTGGGGACAAGAGATAAATGAAGGCAAGATGAAACCTTTAGATGTTGTCTTCATCAGTGTTGACACTCTTCCTTGGGGGCTGACAGCTGCTAATTAATTCATTTTAAACATGATATACAAGAAGAACAAAAATGTTGTTTTGGTTCTGTTTCCTTCTTGAAGAAGAAGAAGAGTAACAACTAGCATTGATCATAATGGGAAAGCTAATCTGTACTAATTTGTGATCAAATAAAAACAATGAACAGAATAATGAAGAAATCTTCCAATTTTCCCAACAAATGAAATTAAGTTGGCTTTTTTAATTGAATTCTAACATTTTACTGGTTCATATGAAAGTGCTGTAGCTATTATCATGACAGAAATACAACCAGAAGTTCATATTCAATGAACTGATTGACCAGAACTCAGGCATCCATTGTCTTCTCTTCCCCTGACAAAAGTCCTTTTATTTAGTTCTATCCTCCATCACTAAAATTTGGCATTCTTTTTATATTGATATTGATTAAACTTCTCTTAACACTACTTTGTTATTGAGACTTTTACTTCAAATTTAAGGAAAATATTTATTAAGTTTTTACTTTTCCACAGAATTTGAATTCTTTATTGAAAACACAATGATCCACATCTGTAACTGTTCTGGATTGTCACTGAAATTCTTTCACATAAAAAATTTCAAATAAAAATTATCTCAATCTTATCTTGTGTCTTAGTACATTTTGTCCCTGTCAGTTGAGTGTGATTGTTATCATGAATCTAAGGCCTGACTGGCCCACTGACTTATGCCTATTGATAACACCTGTTATGTTTAACTATACATTGTTCTTTAGCTAACTGAAGGGCATATGATCATAACATATTAATTAGAAGAATTGTTTATGGTTTTTGGTTGCATTAGCACAATATGCTTAATGGCCAGTAGACTCCAGTCTTGTGTTTCTAACTTTTTTTGGAAGGCATGCATAATATGTAAATATTTCACCCAGTCAAAGAATATGGAAATACAATTTTTTTAAAAGTTGAATATGTATAAATGCATAAAACAGTAATTAACTTGTACTACTTTCATGCATTATGAAATGAAAGCATGCACAAAGCTCTTCCTATATGACTTGCATACATAAAGATGCATGGAGCCTAATAAAGACCCATATATATCAATTGTCCTCTGGAAAAGATCCTTGGACATTAGAGGCAAGATTAGAGGGTAGGGTAAGTGTGACATAAGGAAGAGGCCTATGCCATATCTGCAGAAGAAATTAAAGGGAACACAATGATGCCACCTCAACATTAGCATACTTTGGAGAGTGGGGCAAAGCTTTGTAAAACCACATGCCAGCCTGGTAGCTCTTGTGAGGAGGAACAAACCCAACACTGGTTTTCATCACTAACACTTCAGTGATTTCATTCAAACTCAGTTAACAATTTATATAAAGAGAAGACAGACATACAAATAGGGTGTAATATGTTCTTCTGAAGGTGTAATAAACCCTACTAGAGAGAGTTTGTCTGCTATAGGTAAAACATTTTCACAAATAAAAGTACTCTAAGTTCTGTTGCAAAGAAATATAAGTCAGGTGGATATAGCTGGAACTAAGACCTAGGTAACTACAGAAGATCACTTTGCTTTCAGAAAACATCCATAGGTAGAAAAAAGTTTTCATGAAATAAGTGCAGGGAACACATGGGATAAATATGCTGTGCTTTTCTGTTATTAACCTATCTGTTAGTTAGTTAGTTAGAACTCAATTTAATTTACATATTGTTAGATTGAGAATCAGCTTGTAAACTTCAGACTGTTGTAAGTATGTTTAAGTCTTCAAGTCTTAATGGGAATTTAGATATACACTAAATTCCTAGACTGAGGAAATCAGTCTTTTAAAATAATCCTGACCAGTGCAGACAAACCAAGGAGGTATAAATTTGAAATAATAAAAGAGACGTTAGTATGTTAGGTTAACAATGTTTCAATTTAAGAACAGTCATGGTAGGGAACTTAAGTGATCTAATAAAATGATAAAAATAGAAATGAAGCAGAGAGCATAACATGTCTAAAGTAAGTATCAACAAAATCAGGATTTTTCAGGGGTATAGGCTTGTCTTGCATACTTAATTTTTTTAGCATGTGCTCATATATTCTGTACAGATGCACTGTTATGCTGAATTTCCTAAAAATACAGATAGTTATATATGACTGTACTTAATTAAGACATTAACATAGAATAAAATTAGCTGTGTGTAATCCAAGATTGTTTTTAAAAACATTTTATTTTTAAAGGCATAAGCCTATGGTCCTTGCCCTTCCTTTTCATGTGGAACTGAATTTGGGGCATAAAAACATACAAGATCAAAGTTTTTCCATGTTAGTTTTCCCCTCATGCCGCATTTATTTATATGTATTTGTTATACTTAAATATAAATTTTTATATAAAAATTTGACTTGTTTTTCATTGCTTTTTAATGACATTGAGGAAGAGAAGAGTAAGATAGCAACATGAGTAGAATTAATTTTGCTGACAGAAGTTGCTCACAATTTATTTAAACATCTGTTGCTTTTTTCTGCAAGGTAAATAAAACAGTGCTAGCAGGTTCCTACCCTTTTCTGAAACAAAATTTGTTTGTGGGCAGCTTGAACCTGTTATTTTGTGGACTCTGTATTACAAAAAGGGTCCTCCCTCTTTCTGATACTCTGCTGTTAACATAGCAGATCCTGCTATAAATTTGATTCGCAAAGGTGCCGCTCAGCAAAAAAGTGTTTCAAAGGGATAGTTTTCCCTCAGGCTGCTTTTTGTAGAATGCAGTTTCTATGCACAGATACTGATTTTTACAAGTCTATTATTTCCTTACTCTCAGCTCTGATCTACATCCAGTCTGCCTGCAACTTTTTGCCATCATTGGAAGGTAGCTGCAATTTTTTTTTAAGAAAGCATGTTTGATGTAAAAAGTCGTGTGCTGGACTTGCACATTTGAAGGAGATTATTTTGTGCCCCTTTTTATTGCCAACAGAGATTTGAAGTAATAGCAGCCATTGTTAAAGGGAATGAAACATAAAATAAACTTTTATTGCTCTAGAAACAGTCTGTGTTTCTTACCTTTCCATAGTGATACATGAGACTTCTGCATGCTTTGGCAACAGATATCTTATAAAACGTTTACTTTTTTGCAAACATCAGGCAAGTATGTGCCATTTTGTGCTTATATCTGCAAGAAAGTATCATATACAGTTTAAAAACTAAGCAGTTAAACAACATTTAACTGTTTAAACCAGCAGTTCCATCCTTTGCAAAACAACTATACTCTTGTCAGCTACAGTAAAATTTACTGCTAGAGAAAAGTGTCAGGAGTCACATCTATTGCTGTTAAGCTTTGTATAAATGAGATCACACCTCCTGATCTCTTCCTAGTTATAGTGCCAGTACTTAATATATTGTTCAGAAGTTGTGACAGGGCAGAGAATAAGTTTTTAAAGTCACGCAAGGAATATTATAATCTCTTACTTTCTGGATAAAAGATCATGAAAATGTAGATTGTTCTTGGACACAGTTGTGCTAGGTGCAGGAGAAATGTTAATCCAGGAAAGGAAGTAAATATAGTTTTGGTCAGGAAAGACAGAATCTTAGCCCTATCCTTGCATACTTTGTGAATGAGCCCATTACTGCTGAATAGATATGATGCAGAAAAATTACTCCTAAATTCTGGTCTTCAGCATCAGGTTAGAGAACTGATTGTATATTCATCTTCTTTCCTGCATTGTGTGCTTCAAAACCCAGGGTCTCAAATAGTACAAGCTAAGACCAGTCAAGCAATGTCAAGTATGCTATTTTTGCTCTCTTGCAAACTTCATACCTTCATCCACTGCCTCTGTCACTTCTCACACTTTTTCTTCCTTTTACATTGAGATTCAGATTTTGGAGATTCTGTTGCTTTTGCTGTAATGCCCATTGTTTCAGAGCTCCAAGGTGATATTTTACAAACATATAAGAGACAGTCCTTGTCTCAAAGATTGTACAGTCTAAAAGACAAGAATAAGTAAAACAGTAGTGCATGGGAAGGCAGTAGTGGCAGCAAATACAAGGTGTTGTTGGGTTTCTTTTTCTCTCTCTCTCTCTTTTTCTTTCTTTCCTTCCTTCCTTCCTTCCTTTTTCTTTTCTGTTTTTAAGCGGCCAGTACTATGATATTGCTAGGGCAAGTTCAGCTACAAGATCAGGGAGAGGTATATATCATGCATAAAGCCAGATGGTGTTCAAGTCTTTTCGTCAACTTCTGCAGCTGCTCTGCTGAGTTTAACCTCCAGCTAGCTTGTGACTGCTACTTCTGCAGCTTTGCCAGCTGGGAACAGAGGGCTCACAGTGTGGCGCCAGGACTTCAGGTACCACGGAACATCCTGCGTGATCCTGGGCACACAGTACAAGAGAAGACATCCCTATTGGACCCCATTTTTCTCCTACCTCTCTCCCATTGCTATTTACTTAATCCATTTTCTGATGGTACTGTGCAGGCTCTGGGTGGCTACTCCCTGTATTTTCTTTGATCTACCAGCTTATGCTTTTATTTCCTTTTTTTGGGTGCTTAATAAAAGGCAGAGGCTTACCTTTTACCAGAGAGAAACTGGAGGAGGAAAATGTGTCAGAAAATATCTGTGTGGCATCAGTCCTTTCCTTGTTATAAATAGCACACATCCTTAGTGAAATTAAGCATTTACACCCTCGGAAGAAAATCTGATCACTCACGGATTAAAAAGGAGACATCTAACCTTTCCAGAAAGTGGCTGATTGAAAAAATAAAAGTTTTGGGGGTTGAGATAAAAGTTCATTCTTAGGTTAGATTCCAAATGCAGTGTAAGATCCTGAACTGCATTTTGCATTTATCTTTTATAGCTGAGACTGTGTTCTTGCTGCTTGTATAAATCTTTAATCATGAAGACCGTAATTTCCTCTTCCACGCAGATCTTGTAATTGGTTCTTTTAGTCCAGTGACTTGTGTGTTTAACACTGCATTTTTATAGATCATTGAGACTGTGATCTCATTTAAACTGAGGGACAAGTCAGGGAAAGTTCTGGTTAAGTCAGTACAAATATGACAGTACCAAACATGGATGAAAAAAGACCCAGGGTTCTAATGTTGAAAATACACCTTCAGTAGTGTTACCAACAAGAAATAAGATAGATGGCACTAAAAAAGAGGACCTCATGCTTATAAAAAGATTACAATTTAGATATTCAGAATAATATATATATATTTAATGTGAGATCATTTCTGCCAGAGAAAGGCAAATTGCAAAAGGTCAGTGAGACAGCAACTCATGTTCTGTGCCTGGGGGGTGATTATTGCTCCTAAACTGTTTAATCTTGTCTGGTTTTGTTTGTGAATTCTTTGTGGTTTATTGCTAGTGAGAGAAATCCTATGTATATTAGAGAACAGTTTTGGAAGAGTCGTCCAAATGCAGCTTTTATATTTTAACTAGATCAGCTTGGTATTGGATGAATGGTCAAGACAAGTTCAGGTCCTTTTGCAATGTTATTTCTGACTTCATATGTGACCTTAGTCCTTTATGCTGCTGTGTAATAGCGAGTTAAGATGGTATTGATGTTTCATGCTTCCCTGTAGAGGTTATCAGCACTCAGTCTTAATGGACTTCACTTCCTAAAGAAGAGGGAGGAGACACACCATCTTTCACATATATTTAGCAAGCAGACCCAATATGTAGGTAAAGATAATACAAAAACATTTTAATATAAATACTCTAACTCTAACACAGTGTTATCTGGTGCTTTCTACAGCATAAATTTCTGTAAATCTGAGTTAATCCTCCTACAGTCCCATTAAAGTCAAAGAAGAGATATGCAACACACAGGACTTGGTTCTTCTGGCCTCTTCTAGACATTTACGTTGGGATTAGATGAGCTGCCCTTTGGAGGTAATCTTTTATCTCCACTGACTGTGAAAAGGACCTAGGATGCCTACCTCACACACACTTCAGCATTTAATTTTTAGGTACCTAAGATGTAACACATGAGTTTCTTCCACTATCTCTAGTGCTGGCATAAAACTGTTGGCTTTTATTGCTTCATCATAATTCTTTGATTATCTGCCATTTTTACATTGTTATTATAACCTTTTCTTTCACTAACATATGGAATTCTCCAGTAATGACTTGAATCTACAGGGAGACATGATAATAATTGCAATTTGCTGCAATATTTCAGTGGAATATCATCATTAAAAATTCCGTGTTTAACAGGTTTTACTCAATACTTACACTGCTAATTTCAGTAGTCAGCAAAGGTTTTCTGTGTTCAAATCAAACCTGAAACACTCTCTTGACCTGCTTGTCATTGCAATCCAAGTGAAATTATGGACCACCAATTAAAAAATCATTTAAGTGCACTGGTTTGTTTTGTTTTGTGTTTTTTTGTGGTTTTGCACCCAGCCACAGTCTTTAACACATGTGGTTTTGTAATTGTGATATGCTGGGAAAGTTCAGAGTGCTTATTGGCCTTTTAGCTTCTACTTCCACCTGTGTGCTCATACGTCTAGTATTAATAAATTGGACTGTGAGTCACACCAAATAGCTGGCTGGAACTTTGCATTTGCATTTTCTTTGAATTTGTACCATCTATGTCAAATCTTTTCTTCAATTATTAAGACCCAGCAATAAACTATCACAATACATGAAGAATTACCAGAAATTGTCCTCTTAAACTGACATTTACTCTTTGACCATATTTCTTTCCTCTCCATGTAAATTATAAGCTCCTTAAAGCAGGATCCCATGATGTGTTTGTGTGCTGGCTGGCATATTGAAAGCCTGCTTTTCATAAGGGCCTTTAAACATTAGTGTAATAACAGTAGTTAATAATCATAACTACTTTCCATATTTAATAGATTATCCTTGATTAACCAAGGATTGCTTATTCATCTAGTTTTGAAAACCGAAGAGTGCCAATGAGTCACAGGTCAGCTTATGTATTTGGAACATGCGATACCAGAGTTTAGATGTATGCTTTAAATCAGAGAGATGAGAGTTGTGTGTGCTTGCACAGCATAGACTAGATATCTTTTTATTTCTTTCTCTAATCAGATATGAGACTGCAACCTTCATTTTTAGGGTTCTTTGTCATTTGGTTGTCAGTACCAACTATATTAATAAAAATGCATTTTAGTCTGTGCCCAGATGACTGTTTCTGCCTACTTCTCTTCCTTATTAATGTGAAATAATATTATTTTAGGAAAATTGTATTGTTATTTTGTTTCAATATTCCAGAGTATGTGAGTCCTAAAGCCCAACCGCAGAGACTTCATAAACCCTGTTTTAAAACAGTAAGATAGATATTGGATAAAACAAGTACATGCAGAATTTTATACCACAGTAGATAAAGTTTCTGGAAAATCAGTTTATCTGACCCATTTCCTTTTAACCCTGCTTACTCTAGATCTTAATAAAGACAGTTCTCACTACATATGGACTGACCAGTTTCTTAGTCCCTAGGTATTTTGTAGTAAAATTCAGTTTTCCACCAGCAAGCTGTTAGAGTGTCCACCTGCTTTCCTGTGGTCCTGTGAAAGCTGCCTTGACTGAAGACTTTGTTCTTCACAACCCCTCTTCCCACTGTTTGATTTTAACCCTCTATTCCGAATGCTGTATAGCAATGTAATTTGGTGTTTTTCCCCTCTGTAAATATTCAGTAAAACTACTTTTCAAGTTTTTTTTAGTTCAAAACTAATTATTTGCTCCTATTTTTTTCACATTTTTACTAGTGTCTTTGTCATGATTACTATTGTTATTAATAATAGTTTGATTACATTAGATAGCACTGCATTTTTTCAAAAAGAATTAATGAAGCCTTGCAGAAACCAAATCAACACCAGCATTGCAAAAGGATGTAAAGAGGGTATCTGTACACCAAAGTGCAGAAGTGTTTTTAAAGGCCAGGGATCATACAATCTCTGTCATGATCACATTTGGTTATTGATCTTATGTCGTACATATTCTGTAGTTGTTCATCTTCTCTGATACCAAAACACCCAGAAAAAACATTTCTATGGAGACATAGGTTAAAATGGAAAAATTTCCATCTAAATTAAAGTTTAAAAAAAAAAAAGTCAGAGCAATATTAAGCATTAGTAAAGGAAATTAAATGATCATGCAAACATAGGACACTAAAGAAAATTGAGATCTTATGACATGTAGAAACTTGCATTCTACATATGCACTTTAGGCAGCCAAATTTTTGTCAGTTTGTGCATCTCATTCTCATACTTCATCCAAAGGCAAAAGTTGTATCCAAAACCCTGAAATACTTTTGACTGGTAATTTGCAGCTTCTATTGCTTTCTTCCAGCTTTGATACCGCTAGTGGTTGCTAAATATGTACAAGGAAAATGCATACACAAATTTACCATCAATAGGTAATCTTAGAAATGGATCTTATTTGGAAATCAGATTACTTTAGCTTTCATTGTTGAATATTTTTTAAGAAACTAAAGTAGGGAAAATAAGTCTAGTCCAAAATTTCAAAGTATTTCATGCCTCCTTTCCTGGTGAACTATATTCTTCATTTATGTAGATAAGTTCAGTTTTGTTTGAGCCTGTTAAAATGTGGAAACTGAAATTGTAATCTTAATTGCCTTTCTGTTGTTGCTTTTCAGATAAGGCTGTAATTTATCCTCCCTTTTTGGAGCTGTGTTAAGTGTATCATGAGAGACACTGTACTGCTTAGTGGAAAAAGTGCTGGACCAGACTTATGGAGTTCCTTTTCCCAGTTTTGCCATTCCTCTGAATGAAAAAACCTAGACAGTTTTTAACTCTTAAATTAAAACTTCTTTCTCACCTGTCAGTTTTAGTTTTGTCATTTTGATTTGCATAAATCATTTGTCACAATTTAAAAACAGAAGCATAAGGAAACACCTGCCTCGTAGGCACTCTTATTGCTCCCGACTGAGTTACCGTTTCCTCAAGAGTATTCCAGTTTAGTTGCTCAGGGTGGATTTTAAGAATGACAATGGTATCTGTTGTTAAGGACTGACCTTCTAGATGATTAATGAAGAAATATTATTGATATTCTCATCTGCTCACTTTTTGACATCTTTCTTCCTTTAATAAACAACTTATCCCAGCAAGGAGCTCATGAGTGGTCAGATCTGCTTTGTTCTGTACACTAACTGTGTAATGGATACACTTTCCTTTAACCTGTCAGCATACAAGACTCAAACTTGATTCAGATCTGCCTCATTCTTCAGTAAAACAGGAGTAGCTCCTTTGAAGTCAATGAAATTCTTCTGGTTTCATGTATGGGAAAATGAGAGAAGAATAAGGCCTTTTGTCTTCTTCCAGGGCAGCCATGCTGCTTAATAAATCATCATATCAGCAGCTGCTTTTCACAGGGGAACAGCACAATAATTGATGCCGCTGTCCAGAAATCCACAGAGGTTATCGATCAGGCCAGCCTGTTAGCATTTCTGCAAACCTACGGCATAGGACTGGAATAAAGAGGACTGGAGGAAATAGGAACATAGTCATTTACTCCAACATATAAAAAAGAATTGAATTAATACTTTTTCTTTTGTATTTTCTGTGCTGTTCCTGTAAATATATCTCTTTACTAATAGAGAACACTACAGCCAAAAATAACATTTCTGCTTACAAACCAGGAGACCCTGTAAACATATTAAATGCAATAAAGTTTATTCCATTTACTAATTGTAAAGATTAACAATTTAGACCTGAATCATTGAGTACATTCTATGCAACAAAAAAATAAGAGGAACTTGGAGCATGACACTGTCATCTTTTAAAAGCAACAGCTAGGGAAAATTGCTGACCTCAGAAGTACGTAGTTTTCTAATTTGATCATTATTTCACAAGCTTTTCATTTGATATTAATCTGAACTGGTTTGTAATAAAGTTTATAAACAAAAGTTAAACCCAATATGTAAATTCTCTTGAAAAAAAATTATCCAATAATATAAAGTAATCTCTTGAACACTAAAGAATATTAAGAGGGGTTTTTGCATTTCTGAAAAGAGTATCCAAATAACTACCACAATCTAGTATTCAATGAAATGTAAAAGATAAGCTTGTCACTCATTGCTCAACAGTATTACAAGAGAACTTTTGACTACTAAAAAAAAAGCCAGTGTTTGCTACCTACATATAAAAACAGATAGTAGATAATAAAGTTTTATTATTGTTATTATTATTATTAATATTGGTATATTTAGAAGATAACAGACATAGTTATGACTTTTTGATATTATGTGATTTCATTGGAAAAAGCTGATGTGGCTGCAATGTAAATGAATTTGTACAAAAGAGGACTCCTTCAACAGGAGTGGGAGAACTGCATATACTAATGCTACAGTCCAGTGTTTAAATCACTTACCTAGAAAGAGTGTCCTCTCTGTCAGAATAGGACATGAACCTGACTCCGTGTCCCATATAAATGACTCAGATGTCAATGTTTTGGTATTTTGGGGGAAAATAGAATTTTGATTCATTCCTCCCCATCCCAATGGTTTGTTTGTTTTTGTTTTTGTTTTTGTTTTTGTTTTTAATCCTTTTTGTTCCAAATGCAGCCAGATATGAAAATCATAATGCTGTTTATAATACTTAACATTCATTTTCTAGCTAACCTTAGAAAATGAAGCAGAATATAGCTACAAATGCATAAAATTTATGGCCTGAAAATCACTGTTTTCACTTGTGTAATGGAGCAGGAGCTCATATGCTTTGAGGGAAAGAATGCTCATCATTAAAACTTTATCATTGAACATCCTGGGGAAGAGATTTATTTATTTTTTTAAATTATTCTGAAGAAACACAAACCAGAAGTTAGTTCTTACTTGATCCTGTCTCTTTATTACTGAGCTGTCTGTGGCAATTTATGAAGCAACACCTGCGTTGATAGCTTGCTGTCCTCCCACTTCCTTCCTCCTTTTGGCTGTTTGCTCACGTGTTACTTGGTGCCTGACTCCCCATTTAGAGCTCTCAGAGAGAGGAGGGTTTATTTTTGTTCATTTTAATTGGACCCTAAATAGGAGACTTTTAAGCAGGATTTCCAAGGGCTATTGCAAGAAATACAATATTTCTATTTCTTCTGCAGTAGAAATAAATGTTATAATTAAGGATTAAAAAATCCAGAAAACTCAGCCAAGGAATTCATTTAGTAAAAAAGAAGAAATGGATAGTAATCATAAATCTAGTTTTCCTGGTATTTTGATATATAGCTCACAGCTGCAAGCAAGAAAATAAATGGGAACAACAGAAATTAGTGGAAAATAACATTTTTGGATGCTACAAGGAAAATAGCAGTTATATTCACTATCTCATGCTTTATCTTGCTAGATCAGTCTGTTCTATGAACCCCTAGTTCTCTGTGTCGTCACTGAGTTTTTGAGTATTCTGACAGTTTATGTTTTGCTTGTAGTGGAGCCGAGTAGCTTGTTGCAGCTGTTTGTTCAGCAGACCCCAAAGCCTTCCTACCAGAGTCATTGCTACTTCAAACAAGCCACACTCCAAACCAATTACACATCTGCACCTTGGAACAATGCAGACCTAACTGTAGACCTACATACTTTTTAGGGTGAGTGAAAGAAAAATCTAAACCATGTCAATATATACTATCCATGTTCCATACATGAAACCCTGTGCTCTTCTTACCATGTATCCCAGAGGTTGCACCAAGTGGATACAGAATTCTTAATGGGAGAAAACAGTGCAGCAGGTGATTTTGAATTGCTTGTGTTTGGAGTTGCCTCACATACAGCTGTGCTGGGAAAGTGGTCTATGTGTCCTCCCAGGAGATGTTAAACTCACAAATACTTGGTCTTCTTGTGGACCAACAGTGAAACTCCTCACAAAATAATTAATTGCTGAGGTCCCTATTCCTGACAGCTCACATTCAAATTGCAGGCAGCTGGTACAGCTGGCATGTCTGGGCAAAGGTGATAAGCTAGATGTGGCCTGCCAGAAGAGTGATAAAAGGATTATAAGACTGAAACTGTGTTCTTGTTATAGGGGTACTGAAAAAATACAGCTGTAAATAAGAATCAATAATAAGCCTAATTATAAAGATGGTTTTGTGGTAAATGCAATAGAAGGGTGAATTGTAGGGGGGAAAAAAAAGAAAAAGAGTACACTAATTAACAGCAGTATGTGATATATGAATTAATCAGTTTTCTTTACACCTAACTGTTATACCATCCTCCCACTTCTTTTATGTTGTAAAAATAGCATTTGTGGTCATATTTTTTGTTGTCCCTTTTCTATGTTCTAAAAAATGAAAAGATAATGGGGTAGTCAGAATGCAATTACTGGCTTGTCCATTAGGACATGGATGTCCATCATAGTCAATGACCGCTGCTTTTCAGGTTAATGTATCTATTTACTTCCATTGTCATTGAATTTGTGAGGAACGTACATTGTTACAAGCCAGAAGGCCTTCTGAATTTTGGCTGTTTGGAGGACA
This sequence comes from Morus bassanus, assembly GCA_031468815.1. Classification (NCBI taxonomy): domain Eukaryota; kingdom Metazoa; phylum Chordata; class Aves; order Suliformes; family Sulidae; genus Morus; species Morus bassanus. The sequence continues at coordinate 75,705,430 of CM062571.1, read as the reverse complement.
GTAGATTATTCTTTCCACTTCTCTTCTGTCTCTGGTTTGGTTTTTTACAAGCTTTATGGCAGCATTGTAACCTCTTTTACCTCTTGATTTTATTTTACCTGAAATTCATTTTCTCCCAGTTACTGATAGTGTTTTGCGAAGCTTTACAGAAGGATTTCAGGGTATTCTAAAAATGCTTTTCTTGGCCTAAAGGCATGCTTTTGCTACACACAAACTGGCCATAAAAAATCTGCACAAGGATCCTGAATTTTTCCATCCAGGGTTTTTATCTAGCCCGCTGCAAATGAGACACTTTTGAATGTATATAAGGTTTATAACAATGTTTATGCACAGACAGTACTGACAAAATTGCAGACTCTGTTTATTATAGGGGAGCAGTAATTAAAGCATTCTCAACCACAGCAAACTAGAAACTTAAGTTTGCAAATGACCAAAGGATGAACTCTCTTTTGAAATGAGAGAAATATTTCACCATCATTTGCTGCTGGCTTGGGGAGAATGCTACCAAGATAGATAAACTTGTCAACCACGTTGAGTTCCTTTGATCTCGTGCCATGGCATAAACCTACAGCTTAGTGATTAACTCATTCTTCTTGTTAGTCATTTTATTACCTTTCCTTCATTTCTTACCCTTCTTTGTACACTTTCCCTCAAAATTTATTGGAAGTGGGCTTACTGAAACAGTGCTCAGTTCCTGAACTGTTCAAGGATTCAGATCTTGTATTTGGACTAAAGGAAAAATCAATGGAGAAAGGACACGTGTTCTACCACAGAAAATAAAATGCTGGTAGAGGTTTCACAATATCCAGTTCTTACTGAATATCTCAAATGTGGGTCAATTTTTGCCCAGTGTATTGATCAAGCTCTTTGTAATAAGATTTAATTTTCTACAAAAGTTACAGAAGCTTTGTAGTCAACTGGATGAAGTGTGAGGTAGAAGAACCTCTGTAAATCTTCTTCTTTTTTTTTTGTCTGCATAATAAGGTTTTTGTTTTCTGATTCAGGGGAAAAGAAAGTGGTCTGACATGAACATCTCTGTTTCTTACATGAGCATTATTCCGTGTTTATATTTTTCACTAAATACCTGCTAACTTGTAGACTACTTGTCATACGTGGTTTTTCACATTCCATTTTCCAAATCATATTTAGTTCAAACTAGCACAGAACATGGAAACTTAACTGGTTTTGTCAGCTTCTCCTTCAGCAATAGTTAAAGGAACCAAAAGCTGTTCCAAATTTGTATTTCCTGGTATAGGAAATAGGATGATGGTGAGAGATGATGTGGGATACAAAACTGATGCATAACAAATATAAAAAATATCTTAAAAGAAATAAAGAAGTTAAATCCCCTCATCTGAATGTTAATGAGGATTTACTGATATAGATAAGCAACAGATAAGAAGATACACTAACCCAAACTGGGTTTTCATTTGGATTGTGATTTAACAGCTGCAAGCACATCCACTTCTGATTTTGGCCTATTTCTTTAACAACTTGGAGTGGTTTTGCTGATATTAAATATGCCAGTCTTGCCAGTATATGTATACATGATATTTTAGCCTGATTATATTGAAACTGAGTCTTCAGTTGTGTAGATTAAGCATTCGTGAATATTCAGTGAATAGTGAATTTCCTTTTATTAGGTCTGATCTTGAAACTCATTGAATTCAAGACTTTACTGACAGTAGTGATCTTCAGTCAGATTCAGAGTACGGGGGGAACAACTACTGTATCACTACAGAGAAAAAGAAATCTTAATTTCTCTTAATTTTTGTAGTTATATGTTCTTCTATGAAATAGTTTATTTGTCATGCCATTTAAATAATTAATTGTTTTATCACTGAAAAAAATATGGGGCTGTATTTTTAAAATTTAGAGGGTTGAATTTAGACTATTAAAAGATTTTCATCAGATGAGTTAAATCAAATGAAATGTAATTCAGAAGAATCTATTAATTCAGTCTGATATAACCTTCTTAAAATGGTAACTTAAATTTGGTGGTTTTAGTAGGTAATCCTAGAGTTTTAAAAGTATCACCAACACCCTAGTGGATATCATTGTTTCTTTCAATAGCTTCTGAAGTCATCTGAATCACAAATAACATCAATGTCTGGGAAAACGGCAGAAAGATATGTTAACTTCTCCCAGCAGTAAGAAAACAGAGCATATTTAAGAGGTGAGAAAGTGGGGAAAATAAACCAGAGCAGAAGGAAGAAAGGGCAGAATGAAGACAAGACAACATGAGAAAAGAGGCTGAGTAAAAGGAGAAAAATTTCATCATACATTTCAGCTTCTTTGGATCACATGCAGTAGTATTCTTTGATCAGATTTGTACTAGAGAAAGACTCATTTTGGTATGTCTCATAGAAATAGTTCCATCTTAGTCGTGGCTAGTTTGTAACATAAATTGAAACCCAGCGGTATAAGAAGATTCAGTTCTGCAGAGTGCTCTGTTCCCACCAAAAATAATAAGAAATAAGAAACTTCAGCATAAAAGAAGTGGCCAGGGTCCTGGAGGATCAGTCTTAGAAACTGATGTAAAATCCACTTGCTTCCATTTCTTAAGGCTACTTCATAAACCTTTAAATATATCACTCACAAATTAACATACTTCTAATCAATTATGGAACTATCTCCAACCTTACTCCTCTTGGAAGGACATCTATTTTGTCCCATCCTCTCCTTGCTTGTGTACTACAACTGTAAATAGCTATCTGTTGAGTGAAGTGTCATCTGTATTCCGTGCAAAAATAAACCATCACCATTTGCCTTTGCATGAACAAGAACTACTGTCACATTATGGACCATGTGTTAAACCCATGCATTAATACTTTGCCACCTTATTCTGCAAGCAGATTTTGGGGCTGGTGTGAAATGAGGGACAAGGGGACCTAAGTAATAAAATCTGCCTTATGAAGACAGACAGGGGACCTTTATTGTGGGCAAAACTGGGAAGAACACTACTTATGTGGGGTTGTCTAAAAGGTAGAGTTATTAATGCTGATGTCTCAGTAGTACTTCATAATATTAATGGAAATATCCTCATAACATTAAAATACATGAAACACTAGGTTTAAAATGTGTGTGTATATACATACACCTATATGCCTATACATGCATATATAATAAGCAGGCCCTTGCAGATTAATGTGCTGTGTATCCTTGTTCCCCATTCCTGTTATTCACTGAGATATCTTCAGCCCTTTCACTACAAATGTATGCATCTCCTTTTCAGACATATAAAACAGGAGAACACACTTGGGGGAAAGAAGAATTTCTTCAGAGTCCCCTAATGTTTCACAGATTGGATTTCTGTGGCTTTTTCCTAACTTCCTTTTCTGGGAAACAAGGTACAAAGTAAATGGGATGTTTTAACTCTGAGTTTATCTGACAAGAACCTAACCTGCATGGCAAATTGTTAACATTTAATAGGAGTTTGTTCCAAGCTGGTTTATGTCAATTCTACTATACTGGAGCGGGAGGGGCAATGTGACATTAATATTGCAATGGTTTAGGTCCTATCCTTGCATGGGATCAGATTAAGTTCACTGCATAATTCATGGCTGTATGTTCAATGATTGCCATTTAAGAGTGGATCTTTTGGTTCACCTCCACCTCAGTTTGTTATAACAAACAACTCATATTTGCTTTCAAATTGCAAGGGAAAATTGGATCAAGAGGAATGCAAAAATGCTTTCTGGGGACCTTTTATTCTTTAAAAGGAAACTTGAAATCAGAGTTTTGATTGCTCGAGTGCTGTTTACCATTTAATCTTTCTTGATAGAGTAGTAATTTAAGAGTTCTCAACATCTTGCTTCAGACATTTAACAACTTTTAGTATTTGGGTCCCAGCTGAACAGTTTAACTCATGCAAAGGGGACATGAAAACAGTGACCTACCTCTGAAAACATCTTTTTAAATCAGAAAAATATGCACTCTATGACTGGAAGGAGAATTTTGTAAGTATCAAAATGGGAATTATGAATCAAAGCCCATAGGCTCCAGTTTCCTCTAAATGAATAAGAAATTGCACGCGACAGGATGTACATCAGCTGGCCAGTGTTTGTAAAATTTGGATGCAGTGTTGTGCCCTAATGTAACATATAGTGTGCATGTATTGGATGACAAATACAGTCCATGGACTTACTAAACTTATAAAATATTTTATTGGAGAGGAAAAAAGCTACATGTAAATTTAAGAAACAATGTTTAAAAAACTACTTTAGAAATAAGCAAATTGTTCTCTAGGGAGCACTGCTGAGGAAAATTGCAGTTACTTCCATGTATAGTAAAACCTTATGCACATGTCTTTTCCCTACTCTTTCTAAACCAGCAGTGCTTCAGATTCAGGTTTCTTATCCAGCTTTTCCCTTCAGTTCTGTTCTGCCTCTCACCTTTTACCAGTTATTGAGAAAAAAGCACTATTAATGCAGATTTTTAAATGCAGATCTTGGCTCTATGTAGAAAGGCTGAGGAATAAGCAGGAGCATTAGACTAGATGATCTCAAGAGGTCTCTTCCAACCTAAATAACTCTGTGATTCTCTGACAAATTCAAACACTCACTTGCTTGGAGGTGGAATACATCTCCACAACCCGCTGAGCTGTAGGAATGCACACCTAATTCACCATCACTTTCCCTGTTCCCACAAACACTCACCACAGTGTTTTATCCTTTAAAAATGGGCAGTCTCCACCCAGTTCTTAAACTCACAAGATGTCAATAACTAATAACATAAAAAATAGGAGTATTAAAGGATTATTAACATTCAGATTAGTAGTGGTTTCAGTTATTGATTACAATTATTGATTAAGAAATGGACGCAGCGAAAAGTTAATGACCTGCAGAAGTCAGGACTATGGATACTATCCTGTTTCTTTTCTTGCATAAATTTTTCAGCACTTCACCCTTCAATTCTAACAAAATTATTCTCAGGAGAAAACGTAAATTTGAGATTCTTATTTTACATAGCTACAACCAAGCTACAGTTGATAGCATTTAGTCATCTCTGAGTATACCTTCTCTTCAGGTGTAAATAGCTGAGGGCTTTGGTGTGGATTTGACACAGTTGTTCTAAGGGGTTCTAATCTACAGATCTTATATCTCTCTATTGCCTTAAACATGTTAACATTCTATTATCACTTCATAGTTTCTTTTGGCATCTTTTTAAAATTTCCTTCATATAGGGGGCATATATTCTTAAGTGTTTTTTCTTCAGATTCTGTGAACTTATTGGAAACCTAATATAGCCACAGTTGCTAAGATATCACTTATCAAAAATCTAATTTTCATAATAATTGCAGAGAAGAAAACTGATAAACAAAATACAGTAATGTTAGTTATGTAGAAATGTCATTCATTACATAGATTTCATCAGTGAAGAGTATCACTAACTGTAATTACACATGAAAAAATTATGATAATTATACATATAAAAGTGGTGTTATAACTAATGTGTCTATAAGCATACCCTTTACAACCTAAGATTCTTCTAGTTCATTCTAGTGCAATACAGAAAATATATCACTACTACTGCTTTGAACCTAGGTCACCTGGAAGAGGGATATGTGGTCAGTTCAAATATCCCAAACCTATTGGTTGTCACCAGTGTAGCTCTATGTACTTGAAGTTTTAATGGTGTATATATCATAGAAAGAGTTTATATTTCTATCACATAAAAAATTGGGAAGCTGCATCCAACAATGTGTCAAAAATGTTCACATTTTTTAGGCACTGAAATATGAAGAAATTCCAGACTTCAGGGCACCCAGTCAATCCTCATTCTTCCCCCAGCTGTGAAGGCTGCAGGTGTTCAGATTTGAAGTCTCTGGTTCCATGTTTATTTCCTCACAAGCTCTATCATCTTTCATGGTCACAAAATGGCAAAAAATGTCACTAATTTTGCAGAGAAATTATAAATAGTCTGGTGCCCTCAACTATGTGAAGGTTATTCATTCTTAACGTAATTTTAGCTTCCAGAGAAAGACAGAAAAATCCATAACATATTCTGATTGGTTGAGCTGGCATGAATTCAGATTAAGTCCACTAAAATCAGTGAAGTTTCTGTGAATTTTCAACATAGAAAGTCTTCAGAGAATAGCTTCAAGGAAATCAACAGAGATACACCACTTTGTATCAGATGAAAATCTAGTCTAGGGTCTGCTTGTGCAACAGGACAGTTAAAAAACTTGTTACATAAATATACGTAATACAGAGAGATATACATTTGATGTTAGACACTCAGTGGCACATTCCTATTATTGCTGGAATAACAAAATCCACAGAGGGAAATTCTGTCTAAATAAATAGTTAGTCTGTTGTTGAATACAAGCCAGTTAGCAGATTGACTACAAAGATGCCATCAATTTGAATCAAGAGGATGCTTTTACAAGTTGCAAATGTCTTCTGACTTTTTTTCTGACTCATTAAAGCTTTTATGAATCTTGCCAGATGTTTAAGGCCTCAGGGAAAGTCAAATGTACATGGAAAGATGACAAAAGAAAAATGGGTAGATAGAAAGACTGAAAATTATGCTGCATTTTTGGTTCTAATGTAACATGCCTGCTCTGGAATGGGCCTTTTCTTTCTTTGAGGACATAGTTTCTTACAGTACTTTTGTTCTTTTATAAAATAGAGCCCTGTATTTTCTGACATTCAGAAAAACTTCTGGTTAGCCATAACGTTTACGTACTTTTGAGTTGGCATTTAACTGCAAATTATAGCTCTTCTTACACACTCGGTGGGTCTGTTTCGACCACTGTTGAAGTGGAATCATAATAAAGACAGACTGGAAATTTGATAATCTTGATTTTTTTCCATGTGTCCAAGAATATTTATTAAGCATTATCACTTAAGAAACTGATGTATGCATCCTTTATCACAGAATTGTACTGAAAAATCCTTTGAAAGTGTATATAATTGCTAAGTTTATTATGTATTTCTATAGCAGCACTACAGTAGCAATCATGTTAGCAACGCAATAGTCAACTTTTCACAGTACATTTAATTCTGCTGCTGCCATAAAGCATAAAACGTTCCTGCTAAGCCTGAAATACAAAATCAGTTGGCAGTTCTGGGCCTATGTAAGGAATAGTGCTCTCCTGATTTTTGTAGACAGACTGTATTTGCAAATCAATTAATCTTAACAATGTTGCCACAACAGAAGGGTATACCCTAGGCTCACAGAAATGTGGGTGGTAATACAGCCTGCAGCCTGGAATAACACAGGGAAGGTGCTTGATGCCAAGCAGATAGGCTCATGCTAAGGCTGTGGCAATGAATCTCCCTTCCTACAGTTCAAGAGCAGAGCGCCAAAATACTCTGGCTCCAGACTCCAGTAGAATTCAACATTTCCTCTTAAATGATCCATAAAGAGCCAGGAAAATTCTCACCAGCACAAGCCAAAAATTGGATGAATTAAAGGATAAAGCAAAAGAGGTTCTGCAGTGGTATAGTGTATATTAATACTTACATGCTAGGGACAGTTTTGAATTTACTACAGTAGCTTGATTACTTTCCATCTCAGCTAAATCAAGTTAGAATTGTAATAAAATCTTGTAGTCAAAGAAAAGCGGTTTAATATCACACGTCTGTTGCAGCTGACAAAAACCTATGTTAGAGCAGCCCCTTCCAGTGATGAGGAATGGAATTAGGCACTAGTAGAAAATGTGTCCCTAAAGACCATCTATAAGACCACAGCTCTGCAGTGATGAATGCTTAATTCCAACAAGATATATTACAGTAAATAATTAATGCTTAACAATACAAGGTGATAGAAATGTAATAATTACACTGCATTTCTTAGTAACATTTCCCCTTATGCCAAACATTTCTGAAGTCCAATATGGGCTGTACTGAACATACATGCCAAATATCAAACAACATTCAATCTGTTTTTTGCATGAGAAGTTTTGTGTTATATTTTTGTGTGCTTCTTTCTATATGCCTCTCTAATCTGGTCTTTTGAGGTAATTCTATTAACTAAAAAAATATTTTAAGTAAACTACCCAACACTATGGACAAGATGGGCTAGAAAATAGGGAATTAAAGTGAAACGATGGTCTACTTTGGTCATCCTAGCCAGTCAGTACAGAAACAGAAGGCAACGGCTCATATAATTTGACTCATATGTACAGCACTCTCAACAAAAAGAACTAAAAGTATTGGAACGGAACTGAATACTGGATAATTAGTCTTTCAACTATTGGAAAATCTTGGCATAATAATGTAATTTGTGATTGGAACTATTAAAAGCAAAACTTTTGATTGTTGAGAAAAAAAATAAAAAGGTCATATGGTAAAAATAGTTACACAGACAGACTGGGAGAGACATAATTATAGTCCCACTATTGTCTGTGTGTGAATACTTTATGGCATTAATTACTGAACATATGTAAATGTATTTTTATGACTACTTTAATTGAGTGCATTAAAAACAAACCCACTATATGGCATTTATGTGCTATTTTTGGCCTGAAATCTTATCTAAGGCAGTTTTTAAAAGATTTATTTATTTATTCATTTATTTATTTGGGGGGTTAAATGGTTGGAGGTCTTGCAAAGATTTTCAACTTCTAAGCTGTATTTACAAGTATTCTTTTGCCTTTGGATACAGCAATCTCATCAGCTATTGCTTGTCAAATCGAATGTATTAATTTCTTTTCTCGTTTCTCCTCTCCCTACAGTCCCTCAATCTAGTACACCTGGGTGAGATTTTAAGCTGTAATGCTAAATGAAACAGAGTTTCCAGCTCTGGAATTGCAAAGACTACAATAGCTTTATGCCCCTTCTGTCCATTTCTGTTCCAGGGATATTTCCAGAAGAAACAGTAACTCCATCTCAGTTTAAGCAGCGCTGAGCGCCCGTTTGCACTGAGCAGTCTCCTTAGGCTTTCCATACTACAGTCACTCCTGCACTGGTGGCGGAGCATTTTTTTGTGGCAATACAGCCACAGCATCCAGGTTTCCCTTAGCCTGCCCTGTTCATTCTTCCTGAGAGGATGGAGATGTTTTCATCCTTCAGCTTCGATGCTTTTTCTTAGATTAAAATTATAATTACTTCATGTCAGGGAATATTTTTTACTACACTGATGTATTTTACCTCACATAAAGGGGCGATTGGGCATGATGCAGATGAAAAAATAGCAGTAAGGAAATGTCTCACTCCTAGAGAGGTGGACCAGATTTTGAGACTCTACTTGGATTTGCTTCAGGTTTATTTTGACTTTGGGGTTTTCCAGAGTCAAACAAAATAGAAACTGTGTTAGAAGGATGCCAAGATTAGCTCTACTGCTTTAGTCATTTCTGTTAACCAGAGACAGCTTTTTCTATTCTATTTTTACAGTTTTATGTCAGATGGTTTTGGAGTCATTCAAATTCCACACCCCCAGGCCCCCTACTCCCTCCAGCCCTTGTCCCCTTACACCCCATGCCATGATGTTTCCTCTGCCTAGTGATAACTTGAATTGCTCCCTGTGAGTCATATATTTATTTGGGATGGAAAAGAACAGGGTAACCCCAGCTTTACTGGAGCTAAATTCAACTTCTGATCATGGCAAAGGAATTCCTAAAGGGAAGTCTGGAGAAATCTATGTAGTCTGGTAGCTATTTATATGCATAACTAACTCTCTTCCTTTGCTGATCACTCATGCAAGCATTTTATCAAATGCTGTACTCTTATCAAATTTTAAGGGTGCATGTTTAAACAAGTTAGTAAAGAAGGAATTTGCTGAGGGACAGGCTCCTCTTCAGAGGTCCAAGGAATCATTCTTTTTTTAACAGGGATGAATGTGAGGAAAACTTTTTAGGCTCAAGCAGATGTTAAAACTGTCTGACAACTGCCCTGCATGCTTCCAAAATTACACATACTACTGGTGTGGTATAAATAGGCTTCAGTTGCATAAAACATCAGAAAAAATTGTGTGAGAGTTAATTTGGGGAAGAAAATGGATTTTTTTTCTCTAACTTTCTATGTTATTTTGTTGTTTCTTTGTGTAACTATGCAATGCTTGTGTATGCATCTGCATAATATAATATTGCTTAAGTTTTTCTTTTGCTAAACATATTTGCCTGAATACTGAAGGAGCACACTTCGGTATTTTCCATTTAAGGCTTAGTGTGATCTGTATTTTAACTTTATTTATCATTCTATGCATTTGGATAATCTATATTAGGCCAAAGATCTTTCCAAATACTGCCAAAATTTCATACCTAGCTCATTAAAAATTGATTTACCTTAAAATGGCATCCATGTAGCTGTTGCTACCTTTTGTTTCTCTTATAGGAACAGTTTTAAGTTGGAGTCCTTTTGCTCTTCATGCTTATAAAAATGTGGATTCTCTGTCCCATAGACTACATTTAGGTATATATGAAAGATAAATCTATTAATCATTATTTTCCATATGAGAAAGTGAGGCAGAAAGGAATTAAGACACTTATCTAACATCACATAAGGATTAACAATAACTTGTCCTTTGATGAAAGCATAGTGAAGAAATGGTGAGAAGGACCCTAAAACTAGTCAGAAAAGTGAAATTCTCCAGTTTCTAGTTTCTCAAAGCCAATTCAGGTTTTCCAGTTTTCCTAAAGCAATTGTTAATTGGCAGTGATAGTTGAGTTACCATGAAGTTCTGTGGTCTACAATAGCCTATCAAAAATTTTGGGATTGCAAAGCACCATTCTTTTATTATTCTAGAGAAGCCACACCAAACAGAGGATTTATGTGATATTTTTTTCATCCCTTTCACTTGAACAGATTGACAGAAAAGATTCTTGTTTATGAAATGTTTGTCATCAAAAAGGCATACAAAACCAAAAGTCTAAACAGTCCATTTTGAAACAAAGATACTGATATCTAGCATAGCAAGCACTTTTGTATTAGCAACATCTTGTGAAAAATAAGCTAGTCATGAAGAAGTGTTCCTGCAAGCTAGTTTTGGCAATAAGCATATATACTTCATCTCATTTGAAGGTTACTTTGGTTTCTGAAATGGAATTCCTAGACTTATTGCAAAATAATCTGGAATAAATCTCTAAATACTATGACAATGTAATTTTTAATGAAACAAAATGTTACTTTACTATTCGTCCATTGCTATGTATAAGGCTTCTGTCTGTCTCTTAAAGTTGTTCTAAGAACAAAAAACTTCTAGGCAAATCCTTCTGTTGACTTCTAATTTCCTAATAGTGTACACTTTAACACACTGTTTATGTCAGAATCCAAGGCGCTGATTCTCCACTTAGTTACACTAATGTAAAACATACTTTTGAAAGATTCTGTAATTGCCATTGGTAATAATGTTGGGGTTTTTGTTCTGGAAAAGGTTTGATTCTTGGAAAATTTTTCTTGATCCAAGAAATACTTTGAAAAAGTGTTTTTAAATTCTAAAAACTAGTTGATTTTTCACTTACAATAGATCTTTCTATTATACTGTATTCTAACAGATATCACTTTCATAGCTAATAGGTATCAGAGGAAAAACAGTGACATTTTTGGTTGACTTTACAGGCATCCTAGGACTTGGGGATTGCAGACGGCCCTGCTGCAGGCTGCCCAGCTTCGCTTTAGGGATTTTAAACTACAGATACTATTTAACCTTTACACCTAATATGTGTCTTACTTTGTTAGAAATATCATCACAGAAGTTTTCTGTGGGATTCCTGTTCCCAGGAAGAGTGTTCAGCGTCTGATCTGGATTCAGAGGGATCGATACTGTCATTCCCAAACGTAGGTACCCATAGTCAGCTTTGTTGTATGCCAACTAAATACAGTTTTCCAGCAAATTGGTAGCTAGACTTCTTCTTCATCCACCTACTGAAACCAGATTACGGCAGACAGTATGTTGAACTAACTTCCTGTCAGTTTGAGTTTAATTGTCTTAACTATCATTTCCTGTGATGCAGGGTTATTGTAACATGTCCACCTAGTTAACAAGGATGATGTAAAACATGTTGTTTTGTATTTTCAGTGGATGTGCTACTGAAAAATAACCGGAACACATACTTTAGCAGGTGTGTTAGTCTTGGCTATTCTTCCAAGCTGGATTTCCTGATGCCTTTTGCTGTTCCCACATCTCACCTCATCTCCCATCCTGGATGTGTAGTGTAAGAAAGGGCAGTCCTTTCAGGGAGGAGTATGCCTGTACTGACCTTTAGAAGGCTTAGTAAATGAAAAAGGATATGTGAAATTGAACAAGATTTATAGTGGTTTTGGCAGTACAGGTTAAACAAATACTGAACAAACTCAAAACAGAACTTTCCAAACTGCACAGTTTAACACTTCAGCCCTGTAGAATGACTCATGGGAGACTGGTAGAGGGGTATTTACTTATTCTGGTTTGAACTCTGAATAATGCCAAGTGATACTGAAGATTGAAAGGCTGGCTAAGTGTGCTTGTAATGAGCCTCCCTTTGCAAGTCCAGGTCAGGCTCTATGCTTTGACACTGACATTCAGCCTGTCAGATGTAACCATTTCACATCATTAGTTGACAACGTTGCCTTCAGCAAAACAGAGGCACAGGAAAAAGAGTAGGGACCTCTCCAAATCTTTGCTTTTGCTGAAACAAACTTAAAAAGGTATCTCTGTACTTAGCCAGGGCAAGGAGGCTGTATTTAATTGTGTGTTTGAACTAGAATTTAAAATATTGGTTTGGGCCAAAATAATAGTGAGTTTGTGCTCTAGAAAATTAATATTTTGTGAGTTATCAACCGAAAATCTACTTATAAGATCAGATATACCTCAAAACAAACTGTTGTCAGAGAATTTCTAACATACTTGGCAACATTAACCTAAATTTGGACTCAAGCATTTTTCAGGTTTGGATACAAATTCAAATCATGACCATGAATTTGTTTAAGATCCTGGGTTTTCAGTACAAACTCCACTAAAAATGTGCGTGCCCTTACATTGCATCTCAGGTTCTAATCTGGAATCATTTAGAAGTTCTTGTGCACTTTTTAGTCCCAAAGAGTGTCTATAAAGAGTAAGCAATATTCAGAACGCAATTTTACAACACCAGAGAGCAAAAGTTTAGGGACTGAGGAATCCTTTCACTTGTGAACCTTGTAGGGTAATTTCAGGCAGCAGAGTATAACTTCCCAAATGGAAAATTAGTCACAATACTTTTAAGAATGGCTTTACCATTGAATAATATTCATAGATGTTTACTGCGCTCAAGCGGAGGCTTTATTACTGTCCCAGAAAGATAAACCAAATGAAGTTCCCTAATGTAACAGAAATCTGGAATCTCACATATCCTTACAGATGTGAGCTCTCAGGAACAGAGGAGAAAACAAACAAACTTTGGCTAAATAAATGAGCGCATACAACGTACAAGCGCAAACAGACCATTTTCTAATGATGAAAAGCTTCAGGGCATGAAACTCTTGCTTTTATTACTCTAGATCCCAGAAGGACAAAAGCATTTACATATTATTGTGCTGATGCTATCAACCTAATCACATGTGCTTACCCTGTTGTGCCAATGACAAACTTATCTTAAGGTCAAAAGCAGAATTTCTTACAGAAGAGACACATAAGTGCTTCGGCTTTCATTTGTTCTGTTTCACCCTCTTGGCAAACCATACTTTTATCTTCCATGGTAGGAAACATAACTGGGTTTTGATACAATTTCAACTTCAGTCATTCAAACACACTGAAGTATGCATATTTTGTACATTTACATTTGTGAGCCTTGGCTTCAAGCTATGAGTTCAACAGACCTGTGAGAGAGGTAGTATGTTAGTATTGAACCCAAGAGAGCATCTGAGAGACGTTTCATCTGAAAGAGACATCCAAGTCACATTTCTCCTCCACCTTTCTTCAGAATAGGTTAAGATGATAATTTAGTAATGATGCATCCATCTGCACTGTTTAATAATCGGGGAGTCCAGCAGGGAAAGCAGATAGAGTATTCCAGATATTCCCGCAGCCCTCTTACTCTCTACTTACAATAGAAAAGAAGTGAAATATGCAAATTCTTAAATTCTGGAAAGCCCTGAGTCATTGTCCTGGAAATCTGTCAAAGGACAGTTGTATTGCAATGTTTTCAGAAATATTGTATTTGTTTTGCAGTTTTTCAGATCTTCAAACAAATTTGGTTTCATTTTATATATCGGCATGTTCTTATTTAGTCGCCCATTGCCCGACAACTGGAGTTCTATCATTTGCCTTAGAGTTACACTGTGAAATTGTTTTAATAAAGAAGATCAGATGGTTAGGTTAGTGGCGTATTGCTCACTGATTCTCTGTCCAGTCTTTTTTTTTTTTGCCATGTTGTTGTACTATAAGCCACAAAGGAGTTATTTATTATTTTCACTGTTTCCCATTTATTAACAATAAGTTTGATCTAAGCATTACTATGGTGAAATAATTTTCTAAGGTTTGTTCTCTTTTCATGTCAGGTAGGTTATAAGAACAGTTAAACTTTTGTATATTTTTCCTTTATTTTCAAGAGGACATCAGTTACAGTTATTCAGCTACCTAAAAAAAAATAAAATAAATATTTCTGACCTTGTTGGAGAGATTTAGATAGGGTTGTTAAATTTCTTTTTAACATTATGTTAAAAAGCTGGAGTTTCTTGCTGGAACCTCCAGCAAATAAAGTATATAGCAAAGGATAATCAGTAAACCAACGGACTAAGATTTATATCCTACTAAAGACTGGTGCTTTCATGGTGACATCTGAGCATCTTGTTGACAGTCTTCTAGTCCTGCATTCATTTCCAAAGCCTTTGGTCAGCCTTTAAAACTAAACCCAATGAAAAATTGCACAGTTAAGTACAATCCTTTGAACAAAGCCTATCTGATGAGGCAATTCAATAATGGTTTCTTGGATAAGTCTGTAATTAAATGTTGGCCTTCAAGAAATTGTCTTTCTTGTTTTTATGCTTAAAGCACTCCAAAACATAACCCAGCAATGAGTAACACATAAATCTCAAAATATACTTGTAATCCTGCTGGGGTAATCTTATCTGCTGCTGTATTAAAGACAGAATATTCTCTGCTTATCGGGCCCTAGTATAAAGGTGTAGAATAAGTTTTAAATGACAATCAAGTCCTTTCTCCCAGCTCGTCATGGTTGCACTTCAAGAATTATGAATCCTTTCTATCAAAATTCTTCAATCTAACATTTTTGCTGATTTAGCAGTATTCAGCTATTGCAGCATTATTGGCTGCATTGTAATTTAATAATCCATTGCAATTTATTAATCCATTGCTGCCTGAATCACATACAAATGTGCAATGCATCAGCAGTGGATACTAATGGAAGGAAAGCAGTAGGCAGAGGCCAGGCCAATTTTATAATTGGAGCTCTGGCTTTGGACTCAAAATCTGGATGATATTCCTGGTCTTGTTAAAAATTTCCTATGCAATCTTTAGTATATCACCTAATGTGGGGTTTATCTCATCAGACCTTAGCAGACAAAAAGTTGTCTAAGCTATTTAATTAGGCTCTTTATATAGTAGGGAGAGAGCAGTATCTCCAGGAGACAATCTGTCTCACCTAATTTAGATCTCTCATTCAGTCTCCCAGTTAACAGGTTTTTGAGGGTTGCCTCTTGTCCCAGGTTTTGTTACCTGAGCAAAATTAAAACTCACCAGTGGCAAAAATGACTTTGAAATTTCACAGCCTGTTAGCAGACATTCTGAAAATGAATTTGCTGATCTTTTTCTTTTCTTTTTTTTTTTTTTTTAATCCTGCCACTGCATCTACAAGGAACATCTGCATTCAGATCACAGCAGAATTTGTGGGGAGGAGCAGCAAGACACCATCTCTAGATAGTCCTTTGGAGACAAGACCACCTGGTCACACCAACTGTTGCTCAGCATGTTGAGCTGGGAGCCATTTCATTTATTCTCCTTCCTTCATTCATTCCATTCTTCACAGCCTTCTCTTATGCTGAGAAATAGTAGTCCCAAAGTGGTAAATGCGGGGCGGGGGCAGGTGGAGAGAGAGAAAGAGTGTACAGACTTTAGCTCACAAGGATATACTAGTGATGGGGAAAGTATTGCTTCATGTTTTGCAACTCAGCTCCTCTCAGCTTCTTTCAGCCACTCCCACAAGTTTGCCAGCTGTGGTGATGAGCAGTAGAGAAAAGCAATGGGGAAAAGTAGGACTGTGGCTGAAATAACTCATTGAGGCTCCATCTAGACTCTACAATTGCTCGCACATTTCATTTCCATTAATGGCAGTTAAGGTGGATATTGGATTAAACATATTGACTCACATTTTGTCTTCTTTCTTTTAAAAATTATTACTTCAATGTATTTTAATTGACAAAAAAAACCCTTATATTTTTTTTTAATGACTGCTGCTCAAATATTGAGTGAACCCAGGAACAGCTATAGTAGGATATTTATGTTAGAGATAAAATTAATGTTATCTTGCCACAAGGTTAGTTTGAACAAGGTTAAAGAAGGTGAGTTACTAGGATTTCAGCCTAAACTTTCAATTTCAGAAAAACAAAGACATTTTGACTTGGAAGACAAATCCTTAAATTCCCATGAAATAAAAGAACTTGAACTGAAATCACAGAAACATTTCATTTTAATTGTGACATCTTTCTTACATTCTTCAAACTTTTATTTATTTGTATCTGTAAATTTCATATACATTTATTATGATACCAACTTTTAACAATATAGACTATGTAACCAAATTAACCATATTCCCTTTCATTATCAAACCTTTGTCATTAACAGTGACATATTCTTGTAAAGAATTCTTATCATGATTGAAAAAATACTTATGTGTTTTCAACCAGTTTTAATTAGTTGCTCTAACTAGGACAATCATTCTACAGGCAAGGCTGTGGATGGACACTTTGGAGATTGGCATTCAATTTGAAAACAGCACTAATGGCCCTTCCATGGTCTTTGGGAAAATTATGTATTTATCCTGTGTTTCAGTTCCTCTTATTTAAAATAGGATTTATGTTAATCAGTGGATATTTAAGTATATTAGTTAGATGATCAAGCTAAATAATTTGACATGTTTCAGTTTGTAATTTTCAAATTTAGATGGTCTGATGACACTGCAAGTATCTACATAGACAAAGAAATAAATAGGTCAAATGAGTAACATGAAAATGTAGTATTTCACCTTCAGCCAGCACTGCAGTCCAATCATTAGTGACTGAAAATTGTTCCCAACTGTAGGCTAAACAGTACAATTTTTTGGTGGTCTTAGCCTATTTCTTAATGGACAGATGTCTATATCATTAAAAATCCCCTTCACAATTAACATTAATTATTACCAGTGGTGGGAAGATTGGAAAATTACCTGGGCTGTGAGACCAACTTTCCTTTAAACTGTACAGGTGAATTCACTACAACAACAAAGAAAAGTTAATATGGGGCACTGGAGGAATTTTCCTTCCCTGTGCACCTGCTGGATTAATGACAGATTTCAGACTGCAGCTCAAACAAATGGAGTATTTTTTAATAATTGATGTACCTCAGAAAAACAATTATTCAGACTTCAGTGAAATATCCAGTTCACTTTCACAGAATTGTTGAATCTCTCCATTCCTCCAGGAGGGAATTATTTCTTGCTGGTAGATAAGTAATGAAATTTAACATGTATTTTCCTCCTGAGGAGAAGGAGATTATTTTTTATTATTTTTTATTTATTTTTGAGAATTATTTCTATTATTGTGCCATCTTCCATTCTAAATGTGAACTTTCTGGAAACGGTATGCCTCAAAAGAAAATGCAATGTTATTCATGTATAAGAGCAGGCTAAGTCTTCTTATTTGATTGACTTTTTATGTCATGGTACTTGGAGGAGATTAAAATAGTTCTATGGTTAATATTAACAAGGGCCATCCATTTACAGTTTGCTTTGGAAAATGGCATTCAGCCACTTTCTTTCCTTGATGCATTGATACTCAGAGAAGGCAAACAACTTCAAAGAATGTCAAGGAAATAAATCATGTCCATATATAAATATTTATAGCAACAAATGTATCCTCCCAAACCACTGAAGGGCAGCCTTATTATCAAGACAGTTTATGCTGAGAATTATTGGCATTAGACAGCAATTTTGCTGAGAAATATTTGGGTAGGATTAAACAGATTCATTTTAACTAACACCATACCCTGTAAATTAAACCAAAAACTTTTCCAGTAAGCCTGTCTTTAGACACTTAACATTTCTATGCATTGCAAAGACAGAACAAAATAGTTATTAAGGTAGGTTTTTATACACATTTTATGCAGCTGTAAATACAGACTGTAGAGTAATTAAATATCATTATTTATTCTGTTTAAAGATGCATGTTGTTAAATTAGATAAAATTAAAAAAAAAAAAAAAAAAAAGAAAGAGTGAGCAAACTCATGGTCAGAGCAATCTGTTCCATTGCTGCCATGTCCACTGACTATATCTTTGGACAAATACTTTAAAATCTCCATTCACTGACTGTTTTCTCAAAGATGTAAAACCCAACAAGTACCTGTGTGAACCTGAAAATAAAGAGACTAAATGGTGTGAACATTAGTGTTCATTTTTTGGAATGTATTTCTTCCTCTTGCTGTTCATCCACTTGTGCCCTTGGTGAAGAGACCCTCCAGAGTCCTCCAGCAATGCTGAAACAGGTCACACAGCTACACAAGGGTGCTCAGGTGTATCTGTTATTTTTAAGTAAGGAAGAAAAGTATTTTTGATTACTGTTTGGATTCATTAAATATGTTAACACTTGTCTTATTATTGAAGTTTTCACCTTACCCTGAAAATAGACTTGTAATCTCTTATTTGTTTTGAAAAAAGAAACAGCATGTTGCTTTCAGTTTCAGTCCTTTGTATTATAATAGACAGGTTTGCAGAAACAATGTAGCATCTGCAGTATGCAACTGTAACATATCACCTGGGTGCTCCTACAAGGATTTCTTTTTGGGTATTGACTTTGCTCATCAAAACCTTAAATAATTTGGGCCATACCTGCCCTAGGCATTACCTCAATTGCTGTGCTTTTTGGTAACAGGGGTCATAAGACCTAGATTCTTACACTTCACGATTTGTCTGAAGTTGGGTCCTCTTTATATTCCAGATTTATTACTCATGGGCATGAATCATGTTTTGGCTAATTGCAAAGTAAGAACAGAATATGGCTAGAATGATAGACTATGGTTTCAGCTGAAGAGTGCACTCTGAATGTAAGAAGAAAACTAACCTGGACTTAAACCTACACAAGATATAAAGTTTTGTTCAATATATTATAACCTGGTACAGTTTGTTAAAACTGGTGACCATAACTGTAATCAAATCTGATTTGCTCTCTGGTGGCATGAAGTGAAGAATCAGGTTTATGATACTAAAATTCAAAGAGAGAATATTTTTAAAAATTAGTTAAAGGAAAAATCCAGGAAATGAAAGTCCAAAGAATCATCACGGAAGCTCCTCAGATAACA
Source organism: Morus bassanus (assembly GCA_031468815.1). Taxonomy (NCBI): domain Eukaryota; kingdom Metazoa; phylum Chordata; class Aves; order Suliformes; family Sulidae; genus Morus; species Morus bassanus. Next base: position 75,686,022 of record CM062571.1, on the reverse strand, counting down.
TATGGGTTCCTTACATATTTCAAAGCAAATATATATGAATGCATTGAAAAGAAGCACAAAGGGGATAAAATAGCTAAATTATGTGGGCAAGAATGAGAGGCTACATAGCCCAGTTTAAATACTAGAAAGTCATGACAAATGGTGCTAACATAAAGGAATATAAAGTTTGAAAGGTAAGATATAAAAGAATATTAAGAAAAAAACCCGAAGGCATAAAGACAAAGAAATCCTCTTTTAAATTATCCTGACAGATCAGAAACACTGCAGACTGAGCCAGTGGGTCTGCTGATCCTCCAGAGTACAGAGGAGCCAGTCAAAAAACACAGGATTGCAGGGAAGATAAATGCTTTCTTTGCATCTGTCTTCACCACAGTGGGTGCTGGAAAGATGTCTACATCACAGCTAGTCTTTACAGTTCATTTGATACAGAGGTATCAAAAAGAGGGGAAGCAAAGCAAGAATTGAACTTGTTAAGGTTCAGTTAGGGGCTACAATACAAAATGCAGTACTATAGCAGTCTACTGTGATTGGCACCAGTCCTGTTGGTCACTGTCACAGGGTGCTGTTTTCAAGACTCTGCTGTCTATTACAATGCTGATTTAAGTAACAGCATCTGAACTTTTCACTTTAGGTGGGAAAAAGCAAGTGACATATTGTTCATTATTACAGAGCATCTAAATGCATATGTAAACACAGTGAAAATAAAGGAGATTCTTCTCTGCCATTGCCTGGCCTCAGGGTGTCTCCTCCCAAAGTCATGCTGCATGCAGTTAGGCTTATATATGAAAATCTCGCTTAGGATACTAATTGTTCTAGGTTCCTTCTATAGTCAGTGTCAAGAGAGAGGCAGAATATGACTCCATTCATTTATTTCCTGAATCACCTCCTGGAAGTGTTTTATTCAGTAATTCCTAGTTTAAACCTTCTTCAGAATCACAGTCAACTTCTTCTTTCACTTCGGTGATAGCTTTGGTCCTAAGCAATTGTTTCAACCAGCCTAGTCATAAAGATAATAGAAATAAAACCATTGTGGCCTCTGAGAGGAACCTCAGCTTTTAAAAAGTAGGCGTTATGGACAAGCATCAACATCATTTTTTAGACTTTCAAAAGTGTGCTTTCATGAAATGTTGTAGGCAGTGGCTAAGTTTTGTCCCTACAAAGTAGGAGGCTAAAGCCTGGAATAGATTAAAGTTTGGTTGTAAGGTAAGAAACTAAAAGAATAATAGCATTTTTAGCTGGCACCATTCCTTTAATTTTGTTTTCCAAAAAAAAAGGCTTTCATAATGCTTCCAAGGACTTCTTAATCTATTCCTCTTTATATTTTCTGCTGGTTAATTTTATTAAAGAGTAGGGAAAATGTCAAGAAAAATGAAGATTTATTTTCAAAGATGATGTTCAAAATTGGCAAAAGATGACATAAATAATCCAAATGTTGTAAGGTTCATTATTGATCAATAGAAGTCCCTATTGACCGTCATCTTTCGTAATCTCTAGTGAAACTAATTTTAAAAAGTTCTGCAGGCTTCCTTTAAATAATATCAGGAAAGTTGTCACCATTATATGGACAAACAGCAAGAGTCTTTATGTTTATGCAAATTGTTTATAATTTAATTAAAGCTAATTACCTATACATATATGCTATTTTTTTACTTGCTGATGCAAGTAAATATTGAGTTTAATTAAACCATAACCAAACCATAACAGTAAAAAATAGTAACCATAAATAGTAAACCATAATAACAAATTTATAAATTTCCCAAATCAAGAGAAAACTGACAGCTGGATTAGATCTGGCTCCTAGTGTCTGTCTGTCATTTTACTCAGTTTTTGCCTGTATGTCTATGCCTATGCAGGCTTCTTTAAGGGTCCTCATACTTTCAGTCATTTTAACTATCATTCAGCTGTGTCTCTAATCCACAGTCCAAGCTGTCCGCAGTAAGTAGGGACAACACATAATGGTGAAGGGTTTTTAGGTGTTGTCATCAACATTTTTGTGTCTCTTACGGAATGAGACACCTGCGAAGCTTGTGCATAGGCAGAGCTGAGACAATTTTCTTGACTTGTAAGGCTGAAAGGAGACAAAAGTAAAGTCTTAGCATTTCACTTTCTGGCTGTTTACCTTCTTCATGTCTTGGCTGTCCCCAAACCAGAAGCATAGAGCATCAGAGCTTGTTCTTTGTAACCCCTTTTAACCCATGCACACCTGCTTGCTGCGCACAAGAAAAAGTGTTTATCCATTTGAAATAAGTCAAGGGAACAGTTGCATAGCACTGTCTGGATCTGGCCAAGAAGCAATTGCTTTATGGCTGCAGCATGTGTTGGATCTTTATTTTCTAAGCATCCTGCTGGGAGACGTGCAATAAAACCCTTTTTGCAATCGCTTCTCTCTCCATGGCGCTAAGGGTTCCCTGTTCCATCCTGCTCCAAATAACACATGTGAACGCCTTGCCTTTTGTTTTTAAGTTAGGACAGCTCCACAGGGCACATATTAACACACATTAATGAACGGATTATGGGCTTGTCAGAGCTTCCGGTGATGAATTTAGAGCCCATTAAAGACTAGGCATTGATTGCACTGGAGACTGTAGCTCTCTGTTTAATCCCTAGCAGGTGGGCACTGGTGCAAGCTTCACCATCTTGCATCAGCAGTGAACCTCGAACGTGACCTCTCCAGAGGGAGAAGGGTAATTCATTTGCCATGTTTACTTTATCTTCAGCTTCTTTTTAGAGGGAGGCTCCTAACTGTGCTGAATTGTTCTAAGAGAGGAGTGGCAGATGTGTGATGTGGCTCACATTCTTGAAAGAGTCTGTGGCAGTCGCTGTATGTTTGACCTTCAGACAGTTTAAAGTCAAGTCCCCATGGCTAAGAAATGAGTGTATATTATGAGCTCTGTTAAATTAACTGTAGTTTCTTGGTGGACTTTCACTCCCAGGGCATACATTAAAATGACACTCCTGCACCATGATTTTAATTTCTGTTAGGCAAAAGAACTTCTCAGTTACTACAGTGCTTTTACAAAATAATATTGAATGAAAAAGGTGAAAGCAGACTAAATCAGGACAAATTTGAAATAAAGACAATTTTTTTCTTAAAGGTTATGCAAACACATCATAGTTTCTTTCCTCAATCGTAATGCAGTCCCAGCTCTCCCTTAGATATCATGCTAGTAATCAAATTATAAAAACCAACCAAACAACTAAACAAACAAAAAATCTTCCAAAAACAAAAGGGAGGAAGAAACAATTACCTGTTGACTGAAGAAGCAACTGAACTGCCTGTACATTGCTGAGGCTTAAGTGTGCAGCCCAATGTCTCATTTCTTGCCAGACACCTTTCCTAATCACTGTCAGTTACTGGAGTATATTTTTGCCTTGAGTTTTGTAGGGATAGCTCCTCATCTGGCCCAGGCAGCTGAAATGGAGTATCGAAGGGAATGTAGTCCATCACACTTTAGATAATATGAAGGATGTGTGGGAAGATGGTGCACTTGCTAGTGCATAGATTTTTCACATTGCATGAGGAATTAACACTTTATTGTTATCCAGCCATTTAATTCGCACTTAGTTCAACTAGATTAAAGGAAAGTGTGACTAGAAGAATTTTCTCGTAGGAGCCAAAATAGATAATATGGTTACAAAAAGACAGAGGTGGAAATGATAGATGTAAGGGACAGCAAGAAAAAGTATGCTCAAATTGCTTTAATCTTATACTAAGTTAAAATCATAATGCTTTTCTGTCTTTCTCTTTCCCTTACCAAGCTACTTTGCTCTCCTTTCATGACTAGGCGGTTGCTGATATTTCATTCCTTATACATACTATATGCTTAACTCTACAACTTTTGGAGATAATTTCTGAACTGAAGAGACTTCATCAGAGTGCACCTCTCCTTGTAGAACATAAGCTCTCACAGACTCTCTCCTTTGAAGTCTTCTAGGAGGCCCAGAAAGATTTATCCTTTCTTCTGTAAGATGTCTCAATTTCCTCATTAACTATGAAAGAGACTTCCCATGTTTCTTAATTAAAAAAAAAAAAAAAAAAAAAAAATCATTGTTTTGCTTCCTTAGAGTTGAAGGTCTCTTTTTGTTAGATCAAGCACTGTTGTACTTGACCACTTTATTAACACCTTTGTGATTTAGCAAGGGATAAAACTTTTTTTCTTTTATCTTTCCTTCTTTGAGGATTTTTTGTCATATTTTCACAGGGAATGTGCCTCACAATGGACTTCATGTCTGTATCTCTGCATACCTTAACAAACAGTCAATATAAAACCCTGAACAGAATACATGTGTGTAGCTCATTAGCTGGTTCTTGGCAAAAATGAGACATGGTGGCAATTCACTTTCCCTCTTGTCATACTGCCAGTTATACAACTATTAGTTGGTTTAGGTGATTTTTTTATATTATATTCCTTTTATCAAAAAAGTTAAACCAAGCAAAAATCTAAAGAAATGAGAAGTCAGGACCTGTTTATTTGCTTTGATGTATGTATGAAAAGAAATAAAAAACAAGGAGGCATAATGAAGTATTGAAATGTCACCCCAAAATATAGGTCTTCCTACCCCCTTTTTTTTCCCAATCTTTAATTTAATTAAAACAGCTAGTTGTTTTAACTTATACTTTCCTCTTTTCTATAAGCCTGTCCTCCCCATTTGTTCTTTTTAGACTCTATGTTTTCCTGACCGAGACTGTAGCTTGATTGAGATTCACTTCTGCAAATAAGATCAGCATGGGGGCTGAAAACGAATGTTGGTACAACACATTCAAGCTACCAACAGATGAATATCATGCAGAATTTGCAGCTGACCCTAGGGAAACCAGGTTTAGGATGAACTGGCTTGGCTCTTCTTTAACCCAGGAAGGACTAAATTTGTTCAGCTACTTTGATAGGACTCTTCATGCCATCAGTACATGGCTACTGTTAGAACAGTATATTTATTTCCTGAGTGAGGCAGTGTACAAGAAAAACAGAAAGCTCCTGTCCACCAGAGTTTTTGATTTTGAGATATTTTGCTGGGTTTATGTTACCCATGCCTCTAGCATCCCTCTGCTTCTCAACAGCTGGTGTAAGATTTGACTTCTTTGTTGTCTTCAGAGATGTTTTATCAGGCCTGAACTGGAGCTTAATCAGTTTATCTAAACACTGACCTGGAAGCTGTAAGGCAGAAGAAGTAAGTTTGCCTTCCGTCTCTTTTCCCTTCCTTTCTCTGGCACTGACCTTGCTGACTTCATCACCTGAAATTTCATAAGAGCACTTCACGCTCATTTTGTATGTCCAGAGTTGTGGGGTTTCTTTTTCCTCTCATGAGCACTAGTCTGCTGGTAGATTGTATCATTCTTAGCACCTGTCCAAATTTATTAGACTATATAAAAGATTCCTCAGTTTGGAGACATTCAAAGTGTGCAATTTTAGTTCAGTTGATTAGGTGTGAGATACATGTTGCAGTGGTCTACCTATGCAAGGTGACTGTCAACCACCGCACCTGCAGGAAACGTTATTTTCTTTGGGTAGAGCCACACAGTTTCAAGAGATTAAGCTCCACTACTCCATCTCGTGGGAGGAACTAAGCACATCACGGTGCACTTGTCAGACAGGTGCAACATATCTGTAGCCTGCTGTAGCCACTCCAAGTAAAGGGATAAAATCTCCATCTGCTGTGAAGGCAAAGATTCAAAAAGGAGAAACAAGTGACACAAACCCAGCAATGTTCTCTGAAGATGAGTTTTCATTTACACGCAAGTTTTCCTAAGTCCACTTTCACATTCCTCAAGAAATGAAATTCCAGAGATTGTTGTAGGTCTCACATGTAGGAACAAAACCAGACTAATCACCTCTACTAGGCCCCAGTTAATATGTAGTAGCTGAGAGTTGCTGTCTTGTAGCTTTTTTAATATTCAGACTCTCTGACCCTACATAACCCTGTGTGCTAAATCCTCATCAACTCCGTTGGAATCTATTAAAACTGCGTTTACTTAAAGCAATTGTAGCTAAGTGATTTTGATGTCATTAACGGTGACAATGGACTGCCTTTGTCACACTGCTTCCCTCCCATTTATTTCTAAATCTTCATGTCTTTTTGATCACAGAATAGATGTCTGTTCCTTGGGGTGTGGGAGTTTGTGTGATTGATTGGTAATGACAGATCACCAGGCACTCTTTTGTGATGATTTTATCAATGAAAATGTCAGTAAATTTCCTTTTTCACCAGCATTGGTCTGCATAGTCCCTCAATGACTATTCTTCAAAGAGTTCAGCCAAATAGGAACATCTCAGTAAACCATGGAGTTTCCCCTGTAATTCTGTAGGCTAACAAGTCTGAAATAATATTTGCTTTTGATTATTTCAGTAACAAAAAAATGTCAACTGATATATAAAATTAAAAGGAATTCTTAGCATAACATTTAACACAAAAAAAAAAGTAAAAATTTTTTATCCTTAGTATTCTGAGAAAGGCAACATGCACACACATTTTCCTTTTGACAAAATTCTGCTTCCTCTATACATTTTTAATGTACTATTTACATCTTCATAAAGATATACATATGAATTTATTCAGTTTAATGATAGTTTTAAAGGAATATTTTGCAAAATCTTCAGGACTGTCTTCAATGTCATCTGGTGAAACCATGGAAGATTAAGAGGAAATTTAGTTGGCTTTTTATATTCACCAATGCTTTGGAAGGCAATCCTGATGCCAGCAAATATAACCTGTAAGCAACTATTTTCCCTGGAGGACTGGTAGTGTAGGGCCCTCAGAATGTATTATTGAAAGGGAAAATCAGCTGAACAGCCTCTATTACCTTAGTCTGGGAGGAATTCCATGAAAGTCAAACATGAATATTTTACTGGGGAAGGGAATGCCAGTTTGATTTGCTGTAATTTATTTATGAGTTAAATTTCCAAAGCTTTTTAAGACACATGTAGGCTTTTTGAGTCAGTCACACTCTGGTTTCATTACATCAATGTACAGAAGAACTGCATTGTCTTCAGTGAGATCATGACATATTTACATAGTTATGAATGAAATAAATATTGCTAAGAAGTTTGGGTCTAGATTCCTTCACTTTGCTTACTCACACAAGCTGAAAGGACATCATCGCTTCAGGTGTTGGATGTCTTAAGGAAATTTAACATATAGGGTCTAAATGTTCCCCTATATAATCATAGGGGAATTAAGGCCTCCTACAGTTTGTATTTGGCCATGATCTGCATTTATCTTTGTTTTGCCTTCCAACCAAATGCAAAGTGTGCTTTTCACTATTTAGGTATAACAAGGTTTGACAATGATTAGGAGTTTCCCTCCAGTCCAAAAAGCTGCCAGCAGTTGCCTGACTTGTAGAGGAGCATAGGGTGAAATCCATGACAGCCCGTGGCACATAGGAAGAAAGGTTTGGAATTACTAATTGCAATGCCATTTGCAGTACAAATAAAGGCAAAATTTGAAACCAAGTTTGAAGAACACCTGATAAAAAAGAACCCTAAATCCACTAAGCAGCCATTTTAGATCAGAAAAAATAGAAATAGTGCGAGTTTCTTACCTATTTTGTGGTCCTTGATTTAACAGTGAGTTTATAAGGAGGAGGAATTGTCAAATTCTTAGATGTTAGTGAATGATTTATTAGGTGTCTAAAAGCAAACCTGTGAGCCACAAGATATAAAGAAAACAGGCCTCAAATGGTCAGTCCAGATTTCCTGTTAAGGTAAAGACTGTTATATTCATTAGGGAATCTAACAAAGAAAAACATTACAAATATCAAAAACATGTCTGATCTTAAAGCTGTAAAGTAGGAGTTTAAGAAATTTCAAGATGAGTGATTTGTTTAACATTTGCGTTACCTGCATGACATTGTATAATCTCAGTGTCACACTCTTGAATGATAACTCTGAAGATCAAACTGACCACTTTGCCTCATGCTGGCTTTCCTATCCATTGCTAATTATGATGTTTGCCTTTGTGGGACTTTTATGTGCCTGGCATTCAAATGCCTTTTCCACTTGTGGCCTCAGCTGGTGTGATCCTACTTCAGCAAGAAGGCATGAAGTAGAAGTGTTTTTATTTCCATGTTTCTCTTTCTATGCTTTCACCTGCCTGCTAGAGGTTGACAGAATTTTGTCAGAAACACCAGAATAATTCCCACTAGGTCAGTGAACAAACATTCAAGTTCAGTAATATCCCTTACCTACCCTGTGTTGTGAGATTATTAGATAATGTCTGCAAAGTGCTCCAAATTCCCTGGATGAAAAGCAGCATGAATATGGAAAGCAGTATTAAAAGTACATCTAGGATTTTAAATATATGTGTGCGTGTGTGTGCATAGGTAGGTGGGTGTGTGTTCATCTGTGTGCATCTTTAAGCATATATACATATGCATTCCCATATACATTTAGAATCACTGTGTTTAGGAATCTGTAGCTGCCACATATCAGCATCATCCAGGGGACTTCTTGACACCTCCCCAGAACTACATATGAGACTTCCTTTTTAATAATCAGGATTGTGCTTTACATTTTTCCCAAGAAAGCCTATCCAGGGCCTTTGCAGGGAAGACAGTGGTCTTCACCACAACAGCTGTGAAAATTGAAAAAAAAAAAAAAGATTTTGTAATAAATTGAAATATTCACTGAAGAAAGACATGGTCACATCCCTACAATTATATATTCTATATTAGAATGCTTCAACATAATCCTTCTTCTTAACTGCTTTCACTGTTTTGATGTTGTACCTCTCAGTTGCCTAATGAACTGATTATGTATCTGCATAGTAGATATGTATTTATGCACCCATGTAGTACTAATCCAGCTGTGTACCCACGGCCTTCTGAACATATTGTCAGCTATTCTCCTTTTTTTTTTGTTTTCTTTTTCTCTAGTAGACCTCAAGTGATTTGAGGTTTCCCTGAGTGTTTTCTACATTTCAGTATCTGTGACCACATCCAGTCTTATTTGTAGGATCTTTGTAATAGATTGACATGGTCATTTTCTGAGAATTCTGATTTTAAAAAAAACTTCAGAATTTAGGCACATAATGTGGTTAGGACATGGCACGCTTTTGGACTAATACCCAACTGACATTGTCATGGTTTGTTTCACTGCTGAAGAGTTTTCTTCATTAAAAAAAAACTATTTGCAATTCATTTGCAGCCAGTAAAGGTTCTGGAGCACATTTCACGTCCTTACAATTTTTTTTGTCTGCTTCTCAGAGTCAGTTCTATTCAGTAACAGATGTTGCTATGTTTCTTTTGTATCAACTTTGGAAAGTACTCTTGCCTCCTTTGGGATGAAAAGCACTTTATAAATGTAAGCTTATTGTTATTCCTTTATGAGTATCTTTGACAGTTCACTGCTGTTACCCATGGAACTTTGCCCTGGTAATAAAGCTGTTAATAATACACTATCAGTCAACCTTAAGAAAGTAATACAGTATTTATTGGGATAGCATCAATGTTTATCATTCTTGGTTCAGTGACATACATTAAATGTGTAGTATTTCTGAGGGAAAAACAGGATTGCTGGTGAAAAGATGGAGTTGATTCTACAAAAGGCTGAACACAAATTTTGAGTCAACATTAGTGGAAATACAAAATTTTCTACATTGTAGATGTGATACTCAGTGTGCTGTAGTTTAGGGCTTGTTGTATATGTATCATTTGCACACAAATTCTTAAGTCTGTGAAAACAAGGAGACCAACAAGGTAAGGACACCATTCCCTCAGTAAATAATGACAGGGTGGGGTGGGAAAAAGAGCCCATGTGAACATTCATTGCTAATTATATCATAATGTTGAGGCTTGCAGCCCTTAATCCCAAATCTCTGTACTTTGGTGCTTTGTCAGCTACTTAAAGAGCTGAAGAACAGAGCATCATCTTCCCTTGGAAACTGCAGTCCTTTATTTTCAGCAACCTATTCTTAAAAATTGTAATGAAACTTTTATTCCTGTTTTGCTGATCAAATAATGCACGTGTCTGTTTATCCAGACTGAAGCATAGTATCATGAAATAAGAAAGCAGTATGTAACAGAAACAATTACTGTCAAACTGCATTTTCTGCCTGCTCAGATATACAGAATCTTTTAAATGCTTTTATTATTTTTGTTTATGCATTTTCCATTTTACCTTTACAGTATTATCACACAAAATATAACATAGATGGGTTATCAGTGTCCTAGATGATTTAAAAACACACAGATGCAAAGGTAGTCATAAAAAAGTATGGTGCCTGGCCCAGAGAACGCATAGGCTGAAACAGAAAGCAGGAAACAGAAGGAAAAAGTTTAAGAGTGACATGTTTTAATAAGAGTGGAAGTCAGAGTTTTAAGAGATAATTTGAAAAGGGAAAAATTACATAGTCACGCCTATCTTTACAAGTAACATAAGAAGCAGCGTGGGAGGAAGTAAGAAAGTGCTTGTCTGAAAAGGTAACACAGAGATATAAGAATAAAGTGCCACAAGCCAAAGTCTGTTGCCAAATTCTTGATACTGAATAAGATCATTTTCTGTCCTCATTTCAATTATTTCTCCATAAATCATGCACACTCTTGTGCTTTTCCTTCTAAATAGACAATAATGTAGAAATATTTACATTTTTATTGATGTACAAGTTTTCTTTACATCTTACACAATTTACTTTTTGCACTAGGAAAGTTTTTCTTGCACTAACTACAATATAGTCGAGTTGATTTCAGCCTTTTATTCTTGGGCTTTTGGAGAATGGACACCTCAGGGATTCATGAGTGAAAAATAAGCATATATTTGCAATAAAAACCAGAAATAGAAAATGGCACTATAAACCGGAAAAGGGTGAGAATTACTGATATGAAGAAATCTCAGTCTTCTTTTGGATAGGTGTAATTAAGAATAAGTTCCAGCTGTGATCTCTGTAGGCTTTAGAGTTTCATTGAATTAAAATTCAATTTACCATGTTCAGCTAAGTGCATATCATTCTATCAGAGCTATAGAAATGCAGTACAACTGACCAAAGTAACATCAAGAATTCTATTCTCCCATTCTTTGTTTTAACATTGTTCCACTTAATCTCTGTTGCCAAATGCTTGCTATTATATAATTCAATTCCTTCATAAGCATCTAACCAACAAAAAGACCCAGTCTGCCTGAATATGAACCTTCATCCTTATTCATTCATTACTAGATGTCAACACAGAAGACTAAATAAACTGTACTGTGAGTGAAAATGTAAGGAGAAAGTCTAAAGCAGTACATATTTGTACTGTTGTCACTTCTCCATCACATATAATTTACTAACACCTTTGTCATAAACCAATGGAAAGTACCAGTCTTTACTTCTTTTATAAGCCAAGATGGGTCTCTTTGGAAATAGGCTTCTGACAGACCTATTTTTTACATCATATTGAATGAAGTCCATTGCAACTGATGTCACCCCCTGTAATGTATCCCTTTAAAATTCTGTTTACCTTCACAAACCAATAGATCTAAAATGTCTTAAGACTGATGTCATGGAGAACTGTTTAAACAAAACTGCGTAAAATTTACAGTTTCATTTCTATAGTCAAGTCCACTTCCAGCAGTCTGGCTTTACAATTATTCATACAATCATAGAATCATTAAGGTTGGAAAAGACCTCTAAGATCATCAAGTCCAACCACCAGCACAACACCCCCATGCCTCCTAAACCTTGCCCTGAAGTGCCACGTCTACACGTTTTTTGAACTCCTCCAGAGATGGTGACTCCACCACCTCTCTGGGCAGCCTGTTCCAGTGCCTGACCACTCTTTCAGTGAAGGAATTTTTCCTAATATCCAATCTAAACCTCCCCTGGTGCAGCTTGAGACCATTTTCTCTCATCCTAATTATCAAAATTAGAATAATTTTAGAATATTAAAGTTTTATTGTCAAGATAATGCTGTCTGGAAAGATTGCCTTTATGGTTAAAAGATTTTTTGCCAAGTCATTTTAGACTTGAGCAATGGATTGTCACTTGCCGTGTAGCACTGTTTAAGAAAAGCCCAGATAAAGAATTATGGCAGGGAATTGTGTATTTAAAACTGCAAATTCTGTCCAAAAGAAATAGGAACAATACTTTATTAAAATTCATCATTTATTTAGCAGTAGTTTCTTCATGTCTGAAATACAAGACAGTCAAAGAAAAGGAAAAACCCCCATGTTAATCTGAACTGAAGAAGATACATTTGTTGTGGATTTGCATTGATATTATCTCAATCCTTTTGCCAGAGTGAAAAAAAATGATGGCTCTTTATTGTTTAATTCTACTAAGAGAACTATACAAAAAAGATGGCTTAATATCTCTTCCTGTCTTAACAATGAAGAGAAAACCACAAATTAATTGTATTAGAAAGAAATGGCAGCTGATATCGTTAAAAAAAAAAAATATTCTTAGTGTTGAAAGGTCATTCTGATAAGAGACTTGCTTGTTCATTTGTTCTGAGATCAGGTACAATGAAGTTCTGTAATGCATCTTGTTTCCCCAGTCCACTAGAAATTAAAACGAAAGAAATTCTTCATATCTCATTGGTATTCAGACCTAGGCCAGTACAAAATGGTGTCAATTATATAAGAGTTCAGCTAAGATATCTGCTAACAAATGTACGATGTAATGGAATTCATAGCACAGTAACTTTCCATCTCTTGGACAAATAGCTATAGTACAAGAAGGGAAAGAAACAATAACAATCATTCTTCATATTGACTGCATTATAATGGAAAAAAGGCAAATGGATGCCATGGAAGCATGGATGCTTTCAGGGTATCACTGGCTATATACGTATGTAGTTCAAACTTTTTTTTTTATTTTAAACCTTCCTCCTGTTCTCATATTTCTATTTTCCTCTTCCATTAAATCAGGGAAATTTTTTATTGTCACCTGCAACCCTCTAGACTACACAGTGTAATAGTTATTGGTAGCTGAAAATGTGTGGGTGAAGCTAAGTTGGAGGGGTGTAATCCATCAGCAAGTAACACAGATAACATTATTGCTAAGAGACAAGGTTACTGATATTTGCTTATCCCAAGAAATACTCCCCATTTGTACTGTGATTCAGTTAATTAGTAGACCCTGGAGAAGGTAAACTGCATAACAAAACCTGCTTCCCAAAATCAAATAATGAATGTACATCTCACTAGAAGGATTTCTTTAAGAAATCACAGGACCTTGGAGGTATTTTCAGAATAAATATATATAGGAAGCTGAGCTAGGATGAGGATAGGGATGGTGGGAGAAGAGAAAGAAGAAAAATGAAAGAAAATGAAAAAATCTGAGCTAACGAATAGTAATGATAATTATAAAAATAATTGTTTAGAACTCTGGATATAGGAAAATGAGTTGAATTACGTGGCAGGAAACTCTGCTGGAAAGACAGGTAATTAGCAATACATCTTTTTCCCATTTAGCCATTCAAACAAGAAATACCTGCAGATGTAAACATGCATTTTAGAAGCACATAAAATTTTCATGTGAGCTGATTTTATAGATCAATTTCCAGCTGTTGTTGGCTTATGGCTGTTATGAGACTTATGTCTCTTGGTTCACACCCATGAACAAAGTGTCATCTGCAGTCCAGCTATCATTTAACTGAATTTTGAGATGGTAATCTAATATCCTCATTTGTATGTGTCCTAACAAGACACACAAATACAGTACTGATCATGGAAGTGAGAGCATAGCAGGGTGTGCCTAGCTGGGAATGCCACGGACAGGAGTTTCATGCTGTCCCAAAACCTCTGCTGGGATATTGCTGATCTCACCAGACACAGAGAGTGGTGGCAGGGTCAAATCTGTCCAACTGAACAGTAGTTTTGTTATGGAAACTAAATGTGGCCTGCATTATTTCTAGCAATGAGACTTATTTTTATGATATTGCAAGGTAAATAACACTCTCTTGTTTCTAGGGATCATAGTGGCCTGTGCTGTGCTGATATGCACCATACTCCTCATGGTAGCTGATATGCCCCATACACCTCATGGTAGCTGAGGAATATCAATGAGCTCTTTTCACCACAAATGAATTATAATGATCTTTAAAATGCTACCCTATGGTTTATGACCAGGAATTAAATGCAAGACACAGTCTTATGTAGCAGAAAATGTCAGCAACCTGGCAAAATCAATGGAAAGAAATAAGATAGACCATGATACACCTCTGTTTGTGTTAAAGAATCACCATCATAAAGAACACACACATACAGACACAAACCAACAACTCCCTGCCCATAACTTCTGATGTTAAGCATTAATAAGTTATTAGAAAGACAACACATTTTGGTGTACATTGTTGAAAGATTCTCCTGGAGGTAGCCTGCTTGTACTTATAACTTATATTGCCTTTGAGGAAAAAGTGCAAGGCAATGCATTTTATCATATGTTTATTCTGTCAGATCTCTGTGTTGTTTAAAGACACCATTATTTCTAGATAAAGCAGACTTACATGGGAAATTCCATAGAAGCAAGAGAGCTATCATGACAAAACTGTAAATACAGCAGTGGCAATCAGAAGCATATTGCATGATTTCATCATCAGATTTTATGAACAATATTTCAGTAACTGAGTATCTGACCTGCATATGTAATAAATAGAGAGATATATGTTCCTAACTTAGGTACTTACAATTAGTCATTGAAACAATGATGGAGCTTGGGTACTAAAACTGGACCTCCTTCACTAAGCTGGGCCCCTGAAGTAGCAAATGTAGCAGTCATTTGAGAATGTAGACTTCAGTTTAGTAGATAGTAAATGTGTGTTCTCTGTTCAAAATAGAGCTTTATGAAAAAGTTTTCAAATTGCCTGGTTTTTAGGTTAGGATAGGTTGTAGGATAGAATATAATAAAAATCTAAGTTATAAAAACTACTATAAAAACCCTACATAAAAAGTAAAAAGGGTTAAAATTTCATCTTAGTGCTTCTTTGCCATTCCTTTTGCTGGATGCATTTGAAAAGCATAGGTTTGATAATGGCACATCACAAAAAATTCCTCTGAGTCTCCAATGCAATAGTATCTGTTTATCTTTCTGTCTGCTGAGGGAAGTAGAATGAATCTGATATGCAAACTTGCCACCAGGTAAAAAAGTTGTGTTAATGTGTTAACTTTTCTCTTGTGTCTGCTTCTATAAACAGAAACAACAGTGGAACAGGTGGATCTAAGATAATCAAAATGAAAGGATGGACATACCTCCTATGTAAGGACAAAAAAATATATAAATAAGTTGAACTTTGATGATTTTATCAATACATTTTAAAAAAATAAGCCAAACTATCAGCACGTTCAAATGCCTTAATTCATCCCTTACATTTTATAGCTTCTTAATCATACATTCCTCAGTCACTGTTTTTGCTTCCTACTGTAATGAACATACCTTCACAACAGCACTTGAAGTATGTTTTCACTTCATCAGTGGAAATATAAGCTATTAAGAAATCTACTGAACTGAAATTCAAGAAACAGACCAATAATTTCTGTGTCATGATGTTTTTCAAAAACCTTTAAAAGATAAGACTCTTGAAGATATTTCATTTGTAATCAAGGAATTTTTTTCCCTACCTGGAATATGTTCTTTTGGCAGAATCATCTATTAAGCTAAGCCGAGTACTACTGAACTGCCTAACAACTATGTTCTTTCCTATGACAGGTTGAATGAGAGTCTCTGAAACTGAAATCCATTTTTCTCACTAAAGACTATTAGTGTCTAAAAAGCAGATAACCACACAACAGTTGATGTTTATTCCCACTTATTTGCACATAGCCTAGCAAAAGCAAATTCACTCCTCAAGCAGAAATCAAATTTCATGTATCAGATAAATTCCCATGACATTCAGTGAGGTGTCCTGTGAACTTTAGAAGAAATTTCACTAAAATAATTTAAGCAAATCGCAAATGAGTTCCCACATCTGGCTTGAACTCATCTATCATTCATTGTAACACAAATAAATGAAGACATTCATCACAAAGCACGCAACAGAAATTGTGTTCTCCTATTGATATAATTAAATACTCATAGAGGGCTAAATACATAATAGCTTCCAGACCTTTTATTTCATGCCAGAATTCAATGGCTCCATCCTCATATGTTCTTAGTCAGAATCATTGTGAACCCTCTCCAGTTTCTAAACATTTATTGCTAGTGCAGTAATAATAAACATCTTGCATTTATAAAATGTAATGTTGCCTAGAATTTTTCATTTTTCAAGAATGTAGATCACACTGTCTAATGGCTCTCATATGTCCAGCATGCCCATGAACAATTTGTCTTCTGAGTAGAGTGTTAATCTGACACCTCAAGGACAAAGCCGGTTTCAAGAAGACTCCGAGAAAAGCTGGAATATTTCGCATGTTGCAATAACTACTGAAAGTCCAAGTATACTTATTTTGGGATTACTCAAAGCTCTGGATTATATTCCTTCTGCTTTTCAGTGTTTTTTTTCAAATGGGAATTATTAAAGATGCCAGGAGATTTATCTTTTTCTTTGGTCTTGGGTGTATGCCAAAAAATAATTAAGAGAGTTTTGTAGCTAATGATAACATTGATTGTACAGTCCTGAACTGGATTTAGGGAAGGGTATGTAATAAGTTTGCTAGATTTCTAATATGCCTGGAGACACAAAAATTGTTACACCAAATTCAAATCTATGAACACAAGCTGTCTCCTGCATAAAGCTGAAAATTGAGACATGTTCTCTCATGAAATTCTTCCTTTTCTAAAAGAGTGAGGCCTTGTAAAGGATTACAGTGATGTTCCCATCTAGCTTCTTTTGTCCTTCATGAAAAATATTCCACTCATTTTGCAAGAATTATGTCAACCTGATCAAAGATCTGTTTAGTTCTATAGAGAGTTGTCTTCTGTCATTACTGAGCTTTGAATCAAATGTTCCTGTGCTTTTAAAGCTATTATTTTATCCATAATGACACTAAGCTGAAGAATTAAAGGTGTTTTATTTTCTAGATAGAAAATAATAGTAGAAATTAAGTTGAAGTATAATGAAAATTAAACTCAATTAAACAGAAAAAGTACTCCTTTCTTCCAATGTGACAAAATTGCACTGAATGAAGAATGATTTCTCTAGGCTTGTTTGCATGTGGTCCAATCATACATATGATTGCTTGCTTAAAATAGGGCCCAAGAGTTTAGCTAGCGAACAAGTCAGCTTGTGGGTCAAGGAACTGAATCTCTCAATTTGTGCTGTTTCCTGCCAACAATAGAGTATTTTTTACTAGAAAATTGGTGACTAAATCCTAGAAGTATTTGTATCAGTTACATTGGCCACTGGCTGTGATACTGCCTCATTCAACATTAGATGCCCACATAACTATAATTTAACTATAATTTAAAGTGCAGATCATGTAGCTTATTGTTGGCTATCTTGTTTGGGGTGAGATGAATCATTGCCTCAAAATGCCTGTTTCTCCTTATTGACTGTGAAGTGAGCCTGAAGCAACCAGCTAAGGTGTAGATATTTACATGGAGCTAGATGACCCTTGCTTTGATTCTCCTCAGTGATAGCAGAAGTGCATGACAGACATTGACTGTATTGAGTGTTCCAACAGAGCTGAGTGTTATCTTTAGGGAGCATTCCTATATGACTGTTTTCTAGATTGAAATAAGGGAGAAATCCAAATGGTGCTCCATTTGTGAGTCATGCAGAGCTTTCTTCTGCTTTGAATACAGAAAATTCATCTTTTGGCCTGGGGAAATTTCTACCCTGATAGGGAAACTTGGATGTTAGCTACAGTCATATAAACTTTTGAAGAAGAATGTTATCCTTCCAGCATATAGCTTTATTCATAACTTTATCATTTATTTGAGTTATATTTTCTAGACTTCAGTACCACAAGAACACTGCTGACATAGCAGAAAATAGATGGATGGAGTGTAACTGGTGAAGTTTTGTTTTTATGTGCTGCTCAGTTTCTTTTATGAGACGGACACAATATTTTAGATGTTGGGCTCTGGTCATGCAGAAGGCAGAAGAAGTTTTCTTCACCTTCACCAGACCATGCATTACTTTATCAACGGAATTCCAGTGTTGAGTTTCTAAAATCTATAGGTCAATGAGACATAGACATTTAAAAGCTTAAGTCCCTGCTGAAAATGAGAGTTGTACTGTGAGAGTGAGGTCACTTAGTTGTTGTTTAAAGTGTTAATCAAAATCAATCCTCACTAATTGCTCTATGAAGGAGCTAGAAATTAATTTAGATATCAGATCCTGGCTCCAGGACTTCAATGGCAAAGATATGTTCCAAGTTGCCTGACAAATGTGTATTCTTAAATTGTGTCAAAACAGTTTGCATGTTTTCTGTCTTGGATTTGTCATTTTATTTCATCATCCTTTTCTTGCCAAGAAGGCCATTGTCTGGCTGAGAAAAAAAGTCTTTATTTGAAGGTCATATTTTGCTGTTATGAAAGAGTGATTTGATTTAAAAATTCCATTCATGTACAGTCTTTTCCCCAGACTCTATAGAATCCAGAAATCTGCACTCACTTGGACTTTGAGCTTGTCATTCATGTAGCTCTAATTCAAATAAATAGACTTTACTCTGACTGCTACAATGTAATAATTTCTTTCAATAAGATGACAAGGATTGCAACCAAATAAATTGTCAAAACATTTTGCAGTGATGTTTTTAATCACATGTTCATTCTGCTTTTAATATATCTAGTTGCAGAGGTATTTATTTGACCCTCTTCTTACTTTTCTTTTGAAAAAGTTTTTTTTTTCTTTTTTTGTCTTCTATTTCTTTGACTTTAGTAGGTTTTGGTAGCAAATCATACTTGAAAAGAATATAGAGCTTGCATGGCTGAGATTGAAACTCTGTTAAGGTGTTGCATAAATGTATTCACAGTAACAGCAGCACTTGGAAAAATTTCAAGTATCACTTCTAAATCACACTCTGATACCATTTATGTTCATATGTGATTCTTGGAATATCTTTTACTTGTCATGATCCAGCATGACTGGCAAGCAATATCTTGGGTACTCTTGAATCTCAGGAGAGGAATGTATACCAGATGATTAGGTGCTCAAGGAATAATTATATAAGTATTTTTTTGAAGTAGGGAGAGGCCAAACTCACTGGCTTAAAATAATTACATCTAAGGTTAGTTGTTCAAGTAGTTTGGGTCTGAACTGCGGCTGAGGAGTCTTCTGTAATGATCTGTCCCCAGTAAAGCCATTTGGTCACAGGGACTGGCTAAACAACCCGGGATCACTGGAGTGCAGATTACCTTGAATACCAACTTTTTTTCCAATTGAACATTTGGGATGTAGCATTTGTGTGAAATGTTCAATAACTTTTGTACCACCCATGAAAACCCTTTCTGTATGCCATGACTATCTTCCTGTGCCAGCTACAATATCACCAGGAGGTTTTTGTTTGTTTTATACACCATTCATTTCTGTGTCTTTCTAGAGAAGCCTTGACCAAATGCTGAACAGCAAAATTGGCAGTCAGTGATGTGTAATGTTGAATAGACATGTTGCTCCTTATGTTCACTTACTTTCCTGATTTAACACAGTAATTGATGGTATTACAAGTGATTTACACAGATGTCACTTCAGATTCTCCTTATTGAAGAGGAAAAAGAAGGATTTGCCTAACTTTCCTGTATTTATAGTAAAAAAAAAAAAAAGGCTTTCTAAAAATGAAATTTTCAAGTCTGATCATCTCTCTGGTAATTCTCATTCTGATGCATTGCTTTATAGGCCAGAAGCATAAAGTTATGAAATTTTTAAGTCAGTTACCATATTATCATTGCCAGTAAAATTGTGACATGACAGCCTTTAACATCAAAGCCAGAAATTGTTTGTTTTTGGTTTTGGGTTTGGTTTTTTTTTTTTTTTTTTTTTTTTTTCTGGCATACCAATTCTGGAGTCAAAGAATTTACAAGAAGAGCAAATTTAGAAAGCTAATGTAAATCTTAAACCAAAATGCACTAGGCTGATCTATCGTGCCTATTATAGTCATATCACTACAGTTCTTTTGAAGGTACAATTTTAACCATGACCAAATGAATATTAAGATTTACAACTTCTCATCACCATCTAAAAATAAATTATTTTTTTAGTGGAGAATCAGGAAAAAAGTCCTATTGAAAGTGTTTTTTAAAATAAAAATTTAAAAAAAAAGACAAGTTCTTAGTATTTAAAAATTATTTTTACAAGTAATACAGGAGATGAATTTATGTATTTTAAAAATTTAACTCTAGAATACAGACTATTGGGTTTATTTATAATTATGATATTCCTGAGATAACATTCATCCATCACTAAAAATGTGATAATTAATATAACATGTAAATATTCACTACAATTTTAATTTATGTTTTTTTACAATGTTAGACTAAGGACATTCTAATAAATACAAATTAATATTTCAAGTTTCTTTTCATTTTTTTAATTTTAGAAACCTGAGTGCTTTCTTTATGTGTCTCTTATGCATTCATTTCATTTACTTTTTAATATCTACACTGAAGACATTTACAGTAAGATTAGTAACTGCAGTTATTAATTATTAATTACTAAGTCTCCATGACTCATTAGTCAATGGCCAGAAATGGACACTTTGAGGGGAAAATTTGTGTAACCTACATAACATATTTATTCTTCAGTGGAATGATTCAGGCCCTTGAAGGATCTCTCTCTGTTGACTGTAAAATCTGCACAGCAAGCTGACATGCACATGGCTACATGGTACAAATCTATTCTAGTCAACAGAATGCTGTCTGCTTTTCCCTGAATGACATTTTGTAGACAAAGACCTTTCTTTTTTTTCTATAAGTTAATAATAATATTGATTTTATTTTAAAAAGCTTTTCCTATTTTTGGTACTTTTTTATTATTAACTAAGTAAATAAAATCTAGTTTTGGTAAGAAAAAACCTTACTGCCACAATTTCTCCTTCTCCCAAAAAGCTTCTAAAAACAGTCCTCAAGGATTAACAGAAATATTACTTCTTAAGTGCATATTCTGCCAGTATTAGTGCACTTTTTTCTTACAAGAACTAATTTTCTATCTCTATATGTTTGCTGACATCAATTTGACATTACCATTGCAAAGGTGTTTGTAATTCTGCAGTCCAGGAAGTAAGCATAGTAAAAAATTTGGGAAGGTTAATAATAATAATGATATTTGAATCTTGTCTGGAGCATCTACCTGATGAAACTAAAATTTTTATTATTCAAACCACACAGAAAAATAAATTCAGAAATTAATTTAGCTGCACATGGCCATGCTGCGTTATACTATACTGCATACTGGCTTAGAGGTGTTTTGATGAGATGTACTGAGAATTTTTAAAACTGAATACTTATGAAACTGCCAGAGAAACACAGATCATTACCTGAACAATTGAAAAATGAATGACACTTGCAATGAACATATATGATTTCATTTATAAAAGCTGTTTGAAATCTTCTAATTTCTGAAACACTAATTCAGGCATTTGCTCTGCATTGAAAAACAAGCCCCAGGAATTCCTAGCCCTCTTCACTCTTAAGGCTACTGTATTTCATTTAGCCTCATTATTTTCAGTTACATGGCATAAAAGGGATTTCCAGCATGACATATGGGGAGCAATGGACACAGCTTCTATAATTTGTGAGTGTACAAAGGTCATATAAGTGCTATTTGCATGGACGTTACACTACAAAGACTGATGTTGGTGGGATCTCTTATACCTGAATGGTTGGTAAGCTTCAGAATTATCTTTTCCCATCTGTTTCTGTTTAAATTTACAGATGTATTAGCACAATTCCAAAGTGCGTCTTGTTATTTTGACCCATTGCACTGCAATTTACATGAATATGGAACAGAAAGGAGCTTCAATCAATAACTGGAATCAAAACAGCCATGAAAATCTGGATCCAGATGCTCTCCACTTTGTTGTTATAGAATAAACTCTTCCATGTACAATTAGTCTCCCATTTTAACTCTTTGTCTCTTTAGATCTGTCTTTTACTATCCTTCAGAGAAGTCAACGTGTAAAACATCAGGATTTACTTTGAAAATCCACATATACAGAAGGTCTGCATGAGGCCTGTATATGACTCTTTAAATGACTTTTGTGGTAGGTTGGACCCAACTTTCTACAGTTATGAGTCTGGAGTAAAAATAAGTTAAGCTTGTTAATAATTCACACCATGTGGACTGAGAAAGTTCCTTAGAAAAATAAAGCACTCTTGTCTCAGTTTCGTAATATGAACGGGGATATAAGCAGTAGCAAAATAAGCAAATGTGTTTCTAATTGTGACCTTAGCAATAAGTAAAAAGCGGATGAGGTAAACCACTAATGAAACCAGTATATTTTGGAACAATGAGTAGCTTTTATATTAGTTTTCCGTATGTGTTGATTCAATTAGGGGTTCATCAAGGTTTTCTTCTGTATTGGCATTTTGGTTTTTCTATGGTCAAGTAATGTCAGGTTGTTCTAGATTTACATCAGTATCATAGGGAAAACTGGTTAATTCTTAAATTTGGAATTAAATCAACCTGTCTGTCTCTTTTTTTCTCTCTTTATGTCTCTTTCTATTTTATTTCCATGAAGTGTTCCAAAATACGTCACTTAGGAAGTTTGTAAATATTTGGATCTTATTTTCCAAAAGAAAATGCACGAGGCAACTGTATTCAACTTACTGGGACAGAAGCACTGTGTTCGGGTGTGACTATGAGGGTTTCCAGATCCTGACTACCAAGTCAGGATCCTAGGCTCTAAATGTTTCTGGAAAAGCCAAGACTTATTGACTCAAAAATATTTAAGATACTAAGTATTTTACTGCAGTAATACTTGAAACAAACAAACAAAAAATGAACAAGCCAACCCCTTACACTGTGTGTGTATATATATATAAAAATATACGTATGTAAATATGTATATACACACATGTACACACATGTGTCCTTCAAACAGGAAAAATGAAACTTATTGGACTTTCCAACTCTATAGCTTAGTTCTACATGGTAGTGACATTCAAGAGCTCTGAAGTCTGGGCTTCTTCAGTACCTTTTTCATAGCACTTTCAGTGCTGTTAAGCAGAAAATCTGCCTGAGCCTTGGTGGAAGAGGATTTGACATTGACTCATTCCTGCCAAAATCTTTTATGCTAGCAAGTTGGCATTTTCTAAGAAAATGTTTTCAGAAGGTTTCTAATTAGAAGGCCAAACTCTCTTCCAGTTATAGGCACAACTCCCACCAACTTCAGCAGGAGTCTGAAGTGTCCACCTTTATGTTTAAGGAGAATGAAGAAATAAAAGTGCTGGAATTTTGTAATTTACTTCTGTTGCACATGCAGCCCTCCTGCCAGGTGTCAGTGGTAGTAACCAGGACTGGGTTCAATAACGTGTCTAGGGGACTCCTTCTAAAATAAATATGAATAGTGGCTTGGTCCCCTACCTAAAACACAACATTTAGGAATTTATAGTCTAACCCTTTACAGGTGTTCCTTCTCCCTGTGCAAGCATGCAGGAGTTCTGAGAATATGAAACCACAAATATCTTTTATTTGGGAAAAATACAATAAGTATATAGTTTCAAAAAGTAAGGAAAACCCAGAGAGTGTGTTGGGGATATGACCAGCTTCACAGTTCCATTTATTACTCACACAGCTCTTTATGGTGTAGCACTCCTTCTACAGGCAAAATATCCTAACATCAGCTGGGCCCTGAGGCCTTAGGATGGCTTTACATTTTTTTTTTCCTTCTGTAAGGTCTGCACTACTCCTGTCATGCTACCATTTTTTTTTTTTATTATTTTTTTTTAATTCTGAGTTGTCAGGTATAGCATTTAGGCTATTGCTTTTTGGTCTTAGATGCTGCTGCTGGTCTGCGCCTATAAATTCAGCTCCTATAATACTGGTTATTGAAGAACCTGTACACCACTGCCTGAATTTCCTGCTAAAAGAATCTTACATAAATAAATGGATAATTACTAACAGCTAAAGGAGGAGAAAACAAAATAATAAATGATGTAGAGATCAGTTATAAGTACTTGTTTCTGTATAAGAATGGAGAACCTCTTAAGCTATGAAATGGTGTCCTGTTTTACAGAGTACAGGTCAGCAGAATTGTCTTGCATGTTTTTTGATAATTTCTGTTGTTTTTTTTCAAAAACTTCATTAATTTTCTGAAAAATGAGCAGTCATAAAATTAAATGTATTACTGTATGACACAGTAGGAAATTTAGAAGAAAACAGCTGTGAAAAAAAGGAAAAATAGAAACAAGATATTTTGAGAATCTAGAAATATTGGTCAAGAAATTATAAAATAAGCTTCAGTTAGACATGTCTTCTCATGCACAAAGGGAAAATTAATCAGAAATACGCACATGCAGTGAAACAGAAGATGTCCCAAACACTTGAAAAGAAAGAATAAAGGAATAGTATTTTCCAAAGATGTTTAAATCAAATAGGAATTCATAGCATGGCATGACAGCTTAGGCAAATGTGATATGGGTCTGCCTGCATAGGAACATCTCATTGTGTCACAAGGAGATGATAGTCCTTGAATACAAGAGATTACACTACAGCACAGGGGCTATTCAAAAGGATATAGACAAATTGGAAGGGACTTCACAGATGTAAAAGAAAATATATGGGGCCAGACGTTGATTAATGAGGGTTGTGCTTATGTTGGCTCACTTTAAAAATTAAATCCATACACATACTACATAAATACAAGGGGTAAAGAATTATTGTTTGCTGAAATACAGGGAAGTACAGTTAAAAGTGCATTAGAAAGGAGTTAAAGATAAGACGAACAGCAGGGAATACCTCTGACAGTAAAACAGTCTCCTGGGCGAGTTGAAAGAAGCTTTTTCACCTGGGGTACTTAGAACATGGCTGCATGGAGGGAAGTCATCTCACACCCCATGGTTTCATGGAGGCAAGAGTTTGGGAATTTTGGATCAAAATTCTACTTAATGTAAGAATGGCATTATTGGTCATTGGCATAGCTTAGGGAAGTTGGTAGTGTTTGGAAACAGACTTGGAATAACTTTTATGAGGTGAAATTCTCCCAACCTTTTCTTATATATCCTTCTGTGACATTGAATTAACTGTCAGTGTGAAAACAGCAGATCCATTAATTATTATAGATTTTTTTATTTATATCCATTTTATCAGCTAATGGGAGTGACTGGGTTGCCATGTGAATCCTGATGAGCCTGTAATGCTGGTACAGAAGTCCACGCTGCTGCTTATTATCACTTGTTATCGTTAAAGCTACAGGCAAATGGCTGGGCTGAAGGGCTGGCCCTGGCCTGAGGTGATGCTAACTGAACAGAGCATGGAAAACTGCTAGACATGACATGAGAAATTGCTGGACTTAACAGATAACAATGTAAGAAGTTCACAAAAGTAACAGGCAGCGCTGTGAGGAATGGCTGGATTTCATAGATTATTATAAAGGGGCATTATGTGAGAAACAACCAAACTTCAGAGATAATTGAATTACATCTGGATTAGGTACTAATCAAGTTTTGGGAGAGTAGTCTTGCATTTGATTGCCCCAGCCTAATCAGAGAAATAAACCACATCTGTTCTTATGACATACTGCATGAGTTGAGTCTGCTTCCATGGTCAGGAAGCCTGGGGTACTAGGTGGGACTTTCCCAAACTGTTGTCACCAGGATGGTGCCCACTCCAGTCCCAAGAGCACTGACATCTACTCACTGCTTCCTAACACCTATCAGTATAGGAGACAACTAAATTAAAGTTATGTCTTTTCTGATTGCAAAGCAAATATGCCCTAAACATGAGTTGGAAGTCACAATTTGGTAGACTGAATCCACCCTCAATTTCAAAATATCCTTAAGGATTTAAAACTTGATCTGATTTGCATACAACAGTATTAGAAACATTTTTTAGTGTATTTGCTACACAAAGGTGCCAGCAAGTGCAATAGCAGTAATAAGAATAATAGCAATAGCAATAGCAACAGCAACAGCAATAACAATAGGAATAAAAATAGCAATACTAATAAATTGAAGCATTAACCACCAGTAACCACATAAATATAGAGAAGAATATGCAAGATCACAGTAGCTCAGAGGCAAGAATTAAAAGGGTTAAATCACTGGCACAGTAGAAATCCTCATTTGATCATGCTTGTCTTTCATCGATGTCCATCAACAATTTAATCTGTAAGGCTAAGCTCCATACACACATTTGCACCTTGCTTAGCTATTTTGCTACTCTGGGAAGTCTGGTTAAGCAGAGTAAGGCTGTCAAAGTAGTTTTTATATGACTGACTGACATTTATACCTAGCATGTCCCACGGGCTTTATAAAGAACACTGTTTAGTGCCAGTAACGTTACATGTTGGTGGGTGAACACGATACAGCCATAGTGAAAAAGAGAAATAGATTAAACCACAACTTTGGAAACTAAATCCTGTTTTTCTGGAAAGAATAATTTTGTCCTGGATTATCCTGGGGAAGATCAGTCGTCCTGTTTTTTATTTATTTCTTTCTTTCTTCCCTTAAAAAAAGAAAATGTGCTGAGTTCTTCCATCTGAAACCACATCAGAGCTGAGCAGAAGCAACCTTGTTTTTATCAAGACTTGATCTTAAGCAATCAGAGGAGATATCTGGATTACTGATCAGAGCTACTCCATTCCTCAGCATAACACATTTCTCTGTCTTCCATTTTGTAGTTCTTGGCCCTCATCCAGCTTCAAAGGAAACCATCATGAAATGATTCCTTTTCTTTATTCTTTTTTTCTTTTTTCTTTTTTTTTTTTTTAAAACAAACTGTATTAATTTATAGTAAGAATTATAGCATTATTTTAGAATTACCTCCACATTCCTGGATCTGCATTCTGAAAGGGATACCAATAATAGGTCTAATGCAAAGCCCCTGATATCTATGAGGATCTTTCCACTGAGTACATTAAGCCTTAAATCAGTCCCACTGGAGAAAGGTGTATGCCTTTCCTTTACACATTTATGCCTAGTCATAGTTTCCTAAATGCTGCCTTTGCTTTTAAGAATATGTCAGAAGGGCTGACTTGGGAGGTGGAGGTTTGTCTGCATGCCATTCTGTTATAGACAAAGCCAGGAAAATCCTGAATGAGCTCCAGGAAGAGAGAAATTTGCCAAGACACTAGCTGAAGCAGGAGGTTCCAATTTGTTTGGACACTGTGTAATATGTGCATGAGAGCTTCTGAGGGAGCAGAAAAGAGCAAACAAAGCACAAGATACTCTAGGATGCATGAATGTAATGTTTACTTCTATCTATTTGTACATTTTGGTTCCATTAAACTATGAGACAGATCCTTTCAAACAGAATACTGACTGTGTTGGTGGTGATGCACAGTCATCAGGGTGGTGTCACATTTTGGGTATTTTCACAACCTGCTTGTAAGAAGAGAAGGCAGATGCATTTATACCCCAAAACAGGAAAACAACCAGCCTGGAATTAATTGTGCTACGTAGCTATGTCTGGGTAGTTCAGAGATGGGTAATTACAGCTTAATTTTCGGTGTGACTTTTGCCTAAAGTAGACGCCATGGAAGTAACATGGATGCAGTGCTCTGGGCAGGAAGGGCAGGAATGGTAAAGGAGGAACAGGAATATATTGACTTCTGAGGCTGGCACATCTAGTCCAAGACTTTTCTTCTAGTTCCTTCTATAGTCAAAAGAAAGCACTGAGCATCTCAGAGGGTTATTAATCCCTCTAAAAATGGGTGTTCTGGATGCGTGAGGAGCATCACTTTATAGCCCATCACTTTTCTTCTCTCTGTACAGGTAATTTTGACATCTTGCTTAGATTTAGCAGATGAGTTTAGAACAGCCAAAGCTAGCCTTTGAGACAGGTTCTATTTGAATGTAACAAGGTATAATTAACTTTCTGTTTTCTCTCTCTTATTTTTGTATTTCCCTGACATCATCCTTTGTGGACTAATAAATGTAGGTAATAGAAGCATTTCTACAAAAGATAAGTATAATACAGCTTCCAAAAAGTTGTATTTGATTTGTTCTGGACCCTCTGAAAACTAAGCTACTGCTGTGAAGAACTTTCAAAGAAAGTAGCATGGCTAAACATGTCTAGTGAGTCCTGTTTGTCATGGAGGTACTGCTTCAGTGGGGTAGCAGGAGAGGAAGGGGTGAGGAGGGTGGGTTGACCATGTAGGTAGAAAATTAACTCTATCCCAGCACAAGGCTGTTCAAAAAGATGTAACTAACTGTGTGACTGGACATAATGATTTAAACTCTGTATGATCAAATTCAGTGTTTAGAAATGTAAAGTAATGAAAATGGGGATATAGCCCTCTCAGCTATACGTGTATTGCTACAAGAGGGTCTAAATTAGCTGTTATGTCACTCCGGAAAAAAAAATGTGAAGAAGTTTGAATTTGCTCAGAAGTAATTGAGAAAGCACATAGAATATAACAAACTATTAGGAAAGAACAGAGGGGAGCCTGGGGGGTTATTAAGTTTCTGATGTCCTTCAGCTTGGAATATTGCATCCTCCACTGCAAAGAAGGTGTGAACTAAATTAAGAATGTTTAGGAAAAAACAGCAAGGTTGAGCAAAGATAGTAAAAGGCAAATGTAAATAAATCAAGATAACAATGATATCTCTATTTGTGTGGAAAAGATACATGCTTTTTTTAAATGTTAAAGTTTAATTTAGCCAGAAAAATACTGAAATGAAGTACCATTCAGTGTAATGGTTTCAGGTGGAAGCTATGTGAAAAAGCTGTAGAGAGGAAAATAAAAATCTGTGAAAGATACAATGATTTTAATTTTGTCTGAACTAACCTTATTTCCCTCATAAATGTTCTGAATTTTGGCAACTGATTTTCTTATCAAGTTTATATTTAGGCTTCAATTTGTCATTAAAAAGAAAGAAAAAAAAAGAAAGAAGAAAAAAAGGAAAAAGCAAAAAGGAAAAAGAAGGAAGAAAAAAGATAAAAGAAAAAGGAAAAGCAAAAAGAAAGAAAAAATAGAAAAGAAAAAAGAAAAAAGTCACAGAATTTCTAAGGAAAAAAAATCTGTCCCTAAATTTCTCACAAAAAATAATTGAGCTTAATTAACTGTACCAATTTATTAGCCTAAGAAAATTAAATAATTTTGAGTGCACCAAAAAAGGTGCTTTCTGACAATTACTTCCCTCATTCAGGCAAGGTGGTGACCTCAGAATAAACCCAAGAACTACCTTCTTACATAACCTACCCCTTCGATTGCACTTCTAATCTTCGAAACATGAATCAACAAGAAAATACAGACTAAATTGTGTAACATCTATGGAACAGTACACTAGCTATGCTGAACACCTGAGAACTTGTCATTCCTGAGACAGGGTACACTGTGGAGCAGACTGGCTACAAGGAACAGATTTTGTGGAATACTGCGGGAAAAAAGGATGGACACAGAAGGTTGTAAAAAGAAAGTAAACAAAACAAAAATACTCCTTAAAAAATCTTTAATCGCCTTAGGATTTTCAAACCTAGTCTCATTATTTTAATTCTTCCACATACCATGCTGAAAGCTTCAATGTTGCACATCCCAATAATCAGACATTGGATATCCAAAATTCTTTTTTCTTTCTTTACTTCCCAGTTCAGGTAATTTGTGTCTGACTCGTTATGTGTTTATTGAAAGTAATTCATATTAGGCATTTCAGCTCTTGCCCTGTCTGTGTATATGTTTTTCTTCAAATGGCCACTTAACTTGAGTTTAGCCTTGACCTCTTTATGTGATTTTAGTATTTCATTTATCTAGCTGCAATGAATCTTGCACTAAAAGGGACATGCAGAAATATAAGACTTTATGAACTCCAGATAGAATACACACAGTCTAGCTTGCAACAAATTGCCATTTTCATGAAGGTTAGGAACTGAGCTTGAAGAATTTCATGAGCTTTGGCAATATTCTTCAGTAATTTTTCTCAATGGAAGTGATATATTGGAGATATTTTGTGTACTGTGTGTTCATTTATGAAGACCTTAAGACAGCTTGTATGAATCTACATATGGAAAGCTATAGTTGCAGAGCAGTAAAATGTTATGGCTGATCACCTGAGATTTTATAATATTAGGTAATCTGGAAATATTATTTCTGCATGACTCTTAACTGAATCTTCAAAACATCCTGTCAAGAGTCTTGACATCTACTGACGATGAAGTCTTCAGGAAGCGGCTATTTCCACTGTCTGGTGCAATGAAGCCCTGTTTCTGTCCAGTGTATCTCTATGTTACTGTAAAAAAGTGTTTTAAAAAACCCTGTCTCTGTAAATATTGTGTATCTAAAAGTATATGTAACAGTAGATTAAAAGTGACCTTTGGGATGTTCACTCTTTGCCTTAGCAGAAAAAGTGTCATGTACTCGAAGTCACACAACACCTTGTGGCATAACTGAAATATTCCAAAAGAAGTAGATTTAAGTAAGAAGTTATGTGAATGTCATTATAGCCAGGGCCAAGCACAAAGCAGAGAGGCTGACAAATGCCGTGCCCGTACCACGTGGCTTGGTGCAGAAGAATCTTGTTTCTTCTTCCTCCTCCCGGCCCACCCAGCCAACCGTGTTGCTTCTCACTGAGCATATTCTGTCTCTGTGTAAGAAGATGTCATGGTCAAGCCAGCTAATTGCTTATCATCAAAAGCAGCTCTTTTAGCTCCAAGGATAGAAGTTTGCATTTTAGGTCTTGCTATGTAGATTCAAGAGAAATTGGTGTGTGGGAAAATAATTCAGAAGCCAGAGAAAGACAGAGTAAGGTATCAGTGAGTAAGAAGTTTAAGACTTACAAATTGAATAGGAACTAGGAAAAATGGGAGCATAAAACAGAAACTAAATTATGCCTGGGACACAAAGAGGGGGAGAAAGGATAAGTGAATAAATGAGTAGGAAATGGAACTTGTATAAAAAGCCTGAATGATGTCATATAGTGATAGCAAAGTAAAATGCCTTAAAAATGAGCATAGCCCAGAGATTACTCAGTTAGACAAGTAAGCAAAAGGTCAATGCAGTGATCCAGGTCAGGAAGCTGTGATGAGATCTGAGCAGAGGTGACATGAATCTGAGCCCATTCAGTCAAACCACCAAAACTTCTTGGAGACTGAGCTGAATATGGAATAAGATCCAAACCTCAAGTTTTTCATTTTGGTTCCAGAATAAGATTTGGCAATTCTAAACAGGAAAGCATTTATTTTCTTCACTACCCCAACCAGGGAAAAGATGAAATGTGGAGGCCAGAGTGGGGGGTTGTTGAAGGAAAGTTGGTCAGTAGAAAAACAGAGAATAATTTGGCAGAAACTGCAAATAGAAAGGGTCAAATTAGAAACCTGTATGGGAACCCAGGCAGTAACAGGCTACTAAATTATGAATGGAGAGAGAGAGGCAAATGCTATGTTAAAGAAACTGAACTTCCTGTGCTTTTAAGTTGTGGTCATAGCAAAATCTGGACTTACTAAATAGGTTGCATTTGCCTTGTAGGGTTCCACGACATAAATAAAATGACACATGTAACATGCCACTCTGAAATGTGAAATTATTGTAGAATGAGAATTTAAACAATGAGAAACAGCTTCCACTTCCACTTGAAATTTCCTGTGTAAAAAGGCCTCAAGATTTGCTTTACTTTTGCCTTCTTTAATAGTTACGAGAAATAGGCCAAACAGTCATAATCAAAGTTTCTTGTTTCGTAAACTTCAGCAGTTTACATATGTAAAATTTGTAAAGTAGGGTGAAGGAAGAATTATACATTAAGATTTTTATTTACAGAAATACCAATATCATCACTTAAAGGACCAAAAGAATTTTCCCCTGATGACATCAAAGAAGCGGATCTTCAAAGAGAAAGAGAATTCCTATATGTAGTAAAACTGAGGAAATCCCAATTCTTAACTCGCAGAGCCTGATACAGTTCAGCACAGCTATGCTAATTTAAAGTAGTAAGAAACTGGCCATTAATTTCTCTCTCCCTTTGCAGCTTTCTGTCCTGTAAGAATTACAGAAAAGTACATTACAGTTGAAAAATACATAAACCCCTACTGAAGTATGCATTTTATGACATTTAACTAAGCCTGTGGAAGTCCCACTTTGTAATATAATAAAAACTACTGCTTGTTCTGCATTTGCCATCCATAAATCTCAAATCACCTTTCTGGAGGGCAGTATCATTGCCTTTAGACAGATGGTGAGCCTAAGGAGCAATAAAATAAAGCAATATACCCAAGATCACCCCAAAACCCACCGGCTTCCACTGCTTTTCCAGTTCAGAAATTGTATCAGAAAAAATACAGGGGCAAGGCTGTAGGGATACTCTGAAGATCTTTCTGTGTGCAGAATTAATTAGAGACTTTCTGCAACTTGGTAGCGGAGGTGATATGTGCAAGATTGGACTGAGAGAAAAGGCTCTGCTGCTCTATACAGACTAGACCCATCCTGTTATTCTGGATTTCAGCCACTTTCACAGAAAAGAAGTATGTTTAACTGGGGCTACTGAAGGAGGAGGAGGATTAGATACATGAGTCCTAAAACATACTAACCTGCTTTGTATACTTTTTGACTCTTAAATCTGAGCTTTGGGTTTCTTGATGCAATTGGTTTGTGGCAAGAGCACAGCAGTGCAAGTTTATCAGCACTGCTAAGAAGCACAGTAATAAGTCACTGCAGAAATATTTATTACCTACCGGTAACCGCTGGTAATTGCTGAAAAAACAACCCGAAAGACATGTCTATGCTCTTGCTGGAACAACTCACTATGATGTAATTCCCTAAGCACCTCCACTAGGAGACAGTAGTAAAAACTTATGAACATGTTCCCCCTGTTAACATTCCTTCCTTCTCTCTTTAATATAGCTGAAAAAAATAGCAGTGTGCACCCATAAATTCTCTACAAAACAAAATCAGTTTTTTCAAGTGGGCACAGCTATGCAGATGGCCATTTTAGAAAGTTCTGTAATGTGTAAGCGTACTGTAATTTTTTCACATTCTGTTGTCAAAGAGTTTAATTCACAAATGCTTTCTTAATTTAGTGTTTAAAGGCTTTAATACAGAAATGGACCCAATTCTGCAACTGCTGTGATTGTCAAGCTGATAGAAAAGCTTCTGATGGAATAATGTTAAGCCCCTGTTTTGGGTAATATTCACCCAATATTTGGGAAAGCTCTGAACAACTTAATATATCTTTTGCAGCAGTAAGAAATGACTAAAAATTAAGTTGAGGTTTTGTGAGATGCTGTGAGCTCACCACTGCCAAAAGGGAAACCCCACTGCCTCCAGCCCACAGCTCCTCCCTCCCTCCCTGTTCAGGAGAGGGCCAGCAATAGCACCTCACGGTTTCATGAGATGCCAGACTATCAGATTGGCCAAGATTTGTGCAAAATCACAGCCGCAGAACCTGGTCTGTTGCCTCCCATAGGCAAACTGTTGTCCAAACAGGGCAAGAAGGCTTTAATTACCATCCCTCCTCCCCCCTCCTCTCCTGCCACAGCACACTTACCAATTCCCAACTCAT
The DNA here is from genome assembly GCA_031468815.1 of Morus bassanus. Lineage (NCBI taxonomy): Eukaryota > Metazoa > Chordata > Aves > Suliformes > Sulidae > Morus > Morus bassanus. The sequence continues at coordinate 75,652,590 of CM062571.1, read as the reverse complement.
CTGGCTAGTTTCAAACCCGTATTTACACCAACTGGTTAGTTTTGTTCTATTAGCTCACAGACCATTTAAACCATCTGGTTTTCCTCCAACATGTCCTAGACCCCTGACCCCAACGATCTCTATATTTGAAGTTCATCCATGTCTGAAGTAACTGTTTTTAGAGGTGACAATCCCAATTATCACTTGCTGGTCCGGGCATGGTCCCAGATCATGCAATGTGGTTACATGATGCCTGTACATCTTCTGCCCTCCACCACCTCCTGCCACATTTGAGTCAGGGCTATACAGACCCTGCTATACACAATGCAGTGTTAGTGAATATTCACATTTTGTAACCACAAAAAAGCTCTTGAGTTCTAGTGCAATTTATTTCTCCTACACTGTTTATCTAACTACAGAAGTGTGATCTTTTTTCCAGGAACAGTCTCACAATAGAGAGTGCCTGGGTTTGATTTCTGGGGATTCTAAAATTCCTATGTGACACCATCTCAGGCCTTCACCCAGAAACCTGGAAAAATAAATTGCCCTGTCTGGGTGTTCAGATTAAGAAATACTTCCTCATTTAAAAACCATAACTTTGCATAAAAGAAGTTAAACTAACAGAGTTTTATCTGGGGGGAGAACCTCTAAAACATTATCTTGGGAAACCTAGGTAATTAACAGAAAGTGAGACTGCAGTCCCCAATGCCCAGCCCTGGCCCTGAACTCGTCTTACCGCAGCAAGGGGCAGTCAAGGTTATGGGCACTGTCCCCCCTCCAGTTACATCCAATTCACACAACTCATTATCCAGGCTCAAAAACCAATTTGAGGGCAGTTTAAATCTCCTGGTCCAAGACAGAGGCACTCAGTTTGTAGTAGTGTGTGGGCTGTATGGGATCCTCAAAGACAGGTTATTGCATCATAGGCAGCTTGGGAGCAGACAGCAGGTGGGAGGAGTTGTTCTGGCAATGTAGAAGTCTGCTCCCCAACATCCCATTTTTCCTCCCTTACAAATTTCTTCATCCTTCTCCCCACAAATTCATTGCTTCTGAAAAAACACAGAGACTTGCTGGACAAAATGCACTCATTCAGTGTGTAACCTGCAATTCTGGTACTGCTAGATGGAGCTTGAACTAACGCACACACAAAGTAACCTGCACAGATGTAGCAGAGAGATGTGTCGTATAGGCATCTCCACCACTGGTTTCAGGGAGTGACCATCATCACTAGAAGGTTGGCATCACCTTCTTAAGGGTTGTGTAGTTTCTGTCAGCTTTTCTATCCATCCCCAATAAAAAAAACGGGCTTCTCTTGCCAGAGGGGAGGTGTCATGAAATCCCTAAGTTGACAACTGCTCCAGGTGAGCTCCATCATTCCACAGTCAACTCACTGAGCCTCTTCAGGGTGTCACCTCATATCCTGCCTTCCCATTACAGCCACAGTACTGCCACCAGTCTGTTGCCAGAGCATCCCTCCCCCCTGCAACACCAGCAGTCCAATGGGACAGTTCTTACAATTTCTTGAGATTTTTGAGAGAGAAATCAGAGACATCCTATGGGAAATATTGACTGAATATTTTTTTTTTTAACAAGACACTCGATTCATTTAGTTTGTTGAGATGCTGGCTGTTACCTGAATCATTTCACTAAAGGAAGGTTATGGACCCAGTTTCTAAAAATGTTCTGTCCTTTTTTTTTTTTTAATTCTGCCTATTTTTTCCTGAAGAAGGGATTTTTTTACATCCTGTAACTCAGGTAAATCTCAATATAATTATATGTGAAGGAAAAGCCCTTTTCTAGCCCAGGAGCTTTTTTTTGCTGAAAATCAAAGGGGTTTTTGCCAAAAAGAAAGAAGTGAGAATATTTCCATACAAGGTCACAGTTACCTAAATAAATCACAGCCAGCTTCATGTTCCAGACTCTATTTATATTTTGAGCTAGGGAACATCTGTTTAATACTGGGTGGTCATGTAACAGTTTCATAGACAACAGAGCCACCCTAACACTCTTGGAGATGTCAGGAAGGGATTTATCCTGAAGACAGTGAATTGTAGAGGTGTAAATCGGAGGAGAATCAACCCCACCATTCTGGAAGGTTCTCTTCTCAAAACCAAATAAAAGTAAGTACCAGGAACTACATGGCAAAAGACAGATTTCCTGGGAAAATACTTATTTAAAATATAAAGGACATGCCAGAACCCTATGGCAGTTCCTCAATAATAGCTGCAGTAATTTCTGCATAAATAGATGAGAAAGACTCAAGATATGTCAATGTCTTTGCAAGGTAGCACAGTGCTGTCTCCCAGTGTCTCCCAATGTTTGGATGAATAACGCAGAGAAGGCACAGACCCTACTAGTTTTTACCTGGACTTTACAGAGGTCGGTCACCTTGCTAAATAATTAACACAGAAAATGAAAGCTGTATAATTTTAGATGTGGAGCTAACTGAGAGCACAGACTTTATTAGAGCTAAACAGTATTATTCTCCCCAGTCCACAGGCTGCTGCCACTGTTGACCCATTTGACTTCACTGACTATTGAGGGACCCTTGGGTGAGTATATCTCTCTTTGGCCTAAAGTCAGTCTTTTGTGCACACACCCTGACCCTTTCCACAGCACCCAAGGAACTGAGAACATAATCCTCAGCACCCAGCGTGCTGAGGGAGATGCCACAGGAAACAGGAAAAGAGGTCATTTTTAAATGTCTCCTGTGTATTTGAGGTGCCTCACTTATATGTCAGATTACGTATCTTTTTTCATTTAGATTCTTTCCTTAAAATTGTATGTTTACTGATTTCATTTCAGAAGGTCAGAGAAGGCAGGAGGAGGGCACAAATGATGCCTGTAACAGAGCTGCCTTTCACTCTAAAATATTTCTTTTGAAACCCTCTTCTGGAATATAAATATCCTGATCCTTGGTTTGGTCCTTTCTCTTCCTGAAGGGATCAAATCCAGCTCTGCCTCCTGTCAAAGACTGTTTGTGTATTTTTCATTAAACTGTCTTTGAATAAACAGTCTGTGGTAAATAGAAAAAAGAGACATATTCCAACTATGTTGCCTCAGGTGAATGTCTCAGCTACCAGGCTAAAGAGTGCAGCTCTCCCATGCTAAATCTGAGCCAGGGAATCCTTTCCTATCTCATGGAAAGTGTAAGCATTGAAAGCATCTAATTCCAGAAAGCTTGTTGCTATTAGCTGGACAGTAAGGTTGTGCATTAGAATCCACTTGGTTGTCTTTGAACATTGGAAGTCCATTTTGTAGAAGGCTGACAAAAAGCTTCTAGATTGAAGGTGAATGCCTTGCTTTCCAAGGATCCCAAAAATTTAGGCATAAAAAGGACAACAAACTGTTCAGTCTTGTGAGGCCTGAGACATTCTGCTACTGCCAGACTCAAAATTTAAGGCTTTTGATGAACTTTAAATTTAGATTTCTTCTAACTTTTTGTATAGGCAACTCCCCTATATGAACTTTAAGGCTCATTAATCCCTAACTCTTGCTTCATTTCTTTTGTGTGGCCAAGAAACTTCATTAAGAGAGAAGAACATGTCATGTCAACAATCTAGCTTCTTAAACTGGGGGAGCAATGAAAAATACATTCTTGTGAAACTCCTGTTGTGCTAAAACTATTCTAGGACATGTTAAAAAAGGAACTTTGCTATAAAAATAAAAATATTTGCCCATTTTTTATGTTTCCTTTGCTGTTTCAATTACCTGGATATGAATGGGCCTTATTGAAAAATTAATAACAAGAGCTTACATGGGAAATATCCATAGGATTTTGTATATAAACCATTCTTGTCTAAAGGGCCTGATAAAACAGCTGGTAGATATTAAGGACTAGCATTCCCTATACACAATAAAGTACTATAGTATCCTACTAAAGTACTATAGTATCCTACAATGGTATCCTAGAATACTGTAGTAGTATTGTTTTGGGCTGCATGACCATAATCTCAGTTCTTATAAAACATCATAATTATAGTCATCAATGTTAATCTAAACTGGTTGAGGATCAGACATGCAGAGTGGGGGATTTACCTTAGTTAACTTAGTTAACTCAAAACTGAAAAGTCATGATAATCAATAGGAACAGAATGTGATTTGCTTGACCTCTTTTAGATACGTACATAGGCTCAGACTAGCTGCTTTCTAGCAGCGTCTGTTTCTCACCATTGATCACAAAGGCATCCCAGGGTGATCAGCTCAGATGCAGGCGTCTGCGCTGTGGTGTCTTTCACTGTTAGTGGAAAAAAACTGTAGTAGAGATTCACTGGGGGAATTGTATCAGACTTGTAATTTCTGAGTAGAAGTCCAGCAAAAAGTGGGTAAGCATTATTTAAGTTCTACTTAAACCTCAAAGTAGACAGCCGGTGCACACATGAGCTCACACATGGGAGCTCTGCACTTCAGATCATTTCAGTACTGTACAAGTAGCCCTTCTCTCATGTCTGCGTAGGAGTTTAACGTGTACTATTACAAACCATTGTTGTGATAACAGGGATTCTCCGACTATCTGCCATAGCCAAGTTTCAATAACCTGGGAGAGGCAGCATGACAAAATCACCCCTGACATATACTGGTGTGGTTATACTGGGGCCGATTTTGGCTGTATGTATGTCAGACTGAAGTTTATAATAATGATACCTTGTTCACTTCTCTGATAATCTGCTTCAACTGTTCGCAGAAATAACTGCTAACAGCGGATTCACTCCTACCGCTCAGCTTCTTTTTTTCTTTTAAACTGAACCAGACCTGACAGACAATGTAAAACCCTCAAAGCGACTCTAATCCATTTCCAAAAGATGCCTCAGACTGTACGGTAGCCCAGGATTCTGTTTTGAATAAACTCATGCTCATGCTCTTTGCAACTGAGTATTTCTAATGTAAGTGCCTGCAAGGAGGAGGGGAGAGAGGCTCATTAATAATCATGATGGTTTCAGTATTGCATAACTCACTCAATTTGATCATCCATTGTGCTTTATCAGGTTTGTTTTATTGCAGTTTGCTTGTGTCTGTACAGTTCCCATTTTGGGGAGCTTTAGTTCCTGGGAGCTTTCATGCTATCCCCACTTCCAGCACTGTAAAACGATGGCCTGCTGTTTTAATCACGCCTCTCTTTTTCCAGTGTTGTTTGCGCCCTGGTACAACCCATCTGCCTTGAATCTAGTGCTCCACTGGGGCTGCACACATCTGCCAGCCAGACTACCTTCGTACACAATTACTCAATCCACCGTAAGGCTCTTTAATAGGAAACAAGTGTGACAACGGCAAGCCCTTCTCTCTCTCTCCCTCTCTCTCCCTCTCTCTCTCCCTCACTCCCCCTCTCTCTTTTTATTTTTTTCTTTAAACCACATAGTCCAACCACCCTAATAGAGATGAAGCCTGATAGATCCACCCAGGTGTAGGTGAAATGGTAGAGCCTCGAGCGTAATAGATGCCGTGCTCTTGTGCTGAAGTTCAGTACAGTGTCCTGAAGGGTTGTCTAGCAGCAGTGAGATGGGTTGCTCTTTGCACAGTTAAAAAGTCAATAAGCTTCCTCCAGCTTACATGTATGACTAATTTAGAAAGCAACCTGGATCTAGGTGAGCGCTGCAGAACTGTCTCTTCTCTTCAGTGCACGGACAAAGCACAGCACACAGTAAGTGGAAAATTTGCATTTACTTATTTTATTTGGGAATTAATTAACTGTGTTTACTTTTGAGGGAATCCTCTAAAGGCTGGTGCAGAAATGAAGCAGAATAATGTTTGCATGCAGATCCCCTGTGTATTTCTTCCTGTTTCATTTTACACTGTGCCCTTGTCCTGCCACTTCAGTCTGATTGCTCAGACCATACAGCTCGTCTGAAGCAGCTTTCTTATCTAAAACTGAGCTATATAATGATATCAGTAACACATAGGTCCATTTCTCTGTTAAGATATGTGTCTGAACAACATCTGGTTACTGAGCAGAAGTAGGGTTTAATAATTTCATTATAAAATGCATAGACAAAAATCCTTGAATTAAGAAAGTAAAATACTTTAAAACTTTATTTTTTTTTGCGGGGGGGGAGAGTGGAATGGAGGAGGGAAAGGAGGAAGCAAGAATTAGAAACATTAGGCATTAAAAAATAAAAGTAATTTAACCTGAAAAAGAAAGCTGCATTATTTTGTTTACCAAACCATTGATTCAAACATACTGAGAATGTTGCCAAACTATAAACTAACAAACTGTATCAACTACAGTGATAGTAAAGCTTGAAACAAAAAAAGAAGGTTGCTTGTCTAAAATGCAAGAGGCATATTAGAACCAGATGTATAGAATCTCAACTTTGACTCCTCAGTCTTTCATGCTTGGTTTAAAGCTGCCTTAAAATTGCCTTTACTTTGCATTTACAACTTCGGATTCGCTGTTAAACTGCGCTTGAACTTGAAGTCAAGATTTGATCTTAGCACACACATATTCTTCGAGCCTCCTACCAGAGTTTTACTTTGCTATTGGGAGTCTGTTTACTACTGTACCGTATATACTGAAGCACATTAACAAGCTTGCTGTGATGGACTTTCAGGTGGAACGTCAGCCAATGTAAAAGAATGTGTCCATTGCATATACAAAATGTTCTGTATGAGAAGTAAACACATGCAGTATAAAAAGAATCTGCCAGCTTCTCAAGTAGATGATGACATGTTGTAAGAATGCATACCAGAAGTATGTCTGAATTTATTTTCTAGAGGATCCAATGAGATGACACTTCTCACTTTAGGCTTAATTTATTCTGAACTATTACCCAGGTTGGTGGCTGTTGTCAACACTGGAAGTGGAACAAATGAGTCTGCACAGTTATGCCTATAAAATGCTTTCAGTAGTCTTCCCTTCTGCAGAAGAGTTATTTTCTTTGCTCTTGGACAGACAAGTATATATGGTCCTTTTAATTAGCCGTGGCTTTAGGCTGCTACAGTTATCCGTTGTACATGATAGCCGTTAGCCTTACTCTGCTGCTGAAAAACATCCAGTCTGTTAACAGTAAGCTTCTAAATATGGCAATTTGAAAGAGATGAAGTTGGAAGTTTAGGAAGGTAAAACAACCGTCTCAGAAGAAATATTTAGACCTGCAGTTGCTGGCATCAGACAGCGGTCAACGTCTACCCCCTACAGGGGGAGAATCTAATTTCATTGTGACTCCCCTAGTGCATGAACACTGTAGTAGTTCAGTTCATCCACTTGAGTAGTGCAGTTATTCTCTGGCTCCAACAACTGCCCCTTAATGGCAAGGTCAGACTGTGATTAATAGAAAGTCATTTTCAAAGAACTGGATCACTAATAAATAACATAACTAATAAATAGCAATAGGCATTTTCTCTCTCTTAAATTCAGCCCAGTGGAAAATGACTTTTAGACTTTAAAAACCATAATCAGCAGTGCTTTTCTTTCACAGTTGTAAAATGTGCACGTGTGAATTCACAAGAAATTCCAGCTTACCTTATGTCAGTATGTATGTATCTTGAATACAACTTTGCAACACTCCTACATAATAATACTATGTAAAAAAATGTCCTAGATATGGTATAGCTATGAAGTTAAGGTACAACAAAATACAAGTGAGGTGATAGAGTTATGGGGCACATTCTTCCTATCATACTCACATCAAGTACTCTACCAGTATCTAGATCAAAACAAATAACTCTGTTTTTTTTCAATCTAATGAATTTCGAGTGGTACTTTATCCTTTGCTTTCAATGCAACTTACTGCTCTGTAAGGCATTTAGGGATAGGAACAAAAAAGGAAGAAGATTCTATCAACCAGTTAGTTTCTATTTACATAAACAAACCTGACAAAAATTATCCCAGTTTGTTAGCCAATTTAATTCAAGAAAACTAAAAAAGTGTCATGTGTTTTGGTCATGCATACTGTGTAACTATTGGTTTTTAATGTATTTTTTTTAAATTCAGACATTATATATTTGCATGTAGTACCATCTATTATTTTGTATTGCATTTTTGCAATAGAACAACTTTTAAATATTTTAAATAAACATCATGTGATACCTTTTCTTCCCATTTGTTTCTTATGACTGTGGGTTTTGACTGTGTGTAGTGTAACCACTTAATCTACCTTTTTTCTCTCTTTCATCATCTTTTTGATATACACATGCACATATACACACATATACTCACGAGAAATGTTATGTCCTATGCTTTCTCCCCACTTCGAAACGGAGCTTTGGATCCTGCAAGACCTCTTCTGTTGGCTTCAGTGCCTAAAATAATTTGAACATAAAAAATATGGCATTTCCATATCATAGAGCCTAATCCTGACCTCAGCTACAACTCAGGAGTGTAAGAGTTCTGAGTTTATGCATAAACTTCATCATCATTATCCTTACCCGAAAAAGAGCAAGTAGAAATATGTTGAGCAACAATGTTTATTTCTGATACTAATTATTAGTTAGTGCTGACAGTGTACTTTACAGCAATATGTCAGTTACTGGAATTATTATACTGTCCACTTTTACAATTAATTTTATGTGTGAAAAAAAAAAAAAAATAAAGATCAGAATGTGAAAAAAATATCCAGACCTGAAAGCATAAGTCATTTACTTAAATGTTCAAACCTAAGTTTGTCTTCATTAGGCCTTTTGTTTAAATGCATGAATACAACCCTAGAAGGCTTAGATTAGGCACAGACATTTGAGATTTTTAGCTATACTAGTTCCATGTTCAGCCAAGAGCCCAATGGTAATTTGTCAGTTATACTTAAGATTTATAATGGAAGCACAGCATCTAACACTTCAGTAATCTATAGTAATAAAGAATTTGTTAATTAATCAGTAGTCATTTTGAAAATATTTTGTTAATAGACATAATTTAACCATGTTGTTTACTTACAAAACCTCACTGAAGACATAAATAGTAAGCAAGTCTTTTTTCTTTCTATAACTAACATTTCTACAGAAGGCTTTAATTTTACTCTCATTTGGTAGTGTACTGGAAGCTATAGGCATTGTATGACACAATGAATCCTGTATTATCTTCTTTGATACTATTACTCATGGCTGCTAAAGATTTAATGAGTCCTAAATTGAAAAAGATGTAGAAAAAGTGCTTATAGGCATAACAATGTGTTACTGATGAGCATCAAAAGGTTACCAGGACATTAGCTAGGGTTACAGGAAAACCTCAGATCGTGTATATTCCACAAATCCAAAATATTTTCCATAAGCAATGGAAAGTTTCTCTTCATCTGTATTATAATTCTTCATATAAAGCATCTATTCTAAGATAGTTCAGATCTTTGTTCTGCTAAGGCCAACATGCTGCAAGTCTAGTTAGCAAGCATTGTTAGTGCTATTTACATTAAAATCTCACCAATTATTTACACCAATATGGTGCAGATTTGCAAATTTTACTTTCCTAAGCCTTGGTTACTTCTGTGAGTTTAGGTAGAAATGAATATAATTTCGTTTTCATTCTCCTTACCTTAAGTAAGTATGAATGCTGATTTGATGCATGAGCTGTTACTTAAGAGGGCATTTTAGGTACTGCCATGGAAACTAAGCCTTTGATCTAGAAAGCTTATGTTCATTGATAATTAGGTTTTGGTAGTGAATGTCTGACACATACTTTTTAAATAATGTTTCATACCAAGTAGGTCAGATTTAAAGATAAACCAATATTTTAGGAATTTGGATGCAATAAAAAATTTCTTGCTGCTGTCCATATTAAAACTAAATCCCCTCAAGTAAAAAAAAAACTGTTTTTCAAAATTTCTGGTGCATTCAGACAATTACATTTCGTGTCTTGCTGCTCTGTGTCAGAATGAATGTCCTAAAATACCATAAAGCTGTTCTTCTCACTTGTTTAACTCAATGGTATCAGAGTAAAGAGGTGTTGATTTTTTGATTGTTGATGATTTTATTTTCAATATATGGACTTGTGGATGGTCACATAAAGTACTTGTATGAAATAACGCTGTCATTCTGATTTATCATTCTGATATTCCAGTACCAGTTTGTCAAGTGATTTTTCTCATCATTACGAGTAAGTTGGTCTTCAATGGAGGTGAGCAGCTTGGATTCGGATGGCAGTAGGTACAAATATTCAGGAATAATGGAGATAAAAGTGCAGGAAGAAATTGAAAATCATGCTTTTCTAGAGCCAAGCTGCGTATTACCCTCTTCTTCCTATGAGGCATTAGAGTGCAAATGTTATTAAAACAAACAGCAAAGGAGTGCATTTTAAGACCAACATGCCTCTGCCCTTGTTCTAAAAATGTGAGTTCACTTGAAATGATTAATGGGAAAGGCTTTCTGGGTTTTTTTTACTGCTATTCTTTAAAGGGTGATAAAGATATATGAACCCCATGATATGCACAAATCCTATGCACAATGACTACGAGTTTGATTCAGTAGCTTATACTGTGGTGTAAAACCTCAGAAAACAGTGGTAAGGAAACCATGAATCAGAATAATTTATTTTTCATTATTTTTTTTTTCTTTAAATTTAAGTGTGAGAAAAAAATTCAACTAGACTAAACAATAGGATTGTTTTGTGGTTTTTTCCAAATCTTATTCTGGATTTACTATACTAAATTCAACTCAGGTGTTATCTCATTTGCTTCCTTGGAATTAACAGCAGGGCTCAATTTTTATTTTGAGCTGTTTTAAAGTAACACCAGCTATGAGGTTTGTTACTCTGACAACTTTGAAATTAAAAACCTGTAAAATTTGGACAAACTGGCCGACAACACTGCACATAGGAAGGGTTGGGGTCAAAAATGTGTTTGTTAAATTTCCAGAAGGTTGTGCTGGACTTTAAAAGCTCCATGAATGTAAACCAGTCTTTGAAATATCAGCACAGCAAATTCACATGGTGCATATCACAGATGTGTGTCATACCTGTGTAATAACATTAGTGTTATTCTCAAAATTTACACTGGAGAAAATGAAAGAAACATGCATTGTACAAAGTAATGTGATTTCTACTGGAAGTTTTTTTACCTCAGTAGTTTTTCTCACAGTGCAAATAGACCCTTCCATCTTGAGAACTCATATGTGGTAAAGTTTTCGTAATGTTGAATCATAGGCCTTGTGCATCCACACAAACATAGATTTTCTTTTCAATGCTGTGTCAATATGAAAAAAAAAAAAAAAACAACGCAACCCTATTTTTCTAAATCAAGTTTTGTAAAATTCCTAAAGAACTAGTTTATTAGTAAGCCCAAATATATTTCTGTTCCAAAGATAGTGCCTGACATATCTACTGTCTTATTCAAGATTTTGAAGAGGGCAAAGGGGTCTCTATAGGGACACAAGAGTCTTCCTAGTCCAACCTATCACATAATGGGGCATTCATCTCATGATCCCGGGCATCATGCTTTAAAAATACCACTTAAGCAGCTGAAACACAGCCTTCACAATATTTCACATGTATCATGATGAAAGCAAAACAATGTAATAGTCATATTTTAGGGCCGTAGAGATGCCACGTGAAGCCTTATGATTCTCCAAGCCAAATAATATGGAGAATGGGTGTGAACGGGGCCTGAAGGCAGTGGTCTGCAGAGCTTTTTGCTCTTCAAGGGAAAGCCTATTTCTGTTTGTCTCCGTCAACAAGACAAAAAGACTCATCCCTGACAGATATTCCATTGGCTAATGCACAGCTGAAAAGTGCTACAGTGCTACAGTGTTGACTTATAACAAGGATAGGATAGGATAGGATAGGATAGGATAGGATAGGATAGGATAGGATAGGATAGGATAGGATAGGACAGAAATTACAGGGGTTATTCTACTTGAAAGATAATCACACTTCCAACACTATTAGTGGAAAAAACCCACCCCTAATTCAATGGAGATGATGTGCATTTCCCTTTGATAAAGCAGAGATTTGAGAAGGCTGTGCAGATGGCCAGCCCTGCAGAGAACAGCTCTGTCAGGACTCCTTACGCATCTGCAAGGACACAGTATACCAGCAAAGCTTTATGGTCCATGCATCAGTACTTCCATGTCTTCACAGGCCAAATTTCCACAAGCTGATGAGTGTATGTGTGAGGTGGCAGAGATATACGAAGCGCAGCCCTGTTTGTTATTTTGTTAAATTAGTTGTGGTTCCACAGTCCATCCATTTGTCCTGTTACAAGAAACTCCATCCAAGTGACCTTACTTGGCAGCCATTTTAGCAGACTGAGAAAAAAGATTTAATGACATGTCAAGTGAGCTACTCTGTTATCACTGCAATGGCTCCCTTCACACCAGGTCTAAGGCATATTAACAGGGTATTGTGGGAAAGCAGACACAGCTGATGCCCATGCTGTATTGGATCTGTGACAAAACAGATAACTGCTGTCTCCAGAGAGAAAATCCTGCCAAAACTCACACTGACTTCCATAGCACTTGGATTTAGCATAGGGTTTTGATTTAGCACCTTTACAAAGAGTTAAATGTATATATACTTGCATTCGTAAAAGAATACGTCAATCACACTTCACATTATTATATTTAAGATCTTGTAGGCTACAAATTTACTTATTGTTAGCCTTTACCAGTATTTTCATGACCAGTCACAAATTTGATGAAGGTTGACAACACCCATTTGCAGCAATTAATACAATCTCACTGAAAGCATGGGTTTATGAACCTGATAATCTCAAGGGTTTTGGATTTGTTTGAGTTTAAAAATGCCAGTGGCTACTTGTCAAACTTCATTTGTAAATCAAAATTGTTTTTAAGTTCTACACCTGCAAAACAAGTGTTCAAAACTTGTAAACTTCTTTATGGATATATTTTTTTGGCCTTCAGATATGGTGGAAAGAGTCCAAGACAATTTTTTATGGCTCAATTATAAACACTTGAAAAATGGAGTTTGTAATGAAAATGCTGACACAGCTTTAATTATTGCAGCATGAATGATTTTATTATACACTATCCACAGTGTCTGTACATACAAAGTACACGCTCTAGTGTTCTAATATTTCATTTAAGAAAAAAGCAATTACTTAGCAGATGTAGAGAGCTAAGCATAAATAGGCTAAACCAATACCTTTATGCTGTTTGAAAACCTATATGGAATGTTATTACCACATAAAAGGGTTTATACTTTAGAAGACTCAAAGGTACAGAGAACCAGCTAAAGCAATAAACTGCTCTGGTGTACTTAATTAAAAAGCTTCATGTTACTGAAGTCAATTGAAAAACAGAAGGTTTGATTCTTTAAGGTAATTTTGTCCTCTTCTGTTAAGTGCTTATCAAGTGTTAAAGAATTAAAATGCCGTCCCAGCAGTTTAAATAGAGAATAATTTGCTTTTCTGCTATTGAAGGTAATTCTTTTTGCTGTCAGCCTAGACACATGTAATAAAATGAGCAATGTGGATGTAATTGGGTGACATGGTTGGGTTTAATTTACCTTTAATTAAATGGAATTGTAGAAGAAGCTGGGAAATCAGTATTGAGACATTTCAGAAAATCGTTTTTTAATGTTGATCTTTTTCCATAAAGCTGGAAATCTTTGCAAAGAAAAGCAGAGAGCATTGTTAAAATATATTTCCAGTTTATGAGCACAGAATTTCAGAGTGGATTTGACTCAGTCACATGAAAGCCCAACCTGCAGACTGGCTTTGTTAGTGAAACTAGAAAGGTTATGAGAAAGAATGGATTTCTGTGAATTATCTTTCTACACTGTTTAGCTTTAGTGCTGTTGTGCATGATCCACTTCAGAGAAGTAAGCTTTTTTTTTGCCTTTTTTTTTTCTTCCTAAAATGATGCTACTACTTCATGAAAATGCCTCTTTTTGGAAAGTCTAGTGTTTGCACTTTCCCAACAGGTGAATGTGGAAAGTATATGGCTGAATGGAAGCTCTTGTGGTTCCATGTTTCTTGAGCCAGGTCTACATTATCCTTGGCATGGTTTGTGCTGTGAGATGATAACAGCCAACAGCAGGCAGAGAACAGCAGTGCCCTGGGCTCGGCTCCCAGGGCACATTTTGGAGCCAAATGCCTCAAGGTGGGTGGTTTGGACTCACCAAGCCAGATCCATGTCATGGTGCGTGAATGTCCGCCTGGAGAGTGCTGCTGACTCCTCAGACTCTACATACAGTGTCCAGCACAGCATGCTGACTGAGCAGAAGCAAGCAATCTGCTTCAACTGTAAAAGCATAGGAATTATTGCTTTGTTTACATATCTGCTGTCTGTGTTTGTAATTCTGCACTGTTTTACCATCTATGATATATATATGGGATTTAGCATTCAGATAACACAGACAGCAAAAACACAAGAACAGAATTTGTCTCTGGCTCAAGGGAATATGCATGTTGAGGTCCCACCTGGTTCCAGAATGGTTTTATGGCTGGATAGAAGTGCAGACCAGGTAGATTTTTAATTACTCAGAGAGAAGGGGAAGAACTTGGTGACAGTCAATTATAAAGCTGTTTAACCAAACTTGCAGGATATAGATTTTTATTCGCTCTGGGTTCTTTCCTATTTCAGGTCCAATAGTCACAGTAGAATTAGAACACTTGATAGAAAAATCCAGGTTGCTACAACAATTAATTACAATTTCTGAATTACTGATTTTATTTTTTCTAACTCCAGTTCCAATTATTCATTTTTATAATGTTTTGTCCACATATTTTAGAGTCCTTGTCTCTTTTTATTTTTTTTTGGTCTAAAAAATGTAGTGTTACAGATACTTGTCCCAGATTAATTTCTGGGTATATAGAGTCCTCTATGTATTCACTAGGATGAGGTAAGAACCTCCACTGGATGATTCATTTTTAGGTTGATACTATTGCCCTCTGGACATAACTTTCTTTCCACTGAAACACCAGTAGTAACTATAGAAGGACTCTGCAGTGTTCATTTCCAATCTTGAGATGCCTGTACTAGATGCTTAATGATATATGTGATAAATCTGGATCTAAATTCAAAAGTCTTATGTTATAAATCATATTCTCCATCTCTTTGCTCACTACCTGAAATCCTCTGAAAGCGTGGGCACCAGAACTGGAAACAACATCCAATGGTAGCTACACTAAGGAAGAAAAACAGAAGTAATTCAATTTCACTAACCCATATTTCTTTGCTTGGTTTTGATTGCAACCCTTCTGTTCATTTCAAGACAATGAAAGCAGTAATCCTATCAGTTATACTTGTTTTAAAGGTGTGGTTTGATTGTTTTTCCTGTGACTCACATTTTACATCAGCCATATAAATTAGAATCAGGCCCTGTATATGTAAAACTTCAGGTCTCAATGAGTTCATATTTCATTTGGTCCTAATCTTTTGCTTTAATTAACTGTATTTTGCCCATACTGCATAATGTAACATAATATTTCAATCAATCATCAAGTTGGTTTCATGGGTGAATATTATGTTTCTTCTGCATGATATATATTAGGTGAAATCAAATATAGTAAGATCCTATTTAGTTCACATTCAAAATTAATGTCTACCAAACAATTTAGCAATCTACTTTAACTTGTAAAAAGGATACTGAATAAATTTATAAATAATTTCTTTACTATTGTCAGAATGCTGGAATGCAAACCAGCAGTGGGGTAAATTTTCAAAAACAGTATTGATTTTACACACACTATAAAATAAGAAGGGGGAAGAGCATGATCAGTTCAAGGGAGCAATATGTTCTTCACATAGAAAAGAAATTTCCTGCTTTTCAGACAGGTACATTTAACAGTTGTTACTATTTCACTGTGGTCATGCATTTAAAAAAATTAGGGGCACATTAAAATAAGTAAAGCTTACTTCAGAATACTTAAAAATAAGTAAAAATTTAAATACTGTAGCAGTTTAATATTTCATTTTCCAGTGGTTACAGTGAATGTAGGAACAGGTCTGTAATGATGAATCCACTTTTCTGTTCTCTACTGCCCTGGTGCAAATCTAGAGATGTTTCTTTCCTGCAAAGGTTAACTCCAGACAGCAGCATTATCATCAAACCCCTGGCAAGTGTACAAGCAAAAAATAAGACAAGCCTGAAAACAAAGAAAACAGATAGAAAAGGGGCCAATTAGTCATATCATTGATAAAATTAAATATGACACAAATAAAGCTAATTATGTCCTTCCTCTCAATTCAGATTTTATTAGTTTAGGAGCCCTTGGAGGTAGCCTAAATTATATGTATTATGTTTAGTTTGATGGGATTTTTTACCCTGTTTGCTTTATGGCCTCATGGGCTAGATCCCCAGCTGGCACAAATAAGAGTTGCTATTACCTTCGGTAGGACTGGGAGCATTTTGCATAGTGGAGGATCAGGCACCCCAGCTGGATTTGTTGGCTGACTAACCAGATCCTTGGATAGTTTTGGGGTCTTTTTTTTCTTCTTTTTCTTCTTTTTTTAACATATGAAAGCATTTAGGGTTTAATCTCACAGCATTTCTCTGCAAGCTTTAGGAAAGTGAACATTACCATACAATTGCCATGATGGAAAAAGGAAAACAACTTTCTTAGTCTCTGTAAAACACATGAAAAATGGAGCGGGAGAAAATCCCCTCTTTTATTCTGCAAGCAGTGCAAATGTGCTCTGTAGTGCAGCCTTGATCTCCCAGTTTCTAGATCCTGGAACTAGTTAAAGTTCACCACAGTCCTTCATTTAACATGTGCCTTTCCCATACAAACAGAAACATGGACATGCAGGGGATGGTATGTATCCCGATCTTGTAATAGTATGAATAGTATGAAGTGGCTCTCTTTCATTGTGACTGTAGCATAGCACATGGTACAAGGAATAATAGGCCTCAGCTGGCACTTTAGTAATACTAGTTATAATTACACCCCTGAAAGATGCATTAAAAGAACATTATTATTATGGTGGAGTTAATCACTTCGCTGTTGCAATATGCTGGAATCAGTGTCACTTGCTCACATCCCCCTCACGGCTTGCACAGCATGTGTGTGCCAACTTTGTGAGCAGTTTTTCAGTGTTTTGTTTTCTCCTCATCACGTCAAGGGTGGCTGCAGATCGTGTTGTAAATACAATAATCAAACTTGTTTTGATAACAGAATTATTAATATCCCTGTGGGTCTTGCTTCTGTATTATGTCAGTTCTTCAGAAATATGAATTTATAAGTACAACTTTCTTTTGAAATAGAAGTGTGCTATTAATCCCATTTTGGAGGGATTCTTTATCAGCCACATGCCATTCCAATTGACTTACATGGTACAAAATGTACATCTACAAGATATTTTCAAAAGGCAATTCCTCTAACAGATTTGTTGTGTCATCAAATAATGTATAACTTTAATGAGGCATTTACTACATTTACAAATTATAATTTCAGAAGGAATCTAGAGAAATCTGAATGCATAGTTGTTAAGAATACCTAAATGTGGAGAGTAATCATTAATGGTGACTTCTTAAATGAAGGTCAGTGTGTCAAGTGAAGATCATGTAATAACACTCAATTCCCACATCCATGCATGTGATAGAGGCTATAGTGGTCAGTTGTGTAAGAGACCACCTGAGAAGCAATGACAAATGAGAGAAATTTTAGATCGGATAAGGTGTAATATTCTCCAGTGATTCATAGCCACAGAATAAACTGTGGTTGTTGAAGGCATATCTTAGGGCAAGAGAATAAACTGAAGAGATATGAGGATAGGAATGATAAAATCAGATTCATTAAGACAAATACAAAGTTGTGTTAACAGAAAGGAATAGGCAACGCTGCAGTTACTTAGTCAGATTCCTTCATGCAGGAGCACAGAAGGAGAAGTGGGAAGTTCACAGGGAACTTTCTTGTGCTTTTTGCTGTTGGAAACAAGCCTCTCAGTTTTTTTCCTTCTAGACTTGGTCAAAACCTCCCTGAAAGAAGAACTAGATTTTCCATGGGCTTCCATGGGTTTTGGGTCAGGATCTTTGAATGTAAGCTCTGGATCAGGTAGAATGACACCTTGCAGGATACATTCATAGATGAGGGGAGATATTCTAAGCTTCAGCTGCAGTAATGTAAATTACCTGCTCATTTATAAGAGTAGAAAGGCATGGGGGAAAAACCTTCACCAAATATACACAGAAAAGTGATATATACAGAGGCAGAATCTTGAGCATCCACTGTCAATCCTTTCCGTTCTTTGAACTATTTCATTTCTGATTCATTACATATTTTTGCAATGGGGCAATTACATTTTTTTGGCTTTAAGGAGACAAGGTTAGGTGCCACGAATGGTAGTATGCCATTTTTAACACCTGTTGAGAGGTTTTCCTAGTTGATCACAAAGAAGGCATTTTCTGCAGATGCTGTTTTCCTGAAAAATCACTAACATAATACTTCCATAATAGCAGCAGCTGTAATAATACCATTAATAACCACCTGACTGCTTAATCAACATTGGCTGGTTAGCAGTGGTTTTCCTAATATTTTTAAGATGATTTTGCACAAAGGTTGACGGGAACTCTTTGACAGAGTATTTTTTTGTGTAAGGAAAATGCCAGCTTCTCACAGGTAGTTTTGAGAGGAATGTGTCACTGCTGATGATAGTCCAACCAGAGCCCATCCATCAAGTAAAGGATAGGATGGACAGTTGTGTGGGGCACAAATGTAGAGACAGAGAAACTCACCTGAGTCATTTGGGCACTCAGGTCACCTGTTCAGGCTGTTGTTTTTCCTGCTGAAATCTCTGCTTTTCAGGTGAGAGGATCGGAGTTCAGTTTCTTCCAACCAGGTGAAGCTCTCTGGAGCATAGCCTGCTCTGGGTAAAGGAGTCCATCCTGACATCCCCCTCAGCTCAGACTGATTAGGAGAGAAAACAACAGTCAACTCATAGCTTAATCTACATGTAGCATGGACCATCACTGAATCAGAAACAGAGCTATTTTATAGCATAGGTGCACCTTTTATCTCTCTTCTTGATTTTCATTATCTTGGTGTGATTTACTTTTTTCTTTTTCTTTTTCTTTTTCTTTTTCTTTTTTTTTCTTTTTTTTTTTTTTTTTTTTTTTTTTAATGTCCTGAAGTGGAAAAGGGAGAAAATAGATACAAAAAAACCATTTCTCCTTTGCTGTAAAAAAAATTAAGAGAAAAAAAGAACAGTGATATAGGTAAAGATATCTTCCATCAAAACCAGAGAGGATGGCTGTGCACATGGGTTGATTAGCTTTCGATTTGGTTCTGGATGTTTTGTTTTGGGAATTTTAACCTTTTGGCCCTAAACATAGTGAAATGAAATCACTGGAAAAAGAGCCTGATAACTCTGTGACTTTCTTCTGAGAGTGTTATTATCAGATCTTTTTTTCCAAGTGTTTAAGCTAGATTTTGGATCCTTCCACTCCTTATCTCTCTCCCTTGAGATTTTATTTCAGCTGGTATTATTCTCTGTAGTGACAATTACTAAATACAGTGCCAACCTGGAGAGTAGAAGTGCTAATTTCCAAAGCTTCCATCTCTACCTGTTAAAGAAAAAAGTCACTTTGTTCCTGCTGATCGTCTTATGTTGAAAAAGTACAAAACCTTTATAAAGATAAATAACTATGATGTGATCTACCCCCTTTTGTGACACTGGAACATCACAGCAGGATGTGGAAGTGTTGCAAATGTTTAACAGGAAACAATCAGCTAAATGTAGGATAAGGTCTATTTGGCAGTTATAATGTACAATGATGAATACTTGTACTAATATGAAGATTATGAAAAACTCCAATCATTGGAAGGAAGGTGATTTTATTTTTTCTGTGCATGATGAACAAAATCAACATCAATAATTCTCAAATGCCAGAATACTCCCACTGATCAGTGGAAATATTTATATCTCTGTTGTGGGTTAGCCCCAGAAGGCTGCTAAGCCCCGCACAGTCACTCTCTCACTTCCCCCAAGGGGCAGAAGGGCAAAAGTGAGAATACTCATGGGTTGAGATAAAGACAGTTTAATAGATAAAGGGAAAAAAAGAAACCCAAAGAAAAACAAGTAATGCAAAAGCAACCTCTCCCCATAAGCCAAAAGATGCTCAGCCAGTCCCCTGGAAAACTCCACACCCCCCCCAGCTTTTATTGCTGAACATGACATAATACAGTATGGATCCAGTTGGTCAGTTGAGGTCAGCTGTCCCTGTTCTCATGTACCCCCAGACTGGCAGTGCAGTGTGAGAAACAGGGAAGGCCTGGAGGCTGTGTAGGTACCACTCAGCAACATGCTATCAACATCGTTTTGGTCACAAGTCCAAAACATGCCACCACAGGAGAAGAAATGTTCTTCTACTATGAAGAAAATTAACTATTAACTATTCCAGCCAAACCCAATCACTTAACAGGTGTTATTAGATTGGGGGTGGGGGGGTGGGGGGGTGGGTTTTAGAGGCATTTAAGAAGTTTTTTGGGCAGATATGTATGTTACTTGTTGTGTTCCTGAAAATAGTTGTAGCAAATTCTTATGCTAATTCTTTCACTTCACTTCAAATACTTCTAATTATACAGGGATAGTTTGGTGGGATGAATTTCTTTCATTCCAAAACTTTTATGGCAAAATCAAAAATAACATTTCTTCAAGTCAAATATCATTAAAACTGAATGAATACTAGGCACCTGTTAACATATCTAGTTTGGAAAAATAAGGAATGTGGAGTTTTTTGTGAAAGTCTGGTAAAACTCTTAGGATTCTGAGGGATTTATACTTTTAAGTGTAATTGAGACAAAAATTATTTTTTTAATGGTTCCAATTCAAACCAGACATAATTTGGCTATATTTCACTTTCTGCCATTGGATACAAAATAACCTAAAATTTCAATTGAGGCTAAAGATTACCAGTACATATAAACCAAAGCTTGGGCGAGGTGGGGAGGGAGGGAATGTTTATAAAAAATTTTTGAAATTCTGAAAAGCATTGATATATGCTTGACTTTCCATAATTCTTAATTTCCTTGGTCTTGCACTCTCTCACTGAAAGTTTCTTGCATTTTAGTAGCATAAGCAGTCATTCAGCAGTTATTAAAGCCTAATTAAAACCACAGTCATGAAGAAGTGCCCTAAAGTGCTCCTTTAGGGATGCCAGTGTATCTTTTCAAAGCTTGTGTCTCTTTGCTGTTTCTAAGATGAAGATAGCTGAGTCAGAGTAAATGCTAATTTCTGTAATAAGATTGCCTCATGCAGTGGTATTCCATCTGGAGTGAAGAACTGACAGTGTTGCAAATGCATCAGCTAATTTAGAAGGACCTGAACTAGTATTAACCTGTCACATCCTCCAGGTAAAGCCAGGTAACAGCAAAAGCAAGATAAAAATCACCTCAGCAGAGAAGTTGTTCTCCATGAAAACAAGGCTGCTTTATGCTTGTCATTTCAACAGTTTGGGTCAAAAGTGACCTAGGAAAACACAACTGGGAGTTTTATTTTTCTCATTGCATTTCACAGACTCCACGGTTTCCTGCACTCTGTCTCATGCACCTTCTTAATCTCTTTCTCTCCCACTTTTCTGGACTCTACATTCCTGTTCTTCTACTGCTGTTCTGACTCATATTTTTCATCTGTTCACACCCTTCTCTTCCTGTATTCTGCCTCATGCACCTTCTTAGTATCCTTCTGTTTCTCTTTGACTTTACTGGACAATACTTTCCTGTTTTCCTGCTGTTGTACCCCATAGTTTGTATGAGATCTTGCTAATGTGGGTCTTGCTTTCTTACATCATTGATCAGTTCTTCCCTGCTTCTGAGATACCTCTAAAAACAGCTTTGTCTTTTCAACCTCTACTACTTAAAGTCTTCATGTTAGTATACCATAAAATGCCTTGTGATGAAGTTTTTCCAACAGATGCTGAATAAGATGGTTAGTCTTTAGGATCAAGGGTTTTGGTCATACTGAAAGAGAGTATTACTGGGGAGGGTGGAAAGTACAGAAGATGCAGGTGAAAGGACTGGCTTCCTTCCTGAGCCTGACATTCATGTCTCTGGACTAGTTTCTTCTTTAAACTTTTTGTCTTTCTTGTTTCTTTAGAAAATACTCATTGTTTGTACAATATTTACCATGGTAACAACAATAGTAAGGAACATATGATGAAGGATGAAGGGACTTCTTTTATATACACTAAGAAGTGAGCTTCACAAAAGATTATCACCACAGGACTGTGGCATATTACTTCAGCTTCAGGTGTTGATTTTGCCTAACTAAATTCCTAAGAATATGCTTATTCTTCCTTCCCTGTCTTAAATTCTTGCATATTGGTTGTATACAGTGATAAGCAGTTGCTGCATTTCACCTCAGGGATGGATGGATGTACTTCAGTGCTTGATGAAGTGATCCCTTTGTCTAGTCTGTATTTAAAATCTCTTGGGATAGAAGGCAACACAGGAAGATATGTAGAATTGCACTCATTTTATTCCAATCTTGTTGTAAAAACTGAAAGAAATGAAAATACAACCAATAAATTACAGATAATAAAATTCTGTGAGCAACAGAAATTAGAAAAAAATATCGAATTGTTTAATTCCAAAATAATATCCATCCACCCCTTGATTTTTAAACAAACTTTTCATTGGGTGACTCATTCATTAAATGTTGAGGTCAGCAAATAATGTTAACATACAGTAAAAATTCCTAATGACCACCAGTTGCATGTGAAGTATCAACATTTTGCTTATTGTGTACGACACAGAAGGAGGAAGTAACACAACCTGCATTTTATTACATGAATCAGATGCAAAGGGTTTTCAAAACTTCAAATTCAACTGAAAGCAGCTGTTGGGAAAATATCATTACATTATACCTTAAGCTACAAAAGCCTATTTAATGGTGACATTTTATTTTATTCAGATGGTCCCTTCTTTTATTCTGTCTAACCCAGTAAAGCCTGTGGAAATTGTATCTGGATGAAATCACCAGAAGGTGAAGGGCCCATGACTAAAAACATTCTTTAAAGATTATTCAGGGTTACAGTCAAATGGAATAGCAGCACTAACGAGAGCAAAGGTCTCCATAGTTACAGGAAGTAATATTACATCGTTTAGCAGTACCTATAAGAAAACACAGTCTTGTTACTAGATTTGGTTAAATGTTGATTAAAGTGCTGTACAAAACCATTAGATACTAAACACAGGTATTTAAAAAAGGGATATGTCATTTGTCTAGATCAATATACAATGGTGTTTGCAGGTGGAATTAGCTCACACCCTATCCAGTTCAAGTTATAGTTGTTGCACTAGTTTAATTAACTATTCCCATGATTTGAGTGAATTATTTTTTATTAATCTTAGATGTTAATACATTCACCCTGCATGGTGGTTGAGCAGAACCATTGCACTTTTACCTTTAGCTTCAATAGATAAAAACATGAGAGCAGTCATTCAAGTCAGAGCAGAGGTTAACCTGTGCCAGTGTCCAGCCCATGACTGTGGTCAGCAGAGGAAACTTAAAGGAGTGTGAGAATAAAATGCCTCCACACATTGACACCTCCCCTGGCTCCCGGACTGCAGGTACATCTTATCCTTCTGGCTGGCAGCCCTCAAAAAACATTGTTTTCATGAAACTGTGGCTATTACCTTCTTTAACTCATTTGGACTTTTCATTTTCACAACACTGTGACAGTGAACTTCATGATTCAGATTTTCATTATATGAAAAAAAGTACTGTTCCCTTTTGTTTTCAACCTGCTGCCAGATACCTTCACTTGGTGCCCTGCTGAACTTGTTATGAGAAATGCTGAATAATTGCTGCCTAATCAGCTATTAAAATCAGAAGAAATTAAAATATAAAACTAAATTATTCTTCCTTTCATGCCAAGGAATAAAATCCTGAATAATTTCAAGAATTAAACCCAAAGGAATAGAAATGTAGACAGAAACTATGTATACGGTCCCTTTAGGAAAAAAAAAAAAAAAAAAAAGAAAAAGAAAAGTTTAAAGTAACAAAACCCAGGGAGGCTGCTGGATAGACAAATTTGTATATCTGCATCTTCACTAGTATACTAGGTCCAGTAATGCGACCAGTCTACAGAGTTACCTTCAGCAATAAGATGATTCTCTAACATGTATATTCTATTTATTTGGGGCATTTGGCAAAACTCTTCAGAATAGTCAACATCCTTATTTCTTAGAAAATGAAGATGGGTGAATCCAGAGCTTGTCAGGAAATCATCATAGTTGCACATAACCATGATCAGAACAGAAAATACATATGCATGTGTATACATATAGCTATGCTTATATATATATTTATAAAAATCTAACTTAAGTGTTTCAGTATACAAATTACATTTTACTAACGTTTTATGTTAAATAAGACATAAACATAAAACCATGCTTAATTCACAAAACCAACAAAATTATTTGATTTTCCTCTAAATTCAGTCACCTGAAAGTTATTATTAAGTCTTGGGGTACTAGTTCCTTTCAGGTTCTTTCAAATTCCCCCAAAACAACAGAGAAAATCTCATTAAGCTATCTGTTATTCTTTGTAACGTTCATAAAGTTTCCACGTTCCTTGAAGCTACAAATTCACTTAATGAATGTCAGTAAATCACTTCACTTTAATGAATGGTCAGATGAATCTGACCAATGGAGAGTTTAAATAACCAGCTATTAGAGATTTAAGAAGTAACTTTCTATTTCCAGAGGTGTCCTGACAAACAGTTATCCGGTGAGCAGCCATTACTTTCATATGTAGTTTACAATGTAACTGTTGAGTGTAACTGGTCCCGTTATGTGTCTGCATAATCAAATCTTAAACCAGATATTTTTTCCTGCTCATGAATGAATCAGAAAAAGGACATTTTTACCCATTGTCACAAAGACCTTTCCAAACAAAAGCATAGCAGAAACTTAAATACACAGACATAAAGAATTCTGAGAAAGTTCAGGCTAGTCACTGATGTCAAAGAAATTGCTTGTGAAGAGAACAGCCTTGATTACTCTGAATAACAATGCTGAGGTAGGAGAATTCTTCAAAAATCCCCACCGATCCAACTTTTGTCTCTGCAGTTAAAAGTTCATTTCAGTGGAGTTTGAACTGATGGCGAGATCAGAAGTGTGGAAGCATTGCTGAAATTCTGCAACTGTTATGAAGCATAAACATTAGGAAATTAATTGATTTTTCCCAGCTGAATTGTGTATGGTGTGCAATATTTGAGTTGGCAAGACTTAAATAGGTTGGTCATTTTGAAGTAGAACATAACCTAATTTCTTCAATTTTTTTTTTCCTTTTCCCATAAGGCATTTACATTATTTAGATAGCAAGTGTGGTTTTCCCTATTGATTTAGACTATTCTTTGCTTGTTCACAAAATAAAAAATCATATTTTTTCATTGATAAGTGGTTGATTTATGCATCTGTTCCAACAGCTGTTTTAATGCAAGAAGGATGAAGTGAAATAAAAATAAAATTGGGAATTTGTGTGTTTTTATACTTCGAAATGCATGCTTATGTTGAAAAAATTATGGCAATATTTCACTGTATTAAACTAATTTGTTTATACAAATACTGATCTGCATACTTACTGCAAATGATGCATACATTTGTAAAATTGAAAAAGTAGATTGACATGAGGAAAACACATCTTACCAAAAACTCTTCCTAGTTCCATTTTTAAGAACTGATGAAGCAATTCTATTGCAAGAATATCTCTCACTGGAGGCAACATGCATTTACCAGCTTTAGGTCCCAATGTAACAAGACATTTAAGCACGGGGGTTGGGAAGGGAGAAAAATGTTAACAAAACCTACTAAAACTGAATTATCAGACTATCATGCTAGATTGTGTGTGGGAGTCTGATTCATCGTTTCTACATCCAATAAGGGTTTTTTGCCATTTTCATTCTTTTTTTCAGGCTGTCAGGCACATTACACAGCATGTATAATTTGCATTCCACATAATTTACATTTGATGACTTTCATGGTATGCTGTAAAGCCCACCTTTGAAGTATTTACAACTGTTGGAGAGTCCAAAGGGTTGTGAACTGTTAGAAGGGCAAACAATTAAGTTTTAATTTGTCTAATTTGCTGGCTGTTTATTATAATGAATACTGTTGTACATAAAGCACATCAAGAATCTTTTGTGTTCATATCTGCCAGCAACTGTGTCTAGCTGCTTTTCTAGGAAGGTTTTCTTGTTACAGCTACCTAGAAGAACATTTTAAAATGTTATTTCTAATTAACTTCAGTATGGAAAGAATTCTGCCTGCAGTGTCCATATTTTAGTGGAAGTCGCTCACAAAGTATAATGAATAGGTTACACAGTGTGTCTGTTTAGAAAAGTTAGGGCAAAATGTGTTACTTACATTTTAATAGTTTTGTGATGACTTTTCAATCATTTAATCCAAGAAAAAACTACATTGCTCAGCTGAACCAGAGAAACCCTGTAAGTCAGAAATCCTGTTACCAACAAGAAACAGAAGCAAGACTTCCATGTTATGGAAGATATTCCAGACTGTAGACAGAAGTCTGTACTTCTTCAGAATCTGTGCAAGGCATGTTTAGTGTGCACGATACACTGTAGCAGAGGTATAAACAGCTATATCTGATATACACCCCAAGTCATCTATAGCTGTAGATCTTGAAAAAATGTTTCTAAGAACCTCAAATGAGCAAGCTAACACATGCCAAGGTTTTGGAGAATGTTGCTGATCAATTCTCCCCTGCACCACATGAAAAAGGTGCAGTGGATGATAGATGCTGAAAGTAACCCATAATTTTTGCCACCTCCTATTCCTCTCCTCCAGCCCCATTGGGGTTTCCAAAAGGAGCTTAAAATCCTTTGAAGGCCTTCCTGAAAATTGCTACCTCATAAGAAATGGTGATAGCTAGTAGTACTGTGCTACTCTGGAACAAGGACAGGCTACAGGAGGTTGTAATTATTCTTCTGCTCTAGCTTCTGCTGTTAAAGGGCAGATATGCTACATATCTGATGTAGGAAGGTTATAAAATTTGCTTTCTTCCATGTAAGGAAATCCTTCCCCTGACATTTAATGGAACAAATACAGCTCCGAATGTTTCCTATTCCCATGCTGGTGTGGCATATCATCTGGCCTATATTGTTAAATCCTCTGGAAATCACAGATCAGGGAAGCACCCAGATTTTTAGAGGTTGTTGGTTTTTTTAAACAAGTAGGGTGGGAGTGCTTCCCTTGAATATTTTTAATTGGTTTTAGTGTAAAAAATTATTTGACTGGGGTCAGAATCAGACCTAGAAACTTAAAGATATGAAGCCTACAGACAGCTGGCAAAAGCACTATTTCCCCTTGCACATTTATCTTATTCAACTTGGGGGGCCTGGGGTTAATTAGAAGAACAAAAATTCTGTTAAACTGGGTTTTGTAAAGCAGATCTGTGTTCTTCCTGGATTTAAAACTCATTGGTTCTACTCTCTGGATAAGTATAAAAGAACTATTCACTTCTTTCTTGGTATATTAATTTCATCTCACCGTTGACATTCAGGCAACTCGAACACAGCAACAAGTCAACGTTTGGTGATGAAACACTAATGAAACTTTAAAAGGACTGTTGATGTAATACTCTGATGATTGGATAGTGTGTTATTTATTTTTGTTTTCTACTTATAAACATTCTGATTGATAGAATACTTCTTTAGATTCCTTAAGAATCTGAATTTTTTTCATTGCTGAATTTTGATTTTGAAGTTTATTTTTAATTTTAATTAGTAAAATGTTTCCCAGTGACAGTCAGGGAAATGGAAAAGATTTGGTACAAAAAGGAAGATGAAGCAGCACTAGTTGTGATAAAATTGAACAAATTAAGCAACTAAAGAAAAATTACCATGAGTCACTTCCTCTTTATCTCAAAGATGTCCCCATCTACGTGGTAAAACTTTAAGCGTAATTTCCCATGGAAAACTGATGATTTGGCTGTTCAGTTTCTGAAAACACTGATTCTCTGTTCTGTTCTGTGCCGATGGGTCTTTCACATCTTTTCCTCCAGGAAGCACAATATTTTTTGGCTACCAAGAGAAGCTCAACAAAGAGTTTTTTTTGATAATAGTTTCATCTTTTCTTCAGTAGTAAATTGGATGTATAAAGTTGTTGCATATTGTCAGTTTCTGCTTTGCTCCTCTGTAGTACTTTATGGATTTTTTGCTGATGTCTTGCCTGATATCTTATTGAATGAATTTTGTTAGACTTTGTTTCAGGAAAGTATCAAAATGTGTCCTCAGTTTGGAAAGATTAAGATTCCGAAAGTAGGTATCATAAATCCTTAGAGGGTAAAAAGATGCTATAATAGGTGTTTACATACGTAGAAATCTGACATTTTCAGCATGCAGCTACTCTAACATCAGTGAGAACCACACACATATGACAATGGAGGCTTTAACTATATGAGAGGACAAAAGCATACTTCTTAAAAAATATTTAGGCAATTAAATCCCACTGATGGATTGATTTTTCAAAGGCAGCCAACTGTCTAACTTTGGACACTTGGAGGAATCAGAACTATTTTAAAAAATCAGCACCTAGACTGCTTCCAAAAATGCATGACTAGTTATGAAATAACAATTATGGAAATGAAATGTAAATTAAAACCAGGATATTTGTTCAACAAATACTTACTCAAACAGGCTTAAGATTTTCAAAGATTTTTTGTGTGAAAGATCATGTAATTCTGAAAGATTTACATAAAAAAAAGATAAACCAAGAACAACAAAAAAGTTTCAGAATTTTGTACTAATTTCTAGTCATATTTTCAATATGATCAGAATCAACACAAAAACAGGGTAAAATGATTGGGCACACAACTGAAAGTCTTTTGTATTTTGAAAAACTTCAGCCCCTTTATCAACTGAGAAGTCACATGAAAGGACACACAACTGGACACCATAAAACAATATACTGCATCCTTTCACATTCATAAATCTATTCCTGTCTTTGTCCTGCAAGCAGTCTTTTCTCATGTGTGATCATCTTTCCAAATATTAGTCAGAAAATGTTTATCTTTTTTTAGCAACATGTTTGCCTTTCCTTTGTTTTTAAGTTTCTATTATTCTGTCTTAAAAAAAAAAAAAAAAAAAACCAAACCACAAACAAACCATTTTAATTGGATTCAAAAGTCTGGATGTGTAGATTGCTTTAATATGGTACATTTCACTCCACAGAAAATATGATTTCCAGGGAGAAAAGATCTTCAAACTTTTTTTAAATTTTGCTTAAATCAAAACAAGATATCTTAAATTACAGGTGAAATTAGGTGGCTCTGAAAATTACATGGAGTCTGCGTATCTGTAGGAGTCTGTGTTTAAAATTGATTCTAAAGTGTGAGGCTGTAGGCTTGGGGGTTTTTAACAAAGCTCATTGAAACATTAGATGAATTTCAGCACTGATTTGTTATTGTTACATATGGTATATAAAAAACAGAATCTTTTGATGGCATACTCTAAAAGCTGAGAAAACTGTCTGATTATTCTCTAAACTTTGATATAGGTCCAATCTAGAACCACCTCAGAAAATAATTTTTTCTAACCTCTAAGAGGTAAGTTTTCATTCAGCAACAGTAATGGCAGGAAAACAACTTCTTCATTTAAAGGTGGTGGTTAATAAAAGTTTGAGTAAGATACAGGGCTTATATATAGCTTCTGCAGCAACAGGATTTCTTTTGTTAATGCATGAGGTTTTCACTGCCACATGCTTGTTTTCCTAATAAATCCATTGGTATCTATTTTCAAATAATTGCTTCTTTTCTATATAGTATAATGTATTTTAAAAATAATTTATTTAATTTATGGTGTATCTCAGATTACTTCATCCCATAGTACATATTTAAATACCCAAGGAGTTATATTGCCATATACATCCACTGGGACAAATTCTCCTCTAGTATATATACCAAGAGAAGTCTTGTATGAGGAAGTCTACATGGAAGCCAATTAAGTGGCAATCATTTACAGCACTTAATTTTACCATTAAACTCTAAGCGGGGACCATAATTTTCCAAATATGTGTAGACATGCTATGATCAGGAGGTCTATGTTGGTTAGGCATTCATTCTAGGGGTTATTGAAATACAAATACATGACATTCCTAGAATAGAGCAAGAAAAATTTTTCTCAGTGAGTTTCATCTACAGTTAGAAATTAACTTTATTATGACAAGTATGAAACCACAGTAATTCAAATGCAAAGGTACTTCCCACTCTTCCCCATACAAAACTATTACATTTACATAAAAGTAGTTGAAAACTAATTTGTGTGTGGACAAACTATTTCATTCTTCAATCAAACTAGTCACCTGTTAATGCCTGATTACCTCCTACATGCTATTTAAAACAAAACACCCAAACAAACAAACAAACAGAAACCCCCAAAAACCCAACTTTCAAATTGCCTGAATATTCTTTAGCTCTAGTAACCTGTTATATAGTTCTAGCTTTGTGGCCATATTAGCTTAACATGAGGAAGTGTCTATACATGTTCCTTTACTAACATCAACAGGAGAAGGGAAATATGTGACAGTTGCTAAAGATTTACTTCCGAAACCATGCTTCTTATTTGCTTGCACAAATGGTCAAAGAGAGTGATGAGTGACCTCTTACTCTGAGTTCAAGCAAGTTACAAAAGGCAAAGAAAAATGGTACTGCTGGTCACTGACAGATGAACTCCCCATTTGTCAATACAGCTTCATTGAAAAATCAGGTAATAGCCTTGCTAACGTCACTGAGAAACTTCTACATCTGCTTTGGCCCAAAGCACCTATGCTTTGTTTACAACTACATGCAGAAATAAGTAATAATTTATAATAATATGAAATTATAAAAATTAAGTAGAAAAATATTCATTTTATTTAAATATATAAATATATTTATACTAAAATAAATTTTAAATATAGATTTATAATAATATGCACAAATGAGTAATACAAGCTTTGCACATTCTTAAGAGCTAATTTCACTAACCGTCAATGGATTATCATAAACTACTGCTGAAATGTAGAATACAGTATTGACAAAAAAGGATGAAATAGTGAAAGAACAATGATGAAAGAAGGCGGTGAGGGCTAATACTTTGAATTGTAGAACTGAGTAAGTCTCAAAGTATCAAATCCCTCTGAAACTTAAAAAAGGCAAACTAAGACTTAGAAATATGGCAGATCCAACAGTAGCTTTCTTTAGGTCCAGTTTCTTACTCTAACATAAAATCCAGATTGTCGTATTAATTAGAAAAGTTATTACAAATTGATATATTCTGAATTTCACTTAGCGGGTTGACTCTGACTGTTACGACATAGCAAGGTGGGAGGAAAGAATCAGTTTGCTCCTACCATTGGTTCCCACCACTCTCCTTTCCAAAACTTTTAGTTCTTTCATCCATTCTTGATGAGTTCAGTTCGTACCACCTCAGTCCTTTCCACTTTTATCAGTCCTACCCAGTACTAAACGAGAAAAGCTGTGAGGACATACCTCAAGGGTGGAACCAATTCAACAGCAGTTACCTCTAATCCTGTTTATAACCGATTAATATCACCTGTCCAAGCCAGTTTTCCACCCTTTGCTAGCGAAGTTTTCATAGTATTCTGAAACCCTCAGTCTTTCTTCACCACTTCACCTCTCATGACATCAGTCCTACAGTTCTTTCATCTGCAGTGATATATGCCATGGCAAGGAGAAGCAGACAAAGAAGGATTGGGGTCCAACAATGTAAGCTATTTTGTCAGTTATGTAATGACTTCTGTTCCAGTCTAGAATGGCAACAGATCCGTCCCATTGTCATGGTGTTTCCTTCTTTGGAAACACTTTAGTCTCTTTTGACTTCCCAGGGGACATACAGCTGTGTTGAAGATCAGTACCATAAGTAGAAGGCTTGTCCAACATTTTTACATGAGACTTGTTCAGTCCACCTCTGCCGGACACTTCTCTGCCTGTATTATACTCCTTGAGCAGCACATGAAGCTGTTCAGATGTTCTTGGCATCTGAGGCTGCTGAGGCAGTTGGGAAGCCCCACTTCCTCCCAGCTTACACCTCACACTGCGACCTCTCTTCTGTCTGTTGACCTGACATTTAACCATTTCTTTTCACGATGTAGTGCACTGACATATTCTGCTGCTTGCCATTGTCTAACAAAAGGAGTCTTATTCTTTGGGTCAGAAAAAAATTTTACGTCCATAACTGGAACTCTGGCAGCGTTGCGGTTTTCAATCTCTTTTCCACTGGATATACACACAGTCCGTCACTTAGAATGACACACTTGTGACAGTGTTTGCAGCGTACTGCTCCAGTGCCGTTTTTTTTACAATCACCTTTACTTTCCATGATTTGCAGAAGCTTTAGAAACTCCCACATCACCAAGTTGAGAGGAAGAAGGATGGATGAATGTTTTAACTTTTCATGGGAGTTAAACAAACAAGATTAGTGGGGGTTGTTAAAACAAAGATACAACCTAGGTGAAGCAACTTGTTATTTTGCAAAGAGTCCTTGTTCTTAGATCAGGTTTAGCTTGCAGTCTTTTAACTTGACATTAACGCTTGCCACCCTTAAGAATTTTTTTTTCTGAGTCTTGTGATTTTTCAGAAACATCATGGGATCAAACTGGGAGGGAAGAAATAACTGTAAGAATTAGAACTGTATCCATGGGGGTTGTTATGTTATAGGAAATTAAGGACTGTGGAGAGAATAAGTCTCAGCCCTCCACCACAAGTTAATTCCCAGGCCTCTGCCATGGGCTGTGGGGTGGCAGAGCTCAATGCTGAAAGGGGAGATCCAAGGAATGAGTGACAGAGTGAAAGAAGTGGGAGACTTCTTGGTAGGACACATCAATTTCCTTCAGTCCAGGCCCTAAAGGCACAACTGACAGGTTAAACCAGTGAAAGAGTTTGCTGTAAGATCCCAAAGTCACCGTATCCAAGTATTGATGTAGAGTCTGGAGAAGACCTAAGCTGTCTGAAGAGGGATGCCTTGGGGATAATGGCAAAAGACTACAAAAATCTCAGGATACTGTGAGCTGAACGCATTAACTTGTTATTCTAACATCAAATTTTAAGAGAAGATAGAAGAGTACGTTAGGATGCAATATAAAGTTAGGAGAGCTTTATGTCTGACTGGTAGAGTGGATTCAGTAGCCCTCATGTACATGCCTGTTGCCATAAAGGTGCACAAGGTTGTCTTTTCTTGTCCTCAGTCTGCTGCTCCAGTGGGGTCAAGATACTGCCCCTTCCTTATCAACTTCTCCAGTACCCCAGGAGTCTAAAATGGCACTGAACAGTATTGAGGCAAACAAAGCTTCACGTAGAGGTTGTAGTGCTAATACAGAGGGAGAGAGGTGACGGTATCCAAATGAAATTTGTATTTTGGCTCGCCCATTAACCCCTAGGTCCTCTTCCCCCACTGCAGTACTGAGGACTTGCAAATTCCTAGCGTTTCAGGTCTCTTCAGCTCCCTGACCTTGTGCACTGCATATGGAAAGGTGAAGAGAGGCTGTGGTGCTAGGCAATACCAAAGTGTACGTGCTTATCTTATCTTTGCTAGTCCCACAATATGGGGCATGCCCTTGTCACTTGATGCAGTGGGTAGGGGAGAAAAGTTGTCCGGCAGCACTGGCTTGTGACTGCTCCTCAACTCGCTGCAAGCCTTGCAGTTACAACGCAAGAATTGGTGACCCGGTAAAATATGTCATGTATTTACCACAGAACACAATTGGAAACAACAAGTCATAAGAAGGTACAGTTTAACAGTTTTATCACAGAACAATCACATATATTACTGTACACCTTTATTCTGTCCCAAAACAGATATCTTTGTCTAGACCTCACATATATTTGTCCTTAGTGTTTTAATATTAATATTAATAAACACAATATTAGTAGTATTAATGTGCAATTTTACTTTTACTTTTTACTTAAGTAATTTCTAAACCTTTGAAGACTTTATTCAATACACATACAGTCCATTATCTTATCAGTGAGTAGATAGTAGATTCCTTTTTATTTTCTTATTGTTTGTGCCATTTTTACGTAAGTTTGTTTTTTAATGATTTTTCAAAGACAAAGAAAAAGCATAACAGACTGTCTACAAAACAGTAATTTTTTTATATATGGTAAACTTCAAAACAATGTAAAAATGGTCAGATTCTGTTAAAGAGATCTCTTTTTTAAATGCATTTAATTCTTTTCACACTACTCTAGGATCAGCCCAGGAAGGATATATCTTCATTTGATAGCCTTAATCTAAATCTTCTTTGTGGTTAACCTCTGATAGCCTTTATGGCCTCTGTTTGGAACCTCATATCAAACCTGTCCACTCTTCTAAATACACCCTGATCCATGTCTCTGTTTTTGTATATGAAACAGCCCAGAAATTAATTCTCAAGCTCTGTACATTCAGTTCAAGATGTAAACCCAGCAGAATTGTTACTTTGCTGATGCTACATACAAACAAGTAGAAAGGAAGCTGCAGGAAAGCTAAGGAGAGAACAACGTAGAAAATAACTGTTTGTATTTAAAAGCAAAGAATAGAAAACAAGTTAAAATATATTAATCTAATTTTGAGAAATGTGCTAAATTTCTTACCTTTTCGAAGTTCTCTGTAAAAACATTCCCTTCCTTCTCTGAGTCCGAAAGTGAAGTCTGATAAGAAGGGAACTTAATCTTTTTTGAACCCAGTTGGATTTACATGCAATAATATCTGATTAAAAGATGGCTGTAATGTCACCAAACCAGCTGTAAACTTGCCCTCCCCATAATATTGGGAGTCTTTTTGTCCTTCCTCCATGAGTGAAATTTATGTACATTTTTTTTTCATGGTATATTTTTTCAGCTGGCTTTCATGAACATACCCCTGAATTCTCCCATATCTGATTAACCTGAGCACAGCCTTCTGTGGTGGTTTCTGGGGTGATGCTGTGGACATGCTTACATTGAACTGCTGGTCTAGGAGTATCTGAGATCACCAGACAAGGTGATATGTCCATGTGAAGCATCAGAGTGTTTACATGGAGAGAAAACCTCAGTTCTGAAAGCAGAATTGTGTCAGCCCCATGTCATGCTGAGCCAAGGGCCAGCCTGATGTTGTTACCATGTTTCAGAGCTGCCACACGCTCAAGTGGGTCGTTCAATTCTACACTCTGCTATGCTGT
This sequence comes from Morus bassanus, assembly GCA_031468815.1. NCBI lineage: Eukaryota > Metazoa > Chordata > Aves > Suliformes > Sulidae > Morus > Morus bassanus. The sequence goes on along the minus strand of CM062571.1, from coordinate 75,617,638 downwards.
TTACATATAGATGTAGCATAATGATCTAAGAAAGTCTGGGACAAAGCAGGTGACTCAGACTGATGTCCTGACTCACAGCCTTGTGCTCTGATTAGTGGGTCATTCTTCCTCTCTTCCATAGATCCAGCTGTTTCTAGCTTTCCTCCAAGGATCTCAACTAAAACTCACTGAAGTTAAAATAAAAAATCCCACTGGTATCTGTGGGCTATGGGTCAGTTCCAAAATGAATAAATTTGTTTTTCAGTATTTGTGTTGTTTTATTCCTTATTAAAAACACATTCCTATCCTTTTTTCCTTCTCTCTTCCATGCATCTATTTGTTGTGTTTTCTCTCTGTTGATACAATACTGGCTAAGGATGATTAGTACTGTACATTCTCCAAATAGATCACTACAAGAGCAGCAATGCAGAGCTTTGGACATCTTTATTGGTAGCCCACTAGCCCTAGTCACATACAGGAAGACAGAGCAATACTTGCTCCCTCAAATGTTGTTTGTACCAAAAAAGAGTATAGAGTAAGCAATCTGTGTTCTCACGCATGCAGAAATAACACTGTGTTGAGTGCTTTAAGGAGGGTGATTCACTTTCCTGTTGTTCGGACTTTGGCAGTCCAAAAGAGCTAATTGCAATCTTGCCTTAAGTTTGAGAATTCTCATATTTACTGAGAGCTTACTTCCAGACATATATAAGATTCATAGTGTTCATATTTCACGCTGCATTTGTTAGGTACATACCATACCATAAATCACCTGGAACAGAAACAATACCACGTGGTGAACTGAAGATCTTCAAAATGAACTGTTCATAAATGAACTGCAGACCATGGCTTATTCCCTGGGAAAAAATATTGTGAACATTTTTGAATTAGGGAAGGCATGAAAATTTCATGATCACTTCATGAATAGATGGAAGGGGAAGGATACTAGGGAAGCCAGCTTTTGCAAATCTTTGCTATGCTCAAAGCTCTCAAATTTATGAATATCTGTTACAGTTTCTGAGTAAATAACATTCAAAAAAAAAGATTGTCTACCAATCAAAACATAAGTTTGCTTCACTCTATTTTCATAAGGGTTTGATCATCCATCCTGTTTACAAATAGCTATGTTAATCATTGCAATCTGAGAATTCAGTGACATTTTAGTATAAATAGTTTATAAGTCTAAGCTTTCCTTTAGACCTGTTTCTTATAAACAGTTTCCCTAATCACCTTTCAAGTGTTCCTGTACCTTCTGATTAATGAAAGATCCGTCTTGTGGTTTACACAGTAGTTGTTTCATACCTAATGACAAATAAAGAAAACAAAATTCTCATATACATCCTAATGTCACAGAAATCCACATACTCTAGTCTAGAAGGTACTTAAGCACGTGCTCAGTTTACAGACATACTTACTTTTTTTTTTTTTTTTATTTCAGTTGAAGAAAAGCAGGTGCTTAAGTGAATAAGAAACTGTTTTTCTGAATGAGTGCTTTTTTTTTCAGAATCACAGTGCTGTCAGTTGACCAAACCAGAAGTATCTCTATTGCAACGTTGTTTAAATATAGGATAGATCTATTACGGTGCCCCAGACAGATGACAAGCCAGTCTAGATGTAATCAGAGTGGTCACCACATAAGCAGGAAGAACGTAATAGCAGTTGATACTGTGCATCCATATGATTTTTGGTAGTATATTTTGGTAGACACGAAAATAGAAGGAAATTAAAAGAAGAGATGGAGATTGGAGGACAAAATAAGACAAAGAGGACAAGAAATATGGGATAAAACTGATAAGGAAGGGAGTTAGAGCAAATGGCTAGGCAAAACCTGAAATACATTCGTTCTCAATACAGTAGACATAATGAGGTGAGTAAAGTTACATGCAGTCTTGCACTAAAAGTTTTTGAAGTTGATCAAAGCACAACTTTTGTGGCTTCACTGAAGACAGAGGATATTTCTTCCTAATAAAAAATAATATTTGCTCCTAAGCACAGTTATACTGTTGCCACTGCAAAGAGAAAATGTAGCCTTATTCTGGATTTCTTTGGGTGTTTTTGATATTACACTTAATAAAATACAAGTTATGCTTCTGAATTTTGGATACTTTTGTAGAATTTGGAAACCTGCAATTTCCAAAGTCAGCTGTGTGACCTGTTGTCATCTATCCTGATGCAAAACCTTACAAATCTATACATCTACATGAATATTTCTTTGATGAGATGTAAGATGGATCTTGGTCTTGTGTTTTTTAGTTTATTCTGAGACAGTTCCTTTATAAAAAGTATATATTTTTCTGAAAACTGCTGTGGATTCAACTCAAACTATCTGTGATGGCTCAAGTAAAATTGTGCCAATATCTGTCTTGCCCAATCTGACCCCAGTTCAGAACTCTAATCTACATTCTCCCAAACATGTTTGTTTTCTTCCCCTCCACTTTGATAAATTCAATGTTGCAAATAACTGAAGTTTCGTGGAGAGTGTCAAGCTCCATATTAATAACTTTATATCTCAGTATAAGGGAACACTTCCAGGATTTCTTTTTTTTAAGCTCATCAGAAATATTTGTCAGTAGAGGAAACAGTCCCTAAGACATCTAATCTGAATGTAGCTTCAATTATGAAGAAATCTCTGTTTCTTCTTCAGTGGTGACTTTTGGTCTTGAAGCTCCTCTGTTTTTCAGTTCTTCTTCACTAGCAGCAAAAGATATTAGGTGTAAGATTAGATAAAAGTTTAATATTTCTCTTTATTGTAAATAAACATAGTATTAGAATACTGCATGGTATCTCTCTTTGTATCATTGAAAGCTGTTGAAACTAGCTTACTTATTGAAAAGTTGTGTTTCTTCATGATAATCCATCCCTCACACATGATTCTTGCCTTACTGAAGGGAGGAAATGATGAAAAATGGAGGGATAAATGAGAGGAAGGAAATATGGTGGTAAGAGAATAAAGCCACTTATCAAACAGTACCAAAGAAAACTTTTTTTTTTCTGTAGGTGAGCAGAATGTTACTTTGCAATTTGACAGCAAGATAAATCATTGATGATGAGGAATTTGTTTGGTAATGTATAAAACACTGGTGTGTCTGCATGTGAGCCATGCATGTAGCCACTCACTCCGTCACTCTGAATATGCCATTTAGTGAAGGACACAGAGCCTGACCCTGCTCTAACTGTAGTGCTGAGAATCCTGAATAACTACTTCTATGCTGGAAGAGTTATTCTAAATGTATTTTGTCATAACACAACAAAAACCTAGACTAGTATTTAAAAAAAATCCCTGAAATCAAACACATTCTTAAAGCATAATATAATTTATTTTTTTAATTTTAATTTATTTTATAAACAAAACAGTTGCCAGATAAATGGAAAAGGAACACAGATTGCATTACATCAGCTGTCACAGCCATGAATAAGATTCAATGTAAAGGGAATAGGAAGAAATTGGTAGCAACATTAAGAGTTCAACAGAAATGCTTTTCACTTACTGTTCTGCAGTATGGCAAATTTGCTTATAAATCACTATAATATATATTACTGCATTTACTCTAATCACTGTTCTGAAAAAAAAGTGTCAGTAATTATCAAGGCCAAACTCTTCACATATTATAACACATTCTGCAGACTTCATTTTCTAAATAAAGAAGCAAAAAAAAAGAAATTTTTATAATAAGTTGGATTAATTTATGGTGTAATTGAAAGCACATGCTATGACATGCAAATGAGTCTGATTGTTTGTGGCTGAATCCAGTTGGAGAAGCTAGAGTCATGTCTGTTTAAGGTTAGATACTACATTATCATGAAATAGTGGAAATGGAAGTCCCATATGTGCTTAGATTAATAAATAGTCTGCAAACAGGTTTATGTCTAGTGTATTCAAGAGTATATGGGAAATGTATTTACAGTATGTGAGATGTCCTAATTCATGCCTTAATAATAAAACAAACTTAGAAAAAATTGTCTAATACTGCATTTGCCACTTAAAGCACTAGTGGCAATGTAATGTAAGAGAATGTTTTTAAGTCAGGTGTGACTAAGTAGAGAAATCATATATTTCAGATTAATCATCATCTATGGTGGTATCACAGAGTTTTGCTTCCCTTAATAAAACCAATTCAGGCTTAAGTGACACTCCACATTAAATGTAATTAATTGTGTGTTTCCTGAATAAACTATATTTCTGTGTAAATATGAATGAGTATGTTTTATTTATGTAAGATACTCTTTTTTCTTTTTCCAATGGAAAAACACATTACCATAACAAACAGAGAACTTCTCAAACATTAAAAAGTACAGACTGATAAATGAATTTGAAATTATGACTGTTGGATATGACTGAGACCAAGAAATTATAAGACAATATCTTATCAAGACCCTGTTGTTTCAATTATGAATATGTCAGCTTTGGTTCAAAGCATGGCTACGAACAAAAAAAGGCCTATGCAGTGGGATTCAACCTGCCTTTTTTTATCTGTTTTTTTATGTAGACAGATTAATTTTTAGTACCACATAAGCAAGATTCATCCATACCTTGCATTCCAGTACTGTTGTTACCATACTGAAAAATATGCTGCCTTCTTAGCAACCATAACATGAACTAAAAACTGAAAAGTTTGATATTTAAGTTCCAGGTGAAGGCTCTGTTCTGACAAAAACATAGATCTGCCTATATAGAATCATAGAATCATAGAATGCCCTGAGTTGGAAGGGACCCATAAGGATCATCGAGTCCAACTCCTGTCCCTGCACAAGACAACCCCAAATTCACACCATGTCTCTGAGGGCCTTGTCCAAGTGCTTCTTGAATATCGCCAGCCTTGGCGCCGTGAATGCCTCCCTGGGGAGCCTGTTCCAGCGCTCCACCACCCTCTGGGGGAAGAGCCTTCTCCTAATACCCAACCTAAACCTGCCCTGGCACATCTTCCTGCCATTCCCTCGGGTCCTATCATTGGTCACCAAGAGAAGAGATCAGCGCCTGCCCCTCCTCCTCCTCCCCTTGTGAGGAAGCTGCAGACCATGATGAGGTCTGCCCTCAGCCTCCTCTTCTCCAGGCTGAACAAACCAAGTGTCTTTAGATGCTCCTTGTATAGTTTCTCCTCTAAACCTCTAAATAGGCTTGGTGATTGCCCAGCTCTCCAGTTTGTCTAATCTCTCTGCAGGACCTCCCTGCCCTCGAGAGTGTCAACAGCTCCTCCAAATTTTGTTAGTATTCCTTCCAGTCCTGCATCCAAGATATAAATTGGACTAACTGGATCTAGAAGTAACTGAGAGAGAATAAATAGGAGAACGTGTTATTTTCAAGATCTTTTTGTAATTAAAAATGCATTATTTCTCTACACACAAAAAGTATCCTTTTTAGTGTCTGAATACAGCCTAGGGACTAGAGTGTTTACTTTAAAATTTCTGTATAACTGAATACATTCAGATGTGTAGATATTTTATTATATAACACTAAAGGCACAGAATATTGCTTATATTTTAGTTGTAGAAATAGAGTCTCTGTAGAATTATCTATAAATATTCTTCTCTTTTTTTTTTTTTTTTTTAATAAATGAAACCTTTACCTTCTCCATCACAATAAATACATTCTTGTATTTTTACCCATAAGGGGTCAAAGTTTTTTTTCTGATCACTATTACAATGCGTTCCACATATAATAGTCCAGTTACTAGGATTCACTGATTTCCTGTACCTTGTCTCACTGACCACCAGACTCAAGCAGATTTCCTTGTGAAGTGATACATTCCCAGCAGGATACACCATGAAGGATTCTGGACTGTATAACTAGTGATAGTCCAAATCAAATATGTATGGCTTATTTCAAGTGCTCTCCTTTTATGTGGCAACCTGAATTCCAAATTCAAGTCAATGGCAAAACTCCCATTGACTTTCAGGGAAAAAGAATACACTCTATAATATGCATTAAATATTTTGTTCTGATAGTCATCTCAGAACTGCAGGGTCAGCTCTGGAATATGTCAGACTAAAACTACATCCATAACAACAGTGAAAATAAAAAGAAAAATATATTCTGCAAAAGACGCTGCAAAACCCTTTCTTCAGTTGGAGATCTGTCATTAAATCAATGCTATATTAAATTATTGTTACATATAAGGGAGGTTAACCTTCCTGCTTATGAGCAAAGAGGAAGCTCAGTAACACATACAAACATCTGCCTTTCTCTCCACTGCCCAGTTATTCACTATTTTTCTGGCCACATAAAAAGCACAAAGCTAAGAAAAAGTTGAATCAACTATTTAACCCGAGTATTGAACTTCCATTAGATTCCTAAGATAATGAGGAATTTTCAGAATGCCATTATGCATTGCTTTAATTGTTTTCTTACTATTTTTATATTGTTAGGACATGAGGTGGGTAAGAACTCTAGAATGCTGTTCCCAACTATGTATCCTTAAATACATCCATACAAGGAAGAAACAAAAAGGCTTAAGACAGCAATTATGACTTTACATATCAGAGCAATTTCACTGAAAATTCAAGAGCCAAAATCATTGTGAAATTACAAGATGTGTAAACACCATTATTTCAGAAGTATTGGTGTCATTCTTGTGCGTAGCATTGATTTAGGCCTGGGGTAATGGAAGACACCATAGTTTACTTTCGTTGTTAATTCAGACAATAGGAGATAAACATAAAAAATGAACTCTCTCTGGAGAATACAGAAGAAAAGTCATATCTGCCACTCTCCAGACTTGTCAATTCTAGTCTTTCATCTCCCCAGTTTATCTAAGGTATGATTTTATTTATTTATTTATTTATTTAATTGTATATCACTTCTAAACAAGAAACTTAGCCGGGTAAACTGTCCACCCCATTGGCTGTAATAGTAAACTATACTAGATAAAGACCTGATTTCTTTTAGGATGCTTGCATCTTATATTTTATAAAAAGATACATTAACAAAGTTAGTAAATTCTGTTGTAAATGTAAAGGGATGCTTGTAATTTTGAAAGACAGAAAGCATTTGGAGAAAAGAGGTGCCTTATCTGTTGTTTGTCCTCCTCTCTTTCTTTTCTCTTTTCATTTAAAGTTGATTTTTTTTGTCCTCCCATGAAATTTAACATAGAACAAAAATTGCTGAAAAGATTTTCTTTTAAAATGCACTTTGAAATTCTATCACCTCTTAGATGTCATGTTTCTCTTCTGTTGAGGTTGTGTGTTCCAGTCCTTACCTGAAGTTCCCTTATTCACAGCTTTCAAATCACCCACACAATCTTCAGTGAATACAACGAGCTTAAAAAGCTGTGTCAAATAGTCTGGTTATGAACAAGGCCAAGGTTATACAGTTTAGATGGTGATACACCGTGACTTGTCATAAAAACAGAAGTTATAAAATGATAAATTCCTGAATGATAGCCGGAAGAATATGAAAATAAAAAAATGCCTGATTTAAAAAACAGGTAAATGACTGTATAAGACAAATGTGTATGTCTTATTTTTGTTGTGCTCTTTAAAGAGGGATTTATTTAATTTCCTTAAATTCTTTGTAACAATTTAAAAGTAAGTTGACCACAGCACATTTTGACTAGAAGGTTCTTCTGGGAAACAATTGCATGAACAGAGTAACTTTTAACTGGACAAATAATTCCTTGACTTCAGAGGGCTCTGGCAGTTCAGGCATCGCAGGTTTGGTATATTATTTTCAGCAGACCTGTTCACCTTAATAAGGCTACTTTTACTAAGTAAATATTGCAGATCAGAGGGAACATCTTAGCACACACTTACTAACTGCTTACACATACATGTCCTAGATCTTTACGTTCTTTAAATCCTCAGGAGTACTTATATTGACTTCAGAGTCTTTTCCCTCTGATCTTGTTTTGGTGTATCTAGAAGTTCAAGAAGCATCAATAGGTTCAAATTTCCTTGATATTTTTGAAGGGTTTGTGTCATGAAGCAAAATGCATTTTAACAAAGTGTCCTTGTTTGTCTGTTTTGCCATTTTTTGTTTGCCTGTTTTAAATGAAATAAAAATAAAAGTTGATGTAGGTCTCTGATGCAAGACTGGCAATTCTACGTTTCTCTGTGGCTTGTACAGCATGTTGCAAATAGGTAGTGTTCAGCACATGTGGTGTAAGAAAAACATATATTACTTCTTTTTTGTCCCTTGAAGTCTAATAGGGGATTTTTAAAAATATATATAAACATCAGTCAAGTTTGCATCAGGCCTATCTGGTTCTAGACATGAAAGAATCTCTCAGACAGGAATTTTCCATTCAAGGGGTCTGTTTTGACTATGTTTTGAAGCTCTTAACAGGCAACTTCTAAGCAAAGGATGAGGATTCTCTGCTCTCTTGTAAATTACTTCAAGTGGGTGGATTGACTATTTTATTTGCCTCTCGCTTAAACCACTGCTAAACGAAAGCCATCTTCAGATAGCCTACGCAAAGGAAGGAACTTCAGGGGGATTTTCAAGTGACAAGCACCGTTACTAATAAATTGTCTCAGAATGTAAAAATGTGACCCCCTCAGGTGGTTCAGCCACAGTGTTTGCAAACTGTGACCAAGTATCGGATTCCTGCCTTTTTGCTAAGTGCTCGCCATGGAACAATTCAGGGCCGCGACTTCTCACTCCAGCTCTGATTGTGTAGACCATAATTAAGGATTTGGATGAGGATGAATGGCAAAGAATGCCACTGTGCAATTGGCTGTAACCAATGCGACCTGAACTGATCCTGTATCTGGAGAAAAAAAAGAAAGAAAAAAAAAAGAGAGAAGGAGGGGAAAAAATGACCTCTTGTACCCTCTTCTGTGATCCATGTATGTAGTTAGCACGGACTCCCCTGCCAGGCTTTTCATCGCTGTGCTTTTAAAACCATTAGCTTGCTTTGTAGTCTTAGCAAGACATACATTTTTGAGCTATCATAAATGAAATCTTAGAAGATACCTTTCAACATATGCCAGGCACAGTTAAAAAAGAAAAAGACCATTATGGTTCTTTCAAGAAGGGGAAAAAAACCTCAAGGTGAAATGGTACAGACATTTTGTAGAATATGGAAAGTTTGAAAGTTAATATAGAATAAAGGGACACAAGAAAACATGGCTGCATTACATAGAAAGGAGACAACCTGGATAGACTATAGTTTTAATAGGACTTTTTCCCCTTATAAATTAGTTTTCATCTTCTGTGGTAGGTCAGGGAATGCCACTTTGTCTCCCACTAACTTGTTCCTGATATTCTTTTCTTTAATAAAAATCATAATACATTACCAAAGTGCTGTCTGGTATAATCCAGCTGTTATCTGCTGTCATAGGAGAAAACATATGACTGGAAAGAATGTACATCTCAATTTATTTGGGAAAAATTTGGTTTATTATTTTTCCAGTGAAATTTTTATGTGGCATTTGGATAGCACTATGTGGAACAGATTCAACCTCCCATCTCCCAGATTTCCTCAGTATATGGAGAAATGTGCCAAGACTCTTTACCTGAATCTGGATCTCTGAGTCTAAACTTGGACCAGACATAGAACTTTTGTCATTCACATTGACTATGGAAAGGGGATTTTATTGTACTTTATTGTATGTTTTGTTAGGACCTTGAAGCTGGCGCATTGTGAACTGGGTGGGTCAGAACTCTCCTGCACTCATATGCTGGATGCTAAGGTTTACTGACTTCATTGAAAAACAAACAGGCAGATTTTAATGTTTTAGAACCTGCTTGTAGTCAGGAGTGGTGGAAGTCAAGTTCATTTTACAACAGAGGGGAACATACATAAAACAGTGGCGGATGTCTGAGGCACACTGAATCAGAGTAGGGAGGACACCAAGATATTTTTCTCTTTTTATAGTAAACAGCTGGGAAATGTGGAGGAGTCAGGGCCCCTCATGGTACAGATGCTTCTCCCTTAGAGCAATAAACAATAAAAATCCTGTAAGAAACTAAGTAACTGTTTTAACTGAAAGAAACACAAATAGTAATTTCAGTGAGACACACAAGCAAAACCTTGAACAGGTTCATTTATGGAATAGTTGTAGTGTATACAATACTTTGATTTCACTTTTCTGGCTTTATTTCCCCTGCGATTTTTTTGTTTTTTTTTGGTTTTTAGTCATGCACACTTACTGGGGTGCGGGAGGGGCAGGGAGAAGGGGGGAGAAAAAAAACCTCACACTTTTTTTCTTACTGTCTTCTGCCTGTTTGGAATAGACACCTCGTTAAAATTTTACTCTCCTTACACTCTGTAATGGTATTTGATCTACCTGTGTCAGTTCCCTGGAGTTAAATACACTTTAAAAAGAACACCTTGGGCTTAGGACCACTGACCCCTGATCTCATCCAGACTGTCCTCTATGCAGGATAAATCCACAATGGGAAAAAGATTCCCATTGACAAGTGATGATAATTTCCGCCTCCTCTTAACCAGGAAAGGGACCTTTCGGGAATGTGTCCTCAACCATGCCATAATCGTAAACTCAGCCTTACATTAACGTGACTCACATCAATCACAGTGTGTGTCAAACCTGTGGTCCTACCCACGCCTTTACCATCAGGTGAATACATTTTTGAATACATTTTCATGGACCCTCCCAACCACTCCTCTATTTGGAGTCAACAGGTTCAGTATAATATAGATTGTATATGCAAATGTTAATATTGTCTGTATAAATTAAACTGCCAATCTACTATAAAACTACCAGTGGGATTAAATTTATTATGTACAATATTTCTACTCCTTATTTGCATCTAGTGCTTATTCAGAAGTATTGCATATTTTCCATAATATCCAAGGCATAGGGATGTATCTGCTATTTGAGAAGATTCAGGGTTTTTGCTCCAAAAGATGAGGTGGATGATTACAGCCTATATTTTTACAAGGTATATTCACAGCTATCAATGTGACAGACCTTTGTGCACTTTGAACTTTCAGAGTCTTAAAGACAAGTTTTGTTTCCTACCATATTTTTGTAAAGTACAAAGCATACAAGCGTCAGTGATCTTTGGTTGAAAACTGCATGATGCATTGTATGAAATGAATGTATGAAACAAAAAAAATTACTTGTTCTGGAAAAATGTTCTGATGTGTTTTGGTAAAAAGAAATAAAAAGAGGGGAAGGGGAAAAGGAAAAGGAAAAGGAAAAGGAAAAGGAAAAGGAAAAGGAAAAGGAAAAGGAAAAGGAAAAGGAAAAGGAAAAGGAAAAAGAAAAAAAGGAAAAGGAAAGAAGGGAAAGAAAGGAAAGGGAACAGGTCACCAAAAACCATGCATCTGCAGAGGACAGTAGAAATATTTTGATACTTCACTTCTGAAGCATGGACTGTGTTTTATTTCTACATTTTTCACTTTCTGATCTTCAGAACTCTTTAAACATGGACACAAAGTTAACCTTGGGGAAAGTTCTTCTGACGAATGATACTAGACACATGGATATCCTGGATCATTATGCCAAACTTAGGCATTTCACTTCACTTTTTATCTTTTCTTTGACTTCAGCAAAGTGTTCAACACTGTCTCCCACAGCCTTCTCCTAGACAAACCGGCAAGATACAGATTGGATAGGTGATCTGCGAGATGGGTAGGAAATTGGCTAACAGGCCACACTCAGACTGTGGGGATAATGGGTTTTTTACCTAGGCTGGCAGCACGTCACATGTCGAGTTCCCCAGGGGTCAATACTGGGCCCCATGTTGTACAACACCTTCATAAATGTTTTGGGTGATGGGACTGAAAGCATCCTCGCCAAATTTGCTGATCACACTAAACTGGGTGGTGAGGTGGACACGTCAGAGAGAGCCATATTACAGAGACACCTGGACAGGCTGGAAGAGTGGGCTAGCAAGAACATACGAAGTTTAACAAAGACAAGTGCAAGGTCCTGCACCTGGGATGACATAACCAAAGAGCCCAGTACAGGCTGGGATCTGTGTGGTTGGGGAACAGCCTTGCTGAAAGGGACCCAGGGGTCCTGGTTAACAACAAACTGAACATGAGTCAGCATTGTACTGCTGCTGCAATGAAGGCAATTCAGATCCTGGGTCGCATCTGCAGGGGCATTACTAGCAGAGAGAGAGACATGATCACTCCACTCTACTCCACACTTGTCAGCCCGCACCTGGAGTACTGTGTTCATTTCTCGTCTCCACAATTCATAAAAGATGTGGAAAGACTGGAGAGGGTCCAAAGGAGGGCCATAATGATGATCAAAGGGCTGAAGAACCTGTCCTATGAGGAAAAACTGAAGGAGTTATGTCTTTCCTCCTTGCAGAAGAGAAGGCTTAGGGGAGATCTGAAACAGTATTCCAGTGCATGAAGGGTGGCTACAAAGAGGACAGAGGCTCTCTTTTCACAAGAAGCCACATGGAGAAGATAAGGGGTAATGGGTACAAGTTTAACTGGAGAAGTTTCATCTCAATATAAGAAAGAAATTTTTTTCAGTGAGAACAATCATGCACTGGAACAACCTCCCCAGGTACATGGTAGATCTCCCATCACTGGAGGTTTTTAAGATGCAACTGGACAGGATGTTAGATGATCTCATCTAAGCTCCCTTTGATGACCAGATGATCTTTCGAGGTCCCTTCTAACCTGGGCTGTTCTGTGATCCTATGATTCTATGATTTTATGATTCTCTTTCTATTTATTATTCATTTAGTCAGTAAGGAAGACATTTCAATTATTATGATTTTTCTCATTGAGAATCTCAATGAATTAAATCAAAACCTTATTAGAAATGTTTGTTTCTACAATAATTAAGGGATTTTGTATAGCAGATGATAAAAGAAGTTAAGTGAGAGGTTAAAATAGAGACTAGACTCATATCTCCATAAATCAAAATATTTTTATGTTTTAGAAAGAAAAAGAAATATGAGAAACTGTCTACTTCATCAAACAGTTGTAAACCACACCTTCCAAGACAGGAATTATATTCCCTAGTTTAGAATATTGACTAACCATAAAAATATACAAGGTAGTTCCTTACACTGGATGCACACAATCATTTAAGGGGTTACACAGCAGTGGAAAGATGCAGGATACTAGTACTGGGAAATAAGAGGATTTTTAGTAGTTATCGCTTAACATGGGTGAAGATGACGAGCCATAAATAAATCGTAAATACTGTAAGTCTGCCATTATGACATGGTGCAGTCCAGGAGCCTGTGAGGAGGAACCAGGGCTACAAGCAGGATCACAGTCCTGGACTTTAGGAGAGCAGACTTTGGCCTCTTCAGTGATCTGCCTGGAAGAATCCCATGAGATACAGCCCTGGAGAGAAGAGGGGTCGAGGAGAGCTGTTTGATATTAAGATGACTTCTACCAAGCCCAAGAAAGACCCATCCTGATGAGCAGGAAATCAAGCTAAGGTGGCAGGAGGCCTGCATGGACAAGCAAGAAGCTCCTGACTAAACTCAGGCATAAAAAGGAAGTGCACAAGAGGTGGAAACAGGAGCAGGGGGACAAGGAGTATGGATACAATGTCCAAGTGTTGAGGGATGGAGTTGGGAAAACCAAAGACCACTTGGAGGTGAATCTGGCAAGGGACATGAAGGGCAAAAAGATATGCTTCTGCAGGTATACCAGCAGCAAAAGAAAGGACAGGGCAACCACATGCCTACTGCTGAATGGGGTAGGGGCCTTGGTGACAAAGGACACAGAAGAGGAGGAAATATTCATCATCTCAGTCTTTATTGGTAAAATTGGCCTTCAGCTGTCCCAGGCCCCTGAGACCACAGGGAAAATCTGGAGAAAGGATGACTTACCCTCAGTGAAGGAAGACAAGGTTAGGAAGCACTTAAGCAGCCTGGACATATACAAGTCAATTGGCCCTGATGACATTCACCTACAAGTGCTAAGGGAGCTGGCAAATATTGTGAGGCCACTCTTGACTACCTTTGAAAGGTTGTGGCAATCAGAAGAGGCTCCTGAGGACTGGAAAAAAGAAAATATCACTCCTTGACTTAAGGAGGGCAAGAAGGAGGACCCAGAGAACTAGAGGTTGGTCAGCCTCACCTCAGACCCTGGAAAGGTGATGGAGCAACTAATGCTGGAAACCACTTCCAGGCACACGAAGGACAAGAAGGCGATCAGGAGTACTTAGCATGAATTTACAAAGGGGAAATCATGGTTAACCAACCTCATGGCGTTCTATAATGAGGTGACTGGCTTGGTGGATAAGGAGAGCAGTGAAAGTAGTTTACCTTGATTTTTGGTAAAGCTTTTGATACTATCTTCCATAACATCTTCATAGACAACTGCTTAAGTATGGTCTACATAGGTGGACAGTGAGGTAGACTAAAAACTGGTTGAACCGCCAGGCTCAAAGGGTTGTCATAAGCAGCATGAACTCCAGCCAGAGGCCAGTCACAAATGGTGTACCCAAGTATTGATACTATGGCAAATACTGTTAAATTGTTAACTGTTCCTTAAGGAGCTGGGTGATGAGACCAAGTGTACCCTCAGCAAGTTCACAGATGATACAAAACTTGAGGAGTTGTTCGTATACCAGATCTGAGCTGCCATTCAGGGAGACCTTGACTAGCTGGAGAAATGGACCAACAGAAACCTCATGAAATTCAACAATGGAAAAAACCAAGTCCTGCCATGTGGGAAGAGTAACCCCATGTACCAGTACACACTGGGGACCAACTGTGTGGAAAACAGCTTTGCAGAGAAGGACCTGGTGGTTCTGGCAGACAGCAGACTGAGCATGAGCCAGCAATCAGCCCTTATGGCAGAAAAGACCAAAAGCTTCCTGGGATGCACTAAGCAGAGCATTGCCAACTGGACCAGGGAGGTGATTCTTCCCCTCTACTCAACATTGGTGAGACCTGTCTGGAGTGCTGGGCCTGGTCCTGGCCTCTCCAGTACAAGAAAGATGCTCATTTACTGGAGCAAATCCAGTGAAGGGCTACAAAGACAATTAAGGGACTGTGGTATCATTCCATGAGAGCTGGGGTTGCTCAACCTGGAGAAGAGAAGGCTCGGGGAATCTTAGCAATGTGTATGAATACCTGATGGGGGGAGTGAAGAAGACAGAGACAGGTTCTTAGTGACAAGACAAGAGGCTGTGGGCATTAACTGAAACACAGGAAATTCCATCTGAACATAAGGAAACACTTTTTTACTGTAGGCTTCCATGAAGTCTGGAACAGGTTATCCCACTGAGACTGTAAATTCTCCATGCTTGTAGATATTCAAACCCCAATTGGACATGGTCCTGGACAACCTACTCTCATCGACCATGATGGAGCTGGAGGTTGGACTGTATGATCTCCAGAGATGCCTTCCCATCTTAGTGGTTCTGTGATAACTGAGAACCTCCCAGTCAACATGATTTATTGAGAGATTAACTGCAAAACTTCAGTTTACCTGCATTGTAACATTTACTGCATACGAGGTGATGATGGGCAATCCAGCTTCCTAAAGATTCATGCATTCACAGTAAGCAGGCAAATAAGAGCACCTGGTTTACACACTGCATATGTCAGATCTAAGCTTGCTGAACTTGCTTAGTGAATTGCATATAAAATGCTTTTATAAAAAAAAAACTTAAAACAGCTTCAAGAAAAAGAAATCCATTTTATTTAACTGCCCACCTGTGAAATATGAAAGAACATCCTTAGAGTAAGATCTTGAGCAGCTTACTCATTGTTTGGAAAACAGAAATGTTATAGAGCCCAGTTCAGTATTGTGCTTAATACTGTGCTTAAATGTAAGTATATGTTCAAACCCTGTTAAAATTCGTTTTCACATAGCTCAGTGGTACTTAGATACATGTGTAACTGTGCAATTAAATGCTTTGCTGAAAAGGTGCCCCTGACAATTCTGAGACACCATATAGTACAAGATGCTGAATAATGCTATGATTTGCAAATCTGTTTGCAAATGTAACTACCAGCGGCTCTCTGCTATGCTTAATGCCAGTAATTTAAAATGCTAATTGCAAGAAAGGTTTATGCTGTATTTGAGTATATTTTAAAATTTAGTTTTACTACTTTAGATTCACAGTCAGTTTTAATTAAGACTTAACAAAACTTTAAAATCCAGTTTTGCATTCTGCATGGGCATTATTTCAGAAAAAAAAAAAATAATTAAGGTCGTAACATATCTTATTTTCCAGAATGTAGAAATGGTGTTACCTACTAGGAATGTAAGATAACATGAGGCAGTAAGAAGACAACACTGAAAATAACATGTGAGGAAAACTCTCTGATTTGTTTTTAACCTAGCTGTGATAAACATAGTGTGAGTAAGGAAAGGGGGTTTTGTTCCCTTTGAAGGTTTCAATGGAAACTAAAAGTTAATAATATTTTTCCAGCAATTAAAAAAAAAACCCAAACAAAAAAACAAATGTAAACCCAAAACTCAGAACTGCTCACTGGAACTTCATTTAGTAAAACTGAAAAATATAAAAAGCTGGTTTCTAGCTAATTTTTTTGTTTGTTCTGTTCTGTTGTGGTTTTAAACCCCACAGTTTTTCCGTGCAAGTACCAGCCAGTGAGTATTTTATTTGCATTTTGAACCCCATCTTTGCTGATAATGAAGTTCCTTTTGAAAATGGTGCTAAAATCATGTATAGTTTAACAGAGACCAGGTGTTAGCACAGATCTGATTCCAGCTGAATTTTCTTACATGGATGCACATTGATTTGGGCAGGTGACCTGTGTGCAGTTCACACCTTCACCACTGCTGTTTGTCTAGCAATGGTTTTCTTCAGTGCCCTTGAGCAAAGCAATAGGACAGACTTGGGGTGTGTTACTAGTATCATGATTTTCCTTTCCATAAGAAGCTTGACTGTGTAGCACACAACCTCTTGTAACATCTCAGCAACATCAGATGTAATCCCCTGTTCTGTTCCCTTTCCAGAAGGAGTGCTAATTACATGTTAGATAATTAGACTATAAATATCCATCCAGTGAATGAGACTTAAACACCCTTGTGGATTTGATGTTAAGCTCTTTGCATCTGAGACTGTCTTTTTTTTTCTTATTCTTTGGTTATCTTGCACAATAGGGTGCAGCCAATGCCTGAGGTTCTGGGAGATTTAGTAGCAGTGCAATGAGGATCTGAGTGAGGAAGAAACGTGTGAGTTTATCACAACGAATACAACATCAGGAATTTTATCACATCTGCAATGGAAGGCCATTACTGTATCTTCAGTCTCTCTGACTTTTTGTGTGACATCACCATTCCATCTTAATTTAAACTATGTTTTCTAGGAACTATCATGAATTTTCCCAGTGACATCAGTGGGAAAAACAACAAGCCCTCAAAGACAAGCTCTTTAACTTTCTTAAAACGTTTAAATCCAGAGGAGCTTAACATAGTGGGTAGATGTTTTCAGATGTCTTTTAAGACTGGATTTCTCATTTAAAACTAATCCCACCTGACACCTGAAAAACTTTCTGAAGTGGTCTGTCTTAAAACATGTTTGCATATTTTGGAAGCATGCAAAATTCTGTTTGGAGTAACTCTTAGCCTAAGTTTGTTTGAAAATAAAACTTCTGCAGGAACACAAAAACTCTGTGTATTCTGGGTAAACATAATTGTGCTCCCACAATTATGGTTGTGAACAGAGGAAAACAATTGAGCTATATATTGCCATTAAAATTATTCATTTAAATGGGTTGTTTCCATTGTGCACAGGTGGTAAACTTATCTCACATGTTTTTTGTATAAAAGCCTGAAATAAGTGAACACTGGCAAACAGAACCTAATGGTGTCATTAAAATGATTGTAAACATGCCTGTTGTGGCAGATGTGTGCTTTCCTTCTGTTGATATACATGCGGATTGTTGGTCAAGATCAAACAAATGCAGACTTTTAGCATGTCAAAAAACGTCTGCATTCTAACAGGTTCTGTTTGGAAAGAGATCTGTTTCCTTAAGAACCAGGATAGCTGTAAAATAACCAGACTGCCTGATCAGATCCAATGTCTACTCTTATTTTCTTTGATTAGAGCTGTATTCCCTGTATTCTCTGCCATCTACGGTTTCAGCTGAACAAGAGATTATGTGTTGCGTCATTCTGGTTTGAGGAAATATTTCAACAGAGTCATAAATGTAGAGAAATATACAAAACTCAGAGCCAGGAAGCCATCAGATTTTTCTTCTCTCTAAAAACTTTGCCCTCCATTTAACTATAATTGCCAGCTTTCCAGTGATTATTTTCTCTACTAGACAAGGTAACACAGGCATGGCTCTTGTTATCCACCAGAGGCTAGGATGAATTTAAACACATTTCCTCAGAGCCAAATTCTCCAGCCTAAAACAAAAGTTGATGGACAGCTGGGAATACACCAGAACCATGTGCTTCCCTTCTGCTTGGAACACGAGCTGTGCTCCATGGCTACTTGTAGAGAAAAGTGTAGCCCTGCAGTTGCTCAATCTGCCTTCAAGCAAAGAATCCTCTGGAGTCTGGAGTAAGGCTCATGGGGAAAGAAGCCAGAGTATTTACAACCATCTGTACCCTCCCCTTGGGAAAAAGCCTGTGCAGTAGTTATATGTCCCAGAGGAGGGATTCCTTCTCAGTATTTTTTCAGGCAACGCCCTTATGAGAAAGGATTGGTATTGCCATCTGGGCTTTAAGCTTCTGTTTATTCTAAATAATGCTCAGAATCCCTAAATGTTCACAGTATCACTTGCACTAAATCCTAGTATTTAGGCTTTATAATTGCAAAATTAATTTAGTTCACTTTAGTTAGCCAAGAAACATTGCTATAGCCCAATCTGCCTCTTGTATGTTGGTTAACTATTTGCATCTTTGTTCAAGTGCAAAAGAAAGTTAGATGTTCGCTTTGTGTAAGTGTCTGTAGCTCTACAGGCAATGATGGTGTTATGCCAACACATCAGCAGAGACAGCTGGTTTACAGACAGCTACGGTCATATGTCTTGGAAGTTAAGCACTTCTGTGTTGGGAACGTACTGGATTTTAGATTTGGGGCCTGAATATCTTGTCATCAGCATCAGTGGAAGTCCAACACAGCTTTGGAATTACGTAGGTGTAATACTGATGTATAAGACAGCAAAATCCATTCCATACAGCACAATGCATCTTTAGAAATAGTAAAGGACATACAATGTTTCTTTTTTTTAAAAAACACACAAAGCTCTTTACCTAGAAGTACATCAAAGTCTTAGACTTCCTGACTTCTTTCTGTGCTGTTGAACTACCTGAATATAAGTTGCCTGTGGTGTTATTAGATTACTGTATTTGGACTTGAGACTTGATACATAAGCAATCAGTATCAGCACAATATCTCTATCCAACTCACTTAGCTAATGAAGGCTCCCCCATGTTCTCTCAACCAGATGAAGCACAGAAAGTTACACAAGGAAAACTTTCTTAGCACAACCTGAACTTTAGTTTCTGAACCAAATCTTTTATTTGAGTACACAAACTGCATAGATGCAGAATAATGGCAATGAAATTATTTTGTACATAAGTAGATCTGAATGAGAAAGTGGCTTTTTATAGTGATTCCCTCTTCCTCATGTTCAAAAAACAAGTTCTGAGTTAAAAATAGCCACACACAAATTTAGAATGAAAACATTTACAGTTACTTGTGGCTTTTGTGTTTCTCTGTTTATAACCAAAAATGCAAAAAAAAAAAAAAAAAAAAAAGTGGTACGCTTCTATATTTAGTAAATTGTTCTGGTGGAGAGAGAGTTAATAAGGCTCTCTGTACACCTTGGTGTTCAAATAGCCTTCCTGATTGATGATGAGGGGAGTAAACCTGCACCATGGGTCAGTGCCCTGGCAGGTCCCTGCACACAAGACACATTGCAGAGTTTCTTGAGTAGGTGGAGAGAGTTTCTACTCTGGAACATTCAGACACACTAGATCTCTTCAGGAACAAGCTAAGGATTTATCATAATGGAGGTAAAGTAGATGACTTAGTATTAAACTTAGCTTGGTTTTTAACCTTTTTTTAACTAGAAGCAACCTTTGATTTAAAAATTTGAGGCTCTATCTGTCATAATGCTAAGACATTTAAAAGTAATTTTCTGTATATTAATTCTCTCTCAAGCTATTGAAACTTATTTTCATTTGGCGTACTGTGCAGTACAACTTTTTAAATAGTAGATGTCAGACAGAGAACAGCATAGCCAGAGGTGCTCAGACTGCCTGCTCTACACCCATCTAATTTAACAACGCTGCTTTTATTAACTGAATAATTTTGTCTCTCAGTTGCTGGCTAATTTCATTATGACTGTTTTCTAAGCAACAGTAGCACTGGTTTACCTGCCTAGGGAAGGCTGTTGGTAGCAGCTGGATGTTCAGGCAGTTCTTGTTTGAGCTGGAGTGTGACAGCCACGAGCACGACCTAGTGCAAAGCATGGTGTCCTGTCACCACTGTGTCTGCTGCATAGTGGAGCTCTGCAGCCTGGAGGGAGCTTCAGACTGGAGCATTAACACATTATTATTCCTGTAGTATATTCCAGGAGCAGGAAAAAGGTATTCGATGTAGCTACTATCCACCTGAATGACCTACCTGCTAGGCTACCAAGGTAGGGTTGCTGCTTTAACTGGGAAACTGGTGCATAGTTAGGTTCATTTCTGCTGATGCTGTCGTTATAAATCATTGGCATTAGACTTCTGTTAGTCCTTCTTACCCTGTGTGGTTCACAGCACAGCAGGTAACACCACCAGGAGGGGTACAGGGTCCTCTCCTCTTCCCCAGAACAGACCATAGCTTAGCACCTTCTTCCCTGAGAAACCGATTTCAAACTTTAGGATAAGGAAGGATTGCATCCAAGTTTCCACATTGAAAATCAGAGTTGTATCCATAAGGCTGTTATTGCAAAAGACAGCCTCTATCTTCTTGTGCTCAGCTCCATGTTTCTCAGAGTACATTTGTGGCACTCATGCCCCTGTGTATGGTTCCATAGGTTAGGTAGCCATACCTAACCTCTGAATCTCAGTCAGCTTCAAACGAGAGATTGACAGTTGTCTAGCTATATGTTCAACTCAGACTAGAGATGATGTTTCTAGTAAATCATATGATAAGAGGATTTTAAAACATCTTTTTTGCTGGCAAAGCCAGTAAAAAGAAGTCAGTTATATTTAGAACAGTATCCACTGTAGAATTAATTGTCATTGTATATGTCAGATTATAACTTCATTTCTTATTTTTGTACAATTTTTTTCAACTTTTTAGAAACAGCTCTAGGTATAAAAAATTGATTGAAAAATTTTAGTTATTTGTCACTTCTTCTTTTTCTTTTTTTTTTTTTTTCATAATAGTAGGCAAGGTTTCAAGAAGGAACAGCCATCTCTAATGAAACCATTAAGAAATAATTTAAATTGCCATGCATTTGTAACAAGGCAACAAGTAGTAATAATTTATCTCCTTTTTCTTCAGTGGAAGAAGTGCTGAGACGCACACTTCTGTGAATAAAATCAGTTGTGTTTTTTAAGAGATAGCAGAAATTTGCACACAATAATATGTTTAAATGAGTATGGAATATGTCACTTATTAATCCAAGATTATCATAACAGTTAAGATTCAACACTTACACTTTGAAGTAGATATTATTCATACAAGTAGTACCATTCTGCTGCTGTATGATTTTATGTAATTCTTTATTTTAGGAGTCCAATCATAAAGGAAAAATGATGTGTCAACACTCTACTATTAGATTAAATTTTAGGTGGTATTGTTTTTGTGGGTTTTTTTTTGTTGGGTTTTCGAGTTTGTTTTGTTGTTGTTGTGATTTTTTATGGAAGCAAATGTTTACTTGCTGCAGTTTTTAGAATTGTTTTCTGTTTCTTTTACCAAGAATTTAGTTTTCTAGATGCATGTTATTTTATGACTTTTTGCCTGGCCCAATAAATATTTATAATGTCATGCTGTCTTCCATATTATCTTTTTTACAGTGTTGTTTGGAATAGATTAACTTCTGCATGATTTGGAAAGGTGAAATGTGCTACAATAGTATATCGGGCTTAAAACCCATCGGGCTTCAAGAGCATATGCTGAACACTAATGTGCCGATATGGGTGAAGAATCAGTGGCTAAACAAAACAGTGTTTCCCCTCATGGACACTGATACTGAAAATTCTTCATATGTCTTGAGGATGGGTCTGTTTGATTTTGTTTTTTTTCTCCTTTTTTTTTTTTTTTTTAAATGGGTTTAGAAATCTTGGTTGATCTAAAAAATTTCTAAATTAAAGAAAAAAAAAGAATTTTTTTTCACTTTTCTTCTACAAAACTGAACTCCACAGAGTGGATTTTCATTATTGCTTTATTTGTGTCACTGGCTGTTAAGGGGAAGAAATTGTTAAAACAATAAACATCTGCTCCAGAGGTGCAGTAATCAGTGCTTATGCATTTATGGGTTTGCATTTTACAGCCAGGAAGTTTAGAACTTGCCATGTGGAAATGTAACACCCTTTGCATGTAGATTAGATCCTTCAAGTCAGATCTGTGACTTAGCTCAACACTGAGCTCTGTTATGGAGGGAGCATTAAGGAAACATTAAAATACTTCAGTCTATGAACTTCTAAAGAAGAGAGAAGGTGGCAGGTAATCTTTTTTTTTTTTTTTTCTTTGCCCCCAGTACTGATGTGTATGAAGGCAGAAACTTTTCTTGCACCACTAATACAATGGGATCAAGCACAATGCTTTGGTCTTTTAAAAGGACGCATTTAAAATTTATCCAGTACAGCAAAATCCAATCACTGGACAACTTAAAGTCAGTTACTTACTGTCTGATAATGACCTATACTTTACAATTGTCATGTAATAAATGAAAATCATGTTGTCACAAACCTAGGATGTAAAATTACATTTCCAGTTGAAGGTCATTTAAATAAAGAGTAACATGGCATATGATACGATATACTTTCAAAAATAAAACATAGGCATAAGGCACTTTCCTTTCTGATGGACATGTTTGATATCCATCCTTAGAATTATGCAGATAAGTGAAAATTATTAGACAAACTGTGATTTTCATCCCAAGTTAGACAGAATTCCATGCAGAAAAAGCATATGGCCTTATGAGCATTAGTAATCATGGTTGGCAAATATTGGCACTAGAGTAACAGGAAAGCCTCAGTAAGAAGTGAGGCCAGACTGAGCTGGGTGCTCTGCAAACATCTGAAGGCACAGAGGGCTTGCTGTCAGACAGCAGTAAATAAATGAAAGGTCATCATGTTGCTGTATAAAGTGGATGAATTTTTTTTTTAATCAAGGGGGTTGAAGTAGGCACGAACCTACTTAACCTTTAAGCCTGATGTCATCCTTTTTTTTTTTCTAAATGTTTCTGCCTCTTCACCTTATATTAAGACTGCAGTTCTCTAGCTAGCATCCATCAGGAAGAAAAACAAATAAATAAAAAAAAAGGAAAAAAAGTCACTTCACAGGCAAAAAATGATCGTTGCGGTTTATGAACCATAGTTCTTTGTAGTTCTGGCAACATGGCATGTAAGGAAAATTAAATTTTAGAAAGTTATTAATCTAGGTACCCATCTATGGTAAAGAGAGTTTCCCCTTTTTGGGAAGCCTCCTGTTGGTACACTCTGTGGTGTATAGAGTGGGAGCAGATGCAACACAAGCTCTTAATGTTATGATAGCACATGCACAGTGGATTGACATATTCTGGATGAGGACACTAGGTACCATGAAAAAACACAAAGGATTTAGACATACATAGTGCTTTTGCCCTACAAACACCTCATGTATAATGTCTTGTAATTTCCTATGGGTTTAATTCCATCTCTCCTGCCCCTTCCCAAATTATGTGCAGAAACATCTAATAAACTGTTTTGCTAAGACGTACTGTGTAACCAGGACACATGCATGACACAGAAACAGCATTAAGAAGAATTTTTGTATTGATGCTTAGTATGTGGACCTGACTTTTCAGAAGGAATAACCTCAGCCTCATTCCTCAAGGCTTCCCTACTTTACCATCCAAGCATTTGAGTCAAAATTGCCAGGACTTAAATGCCAAACTAATCTAATTTAGTACTTTTAGCAATAGTTTGAGTCATGCTCTGAAACCTCTGCCTTGCTTCATTTAATTAAAAAAAACAACACAGGGCAAAAATAATACAAAAGCAAGGCTGACAAAGCTCTGTAGTCTGCTTGTTATCCAAGTGGGATTTGTTTACCAACTTTATTCTTTCTGTAGAGTACAGTTAAGCCTTTCTCCCTAACTTGTTTGTAATACTGTCACCTAACCCAAGCTGAAGGCTATGAACTCTGCATTTCTTCCAACCGAAGAAGGCAAATGTTAATTAATAATATGTCACTGCTCCCAACACCCAACCGCTTTTTCAACGAAATATTTTATTCATTTAAATAAGTCCTATAGTAATCTTAACACACTAGCACAGCAATACAAAATCTGAGTATTGGTATGTGTGTTTGTGCGGAAGAATTAACCAAAGAAGAGCAAGAAAAAAACATAAGCAGTCTAGTGGTTTATTTTTTAGACTTTATCCTCCTCTGAGCATTGAATAGATAAGGACTCCAGTAGAAATTATTCTGAACCTCCTTAGTTAAGTGACATTCTGATCCACCTAGTCCTTTTTTTTTGATCCCAGTTGTACAGGTCATCAACCCACCTCTATCTGGTAGAGGGTAAGGAGGAATTTCCCATTGAAAAATTCTTGTATGATTGTCTACCAGAAAACTTCATACACCTGTTTCTACATATCTGCCCCTGGCCAATGTCACATACTGGATGATGATTTATAATAGCATACTAATATTTGCCCCCATGTAAAGAACACATGGCCATAAAAAAGAAGAGTTGACATTTGAGTATACACACTCATACATACAAGCACACTCGTAATATCTGGATTCTCTAAACTTTAAGTTTTCTATAACTATTTTGTGTAACCTTTTGAAAGAATAATTCTAATAATCTTTAATTTATCTTATTTCCAGTCTCATCAAATTATTCTAAGCCACTGTGAATATTTTATGCACAAATATTGGGATTCATCCGACCTAATTTTAAAAGCTTGCAATGTGGACACACACATATTAACTAGTCTCAAGACTCCTTTTGTAGACTGACAAAAAAACTAAACACTTCTAGAGAGTGATTTGTCTGACCTATTTTAAATCATTTAATTACAAGAAGATGACTCACACCTTTCAGGTTTCTATTTCTCCTTTTTGACCATAACAGAAGTCTAAAGATGACTAGCTCAAAAATAAATTAGAAGAGGATTCTTAACCAACCATGTCTATATTCTGGGTTAGCCTCCCACTAGACCATGTTGACTGCAGAAATATTTGTACCTAAACTACAGATTACTGAAAACTGGAGGCATATTTTGATGTAAAAAGATATCCAAAAAGGCATAATCCCATATATCTGCACTTCCTGAATAGAGAATGCCACCACAGAATAAGAACTGAGTTGCACGAGTTGGCAGTAACAGCATCAGCATCTGCCACCTCTGCAGTGGGCCGTGCATGTTTCACTTAGCTGAGCGGACAGAGTTTACTGGCCAAACAGCTGTTCCCCATCTTCTCCGGGGAAAAAGACAGAAGGCCAGATATTTTTCTGCACATACTTTGAAGTAGCTTTACCACTGTTATTGGTATACATACCATAATTTGATTTAAACAATTTGTTCTTGCAAAGGGAACTGCAGCTAAATTATATGGAGTTGAGGAAAAACAAGACAATGTCATTATTTCCCATTTGTTAGAATGAGGAATGGACCTGGATGTCCTCATACTTCAGCAATGCAATGGTCTGGATCCATGCAAGAATTTTATGACAAACTCAAATTCTGTTATGAGCAATATAACTACATGTCTACAAACCCTCATCTTTGGTGAAAATATGGATCTGATAATAAATTTGATTTTTAAGGTCACCTCTTTCTAAAAACAAGGCCTCAGTTTAGACTAGTCATGATTGCTGAAGCTTTATTTTCTCTACAGAAGAGGAAAAGGAATCTCAAGTCCAGTAGAACTCAAGATAGATGACATTGTTTAATTTCCATCACCCACAGATGCTTCCTGAATTAAATAACAGGTCTGAAATCTATTTTCATCTTTGTACATCCCTGTCTGGCCCATTGGTAAATTCACTCAGCTCCTAAAATCCATAAAATAGACAGAGATTAAAAGATTTTTTCTTTTTTTGTGTTTAAATTATTGACTAGGGAAGCCACAAAGTGGAGGCAGGTAAGTTAGAGGGCAGCCAAATACTAAACATAATTCCATGTGAAATACTAGGAAAAATTGCATAAACATGGAATGGACTTTTGAAAGCCTAGTTTTAGTTCCACTGAGGTTTTGTCTGGGCTCCAAATATACATTCATGTACTCTTAAGACCATCTACTGAGCCACAGGTGACAGAAATAATCAGCATTATGGTTAAAGTCTTTTTTGGACTTCTTAAAGCAAATAATATTATAACCAAGAGGAAAAAGGGGAGAAATAGGTATGTGTTTCTAATGAACCTGACTAAATTGTTGCCCAGAAAAACTGTATTTAAGGACCCTTCAAAATAAAAAGCCCACAGCCTAAAATCACTAGCACTGGATCCACAGCTGCCTGGCTAATTGTCTTAGTAATGCCTAAATGATAAGCCCCAAGGAGTGCTCTGCAGTCCTAGAGGGCATTTATCCTCAGTCACCCAAAATATAAGAGCTGGAAATCATTCTAAAAGCCAAACTTTATAAAAAAGCATTACTTTTTCCACTAGTCTGGCCAAATCTCTGCTCACCAAGAACCTTGAGTGTAAACATCAAAACCAGCTTTTCCAGACTTGTAAACAATTACAGCTCCTAACTAGGCATTGATCTCACTTACTATATCATTGTGCTCTTTTACTATTCCAAACTATTGTGAAGTGCCAATATGCTTTCTTTTTACTGGTATATTACACTGTGATTGCAATGTGCTGATGTTATTTGAGCTATTATGATTGGTGGACAGAGAACAAAACCCTGACATATGAATCAAATTCATGAATAATTCAAGTAGGTATTTGTCTACTACTTTGTTTCTAAGTATTATTCCTGTTTTCATCCTTCCTGTACTCCTAAAGCCATAACATGCCTTTTATCTAGAGGCAGGTAAGAGCCTTTACAAATCCCACTCAGACTAAAAGATTGTTTCAGTTATTATCATAAAAACTTCCTGCCATTTAGCTTTCCTGATCTTGTGATTTCTCCCTGAAACATAGAGTATATTCCAATATTTTAGAAATAAGTTTTGGATTGCCAATAAAATGAAATCTCAATAATTCTTAACTATCCCCTAAGTATTTGAGGGAAAACTAATAAATATCTAGGGATGTCAAACCCTTGGCAAAAGGAACTTATTAACATAGAACAGTTTTTAAAGAATGCAAATATTAGAAAAACTATTCTCTCTCTCTAGCTATCCAACTGTCATGAACCTATGCTAAAACCCATTTTTAAGTTTGAATGCAATTCCATGCCTGTCTTACAGTAAACACAAGCTAGACCCTTATAATTCCCTGTAGATATTGCTGAATTCTGCTCAAAGGAAAATAAAAAAAGTACTCTTCTCATTGCAGGTCTTGCATTGATATCCTCTAGTTATTTATAAGTACACTGTCCCTACAGGAAAAGCATAAATTATGCCATCATACCAATTCATTTATAGATTTCCTGGCTGGGTATACTTGGTTTTTCTTTCTCTCCTTCTATTCTTAAGACACTTCTCACCTTGAATTCACCTTTAGTCTCTGACCTAGCATTTCCAGTTGTCGTCTATTTTACATCCTAGTAGGTGACAATAAAATCTTTCAGAAAATGTGTAGAACAATTGTGCTTTCAGTGTTAATCTGCTTTTAATGGAGTATTTGCTTTTAACAGTCTGAAACAGTCTCCTTGGCTTGATCTTCTTTTAATATAATGCATCTGGAGAAATGGTGAAAACTTCATTCATTTGCTTTGTGAATGGATAAAGTATTCCTTGCTCATCTTCTGTGTATGTGCATTGGAGTAAACTTTGTTCATTTCAATTCAACTTTCTGGAAATTTCTAATTTCCAAAACATATTTAACTTTTTGAATAGTACTATTATCTGCCCCGTTTGTAAAGCTCCTTTGATTTCTCCAAAAGTACCATTTCTGTCCACTTCCATGGGGCAGATGTTTTCTTGGGCATTCTCTGAAATGGACCTTGTTTTTAACCAAAGCTCCATGACTCACTTCTCTTTGTGGAAGATTTTTTATCAGTGTTAACCGCTTATTGCAATCCAATTAACTTCTTTTTAGTTGCCATTAGCTTTCTGGATCTTATCTGCATTTTTCTTGGCTCACCTCAATAAAGTGTAATCAACTGTCACAGGATAGTCTATTGGGTTTAGATAACCCATTTTGTAAGAAAGAAAAGAGTAGTTTATAACTGGCTTAGTTAAGGGCTTGCTTCTCCTGTTGTTCTGTATGCTGAAATTCCAAAACATTTACAGGAGTTTCTAAATAGCTAAAGAATCTTATGCTAAAATGACATGCAAAAATGACTGTTTTATTTAGCATGTGACTAGATATTTACAGGCTAAATCAGAATGCCAAATGACTTCTGAGCTGGTGACACCCTTGATAATCAGGACTTGCCAATACATGGGTAATGATCCAGTACAAACTGTGCTTTTCTAATTTTTCAGCTGTATAGTGTTTTTCCACATTAGTTTTTTTCTATATTTATTTTTTTTTATTTGAAGTTCTCTGGGCAAGCAGCTGTGCATAGTAGGATGCTGACTCCTCAGTTCTGCAGGAGTGATTTATAGAGTTATCGTACAAAGGCACATATCTCAGGACCCTTATTCAGTTTTTACACAACTTGTTCTCAGACAGATTCTTATTTTAGTTGTTGCATACTGTTAAAATATTTGGCTGAAAGCATATCCATGAATTGAATTTTATGTTACTTCTTCATGCAAAACTTATCCTTATTTACCCCAAAGGTATTTAAATACTTATAAATATTAATAGTCCTATTGACTGCTATTTTATCCCACTGACTCCACTTTACTCCTGTTTTTAAACAATGCACTTCAGCGGGCAAATCTTTATTTAAGTTTGATGCCTGTTTAAATACCTTCCTGATGTATAGTCTAATTCTGTCTTCATTAAATGAACTGGGTAGTTCGTTTGATTTTTAATCCATAGTAATTCTTTTACTTTGTCTGCCAACATACATGTTGGAGATTAATTACTAGTTACAATTTCTCTTCTCCACTTCATAATCAAAATCATTAGTGTCATCACTTTGGGATCGTTTTCAAAGACATGTTGCGCTAAACTTGGATGCTTAACTATCAGCACGGTGGCAGTTACTCATAAGCGTTGTCATAGTTTTGAGAGTTGCGGTTTCACAAAACTCTAAAAAAAAAAATCTATGTTTCAAAAACGACAAGACAGAGAAAGAAACAAGAAAAAAAGGAAAGAACCATCCATAAAATTAACATTTATAAATAAAATTCTGCCTTTAACTGTTTCTGTGTGGAAAGCATTGCATCTACATTCCTTGCTTCCAGTACCCAGACCCTGATAAAATGAAGAGGTAAGCCAAGTGATCTGCATTGCTGACAAGGTTTCCTTGAGATGAAAGGTCTTGGAAGAAGATAGGTATAGACTCATATATCTATGCTTTATGTCCAAAGGGAGGTGCTGTATAGATGTACCACTTTGAGCTTGGAGACACTTTAGATGTCCTGATGACATGTTCCCAGGACATCCAGATGCAGGGTTAGCATCTATGAAACAAGACCAAATGCTTCTGCTCAAGGGACAGACATACTCCAGACCTAGAAGAGGGCAGATTTCTTCACTACGTCTCACTGTCTTATTACCCAATACACTGTGTATTGCAGAGTCCATTCATAGCTGCCAGACTGCCTCCTTTGACTGAAATAAACTTGGGAGCCCATCTGTGAAGTCTATTCCCAGCACCAGGCATCTACATTTAGGCACTGTCACACTCATGTGTGCAGAAAAATTAGATTTTTTTTTTGGCGGTAGGTCAGGACTTTATCTTAGCTTTTTAACCAGCATTATTTTTATTAATTTCTGGATATATTGTAGGATTGTAGGGCAGAAATTTGCATTTGTTTTTTCTTTTTCTGTTTTTAAATGAAAAATATCTTAAAAAAATGAGAAGCTACTTCCTTGAATCTGTTTTGTTCACTGTCTTCAAATAGAATAGGATTTCTTTTTCAGTGACAGGTAAAAAATAGTAAAAAAAATGGGGAAATAAAAGCAAAGTCTGTACGGGTTTTCCTCTATCCTGACAAATAAGGGGATATATGAATACTGTTTTCTTCCATTGTTAAAACCCCCTCCCAAGGAATTTGGAAAAAAATGCGTCTCCCCAAAATTATATCTTTTATCAAATTCTAGGACTTCATTAAAATTTCTAGCTTGTTCTTACATTTTTCCAATATATTCCTGGCTTTAATTTTCTTTGGAATAATTTTTAACTACTTGGAACAGTCCTTTTCAAGCTCACAAAATAGTAGTAATAATAATGATAAAAAGTATATAGACATTTCACTGAAATAAAAGGCAATTTACATCTTCCAAAACCTGTCTGTCAACACAGAAGAAATATGCAGAAAATGTGAAACAAACAAGCCATATGTTTTGCTTTTCATGCATCTGGCAAAACTGTGATTTCTTTTGCCATGTTTTTCCTGTGATGAGAATTTATTTCACAAAACTGACATCGCATATTTCCTCTACGTCCTTTCCTAGTCCTCCTAGTTGTGTAAATCTGCTATTCCACACTGTCCTTTTTTTAGTGTCCTGGTGCATTTTCTCTTATACTCAGGTCATCATCAACTCTTACTGGTCCATGACATTGCTCAAATTGCAGAGGAGTCTTTGATGCAGAAGGAAATGTAACTAGATCCAAGGGCTGAAATTGTAAGAAAAACAGTATAATAGCTTAATAAGGTGGTTTATTAGTGACTTGAATAATGTAGGTATAGATCTTCAGCATGTAGAGTCTTTTTGGATATCTTGCTGAAAGATATGTACTTGGTTCAATCAAAAATCTTGTGCATGCTGCAAAATAATTGGCTAAGTTCGCTGGTTTATGATGTGAAAGTTTAAACAGGATAATGACAATGGTCTCTTGTGGTGTTGAAATCTAGTAAAACATAATTTCTCCAGCAATCCTTCTGAAAAACTGGATCATGCTTAATCATCTTTGGCTTGCTTCTTCCTAGACTTTTTCCTATCTGAAATGCAGGAATTGCTTTTCGATTTACGAAATACAGTAGTAACTTATTCACTCCTTCATTCATTTCTTCTTTCATATCTGTGGTATCACATTAATTTCTTAGTTTTCCCAGTTCCAGTGCTCAAACTGTACTCAGACATAGGATTTATTTCACTCTGCTCTATTCCACCTTTCTTTCCTAGCATTTTTTCTGTCTTTTCCAAAATAGTTTTAAGCTTTCTCCCATCTTCCTCTACGTGCTACATTTTCCCCATTTTAAGAGTCATTCTTTTGCCATGTATTTCAGTGTAAAAAGATGTTCTTTTCTGAATCATCTTTGGCACAAAAATTACCAAAGAAGAAAAACTGGCTAAAATTTTTCCCTTATTCTTTGGAAAACAGTTTTAATATGACCAATTAAGGGCATCTCCATAAAATTTATATAATGTACTCAATTTGCAGAGTGAATTCCTTGGACAAAAATGTTTCATTTCTTGAGGTCTGGATAACATGAAAGTATTATCTACCTCGTTAAAATTTATGGTAAACAATTAAGTGAAACAGCAATTTCCAAAAAAGAATTTTTCTTAGTCTTTATTATCTGAACAGATTTTAAGAAACATCACTAACTGTAAATATGTAGTCATAGTATTTAAAATACAAATTATTAACCCCAGTTATAGTAATTATGTAGAGTAACTCTACATGGCAAAGCAAGTTAGAGTAGTTTCTTGGATTCAGAAGCTGGATAACTTTGGAACACAGCCATGATAATGCTAGTCTGCTATGCAATGCAAACTCCTATTATCCTGTTCTGTATCATCTGTTCATACCATATGCTTGCAAAACATTCACAGTTCAGAAACTTTAGGTTGACTACCTCTGAATTGAGCATGTTTGTAAATGTTTGTAAGACTGAAACTTAAATTTAAATGCTAAAATTTTTACACTATAAAGCATTATTCCTTCAGAGCAAAAGCTTCTGGGCACTTTATCAAAAACTTAACTAAAACAACATTTTCAAAATGGCTATATCCCAAATAAACCATAAAATCTCCAGATAGTGGAACAAAAAGAAAAGAAAAAAATACATCATGAAACAACCTGGTTTTGTTGAGTAAAGTTGCACCACACATGGAAGGTGAAATAGCTCAGGCAGTGATTCCTTTCTGTTTCCAGGTCCTCTGTGTATCATCTGCCCATGTGTTCTATGCACCAACAGCCCACAGCTTTAGCATGCAAAATTGCCAGACTATTTGGTGCAATCCCGAGGGCTCAACTGAAAACCAAAACCCTTTTATTTTGCAGAATATCAACAAGCAGAAGTTGGTGCAATTGGTTTTGTTCCTGGTTATAATAAAATGGCATAGACCCAATGATTTCAAAGGAGGTGTACCAGTTTATGCCAGAAGGAAATGTGACTCATCATTAGTAATGGACATACAGTCATAAACTCCAGAACATTATTCTGTAAATTTACTGATTCCTGATAGAAATCTAGTATAAGTCACTTAAATGAAAGCCTTCAGAACACCATATATATCTGGTATATCTCAAACCTGTATCTTTTGCATTTCAAATTTTTTTTTGATAACATGAAGAGTTTGAGTAGCTAAAATGCAAAAAAAGTGCATCAGATACTCTTGACATAATATAAACTAGCAATACTGAAACACTAAATTGATGATTGCTATAAATAAACTCATCCTGATAATTGATACTGAAGAAAACTATTTTTTTTTTACCAATTCTTCCATAAGTAGAATTCATTCAGTCCTAAAAGAGAGGGGAAAATGACCCTACCTTTTTGCATTAGGCACAGTGAGAATGTAGATGCCTAGGTAAACCTAGGTACTTGGTCTGTAGACAGCTACATTTTGATGAGATGAATCCAAGTCTTAGAGCAAAAGAATAATTTCCTCATGATGATCCCAGATGCTGATCACTAAGTTGTGGATAAATAAGTTTTCAAATTTATTTGTGAAGAGGAAAATTATTTCAATTAATAGTCTCATTCTCCCAAGTATTCTGTATTTCTCAATATTGTAATTATTTCATGGAACTGTAGTGCTAATTGTTGCACTTATCCTCTTGACTTTAGTTTGACTTACACGTTATTATTATAACTGAAGACCTATACAATCAATCAATTTATATTACAAGAATGCCCATAGGCCGTAATCACAACTTGGACCACATACAGTCATATAAAATACAGCAATTGTACTAGAATAGATAACATCCATCTATTTTGAAATACAAAAGCAGGTCTACTAGTCTGAGATAATGATGAGTGGTATTGAATATTTTCTGAACTGTGTAAAGAAATATTGTTTGTTACTTCTCTCCCTTCAATTAATCAGAAAATAACCTGGAGGGTTATAAAGTGTACATTTGAGCCATTTGTTCACATCTGTGCCTTGTCCTGAAGAGTGTTTTGGGTATACACAACTGCCTAGGATTGTTTTGATTATGTTTATTTTGGAAAACCTACCCTCTGTCATGTCAGTGTTACAGGAGAATCAGAACAGTAATTCCACCCTGAGGTCTATGTTGTGAAAACCAGGAGGTTAAGAGCTTTTATAAATTTAAAGTTCTGCTGCCGTTAGTTTGATTGTATTAAACACTCATGTGTCCCTGTTTTCTTTACTTTTGTCTCAGTAAAATGTTACACTGCTCATCAGATTGTGAATTGCCTTAGTGAACGGATTTGTTTTTACCACTAGCCTGCCATGTGGACTCTAAGCATTAAATAACAAAAGGAGTGGTGCTTTCTGTAGCCATGTGCATCTGGCACTCATGTATTCATAGCACCTTTAAGCATATCGATCTGATTTTTCTGCAGCTTGCAAAGATATTTACAGTTTCAAATTTTTGCAATGTTTTCCAAACAAATCATATATATGTATTTAGTAATTGATAGGCATGGCATTTGGTGTCCTTTTCTTGGACAAACAAATATGCAGAGATCTTAAAAATAAATTCAGCCCCCAGGAAAATAGTGCGAATGTGGGGGTACTTGGAAATATCTCTCTAAATGGGTTTTAGGTATTACATTTCTGAGATGGCATGTTGGAATGTTAGACGGGAAAAGCAGTTTCATCACCCTCCTACAAGGGTGGGCGCTGGCAATTGTAGGCTATTAATATTAAACAGATTTACTTTTTGAGAAGTGGAGGTTTAGTCTCCTAGAGCCTTCCCTAGGATGATTTGCTTTGCTGACTGGATGAAACAGGACAAAAGGCAAATTTCATACCTTGACCCTACTACAAAAACCTGAGCTACTCAGCTACTAAGTGTGAACAAAAGATATGAAGGAAGCAGGCTGATTTCTTTCAGGTGTTTTTGGGTATGTTTCTTTTTTCCTCTCAAGAAACACTAAGCACCTTTGAGAAGAGAAGGACAGAGTAATTTTACATAAAAATCTGAAGGGTTTTTGGAAAAGAACACTCCAGAAAAAAAGGTATGGTTTTCATCTTAGCATGTCTCAATCCACTTTCATTATACCGTTCTGGGGGTAGGTTTACCAATATTTAAAATATGTTTTATCACTCTTGTTATTTTTAACACTTTAACTGTCTCTATGATTGGCTCCTTTTGTTACCTGTGACAGTGACTCAAACAGGCAAATGCAATACACACAAATTTTTGAACCATGAACTATGGAGTAAAAAATGGATTGTTCTCACCAATGTCATAACTAAAACAGAAAAGTTAGCTGTTTTTTTCAGGGAAGTTGAGTGTTGTCAAAGAAGTTAATGTAGTTATTTTTCTAGTCAAGAAATTATATAAATAAAAATTAGTTTAACATCAGAAGTTTTTTACTCTAATCAAGCTAAAAATGGTTGTTCATATGATGTCTGCCATGAAATATTGTCTAACAGTTTCCTTATAGCTTCATTGAAAGGGGTTTTTCTTTGATAATGTGACTTTTGTCCAGCTGTTCTGTACTTTTACTAAACTACCAATGGAGAAGCCAAATCTGCAGCTACAAAACAGGAGTGCTAAACTCAATAGCAATAAGTATTGCTAGGGGACAGAGACTTTCCAGAAATTTCCTCTGTTCAAGGGTTGATTGGTTGCAAGGATTAGGAAGAAAAGATTAAAAAGTTATTTATATTAGGTATTGTATTTTTCTCTCATTAAAATACATGTTGCATAGATCTTTATATGCAATGATTTGGCTTTATCTCAAATAATCTAATTTACATTCACCTAATTGTCTTTCAGTGACTTGCTAGGAGTAATTAGAAAACACATTTAAAGACTCTGTTATCAAATATCACGTCAAGTTGGATAGAAAGGTCTGGGCATTGCTATTAATTCTCTAACTATAAATACTTATTACAGCTTTCCTTGTTTGAACAGAAAAATTCCCTATATGCCTACTGCTCTGCCCCAAGCTGCCCAGCTCAAGCAGCCAGTGGCTTAGGATGCAATTTTTTTGTGCAGCCTACTTTCAGGAGCATTGACATATCTTACACTTAGTAAAAAAGTATTACTAAATCCCCTGGAAGCACAGAAGTATGTATTATCACTACTATTCTTCCAGTTTAAAACAAAACAAAATCAAACAAAATGACCAAAACCCAGAATCGCTTCTTGTAAGGAAAAGAGGTTGAGACCTACAGTTTGGATTTTTCCAGATTCTGAAACCCAGGTGGACTAAAGATCCTCCTGGGTTGGTGCCAGTTCCCTAAAGAATAAAAGGAGTTCAGAACTATCCTAGATTTAGGGTTCTTGCTGTCTCATCTGAAGTGACTTCTCAGCACTCAAGGTCTTGGTTATTAAGTTTCTTCTGTTGCGCTTCTTTGAGGAATCTTTCTTCCTGTAATCCATTTTCTAAGTTCGATAATTATAAGACACTGTTTCCTACTTAGGCCATTTAGCCAAACTTGGCAGACAACATATCCGGTGTGGGTGAATGAACCTTTGCCGTAGATTTCAGTCAGTCAGTCTTTGAGCACTTTCCATCTTGCATTGGGTCCTGCAAACCTTCCTTGCAGTCTTTCCTGCCTAGGATCAGTAAATAATATCACTGCTAAGGAAAAAATATTACTATTTTATGTATATACTAATATAACTATGCTTTGTTTGTTTCTGTCATGTGTTATGTTCTCTTAAGAAAAATGACTGGGTCAGATGAAGCTCCCTGGGTAGAACAATTGTTCCTTCCTTGGAAATGATTTAGTTCATTCAGAGGAGACAAGCTTTCAGAGACTGAAAGTTGGTCAGCAAAGAGTAAAAAATCACAGAAAAGTCCAGCACTGAGTGGGAGAACTTGCCGAGAGGAATAGCAGAGAGAGACAAACAGGCATCAGAAATGAGGAAAGAAACCTCTCCAGGGCTACAAAGAGCTGTGCCAATTTTGCTGCAACTCAAAGCTACTGAGCTGGCTAGAAGCTAAGAGCATCCCTGCAGAGACACAGTGGAGAGTTGCATATAAACCCTTTTCTTTTCTATTGTGTTTGACTGAGTTATGATGAGCTGTATTTATGGAGTTGTCCTAATGTGTATTCTAATTAAATCTGGCTTTCTTCAGGTTAAAAGTCTTTCAGACTCCTTTGGTGAGTTCACTGCAAAGGAACTGTCTATGCAGCTCTACCTCAAAGCATTAACTGATGCCGAGTGCTTTCAAAATGTCAGAGGCTCTTATTGTCATAGTTCTGGCATAACTTTTGTGCAATTTAGGCTGTATAGGCCTGTATATATGTGTTTATTTATGTATGTATCTCTGTGTGTGTAGGTATAAAGACAACCAGCATAACTTAGGTGAACTCCCTTGGTTAAAGATAGCTTAGCTGTAACAGCAGAAATCTCAGCGCAGACCAGTTTACTCTGCTTTTTAAATGGTAGACCAGGCTTACCTCCCTACCTATG
This sequence comes from Morus bassanus, assembly GCA_031468815.1. NCBI lineage: Eukaryota > Metazoa > Chordata > Aves > Suliformes > Sulidae > Morus > Morus bassanus. The sequence goes on along the minus strand of CM062571.1, from coordinate 75,580,645 downwards.
ATTTAAATACAACCATACACTTTTTTTTTCTATACACAAAGCCACAGATGAGAAGACACTATACTTGTATTAGAAATGCTGTCTTTTGCCATGCTGTTTTCACCCTAAACAGTACAAAGACAGTTACACATACTTTTTTTTTTTAATAGTTCTACAAGAGTGCACCCTGTGGAACTATACTCACAGAACTGAGATAACCCTGTGCAGCCATGCAAAAAATTTGCAATACAGTTAAGCTTCACAATTTTAGTTCCCTAATGATATTCTGTATTCATAATGTCATAGTAGCAGGGAGTGGTAGTAGTGGGTGATGGTTACATGAATGATTTATTTATCTGGTTTGAATTTTGCTTTAACTATTTGTTCACAGTAAATCAAGCATTCTTAGCCAACCTCATTCAACATGCTCGGGCAGAGAGCCAGATTCCACCATGCTTATTCACTGAGTAGTACCTGACAGCCCAGTTAACCCCTTGCAAACAGTGGTACTAGTTGCCTAGGAAGGGACTGCTTTAAGAGTGAATGAGGTTTGTAGAATTCAGCTCTATAAGAACAATAAATGGGAACTAGAAATAGGATTTGAAGAGTCTAAGAGAAGTTAATTTCTGATCACATAACCTAAATTCCCTTTATAGCAACAAAAAGAAGTAGGCGCATCCAAACAGTGATTTGCCTTTTTCTAAAATAGACATCTACATCTCTGAAAGAGCTTGCTTTGTTTTACAGGAAGGGTAACTAGCTCAGATTTAAAAACCAAATCTCAGATAGCTAAAATTTGAAGATGTATATCCTACTCTAAGACACATATCTATGGGACTGATGCATTCATTGAAGAGCTGCAAGTTAGTAGCACAAAAAGGGCAACAAGAGCTATGAGAGGACTCCTTATATGTTGTATAAGATTGTTACATCTTCCCTGTTTGGAATTGTTATTTTTAGTCCATGAATGTATGTAACATATCAAAATGCTGTACAGATATATCGGATCAAATCTTTTGAAGGAAAATGCTTGCAATCACTTCTGTGCCCCTTCCTCTAAATTAGCATCTGTGACCCAGCTGCATAAGCAATTTTTCTGGCCAGGATTGAAGACTCCTTCCCACTACCCCCATTGTAGCTTTTATGGAGAACAGCCATTTAGCATGGGCTGTACTTCTTTTTCAAGGGTTGGGCCCAAAGCCTTTGACAAATTTTGCATTTGCAATTGATTTGCTCCCTCCTGGGCTTGAGAATAAAAAGCAATGGATAATGTCTCAGGATCAGACTTTTCATGATGAAATAATAAGGGTCAGATGAACTGAGAACTTTTCTCAGTGTTCCATAATGCTCATTAAGTTAGACATTGTTTTGATTTTTTAGTGAAAAATTCATTTGCAAGGACTATAGTCATAAAAAAAAAGAATTGGATGAGATAGATAAGTATAGTCAGACTGTAGTGCTATTATCCCAGAGCAGACGAAGAAACCTAGCATCTCTCCCAGACAACACACAAAATTCGTTTTTATCATGGAAATAGAAGTCCTTTTCATTTAAACTCCAGCTGATTTGTTGGACTCATGCTCTAGCAAATATCAGTTAAACTTTGTTCTTTCTTTTGGAAATGAAACTAAAGTTACTTTCAATCTCAGTATTTCACAGTCTTTTGCAATGAAACAAACAATAAACTCTAATGTCCCACAGATCAGTTGTGAAATGAAGACCCCATGGCACTTTTAGGAAGAATAGGTGAGTTAGTTCCAGTGTGGTTTTGACAATTATATACCCTTTGGTTTGAACTAACTTAACACTCAGCTATAAAAAATATTTTTCTTTACTTTCTTCAAACTGCTGTGCCATGCTTCTGCTTGCTACTGCACAATCTCTGCCAATGCCAGAACAAGAGGGAAGAAATAAGATGAACACAACTTTCTGAAATATGCATGCTGCTAAAAAACATTTGCAAATTTTCACTTCCTTTAGGTAAATTTGTACATTGTTTGTATAATGTAAGTTTATAATCAAAGAACAGGGACTTTAGTATGAGGATCATCTGTCTGGTGTTTATGAATTAGGAACAAAACTTTGACTAAAACCTAGCCTTTTTGTCTCATTATCTATAGTAGTTCTTTATAAAAGTAGGATTTTTAAGGAGTGACTGGATCAAAACTCTTTATGTAGTTCAACAGCCTTCTCTCAGAGAGAACCAACCAGTCTGGTTCTAACAAAGGCATAAGTGAATATTTCATATCCTGATCTCTGATTAAGTATCAGATATGATTCAGTGTTTGGGAAGACGTACTCGAGACTTCTGGATCTGTAGTTGTAATGGGTCAAAACTGGGTCCTTGGAAAAATAAAAATGACAGTCATAAAAGGTTATGTCTTTCCAAAAGAGACGACCATGCTGCAATCAGTTTCTCATCTAATCAAAAATACAGAAGTATAATTCAAACTAATCCCAGGGTCCTTCATTCACTGCTGTTTAGAATACTTAATTTTCCTTCCTGATAATTTATTTTAACATGTAACAAAATTAATATTAATTTTCTTTGTATACCTCTCAGTTGTCTCAGATGAATAGCAAAAAAATATGTTATATAAGGAATAAATGCATGTTAGGTTACTCTGGCAAAAAAGTTAACTGAGTGCAAAGAGTCTCTGAGTTAAACTCTTTCAGGAATATATTGTGGCCCCCATCATAGGTGAAGTGGTAAACTCTGCTGGAAGACATACACTGCAGATATCCTTCTGCATTCCTTTTACAGCCACAGACTCTAGAGAATTTGTTATTACATCATTACAAGTCATATTTTATGTTTTAAATATTTATAATATTATTTTATTGAAGCTTAATCTTCAGTTAGGACACAGGGACATTTTTATATGCCTCCATTTTCACAGCATTGTGTACGTAGACTAGGCCTTCAGGGCAAGTTTTATTGTGCCAGTGTAACATATGTTCCCAATAGGTAAGTGACACATGAAAGGAAAGGAATGTGATTTAATGTTTCAATTTTATTGCTTGCAATTTAACATATGGCAGTGAAGAAGATACAATCAATAAAGCTACATGAATGTGAAAGCACACAATAAAAGATACCTCAGAAGGAAGGTCTGATTTAAAGATTTATTGAATCTAACTAGTCAAATAATTCAACACAAAAATTATATTTATGGTCTTGGGCTCATTCATTGTTAATGAGTTGCTTGTGCATGGTTAATGATTTTGTAAACTTCTTCCAAAAATCTTGTGCAGATTTTGTACTTCACCCATTTCCATTGCACTTGTATAAAAAAATCGTAACCCAAATCAACAATGCGTTACTATCATTGGGGTTTTTTCCTCAGAAATTAAAAATTTCTTTTTCTTCTTTTGTAATCTCTTCTGTCACTTTTATTAATTAATTTTCCTATCTTCTTCTCCTTTTTCTCCTCTATATTTCCATTACACTATCCAGTAATTCTTTCATCAGTTTTGGCCAAATATTGTCCAAGAAGGTCATGTTATAATTTCTATGTTAGTATAAAAATTGCAGTCTTATTGCAAAAAATAATGTTGAGATCCAGAAGCAGAAATAACAGTTGAAAAAAAAAAATTGCTTTTTCAGACTGGGTATTTTCCAAAAGTAATTTCAGTTTTAATAAATATAAAAGTGCATCTGATTTAGCAAAAATGTCTGGTTTTACTGGAAAAGTACAATGGAAATCTGAAAGTCTCCATTTTGTTTTCTAAAAAGAACTAAATATTTTTAAAAAATTAAATCCTCAATATTTCTTCCCAGAGTAAATATTTTGGAGAGAAATTTCCATTTTAATGAAAAATATGTATATTCTGTGAAATAATAGATAGAAAAAATTATTAGCTTTGCAATCTGTAAAGTGGAAGAGTTCTAGTAGTTTATTAAGTAGGCCTAAAGCCAAAACCATTTCACTTTCTCTCTTGGATTTGAATTAAAACATTTAGAAACAAATTTTGAATTCCAGGCAGATGAACCTAATGACTTAAAATATTTTAAAACCAGTTACATGCAGTCAGCATAAAAAAGGACTAAAATTCCTCAAAGAAAGTTTACAGTATTTTTTTATTGCAAAGTTACATGGCTATGACTAAATGTTATTTAGATACCTTCATGGATAATGAGAAAGTATGTTTGAACAGCACACCAGCTCGAAGCTGGATATCTGTGGCTTGTGTTTTGAGCTTAGCCCGGGTTTTGATGTGCAATGCAACCTTGCATTGATGTGCAACCTTGTGCAGACAGCATAAATTGGATGCTTAAAATTTTATTTTCCTACCTCTCATCATCCAGTTCTGAATTTTTTTAATCTTTTAATCTCTTTTGGCTGCCATTTTACAGCTATAAAGCATAAACAACTTTTCCAGGATTCATATTCTTCTTTCTTTGCTTTACATTCATATAGTTCCATAGATGTCCATATATGATTTAGCTTCATCTTCAGTTTATTATCCTCTCAATATCTTTCTTTCAGACCACATAACTTGAGTAAAAACAAGTTGTGCACACAGGATGATTTGGGAAAACTCTGCAGGAATTACCTGACTAGCTTAGCATTAACAATTAGTAATATCTTGCAATTTGTAAGAGATAAGACCTGAAAATATGATGTGGACATCCATTGACATAGATTAAAATCATTTAGGCAGAGTTTGGTGGGTTTTTTGTTTCTTTGTTTTGGGGTTTTTTTTCCCTATTATATTTTTGTTGGTATATTCATAAAGACTAATTTCTAGCCAACTAGGAAATTATAGTAGTTTTGTTTATTTCTCATCACAACATATAAAAAGGTGTGCGTCATTCCTGATAGGGCAGATTATGGATAGCCAACCATCACAGAATCAGATTATGTCAGATCTGGTTATTTAAATTCATGTTACCACCATAAATATGTTGTATCCTGTAAACATAAGATTTTTAAAATGGTAGACTTCCAATTTTAAAAAAAAGAAAAAAAGTTACTTTTAAAAAAGCAAAGATTATCACTGAAAGATACTATGTCATGTATTAGACAAAATTGTGTATCAGGCATTGAATTAAAAACATAAATTCCTGAAAGCTGTGGATAGAAACTAAACTATCACCAGGCTACTAGGAGTCGAGCACCGGGAATCTTAAAGCAAAATGTATTTTCTTTATGGCAGTCACATGTGTAATGAGTTCTATGATTTACCTTATGGTTTTTTACCAAATAAATCAGACTTTTGGCAATATGAAATCTCAGAGGGTGATGGGAGATGATTGTGTGAAAATTTCACTCTGAGCTGAAAATGCAAGGCTCACAGAAGTCAGAAGCTTAAATGCTGAGCATTGGTGACCAAAGGATAAAATTAGTAAATTCTCAGGCAATTATTCAATTCTCTGAAGTTCATTAAGTTTTATTCATTAGGAAAAAAGAAAGAAAAATCTTGAATTGATCTTTAAGTTACAGAGAGGTTAGGTGCCAGATTTGCTAGCGTGAGGCCAGCCTCAAGACTTACCTTCCTGTCTAACATGGGGTTTTTCTTCATGAATCTTCTTCATGAACAGGTTTCCCAGTTTCCATGCCCAGTCACCCAGAAACTAATGAGTTTCAGCCTCATGATCACATAGGCATTAGACAAAACCATACCTGAATCACATCAGGGTCTTGGCATATGTGGAATTTACCCATGAAATAAGCATTGAACATGCATATACTGTTCCAATGAATCTAAAGTTTCTTCATGTGTGGTATAACCTGAATCCATGAAGGTATACCACTGTGATCTCTGAGTGCCTGTAAATGCCTCTTCCATGATTGTGTTGAGCACATGGAACCTATTTGCTTTGTTGTCACATTTTATGGATCATGACGCTCCTTAGGATATGGCTTGTAATAAAAGTTCTATTTAAGAGATGATTGTAATTTTATATGTATGTGTGTGTATATATATACACACACGGGGAGAGAAAAGACATTTGTTAGACATCATCTGCATTCATGTGTACAGTCCCTGTCATTATGACACAAAGGATTATCCAAAACCTTTGTAAAATCTGTGGGAGAATGGCAAAACTGCCAGGAATTTCCATGAGGTTCCTGTTGCAGCATATCACTTCCTCTCTATCTTCTGGGTTGAGTTGACATAAAGGCTGCTGGATTCATTCATCCTCTTCTATCTTCTAAATCTTGCTTTGTTTACCTTTGCCAGAGTGGTGGGAGGTGGGATATGAAATATGTTCAGCACCAAGAGACAAGCACTGTAGGCATATACACCTCCTATAAACTGATGCAGCTGGAGAACTAGACCCATAAAACTCTATTGTGTGGGTGCCATATGGAAAAAGATTCCATAATCTGTGAGGAATTTGATCCATATTAAAATTGTCAATATATATCTTTTACACTGACCAGTAGAGATGAAAATTCCTTGTAATGTAGCATTATTTATTTATTTATTTTTAAGTTCATCACTTTCTGCACAATCGCTGTGCTTCAGGCAACCACAGAAGACCAGAGTGAAACTTGAACTGAATAAAAGTAATTTATATTTACCCAGACAAGCACCCAGTAGATTTCTGTACAAATCCTACGTGACAAGTTTTCTGTCACGATATATCTACATCATTCTCTGGCTAGCTAAATTCTCCAGCTATTGGCTAAAAATAAGTCCACTGCACCATGGTAACCACCTAGTGTTGCAAAGAATGTTGCTTTTGAGATCTTAAAAGGCCAGCAGCAAAGACACCAGCCCTTCTTTACAGTGATATAATTAAAGCAAAGTCATCTGCTTATTTAGGATCAGAAAAGAACCTTCTGTGACTCTCTTAAGATAAATAAATTGGGAAGTCTCCTTCTGGTAGGTTATTGTACTTATCCCTGTGTGTCTTTGGTTAGTGCTTCCCAAAAAAATTGTGAGTTTGTCTGAAAGTCTGACCTGGCTTCATATGCTGGCAACCTGAAAAAGCAAATGTAAAGAACGAGCTATTTCATTACAAACATCCATACATGAATGGCCTTATAAGATATATCAAGGAAAATGGCTGAAAACCAAAGCCCTCAACAATTTAGTTACCCGCTCCGAAATGCTGACTGCCTGACAGTTGCTGTGAGAGTGCCCAGGCTGTCCAACCAAAAACCACCTCAGCTATTCACCATATGTGACCAAAGCCACAACTATGGGAAACAGCTTTACAGAAATTCTTTTCAATACCCTCCCTTTTCCACAGTCCTTGCCAGCCTTCTACACAGTAGGATCCCTGGAAACTAGCTCCAAACCCTCTCCTTCCTGACACATCCATGAAGAACAGCTGCAACTCCTTAGGCACTGAACACAGCTGCCTTGAACTGTGCCATTGAAATAATCCAAAAGACAGAAAAATATGGAAGTACATTACTGAGTATATGGTTAGTGGTCTTCGTGCATCAGCTAGATGGGTGGCTTCCAATTCGTATTGCTGAGGCTGCTGGAAATCATGCGCGAAACACAAGTCTGATTCTTTTTTCACTGTTTTTACTCTGGAGTTATTTCTGGGTAAGGAGAAAATGAAGAAAACCAAACAAGATTACAATGCTCACTTTTCTTCCTTCTTGGTTAAATTTTTCCTTGATATTATTAATAAACTTTTACTGCCTTCAAGGGGACTCAGACTGCATCCAAGAGACCAGTTTGTGGCCATGGTTATAATAGTTCTGTGCTATTTCATTATATTTGAAGAAGTTCAGATACACAGAGTAGATGAGGCTCATTAACACTGCTTTCTGTCTAGGCTAATTGGTAGGCAGCTGAGAAGCTGGTTATATTAGCTGAGAGGACCACTTTATGAACATCGTTTGTATTCCTTCCAGCACCTGAGGTAGCTCAAAGAGGACATTGCATTGTGGTGTTAGTATATCCTAAATCGGATTATGTTATGATTTGATTTACTGGTAAAAAAGCACTTGAATGTAGGTAATATAGCTGCCCTGCACTCAGCTCTGTGGTTAACAGTGTATTTGGGCAGGCTTAAGCCTGTACACTGTGTTTCAATGGAACTCCAAGTTGGCTGGTTGCTTCCTGCGAGACCTACAGCAATTCCTACCACCAACATTGTGAGGAAATAAAAGACAACTGTGTGAAAAAAAAAAGAAAAAAAGTTATTTGTAAAAAACAGTGCCCCACAGTGTTCTATTCATGGCACAAAATCATCCATCTGGGAAACTTTTGCTTGTTTATTGCTTGAAAACATTCTTCTTATCTGATCAAGTGTTTCTTAGGAATGTCTTCATAGACTGGGGTCATGAGACTTCTTCAGAAAGATGTGATGCTGCCTGGTGCTAAGAACTGCAGTCCCAGTCCAGAAAAATGCTGGACTCTAAGCTAGCAGGCAGCTCTTTATTAACACGTGAATGGTATCTTGATTTCAGAAGTCAAGCAAAGGCTTAAGCAATTCTGTTTTGTGTTGCTTTCCTATTTCTATGAACCAAGCAAAAGTTTTCAGTGGATTTTCTACAGTTTATTTTACCCTTTCCTTTGTTTCTGGCAAGAGCATGTGATTATTCTGTCATTCCACTTTCCTCTTGAAAATCATGTCGTATAAAATATCACACTGTATATGGTTAATTCGCTCTTCAGTTGCTGAAACGCTTAGTCCTAAAAAATCTTTCGAGTTATTCTCTAGCAAGCTCAAGTGGGAATGGGCCAACTGCCTCCCAATGTAAAGCTGGCAGTGAGAAAAAAAACATCTAGTGCTATTTCTTCAGAGTGTAGGTACTACCACAATGTAACTTCTCAGGAAATCAGCACTAGGAAATAACAAGGAAACAGATTTTTTTTTTTTTTTAAGTTTTCATAAAAGAAATGGAAGGAGGACATATTTGAGTCTTTGGCATATATGGAAATATTTCTTGGTAAATTTGGGAAAATGAAGAGTTGGCAGTTGGAAGATTAAGAATTTTTAATTTTACTTAAATAGAGAAAGTACCTTTTCTTTGCTTTGTCTCCACTACGCTATTAGCTTTTCATCTGCACCAGGTGTTAATTGTTATCAAACAGTGTAAGTAAATTAAAATAGACTCATAATTTCTCCTCATCACAAAACCAACAATATTACAAAACTAATATTTCTTTCTTCAGGATCAGTATGGCAGAAACAAAAACCTATGAGGTTCATTGATGTGTAAATGTGCAGTGACATTTTTAAAATGTGCACTGACTTTTTAAGAATACACATGCACAGTGAATATGAAAGAACCAGGTACATCTATCAGGGTACTGTGAACCAGTGTTTCAGTCTGCTAGTGAAAGCTGGATTTAGGCACAGGCTCATATATTTCATTAAGAAACCAGTAATTCTGCTTGTTAAGTTGAAGGCAAGTAAAAAATATATTTGCTGCATCTGGGTTGCAAGATGAAAGCATGGGATTCGTGATTAACTATGCATCTGTCTTCGATAGGAGACAGCAAGCAATAACTTGTTCTCACCATATATAACACCTTCCAGACGAGAATCTCACAGTGGTCTGCAAAATCAGGGTATATTCATAACATTTCAAAGGGTTATCTCTTTCCTAAGAGATATTATTATCTCTATTTTACAGCTGAAAAACCAAAGTAAAGACAAGTTACAGTCGATCTTTTCAGCCATTAGTTCCCTAAATGATTCCAGTTCATCTGTCTTAAAGTTTTATTTTAGCACCTGTCAGAATAGTATCCAAGCTCCTCCTATGCTAACTCAAAACGTTGGGTGTATTTCAGCTAGACATCTGTAATTAGTACCTAAGTAAGTAGAATTCAAGTCATCTACGGTGGTTCATCATTAAGCAATTAGCCCACACTTTAAAGGACCTACATTTACATCTAGAAATCTTTGGACGGAAACGCAAGTAAAAGAGGAAACTTTTGGGAGTGTCTCAAAATGTCTGAGCCTGCAACTGACATGCACAAGGTCATTCTCTCTTTTGAAAGAAAGGATGCAACAGTGTGTAGATTTATATAAGACAATGAAAAGATCATTAAGAATGTTTGCAAGTGTTTTCAAATTAACAAATTAAAATTTATGATCAAGTACATATTTCATACTCTGTTTTGGTAGAGAACAGAGTGAATGAAAATGAAAATAATTTTTGACAATATACATGAATACTAAAATAAATTCTATTTATTAATACTTTCAGTAATTATATTTCCATGATAACTTGCTGGGTCAAATGAACATTATTACATACAGGTACATTTTTGGCACATTTATAATAGAAGATCTTTCCTGATGAAAGAAACTAACAATTTGTTGCACTATGGAATGGGAGAGCTAACGACTGGAACCAGACAATGGAATCCAAGGTACTGATACAGACAGTAATCCTTAACAGCTGTTTAACACTTCTTAACCTCGTAATACTCATCAAAGGAAAAATAAATTTTACAGATTCTACGAAGGAGTCCTGTAATGTAAATTGCTATAGGTCAGTTCTGTAAAATTTTTATTGGAGAAATCCCATGAATATTTTCACAAATGGGCATATGTTGGTAACCTGGATAAAAATACAGTTACCTCTTGTTGTACTAATTAATATCCATAGCTAAGCCTTGCTAATCCACCTGGGTTTTCGTATCAGTGTGCTGGGTTTTTTGAAGATGTGATATCTGGCATACACTTTTTAACACAATTCATGGAACCATAGAAATGCTGATTGGAAGGAAACTCTGAATGTGTCTAGTCCAGCTTCCTGCTTCCTGCTCAAAGCAGGACTATTTCCAACACTATCCTTCCGGTTGGAGATATTTTTTTTTTCTTAAAGTTTAATCTGAGCCTCCCAAGCTGCAGTTTCTCTTGTTTGCCCCTTGCTTTGCTGTCTGCTACTACCAAGAAGTGTTTGGCCTTGCTGTCATTGTAACTCCCGTTCATGTCCCATCATTTCCATTGCTGAGTCTAGCACTTTCTCTGTAACACTGCTGAGTCTTTCCATTACTGAGTTTGGTACTCTCACCATACATTTAAATAAAAAATTCCCGTCCCATCAAATCATGAAGTTATAGATATGTTTTAATGTATTTCTATATGAACACACATGCATGTACATACATACATAAAATTAATGTACATTTCTATAAAGTGTCTTTCTTACAATATTGAAAGTAATTGCAATTTTAGCCTGAAGTGGTCCTTTATTCTTACTTATGGTTATGTCAAATGCATAAGTTTTCATTCATATGCTTTATATATATATATATATTAGAATTGGAAATTACAGACAAACATAAGCACGTGCATATAAACATACATATGCTCGTTCCATATGCAGTTCAGACATGCCAGGGCTTGAAATATTTTATGCAGGAAGCAATTGCAGCATGGGATCTGTGCATTTCTTTTCCTCTGACAAGGTTGCTTCCCTGGCCTGTGCAAACTTTTGGCTTCACAGGCACCCATGGAAACGTGTAACTGTTTGTGACTACAGTGGGAATCGTTTTCCTTTGGACAAACAGATTTTTGACTAGAGATGGACATCAGCCATGCAGATCAGGTCCAAATAAGGATTTGAGAAGATTGAAACTTCCACTTACTGCATGTTGGATCCAGGATTTTAATTTAACCCATTACAAAGATAGGGACTGTTTATGAAATACATGTACTGATCCATCTGGATGTTATTTGCATCTGTGATTTAGTTGAGGGTCTCATTTACATTTTATATTTGAATTCAAGAAACTCTTTAAAACACTCAGCTAAGTCCCATTGGGATGGAGAAATCATTGCATCAGAATAGTGTAAAAAGGCAGTCTGCAGCAAAATTACAAAATGATTAAAATTATTCATGCCATTACAGAGAAGAGTTTTATGAAAAACAGAAAAAGCTTACTCAGAACAAAAACCACTTATAAAATATGATGCAGTACATATTTTCTAGGTATGGTGAAAGAGTTTTGAAATCTTTGGATAGAAAAACATGTATTTTATTTCTAGAAATAGTCTTAACTAATCCTTTCTTCCAAGTTTTTCTGTGGATGAATGCAAAACATAATCTATCTAACTTTTCAGTTACTCATGAGGACAGTAATGATCTTCTTTTGTTGTTGTTCTGTGCAAAAACAGACATCATCGTGTGTTACAAAAAAATTTTGTCTGGAGTCCAGGGGCTATTTTATTAAATGCTGAAGAACGGAAAAATATATAGGGAAAATAATTGTAACATACATAAAGATTTATTCCACTAGAGAGGAGGAGGATGATAATACCTAACTTTTCAACAGCAGAGCTTACTTTCCTTCATCATCATAAAAATTAATATTTTTATCCCCATTTTACAAAGGGAGTATCTAACTCCAAGAAAAACAATGAGTCCTAATTACATTACAAAAATTGTCTGTAACCCTGAGATTAAATATAACCATATCGTATATGCCATGCAATTGTTCTTTAACCTTGCTTATTCTAAGACACTGTCAGTAAAAAGACAGTAAAAGCCACATTTACTATATAATTTACTGCTACAATAAAAGGTAGTAGTTAATTCCTGGAAAAACCTAGCATAGTAAAGCATAATACTATAAATCCAGTGAACCATACATTAAAAATGTCTCAGGCTTTTCAAGGAGTGGCCTCAAGAATATGATAATCACGTGATATAACATGGCAGTACCTAGTAATTGTGTAGTTGCTCTGAGACAAAAGGCCAACTTGTGGTTTGCAGTAGCAAACAGGTCTTGCAAAGCAGCACGCAAAGCAGCTTGGCGTGACTCATGAGATCCTATTGAAAACCTAGGTTAAACTTGTAGTTTAACACCACAGAAGTATTTTTTCAGTGTAAAATGTCTGTGTATATCCACTATGCACATCCTATCCTCCTTCAGTCCAGTGGATGTCCCTTATATTAACAGTAGCACATTTTAGCATGTAGTGTGAGTTGTATATTGACTGTTGGATGCTTTCTGAGATTAAAAGTATCTCCTACACAGATGATTATCCCTACTTACAGCTATTACATGAGATGTGCAGCATAAAATTTTTGATTATAATAATATGATTGCATGAGCTTTCACAATATCAACATTGAAACTGGAAATCTCCTATAGAGATTTTTGTGGGGACAGACAACGATTTAAAAGGAACAAAGATTATATTTTCAGTAGGATCATTCATGAAATATAAGCATAACATGGTAGACACTGCATGAACTCAGGGCAAAATGGTGGTGTCTTCTCCAAAGTTCCTGAAATCTTAATAGAAGAATAACACACAAATGGGAGGGTCCAAGGAAATAATGAAGAAATACTAATTAGTACCATGACCAGTGATAAGAATATGCAACTTCAGAAAAGATTGCTTGTATATAGAACAACAGCTTTTTGACTGTGCTTGGTTATGAAGTTACTCTTGGGGAAAAAAAAAAACACCAGCAAATAAAATTTATTAACAGGAGCCATGCCTGTTAATTAGCATCTTTTACTTTATCTGTGTTATTATATTGAAATAAATATATAGAGATATAATGTTTAATCAATATGTACCTCAGCACATGTTGCTAGTGAGAAACTAACTTCTCAAATTTAGATAACCTACAAGAAAAAAAGCCTGTTTTTTTCTTCACTGGTTTTGCCTTCAAATTTCATCAAATTTGAGAATTGATAAAATCTCAAATATTGGCCTGAGTATTTTTGAAAAGGAGGCAATGAAGTTTATAAAACTGGAAAAAATAACATGATTCATCAAAAACCTTGAAATAGACAGAAGGAGCACCTGTAAATAAAAAAGAAAGATTTCATTTGGGTGTCCATAAGAGTAAGATAATACAATGAAAATAAATGAAATGGAATATGATATTGGTTTAAATATTGATGAAAATACAGACATGAATATATTTTTATAAGGTCTGTTCAGGGATAATTTCAAAAACAACTTGATTTTTAAAAAATAATCTTGTTGTTTTGCCAAGATCAATAAGTCCTTGAGTACCTACCATAAGAATGACTCTTAATAAAGAAAAGAATTAACCATAGCATCTAACTTCTATGAGTTCTTACCTTACTTCACTTACCATACATTGAACTTCTTAGCTGATGCTGGCTTTTTTTTCATAACTCGTTTGATACTAATTTTAATTTGTCTCATGCCTAAATGGACTGGTGCATGGTAGATGAATTTCCTCTTGCATAACAGAAGCGATTCAGTTCAATAGGTTTGTCTTTGTGTATTAGTTGTATAGCAGAGCAATGATATTGTCTAAATTTGCATGACAATTACTCCAGTAAGGTTTTATGCAGTGAACGAACAGAGTTAAGAAATACAGTTATGAAAAATACAGGGGAAAACTGCAGACAAAATCAATGGCCAAACACTTTCTTTTCCCATTACAAACTACTCCCAATGGGTTAAAATCACGAGAGATCAGAGTGTGCAGAAAGGATATTGCATCATTACCTGATTGAATTCCCACCAGAAATAATGTCAAGATGAAGAGGAATGTGGGGAAGAATAAGTTAGAAAAGCCAGAGATGAAATCATCCCCCCACTTCAGGCATTTCATGAAGACAGTGAAGATAGAAGAGCAGTTACTGCAGGAGATTTTTGCTAATAACAAGAGAGAGTTACTTCCAGAAGGGGACTGAGGTGGACTGAGTGTCTATGTGTGTTCACTGGTTACAGAAGTTTCATTAGAAGACATAGACATCTATCTCAGGCTAAATTGAAGGCTGAATGCTTCGTGACATGAATCTGGATCGTGATTTCTTATGGGTCTGTGGCATGAAGAGTAGGAAATGCTGTTCTGGGCTGGGAGCTGAGGTATTCCTTTTATGCAGTATCAGCACATTAGCAAGAAATAGACATCTGATGTTCATTATTTTATTGCAGGAATTTTTACAAAGAAAACAAATTATTTTGTACGGTATGTTGTATCCTCCAACGTTCTTCCTTAGAACTGGCAGCACAGAATCTGAGGGAGGATTTGTTTTAATATGTCAGAAAGTCTGAGGGCTCAAAGGCTTGAAGCAAAGCTCTGTAATCATTTTTGAAGGGACTTCTCCATTAATCACAGTGTTCCTCTCCACCAGGTGGTTACTATATGTCCTAGGGGATGTGGGACAGAATGAGAGCAGGACGCCTGTTCTCAGCTTGTGGAGCTGGCATAGCATTGCTGCAGTGACACAAATCCAGAGACACCTTGGAGAAACTGAACATGAATATACATTTTAGGAATGACTGAGTGGGAGTAGGGTGTTTAACCACACCCACCCTCTGTATTTCAAGTCATCAAGCTGAAAACACCCAACAAAAACAAAGCAGGGGCTGTGATATTCAAATAGTTCAGTAAAGATTTCTGTTCCCTGAGTTTTATTTCAAGCTGACAGACCAACAAATTCCTACTGGCTCATGAGCTAAAGCAATAAAAACACCAGTCACGCAACAGGCAGACGTTTGATAGTGATGCTTGTTTCTTCCATTATACTTAAAATGTAGTCGTTCCAGGTGCAAACAAGCTCCCTGTATTGCAGCTGACTGCATTTAGTAATGATAGCCCAGTCTCAATATTATAAAGGTAACTGTGGCACACATACAGTTGCTGTTATGGCTCTTGACTTGACCACTTGCTGCAGGGTTTGGTGTTCTCATTCTGAGGCCCCATGGCTCAAAGCACCTCAAGTAAATTGAGATTGTTTCATGGGGCTCCATGAAGACTGAATGTCTGACCTTCATTTCCAGGTTTCTGATGAGGATTTCATCACTTCTCTGTGCCACACAGAGTACATCCAGCCTCTGACTACACTCACATCCAATCGCAGGTGACTGTCAAGGCTGAGCTCTGTATATTGCAGAGTAAGGTGTGCAGAGATGATTTTCCTTTTTTGAGAGAGACAGAGATTACCCTATGCTTAGCTATGTAGCTCTCAGTGTGGGCAGAGAGGGAAGGACAGAGCATAAGATTATCTGAAACAGGGCTGTCATCAGATAAGTGCTCATTCCCAGAGCATTTCAGTAAGGACTATGCACTCTCAGCACAGCAGTTTGCACAGCTGCTTGGACAAACCATTGTCCCATCTATGGCTTTTGGGGAACAGTTGGAGAACTCCAGCATGGAAAATGTATGTCTGCGGCATTCAGTGAGGAAGAGTGCCTCTTGCTTAAACTCTCCTGACCTGAGCCGAGCTTTGATTTCAGCCTTGATCAGTTGGCTCTGATATTTCGCTTAGCAGACTGAGAAGCTGATTTCTTTAGGATTCTTCTTTTGGGAGATCTCATCCCCAGCTGAGATGAAATTAGCATTTGAAATCTAGTTTTAAAAATCTGAAGTAACAGAGATTGCCCAACTTACTTGCAAAGGCAAAGCTCACAATAAAAATGTTTCTTTGTGAGGAGCTCCTATTGCCAGACAATTTTCAGTGACGTAGCAGCCCCAAAAGTCATTTATCTAGGAAAGTGTATTCATTGGCACAAAGAAGGCCAGAAAATAGATATTATGTACTCTGCATCATCACATAGACCTACATTATAACTAATTTTAATATTCAATTTCTGCTGAATGGAGAAAGAAGCTGATTAGGCAGTAGAATGAGACGCAGTGGAAATACCGGTTCTTCTTGTGTTTCAACCAATAACAGGTTTCAGAAGGGAAAGGTGAAATAAGTCAATCAGCTGTTTATTTTCTGACTCCTTCAGAAGATAGCAAAATGCTTCTGTGTGTTAGTGGTTAAGATGCCAGAGACTTGGAATTCAAACAATATCAACAAAAAGAACAAATAGGCCAAGAACTAGACATTGTAGTTTGTTTCCTTATTTTTATATTATCTCTTTTTCTTTGACAACTGCATAGCTACACCCGGACAAGTAGTAATTATATCCAGAACCCAAAGAGGTCCATCATAACATGAAAATGTTGTGACATCATAGTCCTTGGTTAAGGAAATTATAATGATGGCAGAGGTTAAAGCCGCAGTGTAGTGTAAGAGAGGCAAGGGAAGAGAAGAGCCTCAGAGGAGAGTTTCTTGTTCAAAAAAGCATGAAACTTTTCCTTTTTGAGGAAGAACTGTCAAAAGGTAAGTCACCTTGCTTTTACAGCGCTTCTTTGCATGGGAATGTTTTTGCAAACGTTTTTCAGTTGATGTAGGTTTAAAACCACTCATGGGTGAGGTGGAAGAGAGGAAATAATGAGAAACAAATTCAGTGGGAAAACAAGTGTTGATGGTGTGACTAGGCAATGAAGTAAATTTATGAACTGATTTGATCATGGATATTAGCACCTCCTTTCCTTCCAGCGTGAGTCAGAATGAACATAAACATCACAGCTATATGGAAAAATGTACCCCTGTGGAAAAAAAAATAAATAAATCCCCTGAATTTTTTTGCAAGGGTTTTTTTATTGTTTTGATGTTTACTAAGAAAAAAAAAAATAGTTGAAATAGCTGTCCCATTTCTGTTCAGACTAGCAGAAGAAATAAATGAACACTAAGCACAGTATGTAACACACCAATAAATTTCTAATTTAAATGCTATTATGATATTAGGGTTATTGTTTCTATTAAGATATCAATGAGCCAGGATCTGCTATATTATGAATTATTTTATGATAGGACAACAGCACTCCTTGACTCACATTTTATTAAGTTTTTAACATTCTTGGACTGATATAGGAAATGCTCTTCTTTACCAAACTTGAAGCAGTCTAACATTTTCACAGGCAAATTCACACCTCTTATTTTTTCAGCCTTTCCTGTGGAAAGAGAAGCCTAAAAAAGAAAACAGCTTTGTGATGGTGGTAGTAGTACACAACATGTCATGAGATTGTCTAAGAGAGCCATTTGTCAAATGTTTCACCTCCTGAAATTATGCAAAATTACTGTTATTTAAATGATAAATTAGATATTCACTTTGCTTTTCATTTTTGAGTAAATAAATCTAATTTGGTAAGTTTCATACACCAGTGAACACTGATCATTTCACTATGAGTTCATCAGCCAAATCTTAGATTTTCTTTGTTTCAGCCATGTGTTCTTTCCTTTGTGTGATATAACAATCTTGTTTTTGTAAGTTCATTGGAGCTGGCAGATAACTCAGAGACCTTGAATTCCAAAGCAGAGTCAAAATTTACTCTATACCCATGACTAATGTCAAATTTGAACTCTATCTAATAGAAATATTGAGTAAACTCATGTTAATCTCTTCTTGATGCAAGCTATGACTAGCTATAATAACTGAGGTCAGATCACTACCCCTGATGTATATATTCTCCTCCCACAGAGTTTTCTTTGGTAAGGAACTATACTGAGGAAGAATCCCACTTCTAGTTCAGGCTAGCCTGGTACAATGAGGTTAAAAAACATTATATACACCCTGGCATTTAAAAGTCCTTGACTCATGGCTGCAGGAATTCAGCAGGACTTAATTATTAAATTGGTAAATATTTATTCTCCAGATGCTTTCATCTACATATAAATTACAAGATTTTCTCTATCAACCAATTTTTAAAACATAAAAAGTAGATAGGCATGTGGGTAGCAGAATGTACAATGAAAAAATTTTGTTATTATCTTAACCTGTATGAGGACTTCCTCCAAAATGTGTTCTTAGAAATAGAATAAGCAGACCCAGCTATGACTAGATTTTTCTTCATAAGAGCAGAAAATTGTATGATATAAATATTGTTTTTATTGTACAGATGTGCTGTAGCAAAGAAAAATGCATGCAATATTACATTTTCTTTACTATTAAAAAAAAAAAGTTACAATATAAAAGTCTAATCCTTAGCCTGTGTTGTATAAACCTAAAGAAATGGTAATCAACCTTGATGCGTGACTAAGGCACACATCTGTCTGTATGATTTATGACAAAACACAATCAGAATATACTGCCTTTTTTTTTAAAAAATGTCCTCCCTGTAAGAGGATATTTTGCTGAACAGTGAAGCATAACATTTTTTGTTTTCATATTTTCTTTTCCATTCAGCTTTCTAAGAGTTATTATACATCTACAAGACCTGGTTCCTTAGCAGTCATTGTAGAAATCCTTATCAGTCTCTTCTGTATAGAGGCTCAGGGTTGTTCTTGATGCAGAGAAGTGATTTAACCTGTTTTATTTCTAAAGAAGGAGCAGGCTTCTTCGTAAAAAAAAAAAAAATAATTACAATTCTGAATTAAATGCCAAGGAGATTAAGCATTTTTTATTTCTATTCACAACATTAGCATATGGAAATAGAGCAAGTTTTTGGGGTTGGTTTTGTTTGGTTGGGTTTTTTTTTAATGCTCCTTAATCTTGAACAGGACATTTGTAAGGGCTAAAAAAAGTTGCAGCTTCATATCTCTTTGATAAAATTTCCAATAAAATTACCAGCCGTAGTAAAGACAACATGGACAGTATCAGTACTGGAATTTGATGAAGACCATCTAATTTAGCAAATATAAGCTGCTGAATTATCACCAGCAGGTAAATTTTCTTTAATACAGATATAGACTGTGTTCAAAGTGGTAAACTTTTAGGTAAGAAGCATTTTTTTTGTCCAGTGGTTTTGGTTATAAATACAGTATCACTTGAGTTAAAACAGAAGGGCTCAACACATTTCCACTGAGCTCAGTGACAAGATTTCCACTATCCTCAAATGTATATTACTAAGTCATTTAAGGCTTGATGTTTTCCAATGGCCTGGAGTCTTGTTATTGACTTAATCTGAGATGAAGGTCATGAATGTGAGTTGAAACTTCTTCTACTGATCACCAGTTAGCATCTCTGCAGTGCAGGGAATAACATAACATCGTAGCAGAATATTTTACTGAATTAAAAAAAAAAAACACAGTGAAGAATTAAAAATAGTTGATCTTTCCTCCAGTGTTGTTCTTCGTTTACAGTTGTAATGAATCACTTTCAAAGGTATATCTCTCCAAGTCAGTTTATGCTACTAGTGCTGGCTGGACCTGCCAAACTAGCTGGCAGGGATTATTACGCAAGATTCCCATGCAAAATTTCTGGATCCCTGCCTCAGAGAGGAAGCAAATTATGCTTATGTATTTGTCACATTTAATGACCTTTTCAGAAGGAAATCACATGTCCTGTGACAACTATCGGCAGGAAAGCTGACTTAATAAAGAAAGGGAAGGTCTTGCATCAGTGAGAACAAAGTAGTCAGTAATTCCACAGTCATGCCAAAGTTATGTGATTACATTTATGCATTAGTCTGTTTACATGGGCCTAGAGGAAGCTTACCAAGAGTAAGAGGTGTGGGAGATAGATTCATTCACTGCCTCTGCTATAAGTCAAATACCTCATAGCATTACGTTATGTTAATCTCCAGTTATATCTGCTTCTGCATCTCTTTCATTCATCCTGGAAACATTATCACAGAGCAATCAGAAATGTCATAAGCAATTTTGCATATGGAAGAAATGCAGTTGTTCCACTTAATGGAATTTTATTTGGAAGACAAATAAAAAGAGATCAAATCAGAATATTTATCACAATAAATTATTTGTTTATATGACAGCACAAAATAAATGTTAAAAGACCTGAGCAAAGCCAATCAAAGATAACAGTTTAGAAACTACTCTTTATTCTGCTAAAATGTGTAATATGCACTGGCAGAAGGTTTCTCTTTTTTCTTCTCCCTCCAAATTCTAGTATTTGCCAGTGTACTGAAATAGAATGAAATTTATACCAGAATAAGACAACTCTCTTATTCATGACTCTATTTTTCTCCCAAATACCAGAAAATTTAATTGCCCCATCTTAAAAAGAGCAGAAATGGGTATGTATCTATGTAGTAAAGATGTAGTCAAAGACAGTAGTGCATGGTTGACAGGAAGCAGAGGCAAAGAGTTTAAAAATATGAATTGGACACAGAATGACAGATTCTGCAAAGTACTAAATTGCTCAAGTGTAAGGCTGGGCTTCTGCTAACGCCAGAAAATCAAATATCTTGGAGACCTCTGCTCAAGGATAAAAGCCTATTCCAAAACCTATTACAATCAATTTAGACTCTCTGCTGGTACAAGAAACTTTCAGTTGTGCCTCACCTCCATAGCAATCTTGCTTCAGCCAGTTCAGGGACTGAAACTCTTTGTCATTTCATTCACTTTGAATCAGATTTGGGAAACACATAGCATTTCCCTACATCAGTCTTAGGGGAACAGAATATAGGTCCTCTTGGACTCAAATATGGCATCTTGCTCTTGTGCCTCAGGGCCCCAAAGGTAGCCATCAGCTACCTTTTTTGGTTTGTTTCTTTTTGAAATGCAGCTAGAGCATAAAACTCTGTTTTTATTTTCTTAGAAGACCACCCATGAGTTTTTCTCCTTCACTGTTCCAAAGCTGTTTTTCATTGGGAATAATGTGTTTGCCCTTATATGTACCAGCCAGGAAAAGCTTTCATTAATAAGGCCAGTTCTGAAAATGCCTGTGCTCATTTTCACGAATAATGTCAAAGACAAGGAAATGTTTCTACATCCCTTTCCCTGCTGGTGGGATTCCAAAATTTTATGCACACACACAATAATGTGCATAATATAGCTTCTGAGAATGTTTATGACAACTGGAGGCCATGAAACCTGACTATCAAGAATCGAATATATTTTGTCCAAACACAAGAAGAGACTTTGTCTGTCTGTGAGTCAAATTTTGAAAAGTCACTTTTTCAGAAATGCACCTTTGGAGATGACTTGAGGAGTAAAAATGATATTTACAATAACATGCCATTTCTCCATTAAAAGAACACTTTCTCTCAAATGCTCTCACTCATCACACAATTATTATGTCTGGGATAAAGTTTATCTCTGTGCAGAACACAAAAATATGTTTTACATAACTTTATAATCTGCTTGCAGCTTATCTCAAGGCTTTGTGACAAACAGTTCTAGCATTGAGTCAAAGCCAAACATCACCTTTTAGGACTACTTTCTTCTGCAAATATTGATGTTTAACGTCAATGAGGAATATCTTTATGAAAATGTATTGACTCACATACCTAGCTTTGTGTACTTGATGAGGTGCAGTGATAGAACTCTTAAGTTGGGCACAGTTTTGAGATGAGCCTGGACAAACTTTTTCTTAGAGTGAGAAAAGAGACCTTCAAAACTGCATTTGATTTAAAACAAAAAAAAACAGTGATTCAGAGAAAGCTCAGAGGGCTTAGGTGAAGGAAATTAAAATAAGATTATTTGAAATCTCCTTCTTGTCCACTATAGCTTTCAGATCAAGATCTTGTTCCCAGTCAGCACTGGGATTCCTGTTACCTGGAAAAACCTCCTTTTCCATTGCTCCTCCATGTTTACTGTCTGCTTTTCTAAGGAGTGTCTGTCCATGCTGCAAACTCAGTCTTCCTTCTCACACTTCCTCCATCAACCGAGGGAGCCTCTCACAGCTGGTGTTATGGATATGGACATCCTCATTTGCTCTCAAGGAAAAATAATCCCTCCTTCCAGGGGGTCCATCTCAAGCTCAGTAATTCAGACAACATGAGCTCATGGAATTATCTCTTACCTATCACTAAGACCTTTCTATTATATATGGTATATAACATACAATAATCATAGAGTGAAAAAAAGAGTTTAAACATGGAAGCATGAAGAGTTGTTTTATATGAATTTATTTCAAGTCTGTGTAAGCCCATTAATCAAAATAACTACCCAAACTAACACTTCATATATGGAGTATTCCACAGATAAAACTAACATAGTAAAGTGTATATGAAATATCTGCTTAACTTAAAATTGCTGTATGTCTGCAAAACCTCATAGTTCAACATTTTATTTCCAAATTGGACTTTCAAATGAATAAAAGCTAATCGTATCCACGAAAGGTCCCTTTCTGCTCTCTCTTGCTTCCTTTTGTCTTGTAAGAAATAATAAAATGAGCAGATTTTCCTATAAATATGCTGCTGTTTTAATCGTAGGACATTTAACAGGGTGGTCTACTCCTTTCAATCCTAGTGCAGTTGTTCGGGGAGCAGGGAGGTAGGGCTGGACTCGGCTGCCCGTATTTGATTATCAGAGCTGGCTGGAAAGGGGTCAAATGGTGCCTGTAAAGGACTGAGAAACCTCAGCTGTAAAAAAGAGCAGGAGGTAGTTTGGCTTCTGTGATTGGCCCTGAAGTAGTGGGAGCACACAAGAAGAAGCAGTGGGGATCCTAAAAATTGTTTAGTAAAAATTAGTTTTCCTTTCTACATGCATGTCTGTATGTACATGTGGGTGGTTTGATTAGTTGGTCTACACATCACTGTGTCTAAACCATAAAATATATGTTCGAGGAAAATGCCTGAAAGACGCACGAGAAGGTTGTCAGTCTTTCCTTGCCTGGAGAGGTGGACTAGTAAAGATATTTAAGATCAGTGGTACTCATTCCATTTATGACTGGGAGGTTTGGATTGGGCTTCATATACTTAAGAAAGAAATGCATGCACCTGCAATAGGAATTTCAGTAGGGATTAATAATGTTGGGTGCTTAAACTTTTGATGCCCCTCTGGAGAATCTTAAAAAAAGCCTGACTTTTTTTTTAATGTATTTTTTGTGATGTTAGAAAGTCAGCTTAAAAAGCAGGAAGAAACCCTTGATGCAAAATAACTTAATTTATTTTATGTTTTTGTGGCTTAGAGATAAATTCTGGATCTTTTCCACATCTGAAGTTAAAAAGCATAGTCTCTTTAACACAAAATGTTAATTGGAAACTTTAGTATGGAGAATGCTTTTCTGTCCAGATGATAAAACTCTAAAAATACAGCTGTTGCCATATCTCTGGAAAGTGTTGATAGAACTTTAACAGAAGCATCACAATAATAGTATTTTAATATCACTCTAATTCTACTATAATTAAGAATATGCTTTCTTCAGCTGTTGTATGTTAAAGTTAATAGTTTAGTTATGTGCATACATATCACAGGAAATAGAGAAACTGGATTTGAAGTGTTTTAAAACCAGTTGTTCTTCTTTTTTTTTTTGCTTTTTTTTAGGAAAAAAAATTTTCCAGAGAGGACTGGATTAGCAGGATCTTCACAGAGCTAGTGTAGTAATTAATAAAGCTCTAGGAGAATTGGAATGTTAAACCTGTTTAATACTCCTAGGACACTGTTTGTTGTCTTCCCAAATAATTGATTAGGATCAGATTAAGAAAAGATAAAATGCAAGAATCTAT
The DNA here is from genome assembly GCA_031468815.1 of Morus bassanus. NCBI lineage: Eukaryota > Metazoa > Chordata > Aves > Suliformes > Sulidae > Morus > Morus bassanus. Next base: position 75,556,604 of record CM062571.1, on the reverse strand, counting down.
AGAGGTATCTATCACGAATTCTGTCTCAGTTTTGTTTTTAAATGGTCTGTGTTAGCCTCTACAGATCTAGGTCTGTTAGATTTGATGGGTTTGCACCAATTTCAGGTCTTGCTTCCACAGCTCATTGAAATGTCTTCCACTTCCTTTACTGGGCTTTGTTCAGGTTTTAACACAAGGCAGAGTAAGGTCTGAAAGTTGTCTTTAGCCTGAAAAGAATACCACCACTAGGGAAAAAAAATGAGGAGTACCCCTGGAAAGCAAATCAGCAGCCATTGTATGGTTTAAAAAAAAAAAAAAAAAAAAAAAAAAAAAGACTTAGGAACTTTGTTCTCTTTAGCAGATAATTTATTCCATTTTAAATCATTGACAGTCTATGTTACAGAAGATCAATTCTATTTTTGAGATATTAAATCTTTTTTTTCTAATTACTTTAATTGTTCATGTTGGCTTCTGTTTGACAGCTGATGTGGGCAAGTTCACAGCACTGGTTTCTTCCACTGGATGAGATTTTTTTCTGCCAGCTCTTTAAAACTAGAGGCTAGACTATCTTTCAGCAAACTTCTTGTAATACATTTATACAAGAAAAGTATCCTGTAATCTCATTTGCTTCTTCATTATTTCGAAAATATTTTTAGCATAGTTCCTCCTGTGTCAATCACATTCAGAAAGCCAGAGCACTTCAGTGAAACAGTAAATCATGATCCTAATATAGAAACTTTTTTTTTTAAACTATACTCATATGTAACAAGCAAGACCTTGCATAATTTTACGTGAGAATGTTACTAACTTATTTGCCAAGGAATGTTAGGCATTGTGCAAGCACATATTAAAACACAAGATGTATCTTCCAAATCTGTAGGGTCCCATAGCATCTGCCATCAGAAATATAACAGAATTAACCAACAGAGTCCATGTGTTTTGAACAGAAATATTTAATTTGAAATGTTCAGTGAAATGAACCAACTGTAGACCAAACTGGGTTTAGTTCCATTTGGACTTGATCTTTCATGGATAAATTCCATACAGAGAGTATTGAAAAGTATATTTATCTGTTCATCCATAGCCTAGTTGCTCTTTAGCAGCTCTTAATCCGGGGTGTACTTTAGGTCCCAGAGCAGGAAACTGCAGCCCAGGGTGTTCACGTTCATGTGATAGACATCAACCAGTGGTAAATTTGTCATATTGCCAGTAGAAGTTATGTGCCAGTGCCTGGAAGGTCCATTTATGTGAGCAAATTTCTTGTTAATGAGTTGTAGAAAGTCTTAATTACTTTTCATTTAGCTTGTTTAATTGTACCTTTTTAGGGAGAAAAAAAAAAAAAAAAAGAACAGACTGGATGGAGAAAGGGGGTTTCATATAGGCTGAGGTTAGTTCAGGAAGATGAATTATCTCAGTTTTTCCAGTGAAGAGAGTGAGGCTCTTTTACAGCTGAAGTTTAAAGTTAGGTGCTCTGAGCTACTCCAGTATGAACTTGGCTTTCTGATCAACTTTCCTTGGCTGGAGTTAGCCTTTGTGGATGCCCACATACGTGTCTGAGTAGACCTGCAAGTCCAAAAAGTGCATAGTAGTTCTGCCTAGCTGCTAGGCACAGGCAACCTGACATCTGTGCTACAGCATTCTGACTAATGCAAGATCAGGTTCCCTGGCATGTGCTCTTGCTTGCTGCTTTTTTGCCATAGGGTTATTTATGCAATGTTCCACACCTGTGCTGTGTGTTATTCATACAGTGCTGCAAAACTGCATGTCTCCTCTCCAAATAAGCGTTCTCCGCTCCCCTTTTCCTAAGCAAGATTAACTGAGCGGGCCAAAGTAAAACCATGCTATAATGTTTCAAAAAGTGAAACTAATTTGGTTCAATGTCTTATGTCTCAGTTTGCCTTTATAAGGAGATGTAACTTCATTCCAATAAAAGTTGATTCATTTAGAGGCTTGGGGCGGGGGTGGGGGGGTTCTATTAATGAGACAATCCTAACAAACTGCAGTTGCGAACCAAGATGACTTCACTTCATTACAGCAAAAAAGGCTGATATTTTATACAAGAGCAATATGACTGTGTTTCATCACAAGCCCCCTGCCATGCACTTTCCCAAATCATATTGAATTTAGAATGTTCCCTGTTATATAGTCAAGGCTTTGGATGCTTTAAAGCAATGCTATGGTAATTGATTATGTTCTTATTTACTTTTCAAAACACATAGGTAATATTTTATGGTTCTTTTATGTAAATTAGTTGTATTTTTCACATATAAAATTATTTTCCTCTAGGAGCATCAAAAGAGACCTCAAACTGGATAATTTTACTTTGACCATTAAACACTTGTGACTGTGTGAGGTAAGCTATTTTCTTTTTCTTTTCATTGTTTTTTTTTTAAATGTGTTTAAATAAGTTAAAGCTAAATGTTCATTCCTGTTTGTTTCTCTGTGCAAATTACAATGTTCCTTAAAAATCCTAACTAGTACTCTGAAATTTATGTAAAGGATTAGAATGCTAGTTTTGATTAATTTTCTGTTAAAACCTCAGCTAGAAGTTCATATAGACACAGCTGATTTGATGGAGACAGGTAGATGCCATGTTTATAATAAGGCATAGGTGCAGCCCATGATGTGCCCTATGATTCTGGTCCTTGATATTTGTCCTGACAATGTCATGCCTGCTTACTGAGGTGAGACTCATCTCCTTAGGACGCCGTTTGTGCATTTTGCTTTTATTGGGGAAAATTTGGTGGATGAATATGCCAGGGTCCCTTCCTCCTGGGGGGCTGGGAATTAAGACTACAGTGTTTCTGCTTCAGGGTCAGATGTGTCCAGAGTATGAATGTGCGATAGGACTGTAGGTACACTACAGCTCTGAACTGGAAATGCTGTTTTCACGCTTGGTAGCCTTTTTGTTCTGGAGGAAGTAACATTTACAAGAGTTCACTCTTGCAAGTTAGGCTCTTGGCTGGATATTTATTTGCATGTCTGACATAGTTTCAGGTGTAAGAGCTCAGATACTGCATCTATGATTGAATTGAGAAGCACAAATTTTGAAGATGAAAACTTCAGTTGGGAAAGGAAAACCATAAGGCCTTTTATTACCCTCACAAAACCTGTATATATCTAGAGATTCATTACTGAATGCCCCTGCATTTTTTAATGTTCCCTTTTTTATAGGAATTGTGACTGACTATGGGGTAATTTCACCTGTGTGAACCATGGAGTAATTACAATCACTATTCATGTAGGCTGTTCTCACAGAGGTAGGCTTTGAGTACTAGTTTTATTTAGATATTCTGAATAATTTTCTGAGACAGCCTCTTTTACCTAATTACAGTGCACTCATCATACAATATGAAACCTAACGCTAAATGGTATGAATACTTGTTTGGAGTCATATCCTTCCAGTATATGCTTTAGTGAAAAGACTGAAGCACTTCACTTCTTTTCTTGGAGAATTTTGTTTCACACCGTATGTATCAGCTGCTGCATATGGAGCAAGGTGCACAAGGGTCTTCTCATATTCCTGTCCTTTCCCCCTGGAGTTACATTCACAGTGGGGGAAAAAGGAGGGGAGACTTCTCCCTCCCTTGCACGACCAAGAAAGGGTTATGATAATTTAGCCCTAAGTGTTTAAGCCATGGTCTAGTGCTGCTGAATCTAACTGAGCTTGGCATCTCTTGAAGGAGCTTGCTGAAGTGTGAAAGACACTGACGTGGCTATGATTAAAAAGTACTGAAATATTATAGACCACAGTGCAAGAGGCCCTTATTCAGGTGGATGAGGTCAAGACAGGTTAACACACAAAGAACACATTTGTAGTTGATACTTGTATATGTCGGGCAAAGACATAATAAGAGTTGTTTCATGAGTAAGGTGTATCCTCTCCTTCACCTTACTGGCCAGGCTGCAATTGGCAGAACAAATTTTGCAGTCATAAAAGTTAATCTTTCTATTGATATTTTTAGAAGGGATTATGCATTGGCAGAAGCCCTTCTCTGTACCTACTTCTCTCTATCTTATGCCTTTGATGTAAGTTTTTTATTCCTGGCTAGCTGAGAACCTGAGCAATATCAGAGAAGAAAAATAGAGAATGGGGTATATGATGTAACCCAACAGAAAACACAAGTAACTAAAGTTTGAGAGATATGATAAATTTTAAGGAGGTTCCTGCTTTTTTGAGCAACTGTTCCTATATCTTAATTGTACCTATTAAAAATATAATATAAAGGTTTTACTTCAGGTTCATTTAAAACTAAAACCAGTATTTTAGCAAGTGGCAAATTTCCAAGTTAACTACACACTTTAGGATGGGATGAATGTAATTTCCAACACTCTGGAACTATGACTGACCCCAATGTATAAATATTTTTTGATACTCAATAATATTTTAGTCCCATTTTCATGGCTGTATCCCAGACTATAGATGAAAGCTAAGTATCTGTTTTCTTTTTTTGGCAAACAATGATGTCCTGATTTTTCCAATCTAAATTGCCCTCCAGGGCACTAATAAAACAAGTCATGGCTCACAAAGTAAATTTCCTGTGTACTAATTGAAAACGGTTTCAAATTTATTAGGGTTTCAATCATCTTCCCAAGATCTAATGCTTGTGTTCACAGTAGTCAATATGACTGTTAATATATTTACCTGAAAGGTGAAAGAAGTATTAAAAATAGTTCTCAGGTATTTTAAAATGGGGGGAGCCGGGGGGAGGAAGATTAAAATAAAAAAAATAGAAAACCACACATTTCATATTGTTGAATGTGGTTTAAAACAACATCTGAAACTGAGCACTCATTCTCATGAAATATTTGGTTTTATTGTACTGCCAAAACCTTTCCTATATGTGTTCACAGACGCTGGCTGTAATGCATGATCTACTAGAATTTGCTGGTAGACCTTGTTCTAAAATGGTAGAAAAGGCAGGAAAGTGACAACACTGATTTCTTCTTTTTGCTATGTTTCTCTTTGTCCTGTATAAACTGCAGGAGAGGGAGAGAGAAGGGCTGTTGAAATGCTCCAACTTTCTCCCCCTTCAAACCACACCACAAAGAAGTGTAAGCGCTATGCAAACCATCCCCCAACAACCCACAGAGAGTCTGCCTTCTGCTCTGTGCTGCCTCTCTCCAAAATATTGTACTGGGAGGGAGGGCACTTGTCAGATTTTCTGGCACCACATTTCATAGCAGAGTTCCTCTAGCAGGAGAACCACAACCTCTTGTGCAGACTGAATTAATAATATGACAAAAGCATTTGGCCTCCATGTGGATGAGGGCTGGCTGGAAAACTGGAACTCTGGTTTCTGAAAGATTTCAGGGTTTGGGGATTTGTTTTATTTTCTTCATCATGCTAAATCAAATTGTGTAAAGGAAAAACAGGATAGGGAAAAAAAAAAGGGAAAAATAGAAGCCCCAAACCTCCAAACCCTTTTCTCCTTATTTTCCTAGTAATACTGATACGTGAATGCTCTAAGAGAGCTTAATAGTTATGAAAATCACCTATGATTAAAAAGCAAAGCAAAACAAAACTCTTTTTCTTTCATGTCTCTGATAAATCCGAGAATAAAATCAGTCTCTTTTCATTGCTTTTATTGCAACTGTTTAGGTTTGTGAAAATTCTTAAATATTGAGCCAGAGTCTGGCTGGCTGATGACAATAAAAGAATGAAATTTCTATGGAGGATCATTCTATATCTCAGGGGATGTGGGAGACTGCAATTCAAATCTCACGCTTTTTTTGGTTCATGGTGATCCCTCAAGAGGGGGATGGGGCAAAGCCCTGTTTGTGAAGTGTCTCCAAGGATGTCACTCTCTGTATGCTCTATATATCTTGGAGAGATACAGTCTTTCTGATTGCTATTCCACATTTATATAAATTATCTTCACTGGACCATGACACACATGCATTAATTCTCTGCTCTAATGTTTTGTCTAAGTAAAAGTACAGTCAAGGCGAATGTACTCTTTTGGGATATTCTGTGATGGATCTATCTGAGAAAAGTTTCAAATAAACATGTTCTTGAAAATTATTAGTTTTCATTAGGAAAAAAAAATGTTCTAACGAATCATAATTTTTGGATAGCAAAGGGACTTTGCTGGAGGAGTCCCAACCAGCTGTAATGCAGATGGCCTTTGCTCCATGTATGTGCCCTGAAAGCTGCAGTTGAACAACAGCAGTCCTCATGAGATGGGTTCCAGCACCAGCTGTTGTTTCTATGTGCTGCCATACCTACTGTACCTTTCACCCACCCTGCCTTTCCTGTTCCAACACAAGAAGCAGCACTCAAAGTCTGCAATCCTTATTTTATTTAGCTCCAGTTCTAAACACTGTGGTTTGGGCTTCTCTCTGCTTACAGAGGTATGTTCTCAACTAGTATACCTAAGGGGACTACATTAATATCTGCTAGCTATTTTATCCAGCCACAGTTTCTCTGTCAAGACTCATGTTCATGGCAAAGACAGCAGAAGACCAGATGAGCAACAGTTGCAATGCTATAAACTAATTCCCAGATGTAGAAGAGACTAGTTGTAATGGCTGTATTGTACATGTGGAAATTAAGTCTAAACATACTGCAGTCCCCATACACTTGTGAGCCAATTAAAATGTCAGTCATGACAGCAGCATAGTAGATACTGTGTTTCTCCTTCTGTTTTCTTGTATGCATATCTTTTTGGTGTTTTTGTGACAGTTTATGAAAAGAAAAAAGAGAAAGACAATATCAACATTTCACCATCATAAGCTTTCTGGTATACTTAGTACAATACTACACTTAATTCCAAGAACTTCAAGAGACATCCATTGAACTCCAGTAATTTTAATTTCTTTCAAACCATTCTAAGCAGTAGTTACACTTTTTCAGTCTTACATACTAGTATTGTCCTATAAAGCTGCAGTACATAATTTACCATTTTACAAATGTTGGAATATATAATCCATGGTTTATGCAGATACATCTTTTTTCTTAGCAAGATTGTACTCCGGAATGATGGAGTCAGAATCATGATGTGATTATGAAATCCATCAATAGTCAGATAATGTCTAATGGGAAAAATCTTGACAGCCATTCTGTAGATTCTCCCAGATATGAGTCTAGTTTTGAAGTCATAACAAAAATATTTTTTGTTCTAATGGACAGCTTATACAGAAATGAAAACAGGTCTGATTTTCAGTCTTATTTCACACCAGTATGGGAGAGTAAAAAAGCTTCAAAGTTAGCATAAATTATGTCCATTCTTGTACCATTTACAGTGATTGAAGAGTGTAAAGGTATTTATTGGTTGGGGTTTTTTATTTTAAAAATCCAGATGATTAAAACCGAGTACTCTAATACAGGCTATTTTACATTCATCAAAGAAAGTAGCATTTTCAGTTCTCCTTTGCAAATGTTCAGTTTCCTCATTATCTTTCTTACTACAAAGCAAGGTGGGGGGGGGAAAGAACATTATATGAAAGGGCACGGAGGTTGTGAGAAGAAAGGGTCACAGAATTGCAGCCCTGCATACTACCATGCCTTGATGAACAGGGCTGCTGTATTCAGTGACAGGCCATTATCTTTTAGTGAAGCTTAGCTTTATAAGCAAGTTTCTATTTTCCTTGTTTTTAGAAGTATTCTTGCACCAAAGCCATAGTCTCAGTTGCCCAACCTGGAGTGTATTGAAAATGCTGGCAACTGAAGGTTTTTCTTACACTGAAGAGTCAATGACTTCTGTTTCTGAGATTTCTTCCATTTCTGTTGCAAATTTTGATGCTTTATATTCTGGTTCCAAAGTACTGTCAAGTATCTGCCAGTCCTCACACAGTGAGCATCTAAAGTATTTTCTTTTCCATGCAGAGGCTTTGATAAGCCAACATACATGGTTCTAAATGAAAAACAGCCAAAAACTCCCCTATATTCGTGTAATGCAGAGGATGATTTAGTCTGGTTAGTGAGCAGCAAACTCTAGAGAAACAATTTCCTAGATTTAGCAGACTAAGGCTCAACTGCCTGTGTTCAGAAAAAGTTAAAGGCTGTGATTATATGTAGATGGAAAATGAAGTCACTGATTTCCCTCTCCCCTTCCATATCTTATCTTTGCATCACTTTACTGGTTTTCAAATGGGTATTTGCAAAATCAACCACATCCTTTCTGTATAATATTTTTTATTGAGAACATGATTGTGCAATGTGAGTTTCTGAACTAATGTGATCCTGAAGGGAGTAATTTAGGGGTCCTTTGTTTCTGCTGCCCTTCCTTACATTGTTGCTTTTCTCCTTCCAGCTGAGCCTCGCTGCTTTCTGCTCTGCTGTTTATTTAGGTCACATGTCTGGGCTGCAATTTTGGGTTTAATTATGGTGGGATTTTTTTTGCCAGGATTTGAGAAATGCTAATAAGAGATTACTTAATGTTCCAGATCACTGTCTTGTGTACTGTTATAGACATTTGTGCTTGTTGGAGAGCAATTACAAGTACTTAGTGTATTTAGATGGTATCCTCCCACTTCTTGATAGGAGACCATCTACCACATTTTGTCACTTCACTGGAGGTCCTACCTGAAAGCTACATTCACAGGAACATTGACTAAATCTCATTTCTCAAGGCTTCTTGAAATGGGATGGGAAAATTACAATGACATTGAGCATTCTTGATAGCAGATGAGTTTGGTTTCATGGGTTTGGTCCCTAGTACCTGTTATAATTACTTAATTCAATTAGCTTCTTTAATATTATGAGATTCACTAAAGGAGAACCCCTGCTTAGATAAATAAAGAATAGAGTTTATCCCCAGATATCACAGAAAAACAGCTAGACACCACTTCAAAAGATTTTAGTACTTGGAAGCAACACTTAATAATATTAAAAATTGCTCTGAGGTCACTAGTGCATTTCTGTTCCTCCAACACTTCTATTTGTTTCAGTGGGGGTCCAAATATTTTGGAATCTGAATTGCATACTAATACTGATTAGAGAACTCTTAAGAAAATAAGCTATACCTTATCCTATTACTGTAGGGCTCTCACAAAACATTTCCCCCAAGAAAAAATACCTCATCAATCTATCTAAATTTCAGAATAGCATTGCATATTTTAATGATATATTAGGCACAGGCAAAAATGGATTAAAAAAAAAACCAAAAGAAGTAGTTTGTGTTCCAATTTATAGCTTAAACTTCTATAAAGTTGCTCAGAAGAACTTCTGCTAGATTTATCTCCCTATTGTGTTTCCTTTTGTCTGTACATTCCTATGCTAGGAATTAGGCCTGAGAGGGAAAGCTATACTTTTAGCCTAGCCAGGGGCCAAGTAGCAATCAGTCTATCTGAACATTCCTCTTCTGTTAAAGGCAAACCTCACTCTAATAGAAAATCTCAGCTATGTCCCAGGACAATGCTACTTCAAAGGTCAACATGTCATTCATGTCTAAACTTCAGGGACATAGTAAAACTGACATTTGAAACCACAAGCCACAATGTTTCCTTGGGATTTTTTTAACATGTAACCAGGAGTAGCTGCAGAGAGTCACACAGTCAGAAAGAAAATGTGGACTCAACGAAGAGAGAGGCATACAAAAGTAAGGCGAAAGCAAGGCAATTTATGCAAGGAAGAAATGTTTCTAAAATGCCAAAAGAACATTGGTTGCTATTCTGTTCTCAATATATGGTAGCTTGATTCAGGGGGGAAATACAGATTTTTAGGAATGTCAGCATGAAGATAAACATCACACTAGTAGGTCAAGGGGTTGGGGAAGAGGATATGTTCCCCACATTTTCTGGCTTTCTGCCCTACCTATGAAGCTGAGCATAGTTGTACAACAAGTTATATGTGGTTATGATAATCATATTTAGAGACATATTGGCTATTTTGTTATTAAAAAAGTACATCTGTATCTCTCCAGGAGGAAATGTAGAATTGCTTCTGAGCCAGCTGATGCAGCAAAATGGAAATCTGTACTGTCCCTTACTCAGCTGCACAGAGATCCTTTTCTCACTGCCTTGTATTCTGAGTCAGTGTAGGATGAACTTAATAGTTACTTATTTTGTGCTGACTGCTTTGAAGAACAGCTTGGATAGGTCTGTATGACTTCTTTTACTGAATTACCTTTAAGGAACTATTTTTTCCTTTTTCATTCTTTTACTATAATTTCTTAGTTTTAGTTGGTTTGTAATACAATAAAAATAGAGATAAGTTTCCATGGTACTCAGAGCTTATCAACAATACTTATATGTATGTATATTGTACATTGCTATACACTTTATCCTACCATGTAGAATATATGTTATATATAAATGTGTCAGTTAGCTCTAAAGAGGTATCAGCTTGGAATTCAATGCCATCAAATTTAGGGAGTATTCAAACTGAGACATTTATTTGTCCCAGAAAAGGTCCCTATAATTTGATGTAGGTCTGAACTTGGTTTAAAATGGAATGTACCTCTATCTGTTGTTTTGATTCTGTCTTTTCTGTTCTTCAGACTGAAGCATGATTGTGTAAGGTATTTTTTATGCACTGTCATCTCACCTACAGTCTTCCTTGGAAATAAAAAAAGTACCTCCACCTCTCATAATAAAAGTCATCTAGAAGAGACTTATGAGGCAACTTGTGATTGCTTCTGCTACCCACTTTTAAAAGTTACACAGACATCAGATCTTCCGTTTCCATCAGCTCTTGTGTGTATTCTCTTGTTAAGACTTGTCTTTACAATTACAAACTGGGAAATGAACTGCCTATAATTATGCACAACGGTCAAGAAACAGAGTCTATTTTAGCAGAATTCTCTGTATCTTGTTCTGATATACATGCTAAGTAACAATTTAGGAAAGCTGCACAAATGAATACACATTCTCAAGTCCCCTGTCAATGAAGTACTGGAAGTCATTGATTTCCCTTTACCCTTCTTGTCTTCTGAATAGGAGTAGACAATTAAGCAATCTTAGCTTTTTCTTAAAACCTATCTTCCCAGTTGGAGCAGTGTGAAAGGAAGCTGTGAGGAATTCAAAAATTAAGAAAAATAGGGCAAAGAAAGAGATATAAAGATTGATTTCTCTTCCCTTAGTGAGTGTTAGCAATTAGGTAAACTGATTTGCAGTGAGGTCATCAGTCACAATTGGAAGCTAATTTGAAAATGGATTAGCTTAGGAAGTAGCAATTTCTGCACCATGGGTTTCAGCAGTAAGTGATTAAATTCTGTAACAGACCTCATAAACTGGCTGAGATCAATGCCTACCTAATGTGCCATTACGCACTGGGCATACTCCAGTCACAACACGCACAGCTGTGGCTTCGGGGAGTTTCCGTGCAGGGTTTCCTCTGCTCCATACTCACTTTCCACAGGTGCATTAGCTGATTATTTTGCCTGAGGGAATAAAGAGTTTAGGAGAATTAGAATGGTTGAAACTGTTTCCCCCTCTCTTGAGAATAAGCTTTTCAGGTCTAAGATCAGCGGCAGCAAGTGAGAGGATTAGTTAGCACACTTATCATAGAAAAGGACCGAATCTGTTCTGTGAATGCAGGAGTCTGCAACAACACAGTAGAGACTAATACAGGAGCTCCTGACATTTCCAGTGGCAGAAGGACCTGATTCTGTTCAGATTTTTGGGCTATGTGTGCATATAGGAGGAAAAAGACCCTTTCTCCTGCCCTGTCCCTAGGTTTTACCTTTTCCTAAGAAGACCCCAATACCATTCCATCACCTTCTCTGAACTGCTTTACCCTTGAAAATTAAGACTACAGCCATATTACCCCATCTATCTTTCTCAGGTCCCCATCTTCTTCCGCAACCCATACAGGTTAAGGTCCAGCTGAGTTCCCTAGCTAACCTGCTGCAGGTTCTTGCAGCCAACACAGTGATTAGAGCAGGTTACAGAGACTGGAGCCTGCAACATCACACTGCTAGCCAAGCAGCTAATGGGTGGCAATCACCCAAATGGAGTTACTCAGGCATTTGCCACCAATTACCTCTGATGAATATGGAGATATATGTGTAGCGGCTCAAGTGAGAGATTGAATGTGCTGATTGCCACCAATCCAGTACTAGTGACCAGTGATGGTTTGGAGGGACTCAGGTGCATGGTATAAGTAAGGTTTGTTGGCGCAAGATTGAAAGGCAGAGTTAAGGTCTTGCTGGGGTGAAACATCCTAAAGACTTTTGCATGCTGTCAGTGGAAAGAATTCTGCAGTTCAAAATCAGGCTGAATTAATAAGCCTGGAGGAATATGGTACTCTTGCAGTGAGGATTTTTAAGATTTTGAAGAACTTTCTGCTCTAAGCTTGGTCAAAAACTTTGGGCTAATATATTTAGAGTTCCATGCTGGAGGTCCAGTTGGATAAATCAAACATCTTTGTTGCGGTACTTCTATAGTGTTTCCTTGAAATAATTTTTCACTAAAAATGTTTAGGGTATGGGGGGGCTAGCTGTAGAAAACTAGATTTTGAAATGGAAATTGATCTTGAGGAAAAGGAGGGATTCTTTAATTTAAAAATGTGGAAATGTCAACAATTCCAAAACTTAAAATGAAAGTCTATAAAAATCACTTACTTATTTTCTGACAAAGACTTTTAACAAGCTGATATTTCTAAACTCTAAAGATAAATCATGACCATCACCTAGTTACTGAGCTGTAATGCCAATATAAATTTGAAAGCAAAAAAAGAATGAAAAATTGAAGCAGATAAAAGATTAGTCTTCACACTCTACTCCCAGGGGATGTGTAATTTATGGCTACATTTTACAGTGGAATAATCAGACACAATGCGAATACAAAGTATTGAGACTTCTAAAATTTAGACCCTCTTTACCTAGATATTTGTGGTTGTATGAATGACACAAGCTCTCTTACAGTAATGAATCCAATTCAAATTTCAGACTCTTAGATGCAGTTGCTAACAATTCTTTTTTCAAAGCAGTATTCAGAAAGATACAATAAGAATCTTAGGATAAAATTTGAAGAACTTTACAAATTGAGTTCTTAGGAACATGAAACATTTCTATAATTAGACATTGAACTCTTAGGAAGCTATCTGATTACAGTCTTTTTTAAGGGTAATCAGACAACTGTATAGTATGTCTAGAGTCTGGTCCCACATGCCCAAACCTTATTTAAAAGTGAAATTTAGCCTCAAAGGTGACTTAAATGCTTCTTAGAATTTTACTGTTTCTTAAGGAAAAAAAAAAAAAAAAAAAAACACCAAAGAAAAAAAAATCTGGAAAAACAGACTCAATATGGCCTCTGTCTAAACCATCAGAGCCATATAAAGGTGAGACTCATGCACTTCCTTCCTTGCCCTGCTTTCCTTGGAAAGGAAATGCATCCACCTGGGATGGTGGGGAGTCACGGTGTGTTCTGCTATATCTTTTTTTGTAGCCAGCTGAGGAATTAGGGTGCCAATGCGCTGTATATTATGTGCAGTCTAGATATACGCTTAGAAATTGTCTCTTGTGCTATCCTAAGTTCTAGTTCCCTGTGACACCACCAACTTTAATGCAGCAAATGCAATGTTTTCATGGCATTTCAGAGCAAATGTTTCAGATAGGTGTAAAAAGATGTATTTCCACTGTTTTAAATAAATTTTTACCTCTTAACTTAATGATAGTGTCAGTTTTCAAAAATAGCTATTCCACTAGACTCCCTCTGAAATCTCAGAAAAATTAGTAGTATTATCTTGACTGTGCTTTGCTTGGAATTTGCCATCAAAACACCAGGAACAAAATGCCAAACAGAATAAGGAAGGAAAAATGGAAATAAAAAAATTAGGGGACAAAAAACCAAACTAACTTTAAGGTGAAGTTTGACCAGTTTCTAAGAGAATTATATGAAATCAATGACTGCAACAGCAACAAGGTAGCTGTTGAGACCCAGGAACTCCTCTCATGTTTTGTATCTAGTGGTGCCTAGTTCTGCCTTTCACAGCAGCAAATACACTTTATTTTCCTTTGTCACTATTTCTTCACAAATTTTTGAAGTATTATGATTGTAAGAACTCTAAGATTTGGAAACCAAACCCCTGTTTTGATTTCTGAAGTAAATATTATGTGCTACCTCCAGAGCTGGGTTCACAAAGGCTCCTATGAAACCACCAAGAACTGTAGCCCTTGTTAAGATGTCTTTATCTTAATAATTAGTAATAACATGTAGAAAGTCTCTTGCTCACCTGCCGTCACACTGTTACAACACTCTACTTGCCTTTGGCAGCAGGGTGCTGAATTGGGCAATTGGATGAGACTACACCTGTTTTCAGTGCAAGAAGGGGTATTATGTAAACCAAATCTAACCTGCTAGTGATTGCTGTGATTGGACTGTGGGGTCACTTTTATACTGTAATCATATGACAACATCTGGTTAATAAACAAAATGACACTTTGTGATTATTGCATAGCAAATTAGAAGTGAGGTGAAAATTCCTGCCTTTTCCTTGAAAGAAAATCTGTGATGTCAGTGACACCGCTCCCATTTTCTGACCCTACAAAATGAAAGAGGCTGGTTAAGGGATTATATGTAGGAAAACTAGCTTTAGATGAAGTGTTGGCTAAACATGCCAAGTAAAATTCACCCCTACTATAGCTCCACTGATCACATGAGAATACCACCAAAGATAAATTTTTTCTAACCTTGAAAACAAAATTTCCCTTTATTTCTTAACTATTTCTTTCAAAAATTCTAACTGAAGTTCAACTTTTCAATGTGCCTGATTTGTCCATGCACAGAGTGAAAGAACTTTGCAGCAAAGGTTTAGAGGCAAACTGACTGCAAGCAACTGCTTGTGCCTTTTTAACACAAGGAGTATTAGCAGAAGAGAAATCCTGTTGTCCTTTGTTCAGGAAGTCACACGTGCTTAAGTACTTTGCTGACATCTTGCAGAATGGAACCATCAGCAACATTTGAGTGGGAACACCCATCTCCCATGTAACCAGCTGAAGCTTTATTGCTTTCTGCAGTCTGGCATTACGTCCATGGCCTTTCTCGTTCCTCCTTCTAGGCATGGAGGCTTTGGGACTCTTGATGTGTAACCAACCATGACTCACAAAACCTTTAACTTATCAAGAGTGCTGTCAGATGTACTGGAGACAGATCCACAAGTCAGGATGTAGAATTAAATAAATATGGCCCCCGAACCATTTTTCAGATCAGAAATGAAGGCAGTTGGCAGTTTGTGTAAGCTGCCATAGCTCCATTGAGGTATATGGAGGTACACCGATGTATAGTACCAGAATGTCATCTGTGGTGTTTCCATTGCGCTTCTGGTCTTGTGGACTTATCAGAGGTAGAAAAAAATAAGAATTAGTCTAGAATCTAGACAGCTCTGCGTCATGTACTAGGGGTGGTATATAATGAACTTTCAAAAAGAATGAAGGACTTCAAGCCAGTCTGAGTATCTCCTTCCTCAAAGGTTCTCAGAGAATGTGTTCAAGTCACTCTGTAAACCAGGTTGTTACTTTTGTCATTTTAACTCTAAAGGGGTATCACCTTATTTCATGAGGACTGGTCATTGAATTAAGCTTCTATTGACCTGAGATATTATGAGAAGAATGACAACATATCACAAGTCATTGCTGTCTCTGCTCTGCAATACCCTCCCACTAGCTAGTCTCCCGCAATACAATTCTGTTTCCTAAAATATTCTATAGTCAAAGTCTCAATGTTATTGTTCTGGAGGGGTTTCTTTTATTCGTTGTGCCTAGTCACTTCAAAGAGGGAATATATCATGGCTGTTTGCATAAAGATATTTCAGCTTCATAAACACATGGAAATATTTAAAATGAAATACTGTTTTAGATAGCTGGAGAAACACCAAGTTCTTGTTATCTATGCTTCTTGGTTTCTGTGTATGAACACAAATATAAAGCAAACCAGTATCTAAGGTTTTGTATATGAGTTTTCCTCTGAGCTTCTTTAAGGACCATTTCAAACCCACTATGTGTATTAAATTATGAACCATAACTTACTTCCCCATATCTAATCTAACATCCACAACTATCTTTTCAGCTATTTAAGACAACTTGGATGAAAAAACCCATATCTTATTCATGTAAAAATAACCAGTGGAGAAAACAATGTTCCTAATGCTCAAAGCCAGCAGAATACTTAGCTTATATTGATAAGGATAACTCAGAGTTTTGGATCTATTGCACCTCAGATCTTACAGGGTTAAAAGAAATGCATATTGGTTAGTAGACATCTTTTAAGCAGTTACAAGTCTCCTCTGTCTTAGTGGGAGAAGAGTCCATTAGGTTTCAGAAAGCAAATGGCGGAGATATTTCACTCGCACCAATTTCCCAAAGCTCTTCCTTTTACCATCCCCTTGAATATTTCCATTACATGAAGGAAAGCCAAAGTTGTCTGGGCTGCTCATATACTCCTTGTAGCTTCCTTTACGTCTAGGGAATCCACAGGTATTGTTTTTATTCTTGATTGGTTTTGCTCCTGTAACATCACAAAGTTTACTTGGGGATTTGGCTTGCAGTCATTGAAGTGTCCTTGGATAACTGAACTCTTTTCATTGTAAATACTGACTCACCATGATTAATTCTCTACCTGGCAGATAGTATTGACAGTAGACTAAGTGGGATGAGAAAGCAAGATGTTAAATAACCACCCACTGGATTCATAAGGGACTTCCAGGAATCTAGAACACAGTCTGTTTCCAATAGGCTTAACCATGAATCAGTTGAAAAATTTACATATCAAGATTTGATATTAACTGGATGTCCAATCTATAGCTACTAACTAAAGTCCAATCTATAGCTACTAACTAAATGACCATCCCATCATGTACAGAACGGATAAATGCACTGCTCCCAGTACTCAGTCTAAGCACACATAATACAGTCTGATGAACTTCAAATTGTTTATACAGTGGTTTTCACATGACTAAACTCTGGAATCTATCCCCAGTTTAGCTCTTCTGACTTAAAAGAAATAGAACAAAAAATCCAATATCTTTCTGCCCAGATCATATTTTTTTCATTCAATCTAATAAACAAGAGCTCTGGCATGCATCCTCAGGCCTGCTGTAGCTATGTATTACGCAAGTCTGTAAGACTGGAGGACAAAAGCGTGTATCATCTTTTCTTAGTGCCTAAGGAAGTGGTTTGATACCTAGCAAGGACAGAGTTCAAATCCCAGAGTCCAGTGGCTTTGTTTGGAATGATGTGTCAACTGGGTTTAACGTGTGGCCTGTCCCATTAACCCTTGATCCCTTCAGATCCTCTGCTGACAAATTGGAAGATAGGCAAAACCTTCAAAGCAAGGCAGGTCCATAATGGTGCATTGCAAACTGCCTTCAGGCTCCCTCTCCTGGACATTTATGCCTCTATGTGGTTAGGAACCTGCTGTGTTTTCTGCACACATACGGCCGTAGGTTGTTCAGGCCTTTACAGTGCATGCTTTCTTTGTGTGCCCTGTATGCTATATCATGATGCATGTAATTACACAGGTCTTTTAAAAGGTAAATTTGATATTTTTAATAAGCCCTTTGAATTCAGTCCTTCAGGAGATATTCTAGTTATTGGCTGTTTGTTCATTATTTTGGGTCCCTGTTTTAAAAATTATGACTGCTATGCACTTGTGTTTCAATATTTCATTTAATGGTGGGGTTTTTTTTTGTCTTGTTCTATTAAACACACTCTAGAATATTACTTTGTTTCCCCACACGCAGGTGTTATGAGGGCTATTTATATTTTAAAGGTATATTTATAGTATGGTCACTGCAATTTCATATTCTCCTTTCCTTCCAAATGGAAAAAAAAAATACATTTTTATTAATCATGAATGGTTTAAATTTGTCTATTTAATGCATCTCCCAGGAACTTGAAACACCTGCTGTGTTAGC
This sequence comes from Morus bassanus, assembly GCA_031468815.1. Lineage (NCBI taxonomy): Eukaryota > Metazoa > Chordata > Aves > Suliformes > Sulidae > Morus > Morus bassanus. Next base: position 75,538,828 of record CM062571.1, on the reverse strand, counting down.
CTATGCCTTAGAAGAATGGAGAGGTTATATATTAGATTTAGGCTTGTGGATTAAAATACAGCTTTTCTTTATAGAGTTCCACCTGGGAATGGCTGCTCTAAAATTCTATAAAAACAATGAGAAAATTTGTTTCCAGCCCCAACTACTTTAGAAAATAAAAGAAATTAACATGAAAATGTAACTTAAACAAAGTTGACAAAAAGAGAAATGCCATGGGAGAATCACAAATTTTGCCCTGCCAACAACTTTTTGAGACCTGCTGTTTTCCCTGTAGGTGTCCACATGGCTTTGATTTTCTCCTGATTATAAAAAAACATAAACATTGGCAAATGCAGTGAAGAAAGAGTACTGACCCCACTGTGTGAACTAGCACTTGATGCTGTCTGCCTTGGTAGAGTCTCAGTTTGACTATAAAGATGTATTCATTTGGTTTTAATTTGAGGAAATTTTGTATTTCAATAAAACCAAAATGAAATTCCCTTTGATCAGATTAGTAAATTGTGACAGTTGAGTTTTACATAGATTTGCTGACAGTTAACTGTGGCTCTGTCATTGTTTTGTTTTGTTTTTTTTTTTTTCCTTAATATATAAAGGAATATATATAATTTTGTTAAGAACATGCAAACAAAACGTAAAGAGAAATGTAGAAAAACTATAGTGCAATAAATCAACACTTTGTAATTTTCTCTCTAGCTTGTGTACAATGGGAGAATCAAATTTAAGGTCATATTCAGGGCTGTAGGCAGCTAGTTGCATGAGACGAGGTGACAGATTTAGTTTTAGAAAACTTTGGCCTCCTGGTATTGTGGCCGCAGTTGCTATTTGGCTAAGTTGTGGTGTTGGCAGTGAGAACAGATTTATGCACATAAAGCTGCCATTCTATTAGGGCTTTTATAACACAAAGTACACTTTTCAAGTTGTACCTTCGTCTGAAAAGAGCTGAAAGAAAGAAGCAATTGAGTACCAAGAGAATGGTACCAGATGCTGGCCTTTTGACATCAACCAGTGGGCCATGGCTGAGCACTTCCTCAGCAAGCCCTGCTTTCAGCCACTTCAGCTACCTTAAGAAACCCTCATAATAAAAAACACTATCAAAACCAAAGAGTTTCATGAGCTCCATGTAAAAAAGAAAAAAAAAAAGAAAAAGAAAGAAAGAAAAAGCGAAAAAAGAAGGAATTAACTAAATAAGAAGGTGATAAAACATAAAACATGCTGAATGTGTTCAGTTCCCAAGCTAGATGTAGGTTTTCAAAGGACTGTTTCTTACCTTTCTAACACCAGTAAAATCAGTAATTAGACTTAAGGGCAGGGCAATGGGCAGACTGTAGAGGAATTATGCTAACTAGAACATCCTTTATATGAAGCACATGGGATGGGCTTCAGGAAACCTGCCTTCACATCCCTGCATCTGCTGCTCTTTTTCTGTGCATCCTGAAAAAAATATATTAAGTTGTTCATGTTTCAGTTCTCCCTCTGTAAAATGGGGATGACAGTTTTTAACTTCTTCTGCCCTTTCATCTGAACTTTCTGTTGGAATTGTAGGGTCTTTGGGGCTGAGTGTGTTTTTTACATCTTCAAATTCCACAAGGGCAAGGTGAAAAATCTGCTCGTAAACACAGAGATACACATTAGGAATTTACTCCTGTAGTTTCAGTTAACTCCTTTGCACTTTTACAGTACCTTTTAGCCAAAAATCTCCAAGCAGTTTACAAACAATGCATAATGCTGTGTTCAACCTCACAATACTCTTATGAGTTCATTAAATATTATTGCAGTTTTGTTGATGGAAAAAACAGGGGGACATAGAAAGTCTGTGACAGAAAAAGCATCAGGCTACAGATTTTTCAGAGTGCCTGTGTCCTCTCTCCTAACAAATAGACCATACCTTCCCACTTGCCCTCTACAAAATATTTGCAAAGCAATTGCATAGGGAGGGAGTAGAGACATGTCAAACCATAAGTGAAGCTCCCTCACTAAAGAAAACCACAGGCACATATTGCTAAATTATTACAACATCAACATGTGAATAATATGAGTGATGAAATATATGGAAATCAGTTTCAATGGTAGGTTTCAACGGTAGAAGTTGAGCACACCCTTCTGCGGTTTGGATACAGAGAAAGAGGTAGTCTTCATTAAGGTAGTAAAGGATCCCTTAATGAGCTATGACAACTTTAGCCTTAGACATAGCGGGGTAGAATAAAGTGGAAATGGGCAGCTGTAGGGTGGAAAGAGAGTGAAGGTTGGGGTACCTGCTTTATCCCTGTTGGACAAATCCTCACCACTACCTGCTCATCAGGTGACAGGCACAATATTCTGTTGACAAATACACCATGATAGATTTAGTACTTTATTTTCCTCAGAAAAGAAATTTCTTTTCAGATATGAGACTACATTAGATCATTATATTTATTTCTTATATTATATATTCTTCATTAGATATTCTTCATTATATTACATATATCTATATCTGTTATATGTTCTGCATTAAGTTACACAATGTTTCTTCACAGAAAGAAATAATGTCATGCTGAAATCTGAAATCTTGACACCTGGGTTAAGTTCCCACTTCTGCCATAGGCATCTTATGTCACTTAATTAAACCGTCTCAGGTTTTGTTCTTTTCTGCTTTGCATATTACATAATTCTTTAGAAAATGCTATAACTAGTCCAAGCTGAAAAATATTTTCTTCTGCTGAAAAGACTATCCCAGGACAACTCTAAGTATGTGTCTCTGCATCTGTCCACATATCTAGGCAATTAGTACAAATAAACAGGCACATATGTGTATATGTCTGTACAAGTTTATATACCTATAAATACCATATCTCCATTATGGAAATTCAGTCACCTCTCAGAGAAAGAATGGTAGGTGTTGTCTGCTAACAGTATTTCTCAAGGATCTCTTGGAAGAGAAAGTGAAGAATAGCTTCTCCAGTTGGGACCTCTTGGAGAATTTAAGAAAGCATAATATAATTATGTAAACTGGAAGCAAGCCAGGACACTGGGGTTAACACCCCTGCTCAAGTGAAAGGAGCCAGGGGACCATTCACAGGTATAAAAGTGGTCAAGAGCTCTGGTTTTGGGCTACATCCAAAATACAGGTGACTCAAGGACATTGCTAAATGCATATCATTGAGTGCAAATGTCAGTTATGTAGAACGGCTTAGCATATTTTTGATATTTTTGAATACTTGAAGCAAGCTTTTTCAGTTGTTGCTCTTTGTGATACTGAGAGGTGAAAAAGTTAAAGACAGAAGGAAAAATTATATTCAGTTCAAACCAGTATTCAATTCTGATCTGAGTGAAATCATAGGGACATTTCCCTACTAATAAGAGAAGCATCAGACTTGGTTCTAATTTTATTGAGCACTGATAGCTGCCTAGTAAATAAAATGTGAGTCTTTCTATATGAACTTGCTGTTACAGAGAGATTCCTACATGATGAATATGATTTTGGTTTTGTTTTCTGTGACTGTGTTCTGCCTGAGTGTCTTCTAAACACACAAAACTTACTTGGGAAGAACATATTGTTATGTTAAAAGGGAAGTGGCTATACGGTAAAACTTCTAAGCACTTAAAAGTTTTTATAAAAAGTTTAGGAAGGAGATTAGTTGTGCTGTCGAGCATTTTCATTAGCTTTCTTGCCTTTGCTCAGCTGAACTGTTTGGGGTTCAGAAAGCACATGCCCCAGATGAAGTATACACATGCACTAGACTTGTTAGACATCCTTAGATCACACCTAACTTAAGATGCACTAAATTAATTTAGACCAGTAGTGGCATATCTTTTGATATAATTACCTAATTGTTACAGTATTACTTCAGGAAACACAGGACTCCTCGTTTCCACACCACAGTACAGTGCCTTCAGTCACTGTCCTTTGTGACATGTTCTGGGTGAAGGGATTTTTCATCTATCCTGTTAAATTTGAGACACCTTATGACCAGCAACGCAGTAACAGAGGCACACAATCCATAGGTGTCCATATCTAGAGATCAGAATACTCAGCTGGGAAGGGGAGTCCTATTTCTGTGGGAAAGTCTCCTCCTCATTGCCTGCATTATTCTTTTTTCAGCCTAATTGTGTAAAATGTGAGAATAATTTGTCTAAACTGCCTAATCACGTTTAATCCAGTAGGTAGCTTTTACTTGATAACACAGCGTTTCTTAAACTGACCTGAGTGATTTTGCTCTAAAGGGGATGCAAAGCGCTTATGCAGCCATTCCAGTGGCAATGGCTCATGTTAGAGTGCTGGCTACAAACTGGTGGGGAGAATAATACCCTACCATGGGAGAGCTGTTTCCTCAGGGAAAGTCTGATCGTGAATTGCAAGTACAACTGTCGACAGATGTGTGCAGAGCCAATAATACTGATAGAGAACAAGAGATACTAGGCACTTTCAGAGAAAAGAGGACTGCCTGTGCAGAACAGTCTGAGTCTTAGGAAAACATCAGTGAGAGATGCTTGTCTTCTGCTGATGTGAACCATGCTGCATTTTGCTGCCTTTCCCTTCCTTCCCAATCAGACGTGCTCAGCTTGGCAACAGTATGGCTTGTACAACATGGAAACTTCTGCAGCAGCCTGTGTACAGCTGTGCTCAGCAGGCACACAGGTGTTTCTCCCTGTACTTTCTGTCTTGCCAACACTGGCATTGTTTTTTTTAAGGGCAGTTGGGATTTTTGGCAATCCCACTCAGATGTTCCACAGATACAGAGTGAGTGGAGCCCACCCAGCAAGAACAAATGAAATCATCCTTGTTCCTCACCAGCTTCCTGGTCATTGTTAGCCTTTGAGGAAGAAGTCTAAGGGGACAGGTGAATCATTTAGGAAATGTTTCCATATTAGCATGCTTATTTTACTGTTTTGTAGCTTAGCCTGAAAGGCTTGGGCACAGCATCTGGTGTTCAGTGAGGTCCCGCCTTTCCCCCAGTGATACTGCTGGATTGCTGAGGCATACAGAGGTCAAGAGAGTGTCCACAAAGTCATCCAGTGACTCAGTGCCTCAATGCAAACTCAATCCCAGCATCTGCTTGACTCTTGATTTTTTTTGTTCTAACCATGAGACCCACCCGAAATTAATTGGTGGGGAATTCAATGCTGGTTGGATTAAGTAGGTCCTTTCATGTCTGTGACAACAGCATGTCAGTGTTTTCATGATGAATAGAGAAAATCTGGTACACAACATCCATCTATAGAGAAGAATTCAGTCCTTATAGGAGGAACAAGCTTTAGAAACTCAAACCACACATACACAAACAAACGAGAGACAGTTTGGGGCTATTCATTGATTCAGTCAAAGACAAGTTTTCTTTGCTAATAGCTCTTGTGCTTCTGAGGCATTTTCTGCTGTGACCAAGGTCAACACAACATGGCAGAAATCACTCTGTGGTAGTAAAAGGCACTGTCAGTTCTGATTTTTATCTTTCTTTCTCTTTCTAAATCTTACTTTTTAACTTTTGGGTTTTTTTAAAAATAAAAGTTACACCAAAGATATGTGTAAAGTTCTTGTTAAGTCCTGAAAACGTGAATATTCAGAGGTTGAGAACATGATGCCTTCTCTCAAAAAAACAGTCTTTAACGGAAAAAATAATCACTTTGATTTTATGTTTTACATATTCCCTTAAGACCATACACAGTTCTGTTAAATGTTTTCCTCTTATTCCATCAACAAACTGACATCATCCAGAACAAAGTGCTAAAGAGGAGGAGCTAAAACTGGAAGATTTTTTTATGAATGGCATTTCTTGAAATCTGTTTTTTAAGCCACTAGTCCCTTGAGGAAACCAGGACTTCCAATCTTACCAAAATAGTGCATAAAATTGTTGGATATTTGATTTTATTTTGTAAATACTTTCAGATTGTTAACATCATAGTTGGATATACACAGGAAAGAGTTTTGAGAGATGGGAGTTCCTAAGAAGATGAAGTAATTTGAGTTCATGGGGCATTATTAGATCAGCCAACTCTCATAAAAGAGAATTACACAGGTTCATCCTGTTATGTTAGGGAGATAGTGGCTTAAACTGAGAATATTTGTTTCTTTTTTCGGAGGGGTAGGTAATCTTATTCTTTGCCTATTGCTATCAGATATCACCTTTTCCTTCCATCTTTGCTGGAGTCAGGAAGCTGAGCTGTGTTCTAATTAATCTCAATGTGTAAAATTACCCCCCTGTAAACCATGAGGAATCTTACTGTTTTCTGTCCCTTCTGGAAATAATCCTTCTGCTTTCATAGGTTTTGAGTAGTGTGGGCATTTAAAACTTTACTGAAGCAAAACACAGTTCAGCACAGATAGTTCTGAGGAGAAGGTAAGAGAGAAGTCACCCATGACAGGTGTCAGTCATATTGCCTGACTAGGTTACGGTAATGATAAGGGTGTCAAGAGCCTAGGGAGATTACAGAAGAGTTTCTAGGCCTTTGTAACATTTTCTAAAAGATACATCATTTTGATCATCTCTTTAAAATATGTCTTTTCTGTTTCATTTTTCACTGCAACCAGACCCTAAATCCCATTATCATCCTCCTGCTTTTTAAGGAAATTAAATTTGGAGGTATATGACTAAGTTTTCAAGAGTTAAAAACATCTAAACTTCCCGTATTCCTAAATGAACAAAATGCACAGATTTTTTCCTCTTTAGAGAAATATTTTTAAGCAGTTTCTTACTCAACTCTTTACTAGCTGTTTTAAAATGCTTAGGAATGAAATAGTCTGCTTGCAACTAAGTGGCAGCACTTGTCCTGGAAATGAAATTCACATTGCTAAAGTGTTTATGGAATACATAGAATGAGAGCATATAAATCACAGTCTCTCTGTGTGTAGTTCAAAAACAGTAATTTCAAACATTGCAGGCATTACAATAAGTTGTGCTGAAAAATAATGCACCATTTCATGAAGGCAGGTGGGATGGCACTGACAAAACTTTTACCATGTGTAGCAAAAAAGCCTAGCTTTATGTGCACCTAAATAAAGAATACACTTGATCAAACTTCATTTGTGAGCCTCTTTTAAAAACTTCAAAGATATTACTTATAGCAGCACTGAGACATTGGTGGTCTAAAGATCACACACTCGTGACTAGCTCTTCTTTAAAAAAAAGGGAAAATGCAACACCATATTTACAGTAATAAAAATAACTAAATTTCCACAAAGAAATGTTCAGACTGGGACAATTTTTTTCTGTTCTTACTTTGGCATAACTGTCAATTAGTTCCGATCTTTTAACGAATTTGCCTTTATAGCAGAGAATGCAAGCAGTCAGATAAGATTATAATTATGTCTGTTCTACTGAATACATAAATGAATTATACTAATTTTTACCATTTCCAGAAATGGTGTAGAAAGGCTGGCTTTGTGAATGCAGTTCTTAACAGCCATAACCAGATGGAAATAAATTACAACTTCGACTAACCCAAAATCCAATGGGTAGAAAATGGAAATTATTTCTCATGAACTTCATATTTAAGACTCTAAATAATGAATTTCTTTGTAGACATAAATGTATCTTGTTATGGTATTGCTTTAAATAGCATAATTAGTTTATACTTGTGAACTAGAAAGTTCCATATTCTGTTTTTTGGATTCCCCTTATCTTCCATTGTTTTGTAAGAACGGACTACGATTTCAAGTCAAGAATACCTGAAGTCGGTTTCCACATGCTGTTCCCAATTGCTGTTAGATAACTGTGTTCAACAGGAGAGTATTTGGCTTCTCACTGTACAGTACATAAATCTTATGCAATTGCTGTTTCAATTTTTCTCTTTCCTTTGAACTCTTGAATGGAGGGAAAGAATTTCTTAAAGAGTTCAGTAGGAATGTCCCATTACGAACCATCAATCATCAAATGCCCATTGTACATGGAAAGTGAGGTGACTGTAATAAAATTGACATAACTAAGCAAGCAGCATCTGACCTTTAGGAGCCAGAGCTTATGATCAGAAGACCCAGTCTTCCAAACCTTTAGGAGTTAAGAGTTATCATCTCCCCCCAAAAAATACCTCAGTAAATGAAGTGCTACATATGAATGTATGTGATAAAAGAGGTGGAATAAATTCTTCCCTGACCCTTAGTAGGGGAGTGTTGACAGAACAGAGGTAGAGAGAGTGACTTTTGAAAGGAAGGAAAAAAGGAATGTATCTTTGGGTCTAGATGGAAGCAGCTGCTCCCCTTATCTTGCATCAGTGTTAAAGTAGTTGCTGTTCCTGCCGTGTCAGCCAAGTCACAACACAGCATGCAATGCTGCCTGCAGTTGTTGCAAAGAAAAGGTGCAATGGGTACCGTCAAAATGTTGTATCCACAATGTGAACATAAATCTCCTTGTGCTTTGTCAACCTGTTTGCTTTTGTCTACGCTCTGTTTTCCATGTAACACGCTGTCACTACCATATTATTCTTTCTCAGCTTGCCAGTCCTTCAAGTATTTCCAGGGCTGGATAGAGGAGACAGAGCTACTGTGAGTTCTGACTCAGCATCAGACTGTTGAATTAATGCCTTTTTAGCACTCCATTTTTTTTTTTATTTAGTTGCTCCCTCCTGCTTTTCTGTTTTATTTGAGTCAACACATACGCATCTGATGTAACTGATTAGTGCAAACCAAAACATTCAGTGTTTTAAATCTTAGCAGAAGGCCTCCAATCATCCCTTTAAGGGATTGCTCTTCCCATTCAGGAGCCACATACTTTTGCAAAAATATGTGACCATAGAGCAGGATGTAATTGACTCTCTGTACACATACTTTGTCCAGAATATAAATGTTACAGGGTTATACCAGTCCCTTCCTATGGCTTTTGTGTAAATTCAAAATATTGACTAAAAGAGAATTAGAGCAATTTAGAATGTAATATATCCAGAAATCCTTGAGAAAGTTGTCTCCTCCCATTACGGAGACCCTACTTATCTAATCCCATGGTCAAATATGTAAGCTAACAACAGATAGTGCATTACAATATATAATAGAGTTGAACTGTACAGGGATTATTCACTGAAAAGTAAAAATTTCAAAGGATTCTAGCACAGCCTTATGAAAAAAAGGAAGAAAAAAGAAAATAAAAATGAAACCTAGCCTGTTTGTGATGTGCGCTTGATATTTATTATTTCATTTAGGTTTTTCTTTTAGAAATACTCTAAAGATTTAGGTTGACTTGACTACTGGCTTCTGGAGGTTAACAGTGGACTTAGGTTGCAAATGGTATTCCCTTATTACTCCTTGATTCATAAAAGAGTATGAAGATACCAGAGTGGGAAGAAAGTACCTAGTAATAGTTAAATCTTTCTATTCATTTATCCTGCTGTTTGTATCTGAGACACCAGTGCTCTGAGAAATGTTATATGTAAAGAAAGAAAAAGGATAGGTTGCCCTCTTTGTGTTTTTACATCCATCCCTCTCTCTCCATGCTTACATGGCCTCCATTCCTGAGGTACAACAGGATCTGACCATTTATGTAACAGATTCAGAGAGCAATCTGTGGCAGACAGTTACTATCATCTCCATTTTGCAAACAGGAAAACGAAGCACTGAGGAACTAAGCTGCAGAGCAGGTCATCCAGGTAAGCCACTAACAGAACAATGCATCAAATTCTTCCTGGGTCTATCAGTGAAGTCCTTCTTAGGAGAGCACTTCAGGGGGTGCTTATCTAGCACTCTCTCTCCTCTTTCCCCCAACCTCTGCCCTCTTTCTCACAACATATTTCTTTTTTTCCCCAGAAGAAAATGTTACAGGAAGGATCCTTCACTTGGCCTGGCTTGCTAGTGTTTCTGTTCAGGGACAGATTTCTAGGGTTCAGAATTAAGTATATTTATATCTCACAAACAAGTTCATAAATAAAACAAAAAGAGGAACTAACCATATGCCATCTTCCAGTTTGTTTTTTCAGGGAGTATCGTTCCAAGAGCTCTTTGAACTTGAGAGCAAACATGCGTTTTGTACTCTGCAGATGTTACAGCAAACTATAACCCATCATTGCTTCTCTGGAATACAGTGTACTGTGGCTTTAATTCAGCAAAGTACAGCATGTCAAATGTCAGGTTGTTATGACAGCAATAAACTTGTGATTCCCTTGAAGCAGATGTTTTAATTTGTTAGGTGTTTTTTTGGGAAAAAATCTGCTTGCATTTAAATAGATGTTCAGATTGAGAAAGGAATTCACTTGAAAACATCTTTTCCACCTGTATGAAAACTTTATTAGAGAGACTTACGACACATGTGTGAAGCAGTGTGAGAAATCATGGCAAAGATGGCCAAATTACAGAAATCTCCTTCACACCTGAAATATGACCTTTCCGAAGTCACGTCAGCATAGGAGCCAGATCTGGATCATGGAAGGACCATGTTCAATATATCTGGTACTGCAAAAAAGAACACTGAAACCAAGAGTCTGCTGAGGGATCTTCCTCCCGGGGTGGATTTCCAGGGTGTTGATGGTCCTTGCTACTGTGAATCAACATCATACTCTTCAGATCCTTCACTCCTTAGTGTGATGTTGCTTTTACCTTTGTTTGTAGCGATCAATGATGACTATGGTTTTAAAGCAAGTGCTAAAAGTGAAAACCTTTGATGGTTTTCAAAGGCAGGGAAGAATTATGTACCTGTCTGAGCTGCAGGTAAAGAATGTTACAGCTGTGGGAGCACTAATTCAAATAATTAATTGATCTCACTTTGCAGTGAAATACTTATTGGACCTTACTCTGTCCTCAAAAGACGACAGGATTGTCCCCAGGCATAAGTCTGATTTTAAAGTCATAACCTGCTGGATCCACATGGAAGGCAAAAGCTTAGGGAACAGCCTGCCCTAATAGACAGAGTACACAGTCAGATGCGTTCAACAGATCCGTCTAGGATTCCTCTTGTGCTGGGATTACACACCTCAGATTTAGTCATTATTGTGTCACATATGTTGGCAGTTTAAAATTTTTTCTCTAGTTCTTTATACGAGCTGGTGTAGCGCTGGTTGCTGAGGAACATACACTGTTTAAATTTCAGACTTGTCACCTTTCTGAAGTCTGATAACCCAAAACAAGTAAGAAAATATAAACCTAAAACCAGGCATGGACAATTCTAGAGTTTCCTTGAAAGAAAAGGGAAAAAACCAAAACCAAACCCTGCATTGTTTAATTAGTCTTCTGTCTCTGATAATGTTTTTAAGAGTTAACTGCAGTCCACCTAGGATTAAAACAATTCAGCAGAAGCAGCTGTGCAGAGTTAAAGCCCACAAACTAACCTAATTCAGCCCAGTGTAGACTGATCCCAGAACCAGCCACTCAACAGTATTGTAGGGGCAGTATAGTTCCATCAGCAGTGGGAGTATGAGCATTTTTCCACATTATTTTGAATGGGTTATGTGTTGGTATGTCTGCCTACTAGATACTCCTAATAACTAAATAAGGGGTTAACTAAATATGGGGTCAAGTTAGATGGTTGTTCAGCAAAAATTTTTGTTTTCTTTTATGGTTAATATTGTAGCCTATGAAAAATTCTGGCATGTTTCTTTCATCTTAAAACTTATGACCACTTATATCTGAAAGCAGTGGATATATCTTGCAGCAGCAGGCAAGGAGTCAGAATGGCAGAAGCCTTTGAAAAGAAACCTACCTCTTTCTGGTTTTGAAATAAGTTTGAAATAAGAATTTGGGTCATCTGCAGCACTAACATTAGCTTAATGGGAATTTACTTTGGCAACTTCTTTTTCATCACACAGTGTATTTAATAATATGTTTCCAAACACAGCAAACTTGCCGAAACATGGACTGTAAGTAGAGGGGACTCTCTCACTCCTGCTCTCTGCCCGCTACCATGCACATACATCTGTGGTCAGTTTGAGGATTTTAAAACTTTACTAAATGGATGGCCTCCCAGATCTGTACATCATTGCTGTTTTGCTGGTGGTGTGTTTATAATTAAAAATCATGACATTTGACCTTTAGTCCATTGCTACAGTATAATTGCATTCGCCCTGCCTCATTTATGAATGCAAATCAGGTCAATTTAACTCAGCATTGTCTTTACTCTGCATATTTTTAAAAGACTCCTCTTGCCACAGCATGTCTTTCTCCTAGACTCCTGCACTTTGTGGTAATTGCAGATCACGCTGTCATGCCGGAATTGCAGGTATGGATAGTTCGAGTGGTGATAGAGTTTGAGTGATCTGGAGATGCCTTCGATCTGTCAGCAGCCAAAAGTGATGAGATAGTTTGAATGGGACAACTTTGTCTTTGAACAGCTAACAGTATCCCAGAACAAGCTTTAATAAAACTAGTATACCTTGGCAATAAAATGAATACATCTTCACTGGAGTTATTTATGCTAGCTGAGGATCTATCTCCCAGCTTGTTCTATAAGTGAGGAGACTGCAGGTTTCAGAAGGCTCTGCCCCCAATACTTGTCTACGGAAAGCCGTTCTTCACTGTGCCTTTGAACCCTCACCATGCCTTGAGGTAAACTCCTCCCAAGTGCCAATGGATTAAATCACCCTTGTATGGATGTACGCAGGGAGAAGCGAGGGGAATTTGAACTGGTCATTATCAATCACACAGCACAAACAGTTTGGAGGAGTAATCAGTCTCTCTGTCCTTCACACAAAGAGGTTTACAACACCAGAGGAGTTTATTATTATTGCTGGTTTAAGATCATCAAAGTCATTTTGTTTCATCTTGAACAGTAGTCAGAGGGGTTAAAGTGAGGTTAAACTGCCTAAACAAAATGGAAGCAATTACACAGTGGGATCGTGGAGGACTGTTTGCTTTAACCCTCACTGACAAAAAAGGTACTATAAGAAAAAAGTTCCCCAAGTCTTTACAATCATTAAATGCATCTGTCTGTTTAAGTTCATGTCAGACTTCTTCACCTAAATCTTTTTGGGAGTGTCACCATTTTAAACACTATCAGTTTCTTCACAGTTCCCAAAACAGCCCCCATTCAGTGTCTGATCTTTGCAGCATTGTCATCACTTTGCAAGCCACTTTGCAGGACAGGACTTACACTGTGCTGGAGATGTGCCTGTAAAAGTTATGTCTTAACTTTTTCTATTTGGTGACTTGGCAGGAAAAGACAAGGCTATGTGGAAGAGCAGTATGATGGGGAATGCAGATTTGGCCCATTTCAGGCCTTAAATTGCCAGATGGGGAATTGACTCTTCTGCTCCATTCAAGGTTATATCACAGCTGAATTGTCAAACTTGGCCTTCCAGTGACCTACATCACGTGATGGGATGAGATCTGTCCTTTACTAGTTTTGGTTTTTTGTTCCTTGAAAATGGAATGTAGTAGCATAAATAGCTTTCACTTACAGTGTGAGCACTGCTGTATTACAGGTCTAAATGGAGTCTTTATTGAATTCCCTGCAGGTTCATTGCTGTTAAGCAGAAAAACACATCAAAGAGTCCTAGAAAGGTAGTGTTTTTAAAGAAATAGGAAAAAAGTTCTTCTAATTCTATAAGCAAGCATTGACACAGTGTTTATTGAAACTTGTCTGTCTGAAAGGGGGCCAGGGCTTCTATAGATAACCCAAATGAAGAACTGCATGCCTAATTTTTTCGTTATGTAAGATGCTTGCAAAATGGTTCCTCTGTACCCTGAAGGAATGTAACTGAAATAGCTCCTGTATAGATGTGAATCTTTGCAAAGTTAATGGTGAAATATTTCTGTGATCCTGTGTCACACCTCCAAACTAGGGGTGACTCTTTCAAAGAGTTCTCTGTATCCTGTGAAGTGTTTATCTTGTTCAAGCTTGTTGCAAGGCTTAAGGACAAAAACAGCAGGGAATAGGGTAGGAGGAGAAGACTGCATTTACAATTTGTAAAAGAGCTTGCAATTGTGTGGCCTATCTTCTGCTGGAAAAAGCAAAAAACTTTTTTTATGCAGAGAAAACAATAAAAACAGCTTGTCAACAGAGCCAAATGTTCAAATACAAAAAAGATTTAATGGATTCCCAGTAACAGGGATGAATCAGGCTCTTACTTCTCAAAACATTACTGTAAATGGTAAAGACTAAATAATATTCTTACACAAATATCCAGTGCATGAAGGAATATATTTTGATCTGTCTTGCTCCAGATTTAAAGCAATGGAAATCTGTCAGATTCAATGGGACTATTCTCTGTTTAAAACTCTAAAGTTGCAGTGAGCTATTTGAACAGAGCTTATATTTTATGTGAAGCTGCTTTGAAAATGTTGACGCTATAGACGAAAATACCAGTAAAGCCATGTAAAGGGGCACTGATTTGACTGAGGCTCTGAATGGGTGGATGGCAAGATTGGCACCTGTCATGGCTTATATGTTAAAAGAAAGTAAGAGTCTAATTTTTTCTGACTTGTCTGACAGAAGGTAGCATGAGGGCTTAGTGGAAATGTGTTTTCTGTTACAATTCAGGAGCATTTGAATCTGAATAGTTAATACCAAAATGCCAGCCGACCATGTAACAGCAGTGTAGTATGCCACTTGCTTAATTAAATAAATTTCCTTTTGTTCCCCTAAGTAAATGGACTACTGGACCATGGCATGATTTATGTATCCTCTAATACTGGCTCCTTAGACACAAGAAGGACATAAATGTGATAGTGCAGACACTATTTTATCAGCAAGCAGACAACTGGATATGAGAAAAGAAATAGGTAATACTTCCATCGTATAATGGTCATGATGGCAAGATCCTTGTTCTTGTGTCATGTCAGTGTAGCACAGAAGACAGTCTTATTCCTTTGGCCTCTAAAAGCAAGATATCCAAAGTATGTGTGAAGCTGCACCTGAGTTAGGAAACCTGCACAAGCTCAGATTCAGCAGCTTGTTTAGTCACACCTGGCACAGGCTCTTTATATCACATTTTTATCAATGCTTTTTCCTTGTCCAGTCCTAAAATAGAAATTATATTAGCCTGAATGTAACTGAAGTCTAACCTGGAAGGTAACATAGCCTGGCAGGGGTCAGTGGTGTTTAGTGATGTTCAGACTATAACTTACTGCTGGCAGCAGAGAAAAGTGCTACTGAACTGCCCTGCAAGCTTCCGGTCATTGATGCACCTTCTCCTGCTGAACCCATCTGCCAGCAGCTGCCTCATCCAGGTAAAAGGCCACTGTGAATTGCTATACTGTACAAAATAAAGTTAATTCAGAAGAGGACGCACCAGGAAATGCTGTTGCACAGGATAAATTTACCAGCAGGACTCATTTCTTCAGGCAAAGAACACCTCTGAGAACCACACATGGGTTTTGTACTCAGGTCTCCCAAAGAAGAAATTTCCCAAACTTTCACTGAGGATGTCTGTTGGATGTCTGATGTATGAGCTGATAAACCAGGTTACTCTCAGTAAGCCCTGAGACTGCCACTGATTTTCCTGTTCTGTATGAGCTGGACGTCCACCGCCTGTAAGCAGGAGATCTGTAAGCAGAGTGGGATGCTGCTCTCAGAATAAGGGACAGTATTTTTGTCCTTGATTCTAGCACCAAGAGGGAGGACTTATTTAGCAAAAAAAAAGAGGAAAGAGTCATTTTGTCATTTGAGGTCTTTATTCCTGATGCATAATTGTGCAGAAAGGAGAGATGAGACTTTTGGACTGCACCCCAATAACTTGTTGGGATTTCATTCTTTCCCCTTAAATGGGCAGGGAGGATAAGACTGATAGATATTTCCAGTGCACTGCTTTGAATTAACAGTTTCAGTAGCGGGTACTATTAACAGCCAGTCTGGGTTGTGCCTTCTGATCTCCCCCTCTGTTTAGATCCTCTGAAGCCAGCTGATCCTTTCCTTTTTCTTCTTTTTTTTTTTTTTTATTTCCTTTCACAGACCAATTCCAAAGGATTTTTAAACTATAAAAATGAAATTGCTCCCTATAAAATATAATTGGAGCTGCACTGTAGTTCAAGTGACAACCAGATGCTGGAAAAAAGACCCAAACTCTTTGTCCAATTATATAAGTTTCTTAGTAGTCTCACTGCATGGTCTTGTCCAAAGGAGATTTGCTTCTGCTAAGATCTTGATGGTAATTTTTATTCACTCATAACAGCCTTTTTGGTAGCTTTTCTCCTTCTGTATCTACATGTTTTCTCAATACACTGACACTAAACATATGTGTGTTCCGTAGGCTGGGAAGCAAATTCGTAAGTGTAATAGGTATTGGAGCAGGCTATATAAAACATACAGCGGCAATTACAGTGGCGGTATTTCCACCATCCCTTTAAAAGCACAAGTCACCTCACCAAGCCAATGGATCTCCATCAGTGTCTAATAAATACAAATTAAAGAAAATCAAGCCACTTAAGTTTGCAAATCTGGATCTTTTTATTGAGTAAAAAAGTATGTGTTTCATGCTAATTAAATACTCTGGGGTTTGTTGGGTTTTTTTTCTGTGGAGAATTCCAGTTCCTGGCTTTGAGTGGCTGCCCAATCCACCCAAACTCTGTTAGAAACAGCGGTACTGTTCTATCTAATCTAGTTATCTAAGCTGAAAACAGTGTTAGCAAATTTGTTTACTTCCAGGTGATTGCAACAAGCTGAGTAAAATGGCTGTTCTGTCATTGTTAGCATCACGAGGCTGTTGGCAAAATTTTTTTCACAAATTTGGAGTTTTTGTGTTCAACTTCAGCATTGGGTACAGGTCTCTCAGGATGCAGCTGAAAGGGGGATTTTTGGACTTCCCACTGTCTAACTTTACAGGGATCTCCAAGTCCTTCCTATTGGGTTGTTGTATGAATTAGTACCTTGAGCAAGGTTAGTGAAAGGGGCTGTAAAAACAAGACTCAGTTGAAGTGCTGGGGAACCCTGTGGTGAGAGGAAACATTAGATAGACACGGGATTAGGCTTTTCCTGTTCAAGTCCAATGACAGTCCAAGTGAAATTAAAAGTCTTTTGTTCAAGTGATAAATTCAAAGTCATGTTCTTCCAAAGCTCAATGGTAAATATTGCTGTTTTCAAATGTCTGAACCATACAATAGTTGCTCTATTTATTTATATAAAATCCTGATTTTCAGAGTTCTTGTTTAATCAGTGAAACCTGTTAATGACAGTACTTGTCAGTTATGGCTTTTTGAGCTTCAGTAACACGTTACATAAGAAAGTATGTTTATTTGTTTTGAATCTGAATATCTCCTGTTTCTCATTGCAGAGCACTGCACAAAAAGCCAGGCTTCTCTGACAATTTGCATTACCTAAGGTCAAAAATTTACAAAAATTTAGCCTGGAATGCACCAGTTTGTACTTAGTGAATATCAAAGACAAAGCTGGTTTTGTATTAAATATTTCTTGTAATGCTGCATTAGCAGCAGTTTCAGAGTGGTTTATAGGCACAGTCAGAGATGGAGGGCTGAGCAATAATTCAGATTCAAGGTGATAAAGACATGAGTAACTGTTGGATGGTTGGAGTCCAAAAGAAACTGTAATAACCTCTGCCTGCGCCATAGGGTGCGTGTGCCTTTTGCAACCATTACTCCTTAAATACAGCAATCTAGTTTGCTGTGATCAATGGGCAAGTTCATAGCCTTTTGACGGGCTGAGGATTCCCTCCATCTCACTAGCTGATAATTCACATAACTCTTTTGTGTCACTTGAAGTTCTCAGAGATGACCACAGTGTGTTTTCAGTTCCTGCATGCCTAGAGTTAAAATCTTTACTGAGAGAGAAGAAAACATTAAGAGTGGAGGAATGAAAAAAGAGCCTTTGGATTTTTACTTTGGGCTGCCTTTGAATGAACTTTAACCACCAGGGCCAGAAAACCACAAACATCTACCTAACAATGAAGAAAAATCGGAACCACTGGTTTTCTGGTGACTGAGGTGCCTTGGTATCAGCTGTCAGAAGTAACATTATAACAGGAAGAATAGTTATTAAAAAAAAAAAGAGAAAAAACAAACAAACAAAGGAAGTTGCTTTGAATGGGCAACAGTGTGTGTGACATTTCTTTGCAAGTCGTTACCATCTATGACATGCATCATCTGCAGCATGAAGTATAAACACCAAAAGCAAAATCAGGAACATTTGCAGTGTTTTTAACAGGACTTTTTGAGTATTTCTTTATTTCATAGGTCTTAATCTTTTGAACAGAGCAACTTGTAACTAGCAGTGCAGGCCAGCATAACTCTATCAGATGCTGGCACTGGAAATACATTGTGTCTCCATACATACGCACCCTTTGATGCATGGTCTGTCTTTCTATCTATCCATCCAAAACTGTATGGATATTGGAGCTATAACATTAAGCAATGTGACATACTGTTCATGTCCCTGCATAGTTGTCCTGTGTCTTCCTGGGGATATATCCTCTTTAAAACTCCCTCTTGTGGGGGTTGGGCTAGATGATCTTTAAAGGTCCCTTCCAAGCCAAATCATTCTATGATTCTATGAAAACGAAATCAGAGAACTCAAAGTATTCAAAGCAGAAAT
Source organism: Morus bassanus (assembly GCA_031468815.1). NCBI lineage: Eukaryota > Metazoa > Chordata > Aves > Suliformes > Sulidae > Morus > Morus bassanus. Next base: position 75,520,463 of record CM062571.1, on the reverse strand, counting down.
TTTTTTTTAGGGTGACAGCATCAGCATCTACATCTGAGCTGGGCTGGAAAGGTGAAATTTAGATGTGCAAAAGGATTTTGCATGACCAGACTTAATGATCATTCTGTTTACATACTTAAAATCTGTGAATGTTGTTTATTCTTTTTTTTTTTCTTTTCTGGTTCCAAATGCTGCTAATCTCTTCAGCTTTCAGGCACAAGCAACTATTTGCATTGATATCTGTAGGCTTAAAAAAGTGTGAGTTATGCACTAATGGTTCAGATGTTTATATTGCAAATTTTTTTGGGGCAGGCATTGTATCTTACTTGGTGTGTGTAACACCCAAGTCTCTGAGGACCCTGGGTGCCAGTGTTCAGTAAAGGCAGTTGGAATATAATATTTCGCTTAACTGGGCTTTAGATGAGGCCGTCTTACTCCCTGAAATGTAAAACACAAATAGAATTAGTAATCTTTTTTTTTCTCACCCTCTCCAAGATATACCTATAATCTGACTGGTTTTTGTCTTAAAGTCAGGCTATAAATTTTATGATGGCATAAGTGCTAGAGAGCTTTGCACATAGACAGGTTTCTCTGTTGTCAATAACCGTTTGCATCACAATGTGAAGTTTGACTGCTGTCTTCAACATTCAAACGTAAGTGGCAGAATCACAGTTCACAGTCACAATTTTACGAATAAATTTACTTTTTCTTCAGATCTCAGGGAAATTATTTATTTTGTTTGGATTGAGATTTGAGCACCAGCTCTTCCAGATGGTTCATATTTAAATTCAAGTCAATTCATTAATTTGCAAATACTGTGCCAGGGGCAAGTGGAGCAGAGTAGCTGGCCTAGTACTTTGTTACCTAAAGACTGGTCTGTGAAGGGCAGTCACGATGTGATGCAGAGAGGCCATGTTTCCATTCAAATTTAACAAAAGTGTTCCTGTAGCACCTGGCTCAGCTGCGAGCATGCCACTCTCCCACTTATAAAATAGCTGTGTCCTTCCCTGCCTTCTTCTGATATGCACCATGTACCATGGACTGATTGGCAACCCTTCACATAGGTCATCCTGAAAGAAACAGCTTCTGAAAGCCGCATCCTTGTCCTTTCCATCCCATAAACTCATAGTGTAGCTCAAACACAGAACAACCAAAACGTAATATGTCATTAAGATGGTTGTGATTGCCATGAATTATAACAATATCTCAGTATGAATCTACCCAGGAACCATTTTTTCCTCCCAGACATTCATGAATGGATCAGACAGAAACTCTTTCAAGTGTTTGCCAAGTGAATATAAATATGAACAGCTGGGGCCAGGGAGGGAATCTTTCCTTTTTTTTTCTGTTATGCATCAACATTTAATTGGTTTGTTCAGTTGGTTTGGGCTTTTTGTTTTCCTTGTTTATAGATGTATGAATTGTAATGAACAGAGCTCTCTAATATGAATAAAATATCTGGTGAGAACATAGACTAGTGATTAAAAAGCAGTGTTGGTGTTCAGGTTATTTAGCTCTCATTTCAAGGTCTCTCACCTTTGGAAAATTTCTTCATTCAGTTCTAAGCATATACCCGTCACCAGTCTTTCACTCATCTTTGCTTTTGCTTATAGTGTTTTGACAATTGTCTTTTTCCTTGTTTTTGTTGCAACTTGTTTCATTGTTCGGCCTTTTCTTGCCATGCTCAGTTCAAGTCTTTTAAAAAAAAAGGGTTTAGGAAAAATCAAAGGCTATTCACCATTTCCCATAACCTAGATTTTAAGAGACAGCAACAAAATTACCAGGTAATATAACTTTTTTTAATGAAGTATCTTTCTGCACAGCAAAGAAGTATAATCTGAAGCCCATTGCTACTGGATTTTGAGAAAGTCAAACAAGTGAAGTGAAAATGGGTTAAAAAAACCCCAAAAAACCATGAAGGAGAGCCCCACCAGCTGCACACTTGGAAGATCTGATTACATGGTGCTGGGAGGATGGCTTCCTTCATTCTTCCCATTTTTCTTATATTATTTCCATAAATGTCTAGTGATGTTTTCCACAGATAGGAACTGAGCTCTTGATCTGAACAGCTATGGCAGTTTTAAAGGTTTTAAGTGCAGAAGGTTAGAGTAAAAAATGCAATGATCAAGGTGAGGAAGACATTCCATCTTCATTAAATACCTATGTTAAGAATAGGAAGAAATCTTGCAAGAAAAACAAAATAAAGGGAAGAAAAATTACAAGGTTCCACCAAAAATATTCCAGTTGTCTTGTCACATAGAAGGGGTAATACCCAGACAAGGCTTTAGACTTATTCCTGCCAATAAATTTCTTGTAAAGAGACCAAACTGAAACACAGACGTCCCATCTCATCAAACGTATATCACAACTGGCCTTAAGCCATGCTGGAGTCTTTCTCATAACTGATTGGGCATTTCAGAAATCCCTTTCTCTCAATTGGAAGAAGCAGCTTTAGGAACAAGAATGTGTGTGACCAGGAGCTGCCCTTCAAATACTACTTTTTTTTTTTTTTTCTTACAAAGTACACTTGCAAGGCCAACCATTGCCTGAACCTAATGGCAGAGTGCAGTTAAAACCTGAAGTTAAAACCTGCACAGCCCTGATGAAGATGTGCCCAGATGGTGAAGTTTGATTTCACAGCACTTTTTCAATGTTAGCAGGAAAATATATTGTTTGGTTTTCCCTGTCTATGCTGAAAAGTCTTTGAAAGAGCTTGTTCTCACTCCCACTCTTTGGATAGGCTGAGCCTGCATTACATAGCTGACTCAGTGGCACCTATGACTTCAAATGTCTTAGAAGAGGTTGTACAGGAGCAGAAAATCTTTTTTTTTCCCCTTTTTTCTGTAGTAACATGATTATCAGGGTGAACTTTTGTAGCACAAATAGTGCTTTTGTGGAGATAGAAAATGCCCCAGTAGGTTTCTCTAATCCTTCTTGAGACAGACATCCTGGGGCAATCAACTCATTTATACATTCTCTACATTTTTTTTCCCCCTTTTTGTTGAAGAAAAGGGCTGGTTTGCTGCCAAGACCTGTTTAAGTGGTAACCTATGCAATTCATTCTAAAAACACTCATTTATCATTCCCAAATTAATCTTGTAACAGGATAGCTGCTCCTATTTTCATTGTCATTTTGCCCTTTGGATAAGAGATCACAAACACATAGATATCCAACCCAAAGATTCTAGAAAGCATATATAAAAAAGGGAAAATAGGAATGGCATTTCTATAATTATAAGCAGAAACAAGTAGCCATACATCTTCATTTCTCACATATCACATCTATTAATAATAGAATGAAATGGAATTAGTGCTGAATATTGTTCAGAGTCTTGTGCCAGAAGCATAATTGTTTTCAATCACATTGGTAGTTGGGAGGAAAAGGGTTTTTTAAAACCTTCATAAACACTCACAATTTATGCAAAATTATTAAAATATGATATATTCCATTTTTCCTGGCACACAGAATGCATTTTGACTTGAAAAATTATATAAACAATGAACAGTTTGGTATGAAACTACTGTGCAGAATTTTAAAACCATACATGCACTCTGTTGTGAGTGTAGAAAATAATATCTTGGCACTGGCAAGAACAGCTTGCTACAATGAAAAAGTTATAGATGTAACTTTTTTACTGCAAGCATGCAGCCTTTTTCAAGATATGTCTTGTAAAAGCATTGCAGACAAATTTAAATGAAGGGTCGAGGTTTCTGTGGCAGGTTTGGACTCTCGATTCTTCCTTTTTTGGGGGGGTGGGTGTAAAATTTTATGGTTTCTGCTCACACACTTAGAGGCTTTTCTCTCAAAGGACTTTCTTGTAGAGGAACACACTGCAAAATGTGTGATTTCTGACACCTCTCCTGTTCCCAGCAGCACAGGCCTAAATTTATGTTCTCTGTCCTGCATCCCACTCTGCAGGGACACGAGGAAAATAATGTCTTATTTTTCCTTCATTTCCCCACACTCCCCCTTTCCCTTCATGCACTGACATATCTCTTCAAGCTGCCTTTCCTTGTCTTTGGATGTTGCATATCTCTAAGCATTTTGGAAAGATGGTCCACATCCTTGTATAGCTGGAAGGGCTAGAAATTATGGTTTTTCAAACACACTTGAAAGTAGGAAGCATTCCCAAAACCTACTAACAGTGAGTCTTTCCATTGACTGCAATGAGCTTCAGACCAAGACCTCAATCTTCACACTTTATTGTTAATTCTAAAAAAAATGAGTTTCTTCACTAAGCTGTGAGTTGTTATTATTTGAACAGTTTATGTAAATAAATTTAAGCTCATGGATTTTTTAAAATTATTTTTTTCTTAAGTAAGAATTTGCTTTCTTTACCCATCACTGGTTTGTCTGCGATAGGTCACTGAGGTCAGTGGTACTCTTTCTGCTCCATGAATGGAATGACTCAAGTGTTTGAAAGAGACTAATGACTCTAATAGTCAACAAAGGATGAATTTGCTTATGTATAAACATCCTTGTTTGTATGCCAGTTTGGACATTTATGCACAGTACATCTATTCTTCAAGCATAGGTATATGCAAATTGAAATAAAGCTGGGGGGGAAATGGCAAATGGAGCCAGAGACTTGGGAGCAGCCCAACTCCCTGGCGAGAGAGACAACGTGGTACAGCAGGAGCCTCCGGTTCCCCTGTCTGTGCCCTGGGTTTCCTGCAAAAGAAAATTGCTGCAGGTCCCATCCAGCCTGCATGTCCCAACAAGTCCCTAGTTAGGACATTCAGAGCGGTAGGACTCCAGGGCACAGCACCACATAGGCCCACAGGTCACATTATAATGAGCTAGAGATGATCAGAGAGTTGTAATGGACAACTCCAATCCCTGAAAACAGCTTGAGAGTGGTTTTGGTGTGCATTGGCAAAGGAAAAAATAAGTATAAAAGCAAAAACCTTTCAGAAGTATCCCCCACCCCCCCAGAGTCTGAAATGCTGTAAAACATGTTTTCCTATCATAAGGGTCTTCTTTCCGGTATTTTTTTTTCTTCTTATTTTTTTCTTCTTCTCTTTTTTCTTCTCTCTTCACAAAGTGACCTCAGAAACCTTCTCATTTAAAAATATTATCAATATTGAGCTGCTTCTGTGGAACATTTTAGCTTAAATAGGCTAGAATATATTGACTAAATTCTCTTCGGGTGAAAGTGTTCAAATTCTCTGTAATAGCAACCTTCTTCCAAAAATGTTTTTCTACTGAAAAGATTAAAATGGTAATTTTTTAATCTCTGTGGGTTTTTTTCTGTCTTTGCATAATTTGAAGTATTTGTTTTTATTTGTTTGTTTTCTCCAGCATCTGAGTTCTTTTAGGAAGTGTATCCATGAAAATATTACACAAAAAAGAAAAAAGAGGAAATATCTTACATTAGACCAGTGGTATTTGCGGGGGGGGAAAGTTAAACTTCTGTAATTGCTGAGTGTATGAAACACTAGCAGCAAATAAAAAATTGAACATTTTCCATTGAAAAAATATTTCCTTTCATTCTGTCTTTTCTCTCTTCTCTCTTCAATGCATTCTTCCATGTCTTTATCTTCAGTCTTGACTACAGCATATTATTTTGTCCTAACTCACTTCCTTGGTAAACCATAAAACAGAAGCTGGAGCTCCTCAGCTCACACCTTAAAACCTTCCAGAACTCTGAGGGTTAGACAAAGCATTTAAGAAGCAGAAGCAGAAACAGCAATGCAGGACCCACTCAGGTGAGACCATCACCAACCTCGGACTCACCTCCTACCTTCAGCAGAGGGGAGCATGCCGAACGACACCTTCTCGCAGAGACAAACTGATGCCTATTGCTACTTAAAGTCAAACCTGCCACATCCTAAGATCTGTCTGACACCAAACATCTCTTTGGATTGGAGCAGGAGCATTTTCAGAGGTAGACAAGAGTGTCAGCAGCTGGGACCGTCACCTCCCATGCATGGCCTGCTGGGATGACATCTGCCTGCCTTCTCAGCACATCCAAACCAGTGAGCTCAACACCTTGAAGCCTAGAGCTCCAGTCTAGGGCAAATATTGAATGTAGATATTGCCATAGTGTGTCTTTTCTCTCTGCAGTAGTGGTGATTCCAGGCTTCCACCCACAGCCTGCTTTAATGACAGTATTGTGGAGGACAGTGACGCCCACAGTTTGGTACTAAGTCTGTTGTCAGCTCTCAAAGTTTCTCACAGAGTTTAGCTCAGCTATTTAGGGCTGATGAGATCATGCTGTTTAATAGACCAGAGACCACATACGGATGATTTACCAGCACTTTGGGGAACCACAGTTTCAAAATCGTTGAACAAAGCTAATCCCAGGACTTGATTCTGGCAGGTAAGATCGGTCACTGGAATTGCTGCTGTCTAAGAGGTGCAAAAAGCCTTGACTAAAGCAGTATTTTCTGGATTTTCTTCTGTAACACTGTTGTGACTTCACTGATGCCTGCAGTAATGTATGGGAATGAGAGAACAGCAGATCTTTATCACTGCAGTAGATGTGATCACTACAGATCTCAGCTCTGGCATTGGCACTTTCAGAAACCTACACTTTCCTCTTGTTTGGTACCTGCTTTCGGTTTATCTAAAGCTGCTTCTTTCCTCCAAGCCTATGCTGTGTCTTGTCTGTGAATCAAGTTGTGAATTCCCCACAAGAAGGGATCTGTCCTGTTTGAGTGAGTAGGTATTGGTGGCATCGTATAAATTAAAAGCTATAAGAGGTAATTTTTCACAGCTCGCAGAGGGTGGTTGGTCATGCTGGGTATTGAGAGGAAGGGATGTGGCTGGCCTAATTCTGTCTTGTCAGCTGTCAGTGAGCCCCATGCATGTTTCTGCAAGAGGATCAGGGCAGGTACCTGTGCTCCAGCGGGTTTCCTTGCAGAGACATCAGGGCTGGGTGCATATAAAGCTGCACAGCCGTTGTATTTGCCTAACACTGTGTGGTGCAGATCCCAGCCAGGGCTTGGATTTGTGGCTGGGCTTGGAGCCTGCAAAGCAAAGGATTCAGGATTTGGCCTGGATCTGTCTGTATATTTATATAATGACAGAAAAAGCAAATTCCTTACAAGCAAATATGAGTCAAAACAAAAACACTGTGAAGGTCAGCTGAGCACAGCAGTGAGATGATGTGATCCCAGCCACACGTTCAACTCTTGAGCTGCCAGACCGGCCAGAAGGACTCTCAGCCAAAAGTCATGAGAAGATGCCAGCTGGGAAACCACCCACCGACACCCCAGCTGGCTTCTCAAAACAACTGGAGCCTCAGTGTTTGACACTCAGCTCCAGGCACAGCTGCAGGGCATAGCCCAGCCACAGAGCAATACCAAGAGTTTCTCATCAAGTTTCCAACAGAAATACTGTGTATGGGCAACACTGTCATAAATCCTAATTTGTAAGGATTTCCTTTTTTCATGAGAGGAACAGTGATGTGTTTAAGGCTAAACTTTTCTTTTTTTTTTTTTCCAACCTAGTTGGCATAGTATTAATCCAGCAAGCCAAACTCTGTTTTAGGGATTCTTTTTCTTTCCTAAATATATTGGTTAGCGTCTTGCTTTCAGCCAAGATACTATAAACAATTCACAGACACAGATCCAATCTAGAGTTAATTAAGGTTGATCAAAGCTTATGTGCAGTCCTCAACTCCTAGTGCTGAGGACAAAAGCACTGAGGTCTTTGTTAAGGATGTAATGTCCTTGGAAATATATATCCCCCTTATTGGTTTGAATTTAATTTAATTCATTATAACCTCATGTCTATAATTGCCCTTCCATTAAGTAATAATCTCTATGTAGCTCTCCTTGGAAAAGTTTCGAAACTATCTGGAGGCATTCACCATAAATGTGTATTTCATTTTTAGAGATGTAGTAATGTGTTTGCTGTAGTCATTTTGAGAAGTTGCATTGCATTGTGATCACTTCTCTTGTAGGAAGGCTCCAGTTTTGACCAGTCCTGTTGAGTTAGGCACTGTACTTGGGGAGATACAGTTGATACCTGGAAAAGTTTCCAGGCTGCATAAACAAGACAGGCAGGAAATCCTGTCCACATTCTACAGACAGATTGCAGAGACATCAAGGCTAAATCTGGAATTAAAAACTAAAATCCTGGCAGTAGGGCTGTCTGTCTGAGCTCTCTGTCCACCCCTCCCTCACCCATTCTGGGGCAAAGCCTGCATTTGCACCAGCCACTTACACTTGCATTTCCAGGCGAAAGAGAACCAAACCCACTGGGTAGAGGAGAATTTAGCAAACAGCAGCTAGATATCTGTAGCAAATAATTTGCAATTTGCATGCTACATATTTGCTATTCAGTTTAGAGAAAGACAAAGAAATTCAAATCTGGACTTTTAATAATAGCTTTGTTTGTTCAATGTCATACAGAATAAGTAAGCTGGCCAGTGCCTCCAGTGTATACCAGCTTTGTCTCTAAATTAGGTTGTCTTTAATAGATATAGACTCTTATGGCAGATGATATAGCACTTCACAGTCCCAGGTAACAATTTGAAGTTGTTTTACTTCCTTGCACTTGCAGAAAGCACTACCCAGAGGCATTACCCTCTGCATTACTGCCTAACAGGTCCTAAACCATGCTTGTCTTTATGACCTTCAAATTGTTCTTGGCCTAGAACGTGTTTGCTCCTGAAGGGCTATACAAAGAATATGTGTATCCTCTACTCAGGGGAGTAGTTTCTTCTGTGAGGGCAGAATCTGGCATGGAAAAGCCCTGTGCCCCACACTTCGACAGGACAAGCTCTCATGTGCAATACCCCACTAAAAAGCACTTTCATATTATGTACAACTATGGACCAAGTGCTTTATGCTGATCGTAGCCATCTCCCGGTTCTCTTTATGAGCCTACTCACTTCAGGACAACTACTCATTAAATTACTGTGATACAAAATTAATAATGTTGGCTGAATGTGGCCCTCTCATAGAAATGGGAAATGGAAAATTCTGGATCCAGCCTGCCTCAGTCCTCATGAATGTAGCAGGAAACCTCTCCAAAGACAGAAAAATTGGTCCATTATTCTTTTATGCCAATATGCTAAATTATGAAGCCAGATATTTTGCATTTCTTCTTCTTCACCTTTCTTTGTGTGTGAATTTTGACAATCTGGTGGTCTTCAGGTCAAATCTTTCTCCTTATACTACAGCATTGGTAGTTCTTCACAGAACCTTCGTTACATGTAACTACTCTTTTCCTACTATTGAGACTTTGCAATATGCCCCTGAGGGCTTGATAAACATCACCAGACTTATTCCAGGGGGCCACTGAAGGCCATCTCTAGACAAAGTAGAGTTTCCATTTGGAAATGGAATATGATTTTGAACTGAGAACCCAGAAGCAGAAGGATTTTAATTTCTGTTGTTCTGAGCCATTCACCAGCCTTCAATTAGTTTTACTGTTAAGAGGAAAAAAGATTATAGCAAAGTATAAAGCAAAATGTCAACATTTATTGCCTGCCTGGTTTTGTTGTTGTAATGGGAGTTGATCAAACTGGCAATGGGTAGAAACCCTGTGCTCACAGTTATTAGAGAGCCAAAACTCTTGGTGAACTTTTTGTTCTGCCTAGAAAAGCACTCTGAACTACATGGCTACTGTTTCATGTTCCTCTGTAGAAGTCAAACTTTTTTTTCCTCAACTGCTGCAGCAACAGAAGTATTCTCCTCATCCATGGAAAAACCCCAACATTTGAAAAAAAAAGGATGCCATCACTTTGTTGACAGCATTTCTTAGGAAGTTAAGAAATTGTAAATGTTTCCTTTAGGCTATATTTAAGGAAATAAACCAACTCCTTGGGCTTGGATGATTCTGGAGTTAGAAAGAGGGACTATGTTATTATCTACTGTAGATAAATGAAAAATCAATACTGGAAATATGACACAATGAAAGGTGATGTCAAGTCTCAAATTTGAAATAGGAGAAAATGGCAATTTTTTCATCAGTTTTTTCCGTCTAGATTTTTCAGGGGAGACAGTTTCTGCTGCCTTTAAAGTGAATTTCTGGTTCCATGTTTCCTTCTAAATGGCTTACTATCTATTACTCCTCTCTTCACCGTAATCTGTGAGGACAGCTCTATATACATTTGAATTCTTCTGGTGTTTTAATTGGATGTGTCTCCAGTGTGGTACTGTAAGTATCTCATTTAGCGTCACTGGTTTAACATCCTCTGGAGCAAAGTGAACCAATGACTTAATTAACTTCCACTTGGGCAGTTATCTGCTCTGGGAACCTGCAGGAAGTATTATTCTATTTGAGGGTGACAAATGAACTTACATGAGGTACCACACGCCACCCAGTGGGAGATCTGACAAGAAACATAATTTATTTCATTAGTGGTGCCAAAATGGGCTTTCAAGCTGAAAACCTAACTATGTAGCAGTGTCTTAGGAGAAGAGGAAACAGCATGGGCTTTGTCTGAAATAATTGATTGTGTACAGTTCATAACATATATTTCCATGGGAAAGTTTAAGTTTAGTGTCACTCTTCATCCATCATACTGTAGTTTGTTAGGTGTTAGCCTAAGTGGTGTATAAAATAAACAGTCATAAATACTTTTGCATTTGGTAATATTTATCAATTACATTATGAAAAATAGTTTTAAAAGAAAATAACTAGCCTTGAGTCAGAATTAACTTCGGTGTTTTAGAACATATTTATAATTGTTCTCAGTATAGTAGATATTGAAACATGGTTACAGTCTCAAAGATCCTTGGCTTTCTTCAGATTTATTGTAATTTATAGAGTAAAAGTTAGTGGCAGCCTCTAATTACCCACAGAACCAAAGTTTCCTGAGTGAAAACTTGAGATCAAAGGGCATGAATAATAGCTTTAAAGGCATCTCCCCTTACACAGGCTACTCTTAGCCCCTCTGCTGTCCTTTGGTATAAATTAAGCACCTTAGGATGAATAAAACATGAAGCACAGAAGGTTTAGATTTCACAGAAGATGAATGGTTGGATTATTGATGGGAAAAGGAGCATGGGAAAGTATAAACCATGTAGATCTAAAAATTTTAAACTCTGTAAGCAATCACCTTTGCTTTTGTAATTTTTTAAAAAATTATTTTTCATTGTTTTGTCCAAAACTTTTCTGTTGATAAGGCAGCTGGGTTGTTCTGTGTCACTGAGCTGCACTTTTAAGCAAGCTCAGAAGCCTTTCACAGTTCATTCTGTTGATTTCAGTGGGCATACGACCAGGCCATAAAACCACAAGAGCAATCACTGGTTGTTAAAAACCATACAAGCACTTACATTCAATTATAATGAAAAAGGTGCATACCTCTTGTGTCTCATGAAACTCAGACTTGAAGGCTGTTTGCTTCCTCATATATATAGCATGAATCCAGTTCCTTCCTGATGTAAAGTTCATTGCCTTTCACTAGTGTTACACGTGCTGAATTTAATTCATTTCATATCCCATCATGGTATGGATGTACGCAAGCATAGGAATTAGGAAAGTAGGATCAAAACCCTTTTTAGAGTAGATATTTTTTCACAGAAAAAGATTTTGCAGGATGAATGAATGCATGAAGCAAAAGCTGTGTATTTGTTTCAAATAAAAGTCTGTATTTGCTTTCTATGAAGAATGTTTTATTTGAAGGAAAAAAAAAGAACAAAAAGACAAATTAGTTACAGTTCTGGGAAAGAGTAAAATGAAATGTTTCTCCGTGAGCTGTGAAAACAGCTGACTTCATCTCGGCCATATTTTGTTAGGAATCAAAATTTTAACTTTTTGAAATGTGGACATTTGAAAAATTATTGGTTTCGTGTTTACCTGTATTGAAAGCAATCACACCGGTCTCTTTCTGCTGGCAGTTGAACTCCCAAATCATATTCCCTTGCAAACCAGAGAGACGTACTATTATAATCATATCTCATTAAATCCTGTGGCCCAACTATCAGGTCAGTCATACAAACATAGGAAAAGGGGCTTAAATACTCCTTCTGCATGATTAACATTAGGGATTTGAATGAAGGTCATCTGCTTTCCGGGAAGTTGTGTCAGGTTTTGTCTCTCCTCTTAAAGCTGTTCCACTTTTTAGAACACAATTAAAAATGCATTGGACTGGGAACAGGAACCCAGGTGTCTCACTTCCCTTGGGACTGGTCTAACCACTGTCTTACAGAATCATTTTCACGCTCTCTTGCTGGCTCAATAAATATTGAAGTATTTTATGCAAAGTGAAAGACCTTCTGTATGAGAAATGGAGAAAAAATACACTCAAAGAATACTGTAGATTGTGATGATTACAGCAGCCTCAGGGGAGGTGGGACTCCTGCCTTTAATCTTTGCTGTGAACCAGGAAGAAAGACTTTTGAATATCTCCCTCCTCATGTGGGATTGCGCTTATTTTTGGAAACTGGATAAAAATTAAAAATTTAAATTAAAAGTTGTATTGAAAAGCCCTCACACTGTCTCTCTGAATGGGTTTCCTGATTCTAAGTGCAGAAAGAATATAATTTATAAAATTGTAATCACAAGGTTGGGGTGTGGTTTTTTTGTTGAGGGTGTGTTGAAATTTGACATAAAATTTTTGTTCAGTTCAGTTTATTTATGCAAAAAGTCTCAGAGTGACATAAACAGCATTTTTTCATATTTATACTTTCTTTTTTAAAAAGGAAATAAATAAATAAATAATCAACTAAAGCAAAAACATTTCCATGACTTTCTAACCTTTTGTAATTTTTTTTCTCAGGCCTGTTTATTTGAAGTAAGAGCTGTGAGACAAAGTTTTTTTACTAAATTATAGCCAAAAATTCGAAAACTGGGGGGTTTCCCCTGTGAAGTACAATGGGAAAAAGTACCATTTTCCAAGCAGGTTTAATCTTATCTCTGAATAATTGCAGTTATGTTTAAATTGTCAGGTTTCAGGAAAACTTTGAGCTCCCAAAGGTGATCCAAAGCCCTCTGAGTAGGTGACAGTCTTTCTGTTGACTTAAGCTGTCTATAGAGGGGATGTTATCAGAGTTAAAACCTACTGACTGCGAATCTCTGTCTATGTAATCTAGTATATTAAGACAGAGGTTTACAGGAAGGAGAGATGCTTCAAAGTTATCTCAATATTACAGAAATTTAATGAATTATGCTTTTGAAATAATTATATTTTTATTTATTGTGTGGGTTAGGGTTCTTTCCTCCTACGTTACGGACATAACATATTGATGTTGAGGACACTGTAGAGGCTAATGAATTCCAATCAATACAGGCACCATGAGCCAGGCAATATGCACACTCAGAAACCCTCAGCGGTCAAACAGATCTAGCAAACAAAGGCATTTTTATAATATATAGGCACACTCTTTGCATTACACTGTGGAATAAAAGGGGTAGTTAGTTTAAGCAATCATGAAAAAATAAATCTCAAGGAGCAAATATTCTCACTTACAACAGTTTTCTGACAATAAGACCATTTCAAATGGAAAGGGAGTTCACAGGTCATTCTTATTAAGTGCTTGACTGATTTCTTTTAACACAACTCTCCCTTCTGCTGGAGCTGGGAGAACTGAGCTGTATTTTCCCTCTAGAAAGGCCTGCTAATGTTGTGCCGGGGTGCTGGATGGAGAGGGTGAGCACTGCTATCCCATCGCATTAGTTGCAGCATGCTTCCATCAATGCAGCCAAACTGCTCCAGAAGGGGGAATTCTCTGGCTTGAATCCACTCCCTTTTTGCCTCACCCTGACATCTAGAGTCTGCCAAATGCACCTTTAGGAACAGTTAGGTGGTCGCTGTGCTTGTCCTTGCAAGCTGGATAAATTGTTCCCTCTATCCACTCCCCTTTCCTACAAAATTTATTTAAGGAACAGCCCAATTCTGCCTCTGGAAGCTGGCACTTTTTTATCTGCCTTAAAGCACTTGTGATGTCTCGCAAAGCCAAACTGTATTGAATATTAAAAACATAATATGGGATAAAATTCCTCACCCATATCATAAACCATATCTTTTGGGACTCCAGCTTAGCTTTTAATTACATCATTACCCTAATTATCTTAGTAACATCCTCTGGTGTAAGCAGCCCTTTATGGAAGAATAAAATAAAGGCTTTTTTTCTTTGCCCCTGTGACAGGCTCCCGATCGAATGTTCGAAAACTATTACACTAATCATAACCATTTCACTGTTATCTTCTGCTTTCCCCATCTGTTTGCCCATATCCACTTGTCTCCTGCCATATCCTAAGACTGTAAGCTCTCTGAGGCAGGGTGTCTTGCAGAGCTTTGCACAGTATTACTAATTGTGGCGCATTGGTAGTAGAACAGTTATAATGATAGGTTTGTTTTCCATTATCAATAATATAATTATGTTATACTAAGTTGTACCATTTTTTCCAATATTACTTTCTTACCTTATGATCTTGGAGTACTGTGTAGCATTTCCAAGACAATCGGGACCAGCAATTTATTTATTAATTAAACAGATTGATAAATAACAACTGAAGAAGTTTGGGTGCAATAAAGGCAAATGTTTCTCCTTTAGTGATAGATATTTGTGAGCTTAACATACTTTGCACAAGTGAGATATGAAACACTAAAAAGGGAATTTGATTATGTGTTGTCACCCCAATTCATACTTCCCATTTCTCACAATTAGTTCAGGCCTTTCATCTATTCATGTCATCCACGCAGCACTTGTACACTCATTGTTTATCGCCTTCTTCATTTATTCCTGGTTTGCAAACTTGACATTTTTACAATACTGCTTAGGAGGAAATTATAGATCAGACTAGCTGGTCACACTTTTTTTTTTTTCCTTCCCTTTTATTTAAAGCAAGAAGAAATATGAATTGAAACCGATGCTCTTCAAAGAGAGCATTGGTTTGAGAACACTGGATGTTGGTTTCAGTAGTAAAGGACTACAAGCTGAAAATATGATACAGCTGTGCTGATCTCTTTGTGATTATTTTGAAAAGCTGGCTATCTGCCCCATCTGACAGTCTGTGAACATGGCAAATAATTTAACATTCATGCCGCTCCTGTTTTGGCATAATATATATGAATCATGTGGTCACCACTTTCCAAATTGGTAGTAGATCAGAAAGGAGTTAATGACTAAAGTTTTGGTCATGACTTGTTCCATTGTTCCTTAATAAAAACCATTGTAAAATGAAATATCAATGCATAAAAGACATTTTGTGTTGTGACTCATAAGTCACGGAGAACTTCTTTTTTAGTACATCTTAAGGAGCTGATTTCTAACTTTGGAAGTTTCCTGGGGAGTTAATCAACTCAGTATCCCTGAATGCAAGGCATGGTCTAAGTATTCACGGATTTTTCTTTTACTCCATAGGCTTCTACACCACTGAATAATAAGCCATTTACTATCGCTTCTAGTGAGTTGCAAGAGAATATGCTAAGTCATATTTCATCTATGCTTCAAAAGTCTATGGAAGGTTTGCAATTAGGTTTTCTTAACTCATGAAATACCCACTTATTATTTGCCTAGGTTTTTTTTTTTTAGTGTAGCTGAAATATGTGAGAAGGGCAACCCTCATTAAGTTATGTCGTAAAAGGATGATTTTTATCCTGAACATTGCTCCAGCAAAGATTGTGTGGCCTGGGATCATTTCTAGGTATGGGTTCTCATCACACTTACACCATTTGTGTTAAGCAAGTTTGAGTGTGAAAATCCCCCTGGGGAGTAGCACTCTTGATCCTAAGTCCACCTGGGCATGGTGCTTATCTGCATGTCATTTCAGAGCAAAGCTGATAACCTAATTAGATGACATGCTGGGCGATTCTCAACACAGCAGTGAGCCATATCACTTCACCAGTTCTTCCTCCATGATTCATCATTATCTCTGAGCATGTGTGTGACCCCAATAGCTGACTTGAGAGGAGCTTCTCTGTATCAGCATTGCAAATTGGCCCTGTTAGAGAATCATGAGTTTCTGCTTATCTGAATTTTAGCTTCTGTCCTTTTTTTATGGCTGAGCCAGCACAAGTTAAAAGCAGGGTTTTGTGTGAAGACAGAGCTTAAGTTAGACTTAAAGTCAAGTAAACTGGGAGTTTTCAGGTCAGGAAAAACACAAAAGGGCATTGAAAGCTGATCCAGCTATGTCAGGCATGGCCTGTACGTCTGTGCTTTGTAAGCAGATACCTCATATGCAGCATGAGTTGCGTGGTCCTTTTGCTCATGTCTGAGGATCCTGTTAAGCTGTATATATGATCACATTTTCAAACAGGGGCAGAAAGACGTTGCCTCTGCACACATTAGCATAACATCCAATTTCTTTCCTTATCTGTCCTAGTAAGCAGCAACCACAGTCTTGGCTCTTGACAGCATAGAGAACAAGGAGGGAAGAAATAGTGTCACCAGTCTTCATAGACCCCATGGAAGAACCACCCTATATTTCACACCAAAGCTAACAAGCTCGCAAGGCAACGTGCACCAGCCTTCTCAAGGGCATTGTGAGAATTCAGGCATTGTCTCATCACTGCCCAAATAATAGCCTGCTTATTTCGTCAAAGTCTCCAGCTTGCTCGCTGTTGGTGCAGAACACATGCGTGCACCTGCCATATATTTGGCATCAAAGGCATTGTAGAGCTATGTTCCAAAGCAAACATGCAACTGATAGCAAAACACAGCAATCAAAAGCAGACAGTGCTTCAACTTGATGCAATGTAAGAAACATGAATATGTAACAAATACACTGATTTTATTTTTGTCTTCTAGTGCTATACAAGAACATTCTTTTGATGATAATTTGAGCAAACAAGAAGTCTGTTGAAACTTCTGTAGTTAGGACAACAGGAGTTGGATAACATTTTTGGCTTGTGGGGTGGTTTGTTTGTTTGTTTGTTTGTGTCACTGGTGACAACTGGAAATGCTCACATTACCCAAAGTGATGGCAAAAATTGTCAGCATTGCAGAAGTAGCCATTGCCCCCCTCCCCAAAGGAAAACACTCTTCTTACTCGTCTGTGAAAATTCATACACCTACAGCCTTGATTTGAGATTTACAAAGACAGTTCCTTATGGTTAATAGTGTTGCTAGGGATTGCATGAGAGGCTTAAAATCCTTGACTCAGACTTTATCCACCTAATACCTGATCTGTTTTACTCACCTAATCTACCTCTGTCTAAATAGACATTTATGTGTCATAACTAGGATGAACCAAGCTCCTAGGCAGAAGCACAGTCATGCAGTAGACATTAGAAAGATCTGAACATAAACGGGAGCAGCCTAAAACTAAGGGGTTGCCTTAGCTTCCCACTCCAGCAAAAGTGACTGGAAGGTTAACGAAAGGAGGTAATGATTTACAGCTTACTCATTGAACAATTCTTTGAAGTTGTCTTTTTATGGAGATTTTTTTTAATTCATTATTTAGCTCTGGTAGCATTTCTCTTCCAAAATATCATTAATGTGAAAATAGCAAAGAAAGAATCACAATGAAGCAAACTTTTTATGACTGTAAAATTAATCTCCATGGAAAAAATGGAATTGCCAACTGAAATGGGTAAAAAATCAATAAAAGTACTGAAGTGATAAAACACCATTGTCAGGGCAGGGAGTCTTGGGGTACATACTCTACACAAATGTCATTCAATGACTGTAGTGAGATTTTTTTTGTCTCCGGATAGCAATCAGACAACTAAGGTGCTATCCTATAGATGAAATGCAATTTGTTTCATCTTCAGTATACTACTTGGTAAATCATTATCATGTATGGATACAGATGCATCATGTATCATGTATGATGCACATACACACACATTAAACTGTAACCTGATCAACTGCAAATACACTTTTGAAACCCTGGTTATATTATTATACAGTGTATTGAAGAATGGGGAGAATTTCTTATTAATGATCTCAAGAAGCAAAGATAAAAGATCATCAGTGATTTTTCACAGCAGGATATAAGCTTCAGCTATGTGAACTGCAGAAACTACCACCTGAATAATTGCTCTTGCTGTGTTTATAACACAGCTGATCTGATGATGATGACGGAAGTAGCATATTTTAGACCTTTGGACTAAAACCCATTCTTTCTAGAAGATAAGACATAGCCTGATATGACAGACTGAATGAAAGGCCTATAAGTAATATACGAATCAACTGTAACTATCTGGGGGAGATGTTTCTTGATAAAGTTAAAGATTAGCTTGAAGATTCATTCTCAGCAATATCAGAGGCAGGAGTCCACCCAATCTACACTACCTCTGAGTAGCAATACCCATCAGTGGGACTCAAAGAAGCAGAAGCTGATCCATCCTGCACCAAGCAGCTTATCCTGGTAATGCTAATGCTACAGGAAGACAATTGGGAAAACAAATTATAGAAGGAGTTGGAAAGGCAAGTCAAGAGTACCATTTTTCAAAGTAGCAGTAGCACTAAATATTTCTAATCTTAACAAAGGTGTAGGAAAATTATTTAGATAAATCTTTTAAAATAAAGATTAAACGGCTTGTCTGGGTGGCACTTAAATGTTTTTAGTTTCATGTTGCTCTGGCTCATCTACTGCTGATGTTTTAGCCATGAAATTGAGTCTGTTCATCTACTTTTTTGTGCATTTCTTAAAACTCACTCTCAGATGGGCAAGAGATGAGAAATAAAGACATTGTCCCAGCTCTTTTATAACTTTGTTAATGCTGTATTCCTTCAAAATTCCCCAGAGTCCAGATATTTGAGTAAACTGTGCATCATTTAGCTCCTGGGTTTTCTAACTGAGCAGTACAATTTATATGAGGCACCATGTAAATTTAGCACTAGTTCAACAGACAAGAGAAAAGGCTTATTAAAAATATAGAATCCCATGTCTTCTTTTCACAGCCAAGCATCGAAAAAAATTGAGAATCATCATTAACATAATACAGAATTTCAAATATTTATAACCTCTTTTTTACTTATATTTTATTCATTAGTTGTAAATGCTCTAAAGTGACCAGCAGCCTCTGACATCCTGTCCCAGAAATCTTCATGCCTTCCCGGTGGGACGATCAGTCCCATTTATTTTTGGTTATGCCATGCCCACAGGTTTCGCTGTGTCAATTTGCTGCAGCTCTTACCCAAGTGACACTTCCTTAGGGGAGGTGACCTTTTCAAATACCTCTCCAAGATTTGTGAAGATATTACCCTTTCTTTAAAGTATGTATCAGTCTGGAGTGACAGTTTCATCCAAAGTATGCCGCTGGTGACCATCTATTCTCACAACATATTCTCACTTCATTTTCATAAAATGCACCAGGTCAAATTAAGTTTGTTTTTTTTTTCCTAACTGTCTCTTTACTTCTAGTGTTGGGTCTGACATCCTATTAATGTTTTCTATTCTCTGTGGAACAAACAGCACCCCATGTCAGATTCATTGGTAGCACTTCACAAGTCAGTCATACTTAGTGTCATTAAGAGCGTGATTCCACACATTTTTTATGCGTTGTTTTTTTTTTTTCTGGCACCATTTTCTTGCTTACCTATAACTTTAGGGATAATATCAATTATTGGCTGCATTCTAAACCTGGACTAAAACTGCTTAAAATAACACTAGCTAATCTGTGGCAGAATTTACTATGTAATAGGTTTCTATTAGACGTAGAGCTGATTTAGCAAAAAAAGATTTAGTATATATGGTTACATGTGTAGCTGCAGTATTTTCTGCTAAAGTCATCTCTAGCGAGTCAGCATTATATTCTAACACAAATATATTTGTCCTTGCCAATTTAAACAATATTATCTATGTCTGCTTTCCTTCGAGGTGCTGATTTTCCTTTATGATTAGTATGACTTTATCACTCTTTCACTTAGTTTTGGCTCACGTGGTAATCCCTGCCAATGTTCTTTATTTCACTGTTCACTTTAGGTTGTTATAAAATATTTTTTCCCTTCCTTTAAGGTGTTTTTGGACCATAAAATGACTTTTACATTTCCTTCTGTATATATATTCCTGTAACACCTTAGCAATTGCCAGGTTGTTTCCTTTAAATAAAACCCCATCGAGGACTGAACAGTTCCCCTTGAAAAGCTCTTGGAAAATTCTGATCCTACCATCCCGTGCTGGTAACTTTGATGATTTTCCACAGTGTTATCTCAGATGTAGCTCTGGCAATCTCAGGCCACATCTAACCTGAAACCTGATGAGTTTGTTCATGAGTTGACAACTCCATAATCTAGTAGTAGACATTGTTCCACTGCATGTTTGCCCAGACAGTGTTAGTGTAGTTATTAAATCTTTATCACTTTTTTATCGGTTTTAAAGTGTAGTTTTGTATCTGAAAAAATAATTATTTCCAGGTTCTCAAACACTGGAATGGTTTGCCAGATCCCTTTCTGATAGCAGTAAATAACATCTGACCAATTTCATTTTAAAAGGGCATAAAAAAAGTTAGAAAGAAGGACATGAAGCTTATTTCCATTGCTTAAGGTCAATTCCTCCTTTTGAGCAGACTGAAACTCATTTTTGGTTAGTGGTTAGTGTGGTTAGTGTGATACATGAACTAGTGCCGATCATTTTTCAATCGCACTACTGTAAGACTCTGCCAGAGCCTTTCTTAGTACTTTCATAGAAGAAATTAGATTTCTGCTTTCTGGCATAGTAACTATGTATTACTGGGTCTTTTAATAAACCCACCAGTTTCAGAACCTCTTTAAGCTTCTCTATGATAGCCATTAGATTTCTTTTGCACAGTTTAACTTAGGCAGCAAGATTTATCACAAATGCCCCTCTATCATTTAGCACTGAGAGGAACTTGGGAAACTTTCTGTTGCATCAGGCATTTTAGGGATGACTTCAGCTTTATTATAATCTGCACATATACCTAGTTTTGTTAAGGTCTCCACTGGATATGTTATGTCTATTATACAGAACCTGCATTATGGTTATTCAGATTTAGGCCACAATCTCTGTTTCTTTTCAAAATTCCAACAGCTCAGAACTGTTGGTCATGGCTGTCTAATGTTTTATTTTGTTTTTCAAAAGCAAAATATTACTTGGGCAGGTCTTAGTATTGTCTATAGCATAGACGTACAACTTCTGTTATATAAACCAGCTATGTACAACCTAAAGAAATATATCATTTAGTCCCTGGCCCCTTTGTATGTTTTCTCTTTTCCTGGATAAACTGGAAAAAGTCTGTGAGCCAGAAGGATTTCCCACATGATGCACTGGTCCAGGTCTCTACCTTCCTCAAGAGTCTCTTAGGTCATTATCTCTGTCATGTCATTTAATATGTGTATAATGAATGCAGTTACTGTTTTAGAAGTGTTCCGTAAATCCATTTTTCTCAAAAAGGCCAGTTTTAATGAGGGTGCGCTGTGCTTTAGTTCTGCACTTAATAATAAATCTGATATTCCTGGGATGAGTGTACAGTGTATCTGGAGAATGTGTAGCGCACTGAGCCCTCTCATTGCCTTTATCATCAGATCAATGGTGGCAGGGACATATATTCAGACATACCCAAGAAGACAGCAGGGGAAGCAGGCAGAGAGAGAGGGCTATGAATGCCACCTTCTTGAAAATGTACTTTGCTTGGTGTTATTCTTACAAAGGTGTTAGGGGAGTTACTCTGTTTTCATGGCAAACTTGATTTGTACTACCCCAAGTCAATGATGGGAAGAAAAATTTAGCCAGGACTTAGGCAATCAAAATATATGAACTCAGATATCACCTATGATTATTCTACCAAAGTTGAAAACATTGGCTTTCTTCTATGATTATATTGAAAAATCCTCCCTCAACTTTAAAAGTTTTGTGCTCTTGCTCAGATATATATGTTCAAATGACTTGTGAGTCTCACCATGTAGGGTGGGAACATTTTATGTGAAGCCAAGTTAAGAACTACTCCCTCCTAAGTTTATCTACTTATTCAGCTACTTTCTTCAACTCTAACTGTACTGGCTCATAGTTATTCCAGATTTCTTTGGCTCCGGTACTGCATGTGGTTCCTTTATGCTCACAGGATTTTGGGTATATGTAAATGCAATACACAGATTATTCATGGCAGCCTCAGAAGCTCCATGGTGGTTCGGAGGAAGCCTCTACCTCTACTCTCAAAAATTAGAAGTGATTGGATGGGTTTTTTTCATGTGTTGATGGCACTATTTATTACCACTTTGATAATTTTTCTGATGTTTTCAGTCTTTTTTTCAGGTATCTCACTTCCTTATTAAAGGTATTGCTCTTGCATATGGCAGGTGCATTATTGCTCCTGAGCGTTAATAGGATCAATCTTATAATCCCACTGTTTTTTGTGTCCATATCTCAGAGCCATCTCCTCAAGCAAATGGACAGAGTATCCATTTCTTTTTCAAAGTAAAACTGTAAGACAGCTTTTACTCAAGCAATCAGATTTAATGATATATATTAATGACTATTATTCATTGCATTGAGATGATACATAGAAATGCCACCTGACAGTAGTATTCCATCTTGCCACATCCCCATAGAATCAGCAAATGGTTCACACATCTTTTGGTCTGCATCTAAAAAGATGTCAGAGAGAGAATATACCATATATATTTTAAACATGGATAACTAAAAGCTGAAATTCATCCAAAATTCTGTAACCCTTCTCTAAGAAAAATAGTGATTAAGTTTTTATCATTACTGAAAGAACTTTCTTCGTTGTGAAACTCAGCTGAGGTTCCAAAGGGTATAGGTAGGAGAGAGAGATATTTCTTCATTGTTGATATTTTTAACCATCTGCCTCCCCAGCCCTGGAGGCTGTTCACCTGTGGTCAGTACGAACACAGAGCAGAAATACAGAACTGTAGAGACATAGTAGAAACAGAGAATCTGGATATGATATTCTTTTCTCCTGAAGTGACTCTTCATGTTCCAGAGACTTTGGAGAAATATCTTTACCTTTGAAAATTAGGTGAAATGGTGTGTGTGAAATGTTTTTCACAAAAAAACAAATTCAGTGAAGCTAAGCTAGTTTTTGAAAGGGAATTTATTACTTACTGAAGAATTACATAATTTGAAATGCACAGAAAGAAGCAGCATATATATAACAGTGTATACAGCAAATCTTGTCCCATTCACTGAACTGTGTTGTGGATGCATCAACTTCTGGTACTATAACATAAGACAGTCTCTATGCTTGTGCAGTTTTTGTTTCTCCTTTGACAATCAGTGTAATGACAGAATTTTTGTAGTGTGAACTGTTGTCCCAGAAAAAAATACTAGAAAATCATTTAAGTGGTAAACACCATCAGCCTTGGCCAGATTCCTTAGCTGACTGATGGATCTGTAACCCATACTATTGGTTGTTCTGAGTTGAAGTTTGTATTACTTATTTATCAGCATTAAAATATTAACCTGTCTTGTTCCAGACACTGCTGATATTCTGGTTTACACATGCAAAACAAAGACTTTCTTCTGACTAAGAGGTGTCCTAACATAAATTGCTGAAATGAAATTACAAGCATTTCCACTAACTCACAACTGCTGTAAAGGAGGCAGAACACTGCTGTTCTCTCTAACACAATTTTCTTGGTTCCTGAAAACAGCTTTTATCTGATACTAGCTGTGGTAGTAAAAATTCAAAGTCGGAAGTGGATCACAGCCAACTTTTCCACCTGTGCACAAGATAAGTATGCCATTAACCATGTCTCTTAAAGTTATTTATCTCATGCAAGCAAACGAGTTCAAAGCCCTCCATTTACTGTTATATGACTGTAGATATCTGCTATCAGGTCTCTGCTGGCTGAAGCTGGGCACTTGACAGGGACAGAAGTGGAGTCTGTAGTCCTATATGGCCCATGAATATAGGTTGTTTGTAAAATAATATATGGCAGCTAATAAAAACATATGCCCTCTTTCTCTTTTTCCTCTCACTCTCTCTCTAAGTGTATATGAAGCGCAATATTATCATCAGCCCCCTCCTTTACAGGTATGTATCCTGACATTGTGCTTTCCTCCGTTAACTTGAGACCTCTCAGAGACACAAGATGGTCTAACATATGTAATACTCACATTAGATTGAAGTTATAGCATTTCATGGGAAAGTTCCTTCATCTCTGTATCTCTTTCTCCCATCATTAGACTCTTTCAGACTTCTTTCTGTTAGAGAATGTACAAGATATAGTACAAATATCAGCTTGAATATTAATGTCTATGTTACTAGTCATAGCATTCTCCAGGAAGGGCTTAGATTTCTTTCCCCATCACATAAACAGCCTCTGAACTCAGAGAACTTCACTAGGTTTTGGGGGTTTTTATCAATTCCTTTCTCCATTCTCCTCCCTCCTGCCTCTGTTGAAATTTCCAACACGAATCCTCAGTGTTAGGCAAATCACTTCTGTGACGTGCTGCATTGAGAAGAGTAAGGCTTCAGCAGTGAATGGAGTTACTGTGCCATGGAGGGACAAGGAGCGTACCCCATAGGTGCTTTTTTGCGTTGGTGACAGGGGTATGAGCTCACACATTTCTACCATGCACTAACGATAGGCTGAGTGGTCATACAGTCAGATGATGCATAACAACTCAGTTACACAGTCCTATATTTCAGCCCGACATCCTGACCCTCAAAACACACAGCCTGCTGAGTAGTCTTAAGGTGTTTCATATTTCAGAAAAAAAAATATATCTAACTATCCAAGTGCTAAATCACCTGTTCTGCTCCCCAGACTGTTTCCATACATCCAGAGCTGTTTCTAGGCAGATAATATTAGTGCCATTAAAGCCTGATGCTCAAAGGAGCTTGCTACGCCCCACTTAGTGTGAACAAACACTCCTGATGGCCTTGCTGGTAACTCCATGCCCTAAATTCTTCCATATCTTGCTCCTACGTCAAACCAGCTTTGAATAGGCTTTTGGTGCTCTAGCTTACATAAATGTGAAGGAAAATGCTCCACAGACAATACCAGAAGTCCATAGAGAAAAATGTTCCCTGTAATTTCGGGTATTGAAAAGAAGACCCTTCCTTGTTTGTCTACTTGTGTACAGAGACCCAATAGCACAGAATCTTAAACTGTTTAATCCCACAACTTTAAACCCACAAATAATGCTTTCCAAGAGGTTTCCAGAAATGGTAGCTAACTTTACTTGCCTCCAAACATAACATTCTATGAAAGACATTTTTCAGGACAGCCATTATTTGAAATTCAGGCTCTTTTAATTTGGTTCAGATGGAGGCACTCAGAATTAATACAAGCTTATGAAGATGATGGTACACATTGCACAAGAGCAGATGTGTCAAAGGGAGCTACATAACACATTTTTCAACTGCCAGCAAGAGTATGTTAATGACGTGATAGTGTGCAACTACAGTGTTTTAACTTAGTTGCTCAGTGATTTTACCTGTAACATGCTAGGTACAACCATGATAATGTGTAAGCAAGAAAAATATTTGAATTAACAGCAACAGCAACAATAATAACATCACTTTAGGTATCTTTATTCTAAATGTTAGAAAAAGATAAGGAAGAACTACAGTCACATACAAAAAAAAAAAAGATCTAGAATGTTTTATCATACAAATAAATGCAAGATAAAATCAAATGGTCAAATACATGAGGATGAAATAGCATGCACAGAAAGCTTGCAAACTATTTCCTCGTCTCCAGACGTGAAAATGGCAGAGAAGAACATGTGGCAATTACAGAACCATTTTTATCGCTTTAAAACAACACAGTTTAATTGGTTTGATATAAACATTGAGGCATATCTCAACTATGAGCAAAGCAGTGTACTCAGTCATGTTACTTTTAATGGAAATAGTCTTGAAAATAGGTTGTACAAAGAATGTTTGTCATAACTGCTGGCCTAGCAAGTCATGCAAGTACAACTAGATAAATAAGGTAATGTGTCCTGCCACTTGTAACTTAATCCTCCAGTATATTTCATTAGAAGGGTCTTAATTCTCATCTGAATGTCTCCGTCTTAATGAGAATGAGACTTGCGTTTGGCTGGAGCCCAGATCAATTTCATGCAATAACAACAGTAACCATCACAAATTTATCCTTTCCAGTAATTGAACTATATAAGATGTTAAAAAAAGAAACATATAAACAAGTAAACAAGTTAACAGTCTCTGTCAAACTGTATTTTGAAAGCTTTGTTTCAGGAGTCTTGAAAACATGATCAGTGAAGAAATACGGCTTTTGAGGCAGTGGCTGTTGCATATACAAAATGTTGGAAGAGATTAGTGAAATAGGTTTTGCATTTTTCATGCTGTTTCCACAGGAGATGTGCTGAAAGCCATAAAGATATGCTTCTTTCTCCAACTAATTTATTTCACATATACAATATTTTGCGGTCAATAAATCTAGGATGGATTTCCATGGTAAAGCATTGGTGTGGCAAGCAGAATGGATAACTTTATCCATAATGTGGTTGCGGTATTTTTATAATCAGTTTTGTAATGTGATATCACTGGAGAGTATCATCAACCAGTGTTCAATATTAAACAAAGTTTTCCAAAGCAACACATGCTATATACTAATTCATGTCATCAGAGATCCGTCTTACGGTGTAAGAGACTCATCTTGTGTGCACATGGCTTTCAAGGAGATGACAGCACATGGAAATTTACTTCTACATTTCTATAGCTGGGCACTCCAGAAGGAACATTTTACCATAGCAGGACATTTTACCAAGAGGAAAATAACTCCTTTGCCAGCGAGAGTTCTCTTGAACTAGGAAAACAAAACTTGTGGAAGGGTGGGAAATTTTGAGATTTTTAAGGAGAAGTAGTGATTTTAAAATAACAATCACACTAAAGAATATTCATAAAATATTAGTTTATTTCTTCCACCTGATTGTTTGTATGTTTAGCATCTTATAAAAATAAAAATATTTAATTTGAGGAAACCATTTCCTTAGAAATATCTATTAAAGAAGGAAATATGTACAAATCCAGTAATTTAAAAAATCCAGAGTTTAATATTTGTTAAAAATAATTTGCAGCTCAAATCTCTATATAATGGTCTACTTATACAGAAAACTTGGAGATACTAGAAATCTTGGTTCTGCGTCTGGCTGAGTTAGTCATCAGACTTAAGTTTAGGCATAGTCTACCATTTTTCAAGAGTTTTCAGCTGTCAGGAAGAGAAAGTTTAGGCTACATAGCATCTCACAACCTGTTCCCCTAGATTCCTATTTTTCCCGGAGGGCCTTCCGTAAAGTCCGAAGTGCACTAAAGAACAAAAATTGACTCTCCCTGATTCTGGATTGTGCTGGCTGTCCTACTCATAACAAAATTTCAACACACATGGGCATAGATCCAGCAAAGCATGTGCATAATTTGAAACCTATGAATAACTCCAGTTAAAGCTGCCAAAGATGGTAGGATGAACAGAGAAACCACTGAATTTCAGAGCAAAAATACTGGATGGAACAGTATCCTCAAACATAAGACTGCAAACTTTAGAAGGGTACTCACTCAGCAGTTGTCAAGAAGGATGTTTCTTTTCAGGTTATTCTTATAAATCATTATGGTATCTGAAATTCATGGAACAATTCATGAGAAATATATTTGCATTTGATTTTCCTTTTCTTAAGCTTCTCATCATTGGCGACTTTTAACTCCTGTGGGAGACTGGACTGAATTGTATACGTAATGTTTTTCTACTTCGGCAAAATCATTAGACTTGCATAACCAAGCATTGGATAGAGAGTGGAAATATTTTTAAAGGTCAAATCATAAAACCGTAAACTCTGGAGGAAATTATCTCTAGGGAGTTGTATCAAGTGTACCACTCCCTTGTATGAAAACTTAATTGATGTCACTTGGTTGAAATTATTATCTCTTGAGCCAAAAGTTAATAGGACATTATGTAAGATATCAGAGTAAAATGCATTTTTCAGATCAGATTTTAAGGCCAGCTTGTAGTATCACAATTGGTCATTGTAAAAATGATTATTATGTCACAAACAGAGGATTATGATGTCAGGTGGGGAATAAGTGCAGCAGCAGATAAATTCTTAAGAAACAACAGTGATTCTGTTTTAAGGCACTGTCTTCAGAAAGAAAGGATGAGAGAAAAAAAGTACAGGGAAATGCACTGCACAGAAGAACGCTTGTTTCCAAATAAGATATTTCATAAAGTTTTCCATAAGGTGACAGCTGCTTTTTCAAGCACCACATTCTGTTCTCTGTTACATCAGTGTGAATCCAGAGGAATTGCATTTGAACTGTTGTTTCTTGGGATTGAAATCAGGGTAACTGAAAGTAAAATTTGGCTTTAATACATTTTCTCAGAAATAGGATCCATTTATTCCCTTCAAAATACAGAAGGGGGAATTACCACACATCATATGACGTCATGTATCGTTCAACACTTTGGAAGAAAAATGGAGAGCAAGATTTGTTTGAAGTCTGGGATGTTGTTTTCTTCCTCTTCTTCTCCTTCCAATTTTCACAATTTATTGTGAAACCCCACTTTGCTGAAGCACAATATAGACCTTTTGGGCACAAGGGAGATCTCCGAACAGTTGGTTTTGCCATCATAATAAACCCTTTAAGGACATTAATTCTAGGCTTCCGCACACTGTTCCCTGTCGTTAGCAACGTGATGCAAGGAGTTTCAAAGCTCTTTAACAGCAGCTAAAAGGGACTGTTTAGAACAACATTGTTGCTGGTAAACTTAGGTCTAGGTGGGGACACTGCTTCAAATGGATAAAGACTGAGCTTGTGTGCATTAGCTTTTCCAACTTCATGTAAAGTTACCTTCCTGAAGTCACCGTGTGTTCCATAACTTTGTCCCATGACAGGGAGGGGAGAAGGAGAGTGAAGTTTCAGCCGATAAAAGCAAACGACAAGTAGCTTCAGAACCTAAGTACTCACACACCGACCTGCTGTCTTCATTTGTATTCAACAGATGCCTCTTTTTTTACCCCTCACTGCCTAGTCTGTGCTGATCAGTATAAACAATGGAATTTTTGTCTTTATGAACATATTCTTGTGCTGTTTCACTTGAAGGTAGAGACAAACATGAAAAAAAAAAAAAGAAGAAAAGCAACCTTCATGCACATATATTTACAGTTTATAAGATTGCTGTGTAAAGCTTTAAGAAATACTCGAATTTGGCTGAGAGATTCATGAAACCAGTACATGATGCATGTAAGCTTTAAACAGAAAGAAAAAAACAACAAAAAAGAAAACCTGATGGATCTATCTGTGAGATATTGTGAAATGCCAAAGAAAATGAATATAGCTAATTACGCTAATTTTATATTAAACTATCCATACACAACATGTATTGCCTCTATGTGTATATATGTATAGACACATAGTGTGCACGTATGAGTCCAGTCTTTTTCTGTGACTATTTTGGTATAACATAAAATACGCTTTAATTAAACTATTTTGCATGTATAGAATACCTGGCTCATTAGTATATGAATTTTTTCCTTCCTAGTCCGATCACAAGTCACTGAGGTGTTGCTAAGTAGCTAATTCTGGTCCAGAATTAAAAATTTCTATTGTCGTGGGAAATATTTACAGGCAGTACCGGTACCTTCTCCTCAAGTACAGGGAACGGGGCAGGCTCTGAGAAAGAGCTCTGAGAGAGCAGAAAGATGTTTTACAGTGTCAGAAGATCTCCATTATCGCATGATCTCCAACAGGGTGTCAGACTGCTGTGGTGCAGCGCTCCTCCCCACATCTGGCCGTATGTTTCCTTTACCACTTTCACCACCTTTACCACTACCACTGCTGTTAGTCCTCAGTCACCGGGTGAGCCGCTCCAGGGAGCTCCGAGCACTGAAACTGCAGCTTCATACCCTGCTTGGAGAGAAGAGAAGAGAAGAGAAGAGAAGAGAAGAGAAGAGAAGAGAAGAGAAGAGAAGAGAAGAGAAGAGAAGAGAAGAGAAGAGAAGAGAAGAGAAGAGAAGAGAAGAGAAGAGAAGAGAAGAGAAGAGAAGGGAAGAGAAGAGAGGGAAGATGGACTGCAAGTGTTCAGACTTAGGTTTGACTGCACTTTCACCAAGCCCAAGTGTGGGTGGAAAAAACTCATTATAGAGTCAGGGATGTATGTTTTATTACCTGATGCTCTTTGTAGTTATGCTCTCTATACGCACATACAAATGTCAAAATAGCAAAGCATTTAAAGTATTTCTAGAATGCCTGAGAAACAGAAAACAAGCTGGGTTTTCAGTCACTTTCCTAGAGAACTGCTCTAACAGTATATGTGTGTGCATGTGTTCAAATTATGCTTAAATTTCCACAGAGGAGATTTATGTGACTAACTGGTCCAGCTCCATCCTAACTTTGTTTTAGATTTCAACACTTCAAGAGACAGAAGGAATCTTTCTTTCCTGTGTCTGTGTTTACCTGCCTAAAATATCATGAACTCCGATGTCAGAGAAACAAATAGGAAAATAATGTAGTGGAAAGCTTTTCTGAAAAGGTTACAAATTCACTCCAGAGGAGGGATAAATTTCCCCTCCCCTGCTGAAATCCCTATTCACTGGGCATTCAGAGATGGAAAGAGAGAATTAGTTAATGCTTTCTTAGAGCTTGTTTTCTTTGAATTCCCTCCCTCCTCTTCTAGCACACAATTCTACATATTGTTGACTTTAAAAGCATTTGCAGAGGTCAAATTATTGGAAGTTCAACCAAGTTTTCCTAAGCTATCACAGTTTACCTACCATTCCCAGTTTTCACAGACTATCTGAGTAGTGATTAAATAGCTATCAGTTTTGGCATCAGAAGCCATAAACTGACTCTTTAGCCCCTACATTTTGTGTGATTTTGTTTGATATTCCAAAGACGATTTGCACCCACACACTCTGTTCAACAGAATCAGACTTGTAATTTGTCTATGAGAAAAACACCCTCATTAAAAAGTTTTTCAGTCTAGAAAGACAAATAGGGTGATGTATGAAGATGGCAGCCGGTGGTTACTGTTTTGCTGGTCTTATATCTTTGTCACACTAATGACGCACTCAGCACGAGGAGGAAATAAAAAAAAGAGGGAGAGAAGAAAAAAGGTCCAGAAAAGAACAATGATCATAGCAGATGTTGCATACGCTTTCAGTTTGTGGTTTGCTGCAATTCACCTGGATTATCTAAAAGCCTGTGATGAATGGGTGGCACACAAGATAGTGTTGTGTCTTTCAAGTCTTTGACAGTTGGCAGTAAAGGTTACTAAGCAAAATTACATAGGGCCAAAAGGTTGGCCATGATGGATCCCAGATACAATTGAACTGGGGATTTTCTGTATACGGAGTGATAAGGAGGGACTTTTAGGGCTGACAGGAATGACTTGCATACTATGACAAATGAAGAGGTAAGGATGCGACTGTTGGCATAGCACGTGAGAAATGCGGATCAATTTCTCGTCATGTTAACGCCTTAGTGTGTGGCCCTGAATGAATCCCTTAGGATCAGACCTTGAAAGGTATACAGGGGTCTAATATGCACATCAGAACATAAGAGGACTTTCAAAGACAAGTAGGAAATCCTGAAAACCATATTTTGATATTTGTCTATGTCTTATTTCTCTGAGTCATAACATTTTCTTGGGTTTTGTGCAGGAAAATATTTTATGTATTGTCATTTGTTCCAATCTTGAAAAAACTATGGTGATAAAAGCCAAAACTGGATTTGAATGGAGCCAAATAGGAACTGAATCTGTGTGTAATACACCTTGCAAGCTGGTTCTTCAGCCAGCAGTGGGGAAAAGGACAGGACTGGTTTATTGTCTACCTTTTCAGAAATCCGCCAAACATTAAATCTGTTGGGTTAGAGGAGCAAGTCATTCTGCAGCTGGTCATTTGGGATAAGACCTTCTGGCTTGATTAGATTTCCCTCAACAAAGTTCAACATGTCAGGCTTGGAATGGTATTTAAGGAGACAAAAGTTTCATGGCTGCTCTTGCTTTGTTTTCCCCTTTATAATGATTTTTCTTAAATTGGCTTTTCTCTGAAGAATTAGAACATCAAATATTTCTTTGCATTTCCCTCATCTCCTGTAAAAAAACATATGTCCTTGCCAGTATTTCCTCAATGAGGGCCCGACAGCCAATAAACATAAGCAATCAGAGGGACAGAAGTCTCTTTACTTGAAAGTTAACAGACTTGGAAGTTTTGTTCAATTTGGATGAGTACCCCAGAGCTAATCCATTGGAAACAGAAGCTACTGATCCATACTAGGAGTTGGGGAAAATAAGCTTTTCATAAATCTTATTAATGTCACATGCCTGGCACTGAACTATTAAGGTGGGTTTCTTACCATGGGTCTGGATATCACAGTTGCCATACATTTGTGTATGAGATGAACATCAGACAGCAGGGGCCAAGAGAATAGAAAAGGTTTGTTTAGGTTTGAAGAGCAATCTGAAAATGCTGCTGTTCAGACAGGCATATAACCTGTCTACAGAACAGGATGCAAAGAATATTTTTGAAGAATTTGATGAGGTGTTTAATAGACCTGAAAGCATTGTGAATAAAACACATCGTACTGATACAGATCCCATTATGCTGCCAAAAGTACAAGCATCACATGTAGTACAGTCTCATTAGTCCTGAGAAAAGAAGGAAAAGTTGATTGTGACAAGATGGTAAGATGCAGTGTTATTGAGAGAACGCAGATACTAACTGGTGTGGTTAGCAACCCGATCGCATGCAAGAATAAGAAATGTTATGGATTTATGTAGATTCAGGAGATTTGAATAAGGCTACCAAATGCAACGTAGCCTAGGGGAGCGCTGGGGAAAGACATGTCTAGACTTCCAACAGCAAGAATATTTCCAGATCTAGATGCAAGCCTGTAATTTTGGCAACTCCAGCTTGAAAAAATGTAAAACTCTACACCTTCAACTCCCTTTTTGCTGATGCATTTTTAAGTAACTTTGCTCTGTGATTGCTTCAGAACTTAAAAAGTGCCACTCCACAGAATTTTAAACCCTCTAAAATCCAGGTGGAAGCAGCTATTTATAACCTCTTCAGCTAATGTGCTAATCATCAACACTGTGAAAATAATAGCTGATATCCAGTTCAGCAGGTCTGGATATCAGAAGCATTTTTCTTCACCGTATAGGCCTTTTATAGGTTCCTTTCTTTTTTTTTTTTTTTTTTTTTCTTCCATAAGAAAAAGAGAAGAACAACTGTGTCAGCATTAAGCTCTATGTCAGATAGATTCCAGGGTTGGATTCCTGTCTGGTGTAGGCAAAGGACTTGAACCTAGAGGTAGAGCTTCACGACATGTTGCCTTCAGAAGTGAGGCCAACATCCAAAGTTCCTCTGCATTGCTGCTTCTCACAATTGCCAGTTCACAATTCTTTCTACTCCATTGGCTGGTGCGTGCACTGCAGCATGTGTGAGAAACAACCCCTTTCATATGTCCACAAGGATTATTTTTAAACGTTCTTTTTCACCATGTTTCTAGTATGTCCCCACAAAAAGTTTGTAGCATCCCAAATGAGCGAGTGGCAGTCCGTGACATAAAAGTAAAATGCGGTAGATGATGTCTGGATATTCTTAAATGGGATTTTGCTTTTGAAGTCAGTACGTTGTGAAACTGTATTCTGGGTCTCTCACACGTCGCACAACAAATGCACTTACAATTGGGCTCTAGGCTGGGCCTGCTTTTAGGCCAATAATTATTCAGCTATTCTAAAGCATGTTACAAGTATCATTATGTATACAACTGGAGCAATTTCAAAGGGGTCCTTTGCAGAATTGTAAATATTATCCTTATCAAGCAAGTCCCCTGCTATGAAAGAAAATAGCAGCGAGTGTATTCGAGTTAAGATTTCATTTCTTAACTCTTAATAGAGTATCTTAATACCTTATATATTTCCTACCTTTACATTTCCTACAGGAGTGTGCTCTCTAGGGAGGTTTTTAGCAATCAGATCCAGACTGAGAGGAGTTTTTTTTTCTGATTTTAACCAGAAATTGCACACTCAACCCAAGAAATCTTTCCCTCAAAAGTTACGGGATTAGTACTGCATATCAAAAACCAATTCTGGTAATTCCTGTATAGTTCTGAGGAGGACCTGGTCACATCAATATAAACAAGTAATGACTCATCTAAAACACAGGAAATGATTCTGAAAACATAACTACATTCTTAAAGCACACTAAAGACTTTCTTAGAGCATTTAAGCTTTCAAGAGCTTCTAAGTATAAAAATCACAGCAGCAGCAAGAAGGTTTGAAGTAATCATGAGCCAAGTCATACTATTTCTGGGTAATGAGAAGCACCAAACGATGCTAACTTGTAAGTGATTGAAAGAGTAATTCTGCATGGATGGTCAACAGTGAAAGCCCAGACACATCCAAGTATAACTTTTTGTTGGATCTAACAGTGTGAAATTGCTGCACATATTGAAAGGTGGTATAAAAAACTCCAAATCATAATGCCACACAGCATGCGACCAGAAATGTTAAACAGAGCCCGCAGGTGCCTATCTGGGTTTTGAGACATAAAACACTGTATAGAATGTCATATAAATGCCATTACAGAAAATAAAAACAAAATCTGCAACAAATATGGGAAACGATGCATAAGAACTGCTATTCCTTTTGAACTTGCTGAGCAATAATGGAATAATTAATTAGGCCAATAACTGTGGTCTTCTTTTCTTCAGGGGAGAAGGGTATTATCTGAAGAACTGAGGAAAGTTTGGATTTTACTTTTTCCCTGTCTCTAAACTCAGGAGCTAGATTGCTTTCAAAAGACCAAAGAAAAAAGGTGAATAGATTGTCATTTGAAAGTGAGTTGTTGCCCACCCTAAATTCCCAGACTTGACGCTTCTGGCACTTGCCGTAGGAGCATTGGCCAAATCATTCCTTCCAAGCTGAGCCCAGCTTCGCCTTGGCAGAAGCAACATACGGCAATGGGTGTCTTTGAGATATAAAGCCTCTTCAAGCACCACTGAAGTGCTGCCATTGCCCCTCTCCTTATAAGGGGGTGTAGCATACGCTATCCTGACTAGCTGATTAGCACTACTTAGAGCTAAATAGCAGGAGGACAACCCACTTCTCTGTGTCTTTAGACTGGCATATCCCACAGAGGAAGGCATCATGTGAGTGGTCTCTCACGTGGAGGATGCAAAAAGATAGTAACTCTCATCTCCCCTAAAAGGGTGTTATATTTTATCTCTTAAAATGCAATCTTGGATAAGTTAGTAGTCGTTGTATCTAATCCATGTTTTCTAGGCAAAATATAGTTTGACTGGGGACCATGATTTGTTTATTTGGTTGCTGTAAAATAGTCTGGAATGTTACACATTCATTCTACACGAGAAAAATAGAATTGTAGCTTCGTACTCTCTTTTCCTTATAAGAAAAAAAAAAAGTAGTTGTGCCTTCTTTATGCCACTCGAAGTAAATTGAGTGTAACAACATCATTGTAAAATGGTGTGCTTTATAAAGTCCTGAATATGGTGCATCTTTTGTGTTTTGTTTCTAATTGTTTGCTCAATACAAAAGGATAATTCATTAGGCTGATTCTCCAAATAATCTCAAAGTGACATGAATTCCTTTGCAGAGTGAATGTCTGTAGCAAGTAATCCATGGAAAACAGACAGGCGTCTCTTGTCATTTTGGAGCTCTAATCCACTGCCTGGAGCATGAAAACGCGCAGGATAACAAGTGTGGGAATGACCAAAATCAACATTATTTTTGGATTTTATTTTCTTAACAATGGTGCTGATCAATAGGATCGCTGAATCTGGCAGATACAATGCCACAGGATTAATGAATTAAGCTCAGGAAGCAGAAGAATTTGTTAAAGAGAAGAGGGGAAAAGCCCCTTCTTTTCCACTGGTGTGTGAATATTAAGCAATGAAAGCAGCAATGACAGAATTTTAGCCCTTGCTTTACCATAGCACTGAGCCTTGTTCTCCATGAGTCTTTACATTTTAATTAGAACCATAGTGACACCCGCATTTTCAACTATGAACTTCAGTTTCAAAGTTAAGACTTTTTCTTGGATGCTGGTTTGGTAGCTAGGTCTGAACACGGAAAAGAGATGCTGTGTTCTGTGAGATTCGGAGTGCAGCGTGGTCACTGTCGGTGGGACTAGATAACTGTTTTTTAGCCCACAGTAAATAATGGTAAAGGGAAGGAAGAGAGCTCACTGAAATACCGTAGACTCCGTCACCACAAAGCACTCATAGACTCTTTTTTCTGGGAAAGTATAGAATAAGATAAAGAGGGGTCATCACACCTCTTTGATGACGCCAATGTTTTGCAAGGGTCGATTACCAGCGTTTCTGTCAATATTGCATTAGGAATGTAATACAGGGTGCATATCTGTGTAAGACATGACATTCCCAAATGCACATTAAAATGATATTCGCCACAGCACGGAAAAAATTTAATAAACCATCACTCACTAGAAGGGGGTTGTTCAGATGTGTGGGAGGGGAGAGCTGAAGTTGGCTTCTATGTTTGTATTTACAGCGCCTTAACATTTAGAAGACCTCTGGGGATTTTCTGTGTCCTTTTGTTTAAACAAACAAACAAAAATCATTATCTAGTTTCATTGCATGAAAGTGTAAGATTGTAATAATCACACAGTCCTAGAAATGGGAAGGTTTGGAACGTTTTTAACTTACAAGAACACTTCAGAGGATACTCCAGTGTAATTTACAAGCCCCCCTAGACCTGTCCATGTCTCGAACTGATTGTTGAAGTGGGCTTTACCAGGAATTTCTTCTGCTGAATTGGAGTAGTGCAGGAGGTGGGGAGGGCGGGAGGGCTAGAGCAACCTTCCCTAACAAGGCTTTGAAAGCTTCGGTGGTAAAGTTACGCAGATGGAAGACTTTGTTACTTGTTTTTAACCGGGAGCAGCCCGGCGAGGATTACCTTATGGGCAGGAGATGTTATTTATGTGGGTAGCAACGTTGTGGGTTGTGTTGTGCTGTTGTTGTTTTTCAAGGGGGACGTACGTCTTCTAATTAGAACCGCAAGATGAAATTTTTTTAAAAAAAAAAAAAAAGAGCGACGAGAAGCCCAACAACCTGGACAACGACATGAAATAGCTCGTGAAATTTATAGCCCCGCGCCTTCCCCACGCTGGGTGGAGGTCTCCCTTCCCTCCTCTAACCTCCGCCGCGATGTGCTTCTCTTTTCTCTTTTTTCCCTTGTTTTTTTTTTTTTGTTTTTTTTTTTTTTTTTTTTTTTGCGCGCGTGGTGCGACAGCATGGGGAAGGGGGGGTCGAGCTCTCCCGCGCTCCCATTGTCAGCCGCCCCCGGGGGCGCGGGGAGAGCCGCCGTGCCCCGCGCCTCCATGTGCGCGGGGAGCGCGGGGCCGCCGCCGCGCCCGCCCCTGCCGCCCGGGACCCGCCCGCCGCGCCGGGAGCGGGGCGCCGGCCAGCCCCGGCCCCTGCCCCGGCCCCGGGCCCTGCCCCTGCCCCCGGCCCGGCCCGGCCCCTGCCCCCGGCCCGCGCCGCCGCCGCCGCCGCCGCCGCCGCCCGCATCATGCCGCCCCCCCGCCCGCACGCCGCTCGCGCCCGGGGGCTGCCTCCTTTTCCGGCCCGCGGCGTGTGCGTGAGAGGGGCTTGAAGTTGCCCCGGCGGCGGCGGCGGCGAGGCGGGGGGCCGGGGCTGGCGGCGGCGGCGGCGGCGGGGCGCGGCGGGGCGCGGCGCGGCGCCCACCCCCATCACCTGTTACCTCCGCTCCCCAGGTTGCCTGAAGTTCCCCGGCGGCGCCCGGCAGGACGGGGAGCGCCGCGGCTCCGGCTCGCAGGGACCCTCCAGCGGCTGCCGCAGCATGGGCTGGCTCAGGGGGATTGCCTTGCTTTCCTTGGGAGTATTACTAGCAGGACGAGTGAACTGCCAGCATGTGAAGAATAATGTGCCGAGGCTCAAATTATCCTATAAAGGTAAGTCTGTTGTTCTCTCTTATCCTCCGTTTTCCTCAAAACCTCTCCTCCTTGCCCCGTCGCTCCCCGCCCCCCCCCCCCCCCCCCCCCCCGCCTTCCTCCTTGGTTTTTCCTTATCTTCCAAGGGGGAAAATTGGCATTAGGAAAAAATTCTGGAGAAAATACTTAAAAAGCCGCTCCGTGCTACGGTCGGTACCACGCAGTTTAACACACAGACAAAGAAGAGTTAGTTGCGTTTGCAGGCAAGGACTCCGGATCGTGCCGATCCGTGGAAGAGTATTTTTTTCAGTCTTGTGCTATTTCACCGGACTTTACTCTTTTAAGCGGTAGGACGTGCTTGGCCACCCAGCTAATCTCTCCCGTGCTGGGCATGTAGCGCAGCCACAATGCCAGATCTGTTTCAAACAGCATGGAACAGATGAAGATTTATATTTTCCTTTTTTAGGCATGAAGTGGTTAATTTTCAAGTCATGAATATTCAGTTTGTACAAATCTGACAATCAGATGCCTAACATAAGCAGTAGATGGTGGGTTTGCCAAGAAACTATAAACTGAGAGGAACAGATCAGTCCAGAAAAGGAGGAAAGGACTCTTATGCACTAGAAAATATTGCCTATGGATGTTCAACGCAGTGCAACCTATTTGAACTGGGATTGTTTTCGGTGTAGTCTGATGCATTTCATTAGAGATCACAGGGAAGGTGTAACTGAAGAAAGAGAACTGTGAGATTACCTTTACGTTTGAAATTGTGTAATGCCATTCACGCTGCAATTGTCAGTAATTAACTTTCGTATGATACTGCCAGTATTAAAGGAGGACTCTGAAGTAGGCTGACTCCTTTATCAGCAGAGCTGCTCTCTAAGTACGTTTTCAGGAGAATTCACCAAATCTGGAGAATGTGCAACTGGGAAAGAAGTTTAAAATGTAAGAGCTGTAGAGTATTATCTCTAAAAGGGAGATCTATACATCTATGTGTATATACATGTCTCTCTGAAGAGCTGCCGTCTCATAATTCTCAGATTATTGAAGGTTGAGAGCAGGAGCAGCAGCTACTGTTCTGAAAGAAGGGAGGAAAAGTAGCACATTGCTTCTACAGGGGAAAAAAGAGAACATGTGTGTGCATGCCTGGTCATAGATGTCAATCTCAGCTTACAGTATAGTGTCAATGCATTTCTTGCCAGTAGAAATACGTTTTCCAATTTTTTTCTTCTTTCTCGTGCTGCAGATGAGAGGGGGAAGAGTCCCCTCTGATACAAGGCAGACATCATTTTCGCACTCCAGATGAAAAAAAAAAAAAAAAATTAAACACCTGCAAAACTTGGAGGCACTGTATGAAATAAATGCATGTGGAGGGTTTTCTTAAAGAACACATGTATGCGTATTTGTGTGTGTTTAAACTTGAAAAGATATGTATGAAGAGAACAGTTTAAGGGCATCAGAATCTGTTAATTTGGTTTTCATCAGAAAAGCCATTTGTATTTAACACAAAATTGATTATTTTGTATAATGGGGTCTGAAGAAAGCTTCTACCATAACTACATGTCATGTCAAAAAACTCATTGAAAACCTCTTAATTGCTTCCAAACTTTTACAGTCATACTGAAACTCAGAATAGTATATAGAAGCATAAATGCTATAAAAATATCCTGTAAAGGGGTTTAACGGCTACTTAATTATTGTTTATTTTTTTCACCCTCTTAAAGTTTATTGATGGTTCAAGTCTGCTACCCCTGTTCGTTCTGACTAAATTCACAGAAACTAATTTCAAAGGATGGCCAAATCTGACTGATAGTGGTTTTTTTTTTTTTTTTTTTTTTTTTTTTTTTTTTTTTTTTTTCTTTTTGCACCCGGCTGGTACTGTATCCATGTACAGTTTAGCAACATTTTGGTACTCTGCTGATTGGTTGTTTTCCAGTTCTGCTCTTGGTGGGAGAAGGGGTCTCATTTTCATTTCTTAAATGTATCAGACATCACATTTTAATATACAGTCAGTCCTACATGAGCAAAACAGGAAACTGAAAGGAACATTGAAACAGTTTTTATAATTGGTGGACCACTGTAAAAAGAAAATGAGTTCAAATACTGAACAACCCTGTTTCCTATCTAGCAAAGAGAGTAAATGCATAGCTAATTGAAAGCAAGTTAACGTCTGAAGACTTACAGGAATTCACACTCTGGCCTTTGATTCACATATCTGACTTAGAATATGTGTAACCCTAAAAATCAGATCAGACTACTCATACACTTAATGTTAAGTACCAGTGTAAATGCTTGGCCAGGTCAAGAGGAGCATGTTGCCTGTGCTGCTGCATTGATCATTATTAGTCAGGGAAAATTAAGCCTTATCAGCTGGCGCTTTTCCAGACGAATTTTGCTTCCAGCACAGTACGCCATGCACAGAGCAATGTTAACACCTTGTGTAGGAACAGCCTTAAGAGCTGCAGGTATTAAACATACGTCTTTTAGGCACTGACTGAACACCTTACAGGCTAGTATGTATCTCTCAGGGTTTGCCTCGCCACTATATGCCTATGTGCTACTACGTGATTCATCCCTATTCAAACTGTTTGCGATAAGGAAAAGAAACTACCCAGTTACTTACCCATTCTGCCTCTCCATGAAGAGCTGTGGTTGAGTAAAATAAACTTGTGATATTGAAAAAAAATATACAGGGTGAAAAGAATGACCCAAGTGACTTCCCTTTTCAGTGACTGTCATTGTGCTTTCTTTTAACATGCATGCTTGTTTTTTGCTTAAACAAATACCTTGAAGCTAATTGTCGGTGCTTTATTTCAAAAGAAAAGCAAGGTTGTATTTTAACTTCTCGTTTTTTCTCAACTAATTAGATGTCAAACATGGTTAAAAAGCTCAGGCATTTGCTTTAAAAGTTAGCAAAATAAGTCATGAAGGGTTAAATCCCTGCCAACCTTGATTTCCTATGGTCACTTGTTTTCAAAGGTCCAGTATTAGCTCTGCCATTTCCCAGGTTGCTGGACAGAAGTTTCAGTGAACTCCCATTCTTGCTTCCTCTTAACTTCTTGTCACTCAGTCTTGCAGAAGATTAGAAGCATCCTACGGGGCATGTTACGGATAGGAAGAGGAAGAGAAACTGTATAAATATATGTATTAAGGCCACATCTGCGGTCTGAAAAGGTTCTTTCTGTTTATTGTAAAACAAAGTTCTGGTTATTTGGTTTATATCATCTTGATTTTGGTGGCATATTAAAGGAAGGAAATTTAGGAGATCCAGCTAAAATCTGTGGTGAAACTCCTGTTCAGTAGCATCAGGGTTTTCTTCTGTACATTTTAAAGTTTCCAAACCTTTTCATCTTAGTGCATGAATTGAAAAGGTTTTGCACAGATGATATTTATCTCCTTATTTCAGTCAAGGGTAATTAATATGATTAAAGGCCTGATCCAAAGGTCACTGAAGTCAGTAAGTTCTGGATCATAGCCTAAATGTGGTAAAACCAGCTATAAAACTGAAAACTCAGTTGAGCCCTTCAACCTCTGAGCTCCTCTTATTGTGTCCTTCAAAGACCTTGTGTCCTTATTGTAAAGTAACAAGAAATGTCATTGTGGATATGTCAAAAGTAAAGGAACCGTTCCTTGAAGAACGTAGGTTGTTTTGTTGGTTTGCTGGGGTTTTTTTGGTGGGTTTGGTTTTTGTTTTTGTTTTTGGGTTTTTTTTTTGGTGTTCTTTTCTTTAATCTCATTGGCTTCAATTTCGGCGTCGGTTGTAAGCCTCTATATTGTGTCACTAGGTCACAGATTGTGTTCAGGAAACTTCTACTGAGCACAGAGTTCTCAGGAAGATGGTGATCAAGTTGAGTGTGCAAAGTTTAAAACAATAAATATAGTCTTAGCTCCAGATGGATTTCTTGTATCATTTATTGTTTCCTATTTTCTTTTGCTGTCCTCTGTACCGGGAGGTAATGGCACAGAGGTGGAACCAGCTACAGTAACCTTTAAATATCAACATATAAGCCCAAAGAAAGAAAGAGTTTCCATTAATGATTCATTGATTTACAGATTTTTCCTAAGGCAACCCCAGTTTTGTTCTCCACATGAGTATTTCTTGTGAATCCAACTTTCTCAAATCCATCTGTTGTGTCCTATTTGTCTGTTGAAAATTACTAAATGCTGTAAGTATGTTTTGTAAGAGGACATGTGTGGTTCTTCTTTGTTATTGTTGCTCAATTGGATACATATTACTTGAGAATAAGTAACTGGAAAAGCATTGCACACAGATTTAGCTCTATTATTCCCTGGCTCCAACTCAAGCCATATTAAAAATAAGTGTTTTGTTTAAAGTTGCAATGATAGTGAGAACTACTCCATCCTTGATGTGCAGCTGATTTACAGTTTTATAGGATGGATTTTTATATGGATGAAATGCTGGCCCTAGTGAAAACAATGGCAAAACTTCTGTCCGTTTCAATCAGTCCAACATGCCGTGACAGGGGAGGAATGACACCACACTGAATTACCTGTATGTACACTAGTGTAAATATGATACCTGATTTGTAGTTTGTTAACCCAGTCTGGTTGTAGTTGATGACCTGCCAGTGGGTTTGATTGTGGTTTTTCCTTTCCATCAAACTCTATAACTCACAATTCAATACCTCCACAAATACTGGGAAAGCAGGACAAAGTGGGAGAAGGAAATGGGGAGAGAAATATCGGCAAGGGAGCCCGTCTCTCTTGAGTTGGGACCAGTATTAGAGTTTGTCTCAGATTTCAAGGTATCTGCTTAAAAAAACTTCTGCTTAAACTATGTTGTAACAGTACTGTCTGAGGGAAAAGCCTCTCTAACATGCCTGAAAAGGAGAGAAGGGCAGCCCAGACTTAGGAAGAAGATGGTAAAGGAAGGCAAACGGGTGAGGTTTGCAGTCTAGGCATGGGTTTGTAACACTCTGCAGCTTCCACTGTTCCTGACGGCATTTCTGCACGGCTCCGGCGCTCTCAGACCTCACTGTTCAGTCAGCGCAGGAGGCTGGGAGGCAGTGAAGATGTCAGATGCAGCCACAGCCTCTTCAGCCTTTTTTTGCCCCAAGATGAGGGGTACTTCAGATAAGCTCCGTGTGTTGGTCTTTCTAACGATGGTTGAGTGGGGTCTTCATGAGACCTGAGAACTGTCAGGGGAGACGGTAGGACTACCCTGCCTGCCCCTGACGTGCCCAATGGGCTGACAGGAGGGAGAAGCTGATGAAGGAAGTGCTTAAGCTCAGATCTTGCCTATATAGGGAAATTTTCAGCTAGCTAATTAGGGCCTGAAACAGGCAGTGTAATTGGAACAAGGAGGGTGAAAACCTAGCCCAACATTTTCATTTTGTGTTTCCAACTTTCCCATTTAATTCCAGTGGAAAAAGTGGTTTCTGAATTACAGATCCTCCCTTTCTGAGAAGCTGGAGTTCTCTATAATTATTTGTGCTGTACGGTTTGCAAATGACTGCATTATTCATGGAAGGTGCCGTATTGACAGCAATGGAAACTCTACTCTTTTGCTGTGGAGAAGGTGTGCAGCACTTACGCCTGCTGTTTGTTACAGCATCTTTAAAACTCTGACCTAGTGAGGAATTTAAACATCTGTAGTTTCACTGAGCTCAATGGTCCTACTGATATATGAAGTCTGCTGTAAAATCTACTTCTGTGCTTCAAGTTTTTTGATCAGGACTGAAGTACTTATCTGTTTGCTTAGGGTTTATTCAGGTGTGTATTTATTCCACAAGGTTTAGCAAAACAATATTTAAAATAAGAAACCCAGTCTTTGCAGGCTGCTACAATGTAAATGGGTTATTTATGATAATCTCTCCTGTGTGTGCATCTGTATATACAGAAAGCATTTACATGAAGTTCCACCTGAGAAGAAACCACTAAATGATTTGTATTTTTAACTCTTTCTTTTTGCTTGGAAGTGTTTTTCATTTTTTATTTAATGCATTGCTGTACTCTGATCATTTTAATATGGTTTTGGTTTGCCTAATCACTGATTCTGCATACGGCCTTTAATGCCCATAGCTGCTCTTAGAGAGATTTTTTTTTTTATTTACTTCCTCTGGCCCACAGGCTTTTTCTCTCATGTGCATACCTGGAACATTGCAATGGAAGCACAAGCAATACAAAGTTGCTCCAATATTTTGAACGTTTTCTACGTCAGCTGGAGCCTGACTTGACCTTTCAATCTGAAGCAAAATCACATCTTCACCTGAGGCAGTGGCTAAGTGACTGGGAAGAAAACAAATCCTTCTAAGTGGTGTCAATGGTTGTGACATTTTCCAGTTGTTTGAAAGCTAAAAAGGGTAAAATTGTCTTCAGGCTCTCATGCGCTTATTTTTAAGCAAACGTTTGGGGTGGACCCTGGCAGCTCTATGTCAAAATTTTAAACGGAAGTTCTGTAGCTTGTCCTGGTGCTCTCGTTAATTAAGGTTACATGTGAAAGTCACTGCTGGTGTTGTGCCGGTGGGCCATTCAGCGAATTCCTTCCCTTGCAGGATTAAAGCTCCCTTCAGGAATGTCTGCAAGTTCATGGTCCTCCCACATATAGCCTTCATATAGGTTAGCTGCTGTCTTCCAGTAACAGCTGTGGATGGCGAGAATAACTGTGGGGATAGTATATTTACTTGACTTTTCCTATTTTTTTCCAAGCGGGACAGTGCCCCGAGGTACAAGAGAGAAAAGGATGGCCACAGCTGTTGACAGCATCAGAAATCTTAAGAGTGCTTTAGCCTTTCTCCTGCACCACAGGAGGTTCTGTGCTGTCTTTCTCTTTCTTTTTGACTGACATAGCCACATTAGGCTCTTTTCACTGTCAATGGAAGGAGAGGTACCTCCAGAGAGCTAATCTTGGGTTAGGCAGGCTGAATGAGACTTTAAGGGTGCTCATCGCTTTTCAGTGACTGTAAAAGGAATTAAGCTCCTTGTTCATTCATTTAGTTTCTTTCTTTCTGGGAAGGTATTAAAAGAAGGTACCAATTAAATGCTATGGAATAACCTAGGCTGTATTCTGATCTCAGAGCACCCTAATTTAAGAAACTGTCTCTGCCTAAATGAGTGTTTAAAGTTGTGTAAAAATCCAACTGATTAAAGTTACGTATGCCTGCAGTATCTCTGATCTTGAGGTCACCTGTGTCTCCATCTAAATTCTCATCAAACTTTCAGTCACAGCAAGAAATACACAATACCACTGAATTCTTCATATTCTTAAAACAGTTATCTAACTTACATATCACATTTCCTATGTTTCTCCTCCTTAATAAGCTCATCCCAAATCCAGTGACACATGCTGGAAGTGACTGTCTGGGGCTGCAGAGCTTTA
Source organism: Morus bassanus (assembly GCA_031468815.1). Classification (NCBI taxonomy): domain Eukaryota; kingdom Metazoa; phylum Chordata; class Aves; order Suliformes; family Sulidae; genus Morus; species Morus bassanus. The sequence goes on along the minus strand of CM062571.1, from coordinate 75,475,470 downwards.
CTAATTTAACAGCTTAATCATTCAGAGCTTTCAATATGCTGTCCCCTGACCAGCTCAGTTTCTGAATGTTTCTGAATGTTTTATACTTTGAAAGAAAAAATTATTCAAGACTCAATTTTGTATAGCACAATTTGCAAATAAAAATACATATGCATATGCACAATTCAGAGGACAGGTGCCTCTGATTCTCCCCTTTTTCAGCTGAACTGTTTCAATAACGAGAGCAGGATGAAACCTAATTTAGGCTCATTTCTAAAAATTCTAAATACACTTACAGTTTGGGGGTTTCTTTTCTCACTTTGGGGATTACAGATTCCCTTTGAGCTAGACACATCTACAGCAATCCCCGAAATGTGTGAGCACTCGTCTACTTTGTGTCACATCTAGTTTTCATCCTTCGCTGTTCGATAGCCAAATGCAGTAAAGTCAGAAGTTTTTGCCATTCTTCTAGTGTTTTAAAGTTGTTTGACATTTGTTGGGCCGCCTGCTTATCTGTCCAGCTGGATGTTGCAGAAACTTTAGAAGTGAGCAGTCAAATAAAATTCCCCTCTCTTATAAATATTTTTGTGCAGAGTTGGATCTTGCAGGGAACAATCCGAGGAATGAAGTAGTTATTTGCTTTCATCTAACTTGTGGAAGGAGGAAAAAGAAAGCTCTCCTTTACTCTCCACTCTAATGAAGCAAAGCTCATGTTGGTTCTGACGGCCCCTCTTGGCTCCTTTTGAAATTCCAGCCTTGTGTGAGAAAAGGACACAAAAAAGCTCTGTGAGACAATTTAAAGGATTTAGAGCTGCCTTTCAAGGGGGAGGGGTTGGTGGCCTTTTCCAGAGGCAACAGATGATAAATACAGTTCACAAGCACCCAAAAGAGCTGCAGAGAGTGCAGGGTACAGCTTTCCTCACCAGGTGACACTAGAATGGCAATAGCTATCCTTTCCTAGACAAGGTTCCCATGCCTGGCCAAGGCATAAAGCGAGGTCTCTTAAGATGAAGTGGAGATTTCAGGGTGTTAATATTACTTTTACTTCCTTCATGGATTTCCCAGTGCAACTTTACTGCTTTTGCATGAATGCATAGTCTGAAATGGTTCTGACCCTTGATGAAGCTCTTTTTCTCAAAACACAGCAAGGGTCATATCAGTGACGATGAGTGTTGCTCTGTAGTATCTGTAGGCTAACTCGGTCTCATCTCTATCATGCTAGGTCCTCTACAAGGTCTCCATTCTGCTAGACACATGTGGTAAATGCCAGTCACCACTGAGTGATAGGAGGGACAGCAGGAATGATATCTGGGGATCTGGGAAAGAAGACTTTATCTTCCAGATTGCTTTTTTTCTCATGTTCCCTTCTACCACAGCAGATAAATAGCTGTACCAAAACTTCTTGCTCTGATGGCCTTGCAGACAACAATATAAATGCATTCCTGAGCTACCTGCAAGTTGCATAGTTAGGAAATTGCTTTATTTCTATATTGCTTCTCTTCCAAGATGTGTCAGAGTCCATCCACCAAGACCAAGTGTATATTCAGATGTATAGAAGGGTGTGATAATGTTTTCAAAGACCTCTAGCTGGCATTTCTCTGAAATGTCCTAAACGTCAGTGAAGCAGTATTTGCAGGATGTTGGCTGTGTCGTTATCAGTATGTCAAACCTCTGTCCATATTGCTCTTCTAAATATGTATCCTCAGTTATTTGTACTCTAGCCATAAAAACTGACCTCCAACAAATAGGCAAGCAAGATTTTATCTCAAGTGAAAAGATTTAGAAATTTGTTAAATTTGAAAGAAAATTCCACATAGCTCTTTTTTAGGGAGTGTTATGAAACAAAGTAGTAGTAATAATAATAATCATAGTATTAATAATAATAATAATGTATGTTTAATATTTTCTTTTTCTCTGCAGCCTGGGTTATTGAGATCAAGATTAACACAGATTTCTAATTCTACTTTTTTAGATTTTTTTTTTCCCATCTGTGATGGAATTGTAATCTACTGGGTATTCCACTTCCTTTTCTGGCATCCCTTTACAATTTTGTGTCTTTCATCATTCTTTAACCCCCGCTGGAACTCACACTCTTTACTGGACGACAGTCACGCAAATTAGGAAAGTTTTGTTATCTTTACCTACAAATGGAGGTTGGAGGTTAACAGAAACCCAGCACTACAGCTGATGATACACAGGAAGGCTGTACTGTAATGGGAATCAAAGAAAGTACCATAAATGTGAAATCCTATTAATTCTTTTGCTCTTCTGTGTCAGCGTCTTCACCTGCAAAGTGGTATTAAGCTATTTCATGAGGAATTGCTTGAGGTCAGAGACTTGCCATGCTTAGTCAGAGCTGTATCCTACTCTGAGAATAATCCCATTAATGTGTATATTCAAAGTTCAGTCAGAACTTATTTTTGATCAGCATACAAAGGTCTTACAGGTACTTTAAAGTGATTATAATAATTATATTCACAGCTGTGTATGCCTGTGACATGAAACACATGCCTATTATCCAGAAAGCATATGTAATTTAATTCTAAGGGTTCTGTACAGAAACGCTTCACAATGTTTTTTTGAGTATCCACCTCTATTTCACACTAAATACACTGTGAAGGTGATTGCAGATGACTCTAGAGAAAAGCCTTTGTGTTTAGTCTTTGCAACACTGCCTACCAAAGGTATGCGAGTGCTTGCAAGATCCTGGCCTGTTTCTCTGAGTTTAAGCTAGGCTTCTCTTTATTTTTCTAATCATAGCTGATAATCATATTTTAAAATTAAGAGGGAATTAAAAAATTTAATTTTTTTCTTCTGCTTACCAGACAAAACTAAAGACCTCACTTTGGGCATTTCCTCCCCTTTCCACCCAGTCTGAACATAACCTTATGAGGCCACTGGTATTTAATACTCCTCTGCCCCTACAAATGTATGTGCTTTCCTTCCCACCAGATTCTGGATGCAAAACTTCTGTTCCTTCCTGCACACAGCACTTTTTCTGGCTTTTCACACCCAAAATGCTTCCCAACCTTCTCCAAGATGAGGGCAGCCTTTCTCAGCCACTTGGGGAAGTACCCAGTAATCAGTTCAGTCCGTTATAATTGCCTATCATTTGTGACTCACTTGCTAGAAAACTGTTGCTTGACAGCCCTAGTTCAAACCTAATAATGAGGATAAACCACTATAATAAATTCAGAAGTGGAATTCTGCATCTCTGTAAGATTCACATCCTCATTCCTAAAATAAGGAAGAAAGCACCTGTTCCCCTCATCAACATGACCTATGTGAAAATAAAATTGGTTGTTCTTATATTCCACATACCTTAAATGCAACATTTAAATATTACCTTCAGTGAATTAAGTCAAGGAATTTTTTTTCCCTTGCTTTTATACTTCCTTATGCCACTTACATGACGTAATGGTTATTTTGAATAACATTCTTTTTCCATAATAAAGTACTGGTTTTCATGCCATTAATTAGGAAATACAGAGCAAATACAAGATTTTGTATGATTTTGGTGTACCTTTGAGCTTCAGGCACAAGTTTGTAGTTTGACTTGTTTGACTACGGTGTCTTACTTGACCACATGCTACATAGATTTCTGACAGTTTTGCTGGTGCTAGAAGAGCTAAGTCCAATTCCTGAGGCTGGCAAACAGACCAACAGAGACCAACATAAAAGGTTCTGTTTATTGGGGTAAAGAAACTTTTTCATTTGTCTTCAAAAAGACTAGTATCAAGTCTCATGTGTATTATTATTTTATATTAGAAATTTTAAGCTATCATCAATTATTCTGGTGTAAATCAAGTGTAACTTAATTAAATAACTGTGACTGCAGTGATGCATGTTTAGACCACTGATACCGCTAATTGACATTGCACCGCAGGGACTGAGGACAAGACCAAGCAATGCAACTTCTGGTTTTTGAACACAGTTTCCATAGCTGAGACCATAAAGAGCCTTTTTAAGGACATTTCTCATAACTGCCACTCTCTTAAAAACTTTTTCTATCAGCATGTAAGAATATGACAAACGCTGAATTTTGTTTCACTGTAGGTTCACCCCCATTACTATGCATAGAAACTATTTTACCTTATGCCAGACATATGGAAGTGATCAATGTATGTAAATTACATGAGGAGAGGTGAAATACAGCTTTTTAGACTGGGAAATGTGTACTTTTTTCTGGTTATAAGACACTGAAACCACACCAGAAAAGGAGACTTTCGGTCTTAAGACAAGTTTTCCTTTCAAATAACAACTGGTGAGTGGGTAGAATAGCAATGATTTTTTGATAATCACTATGAAAGCACAATATTGTCCTGAGCTGAACCACTCAGTCAGGTCTCTCGGACACCAGGGTTTAAGAGACGGTTGTTTGCATAGAACCTGTTCTATGCAGAGGTGAATTGTTCTGGGACCCACTTATAAGTACATACTATGGGCAAGTGTTCAGCAGTACAAGTCAAGTTTCTTCAAACATGGGGTTTAACAGACAAGACCAGCTTAAGTGCTGTTCTTTTTCCTCCCCCGATGTCATGGTGTGCCCACGGTGCGACAATTTGAATCTACTCTAAAAATCAGGGGTTTTGTGGGACTGAGTTATTTTGTTGGGTTCTGCATGACCAAGGGAGGAAGAAGCAAGAGCCTAAGTCAGCTCTGCCTTTCAAATAGTTTGTAAAACTACTGTCCCCCAGCTGGTCTCTAAGAAATCAATACTTATTTTGTGACCAAAATGCATTCACTGTGGTCCCAAAATTTTTCATTCCAAGAAAGCTGGATTTGGTTGTTTTTTGGGTTGTTTTTTTTTTTCTTCATATTTGATATTGCAGAGTAAGAAACTAATCTAGAATCTGGCAGGGCTTTATTCCAAGGTATTGTCATATCTTTCATTCTGAGTTGAAAAATGGACAGATCACTGGGTTTCATAAATGTGTGGAGAAGCTGTCAAAGCTCCTATTTGCATGTGAATGGTCAGCTAAGGTAGTAAGGGAGATATGTAAATAATTCTCTAGCTAGCTCCTGGCAAAGATCATTGCATTTCAAAGTACTGTGAAAAGCAGCACCATAAAACTTTAACGTATTCACAGGTATGGAAACTCCCACGCCTTAAATAGATCTGCTGTAATAATGCCCACTTGGGGAAAAGTGAATCTTAAAAAGCAATATCAGGTCTCCCGCTACTATACATTTTCTGCTTCCTTTAATATTTCAGAAAAAGATAAGCTAAAAAAGCCACCCTCCCTCCCCCTCTGGGGGACAAAAAAAAAAAGGGAAGGAAAAAAAGCACAAGATCTGAGCAGTAAGCAGATGTAGACCTTTTCATTGAAAGTCTGGCAGTCAAGTGTGATAGGAGTGGAAGAAATGTAAGGGATTTGAGTATTATTCTGAATTGTGTCTGTATCTGACCCCGGAGGCACCCAAAATAATAATTGCTTTAATCTTCCTTACAAACTGCTCAGCGTTTCACTGTTCTGCTCCGCTGTTGTACTCCAGTATGTGCTGAACTAGGTAGAATGGGTGAATGTTTTTGTTTAAAACTAAATGCATCCTTTAAAAGATACAGTTCTTCATGCATCCAAAAAGGCAAAAAAGTGAAAGTAAACAGTAGAAAAATGTGGAACACAGAGAGAAATAAAAATCTTAACGGGCTCTGAGCCAGACGATTTTCTACATGTTTTATTGTACCTCGTGTCTGCTTAGATAGAATTGGCATGTGTATATATGGAGAGGGAAAGATTTACTAAGCCATTTATGGCTGAAACAGCTCCAAAAACTGTGATTAGGCAGGCGCAAAGACTAGAAAATGTTTCCAAAGTAAAGTTCACCTCCAAAAGTGATGTGAATTATGTACCTATCCCTTAATCGTGAGATAACATGGGACTGTTGCTGTAGTTTACCAATAAGATTTCTCTTTATATTGTTTTGTAGTTTCCACCTACTTTCCTCAAAATACCATGATGTATTTCATTCAAGCTCCATAATTCAGTAAATAGATTGTGTCACCCTTTTGACAATTTACAGCACACATTTTCTTTCTCAAAAAGCTTCTGCACACTAATTTGATCTGGTTACATTGTGCTGAAAAGAACTCGCAGAGTCAAAGTTAAATGCAATTTCATTCACTGAATTTATAAAGGGCAATTATTCAAAGGCTCTGGGATTTGCTCAATCACACTAATATTCCTGTAATGAAATGTGATTTGTCTCGGTATTTACCAGGAGATTAAAAATGAAAGAACGAACTGATGTTACAAACTCCTACTCACATGAGTAGTCCCATTGATTTCAATGTATATGGCACTTGCAGGGTGAAGTGCCCTTTTGGGAGGTTATACAAGTTCTTCTTCACTTATGAAATAATAAACCAGCAACACCAAGCACTTATAAGGATCACTTGAAATTTTTGAGCTCTGCCCAGTTAATGGGAAGAAATGAGGCAAAAACTGCTCAAAATATTGTTCTGTTCCCAAATGAAAGTTTTCATTCAGTAACAGTCCCTCTTGTTCCTGCTTATCCCATGGCTCCACTGTGCTGTACCACAAGAAAAGCATTCATTGCCTTGCTGTGGTTCATTGCATCCTCATGTCCAGTAGGATACAATGTCAACTGAAGTCACTACGAAACACCCTCACTCAGTCTGGTGGATCTTTGAGTCTTTTTAAGGATGTGTATCAATACGAGATTTGATCAGATATTTTTGAATGCCAAAGCAAGTTTAAACTAAGGAATGTCATATCTTATCCAAGCTCTCTGCCATTCCCTGTTAACAGGTCTTTCCATTAAAAACTTCTGTGCTGAAGTCCATCTGTATGTATGTAACATAGGGCACACATTAGACACAAATCAGCCTTGAAGCAGTTGCACTGATTTGAGCACAGTAACTTTAGATAAGTAACACTGCAATGTTGGAATAGGGTTTCCATAATGCAGTTCTGTTTCAATAACCATTCCCATATCTATCAAAAAAGGGCACAGCACTGTGGAAATTTTTATCCCTTACTGGAGTATTACTTACTTGCTGTAGCTATGGCTCCAGGCACTTTGAGTGAAAGTTGCTACTGCCTGCTTCTCACATGAGCTCATTGGAGAGGGCCCAGGAGCTCTGCCCACAGCAGGAGACTCCAGAACTTCTTTCCTGCCACTCCAAATAGCTGCTAACGCTAGCAGGAGAGCAAGGAATCCCTGCTCCTTTTCAAACATCAGTCTGACAAAGTGGGACAGCAAGCACGGGGCCATGTGCTCCCTCGCCCCAGACATCTTGTCAATGGGCTCTCAGTGCTCTTTGCAAAACAGCAAGAGAAATCTCAAATTGCAGCCACTCAGATGTAGCCACTTGTGCAGACACTTCTATTATCCTAAAATTTATTGTCGCCTATGTCACACGTTAAGAAAATGCAGAAAGTCTCAAATGCAGTAGAGGGTGTTGGGGCAATAAAATTTTTCACATTTTATGATAGGTATACATTTAAAGAAGGAAGCAAAAAGAATGTTTTCTATTAAAAATAGGAGCGGAAACCATTTATGGCGTAAAATCCAATAGGAAACACATTTGCACTACTTCTGATCTCTGGTGCTGTTGGCTGTGAAGTCCTTCACTAGTCTGTAAGGGGCATCTATTTAATTAATTGGAGCTGTTACTTAGACTATGTTAGCAATCAGAGAACAACCCACAAAGAAACTCATTAGTAAACAGGTCTATGATGTCTTGGAACAGAGGCGTCCTAACACTTCTCTAGTGCTGGCCAAGGGTGATGTTAAAAGGCAGAAATTGCAATATATATTAACATATATACAAAAGATCCATGTATCAAGAAGGCCACTTACTGTAAGAGAGTCTCTGAGCCTGTTCAAGTGATAACTAAAGGACACACAGACATCAGACATCTGTATAAAGTTGCTAGCCAGTGGCAGGGTATGTGGAGCATAAATGCAACATGTGTAACTCCTGCCTCTGCTTTGTCCTACTGAGACCAGGAGCTCTCTCCCACATTACTGTTCCTCCAAAGGGACTTTTGTGTCTGGCTAAGCTCAGCCTATGCCTCTGTGAAGCTAAGCTGAGGGAAGAAACTTCCCAAACTCTCTGAATTCTGAAAGTATCCTTAGGTGCATGCATGCATTTACCTACATAATGTATACAAATATGAAGCTATTTACACACCCATACTTGGACCAGATCCATAAACAGTGCAAAATTATGCCGCACCCTGCTGCAAGTTATTTTTAGCTGTTCCTCAATGTAAATGTCTAATTCAAAATTAATTCTCAAAATAATGAATGGCGTGTTTTGTGTTTCAGTGGGTATAAACGTTTGGGTTGCATAGTAGATGATTTAAGCATGAAAGGTCTTGCATTCCTAAATCTGTTACAGAATGTGGGTGGGAGGTGGATCTTTTCTCCTTTGCTCATACCAGGAAACAAAGAATGAATGAATATTTGTCATGATGTTTCATCAAGAGAGTGTTAACATTAATTGAAGATACACATGTACATTGTGGAAAGAATGACAGCTTGCTTACAGTAAAAATTTCTGAAAACCAGGACATTGGCTTTTAGTATTTGTACAGAATGTTAGCAGTGTCGGTATTGAAACCACCCAAACATGAGCCTTCTGCAGTAGTTGGTTAATTAGGCCAGATATGGAGATCAAATGCTATTTAAAACAAAACAAAACAAACGAAAAAAAAACTCAACAACAAAAAAACCAACCCAACCAAAGCCAAAGCAAAAAACCCACCCAAAAAACCTAGCACAATTTTCTTCGGCTCTGACATAAAGGCTATCAGGAACTTTGTCTTCTCCTGTTCTCATGCTCTTTCCTTAGTCATCCATGGCTGGTCACCAGCAGTCACCGCATTGGACTGGCTTTCGGTCTGGCTGGATATTGCAGTTCTTATGTTCCCATCTCCAAGATGAGCCTGGAGATTTCTCCATCAGTGTCAGGATTCATGCTCAGTCCTGCCCCCGGGGACAAGATGGTCCCCAGGTACACCTGCTAAGGAGCAGTTATAAGAAAGAAATAAGAAATAAAGAAGAAGAAAAATAATAAGAAATAAAGGGTTGGGATTTTTAGCAGTGTCCCTGTGTCTTAAACTGGAAATTGAATGGTATTTTATCCTTATGTGCATTTAAAAAAAAGTACAAAACAAAAAAAAAAAAAACAACAACCCACCCAACAACAACAAAAACTCCAAACAGAGCTATTCCTAATAAAAACATTACTCATACTAGTATCATAGCCCTGACTTTACATTTATTGGCATGAATGCAAACTTATAAATCTGTGTGGATGTTTGCCATATGCAAATCCATCCATCCATAAATCAGCGTACAGACTGGAGACTGCACAGCTGAAGTGACTGTAATGGTAAATGAAACCTTTCACCAACAGGTCAAATGCAGTTCAGCATATGTGGTAAATGAAAAAGCACTATCATACAGGAATTGATCTGTGGCGTGTGTGAAACGAGTGACTGACCAATTCACACTGTTCGCCACCGCAGTTGGCACCCCAGGTTTGAGCTGGCAAATGAGGCAGAGCTGAGCTGTGATGGCAAAGCACTGAAGCAACCTGGCTGATGACCGTTCTCTCTAAAAGTCATGCATAAACAGCGAATTTGCCTTGTGGGACTGTCTGGTAGTGTATTACAAGGATTAGGCAGGCGTTTTCCATCAAAATGAATTGTCAATGAAAAAGGAAGTTTCCATTTAATCAAAATTTTCCACCAGTTCTATCCAAATGAAAACATTACTTTGGATCGTTGTGCTGATCTGAGGCACATAATATTGTATTCATCTGACATTAACCTCTGTGTGTTCAGGGTAACAGAAAGGTTTATAAGAGCTTTGTGTGGTTTTGCTGCTTTCTTCCCCACTCTTTCCTGCAGAGGACCATAACTCCCATTAAAATATTTGAGAGTACCTCAGAAATCAGCATAAGGCTTATATGATAGCAGGACAGCATAAAACATATTGCCCAGTCTCAAACCCTGGCCAACAGGTCTGAACCAGGGATGAGGCATGTTTATCCTTTGTCTAAGATGCGGTTCAGTGTCAGAGGATGCCATGTCAGACAGGACATACTTAGAATCATTTCCAGGCTTCTCAATTTGGGCAGATGACTTGGCCATGTCTGGGCTGTGGAGTACATGCACTGTTTTTCCCCATTAAAGCCTAAGAAAGCTGGACACCCAGACCAGAACAGGCATAGATAAAATGATCAAGAGCAAAAGTTATACATTCATTTTTTTCTAAGTTGTCACTCTGTGAAAAGTTCAGCATTTTGACTGTTTGTCTTAATTTGAAAACAGATGTTGGACTATTGTAATTTCCCTTGAGACAAAAAAATTCCTTGCTTCTCAGCTTTACTTACTCCTATTATGATACTGTGTCATCCCAGAAAAACTGCTTCATAAAGCTTCTAGGTGAGTTGTGAAGCTCCAAAACATCTTGACACAAACATCTATGTGTTAATGTCCATAGTCCTCAACATTTACTGCAGCAAAAACAGCATTAAAAATTTATGTGTGATTCTTTTATAGAATTTAATACATTATTAAAAAAATAGTATTGTTATTGGTTATAGTTTGCTTAACAGAACTTTTGCTCTACTATTAAAGAATAAAGTTTTTATGACATTGATAAGTTTAGATATGTGTTTGCCTTCATGTTTCAAGGATGTTAATAATGTCAGGAAGATTGGTCTTGCAGCTAAAATTCTGAATTGATAGATGATCTTCAATTCCAGGATCTTACACAAACTTTCTGCGTGATGTCAGATATCTCTGTGCATCGGCTTCCAATCTGTAATTACTTTTTGTACACATTTGTTTTACTTTCCATTGACATTGCATGTTTTTTGGAGGCAAGGACTATGTTTTTGCGCAATGAGATTCTATCTGGACTTTTCAGAACAAGCAGTACAACAGATAAATAACACAAGTATTTAGTTCAAGGCTCAAACTAACGTCTGAATACGAAGAAAATAACCTTATTCTTGCTTTCTGGTAAGAAAGCATTAAAAAAAATATTTAAAAAAAAAACCCATTTGAACAATTCCATACCAGTATATCCAGACTAATTTCACAAACCCACTAAATTTAGTCACTTGAGAGATATTCTTCTGACTGCGTTACTTTTGCAACTGAGAAGCGAATTTTTTTAGAAGCCTGTTCCTTTTAGAGGGAGGAAAAAAAGGTGTTGTTAGTTAAAAATATCACTTTTAAAATTTCCTCTTGGTCTTAAAGATTATTTAATTGATTATTCCACTGCATATAAAATTCAAAAGCTGACAATTTTAGTTTTCAAAATTTCTCCCTTACATGTCATCTTCATGTTACGCAGTTCTCTAGATATAAAGGCTGCAAAGTTATTCAAGTTTGTTACATACATTCATTTCAATATGAAAAGCCATGTTTGTCTCACATTGCTGCTGAGGAGAAGCAGTTTCGTTTTCATTCTGACTGGTGCTGAAACTTTTTGTTTATGCATTCTCCTCTTTTTCTTTTTTTCAAAAGTTTTTAATCTGTGGTTTCAGGTGTAGTTTGTTATATTAGTTGACTGGAACACTATAGATTATCAGGGGACTTCCAGGTGTCACACAAGAAGAATGACTGTTTTCCAAAACAAGCTGTGCAGTCCCCTAGGTTCTGGCATAGATGAATATACGAGTGTTACTAGGCATAGCAAACATTTCTGAAAAGTTAATCCCATGTTGTGTTTGAATGTTAAGGAAACCATGTACTCATTCTGAGGGGTTTAACCTTTCTTCAGGAGGTAAGTCTGGAACAATGGCCCTTATTTACAAAAGGTTTCCTTTATTTTCCATAAGGAATACAAAAACAGAATTTCCCCTTTGCTGGAGTTGCTCCTTCCTTGATGTAAGTACACATTGCCGTTGCCGATTCATTCAAATACAGATTATTACAGTAATAATAAGTGACAAGCTATGTGTTATTTTGAAGTAACACACATTATGGTTCACATCATATCTTCAGAGACCCAAGCAATGTGTTGTTTCACATTGACAAATGCTCCAAAGTGTTTGCGCTTATGAATAAAATATTCTCCATGTAACTTGAATTTCAAGAGTGCATTGTGCAACAGCATTAGGATGTGGGCCTCACCACAGTCATCCTAAACCTCTGTCACCTTCCTCTTGGATTACTGCTCTCCCTTCTGTGGCACTTGTTCAAAGCTTTTGGAAAGACATCAGTGGACTTTGATCAGTCCTTTAAACCGGTTGTGCCTGCTTGCTACTGCCTTGGTCTGTATGAGATTCTGGATGTAATTCAAGTCCTCAGTATTGCTCTATGGAGGTGCAATCTGAAGCCTATTAAATTCAGTAAGAGTCTTCCTATTGATTTTGGTGGCCTACAAACCAGGCCACTGTCTTTGTTATAGCTGATGTTACAACACTAGTTCTCTTTCTGAGCTCAACCCCAACAGCTGGCCTTACCCGAGGGGACAGGCCAAGGTGCAACATTATTTGATTGCCCGGGATTTCTGACAAAATCTTTTTCAGTGGTATGTCAACAGTGCTGGATCTTGCTATGCAAACTGGAAAGTGCTTTAACATACAGGAGTGATGCAAGGGCCAATTTTTGCACAAGTGCTTGCCAGCTAAACACAAGCCTTGGTTTGGTCCCTGGAAACTGAGCTATTAAATATGCGTGATAACTGAGAATTAAGAATGGTAACATAAAGCAACATAGGCCCTGGTGTTACACAAACTACTTTGGGCCTTGAGTGAACTGTATTGTGCTTTTGTTAGACTACTCAGGGTGCTGCGAGTCTTCTGGGGCAGATAAATATATGGTCCAGGCATGCCCACTGGAGCCAATTCCGTCAGATGGATAGTGAATTTGTTTCACATAAGAAATATCCAGGACTGTGTTTTGTTGCAAAATCCAGAAAAAATGTGAATCAAATCATCAGCACATCTTTTCCAGTTCCAGTGAAATTTACCTCCTACATAACATTTCCAATATAGAAAGTATTTCAAGAGGAAAATCTCACATGGATTAATGTTTATTGGTTGCCAAGGCAATAGTTTGGAGACCTCTCTAGCACAAAACAGATAATATTATAAGCAGAAGTAGATTAGTATGAGCAGAAAATCTATCGACTTCAGGGAAGACAATGCTCTGAGTGTTTGTTACACCTTTCTGAGATGATACGAATTTTGCTTTGGTCATTTTTCCATTCATTGCCATACTTTTGTACTGTTATTTGTATGACAGGAGAAATTAAATATCCCCATGAAGACTGGATGCCACTGTAAAATGCCAAACAATGTTTCTGTGTGGAAAACCTGACGGTCCATTTAACAAGCCAGCCCTAAGGTAGGCAGGGAACTGAGACACCGTAGGATAGGTGGTCAGGCCAAGGTCTTACTGTGGCTCTTTGGGACACATGGGAAAAGGACACAACCACATCTGTCCTGAATTATCCAAGTTTTGAATGGGGAAAAATGAAAAGAAAAAAAGTATTAATTTGTTTTATTTTTGAGGAGTAAAAGTAAGGAGTTTTAGCAGATGCTACTGAGATTGACAGCTGAGAAAAAACAGTTGAGATATAAAGAAGGAAAATAAACGCTGAGCATTTCTGTATTTAATTCTTTTCAGCAAATAAAGTCTTGAAATTCTCTTTTGTAATCATATGAAAGTATCAGTACATGGGCTTTTCCAAACAAAACATGACTGTGGGTCTAAGCAAAAGAAAGCATTTAAAACAACATTCACTCTGCATCGTTTCAAGCCTAGCAACAGATTACAAGGGCATTTCAGATAGGAATGGGAGCTGAATCCTGCACAGTTCTGTTCCAGGGTATGTCTGTACTAGCTCACACTCTCTTTTTATATTCTCCCTGCCACCATCATGATCCAATCCATGTTATGGAAGAAGGCACAAAGTAACCATGTTCCTTTAGAGCTGAGTATCCCCAACTCCTTGCCAATTATTGCTAGGCTTTGTTTTCTGCCATCTTACCTCTGCAGCTTTTTTTACAGTTCTTCTAATAAAAAACAGGACAAAGTGATAATGAATTTTAAGATTCTTTGACTGACTCATTTCAAATTATATTCAGTTTTATCTATACCCTTTGATATTTCTAAAGCAGCTCTGAACCTCGATTTTTCAAAGGTAGCTGGTCAGCAGAAGTGTTGGATGTTTAACACCTTTGAAAGTACTGTCTTTTAAGAGAGACAAGCCAAATCAAAATAATATTCCTCATTCATCTTTTAAAAGTTATGTGTTCTTCTCATCTCTGCCCCACACTATACATTTTTTAAATCACGTCCATAGTTCATAGATCACTTTTAATCAGATGTCAAGGTAGAAGTCTCTATACTTTCTAGTGTATATATGCATGTGAATATTCTAATGTTTGTATTATAAAGTAAGATAAAAATATTGCGAGTACATTGTATTATAATGTCTAGTGGATACTAGAGAGAGATAGACACAAATCAGAAAAAAAAAATAATCTTGAACCTTTTGCCAGAAAACCAAGACAAAGTTTTCAGACTTGGAAACATATTACCCAATCTTTTTTCTTATGTAGTAGTTTCTTTTATTTATCATAGTGGTATTCACTGTCCTGAAGAAGCAGGCCGTACCAGTTTTCCGATATTTTTCACTCCACTGGATCAGAGGGCTGCTTATTTCTCTTGCCATGAGATTCTGTTTGCATCTCAAGTAAGAATTTTCTGTCTTGTCACCTTGATTATTTACCTAAGAGACTTTCAGGGAAAATCAACTTGCTGTCTTCATCAGAGATCTCTGGCAAGATACTGATGTCGTCCAACATTTTCCAAGGATGGTGCACAGTACCCTGACAGAGTCTAAGAGTGACGACAGCAAACAGATTTTGCTGTCTAATTGTCAGAGAACTCAGACATGGGATGCTTTCTAACTCAAGGACTGAAGGTTTTGCAAAGTTCATTCAGTGCAGAGGTTTCTTAATTGTTCATGACGGTGGTCACCTGCTCCTCAAGTTGTAATTATGTCATACAAGCAGGTGTTTGTTTTCTCCTGCTGATGGTGACCCCAGTGAATTTGGCACATTTTTCCTTAGAATGTGGGTGGCTATTTCTATTTCTATTGTAGGTTTGGCTCAAGGTTATATTTGGTCAGTCAGGAAACAGAGGTCCAGTGGCACCAGGCAGGTACTGAACTAAAAAGTGTTTGCACTGCATAACCCAAATGCCACCTATTTAATCATGCTACCTTTCTTAGAGGAGCTTCCCAGTATGGATGACTATTATGGATTTGTGGCTATTTGCTTGTTTGCTGGAAAAACGAGATGAGTATGGAGGTCACAGGGATTCCAGACAGGGCCGCCAGAAGAAACCTCCATATTACAGTGGTCTGTGAAAGCAGTTTGATACAGGATCCACTCAAGCCACTCTTAAGATCCTGAATATGCAGCGAACATAATATTTTCTTGCATGAGTGGTAGAAAATGACCCTAGATGTTAGTCTGCCGTGCTTGATAGGAAACATATACAGGTATGTTACAATATTTAGTAAGCCAAAGCTTACTATTCTCTGTGATTACAAAACTCCCAAGAAATGTATGGTATTATGCCAACTCCATTTGGTTCACCCACAAAATGTGCTCAAAGATCAACTCTGAGCTTGCTAAGATGGCTAATGCAATTGTCAGTATGCTTTTGCCATACAAATTTTTCAGGAATAAGGAACTCTGTCTACTGTAGGGCCTAGCTATAGAGAAATTATTCTGTCTGGAGACAGGCATGCTAGGCCCAGAGTTTGGAAATTATTCCAGTCATACAGACAGCATCTATTGGCAGGGTCTGACGAAGTAAGTGTTGACTGATGGTCAGGGCTAGCAATACCTATCGACGGACATGGATCATCCCATCCCTGTGGGCCATGAGGAAATGCAGCAAGAAGCAGAACAGGGAACTGGTGCTCTGTAATAAGAAACATAGGTCTAAAATGTTCCTAGGAATATGAATATAGTTTCTCTAAATGGGTCCTGAAATAAAAAAAAATAAGTAGAACTGGACAGTATAAAGTTTGAGAACATAGCCCCATGCTTTAAAAATCCATAATAAAGTGAATCCAGACATTTTGATATGCATTTCTTCTTCACATCTCTATAAAAAGCAAGTACAAAAGGAGTCTATGGGCTTAAGAAAGTGACTTTTCCATAGAGTTTAAAGTAGCAGTCTCACAGAATTGGAGTGCAAGGCTTCAGACCAGTTTTCAGTAAAAGGAGCTTACTCCCCAACCATGATTTATTTGTACATTCAAAATCAAATTAAACTGCTTCATATTTCAGCTGGCAAATGGAGCTAGTGCCACCAAGTCATCTTTGAACCATATCTGGAGGCTGAAAGATGAAAAGTATTGATATTATTAATAATGAATGATAACCACGGACATTACAGGGAATTTGTCTTCACTAACCTAGGACAGTTATAATTCTCTTGACGCAATTACACTGATATTAGACTTCTGTTTACCACATAGTGTTGTGGCTTGGGGGAACATCGATTTACAGAAAGATGAGAGCATTGTGAGGCAAAATAATTTTCAATATATGAAAAATAAACCTGTCTACCACATTTGATAATATGCCTGTGACCCAAATGCTGATTAGGTCACATTAAAGAAGGGGAGTGTTATCACTGAAGGGTCAAACTGAGAATTCCTGAAAAGTTACGCATCTCTACTGAAATGAAGAGAATTGTAGTCACTTCACCAGGACGAAGTTTGGCTTTGTAATTTTGCTTCTGAAAATAGGGTTACCTTTCACAGCAGTTCTTGGCCACTCACTCGCATCAACACATCTTAGATTTCTTTTTTCTTAAATGCATTGATTTTTAACAGTAACAGTTTATTGTTCTTAAAGTCTAAGGATATAAACAAAGCAAGATCTCAAGAGGAGAGAGAACATTTTTTTATTAAAACTGGAAGAGTTGGAAAATGCAGTCAAGGTTTTGGCCATACACACACTCCTTCAAATCCACAATGTGAAATAAGGACTATTGAGAAAGAAAAGCATAAAGTTTTTGTTTGATTGGTTTTACTATACTATACAATTTAGAATATTACTTGAAGCTCTGGCTTATGGTTGAACACAGTGAATCTCTTGTACATTACCTTGGATTTCTGTTTTAAATTCATATTGGAGTTTGTATTGAAAGTAAAAACTCTAATAACTAGAAAATAAACCAAAATAATCAGATATGAACTTCAACAATATGAACCTCTTATACCGAGTGTAAGAGCCTGCTTAAAGGGATTTCTGTTCATCATTCTTTATAATTCAGTGTGATATTGTATTCCATCACCAGCAGCTTAATTTATTTCCTTCACCATCTGTTCTTTTTTTTTTCTTCTTCCATGCCAAAAAATCAATAGTGCTCAATGAGCAAAACGAAGCTATTCTGTAATTCAACTAAACTGGTTTTATGCTGTTGTTATTCAGAATATATTGGCCTATTTCCTACACTGGTTTTGTTCAGCTAACCAGCCCTTTTGTTTTCTGAACCTGTAAAATTTGAAACAGTAAATACTGTGTGTGAGCTGTTAGTGCCAGCACTTTTGTAGCCGTTACTTTATGAGATGTATATCAGGCCAGTAGGTTTTTAATCATAGGCAATAGCTAAAGCTTAATAATGAGTGTGGGTACCCTTGCCACAGCTCTATCCAGCTCATCCCTTGTACAGAGCAGGGTGAGCCACTTGCACAAACACAGACCAGTAGTCAAAGCACTTTCCATGCCAAGCCATATTAATCTAGTGATATCTCGAAATGTCCTTGTCTGTTCCCTGAACCGCCAAAATAATTACGTACGTTTTGTGAGCTCCTAGAACTACAACTGTGCTCTCATTAACACCTTCTGTCCCTGTGGAGATATAAATATATATGAGTCTTCAGAATACAAAGTTTTAGATCAGAGCACTTTGCTGAATACAGGACCAAATGAAAACTAAAATCAGTAATGCAGAAACTCTGTTGGGGGTCTGAAATAGAGAAATGGTGTAGACTACATGTGCTTGTTCATCAAGGTGATGTTCATCCATCTGTGATACGCTTACGTAGAGGGCTTCATGCCACATATTGCAGAGAAACGATGGTAAATGAGAAAGTTTAGAAACCTCGCACTGGAGCTTCAAAACAGTGATCGCTCTTCTGGCCTAATTTGGAATAAGTTGGACATAGGTAATTTAGCCACTGAAGTGCCCTGTCCCACAAAACACTGTAGTATTTAGGCTGGGTTTGACATTAAATTTTTAAGACTAGATATTCTATAATCTTAACGTTGTTACTTCTTCTACGTAACATGATGTCACTGAATTTCACATCATGGTGTCATTAAGTCCATATTTTCAGTTGACGAGTTCTAAATGACAATCAAATGATGGAGTATATGATCAGCCAAAAAATGCTATGGCAAAACTCTCATAGTTCTTATCAGACTAGACTCATGCTCTTCTGTATAAGAAATAAAGGATAATATAATGTATTTTACTATGGAAAATTTAGCTAGCTGTACAGAATTCCTTTCCACATGCATTTATAATTTAATATAATTCTTTCTTTCTACTAAATACTATTATTATAATGCCAGGAATTATGTTGGATTTCAGGTTCATATCCCAACTGTACAATTCAGGATATGCTTCAGACCTGTTTATTCAAATAATTTTATTCAGACTGTGGCTAAAATAAACAGAGAAGCAATCTGAAGAAACTTGACACAGGTTTTTCTAAAAGTCTAGTAGGCGTAATGATTAATATTTCCAGGAAGGCTGATGATTAGACAAAATAATGGTATAGAGAAGAGCTTTCAGAAAAAAAGAAGCAAAAAAATGGAAAAGAGCTCTTACTGAAAATTACTGGTAACCTAAACCACCTGCAAAAATACAGTATTTGCAATAGAAGCCCTTAAAGTTGAAACAGAAGTGAAAATAATACAATTATTAAATTAAGGATAATTGAGAGATAAAATAATGTGGTTGATAAGTGGCAATAGTGTGCTTGTTGTTTTTCCTCTGATTTCAAACAGAAAATGATATTCATTAAGGATTCATTCAAATGGATGCGATGAAAGACAGAAAACTAGCAGGAAAAAAAAAAATATATCATGGCTTTACACAGTTATCATTACAAGATGTAGCTCTTTGTCAGCTAGGAATTCATCAGCACTGAGAGTGCTTGCCTTCCACATCTAACAACATCCTCATCCTAACAGTGCTCTTTTCTCTTGAAGTCTCATTTATCTTCCTACACAGGTCATTAAAGTCTGAACCCGCTTACTTGAAGTTGTGTCTGTGGTTGCCACTTTCTCTGTATCCACCCCCACAGTGTTCTTGTGCTCCTGAGTTCTCTTTATTTCAACAACAGCAGCAGCAGCAGCAAAAGTACTGGTGTTTTCGCTGATAGAAAACTGAGGAAACATTTTGTTTTAGTTTCATCTGAGTTTCTAATTTTATCAAGTTGCAATAGTTTTCCCTGAACTACAAGATCTCACTTTTCATGGGACTTGATCAGCTGCCTAACACATAGTCCACATATACTGCCATTATTTGGATATTTTTGCTCGCTTTGCTAGCTCGCTGGTTCTGTTTTAACCCTAATTCATCATCATGCTTGTGCCTTTCTACTTCAGGAAAGAAGTTTACCATGTAGACTGCTGTAGAAGTGGTGGGATATATTAAAAAAAAAAAAAGGTTTGAATGTCTGTGAAAACTACATTAGCTGTTAAAAAGAAAATATACGTAACTGCATGGGAAACTGGATGTCAGAGATGTCCGTATGATCCCAAGCTTTCGGCTTTTTCCTTATAGATGGTGACAGTGGGAAGATGTGTCAGTTATTACAGAATCACAGAGTAATTTACGTTGTAAGGGACTTCTGAAAGTCATCTAGTTTAACATCCAACCCCTGCCCCCAGCAGGGCTGACTAAATCAGTTTGCTCGGGGCTCTGTGCAGGCAACTTCTGAGTATCTTCAAGTTTGATATTCTAGAGCCTCTCTGGGGCTCTATGCCAGCGTTTGACCACCTTTATGCTGAAGAAGTTTGTCCTGATTTCTGATCAAAATTTGCTATGTTGCCTCTTGTCCTGTCACTGGGCTCCTCAGGGAGAGTCTGCATCAGCCTTTTCTATAGCCTCCCATTAGGTAGTTGAAGTCAGCAATAAGATGTTGCCTTAGTGGGCAACCAGTGTGAGTATTTAGGGACCAGTACCGCAGTATACTCTAGCAGAAAATAATCATAAAGATTATAGGAGGTCAGCTAATACAGAAAGTGCCAGCCCAATTTCTGGCTGGGGTAGAATAATTATATATGTTCTGTACTGGTATACTGACTCCTGGATGACGTACAAAGTAAATTCCTTGACTTAAGAGCAGACAGCATTTACTTTTAATAGAATTTTAGGTGATTATTATTTTTAATCAAAATGTAACTGGATTCCTTGTAAAACTTGAGGTATCTGAAATTTTTTCTAGTCCTCCTGTGTTTTCATACCACCCAGCATGTATTTTGATTCCATACTTTTTTCTACTATTGTGCTACTACAATTATTTGGCTCATGATTGTTCCAAATGATTAGCCATGTGTATTCCACCTCTGATTCACATACACTGTATGTATGAGATCCGATTATTCTGGCAGCTGCTGGGACTGCATCTGGCTTCTGGGTAACATCACCTCTTCCTGCACCCAAATTGAATGGAGTGAAACCAACATTCCTTCAGTTCCTTCATGCTATCATAGCTCATTTTGACTTCTCTGTGTACAGTATGACTTTTGATACCAATACATGAACAGCAGGGTAGACTGTAAGGTTATTCTAGCTAGTATATTTTTTATGGAGGAGCTTAATTCTTACAGTTTTCTCTTTTATTGCACTCTTTAATTAGGTAAAATGAAAATAAATGTTATTAATGGTAGAGACAGGTTTGTTTCCCACTCTGGCTCAAGATTGTGGAGATGCTGAAGGAAGGCAGCTGGTGTAGACAGGCACTCCAGTAAGTCAAGAAATTGAGGAAGAACATCTGTAGGAGATAGAAGAGTATTTGATTTCAACACGGCAGACATAGCAGTGTCATCTTTTCTTCTTAGCCAAATGGCTTAAGAATAATTCAAGAACATTACTATATGTTGTGCACTTTAGAAAAGTATGTGGGAGTAATTCAGAGGAATCTGAACAGGCAATTGAGTGTTCTGCTCTCCTCCACATGAGTGCTTATTAATTACAGGTTACTGGAATAGGCAAAAATGCGTAGCAAAATCTAGTTTTTGTGGCACATATCTTTAAATGTGGTAAAGAGAAGCTCAGGTGTGCCTTATTAGAGCTCTAAAAATATTACGTACTCAAAGCATTCCAAGATTTCTTGGTTTTATGAGACAACAGTTGGCACACATCATGTAGAGTCAGGCTTTATTTCCTCCTGCCTTCATTTGATATCCTTTGTTCATGAATCCAGCTAAGAATGCTCGTCTTTCCTGGAACCACAATACAATTTTGTTTTGGTAAAAGAAGTTTTACTTTCTAGCAATTTGCTTTTTATACCATGTATTGACTGAAATTTCCTTTTTAGTAGGTAAAATGATCAGTTGAAGAGCTATGGAGATTCCTAGTTTCTGCTGTGATCCTAATGATGATGTTAGCCCGTGCCCTATTCTGTTTTCCAAAAGAATGTAACAGATTTTGATCAGGTCATCTACTTCACATTTTTTTGCCACAGCCATGGAACTTGTTCCCCGTGTTTACATGGGGAAACCAAACAGCACAATTTTTTTTTTTTTTTTTAAACTAGTTTGATAGAACAAGACTTCTTGAGAGCTTCTCCAGATCGTTGATACAAGTCAAGTCACTGCAATACTGACAAAGTACAGCTTAGTTATGTTATCCTAGATAAAATAGCTGAGTTATAAGGCTGGGGCTATAAGGACTCAGACTTTGAGAAGCAGCTGTCTCTCAAGTTTTCAGGGTAACTGTATGGGAACCAATCCTCTTTTTTGCCTAGCACTGTACCTTATCAGGTGCTGCAGGCTTTTAAAAAGTTTCTTGGCAGCCAGTTTTCCATTGCGAGGGGTCATCGTTTGCTCATCACCAGAACTAGCATCCATGGTAAATGACAGTAGAAGCATTTATTAACCTTGAATAAATGTTTCTTCAAAACATATCTCTCTAACTGTTGCTATGAGCCATGCTTCTTTCCCACTGCTATAGAGTCTATCTGGTGTATGAACTGTCAAAGGAATTTAAGACTGGTTCAGCCTGCTCTTCCCTGTATACCTCTGTGTGTGGGAGTCAGGAGAGGGTGAGATCATTCAGTGTACAGCAGAGCCCCAACAAAGACTCCTGGCTTACAGGGTCTGAACTTACGTTTGTGGGTCTAACACACACACCAGAGTGAAACTGCCAGAAACAGCCCCTTCTCAGCTGTTCTTTTGCTAAGTAATTCTTTTGTTATCTCTAAGGTAACTGGAATCTTTGTGCTTTTTATCTTTCAGCACATCAAATGTATCATATAATAGTTAAGTTAGAACAATAGGAGATGAGATGCTGTGTCAGCATGTGGGCTGCAAATGGAACAAAAGAGTCTTCTTAAATTCAGTATGTTCTGAAAATACAAAGTTAGTGGCAATGTTCAGCCATGCAGTAACAGACCATAAAAGGAAAATGAGTTACTCTTAACACTGCAGTCCTTTTGTCTTTCTATATCAACATTCCCTTGTTTCTTAAATAGCCATAATGTATTACAATGTTAGTACAGTATTTTTTTTTTTTTTCAGTCTGAACTCAGTAAGTACCTTCACTGTTTATTCCAGACTGTTCTTCAAAATAGACTATGAAACCACTAGTTGTGTTTGTTAAGTCTCACTGTGCTCTTTACGGCTCTGGTGCACATGCTGTCCAGCAGCTAAAGTGAGATTTGGCGAATGCTGAAATCAAAAGGACCAAAATGATGAAGGTGGTGTTTACCTATGCCCCCTTTATCTAATATTTACCACATTGTCTCATGAAAATTTTTCACAGGGACCTTTAATGTGGTAATTTAATAAAGGCAAACAGCAGTAATAACAGTATGTGATGTGTTCTTTCTACCTGAAGACTAAATTTAGATGAAAGAAATGGAGGACTATTCTGTAGAAAATATCAATCCAGAGCAACTATTGCCTGTTCACGTTTGCATGACTTGTAAATGTTGTTACTTAAAAAGATATTGTGTTGAGAATACATAAGGACAACAAATGAAAACATGGTTTAGTAGATTAACATCTACATAGTTTTACTGCAATATACTTAATGCTATTTGAGAATCTAGCCAAAATTATATCTGAATTCTTGTATCTGAGATGCATACGCTACAATACAACATTCGAGATTTCAGTCCTCTCTCTTTCAATGAAAGCTATGGATCCTCATTTGCCCAGTAATGCAGAAGCAGTAGTATTTACGCTCCACTGTATCCTTCAACTGCTCTACGAGGACTAGTATGCACCATGCCTCCTGTTGCCCATTTGGTTGCTTTCTGCTGTTGCTTACAGTAAGGAAATTCTTACCCTCAGAAATATCTCAGGAAAAATCAGCTTTAAGAAAAATTAATGAGTTTGTTGTTTTTTTTTTTTTTGTTGTTGTTGTTGTTTTTAATAACAGGAGGAACATTCCTATAATGCCATGTTATTTTTTGTTAGGTCCTAATTTATCGAGGCTAAATCAGTACACTTAATTCATAGGGAAAAAAAAATTTTGATTGGAAGAGACTAATTCAACCTCCTGCTCAAATCAGGACTATATTCAGAATTAGGTCAGGGGTTTTTGTGTCTGATTCAGTCAAGTTTTGAAGATTTACAAGGACAGAGACTCCATAACCTTTCTGGTTATTGTTCCAGTCAAGACTTTTTTCTTTGTAACCCATGCAGTATTTCCCTGTTGCAACTTGTGCATGTTACCTCTTGTCCTTTCACTGTGCACCTGTGGCAACAGTCTGGTTCTCTCTTCTTTATAATCCCCCAAAAGGTAATTGAAGACAACAATTAGATCACCCCTTAGCCATCTCTTTTTTCCAGAGACATTACTTGCTCAGGCACAGTAAGTTCCAGTCTTGCGATGCCATGTCAGCCTAAAATGGCACTCAGCATAGCAGTTTGCCATGGTTCAGGACAGCACCACTTCAGGATTTTTTGTTTCACATCATGGAAATATTCCACAATTAGGGTAGTACAAAGAAGCTTTAAAATATTTATTTCCATTTTGAAACACTTCTGCAGTGCCAAAATAAATGACTGAGAATGAGACTCAGGTCCTATTATTTATTAGATTGTGGCTAGATTTTTGCATGAAGGGAAAAGCACAGTGTAATTAGTATTATTATCTGTGAAAATAATAGTGTTTACTAAATCAGTGTCTAATATACCTGGACAATAAATTATGCTTACTTTCTCTCAGACAAAATGCTCATCTTCATATTTATACTCCATGGGTAATGGTAGTGCAGATAAACATTTCAATGAATCAAACTCTGAAGGGGAAGAATTGGACACAATTAGAGTATTAACACTAGATAGTAATTGCTGACATAGTTACATGTTGGTTTATTTAAATATAGCCACCAAATTATAATGGGCTCTAATGCATGGAAATGAATTGCACTCTTGTTATGTTCAGTGAATACTTAGCTATATCCTTTATATAAACATCCTACTCACAGTAATCCAGTAAGGACATAAGGTAGAGTCTGTTTATTTTAAGAGGTAAACCACTCAGGATTATACAGGAATTAGGGTGTGCATGTAGATATAGAGGTTTCCTATGTGAGGAAACTACAGGTTGTCCATTTCACTTTGCTTTTACTCCACAGTAAAATGTGGAGTACATTCACCTAATTATAAAACAGTCTATATTCCTGATTTACACAATCATTTTAGCATATGTAATCTAAATCAGGAGTTAAATGCTGTTGGCTTCAGTAGGAGATAAGTCTGTGCTAAATTTTAAGTCTAGAAAAATTCATACACTTCTTCATAGTAAGTGCCTTATTATTTTTACATGAATTAAAAGTACATGGTACTTCTCATGGTAAATCAATGATTTCAGTTTCTTAGAACCTGTAATAGATTGGACTGAAAGTTTATACGCTGAGTGTCCAGCTTCTTTCTATTTAGAATTTTTTGGCCAACACAATTACTTCT
This sequence comes from Morus bassanus, assembly GCA_031468815.1. Taxonomy (NCBI): domain Eukaryota; kingdom Metazoa; phylum Chordata; class Aves; order Suliformes; family Sulidae; genus Morus; species Morus bassanus. The sequence goes on along the minus strand of CM062571.1, from coordinate 75,450,305 downwards.
GGATGCAAATCTGTGGCATAAAGCCTGGACTACCACTACCACTGGGTCTGAATTCCAGAGAGGAAGCCTTGCTCTCCTCACACAACTGGAGGATCCAGCAGCCCATTTCATATTGGAACTGCAGCAGTCCCATACAACCTTTGATTACAAAGTTTTGTCTGTTATTTCTAAGGAACTTCTGTTTCCCCTGAGGCACAAGATGGGGCTGGGTAAAGAACCAAGGTGAGATCAGAGGTGCTTGTTGTGTATAATATCCCTACTTCATTTATTGCAGAAACTGTTATCTGCGTGTTGAGTGAGGAAGGGGAAAAAAAGGTTAAGGTACTTGAGTCCTCTCTCCTGGATATCTAAACTATTATCTTGCTGGTCTATCATTCCTGTGTGCTAGATGGTCACTGACTTAGAGTTCATAATTTTTCTGACTGTCTAACTACTTTTCCTGTGGAACCACAGGTGTGTTTCTGCACTTGGCAGAGCATGGGGTTGTGGTTTGAAATCATGTATGTCATCATGCTAAGTATTCTCAAAGATCACAGCTTGTTGAGTCAAATCAAATGCCTATTATTTTAGGGTACTTTGTTTTCTTTCTTCCTGTGTCTACATAAATCAGGAATCATAATGGCTTCTATTCCATTGAATCATGTTTCTGACTCAGATTTTTGCCATAGGAAAGATGAAAAGCAATTTAATAATTCTCTCTTCCAGACCAGCATTTGAAGGCTATGTATTCATTAGGGCAAATACTGAAAAAGCTCAAGAAGAAAGATAAATTTGATGTTCCATCCATTCTGAACACTGAACAAAGTAAGGATAACGTACAAAAATATACATATTAATCTAAATAATAACAATTAATAAATACCTACAATTAAAATACTGCAGTCCAGTTTAATGTTGATATCTCTTTTGCAGAATGAAATGGGATTTGTTTCATTTAATTTAGGTTCTTAAATTTAGGCAGACTTGATCTCTTTGTAGAGATCCTCAGGGGCACCTTGCAACTTCCACTGACCTACATAACACTTATTTTAGGCAAGCTGCTTCATGACATAACTAAAACTTAGGCCCAGATCAGATATCCAAGTTGCGTGTAGAGCATACCATCCCTTATTTTAGTATTATTCTGAAACAGAGTTCTCAAGTAACACGGGAGGCAGTAGAACATGCATATAACATGCATGAACCAACACCAAATCCCACTTCCCAAAACCCAGTCTCAACTCACAAGTTAGACTAAAGCAAAATAGAAAACTCCCGCTGCTTATATTTCCCCTACAGAGATCACTGCAAAGCATGTCAGACTGAACATTTAATCACAAGATAAGAAATGTATTTGCAGCACTGTGCATAAGAGTGTTACTTAGTGACATCCACTGGGACCCTGTGTTTTAGCTTAAAGTGCATACTTTTTAAAAAATGTTTTTGAGGTTATAAGGGTAAATGTTTTGGAGGAAGTTCCTGAAAACACAGGTCCTGTAGGAACGATACCCTTAATCCATTGGCTTGATTCAGTTTTCAGCACAATCAGTAAAATCCCACTGCCTTTTCTTGGCTTTGGATTAGACCTCAAGGGTCGTGAACTGGTTGAACTAAGCAGTGGAGCAGATGCAAGCTTCCTCAACTTGTGGACCTTTCTACCAGATTTCTGTTCAAACTTGTTAGCGTCTGAATCTCAGGAGTGCTTTCTGGAGTATACATCTGCAGAAACCAACATACACAGCAAATGTGTAAATTATTGTCTTAAAGCTTATACTTATAAAAAGGGCAACAGTAATTTTCCTTTTAGGGATCTGGGTACTACGTTCAGATATACCTCCAAGCTTGAAGACCTTCTCTTTTGTGGCGTGTTTATGCACTCCTTATTCAGCTGTCATACTACAGTTTAATTAAGCAATATGCCACTTAAACTGCAGTCAGCCACTATGGTCAGGGTACTATTCCTCTGACCACCACGGAGAGTTGGCTGTTCTAATTTCATTTGTTCAAATTAATGTGTTAACTCCCTCTGAGGAGGTAAGTAGTGTGTCACAGCTTGAGGCAGGACCTCTGCACACAAATCCTTTTAGTTCATAGCAGGGTTCAGGCATGCAAATGTTGACATTTTGAAATTGTTTCCCCAGTAGGTCAAATTAGTATTAGTGGCTACAAAAAGAAAACACATCTACCCTGATGCCTTTCATAATTAGACTGGCTAGAAATAAACCCAAATATTTGCCATTATATTAGAAGCCATGTCAGCTGCTGCTGGAATTACATTTGTTTAAGGAAAAAGTGAAAAAAAAAAAAAAAAAATACTTTGTCTTGAATATTTATTTGACAGTACAGGGAACAGAAATGGTTAAAATAACTTTTGAAAACTTTGGAAAAGTTTAACTTTGGAAAAAGTAAGGCTCAGGATTCATTGATTTCAAGACTGTGAAATTTCCATTCTCGAAGATTTTCCAGTATGTGTGTGTCAATAGGAAACCTCTTCATCATCAGGACAAGAGGTCATTTCCCCAGCTATTTTAGAAGTATGAATGTAGTCTGCAACAGAATATAATGATGCTACTTTGTAATGTCTTTCTTGGGTATTACTTAGTCTTCAAACATTATAAACATGTAGAAAATTTATTGTGATGTTAGTTTATTCCAGATTTAATCAAAATCCTGCTAGATGATAAGGAGTTTTAGAGACACACGTAGTACACTTATTTTTAAACTTTAAGTTATATCCACATCTGCTGCAAATTAATTTGCGTTTACTAAAAGCAATAGAGCAATAGAGTCATACCAATTTCTATCAGCTGAAATCTGGCTCTTTAGAACTTATTTGGAACCACCCAGTATTGCTTTAATTTGGAAACACTGAATCAGTGTTCTGTTCAATTTTAGGTGAATTGCAACTTTAAAATATTATTTTAAATTTTTTTCTTTTTGCAAATCTCTGGAGTACACCATTAACCACAATGTGTTAGTGTGTTACCATCAAGGAAAAATGTAAGTTCTCCTTTAACTTTCAGTGGGGGTTTTGTGTGAATGTTCCTCATCTGTCAACAGTGACTCATGGTATCTTGGATCAATGTGGGCATTTGGAATCCTGTACGGCAGTTGACATACATACACTCTTGAATATTGCACCCAAAGGAGCATTCTTTTGGAGGGAAATTAGCAGAGTAACCAGCGGAGCTGCTGAGAATGAATAATATCATTGGGTCTGGAAGGGTAAGCGGAAAGTGTCCTGCCTTTTCCTCCAAAACATTCCAATTTTTAATGTGTCCTTTACATAAACCAAACTTACACTCATTGTGCACATTAAACTCATTGTGCAGGCGTGGCAATTTGGTGCCAATGGAGAATGTTTCCTAGATTCAGGTGAAAAATGGTCCTGTTCTAAATCACTCAAAGTGCAAAGAAATTTAGAGTGTGAAACTAAATTAAAATTCACAGTATATTTTGCAGAAATTGTCACACTTTGGTAATTCTCATTTTACATAATAAAGAAAAGAAGGCAAACCCTGCTTTCCATTTCAGCGTGCCTATGCCATTTCATTAATACCTTCAGTCTACAGGTCATCTTCTGAAGGCTTCTGTTTTGACAGGGACCCAGAGTAAATGATAAGAATGTGAGCTCTGATCTCTGTCTTGGTAAGAAAAGTGTAGTTTTTGTGGCTTGAGCAAAAAATGAGACACTGATTCTCATTGATATTCCACTGGAGCCTCAGAAACATAAAACTTCCATTATTTCTCTTCCCTTTTGCAAAATTTCACTGAACTTTATTCCTGATGCTAACACTAAGGATAATGATGCTATTATGTTGATGCAATGAATAAACTATCATTTATTTAGATTGACAAGACACCTAGGATCAGTGGTGTAGACTAGACCTCTTTTGTGCTAGTGCAAAGAGGAAGGAAAAGAATTTTAAGAAAATTATTTTGGAACAGATGAATTTTTAGTGTGGTCGGCAGTCACACCAGCTTCCCCCCCCCCCCCAGTTAAATTAATTGAATAAAATATTGCTTGTTTTTGTTACTTTTGGAACAGTATTTTCACTTTTTCAATTGTAATTTGTATGCATGTCACCCCTCTCTTACTGACATTTGCTGCAGGAGGTGGGAGGAGATGTGGCCGGACAAGCTGCAGTTTGGTCATTTCAGCTGATAGCATCCACCAGGAACCCGCTGCAAGCTGGTTCAGGTGGGACTGGCCGAGTGTGCTTGGAGTCAAAACATCCTAAAGTTATTTTCAACTCCCTTTGAATCCCCTTCTGAGGCTGCTTTAAATAGAGCCTGATGCACCAGGTGATTTGGTGTTCAAACAAATCCAACTATATTTACATTGACATGTCTTTAAGCAAATGAACTTGTGCTCTGAGGTCAAGCACCACAAAGTTGTATCCAAATCTTGTCATGCATTAAGCCCAGCCAGACAGCAGGTGCTACCTGAGTGCTGATAATCCACTCACTTTCCCTCTTCCACCTCTACTGGAAATTGCTGATGGATCTTTCTGGTGTTCACTTAAAAGATGAACAAGTTCACTTAAAATATGGACAAGTTATTTCAAAACAAGAGGTGTTTAGAAGGAATTAGAGGTTGAAATGCTGTTACAGGAGATGGATTCAATCAACGTGAAATGGTGCTGTTTGCAAATACTTCCACTCACCCAGGGAGGCCCCAAAGGCTTTGGGGAGGGGAGACAAAGCAGGGAGGAGGATGGGTCAGGGAGGTCCACAGAGCATGGGCCAGTGAGAAGGGAGTGGCAGCAACTATTTTGCTCAATTACATTTCATGTCTTGCAGCTTGACTTTTCTTCTCAAGACTCAAGTCATGGCTGCACTTTTATCACATATGACTATGAGGGAAATATGCTGTCTCCAACAACAGCCAAAGCAAACATATAATATGGAGTTTCCATAATAGGGATTCTCCATAGTAGGAGAAGATAATAAGGTTAGGTCAATCAGACAGAAATAGTTTCCCAGAATACTCTCTCAGTCTCCTACAATTTGAATTTCAGGAACTTGGTGAGCTAGAGGCTGTGTCTATAAATTTAATAGCCTTTTAAGGATTTCTTTTTCTTCATCTTATTACTTTGCCCCTTGAATCTATAAACAATTTTACCATCTACAACAGCCCATGTCAAGAATTTCCACAGCTGAATTGTGTGTTGCGTGAAGTGGATTAAGACATTTTTGGGAGATTTTAAAACTAGTTAAAGCACTTCACACTATAATTTCCTGGCATTATCAAAAATACAGTTCAAAGTTTGCTTGCATGTCATGAAATTTTAGGTAGAAACACACTCCTCCCAGCCCCTTGGTAGTATGCCCAGAATCCAGAAAATTAATATAAAAACTGTATTTAAGATTTATTTTCCATTTTGAATCTAGCAGTTAATTAGAAATTTCTTGTTCCCCATTTGAATGTGTAATAATTACAAAAATATTGAAAGTAGAACTACTTTGGTTTGTGTAACCTGAAAGAAATTTAAAACATTGATCGATAGAGCAGCATTAAGCATGAGAAAATTCACTTTGAGTTGAAAAATGGTATTGGGGACTTTGCTGCTGTTTGATTATTAATTACGTTTATGACATTTGGATGGAAGGGAAGAACTGGAAATTCCAATTTGATGTATACAGCCTAACCTAACAGACTGTAAGTACTACTGGAAACATTTAATAAATAATGGTAGCTAATCTGAAGTAATATTTAATGTAATGGGCACTAAATATATTCCACACATTGCAGAATCATAGCAATCAGATTCTTTTATTTGTGGTGTAACTCCGCTGATTTTCATTAGGGTAAATTAAGAGCAAAATTGGGCACCATCACTCACTCTATTTTGGCACTGAGTTCTGTGAAAGGAGGGTCAGTGGTTAGGAGTCCCCCTTTATTTTGCTGCAATTAAAGTGCATTAGCAGAGCTGTGTGTATATGTATGTGAGCTACACAGACTGTGTAACTGCAGTCAGTGCTTTCAGCCTCTTGCTGAAATTCATCCAAACCCTCCCCAGAGGATTAGAAGAAACAAGAGCTGTAGGAAGAGAGGAGGATGTAAATCCAAGCATGAATTTTACTCATCTGTTCTATTAATGTGAAAAGACAATTCCTCAATGTGCTGGATATGTGATCAAAGTGAAGGGTGGATCTCACTCTGCAAAAACAGATTTTAACAGAAGTGTTGATAGCTATGTCTGAAATTGAAAATATGAGGTCACTGATTTGTACCCATATAAGAAAAGCTGGACACAGTCCATCTAAGCCAGCTACTATATCAAATATAATGATTTACCTACAAGCAGAACTACCCCAAAGTCTATTTGCATCTTACTAATCACAGGACTTTGAAGAGTTGTTAGACAAATAGACACAAGAGTTTCATACATGATTTTCAAGCATAAAAAGCTTTCTTTGAAGCAGGACAAATGGATTTTCCATCATAAATCTGTCTGTGAACTTCTGAAAACTCAAGTATTCCTTATTCTGTTTTGCAATTTTGCATATGCAGCTAAATTTCCAGGGAAGCTTCCTAACCCTATTGTGTTTATTAAATAATTCACCTTAGTAAATAATTTGTGCAGTTTTATATTGTCAGCTCAGTAATAAAAACAAAAAAGAAAGAAAATACATCAAAGAACTTGTTTAATTTTAGACCAAATCTACCTCTGGTGGATTTTCCCCTACGTCACAGTATTTTAAGCTGTAGAGAGACACTCTCTCTTGCAGCCTCTTATGCCAGTGAAAAAGTTCACACTCTCACTCACAGATAGCTGACCCACTGCAGGTTACCCTCATTCTCACACTGTCTCAAATTTGACATCTAAATCCTTCACAGACCAACCCCATAAGTTTCACCAGGAGTCAATGGTAACTTGGTTGTCAAATACCAAAGTCACACTTGAAAACAGAACCACTGGGCTTTTTTGAAAATTTCCCCTGGTATCCCTAACAAACTTAGCACCTCATATTTATTAATTCTTTTAAATGAGCTCACTTGTTTTTGAAATACATTGGTTTGGTACCTGAAACCAAGTTTTCTTTAAGAGTTAGGAAAAAACTTTAATACTTTTTGCCCTGAAAAAGGTATACACTTGCAGGAGGAAGGATTTTTTTGATCACATCTGCAACTCCAATACACTTGTTGACGTTGTTACTTTTGATTCCTAATTGTCCATGGTGTGTGCATTGTAAAGATGCTGACTGGATTTTGGACTTTCAGGTTCAGTTGATAGGAATTTGGAATAAAGGACAGTGTTGTTAAGAGATGAATGAGAAAAAAATGAACTGACTTTCTCACTAGGCCAGCTTTTCAGAAAGGAATTTTCTAAAACATCATGGCATTTTAAGTAGTTTGTTGTTTAATAGCCCCCAAACATCTTGACAGGTTTTGACATTACCCAGACAGTTTCATTTTCACCTGAGAAGTTTTTTTTCAGAAATAAAGGTTATTTGGAAGAACTGACTTTAAAAATAAATAAATAAACCTAAAACTTCTCAAATTGTACTTGTGCAAAAATCAGCATGTAGACATTTTGTCTTTGCATTGAGTATATTTGACTTTCATTCATTATCGTGATTATGACAAAGTATAGTCATACCTCCTGACCTAACTTCAAAGGAGCTTGCCTGCTTAGCCTGATGTAACACACCAATCATTCAAACATTCAGCTTCACCGAGGCACGGTAGATGAGGAGCAAAATCAATCTTGCATATCAGCAAAATAAATTTGCTGGCCTTTTAGCCAGTGTTGTTAGACACTACAAGTACATGAGTGAGTTTGAGGCTAGCTCAGGTGTGTCTATACTGCAGCATGGTCAATATTTTGAGCAAGTAGGTGTGCCTATAGAGCAACAGTTCCTTTCCCACTTTGCTTTTGTTCTGTGAGAAAGAGTTCATGAATAGGAAATCTGTATCTTGCTTTTTTGGGAGACTGCTGGTGAGTAAAAACTGTGCTCCATGCTATGCCTGGCCCCGACGTGGATAGGCCGTGCAGAGGATAGGATGTGACAGTCTTCCCATCTTGTCCCCACTTGGCCAAATGAAATACATTTGTGCCCTGGGAAAACAACTGTCTGTGCTGTTAGTCATTGAAAAGGTGTTGATGCCTCTGTGATATGATATTCAATGAGACAAGGATGGTACTGTTTATAGATTCTATTCTATTCCAACTACCCACAATTTCACTTTCTTGATAACCAGTACCGGTTCTGCTCGTTGAAGACTAACTTTCTAGCAGTAACATACAATTAGTTGAGAATTGATGAACTGCTAACTAGATCTGATAACTGAGTTACTTAATGAATGGGATTTAGCTGTCTGTTTACCTGGGCTACCTCAGATGGTGCAATTTAGGGTCATGCAGTGCCACGTTGAGCTAACCAAACTCACTGAGGATATATTACCCAAGGTAGAGGGCTGAGTTAATATGTCTACAGGGTTTCTACTGTTTGAGTTAACATATTCAGAAACCATTCTCATTAGCTCAGTATTTTGTCATATTACTTTGCCACATTTTAGAAAACCTTGAGAGTTATAGATGTTGTCCTTAACAGCTGGGAGCTCATTGGTACAATGCATCACTTCCATTATTTCTCCTGAGCATTCCTTATACCAGCAAAAATGGGAGGTAGCAAAGATGTTGCCTACTCAAATCTTAAGCCAGATAAATTTCCCCTTAGACAGATAACTGCTTAGTAAAAACAGATCCTAGTCTCTTTTTGCCATCATATATTTCTGCCTGATTTGTCACACACACAAAAATGCTATAGGTAATATTTCATAGAATCATACAATCAGAGAATGTCCTGAGTTGGAAGGGACCCACAAGGATCATCGAGTCCAACTCCTGTCCCTGCACAGGACATTTATTGTCTTTGATTTTGTAACAAAGTTGTGCTTAAATACCTGTGAAGTTCACAGTCAAATATGTACCGTAACCATTCTCACAAAGCCAAATTCATAATATGGGATGTTACAATAATTTTACAAATATATAAAATCAAGCTTTACAAGTCTTTGTTTAGCTCAGAGGTTAATATTTCTCATGTTTTATAAGAAAACAACTGAGCAATAAGGATAATCTGGATTCACTTTCAGAGACAAAAAAGGACAAATAATGCAAATAATAAAGGGAAAACAGGTTGGCTTTAAAAATCTAAATGTTTTATGTCTTTGAAATATCATGTGACCCCTTCAATTATTCAAATCAAGAACACTTTAAGGGCTGTCATGTAGCTAAATAGCGCTGACATTAATGAGCTAAAATCTTCTCTCAGTTTTACAGTATAAAAAACATATGCATCAGTATTTTGAAGTCAAAGGAGCCATGCTTATGCCGGTGCAACTGAAACAAAACATTGGTGCAACATTCCTCCTTCCAAGTATCTGGTTTTAATCAAACCATACTCATGGCCCTCAAGTTTTCTTTGCTGCAGTGAAAGGTAGGCAGGAGTGTTTCATTTAAAATGCTTGGTTTACATCAAGATAGCACTAAAAACTGTATATCTTGTCCTAGCTACTTCTAATTGATAAATTGTATTGAAAACATAGTTCCCTGAACTATGTTTCTGAACTACATGTTCTCTTAGGAACAAAAGTTTTACAGAAAAAAAAATGGTTCTGTTTTTTTCTACTTCCAGTAGAGTTCAGTGAAACCAGGTGACTGGCAACTGTTATGATAAGGTAGATGAAGAGGATGAAAGCTAGGACTGATTGAACAGCTGTGAGAGGCTCTGTTCCAATTGTATTTTGATTACTGATAAGATAACCCTCCCTTTTCTCCCAGTGATTTATCTCATTCAAATTACAATAACACTGAATTGCCATCAACAACAAATGCTGTGTAGTTTCAAGTTTGTCTGGCTCATAATGTAGCAAAAAACCAAAGGTGCTGATTACAAAAGTTTTCATGTTACATTTCTAAAAATGGATAAACCACTTATTGCACTATGTGATCTCATACACTTTATAAACCTGCTTTTTGTTTCATTTCAGATAAAACTGATCACTTTCTGATATTCCCAAGCAGCGTAATTCTAAAATTATGTGAAAGCATAAGTTTTTGAGGGGCAGGGTTGATTATTTTTTTTGTGTCTTTTTTCTTCTGCTTCTAATGTGAAATCAAAAGCTAATTGCTAAAAATAATTTGGAAATAGTGGAACAGTTTGGATGTTACTAAAAGACTGATAGCCTGACCAGTTAAAGTAAAAGACATAACAAAACAAAGGTTTCTGCATTTTTTTTTTAATTCTATTTTTCTTTCTTCTCAGATGAAATGTTAAACAATGGATAAATTAGGTGTCCTTTGTTTTAATTAATTACTCTGTAGAAGTTTGAATTGTAACATAAACTGTTAGCAAGATTCTTATTTTTTCTTAGAGTGGGCGGCTGAGCTATTCTCCTCACTAAAGGCTAGATCCTAAAGTCCCAGTGATGTCTGAGGTGTAGATGAAAGAAAGTAATTGAGGTATAAAGTAGTCAAATCCTGGGTGGGGTGGAGGGGGAAGAAGTTATCTTTCAGGCCATTGGCCATGTTACTAAGTGTTAGACTTGGGATGGGGTCAAGCTCACCTGATTTCAGACACGTGACAAACACATATCTGAGTTAGTTCCTGTCAACTTTTATAATATAAGGAAATACCCCACTGAAATATCTCACTGTGTGCATGGCAGCCATTGTTTCTTTGGATGGGGAACAGATTCACAACAAATCTGATGCCTTTTCCCTGCAAATCTCTGGTTTTGCCTAATAAACACTGCTGCCTAATGCCTTGCAGGAAGCTGTCTTGATTTCCTGCCAGTCCCTGCCTTTTCCTTAACTGTTTGACAGGGGCAGATGTCACCATCTACACTCAGACCAATAAAATGGGGAAGCTACAGGAGAGGTTGGAAGTTAAAATATCCCCTTCTTTCCTTGCACAGTAGAATTAGTATCATAGAATTCAGCAAATAATCACTCAGAAAGTAATGACTAATTTATACCCGGGATTATTTAGACAGATATACATGCTGATATACGGAACAGGCAGAATACGCATCTGTGTAAGCAACAAATGCATGTGCAAACATGCGGCCACCTGATACTCTGTAGCCAAAGTAAAAGCCTGGCAAGAGAAGAAGGAAATGTTCTAGCATGATGTTGTGGGAGGCGTTGCTCACAATTCAGCAAAAACCCTGTTTGATGGCATAATACGCATTGACTCATCTTTTATCTACTGCTAGGAGATATACAGTGAGATTTTATCTTTGCTGGCAAAGGAATGAAGGTCGAGAATTTTGTGCAACCAGCAACCCACTCATTTGATTCACAAGCGTGTTATGACGAGCAGAACTGCCTGTATAATCCAGTCACTCTGCGGAGTCACCAGTAATAGGACAGGGCCAGATCTGAATCCTAGTAAGGAACCTGGGAGATCTTTCCTCTGATTTTTCTAGAAATTGATATGGCCCTTTGATCCTTATCAACAAAAATAATCTTGGCTGGCATGTTATGTGAAGTCTATAACAGAAGCCAAGCCAAAGCTCACAAATTTTCTAACTTGTTACACAAACTCCCTCTCACTAAAAACATAGTTCACCTGGTAGTAGATAAGTAAAAGTAAGATGGTTTTCTTTTGTTATGTTCTCCTTTTGACAAACTCTGCTGAAGGAACACAGACATAAACCAAGGTTTACAGTGGAATACCAACCACGGATAAAACAAACCTCAGGATCTGTCTGACTGTATTCATCTTAGCTATAGCTGTGGTTTTCTGGCTTATTCTTTAATGAAAAAAGTGTCATAAAAATAAACCAAATCTACATTCCTTGTGCATGCATATCTCCATGGATTTCACTGCAGGAATTTGGCCCTCTGTGTGTATACATACTATTAAGTTGCAATTCCATTAGCAAATTAAATAACCATGTATTAAAAGGAAGGCAAGAATTAGGGACTGGTTTTCTTCTGTAAATTTGCCAGCTTGGCCTGGCAAAGAGAATGCTCTGACACAAATCAGACTGGATCAACATAAACATCAGTTAATAGAAGAAATGCAGAGCCATGCAGAGTCTACAGAAAAGCCTATTGAAAAAGGTCAAATACTTTAAGCTTGGACACTGGCAGAGAAAGGAGAGTAAGATGGAGGAAAAAAGTCAGGTCTGTGAATTAAAGGTAGTTGAAGTGGTTAGCAGGAGAATCTGGCCCACAAACCTTGAGAAACTCATCTCCAGCTGGTTTCAGTGATCATCACAAGTCAAAATTCATTATAACATGATGGTTTTCTAAGATATGGTGCATTTCAAACCGTTAGCTTTGGTCACCTGCAACACTCTTAATAAATGTGGGAAGTAAGTACCAATAACAAAAGCAATGAAGTCTTCATTACCTTCAAAATATCACCACCCACTCTAAATCTACCTCATACAGCATTTTATAGACAATACTACAGTCATAATGTGCAGTGGTTAGTTTTATTGGGTTCATTCATTCCTGTTCAAAACAACAGGCATGACTATAGCTGAGGATGTGTCAAAAGGAAATAAGAAAATGCTCTCTGAGCAGTTACTGAAGAAATGGTACTTGGCTGCAACATCTGGTGGAGGAATGTTACTGTCTTTGCAGTAAAAATAACTGGACAAAGCATAGAGGAAGCAAAAGAAAAAATGACTTTAAGTACAGGCAACCATTATCTGTCTGCGTAGGTCATGGATATGCCAACCTTTAATAAGAACAACAGCAACAAAAAATGGAAAAGAATTAGGTTATGCACAGTAGACAGTATTAATTTCATTGTCTTATTGAAGGCATTAGTAATTTTCCTTTTGGCATTGCAGTGCAATCTTTGTTGTAAATCTTGGTTTATTTTAGTACTGATCAGCCATGTACCTTGCCATGATGACTGACATTTAACAGAATTGATGGATGTGAGTGCCCTTCTGGGAGTGTGCCCTGTCCCTGCTGTTTCTGTCATTCTCTCAGCAATAGTCACTAGCTGGATACTGGAAAGACACTGGATGGTAAATTCTTTGAAACTAATTGATTTGAGGAAATGGAATACTTAATTTGTATTGATTGTGCAAATGCCATTGTTTTGTTCTTCAACAGCCCTTTCCAGAATGTCATATGAAGCCATATTCTTCACTGAAGAAATACATGTAAGTTAGAATAAACAGCAGAGGAACTGCAGAGATTATTTAGGTTTTCACCTCTTAGTTCTGGTGTAACTCAATCCTAACTGAATTAGTACTGAATGAGAAGCGTCAGCACCCAAACGACATTTTTCTCCTCAACCTATATTCTCAACTTGATTCCTGATAAGGAGAAACCTGATTTCACATATTTGAAATACACTGCTTGGAATATGCTTAGGCCTAATTTTTCGGGTAATAGACCCTGGAAATCTGGTCATTTCCTGCAAAAGTCAATAATGAGACAATATGACAAATACTGGATTAACACCCAGGAGAAATGTCCTAATCTTAGAGAATACAGAAACGATTTGGCTTTTAGTTTGAATTTAAATTGCAAGTTCACAAAAAACCCCACCAGTGTTACCCATAACATTGTTGCACACTCTAAAGAGTCACAGAAAATGGAAAGAAAAAAAAAATGTATACATGTATTTCCCGGCACAGCTACACCTGGTCCTTTTAAGTTACACTGTGGAGACATATGAACAGTGGAGATGATGATGTCATTTATTCTTGGCCATAATAAACCTTAAAGTCTTACGTTATGATCTGGCATTTTTCATGAATATTAGAAAGAAAAGAAAACATCTATCACCATCTGTAGATGTGAATATTTAGAACTCTGCATTAGCAAAATCATATCAGGCTTGTTTTAAACCAAGTAGCCGTCTGCCTAACTGATCTTCTTTCCATTTATATCTGTTTTACATTTGTCTAACATTGACTTCAGCAGACACTTATCTTAACACTACAGCCACAAAGGGCAGAATCATACATACGTGAGTTCAAACCAAGAAAGGTGAAAAAATTACAAAGGTTTTTGACAGCTATATTATAAGAAAAATTATCAGATAGCAGATGACAGCAAAGCATTTCTAGCCAAGAGAGTTCTAAGACAAGTTAAGCAATCAATCATCTGTATCACTCACTATTCACCGAGTCGACATTCAACATCTGAATCAGTCATTACAATGTAAAGAGAATTAGTAAAGTCTCTAACAAAATGCAAATAAGTGAACTGGAGGACAATACAGTCAAATTCTAAAACTTGGCAGGAAGCCAGAAGAATTATTTTGACAAGACTGCTTGGGGTGATTTGATTTTTTCTTGTTATGTTTAAAAAAAAAAAAAAAAAATTGAGAACTTAAGTCTTGAGCAGTACAAGTTTTAAAAAGTATTCTGTAATACAAATCTGTAGTTCTGTTTAGTCAGAAAAAATGTAGAATAAGGAACAAAATACAGTGCATGCTCTGACACTTTGCTACACTTCTACGCAACTTAACTCTTTTTGGTGCTAGTGAGGTTTTTCCAAATAAGTGCAAAGAATACTGGGGCAAAGCTAGCCTGAATGGTATGCAGCTCTTAGTGTTATCTTTATCTTCCTTGAATACGTTGCCTACTAATACTTGCCATTATACAGTATCAGCCTGCTTCAAAATCCACCTGGTATAAGTGAAAATAAAAAATAGGCGTAACATTTGTGGGACTACTACTAAGCTGCAGGTGCTGAAATTCTGTAAAATCATAAGTACCACTAATATGTAAGTCAAAAAAAGTCCCACCTAACATCTTCCTTGTTCTAGTTAAAAGAAGTGGAAAAAAAGAAGGAAAATTAGTTTGAAAAGAAATTTAAGCAGAAGCTTCTGTTTTAACAGCAGCTTCACTTTGATTTTTAGCACCATAGGGGATGCTATCTTACGCTCACTCATCAACTGGATAATCGTGGAAAATGGGAGCGATCTAACTGAAAACCAAAAAGTCATGGCAGGTAGCTGCACTGTTAGGCAAATCCTAGACATCTAGGCATTTGGCAGCTCTTTTGAGAGGAGCGAGACGTGTCCTTGGCTTGCACATATGGCAGCACGAACACAAACGTTAGATGCCTGAAGGTCTGGCTGTGCCCTCCAGCCATCAGCCATTGGATCCCAATGTATTTGCTCCCTTTCTCATCTGTCCTCTTGGGTGCTGTGTGAGGAACTGCTCTGTCATCGATGGAACTGCTCCTGCTCCTAAAACTGTGTGTTGGACTCTGGACATCACAAGGTCAGGGCTTGAACAGTGTAGGATTTGTTGTCACAGGGAAAGTTTCTTATCGATGACTTCCTAGTGCAGACATGCCTTGAAATGATAGAGACGGTTTGGCTTTGGTCCCAATATTAATGTGGATAGACAGGAATAAAGAAAGAGTGTTTTCATGAAAGTTTATACTAATATGATCTGTATTATTTACAGAAAAAAACATTTTTAAGCAGTTTCAAGAAAATGTGTATGTCTCTCTTAAAGTTTGTGAATAACTAAGAGCATTCTGTGGATCCTTGTACTTAAAAAAAATCCTGTCCTTGGCAAGTGCAACAGCTCTGTGAGGAGTATGGGAACTAGAAAATTATTCCTGAGTTTAAACAAAAGTGAAATTAACTTCTCTAGTTTTATTCTTGTGATGGATAAATGCACAATTCCAAGCAAGGGAACAACATGCTGCCTGTGTCAGTAAGCTGGGAAGATAGTGATAAATGTAAGAATAGGTTGTACGTGTTATTTTATCTTGTCAAACAGTCATTCTTATTCCCTTTCTCATAACTTACAGATCTGTATGAAATAGTTTTGTATGCTGGAAGTAGGAGATTTTGTGTTTAGATGTGTTTTTTATCACCTGGTCATCCTCAGGTTTATCCTTGTAAATCTCATTGATTGAATAAAATTTAACTTTGTCCAACAGCTGATGAATTACATAGATATAATTTTATCACCTGAAACCTCAGACAGGATTTTAATTGATTTCACTGATGTTTTGACCTTTGTTTGTGTACACCTGAATCTCACAAGTCATTTGGGTTTGGGTACTTGAAATAAAAACATTCATGGGCCCAGGTACATAACACTTTCACTGGTTTTTACTTCATAAGTATAAATTCCTAGAATGAAATCCATACAAGTCAAAATATAAGTCTGTATTTTATTTGACCATATTAACAAAGAAAGTATTACCTTTATGTTACAGAAATGTTGGAATCCAACAATATAATCCATTTTAATGGACTAGCTAATAGCTCCAGTTACCATACTTTCCTCTTGGATGAAGAACGGGGTCGGCTATATGTTGGAGCAAAGGATCACATATTTTCTTTCAACCTGGTTAACATCAAGGAATATCAAAAGGTACTTTTACTCATGTTTTGTACAATGTAAATACATACTTTTAACGTTGCAGAACTGTTGTTACTCAGACTATATTGGGCACTGTATGAATTACGTAGTAAGTGTTTGGATGTCAGGAATACTATTACAGCAAAAATATTTGATGACTCTATGAAGAGAAATTTATAATAAGCCTATAATCTATGACTGTATAATCTACAATGCTTTTTTTTTAGACTATGAAAAAGTAAATGACAAGTGAATAATCCAGCTGTTTCCCAAAGAAGACATACTTTCATGTCTACTGCTAAAAAACCCAAACAACTATTATGACAGTTTGCACAAAAAGGCTTTATTACCCTGTATTTGTTTGCAGGTAAAAAGAGGCTGTTTGGGAGTCCGAGTGTTGATTTCTTTCCTTTAACCCAGCACTTGTAGGCACTCTGCTTCTGCTGCTTTCAAATGAAAATAGATTCAGTATTAATAAAAGAGGAATAGGTCCATAAAAGCTTGCCGTTCTTGATGGAGAGTATAATTTTCCAGTAAAAGTTGGTGACAAATTAAAAGCTGACAAACAGTGTAGTGATGTTCTTTTGTTGGAGCCTAAATAAATAATTTCATTTTTCATTTATTTTAATAAGACAAAATGCTAAGAAGGTAAACAATGGGATGGAGGTTTGATTTGTTGTATTTAAGTATTTTGATGGCACATTTTAAAATCCAGAGTGTACCCTTTTATGAGAGATATATTGCTTCAATACCCAGGGAGTTTTTTCTTGGTGTTCCTGACCTTTTGCCCGTTTGACTATTAGCTTCCTAAGATGATAGCAATAAATACCTCGTGTTTTCTGTTCAGAGGGAAGACAGGCTATTCATTTGTATTCTCTAAGGAAAAAGGATAAAAGGAAAACCGGGTATTTTCTTTTCTATTCTCTTTAGAGCAGCTATAAAGGAAACTAGCTATTTATTTGAATTCTCTGAGGGATTGATAGCTTAATGTGCAAAACATCTGGAACAATTAAAGGAAAGAAGGTGTTTCCATTGCAGAAAGCAGCTCTGCAGAACGGGAGGAATTGTATCTTACATACTTATGTATTCAGATACCTTTAGAACGCTATTTGAAATGATACATGATTATTAATATGTTAAATAAAGAATTGCTGTTGGTAACATGGAACTGAATGTTGGTGACAGAATTAAAGAACAGACTTACAATTTAGACTTTAGATTTAATAATAGACAAAAAACTTAGAGAATTTAAGGATCTGCTTATTAAAGAAAGGAGGGTCACTGAAGAAACTTTGATCAAAATCACAATGCAGCCAGTGCTGCACTTGAGCTTGAACTTCACCAGATATTGCTTCCACCATGTGAAAAAAGAACTCAGGTTTCTGTCTAAATGCTGATAGCGTCATAGGACTGCAACGGATCACGACTCAAAAAGGCAGACTTTCCTGTCCATTAAAAATGGTTCAATTTAGCTGACTTTTAAACCAAATTAGAGAAAAATATTGTGCTGTGAGAATAAGGCTAGCCATTCATTTTATGGATTAGAATGCTGGTTTGCGTAATATAGAAATCTTTACCCAAAACTTGAACTGAACTTGAACTGGTTCTTTTGGGAGATCTGAGAAGTTTGGTTAATGTTTTTCAACCTAGTAAATTTAAATTTTCACATGTCTCTGCACATTTTAAACTGAGAATAGAAAAAGGAAGTAGCAGGAATCCTTTGAGAGTGAATGTGCTCATAAAATTTTCAGCCTTATTTTATAGACTTAAGATGTTTGATTGCTGTTTGGATTTCATTAAGTTTTAAGAAAGTTTTGAATTTAAAAACATGGTTGCAAACTGTATTTTCAAATGCCATATATAACATCTCCTTCGACCTCTTCTATCATCCATATTCATTTATTCTTTTTGAATATTTTGACTTTCACTTTCTTTTAACAAACTGTATTGAACACCAAGCCTGTAATCCAGACTCATGGCCATTCATATTGCATTATCTGAGGCTCCCAAATGAATAGCTTGGCATTTTATGGGAAGATCATGTTTTATTCCATATGTAATTCCTAAAAGCTTTTCAAAAAACATGAATAATTGACTGTGAGGGTCTCTGGATTTTCTCTGTATGAGGTGAGATCCATTTTCTGCTAAGGAAACACTACAGTAAACCTAGGTTTAGGTTTACTTGTATTAGGGTAGCTCTATAGGAACAGCATAAACATTTCTGTTTTGAAAGTGTGATACTTTTCAAATGCCATGGCTTCTTTTTTATTATTTAATTAACTAAACCTAGTAAAAGAGTCTACTAGTAGATACAGTGAGGAGGCAAACACCTCATTTCTGATGCTGTAACCCTAACATGAGATTGCATTTCACATAGATACGATTTATTGTCAGTAAGTAACTGCAATTTTTTGCTCTCAGTCTCCATTCCATTACATCAGATTTAAAACAGTGGAATAACACTCACTTAATGGAGAGTCAACCCTCTTATTGTTAGTATTCAAGGTTCACTGCTGAGATTCACAACGCAGACTATATTTCAAGATTGTTTTTACTGTGATTCCTATTATCTCTGTTTTGCTCCTATTGTTTCATTTCTTTGTCGACAAATTTTATGGAAGAAAAGGAAATAAGAAAAAGAATGAGGAAAAGAGAAACTGGGTAAAGACACTCTGTAGCATTTGGTCTGCAATTTGTGATTATTGAAGCATGAAATAACACAACGTGATTTTTGTTCTGTGTCTTTAGATTGTTTGGCCTGTGTCTCATTCCCGAAGGGATGAGTGCAAGTGGGCTGGAAAAGATATTCTGGTAAGTACAAATCTTTTTAGCATTTTTTTTTTCTTTTATAAAACATTGTAAATATTTTATTATGTCTTATTGTGTTAATTCTTAAAGTGTTTTTTCCTCCATAAGGTCACACATCCAATCATAACTTCAGTCTGGAGTTACCTCAGCCTTTTTATTCAAAATAATGAAATTTTGTCTTTATGACCAAGGGTTTAAATTCATAAATTGAAATCGTACGAAAGAAATAGTATTTATCTAGAAACAAAAAAAAAAAGATCAACAAGAAAGAGAAGGGAAGAGAGACATCAGAATGAGAAATATTAACCCTTGTATAATTGTCTCCTGATCTCAGGGTACCTAATATTTTGACCTATTTTTGCCTTGCTCCAGGACCCAGTCCTACAGTGAATTCCGAAAAGTGCTTTCTCTTTGTGGCATCTTACTGGAGTCAGTGGGCTTCCCTGAGCTCTTTCCTGTATGGAGTTCATAGCAAGATTGAGGTCAAAGTGGTTTTAACATTCTGCATCGGTTTTGGTGCCTCAAGAAAGACACTGTTACACTAGGAATAATTTTCTGTACATTCTCTCTCGTTCCTGTGTACACCTTATTGCTTATATTTATGACGTAGGTGATACATAGCCACTAGCCTCCAAATAATAATCATTCCATACTGATAATAACTGTCTTCTTTAAAAGAACTATATGGGAAATGGGAAGACAGGGCTGAAGAAGGGAAAAGAAGATAAAAAATACATGCATGCAATAAGCCAAACAAATACCTGCGTAGCACAGCCAAATGGGAAATAATTGTCGTTGCCAAGGTATAACTGAGAGTGGAACTTGGCCCCATGTGTATATGCTATTGGCCTGATTTTCAGAGATGATTCTGTAAAATATTCATAATGCCAACCATATGCCTCTAGAGAGCTCCATTTGAATAATTTCCTAGGTCATAATAAAAATAGTTTCCTCTGTCTTTACCTAGGCCATAGAGGACAGTTGTCTTCATAAAAAGCCATTTGGGAACAATAGGGGTGGATTAGGTAAAAACTAAGAAATATGGGCTAAGCTATATATGTGAAGGGACAGCTAAAGTGCCAGATACTTGGTCTATCTCATTATATAGAAATAATATATTTAAATTAATCCACCTTCAGGTTCACAAATAAATTTCAGGAGTGCTTTGCAAGGTGAGCACTAGAAAATCTAATACTCAAGATTAAAAAAAAAATAAGGCTAGTTTTAAATTCTGAGCAAATTAACTAACCTTGCAGCTTGATCTTATACTAAGTATTATGATATTATATTAAGTAGATTTTTTTATAGCTGGGGAAGTAACCTAGAAAATTAATAAGAGATTCAGCACTTACAGTGAAAATGTAGTCTTTTATTTTTAATAGTTAGTTTTAGAAATTCACAATAGTAAGAAACAGTATGTTTTACACATTGCACGAGGCTGATTCCAATCCATTCATTGTAAATAGTGTCACTATTATTCTGGAGTGAGCTGGGAAGTTCAGGTCCCCATCCTCAGACTATGGTAAGCTTGAGAGGACCATTTATGCTGTAACTATTTTATTCACCTTGATTCTTTTGCTTCCTATGATATTAGGGTGGCAACACATGCTGATCATGAGTAAAAGGTGAAGCCAATACCACACTCCAATGCTGTGTGTGACCCTGGCGCACTAGTTGTCTGCTGTGATCCTGTGCATTAGAAGCAGCACTCCCATGAGCTGGTGGAAAAGAATAAGGCAGAGCAGGACCACAGAGTTCGGGACACAGTGTAGCCCAAACTGAGAATAACAGTAGTACAGCAAAATGTTGCTAGAATCAGATAACTTGTTTCAAAAAAACATTCTTCACATGTATGGGTTGTTGGGGGTGGATTTGCTTTCGTTTTTTTAATTTTCAGATATCTCTACAAGAGGAGGTGAGAAATAAAAAAATATAAATGCATAGGTCATATGTAATGTGTGTCCAATTTGGGTAGGCAACTAGAAGGATGGAATATATATCTTTATGTGTTCAGGTCATCATCTTTAAATATTTACAACTATCTATTCTTGCCATAAAGCAGTGCATTACAAACAAGTACTTAATGTAACTGCTTTAACTGTAATTACAGATAAAGATTACAGATCATTTAAGAAACTTATTATTCCTCCCTCATTTATTCCTTAAAGCGATTGTCAGTACCTTGGGAGTGTGAAATGTAAAGGCCATAAAAATAACTCAACAGACTCTCATTAGAGGGAACAAGAGAAATAGAGGACAAATAAAGTGAGATATAAAACATGCTTGATTTAATATTGCTTTCAGCATGTCCACTGCTAAGATACCAGATACTCTTCACTTGTGATGATTCAAAACTTTCTACATGACAGTCTATACTTCTACATCGAGTTCTTTTTTTAAAACTTTTTTTTTTTTAATTATTGATCTCCAGGGGAAGTCAGTGCTGAAAATGCAGGTCCCCACTAATAGGCCAGGTGCACTGCAGCAGCTGCAGCACAAGTATAACCCCAGCTCTGCCCCACTGCTAACCTCAGCTATGACCTCCGAGATTTCCTCTCATAATTGTAAGAGGTAATTTACTGTCGTTTTCACTCCTTCAGAGGGATTCCTTATACTGACGCTGTCAGTCATGCAAATCTAGGTGCAGCAGCTTTGTAGCTCAAGACAGTCCACATGGGATTTGTGGAGGGCGGCTGACTTAAGCTGTTCCTGCTCTCCTGATATCCCTTTGTTCCTTAAGCAGTCATTTTCATTTCTGTTTCTTAAAGGGCTTAGTATATGTTAATTAGTTAAGCTTTGCTCACTGGATAGATAGATAAACCTTTTAAAGTATGCTTTGGATCCTTTTCTTTATATGGGTAAGCTGAGAAGAGAGGCTGAAAGGCTCACCCCAGCTATGCAGTACTTACAGCAGGACTTCTTTGATTGATAGACGTTAACTGCTACACTTTCCCACAAAATACAGATTTTTTTTTTCCCAATAAAATTGTAATTACTGTCCCGTGCAAGTACTTAGTATTACAATATATTTCCATCTCCTCAGTGTAGAGTATCACAAACACCAAAGTAGCATTGTTCATGAAAAATTAAAGGCTATAAATAGAAAATAAGATATTTGCTTATGTAATTCAACTAAATAAGCAATTCTGTGAGGACTTCTTGCTATTTTGGACTTCAGTCTCTCATCTGATGTATTCTGGTTGCTGTAAGTCCCGTGAATATTTCTCATTATTCCTGACCAGACCTTGGTAATGATCAAAGAAGACAAAGTCTCTACAGAATACTTCTCAGCTTTTATACTGAACTTACAGTACAGACATGCTGCTAGTCATATCCCTGACTTGTAAGCCTCAATATTTTGATTTTAAGATCTCACAGGCACCTGGGACCCAGCAGAAACACATCGCAACCTCTGCATTACATATGGGTTAAATAATAGGTAACTGCAAAAAAAATGTGGCTACAATTCCACTCTGACATTCCTGGGATGTCATAAACCAGCAAAGTGAAGCTTGGGTGATTTACAAAAGTTACCAGAAACACTAGTTAGTTTTGCAGGTAGGGATAGCCTCTTGACTGGAAAGCTCATCTAGTCCTTAAACTATTAATTTTCTATTGTTTTAAAAGCTTGGGCTGCTGTTTAGTTGATACATCTCTGCTCTAGATTTGGCTGAGGCACCATAACAGTAGTTCACATGGTACAAAATTAATTGGAGAAATCCCTATTAAAGGTTATGATAGATTTCTACAACTTGAAAGCTTTAAAGACGTGTTTATGAAGGGCACCTCAGGATGTTATTTTCAAGTATGATTTGACTATCTAATTTGTTTAGCCAATTCTAAAGATCCCATCTCAAATTAATATGTCGAAATGGTCCCTTCTGGCCTTGACATGTATAAATCTTTAAAATTTCAATGGGTACTTTAACAAAGTCACGTAGGACAAGCTACATGATGACAGATAATTATACACACTTTGCACCCTGTGTGAAATCAGCTACTCTGTGGATGTTTCTGGTGAGAATTAAATGTTGATATAGAAACAGATACAAAGAGTAGCAAGTACTTTTACTTGGTGCCAGCAAGCTTCTACATATGCTCTGTCACATGAACAAACAGGTCTACACAGAGAATTACACTTCTGTGTCATTTCCCTTAACAGCTAAAGTGTATCAGCACAATTGTGCGTGTTTTAGCACTGACTGTATTATAATTTATAGGGGATAGACATCTACTTGGGCTATTTAATTGCCATTAAATTTTACATAGTTATTAACTCTTACCTGAATTCAACTGTGATTCACTTTTTTATACTTGATAGTTCTCTTGGTGGTCATTTGGAATCACTGTACCTCAGAAACCTACTCCCAGTTAAGAAGAAGCAAGACTCTACACATGATATAGCTACATTCTGTGCACAGTTCTCTGCATTTAAGTGTGGCTGGCACTTAATTATTGAGCTTATGGTTCATGCAGGTAGAATCATGTGGCTGTAATTTAATTCACCATCTTATTTGTTATGATAATACTTAATTTAAGGCAAAATGTTCATATGCCATCTCAGTTTATGCTTCCTTTAAAGTTTTCCAGCCTTTCCCTAAATCATAGGAAGATTAGCAATTCCATAGGCTTATAGATCCATCAGTGTGCAATGATTTAATTTGGAAAGAAAGAAGAAAAAGAAAAAAAAAGTGGTGTGTAACTTAGCAAGTGTCCCTCAGCCATATCTGGTGATACTTTGGAAAAATAAAGTTGGCAATAAATAAGCACTATTCCCTTTAACTCATTTTATTACTCTTGTTGCCTTAGGGAAAATAGAACATGGAGGCAGAAAGTAAAAGTAATTCTTTTCATCTGTTATTGTAAACAAAGATCTGAAGAGGGAATCTGAAAATTAAATATACAGTGCTGCCTGGATCTAAAAACCCTGCTTCTAAAGTCATCTGACAGGCACAATTTTTCTGGTCAAATTACCTCTGCCCTTTGGGTGTGCCAAAGAGAAGTCCAACCCTTTCTGTCAGGGTTCTTCCTTTGGGGGACATCTACAGCTGGATTTCCAGCTTGTCTGTCACCAACCCTCAATGCCATCCCTGTTTCCTTTCTGGCTCCCTGTCTCCAGCATAGCACTGAAATCCTTTAACAGAGCCTAAAGACTCAGGACCCCCCTCCAGCCTGGGGAAAAGGAAAAGGTGTGTGTCCCCTGGGAGTAAGAAGGGGTAAAGTGAGCAAAAAACAAAGTAACAGACCTCCAGTGAGGTTAGGGACAGAATTTACTCTCAGTATTAACTACTACACTGAGAAATGTGACATTTGAGCTGTTTGTTGACAAATAGTGCCACTGCATATCCCTTTCAACTCTATCAACCATCCCAGTTAGTATGCTGGGATTATTAGCTTGAGGGCTGCTCACTCCTTAATCTCATCCACGATCTTTAATGAGGGCATGATTTCCTACCAAAGCATTTCTTACTATTTGTGAGATGAGACAGTGAGACATTTTGTAAGTAGTGTACTGCTTTAATATTGCTGCTGCGTAAAACTGCTTTGCATAGACTACAAACAAAACAGAAAGACACATGGGGAAAAAAAATAAAACAAATCTACAACACCTTCACTTAGAGGCGAACTGAGCTTGGTAAAAAAGAAGTATAGTACACTGGAGAATTTCAAAGTCCTGCAGAGCTCTCTAACAGAATTTTTCCCCCTGAGAAATTCTGGCTGCACCAGCTCCAGTTCTTGGATGGACCCCGACAACACACCCACCAGCGTAAAGCCTTGCTTATGGCTCTTAGTTCAGATGTTGATCCTACAGCTTGTGTTCATTTAGGCATTTGCATATATTTCTTTACATGAACTGACCAAGGCAAATCAGTTACTGTAAGGTAATAACTTGTATACTTATACAGAGGAAGAATTAAGTTGGCAGTTGTTCAGATTTTAATATTTTACCCACTTATGTATCATGGGAAGTCATTTAAGTCTTTGAGTATGGGGAACAAATTGATATAGATCAAGGAAAAAGCTAATTTTCCAATTTGGGGCTTATTTTTCTGTTTATAGGTGTGACTACAGAAATTTGCCTCTGAAGGAAACTTAATATTCATCAGATTTAATGCAGTCTTTCAGAAATATTTTCTTTGTTGTTTTTGAAATGCAAAGTCACAAAGCTAGCAATGGGGAAGTAAAGGAGAATTGAAGGAAAAATCATCCCCAAAATTATGGGGTTTAATTTTTTATCAGTAGGTATTCCTCATGAGCCCTAGTTTGGCCTTGGCAAAGTCTGAAAATTACTTTTATTTATGGCTGAGTTACCAGCTATTGCTATTTCAAAATTATGTTGGGTGATTCCTTGTTATGATTTATTGCATCCCAAGATGGACAGAGCAAATTTATTCTTTGTACATTTCTTTGCAGAGAAACACATTAACTGGATAACTAGTAAAAATGATCGATATGTTTAGTCCCTGTTTTCTTTCAGGGCTTCAGTACGAAGCTCATGAAGTCAGAGAAAAACCTTTCTCTTGGTGCCAGTCACATCTTTTTTTTTTTTTTTTTTTCTGAATTTTCCTCACATTTTTCTGTTTTAGCAAACAGACTGGGTTTTGTTTGGTTTGGTTTGGTTTAGTTTTGGGGTTTTTTTCTGTTGCTCTAGTTAAAGGAAGGCTAGTTTAAAAATTAAGGATACGTCTGCTCTGAAAGATCACATATCACAGTTCCTTTATACTCAAGATGTGGTCACTATGTCACTATTAAATTAGTCCACAACTAATTTTCTTTCTGTAGTCCTGTTACTTACATACACCAAAAACAGGTCTACTAAATTCCTCCCTGCTGCACACAGGTCTAAAATATTGTCTTTTTTCTTTTGTAGTAAGTAAAAGAACTAAATACTAGTTAAAGGGAAAGTTCTTAAAATAACCCAGGAAATAATATGCAATTATTCTCTATGTCAAAGCTAATGCTTTGTTCAGTTTCCACATCTTCATGTCAACAGAAGAGCTTTAAAAAAAGCTTTCAGTGTAGAGAAAGTTTTGTGTTCTGAAGATGGTGGAACAAGAAAAGTAAGAACAGTAAATAAAGAGAGAATCTATATCTTTCTCTCTTGCTTTTTTTTTTGGTTTGTTTGTTATTTTTATTTTTCTGACTGAGTGATATGCCCTGTGTTGGATCAAATCATCTGTTGATAACCTTTTCCCTTGGGTAATTCCTTCCTCATTAATATCTTCCAAAACTTTAAGTTACTATACATGTATCACAAATATATAAAAAAACCACAAAACAAACAAAAAAAAACCCCAAAACAACCTAACACCACCACCACCCACCACCACCTCCAAACTGCTCAGCAAACTCTCATTTCAGCAATATCACTTTGGTGCCAAAGTTTTTCTGAGTGGAAATTTTCAGCTTCTGTCACTTAAGGTTTCTCTGTTCAGCATCTCTCTGTGGTGCCAAAATAGTTTAATATCCACACACAAATTTCTGGATTCCCACAGTAAGGCACATGT
The DNA here is from genome assembly GCA_031468815.1 of Morus bassanus. Lineage (NCBI taxonomy): Eukaryota > Metazoa > Chordata > Aves > Suliformes > Sulidae > Morus > Morus bassanus. Next base: position 75,423,686 of record CM062571.1, on the reverse strand, counting down.
AACTTCATAGTCTAGCTTACAGAGTGTGTTTATTTACAGGCACACATATTGCTAAGCAACTTATATGTGTCCCTTATAGATGCAACAGTCTATTGCTTCCTTTCAACACTTCATGGCTTTACATTCACTTTCAACACAGAAGTTTTGAGTGTGTTTGTCTTAGGTGGCCATGAGTGGAAGTCGTTACAGGATATCCCTGTAATATGCTGAATAAAGGCAAGTCTAAATGCTTTATGTGCCTACAACAGGCTTGACAACCTGTTTGTCTGAAATACTTCACCCAATTAACAGGAGTTGATCCTATTTGGAAAGGTGGGATGTAATCTGATTTCTCCAGGAGACAGGTGATTACTCCACCCAGATGGAAGAGATAGACGAGAGAGACTATTTAGATCTAGACTGTGGTCGCAACTTAAATTGCTGCTGGGCTTGGTGAGACTGCTTGAGCTGAAACCAAGCAGTATTGTTCATTTCTTTGCTAATAAAGCCATGCCCAAAATGTGGGACAGGTTTACTCTACAGAACAAAACCAGTTTTGCTTTAAAGTTATGGTCAGAAAAGAACTGGCTTCTGCTTGACCTCAAGGCTTCCCAATGTTTTGAGTTATTCCTGAAATACTCTTCTGCTCCTTAAATAAATTCATTCTGTGCTTTAGGAAGTACATGCTACTGAAAAAGATAACAATTCAAAATAAAGGAAGCTTGCTAATGCTCATGGAAAGGTTTAATGTACAACATTCATGCTGTGGCTGCAAAATCATGAAAACCCACATTCTGGACTGTATCCACAAAAGACTTTGTTTTGTCTTGTTAACTATGCATTAATCAGATGTACAAAAATATGAGATGTCATTAAATCAGGTATTTAGTGCTGCAGCCTTTTCTTGGCAGGCCTGTATCTGTTCACAGGTCCAGAACAATTATTATCTGCATCTCCTGAATGTGAAGATATAAGGACTGGAAATATGTCTTGTAATTTGAACATACTGAATACAGAAAAATCTGAAGAAATTTTACTTCCTAAGATCGCTATGTCATATGGTTAATGCTAATGACAAAGATCTGAAGGCCTGATGTGTTTAGTCCATGCAGTCAAGGAAGGCATCTTTAAAGCATGGCTTCTAATGACTTCTAATGGCTCTTGGTTTATGACTGTTTTCAGAACAGACCTTGGGGAGTATTGCACCTGGCTTAGCTACCTCCATGATTAGCCTTACTGGTAAACTCTGGGCCAAATGACCAAGTACCAGTGGTGACCACCAGGTTTGCAACTAGGTAGGTAGGCAGCCAGCAAGACATTTTGTGTTTCACCATCACTAAAACAAAGGAAGAACCAGAGGATCTTTCCATCTGCTGTGCAAGTGTGCTGACAAAACAACTGTTTGCTAATGTGGCGTGCAGTTTTGTGGCTTGAAGGAATCAGGATATATCTGCTTTTTTTCAGTGGCTTTTTTTAATCATATACTTTTTTAGTTGGCTTCTTTTTTCCTGCCTGGATGCTTTAATGGTTTAAATTCATGCAGACATCCTGCAACTTGAGTAAATTATACATTTTAAATATTCTTATGAACTCTTGTCATATCAAAAAATCAGAGACGTAACAGGCAAAACTTAATTGCTTGACAGCAGAGGAAAATCTAAATAAGGAATTAATCAGTGGCTCCTCTGTAATGTTGGCAGTAGTCACCATGCCTAAAAGCAGTGTCATTCCTGACACCTCCAGAGGGTCAACTCCTCCAAATCATGATCCAATATAAGGGCTACTGGATCTGGGGATCTGTCAGCTTTTTCAAAGCTCTGAGGTACGAAGACAAGTACAAATAGAATCCAGTCCACAAAATAACAGAGATTTATAAGAGGCTAGGCATTTTGTTTATCTAGACATATTCTAGGTTTATACTGGATTTGTGTGTGTGTGTGTGATGCAGTACACACTGCTTATAAGGCTTTGACTAAGGGGGATGTAATCTCCAAGAACTACGTTGATAGAAATCCCTTTCTGTAACACAGACCTTGATACTTCAACTGCTCAACTAACTTCACTCAGCACTGCAGGCTGTTTTTCAGAGGGTAGGACTATAAAACATTGATCCTGCTATTTACAAGGTACAATAATGATAAAACAGGGATGGAAATGATGTAATTGATCCAAACTGCAAGGGGTACACAGTAATAAATCGCAGTCTGCAAATATTTTCATGACAGCTGGCCTCCCCTGTTCTAAAATCATACACCTGCCTATACAGGTTCAGCTGGAAGGTTATCTCATTGAGTACAGGTGCCAGGAGGCATCATTTCCCCACCCATTAAGGCCTGTATGAAGCTCCTAGTACTCGGGCACTTTCGCATTACTGTCAATGTAGCACTTAGCACAGTAGCTTTGCATCAGTGTTACCAACTAGCTTACTCCAATAAAATAAAATTTAAAAAGATCATTGCATTTTAACAGGATTGGAATAATTTTCTTTGTTCCGTGCCTATTCTGGGCCTGTTTAAGCAGACTGTGCTCTTTGACCAACGTTTTTAAGTGCTACTGTAATAGAAAGGGGAACAGTAACAATTTTTAAATAGTGTTACTGCATTTTACAAAAACTTGCACGCTAGCAGCAAGAACTGTGAAAGCGTATGCCACATAGAGCTCACCCTGAAGAGGACTTCTTTGCACATGCTTACTGACATGCTAAAGTGTTTGAAGGATCTAGCTGAGAACCGATCATCTGTGTACATGGCAATCACTTACATTTATTCCTCTAACACTCCAGAAACATTTTCCTTGAAACAATGATGCTGAATGCTGAAAAAGATACCTAGCCGATACAGACTGAACTGATTGCAGCTGGCAGTAGCCCACTAGCAAAAGAGAGAAGTTAAAAAGCTCCCTGCTAAGTCCAGAACATCTTTCAGCATTGTGATAAATTTGAATGACAGCAGTAATATCATGGATTACTTATTCTCCATGGATATCCCTGACCTTGCCACTTGAGAATTCGACTAATTGGAGAGAAGAAGAAAAAGAAAGTAAACATATTAATTAAACTCATGTATGGGACTTTATATGGAAACTGTCCATCCACTTTGATTTGAAAGACAAAACACATATTTATTTTGTTTGTCCAGCTGTTAGATGATAGCTTTAAATCCCCTTGTCCATCCAGTTTAGACAAAACCTTCTGATATTTTAATCACTTGGCTATGTAGGAAGGCTGAAATAAAGGAAGAATGTATTACAGGGTCTGATCCTTATCTGGATTAAAGCAGCAGAAAACTGTTGAAGCTAATGATACTGTAATGGATTATTTAGCCTTCTACTTATTGCTCTGCATAATCTGGCCATTTGCATTTGCTGCAATATCTGAGAGGGAGTATGGACATCAATGCTGGTTAAAAAAAAAAAAAAAAAGAAACAGCTTTCTTAAAATAAGGAGAAAAATATGGATATTAGTTGGTCACAGGGACTTACCCTTTAACTTCCACTTAAAAAGATGTCATTAAAAACTCTTTGCTGCGTCAGTAATCCAGATTGAAGGACTAAGTTCCAGGCTTCTGGAGAAGACATAATTACTGGAAACTCATAAAAACCACCTAAATTCTGTTTTAATTTTCATATGCGGAGCAGATGTTTTGACAGATGGATGGACTTTATTTTTGTAACTGTCCAGGAAAAGTCTGCATAACACAGCCTAATCAGTGTTACATATCTGTAGTGTTTGTTTTTCAGTCTTTCTGCATTTGGCTCCTATGCTTTTGGTTGCAGACATTTTCTTTGTAATTTATTTTTTCAGGCTGATCTCTCTCTGCACAAGACCTTCTATCAATTTGATATATAAATATTAGAAAACTCTTAAAAAATAGGTGTGTATGTTTGGTTAGTAAGTCAGACATATTGATCTTCATATAGTGGGTGCCCTTCTGGAAAACTTAATTGACACTTTGTCTCCTCTTCAGCACAGGCCCTCTGCCCTTATACATAGTATATAATATTTGGAATTGAAATTCAGAGTTAAGATCTCTGTCCAGACACACTGGACCTCTTTGACTTTAATTCACACTCTAAATGGAAGTGACAGTCTAATAATTTCTCAACTTGTTCTAACAATAGGAGTTTAGTACAGTGATATTTGCAGTGGGGTTGGTGCTTTGGCTGCGTTACTGCAGTATGATGCAAATGGCTTTAGCCACTTTCATTTCAATAAACCTTCTGTGTGGAGCTGAGTATCTGAACCCCATAACCTCCCTGGTGAAGTTTAGAGGAAGCATAAACATCTATAATGTACCTGAAGTTAAAACCTTTTTCTCACTCAGGAACGCCCACTAAACTTCTGGGGCACTGTTCCTTCCAGATAGCGAAATGAACCTTTAACTCCTGTACGTAAGGTGGAATGGATTCAGCTGGATGTCCTTGTGCCCTCATATGCCACGCCAACCCCAGGAAAGCCTGTAGTGTCTGCTTGGGCTTTGGTGAGGGATACAGGCCATAATTCCTTCAAGCAGAGAAGCAAACTGGATTGTGCCCCATGTTTGGGGTGAGTGCTTCAGCCGCTGCACATGGCAGAGCCAGGACAGGGCACGAACTCTTTTTTTGGCCATGCTTTGGAGGATATTGGCAATCGTGCCATTACAGAACTGTTTGCAGAAGCAGCTCCAGCAGTTACACTGTAAAAACAGGGGCTACTTAATGAAGCCCCCTCTGTCAGGACAGAGACAGAAAGGCCTTACAGGCTATGCTAAGAGGTCTCAGACATGAGCTTAGCTGCTTGGATTTTAAGACAGAGATAGTTCTGCACAAGGCCAAAGGCAGAACCTACAGCTCTTGGGGAAACCTTATACCATTTATTGAAATATAAATGAAGATTAATCCTCTCCCGGGCTAGGCAAGATAAATGAATGGGGGTTTTGAGGACTGCAGTAACTCCCGCATGATGTACCTAATTTTCTCTTTGAATATCCACCTCAATCATTCTGTACCATATGCAATCACTTATGCTTTCTGCTGTACGTATGTATATATAAACTCAAGCTTTAGGGCATAAACCAGTGTTGAGCTTTATATAGACAGGAGAAGTTTCCTAATATTAAGTTTCCCATTATAATAAACAGGATTATTTAGTGAAAGAATTTATAATGATTCACTATGGTGATTCCAGTGCTCCTCTTCTTTAAGATTTATTTTCATAACCCGTCTAAGTAATACTTTCCTGTCTATGGAGAACTTTGCAAACCTTGCATTCATTTTCATTCACATTATTAGGCTAAAAGCATTTTAAACTCTCACTCCATCCTGCTTTCACAAATGAAAAAAAAAAACCCAAACTGATTTCCACCTGGAAAATAATTTTTAAAAGTCTAATTTTCTTCCTTTGGCTGTTTTACTTGAAGAAGAACAATATTCAAAGGGTATGGATACATCCAGAATATATTCCATTTAAACAACCTCCCTTTCCCGGGGAAAGTGAAAATGGATACAATGGTACTGGGGGGCTGAACTCGCATGCAGACACAGTGTTTAAATTCCCTGACAGTTTGTTCCCTACAGCTTCTGGCTCTGAGGTGCTTCCTCACCCTCTTGTGGATATTTTCTCCCGTCTTCTGTATTTTATCGAGATACTACATTTCTTTTATTGTCTTTGTCTCCTTTCCAGTGCCTTACACTCTGAGATCATGTAGTGAAATGCCTCGTTCTGCTGGCACAGACCTTCACACTAACAATATAGTGCTGGCCTGGGGGTCTGGCAAGGGGAGACACTGCTGCCAAGTGGGACAAGCCCAGCTGGAGACACCCAAGTCATTCCAGGCATCCAGCCAAGGGGGTCGGGGAGTTGCTTTGTAGTCGAGTTGACGTAGTCACCAGTGTTGGGACCGGCAGAGCCGTCTGCCAGGTTTCACAACTGGAGGTACCATTGTAGGAGCCAAGGGCAGGACCGGGGAAACAGAGACTGAAAACGGGAGTCAGTCACCCAAGTCTCATGTCGTGGCGGACCCAAGTCACCTCACTGCACTCACACTTTCCCTGATCAGAATATCTTCTTCAGCATATATGTGTGCTGAGATTTGGAGTCTAAGCCAATCATTCAAAGCTGCTAAAGTTGTTACAGTATAGATTTACAGGAAGCTTTTTTTCCCCATAGCCACGGTAACTGTGAAGTCCTAATATTCACCATCACAAAGCAGACTCTTGCTAAGTTCAGAATAGCACTCGCAAACGCACAGAGACAACATTTCTGCACATCACGCTGTACCTGTGCAGCTGTACTTGAGCACAGTTAGACAAAGGAAGGAATCTGATTACCCTGCAATTGAAATAAATGTGCCTGTTGCTATTGTTCCAGCGAGAATAGCACTGTCTCCTAGGCAAGGCAGAAACTTCACTTTGAACTTCCTGAGTTAACAAGGGCTTAAATCAGGACTGTAACTTTACTTTGATGTCATTTATTGTGGTTTAATACCCCTCTTTATTTATTTTTTTACAATCATGTAAAATATATAAAGAAACTTAATCCGTTTGGGAGGTGTATGAGAATTTACTGAATAGAGCTTAATGGTTCCTTTATGCAGCCATAAAACACAGGGAAGCTATAAGAGCAGTCTGAACTGGACTAGGAACTTTAAATGTTATATAAATTTATTTGTCATAGTCAAAGTTTTATTGCTGTAGGTATTTACCTTCCTCATTGTTTAACAAGGTTGTGTATTTCTGAGACATCTATGGTAAAAAACATGTTGTACAAGGAATTAAGGAGAGCTTAAAAGCAGGGATGAATAAGCCAAATCTGCTTTTGGAAATATATTATAAATCCAGAGTAACTTTACTGCTATTAACACAGTTCAACTATTATCAATCCTAAACACTTGAAGCACAAATATGGCTACACTTGAAGCATAAATATGGCTATGAGAGAGTTAATCCCCACCACCACCTCCACCATAGGCTAACCTGGAATAATTCAGTGAAGCTGATGATAGGATTTTTCTTAATTTCCATCCATAGAAATCAAAGATGACTTTGCCCCTAAACTAAGTAGGGTTTTCCATCTCACCTTTAAAATATTAGCTATCTAATACCTTCTTGCTGTATATTATAGATAAGCAGCTGAACAGTATTTCGCGAGTGCATACAGATTCACAGGTGGTGTGTTGCTGTAAATCAGAATAGCTCCTCTGAAGTCAGCATTTTGATTCTCACTGGTTGTGGATCTAGCCCATGTACTCACAGCATTTTGCAAAAGTATGTGTCCACCGGCCTCTAACATTTCATGTTCTCCAGGCAGGCAATTTTTAACAACTTTAACAAACCATAGTAGTAGACCACAAAGACATTTTTTAAATCATGATACATCAAACCTGACAAGGCAAAGCACAGTCCTGCTGAAACACTGGTGTGTGATTAAATTTGGCCAGATACAACTCTAAGTGAGAAAATTCTGAATTAGTTAAAAATGTACAAATCATTGGTCAGTTTTAAATTATGTAGAGTTAAAGTCAGATGCTCCATCTGAAACACAGAACATTAGAGTTTAAAAAAGGATGTATTTCAATTTTGTTAATTTTTAATGTTACATGAATTTGCAGTATTTGCCCATTTTTATTCTTGCAGACATTGAATTATTACCACATTTTCATAGTTTTTCCATATTTCTTTTATTAAAAGGAACAAAGGACAACAGCATTAAGAACAATATCGAGACATACATTGTTATTTTGATGATTTATGCCAGGTATTTGCGTAGTACTCTACCACCGTGACAGTGGAAAGCAGTCTGTGGATACATACACATGTAATAAATGTATGTTCATGTTTATACACGTGTGGGAGGAAGAATACGTATGCACCAGAAATTGTGTGTGTTTTATTAAGAAAGGTCAGAATGGAAAGAATTAAGAAAGAGCTAGTAACATCCATCTCTATTTCTTTCAATTTCCTGTTGGATTACCTTAACTATCTCTATGTTTTCTCTTCCATCTCAGTTGGAAAGATTACTGAAGTTATCAGCAGTAAGCCAAAGACATAGTAAGAGTCTATATGCTGTTCTCTGGGTGCTCTTTTTAATACATTACCATTATCTGTTATGCAAACAAACAACAAAAATGGAAGACCAATGTCGTTTCAGTACCGTCTTTTGTGCATATGCACAGTATTTTATCTGTGCTTATTTTATCATTGCTTTTCCCTGTGGTGGCCTAAGGCACGCCTCAAACTGCACATGCATTTTCCTGGCAGAGCCATTATTTTGTGTTTGAGAGTATCTGGATTAATTAGCAAGCAAGCTACAGAGAGGGATGATGCCAGTCAATGAGACTTCTGTGGAGGCGGTAGCTCAGGTGGTGTTTCCATGGGCCCTGGTCCACCTGGAGAGGTACTGTTGAGTGCTGTACCAAAAATGTCATCAAATATGCATAGAAAAGTTTCCTTCATTTTTAACACAAACTTTACTGGAAACAGTTATTTTATTTCAATGTTCTTATTTTTCTCCTATTTGAAATCCATTATTTGTAATTGTGTCAATAGACTGATTTGCAGGCATTTGATATATTTCTTTTCATTGTTAGACCTGACTGAAACAAAAATATTAAATAAACAGAAAAATTAACATCTTGACTATCAGGTTAGACATTTCCATTTTAATAGCATTAGGCACTAATAATGGCATTTTTATTAACAGATAAGAAATAATGTTTGTACTAGGGACAGATAGTGTTTCTATTAGGTTTTTAATTTCTGAGAACTAGAATTGCTCATAAGGGATAATTTATCTAGGTAAAAAATATAAAGTCCAAGTTTTGCAAAGTTTATGTTCTAGGGGCTGTCAATAATTGCATTAAAGTTCAGCATATGTATTCATCTTTGTAAAACTGGCCCCTAAACACAGATGATGGGGGTGAGGCAGCATTCATATTATTGTTAGTAATTTTATATCAATGATTTGTTTTTCATCAACTCCTTCCATCTGGCCCATCTTTCTTCTAATTGTTACTTAATTGAATACAAGCAAACAGTCGGTTCATTTTTCTTCATTATTTCATTCTGGCACATTTCTATAAATGGGTTTTGTCTTACAAACATGGCAATAGCATAAATTACAAAGATGAAGCATGTCTGAAACAAAAATTAGGAAATTTTTTTGTGTAATCTTTTCTTCAGGGGTGGATGCTTTATTAAATGGCAACCAAAGATATTTAAATTAGAACATAAATCAGGCTATTTATTAAATGCTTAGCAATAAACAAGCTTATAAACAGCATGAAATGATCATGCTTTTAAAATCTGTTCATTCAGCCATACAGCCCTAACACAGAAGAGCTCCCATTAGTCATAATCACTGAATTAACTTTGTGGATACATTTTTTTCCCCTTTTCTTTGCAGAGAGAATGTGCTAATTTCATCAAGGTGCTTAAAGCTTACAATCAAACCCACTTGTACGCCTGTGGAACAGGGGCTTTTCATCCAGTCTGCACGTATATTGAAGTTGGAAGCCATCCTGAGGTAAACTATCTTCATATTTTTCTTTTTTCCTCTCTCTAGCGGTGTTTAGCCACAACGTCGTCCTGCCAAAATGGACTGTCACTAGTTTCTGTGGCTCAGTGAGCGGATCTGGTAGGACCTGCTCCTGGATCAGGTGCTGACGTGCTGACTGATAAATTACAGCAGAATCTGTACTTTTCTCCCCTACACAGCATCTCTTCCTCCAGGGGCTTAAATAAATATAAGTAAGCCTATTCTGCCTGGTTCCTGAAGTTAAAAGCACTCTTTTTTTGGTCAGGACAGATACCAGGTATAAGAGGGGTAGTTCAGCCTGAGTGCTTATTCTGGGGCCAGCTCTGGCCTTTGTTCTCCTACCAGTCAGTACAGTCTGACACTGTGGCAGCTTTCTCCCAGCTGGGAATTAAAATAGTGTCACACATTCATAAATCCCACTTCTCAGCTTTGTCCTAACACACTGACAGTTTTTCATACATGACCTAGGTTTTGTTTCCTTAATCTTTAGTGAAAAATAAATCACTTTTCCTCTCTCTTTCCCCCTATTTTTTTCATCTGTAGCTTGCTGATTTTTGCATAGTGTTGCAGAAATCTTGCAGTAGCTCTTGTACTGTTTTGTCAGTGATCGTCATAACTAAATAGATAAGCATGGTCTTCCCTGGTGAAAAACAGTATCGCTTATGAAAGCAATGGGACTATGCTGGTTTTCCTGTCTGAAGATTTGACTAGAATGTCTCTGTGCTCCATTTCAATACTTTTTCTCTCCAGAAAAGCCAATGTTTTATTTTCCTGTTAAGATGAGTATGTAATATAAATTAGTCCACTTTATTTTGTTTTCAGTCTGGCTTACCTGAGTATTGCTCAATGGACTGTTTCAGTTTAGCAACCAGGCTCTTGATGTGTTTTCAGCAGTCACTAATTTATGGATATGTTTTACTGGTGAATCCATAGGTGTGTTACTTGTAGCTTCTGTGATCTTCGAAGAACAGCTCTTTCAAGTTACCTTATGGTTTTGCAATTCAGGTTTGCAGATTTCCCTGAAAATAAAGACATCATTGTTAAACGAATGAGGACTCAGTTATTTCAAAATCAGAATTTCTTCTTGTAGAAAAATTAACAGACCTTTTGAGTGTTGACTTTATAGTCTGGGAACCATTTTTCCCTATAAAAATGTCTTTTGGTATTTGAAATATGAGTCTTTACAATGTTCTAAGCATAAGGCTTTGAAGGGATAAAGGAGCTGCAACGTAGAAAGGTTTTTTTCATATTCTTTAATGCTTTATTCAGAATGCATTCTTGGCAATTAGTGATTGTCTCTTGACCACACACAGTATGTCATTGCTTACTGCATTAAACAGATTCTCTGCTTCCTGAGATCCATTTGGGAATTGGTAGACATATTAATTAACTCTAGTTCCGTAAGATGTGTGTCAATCAATTCTTGGCTATCTGCCAAGTGAATCTTTCTGCAGAGAGATAGCTGGTATGAGGTCATTTACTTCTACATTTGGCTGTTTTATGACTGTACCATAAAACTAACACACACTTTATCAAGGATTTATAGAAAGGATGATCAGAGATGAGAGGCCAGATCTAACCTTGGTTTAACATTCTGAATTTTGAGACACTTGAGTCAATGATATGTTTGGCCCTGGAGCTGAAAGAGGATGTTTGTTTTAACTTCTTTTTAGAGGTCCCTATCTATCAACAAAATCTAAGTTGTTGCATTTTCAGTCATTTATGCAGTAAGTTTGTAAGTCCCTGCATGCCTGAATCATTCTCTTGACCCTTGGTTTCATCTTCGCAAACCAGGGAAGTCAGGAGTATATTTACATGAACTGCCTCAGACACTGTTAGCTTTCGATTTCCTTTTCATACTTAAGCTATGAGTGAAATCATCTTCACCTGCCCTTCCAGTGGCGCAAGTTCTGCATCCTTTGGACAGTCATGCAGGAGGGATCACCGCCTTCTGAGCCCAGGTCTGCCCATGCAGAAAGAAACTGGGGCAGGCAGGAGGCAGCAGTACCCACCTCTTCTCAGACTTTGACAAATCTGACAGTTAGCCTGGGTGCTGTCCCTTGCAAAGGTGAAAATCAGATGAATAAATGAATTTATTAGGTTTGCAGTGAAAAGTAATCTGGGCTGTCTCTGTCTCTCAGCTAGAGCCTGCTCCTTCCTTTCCTATGCCACCTAGCCAGGAATATCAAAAGTGTATCTCTTCCTGGAGCTGGGGAAGAGGAGGGTGCTTGACTGACAGTCGCTATTAGACACCACAAATGGGGGGGAGGGGGATACAATATTAACCCCCACACCCCTGCACACTGCATCTGTGAGAGCCAGATGGTTTACGTTGTCATGTCAGACAGCAGCACTGGATGTGTCAAAGGGCCATTGCTTCTGTATCATGTATAGTTTATACCTCCCTAGCATACTAAAAAAGGTAAAAAGTGTAAGTGAAGGCAAGTGGTTGATTTTGACTTTAAAAATTGCCATCTGAAACATTTCCTGAGATTCATTTTCTGCCACAATTGTGGAAAATTAACTGACTTCACCATCTGCTTATTTATTTTTCAAGCATTTAGAGAGGTAAATGTGAAGTGATTAAGGGAATAGTCAGGGAATGTACCTACTGTCTAATAAGATTGCTTGTTTATGTGAGCTCTGAATATAACCCACCTGCCTGAGTCCAGTGGAGGAGAGGAAATTAGTGTGTGCCAAACTGAAGAGGATGGAGAAGTGAAATGAGTGTCAAGCGATAGAGGAGACACTGGAAGCAATTGGAGCAGGCTGCAGGAGGCTGGAATACGGTACAATTTTTATGATTGGGGAAAGGAAATAAATTACTTTGTGTGACAGTCATAAAGTAATGGGAATATAAATTCTTATATCTGTTGAATATCTTTTCGATATGAAGCAGTGTATCAGAGCCCCATTCCATACCTGAAGAAAACCATTTCTAGTGATGAGACTAGGCAGGTCTAATTGAGTTTGATGAAATACAGTATCAGAAATAATAATAAAAAGGTAAAAGGATATGAACAGCATGCTGTGCATCTGATTAAAAATGATCTGTGCAAATGTATACAACCTAATATGTTGTGAATTACACTGCAGTCCAAGGAGTAAAGCAGACTAATCTTCACTTAAATCCATTCCAGATGTGTAAGTGAATAACCACAGTATTTAGAGAGAAGAATAAAGTTAATGTTTGAATAGACTTTAAGCACATAAGCCATGAGTAAGCAGGAAGGAGCATATTTAGAGAGAATGTAGCATGTGTATACACAGAAAATACCTGAGGAGAGCCTAATTTAAAGCTTGAGGTCATCCATTGGAGAGGTTATATTTGTACCTTCACCAAATGGGGCAAACTGGTTCATATGCAGATGTCTATATTGTACGTGCCTGAGATTAGGTGAGATGACCTAGCGCAGACATGTATACCAACTTCAGGGATCCGGGGTTAGGCAACATGTGGCGTTCTCTCCACATAACACAATATAGTACAAGAAACCAATTACCAGACAAAACAAGAAAGTAACCAGTAAAGCTATGTTCTGCTCCCACTGAATTCTGAGGAAACAGGATTGAATGTGTAGGTATGTTGTACTTAGCAGTTGCAAAACTACACAAGTCAGATCTGTGCTTGAAAGGAACAAATCCAACTGCAGGGAGACACAGAGGTGCATTAAACCCACTAGAAAATCACAACAGGATGCAGAATGCACCTGCCTGTGCATGCCTGAGCAGGGGGAAGGAGCCCTGCTCCCTTTCCCCAGGGCTCCCTTTGGGGTAGTTTGTGTGAACCAGCAGAGAACAGTCCTATTTAGGAAAGAACAGGATTTTCCATTTACTTAACCCTTACATACAGGTGGAGGTGTAGAGAATACGCTACAGAACCTTTTTTTTAATGCTCAGACAGGCATTGCAAGAGCTGTACAAAATCGTTTGCCAGATCCTCAGCAGGAATATATTAGGGTTTCTTCAACGGAGGTAAATCAATAGATGCTGTCCGAAGAACTAACCCGGCTTCTTTTATTGTCTCCTAATTCCAAATTTCTTGTCATTGTCCAACAGATTAAAACTCATTTTTAACTGGATGTATTCAAAAGATCTGGGATCACTTTACTTGCAGGTTATTTCTCATTCTTAATCAATAAAGAAGCTCTAAATTTAGTTCAGATTTATGATGTACATAAAACATTAAGTTATTGCATATGAAGTTATATAACGCTACCACCTGTAACATATTTGCTTTTTCCGGACTGTGTATTTTAAAAAACCTTTGGTTCAACTCATAAAATTTTGCTGAACTACACTTTCCACTTTTTTTTATCCCTTCTGTACTTCACATTAGAGGAGGTCTAGAGTGCATTTTCTAAGTAATGGACATCCTGTTCTGATACATTTATGCATCTGCCTTTTTTGTCTCTCTGTATATACTATATACCTGTATATAGTGGTGGAAGAGCAGGTTTTTTCCTAAGAGAATGACTCTGAAGGAACACATTACTTGAAGGACCGGTGCTACTGCTGGTAGAAAACATGTTGTGTTTCATTATCTAATATAAAATTCAGGGTGAAACATTGACTTCAGTAGTAGCAGATGTGGCTTAAATTGGCCTAACTTCATTGAAGACAGCAGAGCTGTGTCAGTTTACATCAGTTAAGATTCTGACCTGTGGTTTTTAAGTGAAACATTTGAGCAAATGATTTTTTAAGTTAAGAATCACCTCAGGCTAATTTGCTTTCCACCTAATTAATTATACCTTTATATGGCATTTATATGCTTACCAAATATATAGTGAAAATTTGAAGGAAAAGGATACAGTTAAAGGATGATCCTCATTTGTGATATAACAATTGTGTGATATAAAAATTATTTGTGACTTACTAATTCTAAGCATCACTATAATCACAGAGAAATGCCAATAAAGGAAGATGTAGTTTATAGACTTTAACAGCCTATTTTAGTTCAGAGATGCTTTAACCTTTCAAACCACTAGATATCCTGTTACTATAGTACACAAAAATAAAACTGAAGAGCCAGATCTCTATCTTATGTACAATCTAAGTACCTTTTAGAGCACTTCTTTCAATTGCCTGAATAGTTTTGCCATGGGGAAAAAAGAAAACTTCTCTTAGGTGTTTAAAAGCTGATCTACTTCACCTTGTTTCATGAAAAGCAGAATTTCTACTATACAGGGCGATCCCAGGTACTGGACTTTTTTGCTGTACTGATATTTCTTGTCTGTGGAGGATGGCAGGTAACAGGATAGTCAGTGTTAGGCACACGTCTGTCCAGGCATCTCACAAGGTTAGTCACCAAAATCACAAAATAAAGGGGCTTGATTCCTCTGGAGGTTGCTGGGTCTGCAAACCATCACTTCTGCTGTTCCACATGACATCGATTTCCAGTCCCTTAGGCTACCCTGTGTGAAAACTCTTTGCATAAAATCAGGTTTTTCACACATGTACAATTTACCTCCACTGGTTAAAACAAATAGATCCTGGCATAGCTATGACCTTCTTAGCATTTTGGAAGTACATAGTTTTATATACAGTTGTATGTAGATGTATATAGCATATAATTCTTTTTCCCAGCCATAATTCACTACATCATCAGTTGGGAAGGGATATGCTGTGGGAACTTTCCAATGACCCGAAGACAATATTTACAAGAGGAGTACAGGGAGGGGACAGAGAATATGACAGTTCTTTCTCATCAGACAACCCGAGTCATTTGTTCTGGTAAGGTCTGACAAATATTTCTGTAAGGAAACCAGGATGTGTTGTTGGAAGGTCTACACATTTTTAAGCGCTGTCATGCAGAAGCACATGTTTCTTACAGGTTGAGTGCTATGTCCCAAATGGCACCTCTTGTTATGTGGTATTATCCTGTGGTAAAGTTACAGAAGTAGAAGGTAAAATTTAAGAGGTAACCTGATTCCCATTTAAAAGACTTTTTGAAAAACTCCATAAACCCCTTTGTAAACAAATATGAATCAGGTTCGAGATGAAATACTATTATTTATGAAGGCCTGTCTTTGAATACACTGTAGATCTCCTTTGATTTTAACAGTATTTTGAACACTTGTTTGCTAAAAGAGAATTTAAACCAGGAAAATGCAGATTTTTCAAAACTTCATCCTGTCACCCCAACCAAAATATAATTCCAATAAAAATTTATTTCCACAGTAGATCTTTTAAAACAGGACTGTTAGGCTTTATGTGATAATTTAGCTGTCAGAACAGTTTAATTTATGAGGTAAACTTCTCTCAAATGAATAGCACGCATAGCAGCCAATGGCTGACACCTTTCCTACCCCTCACTGTTGGAAAAGTCTACATAGCTGCTACAAATATTTCATCCTCAGCAAAGTGAGACACTGAAGAGAAAAATTCTAAAACAGATTTTTTTCCAAGTATCTTATTTTAACAAGATAAGAATCAATTTCCTAATACAAATTATAATGCATACTAAATTTTGATGTAAAGCACACAAAGTATAATACTTTAAATTTGCAGCTAGTGTTCATTATCCTGACAAGAAGGACGTGCCTTTATGACAGCTGAATATTTGACAAGTAGCTAATCCATTTGATCTTCCACTTACCAACATAAAAGTATATTTGTAAGAACAGGACTATTCCAAATCATATGCATGCAAAGGATCTGGCTCAGTATCTTAAAATTCAGATGCAGTACAAATATCATTTTTTAGGGGAAAGTATTTAGCAAAGGGGTCATACTTTAATCATTGACAGGAAATGTGAACATCGTAGGTTTTCAGTTGTCATTTAATGCATTCAGTCCTGCCCTTGCATATTTCATAATTACACCTAAGCAATTTGGAATCTCTTTATGTCTAAAGTGACAGAAAGTCAGTAATTATGTCTGAGGTTCACTCTGAGATTTACAAGTTGTACATTTACATGCAGGAAATGAAATCAAGTTTTAAACTGTCAGAAGTCAAAACAGTGTGGTTGGCTATTTTATTTTTTCACCTCTATTCCTCAGTCTACAGGCTTAAATGGTTTAGGCAAAATGGAAGCAAGGTTCTTTAGTAAGTCATACAGAGGAGAGTATAAGATATGATGAGAAGCAGAGCAAAGACATGGAATTTACAACTGCAAGGGCCATTTGTTGCACAGCAGAAACCACTAATAAAACTATTATTATTCAAGTCTGATCAGTTTAGGTATTCAGCAACTAACTTTTGTTTAAGACTTGATAAATAAATCCAAATTGCTATTGCAGACCTCCCAGTTTATTCTTAAGTAAAAAAAAAAAAAAATTAACTCCAGAGCCATATTACTTAAATATTATTTTATACAGATGTTTTAAAGAAAACGTAAATGAAAGTCACTCCGCAGGTGATGTTCCAGCACTCTACAGTTTGGTTTTAATTGAAAACTTCCCTGAGATGAGAGAGAACTGCCAAGGATGTGGTCTGTAGAGAGCGTCGGTGTTTCTGTGGATCTGGTCTGATCATTAGAGACATGCGATAACACAAAATGAAGCTTGATAGTAGCAAGATCCTGCATATTCTGCTCCACTGTTAAAAAAACCAACTCGCACAAAGTAATTGTTAACACAGACTTTTTTTTATATTTTGTCAGTGCAAAAAGAGTCCAGTGTGAAAAATAGTGTCAAATTTGAAGCCCCTGCCTCCTAATGAGAGGAATCTATGCACTAGCACACTTCCACTGAGATAACTGAGAATACCATTGTTCCCTCACTGTTCATGGCTTTCGCCTTCTGTGGCTGAGAAATGCTGGTTGGTTACAGTGGAGAACTGTATACAGTATGCCACAGCTGAATGGCTTCCATGAATAAGAAACTAAAGCTAGTCGACATATTCATTAGGTTCAAAGAAATGAGTCTCAGAACTGTGGGAAAACTTTTGTTTATGTGGCTGGAGGGCAGAAAAAAAAGATTGAGATAGAAAGAGACCTCTATGGCAGTGAATTCGCAGAGTGGAGTGTGCACACGCACACATGCAGAACCATTGAGCAAATTTTCACTTATATCATGTGCAATGTCTTGATTTGTGAGTCCATGTCTTGAAACCATGGGTAACTTCGAATATGTTCAGATAATGAGTGATTCAAGTTAAAGACAATCTTAGGATCTAGGTTTAATCTCTTTTTTAAAAATGTGGGGTGTTTTTTCCAAGTGCTAGTTGTCTTCAGTGGAGTTCTCCATGACTTATACTGATGTAACTAAGACTGAAGTTCACTCTTCATTTGTATAGTCACAGAAAAAACATTAATTTCTAGCATTGTTAGAGTGATGACTCAGAGTTTTGTGACTGCTTTGAGAAAATTAATTTTAATGATGGCTACCAGAGGAGCTGGAAAGACACCCACTGTTTCCATTTGGATGTTTATTATTTCTCCTATCAATTAAAGGAAGTTATGATGAATTATTTATTTCTGCAATGTAAATATTCCCACTGGCATGATTACCTGACTTTACCATGAGATGATACAGTTTTCCTAATTCGTTACACACTTAGCACTTTTAAGAGACATGGCAATCATATTAAGATGTTGATCCAATTTTCTGAGTGGGCATTGTTGATGGTGTTCATTCATCAACAGAGTCCATAACATTTCTAGTAGCACAGAAGTTCAGCATTTGCCTCTTGTTAGAGTAAAGATTGAAAACATTAACCCAACTTCACAGTCATGCAACATATGCAAAATTTCATCCACACACCTCCAGAAACAAAAGACAAGTATGGCTGAATCCTTTGATCTCTTGACCAACATGGGGGAGAAAAAAAAAAACACCAAACACAAACCACCATCTGTTGGGAAACCAACGTAATAAAAACAGTGGAAAACCAGCCTATAGTATAGACTGACTTAATTGAGGAAATGACTTATAAATATAATTATTTCTTGATTTAGAGGTGCAGGAGGAAGCAAAACTGAAAGGAATTACCGAGCACAGATTTGGATAGATGAACATCAAAGCAACGTTATTCATTGTGGGATCCATGTCACAAAGCTCCAGTTGACAGGGACTGACCTCATGAAGAAGAATCACATTTTAAGTGTGATTTCTGCAGCTGAAGGAAGTGACTGTATTGTGGTTGTAGGTCAGTACAAACATCTTGTCAAATAGGCTTTAAACAAGCAAGGTTACAATGCCTCAGGTTTTAGCTGTGGGTGATGCTCCACGTACAGACAACAGGGCTGTGAAAGGCAGAAGAGCAAACTAACCAGAGTTTTATTAAATATTCAGACATGAGGACCTAACCAAGAGCCTACTGATGTTAACCAACTTCACTGGACTTTGTCTACAATTTTATGAGAGCTGATGTGTTGTGAAGTGTGTTTCAGGCCTGATTTTTAAGGGCTGTAAGATATATTTAACTCTCAGAAGTTACATGCGAGTCTGAAATCACTGCCTATTTCCATGCTTTCAGACGAACCTAATATTTATCCTTTCTGCTGTTCACATTTGTGGTGGGTTGACCCTGGCTGGACGCCAGGTGCCCACCAAAGCCTCTCTATCACTCCCCCTCCACAGCTGGACACGGGAGAGAAAATGTAACAAAAGGCTTGTGGGTCGAGATAAGAAGAGGGAGAGATCACTCACCAATTACTATCACAGGCGAAACAGACTCGACTTGGGGAAAATGAATTTAATTTATTACCGATCAAATCAGAGTAGAATAATGAGAAATAAAAACTAAATCTTAAAACACCTTTCCCCCACCCCTCCCCTCTTTTCAGGCTCAGCTTCACTCCTGATTCCTCTACCTCCTCCCCCCGAACAGCAGAGCGGGAGGGGGAATGGGGGTTGTGGTCAACTCATCACATGTTGTTTCTGCCACTCCTTCCTCCTCAGGGGGAGGACTCCTCACACTCCTCCCCTGCTCCAGCGTGGGATCCCTCCCATGGGAGACAGTCCTTCATGAAATTCCCCGACGTGGGTCCTTCCCATGGGCTGCAGTTCTTCACGAACTGCTCCAGTGTGGGTCCCCTGCAGGGTCACAAGTCCTGCCAGCAAACCTACTCCAGCACAGGCTTCCCACAGGGTCACATCCTCCTTCAGGCATCCACCTGCTCTGGCATTGGGTCCTCCATGGGCTGCAGGTGGGTATCTGCTCCACTGTTAACCTCCCTGGGCTGCAGGGGGACAGCCTGCCTCACCATGGTCTTCGCCACAGGCTGCAGGGGAATCTCTGCTCTGGCACCTGGAGCACTCCCTCCCCCTCCTTCTGCACTGACCTTGGTGTCTGCAGGGTTGTTTCTCTCACATATTCTCACTCCCTTCTCTGGCTGCAGTTGCTGTTGTGCCGCAACTTTTTCTCCTTCTTAAATACATTATCCCAGAGGCGCTACCACCGTCGCTGATGGGCTCAGCCTTGGCCAGCGGTGGGTCCATCATGGAGCCAGCTGGAACTGGCTCTCTTGGGCATAGGGGAAGCTTCTAGCAGCTTCTTACAGAAGCCATCCCTGTAGCTCCCCCCCGCTACAAAAATTTTGTCACACAAGCCCAATACAACTTTGTGTAAGTTTAATGGTACATGAGCATGGTGACTGGCCTGCTGTTTGTCCCAGGAAGGGGCCCAGACAGGCTGTGTATGACCATGGGACAGGCTGCTCAGCCATGATGGAGAGGCTCATGTTTGATCTTCTTCCCAAAACCTCCTCTTGATGTTGCTTCTGGCCATAAGAGTCCCACTCATTCAGAATTCAGAAAAGGGGCATTTCCTCAAAGGAAAGATGAGAACACTCATGGATTTAAAAGCAATCTTTCAAACAGATTCAGGAAAGGAAAAGGTCACTTTCCACAATGTGAGGCCTCCATGGTGTGCTTCCAAGCTCCTTATGCATCTCTTTCTTTCATCAAGAGTTGCATTTGGCATGACAAAACTGGCTTCTCCACAATGATTAAATCTTCTTTCTCCTTTGATAAAAAGCAGAGCAACTGCAGGTGAAGCTACTATTTCTGTGAGTAAACAGCAGTACATAGGTATTTCCAGTGGTTGCCTGGTGGAACAGGAAATAATTGTTCTTCTCTTGCTATCTTGACCATCCCCATTTTTATGTACAGACTCATATTTATGTGAGAATACTCTCATAATACTTTCCAGATGGCTCCTTGCCTTTACAAGGTTTTGAAACTGAGTCTCTTCTCTGCCCTGTGTTATACAAAGAGTATCTCAGATTTGTTACTAAGTATGTTCAAATCATAAAATTTCACTATTCCATAGTTCAGTAAGAAAATAATGTTAAATCTTGATGCTTTGATTAGTAGTTAGTACTTTGCTTCTTAAGGAGAGAATTAACTGAACCATGTAAGAAAGAGAATAAGAATTAATTCCATATATGCCATACACACAGGGAAGATGGCTGCAAGAGGAAGGATCTCTGCAAAACAAGAGCAGATACAGTTTAACCATTATGTCATTTTCTAACTTTGCTAAATACCTTTACAAAGGATAAAGAAAATGTTTTTATCAGTATGCAACTTTTCGTCTTTTTGCATCACATGTTTTGCTGGCATAAGATGACACAGTTAGATTAACAATCAGGTATTTCAAGATCTTAAAAGTCTGACAGGAGAGAAAATCCTTCATCTTTCTTTAAACAGTATTTTTATGTGACTATGAGACCCAGTAGAGCAATGTATGCTTGATTGCTGCAATAGTACCTGTCGGCAGGAAGAAAATCCAGTTTTAGGAATGGGTCATGGCCTAGACAGAGATTGTATTTTGTGCAGAGAAGGAACATGTGACTCTGCATAAAATTATCTAAAAATAAGAGACATGAAAGCAGTCCATAGGCATAAATAATTATCTTCCTTATACATTAGTCCATATCTTCTGCCATGAAAAGTTAATCAATTTGCTGCTGAAAAACTGTGAGAGATTAAGAATAGTACTGAAACAGGCAGCGTTTTAAATATTTGTGCTTGTCCTATATGCCTACTGCTTGTGTGATGCTGGAAATCAGACTACGTGATCACAGCAACTCTTTCTGTCCTAAAAATCTAAGAATAAGTCCACTTGAAGTCAGCTGGGAAAAAGAAAAAAAATATTCACTCTTCTGTTCATTCTCAGTTCTAGCTTACATAGTTTGTAACAACTTGCTTTCTGTTTGTGACACTCAGTAAGTCTGTTTGGAAATGTGCTGGCTCCTCTTTGGGCTCCTGAGCATAAACCATACAGAATCTTTGTATCTTCCCTCAAATACCATTCCTGTGAGGGAAATGTACTGTGCCCTTCTGTTCCTTCCTTCACCTCTCCTTCGTTTATGTAAGACAAATAATTTAGTGACTATGACCTGACTCAGACGAAATACATGCCTCTGACTCGTTCATGCCTCTGCGGACTTTGACTAAATTAGTTATTTCCTAAGTAACTAATTTCATTGGAAAAGCACGAGTAACTTTCTACCATTACTTGGGAACTCAAAGAAAGACGAGCTAATACCTGTTTTTTTCTTTCTCTTCAGTTTCTGTATTTTTTGCCACAGACAATTCACATATGGTTATTTTTATTTATTCCCAGAAGGAAACTTTGTTTTTTAAAATGTGTTTTTTCTTTAGCTCAGTGAGTCAGAAAAGAATGTGAGAAACACATGGATGAAAAAGCAGTCACCACTGGAAAACTTAGATAAAAAGAGATATTGTGCAGAATGAATAAATGTATCATGACTAATTCATGCCTATTAGAATTGGCGGTGACTTGCTAAGTCATCTAATCTATTCTAATTTGTGTACATCTGCAGTCATCTACAAGTCTGGACTGTCTTCTCACCTGTAGTGATATAAATCACAACTAGTGATTCTTGCAGTGCAGCATTAATTTGCATTTTAATTCTTTCTTCTACAAATATTGAACGGCTAATCATATTTATATACATTGTCCATCCCTAAGCAACTCTCTTTCTATTTAGTGTATGTATCAAACACTTCCAGAAGAGCTGTCATATAACTTCTCCCTTGTATGATAGCATATATTTTAGTTAAGAAACGCCACCTGATTTATGAAAATCTATGGATTCCTTTGAGTTGCAACATGGTCACACTCAGGGAGATATGTTAATAAATGTTCACGAGCACATAATCAGATGAGAACACAATACTCTCCATTAATGAAATATGATCCATAATGAATCTTGCATGGGAGTGCTAATAACTACCTTTAGGTTAAAGTGCTCAGATGTCACAGTATAACAATATCTGTCTTAGATGTGTATCATTACAGCAAAGTAATTAAAGGTTACTTAGCTGTTAAATGGTTACCTTGGAGGAATCCTTCAATAATGTGGCTTCAAACATGCCTTCACAATGAAATTAATTAAGCAAATTAAATATCAGCCTTGTAGTAATCTATTTTATGTGCAGAACACCTGGCATACAAAAGTATAATATGATTGGTGGCAGAAAGCTGAGGAGTTGAAGATATGCTCATTTGGTTTTAAACCTAAAACAATTTTGGTTGTTCTTATATGTAAAATAATGTTTACGCTATTGGGTTAAAAAGAAGAGTGACAAAACTGCTGAAGAGAAATGGAATATCAAAATTATCATGTGCTGCATGAGTGCGAAGCTCAAGTAGCATGGCTCAGGATGAGAGAAGTATTAAAATTCACTCAATCCTCTTCACACCTCTGCACTACATGGAGTTAAAAGCCTGGTAATGAGGGACTAGAGTTTTGGTAACAGCTCAGTCTGACTCATCTGAAGGATGCTTTCAGGGATTACTAGCTTGCTGCCTTCTTCTGTATTAAATATAAACCACACCAGGAAAGTTGAGCAAGTGGCTTGATCTGGATATAAACATTTCTCATCATCTGTTCAAGTGGGAATATGACACGGGTAACACCAGAGACAGAGTGGAGCACTACAGAAACAAGAGAAATATGTTCTCTGTATAATTTCCATGCTGGATTGGAAGCTCATTTCATAGATTTTGACTTTAAGAATAATATCCTAGCATTATGCAAACTGACAATGACAAATACACAGTATATTCTCCTTTTTTCTTTGTTGAAAGAGAAACAATCCACTAGATAAATAGATCATTCATCTGAGACCTTTTCATATATAAGCAAGGAGGTGTAAAGTTCAGATCTCTGCTGTCCTCCTGAAACATTGGCCTTGCTCCAGGCAGTGACGTTATTCACATACCTTAAGTTTACCCTTATTTAAATGTTTTGCCTGATCATGTCTTTTGACAAAACAGAAAAAAAAGTAAAAAATAAAACTGTCTCATGCTGCAGAAGTCTTTGCTCACAACACAGCTAGGAAAGTATTGGCAGAAGAAAAGGGAAGATGAAGAGTTCCTCATAGAAATCTGCCTTTATCTGCTGTTATATGTGTTTTTATGCCAGTGAGATAATTAGCAGTGGTGGCACCCTCTTATCATTAATATGCAAAGTTGCTGCACATTTCAGCTGGGGATGACACCAATGTTATGGGTTCTTCTCCAGTCTGCAGGCTTCTGCCCAGGCTAAGTAGTTCAGCCTTAATTGGTTTTAATCTCTGCAATTCAGATTTCTTGAAAGATGAAGCTTCAGTCATTGTGATGTGAAAATGATCCCGTGTCCCTGACCCAATAAAAATCTCCAGACAAGCTAAATAGCAGTGATGGGGCTATGTGTCCAGTGACGTCTTTAGATGCCCTTCAAAGACCCTCTACACACATAAGGGCCAAGCCTACACAAAGTTATAACATGTAAGCGTAAAAAAGTCTTAATACCAGGATTCTCAAAGAATTGGTTACCTTACTGTGCTGCTGCTTCTCAGCTAATATAGATTTTTACTTCTTAAGCACAGTAAAAGCATGAAGTAAATACTGATTGATTCAGCCTGATTCCAGACCTGAGAACAGCTTTTGAAGGGAGATTAGAAAAAAACAGTCTAAGAGAGGAAGACTCTCTTCCAGGTCTTTTGCCTGAGGTGTGATTTATTTTTTTTTAATTATGAACCAGTAAATATGTAATCAGAAAACAAATGGCATTGATTACTTTTTTCAAAGCAGTAACTCTCTAATCATTTCATCCTATACCTCCAGGTTGTTTGAAGTGTGGAACCAACACGAAACCTGAAAGCGTTTTGCCATTTGTATAAATCAACATTACTCTCTGTAGCTAACGTTTATTTGCAAGGTTGCAAAGGGTTTCGTAAGGGATATAAGTGCACCTACAATACAAACCATGTGTCAAACAGCAGAAAACTGCAGAGCAATAGTGCTGCTGGTTTTTTCCCTTTACTTGATCCAAGTTTCATTTTCTGTTTGGTTAAGCATCAGTGGTCGTGAAGGTGCTACATCAAAAATAATTATAGCTGGTTGAGGTGCTTAACTTCATTTACTTTTTCTGAACAAAAAAATATTTTATTGTGTTTTAACAAACCTTTCTGTTTATGCATTTCATTATCTTCTGTTATAAGAAAAAGGGATTTGGTTTCATTACTGAAGTGTGGGAGTAATGAAAGAGTAAGTCTTCATCAGCCTACTGTTGCTACACCTAGGATCTTTTCCTGGAATACTTACTGAGGAACAAATCCCTTGAAGTCAGTAGAGTTTAGTCTAGATCATGAATTTCAATTCCTAACTAAAAAGCTGTGAAACCCATACCAAATTTAAGACATGGAAAGATTGGGCATCACTTAACATGGAACAAGGCCACAAAGATTGTTTCAACAGGCATAGTATAATAATAAATGATTCAGACATGAGTACAAGATTTATGTATTCTCTTAAAGATTGGTGGGGATAAATAGAGCAGTGATGGGGAAAGTTGACTTTGATAACTTCAGTCAAGAAAGGGAGACAAAAAAAGGAAAGTTCAGACATGGCAGTGGGAGTTTTGATGGTGCAAGAGCTCTCTGCATGACTTAAGCCTTGTCCATAAGCAAACTCATGAATGTCTCGCTAAGGTAGTGCAAATCTCTGCACAGGCATTCTCATTTCAGTTAAAGTAGTATTTCAGGTCTGGTTTTAGCTGCCTGAAAGTAACAGAAAATAAGCTGCTCTTAAACTGAGCTCACTGTGTTGACATGGAGTGCATGTGTTTACTGGAATCTCATTACATTCAAACATAGTGATACAAGTCTGCAGATTAGTGCTTCCACTGAAAAGGCTGTTTAGCCTTTCAAAGGATTTTGCAGGAAAGCAAGCTGGAATACAAGCCCTTTCTGCTTGTCATTTGTAGGTTTGTGAATTTGGCTTTTATTTCTTTGTGTAAATGTGGTTTTATGCAGACATTGAAAAGCCATGACCTACTGTAAAAAGGATTACCTTGAAAGGAGATAGTAAGAATACAGTATAAAGGATGGTTAATACAGAAATGCTAAATCTCTCTGTGCAAAGATTATAGCACAATAAATTTTTTAACTCAAGGTGCTTTCCTGACATTATAAAAACAGTCACATATCAGAACCACAAAATAAAAGTCTTAAAGAGAGGACTAAAAGAAAATAAAGGAAAATGTCTGTTATTTTTTAGAAGAATGATGTAGAATGCCTTAAAAAATGTGATTTGTTTTAGCTGACATTGTAGCAAGTAGTTTAGATAACACTTAATGACTTCGATATTATTTTTACAATCAGTATATTTCATGGGCTATTAAAGATAATAAATAAGGAAATACTTTAAAACAGATAACA
The DNA here is from genome assembly GCA_031468815.1 of Morus bassanus. Taxonomy (NCBI): domain Eukaryota; kingdom Metazoa; phylum Chordata; class Aves; order Suliformes; family Sulidae; genus Morus; species Morus bassanus. The sequence goes on along the minus strand of CM062571.1, from coordinate 75,397,573 downwards.
GAAGACAATAAGAGATTTAGTTACTGGAGATTTAGTTACTTACAAGAAGCCTGACATCTTACTCATATGAAGCAATGACTTACTCTCATGAGCCACGTTAGCCATCTGAGTAAGAGTAATCAAATCCTGGTCCAAAATTATTTCTTTGGTGGAAAAAAATAGAAAGAAGAACAGGGTTTTTTTCAGCTATACCTAAAACTGCTTTCTTATTTATTTGTCTGGGTAGTAAGCAGTATGGTCAGAAACAAATCCAGACTTAGCCCTTCTAAAACTTCCCAAACAGATAAAAGCAATATCCTTTGGGGCTAACTGCGATTTAAATTACTGCATGAGTTAAACTGGAGCAAAAATGGATTGCATCTTTTTTCATTGGTGGCTTTCTAGTTTTCACTGGTCTTGAGTTAGGAAAATACCACATTCACAATAGCTTTTATGGATTTAAGGTTACGTGATCACAGGTCGTGCCTTAACAGGGACCATATTTAAAAACAGGCTTAAGTGTTTTCCTTAGTTTTGGACTTAAGATACCAGAAAAACAATTTTAACCTATGCCTGAAATTTAGCTACCTGAATTTGAAATTTCATTTTTACATACTTAACTAGTGGAATGTAAATTAGATATCAAAGGCACCATATCCATGGGTGCTTCTCTGGTTTAGTAACTTAAGTCTCATTTTCAATGGGGTGCTTAAGAACCTAAATGTCATTAAAATTAATTGTTTAAGTTTCTTTGAGGAAGATAAAGATGGAAGGTGGTATAAAAACAATAAAAACAAACTTTTAAAGAAAACATGTCTCCTCAATCTTTCCTGAGGCCTTGAATGGAAAATAAATTGAAAGGAAATTGAATATTGTACCTCAGAATAAACATTGAAACTGTTAATAATAATAATAATATGTAATAATTTCTAATGGACTTCAGTCTTTTCAAGTGCTTTCTAAGAATTTCTAAGAAATGCTTATTTCAATGAGCATGCCTTATTTCAAAATTTGTAACATTGGTCAATTCCAAATTTTATGTACTATAGGACAAATTCATTACTGACAAGATTGGTGACTATTAACTATATCATAGTATAAGTGGGTTTTTATTCTCATTTTTCAGACTTACATTCTACGAAAATGACTTTTTTTGATCTTCTACCTGAAAAAAATAAGGGTATTTCTTTCAGTAGTCAAATAACCGTGATGAGTAGCTCAAGCTTCCCTACCTGCTTTTTTCTCTTTTGGGACTAGTACTTCTAAATCACTTGGACTCCTCCAGGCTGACAAGGCTGAAGTAAAATTTGAAAAAGAGGGTATGAGAAACTGCAACAAAATTCACCCAAAGACTTCCTAAAAAGCAGAAACAATGTCGTAGTAAAAGCCAGCAGGTTAAGCAGGGAAATAAAGGTTGGATATGAAGGTTAGTGCCTGCTGTAAGGACAATTTTAAATATAGTAGCCATCTGATAAGAGGTGAGATGAGGAGAGCTATAAAAATAAGCATGAGTAACTACTGCTATCATACAGATGAAGGAATGAAACCATGCTGAATTTAATTGCAATAGCTAAATTTTCAAATTATTTCATTAAGAGAGATTGCAGTATTCTTTCAAGAGATTTCAGTGAATGATTAGAGACAAAGGGAAAGAATATGGGAGCTCCATATTTTTTTATAAGTTATTTTAAGGCCAAATCTCTCATGCACTGTGGTCACTAGCTACTTTTTGATTTCTGTAGAGCCAGGATTAGGCTTTATGTGACAATCTGTCAAATTTGGGCATTATTACCAATGCATTTATGTCCACACTAAGGTGCTTTTATGAAAAGCAGCCTCAGAACCCCATTCAGAAGGAACTTATGCAAGTCATTTCATTGTTTTCAGGGATATTACTCGTATATGTAAAGTAAAGCCAAATCTGAAGTCTTCCTGCATTTAGATGCTTCAAAAGGACGAACTGTTTTTCAGTCTCAGCTCTCCATAGGCAGCAACATAGACAGGACACTGAAGGGGAAAGGGAGAGATTTGGGGTTTTCTATAGTGCCAGCGAACACTGGGTTATGAAATGGAGGAAAAATGACAGTGAGAAAGATTAATAGATGGCAACAGGGAAGTATGTTGGAGGATCTGAGACTTTCAGTATTTTACTCTTTCCTGGTATTAGCTAATTTACTCCCTCTAAACTTAGATTACAGCCTAATTTCAGAGGGTAGAAGTTATTTTACCTGATCAAATCACCTGAAACATAATCAGCTGGTATAGTTAACCAGCCTTATTCTTTGTCAATGGAGAGAATTATGCATCTTCAGAAATAGTGCTTATCTTTCACACCTATCATCATATCTGGGATGTTCATGACCATGAAATAAAAATAATGAAATAAAATTAGGCAGTCACTCAGAAGCAATGCATTTCAGAAAAGTTCCTGGATATCAATTTACATTTCTCTGAAGTAGAAAGAATAAAATTATAAAAATTGAAAACAAGAAGGGAACTCAGGAAGCAGTATGAAATTTCAGATACAATTTAATTGTACAAGGGTTGAGGCAAATTATTATCCAGCTAAAACCAATCCACACCAGCCTTCAAAAAACCATGAACTTAAGTACTGCTGTTAGATTTGGATTGTAACGTTCAGACTCTTGAAATGTAACAGCACACACCTGTATGTCTGTTAGAAGCATTGACGTTTTTCCTTAGACATTGTCATCTAAGACAGTAGATCAAATCCGCATGCTGAAAATTATATAAATGGCTGAAAACTAATGTGATGGCACGGTAGCGGTGGTAGAAAGGTAGGAGTGCAGCAGAAAGAAAAAAAAAAACATCTGGACTTTGTAAGATAGAGCAATTCTGGTCTATTTTACACCCTGTTATTGTCACTTCATTTTCTGTTTGTAGCTTACAGTTACTAACTTTCCTAGCAGGAATCTTCTACTGCCCTTTAGCTGCTCTATGTAGGGATGGTACATCATGGTACAATTTGTAATAAACATGGTTTTAACTTCCTGTATTAGTTAAGAAGATTAACAGTGCAGAATTTAAAACCTGTGACCAAAATTTGATTAAATGACTTAAAACAAATTACATTTAAGATAGAAAGAGGCTTCTGAATACCAAGAGACAAAATCCAGACAGCAGGAAAATAAGGTTAAACCATTCTATCTGAAGCCATTCCACAAAAAGAAAAGGAAATGTGTGACATATGCTATCAAGTGAGGCACTTGAAGTTGAGTCTAAAAATGTTTAAAAAGACAGCTGTAAGTTTGCATGATTAAAAATGGAAAGGAAGGATATTATGATACATCAAGAAACAAGGAAGAGTTATGAAACCAGAGGTGGACTTGTTGGCTGTTTGTTTGCTTTTCTTATCCAGTGGTTTCTAATGTTTTTCTTCAATTTATCTTCAGATTCAACCTCCACCTCTATCTTCCGTTCTGTTTCTACCAGTGACATCAGTGCTGGCTATTAACACAAAAACTGGGTGGATCTTTGAACCTTGAAACCAAATCAAAGAACAATATAGGGAAAGAGATAATTACGTATCAGCTCTTCTTCCCTCCAGTATGTTTAAACAGATTAGATTATTTTAATAAGTTTTGGATGCGATGGGAACATTTTAGAATAATATTGTCACATGAATCTCCACTGACTGTATTTGAATCATAAAAGTCAGTTTAAGAAAAAAACAAAGTTATTTCTCTCTATGAAATTGTGTGGTATGCATTATCTGATCTTTATTCTAAGTTAAATGACCCATTTATTTTTAATTTTTGTTTATATGACTGTTTAGCTAATGAATATTAAGTTGCTTTAGAGCTGGTAGTCTGTGAGAGGGATTTTTTTGCTTCCACTGCTAGTTCTTGTAAAACCCAAGTGAATAAAAAACAAGTGGCTATTTGCATATGTCAATTTGTCCATGCATTGGGAGCCCAACAGAGGTATTCCTTGGGAATCACAGGAGACTGAAGGCTAACAGGGCACAAAGACTGATGCACTCTCCCCATCACAAGCAATCCTTACCAATTTTACTTAGCATACTGTGTGCAGCTTTGCATGCACTGACTAAGCTAAGTTGCCATTAGCTTTACTAGGATTTGAGGCAGGACTATATACTTTTGTTTATGGCACTGGACATGGCTCAGGAACCAGAACATTAGCTTTTTGCTTTGGCATCGATTTCCTGGCTAAATTACCTAATTTCTCTCTGCCTCATTTCATAAGAACAGTCAAATCTGTTCAGACCAAAGGCTTATTTAGCCCAGTATCTTGGTTCTCACAAGGGCCCATAATGGATGCCAGTGGAAGAGAATTAAGAAGGCAAGCATGCAGCAGTGCTTAGTGATATAGCTAGTCTCCCAGGCTCCAGCACTCGTTGTTCAGGGATTTCCTGAACCAGGGGTGGAATCTCTGTGTTTAATGCTTTTCAGTGACTTGGTTTTGATGAATTAGTGCTGGCATTAATTGAGCTCATATATCTCTTAAGTATCCACAATATCCCATGCCATACAAATTGTAACATGTGAGGAACAACCCTTTATTTTATTTTAAACCTTCTCCCTGCCAGTTTCTCATTTTAGAACAAACTGAGAACAGTCTTCTTTTCTTAATATCTCCTCCAGTGTGCTGAATGCTTTCTAAGTTAGAGGACTGTACCTTCATGCAGTACTGACAATGTAGGAGTGCCAAGCATTTATAGAGGCATAAAGATGCTGTCGGTTTTGCTCTTTATTTCTTTCCTTGAAACTCCTAACATTAAATTTGCTTTTTTTGACTGCTACTGGGCATTGACCTCATTCATAAAAAATAAAATTTAAAAAAAAGCTATTGTGACTTTAAAATCTTTTTCTTGATCTATAAAATGAGGTACTGTAATAGTGTTTGCAGAATTGTTTTCTGTGGAAAGACGCAGAAGGAAACAGTGAACTTTTGGCTTTACACAAAGTGCCAGAAAGTCCTTGAAGTAAGTACACAAGTTGTTCTGGTTTATTCTAGCTGTCTTCAGTCAGTAATATGAGATTTTATCTCTAACATTGACAAATAAAACATTTTCAGGCAGAAATGTAGTTTTAAAATTCCTGTGTCTTTAATCTGTACAAAAAGTGATGCTTCTTCTGATCTTTTGAGGCCTTAATGAGAGACCACTGAAAGATGAGAGGAGAGTGCCATAGACTGAATGAGCTTTGGAGCAGATGCTTAGTCACTGATATGAGAATAAAATGCCAATCCTGCAATTTGACTTCTCTGCTACCACTGATACCTCCTGAAACAGGAAGACAGCTGGGCTATTATATTTCAGATTCCATTTGTAAGTGTTAATTTTAATGCCTGCATACAAAAGAAAAGGAAAGGGGAAAGATACATTTCATTCCCATAGTTTTTCTGAGCATCTCTAAATGTGCAGTATGGGACTAATGGACCTTGCTAGCCTTTGTGAGATTTTTCTTAAAAGGAAACTCCAGCATCATTGCAGATGTTTGGTCACTTTTCCTACAAGGCCATACATCTGAGTTCTTCCCTTTCCAAGGGACTTAGGTTTTGACAGGAACCAATTATAGTTGCCAAAGTTTCAAAAACTGTCTCCTATTTCTCATGGGCCTATAATCAGTGTTCAAATCTTAGGTAAACAAGGTTTCATCTATAAAGTAAAGATAAGCTCAGCAGAGTTCAGAAGGTGCCTTGAACAGCACAAACACCTTCTCCTGTTGAAATGTTTACATCCAAGGTGATAGAAAGCTAAGCAGCATTATCTTGCAGATGGTCTGAGAAGATTTTAATAAATAAATACAAAGGCATATGTTTTTTCCCTACCAATTAGTATCAAATTTTCTGGATCCAGGGCTAACTTAAAATAAGGACACACTCCAGTTGTAAAACTAAAACAAGATGTTTTAGAAGCAACCCAATGATTTAAAAACTGCATTTATATTGTGTATGTGCAAAGAACACATGGATCCTTCTGATACTTATCCTGCTTGACAATCTCTGAAACTGACTTTTTTCATTAGTTATATTGGCTTTCACTGGGGTTGCACAAGTGTCACTGAGGAGAGAACTCATCTCATTGTCTAAAGGTGCTTTTGTTTACGAATAACAAATTAAAAGGGTGATTTGGCACAGCAGGTGTGATGATTAATATTTCAGATCTTACTACTTTTGTTTGTGCATGTATGTGTTTGTGTGTAATTATACATTTCAAGGATCAACGGCTAAGTGTGGTTAAACATTTAACATTTATTGCATAAATGCAAATGAAGCTTGCATTTCAGCCAGATATTCTAAAACAAGTAATCAGTATGGATTAAGAACACATGATTTCTCTTTTGAATTTATTGCCATTACTTTAATGATGACAAAAAGCAGAAGGGTGATGGTATGGATGCAAGTTTAGAAGTCGTATATTCGACAGTTCAAGCCTTTTAAATTGATGGTGATAGAGAACAACTGTTTTAATTTGTAGTCATTTGGAAGGATTTGCTGTGACCTCGAGTTAACATGTAAACATAGCAAGGGATATGAGAAAGATTCCTCTGGTGTTCACTGAACTCGAGGGGAATCTTTCTTTGACTTCAGTGGGCTCCAGGTTGAAGCTCTGAGAGCAGGGCCTGAGAAGATACACACAAAAGTCTCAGGGATCACACCGCATTTGGGATGGCATCACCCTCAGTTGCAGTCTGTAGGGTTTATTTTTACAGTCCTTAACCCACACCTGAGCACAAAGACAGATCCTGCCTAACTCAATTCATGACCATAACCACTCCACGCTGTGGCTGTGATCTGGTGGTGGGTGATGAAACATGAAGTAATCTGAATGTCATCTTTCTTTCTCAAAAAAAGTTGAATAACATAATCATTTGGATTCCATTAAAGTTGGCCACAGAAAATTATCCCAGAAACCAACAGAACTTTAAGGAGAACTACTTCTTTCCTGTGAGACGTTGGTATGTTTGTCAGATTGCTTTAGTCAACAAAGTTGATCTGTATTATACTGTATGATACTATGCTATACTGCACTACACTACAGTACACTACACTATACTATGATCTTACTGGGTGAAACAGCCAGGGGTTTGAGCCAACATTCTGTTAAATGAAAGGCAGCATTTCTTCTTTGAAAATATGAATATCAGTAATTGAGTTATCTGGTTGGATGCTGATTAGCCCCACTGACACTGTGCATTCCTACCTTTGAGTGTACATATATTGACATATCAGCTGAGTGTATGAGATATTTTTGCCAGCTTCGCTGACTCTCTCCCCTTCTGGGAACTCCTGGGTACTAGAAAAGCAGGCAACATAGTGAATAAAGAATTGAATTTTAATGTATTTTTTTCAGTCACCCTGAATCAAAAACACTTAAATCCATCTGTTTCTGTGTCAGCAAAGTTTTTGTTGCACTGGGAAAAGAATATCAAACATTCTTGACTTTTTTAATAAAAAAATCCAACCTGTATGAGAAATGCATTGCTCTTAAAAACAGTGCCACAAGGAATAATTGCAACTTGTCACAGAGAGAGGTTATAATTATGTCTACTGTTAGTTATGTCCCCATGTGCACAATAGAAGTTAGCTTTTCAAATGCATTGTTCTCTAATGTAATACCAGTTATTAACATGTTGAGGATATTATTTTTTGCTAATGAAGAAAAATAAAATGAGGCTGCAGACGGGCTGGGTGGTGTCACATTGAACGCAAGTCGAGGGAACAAAGACGAAAGAGAAGTGCTTATTGCAGAGATTTCAAATCTAAGCTTTGCCTCAGGAAAAGAAAAATTGCCTAAAGGGTCAGAATTTCAGCTTCTGTATTCCAGACCTTGTTTATGTTTTTTTTTAAATCTGAATACATATCAAACACTGGGCTAGACCTGACACTTTACATGCTTCTATGGGTGAAATGTTGCAGATAGATTGCAGTTTCTTAGAGAAAAAAGCAAAGCTTAATAGTTGTTACAGTAGGTGTAATTCTCTGTCCCTTCTTTGTTACCTGCATAAATTCTCATGCTCGGTAGGTCTTATTTTAGGGAAAAAAAAGAGTTCATAATATTTTTCTAGACTTGCTCCTTATTCTGTTACTCATTTAGAGTCAGATTTTGGAAGACTTTAGTTAGGATGTGTGTTCATATTAGAGATTTTTCCATGCTAGGAATTAAAAAGCAGATAGGCTAAAAAGCAAGGCAGACATATGCCTTAATTTTCAGAAGTGACTAACAGTTTCAAGTATCAGAATTTTAAATTGCCCAAGAAGGTATTCGGTGAAAATCAGAGCCCTTGAGCAAGTCTTAAATTGGGTGCCCAACTCAGGAGCATGAAAAATCACTTGGGAAATTAGAAAATCTTGGCCATATGCTTATATGTTAACTCCACTTGACTAAGTCCTTTCTATATGTTGCTTCCCCAATTTGCAGTCGTTTTTGTGTTGTAAATAAGATACCCTTGACTCAGACATGAAAGTTCCCCAGGAAAACTGGAGAACCTTTCTCTTGTTAAACAGCACCCTAATTATAGAAGCAATTTTACAAACAATCCCCCGGGGTAAGCATTTTCATTCTCATCAGGAAGGCTCTTGAATAAAATAACACCTTTGCTAACTTCATTTATTTACAACAGGACACAAGACTAAGACTGGGTTAGATTTATTGCCATTACATCACTGATGCTCAGTAATTCATAAAACATTGGGTCTAGGAGTTAGCACTGCTGTTATTTCCTCTGATGCCTGACCTCACCACAGTCTAATAACATACAGGAAATCCAGAAGACAAAGGGGGAAAGCAGTGGTCTTGAATGCTAAAAATAACCATAGAAAACTAGTACAATCGTGTAATAGAGTATGGCCCAATAATTTATTTAACATAATAGTAGAATCTGCTAAAGCAATTAGAATCTGTTCCAAATGTTTTTAATGGAAAATATGTTGGGGGTAAGAATAAGAATACTTAAAGAATTGAGACTTTTAGGTTATGTAGTTCAGTTACATGTACTGGTTTTAGTTTTGTATATCTTATTGCTTACATATGCAGACCACTTAATAACTTGACTAGAACAGACAGTCATTGTATGGTGGTTATATTTCCAGAGGTCATCCTATGTGAGCCAGACAGTGATCTTAGGTGATATATTACACTTGACAACCCAGAAAGTTGCAATACAAAGACATTCTAATCCTCAGTGTCCTCTGAGAACTGTTCAATATCCTTGATGGTATCCAGTGTCATTGGGATGACATTTTTGGTGTCTTTCTTTACTAATCAGTCAAGGTTAACATGTCATTCATATTAACTGTGTGTTTGGTTTGGTTTGTTGTTTTTTTTTCCCCCTCCCCTAATTTCTTTATATTTTCAGTTTTTTTCTAAAAGAATAAGTAGTATAATGACACTATAATGAAATTCCTTGATATTTTTCATGTCTGCTCATTTATTTATGTTATACAGAGTCAGAACAATATTTTATCCAAAGTATAAATTTAGGCAGTGCTTTAAAATTGGTGCAAATACGTACATGATATCATTACAAAACCCACCATAACCCCCCCGAAAAACTGTTGCATGAAAGTCAGGTAAGTCTGGTGTCTTTAACTTGTGAAATATTGTGAAATCAAGTTCACAAACATATACTTCTTTTTTGAACAGCTGCTCAGTTTGACTGTGCCTGCCCTCCTTTTATTTACATATGTTGCACAGTTATTTGAAAGAGGCTATTCTTCATATAAATACCGATATTAGTATGCAAACTAGCATGTTCAGGTGTGAACAAGTCTTCACTATTTGGCATTGACACTCGGTTTGTCTTCCAATCAGAAGCAGAAACACTTACAAATCATAAACTGGGAATAATGAATAGATTGAACCAGCTGTTCCTGAACAGCCCATTTTGCTATGTTTTCCCTTCCATTAAATTCATTGAACTATAATTAAGCAGATAGATAAATAGGTAGGTAGATAGGTAGGTGGGTAGATAGATAGATAGATAGATAGATAGATAGATAGATAGATATTAAACCTTTACCTTTTTGCCAAGGTTTATGGTAACTTAATAAATATTAATTCATTTAATTTCAGAAGAAAGTAGAAAAATGTGGGACTTCAGGTATTTGACTGAAGGAGAGCTACTGAGAGGGTTGAGTTGTTCAAATTCAGCTTAGTTTAGGGAGTCAAGTTTTCAAAACATGCTTACCAGGGTTGAATACTCTATCTTAAGGCACCTTCTGAATATCCTAAGCCAGGAAAACTTTCCAGTAGGAGTGACATATTGGGATAAAAGGAGAAACAAATCAAGAGCTCTGTTCTGTTTTCTTTAATCTACAGAATGAACCATGGAGTCAGATGTCATCTCAACAGCTCCTTTATCTCAACATTAAAAATAAGGTTTTCAGGTACCAAAGTTTCAGTGAATATCTACAAGTAGAGTGGCTCAGTGGAAAGAGTATTTCCTGGATCTGAAAAAAAGGACACAGATTAATGCAGAGACTGGTTGAGAGGTCTTGACTGGTTGAATGATCAGGAAGCTGGGCAAGCTGCCTGAGGGTGGCCATAGAGAGGTGGGCAGACCTTCTTAGGGGCTCATGATCAGTTTTACAGGTAAATGCTTTTCAGTAAAGTTCCTTCTCCATCCCATTTAGCACAGCACAGCAGCCCAAGAGAGTTTCAATTCCAGGTCCTACAGAAGCTGAAGACCTTTTCTTGGGAACAGCATTTTACCAAAGGTCTGTCACTTAGCATGATTTCCCACAGGATTTTAAAACTGGTTTCCAATAACTCAATTCTGCTAAGCCTCAAGTTGGAAAAACAAAACATAATTAAGGTGTTCCAGAGTCCAGTATCCCCCAGATGTGTGCAGGTAAAAACCCTGTAGCATACGAAGCCTGAATACTAAAAGTCAGAAGCCCATTGTATGTATTTCTTTTCTTTTTCTTTCTTCTTTTTTTTTTTTAATAATTAATGATTTAAAACAGTTGTAATATTGCTTCAATCACTTTTCACCTATTTCCCCAATGGTTACCACTTGCCTCAACATTTACATTTGTTTTAATATTTGTATTTTTTGCATAATTTCTCACATTATATTTATTTGCACTTGCACTTTTTTAAAAATAAAGCATTCCATGGGGATGACTTTAATAAAAGTTTCTTATTAAAAGTTCCACAACAGCATGATTCCCAAACCTGAAACCAAAGTCCTCATATTTAACAGTTTTCATGACTCAATAGATTAAGTGTGAAATAGGAAATATAATAACAATAACAACATAGCCATATCCTGCACAGTTGTTCCACTTAAAATTATTCTTGAAAAGTAACAGAATTCATAAATAAATCACTTCTCATAGAGTGAAATGTACTTAAAAGACTCTGTGAAATATCCTTGATATAGTCATAAAATGTGTGCACAGAAAGTTGTATTGGGCAAGAGGAAAATCAAAAATTCACTGAAATTACTTTATTGGAGGGGATGAAAAAAAGGAAAAAAGAAAAAAAAGAAAAACAGAAAAAAAAAAGAAAGGAAAAAAACAAACAGCAAAACCATCAGCATCTGTTTTCAAAGTCAGGTGTCTCCAATCAGCTGCCTCAGCAGTGTTCATTTCAGAAAGACTCTTAGCTCAGACCTAAATTCAGATGAAGCTTCCTCTATGGTCAATGAAGAGAGATCTTGCCCTTGGGAAATGCAGTTCTGAGTTGGTCTGACTCATCATTCAGAGGAACCTGTTGGCTTCTGCTGACTGTGAATAGAGCAGCAAATTTAGCCACCCCAGTTAATGCCTCTATGCAGAGGGGATAAATCCAAAGCTTAACATGTCCAAAATTTTTTCTCTGAGTGGGGAGTGGGGCTTTCCTTTTGTTATCACCAGCACTGAATAATAATACAGAGAAGACAATATTTCAATGCCAGCAACTTCTGACTCAGTTAAGAGACATTACTATCAGCCTTACAGTCCTCCACATGGATACTCCTTCCCAGTGCAATGTCATACTCCAGGCACTCCACTCTGGCCATCTTTTGGGATTATTTTTCCTGGGGTTTTGGGGTGTTTTTTTGGTGTCCTCCCCCCTGCCCCATAACCTATTTTTCTTATAAAATGCTTCATGGTAGCACAAGAGTTTGTAAGAACAACAAGAGAAATGTTAGCATCAATAAAGCTCACAGCTGTGGCCAACTCTACCTTTTCCTTTAAACAAGAATGTGTTAGTTCCTAAGGCTCTTGGCATCTTGAATGTTTCTGGATCATCCCATGTTATTGTTTTGTAACCTGTTGTGGAGATCCGCTAGCCCCTGGAAGATACCCCGGAGATGTGCTCCTTTCTGTTTATGGTTTGGGCGTTACAAAAGTAAGGACGTGAGTTCCTTCAGTTGGAGTAGAACAGCTGGGGAGCATCACTGCTGTCAACCCTCTCTATGATTTCCATGCTTTATAATTTAAACCAGTAATGCATTCTTAGTAGCTGTACACACTCCATCAACACAGCCTCTTCAGATCAATTGCTTGCACTGCATTGATTCATTATTGACCAGCAGCAGTTTTACTGCATTAGGGTCAGCAATTTTGGGATGGTTTCTGTATGAATTGCCAGAAAAGTTTCAGGAAAAAAATCACCCTGAAATTCAGTAGTCACTGCTGTCCATTCTGGTAGGTTAGCTCTTCCCCACTAACCACACATTTTCCCACAAGCCAGAAATAGGACTAAACTGGGAAATAAGATTTTTTTTTTAATATATTTTTTAACAAAAAACAACTAGTGTATGCTTTCATCTTTCATGTCCTTGTTTTGTTTAAAGTGTTCTGGATGGGCTAGCTGCTGTCAGAGGTACAACATATCATATTGGTAACTGGCTGAATGAAGCTATCCAAGAGCAAGATATGAAATAAGTCTTGTCAAATACCAATGTCTTGTCACCACTTAGTTTCATGATATGGGGCATTATTTCAACCATATTTCAGCTGTTTGAAAGTGAATCTCTAGAGCCTTGAAATGGCAGATCATCAGGCTAAAGAATGGGAATCACAAGAACTTTTATGTTCATTTCCATGACTGAACTGCAGTTCCTTCTGGCTGAGTCTTGCTGTCTGTCATGCTATGTGCTACAGGAAAAATGTGTTTTAAGGAGCCAGAAGCATAATCTGTCACCATGCAAAAGTGAAACAGTTCATGCCATACCATGAGCCAGCAGTCATATGGCTGTAACTTCAGCTTGCACTCAGTTGTTGACAGTATGAGTTTGTGGACTTTCAAGTCCTCATTTTCAGTAGTTTTATTATGGATTATAGAGAAGCATCTATGAGATGTAAACCTAGAGTTTAGTAACCCAGCACCAACTAAATAAAACATGCTACAGCAACGTTTTTAGCTACGAGGATCCTTAAAGAGGTTTGAAGTACATTGTAATGTCCTTTTGGGCTGGCAGTGCAATTAAAGAACAATTGGACAATAAATTGGACTTGTTGCTGAGTTACAAAGGCCTTTCTTTGAATATCTTTTTTTTTTTCCTTTTTGCATTTCTAGAGAATTTCCTCCAGCCTGGCAAGCTTGCTTTGTCATGAATTCCTGTCTTTGACAACAAAATAGCCCTCACAAAACTTTGAAACAGTGAGCATTTGGTGAATACACAGCTTTTAATGCTGTTTACGGCTAAGGTATTTGCTGGCTTACTGCAGTATCATTCTTTGTGTTCAGTTAACTGTAAAACTCAAGAAGCAGCAAAATTATGAACTGATCAGAATTTTTTCTAAGATCAAATAACATGCATTCTTTCCAGATAAAAGCTCTTGGCTGTACTGTTCAAGAGAAAGCCAGACTCACACAGTCCAAAGTCCCCCTGAGCCTCTGAGCAGAGCCTTGGTCTTTGCTAGTTCCAGGCTCGCTCCATCTGCTGCCTCCACACAGGTTTTCAGGTGTAATTTAGGTGGATAGGACTTATAACACCAGGAGCATAGCCTGAGATTCCAGTTTGACGCAGAGGCTAACTCTCTGTAAAGTGATCAAGCACACCTTTTATAAAAAATGAAGAGATGAAATTTTACCCTCAAATATTGACAGCAACTTTTCAACTCCTCTCTTGCTGTTATGACACCTCGGGGCAGAATTTGGGTACAGACCAGTGCCTAGTATGATCAAGTACCTTTCATTAGTGATATTGCTTTCTAGGCTTTTAAAATGGGGGTGGAGAAGTGCGTAGAAAAGAGTTAATTCCTTTGTTGCCTGTATTTGTTGTTGGTTTGTAGATAGAGATAGTTTGATGGCAGCACCCAAAAAGTTATTTGGGCAAGCTGCCCTATTTGTGACAGGTTAGACTTCCTATAGCATATTTATCAAAACTCCTTGGGGCCTCAGACTAACCATGATACATTTATTTGGCACTTAACAGTGATGTATTTATTGTCATTATTACTTGCCCATACATTTGGAAACATATAGTACATGTCTTTACATTGCATTTTAACTGAAATACAAAAACACCGTGGGATTTCCCTGTCATGTCTCATATTTCAAATGTTTTATTCCACAAACACAAAGAGAAGGGTAGATCATCTCTGAGTTACGCTGACCCAGTTCTCCACTCTTTCTTGCCTGCTACACACCAATATCAGTAGAGTTACAGTGACATAAACCAGAAGAATACAGTAAAAAATCAGATCCATCCTACACCAAATCACTTTCCACATCTGTTTCCTATTTGTCTTATAATGACACATGGGATTATCTTGGGAATACATTCTGCTTTAGCTGTCATGCCACTGACTTTATAGCCTTATCAAATATCCATTGGTGTGCAGGTTGAGCAATTATCATCTACTAAGAAGAAATCCCAAGAAAACGTAGATTGATAATAACATTTTTCAATAATGGCTTGTAGCATTAGTGCCATTTTCTATTATTGTAGTTGAGGTCTAGCACTCTCCTCAATTTACCGCTTTTATTTATTGTGTACGATCTAGATATGGACTCTACAACAGAATTTCAGAAACAGTTTTCTTTTTCATTTTTTATTCATTTCTTGTTAGAAGGAGCAAAGTCAGAAAATTGGATAGAAACAAGGAATGTGTCTGGACTATTAAGAAATAGAAAGAAAGGCAAAGGGAAAGAAAGAAATTTAATACTCTGCAAGATATTACAGATATGGATAACTGTATAAACATAATCAGGCAGGCAGGCAGGCTACATCTACAAAAACATGCCTTAGGAGATTGATCAAACTGGGATCAAACTTCACAAAGTTGTGTCCAAACTTTTTATCTTGCAGTGCAGTAAGCCCTTCCAGATAGACCATTCTGCTAACAGTCCATTTCCCCTTCACCTTTTTCTCCAGTAAATGGAGTGAGATGTGAAGTCCTTCTGATGTTCCTTTGAAAATATGTAATACACACACAGAGATATATGTTTGCATGATGTAATTAAACAAGCCTGTAATAAAAACTATAGCCTGTGACCCACTTAGAGAAACTTGCACTCAGTAGGTTTAAAATAATACCCGTTGGAAATATGGTTGGTCACTGGCCTGGCCCATGCCTGGATTCCGTATGGATGAGCAAGGTGAGGAAGGCAGGGTGCCAGGGAGAGCGCTGCTTCCAGACACTTGGATTCACTGCCTGAATGACCTTCACATTAAAAAAACATTACCAAAGCAACTGCTGAATAAAACTTGAGTTGATATTTTTTTTGCATCCTCCACAGCATTGTGGAGTGCCAAGTCTCCAGCACTGAGCACTGGAGAGTTGGCCTTGAGGGTGAAAGTACTGTGCACAATTTTGAGACTTTTACTTGCAAGCACAGGACAATGTAAGACTCTGGAATTTACATGCTAGTTAAGCTTTCATGAAGTCCTAGCCTGAGACTTAGTCTGGAGAAGCGAAGCTGAATGGGCAGCTTAAGAACAGCCTGTAACTCCTTGAAGGGTAGTTACGATGGATGCTTTTTGCCACCTATTCACATCTTTGCCAACATTACAGATGATATAATAAGGACAAAAATTCATAAATTGTTCCTTGGAAGGTTCAGTTTAGAAAAAATATTATTCTCTAAGAGGGCAATGGAAGTTGCCCAAAAAGGTTATAAAATTTCCATTCCTGAAGGTTTTCATGACTTGGCAAGACAAAACCAAAACTGACCATTCCCTGTGTTGACAATAGTCTTCTTTCAAGTCCTCCTGGACTTAAAGATATCTAGAGAGCCCTTCCAGCCATCAGCTCTATGATTCTCTGTTTGGAAAGGGATGATGAGAATAAGAAAGGGGGGCTTGAGGTAGTCCGTGGAAGCAGTAAGTGCTTGAGAATCAAGGTAAAGAGCTGCTTTGTTATGAAATAAATAGGGGGAAATATTGTAACATCTTCTTAGTTTCTTTCTACTATCAACACATATATGTTAGACATATATTCTGATATTTATTTTTTTGTTTATTTTCTTGAAACAGATGACTGATCTCTGATTAGTCAGCAAGAAAAAAAGAGGCTGTATCAAGCTGCAGTTCCTATTACAGCCTAAGCTACTTGGTCCTGCAAATATTGGTTAAATTAAGTCCTTCAGCATCTACCTCATAGAGAATTTTTAGGTATAAGCATTGGAGAACTAGGTGCAAAGGCCTAAGTAACCAGAGGAACTGTTGGGGGCAGGGGTTGGCCCAGCTTTGGGGCTCCTTGACTCAGGTGTCAATGGAAGTTCACCACAGTGTAGATGGGAAATGGAAATTTCAGTTTTTGGTGTGGTGTCCACAAGTCTTCTGTCAGTGTAGAAGTCTACTGTGCCAAAACCATCTATTCTGGTTTTACCCTCAGTACAAAATGTAAAACAAACACACTCTACAAACTGATTGGCAGATTTGGTCCCTCAGTTAAAATTAAAGTAATTAAATGTACTGGAAAGCCCATTGCTTTGGATTCACTGAGCTTGATTTGTGTTAGCGTTGACTGAGGCTGTTTTTAATCTTGGTTTATATCTCCACATGCTTTGCCCTCACCCTGCATATTTTAAAAGTTTTGTTGCATAGTATTGAAAAAAAGCGCTCTCCTGATGCAGCTAAAATTGAGACTGAGGATGCATGAAACAGTAAGTCACTAAATACTCAAATTAGGAAAAGCAGAATCTAGCATTGTATTATGCACTAATCTACACTTGCAGAATATTGCAGAAAAGTATATTCAGTGAAAAATAGGTTTTATCTTTTCCAGACAAAAATTTCAAATTCTAGCTTCTTCAGTTACTATTACTCAGATGTATTCCCAGTGAAAGCAGAAACAATTCAATTAAACTATGCAAATTATATCTGAAGTAGAATAGATGAGACACAAGCTGTGCATGTGTATTTGTGCTTTTCACTAGCCTACAGCACAATACTGATTAGAAGGTGGGCACTTTTGCCAGATCCTCACCTAGTGTAGTTTGACTTCCCTGAAGCCACAAAACCCAGTAGGAATCACATAATACTGCACTGTGTTTAGTTCAACTTCTTTTTAGTGTTCTTTCATCAAATAATGTTGCTTTTCCTTTCTTTTTTTCCACCCCACAGGACAACATTTTTAGAATGGAAGATTCACATTTTGAAAATGGCCGAGGGAAAAGTCCTTATGATCCTAAACTGCTGACAGCTTCTCTTTTAGTAGGTAGGTGCCACAATACAAGTTCAATGAGATGTGCATTCACTGTAAACAATTGCCTGGTTTCTGCTTTTTTTCTCCTTGCAGCACCTATGATAGGGCTTTGTTTTATTAATTTTATTTCCAGGCTAAAGTCATTCTGGTTTCATTTTTAATAGAGTTTGAAGTTGAATACACATTAAATAAGGAGCATAATGATCATAGAATCATAGATTCATTGAATGGGTTGGGTTGGAAGGGACCTTAAAGATCATCTAGTTCCAACCCCCCCTGCCATGTGCAGGGACACCTTCCACTAGATGAGGTTGCTCAAAGCCCTGTCCAACCTGGCCTTGAACACTTCCAGAGACGAGGCATCCACAACTTCTCTTGGCACTGCTCCAGTGCCTCACCACCCTCATCTTCAAAAATGTCTTCCTTATACCTAGTCAAATTCTACCCTCTTTCAGTTTAAAGCCATTACCCTTTGTCCTATCACTACATGCCCTTCTAAAAGTCCCTCCCCAGCTTTCTTGTAGGCTCCCTCCAGGTACTGGAAGGCTGCTATAAGGTCTCCCCAGAGCCTTCTCTTCGCCATGCTGAACAACCCCAACTCTCTCAGCTTGTCTTCATAGGGGAGGTGCTCCAGCTCTCTGATCATCTTCATGGCCCTCCCCTGTACTCAGTCCAACAGGTCCATGTCCTTCTTGTGTTGGGGACCCCAGAGCTGGCCGCAGTACTCCAGGTGGGGTCTCAAAGAGTGGAGTAAAGGGGCAGAATCACCTCCCTCGATCTGCTGGCCACACTTCTTGTGATGCAGCCCAGGATATGGGTGGCTTTCTGGGCTGCAAGCACTCATTGCCAGGTCATGTTGAGCTTCTCATCAACCAACACCCCCAAGTCCTTCTCCTCAGGGCTGCTCTCAGTTCATTCTCTGCCCAGCCTGTATTTGTGCTTGGGATTGCCCCGACCCATATGCAGGACCTTGCACTACGCCTTGTTGAACTTCATGAGGTTCACATGGGCCCACCTCTCAAGCCTGCCTGGGTCCCTCTGGACGGCATCCCTTCCCTCCAGCATGTCAACCACACCACTCAGCTTGGTGTCATCAACAGACTTGCTGAGGGTGTGCTCAATCCTACTGCCCATGTTGCCAACAAAGATGTTAAACAGCGCTGGTCCCAGTACTGATCCCTGAAGAATGCCACTTGTCACTGGTCTTCACTTGGACATCGAGCCGTTGAATGCAACTCTTTGAGTGCAACCACCCAGCCAATTCTTTATCCACTGAGTGATCCATCCATCAAATCCATGTCTCTCCAATTTAGAGACAAGGATGTTGTGCAGGACAGTGTCAAATGCTTTCCATAAATCCAGGTAGGTGACATCAGCTGCTCTTCCCTTATCCACCAGTGTTGTAACCCCATAGTAGAAAGCCACCAAATTTGTCAGGAGTGTTTTTCCCTTAGTGAAACCATGTTGTCTGTCACCAATCACCTCCTTATTTTCCATGTGCCTTAGCATAGATTCCAGGAGGATCTGCTCCATGATCTTGCCGGGCACAGAGGTGAGACTGATGGGCCTGTAGTTCCCCAGGTCTTCCTTTTTTCCCTTTTTAAAAATGGGGGTTATGTTTCCCCTTTTCCAGTCAGTGGGAACTTCACTGGACTGCCAAGACTTCTCAAATATGATGGATAGTGGCTTAGCAACTTCATCCACCAGTTCCCTCAGGACCCGTGGATGCACCTCATCAGGTCCCATGGGCTTGTGCACCTTCAGGCTCCTTAGATGGTCTCAAACCTGGTCTTCTCCTCCAGTGGGCGGTTCTTCATTCTCCCAGTCCCTGCCTTTGCCTTCTGCGACTTGGGTGGTGTGGCTTGACCACTTGCTGGTGAAGACTGAGGCAAAAAAGTCATTGAGTACCTCAACCTTCTCCATATCCTGGGTAAGCAGGTCTCCTGTTTCCTTCCAGAGAGGGCCCACATTTTCCCTACTCTTCCTTTTATCACCAACATACCTACAGAAGCTTTTCTTGTTGCCCTTGATGCCCCTGGTCAGATTTAATTCTATCAGGGCTTTAGCTTTCCTAACCTGACCTCTGGCTGGTTGGACAATTTCTCTGTATTCCTCCCAGGCTACTTGTCCTTGCTTCCACCCTTGGTAGGCTTCCTTTTTATGTTTGAGTTTGTTCAGGAGCTCCTTGTTCATCCATGCAGGCATCCTGGCATTTTTGCCTGACTTCCTCTTTGTTGGGATGCATTGCTCCTGAGCTTGGAAGGGGTGATCCTTGAACATGAACCAGCTTTCTTGGGCCCCTTTTCCCTCCAGGGCTTTATCCCATGGTACTCTACCAAGCAGATCCCTGAAGAGGCCAAAGTCTGCTCTCCTGAAGTCCAGCACAGTGAGCTTCCTGTGCAACCTCCTGGCTGCCCTAAGGATCTAGAACTCCACCATTTCATGGTCACTGCAGCCAAGACTGCCCTTGAGCTTCACATTCTCCATCAGCCCTTCCTTGTTGGTGAGAACAAGGTCCAGTATAGCACCTCTCCTCATTGGATCCTCTATCACTTGGAGAAGGAAGTCACCATAAATGCATTCCAGTAACCTCCCGGATCGCTTATGCCCTGCTGTGTTGTCCCTCCAACAGATGCTGGGGTTGTTGAAGTCCCCCATGAGGATCAGGGCTCGTGAACATGAGGCTGCTCCTATCTGTCTATAGTGGGCCCCATGTGCTCGGTCTTCCTGGTCGGGTGGTCTGTAGCAGACCCCCACTGTCATGTCACCTGTCCCTTCCCTCCCTTTAATCCTGACCCATAAGTTCTTGATCGGCTCCTCATCCATCCCCAGACGGAGCTCCATGCACTCCAGCTCATCATTGACATAGAGGGTGTCATCCCCTCCTAGTCTTCCCTGCCTGTCCTTCCTAAAGAGCCTGTATCCTTCCATTCCAATGCTGCAGTCACCAGAGCCATCCCTCCACATCTCTGTGATGCCAAAAAGATCATAGCCCTGCAGGCATGCACAGGTCTCTTAACTCCTCTTGTTTATTCCCCATGCTACATGCGTTTCCATAGAGGCATTTAAGTTGGGCCCCTGATGAAGCTGACTTACTGGCTGGAGTGTCTGGAATTCCTTTGTGCTGCTCTTCAGGTGCTCTCCTGCTGACCTGTGATCCTCCTTTAGGCTCCGGGCATCTATTGCTAGCGCTGGCATCAAACTGGTAGGAGTGAGATGGACTGAGGTTCCCCTCCCCTGGGAACTTTAGTTTAAATCCCTCTTTACCAGCTTGGTAAGCCTATGACTGAAGATGATCTTCCCCTCTGACAGATGGATCCCATCAGTCCCTAGTAGACAGGGTTTCTCAAAGTGAGTCCTGTGGTCTAAGTAGACAAACCCCTGGCAGGGGCAGCAGTCCTGTAACCATTTGTTGATTTGACAGATTCAACTGGCCCTTTCAAGTCCCTTCTGTAATCCTTCTTGATCCTCCTCAGACTACTTCTGGCTGTATCACTGGTACCCATGTGAAACAACAGCAGCCAATAATAGTCAGTGGACTGTACAAGGCTTGTCTCTCAGTGACATCCCTGATATAAGGCCCCAGTAAGCAACACACTTCTCTAGAGAGCATGTCAGGTCAGCAGCCGAGTGCCTCCATACCTCTCAGAAGAAAGTCACCTACTACTATCCCCGTTGTCTTTTCTTAGGTGTGCTGGTTGTTATACGGGGAGCAGATTGGGCTGTCTTACTTAGCTCCAGCTCCTGGTGTGGTGGGTCTTTCCTCTTCAGTCTGCAGAGCCGTGAAGTAGTTCTGCAATGACACCTCAGGCTTTGGGGGAGGTCCCTTCCTCCTGCTGGTCCTTGCCATTTCAACCATCCATCCTTCTGTATTACTGCCCTCTCCCTCCTTCTGTGTTTGCTGGTGGGGGAGTTTTTTGTTCTTGACCCTGGTGTCTTGAGAAACAAGATATGTGTAAACCAAGAATAAAGTATCACAACAGCTACTTTATACCTTTATAAGACTTTGATTCTGCAAAGTGTTTCTCCCCAGAGCTAAGTGACTCTGGAGGTATTTTAATCACCCCATTTACAGGCTGGCCTCACTGACGGTTGAATCAGCACAGCTGAGAGTAAAGTGAGAGCAGGAATAAGTAAACTTCTTACATCAGCTTTGCTGCCAAGGAAGGTCTATCTGTAACCTGCAGTTGCATCTGCATGTGAGCTGGAGGTACACAACCGTTTACAGATTTAGGCCTTAAGATGTTGTTTCAGCTGAAGAGATCTATCTGACAGTGAGTACAGTTAAATTCCTGGCCAGAACAGAGAGATTTCAATAAGTTAAGTATTTTTTAATTAGTAATACTTAACTGCATGGAATATGTAAGTGTAGAGCACCTGGACTGTGTTCATCTAATTGAACTAATCCAACTGACTGAATTTATCTAATTGATTTAACTTATCTAATTAAATTAACTGTGGTCATTGTTCTTCTTGCTCCTTTACGAAAAAGGCAAAAAGTTGTTTTGTAAGAAGAAATTAAGAGCAAAACAAATTAGATTCTTCTTTCAGTAACAACTCTGCCCAGGTATAGCCACTTTATCCTCAGCATGTAACTTTCTGGCAAATTACAACAATAGTTTCAGAAGATTGCAGATTCTCTTATCTCAGAAGTCTTTGGGAAATTACACATAACCAGATATACTATCTTCTCCAGGACTTTGTCCATATTGCTAGTCTAGGGTCTTGCCTACCAGCCACCCTTATTATATTTACATTGCATTTAAAAATTAAGCTATTCAAAATAGACAGCAACAAAAATTTAGTCTTGAGTGTGTCTCATTTCCTGATCTTCGAACCCCCTAATGATCACAGGTGATGAGCTACCCTGGGGACACGCACTTTTTAACAGGAAAAACAAGAAAGACATCCACATCTTGCTCCAACTTGTACCTGGTACAAACAGAAAGGAAAAAAATGTGTGTCTAAAAGGCCAGTGTATAAATTAGTGCCTGGAGCAACTTGAATTTGTGGCAGAGCTACTCTCAAGGGAATGGCTTTACTATTTACTTTAATATCCAATAAAGAAAGAGAATGATGACAAGCCAGTACTACATGGTATACCCAGTATGCAACTGCACAAAGTCAACAGCAACTAGCTTTTCACATTCCTTTTTTTTTTTTTTTTTTTCACTCAGTCCAGCACAAATATGATTATCTTATTTCCCTTGGCTTAGATTTCATGTCTTTAAAACCTCTTTGCTTTCTTGAGCCCACACCCTATTACTATAATTTTCACTCCATGTATTTTTCCTCCTAATAAACAGTAGATTGAGCATGATATTTTGTTTTGAATCAGACTTCAATTAGAGCCATGGGTGTATTAGCACTATAGAAAATGGCATAAATTCAACATTCAAAGCCAGTGACTAATTTCTACTTCAGTGACTTATACAAAACTGAGTGAAGCTAAAATGAACATTCCTGCATCCTGAACATGAACACCCTTTCTTCTCTGCCTCCTCGTTACTGATTATAATGTTGCATTTACTTCAATCCTTCACTGCAGAGGTTCCCCGATATTTCAGAAAGTGTACACCAGATTCACTGCTGGTTCTCAATGACTTACTCTTAGCTTTGCTAAAAAAGCATAAATTTTATGGTAAAGTGATGACCCAAGGCAAAATAATTTCCTCCCCCCGCAAATAGGTGAGGAACAGGGAATGAACTGGGCAAGCAATGACTGCATGGAGAGGTTTGGTGCAACTGCTCTCCAAAGCAGGTAGCACTGGAGTGAAACAGTGAGTAGGTCTGTGAAGGCCAGAGAAGCCTCTTGACCACAAATGCCACACATCCAGAAGAACACGGATGGACTGCTTCTTCCCTTCTCCTGAGCTAAATGATAGCTCAGCTACTCCTGGTCCTTCATGTGCCAGAAGTATTTGTCTTCACAAGCAACCATGGTTTATCTTAGATTCAGGAGGACAACTGTGTGAAACAATTACCCAGCGCTCATTAAAATGCAATGTTATAACTAATAACACAATGTAACTATCAGGAAGATAAAAAAAGGCTGAGAAATAAGAGTAATTTATATGGTTAAATACAGGAGGGAAAAATAACATCTGTTACTCATCAGAAACACTAAACAAATATTTTGCATAGTGTGGAAGAAGAGTATGTTCTTGACTCCATAAGTAGAAGGTAAATCTTAGATAAGTGAAATGTAATTACCTAAGCTGGAACTCAGGCAAAACTCCAGGTTTAATTTGCAAAAAGTAACTTAAGATCTTTAATAGCCATTAGTACTATTAAAGGATTCTTATTTTATATTTCAGCTGAAATAAACACTTATAAGTGTAAAAAGGATCTTCAGTTTTCCCTCTCTCCTAAAAAAGAAATCAACAATATCGGAAAAAAAAAACTCCAACAAAACAAACAGTTCATCATTATTAAATTGTTCCAATATTTTTCCAGTATACATTCCTTGTTCCATCCACCTGCAAATATTTTTCATTATTTTTTTAAGAGTTTTTCATTAGAGGTAGTTACTGCTACTCTATTCTAAAGTAAACACCAGCTGGGAACATGATATAACTAGTTCCTAGTACTGCAAGACATTATTCAGCCATCTATGTTCTGCTAACTAAACAATCTCTATTTGAGTGGGCTAGTGCATGAAAATGTATAGACTAAGCAGTCCCTGGGCACCACTAGTGTGTATTCCAGGGCAGGAGGAAAATGAGAGGCAGCAGGGTTTTCAAAAAATGTAATCAAAGGAGAAAATTACCACTGAATGTATTAGTCTAAAGCAATTGTGTTGGGATAGTTGAAAAAACCTCAGAGAAGGAGACCAGCATTGTCCCACTGTCAGTAAGTTGCTCTTTAGGAAATGATCTTTTGGAATTTTCAAAAGCTCTGATGATCCAGAATCCTCAAAGCTATTTATGTTCCTGTGTATCACTGATGAAAAAAAAAAAAAAAAAAAAAAAGTTACATTTTTTTTTAATTATTATTATTTTTTAATCAGTTTAGGTGCCTTAATACTCCCAAACATGAATCAATGTGATCTGAAATACAGTGGCTTCTCACCAAGGGAGAGCTTTACTATCTTATTTATTAGAAATTAGTTACTAAGTACCTACAAGGTTCAGGATTTTAGAGTTTATTCTGCATTCTGGGAAGCTTTAGTTGTTGACTTCAGAAGGAATAAAATCAATCTACTACTATGTATGTCTGAAAATCTTAACTTTAGTGAATAAACCTACTAGGTTTATTCAAGTTATCTGCAAGGATAGCAGATTTCATTTGAGAACCCTTTTACCACTGAGATCAATCAGGACATTCAAAGTTTGGTTTTGCCTATATTCCTCATCCATTCAGGTTTCTTATTTCTTTCAAAAAGGAAGCTTACACTTCTGTACTCTCCAAAAATATTTTTTAAAGAATGCAGTCTTCTTTAAAAGCTGAATAGAAATAATTCAGCCAATAAATGCATACTACTTAGTTTTTAGCATCTTTGTATCTAATGAACTTGGGGAGGTGTTCACAGTTTCATGCTGCTTATGTACAGTATGTGGGAAATGGTTCCCCCCCCCGAAAAAACATTATTATGAGCTTTAATCATTGCCTTTTTATTTAGTAAAGTCAATATATGTATTTCTGTTTGCATTCGTATATCAACATGCAACTCCTTTAGAATAAAGTGGTTTGTGTCTAAAACATAGAGCTTTTTCCTTTGCAAACAACTGAGGGCCATCAGCTTGTTCTGGACAGTCAATGCTGTATGCTGCTGGGCTGGAAATACAATGTGACAACTTTTTTTTTTTTTTTTTTTCTTTCATTCTTTCCCCTTGAGAAATGTTTGTCAGTTTTGAAACTGTTCATTTCCACTTTCTTCTTAAAGTTAACGAAAACTGCTTTTAAAACTACTGACAATGGAAATAGCACAGTGAAGACTATCCATGACATAAAAGAATCATTTTCTAGACCAACAATGAGTAAATTTCAGTCCAAAAGAAGGCCTGCATAGGGAAACAAAGATGAATGTACTTCTATCTAGACAGGAGGCAAAATCCTTATATAGCTTTTGAATAGTACTAACTCAAAGGACGTGCACATCTGGGACATGACTTGAGGCTCACCCTGAATTTAGCAAAAATTGTCATCTAAAGCCTTACAAAAATAAATGGTATTCCTTGGTATTTCTCTCTGGGAGAAGCCAAAATTTGCATGACTATAGCAAATCAGTTAAACTGCAGGCACTGGTCTAGGTATACTGAAACTTGGAGGGGCTGCAGTAAAAAGCAAGGAAAGGTCAGCTAGTTTCCTACAGACTCTTTCTCCTTTGGAACATGCTGAAGCCCATTATTGGCAAAACTTACACTATCACCACTGACAAAAAAGTACCAGCCACAAAGCCTAGAAGTGTGAAATAGTCGTGGGCCGAATTAAGTCAGACCTGGGAGATATGTTACTTTCAGTGGTGTTCATATATTGAGTTAGAAGCTGAGGTGTCAAAACTCCTTACAATTCTAAATATTGCAAATATATAATTTTAATGAGTTTTTGAGCTATATTTGTTTAATTTTAATAATGTAGCATTAAATATAGATTTCTTTCTTTCTTGATTGACCTTTAGATCTGTTGATAACTAGGAAGCAAAATAGGGTTTGTTGGTTTTTTCTTTCCCCCTCCGATTTATATTGATTTATCAGAACTCACTAGGGACTGAAAGACAAGAAAATGAAGATAAGGTTAAAGAAAGGTTAAGCACAGCATCAAAGCCCTTTTCACAAGCAAAAAGATTTTATGTTCTTTAAAATCTCAGCTGCATACCCTGTACATAATAATCACTATAATTAAGTGATTGTCTCCCCTTTAAAAAAAAGTCAAAAATGACACAGAGGAATGATAAATTGTTAATTAATGATATGCTGTTGTGTTTCACTTCTGATTACACCTCCTGCAGGGCACAACTGGTCTATTTGCTTCTAATTTCTGCTGTAAATTCATTCAATTCCATGCCTTTCTGCTATCATATTTTCACCTGTCCTGGCTTTCATGACTATAATATGGTACAGAGCCACTGTAGGTTCAATAGATAATTTCATGGTGTCAGCATACTGGGGAAAAGTTGCCAGTGATATCCAGTAGGCATGCTTGGACATGGTTGTCCCACCATGGAAATATCTAAAATTGCCATGAAAATTATGAACTTGTTCCTAAAGGGTGTTTTAAAATAAGGATATGGTAGAGTTCTTCATGACCATGAAAAATGTATTACCTTAGCTTAAAGAAAGAGCTATTTTATCCTCAAACTTGTCTTTTTCATAGAAGACCCATTTAAGATGGGTAGCCAGAAAATAGCAATTGAAGGAATAATGCTTTTTAATTCCATGTTAAAAGTATAAGTTTCCATTTCACATATGGGTGTAAAAGGGCACAGTCCTAAAAAATGCATTTTTAGCAATTTGAATTCAGAGTAATTTCATGGACAAGCTCTACATTAATGCCAGAAAGATATGGGTTGTTCTTTGATCCAGGGTTGTTTTCTGTGGGTCTGGTTGTTATATACTTATTATTGTTGTTATTCTCTTCACCAGTTAGCAGGTATTTAACTTGACCTGGTCCTTTGAATTTAGACTGTGTTTCTCTCTATCTCCTCCGTGATACTTCTAGCTGGCTAAAGAGGGGCACACTGGGACTCAAATATTATGAGTTTCTTCTCCACCTAGGCTATGTATGTGCCATTTACGGGCTGAAGTATCACAGATCAATTTTTAATTCACTTGTTCACCGTGATATGCATGGGGTCAAGGTAGCAGAGAATGATCTCATTTATTCTCTCCCTTAGCTGTTGCCCTTTGCCAGTATCACAGTAACAAAGGTGGCAGGAGAAGGCAGGCATGTTTTGTCTTTCCTGTAGAAGATACTGATTTCAGAGTATTTGCTTGCTCAAAAAAAAAAAAAAAAAGGAGGCGGGGGGGTGGGGGGAGGAAGCAAAACAAAACCAAAGATCAACCAAAAGACAGTTTCTATATGAAAAATGCAAGGAACTTGATAACTTCCTGAACCGAGAGTGAATGAGCCGGACTCTCCAGTTCCTAACACAGTCACAAAAATCCAGTAGGTTGGGAGGAACCTGTGGAGGTCTCCAGTCCAAACTTCTGTTCAAAACAGGGTAACTTCACAGTTAGGTAGGTTTTTTGGGGCTGCATACTACTGCCTGCCAGGGATAGGTGTGCAAGCTGTCACTGAATCAGCCTAAGAATCCAAACATATTTTTAAAAAGTGGCTGCCCTAGCAGTCGGGAGATACAGCTCATTTGAGAGAGGTTACAGTTAAGCTCTGCAGTGAGAAAGTGGGTCTAATTACATATTTTCAATGACAGTACATTGCATATGGCTTATTGCTTTGTAATTTTCTCATTATGCCTATTAGCGCAATATAAACACAGGACTGACAGCTTTCTCTGACTTACCATGACTGGAAAATTGAGAAATGTTGCTTATATTACATCCTCTTACAGATGGAGAACTGTACTCTGGCACAGCAGCAGACTTCATGGGCAGGGACTTTGCCATTTTCCGAACTCTGGGGCATCATCATCCAATCAGAACAGAGCAGCATGACTCTCGGTGGCTAAACGGTATGTAAAATGTACATTTATCTGGTTATGTTCATCTAGCCATTAGAGACTAGCACACAGCTTTGTTCCAACAACATCTGTGACATATACACCCCTCTTTTATTTGGAACAGAATTTTGTCTTAAACCAGTTAAACTAATCAAAAGTGATTTATAAAGAAGCATTTTTGTTTTAATTACATTGAGATTTGTGGAGTGTGATTAAATTTAAAACATATACAGACACTATGGCGAATGCAGTTGTGCCACAGGAGCAGATTGCTGTAGGGTGCAAGTTGGACAGAAGCTCAAGGCTTGTGGAGGCATCAGCCACACGTCAACACAAAGTAGTTACAGAGCCTTGGGCAGGACTGTGCCTTGTACAGGCTTTAATTTTTGGCTGGTTTAAAGGGAATCTGACACTGGCCACCAAAGTCCAGCAAGAAAATGAATCAGCAGAGCTTCCTGACCAGGCCAGAGTTGTCAATAGTTTGGGAAAAGTGAAAAGTGTCCTGGGTGTTCCAAACTATTGGGTTTCAAAATGTTCAGTAGTTTAACAAGGCACACTAGCTAACGCTATTGTATGGTTATTACTAACCAGGCCTATAGCTGGTTGTTTGCATGTACAGGGAGAGAGGAATAGTTTCAGAGAAAATCTGGTTTTGGCTTCATGTACCAAAATACTTTAAAATGCATCTGAGTGCTCTATCCAAGTTCTACTGAAGTCAAAATTCCAATAACTTAAATGGAATTACATTTGGCTTTAGTTATACAAGGATACAAGCATTTTGGAGATGAGAATTCATCAGTTGAAAAAGCTGACATTTGATTTAAGTGAGCCAGTAATCCTAACTGTAGTTACTCTCAGTTAATTTATATTTTAATTTTTTAAGAGTTGACTAGCCACTTTTGCTGTACACGCTGCTTGCATCTGCACTCCTGTTTTTGAATTCACAAATTATTTTGTTCTTAGATACTTTTCACTCCTAGCCACATTATTTATGTCTGTGCTGAGGTCCAGGTTTTCTTATGTGGTTTTGCAATTTAGTGCAAACTGTTCACACAAATTTTTAATGTGTAAGAGCAGACTATGTTTTAACAACACAGTTTCTTATTAGCTATAGTAAGGAACTTCTAGTATCATACTGGTTATCACATTAGCTGTATAGACAATCCATAACAAAACCAATCCCTGACTTATAATTAAAACCACAAAGTGCTATTGCAGGTTGAATAAACAACTCTATAGATGATATACACACTGGATAAATGTATCAGATAAAAGTGTATATGACAAGTTGTGTGAATCTGTATTTTAATATGACAAGTAGTATGAATCCGATTTTTCTCCTGTTAAATTTAGTTTTGTCATAATTCATGTGGACTATTGTGAGGACAGATTCAGGTCTATCACATTTCAGTTCTACAGTCTATGCTTGCCCAGTAGCCCAGAAATATTGTTCATTGGTTTATTTTGTTATAATAATAACCAAGATTTCTGGACTTCAAGAGACAGTAAATTACAAGGGTTACAGACATATCATCTGTCTTGGTACCTGGTAGAGTAATAATAAGTTAAAGATAACACAACACCCACTTTTGTTATGATAGTCATGACATAAAGTCCAATCATGCAAGCAAAATCTACTTTTGTGCAGTAGATTTGCACAATGACAGCTGAGTCAGGAGGATTTATGCAGTGGGAAAGCACAGCCATTGTCCACAGCCCCTGTACTTCATTGCTGAAAATGTGTCATTCCTTTGTGGATTTGGTTATCAGTCTTTCAGCACTAAATGTGAGAACTGCTTTTCCCAAATTAGCGTTAAGGTTACATCTGACAGGGTGCAGAAACCACAACTGCTTTGTGCTCAAGATGGGCAGTTGCATATAAAGAGCTGACAAACCCTATGCTCTCTAGAATTAAAGCATCATCCAAAATGAGCATAAAAGTAGAAAGGCAGCATTTACTGTAGCACAGGATGAAGATGATTTTCAACTCTAAGTGTAGTTCTTACACTATATTCTTGTATGGAAGGTTTCAAGCTAATTTATAAAAAGGTAAGAATCAAACTGAGGCTTTTAGAAATTATTCTTATAACTGTCTAATTTAATAGAGAATGATCTTTAAATATCTTTTTCAAACCTATCTCTCCATTGCAACTTCATAAGTTTACATTCCTAATATGGAAAGGTTGGTTTAAAATCTGCAATAAAACATTCCTATTAAAATTTCTAAGACTTTACTGTTAATTTCCCAGTGATAAGGTCCTGGCAGCCCTTCCACACAGTGCTCCTAATTTCAGCATCTAACAGGGAAATCCAAAAATTATAATTGTTTGGGTCTGAAACTCTGCAGGCATACCAGTCCTTTGTTTTCTTTTTTCTTTTGTCATTTGTCTCTTTTAAATATAATTATAAAAGAAGCTTTGTGTTTGCACGTATTTAAAGTGGATATACTTTTAATGAAAGAAGCTCTTATTGAAGAATTAGGTGTACTCTACTTTCTTAAAGATCTGTATAAGCTGGTTTTGAACCTTAAATTTGCAGAGCTTTATACATTTTTAGTGAAGAAATGGATCGCTATGTAGTGGTGGGTTTGCTTTTCTACTTTCTTTCTGCGGTGTGCTTAGCCTCAGGTTAAAAATCACTATTCTAATGGACATATGCTGAAATCTGGATAAGAACAGTAGGTCTGATCAAACTCACAAAGGGAAATCCTCATCCCCTTGCAGTTTAATAGCTTGATGATGAGACATCCAGTTATAATTCTTTGCTAATGTTTACTTCATTCAGAGGAGGAACTTGAAACTGCTTTTCTCATACTAAGGCTAAGGTCAGAGCTGACAGGGTGCAGAAAAAACAACTGTTTGGTACCGAAAACGGAGAGGAGAAGACATTAAGAGCTTGCAAACTTTTCCTAGAATTTAAACATCGTCCTGAACTGGTGTAAATGTAGGACAACATTGCACAGAGCGATTAAGTTTTTTGGATTTAAGTATGAACACAGAGTTCCTACAGAGATCACAGAGTCACTTTTTGGAGACGCTCCACCTTTCGTAAGAAGTTAAATGTTTCTGGGAAGAGAGCTTTGAACTGTGCCCGGCCCAAGGGAAGGTGCTGACCAGCAGCTCTTAAAGACTTTTTAAGTCTTTTAAAGATATTAAATACTCACAGGCTTCTAAAGACATTTTGTTTTCTATAAGTAATTAAACAATCACCAAGCCAAATAAAGCAAGGGAGACTGATTCTGTAGCCATGTGGTTGGAGCATTCATCTAGAAGGTAAGGAACCATACATCAATCACTGTAGCAATGTATATTTAATTATTGATACAGAGTTGGTCAGATGTGACATGGAGGCATTTGCAAAAACACAGTAAAATATGTTGTTGCTCAGGGAAGTCATTCTGGATACAAAAAGCCACAGTTCAGTGCCCCAGACTGAATCATGTACTTTGTTATAAGCCATGTGCATGCCCACTCTGGATGTTATTGGCTCCTCTGTAAGTGCATGGAGTTTCTCTGCTCAAAAAGATTTGACAGCCTTAGTTGGTCCCAGTGAGGGTCAAGAATAGTTCTGAACTCTCAGAAAAAAAAATAATATTGAAATTGAAAAAACATCCTCTGTCTAGCTTTACTATAAGGAGCAATGGTTTTGATGTTACAGATATATCTTACACAGTCTTGTCTATAGGCAAAAACCATCTTTCCCTTTAAATGTGCCATTGCCTCTTATAGTTCAGAGCCATCAGAAGCTAGTGTTATTTCAAGAAAGCGTAGATCAGGTCCTGCTTCTGTGAACTGCTTTAGCAATAAAAAAGATGAGTAGGAGGCTCGAGCAGGTCAGAGCAGCTTCCCCTGGTACCAGGGAGTTCCCTGGTGAACCACAACGCAGCATTTGCTGTACACCATCCGCAGCAGCGTTCATGCAAGGGCTGAGGGCATGGCTGGAGGCAAAAAGGCAGAAATGGCAGTGCAGTGTACCAAAGCAAATGCTAAGCAATGCAAATGCAATGTACTGAAGGTACTTTTCAAGCTGAAGATTAGGGGAGTGGAAGGAAAGCTTGGAGCCATTCTCATCTTCTCCGACTTGAGCACAGGGCATCTGGCCTTAAACTGTTAACATTTTGTAAAATGAATAACCATAAATATTTATTTTAAAAGCAAAACAGTGTTGGGCTGCAGAAGATTTGAAAGGAAATTAAATCACAAAAGCTGCATTAAGGTAGTATTATGAATCTGGTTTGCACCCCAGAAAAGTGGGAATACTGGCCTCACTCACCCTCTTTACTAGACCTAGGGTTAAGAGAGACTGTCAGTCTGGATTTCCAGCCTTGGCTTGGAATTTTCTTGCTTTTTATGGGTTTAAGCCAGCACTATGATATTATTTTAGCATACTTTCCATAGCTTCATTTTTAAAGTGGGGTAGTAGCTGTGCTTAGTCCCCTGGGGTTGTTGTCCTTGGTAATCTTTACTTTACGGTTACATAAACAGCTGAGAATTATAGAAGCTGAGTGACTGTTCAATAAAAAAGAAAATGCCCTCTTAAATTTCACAGGCTCTGAGGCAGGAAACATGGACTTGATACTCTCCTGGCATT
This sequence comes from Morus bassanus, assembly GCA_031468815.1. Classification (NCBI taxonomy): domain Eukaryota; kingdom Metazoa; phylum Chordata; class Aves; order Suliformes; family Sulidae; genus Morus; species Morus bassanus. The sequence goes on along the minus strand of CM062571.1, from coordinate 75,364,809 downwards.
CATACAGAACTTCAGCCATCACATTATGTTGTTTCCGCTTACGGCAGTTTGTAGGATGTCCCAGCACTGGCAACATACACACATAATTTTGTATATGTATTACACAGTAGAGGAGTGTATGGCAAGAGAAAGACAAGACTGCAGCTAGTTTCTTGGATTTTTACCTAATAAAAATGTATTAAATGTGTTGGGATATTTAGAAATTAATATTTGTTCTCTTGCAACTACTCTTGCTGAGACTTGGATGTGTTCATTTGCTGCATCCTTGAATCTATGCTTTGTCTTTGGTCACCCACACCAAACCCTTTTCCCACCTATACATACCCACTGATGCCCCCTTCTTCTGTGCCACTCCCTTGTCCCTAAATGCCTTCCTAGTTTCCCACTTTCCAGCTCACCTCCTACATATTCCCAATCCAGATATATAGAAGGCACTAAAATACATGCCCCTAAAGGTAAGCAGATGTGGAAAATCGCTGACCTGCCAGCATAGACAGAACCTAACCATCCTGGTACCTGGGGGTTATTTCATAAAGAACCTCTGATTCTTGGAGAAAGGACATGATGGATGCTACAAATACAATATATCTCCAGGAAGAAAAGACCTATTTAAATAAACGATATTAAAAAACAAAACAAAACAGGGTATGAACTGCATATGAATATATTTAGTCTTCAAATTAGAACTCTTAAACCATGGGGGGAATGACATTAGAAAAAGCTGCCCAATTGAAGTAGTCAGTGAGGCAGCCTAGCTGATTTTAAGAGGAACTTAGATAACATTTTATGTGTTGTCGTACAGCACACATGCCTGACATCACAAGGGACTGCAGTAAGTAGACTAAGAAGTCTCTCCCAGGTCTTCATTCCTATAAGTTTACAAGGGCATATTTAAACTTTACTATTGAAAACAGTGAGGGGATTTTTTTGTGCGTGTCTTTTTTGTTGTTGTCCTTTTGTTTGTTTGTTTGTTTTTTTCCCTGCAAGCATCTTTTGCATTTAAAATATGCATTTCTATATTTGAACCAAATTAGTCAGCTGATATCTCCCATCATGCAGGCTGTAGTGTGGACCAAGTCTCGCACTTTCCCACTACTGCTTATACAGGCATGAACAACTCCAACCTCTGCAGGAACAAAACATGTCCATGTATGCAAGTCTCATTTCTCACTCAATACACCTCCCACCCCCATTCCCATTATCTTCATTGCTAAGAATAGTAGTAAATAATTTCACAGTGATAAATTCCATGTGTGACAAATGCTAATGTCACCTAACACAGTGCTAGGAAGTACTCAGAAACTATGGTGACGGTGGCATAATAATGTGAACAGAATGGCGTACAAACTCAGTTTACAGAGTTTTTTCCTCCCTTAAGTCTGTAGATCCAAATTTGAGAGGTTGAGTATGAATTTTAAATTGTTTTTCTCATTGCAATGTAACAAGTCTTTTCTCTATACATTTTTATTGCAACCTGCTCTTTTTCTCTGGAAGAAACATAGAATTTCTGAAATCACAAAAGAATAGCTTCTTTCTTAATGTTATTACTCAACGTTTATACTGTCACTAACCTGAAATGGTTACAACTGAGGAAGCCATAAGTACAGCTGAATACTTGATCAGAAGATACTTATGTATTTGAACCAGTTGACTCATCGTGTCTGATAACTGCTCCCTGTATCTTTATACAAAGTAAGAGAATCATTTGATTCAGAAATCAAAGAGCAAGTATCAATTAGAAAATGTGCTTTACAGTTCCCCTGGATGTGAGGAAGATCATGAAGATGGTAGGTGACAACAACCAGAAAAATTATAATCTCCCATCAAGTGGTCTGAATGAAATTATTTAAAATCCTTCTAGGAAACAGATCTTCTTTCTTTCTCCCTCTCTCTCCCTGCCTGCCGCACACCGCCACCCCCCCACCTCCCCCACCCCAGTCTAGGATTAGGTCATTTTCTTCATTAAATTTCAGTGCTGTGGATGAGATTTTGTTGTGTTTAGGTATGAAAAATTGGTAAAAGTTTTGAGGCTGGAGTGGAGAAAGCAGATAGGAAAGATGAAGCAGAAGAGGACATTCCCCTGGTTTGACCTCACATTTTGAGAACTTTCTGACACTCTAGAGAACATGACCTGGGGCAAAAAGACTTGCATCAGTAAACATATTGGTCTGAGCTATAGCCACAATATGCTTGGGGAAGTTAGGATACAAATTAGTACAGGAACACCTGACTTAGAATATGTGTATATTACATGGTTAGCTGTGGCCTCATTTATGGCGTTTATCTTGGTCAGCCATATTATCCACACCAAAAAATAATAGCTTGGAGTGTAGATTAGAAGCCATGCGTTGCTGCAATTCATACTGTGACTCTGCTTATAGAGCATATAAGATCAAAAATAATGGGGGAGCTCAGAGTGCTTTGTGCATTGTTTCCACTGGAGACCAGAGACGTTTGTCTGCTGCACGTAGTACAGTTTTAGGAAAGATGTTCATAGGTCTCAAAACAAGCACTGTGGGATATGACCTCAGTCCCAAACAGATCAGTGCCTAGTCTTTCTCTAAAGAGAGACTTGGAAGTGATTGCCAGCTTGGGGATCTACACTCACTGATGTACACTGAATTGATCTAGTGGTGATGTGCCTTAAAATTGCTAAATTGTAGGGGGTTTATGTCAGTGGTAAATATGACCAGTGACCCAGCAAATCCTGGTGAACTTCATGTCGGGGAGAGACCTGAGAGTGTAGCCCTTCCTATCACTTATGTTCTGACTTTTCTGAAGAGGAAATTGGATGAATGAGCCAGAACAAGCTCTGGCTAGGTGCTAGATGTGGATAAATCAGTGCACCTGGCTGTACAGGGCAACTTGGGTGACCTCACTTGGCTGTTCAGAATCAAATTTGATGACCCAAGTGAGATGCTTTTTATAGACATAGCTCTAGATAAACAAATCTGAGTCTCATCTGACACCTCCAGCAGTAGGAGCTGTGTAGAAACCCAGCTGCATGAGTACATTCCAGGAGTCACACTCTTGATCCTGGATGTCTCCAGCTCTGTACTCTTCTCGCACTGAATAGTAAACACCAGCAATTGTCTGATTACCAGTAGTCCCAGTGATACTCTATGTTCTCTAGAAAGCTTTTTTTTTTTTTTTTTTAAACTAAGAAGGATTGTTTATTTGTATGTATTTATTTCAATGGCTAACTTGTAGAGTTGGCAATGAACAGCTTTGTAAAGTGATGGTCTGTTTACGTAAGAAGGTGACAAACAGTATATAACTCAAGCAGTGGTAGCTGTGGCAATAATCTCTGCTAGAAAGCTTTGTGTACTACTTTCAGTTACTATATGATTAAAAGGACCATGTCAATCTATACATATGTGTATAAATATAAACACATTACCCACATGCATCAGTTCATAGAAAGCCTCTCCTCTTGCCCTGGAAATTAATTTCAATGGGGGAAAAAAGGTAATTTGTCCAGGACAGGTGTAGTGTTCAGGTTCTAAGACTGCACTTTGCTTTGTTTTTGGTGTAGGCCCCACTTTAAATTACACAAAGTGGGTTTCTTTGTAATTATTATTTTTACAAAGATCTAAATTAGCTTAAGGAAAAGCAAAGTTCAGATTAGGTGGCAGGATGCCAAAGACAAAGCCTGTGTGTTATATGCCTTGCAGTTTCAAGTAGGTTTCCCATGATCTCTGAGAGGGCTCATCACAGCTCTGATGCTTGGAAAACAGTGACTTTGAGCTGCCAAATTATGCCTCTTTTCCTGTTCACAAAAGTAACTATCCAGTTTTTCAAGAGAAGTTAAGTAGAAATCTGCTTGTAGGGAATCACACAGCAGAATACTAATTGATTTAAACAAAGCTGGAATGGGTCTGTTACAGCCCCCTTCATTGGGATATGACATACATCTGAATCTTTTTTTTTATGTTCTTGTGTTGTTGTTTTTTTTTTTTTCCTCTTCTGCTCTAGCCATCAATTTAATGAGTGTTGACCCTGTCAATACCAATTTCCTCTTCTCAGGCCACCACGCTCAGAGTTTGGTGGGCATTCAATAGAGATTTACTGTTGACTGGGTAATTTGAGTTCATGTGTGTGGTGAAAAATTAGTGAGGAGAATTACCCAGAAAAGTGGATGCCATGACAATGCATGTCACCATGGTGTGACCAGCTCTGCTGACATAGGTTTCAAAAGCTCTCCCCCTGTGAAAATGGGGCCTGTTTGCAAATTAATTAGTTTCTGGCAGCAGCTTGATTGTTGACCCAAAGTTTGTAGAGTGGAAAAACAATCAGATTAGTGTGTTCAGTATAAAGGCCCAGTGCGGCACTCAAGTGCAGTTTGCCAAACTGTTGAAGCCGTGAATAGAGTGAAACAAATTCTTTTTTGAGAAGCCAAGGCAAAGGTTAAGTGTGATGTGACTGCAGCACACTGGCCGTGGGGCGGTGGGGGGAGAACTAGAGGTTTCAGACACACAAAAATGGAGAGTGCTGAGAGAGTTGCATTGAATTTAATGAAATACACAGCTTCAGACGTAAAAGTGTTTGGCAATGTTTTAGTCTGTGTTGAAGGGAGAAATGAGATGGCTTTGTTTTAAGAGGTTTTCTTTGTACAATCATGTGAGACACCAGGGATGGAGCCTCCAAAGGGTATTAGAGACACTTCCTGAGCCTCCACACTGTTTCTAAGCACCTGCAGACTTTGAGGTTTGCACCAGTTCCTCCCCTTCCCCACCACACACGAACTCCCTTTGTCTCTATGCTTCAATCCAATCCTCCCATTCATCACCTCCAACATTTGGGCAGGTTTCTTCTTTTAAACAGTGCTGGTGCCACGACTCACAGGCAAATGTATTGGAAATCAACCCTTGCAAATAGATAGACTAGCTAAAACTTGTTATTCAGGTATTGAGACAACAGTTAGATACTAAAAAATACCACAGGCCAGATCTTTAGCTGATCATAAATGAGAATATCCCCAATGCCACCAAGAAAGACCTACTGATTTCTACTCACTGCAGTGCTCAACTCATTTCATTAATATGCTTTCTTTCTTCAGTGGCTGTTTTTTATATAAATCTGCCCTTCAGCATCCATTTATGGCATCCACCGTTATTTACGCCCTTATAATACTTCCTTTACATCAAACAATCCCTATGCAATTTTTTATTATTATTTTCCCAGTATGATAAACAGAAAGAAGGAAAATGCCAACAAATGTGGAGGAGACCATGTTCATGGGCAGTTGAGGTAGTCTTCTCTTGAGCCAATGTCTTGGCCCTGTTGGCTTGGATCAGAATACCTGACAAAACCAGGGGAATGGGAGGACAGAGCTGCTGAGCTGAAAATATGAAGGGCTCCACCACCACCACATAGCCATCACCCCCTCAAGTAACAGATGCCCAGCACGCCCAGCAGAGTTAATGATGTGAGGATACAGCCTCTTAGCCTGTTCCTACCTCTTTCCTCTATTCCATAAAATTACAACTGTTAGTTTGCAACCTATGCAAACTTTGTGACTTGTTCTTGGTAATGGGGCTGAACCTAACCTCCTTTACACTAACATTCCTGAACCGTGAATTGCTTGTCCCAAAAGGCATTCAGTGTTGCTTGCAATTAACACAACTGATTGCTCAAAGCCAGCACCTGATGTGGCATGTAGCCAGCTGGAAACATAATTGGGTCCTTAGATGGAGAAACATCCATTTCAGAGTGGAGTTTGCGATGACGGAATTATTAGTTCAAAGTAAGCCAGGTATGTGAATACCTGGTCTATACATTAAAATCTCAGTTAGTACTAGACGCAGCTGAATTAAGTTGCAGACTCAAAGCCTCCCTTTCTCTCTGTCTCCATAACTTCCCCTTCTCTTTGTTAATGAAATCATGTAAATTCCAGTCCGAATGCTTGTAAGGCTAAGTAATTGCTTTTGTTCTTTGGGTTATTTAATTACAAATCTCAGTAGATGACAGGTCCTCTGCACTAAAGGAAGACATCACATTTGCACAGTTACAGAATCCTAACACAAATGTGTGTGGCAAATCAGTGACTGCAGATTTATTCATGCCCTTCGGGACCTGCACTGCCTTTTCAGCTTAGCATGCAATATGATTTAAATTACAGCTTGTGCAGAGCTGTGCCTTGGGACTACACTCCATGTTTCCAACTGTTTATAGTTCAGTGAGCTTTAACCTCTGTGATTCTGAAAATTAAATAATGTCACGGCTGATATCAAACTGATGGCTGGTACTAGATTGCTTAATACTGTCCTATATTAAAAGCCTATTTTTACAATGAAGTGGAAACATCAATGTATTTAAAACACTGATAACATATTCAGGTAGTTCAAGAGCACAATTCAAAAGTCACATTAGTGAAGAATCGCAAAGCTAATATTAAGCTCCATTCTCAAGGATATATCCCTACTTCTGTATTTAGCAGAGTTCGGGCTGTTGACTTTACTAGAAAAGCAGGACTGGGCCTAATGAAATACCTTGTGATTAGGTAGACACAAAGAGCATGTAAGATCAAGAAATGTAGATAGAGCATCTGTTGTAGCTAAATTCAGATTTGTTAATTCCTCGCAGATTTTATAGTTTCATTATTTCTGAAATATAATGAGTTATCAAATGAGGCCTTTTGTGCTATAACTGTAGGACTTCTTAATATCTCTGTAACCTTTAAACAGAGGAGGAGAAATAACAATTAGTTACAAAACCTTATATTTAATATGGCATGTAATTTCCCAACAGATCAGGTTTCATCCTTTTCAGGGTTTTAATTAATACAAAATCTTTTAGTAATTTTTCTTCATTTAGTTCTGCAAACCCATGTTTCCAGGATAGATACCATTCCAGCCCCACTTGAGTCACTTCACTGGATTCTTCCCCAGGCTCCACCAGGCAATGCCTGCAAAACAAAAGGGTGAAACAGATGTCACCACCAGCAATTTTAGCCTGTAGAGCCTTATTCATGACCGTGGTGTAAGGAAGAGAGAACAGGAAGAGAAAAGAACAAATGGGAGAGACAAATGGATACCAATTTTCTACTTGTAAGGGTAGCATGTTTGACTAAATAACAGAGAAAATAAACAAAGAAGCCCCAAATACCTTATTCACAGAATCACAGTTCTCAGATATGACGGACAGATCAAAAAAAAAAAAAAAAAAAAAAAGCTTGCCAAATGGTTCCTCATTTGATGCCTTTAAGTTTTGACAGTGCAATAGATCCTGAGCTTCCCATTTTGCTGCATTGCCAGAGTGGTACTTTTTTTCTCCTTGATCTCTGAAGCACCCTGTAGTACTTATGTCAGACTTCAATGCCGAGCTTTTAGGTTTCAAAGTGGTGTCAAAAGTATCCCGCCGCTTGCTCTTCCATTGGATTCCATGGATTTGTATCAATCTGTCTTTGTTGAATAGCTGGCTGTTGGATTTCATCTTCTAAAAATGGTGCTTTTACTGTATGGTGCTTTTACACACCATACAGTATAAAAGAAATGGTAAACTTTACGGTAACATTTAAGATATGTCAAGGTATACAGGTATTCACCAGCTAACAGCTAATACTCAGAAGCAGTCAATGACTCAGATAATGTGATAGTGTACAGATAAATTACTATATTATTGAAATGTTGTAACACTGCTTTTAAGAATCTCAATCTCAAAAGCAGCAGTGTTGTCTGAAGGTTTCCAGATCCAAGACTACTGAGAGTAACCCACCAGAACTGAACTCCCAGCTGATATGCTTTTTTTAGCTTTTTTCCCTCTTGTCTCAGGTCCGTATCACTGGTGGCTATAGGCTGAATGTTTCACATGTTAGGAAGGCGAGACATCCTGTAGCGTTATCAGGGAAAACTACCTCTTTCAAAGGCAAGGGTTAAACTGTAAATCTTTTGAGACCACCGTCTTTTGTACAACATCCAGCAGAATCTGATGTTCCTGGGCTTTTAGGGCTGCCACAACATACTAAGTAAATGAAGACAAGATAGTTCCCTTTCAGATTTACCTTTTAAAGTGATAGGCTGGTCTGTATTTTTCTTAGATTCCTGGATTATGGAAAGCAGTATTTTTAACATATGTTTATATATATAAATTTCATTTCCTGTTGGTAGGTTTGTGAATTTTTCTGTTCAGGTAAGTGCAGCAATATTTGTAAGATGATTTTATTAGATAGTTGGTATAAGAAGAAACCAGACAACCTCTCAGGGACAGAGCTTTTTTACAGATGATCATTCAGGAAAATAGAAGAAAAGTTATTTTAAAGACTGGATTACATATTTTTCCCATTTACTCCACAGCTCTTATGAAATATTTGAAAGCATTCAGTGATAATATGTTATCTGTGAATATGGCCATATATCTGAGGATTGGTGTTTATGGATTCTTTTACTGCGATTTGAGCAAAATTCAATACCCTTATAAAAAGTGTTCCACTAATGTCTGTGAGATTAATAATATTTCCTGAGCTCTATGATAATATTTGACACACTGTAAAATCTGACAGTCACAGGGTACAGCTCTCTTCACTTACCCACCCCTTCAGTCTCTGTTTCCTGTTCTGTTTCTCTGAAGGAACTTCCACTAAAGGCAGAAAAAGCTCCATGGGAAGGGAAGATGCAAAACCTTCCTATGAGATATTTTACAAGGACTAGTGAGTCATCAGATCTTTCCCCCAAGATTGTGTAGATGGGTTGTCATTATTAATACTCAGTTCTGCTCCATTTTTGACATACTTTCAGCTTTAATTTTTCTTTGCCAGACTGTTGGTAAAAAGCATTCTTTTAAAAAATATTCCATGTTTTCCCATTTATTACAGGACCTATATTTTTTACTGCTTTTCATTCTTTTATTACTTTTTAAATACTTTTGCTAAACTTTCTGCTAATTCCTCTCCCTGCTGTTTATGTATCACAAGCACGTATGCTACAAATTCCTCCCTCACTGCTTTTAAAAAATGCTAAAATTTTGAGTCTGATACAATGTTACTCCAAGAACGTTTTCATTCTTAAAAGTCATAGTAATTACATCAAATATTTCTGAAATGCTGTCAGTGAATTAAAAAAAAAGGGAGGGTTTGCTCGTACAGAATAAAAGTATGTACCAATTAAACAGAGTTTGAGAACAACTTTCTGACTGGGTGGCATAAAAGGTAATGTTGCAAGAATTTTCAATCTCGAGCAACTCCATGGTTTTCATCACACCTGTGCTATCGAATACTTTCTCTTTTTTATTTTTTTTTTAATGAGCAGAACTAAGTTTCACATCATCAGTAAAGTAGTACATTATTTCAGTTGGGTACAAATCCTGTTAATACCTTATGTTGACTGAAGCTAAATTAAGTTGGAATCACATATGCTCACATGACTACTGAAAGAGGTTGTCATAACTGATGTTATCATACTGAATACCTCAGGTTGTGCTGAGGGGTTTTGCTTCCGCTTACAGATGCCTCACTGCATTTTATATTGCTGGGTTACACTGACAGATCAGTTAAAACCAGTCATTCACCCAGCCCTTTTTTTCAGTCTTTGCTGCCATCCCTCATTAATCTTACTTTAATGGATTTTGTGTCACTAGCTGTAAAAGTTAATTATAACAACAAAACCTTTTTCATAGTTTGACAAAATGACCTCAGTTTTGTGGCCAAATCTAAAAGATTTAACAAAGAAATTAAATTACAAGAGATTGGATAGGTTAGGAAATTGGTACAAGAGTGTTGTCTGCCGGATCACTCCTTGGGAACTGGCTCAGGCTGATGATCATTTCCCGATGAATGAACATCCCTCCCTGAGAATTGAGATTATGGCAGAGTCCTGTCCAGTTTTTTGACAAGATGTCAAGGAGGAGATTGTTTTTACAGCTATACAACCCCTTCCACACACCAAATTCAACCTGGCAGTACAAAATTTACAGGTCTTCTTCCTATTTTGAAAATAGATGATTTTTGACACAAAGGCCATATTTTTTCACAGTGTAGGCGAAAAAAAAGTAATATATGTGTAGACAAAGGGTCCTGCTGGAGACAGGGTTCAGCACTGATTTCTGGCAGAGAAATCTTAAGAGTTTAGGTCTCAGAAGTTATATGGAGGCTGAAGACATACTTGTCAAGCCACTGTTGTTCAGTTTGGAGTTTCGTGCTTTTGCCAGTCGTACTGCTGAAGGCTGTCCCACTTTCCCTTCAGTGAAATGTGTTTGCCTTGTAAATCCCCAGCTATTCCTCACATTCAGCCAGGGACTTGTCTCCTGCAACGTGCTGTGTCAGGAGTTTGGCTGATGGTGTTGCTGCAGCATGCTCTTTCTGCCTTCAGGACACTTTCTTGTACCCTCTAATTTCCAAGCTGCAAAAACAAAGAATATTCTGTCCAGACATAATCACACATCTCTCAGCATTCTGGAAGGCCTGAGAAAATCACATTAGTGCAGAGGAACAGGTTTGGTCTCTGAGTTTTGGGTCATCTACTATAAACTGCTTGGGCATCTCCAGGGACTTGTGCTCCACCTGTGAATCTTCAGAGCTTACAAAAGTCAGGCCTGTAGCATGGCTTTGATTGCCAAAAGTGTGTAACACCCCAAATCAGAAACATCTTTTGTCTTCAGTGCCTCCATGCTCCACTTCCTCCCCTAATACATCATTTTTTAACGTAAAGACTGTGATATTTAGTTTTTGTCACTCATCCAGAGCTCTAAAGATGCAGTTAAGGCACAGGCTTTCCAGTGTTTTTATTTCCAAGCATCAATGTCAAAAACTTCAGATAAATGACCGAGAGAGGAAGAAACAGACTCTTAGCTGGAACTCTCGTTAGCATTTTCTGCAGAGAGGTTAAGAAATATAGAAAATTGAGATTAAAGTATTCCTAAATGGAGACAATATGCTGCAAGCCTTCCTTTCTGTTCTGTGAAGGACACTAGTTTTCTCAGTTGCCCAATTATTCTCTCTGAGGGACAAGTAAATCAGTTGAAAATTAACAGTGTTGATAGATATACAACACCTTAAAACATAGTCAGCAGTGGAAAAGAGGTGTTAATTTTGGTTGTTGTTCTGTAAAGTGATAATAATCACCTCTTTTAAATTAAATAGGATGGATAGATCGTAAGCATTGTTTTGTGAGAAATCTAATTTACGTTGAGAATTAAGCTATAATTTTACTGAACTTTTGTATTCACTTTTCTTCACCATATAATTAGTCATTACAGGGAATCAAAACTATTGTTGTCTCTTTAGAACAGAGGCTTCAGAAACTGATAATTGCATCAGAGATCAACATTTTCTTCCTTTTCCTTCCTGTGTGAGCTAAAATGTTACTCCCAAGAAATACCTGTACCGAACTATGCCCCTAAGGCAAAGAAATGTCGGGGTAGTGGCACTGCCTGGATAGTTAAGCCCCGGCCGAACCCTGACCTAGCCCCTGCCAAGCTCCGGCCGAGCCCCGGCCGCCCCGCAGGGAGGTGCTGCTTCCAGCCCTGGCCATTCCTGGCCCTTTTGAAGGTGCGCCCAACGGTTCAGTCCCCTGACTCAGCTGAGTGACCCTATAGACTTCTTCACTTCTCCTTATAGCTATCCAGCCCACGTGAGCTTATATGCCTTAGTATGTTATTAACACTCAGAGCTACACTTGCCCTTTTTTGCTTTTGCCCCAGCTATAAATCAGTAATTCCTTAAAAAAACCTCCACCACTTAATTCAGATTGAACGTCTCTCACAATGAGAATGATCCATTGCTGACACCCAAGGTCAAAGCTCTGAAAAGCTACAATGACTAGATACCTGTGCTGTATATGTAAAAGTAGAACTGACATGTGGAGGAATTTACATGTGTAAAAGCTTTGTGTGTCTTTTTTTACGTGTGTCTTTTTGCTTGTTATATCGCTGTTGCATCCGTGTATTGAAATGATGGAAGAGTGATATATTAATATTATTTGTAATACCTTTCATCCTTGAAAATCTATAATCTTTATGTCACAAAAAAGTTCACACAAGTCACCACGGAAACAGAACGGCCAGATTCTGCAGAGAGGAAGATTTTTTTTTCTTAATTGTGCAGAGTTTTTAATCAGAAAAAAAAAGGAAGAATATGCATGTAATTGAAATTACAAGAAGCCTTAGCTAAACCTTAAACTTATTAGCCCGTATTATAATTTGACTGCCACCAAAATTACTTTGACTACTCTGAAAAATAATTAAAAAAACCAGGAGAAACTAACTGTCATAGCTAACACAGTATTTTAAAATCATCGTTCCTCAGCATCGGTCTGGCTTGACTCAAAGACAAACCACTTGATAAATACATCAGTCTTTAAAACTCTTTCTGATGAGAATTTCTGTTGCAACTCAATGAGTGACCATAGTGCTTCTTACCCTGTGACAGCTGCTAACATCTCAGTCATGCATGGCCCGCGTGCCACACGTCCACCTCTGCCTACCCATGGCTTTAAAAGCAGTGTCTTTAAATCACATCTCTGCTCTGTGGTCTGTCCCTGGTACTACTCTGCATGTCAGCATCTGAAAGCAAGTTGCCACAAACCCCTCATACTAGCTCCATAACAGCCACAAGTTATCCCTTGTGCGAAGAGCATTCCCACCTTGAGGATGCGGTCTGATGCCATCTGTGTTGTTGAGGAGCTTCACTGTAAGCTGTGAATCCATGAGAGCTCCGCTGTGTTTGCCTGAGTCATTGGCAACACGAAGAATGGGAAAGGTGAAGAATTAAAATGAAGAGACTTTGGAAGAACACCACTGAAAGTTTTGGTGTTTTGTAAACTACATTTGAGTGTGTAAAACCACAAGCCAACTTAGCTCTCTCATCACCATATATGAGAACCTTTGTCCTCTGGTGTCCTTGCTGAGCGTGCCCGTGGCAGGCAGCTCTGCTGTGCACGTTTGTGACTGGTGCTGCAAGTCCTCCTCTCTATGGGTAGTAGAACTCGCTGCGATTTCGAGTTCAGATTTTCTGAGGACAGTTTTTGCTTCCTTGTGCTGGGTCTCAGTGGACGGGCACTGTATGTATTTATGAAGTCCTGAGTAGCTGTCTATTTTTGTTGTTGTTAAATTTTTAATTTCAGTTTCCCTAGTCTTGTTCGTCTCCTCAGGGCCCCAGTCACCCTCCAGTACTTTTCATTAAATTATAGCAATTGCAGTTTTACTGAGCGTAAAATTTCCCTAGTTTCCTAGAATTTTCTTGCTGTGAACTGATAAATTAGTCATTTTGACCATAAATATACAATAATAAGGGCATCCAGTTCAAACTCTTTACAAAACATTTCCTGAGAGAACTGCCCTTTGGCTTCTGTCAAGTGATGAAGAGATGACCCCAGCTTCTGTTCCTTCAGCTTACTCAGTCTTGACAGCTAAAGGTAATTTCTGTGCCTTCAAGTTTATAGATCTTCATTAAAATGCTAATACAATTCAGTTAGAAATCCAATTTCTGACTTTTATTGTTTCTTGCTATTGGGGTGTGTGTGTATGTGCAGTTGTTGCTGCTAAAGAGTAACATTTGTAAAAGAAGAAATGCAGATCGATTTTCCTTAGCTTTTTCTCAACCTGAAGTGCTGAGACAAGCAAAACATGTTTCCATTACTTAACTAAGCAAACAATGGCATATAAATCATAGAGGCAGCTGGACCAAGGTGTCATTTTTATAAAGAGCCAGATTTCTCATGAAGGACAGTTTAATGGGCTGCTGCCAGTGAAATGTCTGCAGAGCTGGTAATTGCAGGAGGGCACACAAAAAGTGGCGCTAGAAAGGTGTCGTGTGGGAGCTGAGAAATAGCCCCACAGCCAAGACAACTGGAAAAAGGAGACTGAAAAAGGTGTGTGCTTTAATAATTTGCTTCTTGAGGCTGATTGTTTTAAATAAAAATCCAAGGTTTTATTTTTAGCTTGTTCACATTGGCTGCAAGATCAGAGAGGTGTTTTTAGCTGTAATTTTATTTTGATCATGTTTATGCTGTGGCATTGTTTCTCCTTTGATCATGCTTAAACATGTTTCAGACATGTTTGTTTGATGTATGCTGTTTTTTTAAAGCACTCTTCCACATTGTCTGTTTGTGTTTTTTCAAAATATTTGCCGTCAAATTATTTCTTAAATTAATTTTCCCAAAACATGCTTTCTGGAATTCTAGCCAGTGGGAGACTGCTTTTAAACAAGAAAGTGTTGCACTGTTTTAACAGCATTTCTGAGTGCTTCACGGATTGGAGAGAGTTTTAGGGTCACAGAACACCTGAGAATTCATAAACAGAAACTTGAAGTCATCCTATCTATCCACAATAGCTGCAGTGCACTGACTTTTACAATTGTCACCGGTGGGTTTGGAACACAGTCCCACTTTCCACTCAGTAAAACTTGCTTGAAGTTCATTCCAGCACTTTTTTTGTGGCTATGTTGAATGTATGAAATAGGTCAACCCTGACTGAATTATTTTAAACTTCCCATGGGGACCCCTTGATACCGAACCTGTTTAATTTTGCAGGGTAAGGCAGGGGCAGTCTCAATACTTGAGCATACACATTCATGGATGACATTCTTTCTTCTGCTGCATGGGTGAGCAATTAGGAGAGTCAAGAAGTCCCTCGTCTGTAGACAACATCTCGCTTCCCTTCCTCAAAGAAGAGCAATAAAAAATTGCTACATAGTCCATGGAGAGTGCTATGTTGCGTGACTGCTGGCCATCTGGCTGATTGATTCATCATGACCCTAAACAGTTAGTTGTAAGCATGGTCTGACGCCCTGGAGTTAAATGCAAGTGTGCATCAAGCCTCAGGCAAGTCAAATAGCTCCTCCACTAATGAAACAATAAAGAACACACTACAGATCACTAGCTCACACCACCAACTTCTTAGCTTTATAACCTATGAAATCATCAACCGCATTTCTCTCCCCCTGTCCACACATATAATCATGATGTTGTTTTTATGATCATTATATTCATTCTGAACAGAAATAAATTTATTTCTATGTGCAAGAGAACACATGTAGCTTGTTCTTCCTCTATTTGCTTCATTGCATAGACATAGATCTGTTATATGGAAAAGGGGAAAAAAACCAAACACCACCAAGTAACAAGAGCAAGGGTCCAATAACATGAAGAACCACTCTTTTATTGACTAAAACATATCGATTTAACCAGAGAGTGAAATAGCCTGAGGTTTGCTCAGCAAGAAACATCAGTGTTATTCAACAAAAACTGTTCCATGACGTACAATGAATGTGTTCTAATGCGAGGCTGTGTGACCACTTTATCTTCAGGGATGTGGTTAGGATTATTAATCACTAACTGAAAATCTGAATTCATCCTAGATAAGAAATGTATACAAAGCATACTCACATATGCTCTGCCTATGGCGTTAGTTATATCTGCCTTCGTTGCACCCCTCTCCTCTGCTACCACTCTGACAGCATTACTTCAAATATATATTTTCAATTTCTTAAATTATTTTTCTAACATTCTTGTGTCATTCCTGCTTTAATGCTAGACTCTCTTACTGTTCTAGGTTCACTTGCAAAATTATGAGAGGGAAAGAAAAGAATAATAACATGCTAACCGAGGGCAAGTTTATATAACTCGTACTATATCAGCAATATTATTGACTCAAATGGGACTCCCCTCAGTATCTTCATAGGCCAATGTAAAGTTAGATTTTTGATGCCTGATAATATAGTGATTTATTTTAGAATTTGATATCTTGTGATTTACAAAACCCATTGCGCCATAAACAAATCATTCAACCATTTGGGAATGTATTTAGGTTTTGGTTGAATGTTTTTTTTTACCCTTTTCATTAAGACCTTAAGACTGTAAAAACAGTATATTCAGACAAGAGGTCCTCCAGATCCAGTAGCCCAGACCAGTATCTACTAATGGGTATCCTCTTTCTCTGATGTATCCTTCCACAGCCTGCGAAGCAGAAATTTTCAAGCTGTAGCCTTGTGTTTCTTGCGATACAAATTGCATTCAAGGCCCTGGTAGATTGTATATAAAATAACAGATATTTACTGTGGTACAATATAGTCTAGATATTGTTTATCTTGGGTCTTGTGTCAGTGTGACTTGAAGGCTATAAATGCATGCGAGAAAGAAAGGAAGTGAATTTAGCAGCTTAAGTTACTGGGGTTTAGGGTGGAGAGCTTAAGCTGCTTACAGATTTTTGATGTTTTCTGATGTCTAAAAAGATTTATTTTAATAAACAGTAGGTAATAGACACAGTTCCAGAGATCTGTTCTGTGGCCTGTGTTGTTCAACATGCTCATAAATAACCTGAAAAAGAGGTTGAGCAGCAGGATGAGAAAATTTTTCACACGATACTGTTATTCAGCATAGTGAGACAAAGGAAGACTGTGAAGAATAACAAAAGGATCTTATGCAACTGGGTAGCTAAGCAATCAAATGACAAATTAAATTATTCTTGATGAATGATGTAGTGATAAACCATGGGGAAAAGCATGAGGAAAACATGCCTGTCTTCACGTATAAAACAATGGGCTGCAGACTGAGCATTACCAATGAAGAGTGAGGTTCTGGGGTTATGGCACATAAAGTTCCATGAAAATTTCAGATTACTGGTTAGGAACTGTCAAATACATATTAAATGTTAGGAATTAATAGAAAAAGAACAGAGAATTCAACAAAGAGCATTGCTATAGCCCTTGTATAAAAGCACAATTCATCCACATCGTGAACACTGTAGGTATTTCCAATACAGGAATTAAAAGGCACCAAGTGAATTTAGTAAGATCAATGTTCAAAACATGAAATCAGAAGTAGGTTTTAGTTCATTAGATTGTGTACATGAGGAGCAAATTCCAAAAGGACATTATGAATGCCGGAAATTTACATGGGTTCAAGAAGAGTCTAGACAGATAACCAGATGAAAAATCTGTTGAGAGTTACTAAGCACGCAGAAAGCAACCAAGCTCAGGGAATCAGCTACACTGAACATAGTTGGAGAAAAGGAGATTATTCTGGGAGAGTATTATTTGTATTTACCATATTCTTTCTTTGTCCCAGATAATTACTTCTGGACAATGTTGGAGTCTGTATATTGATCTAAGTAAACCTTGGTCTAAACCAGTATGGTCATTCTGGTGCACTGTGTGTATACATATACACAGACACAGACACAGACACAGAATACACAAGAATATATATATATATATATATATATATACACACACACATGCACTCACAGAGTACACGAGAATACCCCCCCACACACACAATTATGCAGTATGTACTCACAAAATAGAAGCATCTAAATGCATACATGCATATGTATAAAAATATATCAAAATATGTTGCTTACAAACACTGCCATCCTTAATAAGGCAATGGTTTTCACAGGACAGCTAGTGGAAACTGGCAAAACAAAGTACAGTTCATTATTTCCATGACTATATAGCAATAAACATACACTGAAAAGATGTTAATGCATGACACTAAAATAGCTTATAATTTCACATAGGAACAGGACTCTGAGTAGTTAAATATAGTTCACAGTTAATTATCCCAGCAGGATGTAAAATGGTTATAAAACAGATTGGTAAATCTGTTGGATATGCCTTCTTTTTCCAAATATAGTGAAAGATACCAGCTGAAGTATCTCTGTAAAATGCAGTGATGAGCCAGATTCACCATTGGTACAAATTTACTGTTATGATTTCTATAAAATTTTCTCCCCAAACTTCTTTCCACCATTTTTTACATAATCGATCAGTATGTCTGCATTTTGTGTATTTTCATTTGTTGTTGTACCTTCTTTATCATCAAATAATGTTTTCACTCTAATTGTCAAGAAATAAAGGATGTTTATGAAAAACAAATATTTAAAAAATTGACAAGACACAGTATTTCAACAACTTGAAATTCACAAATGTATTTCTCTTCTGAAAATGAGACAAAAATGTTGGGGTTTGTGGTATCATAGTGTGGAAGTAGACAATATCAATCAAAACTGTATTTTTTAACTCAAATTTTTCTGACAGTAGCACATTGATACCTTTCTAGATGCAAAATTCTATCTTTATATATTCTCCATTATTGCTAAAGTTAGGAATATTACATTTGTCTCAACAATTCTCTCCTTTTATATGCGACACATAAAGAAATACAGAAAGGTTATTGACCAAAGTCAAAACATGCAAAGAAACAAGAAAAATGTCAGTAATAAATACATGGAATTAGGAAGCCATCCTGTAATGTTATACAACCGTTTGTAAAGAGATTTCATGAATGTTTAATTGCTCCAATAATAAAGTTGAGACGTGTTTGTTAAATATCTGTAGCAAACTCCTCTATGTATTAAAGAGTAATGTAAATACCTGTCACATGTTAATGGCTGCTGATGTACCTAACACAGATATATTTGCCATTTGATGCAGACATTGATTCTTGGGAACCAAGATCACAATTCATTTATATAAGGAAGGCAAGTAATTCAGTTCATGGAGTAGTAACATGTACAACGGCATTGTCTTCTCAGATCCCAGATTTATTAGTGCTCACCTCATACCAGAAAGCGACAATCCAGAAGATGACAAAATCTATTTCTTCTTCCGTGAAAATGCAATTGATGGAGAGCACACTGGAAAAGCCACTCATGCCAGAATAGGGCAGATCTGCAAGGTAAAATGAGGACAACTTCATGTGGGATTGAATACACTTGCAGGACACTGCAAGTGATTTTAGAAACTGCATTTTCTTGCCTGTAAACTATTCAGTATTAACACTGTCATTGTACTAAAACAGAGATCATCCCAAGTGAAAAATATTTAGGGAATAACACACCCAAAGGTATAGTATTCAGTTCTTCTCTATTAGGGGAAGCTTCACAAACTATGATGTTTTGTTTAAAAAGTCATAGGCATCTTCTGAGGCTTAGAATGTGTCTGCAAAAGAGAGAACCTTTTATAGGAAATGTGATACTTCCAGGTAGGCCAAAAACATTTGAAGAATTTACTTTTTAAAGGAATGTTAATACCTTTCCATTCCCACATTAGTGAAAATCTTTAAAACAGAGGCAAAGGAAGATTTGATGAAAAGGTTGTTTAATCTTAGCTGTAGAAACTGGCAACTATTCAGAAGACATTTAGTGACTGCAGGTTTGAATCATTCATCCACACTAATAAATGTCCAAATATTTTTCTGACAAGCTTTTAAAAAGATTTTTACAAATGAAATGAAATAAATGTTGTAGCTTTGGCAACTATGACGTTTACAGTAGAATTTCATGTTAATTGATAAGCACAATTTCAGTCTCATCAAATCCAGAGGCAGCTGCTTGAAAACCAATTTACCCATAACTATGGAGTCCTTGGTGCACTTTATTCATAAGTTTTGCAGCTGTACAACTGATCCCACTGTTCTGGCATTTTTATCTACTTTGTTCACTTGCAGCTTGCATTCCTACTTTGTTGCTACACAGTGAAGAATAAATAATAAACCCCTCAAGCTTTACCAGGACATGGCAGCCTGGGAGCTCTGGAGCAAAATATTCTGCCTGTCTGATTTCTCCAGTGTTATATATGTATTACAATATATAAAGAGGTTTGGGTTTGTTTGGTTTTGTTTTTTGAATTCTGTGCTACTATGAAATATGTAACAATACAATGTAAAATAAAAAAGATTCAGAATTAGTGTTTTTTACAACATAATAAAGCTTTTGTATGTAGAAGGTGAATTCTTTTCTCCATTTTCTATAAGGAACATCTTGTGGTTATTTACTACATTTTCTCTGTACTTTGTTGATACTTCAAACAAAGCCTGTTACTAGATATTAATGCAAAATACCTTTTTTACTAGAATGACTTTGGTGGGCATAGAAGCCTTGTTAACAAATGGACAACTTTCCTCAAAGCACGTCTGATTTGTTCTGTGCCAGGACCCAATGGCATTGACACACACTTCGATGAACTACGTAAGTGGCTGAAATGGCTTTGAATACAGAAATGTTTTCAGGTATTATCCATATGAATTTAACTTAGTTTTCTTTTCTGTCTCTTACAGAGGACGTGTTCCTAATGAACTCAAAAGACCCTAAAAATCCAATAGTTTATGGAGTGTTCACAACTTCCAGGTATAGAACATATCATTTTATTCACATGGAAGCTTGGGTAGCTGCTTGTTTTAAAGAGGACTCTTTGTTAAAAATGTTTTTAGGAAACACAAAATTTTCTTAACCTTTGAACTGAGAAGTCAGTGGCAGTAAGAAGTAATGAATTAGGTTTCTTTTCTTATGAGCAACGTACATCATCACTCTGAAGCTAGTAATCACAAAGACTATCAGTTTCTCAGGCTGTTCTTGCCATTGAATTGGCTTTTTATAGTGGAGATCAAAATCTGTAGCCCTTTCCACACAGACCTGGAAAAACAACACAAGCATAAATATGCCTGTTTGGGACAAGGTAAAATAGAAAATCTGTGGTGTGAGAAATTGGCTACTCAAGGAGATATCAGCAAAAAATATTGCTGAAATCTGGAAAGTTTAATGATCTTTCAAAAGTTCTGTTATTGAATCACATATAACTGTGACCTGAATGTTTTGGTTTCATTGTGCTTTCACCAAGAAAATAATTATACTTGTAGCTTTGGCCTGAGGAAGGTTTGCAGTACTGGTTGCATTGCCACATTTATCTGTGAAGGACAAAAGTTTTAGTTTCTAAACAGAAACATTAGTTTCTAGTGATAACCAGGCATAAAAGAGGGAGATTTACAAGTCCTCACTGTCTTCTGTAAGAAATCTCAAGGTAAGAAACAACACTGAAGTTTGCATGTGTGCTGCCCAAATGACAGAAGACACTGCTAAAAAAAATAGAAAAATGCGAAGTGTAGGAAAGAATTGAATAGTCCTCTGGGGACAGCCCTGCTGAAGTTTACTCATACTGGGGCTTTGGCCTTCTGGGGACAATATGTTTTAAATAGTGGAATAACAGCCATCTGCTTAGGAAAATGTCTGAGAGATCGTATCAGTTATGCTGAACTTTCACAGGAGGTGAGTTAGGATTGCTCTGAGAGCATGTCAGAGTTTTGATAATCAGCACATGCAATAAATTAGAAAGCAACAAGCTGCTGTTCCCATAGCTCTTCCACTCGATTAAACTGACTGATAATTTAAAGAACCTGATCTGATTTCTTCTCCCCTCATTTTTAGTAATATCTTCAAGGGGTCAGCAGTGTGTATGTACAGCATGACTGATGTGAGGAGGGTATTTCTTGGTCCCTATGCCCACCGAGATGGTCCAAACTACCAGTGGGTTCCCTACCAAGGGCGAGTGCCATATCCACGGCCAGGAACTGTAAGTACCCTAAGAAATACAGTAATCTAAAAAGGAAAACTATGGAAAATATTTTCACACATTACATGGTCCTTGAGTAGAGACCCAGGAAGGAAACTGAAAAAGATAATGAAATGGATAAGGTGGCAGAAGGGAAAGATGACAATTCCTCCATGTCCAAAATGTACTGATTTTCTTGTAAAATATGAAACTACAATAGGAACTTCATTTGGATTTTAATTTTGGCATTCATATTAACAACTTCAGCAGAAGTTTGAGCAATGACTGGAGAGCTTTACTGAAAGTCAAATGTTTAATAAATTACTCCGCATTATCCTTTCCTTGGAATTTGTCTTTGTTCCAAATATTGGCTGAGCCATTCTTAGTGAGAATGAACAGAAAACAGAGCATCTGCCTGACTGTTAAGAAAATTTCAATTGTTCTCAACATTAAATCTAGTACAGTAAGACAGATATTTCTGCAATGGATGATAGAGTGACTATAATAATTTCTAACTTCCACTGGCATTTTTTAAGATCTATGCTTCTTCTACCTGTTTCTGTTTCTAGTTTATGAATGACTGAAATGTTAGTGTATATAAGACATCCATGTTTACAATTCCCAACTGGTGTCATCACATTCTAGAAATATTTAACTGCCTCTGAAATTACCAGTAGTCTAAGAAGATGGGACATTTATGAAAAAAGCATTAATTGCATACATTGGGGTAGCTCCTTAGCTAGAATAAATCAGCTTGATCCATTTAAATTCTGAAATATCATTGCTGAAGATTAAATATATGTATACATATAAACATATAAATATACATGTAAATAATATATCTGTCTATAATATTCTTTTAAAAGTCTCCTTAAATATAAGGCACAAAACAAACCACAAATAATATTGTTCCTTTCTTTTAAATCAACAGATTTTTTACTTTTGTCTGGTATGTTTTAAAATTGTTCTTTCAAACCTGATCTTTCAACTGATCTCCAATAGTTAGACAATATATATGCTCAGCCTAATGAAAATGACTTCCTAAGTAAAAGAAAACAGTGGCTCCCTGACAGCCAGATTCCTCAACACTCCTCGCTCCCTCACTACAACTGCTAAAGGGATTCCTAATTTTTTCCAGAGTTAAAATACAAGCTCTGTAGCATAGGAGAGGTTTCATTTCTCATTTGATGCTGAACTTTTTTTTTTTTTTTTTAAATTACTATAGTTAATGCTGATATGTCAGAAGTTGTATTGTTTTACATCCCTGTGGAAAATGTGAATGAGTAGGTATTTTTGGAATTTCTTGTGAAGCTAATGTCATCTTGTCAGTCAGACAGACTTCATAAATTAGTGTTCATTATTCTGTTTATTTATATTCATCTTTGATCCCAGTATTGATTAACCTTTCTAAACAAAAACAAATAATGGATATTATGTAAAACTACAGACAAAGAAGAATCTTACATGTTTCTATCACAGAAATAGACTGAGATAAAGACCTGACTGCTGCACAATGGTTCTGTTCCTCAGCAGAGATCGGATGCAGCTCTGTTGAGATCTGAATGCACAACGCAAATATTTGCCCTAGAGACTGGCAACACAGCTCTGCCTGCCTCAGAGCCTGTGGGGTATTCCAAGACTTGTTTGAGGGTCTTGAACTGAGATCCATATGGGAGAAGAATAACTTGATCAAATTCCCAGGAACAAGCAGAAAAGCAGGGACCTGAATCCAGCCCCTAAGTGGCTAAGCGACCTAAGCCACCAGGTCTTTGCCAAAGTAGAGAAATACAGTGAAGTTACATATACTTTTTTTTTTTTTCTGGCTACCCTCTCAGAATGTATTTTACCCTTACAATTTCATTATAACATACCAAGATTCACAAAGAAAGTGTGAAGATGTTCAAATTTCATTGTAAATATTTTTCTTGCCTAAGGGGAAATGTGATCCCACAGTATACAATAGCCCTGCCATCACATCATGTAGTACAAGAGGCCATGCCACGGTAAATGATGTTAATTAAAGAGTGGCTGAGGCCATCAGTTTCTCCTAGCCCACTGCCAGTGACTGTAATCATGGTGTCTACCACTTTGAAAAATATATTTTCCCCTCACAGTTGCTAAAATCATTCTGTTGTATTAGTAGGATAAAACTGAATTTTAAAATGAGAAACATTTCTGGCTGAAAAGAAGATTTTTGTTTCTAAAGTGATAAAATTGGGTGTATTTTCAATGTTGAGAATAAAGAAGAAAGGCTTTTGAAGTTCCTTTAGATGTCAGAGTTGTGGCTTCCTTTTCCAAGAAACAGGGAAAGGGAAGGGAAAAACAAAACCTGAGCTTCTTACAGTGGTTCCGTTCCAGATCTCACTGCAGTTAAACAGTACTGAATTATCTGAGGAATTTAATAAGTGAGGTGCCAGTAAATTCTTGAGCATCTGTTGACTTGCCCAGTATGAGTAAAGAAAAAGGAAAGTTAATGGTTCTTTTGAGAAGTCAGAAAACTGTGTAAACAATTCTATATCAGCTTCACTTTTAACAAAGTTGCCAGGATTTTTCCTTTAAGATTTATAGAATTGGATTTTTTTTTAATGTTTTAACAATATTTGGGAGAGGAGGGAGGATTTTTGTGTATACCTCATCTTGAATGAGGCACCTCGTCCTGAATTCATATGTGACTTTCTGTGAATTCAGCTACAGAGCTCAAGTTTTCTCTGCTTCATGGCACCAAGAGTCTATCTTCAATTATGACCAAAGCACTTTTTGTCCTACCAAAATTTAGCTATTGATTTATTCTGTTGGATTCCCTAATAGGCCAGTTAGGGGATAGCCTAGTTATCTCCTATTGACTGGTCAAAACCCCTGACCTAGCATACTGGGGACCAACAACTGGAAGTGGATATTAAATGCAAGAGTTCTTTGACCCTACTTGAATCCAAGATTGAGCTCATTTCTCCAAACATTTTCAGGATATTTGTATTCATGCCTATCTTTTGGCACCTGAAAACTTTCTATTTCCTTGCTGTCAGTGGGATTGATTAGGTATATAGACATGAGTTCTGATGAAGCACCTTGCCAGTTAGCTTGACCTAGACCCACTAATATCAAAAGCACTCCTGTCATTAGCTTCAGGGATAATGCCTTTGTTGTGTGTCTTGGTTTTTGTGACCATAACATAAGTAAACATGACAAGACTTTCCTGCTCAGGACAACTCTTCTATTCCATTCCATTCCATTCCATTCCATTCCATTCCATTCCATTCCATCACTGACTTTATGTGAGTTGAGATTCCTCTGCAAGCAATTTGGATTATGGATGGGCTAAATCTCACCTACTGATGGTGCCCATTTCACTCCATTGAGAAGGGAGGCAATCATAGCACTGAGAGTTTGATTTCATCTCAGTCAGTTTCCTAAAGTGGGGTCAGAAGAATGTGAGCCACAGCCTAGTCCAGGTATGCACTTTAAACGTTAGATGTAAAGAAATAAAGTTACTGTCATTTTTTTAGTCTCAGAGAAGCAGGGGATCCAAGCAGTAATCTGGCTCTTGGAATTGGGAGTCTCATTTAAACACACAGGATTATGACAGTAATTCTAGTTTTATGATTTTTCTGCATAAAAACATTGGTCAACATTGCTGCGAGTAAAATTCTTTGTTAGAAAATGAGCCAGAAAGTAAATATTCAAACAGTTGAAACACAGCTGAAATTAATTTACTCAAAATTGAAATGAATATTCATTCACTGTTTTTTCAGTGTTTGCCCAGCTGCAATTAACAATACTTAGTTCTTGTATAGTGATTTTTATACTTAAAGCACTTTACATATATTATCTAATTAATCATTATCTAATTAATCTGAGTAATTAGTATTGAACTGTAGTTAGAATATTAATAGAGATGTAAAGCAAACTTAAAATTGAGGAATTTTAAACACAGTTTTTGAGACAGACAGTGGTTTGGCCAATGATTATAAAAAGCCTATCTGATTTTCTCTTTATAATATTTCTGTACAAGAGAGCAGGAACATATAACAATAAAAAGGCAGAAAAATGTTGACACTATAAAGTAGATAACTAACTTGCTTTCTGCTTAGTCTGCTCCACATGCATTAATCAAATATTCTCCCTCCCTCCTTTCCTCCCTTCCATACCATGTAATGGAACAGAATGCAGGAATTTGCTTACTAACAAATATGCCAAAAAGGGACAATTTGCACTTTATATGGCCATGCTGGAAGCATCCAGCGCCCCTTTGCTGAGTATGACAACTACTCCTTTTGACAATATTGATTTTTTAATTTAATTTCTGATGAATTATTAATAATTTGGATCAAGGTGATAGCAAAGACAATTGATTTCTTCTGCTGAGCATCCTGCAAGGTCTGGATTCTTGGTTAATTAGATGTTGTCCTCTAGGTTTTTAATTTAATTGGAAGATATTCTATACGTGGCTATAAAGGGCAAATTATCCAGGACATTTTAACACCAGCTGTTTATATTTCAGGTTCAAATGCTGCAAACGTAATTATTGTCAACTGGGTTTCAGAGTTTTATATGTCTTAAGTAGGTATCTCTGAACAGATTAGGAATGGAGGACACCAAGTTTTTTGCCGAGTATCTTTGGCCTGGTGATTTAATGCCATTGTGGCTTATTTTCTTCATCCATTCAACATTATTAGCACACTACTAATGCTTATGTTAAAGTGACCTCTAATTGTTCATAAAATACTTACCAATTCTACGGAAGAGATAAGAGCAAATGGTCGTGATTAGCCACAGTCCTCAAGTCTCCCCATGGGGACATGTGGTAGGTGAAAGTGGAGGAATACTTTTGTGGCTACCAAAGCCATGATCTTACCTCTCCTTCCCTTTTCAGCCCCTATTTTTTACTCACATTGGGAAATGTGAACTCTCTGCTTTTTACAGATTAGAGGCAAAACTGTCTGACCCACCCATGGCTATATAAGGGGGCAAAGGGACTCTTTACTGTGTTACTTCATGGGGACCAGATTAATCCCAAGGGGACACCACCTTTTCTGTTACTGCACAGTACACAGTAGTGAGGAGTTATTTCAGTTCTTTAGCAAGACTTGTCTCCCCTAATTGTTCACATGGACAGTCTCATCAGCAACACTCACAGGAGGCTTTTTTTAGAATCAATGGAGAGAAAAGAGATACATTTAGGACATGACTCATTTGATTTGATTTAGTGTAACAGGATCCATGTTCTTGGGACTACATGGATGACACAGGCTTGTTGAGACAAGCAGGAGTTTGAAAATTCAGTAGAACATGGAATTATCCCAGCATTTAAGGATTTGGTTCCTCAGAGCGGAATTGGCTTCCAGTCAACTTCTGAAGACAATACTTTAAAACTAAGATGGTGGCATAATTAATTAAGTTTCTGTTGTACACATAACCAAATACTGAAATTGCTTGTCTCATATTGAATGATTTTAGATAATTCAGGATTTCTTCCTTCTGCCAATTAAAGACTAATACTAATCAGTAAATGGTTGAAAATCCTTTTGCACTGCATAGTAGTAAGAAAAATCATGTATGAGGATCATTTACATTCTGTTAACCATATTGATTTAAATCCAAAATGAAAAAAAAAAATATAGACTTTTAGTGACAGAATTAACTTCTGCTGTCTGTAAATGAAACATTTAGATCCCCTGTCATATTTAATTATAGACTGCAGTAGTTGGCATGATTATAATGAAAGTGATCTCTAATACGTTTCTAGTGATCGATAATAAAATGTAAAACATTTTCTTTTTTATTTCCAGTGCCCCAGTAAAACATTTGGAGGCTTTGATTCCACCAAGGACCTTCCTGATGAAGTTATAACATTTGCAAGAAGTCATCCAGCCATGTACAACCCGGTATTCCCCATCAACAACCGTCCAATCATGATCAAAACAGATGTGGATTACCAGTTCACACAGATAGTAGTAGATCGAGTAGATGCAGAAGATGGCCAATATGATGTGATGTTCATTGGCACAGGTGAGAAGTCTTGAATCTACTCTGTATGCTCAAGGCCTTATGGAGACATAGATCAGATAAAATTTCATACTCTGAAAGACGGAACACTGGCAGAACAGTGTATACCTGTGAAACTTTGAGGCAAGATGCAAAACTGTGCATGTGGGGAAGTCTTTGTTACATACATTTGTTGTAACAGGTTCAGGCCGTGTCCTGCATAGCTTAATTCTTTCGGCCCTTTGCCAGCTGGATCAAGATCAAACCACTCTCTTTTCAACTACTGTTATTAGGGAATTTTATTAGAAATATCTTGCCTTATTAATTATAATTTAGTATTAAAATGTGGGTTTTGAGGTACCCATTTTGAAGTACAGCATAAGAATTATTAGCATGAATGAGGCAAGTATCCAGGTAAGAGAAATGTCTTGTGTGCCTTTCAAGTATTTCAAGTATTGCCTTAAGATTCTCAGCTCTTTAGCCAGAAGAGTACATCATTTTACATAAGATGAAGATATCTGGCACATACAAAGTGTTTTAAGAAGAGTTGATATTCAAACAGAAACTTGATATCCTTTCCAAAGCATTTACAGAATCATACAGCTTGGGCATTTTATCAAAATTGGAAATATGCACTCAGAAAAGACATCTTTTCCAGAAAGGTAATAATAAGAAATAACAGTGGCCAGAAATTAGCTGATATGCATTTACGTAGGATCAGGGGCTTCAGAACTATGCTGATTAGCAGTTGGTGGAACTGCTTCTTCAGCTTTGAATATTTTCTACTAGTTGACTGGTGTTTCAGTTATGTTGAATAAATGTATTTTAAACTTCTATTGAACATAATTGCTAGTAATTAGACATTGGCATCATGAAGTCAAAACAAATCAAACCAAAACCCCACTGCTTCTTTTCAGCTTTAGACCAAAAAATATCTGTCTGGTTGTCTGTCTTAGTCCAGTTTTTGACTTGCTTTAAGTACAGTTCTGGTGCTCTAGACCTGGGGTCAGATTTCCAAAGCAATAAATCTCAAGGTCTCTTTCATGTTGATGCCTGAAATATATTTTGACTAAACTGAGAGCTGATGAAGCCTTGTGTACCAAACACAGTGCATGTGTAGCAATTCAGAACATTTACTGAAGGAAATGCAGCTCTGCACAAAGTGTTCCAGCTCTTTAAAGCTGTGAACTGAGTTATTAGATACCAGTGCTACAATATGTTCTTGCATAAAACATTGAAAAGTAGTTTCATACAATTTTACACAACACATATATTTTCCATCGCACATTAGAGACTTCAATGCCATCTAAAACTGCCAGTGTTTTGTGCCTTTCAACAAGTCTTCTATGACCTGATTCAGCCTAGAAAAAAATTAATGGCTATACTCCCGTTGGCTGCGATGGGAGGGAACAAGCCCTTCAGCATCCAGAGTATGATGCTGAACAAACATAAGGAGCTGATTTATGTCTACATCTTGAGCACAAGAGGTGGCATTTATCTCACCGAAGTTTGGCATTCAGTCTAAGAAAGATGCCTTGGCTTCTGCAATGAAGAGAGATAAGTACTTCCAGAGAGAGATTCATTGTACTTTCTTCAAGATGTCTATTAGAGTAAGATGAATAGTTATGCAGAAGGTCTTGTCTGTTTTCAGAGAGTATAGGAAGACTTGCTTAAAACTGAGCTATAGCTTCTAGATAGTTATCATCACTTATAGTGGTTCTTATCTAAATTAGTCAGGCAAAGTCTCCCTCTCAGTGATATCTAGCTCTTACCTTTGAGCTAGGAATTTAGGCACTCACTTAATTCCCTAAATCACTAATACTCAGGTGTGTGGTAAGTGCTCTGGATCTCATCCAACATTGCTGATATTTTTGCCCAAGAACTGTAAAAGTATTGAAAGATTATTACTTGCAATTGCCAAAAGAGATTTCAGCACCAAAAACACAGCTTCATAAGTGCAGAGTGTTATTATTTCTCAAAATATTACTTTTGTCCATAGAAATTGTTCTTTGTCCAGCAGAAGGTTATACCCTCATGGGACAAGAACAGGCGTTACAACGCCTGTGCTTGGAGCTGGGACGCAAAAGATGCTCCGTGCTCCTCTGAGCTCACTCTCCTTATTGCAGTTTTCAGAATGAGGAAAGGGCATCTTCCATGCAGGGGGAAAGGAAAAGAGGCAGAAATGAGGCCCTGCCTGCCTTCTGCCAGAAAGCTGCGCTGAGCTGGCTGGTCAAAGTCAAAGGAACCAGAAACAGATATACAATCAGTGCGTATTACATCTTCCCCAAGCAAAGAACAAACCGTGGAGCAGATTAGGGACTCTAGTCACAGTCCAGTTTCCCACTTGATGATCTGAATCTATGACAAAGCCAGCATTAAGCTCTCTGGGGTATGACTAGATTTTTCTATGCAGGTCTGTCCCATCAGATTAGATATATTTCTCTATTTTTCCATTGCTGTTGCAGCAAACTACATTATTCCCACATGCTGCTAAACTTCAATATGTTGAAGAAATACTGGTTTTTTCCTTTTCATTGAATAACTGATGATAATTGAACACAACATAATTAATAGCTGTCCAGCGTGGTCACATTTTCCTTTCCTGTGGGTGAAATCTTTAGTTGAGCAGTTTATTTCCCACTGTGATTGTACCAGTGTTTCACAGTGGAAATAAAATCATATCGGCATGCTTGGAATTATATCAGAAAAAAGCAGGATTTAAGATATGTACTTAATGCATATCCTGAGTGTCTGATGTTTGGGATCATTTGGCACAGTCAAGATAAATCTGTCAGTAAAGCAAATTAATAACAGTAATCTTATCTTACTGAGCAGAGCCTATTGATCCTAAAGGAGAAGCCTGATTCCATTTGTGTGAAATTGTTTGAAGTATTGCTCTGTAAAACTTGATCTAGAACTCAGATAAAGCCCCGCTTTGGTACCTGTGGCCTGACCAGAGTCGCCGTAGTGATTAACACAGTGTATCTTTGACCTCAGAGGCTTTCTCGAGCATCAAGTGGCAGTAATTGTTGCAGGATCCACTTAAAACTCAGACCTTTTTTTGAAACAACATTATGTGGGGAACTCATGTCTGCTCAGTGCCCCACACACAGGCTCCACAGTTTCCCTTGTGTTGTTTTATCCAAAATCCCCCTTTATTTCTAATATATGGCATTTAATGGGTTGTGACTGAGGACAGTCATAGTCCATCACAGAACACAGTCATGACACATTGCTATGCTGTTATATTTATTAGATCAGAGTTATCTTTTTTTACCCACACAATGTATTTTCCTCAAAACCACAGCCATCAAATTATCAGAATAATTAAGGAAATGAACTCATCCATTAAATTACAGATATAACTAACATTAAATTATCTGTTCTTCTGAATTAGTCTGTTGTAGAAATGTGGATTTCTTTTCTTCTTGTTTTACAGTTTTTATTGCATTTGTTCTATATTGTTCTCAATATTTCTTGAATTAAATATATTCAACTAATAGCAATAAACATAATGAAAATTACTTCCAAAACATCGTATCTAGTATATTTTACTGGCTTAGTTTGTACATGTAGCTGCCTAAATAAGAAGTGCTTTGCTTTGTTGTGGTTGTTTTAAAAGAACTGTTTTTTTTTTTCTTTTTAAAAAAGAATCTATGAATTTGTGACTAATGAAAGAAAACACTGATGCACATATTTTGTGAAAAAAAATCACTTATTTCTAAACTTCCAAAAATATGTACCTAGAAACCAACATCTGCTTAAAGGAAAGCAGGCAGAAGAATGAAAATCTCTGTTCTACAGGATATTCTAGGGTTTCTAGAATATTTTAATCCAAATTCATGTAAAGAAGATGAAATAGCAGAATTTTCTCATGAAATCAATAGCTTTTAATTTAGTCACCTTATAAAAATATTTTCAACCTGTGTAATCTATTTGTTTTAATTTTATATGTATTTTCAATATAGAAGTGGTGAGTTCTTATCTTTTTAATCAGAAGTTTCAACTAACACACAAATATACATACATACAGAATATGTTTTGATTTTGTGTAACTGATGGTTAATTCTTGTTTTGAGAATGTTGACCCCAATAGTTTTGTTACTTTGAGAATTTTATCCATTTAAAATGCCTTATGTTTTCCTAATCTATTACTGCTATAACATGTGCAACATGAAAAGTCCTCAGGGACGTAGTTGTTATTCCTATGATATATTTACATGGCAGTACAGTTGGCTGGTTAAAAAGAAAAGTCACATAGAGTGTTTCTATTTCAGAGAGACTGCAGTGATGTGTACTAACCTAGAAATGATTCTTTTTGTTGTTGTTGTTGCTATTGTTCCCTGAAAATTCTGTTCATGGAAACAAACAAATAAATCACAGATGCAGAAGCTGTAAAACTAAAAAAGATGGTCTTAAGTCCCAAGCATATTCACAAAACCAAAGCCTGTAGGTCTGGAATTTCAGGCGTTGGCCTTGTTCATGTAAAAGCCAATTGCAAAACTCCAAGAATGTAAATGGATATATATAGTATAAAAATGCTGGCACACACCTATTTCGAAAAAGAAGATACAAGTTGTATTGCGTTTTACCCCTCAGCGAAGACCAGTATCTAACACACAGAGAAATATAGATGCCTTAAGGGGCTTATACATCTTAGGTACTTTGTTTGACATGGGGAAGATCACCTGTACTTAAGAAATCTAACAGCTTCATCTGTCTAACAACATTTGCTTAGATGTTTTTATATCCATAGTGAGCCTTCTGACAGCATCTTCACATGCATTTTAAGAATGACAAACATCATATTCAAAATGGACAATAAAACATGCCTGGGTAAATTTAGTGCATTTTCTTCCTCAGTTAAATGACTGAAACATCTGTCATTTTATACTGCTGCTTAAATAGTATTTCAGGCCTTTTAATTGTTTAATAACTATAGGTATTTATCTTCTTTGTTGCATTTTGATAATTGAAAGACTTCAGTGACTTCAGTGAAATGTCCTACTGAAATTCAATGCTTTTGTGGGTTATTTTAAATAGCAGTTGGTATTTTGAACAAGTGCTCAGGGATATGTAGCTTCAAAATCTTTGTATGTGAAATAATCACATATTACAAGAAACTCTGGCGACTCTGAAACTGAAGTATGCTTCTTAAGCACCTGAAAACTTTTTCTTTTTTTTTTTTTTTTTTTTTTCCTTTTCAAGATATTGGAACAGTTCTTAAAGTGGTTTCAATTCCTAAGGAGACTTGGCATGAATTAGAGGAAGTCTTGTTGGAAGAAATGACAGTCTTTCGGGTAAGTGCAGCTAAATTTCAAGTGTCAGGTTATAGATTTCTCTGTGGACAGCTGCAAACTAAACTTCTTGCAGTCTAGCCAAGGAATAGCCTGGCATATCCCTCTAATTAGCCTGTCATTTAGAGACCCAGACACTAGTCAAAATAAACCTTGAAACATTCAGTGCTATCTGGAGGTTAATGATAAAAGAAATGGCATTCTGGGCTCTTGTTTTGTGGTTTAAAAAGTAAATTAGTACCTCTGAATCTTAGTGCCATTGCATGCTGTAGTTAAATAAGTATCTGTGCAAGTCTGGGAATAATGCCTGCCTGTTTTCTCCCACAGAGGTATACAATACACAAATTTTATAGATGCATAAACTCTTAACAGTATTTAAACTATCAGCATAACGTAACTCTAGGAAGATACTTTATGAAAAACAATGGTCTGCACAGTTTTCTTATGCTTAATAATCTGAGAAACAAAGAAAATGTTTGTATTTTAAAAGGTGACTTTAGGGTCTCATTTTCATGTTTCAACACAAGACACCCCCT
The DNA here is from genome assembly GCA_031468815.1 of Morus bassanus. Taxonomy (NCBI): domain Eukaryota; kingdom Metazoa; phylum Chordata; class Aves; order Suliformes; family Sulidae; genus Morus; species Morus bassanus. The sequence continues at coordinate 75,331,735 of CM062571.1, read as the reverse complement.
AATCTTTAGTACATTTTTGTGAAAATCACTCTCTTCCAGTTTTCCCATCTGAGCCACCTAAAAAGAAAGCATCCTATAGGCACTCCTGCAAGTCAAGGCTGAGTAAATCTTTCAAACACTTTCCAGACAGAACCCAGGGATGTCTCGTGTTTTGTACACAACGAATCATTTACATTCCCCATGTTATTCTTTTTGTCAGTGCCGTTTTATAGCACCATTTCACAGACTCCAGGCTTTCAGGGGGTTGATACCTAGCTGGGAGGGTGAGGTTAATCTGACAGTGTGAAGATGATGCTTGCATACTCGGAGAGCCCCATGTCGCGTGGTCTTACTCCAGATGTGTTGACAAGGACTGTGCTCCAAATCTGCCACAAAGGCCCAGCCACCATGTCCTCATCATACTCAGTTGCCATCCCTTTATCTTTGGTTTCTAAACAGACACAACATATCTAAACAGAGCTTGTATACGTTTTTATTATTGTTTTATATAATATTTATTATAAATTTAATATTATTAATATTTAATTTTAATATTATTTTTCTAATGTTATTTTTATTTTTTCTTACGGACAACCTTGCCTTTACTGATACCAAACTTGCACAGAAACCACTGTTTTGAATGCAAGATACAACTGAAAAATAGGTATCTCCATTTCTGCAATCTTTTTTTTTTTTTAAGGCAGAAATGTGTTTTTTCTTTCATTTTTTTAACAGAAAAATAAAGTGGAAATGATGAGGAGAAAATGCGGCAAGTAATTTGTGGCTCCAAGCTTTTTTTTCTTTTTATACACACAAAAGTCATTACATTAATGTAGGATAATTTGGCAATTGTTGATAATGTATGAGTCTCTTCCCTAAATCAAGCTGAAGTGCCAAGTTAAAGGAGAGCAGAGATATATAAATGTGAAAGAAAGATAATAAATGGAGTGAAAGTTTTATTTCAGAAAGGCTTTACAGAAGTAGAATGGTTAATGACAAATTCAAATCTGGTATTTTACTTTACATGTGTATTTATTCGTTATGCAAAAGGATTTTGGTGTTCTGATTTACTTGAAAGCTCATTTATCGTCTTTGGCATGTATTTAAGCCTGAAAGAGGGCATTAGTATACTTCAGTGGAATAAGCAGAATTTGTATGCATAAGATATGGATATTTCAATAAGGAATTTGCAACAGATTTTACATGTACCTTAAAGAAAGTTAAGTTTTCTTTAGTTACTAAAGAGTCTACATGCATCGTAAGCAATATACTTTGATGCTTACTGCACTGTGCAGAACACAATGGTTTTCATTTATAATTCCACAAGACTGAAAGTCTTCCATATCTGTTACATTGATAACAAATGCCTCTTTTAACCCCATTTGTGCAATATTTCCCTGAACAGCTGAGCAAACAAACTAATGAGTTCAATTTTCATTCAAATGTTACACTTAATTGATGCTTTCTAATAGAAGGTCTATTAACCCATTTGTAAAGGCAAGTCCACATGCTTAACATCCACTGACCCTTATCAAATTCTCTCAGGATAAGCAAGTTGAAAGCTACACAAGTGTAAAAGCTTAATAAGGACTTTATTAATGTACATATCCAAAAGTATAACGTATGGGATCTATAGTAGATTTTTAGGTGGAATAAAGTTCATACAGAATTGACTTGCAAACTTTGTAACCAAATTATACTACTTTTATTCTCAGGATTAAAATCAATTCAAGCAGCTGGGCCTAAAAGGTGTAACAGCCTTTTAATCAAATCTAAGCATACTTATTCTGTTAAATATTTCCTACAGTCTCTCATGTAAGAAAGTAGATATTGGTTTGACATCTGCTTGCTACAGATAAGTATAATTAAGGGTAGACTTAGCTAGGAGAACAGTAACTCTCCTAGTGACCCATTTGGTTGATTAAATAATGAGTATTCCAGGGTGGAAGAAACCTCTTGACAGTTTTAGTTCTGTGTTCTGCAAATATGAGTAACTTCTTTGTATGTGAATAGTGTGGGGCAGTCAACAAGCTTATGCTTATGATTAAGGCTTGTGCTTATCAGTATGATTTTGCAGAAATGGATTTTTCACCTTGATATGGTTAAAACGTGTTACTTTTTTCAGTGTTATCACCTCTAATATATAGTATCTATGTATTTTGATACAACCATTATTATTTTCATATTACCTGGGAGGTTCTTTAAATGTAGCTTTAATATTAAGTGTAGAAATTAATTTCAAGTTGTGAAACTAGTAACAAAGTGATCACAATGAAATTGTTATAATCATGGAAAATTATACGTCTACAATCAACATAGCAATCAAAGAATCACCTGGATATGTACTTGCATTGTAATTCACTTTCAGCTAGAAACTATTCCACTGCAAAAGAGAACAAGAAGCAATTTTACTAAGGAGTGTCTAGTATAATTTCAGGGTTTCTAGGTTGGGCAAATAGCATTCTAGCAGAATTTTTATTTTTATAGAGTTAATTTTATATTTTAACTCTTTTTTTTTTTTTTTTTTTTTTTTTTTCCCTAGGAACCCACTGTTATTTCAGCAATGAAGATTTCCACAAAACAGGTACTATGTGCACAAACTTTAAATCACTTTTAAATATTTATTGGTCTCTGTCTTTTAGAGACAGTAACTTGGCAGTCAGTAGAGACATATTAATTACAGCAGCAGCATCCCGTCCCTTTACATAAACATCAGTGGTTTCTCAGGAAAATGTGACATGCAAAGGAGAAAGGAAAAGTCTAGTTTGTGTTACTTACTGGTAAGGTGGAAACTAAACACAAACTAGCCAGCTGTCTGGAGGCTCTCAAGGAAAAAAGTTCCACATTATGGAATGTTCTCCTGACAGAAAAATGTTCAATTGGAGTGGCCAAACTTGGTCCCTTGCTTTAATGGGACTATTTCTAGTCTTTGTAGGAAAAGTCTAGTACAAAATGCAGGTAGTGGAAGCAAAGACTGGAAATGAGACATCCTCCTCTCTTTCTGTCCAGTGCCCATCCCATTCCTGGATGTGCACCATTCAGCTTTAACAAAGAGGGTAGATCTGATTTAGTCCAAATTTTCCATGGCCTTCTGATTCAGTGGATATGGGTTCCAGACTCCAGAATTTATATTTCCTACTTTCTATGTATATGTATTAGAGCCTTCCTTGTAGACCAGACCATAACTAAAATGAACTGGACTTCTTGATAGATGGAGGTAAAGTTTTGTCTGATTTACAGTAAAGGTGATTCCTGCACTTTTGAGCAAATATGGGCAATTATTATTAGTCTTCTTTGTGAAGCAGCTGATGAATTATGTAATCACGCAAAGAACATTGGGTTGCAGTCCGGGAGTGAAGTGGGTAATTAGGGGCCTATCTTCCAATTCTGCCTGGAATTAGGTAGATGGATCCCAGCCATTGTCATTTCCTGTCTCAGAAGTCTGAGACATAAAATTCAGTGTCAAATTTAACATAATAAAACTTTTTTTTCTTTTTCGAATTTGTGTTGATTTGGAGCCTAATTCAGTAAATGCAAGCAACGTTTTCACACTCATTAATTTTCCCATTAATGTCACTGTCAATAAAGAGTAAATTTGGTATTGCTTCCAGGACTGGGTGCACTAAAAATTGTGTGTATTATAAATAAGTTTTAGTTACTTCAACTTCCTCACTCTCTACATTATTAAACAGAAGTTGAATTCATTCTGTAATGGACAGAGCCCAATATTATGTTTAAAATGCTGCATATTTAACTCAGAATTCACTGTATTTAGGAAAGTTGTCTGAAAACATTAATGTATTTGACAGAAAACATTTTGTTTGGGGACACTCTTCTAAGATAGTTTACCACCTAAAATAACAAAAATGGCAGGACAAAAAAACTGTACCATTGAATATGGGGATATTTAAAAACAAACCTGTCAAGTTGTATATATGTTCACATCATACCAAAATGCTCTGCTTTGGGTTATTTTTATAAGTACATACCCTTAAAGCAGCCAATCATATTTGATAACAGACCATGCATTTTCATACAACTTCTTCAAAGCTAGTTATTCAGGAGATATTACAATTTTCCGTGAGTCTTTTGAAAACAAATTTATACTGGTAAAATTATCTAAAGCTAAAAAAGAGCATAAAACGCCAGTTATTCAGGCAGAGTTAAGCTCATGATAAATCAACCAGCCTCAGGATAAAAATGACAGAATCATGATACAGTATGACAAGCTTTTGGCACTGTGTCTCTGTATCAAATACGTATACAGCAACATGTTTCCATTTTATATTTATGATTTAAAAATACTGTAGTTTTATAACTCAAACACTTCACTCGTATTCTGATAAGCAGGGCGTTTTTCATATAAACAGCATGATAATTCTATGCATTGTAGAAAGCAGAAGCATGAAATGTAAAGAGTACAAACAACATGTCCTACTGAATAGCTTTAAAGCAATCACTTCATTTTATTTTTTCACTAACAATTCTTTCATTCAATTATAAAAACATGGTACGGGGAGTTTCTCCTTGTTTTTGAATATTTTACTTCATTGGTTATTCAAAGCTACCTCTTTTGCCATTGTGCCAATATGATTTGTTACAAATGACTCTTCTTCCTAAAGACCAAAACCTACAAATTCTTCAGGAAGAGAATTTAGCTTAAGTCTTAAATTACATAAAACTCTAAGTCTCCCATGTGTCTCCCTATGGGTATGAATTTGGCCGTTGAGTGAGAGTGACTTTGAGCAAGGAAATTTAGCCTTTGTGTGCAAGACTAAGCCTTGATACAGTCTTTCTCAACTCTGCTGTCTTTAAGTCACAGGAATTATATTTATGTTTTCTCACTGAAGCTACATATTCCTCCTAATTGTGTTCAGAGCCCTAGGCTTGTGTAACCTTATCACTTAAACAACTTATGCGTGGTTAGCAATAGAAACAAACCTTCAGAGGACAGCATCCTAGAGCCACTGTAACACCCTGCAGCTGCCTAAATTCACAATTCTGTGGGAGCCAGGCTTGCAGGGAGCCCCTGGCTACCACTTGGCCCTGAGCCTGTGAGGTGGGGCTCTGTAATTTTTCCCTTTATTTAAAAATATGGAAGCAGGCCAAACAGACAGGCCTGGCTTTCAATCAAAGGTGACTTTTTGTAGAGCAAGCTCTCACCTTTCTCTTAGGGTCAGGTTTGTGATCCTCTGTTTCAAAAAGCCATTGGATTTCTGGTAAGATGGGAAAAAAACAAGGAGGTCCTTGGCTGATACAGGCCATCTCCTTGTCTGGTGAACTGCTATGAAGAGTTTTGTTTCTTCTCCATAAGATTCTCAATCAACGGCAAGGAGAGACCTTCAGAAAGACCTTAGTGACTACTTTTATAGTGCTTTTCACAAAGTACTGAATTTTATTCAGAGGTGGCCATGTCTGTCCATAGTGAGTATATAGAACGGACCAGCTCAAAAAGGTTATGTCACTTAAACAGCCCCCTGAACTATTCTGCATCAGTTACTTTTTAAGACACAAAATTAAAGTAAATGGGATTTGAACCTCATGCTCCCTAAAGTTCCTTTTAAAATTCTGCCTAATTTCTTCTTTTTAAGCATTAAATTTTTTCAACTTTTTTTTTTTTTTTAATTGCAAATGGAAAATTCTCAGTTATCTCTTTGTTCAACTTCTAAAGAAAATCTGCATTTTGGGCAGCACCATGGGGCAAATGAAAACCACTAGATTGATTAAAACATTAGTCTCAGCTTTTCTGGAGTTCTGATACATCTGCAAGAATTTTTAGAGGACATTCCCCCCCCTCCCTGACTCTCGTTTGATCTGATAATCACCTGATTTATTAAATTAACAACCTCTTGGGAGAGATTCTTTGCCCAAGAGGCAGTTTGACTGTGTATGGCAAAGTAAGGTCAGACCATTGATGTGAATCACTCTATTACTGTTTTCTGAATTTCATACTGCCTGGATTTATATATTATTAGTGTCCAGAATAATGATCACCAGCTGGAGTCTAAAACTGTGATCAGAGGAGCAGCAAACAGGGCAGCAGCCTTCAGGCTGTGCAACACCTGAATCACATAGTGTAGTTCACTGACTGAACTTTATGAACTTATCTAGAAGGAAGAGTCTTTAAGTAACCCTATTTTGGCCTCACTTTTTTTTTTTTTTTCCTTATGTGTTTCTGGTCATTCTTTAATTCTGAAGACATTTATTAGAAATTAGGGAGGGAGTATTGACAAAATAAAATTGGTTACAAGGGTGCATAGGAAACCATTACACCATTTTTTATTTTCCCATGTGCATTCTCTGGGTTGATTTTTATATTAGTTGCACCACACATTGCTACATGCTCATATAGATATTAATGCCCCAATTACACAGAACTCAGATCAATACCATCTGGACATTTAAGATACTTAACTGAAGCTCTAATTTGACCTATGCTGCCTCCATAATCAGTAAAGAGAAAAGGCATCCCCTGAGAAATGGTTAGCTCTCCTAAGATTTGAATTGCTGCTCTTTTTACTGCAGACCGTACCCCTAAGCTGGGTACTTCATTAAGTGATTTAAGTTAGAGAGAATCAGCTTATCGTTTCTGCTACCTGTCATCTGCTTCTCAAGGATACAGCACTAACTGGGGTGTGGTATGTACAGTCAAGGCTTTGTGTAGAGCTCTGTGTGGTCAGAGATTTTTGCCCAGAGAATGTGGTTTTACAACCCAGCCATGGCACTATAATAGATGGAAACAGCTGCTTAGACAGGGCTTAGTTTTCAATTTACCAGTGAATTTCCTTTGGGTGCTTTCCTTGTCATATTTTCCTTGAGAAAACACTGGTGTTTGTATAAATGCACAGGATGTCTCTGTTACAATTAATATGTCTGTATAAACTGCCAAGCTGCTGTCTCTGAAAGAAGTTAACGCAACACCTTTTATGGGTGTCTATGCTGTCTCCTGGTAAGCAATGCCCATCATTTCATCTCTTCTCCCAAGTTACTAGCGATAGGATGTGAGGAAATGGCTTAAAGCTGCGCCAGGGGAGGTTTAAATTGGATATTAGGAAAAATTTCTTCACTGAAAGAGTGGTCAGGCACTGGAACAGGCTGCCCAGAGAGGTGGTGGAGTCACCATCCCTGGAGGTGTTCAAAAAACATGTAGACATGGCACTTCAGGGCAAGGTTTAGGAGACATGGCGGTGTTGGGTTGGTGGTTGGACTTGATGATCCTAGAGGTCTTTTCCAGCCTTAATAATTCTATGATTTTATGATCATTTCTAGTAGGTAGGTGACCTCAGCCATCTTCCATCCCTGAATTCTCTGGAAATGGTACCTCTGGGACATCACAATGCAGGAGATGAAGAATTTTGATAACATTTCTTGAAATCCTATTTTTCACAGCAGCCTTATGTTTTGTAAGAAAGAAAAAATGAATACAAATTTGTATTTTCTTGGTGGGACTGCTTGGAGTGAGACCTTAAAAAGACATGTGTTAATGGCTCCACCGTGGGTGCTGGGTGACAAAGTTTAAGCTTTTGACAGCAAAATGTCAGTGTTTCCAAAACAGAAGGATTATGCCATTTAATTTTTGTTTATCTGTTTCTTTTGTTTTCCCCTAGTTTTGCATCTCGGAGAGAACTTTATTTACTTACTATACTCATACCTGTTTTCTTTGTGAATTAGTGCTAAGCTGAAATATCTCTGTTTGGACTTTCATATGGAATCAGTAGTTCAGTTTCCTTATGTCCCTCTGGGGACCAGCTTCCCTAATGGACCACATGAATTTGATATCAGAGGAAAGAGAGAGACAAGATACTCTGTTGTGATGCCATACAAAGCTGTAGTTCATTTTGTATGCATGTTTTTTTATTTACTTTGTGGCTTCTCTCTGCATTTGAACTACATCTTCTACTCAATTTTTGGTTCTTATCCAAAATAAAGTAGACCATCTTCCTTCATTAAATATATGTTTCAATTGGAGTATGTGATCTATAGAAAAAAGTATGAAGCATCAGAATTATCAGACATGCAAAAAAGTGTATGCATGGCAGCACATCCAAGCTGAAATATCTTAGCATCAGTTTGAAATAATTTACTTTAGGTTTCCCCCCACACATACCCAAATCAAAGTCATATTTAGGAAATTTACGTTGAAGTTGGTTTTCTTTTTCTTTAAATTCAAAAGCATATTCTCTGTTACGTTCTATCACTGATTGTAGTGCTTTCCCAGTTCAGGGGTCTGAATACAAAAGAAAAAATGGAAGAGTACTTTAATTTTTCTTACTGTTTAGAGAAGCCACAGAGAACTTCATATAAAAATAAAAGTTTGTCCTAGTTGATTTTTTTATCCTGAGGACAATTCTCTTTTCATTCCTTTAGTGTACCTCAGGATCATGAGCCTTTATTTTGTTTGTAATGGTCCTAACATATTGTTATATAACTTTTTTAATCCTTTCCTAGGAAAAACCTGGTAATTTGCTTTTTTTTATTTTATTTTTTTTTTTTTACTTTTATAACAGCAACAGCTCTACATTGGCTCAGCCACTGGAGTTTCACAGCTTCCTTTACACCGCTGTGATGTGTATGGAAAAGCATGTGCTGAGTGTTGCCTTGCGAGAGACCCTTACTGTGCCTGGGATGGTTCATCTTGCTCACGTTACTTCCCCACTGCTAAGAGGTAGGGACAGTTTCAGATGTCTGCATGGTTTGCTATTTCTTTTAACTGATGGTCTCAATATGACCAGAGGGCTTTGGAGATTTTTCATGGGATGGTTATCTGGAGCCCTTTCTTTTCCAAAGAAAACATCATTGTGGGAGTTACAAGCAATATGAAGTCTTGGTTGATTTAAAGTGAACACTGCTACTTCTTGGGTTGGCTTAAAAAGCTGTTGTAAAAAATCATTCAGAAAAGAATTGTATCTGAAATGGATTCATAACTTTATATTCGGTAATAAACAACAAAAAGAAAAAAATTCCCTTTCTTTAACGTGAGGAGGGGGCTTGATATTAAAATAAAAGAACTACTCGCCCAAGTAAATTATTCTGCATTTTCATGAACTCTAATTCAAAGGAAATATTTATAAAGTGCTTGGACATGAATGGAAAGTTCTTGTTTAGTGATACTGTTATTATTCAAAAGTGTAACTTGTATGTGTTGATGCGTGTCTAAATGCTACCAGATCAGAACAGTCACTATTTTACATTCACTCTGCACTGATGCTAAAGGCTTTCCAATGCAAAGTTTAAGGGAAAACAGACTCTGCAAGTGAAAAATATCATTTTTATAAAAAATTTACAAGTCATAGTTGCCTGATCTGAAGATTTAAAATAATATTTTATTTGCCTACCTTTATCTCTGAAATTCTTTCTCTTAAAGTATATAAGCTAGTTACTGAACAGCTCTTAGCTACTGAAGCAAAAATTAGTAATAACTCAATTGATAATCACTTGCAAATAAGAAAAGAAATTGGTGTATTGTTGAGATTCCCACGATAAATTGGCTAAAATGTTAAAAAAGTGCTCACATTAAATTGAATATGCCAAACATCTCACACTTTAAAGAAACAAGGAGTCCAGGTTTATATGCATAAGGAGCCTTTATTTTAAAATTAGAAGCAAATACTTAGTTGAGAATGTAGGGATTTCAAATTCCAGATTTGGATTGGTTGTTGCAGGAGGTGAAATGTGGTAAAGGGTGGGAAGTAGTATTTGTGTCACAGACTTTTCAGATGGAGGGGATTAAAATTTCAAGGTTTGCATTACAGTGTATCCTAAACAAATATTGATGACAAAAGAAAAAGCTGCTTATGGAACATCAGGAACTATTTTGCACCAGGGAACAGAGTTAATCCGAGACAAGCTTTTTGTGAAATTCTTTAGAAAAGAATTAAAAAGGAGAAACTGAACCCATCCCAAAAGAAGAGCTGGTCAGATTTTCTCAGCTGCATGGGCTAAATCCAAATTTGTAGTGGGGATATGGCAGTTTCTCTGTAGGAGGAGGGGCAGAGAGGAGAGGGAACAGTGAGATTTTCAAGGAGAGTCTGAGAGATTAATTTGATCTGAAAGTTTTAAGGGTTAGAAATCAGTGTGGTTGAGTACTGCCTCTGAGTCAAAGGAGGCAGTAGGGTCAGGAATCACTGAATCACTCTTCTCTGCTACCTCCCTACTAATCTTTATCCCTGAACCTCATCCTTTCTCAACATTCACTAGCACCCATTCCTACTCCCAGCCCATCTCAAGACCCATAGAGCACATCATCCTGTCATTCATCTGCTCACACTGATGGAAGAAATAGGGCTGTTTTCCTTATGCATCTCTCCAGCTTATTAAACAGCAGACTGAGCTCACTGTTGCCATCAGGTGTAAAGGGACTAGGACCACTTCTTACAGAGATTAAGGGGCAGGGTTACTGGGGCTAAACTGGGTTGCACGGCTACAGGAAAACCTTGGGGTGCAGAATTTACTCTTCATGAGGCCACTATGAAAGAAAAAGTAAGTCCTGGGAGGCTGGGATCCTGACAGTGCATTCAGAAAAAGCCTCTGCCCCCCCCCTCCCCCCCTTTTCCCCCATTTTTCCCTCCGCAGCAGGAGCAGCAGAATAAAGGTCTGTGTTACTGGGGGAGAGGATCCTCTGTTTACTTGGTACCTGCTGTACCCACTGTCTCAAGACAGCTTTGAATGCATCTATGACAAAATCAGCATTGCTGGAAACAGCTTAAATGTCAACATTTTCCTAATAATGAATCCTTGTAATTTTAGGCTCCAGAAATATTGGGAAAGTTGAGTCCTGAGGCAATTGCACAGATGCTTTACTAATAGTTGGTTTTGGGGTTTTGTTTTTTGTTTTGGGTTTTTTTTTCTTCTTTTTAAAAAGGAGCTTTTATGAGCCATGCTTTTAATTTACTTTTCTTTCTTTGTGTATTTTACAAGTCTAAATGACAGTTCAGAGCTCCTGTAGTGTGACCACTTAACTTTACCCCATGCAGATGTGTTCTGGTTCATATTTCATAAATCATTGTGTTGATACAATGGTGATATGTGCAACATTTTCCTGAGATTCTAACTAAACATCTCATCCAAACTCCATTGACAGTAATGAGTCTTTCCACAGACTTCTTTTCTACAAATAGTATCCTATAAATATGCTGCATTTCAAAATTTAGGAAGGAGTAACAAAATTTTATGGTTCCTTATGTCTTGGGTGTATTTTTATTCATTGGAAACGAGGAATATGAAGATGATATCTGAAATTAGGATTAGTACATTTTTTGAATCCTATGTCAATCAACAGAAGATTCCTTCTTACTGAAGCACACTAAGATGTCCTAATTCATAATTTTAAAGAAGTTTTTCTTCAGAAAAATATAAAAAATGCACATTCTGACTTTTTTTTTCAAAAAAAAAATCCTGTTGCCATACTTCACGTAACTAGTCTCAGGTTTAACATTTCAGTAGTTGTCAGTGGAAAAAAATATGGTTAAAACCTTTCCTCCAAGAGGAGTCAGCTGTGCAGTTGATGCTGCCTCTATGAGAACTCTTAGTATGTGCCGATGCTCTGCTGTTAGCGTGAGTCTGCAGATAGGGCTGGTGAACAGAAGAGAGATGGTCTCTGTACTGCAGAACAATGGCTTTTTAAAAATGTGGGCTGTTGTCAGGAGGGAGTGACCAACAGTGCTTTTTACAAGGCTACTTGACTTTTGCATATCCGTTGCTGGATGCCATAATCTGAAATCACAGCATTGTTCAGCAGCCTAATCCTCTTTGTTCTCCTGTAATTTTGCAAGCCCTCAGGCTTTCTGCGATTCCTAAAGTAAAGTGCTCACACTTGAAACACATCTTTGTTTGCCTTGTTCTTTTTTCTTTTTTTTTACATGAAACGCTTTTCTCTGGCTCGGTTGAATTTTGTGTCACAGCTATTTAAATAAAAATAGGAGCAAAGAGAGAACAACAAATGTGAAATAAAACTGTATTAAAAAGCTTTCTTCTATGAAAGACAACATTTTTTAGCACAGATCAATATGTTTTCCAAAACAGCCAGTGGAAATCAAACTGGGGAAAGAATATACTATGTTAAATGGACATGCAATAAAAGCTAGAACCTTGACTCAAACTACAAAGGATGAAATAAATGACATTTCAAAATCTTCCTATCCAAGCATTTTATTCTGTTTTGTCTTAAGACAAAGACATTTGCAACAGTTTTGGAAAAGGTTTTATCAGAAACGTTTTGGTGAGGTCTGTATTGGCTGCAATGATCTATGTATTTTAATTTAAATTTTGTAGAAAATACAGCACTTTGGCATTCTTTCAAAACCAACCATCCTAACATTTCATTTATCTAAAAGTTGCCATGATACTTAAAGTATTCTGTACTTGCAGAAAAGCTGTAGCTTCTTGTTCTTTGATGCGTGTTAAACTGTACTGTATATACTTTGATCCCTTAACAGTCCCCGTATCTATGAATCAAGTAATGTATTTGTCGGTGATCAATATTGCCAACACAGTTAAAATAAACTTCATAGCCTCAGCACAAGAGGTATGTATTTACCAGTTTTTGAAGACTTTACCTGTAAGAGTAAAGGCTTATTCTACAAACTGTGATAATGCATAGAATACAGTAGTAGCAATATGATTTCGTTCCTAGTGTTGTTTAGGTGTGCTTGTGACCTATGTAATTATATATCTGTTCCATTTCTTGCTGTTCAGTCATGGCAAATGTGAATGCTAACCACTGAAAAGGTCACTAATGGTTTTCAAATATGATATTTGCAGACGTACTAGACGACAGGACATCCGAAATGGAGACCCACTTACCCATTGCTCAGACCTGCAGCATCATGGTGAGTTATGGGTATGACTGAAGTATGAATTTGTATGTAGTTTACAGACTGTGCATGTGTAGAGTAGGAAGCACATGAATGATTTGTTGGTGAAATTGTCTTGAACATCTGCGAAAGATGAATATAATACATCATTATCCCAATTTAGGTTGCTTACAATGGCTTGGATCAGACACTTGAGGACTGGGTTTTTTTTTCACTTTTCCTCAAGTTAACAGTTTTAAGCATTTTAATTTTTCTGCTTTGCTTACCTGATTATACCACACCATCAGGCTAGCCGTACTATGTCAGAAAAGTGTCATGTCTCCTTCAGAACAGCAGGAAGTATGTACATGTTGCTTCATATAGTTTGCATAGGATGATTAACTACATTGGCTAAATATGGGATGGTCTGTGTTGTAGGTGCCACACTAGCAGCCCTTAAGATCAGGATGTTCCTTGCACTAGGCCTGTCCTGTGTGCTTTCAGCATGGATATTCTTCGACACCTTTTGGGTTTGTTTTTTGTTGGTTGTTTCATTTTCACAGTGTATTGACCAGATCTTCCTTTCTTGAATTGTCTGGCTGATAAACTTCTCACAGTTACTAATTTGTTGACAAACTCTTCAGAAGATCTTCACTCACAAAATGAAAAATGTCCATTTTGCTGTAAGTGAAGAGAACACTTAGGCAACACTTCCCTCTGCTGGAAAAAAATGATTACTTATGTTTGTGGTACATCTATAATAACAGTTAAACCACTGGACAGATTTCCGGGAAAAATAAAGAAGAGGTGGCTGAAAATGGAGATACCTCAAAACCCTCATGTCCTTCCAGTCCTTGTAATAGCAAGAATGATAAATAGTCCAAAGTTGTACTTTTATGTGAGCTATAAGTCACCACCACTATGTTTTGGTAATAGTTTCTCTATCTTCCTTTTAAACATTTGAAACTCACAGGTAACATTACTATAGCTTTTCTTTTTACTTCTTGATTGTCAGACTCAGGCCAAGCTACTCAAGCGGGGAAAAGAGTTTGGAAAAGTACATGAATAGACTATGATCAATATGTAGTTGTCACGTTTTGAGAACTCATGAATGTACAACTAGTTAAGATTTGAACTAGTCAATGTGGACTAGTAGAAAGTCCACAAATTTCCAGTTGCATGATATCTAGTAATGCTTATAGAGTGCAGATGAGACCATCCATATATTGGGACTGAGATGACATTTTCAGTCCCCTAGTAGGAAAATGTCATCAGGCACTAAACGTGGATTTTATTGCCAGCAGAAGCATGTGTTAGCTTTACCTCTTTACTATCTGGACATTTTACTCATGAGTAAAATGATGGTCAGGGCTACCACATGTCCATTTTTTTTAAAGTTCTCTTGCCCTTGCTAGCTGTGCTTTATACAGCTGTAGGTCTGTTCTTTATCTTCATAGACAAGAAAAGGATTTCAAACACTTTGTTTTTTATATCTTCCCATATTTGGTAAACATATTAGTCTGAAAAGATATCTTGTGTCCAAAGGGAAGAGAGTAATCCTGGGCAGTTTTTTCATGACAACAATCATAGAACTCAAGGTCAGGAAAAAGCTATTATATGGTACACCTGATCACAAGGAGCTTTAATACAGCTTTGTCAAAATGAGCCGAGCAAGTATGAGACAAGATATCACTGAAAATTTTACTTAAGAGTGAAATGAAGGTGGCATGATTAGAAGAATCAGTAGCTTACAAAAATACTGAGGGAATGCAGTTCTAGGTCCTAGATTTTAAGGATGCACTGTCAAAATACTTAATGAATGTTTTAGATTGTTCTTGAGTGAAATCTTCTCTAAATTAATTCTGAGTTGTAAATCTATAAAATTTTCTTATATTTACTTGTCATTTACACATGATCAAGCATTGTACCAACAGCTGCATGGCCCGTAAACTTCCTATGCCAACTTATGCTGAGTTTTTGACTTGGTTGTGACTAGTAGTTTCCTGGACAAAAGATGAAGAATTGGGTTTGTCTATAGCCAAAAATAAGTTCCAGCAATGATTTACTTCTTGTCTACACATTCCTTTGCAGTAACTGCCAGTTGATTCTCCATGTAAACCAACCGAAACAAGAAAAAAGAACAATCTCTTAATATATATCTCACTTTTAAAGACACTGCAGAAACTTACTTCAATATCAGTCTGAAGCAATAATGCTTTTAATAAGGTTTAGGTAGCTCTTTCAATTGCCCTTTTGTGCAAACGTATAAGAAATAGTATAAAATGACTACACAGCAACATTAAAGGGAGCTGAGGATTCTTAGCTGTACAGGTGTTTGGCCAGATATTAATGCTTAAATCTAAAAGCATGATCACCTTTGTGTCAGCTGAAGAACAATTTTTTTTTTAAGCATAGCATACGAGTTCTATCAAGAAATTAATCAAGCTTTTTCCTGAAGAATTTGTGGAAGGGGCACCTTTTTTTAGGTGATTTATCTCATGGGAAGCTCAAAGAATCACTCTGAATTTAACTGTATAGTGAGATTAATTCATCTGCAAAGCCATCTTGGTATAAGTACTTTCTATTCTACTTTACTATAAGCCTTTCATACCTCTTTGGTTATGTCAGAAATTATGTATTTAAAGGATATTTATCAGGGTAGTAAACTGATACTGTTGTTCGGTTCATTTTGGGAATTGCAGCTCTCAGACAGGATTTGGGGTTGAATTTCATAACCAACTTCATGACTTCTATAGTTTTCTAATTCCTCCAGCTGCTCTTCTGAACTTCCCAGACTTTCATTCTTCCTTCTACTGTCTTCAGCTTCTCCCTCAGTCCCAGAGCTGCACTCTGATCCCGTGATTAGTCCATCACTCTGCTTACTTTCTTGCACTCCATGTGCTCAATATTACATCAACTTTATAGACATTTCTGGACCTGCCTTCTGCTCCCTTAAATCATGGAAATGGAATTTGAAGGATCTCTTAAATCCTTCCTCTCTCACTGCATGACTGTCACCCATACTATGTTTTCTGAGGCTGTGAGGAAATTTAAAGGGGGCTTCTGTCACTTTCTGTGGTGATCTCTAACACACTAGAAAGCCATGGACCAGATCTAAGAAAACACTCAGAAGTTTAAAATGGTGTCAGAGCACCCACCTTCAAGGTAACTTCCATGAAAATTTGTGACTAGCTTCTTAGATACTAAGGGTATCCTAGGTACCTAAGTACCTAGCATACTAAGTACCTAGCATAGTATCCTAGGTACCTAATCAGAAACTTCTCTATATACTTAAAAATATGCTACTGCTCATGGGCAGCAGGACCTTTGTCAAGGAAATATCTGGGTTTGCCCTTTGTACTGATATTCAAGATCTAGAAGGCTGTCTCCTTGGATCTAATGAGACCAGTGTTACACGGGCTCTGTTCCTGTATAATTCAGTTGGACTATGCTGTGTTCAGGAAAACATAGTCAAGTGGTGCTGCAAGCCACCTAATGAGTAACCTGCTGGTTAAATCAGCTGTCTAGGATGTGGAGGAGGAGGACTCAAAGTCCACTTAGACTTAGGAGATTGATATGATAGCTCTACTTCTAATACAAGCACCCAAACAATCAGATTGCTCTTGTTGAAGTCGGGCCATTCTGCAACCATGATTCAAAGTTCATGGAGCCTGAGAGAGAGGAATTGAAACAGAGCATGCATCCTAGGGTGAAATCTGTGTTTCCATCCATTCTTCAGGAAGCCTGTAGATTTCTGTTTCACAGAAAAACATCTCTGGAGCAGTAACGTATGTGTCCCAGCCTATAAAAGGGGACATTTCCTACTGACTGTCTTATGCTGCAGCCCTACATGTACTGTCTGTTGTGGATCCCAGTTCAGATATCAAACTGCCTCTTGTTGACTATGTGAGGATCTTTGGCTGCCTGCTCAGCCATGTGAATTCTGTTCCTAAATTAGAGTACCTAACTTGAAACAGAAGAGTCAGGACATCAGTCAGTCGTTCACAATGTTGAATCTAGACCCATGAGTTATCAGCCAATCATTTCCATTTCCAATCTTTATCTTACTATTTCTGGTTATATTCAGTTAATCTCTTCACATACTTCCAGTTCCTCTGTTTCATTGACACAAATTCACCCATCCTCCATCTCAGACCATACCACTGGTAGCCTTGGCTACATTCTCTTCCAGCTTTCTTACCCTTCTCTTGCTGCTTTGCTTTCTAATTCATTCCTCCATTGCTCCCCATCTTCCTGGCCCAAAGCTGCACTGACGTTCTTCATAGGGATGTGGTTTCTGAGAGATGTCATAAAAGTTGTTTCGCTTAGTTGTTTATATAGCACCCCACTTACTTGCTGGAAAGGTTCACAATGCAGCAGAGGAAAGCAAGCTAACCCATTCCCTATTTGTTTAGTGTTAATAGGCCATTTGGTGTTTCCTTACTGAGAATTGGGCAAGCACCAGTTCCTATTTTGTCCTTCATTCCTTCTCCCATCCCCTCTCAGTGATGCAAGTCATTATGGAAAGACATATGATTGCTGTATCAACATAAACCGGGAGCTCAATTTTGTGTTTACCTTTGGCTCAGTCATCTAGCAAACAGCCTGTGTTTGCTAAACAACATGGCCAATATGATAAAGGCACAGTGAAAGCAAACAAAACTTGACAAAGGATTTCTCTGAGAGGATTTTAATTAGATATCATTTTCCTGTTAAAACGTATCAAGAGAAGTTCCTTAAAGATTTCCAGTGCTAAAGATCAAAAGTGGAAAATAGAAAGAATGACAAATAAAGGCAAAGAGACAGGAAACCCCATGAGATCAACACAGTGTTAAATAGCTTACCAACCCCTTCCTCCCCGTCTACTCTCCAGGATTATTGTACTGTTGCCACTTAAGTCCATAACAGCATTTTAAAGAGCTAAGGTGGAGAGTTGTAATATGATGCCTTACAGCCTCTGTGGTATTGGAGAAGAATCAAATGCCATATAAGTCCTATAGTTATGTGATATTTCCAGCAAGTTGATGAATATCTTGAAACATTGTTGTTACAAAAGGAAGTAATTTATTTAACTTTCTTTTTCCCCTCCCATAATGTCTGGTTTATTAACCTCATTACATTTCCATAAATTATATCGGTATGAGAGGAAATGATTAATTGAAGATTGTTTCCTCAAAAACATGATTCCTGGTCATTAACAGCTTCAGCAAACTGCAGTGCCATATAATCTAAACACATTATACTACTTTTAAATAGCCTCATGTTTTATTACTTTGCTCTAAAGTATTATGATCATGGAGCCCAGGAGGCATCATTACACACATTCTGCAACTACACCCTGAGTTTTCTCACTGCATACAGTTTGCTATTAAAAATTCTTGTCGTGTCCTAGATGTTTTCCTTGATGAATAATAATGAGGTTTACAAAAAATTTCACAATGAAATTCATTAACTTCACATATTGAGATGTTAACAGCTGTTAGGATTTAAAATACAAAAATAGTAATAAAAAAAGCCTACCAGTGATCCTTACAAAGATAGAGATGTTGATGGAGATTTTCCAAATGGCATACTAATACGGGGAATTTTTTCTTAGAAGGTTTTTATCTTTAAACACCTTAAGGGAGCCCAGTTTCTCAATAAACAAATTCACATAGCAATTAAGATATTTCTTTCCTGGTAATTTTAATTCTTTTTTTCTTTTTTTCTTTCTTCACAGATAACCCAAGTGGTCAGACCCTGGAGGAAAAGATTATCTATGGAGTAGAGAATAGCAGCACTTTTCTCGAGTGCAGTCCAAAATCTCAGCGTGCTGTAGTCTATTGGCAGTTCCAGAAGCAAAATGATGACCGCAAAGAAGAGGTACAGTAGAAAAAATTAAGAGATGCAACCAGTCTTCTCAATGAAGATATACTTGAACCTGAACTCTTCCCAGAATAATGTCCATCTGTATTTTAGTTGAGCAGAATTTTTCTGGACTCTTATAATTTCTGTTGTTCTTCACCATATTCTTACCCTTATCACCATAAAATCCCATAAGCTCTCTAGTAGGTTGCACAGACTGTTACATCAGAAAACATTCATATCCGCTCTCTGGCCAGACCCCCTGCAAAACACACTGGTTTTCCATTAGATATCTCAGAAATACAAAAATATAGCATGCTATAAAAGTGCCACCTAAAGCATCATACAAGGATTATATTGAAGTTAAATATTACAAAGACCTTAAAAGTCTATTTGAAAAAAAGTTTAACTGCATTCATCTAATTATACTGTTTGACTGAAACATAGTCCAACAGGAGCATTTCCTATGTACTGCATGCTCTAAGACTTTACTGCAGATAGAGACAAAATGAAGGACTGGGAACTGTAGTGGACACAAGGGTATGAAAACTTGCACATTTTTTTCATCAAAAGAAATATTCGTAGAGGCTGACTTTCCCTGCTTGCATTACACTAAGCTGATACTTTATTTTTCTCCTTCTCTTGTCACCAACATTCTTATGTTATTACTCACCCTGGTTCTCTACTCATGTTAGTATCAAGCGAGGTCACACATATCTCAGGAGAATAATCTACTCTGGTAGGTAGGGAGATCAAGCTAGAAAACAAAAACTTGTTTGTTGCACTGAAGTATTTGTAAATATACCCAAACTACTATGAAGCATTTTTTTTAAAGCATGTACTAAATACTTAGTTACATTAGCAGCTTTAGATATTTCTTCTGTTTGCTTTGTTTGCATAAGTAGTAAATTACTTAGAATTTATTCTTGGTGGAGAGAGCAGCAAACAGGTTTGTGCCCTTTCTGTCTGCAGCAACATGTGCATTCATAGAATGAAATTATATTCTAGATATTAATTAATTAAGAAAAATGCATTATGTTGGACAGTTGCTTTTTCAATATTAAAATTTTGAGATTTAATCCTTATTGTTTTTTTGTAAATTCTTTGAAAATTCTCCGCTTATGCACAACCCACTTCTATGCATAAGGGTTTTTGTAGTAAGGAACAATAGGAAGATAGAGAACCTTTCCCACAAATATATCTATGCTTGCCTAAAAGATAATGATAAATGTGACCTCAGTAATATAGCCAAATGCATCCATGTTGACTCTGCTTGCATCTTCTGTAATCTTACCAGCAAGTCCATCTGACAGAGTTGATAGAGATCTTTGCTCAGCAGCAGTAGGGACTAAGGATTAAATTCTTAATCCCCCAAACTCTTTGCAATACATCAGTAGTTCTTCCAGAGTATTTAAGCCTTCCATAACTACACATTACTGGCAAGGAGTTTTCCATTCATGTGGTTTTGGGGATTTTTGGCCAAGTTTTACCAGCTGAAAGGAGCAGTACTAAGGAACTTGCATGGTTAGAGGATCATTTTTGCACATATATGAAGGATAACTATTGAAATTACCACTTTTTTCCAATACAGATAAAAGTGGATGATCGCATGATCCGGACAGAACAGGGCCTATTGCTACGAAGTCTTCAACGGAGGGACTCTGGTATTTATTTTTGTCATGCTGTGGAGCATGGCTTCATGCAAACTTTGCTCAAAGTGACCCTGGAAGTAATTGATACTGACCACCTGGAAGAGCTGCTCCATAAAGAAGAAGATGGTGATGCCTCCAAGACCAAGGATGCTACCAATAGCATGACCCCCAGCCAGAAGATCTGGTATAGAGACTTCATGCAGTTAATTAATCACCCCAATCTCAATACAATGGATGAGTTCTGTGAGCAGGTTTGGAAAAGAGACCGCAAACAACGCCGGCAAAGGCCTGCCAATGCGCAGGTGAATACAAATAAGTGGAAGCACCTACAAGAGAATAAAAAAGGTAGAAACAGGAGGACCCATGAATTTGAGAGGGCACCACGGAGTGTCTGAGCTACATTACCTCTAGGAACCTCATCCAAGTAGAAACTTGTATAGACAGATAACTGGAAAAAAAATGCAATATTCATGAACTTTTTCATGGCATTATGTGGATGTTTACAAGAGTGGAAAGTTCAAACAATTTCCACCAGGTTTAAATAAAATCCATTTATGACTTTCCTAGTAAGTCCTTCCTCTCTGCTCTGATTCTAAGACCAGAAAGACCAGAGTTTCAAGGATGGTAACTCAGCCGGACGTAGCTTACTGTTCAAAATGTTCTGCAAGTGTTCAGCAGGCAAGTTTTGCTTTCTCTTTTGCCTGAGATATAAACAAAATGCTGTATTTCATGCTAAGAAAAGAAAAACAAAACCCACCTTTCATCTTCAGCACTACCATTTCTAGACTTACATATAAAACTGCATGAACTCATTAAGCTGATGAACGTCTAAATGCGTGATTGGACACAAGGATTTTGTTCTTGTTTTGTCTACCAGTTCTCTTGTTTATATGTACTAGAAGAGGAAAAACAATACTGAATGAGATTGTTTGTGGAAATCTGAACAACATAAGCCATCCATCATCTGGAAGAACAAAAAATGTGGAGTACACTGGCCTACTACTGATGACTTCTTTCAGCTTTGATCTAAAGATGTATTTTATTAAAACTATAATTTAAATGTACCATGAAAAATATGCAGCAAACATTAGCTCTTTTCTAAAATAGATTAGACTTTTGGTCTTAGAAATATTGTACTTTCTAATTATTGGTTTAGAGGAAAAAAAGACAACTTCCAATTATGACCTGCATTACTCTTTTGTTTGGAAAATCTTCCAGGGGAGCTAGTCACACTGCAGTTAACCTCCTCCCCTCTCAGTAATCTATATGACATGTAACTTCAAAACAATTTTAAAACTAAACTATTTTAACATGAAAGTCACTGTATAGCATGGAAGTCTTCTGCATTCTTTTTTCCTAAGTATGGTATTTGAAATGATTCATCTTGTATAATACCTTGCTATAGACTGAACCAATGAAGAAGAGTGCATTGATTTTAGTTGTATATTTTTTTTAATTAAAAAAAGTAAATAGCATTAAAATACCCTCTACTAATTACACTCTTGCTTTCTTGGTTCGTAAATATTTGTGAATGCTAATATTTAAATACTGTGGCTCATAGACTGTCATATATCCATGAACAAAGCTCACATTCAGCTGAAGGAGTTTTGTTCCCAGCTCAGTGGTAGAAATATGTCCACACTACTGATTGTCAGTGCTCCATTCTTTCTGTGGGCCAGATCACCCAAATGCAAAGAACTAGCACTAGGCCACATAAATAGTAACCTCAAAGCCAGCTCTCTATTTTAAGATCTAAGGGACAGTTTTATCTGTGGGCGAAGTCTGCTCCAGTAGTAAATTGGTGAAGTTCAGCTTAAGACTAGTTTATACTAACAGATAATTTGGTCCTGCACTTCTGTCTTAATCTACATACAGGAGAGCAACAAGGTAAAACAGACAATGTGGTTGCACCATAAGTGTCAGTTTAGGGTTATAAGTAGTGGATTTATTCACCTCAGCACAGGTGTGCCTTTGGTCCCCAGTTCTATGGTGTCCAGTTCTTTTGAGGTCATCTTTCTCCAGCCTCCCATATTTTATCTTGGTAGAGTCTGTAAATGACATAATTTCAAGTAATGTCATTGTGGGGAAAATTACTAGAGAAAGTCCTTAGTTTGCTAAAGGATCTTTTATATAACAGTGTGTCTGTATCAATGACTGATCTGTTTTGTTGTTATTCACTCCAGGTTATTTAATTTATCAATCACTACACTATCAATCAGCCTTATCAGATACAATATAACCCAACTGCTGTAACAGCATCTCTCACAATATGTCCTGGTCTCCTTGCCACTCACTAATTCAAGTATCCTTTTGACTGGTGAAGCTTTGGCTTCTTGCCTTCATAGCATTGGATTTTCACTAATGGCCCAGTCACTTTAGTCTCCTTTGAATCTTTTGGAGGGGATGAACTTGCAAGATTTTTTGTCATGTAATTCTTTAGCAGAAAACTCGTTGACTAGATCAGGACAAGGCTGTAAGGCCATGATTTAGGAAAGCACTTGGGAACTTAGTTTTAAAGCAACTTAAGTCTCTCTTATGTTTAACTTGACTCCTGTGAACTTTAATATGCTGTTAAATTCCCATGCTTTCATGATGGGCTGAATAGGGATGAGTTAAAACATAGGTTCAACTATGTGCTTTCCTATACAGAAGTATTAATTTTTCAGCTTAGCTTATGATTAATTTCTGAGGATTGTTGTCATCTGAATTATTTAATTGTAATCACAAAACACTCTTTAGCCTTTTGTGTAGGGCTATGGTGTACCGTCGAGTCATTAGAATCCTCTTTGTTACAAAAGGAAACAGTTTTAAAATGAACCTCAGAGAATTCAGTGGGAAAAATACAGATTGATTTCAAGAGACCCTAAATGACTTTTTCTCCTTTTTTACATATTAATGGAATTGCTGTTTAACTTTTTTTCTCTACCATGCTCATAGCAACTGGTTTTATAGCAACTTGCTGCAAAAATAAAACCAAAACCAACCTCTTTCACCACCCCTTAAAAAGAAACAGATTAAATTAAGTCAGGATTCTGAGATATGTTTTTCTATACAGAGAAATATAATCTATGGGAACAAAATTACAGAAGTTGTAATGCTTTTACCACAACCTGGCAGTCTAATAAGACAATTGATATGGTCAGTTCTTGCAAACTTCAATTGAATGCTCACTGACTTGAGTAGTCTTGTTTATGTCTTTGTATTTGCTTATATAAATAAGAGGGCAGAAGATCAGGCCAGCAGTGAATCAAATTTTTGATTTTCAGGTTCATGCTATGGTCAAGTTAAAACAGCATTTAATACTGATGTGAACTTTTTTCAGAGAACATAGGCCTTAATGAAGTCATGTACAGAAAGATGCCCTGCAGCTTCAGTAAAATTCATACGCCCATTTGTGTCATTATTGTTTAAAGCAACACAAGGTTGAAGATAAAGGCAAAAACAGTATTTCTGTAAATTGTCCATAAAACCCTCTAAACCTTTAGTTACAGACTTCAGAAAAAGTAAGTAAAAAGTTGTGTTTAAGCTGGAGAGAAATAAAGGATTTCATTTAAAACCAGAAAGATCGATTTTGATTTGTTTTAAGATGTCCATTTGTAAGGAACAAAAATGCATTGAATCTTATTCTTACTCATCTACACTTTGCACTTGCATGGATCACTGAAGATGGGAATTTGTTCAATGGCTCCTAAAAACTGTATGGTTATGTTAAACTATAACATCAAACTGAGAAAATGTGCGTCTTTGCAGAACAGAGTTAAATCTTCATGACCCAATAAAGTCACTATGTAAAAAAATAAAATTAAATTAAATGCATGTGAATGCGCATTTACTGATCCTTTTTATGTATTATTTAGTGAATATCAATGGTATGTGTTTAATAGTTCAGTTTTTGCTACCTACACATTAGCCAAAAGAGTTGTAAATATTTTTGATTAGATGAGGAGGTACAGTGTAAAGTACTGTTATCTAGAGGTACTCCATTTTGGTGTGTTCAGCATAATACTAAAATGCAAGATTTTGCCACACAGGTGATAAGATGGTTTATTTGCTATATCAGTGCTAAAGTTATGCACTTATTCTTTAAGTGCATTCCTCACTGGGTAGTAAATAATTCTACTTCTGTATTTATCACTTCAATTCAGATGGGAACTAGAAAACTGGAGAGAAAAAAATGTAATGAAACTGCTGCTGTAAATTATTTCTTTTAGCATGTATTCAGTTGTTAAATAAACATTTCTTCCAAATATTTGAAGTTCACTGCCTTGACTGTTTACATGGAAATGTGCCCTGTAACCTTCATAAGCATATGGAGTGCATTGTTGCCAATATAACGCTATCAATGTATATGAGCTCTGTTTACTAGGCCAGAAGGGTTGCAATTTTTATTAATGGCATTTATAGTTTCTTTTTGAAGACTACAAACTAATAATGCCTGAATGAAAGCTACAGACTTATCTTCAGCCTATCTTTTGGCACAACTGCATGGGCTTGTGCAGATAAAGCCACACATATGCTCCCCAGCACCCTGCCCATGAACCAAAGTGTAAATCAGCCTGGAAGCCATGCGAATGCTAGCAGGTTGCTGTACTCGATGAAATTTACTCTATGTGATGCTAATGGCCTAGTACAGCTATGTTGCTTCCTTTTAGAAACTGGCTTGCACAGACAGCAAGAAGAATAAATCAGGTTTTGTCTGTTATCAACATACCCTTGTATCTTTAGGTAAACTTAGCAGCTGTTTGGAAGTGCCTAGGGGCTCCATCTAAAAGTAATATGGTACAGCACTAAGCACTGTGCAAACAGCTAATGAGACAAATGCTGCCCTGGAAAGAATGAAGTTTGAATATATCAGACAAGTAGTGGAGAAAAGAAGTATCATTACTTCCATTTGGCACATAGAGAATTGAAGAATCAACCCCTAATCATCACTAATCCATTCAGCTTTGCCGTTGTTCCTTCCTGTGAAGCAAGGATAGAGGTGTCCACTTCAAAAGGATGTTGTGAGGATACTTTATGGTTCCTAGTGTCTTCTGAAGATGAAAATAAGTCCTCAGCAGCAGCTAGGCAACTCAGCAGGATACAAAAGATGTCTGCGAATACAACAAGGACAGAATAGATGTGGCAAGCCGTGAATCCACTAACTGAAAGCCCAAAGTAGCTTTTTTTGCTGTCCAGTGCAGGGATTCTAAATACTCACAAAGAATGACCTTTGTTCCTGGATGTAGCCACATTTCTAAAATACCCTGCAGAACACAGCTAAACTGATTGTCCTCTATTACTACTTTGCTATATTGCCAGGAATGTCATTGCCTAGGGACAACCTTCATTGACATTGAGTAGGAAGAAAGAAGAAACATTTGGATTTTAATGCTTGTTTATTCATACATGTATATGCATATAGTTATATATAGACACACACACATTTAAACAACCAGCTTTCACTGAGGTTAAATCCCCTTTTCCCTAAAGTATTTGAGGCTCTACATGTAATTCTAGTGCATCTCTGAAGAACACGTTTGGCGGCCTCAGCTATAAATTGTTATAAATGTTTCCTTTGTAAAGACTGAAACACACTATTCTGTTTCCTTACAGGTCACATTCACTGAGCTCCCCGTCAAACGTACATTTAATGGGAGGCAAAGTTATGATGGCTTTTTCCAAAGCCTAAAACAAAAGCACTATTCTCCCCAGAATGCTCAGTAACAGGATACAAGTAGATCAGAGTATTAATGAACCAGCCAGCTTCTTTGCTCCCCATAAATACTCAAGTGAAAGGTTGGAGGAGCTTCATAGAAAAACTAGAAACTGTGGAGAACAGGCTTTGTCTGGGATTTTTTTGTCCTGGAATTTATCAAAAGTTGACATTTTGGAGAACTTCAGGATGATCTGCGCTAAATCCCAAAACTCTAGTGAAGCAGTTTCCATACTGAAAAGATTTCACTTAGGTTGTGAAAGCAACTTTCTTTTCTTTCATAGCAGTTTTTCACCCGTTTAGCAAATGGGGCTCCTCTCATCTCAATATTAACACAGAAAGGTCATTATATAGTTTCTACAGTCCTTGCTGAAGGGTAATGTCTTCTTCAATACACATGGGGAACCCCATTTCTGATGACCAGCCCTCCCAAGCCGCTCTGTGTCCAGGAGCTCCAGACAAACTAGCACACAGCCTGCTCTTGCCACATCTGTTAGAATTAGACCTAAAAATGTTCTGTTCTCATCAACGAGGATAAAATCAGGCCTTGGTGGGCAGTAAAAAGCATGTCTTCATAATATAGATTAACTATGAGCTTTAATGCAAGAAGATGTCTGTCAGGGAATCGTGAGGGATGGCAGCTCCCTGGCCAGGGGGCAGTGTGGTCTCCTGGGGGCAGCAGGGCAGGACCTGGCAGCCAAGGCCTGTCCCCCCCAGACAGGGCAGGGCAGGGCAGGGGGCAGCCGCAGCAGCCTGAGCCTCAGGCACCAGGCACCTCCCTGGGGATGGGGACTGAATGTCACAGAATCACGGAATCACAGAATCACAGAATGGTAGGGGTTGGAAGGGACCTCTGGAGATCATCTCGTCCAACCCCCCTGCTTGAGCAGGCACACCTAGAGCAGGGGGCACAGGACTGCATCCAGGCGGGTTGATGAAGGGAAGGAGACCCCACAACCTCTCTGGGCAGCCTGTTCCAGTGCTCTGTCACCCTCACAGTAAAGAAGATTTTTCTCACATTCAGGTGGAACTTCCTGTGTTCCAACTTGTGCCCATTGCCCCTTGTCCTGTCATTGGGCACCATTGAAAAGAGTCCAGCCCCATCCTCTTGACACCCACCCTTCAGATATTTATAAGCACTGATAAGATCCCCCCTTAGTCTTCTCTTCTCCAGGCAAAACAAACCCAGGTCTCTCAGCCTTTCCTCATAAGAGGATTGCTCCCTTACACCACAGTGAACCTGTCAGACAGACCTGGGCCAAAGTTCTCCCCACCGCTAACATGAAGAAGTTTCTTGGCTTCCACTGCTGAACGACTCCATTTGGGACGTCAGCCCACAGGTGGACCTGGCTTGGCAGGGCCCATGGGCAGGGCTGTGGTGGGACTGGAGATGGTATCCTACGGCCTCACTGGGGTGGGGACTGGTGGGCCTGGGGGCTAGAATGGGGTCCTGGGCCATGGGCAGGGTGCGGGGAGCCCCAGGGGTGTGAAAGGACATTAGGACCCCTGAGAGCACTCAGGTGCTGACAGTGGGTCAGTAAACATCCTTATAGGTCCTGTGTTTACTCTGTGGAGACTCAAGAAAGTGGGGCTATGTCAGACTGGCCCTTAGCAGAGGTCTTAGTAGGTCTTAAGGTCTAAGTAGGTCTTAGCAAGCAATACAGACACTAATGAGGTGATGAAGGCTAAAGTATAAGAACCCTCAACAAATTTTAGGTGTGAGGGAAGTCCTGCTCCATACTGCTCTATATTGCTACAAGGCTCTCTGGTCGTGAGCTGGAGCCTGGTGTTTGCAGCTAAAGAGGCTCAAACAGTCCTTCCTGAATTGCTCTTGATCATCTGAGGTTATTTGTCTTCCAGATTTAGAGACAGTTCTCTGCCTTCTGAAAGCCTACAATAACCAACCGTACCCCAACAGTACAACCCTCTTTTAGTTTAATTGACCCAGTTTAGTTGACGCTGAAAAAAAGGTAAAATGTACACCTAAACAGTTACTAAGAATTAATGTGCACAGAAATAGAATCCTTTTTTGAGCAAAGAAGACCTTATAAAAAAAAACCTAGGCCTCCACTCCATGTGTGAGCCTGCCATGCCTGCTAATACACTAACACGTACAGCTGAGCTACGTCTAAGGCATTTTGAACAGGTTTTGAAGGATGAACCTTGTTTCACATACAGGCCAAATGCTTTTTCAGGACATTCCACCTTACAGCCTGGTGTAAATTAAATCTGATGGTCTGCCCTGGGAACAAAACTCCTCTTTATTACCCCTCAACACGAGATAACCCTGCAGCCTATATTACTTTTATGCTTCATACAAATATATTATATTAATTTCTGAAATATATTATATTAATTTCTGTGGGAGTTTCACGGTCATATTTTCTTCTAAGTGAATTACGATTGTTTATGCAGAGGCAAATGGAGATGCATGTTCCTGCATGGAAAAAGGATAAAGAGACCATGGTAATTCTGCTAGATCCAGTATATCAAGTAAGTATCAAGTATGGCTCGATTTGAACTTCTCATTTCTTGCTATAGCTGGGGGCAGGAAAGGAAAAAAGCAGACAAAAGAAATGCAGACATTTCAGCAATGTTTTGCAATGACCAGTCCCTTAGGCCCTTTAGTTTCACATGTCACTTTTTTCTTGGTTTGCAGCACTACACAGAAAAAAATGCATTCCTATAAACTCTGCTTTCGCTGAACAATACCACATTGAATAGCTCAATAAACCAGAACAAACAGACAGACTGTGCAAGTTCCTCCAAAGAAGGCTTAACTTTCCTCTTCTGTTTGTTATTTTATTATTATAGTAGTGCCACTGATGCTCTTTTCGTTAGGGTTTTGTCAGCACTTCTATTGTAAAGCCCTATTTTTAGGGCTTTATACTTTTGTCTAAGGTAATTCACTACAGGTTAAACATTTTAAATATCAGCTTTTAACTGCGAAATAATTTTACAGTTCCTAAAAGAATATTGCTGAAATGTGATTAATGCAGTTTTGAATACAAACAAACAAAAAAAAAATTACAGCTTTAGGCATGTGGTTGTTTTAGTGACTGTACTGCAAAAAAATCAAGAGCTGAGTAAAGCTCAGTGAGCATAATGAAAAGCTTCCCACCTCACTGGACTTTGTGTTTGTTTTTGAAACACCTGCATGTTCATCAGAAGTCCTGAATCAGACATCCGTGTAAGCACATTCTTCTACAATTATTCCCGACTTACTCACGTGTCGCTGTTCCTACAGTACATTCTGGGGTAGAATATTTTCTTGCATCATGCATGAGTCTCTTCATGTAAGTTGATTTTTAATTGCTGTTCTGTCTAAAGATAATATAGGCTCAACTCTTGCCACAGTTTAATAGCTGTCCGATGTCCAGTACAGATAAAATGATTGCTTGTGCTGTTTTACATACTAGATAGTTAAGGAGAAGTGATCTTTTCTTGTTCTGTGGTGGTTGAAATCTAGAGGATGCAACTGATCTAGGTCTGTTAGAGCACTGTGGAATTTTTCACTGTATTTCCCTTTATTAATCAACTATGTGTACACACCACTCTTATAAACATGTCAATGCTTCTAGAAATCAACAAGATGTATTTTTCATCCTTAATGCTGACCACTATACTTAGCTAGATACTCACCCAAATAAATAAAGCTGTGTGCTCCACCACCTTTTTTATTGACTGTAATCTATCAGCCAGGGTACTGAGAGGTATGAATTTCAATCTCTGTGCTATTCACTATGGCTCAAAATGATACTTATGAAAGCTAAACAGTTCAATGCCAGTGTAAAGCAATTGAATATAACAGGGCTTCAAACTATGATGAATATTTCACATATTATATATCTCTGCGATCTTCACTAGCTGGAGGGAGAGAAATGGTTGAATCTAGAAGAATTAAACTATTTATAGTTAAGTTCACTGTTGCATGTCAAAATAGCAGACACAATGCAGCTGAAAAAATCTTGTTTGGACACTGAGTGGAACACTTGCATGCTCAGCAAATAATGGTTCTTTGTCTCCTAGAAATTCTCCTGTTTGGCATTCACTATACTTCAACAATACGTTGGCAATTGTACATACTGTTGCCTGATAGAAAAGCATTTCTGCAAATATTTGGAACTATTGTTAACACTAAATCCTTGTATGTAGCTCTTGCATCTGGAAGAAGCTGAAGTCTTAAATAAGCCTCAAGGGATACTCCCAAGTATGGCGCCCTCACAAATTGCAGTTTGCATGTAATGTCCATGTAAGCAATGGTAAATCTTTCTATGACCACCAGAAAGTTTAAGAGTGGGCCATGGACAGAAATTAAGAATACCAGAACATAATATCTGGATGCTTTTTATTGAGAAAACATGAAAAAATATTAACTTAATATTCATAGCAAATAAGATCACAAAATAGCAGTCTATTCAAGTCTCACTGTCTTCTATAATTTTGTTTTGTTTTATTTTCAAATCTAGGTATTTAAAGTTAAACACATTATTTCCTATTTTGTCACTAGTATGAAAGTTACTTCTATTACAGGCATTGAACAAGTCTGAATTCTTTGTAAGCAAGTTGAAAATATCCACCACTTAAAAGAACAATGTTGATCAAGCCATAAAATGGACTGTATAACTGCTAAACCTTGGCTTTTAGACTAGTTGGGTCAGTTAGATTTATATTGTAGAACCAGCACATATATCACAAGGAGATAATGTGATCTATTGAGTAATACTTATTCATTCTCTCAAGGAAGGGCAGTGTCCTAGTATTTCCCCACTTAGACTGCCTTCCCAAAGTGGAACTTAATTTAGCAGTGCCAAGGAACTGCATCCCTAATGTGTTATCTAGTATTACAGTGACTCCTAGCAGGTAGATGAGCCTGAATGAAGTCTGCGATATTTTACCTCTGTCACTCCTTTGGACCAGAATTTTACCCCAACACCAGAGATCTCCAAAATGATTTATCCAAAGTCATCACAACAGTATTAGAACTACAATGCTAAAAGAATTAAAAATAGGTAGTATTTTCATAATAAATATAAGAAGTGGTTACAATTATTGGTAACCTCTAAAGACCCAGATTTCTGTTTGAAGGGTGAATGGGTACATGCACATGCACTGAGCTCTTCCAGTTCATGAGAGTATTACACTCTTAATGGACTGCTAAAAATCAGGAAAAGTTCTTGGAAATTAATGAAATGTGATGCCATTGTAGGTCTTGGAAATGCCACCGTTATCTTTAATAGAATGGGATCAAGCCAGGGTTTGCATTTCCTGCGATGAGTCACTAAAAGCAATGGCTTGGGGCATTCAGACAAGGTCAGGCCCTGTACGGAAACCTGTTTTGGTAGTGACTGAGTAGAAGGAGGTATAGAAACAGAGTGTTGCATATCTAGTACCATGAAGCTGTTATATATAGGACATGTTTTAGCCCTGATTTTGCATTTGACTTTTAGGTATAACAGCAAGAAATGTTAATTTGACCTCCCTATTTATTTTACATAAAAGTTTACATTTCTTTTCTACCTCTGGAATTATGCGTCAGTCTGTTGTCACTCGGAAAGGTGAGTGACAACATTTTCAACACTAGACAATGACTCTCCGGATTTCTGCAGTAGATCCTGATGTTTGAAATAGACTTGCAGAAGAAAACTAAATAGAACTGTCAGTTTTTCATATAAACACCCCTAGGGGGTATAAGCTTCTAGTATTACCAAGAAGGATATTTTCACATAATAAAAAGAGCTCAGCCTGAACTTTAAGCCAACTGTTTCAAGTCTGGGTTTTCTTTTTTCAGCATTTTCCCTGAAATGATGCTTTATAGGAATGGATTAATATAGAAACTGCAGTACTGGCTTACAAAATTGATGTGTGTCATTCAGTCCCATGCCTCAGAAGACAAGTACTAGCTGCCTCAGAGGACACTGTAAACAGTTCTTCAGTAAGCAGTATTGAGACAACCTGCTCACAGGGAAACTTTGTTCCCAGTGCTCATTACTTAGAAGATACTTTATTCTTTAAGTTTTCAAAGACAGTTTTCTCTGTTCTTTCTTGAGGAATGAGTAAAGTTAGGTTGTTTGGAAGGATTCAGGGTTGCTCATTGAATTAGAGGTAGACATAATCATGATAGAGCTTTGGGAGGCTGAAATAAATCTGCATCGTATTTATTGGCTTGCAGGTTATTACCAAGGTACTGTAAACTGAAGTTTCCTCATGCTTGACTGGATATCTTTGTGGGTAATGTGGTAAATTTCTGTGTTATTTTTATGAAGTATGTGTGTCTTTATTTATCTGTTTCATCCTGTGCTTATGGTTTCTTAATGGTGTAAACAAAGCTGAATTTTCCTGACTCAAGGATCAAAGAGGGGTCTAGAGAATCCTACCAGAAGAAAGAAACAAGGGTAGGGAGAGGGCAGAACTGAAATGGAGTATGGTAGGAGAGCATTAGTCACGATCTGGAGAAGCCATGAGTGTACCTGAAGGTCATCAGGCTACTGATTTCAGTTCCTGGGGAAAGGAATCTACCTTGACCTCAACAGGCTGGAGAAATGGGTGACAGAAACCTCATGAAGTTCAACAAGGAGAAATGCAAAGTCTTACACCTGGGGAAGAAAATCTCCATGCACCAGTATATGCTGGGGGCCATCCAGCTGGAAAGCATCTTGGCAGAAAAGGACACAGGGCTCCCAATGGACACCAAGTTGAACATGAACTAGCAATATGCCCTTGCAGTAAAGAAGGCTAATGGTATCTTGGGCTGCATTAGGAAGAGTGTTACCAGCACGTTAGGGGAAGTGACCCTTCCCTTCTACTCAGCTCTGGTGAGGTCACACCTGGAGTATTGTGTCCAGTTCTGGACTCCTCAGTACAAGAGAGACATGGGCATACTGGAGAGAGTCCAATGAAGGCCACAAAGATGAGTAAGGGACTGGAGCATTTCTCATATGAGGAAAGACTGAGACAGCTGGGACTGTTTAGCCTGGAGAAGTCAAGTCTCAGGGGAGATTTTATTGATGTGTATAAATATCTGAAGGGAAGGTACAAAGAAGACAGAGCCAGGTTCTTTTCAGTGGTGCCCGGTGACAGGACCAGAGGCAATGGGCACAAACTGAAACACAGGAAATTCCATCTGAACATCAGGAAACACTTTTCTTTTGTGGGGATGACTGAGCACAATTTGGCCAGAAAGGTTGTGGAGCCTCCATCCTTGGAGATATTCAAAAGCTGTCTGGACATGGTCCTGGGCAACTGGCTCTAGGTGTCCTACTTGAGCAGGTGAGTTGGAGCAAATGATCTCTAGAGGTCTTTTCCAACCTCAACAATTCTGTGATTCTGTGTTCTAGAATCTGTATGCCACAAGTGTATGTAGATGTCCAAACAGTGCAAGTTCCTACACTTCGCTTTTGAATTTATAAGCTTAAAGCCCAAGGAAGGGGGCAGAACGGGATCCATCATTGTCAGTCTTGAGTATCTAGGAGTGGAAAGTTCAATTAGAATCTGTCCCAGTGTTTCTTTAGGGTCAAATCTCCAGTACATGTAAAAAGGCATCTCTGAAATCAATTCTGCTTTCATAGAATCACAGAATTGTTTAGGTTGGAAAAGACCTTTAAGATCATTGAGTCCAATCATTAACCTAACACTGCCAAGTCCACCACTAAACCGTGTCCCTAAGTGCCACATCCTCACATCTTTTAAATACCTCCAGAGATGGTGACTCAACCACCTCCCTGGGCAGCCTGTTCCAATGCTTAACAACCCTTTTGGTGAAAAAATTTTTCGTAATATCCAGCCGAATCTTCCCCTGGCATAACTTGAGGCCATTTCTTCTCATCCTGTTGCTTGTTACTTGGGAGAAGAGACCAACACCCACCTCGCTACAACCTCCTTTCAGGTAGTTGTAGAGAGTGATAAGGTCTCCCCTCAGCCTCATTTTCTCCAGACTAAACAACCCCAGTTCCCTCAGCCGCTCCTCATTTCTGATACAAGCCAGGATGCTGTTGGTCTTCTTGGCCACCTGGACACACTGCTGGCTCATATTCCGGCAGCTGTCGACCAACACCCCCAGGTCCTTTTCCACCAGGCAGATTTCCAGCCACTCTTCCCCAAGCCTGTAGTGTCGCATGGGGTTGTTGTGACCCAAGTGCTGGACCCGGCACTTGACCTTGTTGAACCTCATACAATTGGCCTCAGCCCATCAATCCAGCCTGTCCAGATCCCTCTGTAGAGCCTTTGTACCCTCAATCTGATCAACATTCCTGCCCAACTTGGTGTCATCCGCAGACTTACTGAGGGTGCACTCAACCCCCTCGTCCAGATCATTGATAAAGATATTGAACAAAACTGGCCCCAGTATTGAGCCCTGGGGAACACCACTTGTGACTGGCCGCCAACTAGATTTAACTCCATTCACCACAATTCTTTGGGCCTGGCCACCCATCCAGTTTTTTACCCAGTGAAGAGTATACCCATCTAAGCCATGAGCAACCAGTTTCTCCAGGAGAATGTTGTGGGAAATGGTGTAAAAGGCTTTACTGAAGTCTAGGTAGAGAGCATCCACAGGCTTTCCCTCATCCACTAAGCAGGTCACCTTGTCATAGAAGGAGATCAGGTTAGTCAAGCAGGACCTGCCTTTCATAAACCCATGCTGACTGGACCTGATCACCTGATTGTCCTGTACATTCCGTGTGATGGCACTCAGGATGATCTGCTCCACAAAATTCCCCAGCACCAAGGTAAGACTGACAGACCTGTAGTTCCTCAAATCCTCTTTCTGGCCCTCCTTGTAGCTGGGTGTCACATTTACTAACGTCCAGTCAACGGGGACCTCCCTGGTTAGCCAGGACTGCTGATAAATGATGGAAAGTGTCTTGGTGAGCACTTCCACCAGCTCCCTCACTACCCTTGGGTGGATCCCATTTTTGAGTTGGTATATAACATAATAGCCTTCAGGGAGACAAGTATCTTCACATTTCAGAAGAAATAAAATCATTGATAGTCTCGCTGTTCATAAACTGTGGCTACACCTTACCCAAATCCTTTTCCCAATTTTGTGATACCTTCTTTTTTTGCTTGTTTTCAGTAACTATTTTGTTCTTACAGAGTTTCTGTTTTCAGATAAGAAGAAGGTTTTCATATGACATGAAAGAATGCTGTTCTGCTATGTGTAGTTGAGAGAATGTCAGTAAATAATACTACTCTCATGAGAATTCTTTTTTTGTTATGAAACTGTCATTTTGCAGATCCAGGAGATTGATTAACTTCTGATAACATCTAAGATAGGAGTTTCTTGGCTAAACTAAACTTCAGAGTTCTTAAGAGTTTTATGCTGATCCTTGAAGAATAGGCTTCATACTTCTTTAAGGAAATCTATTCTCCTAAATCTTTAGGTACTTTAGAAAATCCCTCTGAGAACATGCAATCATTATTAATTCTTCAGAACATAAGAGCATATATGAACAAGTATGCTGAGTCAGACCAGAAGTCCATCTTGCCCAACTATCTGTCTGCAATACTGGACAAAAGTCAATGTGCACGTAAGACTATAACGAAGAAGCAACTCTAGTGAAAATTCCCCAGAATAATCTCCTAGCTTTCAACAGGTGCAGCCCAGGAACTGGGTCATCCAGAGTTAGTTTCTATGCACCTCTATTGATGCAATCCTCTGTTCCATGAACTTGCACAACCTTCTTTGAATCCATAAAAAATTTACCATCTACAATAACTTTTTGGTAAGTAGTTTCATATCATTAACCTACTGTGTAAAGGATGATACATTGCGTTTTCTGAACTTGTATCTGCTAACTTCATTTAATGGCACCTCTCAAATTTGTGCTGGGGCAGTCCTTGAGTTATCAGTCTATAGTCACCCTCTGTTTGCTTCTTTCAAATAATTACAGTAGAAAATTCACTCATGCATTGTTTTCTGCCACACTCATGGTAGTTCCAAAATCTAAGTGCTTTTGAAGCTTGCTAATTGCATTCTGTCTGCCTAATATTCTCTATGTATTTCTGCTTAGTTTAAATGATAGTTTTGTTCTTGTTTTAACATTAATAACATTTGTTGTAGTTCAGCAATTGTTCTGCCTCAAAGTGAATAATCTAATTCTTGAATATAAGACTCTAAGGTACGCTCTATGCCTCCACAATGAGAAGTATTTTGCAGGTAAACAAAACAGACTTATAAATACAAATATTCCTCTGCATAGGGATTCCAGTTAGACAATAAGGATCCTTCTCTGTAAATGACAAAAAAATCTGTACACATATCAGATGATAAAAAGTCAATGGTCCTTAAAGAGTTATTTAAAAATGATATGTAGCATTCAGTACTAGTTTTTATTTACTGGTGTATACTGCAAGATTGTAAATGAATTACAAAGTTTAATCATATGATACACAAATAAGAAGATGACCTCTAACAGAAGTGTGATTTCAACCTAAAGCAAGAAAGAGCAGGTCAATATGGCAGTCAGCTGGGAAGAAGCACCAGACAATACTGAGACAGTAGTGATTAGTCTAATAGGTAATTGCTTTAGCACAACAACTACCCAACTATTGCCAAGTATTGTCATATGAAATGAGAAAAATGCCAAAGATATTTACACCAAAGACTGTGTGAGAAAACCAGTTGCACAGCTGGACTCTGTAGAACAATGCAAAAAAATAGGAGTATACTTCTTCTATCATTATCCATTTTCTTTTTATAAGCATCATGGGAAACCAATTACGATGATAGCTGTGATAAGTCTTCATAAAAAATTGTACTGATTATCACTTGTTTCAGATTACCCATATGAGGAATAGCTAGAAAGAAAAATAAATCTGATTCTACATGCACAGTACAGCCTAGTGTCTTGTTAATTCACTCTATCATCTCTTTAAAATCTGAATTCAGTGAATAATCAAATGAAAAATATATTGATAAGATACAACTTTGCTTCTAGATATGTGATTTGCATCCATAGAAGGATCAGGATTATTTTATGTTGTTTATTATATGCATTTCACTTCCCACCTAAGTAACTTTCAAAATACTTTTAGATTTTCATTGTTTAGTGTATGAACTTCTGTGTCTTCCATAGTGGGGGTGGAGGGTGCAGTGGATGTCAGTGTGTATATGTGAACATTTAGCACATTGCCCACAATCAGAATTCAGTGTTAGAGGGGAATAACAGACGACTGAAAGAGGAAAGACATCTGTATATATTTGAAAGCACTGTGATTATTTTTCTTGGTGTTTGTTCATAACTATTAGATTAAAAGTGCCTCTTCCATAAGAAGTCAACTACTATTTAAACTAAATTGAAGGATTATTTATTAGATCCTTATCAAACATTAACCTTTTTAATATATTGTAGAGACAGCCAAAGTGCCTCCAATATTTTATTAAAAAGCATGTATGTTTTTCCTAATCTTCTTTTATGAATGGTCTTTCATTTAGTGGGCTTTTTTGAATATTACAAGAAATGACATAGCTCTTTGTAGGGAAAGAGTAATCAACTGAAAAATCACTTCTTAAACCACTTGAATTTCCCCTAGAAGTCTTCTTAGTAAGTACGCCTTATTTTGACTAAACAGTTTGGGTTTTACAGTTATCACATCTTGACAGAGTTAACAGAGCTGAATTTTTATTAATTATAAGCAATCATAGCAAAATTTTCAGGCATATACTCAGAATGTGACTTGATCTATAAAGGCTCTTAGATACCCCATATCATCACAACTTCATTAACAAATTTCCTTCTTCCTCATGGCATGTGTAGGAAATAGTGCTCTCACTGCTCTACAGCTGAGAACTCAGGCCAAGGATAAACAGAGTGGCTGGGTAACGTTACCTGAGTGCCTCAATCAGAAAATGAACCCAGCTTTTCCAAGGCTGAAACCACAAGACTCTCCATCCTTCCTAAATAAATGGGCTTCCAATATGTATTTCCACATGCTTTGTGTTTGTACTACCCCAGAATAATTCACAAAATATATGACATCTACAAAATAACCCAAATTCCTTACCACAATTTCTGTCTGATATGAAATGAACTGCTTTTTTTTTTTTTGGTATATAATATAGCCTTTCAATCTTTTTTTCATATTCTTATTCATTTTAAAACATATCTTGTTCCATAGCAGAGATTATATGTGGTATGAGTTCAAGCCAGCTCTGTATAAACTACACAGTATCTTTCAAACATATGAAATATATTTGATCAACTATCTGAGAAATATGATTTTTCCATATGGGTTAGTTTTCACATAAGGGAGTTCAGTGTTTCTATGGAGAACATAATATGTTCAGACAAATATAATAGGTAAAGAGTTGCAAACCACAGAGTGAGAGATGCAGGTGTCCAGCTGGATTTTCACATAGGAAGGTCTTGAAGGTCACTGATGGTGATGAGGTCTCAGAGATTCCCAAATCCTCATAAAGCTATTGCTTCCTTTCCCAGTACACTAATCTCCGACTGCTCTTGACAATCCAGTGACTCAGGAAGTAAGGCCTGTTTTTTTCCCTTTTGTTTGTCAGAAGTAGACTAAATGACAACAATTTTCTGAATTACCATTTATTAGGGCAGAACAAGAGTATTCACAAAGGTCATCACCGAGAAGAAAATTCATTCATATCAATATTTGTCTTCCTGCTGTCAGACTAGAATCTCCAGAGAAAAAAAAATATAATGGTAGTAAAATTTACAGTCAGGTAAGGCTTTCCCCACTCTCCTAAAATGGGACCTCAGACAATTTGATATCCTTGTCCGGCAGAGAACTGAGTGATGTCACTCCTTTACAAAGGGAATACTTGATGGTCATTTCCTTCTGCTTTCCATTTGCCACAAAGTGATGGCTTCCATCCAGATGAGTTGGTTGATCTTTGCCAGTTGTTTTTTATTCTCTCTTACGTTTCTTTCTGTTTATATGATTCAGCTTTTGTTATGATTCACAAGAAGGATTTGCTTGGTGGTTTCCTCCACCTGGAGTCCTCTTTGTAAATTATCCTTCACCTCCTGATGTCCCCAGCTCCCTTCAATTAAGGACTGTTTCCACAAAAGAGAATGCAATCACTGCAGGAAATTATCTGAGTGAGAAGATCCTGGAAACAAATAACATAACCTTCTTTGATCATTTTACTACTGTTATTTCTCATTCTTAATGCAGCACATTTGGAATACCTTGTGAAGATTAATGGATACTAAAGTTACTATGTTAATTGAGCATTGTAAATATTAATACTCTCTGGGTTCATAGAGGTAATATAATAAGAACACTATACAGACACACAGTGGCTTTCAGATAGCCCCCTCAGTTAGCATCATAACCATTTGGCAGGCTTTGACATTTTTAAATTTAGCCTTTCCTTTAGTAAATCTGCATCTGGTTTTTCACAGTAAAAATTGTCCGAGAGGAGGAACAGTGAGTATAATTTCTCATATATAATCAGGTAACTCACATCCCTTCAGAATTATTGCTCTTTGAAAGTAAGATGAGCAGATAACCTCCAGTCAACTGGGATGTGAGAAGTCACAAGCGGGGACACTGTTTGGGAAGAGCGAGCAGGTCCAGGGTAGTTACTGCCATAAATATCTCATGCCTTAGTTGAATATGTCTGTTATTCACACTATGTCTGTTAAAAAGTTCTGCTGTTAAGCAGCTCTAAATGGCTATGAATGAAAGTACAGCATCAGGTTAAAATAGATTTTCAACCTTAGACCAGAAGAGAGCTGAAGTGGAACAGATTGGCAACCAGATCCATGTAAGTGAGGAAGCTTATCTGATGGGGGCCTTTGTTTTGTGTCGGTAGGACTCAAGAAAGGTGTGCAAGAAGGTATTTTCTGTTTCAGAATAGTTATTCACTTCCACATTTTGTTACAGGATAAGTATAGCAACTGCCTTTCACTTATGATAACAATAAACTGCAGGTAAATTAGTTCACTTAGTTAAACAGTGGAAACAATAACAAATTCTACCACATACAGAGTGGACATACATGCCTTTGCTCAAAACAATAGCATATTAATGACATTTTATGTTATCGACTCTGATTTTCTTAAGTTTGTGTGCTTATGAGTAAGAATCAGGGAATAAATCAAAGAAATAGAACAGCAGAAAAAGTAAAATAAGAAAAAACATGCTTAAAATAAATACTCAGAATGTGACTCTGAGAAATGATATGAGAAACACTGATTTCAGTGTTGCCTGGAAATAAGTTGAATATTTAAGCAAAACTGTTGTTGTGTTGTTGTTTCTAGTTATTTGACTCCTGTTCTGTTGAGGAAAACAAGTCTTTGAATATTCTTTGTAAATAATAAGAATTGCATTTAAAGGGAAAAAGAAGAAAAAGAAAAAAGAAAAAAGAAAAAGGAAAAGAAAAAGGAAAAGAAAAAGGAAAAGAAAAAGGAAAGAAAAACATGCCATTCTACCTTCTTCACATTTTTCCTCCGAACAGAAAATATTCACAGAGCTGTCAATTTGGTTAAATACTTGAAACAAGAGAAAAGAAAGTAGTGATTTGGGTTGTGTTGGTCTCTATGGTCACTATTGCTGCTTGTACAGAACAGATAAAACATGCCAGTTGTGTTACTATTGGGTGACCTTGGGGGCATGTAGCACAACATGATACCTTTCACACAGCTGAGCTTTATTCTCCACCCAGGCAGGGCACAACCAAATTGCCTACTGGGAACAACAACTTCTATCCCCAAATCTATTCATTCCTGTAAGAATGGAGAGCCCTACCTGACACGGTCCAAAACTGTAAGACGGCATGCATTAACAATTAGTCATTGTGGAGTACTGTGAGCCAGGGCCTGAAGCCAAACTCTGGCTCTCTTTCACTTACTAGCATAGACTAGCAAAACCCCACAGGCAACTAAGACACTGCTATCCTTATTTTTGAGTGGATGGTTCACCCCATTCAAGAGAGATGAAGGCCTGAGGTCTGATCTTGAAATGGTGACCGCTCCAGTAGCCCAGTTTGAGGGGACTGACCTACATCAAAAAAAAGAAAACTAAAGTGTGAACCTCGATGCAAGTGTTAGTTTCCTTCAGAGGTCCTAGGCACTACACAGCTGACTCAAAACTTTGAATAAGTAGCTCCTCCCAAAAGGGAAATTTTTATATTCTACTGGGTAGTCATTGTAAACATGTTTTATTATGTGAGTAAGAACGAAAAGACCAAAGACCATAACTACTACTAACAAAATCTATCATATAAATATTTATTTACTTAGTTGTGTGTCCTTTATAGTCATCATCATTGCCATGGATATGTTATTTGTTGATGTTTTATGAATTCAAGAGCATTGTAACTATTTTTGTAACTATTTTGAAGAAAAAGCTGTCCCCTATCATAGCCAAAGCTTCTTCTCTTCTCTGGCTTGACCCAGCTGATGTTTATAACAATCTAGGATATTAAAGGTAGAAAGAAAGTTTTTCTGTTATTTCCTTAAAA
The DNA here is from genome assembly GCA_031468815.1 of Morus bassanus. Classification (NCBI taxonomy): domain Eukaryota; kingdom Metazoa; phylum Chordata; class Aves; order Suliformes; family Sulidae; genus Morus; species Morus bassanus. Next base: position 75,290,338 of record CM062571.1, on the reverse strand, counting down.
GTTTATCACCTATCTTATTTTTAAAAAGGTTTGCTACAAGGCAATGGCACATAAGGTCTGTCGAGATTGTTTTAGCCTCAGGCAAGCTGCAGGGTGGATTATAAGCTTGCCTCTTCAAATATGGTGTTGATGATATCTATCAACAAAGTCGCTAAGAATATGGGCATCTTTCACCAGGCCCAATAGACATGAGCCTAAAAACAGTGACAGTGACTCAGATTTCCTTTAGCACTTCTTGTACACCTTACTTTCTGGTGTGCTGAATACTTGGAAAGAAGTTGGTATGTGTTTTGGCCATGTCTCAGTGGACGGTTGCTGTTGTCTGGGGATATATTTCAGATGTGGTAATTGCCCTTTAAGAAGTGTATTTTTGTACTTCAGTAATGTAGAGTTAGGCTCCAGGGTGGCTTGCATTCAGATTGCATTGATAAAACAAGAAAGGATTGTTTGCTCTCAGTCTCAGCTGTGCAGAAGTGTTGTAGTAACTTGTTGTGGAGGATTTTATCTTCATCTGATTGCATTTTCTATTGAGGCTCCCTCCAGAGCAACAGAGGTGATAGCTGCATATTCTACGAGTAAATCCAAAGCTCTAGAGAGGCAGCCACCTGGTAGGGCTTGAATTTTTGAGTGTTACATCTGCAGTACAGTGCAATACTTTACCACGTGCAAAACAAATGTACAGGAACAAGAAAAACAATAAGTATCACAGAAGTATGCAGTATGATTTGGATAGAAACATTCAGATCTTGACATCTTAATAAAATATGTGATAAGGGAAATATTCTTCACACTGTGGCTATAGGCATCTAATTTAGGAGACTAAATGATACCCTAGGCACTCTTCCCTACTCAGCAGAGCTCCCGGTCACCAGTTCACCACTTCAAGCACCTCATCCACATAGTTCAGCTGAAATGGTGTGAATTCTTTACATTGTCTCAGGCCTTCACCTTGTATGAGAACTATGAGATATGGGATGAAGAATATGCTTTTAAAATTGCTGTGGCTCTTTCCTAGTGATAGACTTAGACATTTTGTTTTACAGACAGACCTAAGTGAGGGAGGAACATGCTTGTGTAGTGCACATTCTATTTTGTGGAAACATTATTCTGTTAAGAACTATGCTTCTGTGGCAGGGGGTTGCTGTAAACTAGATCAGGTATGCATGCAGTAATTTATTACCTAGACTGAGGCTTGGATACCTGCATGCCAGTTCATTCTTCGATGCAGAATCTCCTTTACTTGAAACAGCAGAGAAAAATGCTGTTGGAGCAAGACTTTTTCAGAGGTTCATAAAAAAGCAGGGACAGTTTTGCTTGGGATTTTTCATGAGTGCCTTTCTAAGTGGTGTGTACTGGCTTTGTTATGTGGGTGTCAGCTCTGGAATAACCACCGGTACCAAAACATCTAATGAATTTCCTTAACATGCCACATGCAAACAAAGGTGGGTCAAGAGCTCGTTCACAAGCAGCTTACTTGTTCCTTCAGTGGGAGATGGATGGGGAGACAGGGCAGCAGTTTCCTTATTGATCCTCACTGATTAAGCAGGGTCCTTGCTCTGTTTTTTAAAAAGTTCTTCTATTAAGCTCTAAATAACAACGTCAGGCCACACAGTGACATGCAGAAATCTTTACTGACCATGGGTTTGCTCTAGTATTTCACAGAGATGAGAAGGTTTCAGAATAGGCTTTACTTCCTTGAGGCTGAAATGCCAAGCAGCAAAAGGTCAGCAGACAACAGCGTGGTAAATCACAAACAGTGATAATGTTTCTACTTACAGGGCGACAGACACAACAGGGGAAGCTTCTGTGCCAACTGGCAGAAGCAGGTCATGGAGGAGGGTTACCTTGGGCCTTGGCAGGGCCATGGCAGGGGAAAGCTACTAGGGAGTGGTAACTGGATCTGCCATGTGTCCAAGGCAGTAGAAATGAGATTTCTTCAGCTATAATCTTACTGACATGCTGAGAACTGTACCAAGATCACATTTGGTACTGGGGGACCTGGATCGTACAGAAGATTTGTATTTGCAGGACGTTAATCTACTTACTCTGACCTACCCTTTGCCTCTATCCATCTACAGAAAAACATCTCACAGAAGCATGAACAAATCTATCTATTGTAGAAGGAGATTGTTATTGTTCAAAACGTGTCAGGAACAAAAGATTCAGTTCTAAACTTAGTAAGGTAAAATTCCACATTGATGTCAGAAGACTTAGGGGTCGGACTGCAATAGGATACAGGGCATCTTGGAAAAACTCCCCAGTTGTTTTAACTAGAAAGTGGAATTTTACAGGGACCTTTTGGTCAGCTTTTTCCAAGAAGTCTGGAGAACTTATTCCCACATGGGGGAACTTGGTCCTACCTCTAATTTGGAGAACAGGAAAAAGGAAATTGCACACTGGCAGGGTTTACACTAGACAACGGAACAATCTCCTTATTGCTTAAACATGCAAGCTGCATACTTTATCTCTTTTTTGTTGTGGCACCCCCTCCCTCCCTCCCCAAAAATGCTGAATAAACATGAAAGATCAGCAGATATATTGTTTTACACAACAGAGTGCAGCTTTATAGGGCTTTGTTACATCTTGAAAAGATTAAGTGCACCTGCATGTGAAGAATCCCTATCCCTCTGAATAATCAGGCAAAGGCACCTCCGTTACTAGGGCACAGGCAAAGGAAAGGGTTTTGCTGCAGGTTTACGACAAAACTTGTTTAACCAAGACTGGAGCCTCTACTTTGTGAGGAGCAAGGCTGCCATCCAGTGGCTTTTTCTAGTACAAAACTTAATTTAACAGCAACAGGGTGGAGAAAATATTCGTTTTCTTGGTTTAAAGGAGGAGCTGTTAGTTTGCTAATTTCTTTTTTTTGTTGTTTTAACCTTTAACCTAGATATCACTAGCTGCAAGCTACACTGAGAAAAGAAAGGTTATTAGCTTATTTTAAATCATCCTTAGCTTTTGCTCTTGTTGACTTGGATTTTATATGCATAATGATAATCTTTCTGCCTACATGAAACTGCAGATAAACATAAAATAATTAAAAAAAAGCACCTCATAGCTGAAATAATAGTGCTCCGTTAATGTACACATCACATTTTAAAATAGAAGATACATTTATAAGCTTAATTCAAAGCTTGTGAGAATCATTTCATCCTTCAACAGGCTTGGAATCAGGCCCTGCTTGAATAAAAAAGAACTTTGGAGTTATGCAATCTGGAGGAAAGTTATCATGCATACTACATATATTCACCTCTTGGGACCAACAGATCAACAGGTAGCATTAGAAGGAAATTTCCTGATGTTTATCCCCTTGCAGACCCCACTCAAACATAAATGTTTTTATCTACTAAAGAGCTGAAGTTCAGGCTGGTGAATAGGGCAGAAGGGTAATCTAATCCTGAGGCAAATCATATAAGTTCTCTTTGCCTCCATTTTCCTGTGTCTAAAACAGGGATAATGCTCATGTAGCTTGGAGGCAAGATATGAGAGTCAATACACTGTGAATTACAAAGGATTTTGAGCTCCTCAGAAACAAGAGAGTATTTATGTACTTCTTGATACTGTTTACACAAGACATAAATCTATCAAAGGCTTGAAGGAGGCTGCGTTGCCCAACTTCTTCCACTCTGCCTCTCTGCAGCTAATACTTCTTAGCAGCTTCCTCGACTCCCAGGGCACCAGTGAAGATGGGGGACTGTCCTTTCTAAGTGTTATTATTAAGTTCAAGTACTCTTGTTTCAATAAACTCTCTAACCAGGATGAATCAATCTGTTTAGTTTAACCAAAAGAAAGCAAAGGGATACTTTCACCACAACTCAGTGGCTTTTTATTGGAAGACAGAACTCAGTTAATGAAGAGCTCCTGACTGCAGACTGCAAAGTTTTAGTAAGATTCAGTTCTTAAGATGACATGGAATAAATTCAGATGCAAATGAAGGCATGAATGCCAACAGCAAGAATGCTTAAGAAGCAAGTTAGCAGGAGTTGTGGTAGATTCAGAATCAGGGCAGATGTTTAAATGAAATTTAGATATTTTTCTGGAAATCATTCATTTGGAACATGAATTTACGGGTAGAAATCAGATAGTCTGTTTTACCCCACAGATCAAACTAGATTATCACAAGGTTTTTCTCTGACCTTAGAATTTTTTAAAATATGGAGTCCTTTGTAAAAATTGTTTCATTTTTAGAAATTCTTGTTAGGAATAGCAGAAATTGTTACAGTTGGTGAAAGCGAAGAAGAAAAACATTTGAAGCAAGTTTAAAAATGGGAATACTACCTAGGGAACAGCTGTTCACTTTTATTGGAAAATACTAGAATGTTCACATTCAAAATGTCTCATATGTGAAATGTCAAAATATTTCGATCAGTCATATATCTAGTAGCACAATTAGGAATAGGTTTTTTTTGTGGAAAAAGAAGTTACTCCTAAAAATAATTTTGACTTTTTTCTTTTATATTTCCTGTAGAGACCAAAGAGTGTCTTGCCTTATTCTTTTTTCTTCATACAAAGTTACAATATTAAAAACCCTGGCATTTTCTGTTTATGGTGAGCAACACCCCTCTCCCATTTCCTCCATCCTCTCTCCCAGCCCTTCAGATGGAAAGTGTCATCAGAGAGTGAGCACTAACTGAAAGGAATGCAATCTTTGGTTTCAGGATATTGGGAGGATAGGCACTTTTTCTGGGTTTTGGTCATTCTGAGTGAATTAACCTTGCTTCACTTTGGACATCTAAAATTCAGACATTTAAATATGAGGCAGTTACCCTCTAAGGTTGTTCAACTCATTTGTCTTAGACGCTTATGCTAAGATGAGCTGAATTGCCCTCTGGAGGTGCCTATTTCTCTTCTTTGACTAAGTGAAGAGCATAGCATGACTAGCTCAGTATTAGATGTCTAACTTTTAGATGCCTAAGCTTGACAAATGAATTTTGCCTTCTGTTTCCAGCATAATCTAAACTAGGACCACCCAGGAAGAACAGAAGTCTTTATTTTTTACTCAAGAGAAGATTCATGATTATTTTTAAAGGTTTTAGTCTATTCTTATTCAAATCCATTCACAACCCCTACTAACGCTTTTTTTTTAAACACATTACAATTATTGAACATAAAAGCAAAGAAAGAAAAGCATTTCACCTCTTGTCATTCACTAACGTCAAAATCCAGTCCATTTTACTTGAAATGGTAATCCTACTAAAGAAGTTGTTTGAGGTCATTCAAATAGAGGGCTTCCAAAAGACCCTCATTTGTAGGAAAATTTAAGCCAGAAGAATGAAGCAGCTGTACTTTACACGTAATCTCTCACATCTGAAGTTTACTACTAAAAACTTACCTAACAATTGCTGTACAATCAGAAATTAGTGCCCCTGTTTTATAGATCAGACATTAAGTACCTATGTAAGTTGTGAAATACCAACACTGCTCTAATTTTGAAACACAGCTTACATCCTTTAACACAAAAACCTGCCTAATAACATGGTCTTATGCATATTTTCATTGGTCATGCTACATTCATGTTACAGTTCTCTAAAATGAACAAGTCATTTGAAATATGTCACTTTAAAGATTATAAGGTTTATTCAGCAAATAACTCCACAGACACTTGCTCTCCATACTGATAACAAAAACAAAAAGTAGAAGATTAAAAAAAAAAAAAACAAATCCACAATCAATCCTGATCTCTGCACTATAAGGAAGGTGCAAATGGTTTTCCTTACATGAAGGCCAAGATGACAATAATGGTCTCATTTTCCTTCTAATATTTCATGAAGTGTCAAGCATTGTTATATCTGTCTATTCCAATTGGGCTCTGGAAACAAGAATGTGCACCTGAGTAAGGACAGTTGCCCTAAAGCAGACCCTGGTTTACAATATGCAGAGTTTTAGCAGCCTCATGGAAGCTTTTCAGGCCTGTGCAATGAGCAAAACTGTTGACAGATGCAGCCATATTCTGATAATATTTTTTTTCACTGAGTTTTCCTTATTGCCCCATGACTTCTGTGCCTGATATGAGATAGTCTCAGCTGGAAATTACTGTAGTGAGCAAGAATACCCTCTGGTGGTAATCTGTAGTCCTGGATAGATCTATGCTTGTTTTTCATAGTCTTTTTTCCATTAAGCTTTATTTCTCAAGTTGGCACCAGGGAACCCTTGGCTGTTTACAGGTACAGAGCTACCACATATTACCTGTCTAAACTCATACAACAGCTTCTGCCTCTGCTCTGTGGCACCCCACAGCTAGGACTATATCTTGTGCATGTAGCACAACACCATGGCATCCATGATCTCTTATCTTCTCCGGGTATGCATTCTAACTGGGGTCATGAAGCAAAGGATGCCCTGTGATATATCCTCCTGTAGCTGGGAAGTACACTGCCTAGTAGCCCTCTATGTTCAAAAGAAGCCCTCTAAAAGGTACCTGTCCCTTTTGCAGCCTAGAACTATGCCTTTTTACCTACTATATGACCTAATAGTGCAGTTTGTCACCCTATGACACAACCCGCTGCATGAAAGTTTGAACTCTAGAAGACTGGGTATTTAAGACACCTCAAATCATTGATGGTCACAGACTCCAAAAAGCTATAGGTGTTGAACCTGGCCAGACCTGCAGGTTTAGCCCAATGAAGACATCAAATACTAAATCTGAAAGCCCATTTAATTCTGTTGTAAATCTCAATATATAGCTGACATTTCCTTCAGAGGCTAGCTAGCAGGATGCTTCCTAGAAGAGACCTATGACCTATCAGGGAAAGAGCATGGAGACCCGAGAGGGTGATCCTCTCCTATTGGATTTCCAAGGGGTTGGGTACTTAACAGATTGATGGTTGTATAGTGGTCAGATGCCATGTGTCTCCTAGTCTATAGGTACTCATACAGCCCTTCACAGTGTAATGACCAGAATCCCCAGGTGACTTAGAAGGAAATTCCACACATCAAAAAAAAAGTTCATAGGAAAGCCACGTGGGGTAGCACATGTGAAACAATCCAAATGTATTTGAAATGTAAAGCTATTCCAATACATGTAAGTGACAATAAAAGAACTATTTATCTTTGGGTAAAAAGAGCAGCTGTGAAAACATTGGCTTTTCTCAACAGGGGCTTCTTCCAGGTGAGCTCAAATATTATTCATAAGCATATCAGAACTGAACGTTTATTTTTTGAGATTTACCAAGTAATTCCTGTGGTTATTATTTATTATTTTTAGACCTACTTGATTTTTTAGATTTTTTTTTTTTTTTTAAGGCTGAAAAATTTCAACTTCTCTTAATCTAAAAAGGAAAGCTCGTATTTGGGGTTTGTTTTTGTAAAACATTATGCAAAATATCTTAAGAAGAAATGCTATAAAAACATCATTGAACTGTTTATTTGAACCTTGTTAAAAATCTTCTTACGTGCAGTCAAGGTTTAAATGTATGAAGAGAAGTTTTGTAAAGATGACATTTCATCCAAGTACTTTCCATTTAACAAAAAGCTAATTTTCATAGAACAGGAGTTTTGAGCAATTTTGCCCAGTTCTGATATCTTCTTTTACGGTATTGTTTAGAGACTGAAACTTCAGTTTCCTGGCTGAAAACTGAACTGTACAAAGGAATATATCAGTTTACTTTAAATGATCATCCTTTTAAAAAAACCCCACCCAATAACCCAACAAAATATCCCTGGCAATCTGAATAAGTGTGATATATGATACAGAACAGAAGAAATGGCATGATCATTTACAAACAAGGCTTCAAAAACAGTCCAGTCTGATTTTTCAGAACCTTTAAGCATGCATTATTCTCACAGACATGAAATAGAGAAACGGATGTTCACACTTTTTGAAAATTAGCACTTATAGAATTTGCCCAGTCTTTCACAAAATGTATGACTGAGTTGAAACGTAAGTCAGATATTCTGTATCAAGTCAGTATCTTAATTAAAAAATGATCATTACTCTATAAAGGTCATGATTTATCTTACAGTTTGGTCTGATCCTGCTTTGTACACTAAGTAGTTATTGCTTCTTTGGTTTAGGTACTTGAGTTCATTCTTTTTTATTATCATGTGGTGCCACATTAACTTTCCCTAATACTGTAGGCTACTTATTCTGTTCTTTTCAGAATTATCTTGACATTAGATTTTGTCTCAGTGGCCTGAAGAGTTTTACTTTTCTTTCTCTCGGTTTTCTAACCATACTGTGAGGAAGAGATGGAAAGTAACTGAATGCCACCTGTCTTTTGAATGTCTCCAAAGCTTTTATCTGTTCATCCAGATGGCTCAATTTGCATTGGCAGTTTTTGTGGCCATTTCAATTAGATTAAGTTGCTTCATGGTGCATCTAATTATTCCAGTATGCATTTAAAAAGAACCTTAAATTCAAGAGCAGATTTTAAATAAAATGTTGGAAGAAAAAAACACAAAATATCCCACACCTAAAAAAGCAAAAAACCACAATCCTCCCAAAAATGTTTAAATATGTGGCAATGAATTTCCAATCCTGTAGCTTGGATAATGTTAGAAGACTTTGTAATATTTTTTTTTTAAATACATTAAGATTGCTGTGGTATGGAAAGGATCATTCATAGAATAGAATAGAATAGAACAGAATCAAATAAAACTGAATTAATCTTTTTTGGTTTTCTAACAGTTGTTTTTTCTTCTTTCTGTTAAATTGTAGCACATTCTGAAAATCAATATTACATTCAGACCACTGTTGTGTAAATACCAATATGGAGCAGATTTTGCTTTTGTGAAAATTAATGTAAATGGGTTAATTCTAGACCAATTTTTACTAATATAGAGGAGACGATTGTTTGACTGCAATTATACATATTTGCTTCTTGAAGTTCAGGGAAAACAAACTGGACATTTTTAATCACATTCTGTGGATCAGCCCAATCCCAAACATTTCTAGCACATAAATTTTCCATGGAGGAGGAAAAACAGTCTTCTTGGTTTTACTTGTCTTAGAAAACAAATTTTAAAAAACTGAAAAAAATTGTTTTGGATTAGATTGATCTGGAAGGCAATATACCATTTTTAACATGATCAAAATATTTTTGGTGTGTCCTGCATACTGAATTAGTTGTCAGCCTGACTATGCCGCATTCATACTTGCCAACGTTGACTAATACGGGATTTGTTAAACTTTGACAAAGTTAAGCCATGTCAAATCTACTGCATATGCGCAACTGATCTGTATCATGAGCCCATCACATCCTAGACACTTCAGATTTACCACACATGCCAATTAGCCAATTTTGTGATCTATGTAGAGGTTTCTTCTGGAGATCTGATCTATCACCTGCTAGAGATTCCTGTTCAAAATTTTAGCTTACCATGCAAATTGCTAGAGCTGATATGTTGCCTCCCTGGCAATATAACTTCAGTGTAACATTCCACAATCTCTCTGCTTTATTGTCCTATTTCAGCTACAGCTCTCCACATTTCTAGATTAAGTATATCTTAATTGTGGAAGTGCTATTTGAAGTTTTAATGAAAGCATACAACTGTATTTTGTATTCATAAGCAGCTGGAAAAGGAGAATGGATAAACATAGATGGAGCAGGAAGAAGAGATGATATAGTCAAGTTGTTTCAACTTTATTCTAGTTCAAGCACAAAAAGAAAAAAAAAAAGAAAAAAAAAAGATCAAAATAGCAGTACAGACACAACTCCAGTTCAAGGGAATATTTTGATTTGTTTTTTGATTCAGCTAAAATTTTGTTCCACTGCCTTAATGTACTTGTTTGTGTTTTTGGCTTTTTTTAATCAACCATGACTGTGCCTGGTTTTTACCCACATAAAATGAAAGAAGCTATAATAATGAACTGAAAATGTTTAAAAAAAACCATGGTGTGCAAAAATAATACCTTATGTTCATAATAGAAAGGAGTAAATAGCATGACTGGTATTTTTCCCCTCCACGATTCCTAAGGACGCTTTACATGCTTTCAGTGAGACTGAGTTATGTTTTAGTTTGTGATGAATTTGATGAAGCTCCCTGACCTCTGATTTCCACTAGAAGGTGTCCTCTCCTTAGTGATGTCTATGTGACTATTGATGTATATGTCATTAATACAACTTAATAAGATGTTCTATTCCTCCAACTTCCAGGACAGAAATCAGATAAACACATGGAAAGAACTACCATTTTTCAGGAAAAGCCTAATGTGACTGTAATTAGCTTAAGTAATAGAGTTGTGTGGTTTTACCAGAGGTCTCTTTTAATGATCATATTTTAGGTCTCAGTTTTAAAAGCCCTGTCTTATCTTATTCTTTAAAGAGTCCATCATAAAGTTTTCAGTTTATTCATTTTTCTCTCTTCCAATTTTCTGTCTTTCAGTGTCAGACACATTTTGTATTATCAGGTTACCAATATGTAACAAAACCAGAATTAAGCACATGACAATCTCCAAAAGAAGGTTGATCTGGATTGAATCACAAGTTCTGGATTCATTGATGAGCCATGCATAACCTCTCTATATAAATGTGAACAAATCATAAGGTCTTACCTTATTTTTCTATTTCAAAATGAGTGTTATAATACAATTTTCTACCAGCACAAGGTCACCACAACATTCACATACAGAAATCCAGTGATTGTTGGGACAGCACAAATGCTTATATTGCCACTCACTGGCAGATTTTATAATTTTTGTGCTGTGCCAGTTCAGATTAATATGAAGTCAATGGATGTTTGGAGTAAAGAAATAAATATTAAAGAAGTATATTACAGTTAGGAAGAACAAGTCCCTACTTAACCTATCAGAAAACAAAATATGTTCCCATAACATAACAGGCAAAAGTGTGATAGTTTTAGTCCCCTTTTAATGTACAAGCACACAACAAAAGCAAAATAATGTGATTTAATCAAACTTGCAATGAAAATATCTTAAGCAAAGTTACTTGATGTCTTGTTGTTATAGGCTAAGAACACAGACAATCATACTGGTTCAATGCATGCACAGAAACTTGTAGAGCAGTGGTAATTTGAACATGTGTCTGAGCTTTCTGTGCAATTATTTTATATCTCCCATTGCTGATTGATTCTGACTAAGCGATTTTCCTTTCTGTTGATTTGTCACATGTGCAGCAGTATGTGTCCATTTTTCTGTGATTTCTATGTTACATTTCTTGTTCCTCAGACTTCTTTTCTTCTTTCAAGGTCCACACTGCCCTTTTCCAAAATTTCTGTGTTTTTTAACAGCATGTTAGCCACAGCAACATTCTAAAGAAGGCCACCTCTTACATAGCTAAATTGGAAAAGATCCCAAGAAAAATATTAAATGGAGCAGAAATAAATCAGCATGTGGATTCTATCGATGCAGAAAGAAAATAGCCAACTGCACTGTAGAAATTCCCACTCGGAAGAAGTACAAGGAAGCAGTGTTTGTTTAGCTCACACTGTTGCCAATGCAAAGGAGCATCATGACCCGTAAAGTAAACCCAGGAGGTGGAAGGCTTGTCTCATAAAGGGAAGCACAGATATTGTAAATTGAGTTCTCATTGTGACCAAATGTACATGAAGAATCTATTAAAAATTTAGAGAAGACCTCTCAGTGCTACCATATGGGAGAGTACACAATCAGCCTGAGACCCAGGTACTTCTCAAGGTTATAAGGCACCTTTAGTGACAGACATCCTCAATCTAGAAAGAATTTCTGTAGTCAACAGCTGGTAGGAAGGCAAAATCATATCAATTTGGACTGGATCTGTAGACTTAAAAAACAATTAATCATCATTAACTACCATCTGACTAGCCATCATTAATCATATTTTAATATTACTGGTGCATTTGCAGCTCTGTGGGGATCGCATTGAGATGATATAGGCTCCATATTGAATTTAATAGTGAAATATGTAATGCTCTCTGAAAAATTACAGTAAATTTCATCTTTGAAATGTAGCAATATGTCTTTAAGACTTGCGTGGAGGAGTGAATGAGGTATGAGCCCATAAAGATGGCAGACTCTGTACTACAGTGAGCAAAGAGTCTGAAATTTCTATTACAAAAATTAGGAAAGAAAATTGTCCAGAGAGAAAAATCATAACAACCTGTGAAGCTGAGAATTGAAGAAGGAAGACTTAACCTTTGACTATAGTTTACCTGGGTAGATTAATTTGCAGTAGATTTAACTTATCATATTCCTCAAAAAAACCACCTTTGAACAAAATATTCTACTGAGCAAGAACACAGACTGCTGAAAGATTATGCAGGATTTAATTCATGACTAGTATAAAACCCTGGAAATGTGTATTTGCTCCGACACACTGGATTTTATAACTCAATGGCTTGTGCGTTCTTCATTCCATTCCTTTCCTTTCTGAAACACAGCCAGGGTGAGGATGCTTTGATAATGAAAGATGAACAAGGGTAGAAACATGGTAATCTGTGGCTAGTGAATCACAGACCATACCACAGATCCCCTCCCCTCTACTGGGTCTAAGTTATAGAGATCTCAGGGGGTTGGTGGAAGACAAAGTTTTCGTCCTTTCCATAAGCATTATCACTTTTGGCCCAAATACTGAATTTAAGAGTGCGTGCTTCTGTTGTAGTATTCTTGTTTTACAACATAGGATTTTTGTACCTTTGCTGAGAAAAAGAAGGGCATTAAAGGAATGTTTTGAAGTTGACTACACGATAGATTAATAAACAGGGAATATACATATATGTTGTAACATCTTTTTTTCACAACTTCATAACTAGCTTCGGGTGTTAAGTAACACCTCAGTCTGTTGCTGATCTAATACTTTAGCAGTATCTTCAAAAAATGTGTCACACCATTTTCTTGATGAAGGTCAGACAAAATCTCACTTTCTTAGTCACTGAAAAAGTGGTTTGTGTAAGTGCATAAATACTGCGGATCATAAAATTGTGGCAAAAAATAATCTTATTAAGCTTTTAATGAACAAAACTGAATGGAATCTAGGAAAAAATCATCATATGGATTCTTGCCTTGATGACTGCATTCTGTCTTTTCATTAATTTTCAGACTACAAAAGTCGTTGGCTGTACTTCCCTGCAGTGAAAAACAGTCACAGAGAGATGTTAAGTCCAAAATGATTCATAAGCATTTGCGCACTGCCCCATCCTGCCTAATGGTGTCCAATAATCCACAAGGACAAGTTTGAAACAACTTATTCAAAGTCCCAAAGATCAGGCGTTAAATAAAAACTGAATACTTTCAAATTCAATTTGGTTAAAGCATATAGATAATACACTTCAGTCTTTAGTACTAAAAGACTTTAGTGTTCAGGAATGATTGTGTTAAAATTTGAGCAGACATCATTTACATTCTTACATTTTTCAGAAACATCATTGTTTCTGAAAAGCTGCAAGGAAACGAACCAGCAAATCCAAATAGCCTATGGAATGACTGAGTATTGACTCATCTTGCTTGGCAGGAACAGGATATAAGTAGTCTATGGATAGACTTAAAATAACACAACAATTAATATTGTATTAATTCTGCCTGTCAAATGCAGAACATTTTTAGACCTATTTTATTATTAGTTAATATTTTTGCTGTTACAACACAGCTTAGCAGTTAGGACATCTCTATACTAGACTCTGTGCCTAAGAGAGCCCTTATAATCCAAGTAGTCAAAGGTTCAGGTAAATAATGAAGTTAGGACTTTTTAATAGGTTACACAAATAATGACTACTATACATCCTTTCTTCAACTGTTGTTAAGGAACTGTATGAAATTGTAATTTAATTCTCTTTTCCTGTACTTTATGTTACTCCATTTAACTTCAGCTTTGCCACAGTTTCAAATAAATCAAGTATAGCAAAATCCATTCTATAGCAACTATGTAAAAATTCAGTTTCTGAGAATTTTTTTAAAACTTCAAAATTAATTTCTGTTATTCTAGAAATAATAACTTCCTTTCCTGGAGATATACTTAAATCACTACTTGAGTAGTTCTAAGTCTTTCTGAAATTGTGTAGGGAAATTCACTGTGGGTGCTTTAGCATTCTGATTTAAATAAATGCCAATCTCTGTCTGAGGAAGTTTACTTTACCCACTTCCTTTCTGTCAGCTGGAAGTCAAGAAAGCCAACAATTCTTTGAAAGATGAGATTTAGAAGCTGTTAAAGTTTAAATGGTTCTGGTTTCATGTTCTTTTATTACTTCAGACAAGAATGTTAATGATTAAACATCCATATTCAAGCTATAATAATTGTGCTATCTGAAACATGGTCAGAGTTTCAACTGAAAATGTTATTCTGTTGTATAATGTAAAATGTATTGATTGAAAAAATATTCTATTTTAATTTCATGTATTTCTAAACATGTCTATAATTATAGCATACAGCATACTGCCCTAAATCTATTTTTATCAGACTAATTAACAGGCTTAATTTGTTTGTCAAAACTGGAGTTCTGACAACAGTTTCCCATTTTGATTCAAGTAACTTCTTCCAAAATAACTCCTTAGGGAAAAACATGAAAAAAATGGAAAAAAAGAGTATTTTTCATAAAACCCTTCAATATTTTGAAACTGTTTCTGGTGTTTTAAAAACCTCTTTCTTCAGTTTAATAACAAATTGATGGTATTAAATTTCTTTCTAATGAGACTTAAACATACATTCAAACATATTAAGATAAAATTTGGTATCTGTAATTGAAACTCAATGCATATGGATCACTAATCAAGGTATTACAAGGGTTTATTTCTCTTTCTTAATTCCACTGCCCATGGATCACCTTTCTTTTACACACTGCACAGTTGTTCACCTCTTTACAATACCTAAGTAAAAGTTCTATTTTGTTTTATTTTAATTTGATAAAATTTTACATTAGCATAAATTTACAGAGATGGTAGTATAGAAGTGGACCCTGTGTTCAATGCTTTTAAATGAAAAATGTATTCCCAAAGGTATTTGTCAATGAATAAGTTTCATGTGGGCTTCAAATTTCCTAGGATGTGGCTCTGAAAGCATTGGTCTGCTATTAGCATACAACCCTAATCCAACTGCTCAGTTGGGGGGTCCTTTTTTCCCTACTTGCAGTACTGTAATATTGTGTGCCCTAAAATATTTCCTCCCTTGCTTATTGTCAGACATCAGCCTGTTCTTTGCCGAGGCAGAAAAATGGGTTTAGGGGGTTTTGTTTTGTTGGTTGGTTGTTTGGTTGGTTGGTTGGTTGGTTTGGGTTTTTTTAAGATTCTTAGTACAAATAAGCAGAGAATTGGCTTAAATCACTGAGTGACCTTTTAGAGTAGGTCTCTTGTAGCTTATCACTAAGAGACAAACATCCTAATTACCTTGTGGTTCATAAATATGAGATCAGAAAAGCCTTAGTACTAATAGAGGTGAGACAAACTTCAGACCAGGAGAGCCCATGACCGTCAGCAGCTCTGGCTAGAAGCCATTAAATGTATGTCTGACCTTTATTGTCAAGCAAGTCTTTCAAATTAACTGTCACCATTGGTCAGACAGAAGCTCCTTCCATCAGGTACTATTTCTCCTATAAAAGAGCAATAATAAAACCATTGAAGTCAGAGACAGGTTTTCTGTTTGTGTGTTTGGGGTTTTTTTGTTGGTTGGTTGGGTTTGTTGTTTTTTTTTCACATTCTGAAGCTGTACTTGTAAAAGACAGCTAGTAAAACAGAGGAGAATTTTTCACTTGCTGATGTCAGTGTTAAACATGATGTGGCTGATTTGTGGATTTGGACTGGAAGCCAAAGCACTGGCTGCTGTAGCTCCTGCTTGCAGAGCCATGCAAAAAAATCTACTGTTCATAGTCATTCAGTCTCCAGCCATAGTAATCATTGATAATGACAGCTTTTCAGAGGAAGTACTGACTGGGAAAGTCCCTCTGTACCTCAGCAAGCAAAGGAAGATGAGCATCCTACCTTTTGCCTTTACCACTAAGGGAAGGAAGCCTTTTAACTAGACTCAGAGTACTCACACATTACTCAGGCATGATTAATGATGAGTACTCATGATGAGTAGTAATGAGATTAATACTCATTAGGCATGTAATCATCTGGAAGATGAACATGTTTAAATTGTATGACCAATATCCGAATCAGACTGTGGCTTTCTGAGAGAGGTTTTTGCCTTTTCTGCTAAAGCTTCCACAACCCCTCACATAAAATATTTAGTGTCTATCATCCATCTTGTAAAAAATAGCAAGGATAGCAAAATCAATAAAAGATCAAAGCAGGCTATATTTGGTACAACCCTGTCAGAGAAAGATGTCCAAGACATTTGGACATGAAAAAGTAACATGTTATTTAACTATATTTTAGCTCCCAGAGAAACATCAGACAAGAACATGTGACTGAAGCAAAGAGTCCTGAGTAGAACTAGGGAGGTGATATTACTTTTATTATTCTTACAACTGAAGTTCAGTGAATGAAATATTCAATACAGCGTGCAATGTGTTGATGTTATTGCTTGGAATCATGCAATAGTCTCACAGAGACACAGAAAACACTGATGGGAAATGAGGTTTACAGTTTCATTACAAGTGATGTAAGTGAGCAACTAGCCAAGCAAACTCATATTAAATTGGCTGATATGACTTGAATCCAGGGTTCAGAGGAGACACAGAAAAAAGGGTTAGGTACCATGAAGAACACTGATATAGCTCAAAGAATCCTCCAATATGCTGAAGAAATGGAGGAAAGGGCAGTGTAAAGGCTTTAATAATTTTCAGAAATAGTAATATTTCTGATTTTAGCAAAAAGAGTTATTTGAGAAATTATGTGCCATTAATAAATTTGGTGTAAGCAATAAATCCAGTGGCCATCCATCTTCCAGTTTATAGTGTTAAGAATTCTGGGAATACTAGTGGAGTCTTCTGGGGACATCAGAAGGGTAAATCCAGTTACCATCAGGTTTCTTTCAGTAAGAAGTCTTATACTCTTTTCCTTTATTTCTGCTTAACATCAATAAATATAGAGACAGAAAGGTTTTCCTTGAATTTTGCAAAACACTAAAAGTGAGTGTTTGCTTCTAAGCAGCTGAATTTCTTAGAAGTCATATCTATGGCTATGCTTATGCCTTTTCAACGTCCTGGAGATGCCAGTCTGTAGTCCACAGTCCAGCAGACTGTCACCCAGCAATGCAGTCTAACAAATATCTACTTAGGGAGAGTACTAACAGGAAAATTAATCATTGTAATGCTTTCTCTAGTACTTTGAAGGATTAAGAAAAAAGAAGTGGGAGTTTGTTTCATGGTTTATTTTTATTTTCTTTCTTCTTTCTTTAAAAGTCCTTTTCTAGTTTAAATAAACATATCCTATGGTCTGTGTTAGGAAGATGGATACACTATTACAAAATATCCTTCTGGTTTGATAATCTATGTTTGTAGAAATAAAGTACAGCATTTAATGATGTACACATTCACTTCTTTCTCTTGACACTTACAAACCTTTGATCTATTAGTTCATCCATTAATGCAACAAAAAAGTATTAGTTTCTAAATATGTGCAGCTTAACTTTCTCTTTTATTATTCATTAAAATTTCATTTTCCTTCCACACAGCCAGCCTCTTTTCTTGATTCTGATTGACTCCTGCATTGCTGTAAAAATGTTAACACAGAAAATATGTCATTGTGTGAGTAATATTTTGTAATCTATTGAAAGCTTTTTATATGATCTATGTTTTTTTACAGTTCAGTTACAGCTTCATATAAAATGAAACCTACACTCTGAAGGCATAAGACACAAGAATGATAGACCATTTCCTTTCAGAAATTCTATATTTAAAATTCTGATTTATGTGGTTCTCACAGGTTGTATTTACCTGTTACTGAAAAAGAAGGAACAGTAGCAAATTTGAATCTACCTGTTCACCAAAGTCTTTTGAGATCTCTTTGTCCTGAATGATAATGATCAGAAACACATGTGGGATAAAGGGCAGTTTGTGACCAAGTGTTCAATGAAAATAAGTAACTCAAAAAGATCAGTTTCATGCTTCACCTCACTGGATGTGCAAAAGTCCCTTAAGCAGCTATCCTTAGTATAATATATCCTGAAAATACCTTTTTTATGAGAAAAGCAGTAATCCCATATTTATGTCTTCCCTGTCTTTCTTTTTGATCAGTTTTAGACAGGTTAGAAGGAACGATTTTCTGAAGTAGGCCTCAAAAGATTTCTTGATGAATCGGATTTCCTATGTTACTGTAAGCAAATCACTTAAGGGGTAATTAGTGGGCAAGTATTAACTAAAATTTTTTGACAGTGAGTGCAAGGTACATACCTCTTCCTTGTACCTTTGCAAATCATTCCTTATATCTCTCTGTATCTCTCTCAATTGTCAATAATATGGATCACCAAGTGTTGCAAATAACTTGCACCAATCAAGTGAGTATTACATGTGAACTAAAATAAGAACCATTCTGTGCTTGTCGTTCTACTGTTTGTTTCTGCTCCCTGCCTGTAATACAATTTTGTGACATAGTGGAATTTTCTGGGGATCCCCAAACAGACAGTCTGGTCATCCTTTGATCTCCCGCAGTAGTTGATTCCCTCACCCCCCGCTATAATGCCAAGCAGCACAGCAGTAGTCATTGAGTTATTTCTTCATCCTCAGGCTTGCCAGGAATTTTTCCTAGGGTACAATGTACTTTAAGAAATTTTCTGGTTATTTCAGACAGTCTCTAAACATTTAGTCATAGCTGTCTTGGGATGGTAACCAGACAGAAATGCAAATCCTATCTCCTATGATGATGGAGAATCCATAGTCAGCAAAGGTCTAGATCAACTGGGAGTCCTGTTGATGAAGCAGAAACAGGAGGCTGATTGAAACAGCCGCGCAGGCCACATTGCCAAGAGGGGACTTGCTCAAACTACACTGATTGCTGGTGAGAGTCAGAGTTGTGAGGCACCGTAGGAAGAGATGATAAGTAAGATGATGCATTGAAGGTGCAGAAAGGTTCAAGCTCCCATAAAGTCCTACAGAAATGGCTCCTTGAATAAAAGTTGTGCAACATCAGCAGTCATCTCAAATCCGTAGGTGAGCAGGATCTCACTCCCTGGGGATACCGCCCTGAGCTCAAGAACTTCCTATTATGGAGAGACTGTACTTAACCACAGTCCAGATGAGGATCCAACATTACTGGTGGCAGACTTGTTGTCCAGCTGGTTATTCTTTGTAGGTCTGCAAGGGCTCTTTTTCCTTGCCAGTCTCAGCCTGTAAGTAATAACATTTCCTACTGAGTGCCTGTGTTTGACTATGTACAAAGCGTGAGTATGTCACATTTGCTGTCGTGGTCGTGTGCTTTACTGTGCTTTTTTGTGGAGATGTATGGGAAGTGGCTGGATAGCACAACATGTACTGAAGTTATCATCTGGTTCAACCAGATGCTACTTCAGAGTATCAGGCAGCTATGCAACATATGCTGTGCACTGAATAGTCTAAGTGACTGGCCTGTTGGGAAAGTGATCTTTTTCTGACCATTGGCAGACACATATCTTTTATTTAGTCCAGAAAGAAAGAAGAGAACCAGTCACATTCACCTGTTACTGTCTGCCAATCACTGTAAGCAGCAATCACAGGATTTTGTTAATTATGGCAGTAATAATTTTTTCTGCTATCATTACACCTGTTCTCTTTTCATCTGTTGAGGCTTTGGGATTGTGGAGGTTAAAAAGCCTTTTATTGAAGGGCTTTTCTTTGTGTGGTTGGGATTTTTGTTGCTGTTTTGGTTTTTTTCCCCCCAGTTTGATCTAGCTGGAAAATTCTTTTTTCAAGATTGTCTCTAAGCAACTGGGTATATTAAACTCATCAGAGAAACAAGTTTACATCACCAAGTCAAAGCGCATAATGAATTCCAGCTTTCTTTCGAAACCACAGTGCAAAACAAACCAATTTTGTACACTAATATTTGTTTAGTTCAGATCCTGTTTGTCTTGGAGAGACAACCCTGATCTTGCCCATTAAAAATAAGGTAACAACAAATGGGATAGAAACAAAAAGGCAGCAATGTCCAAAAAATACTTAGATGTAGTCTGAGTGAGTCATGTGGACGTACATTCACACTGTCCCAGCAGTGATCACCTTGCTTTTCTTATGCACCATCTAGAAACAGAGAAATCCACACCATGACAGATTACCAAGAGCAGCAGGGCACATACCAAGCAACAACATCTTTGCAGATCAGGTGTTCTTCACAAGTGTACTATATCATGCAAGTATAAACTGTATATCTATACCCATGCACAGCCAAAGTTTCATTCATATGTAATATATAGTCCATACATAATATTTATTATATATCTCCTGTGTTCATTAAAATGGGTTAACTAAAATTTGTGCAAGTGGTTGTGACAGGGTCAACAACATTTTTCAGTTTAGCTATAATAAAACCCATAAATTTAGAAAAGGGTGAAGTTTTTTTTGAATAAGAAAGCATTTAAAAGTGCTTCTGATGCAGTTAATGTTCCCTTTCATTACCATTCTTTCCTGTTTCCTGATACTGATTTACATCTTTAGTGACCGTTATTTGGTACAGGTCAGCTATTTCTTGCTGCAGCTGTCACTCTACAGGAACTGTGTGTTGCACATCGCAGATGTTGGATCACTTTTTCAAGTTATCTATACACTGCAACTTAATGTCATATCAGGCAGAGGAGGA
The DNA here is from genome assembly GCA_031468815.1 of Morus bassanus. NCBI lineage: Eukaryota > Metazoa > Chordata > Aves > Suliformes > Sulidae > Morus > Morus bassanus. Next base: position 75,269,766 of record CM062571.1, on the reverse strand, counting down.
TACATGGGAGATAGACTTCAGGACTCAAAAAAAAAATCTTTGGATTCCTGTCACTCCACATAGCTGTCCTGTTGATTTATTTGACACTTTATTTCAGATAGAGTGATTTTTCTGCTTGCAAAACTTTTCTTCATAAGGTAGCTCAGCTTGACAGCTCAGAAAACTCTGGCTGTTTGCACTAGAAAGGGCATAAGATGTTCTAACAAATCTTAGAGTCACAGCAGGAAATGGTGGGCTTCAAAACTTTTAACATTTGGCTTTGATTGAGGTAAGAATCAAAAAGCTTGGATAGATAACTGAACCAGTCTGACATCTTGAGTTAGTGATGTGAGGTTGGGAGTCTCCATTTTCAAGCTTTCTCAAAATATTTTTATCCCTTTGCTGTGTTCCTGGCAGAAAATTGCAAAAGAAGAAGCTCTATGCATGCAAATAACAAGGCGTCTGTGATTTCTTTGCTACAAAATATTATTGTGGACAAAATATTACATAATATAAACCAAGACCAGACATTTATATACCAAGCAGAAAAATTCAGAGTGATCTCTCTAAAAATTAACCCTAGTGTTCTGGAACATATAAAAAATTTGTAAGAAAGGTAAATCTTCACCATGAATGGCATAAACCATCCCTTTATAAAAAGTGATTAGCAAGAATTGCCAAAGGAGCCACTAGGTAATACTACTAGGTTATACTGTAAATACTCTACTGCAATATTTCTTCTGAGATTTTCTCCGAAGTTGTTTATTAAGGTGATTGAGACAGTTTCCCACTACCTTTTGTATGTGAGTTACACTAATTAATGGAGAAGGAGGATGGGAAAAGAGATAAAGGGTTGAGTGGAAAAGGACACAGCAACTTCCCAAGGCCATGGCAGATCCATCATCAAAATTCCAAGTGAACTTTGCTCAGGACAGTTCTCTGAAGATTTTACCTTGGCAAAAGTTCAAATATGAAGCTATTTAGGAAAAAAAAATCCAGTTCAATGAACAGCTATTTTTGAAATAACCTCCCCCTATAAAAAAAAATAAAAATCTGACCAACTTTACTCAGTTCTATCAAATTGGTCTCTTGCTTTCTTAGGGCACCATATAGGTATGATTTCTTTATTTGCTGTGTTAAATAGTTTCTCCTTCTTTACACATCTAACATGAGATGTCATATATTGATCTGAATCAGCATATGACATCAGAAACAAAACTTCATAAAAGCATATGAAATTTAAGTTCTAAATTTCATCATTTATATGGCTCTTACTTTGTGATCATGAAGTCCCAAAGAGCTGGATTAATAATTAAACTTTTAAAATTCACAGGTGACACAAAAAGGGCAGGGGTAAACAAGGGAGCTCAGAATATTCAGTTTTGTCCTTCTTTAACCAGAGTCAGTCAAATAAACCAACTTTGCTGATGTAAGATTAGAATGTCTCTGTAGTTTTGCTAATAATTCAGACCTTGACCATCATTCAGACTCTGTCTTGTGTTGAGATAGAGTTCACTGTAAGACTGTTTCTTACACCGTTTTCCACCTGAAGCCACCAGGAGCACAGGGCTTGTTGTTCTGCAGACAAGCCCCTGCATGTAGCACCTCTGTGGAAAGCTGCAAACAGAAAGCTGGTCATTGAGCTTCCTTTCTCTTTATTCTTCTAGACACATCACCAAAGTATGCGTGTCTGTCCCTCATGGTGGCATACAGGCAGTTTACATTGTTTACCTAGAAGAAAGCCAGTGATTATGATAAATGCAAACATTCTTTTTTCCGAAAATGGGCTTGAACTGGAAACTGCTCATAGATTCTGTAGAAATGAAGGCTATAGATATACCTGGATGCAGAAATGGCAGAAAAATGTGTCCAGACACAGTATTAATTTTCCTGCTAGACATTTTCTTTCATTTTTCTTTCTTCTTCGTTTTTGATTGTCAGCTCCACAATAAAAGTTCTGGTTGGTTTAAACAAGTAATTGGATTAATTTAAGGACGTAAAGATCTGGGATAAATATCCAGAAAAGCTCCTGGGAGCAAACTGAATGAGCAGCAAAGTCTCCCAGGAGAAGCTGTGGAAACTCTGTTACTTGGGGATCTTAAATTAAAAGGTACTCTGGGGAACAGTTTTGGGAGATAGGCTTGATAACTTACTAGGACTTTCCTATCATTAAGCCTGGAAAGGCAGTCATTATCACCAAGAGTAGAAACACGGTTCATTAAAGTTTATAACGAAAGCTGAAATACTATGTGACATGAATGCTGATGAAACAGAAAATAATATAAACACCACCAGACACTGAGGCAGTCTCAACTGTCCTTTAAAGAGGGGGAAAAGAATGGTGCAATATGATGTTTTGTTCTCTTCACTGGCAAGTGTCGTTCCTGTACACCTCACGTACAGATTGACCTGAGGGTATAAGCAGTTACATTCCATCCACCTTAGTGAGCACAGGAGGCTACATGTTCATATCATTATATTTCCATGCTCCTTAAAAATATAAATATATTTTATATCAGGGATTTATAGCCAGCTCAGCAGGCAGTAAGACACATTGCAAAGTTATGTGAAGGAAAATAGAAAACAAAACCAAAACATTTATGAAAGCAGCTCAGTAAATGAAAGTTGCAGAGTAGTCATTTATATTTTTAAATTTACAGGCCACACTTGTCTGCTCTGCCCCACCATCCCCTCTTCAGATTTGGGCTTTCTCATCCAGGACAACTGAAACTAGTGAGATTAACAGCATCTGATGTCAGCTGACAAAGAGTGGCAGGGTCCACTTCCAAGACAGAAGTCCCTTGTTTTGTCTACTTTAAAGCACTCTGCAGTATTTCTAGACTAAGAAGGGTTGACAGGGCATTGGTTTAGCATTCAAGATAATATACCCTGTCACAGCTTTTATAAGAGACCCCATAAAGCATTGGTCCATAAAGACATTTAAGAGCATCACTTCTGTATTTTCAGACAGAAGTAACTGACTAACACTCTGAAGGATCAAATATTACTTTCTTTCTACCTAATTCTATACACAGAATGGGGATAGTAGTACTTCCCACCTCACAGGGTATAAATACATGAAGATTAAGACTTTTCAGCACTGTGTCAATAAAGCCATAAATTCCCTAAACTAGTTAGGTTGTATAGCCCACGCTGACACTAACACACCAGAGACTCTGGCCCAGTGACTTTAATTCTGCATTGCAAATTGTGATAACAGGCTCAGTTAACTCAAGGAGAATTTTACTTAGACACTGTCATGTACTTACCATACTACAGAAATACTAAGCAAGACTTAAAGAAGATTTAAAGCAGAAAATATTTCATTTTTCATGAATAATTTAAAATTAAAAAATGATTAAAATGACTTAAAGTAATGAGTTAGTCAACCCTGAATTCTGGGCTAATCTATAATTATAGCTACCTGCCACTACAAATTCTTCAGTGTCCAGGTACTGTTTATAAAGTACAGAAAATCTACTTTTGATTTGATTACAATTTCATTTTCCAACTTAATTATAACAGGCAGGGTTAATCTGACAGTTAGAAAGCCCTATGTGCAGTAATTTTATGTAGGGGATTTAATTAAGCCTAGGAGATGGTGTTTTAATTAGCTACATAACATTTACTTGAGTTGGAAATTCTTAAATTAACTGGTGCCAGAAGCAGTATGATATTTGTGTTGTTATCAGCGAAAGAGGGCATGGTACTTGTTTCGGCGCAAATCCTCACTGAAATCTAAAGTAACCTGAAAATCTGTGTAGTGTTGGTTCAATACCTGTGCGTAAAAAGATCCACTTACAAAAGTCTTTCCTAACTGGTGGGACTCACTTCAATGAGGAGGCAAGAGAACAAAGGAAGGGAGATTTGGCATGTGAGTGCTTAATTGTTAGCATGCCAAGTGGCACTTTCCAAGACAATGTCCAGACACAATTTAGGGTGTAGCTTGCACTAGGGACTATTTACAATAGGCAGCATGGAAAACGCTGCCACACTGGTTTTGACTGGAGGGAACTCATCCATGTCCACAATGATGCATGAATGTGATCTGAGCCACAGCACTTGCTCACAAAGCCAGAGAACAGTCCTTGGCCTGTTTTCCTTACTGCTATGAATGTATCCTCTAGCTCTGCTGTCTGCCTCCTGTCTCCCCTTCACTGAGCCTGGGGAAAGGGCTGATGACAGTAAGATCATGTTGCTGAGTGAACCCAGCTCTTGCGAGGTCTTGGCAAGAGGGGAGAGAAAACTGGCAGCAGCTGCAGCCCTGTCTTCATTGCTTTCATCTTTTCTGGTAGACCAAGAGTGTAACTCCTTTCTGACAGCAGCACACTGCAGACTTGCAGACATCCTTCCCAGCCATAGATCCTCAAAATGTGCCTGCAGGATCTTTCTATACCACCTCAGTTAGTTGCTCCTTGTTTTCCCAATAGCTCTCCAGTATTGCAGCCGTTGTTCCTGGAGCTCCCAGGAGCCTAATGTAAGTGCACTCATCCCCCATCACTCTTGGAGACTACTGACACCTACTCCATTACACAGACCTTCAGCAAGGAACAGGGCACCTGGAAGGCATTAGTCAATCATTTTTAATATCTTTCTGTCCAGAGAGCTGGAAAGACTGGTAATTCAAGTTTATTTGGATACAGTAAAGGGATTCTTGCACAGATTTGCTAAAGGCTTTTAAAAAAAAAAAGTTTAACAGTCCTGCCTCAAGCTAAGGTGAAATACTGTAAGCTATTAAACTTATCATTGCACTTTTCTGCTGTTACCAGGTGTGTTTTTCAAGTGAAGCTTAACAACAAAATGTTTGGAGACTACTCATTAGACTCACAGTGACAGCTTTGATATGAACACAAAAGCCACATTTCTGCTCTGGATGTTGAATTTTACATCCAGCAATGCAAAAGGAGATATTTTTTAACTTATTATCCAAGTGTTCCCCTGCTTAGGAAACATCCTTTTGTGGATTCTAAAGCCCTATTTGGAAACACTTTGTGCAATTGTAAAAATGAAATGTATCCAGAAGGGCTTCAGAAACTCTGGACTGACAAGGAGACAAACTTTGCAGCCACATTAATTTCAGCTGCCATCATGGTAGATTTCATAGACTAAGCCTAATATTTGGAGGAGAGATTTCTAAGATCCAAGTATGTAGGAAGGAAATTAAAGATTCAGTAGGTAACACTATAACATTCTTTTGCAGTAGATGCTAAGAAAACACTGTGTTTATTGTATGTCATCTTTCAGAAAACATAGACCTTTACTGTAAAAAATCAGAAAAGAGCTCATGGGATATGTTTGCAGAGCTTTTTCCTTGATGACCTAGCTAAATTCTCTTTGAGTGATCACATTCTTCCTATGCAAAATTACCCTGTAATTTCATTGGTTTACATTACTCTTAATTTCCTTTCCTAAACATGGTATGTAATGCTGATGGCAGAGAGGAGATGTCACATTCACTATGCTTATACATGTGGAGAGAGACATAAACAACTTGCATAGCATTTTGTGGTTCTATAGAGTGAAAAGTATGTAATAGAAATAAGGTATTATGTTTTGATGTGATTCTCACAAAATGTAACTTCCAGGAATGATGTCACTTTTTTAACTGGAAGATCTTGGCTGATCTGGTAATGCTGTTTCTGGAAATCCAAAAGTAAGTAAAACATGAAACACTACAAATAATTCAGCAGCATTTGATGTTTTTGTGATAAAGTAGATAAGGCATGCATAATTCCAGTCTATTTCCTGCCAAATGTTAAGTCATACTGATGTTAGGTAAGATACAAGAATGGATTTTTAACTCATTGCTTCATAGGATTATTTCTGCACTTTATGTTTGCATAAGTTTTGTGTGTATCTTTGTGGTAGACTTAGTTCTTGTGAAATGTGTTGCAATGATCACACCAGATATTATTAACAAATCCTGCCACATCCAAACAGTTCTGAGTTGAATCTTCTGGTCTACAAACAAGGAAATATGTTTAGGAACATAGTTCTGTGATAGGTTCTTGTATTTGTACTGTATTTAGGATCCACACTCCTGAGTAAGACTCTTAAGTGTGCATGTAGTACATATTATAAGTAATAATAATGTTGGAACAGCCAAGGTGTCTGTGTTACTGTTACTGACAGTGACCACTGCTAGTTGCTTTTGTTGATTCTATGGAAAAAGCTCCACAGTGAATAATATTTAATAATCTGGCTATGAAGAAAATTTCTTCCTGGTTTCCATTAGTTTACTGAAGTCCTAAAGATGGTACTCCACTTCTTCATTTACTTGGCTTTCATATTATCTCTTCTAAATAAATAAATATTTATATAATATGTTTTGACTTTATGAGTTGGATTTGTTCCACCATAACTTAGGAGGAATAACGCAAATGCTAAGATTTTGGAGAGGTATCTGAGAGGTATTCTGCTGTAGCTTGAGGCCTTATTTTTATTAGAAAATGTTTTTTGTCCCTATTTGAGGAAGTTTTTTTTCTTCCTATTTTCTTTGGAAGTTTCATATTGTTCTGCTATATGGAAAGGATAATGTTTTTTATTATTATTATTATTATTATTATTATTATTATTATTGTTGTTGTTGTTGTTGTTGTTGTTGTTGTTGTTGTTGTTATTATTCAAAATAACTTTATGAGAAATTCCCAGCATGAGGACAATCTTATTTACATAGCAATAAGATTGCTACTGCTTTGGAATCTTGAGCTTCTGCTCTTGTAAAAGGCCTCTTTCTCCTAACAGGAATGTTTCTTGTGGAAATACTGTCTGATCCGTATCAAGCAAAGGACTTCTAAGTAATATTCTATTTATCAGTACTTACCATCAGAGCCAGCTGTAAGAATAGGCAAAAAAAAAGGTTATTTGCCTAAAAAGAAGACCTCTAAGGGCTCTAAAAAACCCCTATGTTTTTCTGTAGAGATGGAGTGACAGGTCAGGGTTATCAAGTAACCCTTCTTGAAAGCAATGTCCTCCTTCCATACAGTAGAGAGCACAGCTGGCAGTATGGCTATACCATTGGGTGTGGATACACTCAAACTCTACACTGATACTCCACTTCTTCAGCCTTGTCAGCTCAGTATTTAATCTTATTACTGCAATAAAAGATTTGTCCTATTAAAAACCTAGCTGAAGAGGCAGAGTAACCTGTAGCAATATGCTGTTAAAGATACTGCCTGCAGAGCCATAGCAAGTGGTGTCATTACAAGTAGTGTGAGAGGCAGCGGCTCTTGGTGCCATTTTGAACGGGACAGGGCAATACAGGGAACATGCTGCTCCTAGCTCAGCGTGGTCTTCACCATGACTCATCAAGCTGGGGTCACAGAGGTGGGGAGACAGTAAGGGTAAAATACAACACCATAGTCCAACCAAGCAAAGGGTTACTGTCCCTGGTGTATGAATCACGTGGGGAGCTAAAGCTGGCCTCTTTCTGTGGGCTATGAAAAACAAGAGAAAAACTGTCTGGAAAACAGTTGCATCATTTTGTTAGGGCAATAAATTGTTTTCTGAGAATAGGGCCTGAAACAGCGCTGGGTGTGGTACTGGTGCCTTCCTGAGCGAGTGTTCTTCCACCCAGCAGAGCCAGAAGTAAGCAAGAATCACTGCAGATTCACGGAGGGTATACAGGAGGTGGACTGCAAGAGGAAGGGGGAAGGAGAATGTTTTTTCTGTGCAAAGGACAGATTTACAAGATAATGACAGAAATGTCTTGATAATGTCTGAACTCCAATCATAAACAAATGGAGAAGTCTGTTTGTGTATTTGTTCCTCTGAATATTTAATGTGCTTTAATAACCTGAATAGTTAGTGTTTACATAGCAAAACTCAGCTCCTTCAGCATATTTTTGCTTCCTAAACCTTTGAGGATTTTGGCAGAAGTGACCATGTCTGTTTTCAATAGGTGTCAAGAGAGCATATGTGTGCAACAAAATACCTTCAGGGAATCAGTCTTGTACATTAATCTCATTGAATCTTGCTTGCTGCTTAGACTTCCCTTTCTTATAACAGCCAGAAAGGTCCAGGAATTTAGCATTAAAATGTCCCCACCTTGATCAAGTTATTGGAGGGCTCTCCTTATTTTCCCTTCAATCTTCCTTTGCACAAGTGGCTTGGTGTCCCATGCCTTTCTCTGTCTTGTCCTTGTCTCAACCATGTCAGTAACACGGGACTTCCAGCTCTTCAGCAAATCCCACCTAGCATTCTGGCAGCTGCAGGGCCCTATGTTTAGGGACCAGATCTTGCAGGATATGGGGGCAGTAGCAGCTGTGGGTTTTGCTGTGCTACATTTCTCTGCATCATTCAGCATCAGCATCCTAAGAAGACCAGGTGGCATCTCTGCAGAAATCTCCTATTACTGGACCATAGCATGGCAATATATATCTTTAAAGACATATAGTAAGAGTATTGACTTTTTGGTCAAACACCTGCTGTAACCCATCCCTCTGAGAAGATCACTAAGCTAACAAATATATCTTGTGAGGTGGATATGGTTCTTATAACATCAGCTGGACAACTTCAGTTTATGCTATTGCTTGTGTTACTAGGCCTAATTTTTCCAGGGATTTTGGTAGATTAGTGTTAGTTTTCAGAAAGTGCTGAAAATTAGACTTCACAGTGAAAATTGCCCAAAAATTTAGAGTCACTGTTAAAAATATTTGATACAAAGAACAGTAAGGAATAAACTGCTTCCAAAATTTGGGGTATCACAGAGGCCAGAAATGAAACTAAATTAAGTAATTTCTTTTGTAAGGCCAACAAAAAGAAGATCAAAGCAGACCTCCCAAGAGATTAGCTGATGTTAGTGGAGGCAACCTCTCTTGTGTGGATATAATTAGCTGAATGGGGAGCCCTCTCATTGGAAAGGCCCAACACAGACAGATCTACATTGCTTGTGTGGTACAGTGGTAACTACATGTGGATTTAATCTTGCCACCAAACATAATGTGCATCTGTATCAGATGTTAAAGTAATTTACCATATCAATTCAGAGTTCGGTGAAGCAAGTTCCCCAGGAAAACTTAATCTTCATCTCTATTCCCTTTATGTTTTATTTCCCCCATTCCCCTTCAATGATTTTTATCTGCCTCAGATTTCAACACCTCTGTCAAGCAGTCTGCAATGTTTCAGGTTTAATATCATTTTACCTTTCAAATATAACTACAAAGGAATGATGTATTGGGATTAGCTCACTAGGCTTGTCTGACCTATGTGATTGTAGTTTTGCAAGTATCCAGTTAACCAACAGCAATGCTAAGTGAGGGAGGTAGTGAGTTTTTTATTGATCCAGGCAGTTCTTCCTTAAAAAAAGAGAAGCACACTCTTGCATGCAAACATGTTCTGACAGTCTTCTCTCATCTTCTAAACTCCACAAATGGGGGGACTGGCAGTAGGAGAAAAATATTATTTATTTATTTATTCATTCAACCTGAGAATGGATTAACTGATTTGGTTGAAGGAAAGAACATGACTTGAAGATTTCCATAGAAAAGAATAAAATCCCAAAGCCTTTTATTAAAAAAAGGTTTGAAAGCTTTCAGTTAATTTTTATTGAATGAGCTATATTTATACTTTGCTATATGCAGGAACTCAAGTTTCAGACTGCCAAGAACACAGGATGGGATCATGTGGTTATTGGCTGGTCTGCCCTTCAGCACAACAAAGTAGTCATTGAAGCATTTACTTTTGAAATGGTTCAGTGTATCCGCATTGACCAACACTGGTTCGTGTAAATGGCTCAGCCTGCCCACACACACCACTCACAAAATTCCAGACACAGTTCCTCCCTTTCTATACTGTGCTTGGCATTTTCCAGGATATTACATTTTTTTATAGCTTTTTAAGGAATAAAATTCAAAAGAGGGATGGTGTTCTGTTTCTCTTAAGTGTTACATTTGTAAAGAAATTCTGAAGATTCTAAGCAAAAGCCTAAATAGTTTCAAAAGGTATCCAATAAACAAGAATGTATTCTTACTATTTTTTTTTTTCCTGAGTTTGACAAGTGCTTAGACATTTGCTTATGATTTAAGATAGAAGTTCAGTTCTCTTCTTTGCTGGAGAATTTTTTGTATCACACTAGGCAAAGCATTTCACTGCAGTGATGAATAAATATACAACTGTGAATATAAAACCAAAATAATATAAAGGCAATAAAATGAAGTGGGAATAATTATATCAAAGATTGTGACATATCACAAAAATATTATGGTAGTTATCAATATATGTCATACCATATTGAAGACTGTGTTATAAGTGAAAATAAAGATTAGCACTGGGAAGCTACTTCAATACTAATCACTACAAAATTACTGGTAAATGAAATATGTTCCATCTTTCAAGATTAAGTGCATCCAAAAAAGCTGAGTTCTTATGAAAGCTGCATTGTACTTGATAGTTTGAATTACTATTTTTACTACCTGTTGAAACAGCTATTGAAGGGTAGTCACTGTGAGAGTGCACAGTGAAATCTGGTTGGTTTAGCATTGCTGATATTTCTGTTTAATGCTGCTTTTCAAATGATTGAGAAGCTCAGCTGAGATAGACTCAAGACACTATAAAGCTCATTCATTGAAATAATAATACCTAGACTACTTAACACTTCCAGAGAGTTCGAATGCATGTGAGACATTGTCATCTCCTATATCCAGACTCTCAGGATAGGATTCATCTCTCAAGATGTAGAAATCTTCTTTTGAGTTAGACCTGCTAAGCCTGCTTCTGGTTAATGAAAAGACATAGGCACTTCCATCTCATGCTGTAATAGTTTTCTACATCTTCTAGGTCTTTTTCTCTCTGATATCTTTAAGGGGTAATACCAGGCTCAGAGAAAAAGCCTACATTTTAGATATCTAAAGTGAGGTTAATTAAATCCCATGCTCTCCTTGCTTACAGATCAGGAAAGGGCAACTGGAGACTCTCACCATTAACAGTTTGTAACTGACCTGCACAGAGTTGACAAAAGCCATAGAGTTTATGTACTTGCTCTAATAAAGTCCTATGTAAAAGACTTTCAGATGCTTTAAGTGATGCTGATGGGATACTCTAAGTGGCAGAAATGTTACTAGAGAACAACAGCAAAAAAGCAGCTCTAAAAATCCTACTTGCTGCCTCTTGTGTAACTCATTTCAACATTGCGTGATAAGTCAGTGTTGCATTTCTTGTAGCATCTGTTTTATCTCAAGCTATCATAATGCTTTGTGACAATGGAGTCAGTTCATTGGGAATGAGAATATGTCTTCCTATTTTATCTGAAGATTCATGTATTTGAAATCACTGTTCTACTAGGCAGCTGGAGTAGTCTCATGCAGCCTCTCCTTTATGTCTCTCTGCAACAGAATGTATCTGTAGGCTCCAGGTAAAGGACTGCCAAGGTAAGCAAGCAAACCAACTCCATCCAATCTTACAGCCATCAAGAGAGGTGCAGGAACTTCCTCTAACATGCCAGGAGGCTTTCTTCCAGGCTTTATCTAGATCTCTGGCGAGCTGCATCTATGTCAGCTGATCTATAAAGTGAAGTTTCACTTCATCAACCTGACCTCTTTTTTTTGATGAAAATAGGTTCAACAGTTTAAATAGTAGATCTTTGCTAGCCTTAAGCGTCCTTATTTTGTCTGAAATTAGTTAGTTCAGTTGGCAGTTCTGTGGAATGGGTAAAGGACTGAAGAGATAAGCAAGTGGGAACAGGCTGAAAAGAGTATCTTTTCAGGCAGCATGGGTGAAATTGAAAGATAAGATATGAGTAAGTTTTTACTAACTGGAGACATCAGCAAAACTTTCTGAAACTCTTTTCCACTCATTTTCAGCCAGATAGGGAAATCAGCAGTGGTTCTGGCAACACAGACTCTCAGAGGGATCCCTCAGTGAAAAATGTATAGCAGCTTAATTCTGTTCTCACTGGAATCAGCGTCAGACTACTACAGGACTGCAGGAATGTGTTAGGACAGGTTCATTATGCAGATAACTATTCCATTAACTTGTTAAAAACATAACCTCTCCTTGTAAAGGCAAACCCTACTGAAGGAAACGTGGCAGAGTCTTCTGTAAATTCCAAATAATAAAGGGTTTTCTCCATCTGTCTCCAGTGACTCCCTTCTCCTACGTGCTTTTTCAGTCCTTTTCTGGAGTGTAATGAGAGATTATTTTTGGCTTACCTTAAATTTAGCTAAGATCATCCCTTAAGGCTTTGAAAGACCTTTGAAAATCTGTACCAAAGTAGAAACATGAGAAGAGTTCTGATTCTCGAAAGAAGCACAAACAAAGGAAATCTTGATTTCTAATACAAACCTGTTCAGCAACATATTCTTGATAAAGAACTAAGTTTTGGGTGTTCCAGTTGAATTTCAGTTGAATTCCTTTTGGATGCATTTCATAACTTTTAGGTCTGTGTTTGTTTTTAAATAACGTGTTGAATGCCCCTTGTTTAGTTCTGTAGGTGTTAAAGGAATACAAATAATAAAGAAAAATGATAAATACCTGTCACCCCCTGGAAAGTTTTGTGAAGCTCATTTTGTTGAAAAAAGCTGTAAATAAGTCTCTAAGAATCTCAGCCAGCATCCAGAATATGCCTGGGGACTGCGTCATATAAGTAACATTTTCCACAAACTCTTCAGTGAGGTTCTAATAGCTGTTTTCTGTTTAACAGAACACTGCCCCTCTGTCTTCAAAATTCATTCAGCTTTCACTAAGCCTCAGATTTTTGTCTTCTTCATTTATTGTCAGACTAAAACTGTACTTTATTTCCTACAGTATAAGACATTGTCATTTAGAATCAGAACTGGATCAGCATTTTCCTACCCTGTCCACCTCTAAAATAAATTCCAGTTATAAAGTTCTATGTATGCATATAGCTGTAACATTATTTCTTGATCCCATGGGTAAAAAGATTTACACAGGGTCTCAACATAGCATGTAACTCAGAATCAATTTCTGAAAGACAAGAATAATGTCTGTAGCTACTTAAATATTTTCATTCTGGCGAGTAAGCCTATCAAGTACCTCTAGGTTGGCCCTGATCTGAATATCATTCTTAACCATGACTCACTTCAATATGGTTGAAAGGATAGATGCTATATTTCAGTGCAAGGCATTTCTTTCTCCCACATCTGAATTACAGAAACATTTGTTCACCCACAAAGTGACCATTCACTGGTCTAAAAGTTGATTCTGTTCTTATATTGCTATAATAGCTCATAAGCTACATGAGGGTCCTGCAAAAGACAATTATCCAGCTGGCCATATTTCACTTGGAAATGTAGTCTCAACATTTTGTAGAGGATGATGCATGTTTTGGAGGAAAATGTCTTGTTATTCTGGAAATTAAACTATTTGAAACTACTCTAGGCAATGTCAGTCTCCAAAAATGTTACTGTCAACTTATGAAAACCAAGGTAATTTGTTCTGTACATAAATTCATGGCAGAGCTTCAGAGCAATATATGAGAAGTAAACATCCTCCTCTCTTATATGCTATCCTTCAGCAGACGTTTTAATTCACAAAGAGTTCTTCCAAGTTTTCTGCCACATAACCTTCTGTAAAGTGTCTCTGAAAATGTCTTTTTTCTCTTATCTCATAACTCTATGGACAGACAAGAAAAACAGTTTTGTTTAATTTGGCTTTAGACATTTGTTTTGAGTCCCACCAGGTATACACTTCTTTTTCATGTGCTAATTTTTTCAAGTATTGGTGCTAAATTTAATCTATTCCTCCAAAGCAGTATAAGTAATATGTTTCCTATCAGTTCTGGCTGCTACTTTGTGTGTCAATTGAAGAGACTTTTCAGAGGAATATCTATTAATTAAAATCTACAGAAAGCCCTGACAGAAACTTGCATACACAAAAAATGTGTAAAGTCAGATCTAACTTCTACCGAAGTATTCAGGCTACTGTGTTAATCACTTAACTCTTACGCTTCATTTTTACTAACACCAGTTAAGTTTCTATCATGTAATATAACTCAAAGAAACGTGATGCATGATTGATTTCACTGTTACTCAGAAACACCTTTGGTGATTGAATCAATGCTTCTGGCAGCATTTGGGTTCAGAACCTGCTCTGAGCAGGGGATTGGACTGGATGATCTCTAGAGGACCCTTCCAACCCCTTCCAAACTTCAGTAATTCTATGATTCTGTGATTCTCTGAACAGTGAAAAGACCCATCAAATTGTATTGATTGTTAGAGCTAGAAAAATAAAGGAGAAAATTCACAATCAGCAGTATGACTAATGAAGAAGGAAGAAAAAAATATTACCATCCTACTTTGGAAATTTAACAAACAACATCATGTTGAAAAATATATGTGAAACTTCCTAAAACATTTTACTGAGTTTTTTGTATTTTTGTTTAATTTAATTAAAAAAATAAAGGAAGGAATGGAAAAAACAAACCCACAGTTATGACTTTTCATAAGATAGGAGTATTTTCAGTGAAACGTTATTCTCTGCTGACAAAAAAATCATTGTATTTTATCAGTCTTAAAATCTTGACTTATGAAGAATAATATTTTAAATTGCTGAAGTAAATTTTCAGCTCTTTTTTGCAATGATATTCTGCAGCAAGATAGCAACCATTAGAACAAATTCTGGAATAGCAGGAGAATTATTTTTTATTTCAATATGTATAATTTTTTTTTGTCTTTAAATGTAATTTCAACATAACTGATGTAGGAAGTAAGCATCTGTAATTTTAAAGACAGAATGCTCATATTGTTGTTCTATTGTGTCTTCAGTAGTAGTATATTGTCTATGGTTTTCAAAACCTATAAACTATTTTGGGGGTTTAGGATTATGTTTACTCAAAGGACATGATTTTATCAGAAAAAAACAGAGTCCTCCAATGATATTTGATTTTAGTCCTGCAAAGAAATAGGAGTATGTAAAATCACTTGTTACGTAAGATAACTGAGGCTGAAATCACTCATATGTTCAGAAAGCACATTTCTGTGACAGCACACCATGCACTACTGAGTTAACTACACTTCTTGTGAAATAAAAGTCACTTATTCTTCATGGAATTACAATATTGTACGAAGTCAAGGAGATGGAGTTTGTGGTTTTGTCAATTTTTCAGTAAATGAAATGATGATTACCCTGTTTGATATTGTATTACCTAAATAAGAGGAGGCTGCTAAAAATAATCCAATGGGACAATAATCTATGGCAAAGATCTGAAATCTGAAGGGAATTCTTCTGAATGCTTATGCTTTTTTAGGAAATGAGAAATATATTAATTGGGAAACAACCCTAACCAACTTTCATTAGACTAAAATAGTTTGCTTTTCACATAGCTTAGAAACAAAAGGGGAGCTAAAACTCAAAATATGCCTTGGATATGAAGAAGAAATAAGAAAATTTTAATGTATTGCCAGAGACTACAGTATGAGAAATACTGACAGAGACATTAAATGAAGGTTGGACATTTCGTTCAGTCTCATAATCTGCTTCTTCGTTGCAGGTGAAGGCAAAATGAGTGGAACCAGAGACGTAAGAAATGTTTAAAATTCAGGTAAACAGAAACTGATAAGTAAATGTTTTTACCATTATTCTGCTTGCTGTCCCTTTGGTGAACACACTCTAATTCTGAAAACGCTTCTTTGAGTCGCTTACTGAGCTAATGTGTTTAAAGGATAAAGAGACTTGTGTTAACTCAAGTGGGTAATAAGGGCTGCTACCCTGGGATCCTCTCCAAGAGTTGACTGCAAAATTATGAAGGTGCAATCATGCTCTGAGAGAAGTGAAGGAAACCTGTCATGTCAGGGGGGCCATCAGGAGGATTAAATGAGATCTCCAGTAAAATTCATGAATGATTCACTTCTTGATTCATCAGGTTCAAACTCAGAAGGAAAATACATCAGTTTGAGCTGGTCCCTGGCCAAGATATTTCTGTATGCTTTTTAATCAAAATGGAAAATAAAATTGATTTCAAGTTCAACAAAACAAGTTAGGGGAATTCCTCAGCATACTGGGGAACTAACTTTCTTTCCTTTTTTTCTGAAGATGTATGTCACTACTGAGGAGTTTGCCTTGTTACCATGTCATCATCTTTTCAGGGGTCTATGTGGCCCTGCTTGAGCAGGGGGTTTGGACCAGGTGACCTCCAGAAGTCTGTTCCAACCTCAACCATTCTGTGATTCCATGCAGTGAATTGTTCTCCATCTATCCTCTTCTACTTTATGTGAACACTTATCTACTAATTACAGGAAAGACTGAAAGCTATCAGTAGAATTGAGCCACCTAAACAAAACCCTCTAATTTAGCTATTCTAGGTTTCTACCTGTTTTTCCAGAGGGCATGTTTCTCCCCTAAATTCTTTATGCAAATAATGGTCTCAACATATGTCTTAGATAGGCTGTGAGATCACAAGCGGCCCTCAAAACCTTAGTTACCCATCCTGGGTATCACTTGCATTAACAAGTCTGCAATCTCTCTTTTTATTTCCCCCAGTTCTTCCTGTGTCTAAACAACTATTAAAGATAAACAAGTACCATAGGAGAGACTGAGGGCAACCTGTCATTAAATAGTTGACAGAATCATCATCAGTTACTTGAATATATCTATTATTATTATTTTTCCTCTGGTCAAAAGTTAAAAATCAGTCATGAATGAAGTAGTCTTTTTGATGACAGAGGTGAGAGTGGAATGATGGATATTAGGAAATTTCTTTACTGAAAGAGTAGTCAGGCACTGGAACAGGCTGCCCAGAAAGATGATGGAGTCACCATCCCTGGAGGAGTTAAAAAAACATGTAGATGTGGCACTTCAGGACATGGTTTAGGAGACATGGTGGTGTTGGGTTGATGGCTGGACTTGATGATCCTAGAGGTCTTTTCCAACCCTAATGATTCTATTAGTCTATGATTCTATGGTTTAAAGCTACAAGTGGCCTTCTTCTCCACTTTGTGTAAGAGCAACTGGTTTATATCCAGAACCCAACACTTACCTGTATTAATTTTTGCTCTCCAGCAACATTACTGCCTGCCTTTCTAAATCTTACTTCAAATTGGAAGCACTCAAAAGTACTGAAAAAATATTTTCATTATTTGTTTTTCTTACTTCCAGAGCAAGAGGATGGCTAACATTTAACCAAAGTCTTCTGACAAATGTAAATTACTCTAGCATTTGATATGTCTTTCAAATTTTTATTTTCTTTTTTTTGGGAGTTGGTTGCTTAATAGGTTGCAAGGAGGTTTTCCACCTGGTGTTATTTCTTGTTTGCTAAACATGCTGTACAGCATATTGAAATCAATAAAAGATTCATATTGACATCACAGGATTAAGTCTCATTAATGTGTAACTTCAGTTATTATTTTAAAGGTAAGTGTACCAACTAGCAACCTTATCACAAAAGATATTGCATTATGCAACACATTTTGCAGTGTCTGAAAACATTAAATATGGAATTTCCTTACAAAGAATCTGGAACTGCAATTCCTGTATTTAATTTTTTAGCATCTTTTTAATTACATAACTGATTTTTATAGAAAATAAATAATCACAGTTTATATTGAGCAGAATTGAGTCAGGCTGTCAATAAAAAATGAACATTTTGCTAAAACAAAGTCTCTTATGTTATTTTTTTTGCCAAATTCTTCTAGGGGCATTCCTAGCTCTCAACTTTCTTCTGCATTTTAACCTGTCAGGACCAATTTCAGAGAAGTACACAATCATAATCTGAAGTGCTATTGCTAATACACTACAAAGTTAGTTTTCCTACATTAACAATGTAAAGTGAGTCTGAAAACTAGTCATGTCATGCATATTTGCTCAAATGTACAAATACTTCATATTTCCACCATTCAAATTAATAGATCCAAAGTAATTACATAAACTAGTTTTGTAAAGTAGCATAGTTTTTTTAGGTTAACCATGTGAAGTTCTGTTTCAAAAGACTTTCAAATAATATTCATCCATGTTACATCCTGGTCAGATACTGAAAAAACCCTGTAGTCTCAACAACCTCTGAGGCCAGTCAGGTAGTATTGGATGTATTAGTTCAGGGTGTAATCATATTTACTTCTTAAAGCATAGTTACTGTGCTAAATGGACTGTTACTGCTGCTTTCTTAGGTACAAGTAATTGCTGAACAACACAAATGTAAGGATATATAGTAGACTGTATAATGTAGGCATCATGTGAGAGCTCCTGTGTTATATGGTGAAGATAAATCTATGGTTGGAGTTTAACTAATAATAGGAGTACATCAAATATTCTATAAATTCAATAGAAAGAAGTACCTAATTTAGCTCTTATTTAAGGTAAATTACTCTTCAAATCCCAATCATACTCTTATAAATCCTTAGCATTTAAAAGCTGACTTCCTTTTCTTTTCGTATTGCTCAATTCTAGTTAACTTGTCACTCACTCCTTAAAAAACTAATTTAAAACATCATTCTTTATTTCCTTTCCCTTCCTTTTCCTCAAAATGTTAAAAGCTGTGTACATTTGTAAAAGAAATTACTTAGGCAAGTAGTGTGGGGAAAAGAAGGAAATCTCATTAACTAATGCATTAAAAAAACCCCAACCTCAACAAAAAAAACCCCAGACTTCTAAACAGCTACTGCCAGAAGTGGAAGAAATTGCTTTTGCCTAAGGCTGGATTTGCTGCTTAAGGCTTTTCTTCCTCCTTCATTTCCTCTGCAAAGAGAAGATTATTTCACCATCAAAAGCAACACATAGTGTGTGATTTTCCTTTTTTGGCATTCTGGAATAGAAATTTTACTACCTTCCTGAAAATGTTCATGTTTTTACTTGGCTGCTTCTTTTTTCTTAAAGTTCTGAGAAGTTTCTCAGTGGCATGGGGCTTCTTTGCTGGAGTTTTTGTGCTATATAGGTAGCAAAATAGTAATGTAAAGATGTGGGAGCTTTCATTATTTATCAAGAAGTTTTGATAATTAGTATTTTCTGGAGGTGTTCTGGAAGAAAATTATGGTTAAAGTACAAGTTTTAATTTCATTGTTCAAGAAGTAAAGTATGCTTCATCTTTTCTATATTTGAAATAATCTCTTTTTTGAAATTACACATCAAATGAGCTGTTTGGATTTATAATACTCCAGTGGCCTGGCACCTAAACTAACTGGAATCATTGAAGTTTATGGCATTAAGTCAGGCTGGGGAAGAATTAAGAACTAGATCCAAAAACAGGCTAGAGGCAGAGGTATACTGCACACTACCAGAGTTTTATGTATAGACCACCCCACTAATGCTGGAAGTGGTAATAACATGCCGTACTAGGGTGCTGCATTCACACAGATGCAACCATACTGCTTTTGGGGTATGACCCAGATGAAGTCCTTAGATTAGTTTCCATTGCAAAACTGTTTCAGGCTGCAGTGTGAAGTAACTTGAGGATCTGAGTATGAATGCTATTATTTGATAGGACACAGAAGGAGCATAAGAAAGAATAAATACATTTCACAACTGGGTGCAACTAAAACTTTAATAAGACATAGCTAATTAGACAACATTTAGAATGTACTCCTAAAATAATATTATAGTTTTTATTGATTCTTGATTTTTAATTACCAGTACAGCTCATCTGCTCCAATAAAACTTCCATGAACAGTTTGGTCAATCTAAAGTTCTATAAAGTGTGCAGATTTGGCCAAGTTTGGCCTAACCTGTCCCAGAGTGGGATTTATCCTACCATCTTAGAATTCCACACATGGATATTATTACCCAAGACTGACATCCCAGGATCTCTTCTTAGTTATAGGAGAGAAGTGGGGATCTCCAGGAAGGATTCAACTTCTATCCTGAAATAGACATGTAAAATTAGCCAGATATATTGCCCTCTGGAGCTGCCTCTTTCTCTCTCCACCACCCTCTCTGGTCCTAAATTAAATTCTTGTCTACACAGATTCAGCTTGGAAGCATGTTCTGGCACTTCTAGGGTGCATTTTATCTGATCTGTCTTAGATGTCTTCTGCAGAGTGAGATGAGCCATGCCCTACAAGTACCTACTTCACTCCATTGACTATAAACAAGATCCAAATGACTCCTTCTGTAGGCAGCTACATTTGGCCAGATGATTCCCATACACTGACTAATGTAGAGCACATAGCTGAAGGCAGAGTTAGATCATTTCAGAATAATGAATATCCCCAGTGGTTTATATACCCCCCCCAGGGCTATATATAACTAAACATTTGTTGAAGCTGTTCTGATATATGTTAGCAGCCAAACTGGCACTAAGATCAAGGGAGAACAGAGATACCCTAAACCACATTTTATATTTGTACTTCTGGCCAGTCCTGAGAACAGGTCACATTCATTGAATCCATACTTCATAAGATATACATGTGAACTCAGGATAAAGCTTTATCCAAACCCACATTTTGTCACAGGATAAATTCAGTGTTGTGTGCCAGACCTAAATTTGGTGGCATTCCAGTCTGCAGAATACAAGGATGATTTTGTGCAAGTTTGGCCAAGTTAGATATGAAAGCCTAGACAGTATAGATGTAATATATGTTTGTGGTACTTTCTGAGGTGAAGGGAAATTTTAGGAAAAATCAGACTATCTTTTCACAGAATTACTTGTGAAGGCTATCAAAGAGCAGTCTAGCCATTTGCTACTTATTTTCATAATTTGGTAACACTAAACTGTTAAGAAAGCTTGAGACACTAACATAATGACTCTTATTAGTATTTTTTTTTTTTTTTTGATTTCTCATCCCTCATTAACTTCATCCATAGATCTTAAAGCAGCATAAAAGAGAGCAGTATCATCTTCATATTAGGCAGATAAAGTACAGAAGGCATCAGAATGTTTCCTAAGGGTAACCAACAGGCCACTGGAAAACTCAGAATTACAGAACCTGTTTTTTTAAGCTCTAGGCCAGGCTTCTTTACATGAAACAGCACCCCTTACATTGGAACTAATATAAAATATATGCACATGCGCTCAAGCATGTCTAAATCATCAAGATGTTGACATGACAGCATTTAATTTTCCAGACTAAATTATATTCCATTTCCATTGCATGGTGTCTTAAAAGCTGGTAGTGAATATGTTCTCAGACAATGAATTTGCTTTCAGTAATGTGGAGACTGAATATATTCCCAAAAGTTTTATCAGTCACAAGGGTAAGCAGATCCCAACGCTGCTAGTTGGGATCAGTTGTTGCTGAATTGTTCTAATCAGTGCTCAATACATTACATGGCAGAACTCAATGCTGTAGGTTACATCCTGATTAATTTTTCCTCGTTATTACGTGTGTAGGCACAGACACAAAATAATGTAGTGTTGTGACTTGACTCCTCATTTTAGTTGGCAGTGTTCAAAGGCAGATAGAGAATGAAAACCCAGCTAAAATTAAGTGCTTAGAAATGAGTAGTTAATGAAAAAATAAACAGGCGGACAGCTGAGAGCATACTCTGTTACAAACAGGTAGAAAGATGATTACTCTCTGAAGAATGAAATGATTCAAGTAAGAAATATAAGATATGAATCATGTGGTACTGTGGTAATAAACTCAGAAGATTACCCAGTAAAGGAACAGAACTTAAATAAATGTTCTGTATTTACTGGGCCCCAAAGCTTCGGACTTAACAGATCAAGAGCTTTGTATTTCACTTTTAGAGGCAGCTGCACTGGTTAAAGGAAAGTTTGGAAAAACATATTTAAAGAGCATTTAAAAAATGAGAACTTGCATATGCCAAGCATTACTCCATGGAGACTTGGAAAGGCCAAGAACTAGGTGCTGCAGAGAGGCCACCTTGCACTGTAGATATTATGCACTGCCCTCAGGCTCTGCACACAATCCAGGCACTGTCAGTGACAGCTCCACTGATTCTGGCCTAAAAGTAAGATGAAATGCTTTTGGCTGAGGTTGTAATACTTCATTGCTTCCATGGTTTTCTCTTGTTGAGATACAGTAAAACAATCAGGAGATATTAACTGTGTTTCACTTGTCTACATGTCCTGGAGAAGTTCAAGGGGGATGAGTGGGAGATCCCCCCCTTCTCATATGCCTTCCACATTACATGGCTGTCATTAAAAAGTCATTCTGTCTGAGGTAACTTAAGTTACAGCTACACTGTCTTTAAGTTAGGCTTGCTTGCACTCAAGGTTTGATTGAGATTTTAGAGCCAAGTGGCTTGAATATCTTTAATCATACAGTCTGTACAGCTAAGGCTTGATGGGGGACGTGCTTGGCTTTCCCAGAGTAGAGGTAACATATAAACTGATACATGGGCAATGGAATAATGAATGAAGAATTTGTACTTGAATGTGAGCTGTACCTAACGTGTAAACTAACATAATAATGCAGATATATTCTTACATCTTCTTTATCACTTTTAGATTTAGAAATAATATCATTACAGAATGAAAATTTCAAAACCATAAATTTGTTATACAGAAGCTTTAGATACACTTTCCATCAGAGTTAAAATGAGTTTATTCTATAGAATCCAAAATATATAATAATATATTTTGTCTTTGCATTGTAGAAACAATCTTTTCTGTCTAAACCAAAGAGTTCCCATTTGTGTCGGCTTTAGACAGACCTAAAATAGATAAACAGATGTGTAGCCTCTCCTTTTCTCCCTCAGCAATGTCATCCTTAATAGCCCCTTTATCTGCTTCTCCACTTTCTTTAACATTGCCTCCTATATACTGAGCTCTGCAAACCCATCCACAAAAGCATCGCCCTTTCTCCACTAAAGTTACTCAGCCACTTCTGCTGACAAGCCCAATCTCTCCAATTGCTTCCTTTACCAACCTATGCCACACACAAGTACCTGTGGAAAGGGTACATAATGGTATCAGTGTTTTTCCCGCCAGATTCTCCACCCTCTCCTTACTATTTCCTATCCTTCTTGATTTATGTTAATTTTCTGCATTGCTAGGTTAAAGATTGTCATTTACAGTATTGCTGACCTCAGACACTCAAAAGGAATGTGTTAGCCCCTGAATAATAATGAGCTTGGTTTTAAAAATATATATTTGCATGACCATGTTTATACATTTTATTTGCCCTCTGCAATTTTACATGAGACTTTACAGTTAACATTTTAACCATGAGGGCTAAGGTGGTTTTTTTTGTTTTTTTTTTAATATGAAAGCTGACATTCTTATATACAAATATTATTCTAGGAGCTGAAGGCTAGAGAAAAGATCAGATATCCCAAAAGCTGTGATTAAATTAAAATACAGTATTTATTTATGTTGTAGAGATATCTGTTTTATTACTAATGTTTTACTGCACCGTTATTTATCCTCCAGGATCCTAGAGCTCAAAGCTCTCCTTTTGGCTGAATTCTTTGTCTACTGATCAAGAGATGATAGATCCATAAAAGCTGAACCTCAGATTAAGTTCTCCACCCTTTAAGGAAGAGGAAAGAAAGCCAAGACTATCACCTTTTCAAAATTATTTTGTATTTTGGTAATTAGACATCAAAGGAAGTGTTCACAGCAGCTTACCAATCTTTCAACCTCTTTTCTTCTCTTACCACAGTGAAACAAAACCTGGAAACTGGATGTACAGAGGGTGAGAAAGAGGTTTCCTAGCTAAGACTGAAAATTTTATTGCATGAAAATTCTGTGATGCAGATCTCTGAGGGAAGACTGAGAGGTGGACCTGGACCTTAGACGTGACATTAAAATACTGCTGTATCTGGAGAGAATGAAAGGAAAATGGAAAAAAAAAAGCTCACATGCCTAATTCCTAATGAACATAATACTAACTAGTAGTAGGTGTGTTCCATTAATGTGCTGTATCACCATTATATACAAAGGATTTAGTCTGGAAATCTGGTGCTCTGGTGCTACCAAGAAGTTCAAATCTACTTTTATGTCTTTCCTTTTTAATTCATGTGGTGGGAAGGAGGGAATCTAAAACATTGTATTCCTGCAGGTGTCTAACTAAAAAGGGTAGACTGGTAGATGCAGTTGTAAGCAAATATATCTTATTAATTCCCCCTACCCATCTAAATGATAACCATAAATGATTAAAATTTAAATTTAGATTTTTCTTTCAAGTTTGTCAAACTAATCCCAAGTCTTTCAAATACTTATACCTATGATTACTATATGTAGTAACACTTTCATTAATTTTAGTGGCAGTGTGCTGTGCATAAAATTAAATACCTGCATGATTATGTTATTGATAAGTTATTATTTTATTAGGTACAAATGAATAAATATGAGAGGTCAAATCCAAAAGAGCAGGTTTCAATTCTTGATCAGAAAAATTTACAGGAAAATCAGTGTACCAGGTTTAATGTGGTTGAAAATGTTCCAAATTTGGTAAAATACATATAGGACCTTGTGTTTAGGACCTTGTTGCATTTGCTACATTATGCAGCAAAGGTTAGTGAGGGATATCTAGATAGTGCAAAGCTATAGACTAAATATTTCCAAATAAAGATCAAAATGTACAATTGGTGAAAGTCCTGAAATTCACTCCAACTATTGTGGTGTGCAAAGAAAACATCTGTTTGAACACTCTAGATGCAGCTCTGGCATGAGAACCTATATATTATGCTGCGTGATGAACAGTGAAGATTTGCAGTAGTAGAAAGAACATCTTTATGTAATTTTCAGGGAATGGTTAGCTGATGTTTGGAATGATGATATGAAAAAATTATTAGATTGAGTGGAGGAAGGTTGCTTCCAATATCTGGTAGTTGAATGCAACTTCAATTCAACAGCAGCAGTGCTCTTGTAAGATTTGAACAAAGGGGAGTACTTGAAAAAGATATAGATCAAAGGATGGTGGGCCAGGCTATTGGAATCATGTAGATAAAATTCCAAATCTGGATGAGCGGCATCCGTTGCTCTCAGCTTTTTGGCCTCCTTCCATTTCATCCAAAATACAGTTGCAAAGATCTTCTATCTTGCTTTCTCCTTATTTCCTTACATATTAAGTTCAATCTTCTCTTCCACATTTTCAAAACACTTCACAGGTCCACTCCTGGTTGCACCACTGCCCTCCTCACCTCTTCCTGCTCTCTGCAGCCTGCCAGCTCTCCTTTTCTGACTGCTCACTTTGTCTTCTGAATCCACTGAACATTTTACACCTTTTTTACTATGCAACCCTGTAGGTCTTGAACAGCCTTCTGATTATTCGAGGCCAAACTCAGTTCCTCTGCTGCCCTCAAACCCTTCTTTAAAAATCCCTCACATTGATGTTTTGGTATGTCAGGGAACAGACTTTCTTCCCTTGATTTGATGTATAGAGGGATAACTTCTATGTGTAATTTCTGGCAGCCCACATCCACATAGTAAAGAACTGGAGATAATGAACCATATTTCATGAATGAAGATATAAGGGGTCTCAGTACTTAGCAAACCACCGCAGGTCAGGGATGGAGGCAACAACATGATTTTAAACATGTAGAGTTAAAACAAGCTGAAAGGGTGTAAGGACACTCTTACTCAGTTTGCTTCAGTCTTGAGGTTATTTAATTTAAACCATAGTTTACTTTGAAGCCAGCATAAACCACTCTGATCAATATGAAGGTGACATACAGCAGCTTGAATGAATTAGTAAATTACTCTTTTATAGCACTTTTTGTCAGTGCATGTGAGAGCACTTTACAGCAAAGATGGCTGGACTGTTCCCACTTTGAAGAAGGCAAGACTGAAGTACAGAGACTTGAGATCCATCTCCAGGGACACAACAGTCAGTATCAGAGAGGTAGAAGTAAAACCAGGTCCTCTGAATTCCATCTCTGAGGTCTATCCCCTACAGCATGTGGCCAACTGCCTATTGTATCCTACTTCCAGCAAAGCTTTATAACTGTAGTAGGTATCGAGAGAAAAAAATTCAGTGGTCAGACCATGAGGTCAGATTTTCTGCCAGGTTAGAAGATGTTTATGAGCTGGGCCATAAGATTCAGAATAGTTTTCTAAAGTAAAACACACAAAAGCTTTTTTTTTTTTTTTTTACTAACTAATTGAATTCATATTTTTGTTTCATCTGGGTAAGTAAATCCCCTAAATAGGTTCTTTCCTCTAAGAATGAAAAAGAAGTCAGAAACATTTCCTCATAGAATGTTAAAAAACTAATATCCTCCTCTTCAAGAAGAAGAATGAAGAATCATTATCCCCGGTTAGTGGCTCATGCCTATTGCTTTCTAGTTTGGCTGAGTTCAGTAGGAAAATACTTTTGATTTGAACACTTTTGGAGTCATCAGGAAAACGAACTCTTTGGAAAATGAGAAAATCAGGTAATGCTTAACTTGTGCACTCTCTTGTATTCATTTATGAATTTCAGTAATATAAGCAGAAGACTGAAATAAAAGCACCCATTTTAGACAGCTATAAATAAACTGGAAATGCAGTCCTGCCGACAGAAAGAGCTCATGGGGCTCTTTATTTTTGGTTTGCCACTGAAAAGAAGTTCTTGCCTTTCACATATGCTTTACAATGAAACTGTTCAGGCTAGATAGTGCTATAAGGTCAATATATATATTTGGAAAAGAAAACTTATGGAAGACATATGAACACTTTACTTCGTTTAATAGAGGGTTGTGTTGGGATCTCCTAAGAGAATGTACTAGTGGTTTGATTCAGAAAATGAATAAAAACATGACCTTTGGAGAACCAAAGGTTAATCTAACAAAACAGCATCCAGAGGAGATGATATAACTACTCAGAAGCCCCACAGAATAGCCTGAGGCAATAACTCCCAAACAGTGAAGACAGTAGTCCAAGTAGGATAAAAACCTCTTTATTTTTGTTAAAAAATATATTCCTAGCTGGAATATAGACTTTAAGTCAAGGTTACATATCCTGTCAGCAAGTTGCAGATAGGTTCTGTGCTTAGGTCACTCAAGTTCTCAGGCACTCAGCAAGCAAAAACTAACAATTCTGTGAGTTTCAGGTTTTTTGTTAAATTTAAAAGGAACAGGAATAGTTCAGTCCACATTGTGGTTTTTATTTTGATGTCAAAGACATAGATATTAACTTTTTGTTGTTGAATGTTACTTTATAGAACATCCAATTCATACCATAATTGACAAATGGCAGTGTGCAAAGTCCCTGTAAAAATTGAGCAAATCAGAGTATAAGTACAACAGGTAAATCCAGTGGATTATATTTTTAATTAATGTTAATTGATTATATTTTAAGTATTATTTAACAATATTAAAAGTTTGTGATTCTGAAACATAATAACTTTGGTTTTGGTAGTGTGATGATACCACCTAGCAATCTTGTCCTCCTAAACAATCAAGCAGAGATTATGAATGAGGATAGTGTACAGTTTCCTCAGATACTTCTTAACACTGTGATGGTATTTACTTATATATGATTTTTGTAGGGTGTTCAGAAGGTTTTCTTTGTAGCCATAGGAGGATTTTTTTTGCACAGGTGTTCTACAAAGGTAAATTCTCTTACTGTAGAATCCTAAAATATTGATGATTATTGCAGGATCTGATTTATGTAGACAGAACACAAACTATATATCATATTGGGCTAAATAGGTGGTTTTAAAATGATTTTGTGTCCTAAAATTTTCTGGCAAAAAACTTAAAAACCTAAACATTTCATGTGCACTTGACGTTAAAAAAAAATCAAAACTTACATAAAGTTAACCTAGAATTTTCTTTGTGTAGCGCAAAAAATTACATGGATCTCATCTCTGTCCAGCAACGCTTTGCAGGCTATTTCATTACTAAGAAAGCCAGTAGTTTGCAGTCAATATTTTTTCACAATGGTGCATTCTATAGCCAGGCTGTTTCCATCCCTGCATGAGTTACCTCCAGCTGGAAGAGTGCCACCTGCACTCCTGACTTTTCTTGCCCTTCCTCAGCCCTTGACTGGATACTTTTAAAAAGTACCACTATAGACTGTGATGTAAAAGAAGAGCATTGGCAAAATGATTAAATCTAAGTAGGGGAACAGATGTTTGCTCTCTGGAAAAGCTTAATCATTTGGGATTGGGTAAACCAATTATTTTTTTTTTCAGTTTTGGCTTGCCTGCAGTTCTTCATGAAACTCTGTGATTAGTCTTTCTATGTTATACTTCCATCAGTAAAAAACTTTACTTCCTGACTGATGTTGACCTGAAGTATCAAAAAATGAATATAGCCTGAAAATGTCTCCTGCTATTTCTAGCAAATCTGTATTAGACGCCTGATTTCCTAACTCTTTCTTTCTCTTTCTCTTTCTCTTTCTCTTTCTCTTTCTCTTTCTCTTTCTCTTTCTCTTTCTCTTTCTCTTTCTCTTTCTCTTTTTCCTAGTGAAAATACTGAAATTTTCTCTGACTGCTTTAAATCAGTCTCTTTAAATCAGTTTCTCTAAGAACTGATTAACACTGTACTGGTGAATGTAAATGTAAAAGTTTTATTAAGTACCTGCAATATGTAGTTTGACTTTCAGAATTCTTCTTAGTAAGCACTTATTTTTGAATGTCCAAGAATGGTAATGCCAATTATTTCCAGTAGCTTTCCCAGTTTACAACATCCTACTGCATATCTGGGTTAATTAATGTTTAACAATGTTAGTATATAATGTTAGTATATAACTATATATAGATATATAACTATATACTAACAATGTTAGTATATAACTATAGAACAATGTTAGCATATAATTTTTAAAAGTGTCCAAATGACTCATGATAGGCAAACTTAAATGAATGCTAAAGCTGAGCACTAAAAATTCTTGAGAAAGAGGTACTTCAGTTTCTGGTCGAACTTACATAAAAATATAGAATAACCAGCATATAATAAGGTAATTTCACATAGGATTTAGACATACAAAAATAACAGGCTAGAAATCTGATCTTTTCATGTGTCCCATATTCCTTCTTCCTCAGCTGTGTGTGTCACGTAGGACCTTTGGAAGTAAGGCTATCTAAACCACTTGGACTTATTAAGAACGTATTTACTTCACAGAAATATTCCTGAAGAACTTGAGAAAATGGGATGTTTTGCATTCAGAAGTGAAAAACAGCACCTAGTATGCAAAGTGGCTGTATGTTTATTGTTGACAAATCAAAGTAGATGGAGCACAGCTTTCCCATCCCTTTGGAAATAGCTCATTTACTGTGGTGTTGGGCTTCTAAAGTGCACTCTTTTTCTCTCCACTCCTTTCTGGAGAGAAACAAATCATGCTGAAGTGTAGTTCTTATGTCTAAGCAACATTTAGGGTCATTAGCCTCCTCACTATATTTAACTGTCTCATCAACAGGAAGGGGACAAATACACTTGGATGCTCCTTTTTTAATTAATTACCCAAGTGAGTTAGTGCCTGTGAAAGAAAACCAGGCAGACAGCAGAGTGAGGACCTCAGTTTATAGGTAAAAAAAGGCTTCATGCAGCTCCAGGACCAATGCTAAGTAGTGGTGTATCTGATCTTCCAACAACACAGATAACAGGAATGAAAAGAGCTGGTGGAAATAGTAATAATTTCATCTATAGATCTACTGCATTGCTAAAAAGCTGAACACTTTTTCTGAGTTTCATTGTAAAGGTTGTAGGTCTCTACCAGACTATCTTTCTGTATGAAGCCCATAGCACATCTTTAAAATGTTTATCAATTTGTCAGATTCAGTTGAAATTAGTCAATATATTCCAGAGTTATTTAGAGGGCACATAGGCAGACACATAGAAATATCTCTTCTATTTCCTTAGAAAACAGCCTAAAAATAGGAGCTGAAGTTGAGTTCCTTACTTGCTCTTTTGTTCCAAAGTAAGTCATCTATCTATCAAAAATCCTTGAGTAGGTAGAAACCTTCATTAAATCAGAAATGTGGTACTTGGGGGAAAAGAGTAAGAAATATTTCTGAAGGTGTTGAACATCAAATTTAAAAGGAAGTCCCAGTTTAAAGGAAAGACAGTTAAAGAAGAACTAAACCTATCAGTACTGTCAAGTTAATTGCCTGGGATTTAATATACTATTAATGCTTTTAATTGTATAGACAGTCCTATCTGATATACCTCTTTTGTCTTCTTCTCCTGGGACTCCTGGGATAATATTTATTTCAACTTTCAATAAGTTGTGCATCTATGATACAGATTATTATGCTTTCTCTACAGTTATATCAATAAAATATTTATGTTAACACTACACATAAAAACCTCAGCAAATATCTTTATGGTTTAGCCAATCAAACAACAGAGTGAGGTTCAAGAAACAAAGGCATGTTAAAATAAAATAATTTGCTGTGTTACCTTAAACAAAGTACTGTCTTTTGTTCCTCTCTGAAAAGGGGATAACGATAAAGGATTTCTCTGTAAACTGTATTGGGATTTACAGAGAAAGTGAAATAAGAAAAAAGTAATGAATGATTATGAAATTATTTATTCAAGTGAATACGGTTTAATGTTCACAGAAAGTCATAGAAGATGTTATGAAGAGAAATTGGTCTCTTCTGCCAACACTGCCACTATAGGCATATCCAGACTCAACAAACTGGTTGAAAAAATAAAGTATCAAATATATGAAAGGTGTTACATTGCACAGTTTTGTAAAGATTAAAAAGTTTTGATCTCTCCAGCAAATAGGAAATGAGTTTAATAATCCAATTTTTTTACTCTTTAAACATACATTCCATTGAAACTCTAAAGAATAGCACAAGTAACCTGACTGGAATAAGCTTTAATTATTCATACTGATAAATTGGAATTGATCTGAACTCTGTCTGAATGTAAGATGGAAGGTTAATCCTTTTGCCATATGGTTTGGAAACACTATTACCCTTACTGTCTCAGATGTTGGTCTCAAATGATCACTATGGTTGTGCAATAAGACTATCCCCTGTAGTTCATTAATTAGCCTAGAGGTTAGAGAGATAACTGAACTGTTATTAAAACAAAAGACTTGGGAACTACCCAAGTAATAGCAAAAAGAGAGATCTGGAAGGAATAAGATGTGCCTTCTGGAAGAATTGGTACTGCGATCTAACAACCTGAGAATCATTAGAAAGAGTTGTGTTCTCTGCTAGGAAAACAAGTGGGAACAATTTTGCAAATTTGGCAAACAGTCATTAATTGTACTGAAGAGACAGGAAATACAGAATAGAATTTAACTTTATGTGGCTTATGCTACGGTAACTGTAGGATAAATTTTTTAAAGAACTTTAAGGCTTGGAACTTAATGAAATAGGGGAAAAATGGTTTGTGCCCAGGGTAAACTTGACAGCACGGAACACTGGGACTTCTGCTGACTTATCAAGCAGACTTGCAGAAGGCAAAATAAAAAGATTTTTTGACAAGTTACTTTCTTGACTGGTGACTATTAGGGGATTTTGTGTCTATATTATTAAGCACTCTCTAATCTTTCTATTAGATACAAATATAAAAGCGATTTCTGTGCCTCATAAGATACTATTCTTCAGAAATGAACTGTAAATAGATATTATTCACTGGAGTATCAAATACCAGAGATATTTCTTATTGGCAAAAATTTATTTTAGCCTGATTCTATTTTAGGAAGAGAATGGAACCTCCTATTCCAGGATGAAATTTCCCTCACATTTGACTTCAAAGTTTTTAGTTGGCAAAAAAAAAATTTCCACTAATAAAGAATAATAATGAATTATAGGAACAGTAATCTTTGCAACTGCCTTGGAAAGTAGCATTTAATTTTAATGAAACTTTAATATGTTTCTAAATGTGAAGAAGAGAAGAAAGATTGTTAAGTAAGAAATCTTAAGGTGCAGGATAAATGCATGCTTTCTCAGTGAGTTATTCCAAATAGGCCTTCTTGCAAGTTTGCAAACTACGGTATTCACTAAACTTCATTCTTATCTGTGAAGGTAAACATTTTCCTAAATTCTTGTAGAATTAGGACTTTACATAATAACTGCAAAAAGGCTTCCAAACACTCTAGAAAAACAAACCATAGAGCAGAAGACAATCTGAGGTAGGAATTCTTAAAACACATTCACAAAACATTCCGTACATTTCAAGGATTATATGTGGAATTTATTTAGTACACATGCAAAACATGTTACAGCTGAGTCACAAAAAATATGCCTTTCCCACTCAAAGCCACACTGGTACATTTAACAGTAATGTTTTCTTTAAATCATCAATGAGTAATTCAAAACTTTCTTTTCATTTTTAAGTCCAGTGATTGTAAGTGTCTTTAAGATTATTTCATAGTAGTATCAATAATGATGGCAGTTTTACACTATCTTTATAAAATGATCAAGGAAACAGTGATACCAGTGGCTAATCTCCAGTATGTGCCATGAATATTACCACCTTATTACATTTTAATGAAGATTATTTCTAATGTTTTATTTCTGTTCATATACCTTTGAGAAAGGCAAAGGGATACGAAGGCCCTTGTAGTCTTCCCATTAGCATGACAGATAACAGTGTGTTCAGATTTGATTGTGGGACATGGGAGAGCCTTTGTGGTTGAACATATTCTTTTCCTGATCAGATTAAGGATATGCTTGTCTCCATTTTTGTTACTGTTGAAACAGGAGAAACATACATAGTGAACATTTTGTACTTTCTAACCACCACGTCCACCTGAAACTCAGTTCTCATTGAATTAATCACTGTAATAACAAATAATTTGAACAGATAATTCTTTAGAAAATATCAAGCCAGATTTTTAAAAGTATCTTGATAGCCAACTTCATTTTTAGGTATTTAGGAATGATGGAGTGTCCCATTACACACCCATTTACTTTATTAGTTTCGTAAATATCTTTTTCTAGTTCCTAGTGCAGAGGAAGACAAAATGAGGAGAAACAGTCAGAAAGAGATGATGTGACTCTCACAAAAGTCAGTGAATGACTAAATCAGTAACTACACAAAAATATTTTTCTCTTGAACAAACTGCCTTGCTCTTTTTTGCATACTCTTATTGCTAATGTAGCCCTCTCAGCAATGCCCAGTAAGTTCATACGGCTGCATGTTTACTCCAATTTGTAGGTGTAAGCCGTATACTCAAAGAGCAATAAGATACCACAAGATGGGTACCAGGAGTAGGTAAACTGATTACATCTCACTCAATGTTACTAGATGTATAGTTATTTGTTCCAATTAAGTAGTGGGAATCTGAGACATTTAATGCAGGACACAAGTTTCCCAAAACTGTTTCTATAATCAGTGGAGAGATGCAAATCCTTTCCGTGGCAATTTAGACAATCCCTGGCAGTTCTTTAAATCCACCTCTTAGTGGTACTGCCCTCTTGAGATGCCTGTTTCTGTTTCCCAAGCATGGATGAATCTAGGGTGAGTAGGCTGTCAAATTAGCACCTGCAGCTGGAAGAATTAATCCTGCCCTCAGTGTCCACAGCAGCTGTGTGCTGAGACTCTGAAAGTGGGACATGGAGAGGACAGGTAGCTGAAGTATCCTACGGTGCTTGGGTGCAGGACCTGCGTCACGCGTTTTTCCTACAGCGTGATAGTTCACTGAGGTAACTCTAGCCAAAATGCCAACAGAGTGTAACATGGGCATGATATATATACATGCAGAGAAGAAAATTCTTCCTATTTCACTGATCTCCATACTTCCAGAAGAACAATTGTCCTTGTTCTTGGTATTGGTGATGTGCCTTCTTATTCACCCAACAATAATTACCAGATTGTGTTTGCTCTTGTAAGTGTTTTAGACACACAATAAATTGAATGACATGCTGTTCCTGAATGAAGATATGCCTCCTGCTTTTTAGATCCCCAGTCAGCTACAGCAGGATATTTAAGCATGAGTTTTTAGACAACCCAGCTGCAAATACATCAAGTATCAAGAAGCTGGGAGTAAATTTTTGACGAATAATTTTTATATGATAAGAACAGCAGTGAACTTTAGAAGGTTTTGCAACCTGACTTTTCATTCTGTGAATGTTTGAAAAATGTAACAGGAAAATAGTTTGGACTGATCAGCTTCCAGTCTGTAATATTTTGATAAATTTCTAGCTTTGAATGTCAGCAATGTGTAATGACAATTAATACAGCTATGTGGAAGATGGAGAAAAATGATGAAATAACTGAAAAGACCAAGTATATTTTGAAAAAAGAACTAATAACAGAGTCAGCTAGGTCTGATACTTTGTTCTATAAAGAATGGACACACTGTTCTGATTCTCTGAACACATGAAGATTTGAACAGAGTCATTCCTCTGTTCATGTTTCTATGCCTCTCTTCAAAGGCTACTGCCTCCCTTTGTTTAGAAAATGGTACCTAACAATGAGTTTCTGTCAGGTTTGTGATCCCAATTTAGGTTTTGGAACTTCACCTAAAGTCGAGAACCTTGCAAGAACCTTAAAATGTTCATGCCAGTATTTGGTGTAATGAGCCTAATTTGTCACTGGAAATGTTTGGGAGCTTGGTCACTTCCTTAACTGTCACAGTCTGACCTGTGACTATTTTGTACTATATTTGAAGATATGATTTTGACTGAAGCTGAGCTAAGAGACTATTTGGTACAAAATAAATTACATTTCAGGGAAAAAATAACCTTTTGTACAATACAAGCTTCAGTGTGAATTTACAGTTAAACAATGTATTTGATTTTATATCTCTTAGTTGTTAATAACTGGAAGGAGACATCTAATTCATACAGCTAAATTTACCAATAAAATGAAGTGTCACTAAAGTCTTTTTAAATCTTTGCACTATATTAACCATTACTTTGAACTATGTTAACCATTAATTGTATAAACCAAATGATGTGGCTTATAGCACCACACAAGAGAATTTCTGCTGTCTATCTTTATATAGAATGGAAGAAGCCAAATGTAACCACATAATTATTAGTTATGCAAATATGTATGAACTTGATCCAAGAAGAAAACATTTCCAATGTTTGTGCCACAAATAAACATCTGGTCTCCAAACTGGCTGAAGCCAGTTGAGAAAACATTGCCCTAACATTTTATTATTTTCTCCAGAATCCCCTGTAAATTTTGGTTCACTACCTTCACAAAACACTCAGCTGAACCAACAGCTGCCACAAGTTGAAGTGTGCATACACTTTAAAGGCAATTCACTGCTGGTGGCATTGAATAACAGTGGTTTTCCAATGGCAAAAGAGAGCAGGGAAGACTGCAGCACTGGTGGGCAGAGAAGACCAAAGGCCTTCAATTAGCAGAAGCATATACATCCTCAGCTCTTTGAAGACTGTGACAAATTGTATAAACTTGGCATTGAGGACTTGGCATTGCAGACTTGGCATTAGATGTATGCTGTCAAGTATGAAAGGTACAGGCATATGGTAAGCACTCAAATATCTGATGCTTAAGGGTATGGGAAGCAACTACGCAGAACTGGTAGCAGATGCTCCTTCAGGATGCATGTGTGTTTAGTCCTATGGAAAGGCCCACAGCTTTAATTACAACTACTAACATTTGAGCTATTACAGCAAGTTTCTGTAAATTCTTCCTCACCTGTAGAGCTTTCTGTGTAGCCCAGCCATTTCCTCAACATCTCAAGATAGTCTTGTCCTTTCTGTATAATTAGAGAGGACACCTACAAAAAAGGTCGTAAAACTGATCTAATTCTCTAACCATTTAAAATGACATGTTTCTTATTAGAAGAGTTGGCTGACATAATTAAAATTACATTATTTATATTTTCACTAAAACTTCAGATTAGTGACAAGGATCTGTAGAAAGAGATAGAGAAATTTATAAAGTATGGCTGGGGCTTAGGGTAAAATACCTCCAGTTGGAAAATTATCCTATGAAGGAATAAAACTACTTCAAAAATCCAGTGTTACTGTTTTCACTATTTCAGAAATGCAGACATAAACAATCCTCTTTCATTCATTTTGGGCTTCTGTCACAATGTATGTGATCCCTTTCACCCATTCACTGGGCTAAGCAAATTGATTTTTTTTTTTAAGAAAATGTTCTACATATTCTATATAGTTTTCTTGTTTTGTTTTCTTTATAGCCCTTTTTCACTGTTGTTTTACCAGGAAGTTCTCTTCTAAATAGAAGAACTTATTTGAAAGGAGGCTAAGGATAATAGGGATTGAAACACAGCAAGAAGCCATCTATTTGTGGGTGACTGGCAGGACAATGACATTTTTAAGATGTGTTTATACTCAGATGACCTATTGCAATGGAATCTTGGAAATTTTGTCCAAAAGAACTCCAATAATTTTTGTTTGTTTGTTTTTTTCCTTAATATAGTGGGTTATATTATGCAATTCTTGCTAGATATCCTTAAAGGCACTGATACTAATTTGCACCTAGATATGAGATGATACAACATAAGTACAGGTTATGGTGAGAATGACAAGCTTAAAAAGACAGGAGGAAAAATGCAAGGTGATTCAGAAAATATATTCTGATTCACATGAATTTTAGTACACAACAGCAGGTCATTTATTGAAAAGTTTGAGGCAGATAGCATAAATGGATTTGTTAGAGTCTAACTGTATACAGAAATATTTGCTACTAAAGTGATTAACAATGCATAAAGACAGGAAAGTATTCATCCTGCACATTTTTTACCACATTCCAAAATGGATAGATCATGATGCAGTACATGGTGTGATTCCCTGCCATTGGCTGATGCAAAATTCATTCAAATATCAGAAAGATTCATGGTGATTTCAGTGTCTTTGTATTGAGTTCATAATAATTTAGCAGCAGCGTAAGTCAAAGTCACAAAAGTTAGCTCTCTTCAAGTTATCCAATATCAAGAAGTTTATTATGGGCCTGTGTTTCCTCTTTTTCTCACACATTCTCTCAAATGGTTGCCTATTTTCTTCCAAGACTTTGGCTTTTTTCCCTGCTTTCCTGCCTTAAGCAGTGCTTGACAAACTTATAGATTTCATACCTCAATGTGGTCCACAACTTAACTTTTTCCATTACTCTTACTCAAGGACCCTGCCACCTTTCTAAATCTTAATAACACAACAAATTAAGTCACACATAGGCCATGATCTGACCCGCACAACATGTGCTGTGATATAGTCTTAGTTCTGTTGCATGTATAATGATGAACAACACATGCAGAACCAGGGAAAACCAAAAGGGCAAAAGAGTTGATAAATATTTAAAAATACAGATAAATAAAAGAACTATGGTAATTACTAGTGATGTAAGGGAAACTGTTACACTGTTACTGGATAATGCAAAATTCATAGAAATAAGTGGGAAGATTCCCAGTTTACAATAAAATATTACTTATAATATCAATGTGAAAAAATCTCTGTAAAGTTTTAAAGAACAAGGATTATCTCTAATACCTGAATTATTTTATAATGCAATAGCTACGCTGAATATATTTTATATGAATTAGGTTTGATTTTTTATTTCCCATGAATAACCAGAACTTGTTAACAAGACTAAAATGAAAGCCTGCTATAATACAACTTTGTTCATTTAAAGATTAATGGACTTGAGTCTAAATGACTGGTTACTGATTATGAGAATAAATCATCTTTTTCAGCCTTTACAGTTTTTATAAAGTTGTCAGTATTTAGTAAAAATAAAAAAAAAAAGATGACTTCTTTTAAAAATAGAAATACAATAAATGAAATGAGAGGTTGCAAAGTTTTACAGCTGGGGGGAGAAAAAAATCACAGTTCTTAGCATTTCAGTGTGCCATTTTTTTTACACTTTGACCAGAAAATTGTAGAAAAAGATCAGATGTGAAGATTCTTATTTGGCAAAAATACATACATTAATTTGTTTTTCCCTTGTATTAATTGTGAACCAAATCCTATTCTGTCCAGCACATACGTGTTTAGTCCTTGTCTGAATATGATACTCATGAAACATTTTACAATATTGAAGAGAGAGACTAAAATGAACCCAGTTTCCAATGTTTCCTGATAAAAATGTCCATAATACAGCTTTCAGGTAATAACATGCATTCTGTAACAAGTACTGTGTGCTAGACAGCAGATGTCTTGCTATTTCTTTACCTGCCGCATTTCCCCTTGCCTGATGAGAATCCACACACCTTGTACCTGAAGATGATCCTGTTTCTCCATGCAGTAAAACTTCCTGTCCTCTCCAAATTCAGAGACTCCAATGAAAAAGAAAATAACAACCACCAAAACCCAGGATTTGGTATGTAGTTGTTGGTTTGGTTTTGGGTTTTTTTGTTGTTTTTTTTTCTGTAAACACACATCAGGATTGAATCCCTACACTTCAGAGATTATTAAGGTGCTAACATTTCTCCATGGACCTAACTGGCCACTGTAAGAAAGAATAAGTATTCAAGCATTGGAACAGGCTGCCCAGAGAGGTGGGGAGTCACCATCCCTGGAGGTGTTCAAAAAATGAGTAGACGTGGCACTTTGGGACATGGTTTAGGAGACATGGTAGTGTTGGTTTGGCAGTTGGACTTGATCATCTTAGAGGTCTTTTCCAACCTTGATGACTCTATGATTCTAACAGAGAAAGGGAATAATTTCTTCACCAAGATAAAAAAATGTCATTCTGTAGTTCCTCTGACTTTGAGAAAACCTTTTCAACAGGCATGAGAACCTATAGCATTTTTACTGCTCTTCATTCCTTATCCTTTGAGATCTTTTCTTACATGTTACTATGATGTAATCGGATTGGAAATTTCAGTCTTTGCAGGATCTGTGCTTAAAATAGAGCTGTGACAAAATAAAGAAGCAACACTCTAAAAGTTTTAGTTTGGCAGAAATAAGATGGTATTTTAATTTATCCATTTAATGCCTAAGTAATGGAATTTTTATCTTTAAAATCGTGAGTGGCAAGAAGAGGGTGAACACTGGCTGTTGTTCACCTTCTCTTCCACTAAGAAAGCTAGGGAACATCAAACATACTGAAAGAAAAAGGGAACAAAAACACACAGGTGTTTATTAAATAAATAAAATAAATTAAATAAAATTATGAAGGACCTAAGCTATGGAATTTCTTGCCACAGCTTGTTGGTGGTAAATTCTGCATGAATACAGAGCAAGGCTGAGGAAGTTCCTGGAAGTGAAAGTCATCAGGGACATTATTTTAATCTCAGGAAGATTTTGATAAAACTTCTTTGAAATGATACATTTAAATAACATTAATCAAAACTTTTAGCAAATATTTTCCAGTAAGATATAGATATTGGACCTGGATTCACTCTGTGAAAGGCAAAAAATCTTTAAAAAAGTCATAATGAAACACTATAAAACTGCTTGTCCCACTGCAGTTAATTTTCAAAAGCTATAATTTCACCTTAAACCATAACAAGACCTTGAAAATACAGGAATAAAACCTAAAGTGTCATGCAGAGATTGTTTTAGGAGAAAAACTCTATTCAATATTTCATAGATGTTTATCTGTTTTGGTATTTTATGCCTTTTGTGCTCTATCCTCCCTTGTTAGCCTCTCCTTTGAAGTTCTTAGTTAAAGAAACAAGTGCAGAGGTCAGAGAGATGCATTCCAATTTCAGTCACACCTTTGGCTTTCAATAATCCTCATTTGAATTTGTCCACGATTCATTGTCAAGATCTTGTTGAGATTTTTTCAGTCTTGCTCTGTGAGCCCAACTTTATTGCACTGGTGTGAACACCTACAAAGTCTAAGTGTGATAAAAAAATTTAACAAGTGATTAAAAAATAGTTATAGTCTCTGACTAAGGGATTCAGAGTAATTTGCGTTGTTTTTCAGAGAACCTTTTCAATTCCCTCAGGAGAAGTTGCTGTTTGTAGGTTTTACTTTAAAAAATTTCAATATTCATGGAAATAAATTAACAGAATGAAACCTGGGATTACAATGATGTATTTGCATGATACCTCAAAACTACATTTCTTGCTTTTTCCATTCCTAGATCTTTCCAGAAATTTAGCATTAGGCAGAGCTAGATATAGGAAGAGAACTCTTATTTCCTATTTGTATCACTGATTTTTGGTTTGTATTTTCTCTCAGTGGTAATTGAAATCCATGGTTTCTTTATTCCATTCAAACAGCCTACTACAAGCTCTACTCGCTGTTAGTGAGACAGCACCTTGCAGCCAGAGGGCCCTCTGTACATAACTTAGGCAACAAGGATTTCTAATTCACCTTCTCTTTTCATCCCCCAGCTGCATGCTGTATCACTGTGATTCCCTCCATGGAAACAGAGCATATTATCTGCACTAGACCTAGCACAGAATTTCCATAAGAATTAAATATGAACTTTCAGCTGTAGAAACATAGCCTTTTATATATTGACTTAAAAATAAATAGATAGGACTCTTCATCCCTGAATTTTTGGCAAAGGTGTAAGTATCAAAATCACTATGTCACTTATATGCACTGGGTAGGAGGCTTGGCTTGTTAGTCTGTCTGTGAAGGAATTCAAAGGACGTATTTGCTTCCCTGTGCCTCACCCAGGTCTTTATAGAAGCAGTAGGCTTTTATCCTGGGGTGGACTACACAGGTTTCACAACAAAATTTCCCTGTTGTGTAACACTGTTTCATCTTTCAGTAGGAAGCCAAAGACTAAATGAAACTCCATTTTAAATTAAATACTACTTAATAAACTGCATCTTTGTGAATGATTTGCTTGTGGGCCAGGACTTTGTACCGCTAGAATTTAGGATTAGTCCAGAAGGAAACTGAAAGGAGCAAAGTTGTGTGATTTATATAATGAGCAGAGGAAAAGAAAGGAGGTTCAATAATTAGTCTGGTATAAACTTTATACAGTATAAGTAATGAACTAACACTTCGAATATTTTTAGCTAGTTACTTTCCTGCCTTTATTTTGGTCTTTGTAGATATAATTAATTCCCCTGGGATCAGTTAGGCATCTCTGGCACCCTACAAGCATTAATGAATGTATCCTTAAAACAGACCTTGAAGTTTAGAGGTGGGTGCTAAGGCTCAGGAAATCTGTGGCAAAGCTGAAAACTAAAAGAAGATCTTACACTTTCTTCATTTTTCTCTATTTTGTAGCCACAGGGGATCAATTTTAATGATAGGAAAGTTAAGAAAAGTTGTTTAAACAGCTTATAAATTATTAATATTTTAATCAAAAGATTTCATAAGGTCATGTTGAATGAGCATTTAATTTAGTGTAGCCACACATTATGCACCACATATTTTAACCAGTCGTTATATCCTGTATGTACTATACCCTGTCACAGGCCACAGTTCACACTGTTGCAGGTGTGGGCAGCATCCATGACAGTGTCAGAGCTGGTCCCAGTAACAGTGTCAGCCAGAACCTGACCTGCATGAAGTTGTCCATTCCACTATGTGAAGCAAAGAAAGACAAAAATATGTCTTCAGGAGGACATTGGGGATTCCTTCTGTGCAGAACAAAGTCAGCATAGGCAGATCTGTATTTCTCCTTTCCCAATGAAAGGGAAATGTCTAATGGAATTAATAAGAAGAGGTGACTGAGCAGATCTCAGTGGTCTCCAGGTTTGTAGGTGAGATGCTAGCAGACAGCCCTTTTCTGTTCCACCTCAGTTTTCTCCACTGAAGAATATAACTTCCATGTCTTCACTTGTCATACAATGGCTTCTAAGTGTTGCAGTTACAGTAACTTGCAATGATCAATAAAAGAAGCTGAGCCTCAAAAGATAATTATCTTGACAGCTGTGCAATGCTCTTGAAGACCATTATCTTTACATTAGGTAAAGGGAAAATGTGATTCCAAATTTCTTATAAGAAACATTTTGGTGTCTTGAAGTTGAAATAGTTTAGGAAGTACAAACTCAGCAAATATATTGCTGACTTATTGAGTTAATCATCACACTTCAGATATACAATTCATGTGTTATAAATAGCATCTTCATCAGTATTTCTTTTGTATCTACTTTTTCTTAAAGGGGCTATGCCTGACATTCTTAGCTTATACATTCCTGGAAATAAGTTTCTGTTTTGTTTGACTTTGATTCAAATAAAGGAGAACATGTTTAGTTAGATTCCAGGTGCTTTTACGTCTTGAACATTGTTTGATAATGTTGTTTGGTTTAAGAAAAGAAAAATAATACAAATTTATTCTGATTTGATATTGTAAATCTTCAATGCAAACATAAAAGGCAAAAAAAAAAAAAAAAAAGGCATTTCCAGTGTGCTGTGATGCTAATGAAGGGTGATCTCTTCTGGATTTGTGTTCTTTAGTACCCAAACCTTTCTGCAGCAGTAACCATGGCAGGACACAGGCAACAATTGGGAAAGATTTAACATGTACTGCTGATAACCCAGAAGTACACACGCTCTGTGTTGCCATGTTGGCAGGCCAGCCATCTGTCTGAGTGCAATAAGTAGTTCTGTCCGTCTGATCTATGAGTCCTATCTGTCTGAATTTGATCCATCTTTCTCACAACAGGACTGTTAATTCAAATTTCTTTCCAATAGGCAGATGGCTATTTTCACAAAACTTGTAGGAATTTAACATTTTCTTAGACTTTCTCCTTCTTTCAAATTTGTTTGAACTGTTCAAAGGTGATTAGGAAGAGAATGCGGGGAGACAAATTAACAGATGGATAGGGAGGCAGCTAATTCAAATGCACATACCTTGTTTCCTGGGGAAATAGCAGCAGCTCAACAATGGCAACAGAACTGTCAGTCACTAGTAAGATTAGAGAAATACCCAAATATGTCCACTTCAGATCATGCAGATCATGTAGGGCATGTTGCAGTAGGCAATTAGCAAGACAAGTACCTGAAGACACTCAGGAAATAAGTGTAGTTTACAGAATAGAGTCAAAGCATTCATACAATGAAATTGTCTTGCACTGCATAAATAAGAGTTCAAAATTCCTAAATGTTAGGAGTTTAATAGTAACATCAACATGGCATCATCTTTGCCATGTAGATGGGTGGTGAGAGGGAGGGAAATCAGCCTAAGGAAGTGACTTCCAAGGATCAAGATACAGGACTGGTTTGTTCTGTGTTGGATGTAGCCTGGATAATGAAGTTTTGATCCATACAGATTCCTTAGAAAGAAAAATCAGCTGAAGGCAGTCTTCTTCATCCTGCGAAGTCCCTAAAGTACAGAACTATGTAGAGGAATGTGGATAGTGGGGCACATTACTGGTATACAAGCAGACAACTTCCATACATTTTCTTCTTTATGAGAAGCCCTAGGGATCCTACAGAGCTGGAATCATTTGAAGAGATAGTGTTTTTTCCCATAGAAGGTAGTTTACTGATCTTGCATACTAAAAATGAACTCTGCGGACTCACTGTAACCTGAGGCAACTAGCCTTGAGTCCCTCAGCTTGCACTGTATGCATAAATAGGTGTCCATGGGACAAGAGGCTCCTAAGTCACATTGGTGACTTACCCATTTTACCATTAAGGTGGCTCCTGCCTTTAGGCCATTAAAATAACTTAGGCATTTTTAAAAATAAGTCCTACTCCTATTAATTTGATTAAAACTATACTGCATATATCTTGCAGCTGTTACTCTTAGCATATTGCCCATGAACCTAGTCATAAAAGTTACTCTGTCTTTTCTACTGCTGGGGCTTTTGTTTGGTTTGTTTGGTTTTTGTTTGTTTTTTTTTTTTTTTTTTTTTTTACTTACACTTTAATGACTAATAAAAGGCCTAGAATGAAGTTAGAATGTAGAAGCTAGCACATAATACTCCCAACAGATCCTCTTTCTTCTGTATTTGTTGGTCCTTTGCTTGCTGTCAGATGTTTCTTAATGTCTTGGTGGTTTCTGTATCTTATTAACTAAATGCTGTAACATACTATTTTAATCAGTTTTCATATTCTGTTTGATGAAATAAGATAGTTGGCAGGCATAATAAATATAAGTTTCATCTCGGCTTATGTTGAAAAGCTTCTGTCCCTTTAAAATACTAGGTATATTCAGTTAGCTAAAAACTGTGCTGCAGTAATATAATATATTATCTTTCTAATAAAACACAGACTGGAATATATGTATCTGTTGTCCTCACAGTTTCACAGTTGTTGAGAAACAGAATTTCTCCTTTAGTTCGCAGTCATAGACTTCTGGAGAATATTTCCAAAACTGTTTTCTGCTGTTCTTGCAGTGAATGAAAATAGCTGATTTTGATTATACCACTTCTCTTTGGATCTAAATATTGAAAACAGAAAATACTTTCAGATTCAAGGGTGGCAGAGGGTACATTCTTCCTCATTATTCATTTTATATCTCAGGGTAGTTGGTGCAATCTATTGGTCCTTCTTAAAAATAACTTGGCAAAGTTCTATGCCTGTGAAGACCAAGGTTTAAACAGTAGCATAGGATCTAATGTAGTAAAGCATGAGCTTCTTAACGTGAAAAAGTTTTGACAGAGGCTCTTTAACTAAAAATCAAAATGGCTGAAGTTTGATAAGTCATATGATTTGATGTAAACAATCACATTTCTTCTTCAGAGGGCTGGAACACCTCTCCTATGAGGAAAGGCTGAGAGAGTTGGGATTGTTCAGCCTGGAGAAGAGAGGGCTGCGGGGAGACCTTATTGTGGCCTTTCAATACTTAAAGGGGGCTTATAAAAAAGATGGGGACAGGCTTTTTAGTAGGGCCTGTTGTGGTAGGACAAAGGGTAATGATTTTAAACTAAAATGGGGTAGATTCAGACTAGACATAAGGAAGAAATTTTTTACAGTGAGGGTGGTGAAACACTGGCACAGGTTGCCCAGAGAGGTGGTAGTTGCCCCATCCCTAGAAACATTCAAGGTCAGGTTGGTCAGACCTTTGAGCAACGTGATCTCATTGAAGATGTCCCTGCTCATTGTAGGAGGGTTGGACTAGATGACCTTTAAAGATCCCTTCCAACCCAAACCATTCTATGATTGTCTATGATTCTCTATGACCATCTATGGTTCTTCTAATAGGCTTTTTGAATTTATTTGGAACATTACATCCCACTATGTATTCCTTCCTGGTATAAAGTGGCACAGTCCATTTTATATTAAGGGAGCTATTGTGATCTATGCCATCTGAAGATTTGTAGTAACTATTGATGCTGGACATGCTA
The DNA here is from genome assembly GCA_031468815.1 of Morus bassanus. NCBI lineage: Eukaryota > Metazoa > Chordata > Aves > Suliformes > Sulidae > Morus > Morus bassanus. The sequence goes on along the minus strand of CM062571.1, from coordinate 75,225,016 downwards.
GTCCTGGTGACTCACTAAGACAGCTGTTAATTCATAAGATTTTTCCAGAGAAAGAATGAAAGGGAAGGATTGAAAATCTTTCAGGTAAAAAAAACTTAAGAGCTGTCATACCTGGAGAAAAGGCTTCATCTGTATATTCTTCATCGTTACCCTAAAGATGATTCCATGCTAAGGAGGGCAGAAATTCTGACCCTCTGAAGTGAGCAGATTTCATGTTAACGCATACTGGTGCTCAGAAAAGACCTTGAGAAATTTATTGTATGTGGATATATCTGTTTTCCAAGGGCCCATTTTCCCTGTGGTATGCTGGATTACATGTGATTGCTGAAATACAATAAAAGTATACAGGAGATCAGAATCAGTTGCAATATATAATCATTTAAAAAACTGTCTGACCAGGTTTTTGCATCCTCTTAGTCCCTATAAATATCTGTGCATCATGAGAGAAAGAGAAAAGTTCCTGGTTTGAATTTTCTCACCAAAGGAGAATAATAGACTGTTTCTCTGTTGCATTTTTTAATTCAAAATTAACATCGTCAAACATTATTAATTAGGCAACTGTTTCAAAATTCCTATCAACTAGACACCCAAGGAACTCACACGCACTATGTCTGTGCATAGTCAGTACTAGTAGCTGTCACTATATCTTTAAGGAATTAATCCAATGTAGTACAGAGCAAGTTTTAGAATTTCCTGGATTTTCTGTCCTACAATTTCCCAAATGCTGGACTTCCAGCCCAACAGATGGTATCATATTTGGCACCCAAACACAAAGACACATAAAAAATCTTTGGCTTAAATAAATACCCACATATAATCAGTTCAAAAATCCTGTGTCCTCATCATACAAAAAATATTTTTCCAGATGAATTTTGGTCCTCATGACACATGCTAATGGTGTTATACTTTCAAATAATTAATTTAATGAGAACCAGTGAAAATAAGCTCAACCTTTTTCAACAGAAGTTGCACTCGATGATCCTTGCAAGTCCCTTCCAACTCAGGACATTCTATGATTCTATGATTCTATGAACTTTATTATCTATGTGGTTTTTTTATTCGTATTTGACTTCTTAATAAAACATCTCTATTAGCAGTTTTGTAGTGCACTTGTATTTTAATGTAGCTGAATTGACATGAGTCCTACCAGCTGTGGGTGAGCAAAGGTTAACAGGATAATAATATATATCCTCTATATAAGCCATTATATGAAGTAATTAATATTTTCTGTTACATGAAAGGGAGAAACATTGCTGTCCTAACGGACAACTTGGGGTCAAATTTTCTGGGTCTTGCTCATCATTACAAATCAGCTGCTATGGATCCAAGTGTTGATCTCTTTTGTGTTTCTGAATCCAGAATCTCACTCATAGACTTCATGAAAAATGTTATGGAAAATCTTGATGTCTTTTTAATCAAAAGCTTTCCTAACTGGCCATTCCAGGTTCTAGAGCTGCCATTTATCAGATATGTCTTTAAGATATTAAGATATCCTGCTAAATACTTTACTTACTAGGATTGCAGAGAGTGGTGTTTTGAAATATCATTTCAGATATATTTTTTGTGAGAAAGAACATATCCCATTATCAGTGTGGTTCTCAGTTCAAATGTGTTCCTCCTTTAAATTTGTTCGGTTTTCCCCTGCAATAATGTTTTGGGTTTTTTTAGTAGATTGGAGGAACACCTAAGAATTATTTCTTATGGTTGCTTGGAATAAAATAATTCTACATATTTAAAGGAAGGAAGCAAGCCGAGCAACATATATTTCATTATTTATAATCTCAGGAAATATTTTCTGCTGTATTTTTTCTACTTTATAGAATAATTTCTATATATCATCAGTTTCTTACAGAAAGATGAATGAATCTACAACTGTTAAACCCTTTTAAAGAGATCAGCTCTCATCAGAGGTCAATCAGAAGTCAAACCAGTCATTTTTTAAGCAATTGAATGGGATAATATTCCATTACAGATGTCAAGATGAGATGTGACTAATGTCACAAAAGTTAAAGGTTAGAGGCTAATCCACTGAGAAGTCATTCATGGATTATATTTAAATTGCTTCAGACACTTTTAAAAAGTGTATTCCTTCATAAGATCTCTGCTGTATTACAAGAGTTGCAGCTATATGTGTAAGCAGACTTCCCTTACTATCTGTGTTAACATTCAAATTGCTTTTCCTTAAAAACAGAAGAAAGAACTTGTTAATTAATTAAAAACAATCTCTTCTAAAAATATATTCGTTGAGTAAGACCAATATTTTTTAAAATCTGTTTACTCTTTCTAGAAGATCTTCTAAATTAAAAAGCAACTCCATTAAAACATGTACCCAAGAGCAGAATTCTGAGTGTTAATGTGGTGAACAAATTCTAGTATAAGAAAGACTATTTGCTTATTCATAAATTTACATACATTTAATAAAATTTGCTTTGAATAATCTATTTTGAGGGAAAATGTTAAGAGTCATATATAGTCTTTTTTTTCAATGGAAGCTGCCAGAAGATGAAATTAAACAAACGGTTGACAAAAACGTAACAAATTTAAGCTGTTCTTGGTTTAAGGGGAAAAAAATAGCAGTGTTTGTTTATGTGCAGAAGACACTGATGAAAATAGCAACATAGCAAACATTTCAGGACCAAGCCATGGCCTTGGATGTCCTTGCGCTACTTACATGGAAGTTTTAGTGGGAAAAGTGGGAAGAATGTCATTGTCCAAACTGGATTATGGCCAAAATACAATGAATCCACCTTGATATATTGTTTTAATGATTTCAAGAAAAAATAGTGGGATTCAATGAATAAACATAGATGTTTTTTGTTGTAGATGTATGAACTACTCTTGTTCTGTTTATAGAGAGTAGACTTATACAGACATATAATTTTCATCATAAAATATGAAATTATATAAATTAAATCCAAGGCATCTACCCAAAGTAATGATAACCAGTTTAGGTAGAGAAAACAGAGTGCTTCAGTTTCCTTTCTACAGTCTAATCAGGCAGAGAAAAAGAAGTTTCCTTTCCTCCTACAACTTTTGCAAATCTGCCTTATTAAAAGACATTCAGATGAAAGACTTTGTGGGGAAGAGGAGGATTTAACTCCTAGTGAATATCCTTCATATCCTAAAGATACTGAAAATTGTTGGGTTTGATCTGAGCAAGAAAGAAAATATCACTGTTAATTATTACAGTCATGTCCAGCCAGACAGATGTATCATATTTGTTAGCTTATATTTGAAATACATGTTTTGAGTAATACCTCCAGAGCTTCCATTTGGGAAAATAAAGACTTTGCTTACACTTCATGTATTGCCCTAATCTTTTAGCACTTTAAAAAGTTTTCTGAACCTGTCTGCAGAGACAAGCTTTGAGGTTAAGTGCTAGAAAGACAAATAAATTGAACAAAATGCTTATGCAATAACAGCTCTGTGTATTTGAGTTGGAAAGGAGGAGGAAGTGTCTATTTTCCCTCTGGGGATTTTTTGAACAGCTAACTTTCTAACTATACTAATATTTGTGCCTGTTTGAAACCATACAGCTGGCTTTTTTTTTTTTCCTTTGAACTGTATTGTCAAACATAAGCTAAGAATATTGTGATTCCTCATCTATTTTCATCTTCAGTACCAAAATGTGTCAGCATTGTTGGTAATTGTTCTGAATGTCACAGTATCATGATGCTTTATATTAAGTCCATTGGGTAAAATACTTTTTTGAAGAATCCTCATTTATGACAATTTTTAGCCCTTGTTCCTACAGTCATAAAATCAAAGGTTGGAAAAGGCCTTTGGAGGTCATCAGGTTAGTCCCAACACTCAAAGCAGGGCTAATTTTAAACTATGTAGCTCAAGGTAGCAATAAGATATCCTCTCTGTCTTCTCTTTTGAAAGAGGAACAAGTGCAGTTCTCTGAGCTTCTGTTCACGTCACATACTCCAGCCCCCTAATCATCTTGGTGGCCTTCCCTTAGACTTGCTCAAGTGAAAGTAAGAAGAAAATAAGCAAAAGATTAACTTACTGTTTTCACTGTTTCTTAGATGTAAACTGGTTGGGGAAAATTTCTTCATTACATAGATTTTAATTTCAATATACTTGCTCTCTTGTATACTTACTCTCCCTTTGGGAGATTTCAGTGCTTCCATGAGATGGGAAGCAAAGTGAACAAGCAGTTAAGATGCCGGTTCAGGTGAGATTCCTGCCTGCTACTCTGAACAAAAACATGTTTCCTCACATGTTCCTCTTTGTGATCCCATGTATTTCTTATACTTTTTCACTTGGGCTGCAGCTCTTTGGGGACAGGACTGTTTCATTCTGCCTCAGCAGCATCTAGTATAATGAAGTCATGCTCTTGCAATACTGATCTTGATGCTGTGGCACTGCTTTCCCTCCCTCTCATCCCTTGTTGCACAGGTACAATAAGTAATGCTTCAGAAATGTGTTCTCTCAGCCATGGTGCCTCCTGAAGCTCTCCTGGCTTCCATGCCATACATTCCAAGTGCCTTAACACACTCCTCAGCCTCAGCATACAATTAATAAAAGTCTACAATTCCTGCTATGAGCAATTACTGAATCTCTCTGCTGCAAATATGGTCTGTTCAGCTGGAGTACCCCACTCAGAGTTTATTAAGACTTGGCTCTGTTATAATTTGTTTCCCAGCCAGGAACTGTGAGAGTTATGACACAGAAGGAAAACTAAAAAAGCAGAACTGACATTGACTTCCATGTGTGCATGATCTTGCTCCAAAGACTAACATAGCAACAAGGGTTGGATTTTTTTTCCTCTTTTTTTTCCCTATTTATAAAGTCCTATTCATCTTTTTTAAGACTATGGTTTAACTTGTATTATTCCTTCAGGGCATTGTGCTTATATTCAAAACGGAGGATGAGTTCACAGTACCTTGTTCACAGTACTCACTTCTAAATGTATTATGCTTATGATAGTTAAACCATGATGTAGCATCTGGTTTTGATGGAGTTTCTGCTTTTATCTACTAATTTGTTGGTCTGACCAGGTCATCATGTGTGACTTCATCTAATATCAAACAGCATGGTTTAACTGGTTTATTTTACATCTGAACCTCAACATCTCCATTTCTCTCTTTACAACACTCTTGTGTAACTTTCTTCAGTAACATCAATCAAGAGTAAGCTGATTTTTAGAGATGCATTTTATTTCCACTCTCCACTCAGGTTCCCTTTTCATGTCATTACATTGTTATCCTCTCCTAACCTTAGCAGTGGAGCAGAGCTACCAAGTTATGTATGAGCATTAAGACATGTAACATGATAATAGCAAGTTCTCAGCCAAATTTTTGGGTATCCCACTCCCTGGACACTTATGTACTCAGGATAGGCATCGGGTCTCATAACGCGTGCATGAGGCTACTGTGCACTATAGAGAGGAATTTCCAGGTAGCTCTGTGCTCAAGCTGAACAGTCAGAAATTACAAAGAAGCATACGGTAGTTTAACATTTACCCTTCTGACAACTTGGCAGGTACCTGTCTCAGCTGAAAATTCAAAGCTATGAAACTTCTCAAAGCTTTCTTTTTCCAAAAGGAAAAAGTAGAGATAAAATCCTTGACAGGATATGATTTTCTTCTTATACTGAGTGTTTAGAGAACCTTCTGATAGTGAAGCTGAGGCTGAAATCCTTTATTGAAAGGGAAAATACTTCCATGTATGTTATTTTTATCACCTAACTTCACTAACATCCCTAAGCAGCTTTTACTGTGAAAAAGAGACAGGATGAATCAGAGCAAGAACCTAGTTACATATTGACCTAGTTATTTGTAGTGAATTTGGAATCTGCTTATGAGGAAAAATCAAGCTCCTGAAAGAAAAAAACCCTAACTGTAAATGCTCTATCAAACCATCATACCAACCAACAACACAAAGGTGAAATATTTCCTAGTACAAAATTTTAGTCCTTTTCCCTCAGACACAAATCTTGTCTCCTTCAGAACAAAGTAACTCAACAGAAGCTCAAGGTATCAATCATTCTCCCGTCAGCCTAAACCCTCTTGCCAGAGCCAGACTGCCTATTCACAACTCCCCCTCAACCAAGCTTCTAGCAAGCTTTTATGAGGACCAGGTGATCTTCAAGCTATTATTTGATCCCCTGTCTCACATGTACAATAGGGAGGCAGCTGATTAGTTGCAGATGGAGCTGGTTTAAATTTTAAGAACTTTAAGAACTACCACTGTTTATAGTACCTAATGCCAGATTTTAGCTAAGTGCCAGGGTTCTGATAATTTGTTTGATCTCCAGATGTGTACATATTCAGAAATTGTTAATTTCATAGTTGCTAAGTATCTCATAAAGCTTTCCTGAACTTGGGCAATGGCCAAAAATCCATATAGCTTTCAGTTAGCTTAATTATGCCATGGTGACAAGAGTCAGGAGGGCAAAAGATATAACAGTCACTAGATTTGAATGTTACTGAATTTCAGGAACTTCAATTGTCAAGTAAGATTCTCAGCAGTAGGAACTGGTCGCATAATTCTCCCACTGCAGCTCAGCACAAACATGAAAGAGGAAGTTTTGTGTTGCTATTATCAGTGAATTACTTTTAAAAGCAGAACTGAACCTATTAGAATTTCAGGTAGCAAATTTCTGTCTGTCCCCAAAGGGAAGAACTGTATTAGGACTGCTTTGGACCTGTATATTTCACAGGTGGTGTCTGTTATTTTGGAAAAAACAAGAAAGTAGTAAAACTGATGAAACTTGAATACCTTGTTTCTTTTAAAGGGTTTTTTTTTTGGCTAGAAATTGTGTTACTGCAGCCAGATATTATGCTGTTTGCTATAAATTAACAATTATATTTAAAAGATTCTCCTATTTTTTGATTCCTGGGAAACTAGAACAGAAATACCTAAGAACAAGAATATACTGATAAATTCAAACAGACATTTCAGTGTTCTAAATAATTTATTGATACTTAGAAAAGAACAGATACACAGGTGGCTAATTTTTAATGTGAACCTCTCAATGATTTACTAAGAACATCTGCCAGTTGGTTTTTACATGTTCTGTTCAGTACTCAGACACTCATAAAGAAGTTGTCCTGAAGGAATGAGAGAACTGCTTCAGAGCAGGCGTGATGTATACAGTGCAACGCACATGCCAGTGCTGATAGAGAGATTAAGTTTCTGTCAAGGATTGTCAAGTACAGATGGATTTTTTTCTTTTAGTCATGCCAAAGTCTAGTCAGAGGGTGAAAAATCCAGAGAAAGGACTTGGTGGAGATTTTGAGCAGGCATAAATTGTATAGCTCTCCATGAACACATGGATGAAAAGATTTTTATGAGCTAGTAAAACTTTCTTCAAGAATCTGTTGCAATTTCAGCAAGGTAGCTTTAGTATAGGGTTTACTTTGACTGCATATGGGATTCCACTTACTTTGGCTGAACTTAAACAAAACTCATGAGTTAATTTAGTCTCAATGGAAGTCAAGTAAGATTGCAATGCTAAGTGTATGTGGCTGAGGATAGTTCTTATCAAAATAACTTGTACATACTAATGTGAGTATAATAGAGGACAACATAGCCTTTGGTACATTCATGTGTCACTAAAGTCAGTCTTCATCCTGAAGCACATGATTCTGCAGTGGATTATAGCTGTCATATGCTAGTATGTCCAAACAGGCCAAGTTGTTAAGCTAACTATGGGGGTAAGGGCTCCCTGAAATGCAGTTGTTTGATGGAGGAGTACAAGCCCTACCCAGTACTATGGCAGGCACTACAGTAAAGCACTTAAATATCTCTGTAACTTAAAGCAAACAGTACAGTTCTCCTGACTTCTAAGGGAGTTCTCCCATGCCTTAAAGGAAGCCCACATTTCACCGGTTTGCTGTCCCAGGCAAGAATACCCAAGTGTAAGTTTTGAATCTTTAAAATACAAGTAAGCTATTTTTAATTTTCTTTTCCTTCACCGTTACTCATCTTTGGATGATTATTTGGACTGGGTAACCCATTAAAAATCCAAGTACTGCACACAATTATTTAACTAATTCATTTGATATCTTTGTGCAACTAATACGTAGCAGCATTTCTGTACTAATACTCCTGTGATGAAATCCCCAACGGATACTTCAGCAAATAATGTAGGTGTACTTAAAATAACTAAAAGATCCCAAATCACTGTCATGAATTTGTTACTACTTAATGACTTCAATACTTTCTGTTATTTTGTTCTGAGCAAAAGAACTTCTCTTGTCATCGCTTGGCCTGAATACAATTGTACGATTATCCCATTGTACCAAATATACCAATGCACCACTATTCTTTATTAGAGCTATGCACTAAACAACAGACCGTGCTTTTCCTGATGACTTATAAGGCAGGACTGAATTCATCTTACTCTCCTGTTTCTTTTGCCAAGCTAACATGAGTTAAAAAAAGATAGATTTATTTTTATCATGACGTCAAGTAGATTTTGCTTGTTACAGACTGGGAGTCTGAAATCTTTGAAACTGAAGATGAAGAATTTAAGCAATTCTCAGGATCCAAACTACTGAGCTCATCTGTATAACTATCTTCTGTGTGTTGCTTTAAAATGTTGAGCTACCCCTGAATACCCTGAAAACAGCAGGGAAAACAAATAAATAATGTATTAGTCTACTCACCCACAAGATTCTTCTTCCCTCCTCCCTCAAAAAATCCTACCCAAATCTCCCAAACAATGAAAAGGAACTGTGAAGGTGGAAGGATGAAAAAAAAAAAAAAAATCCCAAATGGAAGCTGTTGTGTTTAGTATATCTTTTGTCAGTTAAGCCTACAGCTATTTATTTGACTAAAAGGAAGCAAAGCTACAATGCTTATCTTCCTATCTTCTCACAAGTGTTCTTCAGGAAGATATTCCAAGCAAAATCATTCACAGCTAACTGGGGATGAAAGGATGATATAAATAGGACATAGTGTCTGTGTTTTTGCTCTGTAAGATTCTGCGTATTCTAATCTGTTTTCACTTAGTATCCACCTAGAGTATTGTGTTTAGTTCTTTCACATTTTTTTACCACATTTAATATCACCCTGAAAAAAAGAAAGCAATCTGAGGTATTATAGTCAGGATTGTGGAACAAAGGGAAAAATACAGTTTCACTATGCAAGTCAACACTGACTAAAGATATTGCTACCTTGTATAAACACACCAAAGCTAAAAGGTTTAAGCTCTGTATCAGCCCTGGACAGATATTTTTGTCTGCAGCAGGTGTAACATTTAAAAATTTTCTTTAACATTCTTGGTAAGAAAGCCTTCAATAAAGCAGGCCTCTCCACCTCTCAAGCTGAAGTTAAATAAATAAAAAGCCATTTAATGGTAGCTCTTAATGCATGTTGACATAGTATGTAATGGCTGATTCAACATTAAGATGCTAATGAAAATCAATGTACGAATGATGCATGATCTGAAAAATACACCTTTGACTTTCTTCTGTATAACTTTGTATGAAAAATTCTTGAGAAGCTCGTATCTGCCAATAAATTAGAAAAAAAATATTAATGAGGTATTTTTACTTTAACACTTTGTCATTTGTCTTTAATCTCTAGTTAGACTTCAACTCATCAAAGAACTTAATCAAAGCCATAATTTAAGCATAACACTGTTAAGCAGATGTTTCAAAATAAGCCAGCTTGCCATTGTGTTTTGTTAAACTGGAAATAGATTGTCAGGTAGCATGATGCAATATATCATGATCCTTCAGTTAAGGCATACAGTATGAGACACCTGTACCTTTGCTGTAGTGGTGGCAAACAGCTGTTCAACACAGTCTTTGCACCAGCTGCATCACCTGGCAAAAGTGCCCATAGATGAGGAGACAATTAACACTTTCTGTTTCAGCCAAGATCTTCCTTCCACCCCTCAGCAGTTTCGTCTAAGTGATCTTAACCGATATAACCACCAGGTTGAGCCAACTCTCAGCACTTTTCTTTTGGCCTGTCTACCCTGCAGTCAAAGGTGTAATTTCAGGACATGTAGGCCTATTGGGATTGGTATAAACCAGCTGCCCCATGGCACTAATGGCCATGGACCTGTAAACAGCACAAAATAACAAAAGCATTACATGGCTGAACAAATACTGCAGGTTTAAGGGCACAATATTCCACTGTCTAGGTGTATGATAAGATCAATTAGAGGTACTTTTACATATGTTTCAGCACATATCCAAGCCACAGAACAGACATACCCTAAGTATATACTATTGAAAAGGATTAGGGAACAAACTACTCCCTAGTAGATGACAAACATGAGCCGCAGTAATGAAAATCATAGCTTAAATAAAAGCAAGCTGTTGTGGGTCCAACCCAGCATCCTTTCTCTAAAAACAGCCTGTGCCAAAGTCAGAGGGAGAGCTTGCCTTTACAAATATGGAAAGATCATGTCAATACCACCCCATAATAGTCATTACTCTTTAAAAATATGTAAGGGGTAATAAAAAAGCAAACAATGTTTGAAAGCTAGTGTTACTTTTACCCCCAGTGTAGGAAATTTGAATGCTGTATATTTCTTCAAATAATAAAATTAATCATTTTTTCACTCTATAAAATAATTAAATAACTTGGTAAACTTTCATATTTATTTTCTTTATTTTTGTTTCTAACCTGAAAATCTGCATGTCCTTTGTTTTAAAAAAACCACAACATTCTTTCACATATTCCTCCATTACAACAACTTTGTGTTATTTCATCAGCCAGCCAGCCAGATACATGCATGCCAGGGTACAGGTCCTGCCCAGACTGTCACACGTAGGGTAATCTCATTTCTCCAGGCCTTGAATTTCCCCCTTATTTTCCACCCTTTAAAGAAGAATGGTTTCTGCTCCCTCATGCTTTTAATGGTCTCAATTTTCTTTTGTTAATATATATACCCGAAATCTACTGAGTACTTCAGACCTCTAAAGGTTTCCTAAAAGGGTCATTTTATTTAACTTTCCAATCCTTTCACATTTCTGTTCATCAGATCATTAGGTTTAAATCCTGGACTGTTTCAAGTCATGGCCAAAATTTACAATGAGTACATTTAGAGCTGGATCTTCAACCTACTTTTATATTTGATATATATTTCATGAAAGACACTGTATTTAGCAAAAGTTGAGATATTCTGACATGTTGGTACATACTTTTGGTCACTCATTTTTGTTTTTCAACTTCTTTGTTTTCCAGAGGTGCAAAGCTGTTATTTTAAACATGTATTACAGCAGTTGAACCACATGCTGTACAAATTTCTAGCACTAGCAGGTATATCTGTATCAGTTTTCTCTCACCTGGATCCTTTCAGTCATGTTATATTTAGCAGTATAACTTCAAAGAATAATTGGAAACAAAATTGTATACTACTGAAGTCTCACTCGGATTTGATTTTCTGTGAAATGTTGGCTGTGAAAATAGATGTTTTCATTATCTGTCAATACACGTGGACTATGCATCATAATGTGTGTCCCATGCTAATAGTCTTGAAACACAATTTATGCACAGGTGACTATGAGAATGGTCTCTACAAGAATGATTTCTGAACATGTGCCTCTCAGATTGCATTTACCATTTTTTGAAGTCACAGACAAGACAAGGTAGCCAAATTTTACTGTTCACTTTTGTAGATTTCAAGAATGAGGGGACAAATGAATGCAAATGTCATAATTTCATTAACCAATATGAGATGAAGGCATTAAATAGTGATAAAATGATTTTTTTAACCTAAGCATTATACATTTGGAAGATTCTTTCCATAAAAAGTCATAAAAAGCTGAAAATACTTATATCCCAAAATTGCAGGCCCCCTGTATATTTTCATTTTTTTTGTAAGCTGGCAATATTTTATCCTTGAAATCAGTGAGATTTGGCCCAGATGTCTTCTGGATTTTGCTTGACCCTGAGGTTCTGAGCTGAAGCACTTAGTTGGGGAACTAGAAAACTGAGTATCATATGACCTCAGTATTCTCTGCTTCCTTTTTTTGTTGTCTGGACCAAACAATCTAAGGGATTGAAACACCTTGGGACTAAGTTTTGCGTAAGTAAGGTTTTGCTTAGCTCACATAGTTACTAGACTAAACTACCTCACTCCTAGTTCTTTATTTTCAGAAAAGCCAGTAAGTGTGGCTGTCATCACTTTTATGCTTTCACTTATGCTATTTTCCAGATTTATGGCTTGAGCTGTTATTGTCTGAGAAGTTTAAAGTATTTTGGCTTGCTAGATTTACTGCTATAAATGTTTTGATATAGTATTATACTTAAAATAATAACAATATTTTAGGTGCTGTTATTGAACATAGTGAGAACAGAGAGGTTAATGTAAAGAGTACTGCATAAAGTTAAACAGAATACGAAGGAAAATAAAGCTTCACTATTGGTTGACACCTTAAGCATGGAATTTTCCTTATGTATTTTATTGTGAATCTGTTCCTCAATTAGTTTCTGCTTTCAGTCATCCTTGAACTGTTTCTATAAGAATAAAAAAATGTCTTTACACACAGACTATACATAATTCTTTGCCAATGCAGAATTACTGTAATGTGTTTTCATGCAGATTATTGTTTGCTTTGGCAGTTTTCCCCTTTTTGACATTTTTCCACTGCTTGTTGAATGTATCTTCTTTTTGACAACTACCGTAACTTAGGTCCAAAATAAAAAGATGCTCCAGCTCTGAAACTTAGAAGAGAAAAAAAGACCTGGATTTTGTTATAATTCATTAACTTGTACCAAACATCTCAAATGTTCATGGTAGGTGATATGTTTGGGTTCATATCATTGCTGTTGGACTAAATTAAAGATTATCTTTTTCCTATTTTCTACACCCCCTTTTTGATGTTAATATGTATTTTTAAGCTACATAAACTCAAATATCACTCATTAAACATGATGCATATGTTCTTGTTGATCAAGGACACATCATTGCTTTAAAAAGTTATGTTCAAAGACCTTTTGGAGAGCTCTTTAAGATTGTGTGGGTTTAATTAAGAAAAGGGTTATCAGTAGTGGGTTTTGTCTTTTAATTTTTTATGAACTCAAACCTGAAACTTTAAAAATGGGGATGAAATATTCCCATATAGGTTTTACTTTACCAGAGTCAGGAAGTTCATAATGATGGTTCCCACCACAACTGTAGCTTGGCCTCAAACAAAAAGTATTTAGTACTTGATGGGATATATTATTAAATTTCTATGTTCATACAAAGTAAAAACTGTATATACAAGAGAATTTACTGTAATTTCAGTTCAATATTTTCAATCATAATGTTACATTGTTAGATTTTTGCAATTTATTTTCCAATAACTTTCAAGATATTGAATCTGAAAATATTCAAGAGAATATTCAAAATTCATCCTAGAATCTACACTTACACATTTCTCTTTCCAGACCCTTAGATTTGGAGGTCAATCAATTAGTGTCAGCTAACCATAAACCTCACTCTGGCTGAAAAAATATATTAAATCAGGTAATCACCCCAAATAATTCCTTATTCTCAGACATAAGCAGATAAGGGCATATGTCTGACACATATGCTTGACTCTTTTCATCAGTGATAATGTTTTATTAGTTGGTTGATTATTGATTATCAAGTATATGAATGGAAATTTTGGTCCACAATATTTAAGCATATCATGAAACTAGCAACAAAACCACAGATTTTGCATTGCCTAAGGAGCTGAAGAATGATCTGTCCTTGCACATCCATGGACAGAAAATGCTGGACTCATCCCTCTCCATGCTATGTGGTGAGGTATGGGTTATCATCTTCTGGCAGCTCCTAGCTGTTGAGTGACCTGCTGTCAACTGGCACAAGTTTCAGGGAACCTCTGTGGATAACTGGATATTTGCTTTGCCTGGATGTGGGGCTGAATGCAGTTCAACACTAACTTAAGAAATGAGGCCTTAGTTTGCATCCAGCTAGCAATGTATCAATCATAATTTGGTAATAAACTGTGGAGCTGTCTGATGTCTATGATTAGGAATTTTCCCACGTCTCTGCTGAAAGTGTCATAAGACAGTAAATGTGTCATCATCTTCAGGTGAAACTTCGCATTCCCCATTTGAGTCTCAGGAATTTGATAAAAATAAAAAAATCAGAGTTGTTCAGTGTTTACATAGGAATGCTGAGGACGCCAAAGAGTATACTCTAAGACATGAGTAAAGTAAAACATCAGATCATTTGTATCAGTTTGGTAGGAATGGTCAATAGACAACACACTCTCACAGCGACATAACAGGAACAAAAAGTAAAGGAAACATTAGGGTGTTTTCTATTCTCTCACATTTCGCATTTTGAGGCACCGTTTCTCCTTTAAACAATCTTTGTAGATCACCGGTAACACAATGCACTTTTTGGTTTTCTTAAGGTAGAAACACTGACTCCTGATCCCTATCCAATATTTCTACGCTAATATTACAACATTCCAGCTTTACATTCTTTTAGGACAATTGTATGAGATAAAATTATCTTGTCCTAATAGAAGATGAGGCATATTATTGCTGAGAGGATTTCCAAGGGTTCCCTCTAATTATATTATGTGGGCAGAGGCGGAGAGTTGGGCTTGTTAAAATAAAATGGGGCACATGATTCTGAATGTGTGTGGTCTGCTAGAAAAATACTGTGCTAGTGGGTCATCATTTCAAGCTGTAAGGATTTAGGAACACTTTATTTTAAATGTTTAGAGGCTGCTGAATCCACTAGTTCAATGAACGCAAGGTTGTTGTGAGTCCGTATTCCAAGGTTCAGCAAAGCTGAGCATGAACGAGTGTCCTGGGCTCTCAGTGGGCTTCTCACCAGGGACAAAGGTCTCACCATTCTCCTTGGATAGCCTCAAGGAAGTGGTTCTGGGTGCCCCATTCACACTAATTTACTGGCGTTTCTCAGCCTGACATTGTTCCTCTGCATGCTGCTGAGCTTCTGTGTTTATGGTGATTAGTTTTTAATCATATAAACTAACATGTATTTTACAAGCATTTTTTTCCTCATATCATGGTTAATCGAATTTACAAAGTAATAATTACCCTTCATGGTCAACAGCAGAATATAAATGCACATTTCATCACAGACATTTTGAAGGCTTGCTTTGTAGGGGTGTGTGAGCTGTTCCAAGCATATGACTAAAGATTTTATATCCAACAGTACATTGTTCTTGTCTATTCTATTCTTTTCATTCCTATACTCTCCATATGAATAGTAGTCTTTATTTAATTTTATTTACATGTAGTCATGCTGCAGTACCTTTATGTTAAAGATAAAGAGAATTTTTTTTTTTGGACTTCACATAAGAGATAATGAGAATGAAGGTAACATTCATTCTGTAGGATTTGTTCCATAATTTTTTTTTTATCCCTTGATAAACCCTAACATTCTAAGGAGGAAATCCTTACTTTTGTGCTTGAGTAATAGAAGTTTTGTCAACATATTAATCATCTGCCACTACAAGATCTTTTGGACTAATTTGATTGACAGTGTTGAATGACATAAAATTGAAGACTGAGCCCAAGAATATTATTTGCTAGTCTGTTCAGATGCCAGATTAAAAAGTGAACAGACTTAATATGCTCCTGATAGTCTGTTACTCAGGAAATATGCTTCAACTTTTAAGACGATTTTGAACCTTGTGTACGCTGAAGGTTTCATGTCTTGCTGATTTTCTGCTGTGTTGGTGTTACATGATGCCATCTGTTTCTCACCTCTGGTATGATGAATTATTTCATGTTGGGACATTCATCTTAAATACCTTTGTTAGGAGATTCATATCCATCGAGAGAGGAAGGGGAAGACTTATTTTATATTGACCATAGTTCAGAAGGTTAGTATCAGAAACAGAACATAGAGCTAAATTTTTGCATTCTTTGTTCATGCAGACTTTTTTTTTCTTTTTTTTTAAAGGATAATACTAATTCTGAATCTTGGGTTTTAGAAAAAAATGTTAGGTTTGGTCTCATTTGAATACTGCAAAATAGTTATCTATCTGAATTTTTTTTGAAGTGTCCTTCTGGTCCCAGAATATAATTTGGTAGCAAGTTAAATGGGCCTCACAGGGGAGTTACTGACCCTAGTGTCTTTTATTCAAATGCAGCCAGCTCTTCAAATCACAAACCATACAATCTGCAGCAATGAGTTAACTCCCCACAGAGAAATATCCCTCTTTCACCCCATATAATTAAGTTTTATAAAATGTTATGAAGCCAGTATGACTAAAATATAAGGCAGAGGGCTTGATTTTACTTTCTGTAAGAATGAAGGATATAATTTAATCTTTAGAGGATGAGATAGCTTCTAATTCTTTGTGGGTTTTTTTTATATGAAAATGACATTTTTTTGTGATGGAGACAATTCATGAGATCATATTGGTCTTAATAAACTTCCAAAAGGAAAATATTTTGGTTATGCAGGTAATATGGGACTCTCCCTCAAGCCTGAAAGTAAGTTCACTGGCGTGTGATGTAGGTACAATGGTAGGGCCATCAGCCTGTGCAGTGCAATCCACTAACACTGGCTCATTAGCTTTCTCTTTGTATTTCAGCACCCACTACACAGTTATTAAGCAGTAGACTTTACAACATAGGTCATTTTGACATGAACTGAAGCATTAACATTTTCATTACACAGTTGTATATAGGAATAGTGCCTCACTACATGTTATTTTAAATATCTTATGAAGAATTTGTGCTTTGGAAACTTACTTTATTTTTCACTGTGTAGCATTCAGTCTATGTATTACTGTATATCACACACGTGTTTCATTTAAAATGTATATGGTTTCAGTGCACTTTGTGCCAGAACATGAATTATAAACCAAGTAGCACCTCATAAGTTTGCGAAACAGAAAATGTTGCAGAAGTCAGATGCTTTCTGGGGAGTATGTATGAAGTCCATTACATAAATTCTCTTTTGTCCTTAAAAATACTTAAGAAGAGGACACAGTGATTCTGGTTCTCATTTGTAATTGTGTTCCTTTGTCACAAGCCAAAGTGACAAAATCTGGTAAGGCCTGCTAAAATGAGAATTTCCCTATTCAAGGGGATTCTGTATCAATGTAATGGCTGCAGAGTGCCCTAATAAAGACCTGCAACATAGACAGAGGAGAAGTTAAAAAACGTTAGCACCTATAAACTGTTGGTCTAAAATATGAGCTGAAGCATATCAGTAAATAATTTCTGAGGAAGAGAGTGGATAATTAAGAATATAGAGATAACAGGAATGTCTTCAGAGCAAAAAAGGAATGAGCAATTTTTGTGATGTTGTGAGAAATGAAGGGATTCATGAAGCTAAGAAATGTGTAAAAAAAAGAAAGATACTAAAGCGACTGTTAATGAAAAGGGCCTGGAAAGCTACAGATAATTTAGAAGAGCAGGAGAATGCAGAAAAAAAAAAAGCAATTAAATGCAGAAATTAAACTATACCTAGACACAGTATCAAAGAAAGTTAATAGCTAAGCAAGAAATAACCATGGACAGAAGACTGATTAAGCAGATAAAATTTGAGTCTGCATGATTTTCAGGTATACAATAGTACATGGACAGATTATGAATGAACTAAGATGTTTCTTCTGAGCTTAAAAGACTTCTCACATTTGACAAGACTGAGATTTGTTTTTATCTGAGTAGTGCAGAGATGCTCTTGCCTCCGAATGACACTAAGCATTGTCAAAATCTTGAATCCGAAGATCTGAAATCTGGAAAAAGATGAATAATTGTGCAGGTGCCTTTTGTGGAATTTTTTCAGCTAGAGAAAATATTTACTGTTCTATTCTTGCTTATTTTCCTTAATATTTCTCCTGGAGAGCTGGCAGGAAGAGCATTCCTAATTACCTTTGTTGGCCAAACTGTTGAAAGAGACAGGCTTGCCCAGGCTTAGAGAGCTGCAGAGAGGTGTGTAGAAACATAGAATAAATTAAAAATACTGTTGATCAAAGAGTTCCAACAAAACTTGTGAAAATTGAATCAACAGCCAAAATTATGCAAGGTTTGAAAGAAAAAAGTGTTGGCATCCACACTATAGTGAGATTAATTAGAAAGTTTTCTCTTCTATTTTCTCTGTAGAAAAGAACAGAGTTTTGGAGAGGAAATGTTTTTAGTGTTTCTGTGTGTTTTGTCCCATCCTCAGTGATGAAGAATTCTCATCTGGGAAATTATGCATCAAAAATATACGTTTAAATAAAAGTATTAACAATCTCTGTGGTCATATTTGGTAGCCAACATTTCCTTATGAAAAGGAGACAGAAAAGAGCAAACTTGGGAAAACACAGATATGAGAATTACTATTACAAAGAAGAATTTTGGTTGAATGAGAAATTTAACTCAAGAATAAATTTTCAAAAGAACATTATTTCTGGTTTTAGAAGATTTATAACCCTTTAGTACTTTGACTATGTCTTTGACTGGGATCAAAGCTTAGTCAAATGTTAAAATTTAATGAATTAGTGTCTATCACAGACTAGAGCTACTGACTCTTCATGTGCTGTATGCTCATGGTGAACGTGAGGCTGTGTTAAAAATATTTAAATTAGAGTGCCTTAACTCATATTTGTTAAAGGGTTTGCATTGTTTTTCATCAGCACTGTGTTTGAGCCCTGTATCTGTAAAGCAGTGTAACACAAGGCTCATCTCTAAGGTTAGCTGTTTCATTGAGGTCTCTCACTGAGCCATTCCAAGGCTGATTCATCCCCTTCTGAAACAGGAGTCTAACATAAGTGACATGAACCACCCGTCTTAGTCTGGTGGTACCTTCTCCCTCACCTCTCAGTGCTGGGGGACCCTGGCCAATGATGATGAAAGTTCAGTGAGATATATCTTACCCTCAAACATTTACTGAATCCTTTGTATCATGATTAACATGGGACTCTGGGAAAAGTAAAAAGATAATTTGTGGTTTTTGCACTCTGTTGGGTGCAAGGATAGGATAGTTCACCAGAAGAGCTACTGGCAGCAAACAGGACAGCTTACTAGGTTCAGTGTGAAGCACCATTTGAAAAAAGCAGAGCAACTCTTGCACTTGTGAGATCACATAACCACTCTTTCTTAACTATAGATTTCCAGACTTCCTACCAAGCAGTGTCAGCCAGTGAGAACCAGCAAATGCAAATAAATTCATAATAGTTCAAGGGGTTAAGATAATGATCATTTCTGGATTGTATGTTTACTGAATGTAGAAGTATATATTAAAATAATATTATTAAAACAGTCTCTGATGACTAAGAATCAAGGATATCTTATCAAGGATAAGCTTACTTGTGTAAAGATAAATAACCATCTTGTGCATATATAGGTGATATGCCCTTTGGCAGAAGAAAAATTAGTCATATATTTAAAGACCACATCATATTTCAAATGAAAATGGATGTTTCTTGTTTCCTAATTTTGAGAGTTCATAATTTACAGAGATTTTTGGATGCATAGTATCAACATTTCAAAAACCAGACTGATTAAAATAATACTTTATTACATTCCCACTCTCTTGGCCACTAACAAGTTTGAACTGTAGATTCATTGTTCAGACATGTCTTCTGCACAGGTAACCACCTATTAACTGTCTATAATCACAGGTTTTTATTCTTTATGTTGGTGAGATAAATGAATACTCATACATTTTGCCACTGGTTTTCACTGCAGAAGATGATAAAGCACAAGTACACAGCTCAAACCAAGCTCCTCATTTCCTCTCCAAGCTTCTTATCTCCTTTAAGAGATAAGTGGCACCTTTCAGGTCCCGCTGATTCCACTTTATCTTCTCCCAGTTTTTCTTCTCACCAGAGAGCCCTTTGTCTCTTTCTGTTTCAGTCCAATTTCCCATGTAGGTATGTGTGGTGGCTGTGTTCCCACAGCTGTCTCTGTGTCAGAGACAAAAGTGATATTCCAGGTTTTTTCCTACCATTTTGAATGCTTAAGGCAAGACCTTCTCAAAGAAAGGGATTATAAGAATTTAACATAGTCACATAGTGTTATTCTCGGACTTATTCTCAGCCTGTTACAGGTTTTCTTTTTGTTTCATTTATTTGAACATTTTGGTGTGAATGAAACCTTCGGAGAAAAGGTACAAGCTATGGCAGAATTGTGGAAGTTCACCCTAAAATACTCATTTTGTCAACACTGTAAACAACTAAATGTAAGATCTCCTGATGGTAATTACTGGGTGCTTTTGATAATAAGCAGTGATATACCACCCCTGAGTGCAAAAGTACATGAACTGCATTTATGCTTTGGAACTACACTTCCTGAAGTAGCTGTTAAATAAATCTGTTCTCAGGTCATCCAGCCCACCTCTGCTTTCTTTGGTGGTGAAACTACTCTGACGGGTTTCCAGCATCTATGTTTCCCTTTCACCTGACTTCCCAAAACATGCTAATCTTGCAGCCAGGACTCTCTGGCCACACACGAGTTGAGATTTACTGCTGTGAGTTTTGATGCCAAGGCCCAGAATGTATTTTTCCACCAAGAATAGCACACAGTACATGGCAAGCTTCCTGTCTGGGCTCACTGCTTTTGCCATTTTGGACTGGCATAAGAGGCTGCTGCAGAAAGGCTCTGCTCATGAGTTGTCTTTTGTCCTGCTGCCATTTTCCTTTGACTGCCTTCAATCTGAAAAACTTGTTCCATTCTGAATGGTTTGTTACTAACTGGAGCTTACAAAAATAGCATAAAGAGACTATTTTATGCAAGGAAAGTACACTTATGCTTCTAATGTGCTCTTGATATACTTCATAAGTCAATAAGCAAGTTGTGAAACTTTAACTTGTTATTGTATATTGCAAAAATGTTGT
Source organism: Morus bassanus (assembly GCA_031468815.1). Taxonomy (NCBI): domain Eukaryota; kingdom Metazoa; phylum Chordata; class Aves; order Suliformes; family Sulidae; genus Morus; species Morus bassanus. The sequence goes on along the minus strand of CM062571.1, from coordinate 75,204,291 downwards.
GTTTTTAAAAGCATTTGGAGAACAAATAGATTCCTTTCACAAAAATTGCCATAGCTCTTTGTTTGCATATACCCAACATAAAATAGGGCAGCATTATCTGCTACACAGAGAACTAGGTAGACAATTTTACCTAGTTCTTACTCTACCTTCAGGTTCCTAGATAACTTTAGGGAAGAAATTTTTCATTTTTGTGTTTTAATTTCTCTTCAGGGCCACCCTGAAGACTTTAGAGCTTTAAACAAGCTTTAATGTCGAATGGTCAAGCTGTGAGATTCAAGTGCTGCAGATGGTGTATCCCATATTCAGTGTGTGATTTATCACATGATAATATTTGTAAATGGAAACATCTTTAACTGGCAACAGCCCTGTATTTTTATGTGTGTGAGTGAGCCAAGAAAAGTAGGTATTATTTATTGAACTTCCTTTATTCATATAGGAGAAATAGTTTCAACAAAAAAGTCACTTACTATGAGACCCCCTTAGGCCTGATGAATTTACAATCATCTAAGATGAAAAGGGAAGAGGAAGAAGCACTGTTATCTCATTTCAAGAGGTAGAGGGTTATGGGCTTAGACACAAGGACAAGTTCCCATGGAGACAACAAGTTACTGAATAGCAACCAACTTGTTGTAACTGTCCTTTTGTGTGCTCTTGGTTTGCGGCAAATGTGGAGTAATTCAAATAATCCTTATCCTCTTTCATCACTTATTGTGTTGAGGACCAAAGAAATGTAAATCACTTCACACTTGTCACAGGCTAAGAGATTGAAGATAAACATTGTTGCAGATCAGCTATATTGGGCAACTCATTATGGCACCGTTACTTTCCATGTGTCTGTGACTTGAGACCTAGATTGACTTTTTGTGCCAAACACTGAGTCTACACTTCTTGAGCCTTACTTCCATGTCTAACCTAAAGACAAAATCAGTGCCACTTTTATATGTTTTCAGTGCCAGCCATGACAACAAGAGTAACTCAAGAAAGCATAGTCCTAAGGTATAGCTGGCCTGACAGGGGAAAAATAAAGATATCAAATGTATTGAAAGAACTAGATTTCCAGACATCATTTGTAGACTCAGGAAGCTTGCATATTCAGATAAGCAACTAGTATTTGGAATATTTGTTCAGTGAAAGTAAAGTTGAAACTTTTGGGTGCTAGCCAGTTCTCTATCACTATTCATTATTATTAACATGGTGTTATTCCAAACAGCAATCCTTTATTTGACAAGATTATGATTGCACCTAATAATGTATCTTGAGGACAAGAGAAAAATTCTAGCAATGCATCTGCAGCAGCTGCTCAGTTTTAGTATGGTCACTGTGATTTTTAAATTGTTACTCCCACATTCTTTGCATTTGTTTTTTTTATTTTTGGGGAATAAAAGTTTTTGTTTTGTGACCTTTTTTTCAAAAAATATCAGAATAGAGTTTGGCACTGGGAAGAGAAACCGGGATCATTAATGCTTAGTCAGAACACCAGCATAATCAATTACAATTTTCTTCTTCCAACACACTACCAATAGTTTGGGCTCAGGAGAAAGAGGTCTTCAGCTTTTAATTTTTGTAGCATTTTTCTGGTAGTATATACATAGCCTTTGTGTTTTTTTAAAAATATAATAATCCAACTTTGATGAAAGCAAGTTCATAATTTAGTCTTTCCTTACAAATGGCTCAGTGCCACTTGGTGAAAATCTTTCAGTCTGGTCTTTCTGGTTGCTTAAAAAATACAGGAGTGTTAAAATCCATAATGTCCATGACTCCTGGAACAATCTCTGGTCCATTTTATTATGAAGTAAACTTCAGAAATATATGTGGCAGCAGTAACAATTCCTCATGAGGAATAAAGAGGAGCCAACACAGACAGATCACTGACCACAAAAGGTTTATTGTGCTGTCTATTCACCATATTATCTAATTTAAACTAAACTCAGTGCCTGGAAATAACTCTATTTAACTGACTTTGAAAAAATTGTCTGGAAGAAGTTTTGATCACATGTAAGAGAGAATATAATCTTCTTTTGGGTGGGTACAATGATTTATTTTAGCACTTGTTTGGTTGTGTTTCAGAACTTTCTTGACTCATTTAAGGCCCTTTCCTCTCTTCCCCAAACTCCATCCTCCAAACCACTGTCTTTTATGCATTTTAGTCTTTATGACAGGTGAGATTTGTTTTGTATTTATTCTTGGACATATATTCTCCTATTTCAAGAAGATTATGTAGATGGAATCACTTGGGAGCAAAAAGAGAGAGTATCAGAGGTTTCAGGGGGTGACAGGCAAAAGCTTGTAAGTGTGGGACTGGGGAAATGTGGCTCAGAGATGATGAAGGTACTGTGAAAAACAGTGACTGATCAGCCAAGGTTTAGATGAAACAAAATAAGAAATTTCCTAGGGATTAGAGCATGCATGAAGTTTACTGCATTTCAAATATCATTGAGTTAATTACAGCATCGTATAAAAGCAAAATTCTACCTGCAAGGACGCATGGGGAAAGGGGAAGTTGGTGCATCAATATTTCTTTTCTGTGCTCCTTGGATAAAAAGAGTTCTAAAATATTCCTCTGTATAAAAACCCTCACAAATTCTAGCTTGCTTTCTTATAAAAATGTAACTTTTATTGATTTTAAAAGCCTTGTGGTCTTCTTCAGGGAGCTCATTATAAGGGAAAGGTCTAGATAGGTGAACTTCAAAGTAACAGTTAACTTGGAATCCTATCAATACTTTTCAAAGAAAAGTCTCTCATCTGTACTCTGTGCACTATCACTTTTTCTCTGTTGTTCTTTCTGTGTTTATGTGTCTGTATGCATTCTTATATATCTCCTAGAAGTACAACTATATGTTTGTATACCTGTATATATCCATGCATATATATACATATACATATATATATGTAAACTTATATGAAGATATATATATTCTTAAGTACATCTATTGCCTCATTCAATAGTTACTTAAGAAAGACTCATTTTAATTAATTTGTTATTTGCGAAACATTATTGAAATACATTTCACATGTAAATGCATATCATACTGATTTGGCAAGAACAAAGCCACTTAATTGATCCCAGTTGCAATGAATAGAATTTCTCTCCCACTATTTCACTCTTGCCTTTGGAGGTACCTTCTGAAGTTAAAATTGCACATGTGGCATAGACCTGTATTTCAGCAAATGAGTTCTGTTAGCATAGTAATTAGGGTTAAATTTATGTGAACAGGAGACCAAAAGCAGTCTACTAGTCCCAGCGGATTCCTCCAGTTTGGATTCACAATTTGTGTAAGTTATGATAACAGTCTAATTAGTGCTTTGGACGTACAGTTTTCCACTTGGCAGATAGACTACAATAGCTCTTTCAGAAATTCTACTCATTATGTCTTATTAGTATCAGGCAAGACAATATAAATCTCATTTCACAAGAGATTTATAAGAACTCCTGCTGGGAAGTGGTCCTTTTTCAAATGACCCCTAGTTTCTTTTTCCGTGTGTCAGCTGGATATTTCTAGAACACAGGCTTTAATATACTACATAACAGTATCTAAAAATTTCAATGTCTGAGAAAGCAGATAGTATTTCTTCAAGCTAAAACTGCTGTGGGGAAAAATAATGCTAATATTGATGTTTCACCAAATGACTATCAAAATGAAAACATTTTTAGTATATATTTCCTAATCAAACTCTGAAAAATTCTAAATGGCTTAAATGTAGTATATTTTCATTCAATATGAAGCTGAAAGTCTTTCTGAACATCCTGATTCTGGATGGGAATTTTGGGTTTAGGTCAAAAAAAGGTTTTTTGTTCCATTCAAAAGAATCCTCCTTTTTTTTTTTTTAAACTAAAAATTCAGAAGTCACCAAAGCTTTATACATTTGATCTTTTTTTAGAGAAGTGAGTTATGTTTTTTTAGTTGTCCTAGAATTATCAAGTCTTCATTTTGATTAGCTTTTATGGGAATACAGTATGCCTAATTAAGTATTGAGAAAGTATTAGAATTCTTAAGACATCTCTATCTCGCACAGTGAAAAAAGAAATTGGAAAATACTATTAATCCTGCTTCTAGTAGAGTTTGAGTATGAAGAGTTGTCCTATAAGCACAAGTTTCCCATCCTACAAAATCAGTTGGCTCATTCCAAACCACAGCCAGAGGGCAACCCAGGATATAGCTGATGTTCAGTGTTGGGAATTTGAGCCTGAACTCAGAGCCATGACTTGGTAGAAGTCCAGTAGCTAGATCTAGAATACAACCAGCTGGATCTGGGATAAGTTGTACAGAGAATAATTTCAGTGTAAGGTATGGTAATGGTTCATTTATCATAACTTTCTACACTGTTACTGTGTTTTTTGCTGCCATTGATGAGCAAATCTGAACAGCATTATATTCTGTATGCTGTGACACCATTTGAATAGGGTTTGTTGAATAAGAAGAAAGTAATGGGCCTCTGTGTTTCACACTGCATTGGCAGGAAAGTGCATGTGATTTGCCAAGTTCAGAATTCATGGAGCATATTCTATATTCAGTGTGAATTATGCAAGTGTCCAAACTTCCTGTGCAGTGACAAATCCTACAGAAAGTATTTGATATTTGGTTTTAGGAACAAACATGGTTCCTATTGCACTTTAAGAGATTATGTATGTCTTGATTGCAGTTCACATTTTTAGAGTCAGCAAAACAATATATTTCTCTGTATGAAAACAGAGAGGCTAAGATGCCTTTGCTTACATCTGCATGGGCCAATGACTCATGCTGTATTTTAGGAACAGGCCAATTTCCAGTCTTTGATCACTGTCACCTGAATAATGATTTGCAAAGTCAAAAAAGAAAAAAAAAAAGTGTGATTTCTTCATCTGTTAAAACTAAGTACAGTGTACTTTAACAACAAAAAATAAATGCATGGAGCCAAATTCTGGTTACTTACAACAAACTTAATTTGTAATAAACCCTTTGAATGTATTTATGGTAAAGTACATGTAAGCAGATGCATTTCCCAGTTGCTCTGAACAGGAGATGAAAGCAAAGTCTGTAAAAACAATGGACTGTTAATTTTAACTGAACACAGGTGATTTAAATCAAAAGTCTCAATTACCTTGTGTCTTGGGTATCTTCTACTACCAATTTCTTTTTAGCTCCTTATTTGTTAAATTTGGTAGCCTTTTAGCTTCCTGTTGCATACATGAGAATCTGAGTAAGTTCAAATATATTGCTTTCTGAAGCTTTTTCTAAAGATATTGCCTTAGGTTACAAACCCTATACTTTATATTTCTGTCATATGTTATGGAAAAGGTAGTAAAACAGTATTTATAAAGCAATTAAGTAATTCACCAACTTTGGGTATTAATTTAATTTTTTTCCCTACCTATTTTTATTCCTGCATCTTGTGAATTAATCATTTTGATGCTAATACAGCTTTATGTGACTCATTAACAATCACATTGTATGGCTATTGAGCTGGAAAATGCTTGTAATATATTTAAACCTTTAGGCTTTATAAGGGAGATTATCTTTCTTTCAATTAAAAAAAATCAATTAAAAACGGAAGTTGCCTATTTCTAGCTTTTTTTTTTCTTTTTTTCTAGAGTTGTTTTAGAACAAAGAAAGCTGATATAAATCCTCTTTAACTTCCCCAGTGTCAAAATTTGACCTAGGTATTTTGGGTTACAGATGAGATGCCCTAGTCACAGTGAAAACTGTTGCATACTTCGATTTCATTCGGCAAAGTTAAGAAAGATATAGTATCAGAGAATCATAGAATGGTTTGTGTTGGAAGGGGCCTTTAAAGATCATGTAGTCCAACCCCTTGCCATGGGCAGGGACATCTTTCACTAAATCAGGTTGTTCAAAGTCCCATCCTACCTGACTTTCAACACTTCCAAAGATGGGGAAGCCACAGCTTCTCTGGACAACCCATTCCAGCGTCCCACCATTGTAAGAAATTTCTTCCTTCCGTCCAGTCTAAATCTACTTTCTTCAGTTTAAAACCATTTCCCCTTGTCCTATGACTACAGGCCTTGGTAAAGGCCTCTCCACTGTTCTTATAAACTCCCTTTCAGTACTGAAAGGCTGCAATAAGGTCTCCCCAGAGCCTTCTCTTCTGCAGGCTGAACAACCCCAACTCTCTCAGCTTTTCTTCCTAGGAGAGATGTTCCAGCCCTCTGACTATTTTATGCCGATTCTCCACGACTTCGCTAAAATCAGTGCACGCACTTACAAGACATACATAAGGTATTTTCCTTCCACAGATTTAACAAAAAATAGACTTCCTTACCAACTCCTAGTGGACCAAAGGAGCCCTGATTTATGATAAAACAGATCTAGTAATATTTTTGGGGGTGTACAGGAACTTTCCAGTTTCAAAGCAAAATCCAGCTGAAAGCATGTCTTCGGAAAATGTCTCTTCTTCTAAAATAAAATTGGTTATGTTTGGAACTTATCCCGACATACTTGCACTGATTCTCTGCAGAAACCATCACTCTTCCACACCTTGGAGTTTTTCCTAGCCAGTTAGGTGGATTATGAATCATAAGTACTATCACAGTAGTAGTAGAAAGTACAACAAAACACTCATCAGCTTGCAGAATGAATTGCACAGACTTTGGGATGTCTGTCCCCACAGTGACAGTTGCTCTACAGGAAGAGAAATTAAACAAATACTACTACCACCAGCAGTCTCTCTCTGAGCCCACGTTAAAAGGTAGGAGTGCTTTACTCTTTGTTCCCAGGTCTCATCCTGAGTGCCCCCAGGTTGTTGCCTGGCTCTGTACTTCTGTATTTCTGGGTTTCCTTTCAAATGAAAGGAAGAAAAGAAACCAACACTCATTACAACTCATCCATTAATGGGCCCAAGTTGGGGGCCCACCGCAGAGTATAGCTGTACCACATATAGCTACGCATGTTGTATGACATAGCCTGAGGTTACCTGCGAGCAATAATGGAGATAGAAAATGGACAATATTTCTGTAATGAGGTCTTTATGACTGTACAGAGCTCTGTTGACTTTGTGGTTGTGCTTGGGTGCAGAAATCTGGCTCCTATGGGATCAAAGTCATATAGAGTTATAAAGAAAAGGTAAAAGAACTTTTCCCTTGTTTTACCAGCTGCCTGCAACGCCTGCTGATTCTATGAAAACTGAACTCAAAATGTCACCTTCTTTTTGATTACAAAGCCAAGAATCAAACTACGCTTAGCAAAATATAAAAATAGAAATCTCTGCAGACAAGATACCATTACCCAATGTCTTGTTAGTAATTCATTTGTTTTAAAAGGAATTGCCAAGAACAAGTCACTGTTAATTGTATAGCAGTTTATATTTACTTTTCACAAGAACGTCAGATGGAACTGCATTTTCAAAACCCTTTTTATGAGTAAACCTCAAACTTTCCAGGCTTGTCTAAAAGGGAAGTTAGTGTTCAGTAAGGTAGGATGTGATTTTATGGAACACTAGTTATCCCACATTAACTCCTAATGTGAACAGTCCAGCCCTAGATGTAGATAGTGTGCCAGAAATGTCTATATTAGCTTTACACACACAAACTTTCCTGTGAAGACAAGGCCTCAGGCACCTTTTATTCAACAAACTCCTTATATTTTTTTCAGCACAACCTTATTTCTCTGCAACATTTGTTAATTTGCTGGAGCAGTTGTAAAGAAAGCCTTAATGAATCTTAGCTTTGCATCCTGAGGAACAGATATTGGGAATGGAACACACCCCAGTCGCCAGTAGACCCCAGCACGTGGCTCTCAAAATGGTACAGGGGCAAGGGGGAGCAAAAAAAAGCCATCCTCAGGGAACTATATGCACCACTGTGAGGTCTTACCTACACCAACTATGACAGCCTAGTTAATCATCAGAGAGCTCCTACCTTTCCAGGAATGTCCATCTACTTTGATGAAGGAACTAAAGCAGTTATGGTTGCAGCATGGATGAGATGATAATACCAGGAAGAAATGTTGCACTTACATAATCTCCAATGAATTCAAATTCAAATGAACAAATTCTTGCTTTTGCTCAGTAAATTCACTATAATTGTGCATATCCCTCATCCTGTGTATCCTCTTTATACCCTTAGGCATTATAAACATGCATTCATACACCATTTAAAGCAATTCTTTATTTCTCAAAGGAAACACTAGCAAAACACAGGTGTTGGGTTGCACACAGTCATTGTACATGTACTGAGCAAGAGAAGCAGCATGTAAATTTGTCTAAAAAAGTACCTTAATTTCTTTGAATTTGAAGGTTATATTCACATATGAATATAATTAGCTAATCCAGCTACAATGAACCCCTCCAAAGCCTCAGAAAACAATAAGAGTTTGAGATGAATCTACAAGGTTTATGGTGACAACCCAGACTTTTATATACACATTTGCATAAGTAGATCTCAAAGACCTTTTTGATTTGATCAGTGTCATTATGCCCTTTTTAGTCAGGGGAACTGAGACTCAATATTGATATTTTTTCTCCAAAAATTGTCCAGCAGCAGAAGTGGAAACTGCATTAGCCTATGTGATAGGCTAGTAAACCATATCTATCTCAGAAATTGAGAGTTTGTGGTAGAAAACTGCCCGTTCAGTCACATCAAGTTGTAGCTAAACTTAGTGGCTGTGCATAGTCCCCTCAAGTAGCAACTTCATATTTTCAAAGCATTCAAAAATCACTGCTAATTTCTTCCTCTTGCAGCCCAGACAAATATTATTTTTTAATTTTTTTAAAGGAGGATGGAAGTGGGGCAAAGAAATTAGGATTTTTCTCCAAGCTAAAACAAAATTTTCTGGGAGAGACAGGATTACCCTTGAAGAGTCCTGTTTCCTGGACTGTGTTCAGGCCACTTTCTCACTTACAGTCCTTCAAACAATACAAATATAAGTGCTCATCTGTCTGCTTAGCATATATTTTCTTGGTTTAAAGTCTATGGTGTTAACATCACAGCATTGCTAACCTTTTTTCCCTTTTTTATTTCAGCATCAAACTACAAGTCTTTACAGTAATGCCTTAGGACAGAAGGAGGCCATGCAGTCCACTGCAGTCATTCCCAGTAATACATCGCTAATGTTTTCATTGCTTCAAAGTGCTTGTCTAACACTTTTTGAATGATCACAGCTGTGGTTTCTGGTGCCATCTCAGATGATCCATTCTCCATGTTAATTATCCCTTTGCATTCTGCTGATTGTCATAGTGCCTAATCTTCTCTTGTTTGACCTTGTGTCTGTCAGCATTAAGACTTCCAAAGTTCTATGTAACTTTGTCATATCTCTTAATTGCCTCTTTTCTTGTGAACATTTACAGTGCTGTGGTGGGTTGACACTGGCTGGACGCCAGGTGCCCACCGAACTGATCTATCATTCCCCTTCTCAGCAGGACAAGGGCAGGGGGAGAAAAATAAGATGGAGAAAAAAACTTGTGGGTCAGGATAAAGGCAGTTTAATAAAGCAAAAGCAAAGGCCACATGCGGAAGCAAAGGAAAACAAAAGATTTATTCTCTACTTCCCATCAGCAGGCAATGTCCAACCACTTCCCAGGAAGCAGGGCTTCAGTATGCATAGCGGTTGCTTTGGAAGACAAATGTCATAATAACAAATTCCCTCCCTCCTCCTTCTCTTAGCTTTTATTGCTGAGCAGATGTCATATGGTATGGAACATCCTTTTGGTCAGTTTGGGTCAGCTGTCCTGGCTATGTCCCCTCCCAAGATCTTGCCGACCCCTAGCCTACTGATGGGAGGGGAATTTGGAGAGACAGCCTTGATTCTGTGCAAGCACTGCTCAGCAGTAGCCAAATCACTGCTCTATTATCAACACCTTTCTAACTACCAATACAAAGCACAGCACTAGGAGAGCTGCTATGGGGAAAATTAACTCAGTCTCAGCCAGACTCAGTACAAATGCACACAGAAGCATGAAAAGGGGTTCAACCCCTGAATCCTGTGTATTAAAGCCTGATTCACTGCACTTGAACTTAAGATGGATGGAGATGGGAAATCAGGTTTCAGATTCTGTACTACAAGTTTTTCGACAATACCTAGTAAGAATTGCTGTTCTACATTCCTCTGCTTAGGCAAGGATATGCGCTTATCTTTTCCTTGGGTACAAGAAGCCACGTATTAAAATTCAGAGGCCAAATTCGTACTATATCCCCCAAAGACTTTGAAGCAAATTTCTTTAAAGTGTGACAAGCTGATTGATAGAGCATTTCTTCCTAGCCAGTTGCACCTCAGCAGTGACCCTTTCGATTATAATAATAACTCTAAGTTTAAGGCTCATATCTACATTTCATATTTCACTTCTTGTTCAGTGAAAGAGTGGTTATGATCAACCAAATATAGGTTGTGATTTGAGACCATCTAGTGTAGCACCCCAGCAGGGGAGAACTGAAGCAATCAGGACAGCAACATTTAACAATTCATGGTAATTTCTCATTGAAGTCTGGTGTACAGACCAGACCCCAAGAACAAAAGAGCTCACAGAGATGATTTTAAGGATGGAGGGCTGTGAAATGATTACTGGGGGTGAGATTATGGAGGTTGAAATTATTGAGGTTAAAGTTATATCCACATTTCATAAAAGTTAACTTCCAGTGGAATGTGGCTGTCATGCTGGAAATTGGTTCAGTGATTGTCCCCTAAGCAACACCACCTGCACTTTTAGAAGTTAGGAACACTGGGGGAGCTCGGTGTCCTAATCTAAGGGAGATAACTGGAGGAGGGAGTGAAGTGAAGACTTTATGGCCAAACTCATCCATAAATCACTGCAGATCCAGGGGCTGGATGGAGCCATGGAGCCATGCCTGGACCACTGCAGTAACATCGTGCCCTGTGGGTGAACTTTGGTCATTATAACCTCATTATAATACTAAAATACACACCTCCATCCCAAAGTTACCTACCTCCAAGGTCTGGCCACCCCTCACTGAGAATGCATTCTGAATTTCTCTTAGTCTATACCTTTAAATTGAAGCAAGGAATTTCTACACCACTGTCCTGGTTTCAGCTGGGATAGAGTTAATTTCTTTTTTCATAGTAGCTAGTGTGGGGCTATGTTTTGGATTTATGCTGAAAACAGTGCTGATAATGTGGAGATGTTTTAGTTGTTGCTAAGCAGTGCTTACAGTAGTCAAGGACCTTTTCAGCTTCCCATGCTCTGCTGGGTGCACAAGAAGCTGGGAGGGGACACAGCTGGGACAGCTGACCCAAAATGACCAAAGGGATATTCCATACCATATGACATCATGCTCAGTATATAAAGCTGGGGGAAGAAGAAGGAAGTGGGGGGACGTTTGGAGTTATGGCATTTGTCTTCCCAAGTAACCGTTACGTGTGATGGAGCCCTGCTTTCCTGGAGATGGCTGATCACCTGCCTGCCAATGGGAAGCAGTGAATGAATTCCCTGTTTTGCTTTGCTTGTGCACGCGGCTTTTGCTTTGCCTATTAAATGGTCTTCATCTCAACCCAGGAGTTTCCTCACTTTTACTCTTCTGATTCTCTCCCCTATCCCACCAGGGGGGAGTGAGCGAGCGGCTGCGTGGTGCTTGGTTGCTGACTGAGGTTAAACCACGACAACCACTCAACAACAAAAGTATGTATGACTAGAGTCACTCAAGCTCCACCTAAACATAAAATAGTATAAAAATGACCCCAAGAGAGAGGGACGTTAGGGAAGACACTGTCATGGACTACTGGGATCAGTTGACGGGCTGAACCTCTTTTCTCCCCCGTAGGGACGCCTATTGGGAAAGACTCGAACACTTGGTTATACCAAGTGATTGCCCGGGAAATGTAGAGAACAAGCTTGTTATTTTGCGTTTTGTGTTTTAGCACTTTATACTTGCACGTGCTTCGCAGACAGTGTATTTATCACTGGCAATCCAATAAGAAGCTGTATTTCTGTTGCTTCAATAAACTGCACTATTAGTGAGTCTGGCCGTTAAAGCATTATTGGGCATGACTAGACTAATAGTGATCGTCCTGTTAGTGAATCTCTCACAGACTAACAGTGCTGAATTGGACGTCACTCAGAATCTAAGCCCAGCTGCCCCCAGCCCCTCTGACATCTGAGGACCAGCTGGATTGCAAGGGGGTTTATTTTCTGCCAAATTTCTTTACTTATTAATACAATAGGGGCATCCTGTGATCTAGCTCCAGCAGTAGTGTGGAGATGCAACAAGGTGTTTGTATTTATGTTTTTAGTATATTTCTTTCATGCTGCTAGTTTGGGAGAACCTGGCTAAATTTAGAAACTTCAGGAACTCAGCAGAGCCCCACATGAAGGTAAATATCAACCAGTTACCTGCCTCTGGTGAGGCATCTGCTCTGGTTCCCATTGTGTTCCTATAAATACTATGGAAAAGTCTGGCTAGGGGAATCACTGTCTCTCACAGAGGCAAAACACCAACGACCACATATTATACTACATCTTGCCTCTTCTCAAGGCCATGGCTCCTAGACTCTGGCTCCCAGATGTTCTCACCTCTGAGCCAGGATTTTACAGCCCTTGTACAGGCACTATCTTCTTTCTGTGAGAGGCAGCAGATATAAATTACAAATGCTTATATCCTTAAAAGTATTTTCTGCATTCATTTCCTGTTCATTTTTCCTAAGCATTTAATATTTACCATTCACTAAATATTAACAGCATAGCTATTATCCAAACTCATGTTTTGTTTCTGTATTTATTTTTAGAAGAAATACTTTCTCTTGTCCCTGTATACACAGTCTCCCAAAATTCTTATTTTTTCCAAAGATTTCTTGAATCCTTTCTCCCTAACTTTCAGTATCTTCCTTATCTGTTCTGTTATTTTAAAACATAAATAGTGCATAAAAGTGTCCCCTCTGCTTCACCAGCTTTCCACTATCTTTTTCCTTATCTGCATCTGCAGATTTTTTGCATGGTTCAGAAATCAACTTCAGGCTCTGTAGACTATCTTTTACTTTGGATACTTGGTAAATCTTTGGCACTGAGAAAATTAATAAATTTCAAGGAAAAATAAAATTCACTCAAATATGTATTTTTTGCTGTCCATCCTGATTCTTGTCCCCACTGAGCTCTTTCTTTGTCTAATTATGATCTGAAAAGATACCTTGTGAGCTGAAAAAGAAGTACAGAATGGTTAGCCTAGTATTATGTCTCTATTTTGTAGCTTTCAGTATTGCCTTGCTGAGTTTCATAACTATGTTTTCTTGTTCCCTTGTTTGTAATCTACAGATTGCAGAATTCTCTCCCAGTTGTGATCTAACCACTGAATCATAGTAAGATGATTTTGCCAGCTTCCATTTCTTTTTCCTGATTAATAGTTTCTTCATCTCCCTGAGGTTTGTGTGGTTTGCAGCACAGTTCTCAGCTGATCTTTTGATTATGCAGTTTTCAAAAATGTTCTCCTTTCATGGTTGGATTCAGCTTGGCTTCTAACATATCTCCCTGGTGCCTTCAAAGGCCACAATGAGCATGTTTAGATGATATTTTTGTACTTGCCAAACATGTCTGGATGGCATTTACCTCTACAGGGCAGAGGTAAGCAAGCTCTGCCTGCGGGACTGTCTCTCCCTCTACTCCAAGCCAGCCCATAGCCACACAAAATCCAGCACGCCAAAAGGCAAGATGCATGAGCTCAAGCTTGGGATAATTTAACTATACTCCTATGGCTCCCCTTTGATTCTGTGCATTGGCAGGCATCTCTTTGCCTGCTTCCAAAATACTATGTTAAAAGATTCTTTATGAACCTGGCCCTTGTTCTGCCTCCCTGCTCAAGACTAGTAAATCTGTGATGCAATATGCCAACATTACTCATATTTAACTTGGCAATGCATGATAGTGATTCCCATTAAAAATGTGGATGTCCCGCCAATCCCTCAGGAAATTAACTCTTAATATGCCTCCTATAAGATATTCACATTTCCCTTCCTTTGGAGACTTTGACTCCAAATGTATTTGAATATCCCTAACATGCTGGTTAGCTTCCAGGCAATGTCCAGTTGTTCTCCACAAGTTAGATTTGTTATTTCTTGACAAATAGTAAGTCTTTAGTCTTCTCTGACAAAACGGTGTATTGTGGCTTCTTGGCTTAAGGCTCCAAGTGCCTCTAGAGATGACTTTCCCTGGTTTGTATCATGTTCAGACAAACACAGAGTTAGCAGTGGAGAACTGTGTCAGCTTTGTCTGATTTCTGTCTTTTTTATAATATCTATTACATCTCTTACATTTTATCAACATGGTTGTAGCTATTGATCTCTATTGTAACTGTGGTGAGGAGTTAAAAATTAGTGCCTCTATATATCTGTCTCCACATTATGTGATCTATAGCAGTCATTTACCAGTAGGCGAGTCTAAGTGTTACTCATTTCAGTGAAAAGAAAAAAGCCTTCTTCCACTTGACAGTAGCTGTGGACGGGGAATTGCACTCTTTCTTCATATTTTTTTACTGGTTAAGAGGTTTGAGTTGGATTTGACTTAGCCTGAAACCTCCATGAGAGCCATTATTCCTGTTCTTCTCAGAGAAGTCATTTTGCACTGTAACTCAGTAGAGCACTTGGTGTGCATTCACACTTTTTTTGTAAACTGTATAATTTGAACATGGTTCTCATTGCTGGTCTTTTACGCTGAGTCTGTTTGCACAGCATGCCTCTCAGTTGTTGCATAATGTAACTTTTCCCATCAACTTGTAAGCAGATGAGGAGTCAGAGCTGAATAAAGCTGAGATAAAGGCTGTTATATGTGGTGTAAATAGATGTGAACCAGCAATTTAATATTGCCCTTTCATTTTTCCATACTGTATTGGACTACGGAAGCTGAATCCAGTAGAAACTATTCAGTGTTCATAACTAACAAGTAAGCCTTGAATTTACACTTGATAATTTACGTGAGTGCAAGTGGATGCCTGTGAGTGAGATTAAATTATTTAGTCTAATGGCAGCACAGTCTCTGATTTGGTGAATTTTAAGACTCAGATTTGTAACTGCTGAAATGTAAAGCAACATATGCTCCGCCAATGGATTAATAAATTAAACTAAGCCAAAGATCTATATAAAGTACTAGCAATATTCATACAAATATTCTGTTATAAATATTATTTGAATGATAAACTGAAACCACTGGTGAAAAATTAAAATGAGACCTGTACAGTTTTAAACTACTCTTAAAATATAACATCCTGTTACTAGATGGTTTACAGACAAATTATTGGACTCAATAGAGGGGAAATTCTTTTGCCTGTGTTATATGGGAGGTCAGGTTTGATGATCGAATGGTCCCTTCTGGCCTTAAAAGCTATGAATCTACTCCTTTTCTACAATGTACACATAAAAGGTCAAATTTCCAAGACTGGAATATTTCACTGAAGGACCAGAAGCTCTCTAAGATGTCTTTAAAATAATGAAGGGGGTAAAAAAGACATAAAATAAGGACAAGAGAAGGAATACAAAATAAACTAAACTAAGGAATTTCTATCTTTCATCCTACGAATAGGAATAAAATGTTAAATATCAGAGCATGCCATGTGCTTCCAGAAGTACTTATGTGGCAGTGCTTAAACACAACTCCAGCACACAGCTCAAGCTAGTCTGTTTTGCAAGAGATGTTTATGCATAATCTCTCACCTAACAAGAACCTGGAATTCTTTACTCGGGGAAAAAATATTTTGTGACCTGAATGTGTACATGTCACCCCATGTAAATACATAAACATAATTAAAGTGTTGCAGTGTGAAATACCAGGATCAAAATAGCTACTACCTACATAACAACATTACCAGAGTTGTGGTATTAGCATCTACCCTCCCATTCCATCTTGAGAGTGAAATATCTGCAGAACAACATTTTCGTTTCTGGAGTTTATGCTCTAATGTCAGTAGGGATTTCAGTGTTTAGAGGAAGTCCCAATGAGGGTCACTCCTAAAAAAGGAGGTAATGCTTTTGAGGCACCCTTTAGATCTTGTTTCTAACTGTGCCTTATTATAAAGACATTATACACTAAAAATGATGTTCTACTATTTTAACTCTAAATAGTTATTTGGTGGCACCATGGAAAAAAAACCCCACTCAGCTGCAAACAGTACAAGCCTATACCCTCTTAACAATCAGTACATAATTTAGGTTCCTCCAAATATTTGCATTTCTCATAGATGACTTATCAAATACAAACAGTAATGAACATTCCATCCCCTGCATCTTGATGAGCTCAGCTTCTTTGCAGCATTGACTGCCTTAGAATAAGGGGTTTCTAAACTGTAATAGAAAACTGATACATTAAAATAATACACATGCCACACATTTGTTCACTCCATCCATATGATCTTTATTTTGTGCCCCATTAACTTCCACCACTTGACAAGGTTTAACATCTAATCCATACAACTATTTTCTGAGAAACTATCTGTGCCTGCAGATAAGGCAAAAGTAGAAAGACATGATATTTGTGAGAAAAAATGCTGAACTGGAGAGCACGGTAAGAGGTGTTTTATTTCAATGACAATCCTTCATAGCAGCTCTTATCCAAAGACCCAAGAACACTCAAATTTTAGACCCTATACATTAGATCACTGTATCTATTATTGAAATTCAGCTATGGCTGGAGACAGAATAGAACAACCTGTGAACATACATAAAGATGACACAGAAGGTAGGAGAGTAATGAGGAATCTTCATACCAGTGTAAGAAATACAGATACAGGAGCAATTATTTCAGTGAAATTTAGTCAAGATCCAAGAATTATGGCTCTGTGTCACTTGCATCTAGCTTTATTACACTTACATCTGCCTCAAAGTAAAATATCTCTCAGCGTTCCTGTAATAATATGATATTGTACTTCTATTTAGTATAATATACTTTGTGTTCCTATACCTCATTATTATTAATAGCAACTAATTACTGCAGATAAATTCCCTGACATGAGTGGGTCAGAGTTTTACTTGCAATGCAATAACTTGTGAAGTTTTTTTCAGGTTTAATAGTTTGATTTCTAAATCTAAAAAATGGGATTTTTTGTGAACTGCTTATACTCAGAAAACAGTCAGAAACAATGCTGTAAATCTCCTTGTTTTCCAAGGTACCTGAGCTAAATCCATTTCAGTTCATATTATGCAAAGTTTCCAAAATAAGATGAAGAATGGAACTCTTATTCTGTTTAAATAGACTTCTTATTTCTGAACTAGCTGTGATAACATCATAAAATTTCTTGCTGGGTCCCTTTCTGTAAAAACACAAAGCAGGTTTTATACAACTTCTCCTCCCTGCACCCCAACTCCCCCAACCCATACTTACACGAAAGGGAAATTCTTGACAGAAAGCCCTCACCGGCAATGACTTTGTGTTCACTCGTAGGTGCTAATTGGCACGAGTGAAAGGAGGTGGTAATAAACACTTAGCCCAGTGTAGCCAGCCCTGTTTGACTGAAAAAGAAAAATCTTTGAACTTTACTGGATCTTCAACAAATAGAGCTTTTCAGGGTAACAAATGCTTAGATTTTTATCAATGTTAAAAACACAGAAGTTGTGTCTATAGGGATATGGAAAAACGTAACAGACCTTATCAGTTTTATAGCAAAGGAAAAAGAATTTAAGTACTGGTACATTTTCAGCAGTTAACACAGCTTTTGTTTTAACACTTGCCACCCCAAAGGAACAGTTTTGGTGCTTGTAGCCTACAAGCAGAATTATGTTTTAGAGAACAGAGGCTTCGGTGTACCCTATACCTTCGTATGATGCCCTGATTTCACTGGAAGTTTCTCAAATGTCATAAGGTTTAAAAGTAAGGTTGAAACATGAAAAAGGAAAGTGAAAATCACATTGTGACTCTGTATATGTGTTTTGTATATTAATGGCACAACATGGCAGTCATACGCAGTGTATGTGCTCAATAACACCTTTCTTTCCCCAGATCTGAAATTAGTACCCCTGGATTCAGTAAGATAACTCGGGGCAGGGAGCAACTGGAAGAATCAGATCCATCTGATATCTTTAAAAATATCTTAAAATATTTTCTTTTTGCCTAACTTGAAATCTAATCTGAGCCTTTTTAGGTATAAGTTCTAAAAAATAAATTTTAAAATCCTCCAAAAAAGTCTCTTCAGTAAGAATAATAGGTTGTGCTGAAAAATCAGTGTAAGCTTTTGAAACTGTTAGATAACAGAACTATATTCCAATGATATTTAGTACTGCTAAAGCCAATAAAAAATTTTTTAAACTTAACAAAAAACCAAATATTGACTCATTTTGAGTGTTGATTGTCTGTGATTTTTAAGTTATCCTTCTTGAACTTATCAGTGTTCAACAGGCACCTTGGGATTTCAAATTAGAAGACTAATTTTACATGTAAAAACATAGGTGAGACAAAATTAATCTCTAGTTTCTGTTTACAGCAATGCTATTACTCCTCTCTTCTGCCAAATCCATTCCTGCCTTATGCTTATCTTTCTCCATATGAGTTCAAGCCATAAATAAGTTAATAGATGTAAATTTGAAATTTGAGACATTTTCCTTCTTTCAGCTCTTTTGCAAATTTCAGTCATTACAGGGACAGTATTTCACTAAATATCTATAGATCACATAGCAGAAGAAGGACTACATCTTGGCTGGTAATTCCAGTTGCTACTGATATCAAGAAAAGAGCCTATATCTTTCATTTTGTGTGCCATTATGGATCTGATCCCAAACACCTAGAATTCTCAGCTACATCTTGGTTCTAGAAGATTAGAAAATCAATTTCTAAATTTATATATTTGCAAAGTGACACTTACTAGTAAAGTTGTCAGAATCTTATTATGTTTCTTCAGTTGGAAGGTTTATAAAAGCTGCTTCATCCATATTAAATTCTAAAGTGAAATAGATTTATGTGGGAGACAACTTCATCTCAGTTTAACATCAGTACAGTATCCCAAAGGATCACAGTTCATGTCTAATTGAGCTTTTGCAGCACAGTCACAATCACCTACATGAGGAGATAAAAAAGATGCCATAACTCTAAAAGGGAAAATATTTTATTCTGTTCAGTGTACTCCTTCCTTCTTGCTTTTTGCTCCTTCCCCTTCCACACCCTTTAGAGAAATAACACACTGCATTTTTAATATTCCCACAACAGATAAACATAGACATATTTTCCTAGTGATGATCTTGTTTACCAATACTTGAAAAACTTAAAATTATGTCTGGCCTTAGTTTTACAATAAAAATGAGCATGGTTTTTGCAATTCCTGTTGAACTCTTCCTATAAAAAAGGCTCAGTTCTGGCAGTTGGGAAGAGCATTATAACGCCGATTATTTGGATAGTTACCATTATGGCTGCCACATAAAATTTAAAGTATTCTATAGCTGAGTGTATGGACTTCTCTAACTAAAAGTATGAAAATCAGCTTCCACTCTTCAGTCCATAATACTCTCTTGTCTTCTGTGGAATGGGCAAAGAATGAGGATCCCTACCACCCACATTCTAGTTGCCTTCTTTAGATAGTCCTGTTAAAAAAAAAAACTCCAGGAGAACTTTTTTAGTAATATAAGCTTACCAAGAACAAGCAGGGTTATTGGAGGAGCTTTAACATATTTTCTTTCCCTCTTGCACAGATCAATAGGAATATCTTATGGTAATGTGAAATACGTATTACACACTATCAAAATATGGTATAATGCCTTCCATTGGATTAATGGAAACAAGGTGCTCAGACTATCTCTGTCAAAAATGTTGCTTTCAGTCTCAGTATAACAATTTCTCTTGGCCTTCTCACTTATTCCAAATTCCCTGCAGAAATGTGATCGTATTTAAAGCTGTCAAATGGAAATGATGACTGTAGGAAATGTTTTGCAAGTCCACTTATTACAGTACAGAGAAGTTGGTGTTATGTGTTTTGCCCAAAAGGCCTTACATTTAATATCTGAAATTACCTGCTATATTTTACTGAAATGCAAGAAAATACCACACTTGTTATTTCTCCTCATATCTTCTCTCATTTTCTTTGAATGAAGGTATTGAATCAATCCAATTGTTAGAGGGTGATTGAGGAAGAAGTTCAATCAGATAGCTCTTAAGGTAGTAACAATTGGGGATTAACACTGACAAGTAGGAATCAGTGCCCAAAATCAAGAAGAGAGTCCAGATTACGTAGGAGCAAAGGGCACTTTTTTTTGTCTGATGCAATGTAGCATTTCCTTCCCAGATCCGGAGCTTATTTTTTTGTAGTAATTTAAAAAAAAAGAAATGAACACGCCTCATTATATAATTTTTGTGGATCTTGGTTCTCTACTTCCTTTCATTCTTTTTTTTTTTCATTGAAAGATTATACTGGGACACAGTTAATATCTTCACATGACAAGAACTTTAGCTAGTCACTAGCTAATTTTATCAGTCAAGAACAACTTGAGTTAATTCAGTTAGTAAATCACAGTCTTGATGCTAAGCTGGTACTCTTAGACCAAACATTTACTCTCTTAAATACCGAGTAAAACGTTTTTTAATTGCCTAACAGCACAAGTAACCTTGACTATGATTATCACACTCATATGTCAACATTTTACCAACTTATTTAGCCCTAGTTTGTCAGTTAATGGTAGCATAAAAAGATTTTATGTAATGTTTTTAGTAGAGAACTTACATGGGACAAAACCAAATCATCGAAGTAAGAAAAGGCGATGGCTACATGGCACTCCATAGAGTGCTGCCGTAATGCTTTCCTACTGAAACCTTTTTTCATGTCAAAAGTAATCTAACTGATGCTGAACAGGGACACTGGGGAACCTTCCATGGAGAATTGTTATACACTAGTTTGATGGGACTTAGAGCAAATTGCAAGTGTCACAAAAGATTTTTATTTCTAGATTTTGAGGAAGGTTTTAGAGAAAAAAATGAAGAGTACTACAGCTGCTTGAGAAATGAAGTAAGAAAAATCTGAAATACTAATGTACGTACAAGAGGAAAAAATGTGGCTTTCAACTGCCACAACACTGGCAACTTTGTGATTGATATTCAGTATGCATAGTCCTAAAAATAAATCAACTCACATTTTGAATGCTGTCTGTTTGGATACACATCATTGTACATTTTTCTAGTTTTAGGACCTGATAGTGAATCTTGTGTTCTGATTATACAATTATAATGTGATTCATAGCTTTAAAGTCATTAGGATTAATGTCAATACAACCAGTTAAGATCCATATTCTGAATAAAATAAAAATTAAATATAAAAGAAGTTTTGTCTGGAATAGAGATGTGCTTTGCGTATGTAATCATTTTTTTCTATTTTCCGTCTGACTTACAGTCTATTATTACATGTTGCTGGTAGCAACCTTAAAGCCAAAGCATGGCTTTGTATTCCACAATCCCTTTGGAAGTTAAGCTCCTCAAAAGGATGGCTGACTGTTACATAAATCAGATTTTACATAAATCAGTCTTAATAAAAGAACCATTATAACTGTACTCTGTTTGGGTATGCTATCCATTAAGAAACAAACAACTTTTTCCAGCCACATGTAAGGAAGTGCCAGCCTGTCCTCAGTGCCTCCACAACTGTTTCTAGGGGATCTAATAGTTATAATGCATGATGCTTGACAACCATACCCAAGTCTCCTGGAAAGTAGTTATAGCAATGAAAGAAAATGTCAGCTAAGCCAGTCAGCTGTCATTGTAAACATCAGGAATGTTACACTGGAACAACACTGTTAGACACAGCAGAGCCTTAGCTGAAATCCTCTGTGGTGATATAGGAAAAATAAAAATAACGTAGTTTTAAATATTGATTTATATCTCATGGGCATCATCAAAGGGATTTAACATCTTGGAAGATACCTGGAGAATACAAGGTCTGATATCAAGCTCTATGTATAAAGCTCTGCTTCCAGCTTGGTAAGTATTGACATGTTCCTAGACAAGAACAAACATGCTATATCAGACCCTGTTACAGGTCTCCGATGAGAATGTTGTTCATAAATACCTTAAGTGTCATTAACTCATATAGTCTGACCTCCTGCATAACACAGTGTATATATATAATTCAGGTGTAATTCAATATGAAAAATAATCTAATTTTTCAGGTATGGAAGATAAAAACTCCATGTGACCAAAGCACAGCTTCCAAAATGCACTTAGTTTTATTTTGAGAATTTAGAAATGGGGAATCCAACATGTCCTCCTAATCTCTAACATGATGGTGTTATGAAAGTATAGGGACCTTAGTTTTATTAAAATTTTTCTGTCGAATTTGTTGTCATGGATTCTAACTGTGCCTTTCACCACAATATTAAAGTATCCTTAAAATTTTTATTCTCATTTTACAAAGGCTTAATAATAGCACTGAAAATCCTATTGATAAACAGACATACTTTATGCGAATGTGCCTTTTTATCTTGTTTTCACCCATAGCTTGTGATGGTATTAAAGAAAAACGCAGTCCTTACTGACAATTAACTTTGGAAGTATCACAGCAAACATTGGAAGTCTCTCTCCTCACATTAATAGAACCTGATCCATCTTTCATAGTATAATTTGAAGAACTGAAGGAATCACACAGCCAGTGGGACTCTTTTCAGGATATGTGTTTTCCAACATAAGATGTGTGTAATCATTGAATACCATTTCAGGCACTCTTTATTTGGATTTTCTTAAAAACAGCTGAATTACTTTAATTAGACTGAGTATCACCTGTGTCCAGGAATAGTCTCAGGGAAATAAATGGGTCTACTTGTGAACTAAGGAACTAATTTAGGTCAGGGTGAGGTAACATAGCTTGATACTTTGCTGGTTTTAGCAGGCAATATATTTTTGGACTGTTTTTCAGAAAATTAAAAATTTCTCTCTATCTTCACTCAAAGATTATGTAGTCTTTTTTAAGACTGATCAACAGACGAAAGCTCTGCCTAAGAATGTGAGCTCATGGTCAAGTAAAATCATGAATATAATCAAAACAAATGCAAAGGTCTTCCTTGTCAGCAATAAATTCTGTTTTTCTCTTCTGCTCTCTGAGACATCCCTTTCCGGAACTTGACGGAATAAGAAAATATCACTGCTTTTGAGCTATCAGAGAATGAACTATAAAGCAAAAGCAATTTTAATCTTCTGGATATAGGAACAGGATGATCAGTTTCTGACTGACTTTTCCTCCTTGATATGAGAATATAGATTTCAAGTATCTTTTTATTCTGGCTGGTAATTCTCATCAAACAAGGAGCCAGGAATATAATCCTGTGAAAAGTTACTCCATGACTTTCATCAGTTTCCTTACATCTGTGTCTGAATTATCTGGTTCCCACCACTGTAGAGGAAAAAATTCCAGACTTGACAAGTGTAATTCACTATAATAGTTGTTGTATTTTAGGAAGCATATTAGTCATTGACAGAAAATAAAACTGTTCATTATCTTGCACAGCCATGCTCTTGCATTCTCTAGAAAGTATTTATTCCTATGTAAGTTAAGGATGCTACCCTTATTTTATCAGAAACTTTCTGTAACTAGATGGACCAGAATCACACCACTATCCTCAAGGGGCAATGTGATTCTGTCTTTGTCTAACTCTTTCCTTAAAAGTTCACTTCTTACTTCTGCACCTGAAACAAATGATCGGGCTATCCTGAAGACCCAAGTAATCCAGCCATACTCTGAACATATTTTATTTCACAACGAGTAATTTAAAAAACTGATTTTTTTTATTTTCTAAAAGTCTAACAAGTGTCATTGTAGACTATACAGGTCCTATTACTTACCAGTTTCATCCACTATACTATTCACTATGCTAACTCTGCACAAACTTATTTTTTTCTTTTTCTGAGCACCTATAAAGTTTATGCATAGAAATTAGACCATTAGGTTAGACTGCTGCTTCTAAGTCAAGAAATGTTTATTCACTAAGGTGGGGAGAAAGATCTTGACAAATCAAGACTGAACTGCCTTTAAATGCCCAGTAGTTACCAGCTGCAAACTACACATGCTTCCTCCTGCTGCCCTCCCTCAGCTGTTTAACAACTTTGTAAAGTTTTTGGGAGGGCTGGTTGAGAAGGTGTGGGGGAGGAATCCACATTTCAGAGAAAACACCCTCTCTATTGCCAAGAACTTCATGAAACCATCCTTCTTTTGTGTTGTTGATTAAAGTGCCAACACAAGCAGAGAGAGGGAAGGCAACAGGACATTGCTGTTAGTATTTTACACAGCATAAAAGCAAAGAAACAGTCAAACTGATATTGACACTGATGAAGCAGAACTGAGAAACAGAAACTATTATGTCACTGAATAAATAGCACTGTGACATTTATATAAAAACAAGGATAAAATATTCCATATAACTCTAAATACATTTAAAAAAATTTATTCCAATAGCCTAATAAAATATTGGACTGTAATTTCACATAAATGTCAAGAGTTAACACATGTAGATCAAAAATCTGGAGACCATTTAAGCCAAAAGGCATGGTCCAGAAAGAGAGAAATGAAACTAAGCGTTCTGCTTTCAAGGGTCTTCAACATGAAAGATGAGAAATCTTGAATGACCACGTGGAAATTTTCTGCCTGCTTGGAAACTTGAGTTTGCAACTTCCTAAGCATGGAAATGATCAGAAATAAAAGAAAGCTATATATTTTTTACTGTAAGCCACACTTGTCCATAACCAAGAAAAATCTATTTTTGAACTTGTTTCATAGTTTTTTTCAGATCTTTCTTCTTTTTAACTTCATATTTCATTCCAAGATAGAAGGGTATCTTCTTTGGCATGGTACAAGAAAAAAAAATGTACAACACTATTACTGAACCACGTTTGCCACACATCCGGCTGCCAC
Organism: Morus bassanus; assembly: GCA_031468815.1. NCBI lineage: Eukaryota > Metazoa > Chordata > Aves > Suliformes > Sulidae > Morus > Morus bassanus. Next base: position 75,179,567 of record CM062571.1, on the reverse strand, counting down.
CACAGACTGAGTGAAAAGGAGACAGCGACTTTGCCAAGTGGAGCTCTTGCTAGCTGAAGCTCCACAAGGCACTGTGATATCACACTATCTCCACAGCAAAGGAGTGCTGAAAAAGCCCTACCAAGTCAGCCAGTGGGTCTGGCAGGAGAGTGGCTGTCCTTAGAAAAGAGCCCAGCACAAGATAATTTGGAGAAATTAGTCCCCAACTAGTAGATTACTTTTACATAAAAGACCTTTTCCTTCCCATGTTGCAGTTTCCTGTACAAAAAGTATATGGTATATCTTAGAAAAATTGTAAATATAATGTTACTTCAGATACATATTTTTTTATTTGTTTATTATTTTTCTTTTTTTTAAATAGAATTGGAGACGACCATGGTCTATCTATGTAACCTGGAAAAAGTAAGTTTCACATCTGCAGAGGAAAAAATAGATTGTGAAAACAATTTTTTATTTCTTTTAAAATTACAAATAGGGCATTTGAAACTGAAATTTCATCTGCAAGTCTGTAAAATTTGATGGGATTATTGGGTAATGGGTCTGTATTCTGTCTCCCCACTGTTTAAATGCTTTCCAATTACTATCAATGTCTAACTTAAGTCGAATAGATAATTTATAAAATCAGAATCTTTTGAATGAAAAAATTCATTTATATTTATCATTAGTTTCTTACCTATCTAATGACAAGCAGAATTAATATTCCATGGAGTCTGCAACTAAAAGTCTTGGTAAAGCCTAGACACAAGTGACTACATGAATAAAGATTCATGTAAGCAATGTTAAAAAATGCATGCAATATTAAATAAGTTAATGAATATACTCATCTGATTTATAATTTCTCATGTGATAATTTTAGACTTGAATCTTCAGTGTCAAATACTGAAGATCAGCTTTGAACTAAATGGTCGTGTAGAAAAAAGTAAATAGCAATATGAGGGAATCATTAAGAAAAATTAAAACATATGGTGATATAATTTATTCCAAATATGAGTAACTCTCAGCTAAAAAGTGAGAGTTTCCAATTTTGAAAAGTGAATTCTGGGACAAATCAAAAGCAATGTCAGCAGTAAAAAAGTTGTATTAATTTGACTGTAGTATTTAGATGCTTTCATTTTTTTTCCTCTGTATTTATCAGAAAATGTTTTGGTTTTCTATAGAAATTAATAAAAAAACCCACACAAGTTCTGTGCTGTGTTAAATGGATTTTTATTATAATTATTATTCTTGTATACCTACAGAATTTTAAACACTGTAGCATCCTTGTACTAAAGGTCAAAATTTAATAAAAAAATAAGTGTCAAAGTCAAATTTATCACGATGTGCAAAGGACTGCAAGCATAAAGGAGTACAGGTTGGACCCAGAAATGTATCTTCCTTGGTTTATAACAGATGCTGGGAGAAGAAGAAGTAACAGTTTTATTTCAATAGGTTTGATATCTTGGGTGTTCTGGAGATAATTGCAAAAGAAAATAATTAAAAATAGCTTCTGTCTACTTATATGTCAGCATTTGAAGTTGGGGCCTGTAGTACTAGTCTACACTCAGGTGTGCCATAAAAAATGTTCTGTCAAACAGTTGAAAAAAGAGAGGAAGGAAGGAGAAAAAAATGACCTTTTCAGGTCATTCAGATTCGCACAGGAAGCCAGTGAAGCAGAACCACATCGCATTGACTTGTTGGACTGTGCCACAATTTGTCACTCCATTTTAGTACAGCCTTCATCAGTTTTGTACCGTTATGAAAGCAGAAATCAATGCAAAAGAAAAAGTCTTTCAGATGAACAGTACTGACAGATGTAGTTGTATAGAGATTTCTCCTGTAACATTTTCTTTTAAAGGAAAAGCAACATTCCTTCTTACCAAATATGATGTTAGTTTTACCACCTCTAGCAAAAATAACACATTGTAATTTTATGGTTCACTTACAGCACTACCACATTTTCTATGCTTTTGTGCAGTATGAGCGTGAGCTCTACTTTGATAATTAATAACATCTGCCTCCTTTACATGACAAATGATATTTCTTAAACCCAAGTTGTTTAATTTCCACAAGTTTTGCATGAGACTTCTAGGAAAAGTTTTTAAATATTTAGGTTTATGCAACTTTCTAAAGGGCTTTGAGCTTCTGGGAAAGCAGATTATCTTAGCTTTTGAATCTGAAAGAACACAGTTTATTTAAAATTCAACTTGTTTCTGTTGTGGCTGCTTAAGGAATATATGAATAAGAAGAATTAGTTTTACAGTGTGATGTGTAAAGGATTTTGAAGTTAAAAATGTATACACTTTTATAAGATGATTGTGCATCCAAAAGGTGTTTCTATTCCAGATCTGATATCTTTAAACTCCATAAATATTCAAAGAAATATCTTTGCTGTATACTTTTGACATGAAAAGTAATATCTCTGTTTTTTCTTATGGGGAACCTCAGACATGAAGAAATGAAGTGACCTGAACAAATACCAAAAAAGCAGAGTCAGGAGTTGAACCCAGATCTCTTGAATGCTAAAGCTGTGGTTTTATTTGCTGAATTAACCCTTTAGGAAACAAATAATGTGTTGCTGTTCAGCATCTTTCATTTGGCATTCCTGCAGTTATTCTTCAGGCTCCAAATAAAGCAATTGTAGTTTAGAAATCAGCAAAAAGCTGCATATTCATTTCAGCAATTGTGAAAGGAAGCAGGTGGCTAGTTGTTATTCAAGTAAATTCCATTTTTCTGGACCTTGAAACTAACTTTCATAGCCAGCTGACGAAATAAGAAAAAAGATGTGCATGATTCATGGTGCTATGTAATGGCTGTCAATTAGAAGAAATGGGCTTGTAATTAGGAATCACATTTTCTGTTGAAAAATGCAATATATGTTGTCAATATTTTGAGGAGACTGACTGTATTCTTGATAAACCTAAGCAGTTCAGGTAGACCTTAGCTCAGCTAAGATTAGCTGTTTAAATGTGTATAGACATCTAAACTGTGCTATAGAGCATAAACATCTAAACATCCTCTACAGTCAATAAAGATAAGTCCCTGCAATATAGCCTAAGATAGGTTTCTGAGACTTAACACTAGTATTTGACTAACATTAAGGTGAAAAGAACTCTGTGCTTAGTGTTCATGCAAGGCGTATTTAAGCTTCATGACTAAGACATTAGTTACTTCCCAAGAACTCCAGAGGGGAGAGGAAGCCACAAGAGAAAGAAATGTCTTATTACTGGGTGGAAGTGGTAAAAAATTAAAAGGACAAATAGAGAGATCTAAGACATACCTGGTTTTGTATGTATTACATTTAAGAGGCAGTTATTTTACAGTTGTATCCCAGGAGAAAAAGACTGCTAAGAAGTTATATTTATCCTCTAGGAATTATGTTGATGTTGTTCTGTTTATCTACTGTTTAAGTGTGCTCTTTTTTAACTTGGATGAAAATTTTGATTGTTAAACCAGGTTTGCTAAACTGTTTTTTGTTGGGTTAGAAAATTAGCTCATTGAGCAGCAGAAGTGTTTGTATAATTTTCCCAGGTTTCTGGATGGAGACAGTGTTTTTGTAGTGGTCCCTACAAAATTTAAATCCAGCTCTTGTTGCTGACAGTCAAATTTTGGCAGAAGGAAACATTGTACCAATATATCATTATCATCACAACAAAGATTCAAAATAATAAGCCTGTCCTCCAAAATAGAAACAAACTTTACAAATAAAATCCCTTTCATTTTTTTTCTTTTAATTTGATGATTATTTAACTGTAGAAACTGTCCGTATGAAGTAACTTTATAGAAAGGGAAGAAAACTGTGCAGGAGGTCTGAAGGAGGCTGGAATACATGCCTAAAAGCAAGTTATCTGCAATAAAATGGAAATAATTATTAATTAGTCCAAACACTTCACATTTTATTTTTATTATGTTTTTATTGTGAGGTAATTTAATCCAAAATATTCAGTGAGGGTTGGAATCACGTTTAACTATCTGGTGTTAATAAAAATATTATCTTTAATAGAAGGAACTCAGACACAAATGTTGTATGTTATTTATAAAGTGGAAAGAAGTGAGGAATTTCAACCTGAAAAAGAGTTGAGTTTTCTGGCATTTTGGTCAATGCAGCATCACAAATGCTGCTATGAACTTTTACAGTAGACTAAAGATCAGGAAATTTAAATGAGCTTTTTGCTACAAAGGCGTCAGTCAAGTGTGGGCGGCTGTAGAAACTCCATAGGGGTGAAGGGCAGCCTGGGTTAAGGAGAAGATCCAAATTAAAACCAATTCTCAGAACTGTTACGGATTATTATATTTTATTCTTCCTACATGCTTTGTATTCTCTATGTTCCAACTAACACAGAGTAAAATTATAAATCTATGAAGAATGCAATTCCAAAATTAATACAGTCTACAGAATAAAATTTCTGATTCAAATTCACAACTTGTAGAGTACCATGCATTTTCGGGATTTGTTCCAAACCAAATCCAGTCCGGAACATTAGCAGCTACCACAGGCTAATTTCTAGTTTTATTGTCTAGTGGTCAGCGTGAAATATTTGGGCTGAGTGCCATTTTCAGCTAGGTTTAATACTCTAAAATGACATGTGACACCTCTTGGTAGCCTCAGCAAAAAAGGACAAAGATAGATTTGATTGTGTAAAATCATGTGGTTCTTATAAACAAGACTGATGGTGTGTGTTTTCCCTCATCAGTACTGAGGTACACATGAGCACCAAAATGTACACTGTCTGTCTGTGTGGTGTTGCTTCTAAAATTAAATTAAGACACTTAGGTCCAAAAGCTGACAAAGCAACTCCTTTTTGATGGCTTCTCCCGCTGCTGTGGCTGCAGAGGTAAAGTTGAAGTGGTCTGCAGACATGAACCATCTGTGCCCATCCTTTCCATAACCATAGTCATTGGGACCTTCCTACTATGGCAGTTTCTATGTTCTTTCTAGCTCCTTTGAAAACTCCTGTTGCAGTTTTGCCTTCACTTTACTCACATCCTATCCTAAAAACACAGTTACCTGAAATAACATTTCTCAATTTCACTATGCATCTATCCTTACTTCTTTGCATTGGCTCCTCTTTGACATATATCTTGAAAACAGTTTTTGGTACCAAGGTTCTCTCTTTCCCTCCTTTGTATAAAGGAACGTAGATTAATTTCTGGGGGATTCTGTTTGTATTTCTTGTTTCTTTCAAACAGAACAACACCCTTTATAAGCATTAATTTCCTACAAAAATGACTGAGAAATGTGATGCTGGTGAATAATCATTCAATGAAAGTCTAGAATTACTGAATGTAGAAAACATAGTTGGTTAATATATTTGCCAAATCATGGGTATTGGCGGTCAAGATTGTGGGTCTTCTATGGAAATTATAAGAGAAAGATCATAAGATGCTAAGAACATTAAAATCTGGAGGAAAATATTCAAAGAAATCTTTATTCTAAAACAAATTCCTGAGAATATCTGTGGAAAGAACTAGTTCAATGACACAAGCTTAGAATTAAGTCTTTCCAAAAGTTAAGTGCCAGTGAAAGACATGTGTGAGTACATGACTTTATTTTTAGGGAGATAATTTAAAGATATTTTAAAAACAGGATATTAGCTGTGGAAAATTACTGGCCCTTGAACTGAAATAAATAAAATATGACCTTCAGTACAAAATAATTCCTCCCATTTTACAGCTATTTAAACAGTGAAGTCAGTTGGTCATTTGTTGGGTGTTCAGCCCACAGAGAAATAAGCTCCCAGCTATGGCTGATCAAGATTTATGTACTTATAAATATATACTTTTAGTTGGCAGGCTTTCCTGATCAAGCACACCCCTTTTTTAGAAGAAAATGGCACATTTCCATAAAAGTGACAAGTAATAGTAATCTTTCTCAGACAGGCTTCCATTCTGCTGTTTTAGTCTGATCATCTGAACATGGGAACTGAGTGCCAGATCTGTTGAGGTCCTGTGAATAGTGCTATGTGAATAATTGTATACTTTAACAGTGAAAATGAAGTTTCAAGTTTAATAGAATGTGAAATTCTTTTTCTCTTTCTAAAAAAAAAAAATATGTTTGCTGAATGCAAGATTACATATATAGTGAACTTCAGATGAAAGGTCCAAGTAAATCTATGTCAGGTAACCTTCTTGGTTGAGGTGGGCATACAAAAATACCGGACCACAGGTCAACTTTATGCACTGCCTCATTCAAAAAAAAAAAAAAAAAAAAGACTTTAGATTCATGGATTTAAATCAAATTGTGACATAGCTTAAAGTTGGACCTCTCACATCTGGACATCTAATCACTGGTCTATTGGATCAACAGAGGTAAGATGCACACTCTTGCTTTAACAGTTTTATTAGTCTAATCACTTCCTTGTTATTTCCATGAAAATTAGTTGTATCTGAAATTATTCAATCAATTCAATGTGAATTTGTCAGCAGCCAGGAGACAACAGTCATTTTGATCAGTTCGTATACCATTAACAAAACCTGACATCTATGCTATATGAGATCCAGGAGTTTAATTTTGGATTAGTTCTAGTCTGATTCCCTGGATGGGTGCCCAGTAACAGTAGGAGCTTGTTGGGTGCAATCCTGGAATGTATCTTGCAGTTTAGTTTCATCAGAAAGGAATCCAGTTTGCCTCTTCTCCCACTGCTCTGCAATGCGAACCAGGGCATGGTATGTGAATCAGAAAATTCACTCCAAAGTCATAGTCCCAGTCAGAACAAAAATATTCATGTAGACAGATGCACCCTTAGTCTACTGTCTTGTTTCTCCCCAGGCAAAGTGTTAGTGCAATCAAAAGAGGGTATAAGTTCTGAAGGTTATACTGTTTACTTCCTTTTTCTCCATAACAAATAATTAATGACACCCTTTTCTTTGGATTCATAACAATCACTTTAATGTAGGCTGCAGGTGAATCTTCTCAAACTCAAGCATCCATGGACCTTGAGACCAGGAATGACCTACGGTGATTGTTGATTATGGCACTAAGTATGAAATAAGAAGGGGACGAAATGAAGTCCCAATCATTTCAAAGAGGAAAGCAGTAATTGCAATTACAAATAGGTTGTTTTGCTTCCATTGGCACAGTTAGAAAAAGGGTAGGAAAGTCCATTGAATAAGGCATAGTCAAGAAACTTTCTAAGTGGTACAGAGAAACTACAGATTACAAAGATTTAGTCAGAAACTGAAGAATAGCTAGAGCTGTGTGATGACAGAAGTGACTAACCTAGCCTCCTGAACAATATTTATTTCCAGCAAAGTGAAATAACTGATAGGCTCTGATTAGAATTTGTTCTCGTAAAATAGTATTTGACTGTTAAAAGCATGCACAGCATAAACAGAGGTAGGCAGTTGGTACAAGTGTGTCCTGCAAGAGGAAATAAACAATCCACTCTCATTCCATGTAGAAGCAGCTCAGCCTAAGATACAAGGAAAGATGTATAGGAGAGGTGTCAGTGAAAAAGGGAGAGTGCTTACTCTGCAGTGGGAGAACTGAATGCAACCAAAGGCTGCTGCAGCAAGGTAGGCAGGTATGTGGAGGAGGGAATGGCTCCTGTCCCACAGATGAAAGGGAGAACAAAAAGAAAGGTCCCTGCCCTCACCCATGTCCCTCTAAAATCTCTTGGAGTCCATCTCAGTCTCTTTTCATTGAGCCAACTCAGGACTAATCAATATTTCATTTGCTCCCTGACTTTTTCGGACTGTTCTAACCAGGTCTCTCCAGTCCAGGAGACGGTTCACTCCAGGGGTGCCTCTTGGCAGGTAGCACAAAAAGGTTGCACCAATCTTTGTCCTACACAGTCCTTCAACACTATCTCTGTAGGCTTTGCATTCTCAGAAAAGCTCACAAGCCTTCATAACTCACCTGATGGCATGCAACCACAGAACCTTAATTTTGTTTCATAAAAATGCCAAACTAGTGAACGGCAACACAACCCCCAAGGTATCGTTAGACAGTTTGAAACTAATAAAACACACAGGGTGATAATCACACCTCAGGAACTCAGGATCACAGGGAAACCTTTGGTCCACGCATTATGCAAATGGATGTGGCCAATCTGCATTGTAGTGCATTAACCCTAAGCAGTCTGTACACAGATCAGATTGTGCCACTCACTCTTGTAGCCACAAAGCATCCCCCAGTCGTCTTAGCATTGGAGAAGTACCTTCCAATCCCACTTCCACCCCAGCCCCCTTTGCCTGCCCTCATTTCTCTGGAACCATCTCTGCCCAATTTATCCCATAAAACCTCAGTTTTCCACCACCTCAGAACTGATTTTTTATGGTACAGATGCAAAAAATTTGATCTTTATCTGGAATCAATTTCACAGAAATTATAATCTCTTTTGGGGGAATACCTGAAATGGGAAAAACAAGTATAAAACTGAGGAACAGTTTGTCCTTTTCTAACACTGTTACTGGGAAGAATTTTTTTTTTTCTTTCCTATTTTTCTATTACTAAAATATTCAGGATTTTGAACCCTGACTCAGCAAAACACTTAACCACATGCTTAACTTAAAGTACATGAATGCCACTGTTGAAATCAGTAGGACTGTTTGTAGTCTGAAATATTGCCTTGTATTACTGGAACAGAAGAAGTGTATTTTATTTATTGTGTTTTCAGTTCTCCCAAATAGTGCCGAAACCCTAAAAATTCAGTTTGGGGAATTTAACGCATAAAATAGGGGTTTTTTTTGAATGAATGTTTTTAGCATATTCACATTTCTCACCAATAGAGTTATAATTTCAGGATATTTGGTGTTCCTAGCTGTCCCTATTAATAGAAATTGAATCAAGTCATTTTACGCGACTAAAAAATGAGGCCAACCTGTTTCTAGCTTTTTGGTGATGAAATAATTTGGCTCTGAAACCTTAGGAAAATATAACTGAAGGAATAAGAGCTACACAGACTGCAGAAGTGATACACAGGAACCAAATGAGAGGGTTCTGCATTTTACAGACTGCTTTTGTATTCCAGATGATTTAACAACTACCTACTATTTTAATTATTGTTATTTTTAAAACTTTATCATAGTAACTGCTATGGTAAATATGTGGAACATCAATGAGTGCAGCAACACCAGACTGTATAACTTGCTGTATTGTAAATCAGGGCTTCCCCCAGGCAGCCATAATTTGTATGTTCTTCTGGTTTTGCCTACTTTAACTTTTCTATTTTAGGGAATACACATGTGCTTTGTGTTAGAGCAGGGAAGTCATAGCAGACTAAACTACAGTCTATGGTGACTTTCTGTTTTGGGTCATGCCCTCCTTTGGTGTTGGAGGAAGATGGTCACTTATATAAAAACAAATTATGATTCAGAGAATCCCTACAGAGAGATTAACCAGAGAAGTGTGGTTTTCACTGTGCCCTCACCAAGTATACAAAGTCCCTATATAAATAGTCTTGTACTGGTCTAAATAATCAGCTCTCTAATCCTTGCCTTGCCCATTACATACAAAGTGGGTTTGTTAATTCAAAATAGACATGGTCCTGAGCCACAACATTTATAAGATCATAGCATCTAGGGATGGAAAACAACTGATACATCATCCGGTACACCTCCCCAGCCAGGAAGGGTAGCCTCATTAAAAATGACACAAGTAACATGGCTTTAACCACATCCCAAGCCAGTTAGTCCACTGTCTAATTCATCCTGCTGCCATGATGCTTTCCTTGATTTTTCTTGATACCCTGTTTCATAGCTCCAGCCTCTTACTTTGACTTCAGCTCAGCTATGGCTAACCTCCCTTGCCTAAGGACAGCTTTCCACATTCGTGCAGACAATTACTTGCCTCTTGTTTATGCTTCTATCTCATTGCTGTTCTTCTGAATTGGGGAAATTTGTGTATATGAAATTTCTGTATCAACCAACACAGCCTTAGGATTTGATTTTTGGTGTTTTTCTCAATCTGGCAATACTACTGCACTTTTGCTACACAGCTGTAGAACTGGATTTCTGAGTAGTTATTCTAATGACGGTAACCATTGATTTTGTTACTGGAACAATGTCAAATGACTATGAAGGTGGCAGTATCTTAGCAAATGAGGGTAATACTTGTCCACCCTTAACAATGATATAAATGATCTTAACAGACAGACAACAGATTTTCCTGAGACAAAAAGTTCACTTATCTAGTTGGAAAATAGACTGATGCTCCTCTCTCATTTCCTCAAGGTTGTAATTTAAAGGATTAACTTAATGATGTTTGATACCCAGTCCAGAGACTTCTTGAAAGCTGATGTTGTTGGCTCTTCAATAAAGAAAATGTATTAAAGCCTCTGGTTTGGTTTTTGGGGGTTCTTCTCCTTCCTTTTTTATTTTTTTTCTTTTAGTGCTGGTGGTTCAAATAAATATCTGTCTAGACGGATGTAAAAAGTGAAATCCAATGATAATGACTTTCTTCATGATAATAATAAAGCAGATGGCAAAAAACAGTGTTTATGGTGTAAGGAACACACAAGTTCTGAGTGCAAAGCCAGATCTTTTTGTTTCAACTACCACACAGCACAGGGCAGTAAGTCAATCAGGCAAGAAGTTCTCTTACATAGAGATATTATGTGTGTGTATGTGTGTGTGGGTGTGGAAAAGCAGTTAGAAATGTAGCAGTGGATTTTTTTGTTTTTCTCCTTTGAAAGTGATGATCTGGTTAATGTTGGGATTTCTAAAGACCTTGAAGGAAATAGATCATTCAAATCCCACCACACTGGGCTCCTTATTCCTTTGAGATGTTTTGTACGGAATTTGAAAGGTTCGAGATCTCCCCCACGTCCCAAAGCTGTATACGGCTACAGCAAGATCAGCCACTGCCCACCAGGAATTGCTGCAAAATACTGGTGGTTTGTGCACTTCAGTACTCAGAATCACACTACCTAAATGTCAGCTGCCTGACAACTGTAAAGGGATTCAAAGCAGGATATACACCTATGAGCATCTTTAAACCAAGGAGAGAATTCATGTTTTAACCACTGTGACACAGAAGCATATCAGCTAGGCTTCTTTCTGTATTGCAGTTGAATACAGACAGCAAGCTCACTTCCAAGCATGCTCTATATTAAATGCCCGAAAGTGTGTCTTTAGATTTCCTTCGTCTTTTCTTCAGTTTTTGGACCCACGTTTCTGTCACAAGAAATTTAATTCATTCTTGAAAACAGATTACATCCCACTGATGCAAATCACAGCATATAGCAGTTCTTGCTCTCTGCTTTTGGGATCTGTCATGGTGTATGTCTTCCACTAATAGGTGTAAGTAAAATACAAAGTGTAGCCCAGGACTTACATCCAGACTGATGATGTCATCACCTTGCTCAAGTAGAAATGTGGAATCCATTAGCGGGCAATAAAACTGGAACTGATTTTCAAATATTTTGCATCAAAATGCATTTGGAGCTTTAAAACCTGCAAGTGATTTGTGGTAAAAATGGTTTATCTTTTAGAAATGCTTTCCATTTCACCTTTAAGATGATAATTGCATTAAAGGATGGCTGTAGGCTTCAGATAGATAATTTGTAGAAAATATATCTTCGCATGTCTGATCAATGAAAGTAAACCTTTGTTTACAGCTTTCTCTGTCAAAGGCCAAACCACGTCATTCTTGCACAGAGAAATTAATAGCTAAGCTAATAAGATAATTATTATCTAATAAATATTAGCTAATAAATATTAGCTAAAAATAAGCTAATCAATAGCAACCAAATGGTATCTTTAAGGCATAAAATATAATTCTTATGTAACTACTGTTCTGTTTGTTGTTTTGTTTCTTTTTTAAACAGAGAAGAATCAAGAAACAATCAACTGGAAGAAAAATCATTTAAAGGGAAAACTACACAGTATTCACATAGTTCATTTGGGATAAAAAGGGACATCATTACCTTTTAATAAAATATATTCCTCGTTCTGAGTTAATAGGAAATATCTAATAGCCATAATTGCTTAATATTAAACTTCTGACCATTACATTTTTATTTCCTGCTTAGTGATCAGTGGAAAATATGACATGCCATATTTCATCTTGATCTTCAGCAAAAAACTGTTTCATTTTTTTTCTTTTGAGAGACTTCAGCAATTATTTAGTAGCAAAAATATCATCAAAAATACATTCCCCTAGAGAAATCAGTAATTTGATTTTCATCCATAACTAACCATACAGATTGCTGTGACCCATGTACTAATTGTAAGTCAGGCACATGGAGTTGATTTCAGGAATAAGATATGCTGATATGCCATTTTTTGGTGCAGCCTATAAAGAAATCCCTCAAGAGATCTGCATTTGAAGAAAGAAACATTTTTTCTACCTTTTTTTTGTAGGTTAACCAAGGTATGCAATCTAGGTCCCAAGTAGTATTGACATTCACCTGTAATTAGTCATAGAAATGACGTTACTGCAAACAACACTGTTTCAAGGACAGTGAGTTTCAATATTTACCTGTCAAAACCCGGTCTTTCTGGAATTAAGAGGAATGTAATTTAATTAAGAATACTTTTTTCCTCCAGAGCATTAATTTACCATGTAATTTTGTGGCTAGCTTGAAGTACAGGTTCATGTTCAGTCAAACTCTTTTGCTTAATTAATATTGTCTAAATTTGATCTTGGATCAAAGAGAGAATGCACTGTGTATAAAACAAGAGAAATAACACTTCCCCATCCTGGAGACATTACACATAAACACATCTACTTTCACACAGGGTTAGGATCCAACTGTTCCAGACAAAAGCAAAGGCCATTTCTAATCTGAAATTTCTGTGTGAGGACTAAGTTTTATTATTATTTCCTATTATTTCCTTGTATCAAACAGGATCTGGCAACATTCTTCTGCTATCAGTTAGCATATGCTCCCTAGGGTCAGCGGGGTCATCCAAGTGGTGGTTCCGCTCCTTTCATTAAGAGAGATCCCAGAAGGTATTATTGATTACTCACCTGTTGGATCAGCTTTTTCATGTTCTTGTGTCTTGTCAGTGCTCTTACCTAATGTGTCCACAGAATTTCTTATGGGTTGATTGGTAGTTACGAGGCTGCAGTACCAGGACCATGCCAATGACAAGTTTTGTGTTACCGTTTCTTCCAGCACTGCTGATGCAAGAGAGCCCGTTACCAGTTTGTAATGGAGACTGGAGGAGACATTAATTGCCACCTCAAAGGCAGAGATAAGATAGAGGTAATAATTACATGGTATCTAGATCTTTCCTTCATCTCCCACATTTGTTGTAAGGATTTCTATATGAAAGAACTTGAAAGCTGATATGTCAATAAGAATTGCAACACCCAGTGGATAAGTAGTGACATAAAAAAGTTTTACAGATGAAGTACTGTAAGAGAAGTTCTTTAAGTGTTTTTTTAAACCTTTGTCTATTAAATAAATGAAGATATGATTCCCTGTGCAATACACCTACCACAGGTTACCGTACTAATGCAGATACAGGCATCAACTTCAGCGAAGGCCACACAGCTCTTCTTGGGGTTGCACACCTTCCTTTGATCTGCAAGCATAGTCCAATAAAGAAAGAGAGAATTCCTGCCATGGTTCAGTGTATCATTATCAGAAGGAGGAGGCAGTCTTATAACTTTTAAACGTGGTTTTACATTATGGTTATGGTAATTCTTGGACCACCCCAGCTTTAAAATTTCTAAACACTTCATTTTGCTTTATAGTTAAAATGATTAGAATTTGTTACTGGTGTTAGTAGCTGCAGATCTACTTATTTATATCGTGCTCCTGTGTTTACATTTCACTCTATCAGTTAAAATTAAATTAGTTCTCACAATTTGTCAGAAGTGTTTTCTGTTAGAATGTTTAGATCTACAGGCTCAATGACTTCATTAGAATTGCTCTGGATCCGCAGCGGCTGCAGCAGATCAAACAACGGTTTGACTCACAATTTTGCAATTCACAATTAATTTGTAGTTCTTTTAATGGACTTCTTTACTGTACATAAAGAATGCAAATGTACACAATAACCTAATTTTTTTCCTTTTCTATTAAGAAAACCTGTCATCTTCTTTAAGACAGTGTAATTATAGGGATTCTACCCCAGCAATTAAATGCAGAGTTTGCATTTGAATTTTCAAATACTCTTTACTTACAGGTTTTTAGGCATGATTTTTTATTTCTCTGTCAGCATTTACTTAACTGGGTATTTTACTACTGAAACAAACTCAGTTTAACAGAGATCTGTTGTATTTGCCTTATTAACAGAGAATAAGCAGCAAACCCACCTTGTTTACTCTTCAGAGACCCAGCACTGTACTACCTGTGGGCTCCACAGTCCTGGGGCACTTGTGTTTGTACTCATCTAAGACTGTATCCTAATATTTGAACACCTTTGTTACCAACCTTCTATCTACTGTTTAAAATCCTTTAGGAAGAAGTCTCTCAAAAAATCCCTTGAGGGAAGACTGTATGCCTATTTAATTGAAAAGATGCTGAGGCAAAGAGCTTGCCTGAGGCCACAGGTTTCTCTTGACTTGAAATTGTGTGTACCTTTCCACTACCTGCTTTCCATCAAAACTTGTTGTGTAAGGGTGTAAGGTTTGCGATCCTTATTTAGCAATTTGAGAAAAATAAAGTGAGGAGTCACCCTGTGAGAACATTTACTTTTCTTAGGAAAAAAAACAGTCTCCTGCATATACTGATATGTGAATTTTCCCTTTCTCTTCTATTCTGATAGGTCTGTTTCCGGTGCAGTCATCTTTCCCCATGCTCAGCAGCCTTTCCCAGCTTTCTCATGCTGGCAGCTGTCGAGCAGCAGCTCCAGCTTCTGCTTCTGCGCCTTTGCTCCGTGGCCCTTCCCTCGGCAGGCAGGGGAAGGAGCCTGAGGCACCCGCACAGCCCACCCTGCTTGAGAATCAGATTTCAGACAAGAAAGCTTTGTCCTTGAGCACAAATATGAAAATCAGCTTGTTCAGGTATTTCTGACTCTACTGGAGCTCCAGCCCTGGGTCACGTTGTGTTTGTAAGGAGCCAAGGAGCTGTGTAATGGCTGGGGATGTGTGGGGTTAGAAATGCGTGTGAGTGCATGTAAGCTCACGTTGGCAGGGAATTGCCCTTATTTGTATGTATGTCTTGTTTGAATAGACCTGCTGCACCCTACGTCTTATCTAAATACAAATTTAGACCCATAGTTTCCAGCAGCCTCCTTGTCCCTTCCACCCCCCAGTTCCCTTTCCCCAGCTGGAAAATGAAACCAGAACTTTAAAGCTGGGGAAATTGTTTTGAACTTGTCGCACTAACTTTTTGGTACCACCTCAGGATACCTGAAGTTTAACTATTCAGTCTGTTGAACATCTACAGTCTTAGCTGCAGCCTGGGAAAATTAATAAATAACACCCTACTATGGCTTGGAAAGGAGTTTTAGGGAAAGGCAAGACTTTGGGGTTTGCACTAATATTTGCTTTATTCACTGAATACAGTTTTAGTTTTCATACTGTGAGCTTGCATTTGGATTTTTGTGTCCTTTTTGAAAATACATACATTAAATTAGAAGGAGTGTTAAGTTTTCCATATCAGGATCCTTCAAAGAAAAAAATCCATTTGGATTATCTCAGAATCAAAAATGTTTATATTTTGCAGATTTATGTTGAGAAAGAATGAGTCTTTGAGAATTCTATTGATGGATTTTTTTTTTTAGGAAAAAATGTAAATATTTCAATAAGAACTCACAGAATCACATCCAAAGACAAATGAAAATTTTCAGAAAGTCTTCACTAACCTCAGCAGGCACCAGATCATGCCTTAATGGTCAAACACAGAACGTTTGTATGCCCCAGTACTACAGAAAGGTGCCAATAATAGGAATCCCACCGGGTAGATGATAAACTCATCCATGCTGAGGTCAGCACCTGGAGACAGAGCCTACATTGCCTTCTCCGCTGACAATGTCTCAAGTACACATGCTGACCTACTGCCAGGCAGCCAGCACATCAGCATAAAATTCAGTACAACCTGCAGTTGTGTGCAAGAAATGGAGCAAATAGCTGTGTGATTTAGCTCTTGCTCCTGTGGTTTAGCTGCTGTTGGCACAGTTTCCAGCTGATTTAAAGCAAGCCCAGGTATGTGTACATGACCTGATGTTGGGGAACTAACAGGTAGAGATGACCTCCTCCCTGCTCCTGATTATACAGCCCCCAGGAGTCCTTTGGCAATCTCATGATTTACTTCTGTCTTTTCATCAAAGCTGCATTTTCTTTTTCCGTCCTAGTAGTTCACATTTTTTGTTCTTCTTGAACAGATCTGTCTTCTCCCATCCATGTATCCTGCTATTACAATTATTAGCATTTCACTATATTATTGTACTGGGTTCTTTTCAGTTTGCTGGCATAGAGAAATTTCTTATTAAATCTTTCTCTCCAGATATCATTATCTTTTGTTGGCTACCAAATTTGTTTGAGTGCATTATTGTCAAATGCATATATTAGTTTTCATTTTCCTTTCTTTGTGATTTTTTTTCTGTATAAAACAATGAGAAGTATAAAGACTTAACATGACTTTAATGCTCCATCCCATTAAAAAAAGTGCAATTGATAATGAGTAAAATACACCTCACAAAATTCTAAATAATTCTATGCATAAGAACTTAATTACAGAGAACTTTATTCCTTAATTAATATATTCCAGACATAGACCTATAGTCTTGATTTATAAAAAACTAGTTCTTGCCACGGGTATATTATTAAGTCACAAATAACTTAAAAAAGAGATGAAGCTTTCTGGTATTTGTTAGTTGTGACATAAGAGGTAGCTTCTTGACACTTTAAACCTGATGCTGTTTATCATGTTATCACAGCTCTCTGCTCAGGCTTTTTTTTTTTTTTTTTTAAATACTGTCCAATCCTACAAGCATTTGGTCAGATAAGTAATTTCACTGACATGTAGAGATGACCTAAGATTCCAGACTTACAGACATTTAAAATGTAATGGGGAGAAGGCACATCAGATGGAAAAAAAAATCACAAATGCTAAACCTTTTCCTTTAAAGTAAGAAAGGATATACAACCGGAATCTTTTTATTCTGATCCACTTAGTAGCATGCTGTTTAATGACTCTAAGTGATAATGCAGTTAAATAGTTAATTCAAGGGTTAATCCTCCTCTAAAACTGAGCTGGGAACAAAAGCTGAAACGACTTTTTGAAAGGGAGGGATGGGAGGAATTCTGACCCTTCTCCCGATGCTTTACAACGTGAAACCACGAAGCAATTGAGGAATCAGTGCACGGCACGTGCATTAAAAAGCTTCCTAGAAGCAGCTAGTACTGTACATTGCCTCAACCCTCCCTGAACTTTCTCAGTAAATACAGCAGCCTGACAGCCTGGCTTCCCCGCTGGGTGGATCCTGCAACTCCAGGAGGGAATGGCACTTCTTGTTTTTAATTAGCAAAGGTGAAAGGTGAATTAAAACTAGCTGTTTGGCAAGTCAGAGCAAGGGGCTGAGTTCTGAAGAGCACCAAGGAGGAGGGTGCTTTTTTTTTTTTTTTTCCCCTCTCCCTCCTTCTCTGAATGAATTGCCTTGCAGGAGGGACTGAAAATACAGCTTCTTCCTGAATCCACTGGCAGAGTTACTAAAGAGAGCTCAAGACACAACACTGCAGAGTAACGCCTTGGAATGTCCTCGCACTTTATAAACAATTGTCCTAGGGAGGGAATATTTTTACATGACATTTGCACAGCTTGACAAATGGCTAGCTGAGGCTGTGTGCTTCTCTGATGAACGCTGAATTTCCCATAGAGATACCCCACAAACTGACCAAAGAGAGAGATCTAACTGCACTGGGAAAGTAGAAGTGGAAATTGGAGCCTTACAAA
Source organism: Morus bassanus (assembly GCA_031468815.1). Lineage (NCBI taxonomy): Eukaryota > Metazoa > Chordata > Aves > Suliformes > Sulidae > Morus > Morus bassanus. The sequence goes on along the minus strand of CM062571.1, from coordinate 75,161,799 downwards.
AACCCCACCAAAACAACAACCAAACAGCAGCAGTTAAGTGAAGAGCGCAAGAATATGTTCTTGGGCAGGATGGCATCTGCCCAGGACCTTTTAATCCTGGCACTATATGGCTTGTTACTAGAGTTACCGACTGGATGTCATGCAACAGATACGAGGCAGCCAAGGTTACGTCTGTCACATAAAGGTAGGTCAGTGTGTCAGGTTTTTAAAGACTTTATGCTAATGCAAGTTCATTGACTGCACTGAAAGTATTGCATTGGGGTTAAATTATGGTCCTTTGAAAGAGTAAAATATTCCTGTTCAGAAATCTTGTGAATTGTTTCCTTGTACTAAACTCCATCCGTAATTAAGTTTACTGAATTCAGGAAGATTTAAGGCACTTAGAGTGATGATTTTAGGCTACTGAAATATTATTCTACCTGGAAGTGTGTTAGATTTGCTTGTCATTCTGTTTTATCCTCCATGCTGTACGAAGGATGTCTGGTCTCTAATAAGAGAGAAAGAAATGAAGAAGATAACCTGAAATTATTGCTGAATAAATATACTGTTATGCATCAAGTAACTCTTAAACAATTAAATGTCTGTTTCACTTTTAGAATTCTATCTACAAATATAGCTAAGGCAAAAAGACTGAATTCCTGTGCAACCATATGATTCATTCTCTAAACTAGCAAGTGTCATCACACTATAATTAAAATGACTAACTGCCAGTGTAAGTCTGCTTGCAGTTTAACTGAGTTACCCAAAGAAAAAAAACATTATTTTTTCTGACATATGTATGTGGAATGCTTACAACATTTTTTTTGGTTTTAAATTATTTAAGCTTCAGTTTACCTGAAGCTTGAACCATTCTTCCTTAGCTCCTTCAGAGTACCTCCTTGTTTAGTTCTTGATTGCATGTGATTTAAACTCTTCCCTGTGATTTGGTTTTAATCCTGTGTATATATAAAAATATCTGTGCACAACCATGACATTTCAGTTCTCTGCAGCAGTACATACTTTAGTAGATTATGTATTTAGAAATATAAGACAGGCAGTTATTGCAGTAGGAGTGAAAAAATGTAAGTGTGCAGAATAAATTGATGATTGGCCATTCAGTAATGTTTTGATATTCTCTCTTATGCAAAGATGAAAAGAAAATGCGTTTTTGCTGATATAGTTGAGAATGAGCAAATGTTAATTTACTCAAGAACATTTCTGTGGTTATGAAAGTGATAACTAAGCTGCATCAGCGTGAAGTGTGTTAGAATACCTATTTTAAGTATGGCTAAGATTTAAGAATTAGCATCAGCTACAGCTCCATGTGTAGACAGCTTTAGCCTAAACAAGGTTTAATTGTGTTTTATATAGCAAGCTAAATTACCAATTATAAAGAAAGGAGAAGCTGGATAGGATAATTGGTCGGAATGCCTTGCTAGGAAGCTATAAGAAATGGGGTTTGCTTTTACAGGGCAATGAAACACATTTTAAAGAAACAAAGATTTGTCATAGAAAGCTGTCTTGTAAGTAAACAATTAATTGCTCTCAATGAAATAAATTATATGACCCCTTTTAATATATAAACGGCTTCTTTTTTATGGGTACAATAGGAATGAGTGACAAATGCTGATTATATAATCCTTTCACATCTCTTACTGTTGAAAATATGCATTTGAACATTGATTTATTTCTAGGTGTACTTACAAAGACTATCATTATTATTGATATTTGTTTGCTTTTGATGGTGTAAGGGAGATGAGGAAAGCACAGTAAATGAGACAAATAGAGCTACTGTTATGTTGGTTCAGGACTCTGGCTTAGCTGCCAGTTTTGGCAAGCTCCCCACTCTGGTGCTGCAACTATTAACTGCTTCTGTGCTCACTTGTAGAAGTAATTGTTTTTCCGCCGGTTAGAATCAGTGTACATTTCACTGCATACTACTTCCATTTTCAGCAGGGAGCCAGTAATTTTGCTATAACACATCATAACTCTGATATTTTCAAGGAGATTTTAAAACATCCATTTCTCACAGAGGGCCAAAGCTCCCCTGCCTGATGTCAGTTTACTCAGATCCAATGACACAGAAAGAACTGTCCCAAGTAAATTCTCTACCATGAACACACACATCACCATCTTATATTTCGCCTTGTACAATACCCTGTCACATTTTTCACACTTAAGAAATGTGAGTGATTTTACAAGCTGTGGTGCAGTGAGTGCATGACCACACACCCCAATTCAAAGGTTAGAAATGGCATACCTGCCTGCACCCTGGGAACAGCTATTGCAACTCTCCCAACCAAAAGAATGTAGCAACCAAGCATGAAGACAATGAGTAAATGTCGTTGCTGTATTCACTAATCAAACAGGAACAGCAGGAGGGTCCCTCATCTTAATTGCTTTGACTCCAGAGAGAGGCTGCTGTGGGTACCAGCCAGGCACCGGGTAGTTACAAAGAGGTGACCATGCACCCTCTCTACGAATCTGCTCCAGCCTGTCCTGTGAGTTGCTGTGTTGGTATAGAGGATGCCCAATGTGTATATTTTCAATGTGGAGTAGCTGTCAATTCACTTATAAATTTCCCTGCAAAGACCCTGAAACATGAAAGTAAGCATGCCTGCTCACTGCCTCCCTTTGTAACTGTGGATGCTATGGTGGTAAATTTGGATTCAGGCCATTGCAAAATAGGCTAGTGCTGACTGGTAAGTTAAAAGCCTCTATGACTAGTACAATGAGGTTTATGGACATGAGATTTTTTGTTAAGGGATAAGTATTTACAACTAGTTATTCTTATTTTAAAGAGCCAAGAGAAGACTTCCACAAATTAGAAAAGGAGACTCTTTGTTTTTTGTAAATTCACAAATTCTCTCTCTCTTTTTTTTTTTTTTTTTGTCTTTAAAAGTGATGCTCAGTGAAAGTGCAGTGAACTGACAGTGAATGAGAACTTTTTGCTCTGAGAACAAACCAGGCTTCACCTGCAGTGCACACATGCCTCCAACCCCACTGCAACAAGATCAGGTCCTAACCCTTGTGCAGAGGGGTCACCTGATGGATAGGAATACCATAATCCCCTTGCCAATTAAGGGATATATTGTGCAACCCCTGTTTGACTCTATGGTCATTTACTCAGCTTCAGTGGGAGTTAATGAAAGTCCTGCATTCTTGAACTACTGTTAAACCTGTCAAGTTAATACAAACTGTAATGGTGATTTTTGGTAAGGTAGAGGATGGTCTTTATTCACAGTAAACTCAAACATGAGAATTTTGCCATTCCTTTATATAGGATTAGAATTAATCTTGCAACCACCTAACAGTCATTTTACGGTTCTAACTTCGTCTTTAGTAAGCTGAACTATATTTATATCCAGGACTTGAAGGTGTTTTCCTCAAACTGTCAGCTTTTGTCCATCAGAAAATTTACACTGCAATTAGTACCACTTGTGGTATTAGTGGTACGGTTGTGCTAAAGGTCAGTGTTTGATGATGACCAACAAAGGTCTTGCTTGGGGTAATAATATACTCCAATAGCTTCATGTTGATTTGTAGAGAAAAAAATGTATTATCGCTCACTCAGTATTACAGAGAAATAAAGTTTCTGCATTATGAAGTTATAGGTTGACAACTACATTTAAAAATCATTAGCTCATTTTACGTACAGTACAGACTCTGCCTAATGAGGTGTTAATGGAAGCCAAGCTTCAGCCCCTATTCTTTATAGGCTGCTGGTTAAATTCTTTCCCAGTATCCCACAGTTGGAGTTCTCGCAATGGGAAATATATAATTAAGGTGAAATCAGCACACACTGCATGTTAAAAAGAAACTATTTACATTACAGATTGAAATGGATTGGGTTTCCAGAGGACAGGAGGGATATATTTATATAAGCCTAACAGAGCTACACTAGAAGCATGTAGGCCTGAAGAGCCCATGAAGGATGTAATTGTATAATTCAAGCATTACACATGGTTTGCAGTGTATTTCTAACTGGGTTCTTTTTCCCCTAGTTTGTGAATATGGTAAAAAGAAAGGGTAACATAGCCCTTACAGTGGTCTGTACTATGTTGTTGCTGCAATGGGATCTGGTATAGTTGGTTATATGCAGAGATTTGCAGATCTCAAGGGATCTCCTTTCTGTTTTACCCATTTACATTGCTCTTGAGTGACTTGAGGGATCTTGACATGACCTGATCTCAGGTTGTGCAGCTGTATACTGGATGCTGTTCTTGTTTGGAAAAAGTATGGTTAAGTAGCAGTTGTGTCTGCCTTATCCATCCAAATATCTCCCTCTTACCTGCTGTGGCAACTGCTTGCTACTTTCTATAGTAGAATCAAACTGCAGCAGGCAGAAGGAGCAGACTGAATTTAGAAGGAAATAATCCGGATTAGAAAATTTATTCTCTAAGCATAAATATTTGAAACAACAGTAGCAGACAACTAAGGAAGGTAGAGCTGAAATTTTGCAGAAAAAAGTGACACTCTCCATGTTCATATGCAGATTTTAGTAAGTAGAATGTGTAACATAATACATCTGATGTATAAGAATTGAGGTTTGTTAGGGCTGGCTAATCATCTTCGAGGGCTGCTGAGGTCTGTTACAGCAGAAAAAATGTTTCATTGCCATTTGCAGGAGCCAGACTTTCAGCACAGCTACTTGAACTTTCTTGATAATTGTAATTTAGAATTAATTTTAATTCACACTAAAATTTCATCACGCTTAACCATGAAATCTTACTGTGACAGTTCTCTAGCTAGGTTGCAGCAAAATTTAATCAGGGACTAATGACTAAATTGAATAACAAAAATGTAAGGAATTTTTAGGCAGACATTTCTGAATTCTGAACTAGGTAAATATATTTAATGCAAGTATAGTATCTTCAATTAGTAATCACCTGGCCACATAAATAATGGCTAATTAATGACTAGCCACATAACCCATAACTGTCTCATGACTGATTCAATTTCATGCACAAATATGTTTTCTATTTTTAACAGCTTTCACTGCAATAGAATTTTGGGTTTAAATGACTAGGAAAGGCTAGTTTTCCTACCAAGGCAAATTCTAAATTGAGGAAGACGTTAATTCATACTAGATGTAAAACACCTTGGTTTAGCTTGTGGTCTATGCTTCCATATAGTCCAGAGAAGTCAGCATAAAAAAAAGATAGATGATTATGTGTATGTATATACACACATATGTATATGTATCTATAAAACATGTGTGTATATATATAACGGATTGAAGTTTGGATTTTTCTTGTGGCAAATTAAAGAGCAGTATAATTCCAAGGGTTTAGAAACTGAAGACCTGTATTATCCTGTATTATGGCTCCAGGTCTAAATGTGTTTGGGTATAAAGACTGATAACCAGAACTATGAGTGTTTGGAAAAAAACACGTGACAAGCATTCTCTTCCTCTTACCCAAATTCTCAAGGCCACACAGAACTCAATGTCAGCTTAGAAATGTCTTCAGGAAAGAAACACAAATATCTCTGGGCCACCTGTGGGGTAGACTTGAGAGGTTTTGCATCCCTTCTCCCACCGGACAGACAACTGATTCTTTACCAACAATTAGGACAAGCTTTAGGATTATTATTCATCCATATCACAAGAGGTGACTGGCAGCAAGTTCAGAGTGTTTCCAAGTAATCCTAGAGGGACTTGCTCACCACGACAGAAATTTTTTGGCAGAGAATCCATGTTAGTTCTTTTCAAAACTGCATTTTGTTGACAAAGGCTTCTGTAAGTATCGCTGTAGCAGAACTCTGAAGTGATAAGCACCACCGCCGAGGATGCAAGAAGCAGACTGTTTGCTGCTTAACATCAATCACTTTCCTACTTTTGCTTTAAAGAACTAAGTACCATCTGAAGGTGCAAGACCAGAATATCCTGCATGCTGCTGCTTCTATGCCACTACCTCCCTGCTTTCAAAGTGATAACACCATCTGCTATTTTAAACTCTTCATCAGATCTTGTACTCATCATTATTTCACTGAAAGCAAGTGTTATATTTTTCTTAAATGAAAACAGGATTAATGCTCTTTGTATGATTTACAGGATGCTGTGCGAGGGTGAGCATCTGTTTCAGGCCTTTAGAGAAACTTTCAGTCAATAAATATTCTGAAATTGTGCAATGGGAATAGTAAATATTATTGAAACTGCCGCCTTGGTTTTCTTCATGTAGCCAGGCAAATATGATGAAGTTATAGCATGCAGCCAGCATTAATGAGAAAAATCTTCATTTCTTAAAGAAATTCATAGCTTGCAGGGATAAAGATAATAATCTTTGTTTTACAGAAAAAAGCCCTCTTAAATTGAGTGTACTATAAAATGTTTTGTGTTGGTTAGTTAATGTTTGGCATTTAAATAATCAGTTAAGGATTCATGATTAAACATGAAAGAAAATGTTAAAAGAGAAAAAGAATGAAAATATTGCATTATAAAAAATCTGTAGTGTAGTTTAGTTATAATTCCAAACTCCTGTAAAGAAAGGACGTAAATAACTTCGAAAAAACAATATTTGAGAAGTTTTGAAAATAAACTCCATCTTTAAATTGATGAAATATGTAAATTGTCATCACCAAGATTCAATCTGAGGAAGTGAATGAGTTTACCACATACATTTAAACAAGTAAACCCATCATGATTCTCTCAGAGCATAGTTTCAAAACCAGATGTTACCAATCTATTTTTTCCCCACTTTTGTCATCTCACATTGACAAATTCCTTTTTCCCTTCATCTTGGTGGTTCTGATTGTCCTCAAGGCTACAAGTCCTTGTTTTGGAAGAGAGATTTCACCTTGTTAATGAATTCAATTGAAGGCTGACTTCACTGTGTTTCGCTTCTAAGCATCTTCTGTTAGTTTTGATGAAGCTATAAATTGATATGCTTTCACTCATGCTGCATCCCTTTGGCAAACTATTTTACAGCAGTCTAAAGACTTTTTTTTCCCTTTCAGAACAATGTAAAGCAGGAATGTATCATGTATTCAGTTTTTTCCTACCCTGTGATGATTTTCATGCCTATAAAAATCATCCAAGCAAAAGTGTTTTGAGTTGGGTTTTTTTGTTTGTTTTTTTTTTTTTGTGTGGTTTTTTGTTTTTTTTTTTTGTGTTTGTTTTTTTTTGTTTTTGTTTTTTTTTTTTTAAGAAACAACATTACAAACACAAGGAAGGGTTTATCTGTTTTTTCTCAGGGTTTCTCTGTGACATTTTTTGATGCTAGACCTTTACAGAGGATTTGTAAATTGCAGCACATTACGATCAGGCATCTGGATACACTGTTTAGCTGCAATGCTCTAGGTGAATAGATCTTCTTAGTGATGAATCTTTGTTTCTCTTCTAGTCTACTCTCATTCTTATTTTACCTGTCATTTGCAGGACCTCTGGAATATAATGGCATGTCAAAGGTTCTTTTTACAGTTTCTGTGCAAGTATGTACAGGAGGTCTGTAACCACAAAGATGTCAACAAAGTGATGCCTGCCAAGCATCTTGGCCCTGGCATGATACACAGACTGTGTGTGTAGCCAATAGCTGCAAAACTTGGATCACTCATGTAGTTGAAAAATAATTTTTTATGGAATAAATGTTGAATCTCATCTTTAAATTACATTTTATTAGTCTCAGGTGAAAGCAGATAATGGGTAATTGTTTATGTCATGTCTTGCAACCCTGTCTCAGTATAGTACTTGGTATGCTTTATTACCTCTTCTGTCAATCAAAATCTGCTCAACTCTTATTAAAAGTCAATGAGAGTCTTCCAGTTGCATATAATGACCTAAGATCTGTCCTTGAATGCAGTGCAATGTTTCAGACTGAAAATTCATTTGCCTGGTGGAAGTGCCATCCATTTGCCTCGTGCACTTCACAGTACAAAATCAATGAAGTTTACAAGGAAACAGCAATACTCTCTGCCATGTTGTCTCTTTGCCTTCCATAGGGAAATTTGGTGCCATAGCACTTCTGTAACTCACCTGCCTGTTACTGGTTGGCTCCTGGTACTTAGATCTCCAGTATCAAGGAACGGATTAAAAACGTAATTTTTCAGTGCTTCTGCAGGTTAAAAAGTCAACACAAAGGAAACCCTGTAACAGTCTAATGGCAAAGACTAATTTGCCATAGATAGGCAGCATCTAGCTTCTAAAATTCTATTGCTGTTCTTAGTTGAATTTGCTTGATATGAGCTTTCGTAACAGAAACCTGGTTGTGAAGGATATCTTTCCAGTCAAGGAAGGTTTTATGACAGATGTGATTTTTGTGCTTTGTGTGATCTATTACAATATCATTCAAAGGATCCCTATGAATATTAAATGTCAAAATACAGAAGAAACAAAACCCCAAAAATTTCATTCAAGAAACAAACAGAAAAACCAAAATCAACCAAACAAAGCCTGTTAGCCAAAGACAGGAGAAAGAAAAAATATATCACTGATGACTCCTCATATCCCTTTGGCCTGAACAGAAAATGTTCATTATTTATAAGAATTTGATGACAGGCAATATATAGTCCTCTTCAGACTGTGATTTGGCAGCAGCAGCTAAGAAAAAAAGACATTTATGATCCTTGTGAAATCATGTTGCTAAAATTTCTACTTCATCAATACTGAGGAATTTCAGGTTTTAGGAAATTCACTTGTTCAGTACAGCATGTAAAGTTTATCCAGTTTATCCTCTGTTTCCATTTCCTTAAATCCCCCAAAATATATTTACATACAAATTTAAAAGGTTGTCAACTGGATCCCTCCAGTATGATGATGGGGTTTTTTTTGCAAACTATTTGCAAAATAATTCCCTAAACCAAGGAACCAGTGCTTGGAAGACAGGTATTCAGTGAAAGAAGACTTCACTTCTCTTAACATCCTTAATGTATCTATTCTTTACTTTTTCTGTGTTTATTTTTATCTAAAGGATTCCTGACTTCATACTGTGAAGCAATTGAAGCTTCTGTGGGGAGTCAAACAATGGGTTTTTTACTGTTGCTAAGTTTGCCTTATAGGCTTTTTCTTACAACACATTTGTTTAATAGGCCTAGTAAAATGGTGAATGCAACTGTAAATATATCTTTTATTTGCTGATGTGCAATAAACATCACAGGGATGCTGGCCTTTTCTTATTCTGATCTTCCTGACACTGGTGAAAGGAAATTCTACAAAATGAATGAAAAGTGCCTTAAACTGATTGCAGAAAACAACAGTTCCCAAATACCTAAGGGTCAGTACCTTGCTTCTCTTTTAACAGATGGTTTCTCCCAGCAGTGTTACTAAAACTTAATAATAGTAAAATAATAGGTTGCTTGATGTGAGGGAATTATTGCAGATAGCACTATTCACCGGGGTCATCACTGAAGGTCATTTTTCAGCCAGAAAGCTAAAGGTTAGCAAGTGTTGCTCAATTCCATGAGCTTCTGCGACTCTTTATTTATGATTAAGCTAAGTGCTTTCCCGTGGGTGTGTGGTAAAAGCCAAGAGTAAAGGAAAGTAAACCCATTCCTTTATGTACTAAATATTTCATCTCAGTTGATTGAGAATGGTATGATGCAAAGCTTGAAAATATGTGTTGTCTGGGAGCCCAGAAAGACATAAGCTGGCTTAGAGATCTTGTTCTTATTAATGTTGTTGCTGAAAAAATGTCTTGTCTTTATGTGCCTGTGTTTACATGCAGCAAGTCATTCTTTTCTCTTCTCTGCTTATCTTCAGCATGGCCACATCCTTCTGCATATTTTTGGGTTACACAAGCATCTGAGATAGCAGTAATTTCTAAACACACTATTGAGGAGGTGTTAAAGTATTCAGCAGGTTGAGCATTTATTATAGCTCAGAACCAGGCTATAAACAGTCCCAAGCTCTTTATTGATTCCATAGTATTCCTTGTTGAGTGACTGCAACTTCTGTGGGTCAACACTCAAACACTGCAACGGATTATTTCATTTCTAAAATACTTGAATTCTTGTAAATAAAATGCTTCACATTTAGAAGATAAAATAAAATTATAGTAAAGAGTAGTTCTCCAACAACAGCTTTGAATGCAGCACACTGTCCTTAAATTCTACTGCTAAATATATGAAACATTTAATACAAAAATAGAACAGAGGTCTTGTTTCACTGTTACTAAGGACAATAGCAAACCTCCCACAAAATTCTGTGACTAAAGAGTTGACAGGATATTCCTTGTTCCTGCCTTTACTTTCTGAAAATGGTGATCCATTTGGTTGTCGCACTTAGCCTGGAAGTGTATTTCTGTCTCTCCTGAGTATAGAAGGAGAATAATGGTCAGCTTAAACCAGAGGCCTAGTTTACACTCAGATAAAAGTAGGTGAGATGGATTTGGAATTAATGTCTGATGATAGGTCTAGGATGTTGCACATTCAAGGATAAAAGCCTTTAATGGAGGATGACTTACTGCAGGGTTTATAAGCTGCTGCATTATTGCCTTTTTATTAAGTAGTGTGTCTTTCATCTAATAATGGTCTGGAAGGTGAGGACGATGGTGTAGACACTTGACCAGTGACTTGAGCAATGTAAGTGGCTACCATAGCTGCTGGACACAGCTACCTCTGGACCACAGTAATGACTCAGATGTGTTCTGCATCTGCTTCAGTGCACAATATGCTGACTTTGTTTAAGCACAATATGCTGATTTAGATTAAGCATGATATGCTGACTTAGGTTAAGCAGCTTTCAGAATAGTTTGAACTAAAGTGATGCACTGTTGTATTGAAACAGGTGAGCTTCTCACAGCTGCCTGCCAGAGCTCAGCTACTCTCTGGCCAAGAAGCAGTAATAAACAGAGGTTATATACAAGTTAAGTTATTTCCACTGCACACAAAGTGGCCTTATAGATCATGTCCTAAAACTTTGATTCTATAAATACTTGATCATGTATGTACCTTTAATCAGACAAATGACTCCATCGATTAAAAGTTAAGTTGGGGTTTGTTTGCAGGATCAAAGTCTAAGGCACAGATTCTTTGTGACCACCCCTGTAGCATGATTGATTAAAACCAGTCATGACAGAAGTTGTTCTATTTTACCCATACACCAGGCATTACAAAACAACATGAAATCCTGGCAATTTTTATTTATATGTATAATTTCAGTTTCCATTTTATTCTTTGGTTAAAACACTTATGAAAATGCTTGAGACTTACAACTTGCCATGCTCCTTTATTATAAGGAAAATGGTATTTTCAGAAAATGCTTCTTTGAGGATTTTATAGAGCACTGTAATATGGGTGAGTATTTGTCATTTAGAATTGTGAAATAGACGTTACAAGTGCTATATGTGGTCTCTGTAATTTTCTTGACATGGAACAAGCCCTTTGTTAGAAAATGCAACAAATTACTTCGTAATATCAGGTTAATGGATTGGATTTTTTTCATGGTTTCACATTTACGGCTTTAATGCAATATACCACTAAAACCCTTGAGCTGTAAAATTAGATCTCTGGGCTGTTGAAAACTCCTTGTACTCTTAATTTAAAAGTAAAACAAAACAAAAAACTTACAGCATGGAGATTTGAAAATAATAATAACTTATGTTTACACATTCTTGTGAAACAGCTCCTGAAGTGTGCTGTGAATTTGATAGCAGCATAGAAATGCTCTACCTTGGAATTGTTGAAAGGTAGCAGACATATTGACACATACTGATATCTGATACTATTGCCTGGGAGTGTTGCAGGACCCATGGGGAATATCTGAGAGTTAGAATTGTCATGTCTTAACACGTTTTATATTTTAAATGGTGTAAACTATAAATTAACATGAAGAAAGTAGACTTCTAATCTATGACGAAAAGGTGCTTCAGAGTTTTTCTGTTTTAGTCATACATTATATCCATGACTGTAGTCCTCCTACAACCTTGTTGGCATGGTTTGGCTTCTGTGCTTAACTGTTCACAACACAGTGGTAAGTTTCTACAGATGTGGATTTCTGTGCACACTCTGTCTTAGTGATGTTGCTTTATAAGTTTTTGGTCCTTCATTCTGTAATGTCTGCTCTTGCCAGACATTTAATTTTGATGGCAGAGGTTAGCTATTAGTGCATCCACCTGAGCCCCATACTTATGCTTGTAACTGCATTACAGTAGTGCAGGGTAATAATGTGTTTCTGTTGGCATCTTGGAGTTCTGCAGTTGCTTTCACAGGGATTGTAATAATGCTGATACTACTTAGTCACTACAGGACTGTTTACAGACTTTTAAATATGCACCTGAGAGCACTAAAGGGTGGAGGTAGATCCTGAGAGCAGCTTGCATAATTAGATAAGAAAGCCTTGAGGCTGACCTTAACATTTTTGATTGGATGGTACTTGTTTTTAACTGGTCAGTTCCTAACCTAAGCAGTTACTGATTTTTACCCTTGTAAAGACTTCACACCTGCTGAAAACCTCTATAAAGACCTCACAACTGCTGGTAGCTATCTGGTGAACTCCAGAGATCTGATGTGATGCTTATAGCTGTAGTACCTGTGAAACAGGCTTCTGTGTAATTTTAAAGCCAAAACCTTTTGTAATTAAACTATTTATTCTGGGAAAGAAGAGTTACAGTCCTTTTCTTTCATTTAAGTTTTTCTGTAGCACTAATTGGATGACCAATAATGTGTTAAAAATCTGTTAGATTTGAGAAATCTGAATTCACATTGAAGTTTCATGAAAAACTTTCAACAAGCTCCTGGGATCCTCAAGTGTTTAAGTCTTGATAAATCTGATAATATTTTTCCCAGTAGAATTATCTAACCTAAATGTGGGCATAACATTTTCTTCTAACTACCTATTGTTTTGCCTAGTGAGACTGAAATATCTTTGAGCAGCATGACACTGACAATAAGAAATATTAACAAGGGCATGTCTCAATAGAAGACAACCATTAAAGCAGAAAATAAACATGAAAAGTGAAAGAAATGTACTCTAGTCTCCTCTGTGCTTGTATCTGATGTCCCTTGGGCTTCCTCTGTTCTTTCCCCTACTACAGTAGTCTAAGATCTTCTCTTTATCACTAGCTTTTTTAGTATCTCCACTTCTTAGCAAACCACTTAAGCCTTCCAAAGTCACACTCGCCTTTCCTCATCCCTAATGTTTTCCTACTGCAACACACATAATGGTATCACAGGCACTAAAGTCTCCCTTATAACAACTATCTCCCTCTCATACAACCTTTAACAGTATTCCTGGAACCCTTTATATTCATTAGCCACTTTTTTTGCTCCCTAGGTGGTCAAAAAATAGCAGAGGTACCATTGTTTCTTCATGTGCTTCTTAACCAGTCAGTTCGCATGTGCTAATTGACCAGTTGCCTGCTAATTGTATTAATTGGATAATGACTTTGTTCTTCCTTTTGGTTAAGGAACTAATGAAGCATTTCCATTTCTTAATTACTGATTTTCATGAAACTTAGAAAAACTTAATGTTTTTTAGAATGCCCTTACTCCCCACCCTTTTCCCAAGAAATTTGAAATTGGTCAGAGGGATCTCATGTGTCATAGGGAACAAACTGATAAATGGATTGTGTCACCAATGAGCACAGTGATCAAGAAAGCCTCATTTTCTTAGGAAATTAGACTGTTGTTTTCATCAGAAGAGAATCAAATAATCTTTACTATGATAGATCATCGTCCTCTCTTTTAGTCCTTCCACATTGGTATTTCTGTAGTGAAGTCAAATAACCTACTGTCAATTCAGTGGCAATGCAATTATCTTTTCCAACAGCTCCTATGGAAATTTCAATCTTCTCCTGTGTTGCAGGTAACTGTTCCTAGGAAGCCCAGCTGACCACCAAGCACAATTTAGGCTGAAGGTATTTTCTTATTGCATGAGTTAAAGGCATTAGGTCTGCATTCTTTAGGATTAAAAGGATTAAAAGTAATAAATACATAGGGTTTGGTTCTTAAAATTTGTTGTCCTTCACCAATAACTGGGGACAGTGTGATAAATGAGTATTTGGAAGAGATTTTCTGTGATACTCCCTGCTTTCAGATGGATTAGGATTATTAGGATTATTATCCCAGCCCTTCCCTGTATGATTTTGACATTTTATTCCCAGGGGACTCTTTGAGATGTACACACATGTGGAGCTTTCTAGAGAGAGAATATTAAAGCAAGAAGCCAAGAAATGAATAAGACTGCTCAGGCCAATATAGTGTTAAACAAAAAGAACATCTGAAAAAAAAGACCACAAAGGTCTATATGACTGTGGAAGATGCAAGAGTCCTTACTAGAAAAACATAGGGACTGGGAATTTTAGAGACGACCAGGTAGCTAGCCTAGTGAGACAGGGTTTTATCTAATCAATCCCACTATATCAGTATCAGCTAGTTTTCACCAAAAGTCTTGGTAATATGAACAGTAAAAAAATACAAATCTTATCAGGCTAGCAGCTGACAGTTGTGTAGATAAGAAAGATTAAAAATAAAATCTATGGATATCTGAGCATCTTCTAATTTAGGAATAATAACAAAAAAAGCATTCTCTGTTTACTTTGTATTATCTTAGATGGTGTCACTCAGCTCTAAGTGATAAACTATTAACAAATTGGCTTATGTTGTGCTAACGAGCAGTTTTATTTATCAGTAACCTCTAAAGCACTTAAGTACAGTAGCATTTTATTTTAAAGTGCTTTGAGATAATAAGTTAGATAAATTAACCTTTCCTTTTATTGATTATACTGTAAATACATTCCAAAGATTCTAGTGTGCTGATCAAACCAAATTTCTCCTTAAGCTCCTGCCATTTATTCTTTTGTAATGTTTATCTAGATACTTTTAATTAACTTCAATTTTGCAGATAGTTTAGGAATGTTAAAACAAGCTTTGTTTTCTCTCAATTGCCAGAAACAGTAGCAACAATTTTAAAGAGAAAATGAGGTGTCATCTTTCAACTCTAGTCTCCACAAAAATGTTTATTTTTGCTAGCAGATAAGTATGTAATTAAAAATTTCCATATGAACTCTTAGCAATGCTGAGACTCCCATATTAATAAATTGAACTACAGTATTTTTCTTTGAAGTCCTAGGGTCTGAAATTTAAAAATTTTTAAAAATATAAGCATTAGTTCTTTAAAACTATAGTGTTCAGCATTGCAAAGAATTCTCGGAAACAAAAACCCTAGATATTGTAAAAAATGAACAGTAAATTGAAAGAGATTTGTATTTATTTCTTGACATACTACATGTTTTTTTGGAAAGCTTGATCCCCCATTTTAAGATTGCCCAAGTTTGCTTTTTGATGAAAGTCAATAAGTACTAATAACTCTTTAATACTATCTATCAGTGATTTTAAATAGTACTTTTTCTCTAGGACAGAGGCTTTTTATTATTACTTGAAATAAGTATGTCTTGAACAGGTGTTTGCTTAAATTATTGTGGCAAAGAAAAACTGCAAGGAAGTGGTCAGTTGCTCATTTCTTGCAAGATAGCCCAGGTGACACACACATCCTTCTGCAAACTGTTTTTTCTGGGTTTGAATTTGACTACTTATTCTTCAGATTTCACCATAGCTTTGCAAATCAGAAACACAGGACTCGGGAACACACCCAGTTTGCAATGGTTTAGCAAGTCATGTGGCATCTGGATGCACATTCACAGCCTACAGCAAATATAAATTAAAGCAACTTCATAGAATCATTGCAATTTGGGGCCAAAATTACTTTGATTCTGAGGCATCCAGTTATCACAAGTCAGTTGATGCATGTTAACTTCTCATCTCATCATAACTTGGTCATGCATCAAATCCCTATCAGTTCATGTGTCATGATTGGTTCTCTTCTGTTGACCTCAATGGGCTGTTTCTTTTTTTAGAATGGTTTCTGGTTGATGCAGAAAAAAAACACATCTAAGGCTCTGGTTGCTTTGCTTTGTCGGGTTTTTTTAATTAATTTTCCTGATTCTTCAAGGTCCAGTAATATGTATGATTGGTATCATGTGTTTATGTAACTTCCAGCTAGTAATACAAGGATTTAAATTAACTTTACATTATTTTGGTCTTTTATTTTTGTATCTGTTTTGCTTTGGTTTTGAATCTCTTCTGAAGTTTCATATCATAACGTTAATTTTTCTTTTTTCTTTTTGTTCTTTTTAAATATTATTCCTCCTCTAAGAGAGCCAAATTTAATTCTGATGTGGTCACTATTACTTAATGTCCAAAGTATAATTACCTTTTCAATTTTTTACTAACATTTCCTTTGATACGTTCCAAAACAAGCCATTTCAAGAAGGAATCATTTAACATGCAAAATAAAACTTCCTTAAATGTTTTCTTTATTATGCCAGATAATCAGTTTACAAAAGAGATGTCCAAGATATTTTCTAATGTAATATTATTCTTTTGTGTGGCCTCATTGATCTCAGCCAAGACCATGTCATTAACATTCTCTCCAGCATAAGTAGTACCACATCTTTATGGTACTCTCTATGTTCTCTACAGACATCAGTTTAAGAAATAAATACAGTCTTCATATTTTAGAATATATTTACTTTGTTTCAACAGTCGTATTTACTCTGTACAGGTTCTTGTTTGCAGACTACAGCAGTGTTTCTACCCATTATTTTGTAGCATATGTCTCTTAGTCAATTTGGGGGGGTTTGGATTAAGAAAAAATTATAACTTTTTTAAAAAGATGAGTTCCTGTCCTGTCTGATTTTTCTTGTGTGGGACTTCCTTTTACTATATGAATTTAAGAATACAGAAAAAACCCATTAAATTTTCAACTCAGGGTAGAGGATTTACTTTGACTTATTAACCGAATTTAGTTCAAAAGAAATCAGTTCATTTCAATGAGTTATATTTTAATTGCTCATGCTTAAAGCTTCTAGAAACCACTTTTTATTTAAGGTGATTTTTATTTAAAGTCTAGATAAGGAACAGGTTTACAAAAATGAGTTGTTTTGTTATTGGAAGATATTAGATATTGAAAATATAATGACTGAAGCACAGCACTGAAGCAGTATCATATCAATATTCCTGATAGCCTGATTGACAAAATTTATCAGTATTAGAAGACCTTTTAATTCTGTACATTATTAAACCTTTTGTTTTCCTGTAGATATTTTTAAGAAAGATTGCAAAAGGTAATTAAGTTGTTCTTCATTAGAACTTGATTGGTTTAGAAAAATGTTTATGTAACTAAACAGTAGAAATAGTGGAAATAAGTAAATATATTTTTGAATATTAGTCCTTGCACAGCTTATGTTTTGATATCTATACAGTGCTATAGGCTTGGGGAAGTGTGGCTGGGAAGTGGTGGAAAAGGACCTGGGGTGCTGGCTGACAGCCAGCTGAACATGAGCCGGCAGTGTGCCCAGGTGGCCAAGAAGGCCAACAGCATCCTGGCTTGTATCAGGAATAGTGTGGCCAGCAGGAATAGGGCAGTAATCGACTCCCTGTACTCGGCACTGGTGAGGCCACACCTCGAATATTGTGTTCAGTTTTGGGCTCCTCAGTACAAGAAAGACATTGAGGTGCTGGAGTGTGTCCAGAGAAGGGCAACGAAGCTGGTGAAGGGTCTGGAGAGCAGGTCTTACGAGGAGAGCTTGAGGAAAATGGGCTTGTTTAGCCTGAAGAAAAGGAGGCTGAGAGGAGACCTTATTGCTCTCTACAACTACCTGAAAGGAGGTTGTAGCAAGGTGGGGGTCGGTCTCTTCTCCCAAGTCACTAGTGATAGGACAAGAGGAAACATCCTCAAGTTGCGCCAGGGGAGGTTTAGATTGGATATTAGGAAAAATTTCTTCACCAAAAGGGTTGTCAAGCATTGGAACAAGCTGTCCAGAGAGGTGGTGGAGTCACCATCCCTGGAGGTATTTAAAAGATGTGTAGATGTGGCACTTAGGGACATGGTTTAGTGGTGGGCTTGGTAGTATTAGGTTAAGGGTTGGACGCAATGATCTTAAAGGTCTTTTCCAACCTAAATGATTCTATGAGTCTATCATTCTGTATTTTGTGGTGTTTGAAAAGACACAGGGGCAGCCTTTGTTTCAACCCTGTCTATATGGCCCTAATCCCGTGCTTCAGGCCCTAGACTACTTTCTGCAGGTGAGAAAAGATTTTTTTTTTCTCTTGATTGATAATTTGGATTCAAGTTTTAAGGTGCTTTTTCTTCCTTTTTTTTTTTTTTTTCTTCTAAAAAGCACTGGAGAATGGCATAAACTAGAGGCAGGCTTCATGCTCCTCTTGGCATGAAATTGTCAGGTACTTGTTATGTCCTTCTGATATAATCAGGATTAAGCTGATGACCAGATTTGGTATCAAAGTAAACATTTCTCTCTCCCCCAATTCTCTCTTCTTCCTTCGTGATGCTGGCACTTCTTCAGATCAGTTATAACTTTAGTTTAACAAAGTCCTCCTAAGAGACTCAAAGGCAATATGCTTGAACCACCTTCCTTTTGCACTTTTGATTTACAGCTTTGTCTGTGGTGTTCAGATTGTTACAGGAAGTTGGAAACTGTGTTGTGTTCTGTAGCTCGTACTGATATGTGGAATATTAGTAATTCCTGGGAGTTCTCCTAAACCATGCACTTGTTTTAGGGTTACTTTTAGTTGGGTGGAGCTGGACTTCATAACCCATATATCTCATTACAAATTTTCATGAAATTAATTGTTAAGATTTGTCAATGGCACTGGGAGCAGAGACATCAAATTGTTGGCCAGCTGCAGAAGATATCAATGACTCTGACTGGTGTGCATCTAGTTGGACCAACAGTAGTTATAACACTATTAACTTAGATAGATAAGGAGAAACTCCTGCAAATTTTCTGACAAATTTTCTATTTTTTAAAACACTTAATCTGAGAACAGAACCTGTTTGTTGGTAGTGGAATTGCCTAACTTTTGGCTCCCAAAGCTGTTGACTTTTTTCAGAAATTATCTTTATTTTTTTATTTGCTCCTTTAAACTTCCACTGCAACCTGCAAAAAAGTCTAAAGAATTCCCATAGCAGTAAATTGTGTGTTAACTCTGAGACATGGACAAACACCAACTAAATTCTTAGTTAAAATGATTAAAATTTTGATCTAAGACAAATGGAAGTTCTCAGTCTGCAATAAATTCCCAGGTAAAATTTATATGGCTAAATTAATATGCTATATTTCTGATGTATTTTTCTAGTTATGTAGAGTTTTATAGCAGATGAAAGTTTTTTTTTCTGTCCTTGGATAAACTGGAAAGAGAGTGACATAATTAAACAGAACAATAGATCATTCATGACTACTGAATAAGTGGCATGTTTTTGTTTTCCCAAGATGAACATTTCTAAATTGAATACCCTTTTGTGTCTGTTTCTGTGTTAAAAGCATACACTCCTTTGGATAACGATTTTATAATGATGACTGATGTTATAAGAATATGTGGGATTTGCTCTCAGTTATAAAAATCAGTGCAAAATAAATTCAGAAATATCTGACAAATAATGGATTGAATTCAATGTAATTTCAAGATTAACTTGTCTTTCAGCTGATGACCAGATAGTTCTATAAAAATATTCTATGGGAAAAGGGGAAGAGAAAGGACAAGGCCTCCCTACTTACATATACATCATATTTGTATTAATTTTTGTATGTATTAAGGTCAGTTGAACAAGATTTGAGCTGTATATTGCATGCTGAAGCTCAAGTTCAGCATAGCCTCTGAACATGTCTTTGGGACTTCTATGAAGAGATCCTCTGACTTTTTAGTGCTTCAGTTCACTGAGGCTCTTCTGATCTTTTCCAAAATTTGAGGGAACTTGTGTTTTTGGAAGCTTAATTAGTTTAGTTTTCACTGCATCCTCATTGCAAATTCAGGACAGAACTGGCTCATATACCACAGCCCAAGCTGGGCTTTTACTCCTAAACTTGGCCTTGGGTTTCTTGTATAAAAAGAACCAAGTAAAAGCCCAAATTAACAGTGTAGTGAAGATGTGTGAGCCTTTCAAACAACTTTACTTCTTTTTGTTCATAGCTAACTAAGTCTCCTCAAGTATTAGAAGTATGCTGATGAATTTGTACTGTTTGGGAAGTAAAGCTGAGTTTAGGCCCTGGTGGTTACTAATCATATTCAGGCAGACTATTCCCTTCTGATTCAGAATATAGTATGACTAAGTATTTTTTCTGTTTGTTTTTTTTTGTTTGTTTTTGGTTTGGTTTTGTTTTGTTTTTTGGTTTTTTTTTGTGAATCTACATCCAGTTTCTTGTTGTTTATGATTCTACAGTCTTTTCCATATTAGCTGTCCCTGTATCCCTATAATTACATGCACTTAGGAGCTGTGTTTGCACCTATACTAGAAAAGAAATAGTTTGTGAGCATCCTCTAAAACAATTTCAGGGGGTCAGGTGGAAAGGAAAGGGAGAAACTCATTCCCTCCCCTGCCTCCCCCCCACCCCCAAAAAAAAGCTAAAAAACTCACCAAAACCAAAAAACACCAAACCCAACCACATCTGAAAAAAACACTGGAGTTGATTCAGAATGGTATAAGTAATGTGCCCAAATTGAGTAAGGCTGGGCCACTGTGACACATTTCCTCTGGCATGGTTTCTTAAAATTGTCTCAGCAGGCTTTGTGCCTATACATACTGCCATCCCCCGCATGCAACAACCCGAATCATGATAGATATATTATTCACATATTCTTGTGAGAATCCATAGCCTTCTCATTATTTGTAGGGTCCAGGTCATCACAGCAGAAAGTCAGAGAGCAGGAACTGAAGAGTTTCTTCTAAACTGATTGATCAATATGTCTAATCTTGACCTATGTTAGTTGTATTTTTACATGCTGTCCCATGTTGCAGAGTTAGACACACATATCCACTGAAGAAATGGGATGTCTTTCTAATCTTTCATATCTATAATCAATTGGACAGATGGGTTATCTTCCTCAGTAGGACACTCTTAATCTAACTAAAATGCTAACTGTCATTCTGTGAGATCACAATCCTACATTTGAGGTGGAAATGTAACATCTGAGAGACCTGCAGAAAAGATCTCGTGGCTGAAAGCTTGTGGCTTTTTTTCCAATTGTTTTGGCTTTAGAAGCTGCAGCCTCTTTGTTTTCCTTACCTACATTCTAAGAAAATCATAAACACACTACAACATCACAAACATTCTACAACTAAAACACAGGAACTGACTGACTTATTTTAAAACTAGTCATTAACAAAGATTCATACAATGGAACCCTCCAAAACAATTACTTTGCTGAAATGAAAACCAAAACAAAGAACAGCAACATTGTGGGATATTAAATATTTAGATAATTTATCTAAATCTCTCTGCTATTTCCCTTGTGCCTTGTTTTTACTCTTCTAGTTATAACTAGGGTCAGAAATGCAAGTGTAACAATATTCTAGAGGAAGATACAGAATTACAAAAAAATCCCTCAGATATGATTTCCTTTGTATATTCATCCCATCTTAAATCAGGCCAATAACTCTGAATTTCTTACATTGCTAGTTTGGCACTTGGGAATACAGTTTGAGGTAAGCAATTTTAGGACAAATTGGCTATTTGGAACTGCTGGAATGGAAACCAATATTGCCTTTCTGCATCTACAGTTGGTCATCTCAGACTGGCATGCATAAGCACATTGAAAACAGATTTGAAGTGAAGAACTGTGTTGCATTATGCTTTGAGAGAATCTGACTCAACCTTAAATGCCAAATTCTCACTTGGCATGATAAATACAATTTTTCAGAATAGCTTTTTTTTACTGCCTCTCATTTGATAAGGAGATGTGGGTTTCTCTTTACTTGAAATGTTGTGACATTATTGTTCTATTTATTATTATTATTTCAAATAACAGCAGTAGCTGCAGAAAATTTTCACTCTGGTCCTGAATAGATGCAATGCAGATGAAGATGATTTTGTGTATGTTTATGTATCTGTAAATTTTTTCTCTTTACCAATACACAGCTCAGCCTATGGAAAATAATCATGAAAAACAATAAGGTAGATCTCAAGAATTTTTTACACGTAGTCTTGCAAAAGCTGTACTCTTGTTAAACGAAAACATAAATTTTGGTATAAGTTAATATTGCTTCCTTTTGAAAGATGTAACAATAATAAACACAGATACAAAATAATCTTATAAAAATTATTCTCACTTTTCAGATTATGTGAATGAGCTTTAGAGACAAAGTCCATAGTCCAAAGGTCCTGATTTGAATACCTTGTCATTTATTATTTGGTTCTTGTAGTGTTTTGGATTTCATAATTAATTAATTATAATGTTTGCTGTCTTTATTAAATATTGTATTTTGCGATGTGTTATTTTGATACTTAAAAAGGATGATAACTGTTTTCCTGTTCTTCCCAGTAAGTAGCTTTATAACTTGCTTATTGATTTCGTGACTATATTAAGAGATGTAAGACCCAAGTATCTGTAATCCTTGTATAGCTAAATACTATATTTCAATACTATACCTTGGTGTTTAAGAAGGCTTCCTTGTCATTTTAATAGCACTTGAAGTTCTAAAGCCAGGTTCCTTAATCCTACAGGACTCTGGAAAACAGGTGAACTGTTATAATATGAAGGTTAGCATATCTTAGCTGAGTAACCTTTGCAGTTCACCATGGCCGGAAGAGCCATTAATCACTTCATCCTTCTCCCATCAGTAAATCCAGACTTTCAAAAGATGATGCAGACCACTCTGTGACTTAAGCAACAAATCTCGTTTTCAATTTTCTCTTCAAGCCTTCAGTTTTGAGTAGCCTGCAGGACACTGAAATCTTGCACGAAGTGTAACAATTGGCATTCACTATATGTAATTGAGAAGCCAAGATCCCTGATGTTTCAGCTTACTAGGGAGTAGATCCATGGAGTATAGCCAGTTTCCTGGACTATTAATGAAGTCAAGGATAGAGTTTTCTACTTCACTATGGATCAGTTAGACAGTTTATCATTCCCACAGATCCAAAACACCACATCTGTCCACATCTCATGGAGCAATATTTTTTTCACATGGAGCAATATTTTTTTCACCCTATATATTGAAATAACATATGTCTTTCACCAGCAGGAAGTCCTGTTGTTCGCCTGCAGTGACAAGTAGCTGCACTTATTCAGAGAGAACGTGATGTTCACAGCTAAAAAAGGCTGTCCAGTTTTCTTTTCTCCTACTCAGCGTACTCAGTTCACTAGCTGAATTCTGTTTTACCAAAAGGAATTGTAATGCCTGCAATCTCCAACAGACTCATCCAAAAATGGGGCCTCCAGAGCAGAAAGTCAATATCAGTGTTGGAAGAGTTTGCCTAGGAGATTGCACAAGCTGGTTTTGCAGCAGCAACTCTTTCAATAAGAGTATGATTCGTCTCAACCTGTACATCTTGAAGTGATTGATTGTAAAAAGATGTTTGGGCAAGTGCGCAATAATAACCCCTGAGCAAATTTTGTCCACACCTGGCTGTTTCTATAACCTTTCTATATAAGGGAAACCTGAAGAGTCTGAGACAAATTATGTGATCTAGCTTAAAGGTTTTTTTTCAGTATTGGTACAAACACAGTTTCACAACTTCTGTGTGATAAATCAATATAAAGTTTATAGCAGTGCAGTAGGAATCAAGGCTGATGATGACAATGACAATCATTTTATTCTTTAATGAATGCTATTATGAAAAATTAGTCTAGTCTACACCTGGTATTTCAATCATCATACTTCAAACACATTTTTTCCTGGAGTGACTGCACACTTGTTCATGAAGCAAATATTTCAATAGCACCACACTTTTTTTCTCTCTGAAAGAACAGTTTTCCAATTTTAAATACTGTGTAATCCAGGAATTAAAATTTTCCTTATTATGCTACATGTGCGTAAATTCCTACTTATAGTTTCTCTGCTTATGCCAGGTACTCGGGTTTCCCAGTACTCAATTTTAATATAATCAGACTAACTACCATTGACAGTCAGTGCAAATTAAATTGCATCCAGATTGCAAATCTATTGCAATTTACATTACCATTCAATGTAAATTGACGTATCATCCACCGCTTTAGTGGATCTACATTGATTTCACTATTTTACATCAGTGCAGGTTCAGTACACCTGTTGCTTCCTTAGACTAGCAGAGATGTGCTGGGCCAGCCCACATGCGTAGTGATGGATGATAATTAAGTGGAAGATCATTTCTCAAATATAAACAAAATCATTACAGTATTTTTTTTAAAAGAATTTATTCAAATCATAATCAACTGAATTGCAGTGTAGTGATATATTTTCTGCATCAAAGTGAACATAATTCTTATCAAAAATGCCCATCATCCTGGCAAAGATAAGACTTTTACAGGACTGGAAGAAAAACCAGGTGGAAGCATGCTCCCAGTCACATTAATTTTTCTTCAGATTCAATTCCCAGAGAAACTTCTAGTCACTCTCTCTTTAACTACAAAACAGGTGTAAAAAGGAAGGGCTGCAATAAAGCAAGTCATCTTACATGTGCTGGATGGATCAATATTTTTTTTTTTTTGACCTCAGCAAAACATATGTCCAGACAGAAAGTTGGAAGGGAATAAGGTGGTAAGCATACAGTACTGCAACTCTGTATTATCTAAATAGGCTTGAACAAGGCTTTGCAAGAGCCAGTGGAGTCCTTTGCTCTGTCTGGGACATGGTGTATCACCAGGAGCAACCTCTCCTAAAGGTTGGCATCTGCTTGATATTTTCAAACTCTCTTGTACCAAAGCAATCCTCACACCTGGTTATCAAGTGTAGTGTCGTGCTTATCATTTCCACTCAATCTTTGTCCTCTCTCATTAATCCAACAAGAAATGATTTATTCACTAAATTTAATAATAACTTGAGTCAGTAAAGCAAAGATAAACCCTCCATTGTGTTAGATATTGCACGAACATGTATTAAAAAAAAAAGAGAGAAAAGAAAGGGTTGTAAACTCACCTGTCTCCCAGTTTAGATGGAAGTGCCTTAATGTCGATTAGGAAATCATACTACTTACCTGGAGGATCATTTTCACAGCTACTGGAGCCAAATTAGAGGCACAAAATTTAAAAGCCTCATAACCTAGACTTTCCAGGCATCTCAATGGATATTAATATATAATTTTACATGGCTGTCTGTGTCTAGATAGATGTTGAAAACTGACCTCACTAATTGATATATGTGGAAATATTATATGTCTATTCAGCTGCATACTGTTAGTTAGACTTTGTCAGCTGATATGAGGACATCATTCTGTCTTTGGGCTGTCATATATATTGGTGAAATAATGTCAAAGTTTTCTCAATAAACATATATGTTCAAATACAAATATTTATCTACCAGTGCCTATGTTATGGTTTTTCCTATAAGAATATCTCTGGTACAAGAAACAGTCTTTTCATATCTCTGACTACTGAAATAATACAGCCTGTACTGTGCACACAGGGACGAGATAGATCATTATAATGTTCTATTATATCCTTTAAATTTCTGGGACATTTCTTATTTGGCATAATTCAGTCCAGCTCTGTTGAATGCATAGGAATATACAGGCTTAGTACAATTTCACTGTCAATAGACTCCTAATTTATAAAGGCTGTTCTGATACCCTTTCATCATTAATGTTCAGTTTTCATCTAATGCACTTTTTTTTTCCATTGGACTTTGAGCAAACATATGAAATATATAATTTTAGCTGCTACTGCATGCCTGAATTTAAAAAGAAAGAAAAAAAATGTAGGAAGTTTTATCCTGTTTAACCACCGCATATTTTTTCCATCCTCAGGGAAAAAAAGTAATTCTGGTTGAAAAGGATAGTCTGTTACGTACAGCGTAACGTTTTCTCAGACTTTAATGGATTTCACTGTTTTAGAAAGCACTGGAAATGGAAAACTTCAGACACTAACAACTAAAATCACATCACATTGCTTTTATTAAAAGCAAAAAAAGCCTTAGAAAAGAGAGCAGAGAGAAGTAGAGATTCAGCAGTGTTCCTTTCAAGGACATATTTTCTTTAGGAACTTATGTAAGTATGCTTAATTAACATACTCAGACAGAGATATTTAATAATGAGCAATTAGTTTTTAAATTGAGAGAAGCAGCTGTCACTTTAATAGTTTGGATAAACCTAGGGACTCTGCATGCATTTAGTTTTCAAAAGCATTAACGTGACTTGATATTTGATATAACAACGGAAGAACTTTCTGGGATCTGTCCAGCGGTGCTTTAACATTTTTACCACTATTCCCAATTATGTTCTGAATATACAGACACATAACTGCAAGTACAATGTTTAAGATGCCATGTCTAGAATATCATAGAATTTTAACAAGAGATTCCACTCAATCTATGTGTTAGCAGAGTCAGCCCTACTGATTTACTGCTTCATAAAAAATAAACACTAATGTGAATTGATTTTGTAATTATTTGTGGAAAGGATTTTTTTGATGGAAATACCTGAGAAGTGGAATTCTTCATAGAAATTTTTTACTTCATAAAAAATAAAAAACATATTTTCCACAAAGAAACTGAATCAGCATGTTTCTTTTCAGGCAAATGCAACCTAAAAGCAAAATATACTTTTCTTTAACTTAGCCATTTTATTTTGAGTTAAACACTAGATTACTCCTCCTATTGATGACTTGCATGTTTAAAGAAGTTTCTGTTCAAACACTCAGATTCTCGTTTGGCTCAAGTACATTATAACTAAATACAATACAACCATAAATGACTGACTGTGCGTGTGTGACTGTATTACTGAAACATTCATGTTAGCTGACATTTTCAATGAAGGCTGTGGGATTTCAGTGGCCAGGTCGCTATCTAATCCACTTAAATCCCTTTGAAAATCCTACCATTAACTATTGAATTCTCCTAATGAATAATTTCTGAAAGTACCCATGTACTTTTCAAATGATATGTAATATAACCCTTTGAAATACACTTGTCTTTGAGGAGGAGAACAACAGGTGATTTTCAAGTGATATATGTTAACTATTCAAATAAACTAGTTGAATTTTTTATTATTTTAAGTACAATTCTAACTTTTTGCTATGCATATAGAAGTTTAACAACATATTTAATTTATTATCTTCTTGTGAGAAAAGTATACAAAAATTATTTTGAGAAAACTATAAAAAACTTCTTGTAAGAAAAGTATGAAATATTAAAAGACAACTATAAAAATGACTGTACTAATATCTGGTGATATAATGTAGCACAGCTTCTATTTATCATTCTCCCTAAAATGCTTTACATATATTTTAAATTATATTTTAAATTATATATCAGTTTTGTATCAAATATTCATAAACATACCAGTTTAAAGCACAACCAAATGCTTTTCTAAAATTAGTTGAATTACAATAGTCTGGTATATATATATGTCTTCAGTTATTAATATTTTTTATGTTATTATTGCCATTATCTATTATGGATGTAAGTGAGATTAGGGGGACATTTGTACGAATCTGTAGCAAGATTTTTCTGCTCCCAGAGAGTACAGCTTGGCTTTTGTCTGAAAATGTCTGGAGTATTAAACTCAGTTTTGGTTATATATCCATATACTGCTTGTTCTTGCTGGAAAAATAAGTATTAGAGCAATTTACTACTATTCTGGCAACATCCATAGGATTTAATGAGATGGCTCTCATTTTTGCAATCTTGTAATCTAGTGAAACCTAACTTTAAAATGTTATTCTGAGTGTTTAATTCAGTGTTTATATGCATAGGTCAAATTCCTTACTTATATTGATTTAATCATACTGAAAAAACATGGAGTTGTCTGCAGCGTATACTGCTGCACAGACATGAATGATACTGTATGTGATTTATACAGACAAAATAGGGTTCAAAATCTAGCTTATGAATTTATAATTACACAGCACAGAAGGCCAAACACAATCACATCTATGGTTGTCTACCATTTCTTGGAGACAGCCGTTTGACATCATCCACACTGATTTTTAAGCCATTATTTTTAACAAGATATATCCTGTTTTCTCTTTATGTCATAATCAGATCTGTAAACTTTTTCTGTTTGACTGAAAAAGAGCATGGGGACCCCACATTCAGCCAGCAACTGATTGACTCTTAAAAATTTTCTTGCTACCAGGAAACACATTATAATTTTGGAAGCAGTTCATAATCTGATCTTAGAAACCCCTAATCATGGTGTTATTGTTGGATGGTCAAAACCATACATTGTTTGTTACTATTTAACTGAACTGAGTTTAATTTCTATGGAAACCAGAATGATATAGAAGCAAAGCTAGCAGGTTATTCACTCAATTTGAACATAGCTAATTATACTATTTCTAAGAGAAGTTGTCATATTCTTGCTTGGTTCTCAAATATAACACCCCTTTTTGTAAATAAGTATCTCACGATTTAATTTTATTTCACTATTTGCAACAGAATTGTGGATTGTCAGGGGCACTAGAAACTTATGTTTTTAACATCAGTCTGTATATTGATCTGATAACTCTGTGTTCCTATATTTTACCCTTCAGTTCCCTTCATATTTGTGTGACATCTTGTAAAGCAAAAGATATATATACTTGTTAATTCAAAAAAAGAAAGAAAAACATTCTCCAGAGGTGAGAAAAGGGTCTGTCTACCCACTATTCACTTTTTGTTTTTTTCTTGATCTTTTAACATAGTCAGAACACCATGATTTATGAAAATGGAAATATGTGTATTGTTTTGCTAGAGAATTTAATCTTCATCTTATCTGAGGCCTAAACTTTACCTGAGGGTTTGGTTTTGCATTGTTAGAAACCCTTCACAACATGTTAATGAGTGTGGTGAGTTGTTCATACTAGTGAAGGAATTCTTGTCAACATTTTGCTATTTTTTTTTAAATGCTAACTTCATGCCTGTGGTAACCACAGTTTTCAGTGAGATCTCTGAATAATGCCATTTAAGATTAGTCCTGGAGTCAAATGGTTCCATGCAAGGTCTTGGATTTAGGAGTTCTCCTTGTCATCAACATTTTTAAAATGTTCATTTAGAGAACTACTAATCTAATCAATGAGTACATTGGAAACGATTACCCACATTCAACATTGGAAAGATCACCAATGTCTAATCTCTCTTTTATTTATCTTTTCTCAACTTGTTGCAGTATTCTAGCTACCAACCTCATTTAGTTTTGGAGATCTTTGGATTCCTTCCTTAGAACTAGAAATTTCCATTTTGGGAACAACCACAATAAAAGAGTTTTATTGTACTGTTAAAGGTGCCTGCTCTTGAAAGTGTTGTCGTTAATAAATAACCAGGAGTGCAATTCTTCTTACATATTCATTATTATTTGCTGTTCTCCTAAGGAAAACAGATACTCTATTCAGTCCGTTGTACCACTTCTCTGCTGAAGTTTTTTAACTTTTCATTACACAGACAGATCACCTCTATTACTTCTTCCTAACTTATTTTTAGATTGCTTTTCTTGCTCTTGAGTCTTTCTTTAACTTTACTTTGGGCCTTTAACTTCGGTACCTGGCCATTAACTACTGGGAAGTGCTTCACTGGGTGACTATCATTGCTAAATATTCACACAGCTCCAGTGGGCAAAGCTAGAATCATTGAGATGAATATGAGAAGCCAGGTAAAAGATATGCAATGATCAGAAAAGTTGAGGAAAAAAAAAAAGAAATTAGAAGAATCCAGACTTTTAGGCATTAAGATGTTACCTGTATGCCTACTGTGTAATCCACTGAATACTCATGTAAATCACTCTCCTTAGTGAAATAGGTATGCTAATTCACCAGATTCAGGTAATATCTTGAATATTTCTTATACATCAATTTATTTTGATTATAAAAAGCTTTTCAAAGCTAAAACATGCTCTTTTTTATTTTTTAATTTTTTAATTTTACGGAGGTTTATTTTAAATATTGGTTTCACAAGACATTGTAGCAGTATTTCATTAGGAACATGGAAAACAGAGAAGAGAATAAGCCTTCTCTACTAATTGGAAAATATCTCGAGTTCCATTACTTATCTCTGAAGGAAACACAGCCTATTAAAAAGCAACATGAGAGTAAAAGATTTAAAAAACTGAAGGGATTTAGGCTTTATTATTAGCTGTGTTTAAAAGGTAGTTGGAATGGAAATACATTCAGTATGAAAAGTGAAGATATAAAATTAAAGTTTAAAATTATATATAAGTAGCCTTATTCAAGCAAGAGAAAAATTTGAAAATTTGATGTCAGAATGACAGAGGTTCTTATGGTTGGAACTATAATCTAACATTACATAACACTATACTGTGGACATTATTTGAGTGATAGTGAAGATTAAATCGATTTAAATTTTACTTAGCTATTATAGCTATTAATTTCTGCATCACAACTATTTGTATTTTGACTTTACTTTTCCCTTGGAAATCCCAGAGCACTTTAGAAGAGGTACAGCACTCATTAAATATAAGGTGCTCATTTAATCAACCATCTGCCTGGTTTACTCATTTGGAAAGGCAACATGAGTCTTCTGCACTTATATAATTTTTGGTTCCCTCTTCGAGATAGAGGTCAAAACAAGAACATGCTTGTGCATGGCAACTGTGAAGTCAGTCAGTTTAAGCTACCCATGTTAGTGCCACATCTGAAAAATTATTATCAGCCACTTGTCTAATTTATAGAGGCAAGTGACAAGAACTTGAGAATCTCATATTGCAGTCCCCTTCCTTTCCTAGCTAAACTACCTTTGCAGCCCAACAAATTCTCCCTCCACATTGCCCCAACCCCATGGAGCTCTCCAAGCTCCAGTAACTCTCAGGCATACTTAGTTAAGTTTGTATGTTTCTTATTACAGAAATATTTTCTAGTAGAGCATATAAATTCATTGAAACAGAGCCATTTCCAGTTTGCAAAGTATACAGGCTTTGCCAGTGAAGACATCTTTAAGAAATGCATTAAAAATATTTGAAAGACACATTTTATGGTGTCTCTGCCCAGTTCCAAGAGCTATAATTTAAAAACTATTCAGTTGATGGCCTTCAGATTTAATTTTATTTTTAAGCCACAAAGTGTTATTAAAAAAACCCAAACAAACAAACAAACAAAACCCCAAACAAAATTTATAGTCTTTTCTTTACAAGTTATTTCATCAGCAATTTTACCTAAAAATGGACATGGAAAATACTTGGGAGGGTTATCTTCCATTTATTGATTTTTTTCATTTATTTATTTAACTTGCCTCCTCATCAACTTCACATAATATTCAGGAAGAACTTACTGTTGGGGACAGATGAACTGAGGAAAATTTTGTCATAATGGGCATAAGCTAGGAAAGCAACTGGCCAGAAAGTAATAAAGTGGAAATATTCTACAGTAAAGAGCACTATCATTAAATAACTATAGGATGAATTTTCTTTTGTCCTATCTGTCCTCTCTTTCAAGAACAATTGCCTCATTAAGGCCAGCAACCACTAGAAACTTGATTCTAGAAGGTGTTCAGACAAATATGAGACAATATGGGAACAATAGAGAAGTTAAATCCTGCTTCTTTGTTATAATCTAAATCGAACAAAACTGGAATAAATTATGTATACTGCTATCTCCCCAATGCGAGATGTGAGAGAATGAATCAGAAAAAAAAAAAGAAGATATCTCAATATATTGGCTGATTCAATAAAAATTCAGGTGCTCCAATACATAATTGACACTCTTGTCCTCTGCAATGAAAACTAAGGCCATATGTTAGCGCACAGTCACCTTTTACATGTGTAAGTTATGTACCTCAGTAGACTGAAAACAGCCATCACTCTGCCAAATTTACTGTTTAAAGTTGGAAACAAGCTCAGGAATTGCACTGTTCTAGTCAATAGGAAAAAAAGGGCAACTTTACAGTCCCAGTCCTCAGATAACTAATGGCTTCAGACATCTGCAAGACAGGACTGTGAACCTTTTTATTTTTTAAAGGTAATCATTTACTTTTGAAATAGGAGAAGAGGTCTAAGTTTTCCTCTCTTGACATAGCTTCATTCCCACCTAACTTAATAGGTAGAACATTTTTTATTTGAGATGTAAGAAGTCTGAACTTAGCTTCCTTCCTTGGCTGATGACAATTCAACCTTTTATCCTACAGCTCTAATGGAGACTTTTGATATTGTGTTGGGGACCCTTGCCTCTCCTTCCACTGCACCCATCACTTTTATAAAAGCATTTCAGTCCTTAAAGAGAGGATACAAGTGAAATTAAGGCTCTCGCATGGTAACATGAAAGCTACAACAATGCCCTGACTAAGGAAATTCTGGACAACCAGAACCTGAAGTCCTCCACATATTTAGGAAGTTGTCTGCATAACAACTTTGAGTATTTCAAATTAAATTTCTAACTATTGTTTTAACTGTAAGAACTGCATGTATCATCTGTACTGTAGCACTGAATTTAGCTTTCTCTGAGACTGCTGTAACACTGCCTTGTTTTTCACATCAGTTCCTATTTTAAATTCTGAAGAGGAGCCCAGTCATTTAAAAGTGTGCAAGAATGTTAATGTATTATTAAATTGTTCTAATAGGTTACTCTCAGAGCCTTAAAAATCAGCATTTGCAGTGAAAATACGAGTCTGGGAGAGGCAGAACCTACTTATCTGTTAACTGATTCAGACTGGGGATTTGGTGATTCAGAAGTTCAATTTTAATTGGTTTGAAGACTTTTCAGCTTTCACAGACCTGTTCTGGAAAGAAAGTTTGCTTTTGCTGACAAATGAGAAAAAACAACAATGGATAAATATATTAAATAAAACAATGTCTGGACACTAAATTTTACTTTGGTCTGGATCCCTATTAGCTAATGTCAGTCCCTGGGAGACTTGCTGCCAGTAGCTAGTTATATTTGTTTATTTATATATCAGTAACGTTTTTACTTCTTGAATCACTGAAACCCATGTTCAGTTTAGAGTTTCTTCTGGGCTCTTTATCTCAGGTCTTAATGAGAATGGTTAGATTAAGAGTGAGAGCTAAATGCCCACACAAAAGGGTAAAAATGGGACAACCCACAGAATTTTGTATTCCTTCGTGAGCTTCCCAGACTGGCAGGGCAACCTGGAGCACTGAGCTGGCTCTGCTGTCTGCCTAGCCCAGGTAACGAGGTGCAGACAGGGAATTAACACTGTCTTTGGCTCCGTTCCTCCACTTGCCAGCCAATGTAGCTGAGCTGGCGTGGAGGTAGGACAGTAATTTATTTCTGGAAAAGACCATAAGCAAAAGGAAAGGCTGTGGGAGCAAGGAGGAAGCAAGGGAGGAATTATGACTCAGAGGGATGTCTGTGAGTCACAGTGTTTCCCTGAGCTACCTAGGAGTTACACACAACCTCCTACTTGGAGTGAAGTTAAAGGTTTAATCTAGTTCCACAGCAAAGTGAGCACTGAGAACTTGAGCTTAGAAGTATGGGTTTGCAAAGAATGACTTCTTAATGATGTTTGTGGTTTTTGTGTGCTTTCAACCTGAGCTGAGGGCATCTGAAGTAACTCTGATGAAGTCATTAGCAAATCTGAAATCATGATACTGCTTCACTCCCTCCATTGTGTTAATCATGAATCTCACAGTGAGAAGTATAACTACATCTGTACACATTGCAATAGAAATAGAAAGACATAGTTTCTCATTCTAGAAGGTTCACAGCCTCACTGATGGACATCTGCCAGCTGAAACTGAGTTTTAAACACCCATTTCCTGAGAGTGCAGCTGGATGTTTCCTAGGAGCAGGAATACTTTTTCTACAACTTCACTCTAGTCTAGTAGAGACTTTCAAGTATTCCTGTATTTCAGGGTATATTGACATGCATTCATGTTCAAATGTACTAACAGAGCTAAAATGTTAAACATCTCTGTGAATACATCTACATAGGAAATTCACTTTGTTCCCACAATCACCCCTGATAAATCCCTTCAGCTCAATATGAATCCATTACTCCTTAGGATGGCAATTAAGCTTAATTAGTGTTCTGACTAAGGATGTTGTGCTGGTTTTGGCTGGGATACAGTTAGTTATCTCCATAGTAGCTGGTATGGGGCCATATTTTGGATTTGTGCTGGAAACAGTGTTGATAACACAGGGATGTTTTAGTTACTGCTGAGCAGGGCTTTCACAGAGCCAAGGCCTTTTCTGCTCCTCACCCCACCTCACCAGCGAGTAGCTGGGGGAGCACAAGAAGCTGGGAAGGGACATAGCCAGGACAGCTGACCCCAACTGACCCAAGGGGATATCCCACACCATATGGCATCATGCTCAGCATATGAAACTGGGGGAAGAAGAAGGAAGGGGGGGACATTCGGAGTGATGACATTTGTCTTCCCAAGTAACCGTTACACGTGATGGAGCCCTGCTTTCCTGGAGATGGCTGAACACCTGCCTGCCCATGGGAAGGAGTGAATGAATTCCTTGTTTTGCTTTGCTTGTGCGCGGCTTTTGCTTTACCTGTTAAACTGTCTTTACCTCAACCCATGAGTTTTCTCACTTTTACCCTTCTGATTCTCCACCCCATGTCACCGGCAGGGAGTAGGCGAGCAGCTGTGTGGTGCTTAGCTGCCGGCTGCGGTTAAACCACAACAGATGTTCATGTAGATCAGAGCACACACCTACAAAAGATGAGTGGCAATCTTTTTCTTTGCCTTACTGAATAGCTGCCTTCATAAAAGAAGTAAATATGAACAGCTTGTGACTCCTGGTTTCAGTGCCTTATTCTCATAATCTGAAAACCAGATTATTCTTTTTGTACATCTGATTTGCTGCTTTTACATCAAGATAGGGGAAAGGCACTTTAGCCTTTGGTCACTCTCACCGTAATCACAATATGAGCAGCACAACTAAGAACTGGGCCTAGAACACTTTCAAGCATTAAAACTTCAGTATTTTGCTGGAAGAATCTCTATAAAAGCCCCTAAAGCTTCAGCAGTGTTTCTAGTAAAATAGGAGGAAAGTGTATCCTTGAATTGATACAATTCAGCATTAGGTAATAAGTTGGTCCTCTTGTGAAGTTCAGTGAGAACTTTGCTAGCACCAAGCGAGACACTGGGCTCCAGGTGCACATTTAAAGAAAAAACCTTGGCATTAGACAAAGGTGAAGTAGTTCGCATCCTAATTTTCCTGTGATCTTATATTCTTCTGATAAAGTAAGATAAAGATAACAGTGGTAAGATGAAAAAAACAGTGTGCACATTTGTGTTTATGTTTTTATATGTATATTGATGTAGTGTGTATTTGAGTGTATATATACACACATTTCTTTAATTTGTGTCTTTATACTTATATACATAGATATACATGTATATACACATACACACATATCTCCACACTTTTGGTTTATAAAGTTTCATTCTTGTTTAAACATATGCTTTTTATAAAAGCCCTTGCAGTAATTGTTCCTGTGCTGTGGGTTAACATTGTACTGTATTTGCTCAGAGTTATAATCCTGTGCACAAGTTGTACAGAGTTTTTCATTCACTAATTAGTGCACAATAGGTATTCAGTATTTAGCTACCTTTTCTATCTATTTTTTTTCAATGTATATTTTTATCATTCACATGTTTGTACTCAACTAAAAAAAGAAGCAGCTGATGTGGCAAAATTCTTATTCACACACAGAACAGAAATCCAACATCAGTTATTTCTTTATGTATGTTATTTAAAGTATATATGTTTCCCATATCTTTAAGTATCAGAACTTCATAGCAAGAAATTTACATTTCTGCAACGAAGCTTTCCATTAAAACATGTTTTTTCCCAGCACTGAGGTTTCAGCCAGCTTCACTGTTTGGCCATACTTTTCCAAGGGAGAAAATTCCTTTTTAGGAGAAACAGGAAAGATAATACATACATTCGTAGTCTAAAGTCTGTGTAGTATGCTTCAAGTTTAACATTCATCTTCCTTAAGAAAGTAGAAAGATGCTTCTGTCTGTGGTATAAATACACACGAAAATATTTCCAGAAAAGAAGGCTTTCCACCCTGCCTGAAACTAGAACAGATGTAATCCCATTTATTTAGGAACAGTTTCTGAAACTCTTTTGTAGTATGATTTACTAGGACAAAATTGCTAAGTTTATATTTACATTATTGTAAAGATAAATTTTCATCGATCTTCAAGGTGTAAAAGGAAAGAAAACGGTAATTACACTTTCTTTTTCCTTTCTTTTGGTGTAAGAAAGAAGTTGACCTACTCAGACACTAATGGGAGAAAAGCATGAAGAGTTATTCTGTAGCAAAACTTGACATAATCTTTTCATCTCATCCCCGTGTTTTGCTGTAGTCAGATATCAGCTGCAGTCAGTTTGCATAAGTCAGTGTCCCAGTAGCACATGCAACACATGCCAGTGCTGCAAGCTATTAAAACTTTTGAAAAACCTTTGTTTCAAGGAATTTTAACTATGGCTCACAAGGTCATTCATGTTGAGACTTTATATCATGGGCCAAACTTTAGATCTTCGTGAATGAGGCAAGAGGTTAATATGTGTAACTTTATCCTCACTATAGAGTTCATATGCTGCTGATTATAAGCTTGTAAACAAATCCTTCATATCTCTCCTGTCTGAAACAGCTTTATAAGGAGTTTATTTTTTAGAAAAATAAGAACAGGTGACAAGGACAAATTGTCCTGAAATATGTGCAAGAAAGCTAATCCCCCAATTTCTAATTAAAGATACTATAATTAGAAATATCAGACCTCTTCAGACTATGCTGAGTGTATTTAGGTCATGTCACAGTTTTGCAGTCAAGGAACACTCTTGCTTGGCTTCAATGAGACGTAGGATGACTGCCCTTTTCATTTCTTCTCAGCATCTGGTTTCCTCTCTTTTCCCTCTTTCTCCATGTGGACATAGTTTTTATAGGCTAGACTTGAGTTGAAAGCACTGAATCAAACTCCTTGCTCACCGATTTATAAACTGCTTAACTTATTTGGCAATTTGAATGAGCAAAATGTTTATGAATGCTACCATCTCTCAAGGGACCTAGACAAGGTATATAAAATTTTAATCCAGGTTCTCCTTTGGATATTATTAATTTGCATGTAGTAGAAATCATAGTGATGTTTCTGCTATTTGTTCTACCCTTTATATTTTATAGACATCCATGTGTAGAGTCTGTTTTGTCAGTACAGCAATACCGGATTTATGTTGTATGGTGCATTTTTCCTTGAAAAAGCATAGTTCTTTTCTTCTTTCTTTTCTTAAAAAGAACCATTCTGGCTCATCTGCCTCTCTCACTTTATTTGACATATATGAGTTGTCTTATGCCTTAAGAATTAATTTGACTCACTTGTGTGATTTGCTCTTTTAGCCTACTTTTATCATCTTTGCTTCAGAGAGCATTTATGTCTTCAACTGAGAGTAAATTGTGTTAATTAGGAAAATATCTAATGGCATCTTGCCCATCACCATGCCTGAATGGCCATGTAAAGTTAAAAAAAAAAAAAAAAAGGTAGTGTTTCTCCCAAATTCATACGAAGTCTTTCCAAAAATGCCAGCATTGAGGAATTTATCTTTTTTAGACACTGGCAATATAGTAGACAAAGACATAATAAGACAGATTTGGATGGAAAATTATGTAGACACTTTTTTTTTTTAAATAATGAGAATACTTAAGTGTTGGGAGAATTTGCTAGCCAAAGTGACGGAGCAGCTATAGCTGAGTGTCTTTCTAAATCATGTACTTGAGCTCATCAGGAAGTTATTAGGCTTGATGCAGAAATTACTTAATTAAATTTTATGCCCTGTGTAATGAAAGAGGTCAAACTAAATAGTCATAATAATCCTTTTTGGTCCTCACTTGCAGGTGAAATTGTGGGCAAGTGAACCGAGGGCCTAACTTCTGTTGATTTCAGTAAGAAAACTATTTCATCCAATAAACTTATGAACAAAACTTTCACTTATGTTAGGTGAAGACAGAGACAGAAAGTATTTTAGGTAATTTATTTTTAATCTATTGTGTTATCTAATCAAGTGTTATGAAGGAGGATGAGATATGAATACAATGGTATACACCTATTTATGGTTTTGCTGTGGCAATAAGAAATTATATAGAATCATGGTATACTAGTGATTGGAAAATGGATTGTTGCCAGATAGATTAAAAGAAAAGGAAAAATTCTGCTTATAAGCGTTCTACTCATAGACTTTTTTTTTAAT
Source organism: Morus bassanus (assembly GCA_031468815.1). Lineage (NCBI taxonomy): Eukaryota > Metazoa > Chordata > Aves > Suliformes > Sulidae > Morus > Morus bassanus. The sequence continues at coordinate 75,123,810 of CM062571.1, read as the reverse complement.
CGTATGAATTTGATATGAAATTAAAGCCCTTCAGTGTAAAATGTGGAGCATGACAACAGTAGCTGTGAAACAGCTCAAAAAAGCCCAAAAATTTATTTGCTTATCTTCTCTTGATCTGTTACTTTCAGCAACAGTTCTGGATCTGAGGCAGCTCTGCACCTATGCAGAAGGAACTTGAAAATAAAACAAAGAGGCATCCCAGTGGGAACTGTAGAAGCTTTAATAATGAGGCAACAACTCAGACGGTGTTTATGTGATTGCAGTGAGGTGTCTCCAGAAGCTTCAGATAAACTGTGTGCTCCTGCTGACCTTAACAGCCCCTATTTCGGCTTATTTCAGTTTGGCTCTAGTTTTCCCACCCTTTTTCCCACCTGAACTGTTTTTCTTGGTATCAATATTCTGTTTTCAACTATGATTAATGATTTGGCATGATTTAGTTTAGACCCACAGCATTTTTAGAAAACTGGAAATGTATCTGTTTCTCAGGCTGTATGCTGAGTTCACAGAGTAATAAATCAATAGTAATTTAAAAAAAATTGGCCTGTTTAAAGTAGAATAGAATAGAATAGAATAGAATAGAATAGAATAGAATAGAATAGAATAGAATAGAATAGAATATTCAGTTGGAAGAGATGTCCAATGATCTTCTAGTCCAACTGCCTGACCAATTCAGGGCTGACCAAAAGTAACTAAGTGTTAGTATAGTCATAATCAAATATTTTGTAATTTGTTAGGCTGTTAGTTTCATTCTCACTAAATTCATTACACAAGCCCTTAGGTATGGGGTTAAAGTGTTAGCTAAGTATTGAGTTAATGCACAATTGTTCTCTGAGATGGGCTTAATGATGTAAAAGGTTTTATTTTTATTATTTTGTGTGCCTTTACCGAGGGAAAAAAACAATAAAAGTACCTCCTTTATCATGTTGAGAAAACAGCTGAATGTCCCAATGGAAATTTAACATCTTTCCATCTACCTTTTCTTAGCTCATTAAGACTAACACAACTTCTATTGAACCTGCAAGTTTTTACTTAATATTGGGCTATAATATTTACTATATTGAATATTATGATAGTGTGTTTATATATATATATATATATACACACACACATCATATATATTATGTGCTGAAGAGCAGGTCTTAATACTCTTCTGGTCAATTATAGAACTTTTTGACTTCCCCGAGACACAGGCTTAGGTCCCTGTTGCTTTTTTCTTTTGCAAGTTAATACCTATATTTTTAGCTCCTTCATATAATGTAGTAGAGAGACTCATGCAATTTAGAATCTAAAGGGGGTCAGTCTGCTGTTGTGACCCCTAATTGCTTCTGTCTTAAAACATTTCACTATTTCTAAGATGTGTGATTTTCTTTCTTTTCAGTACACATGAAAAGGGATAATGTTAGTGTTTTGCAGTTAATTCAATTACTTTCCACTTGTGAAAATGCTGACAGGATTTCCGACCACTGGAAGAAGTGCCCTGGCTGTTAGATGTGATTGGCAGCCCAGACATAACTTATAAATTGCAGCTGAAATTAAAGCATTTTATTTTCACTCATATATATCCTTCATGACAAACCATTCAGCAATATTTTTAAGCCATTATTTCAGTGCATTGATTTTCAACATCAGTAAATGATCAATTTGTTAGACAATGTTCTCAGTCAAATCACAGATGAGTCAGGATCTGCTTCAGTAATGGACAAGACTTCAATGCCCCTGTGATCATAAGTCATAGCTGTTGGTTTTTAAAGACTATAAATAATTTTTTTTTTCAGATTTACACCATCTGCAATACCACTGTTATCAGAAGACTGTGCCCTGTGCATTTCATATAAACTAAAAATATGAAAAAAAGAAAGCTTATTCAAAAAGAAATGCCTGCATGCTGGAGAAAATAACTTCCCATATTAAAACATTGTTTTTAAAAATGTTATTTAAAGAAAATAGTAAAAATTTGCCAATAGCATAATAAGAAAGTCATTTGGAAAATAAAGCATGCTAAAAGCAATTATGAAACACACAAAAGAAAAAAGACGTACTTTAAAATATGGTTAACTAAGGCTTATAGTCGTCACTCCTAACTTTACTTGAAGAGTCCAGTTAGCTCAGGTTTTCTCTGTAGTCTATGGAAAGAAAGAGACACTTCCACATGTAATACATATGATAGGTGGGCTGAATTTCCATCTCCAGGTGCCTACCTTTTGTGGTTAAGTACACAGAGATGTAGGAACCCTCTGTACACCTTTAGACTGGACATCTAATTTTTAGACAGCTAACATTAAGGGACATGAGCGTCTATTAACTCACCATCTGATGATATTAGCATGAGTTTATTACTAAAATGTGTACAAGAACAGAGGATAAACAAGGAAGGGTGAAAATGCCATTATGGCAAATCAATTATTTGATCCCATTATGGATTTTGCAGACATGTGTATGAACCCTACATTGAAACCTAGTAGAATAGGTAATAGCCACATATTGAAGTAATATTTAAAATTCTTAAAAAGACATAAAAAGGAGGAAACTTAAAGGGTAGGAGAAAAAGTTGAAGAGCATGAAGACAAGTCATGGCCTAAAGAAGCAAAAGACACACTTTAGTATTCTGGGCAAGAATATTTATTTTTCCTTTATTTAATCTTTTTAGTTTGGCATATCTATTCTGAGCAGCTAGAATAGCAATATTTAGTCTTCTGTATATCAGCCAATGGTTAGGGCTTTCTTAACTGAAAATATGTCTGGGCCAGTTGGTGCAGCCAGCTGCAGGAGCAGAAGGTCTGACTGGGACCATCCTGAACTCTCCAGAGCAATAGTGTTTGATGGTTTGCAGAAACAGATTTCTCTATCTATTCATTCTCCAGCTTTCTCTGGGAGAGAAATAAACAGTTTCTTCTCAAGGCAACTGGGGTCTCCTTGTTGACTTCTTCTCCCTCTTCCTCAAGCAATAACGGGAGACTGATGCATCTCCCAAAATTTGGAAAGCAGGGATGAGGTAGAGTTGCCATACCCCTTGCCTTGACATAAAACGGAAAACTGGTTAAAATACCTAGACATGCAGAAGATGGGTTTATGTTTTAGCAGTGAACACCCAAAATACCATTACAGTTGATTTTTAACTGAAAAATAGTGGCCTAAAGATGTGAAAAGAATTATTAAATCACATTAAATCTATATACAGTTAAACGTAGTCAATGCACATGCTGTGCAAATTTGTTTTGGTTTTTTTTTATAATAGAATTATCTTCAAATACAAGTTAATGAGAGATATGAGGATTAAAAGTTATTAAGGAAAATTAAGGGAAAAAACTATGCTCACATGTAATTTAAAGTTCCCTTGGTATCATGAAAACTGATAAGATTTTTTTGTACTGTTTTAATCAAATTCGCTTTTGCACTCTGCTAAATTTTAATTAATAATTTGTAACTTTTTTTTCAGTTTCTCAGCTTCTAGAATGATAATTAAGCATACACGGTGGTTCATCCCTTCAGAAAGGACTCAAAATGTTTCATTCCTTTAAGAAAAATCTCAGTTATTAAAGATCCATTTGCAGTCCAATAGGTAGCTTGTTCTTAAGACATAAAGTCGACCATTTGTTACATATCTTACAGGGTAATTTTGCAATATCCACTTTAACTAGCAAACAGTTGCAAGCAATATAGTGTAATTGCTTTTGCCATTTTAGTGCCTACAAGCCAAAAAAAGTAAATATTTTTATAAATGCTTCTTTGTTATGTCTGTATGGAATTAAATTTAGGGATATGTTTTTCCCCATCATCATGTGCTTCTGATTACAGTGATACCTGCATTAACCTGTATTTTGGAGGATTTAAGTCTTAAGTATATTCACCATCTGTTAATAAAAGAGATTATCTCACTGCATTTTGGAACAATTGGTATTTTTAATTTTTTTTTTTCTCATAAAGGAAATCTTCGACATAGCAGTTACATAGTCAGAAATCTATCTTCTGGCTGAATGCAGTTTTATTGGGTCATTACTTAATCCATCAAAGATGTTGATTATATCTTTTAATAACTGGAATAGTCGAGACCAAAAAAAGAGATTGATTTAATGATATGGCAGTTCTAGCACAAAGCAGGCATTTTAAATCTAAGATGTTGCCTGAAAGGGGAGAAATTGCCTGAAGGCTATGCAGAAAGCATTATGGTATTTCAGTGACATATTTACTTACTGCTACTTCAGCATGGTTTACAGCTGTTTGCTTCTGTTTGTGCTTGCAGAACCTTCTAAGGATTATGAGATTATTTGTGATGACTAAAATAAAATGAAGTGAAACTTGAGATTTCTGCACAAACTTCTTATTGCTAAAATTATGTAGAGGTATTCCTGTGAGTATCTCTATACCAGTAATTAGTGGACTCCACTGCCTCAGTGATACTAGTTTTGAGATGAATATAATGGTATAAAAAGACTGTGTGAAGCAGTCCCAAAACAGACTTTCTCTTTGAAGTAAATGCATTCTGATATGAGGAACAATAATATATCAATTTAAACTGTGATGAGGAACTTATGAAGAAAATTTGTAATTACTAATCTCCTGGTCAGCCTCACAAAATTTATAAGTCCACTGAAAAAATCTTTCTCAAATGTTACTAGATGGCAAGATATAATTTATGAATTTATCAGAAGAATCTCTTTGGTTACTTTAAACTAATGAGTTGTTTGGGGCAAAATGGCTGGTACATAGAAGGGAGCTCTTGTAGAGTAAAATGACATTGGCCATAAATCCACCAAGAATTACGATGATACCATACATAGAGATTTACTCTGGTTTAAAAGGAAATAAAATCAATCTATTTCAGGGAGAACCAGTTCAATAAAAGGAACGGATGGAAATTTTTTTGTGTAATAATTGTAAGCATTCTACATTAACAGGCCATAACATCTTAGGTGAGAATGAGTGTGTTATTAGGTTTTTTGTTTGCTTTTTTCTTAAGATTCCATGTACGTTAATTTATTTTTTTCCAAAGCAGGTTTCATTATTTTAAAACATGCAGAGACTTACAGGCTGCATCAGTACAGAATATACAGTTTCATCTGGACTTTCTCATAGACCATTCTAGATGGTTTAATCAGGCTAGGTGAAAGTAAAATCTTGTGAAATCCTCCACTTGGTTCAGAAATTATGGTTCTCACTTTGAATTACGTGAGAACATTTTTGTAGGTTGCCTAATCTCTGAAGCCTTGGCAAATTGTAGTCCAAGATCATAAGGGCTGCATGAATTTGTGTGTCCTGTTCCTCATTAATATTAGGTTTTCTGCAGGTGTTGGGGGAGACTGGAGTTTTAAGCAATTATTTGCCACGATCAGCCAAACTTCTAACACTTTTAGTAAGATCCCCTTTGCTGTCTGTGGACCAGGTATGGGCAGACCTCAAGACACTATGTGATTTCAGCAGGAACTGGGGCTGTCAGATGAATTTCACTATTCAGTATGACAACCTTAGCTTTGGTGTCAGTGATTTCTCTTACCCCTACTACCTGGTGAACCAAGAGAATGTTATTTTATTCACTCTGATGATATTTGGGATCCTGAAGGTGGTCTGAAGAGTCAGTGGACTTTTAAGTCATTGGACTTTTAAGATTACAACATAAAGTCATCAGACATGTTAGTTACGTTCACTAATGTATTGTTAATCTGAATATTGTGTCGTGAATTTTTAAATACATTCTATAGAAGTTGATCTGTAATAGCCTTTCAAATACTTTCTTAGAAGACTATCCTATAATCAGAGGAAGAGCTAAGAAATACTGGACAAAAAGCTTTCAGCCCAGCTTTAACCAGGAGCCTGTCCCTCTTCATAATGTTTTTGGACAAAAAACTTCAAACAAAACTGAAGACATTGACATTTATTATTTTATTTCAATCACCATGTTTTCAGATCTTTTGATCTACTGATAGCCTGTTAAACTTAAGCTTACTTCCAGGAAAACATGAAAGTAAAACATTATTTTTAGACAGATTGTGCCAAATATTTTAGAGACTAACTGAAAGGGATCTGGAAGTTTTGCTTTAAATGTTGCACAGGAGGTAGTACTGCAGTTTAACTATGCATGAATAGGTGATAACGGACATTTAGGTAAAACTTGAAGTTTACATCCAGCACGACAGCATACTTTTGTTTACTTATCACAGACTCATACTGGAAATGTTTCAGATGCTTTATAGCTTTTTTATATGTTGGCTTGATAATGTAATTTGAGAGGACTAGAGAGAAAAAAACAATGTGCTAACAGACAGTCCCCAGGAGCAAAAATACCAAAAACATAGTCTGTGTACCAAGATGACAATGGTTCTATAAATGATTTGTGAGCAGATTCTGAAATCCAAAGATATTAAAGACAGATGGACCAACACTGTTAGATAAAGAGCCTTTAAAAGTCAGTTTTTAACTTTGGAACTGAAAGTGAATTAGATAGATGGGGATAATGAAATATATCATATCAGTAATATGCTTACAAATAGGGCTACCAGATTCTCATGCCAAGAGCTACACCTGAGCTTGTCATATGGGCAACCTTTATAACCAGTGAAGAGCAATAAGCACTTCTAGAGAGCAATTAATCTCAGCAATGTTAGACTTATATAAGGATGAGTTGAACACCTATCTTTCTAGAATGACTCACTTCTCTGTTGTAGAGAGATTACACAGTTAGAACATATCTACATATCAGACTTCTGAAGTTGGATGTTCTACCTTTAATGTCAGATTTTGTAAGGTGTTAGGCATACACCTGTATCTTTAGGAAAAAAATATTTTCTAAGCTTAAATGTTTCTAGGCTGTGATGCAAGGACAATGTCTTTAACCTATCCTCTAAATGTCATCCTGAGATCTTATTTGAGAAGTGCTATGATTGAAAGTATTCTACAAATGCAAAAGCAAAAGCAGAGCCCAGCCTTCTGATTTCTTTGGCTGTGCAAGTATTGCCAAATACCTGCTGCCCTGGAAGCCTTAACAGCAACCCTAGAAGTTTTTAATGCACTTGACTGAAAACAATTGAAATTGCAAGTGAATTGCAATTGCTACAAAAGCTTGAGTTACCACTGCAATTTCTGATGGCAATTTCCTTGGCACTTAGTGAAGTTTTGAAAAGTACTTTAGTTGCAATTAATAGAAATAATGGTGTATCTGTAATTTCCTTTGGCCTAAAACCAAAATAGTCTTGACTCTGATCGACATATATTCTAATAACATTCTAATGAGTGTTAAGTACTACTTTTTTCTTTTTTTTTAATTTTTAAATGAAGTAAATAGGGTTGAGTGTCTTTAATAGTAAAAGACATGAAGCATGAAATTATTTGGCTAGCAAGTAAATAGTAACTGGCAAACTGTGTAGACAATCTGGAGCTTGGATATTTGGATGTTCTTGGTGGTCCCAGAGTCTGTAGTGAAGACTGAATGGCATAGGTACTGAACTGTTCTTGTGGCTGCGTGGGTGGTTCTCTGCAGTTCAGAGCTAAGACAAATAACTAGCAAAGGCAGGAAAATATTTACTGCCACTTCCCACTATACATACTGCCACCATACATAATGTACCGGCAGTGTGACTGAAAATAACTTTCCTGGCTCAAAGACTATCAAAGTAGCACATTCTCCACCAATAATACAACATGTTTGTAGACCAAACAGCATGGAAGCAATATCTCATATAATATCAGAACCACATCTGTGTCACTACATTCATCATAGGAGTTGGAGCATATGTTCATCTTACTTAAATTCAGGCACCTGTAATGTTTAAGTTAATATTATGGTCTTACTAAGCTGCTCATGCAGTCAGTGGAAAAGGGTGAGCCTTTCCAGAGGACAATGCTGATCTTAAGTAGGCTAAATTACTCTTTGGAAGGGCATATTTCCCTCCATTAACTATTAGGGAATTTAGTTAAAGTGTAAGCAGCTTGGGTGCCTCTGGTAAATTCTTACTTGGGGTGGAACAACTGAATCCACATGACTCAAAAAATTGAGGAGGTTGCAAAGGAAATGACAAATCATCCAGGATCTGGAGGACTGAATTGGTCTCCTATATTCAGGCTATTGGAGAGAAGCAGTCAGAAAAAATAGCTATTCTTTTTTTTCCCCTTGAGATTCCTCTGAAATTCTATCCAATATTAGTGCTGAGTATGACAACCTTCAGCCAGTTAAACATGCCATATTTAGCCTAAAACACTTGATCTGTCCTAGTAACTGAATTGTTAAGTTTTATCATTAAGCAATTGATCTTCTGTTATAGGAGGTCATATGTGAAATAATGCATATTTCCTAATCTATAGAAACAAACTAATTCAATCAATATTCAACCTATCTTCATTGCCTTCTCTTCTGATGAAAAAGAAATCACAGTGGACATAGTAAGTCAAAGAATTAGGTTTAACCGTTCCAGTTTTTTCTTCTCACCTTTTAGAATGAGATCCAGTCTGTCTCAACCATACATAAGTTGGCCTTTAGGAGCCTATAATTCATCTAAATTCCAAACGACAAACCAGTGATTAGTGCATTCAATTCATCAAGGAATGTCATCAGATCCTATACCTCATACCTTGAAATGTATGAGCAATATTTGGATTAAAAAAGTAAAAGTTGTCCTGGGAAGCAGGAACCAGAATCTTAGAGTCTTCCCTCCCGAATAATGAACTAACTGTTAGGGTAGGGTCAAATGCATGTTTGCTCATTCGGCTGCAGAAGCCCTCTCCATCCTCACTGACGTACCTTTTTAAGCCAACCAAATTGCACCCTACTTCATAAAAGAAGTTCACACTGATTTCACGGAAGTCTCTTAATGAACGGTTAATGATAGGTAAGGATGAGGGAAGTTAAGAGCTGAATTTTAGGTATGTGCCCTCATTTTATATATATATAAAAATAATAAAAATCTAAATTATAGAACTGTTTTGATGAAGACCACTGCTAAAGGTTCCAAATTTCATACGCTGGAGCATCTGACTAGCTGTTACTCTTACTGACATTTAAGGGCTTTGTGGTCTTCATTTTAAAGCACAAGTATATATTTATGTATTTACACCCTTGAGCTACACCATCAAAGGCATCTTTGTAAGCTACAATTTTTAGTAAAAATAAATTAAAATTGTTCTGAATGCTACTGAAATAACAAACTGAGGCAATCCATCTGGAATTCATTTTACTTCATATTACGGGCTTTGTGTCGCTGCTGTCCAATTTGACATCGAAAAGCACAAAAAATAACATTGACATAAGGATATAGTTATGTTTATACGTACAGAAGCAGATTTTTTTTCTGTTATTTTCAGAGTATATCCTTAGAATTGGCACCTTCAACTGGCTTTCAGAAAAAAAATATCTGTGGCAGGCAAGTTAAAATGCAGCAGCAAAAGCCTATGAAATGAAAAAGCTGTCAGATCAGCTACTGTTCTTAGTCAAGTACTTCCGTTGTACCCAATGGGAGGTTGGGAGGCTGGAACTGGGAGACATGCTTTCCCAGACATGCTTTGAGCAAAAACGTAGAATATAGGTCTGCTGGCTGCATTAATGCTTTCTTTTTTCTTAAAGACCATTAAGTCATACCCATTAAATTCAGTAGGGGTTTTTTTCTTTAATATGCCTAGTCTGTCTCCATCAAAGCAGAATAAAATCTGTTTTTTCTTTTTTATTTCCTGGTTCCACATTCAATATGCTTATGTAATACACATTTTTTAAAATACCTAGGAAGCTTAGCCTTCACAGCGGCTACAGCTGTAAGATCTTTAGGTGTCTGAAAGAAAGAACATAAAGGAGACAACAATTAGATCACTGTTCAGTAAGGATTGGGCAGAACTTAGAGATGATCTAAGTATAACCCAAAGCTAAATAAAAATTTGCATTCAATAAGGGTAGTAATATTGAATATGGGAATAAAAGATTATTAATAACAATAAATATATAGAAGGGAAGTGTCTCTATTTGATTTAGGAAAAGAACCCCAAACCATGAGGAGTTTGATGACCTCAAGTCAGAAGGACACAGTCTTCTTCAACTAACTATAGGCTTATCTAGTTGTCTAAAAATATGGCTCCCAGTTCATTCAAGAGAGAAAATAGGTGTCTCATTTAATACCAAATATGTCTGTATATATATATATAAGTACATATGTATGAAGTGATTTACTGATCACATATGGTTATGTCTTCCTACTGATTATTTGGAGCCTGAAAGGCTACTTTACACTAGAGGCCTACATTCTGTTTTGCTAAATTTAGGTGGAGTATTTTTTCAACTTAAAGGAAAAAACCAGTCCTTAAAACATGTAGTTAAATCGACAGAAAGATGACACTGAAGACAGCTTCATCAAAGATAAATGCACTTACTTGTACTAATTTATTGTTATTTGAAATATGATTCATTTCTTCAGACAGATTAAATGTAGTAGAGCAAATGTGTCTAGACTTCAGTAAAATATTTAATATAGTGCTATGAGATGCTATTAGTCAGCTAAAGGGTTAGGGTTGGACAAGTATTAACACACACCTTATAAAATAAATAAAGGAGAGTAACTGGGCTTGAAGAAGGGCTTTTTTTCTAAATTCCAGAAGGGTTATTCATGGAATGCATCTTATTTAATAAACTCATTTATGGACTTGGCATAAAAACAAGCAGTGTGCTAATGAGATTAGCATATAATGCACAAAATAAATGACCTTAAGAAAAAAGCGTTAGACTGAAATAAATTGAATGAAATTTTAATAGACCAAATGCTTGGTGCTGAACATAAAGGTCCATAACAAATGACCATATTAAAAGCTGCAGCTGAGATTTTTGGGACCCATGGGGAAGGAAGAAACAGAAGTCTAAGCGCTGATCCCACAGACATTATTAGTTAGACAGTGGGATTGGCCATGAAAAGAAAAAGGGGCTCCTAAAATCTATTAAGCAAAGAATTTGCAATGGAATTGGGAAATGCTGTTATACAAGTCATGGGTAAGACTGCTAATGGATGCCAGCCCAGTGCCAGTGAGGATGCTGAGCACTACTTCCCGTATCAAGCCTTAAGACAAGCTTCATTGTTACCTACCAGTGCTGAGCCTATGGACTGGGACTCCAAGCGAGAAGGTAGAAGTATTGTGCAGCTCTGTAAAACTTCTCTAGCTTCCTACTTCTGATGCCAGAACCCACAGCAAAGCTCTGTAAACACATGGTGTCCCTGCTGTGGCTCAGGAGCCAGAGTTACTGACTTTTACTGTGGAAAAAAACTAAAGCAGCATGATCTGAAAGAAGTCTCATGGAGGACAGTACCAGTGTGTGATGCAGTGTCCTCTCCTTTCCTTCCACACAGATGATCTCCCACTCATCACAGCTCATGCCATAGAAAAATCCTGTTTGAGTTGTATAGTAGCAAGACAGTAGTAAGCAGATGCAAATATGCAAATTTAGAAATATGGCTCAAACTAAAAATCATAAGCAGTAAAAGAAAGTGAACTTTGGGGACAAAGAGCCTATTTTTGTACAAATGTATCCAGGAATAAGGCAAGGAGAAAAGTGAAACAGCAAATATATTCTATTACAACAGTGTTTTCCCTAAATAGACTTTGTTTCAGAGTTTTCCATGTGACATCAACAGATCTTATAAATGAAACAGAATGAACATGCCACTAAAATGTGACCAGAATGGAATATAGCCACATTTATGCTGATAGAACATATTTCCATGCAAACAATGGTTAGGTATAAACAGCAGGGAGTCCATTTATATTTATCTAGTCTGTGAGTTACTGTGCACTAATGAGCAGCAGATGAGATAGATTCTTTCTATTCTTTTTTTTTTTTTTGGTCCTTTATGGCTTTATGTTTAGTATCTTTGGCCTATAGAGAGACTTCTCTTGCTAATTTACCTGGCTTTAAGTGTAATAATTTTTCAATGTCATAACATACACTTTCCTAAATATCTACAATTTCTTTTCTGCTTTATAGAATTTCATGAATGCATTCTCAAGAAGAAATGTTAGTGTGAAGTAAAGGATTATGTATAGCAACCTTAGATCAGTATTTCTTTTATTTTTTCTTCTGTACTTCAAGCCAGGTTACAAAGTTTAATACTATGAAGGGTAGGTGAAAGTGATAAAAGGTAAACAACTGACCTCTACAGAATACTATATTATTTACATTCTTGATATTGTATTTCTTAATTAATTTCATTTATATTTTTCTCCTGGGAAAATGGTCTTCAAATATATTAAACTAAATGAGAGAAACACCAGTTTAACGTTTCTAGAATATCTGCACCTTTCCCTAAGAGGAATAAAAATTTTTCAGCTTTCTAACAAGCTTCAGTGATGAGGAGATGGGACTGTTGTAACATATGCAAACATTTTTATTTGTCAGATTATACTAACTGTTTTTATAAATTTCTAATCCAAGAATGTGGAACAATGAAAAATATGAATTTTAAAATTCTGCATTTAGAAATAAAGTGAATGCTACATTAACATGTCTGTACCATGTAAATATCTATATTTATCTTGTACAAAGAAAAAAAGAAAAAATATTTGAAAAAAGAAACTTGGATATGTGCTTATGCCCTTAGATCGGAGCTTCTTGTAAAAGCAAGAGAACATACCCAGATATCAGTGGCAGAGAGTTTTACGTCAAAAATGATCATATTTTCAAAGGAATTTAGGTGCCTGAAAATAATCAAAGTGATTTTCCAACCTAGCCAGACTGGAAATAATAGGACTTGGTTGCGTAATGTGTATGGGTACTTTTGAAAACTTTAATAGTCTCTCAATTTCTAAACAGTTCTGAAAAATCTTGCCACACTCTCTGTTTTTCAACTAAAACTGTGTTACCTAGCATTAAATATAAGCATTATGCTTCATTAATTTAAATGGCTTCATAAATTCATAGTTTAAGGTTTTATATTGTTACTGTTTGAATCATTTTGTGTTTTATGTTTTGATACTGCTAATGAAAATTTTGTTTTAGTAGCACACTTTTCACAACACTAGAAAACTGAGAAAAAGGCAAATATTTTCTTGAAGAGGAGTATTCAAACTTTAACTGCTGGAAGTGTGCAGTGGGAATATCTGCATTTTATTAGTAGTTAAAAATATTGAAGACAATAATATATTGGAGCCGATATTTAGCCCAGATTATTACTGTCATCTTCTTCTTACTTAAGATTATTTACTGTGGCTCTTTATTTTTCCTAATCTTATCTGAATGTATTTAAATGTAATCTAGTTATCAAGGACCTAATAATAATGTAACACTTAACAGAGAGCTGGGAAAGATTTTATATTCTCAAATACTATGGCTAAGTGAATATGAAGACAAATATACAATATTTAAAATTATATCCACATCATAAGGTGGAAACACATTAAAAGATTTATGTGCTTTCAGTAACCTGCAGGACTGAAGGTTTTACGTATACAGCTGAATGTACTAATAGAATTAGCTCTGAGTTATTAATGCTATTGACATTAGTACTTATTCATGAATGATAATAGAGATCCATTATCATGCTTCTAGATGTGTATTATATACCAGAAGTCTCTGGGGCAACATATATACTATCTCACCTGGTCAGTATTAGAATTATTCATAGTTCCTGAAGCATCAGATTTTTGCCAGGGTCAGCAGAAAAATGCCAGTCAAGATAAGCAAATGATTTAACTTAAAACTAATCTTGCATTCTCTTTTTAGTATCAGAAAAATGTTTCAGAACAATTAGCTAAATGGACTTGAGGCAGTGGAAAAAATATCTGTAATCCTCTTGTGGGGCTAATTAACTCCTTTGTGTTACTTTGATGTGGTTTTGTAGTTTAGGTTGTTTAATTTTGGATTATGCAATACAGCATGCCTATGTTATAAAGTGGAAAATGTAGCAGTATGCCTACAGCCAAAACTGAGTGAGGATATATTGGCATGGCAAGGTTGATCCCATAGTGCACACAAGCTTATTATTCATTTCTTAAATGAGAAAAGTTGGCTTTTGCAAATAAGATGGTGATTTATCACACAGTTGAAGTGAGAAGGCAAAGGTTAGTAGAGACATATGAAAATGAAACTCTTTCATGCTTTAGTTGAGTAAGAGATTGGCAGAGTTACACTATTATGGTTTATAATATACGTTATATTAATATACACAGAAAGGGGAAAAGCTTGAAATTCTAAATATTATATTCATATTAACAGCAATCATTTGTGAATTGCTCCTTAAGGAGACATCGTATACCGCTCCCTCCCCTGCCCCAAAAACACATCATTTCTATACGCTGGGTAGAATATCTGAAGCTCTGCTCTAAGCAGGAATCCCCACATTGGTACCTAACCCTAACAGTTCTGAATGTGGGGGCACTGATGACAGAAGGAGAAAACATTGAAGCAAAATTCTGACTATAACCTTTAGATTCTGTTCTTGGCTCTAGAGCAAGTCACAGTTGCTAAGTTATTTATAAAAAAATAACATATTTTTCATGCAACTGTACTGTTTTCCCAGGGACCAGAGTTTGTGCCTATGCACAATATCATATGCTTTATGAATATATACCTACTGTAGAACATGTGTTTATCTGATGAGGAGACCATGACCTTTATTATTTCACTCTCTTTAATGTAATTACAATTTCCATGATTTGAAGCAATTATTTCATATATTGTCACTGTAAACTAACCTGTTTTATTAGATCCTAGAACCTTTCCCATGATACAGATTTCTTAGGGGCTGGACATGCCTTCAGAATGAGATTTGGATTAATCAAATAAAAGAAATTTCTTCCTTTTGCATTCCATACTCATGTTCTTCCTGGATTAAATAAGGTTATTATTACTGAGCTATGTGGTCAGCCTAAGTATGTCAAAGCAGCTTGTAACGCGATTTTAATCAACAGATTACAGATATGTTTTGTTAGGCTGTTGTTGATGGTAGCTGAAGTTACCACTGCTCATTAACATTACTGTGGTAACATTGCTTGTGCTCATTATTGTCCATTGACTATGATGCAGCAAGTGAATATTTCCCTAATATTTCTTCAAACTCAAAGGCAAAGGACTGGGCCCTTTATTGTACACATGAGATGCTTGGAACAACAGAAAATCTTCTCGTTTAGGTCTCTCACTTCTGCTGTAATATATCTGTTAAATAGTAATTATTCTATTCTGGAATAGAATAGACATGCAATAAAATAAGAAATTATCCAAATTAAAACAAACCTAGCAGGGATAGATTTAGTAAAAATCACACATAATTTTAAAAAGCAAATCCAGAGCACAAGCACCCACTGAAGTACTGACCTGTGATTATCCCTGGTATTTAAATTTTTTATGTTCTTCTTGGCAACTGTGAAAACTAGCGCTCTTCCAAATAATATTTCAGCATGGTTCAGGAGACAGTACTACAAGGACCATTCTACACAGGAGGATTAGATGGCATTCTGTTGCTTGGAGATGAAGATAGTGGAATAGTTTAGCTTTATGGATGTGTGCCATGTAGCTTCTGAGCCATAAAACAGTTTTATTTAGTAATACTTATGAAGCCAAGGAGACCATAGTCTCTCACACTAGTAGGACCTATTACATCATTAATACTTCTCAAACAGAAGAGCTGGATGTAGTTTCACAGCTGTACAGGTTGTGTTGTAATTGCATCGGCTACAGCTTTTTGTTATTATGTTACTTGTTATCTTATTTGAGAATGAGTGGCTAAATGTAATTTAGATAATGATGACAAGTACTTAATACAATTAATTAGTTTTCTTCTATAAGACTGCTAACACAGAGTTGTTCACTATGTTCACTTTTTAATACAAATGAATTTTAATTCAGTCTCTGAAAACTGTCTCTTGGTTTGTTCATTTATGTTTCATAGTTTAATGGAATATAGAATAGAGAAAACATGATTCAGAGTTATTTTCCTCTGTAATTTTTTGTTAAATACTTTAATTTTTTTTTGCCAAGGTGATCAAAGTCATCCTTGATTCCAGACCTTGCAATTTATTATGCTATAGTTTCCTGCATTCATCAGCATGTGATAGAAATAATGCTATTTAGAGCTTTTTGATCACGTGAAAACATTTGTCAAGCTGACGTTTTGGCTACTTCACAAAAATGCAGGAAGTCCCTCAACAGTGCATGAAAAAGGTATAAAGTAAAGCTCTTATTATGCCATTTTGAGATATATGATTAATGGGATATAGCCTGGTTTGATTAATCGATGCATTCATAGTATCTCATACTTGACAACTGTAGCTAGTTGCTTCTTTTATGAGAATGTTTCTTATAACATTTATATACAAAAGGGAATTAATTATCCTTCCAGTTAGTCACCTTTTTTGTCACTTACACACCAAAAAGCCTTGGCTTTCCAGGGAGTGTTTCCACTAAACACTCTTGCTGCTATAATATTTGGTCTCTCCACTACACACTCAGTTTTCATCTCTCTTTGCAAAACTATTTTTTGTTCTACAGCTTCTATGGAGTGTAATGTTAATGAAGTATTTGAACAGAAAAAAACCATTGCTAGTCTATTTTCCATTTCAAATATAATGAAAACAATTTGAATTTGAGTTGACAAACATGCGCTAATGGTGTTTGTGGAAGGGGAAAAAATTAAAAAGAAGCGTCAGAAGTGCTGGAATCCTATACTTTTGTTTGATAAACAACTTCAGTGTTCAGTGGCAGATTATATGGCTTGAGTATATGCCTGGAGGCAATAAAGAGTGAAAAGAAGTGAGTTAAACTACAATAAGTGAGAGTATCCACTTATGCAGAAGCCAAATGGTCACCTTTAAACCATTATTTTACTTCATTTTGATTGCGGATAATCTCACAGGAGAAAAATGCCCATGGAGAAGGGCAGAAGAGGCAAAAGAACCAGTAAAAGCCCATGACGACCTCTGAAGCTCTCACCGAGAATTCCTGAGCCTTTGACTCTGCTTCTATTCCAGGTTCATCAGCACAAGCATTGCAAGTTATGCTCTTTGCATGCTAACAACTATTTCTGGTGTTAGCACACACAGAGGAACAAAGGGAAGCTGCTGCATGGTGTGCAGTGGGCTACACCCACATAATAAAAGAAAAAGAGCTAAGAATTTTTCAAAATCTGTTTATAAAATTGAACTGAGAAAATTAATGTGTGGCTTACTAACTACTTTGGAGGGAAAGAAGAGATCTTTACAGAAACAGTAAGCAAATTGTTAGTTTTAAGTTTCATGAGAAAAGACATTAAAAATCCTGTGTTGTGGGAGAGCAACAGAGTATTTATAACTATTAAATGAGCTCATTAAAAATCTGCCACTGAATCTCTCTTAAAACATGCTCCATCATACCTATAAGTGGGGATGCTTGTTAGTAATAGTAATTGTTGCTCACAGCACTAATAATTGATGCTTTCCCAGTAGTCAATGCATGTTCTTTTCAAGACATAAAAAGTTTTAGTCCCAGTCATCTTCTTCTTGCCTTATTCCCCTTGCTTTTTCAAAGGCAACTTCCCTCTCCCTGCCTTGAAGCTCAGAGGCTCATATCTTTTGAACTTATAGGTGAATAAAATACCTGTCAAGCAACTTGCCAACCACAGATCAGCTTCCAATTTCAAGGCAGACTTTGAAATAAGCTGGAATGCTTTTCAGAGTTAGCTCACCAAGTCTAAATGGCAGATTCTTGTGTGCTGAGCACTGTGTAAACTTGTGTAATTATCTAGCACAGCAACCCTATTGTTACCATACAATTAATTGATTTTCTGGGCAGTGCTGCTGGTGCCCATTTAACATATTTCTGCTACTTAATATATCTTAAATTAAACATTAGCAAATCTCTCTCTCTCTTTTTTTCTTTTTCTTTTTTTTTTTTTTTGTGCTTTTTCCTCAAGTAATTCAGCAGAAAACTGGAGATTCTCAGCAGCTCTGAAAGTAAAACCTGCTACCCCCACCCCCATCATGTATAGAGAGAAGTGCCAAAACCTGAAGATCAGTTTTTAAATGCTGGGGTTTTTCCTACTCTGAAATGCAGCTCAGGTGCCACTGTCCACACCATTAGCAACTATATCATTCCCTGTGCACACATAATTAAGCAAACCCTAATAAGCTCCTACTGACAGTAACAGACAAGAGACCTTACTGAAGCCATGGCAGTGCATATTTTAATGCCATTATTGCATTTTTAATTGCAACTGGTCTCCCCTTAACACACCATACTTAACCTCTAGGTACAATACAGTGTACAAGAGTTTTGAGATAGTCACACATTAAAGGTGTGTAGTTAGGCATAAAGCCAAAGCTAAGTGCTCCTAGCTCCTGTGGAGCAGAATATCCTCCAAGGAATGCAAATATTTATATTCAGAAGGTATCCTTAGTAGCAAGTGATCCAGACTTCAACAATCTCCAATTCTTCAGAAGAAGGAAGTAGATTATTTTATAATGTCAATGAATGATTAGTATTCTATTTCTATTAATTGGCATGTATGAGTAAATAAAAAAGCATTCTAATACCACCATCTTTCCTTATTTATAATATATTAAACAGTGTTAAACTGACACTTACAAGTCCCTGAGTTTGACACTGATTTCCTACTGGTTACTTTGTGGTAAAAACATGTGATGCGTATAGATCTGTTGTCCACTATTCACCATTTTTAAAAGTGATAAATAAAACAAAAAAAGCAAATTCCAGTTTTCACACTTATTACCAGTTGTGGAAAGAATCAAAAAATATATTTTCTTTCAACAGTACAAAAATTTTGTTAGATTGATGTTTCCTGGTCATCAACAAGCTTTCAGTTGTCTCCAGCCTCTTCTGTGTGAGTTTTGTTTCTGTCAGAAACAAACTTTGCACATAACTAGCCATAATTTTAGGTCAGTTGCTTATGTCAAAATTAATCTATGAAAGGAACAAAAGCTAATATGCTGTGTAACTAAGTACTGCCTAACCTAAATAGTCAAATGTATGTGTCAAATCATGGATCAGCTTAAAAATCAGAAGCATTGACTTGTAAGTATTTTGAAAATGAAATGAAATTAAATTAAATTGGATTGTTTATCTTTCATTTTCTTCTGGCTTCAGGGTCTTCATGGTTCTGTCACACGTTCAGCATCTCGACAATCACAAGAGAAACTTGCAGTTTAAAAACATTAGATTCTCACATACACTCAACACTCCAGTTGTACAGACTTTCAGAAAAGTCAGTGCTGCAACAGTCACATTACGATGATGGAAGCTGACAATGTTGTAAAACAGGTTATAAATTGACTATAAGCAATATATTAAACCTGTGTTGTCAATTTTAGCCTATGTGAGTACAACAACCTGTAAGACTCTCCTAACATAAAGTTCATAAAATTAGGAAGGTCTAAATTTGTGGAAAAAATAAGACAGCCTTCAGGTCACTTGACAGGTTGTCACTAGGGTCTGGTTACAGAAAAATGGGAGATATAACCAGTTTAAAAAAAAAAATATAATTTTTGTTTAATTGAGAAATTTTTACATTATGAATATTCCATTAGTCCCTTCTAAAAATGAAAATATATATATCCTATATCTGGCTGGTTGTCTGAAGAACAGCTGCAAAACAACAGAAATATTCTGATTTGAAAAGAAACCAAAGTATTGACACATCAAAGTATATTCTTTTTCTAATCTATATGTATTAGAAACATATTGAAATAACATGGAGTAAAACATTAAAATTCTACTACACATTGTAGTGCTATGCATTAATATAAGTATTTAAGTCAATTCTCTGACTAGAAATACTTGAAACTGAAAAGTATTTTTGAATATTACTGCACTCCTTTACATCTTTCTTGTACTGAATGCTAAGTGCCTGGTTCCTCAAGGAATTAGAAGTGTTGAACAGGAGTGAGGATAAGGATAAGTACGAAAAAATTCTGTCATTGCAGAGGAATAATTTCACAGTGCTGCTGATGGTGTTATTCAACCAATGCTTCTATGGAAATATTATTTGAAGTTGTAAGATATTGGTCACAATTAACAACACAAAGAAAAATCCCATACATCTACAACAGAAAAACTTTCCGATTAATAACTAAAGACATAAAGCAGGCATTGTTTTTCTCTTAGCTCTGTATGTCATTTCTAATAAAGATTGCATGATAGAAATCCATGCTAAAATTAATCTTTTCTTTACAATAAGAAGGCTCTATAGTGCAGGAAAAATTATAAGCTTTTTTGGTCTGGCTGTTTCTCAGTCAAAGGGCATATCAGTTACTGTATATTACTGCAACATTCCAAGCATTAAATTAAATTATAGACAATAGAATCAAGTACAGTTTACATCTGTGGGGCATTAAAAAATGAGG
Organism: Morus bassanus; assembly: GCA_031468815.1. Taxonomy (NCBI): domain Eukaryota; kingdom Metazoa; phylum Chordata; class Aves; order Suliformes; family Sulidae; genus Morus; species Morus bassanus. Next base: position 75,103,527 of record CM062571.1, on the reverse strand, counting down.
CACGTTCAGCAGTTTATTTATTCCCAGTAGAAATATCACTGCTGAAATAGTGCTCTTAAAACATTCTTTCCTGCCAGACTTTGCTGTTTCAAATGCATTCCTCAGGCAATGTACATATTTAGTTTTTAAATGTGACATGTAGAAATCAACTTTGATTTTCTTGGATGGTTTGACTTTCTTTAGTTGTGCTACGGTTTAGGTAACCTTATCACACCCAACTTCTAACCCTGCTACTGGACCTATATAAACAGCCTGAAGCATGCTTATTCAACATGGCTACAAATAAACACCAAAGGTCCACCTGTGTTAATATGTTTTGAAGGCTTCTGCCACTTATTACACATGATTAATGTGTAAGGAGAGGCCAAATACTGTGGCGACTGAACCTGTAATCTTTGGTCTAAACACATGAATCTGTACCATCTGAACTGAAAGTTTTACTGAGAGTTCAATAGCATTAGAGATCATTGCAGTCATAAAAGAAAGGACTACAAACATTACTGGTAGGTTTGGATGTGCATTTTTTAATTTATCTTAAAATTGTTTCATAAATAAGAATTATTTTGGATTTTAATAGTAGGCATCATATCTTCTTGTTCCTAACACCGGAAAATTCTTCCTGTAATTCAGCAGAATGTATAAATAAATCAGAAACTGAAGTGTAGTGCATCAAGGGCCAGATTCTACATAGTTATAAGTAAGTGAAACTTTATCTATGCCAGTGGAAATAGGCTAACTGAAATGACCTTTGCCCCTACATGACTGGCCCTCAGAATATGTTTCAGCAGTGTAAAACTACTTGCAATTTGTAATACTGTCTTTTGTACAGTGTTCATGCCATCATCTTCTTTCGCTGTTATGGTGTTTCTCCTGGAAACACTAAGGCACATTTGAAATTGAACCCCTACCTGTGTCAAATCCATCCATTTCAGGATTTGTTACACTATGCTCTAACCACATATATTTCTATTCCTTTCTTCCCCCAAAAGACTTATTAGAACTCAAGAAGAAATACCAGTATCTGCATAGAGTTTGTAGTTTGATGTGAAATTTAGTGTCTACAACTGTGTGTTGGGTTCTGTGACTGAAAGCCCAAACTGGGCGATATTGGAAGACAGATGAAGGTGATTAAGCAAAAATTAATTCAAATTTCCTAGAACTCTTGTGCAATGAAACCTCTGAATATTTACCATAATATTCTGGAGATTTACTCTGCTTGTTTTTTCATTTAAATCTCTCTGACGTAAGAATGTAAAAAGGAGGTAGAGTAAATATCTAACATGAAGGGATTCCTTAGATGTCTTTAGTACAACTTACTTGAAGCAGAAGATGTTATTTCAAGATGCATAATTTGTGTTAAAGGGCTGATGCTCATATTTTTGGTATAAATGCAAAGACTGGACTTTGCAAAGACAAAGACTACTAGCTGGACTTAGTAGAAGCCACAGCTGCCTTGACAATGTCAAGGCACCCATGCAAACACCATGGCTTCTAGAGTTCAGTACAGACAGCTTCTATATTGCTGCCTTACTATAACAGCACATGTAAACCCTTATCATAGTAACCCACCAACAGATACACAGTGAAAATAAATCCTTCTAAAGGACCTACCTTCTGATCTTTATAACCCTTCTAAAAAGAGAAAGAAAGAAAGTAGTGCAAATTCAAAACAATTAGCCTCTTTGAAATAATTTAATAATTGATACAGAGACACTGACCAACTGAGCTATGAATTAGTAAAATGCTAAATTCTATAGGGAAGAAAAAGTAATTGTTTTCAACAGCTATTTAGCGTTTTGTAAAGCTGTTCAGAAAATGATGATGGCCATGGACAAAAGAACTGATAACCACAGAGAAAATAGTTATTGCCAAATGGCATTAATAGCAGCACTGGGCTAGACCTGCATAGAAAATGTGTAAATATAAACTAGCTCTGTGACAATTTCTAGAGATGATCTTATTTTCTGTAGTGGTGTCACTGAGACAAGTTTCAAAAGGAAAAATAAAATAAATAAGTTGCATCAGGAAAAAAAACCTACAGATGGACTGCTGCTTACTTTTACCAAATTTACATTTGATCCATAATATTTTGAAAAAAATAGATCCTCCTAATAGTTATCATATTTGTACATTTATTATTAATTTGCCGGCACCACTTTCATTAGCATAGTTTGAGATGGCAAGCAGCTTTGCTTATAAAATGAGACCTTTGTGTGAAATAGCATTTTATATATACATATAAACATACATATATACATGCCAATAAACACACATTCTGTGGATCACAGAATATTTTCCTCAGACCTTGTACTCCCAAGGAGATGGTTGTAAATAATCTTTTTTATCTTACTGTTACACAGAAATATTTTACTTGGAAGAGTGACACATCCAACTAATGATGTGGTATCAATATCCTGTGAGTATAGGAAACTCTGTTCTTCAGTGTAAATTGTATCGTGGAAAATGAAGATGGGGAAATAACCTGGAAGATAGCTAATCCTCTTCCAGCTAGTGCATGGCTATTAAGTAGAGTAGATAGTCAAATGTTTCCTTCTATCTTTTTTTAATTGGCTCATCTCATAGCAGTTCTGGTGCTTGCCTTTGCAGATTATTCTGAAGTCAATACATTGGACTGTCACATTATTTGTATCCTTACTGTTAAATGACCCAACACAATTCCTTGTCTTGTCCTTGCAGTATTTGCTGTTTTCTTTCTTTCCTTTTTTTTCCCCCTTTTTTTTTCTTTCAAAAACAAGTATATACAATTGTGCTGTGTTTTAACTGCTTTATTTTCCATTGCTTCCAACAGTGGAAAAAGAGGAAAGAATGTTTTATGCTTATCTTACCCTCAGATTGAACAAGTGTATGAGATTACAAAAGATGCAATGAAGACCATTTTCGTTTGGTTTTCTTGTGTTACAAATATAACACACATCACAGCCCATGTGGTCTCTCAGTGCCAGCCATCCACTGGTACATAAGAGTTTATGCAATTCTTAGATTGAGACATATATCCCTCTGCAAGAGATCTTGTTGAAATCAGAAACTGTTTATATAGATGATACTTATTTGTGTGAATAAAGCTAGCATAAATAAACTAGATATATTGCATTTACATCTACACAAAAAAGGGTTTTCTAAAGCTTTTCCTGCTTTTTATTTTTCTCTATAAAGAAAGCTGTCTCACTGCCTTCAGACCAGACACTATTTTATAATATCCTACAAGGGTCAGAATAGAATAAGATATTCCCAATTCTTTAATTCTTAAAGAGAGAAAATTCCCTTGAACTTCAGTTAAGCTTATATAGTAAGTGGCAGAACTACTTAAGTGTAACATTTTCCTCTAATGTATTAATGACATATAATATAAACAATTAAAGAGCTTTCAGTTAAATAATATATGCTTAGGACTGATTCATTCCTAAGAGTACTTTCTTGTGACAGTTTGATAAATATATTATTCTGTGACAAGCTATTTCATACAGTTCATGATGTCCCTTTTGCATATTTTCCATAGAACCAGGAATGGAGAATTGTATCCTGATGGATAAATACTGGAGCAATATGCAGCATGTATTACAAAACTAACATGTCCTCAGGTAGTGCCATGCTCATAAATAATGTGCAGAATATAAATTTCTGTTTCTGTGGTATTTTAAACAAAAGCATTGCTGTCAGATTCAGTAATATGGTACTTGGGATATATAGTTCTAATATAATATCTTCAGTTTTTATATTTATATTGTAGCTAATTTTGGAAGTAATCTTCATATCTCAAATGTCAGTATTTAGAAATTGTCTTGTAATCCTGTAAAAGGTTTCTGAATGTTGTCTTCTACGTGTCTTTTCTTCTCTACATCTTTGCATCTTTACATACTTCTGTGAAGTTAAACTAATGAAACACTTTTTTCAAAAGCTCTTTCAATTTTAGAGGTAGCTGAATTTTATTAAAGATTAATGTATTTCATAGAATGAAAAAGTGTACGTGCTTTAAAACTGTGCAGAAGTTCTTTGCTGGCTATACGGATCTCGGTTTGGGGTTTTTTTTGTTTGTGTTTTTTTTTTTTCTCTAAGAAACATTATGAAATCATGGAAACTTAATGTTTTCATTGATAGGTATTTTGGCAGAAAAAAAGGATATCTACACATTTTAAATTAAGACTTCTATTTTGTTCAAAGAACATTTCATTTTGAAATGTTAGTTGACATATAATAAAGGTGACACTGCTTTAATCAAAACAAAATATGCAAAATTAGCAAAGTAGTTCCATCATGTCAATGTGAAAAAACCAATCTTTTTCAATGTTTGAAAATGTTCTGTATTTGAAGATTTTATTCCAGTTTGGGATGGAAACATTTTTCAAAGCATTTAAAAATTCTTTCAGTGCCAGAAAAATATTCCCTCCCTGTTCTAATACCTTGTGTGTTTTCTGCTCCCTTTTTTCTAGGACAAATAATCATCACAGGATAGTAGCCTTGTGAGTCACCCATTGTACTTAAATTCAGAATGGGAAGTGTCCAACAGTTACATACAGACCTCCCAAATGATTTCACAAATCATGTAGGGCTAAATACAAACCACCTTCCAGTTAGATTTCAAATTCCTAGAGAAAAGGATTGTCCAGAGTTATATATTTCTGTAGTGCTGAGCAGTACATAATCTAGTAATGAGTGGTGTTCCTCAAAGGTCCGTACTGGGACCAACACTATTTAATAACTTCATCAACAACATAAGCAGTGGGATCGAGTGCACCCTCAGCAAGTTTGTGGATGACACCAAGCTGAGTGGTGCAGTTGACGCACTTGAGGGAAGGGATACCATCCAGAGGCACCTTGACAGGTTGGAGGAGTGGGCCCATGGGAACCTTATGAAACCCAAGAAGGCCAAGTGCAAGGTCCTGCACATGGGTTGGGGCAAAACCCAATATCAGTACAGACTGGGGGATGAATGGATTGAGAGCAGCCCTGCAGAGAAGGACTTGGAGGTACTGGTGGAAGAAAAGCTGGACATGAACTGGCAATGTGTGCTTGCAGCCCAGAAGTCCAACTGCATCCTGGGCTGCATCACTAGAAGCATGGCCAGCAGGTCGAGGGAGGTGATTCTGCCCCTCTGCTCTGCGCTGGTGAGACCCCACCTGCAGTAATGCATCCAGCTCTGGAGCCCTCAGCACAGGAAAGACATGGACCTGTTGGAGCGGGTCCAGAGGAGGGCAATGAAAATGGTTGGAGGGCTGAGACACCTCTCCTATGAAGAAAGGCTGAGAGAGTTGGGGTTGTTCAGCATGCAGAAGGGAAGGCTCTAGGGAGAACTTATTGCGGCCTTTCAGTGCTTAAGGGGAGCTTATAAGAAAGATGGGGACAAACCTTTTAGCAAGGCCTGTTATGATAGCACAAAGGGTAATGGTTTTAAACTAAATGAGGGTAGATTTAGACTAGACATAAGGAAGACACTTTTTACGATGAGGCTGATGGGACACTGGAACAGGTTGCCCAGAGAAGTTGTGGTTGCCCCATCATTGGAAGATTTCAAGGTCAGGCTGGATGGGGTTTTGAGCAACCTGATCTCGTGAAAGATGTCCCTGCTCATGGCAGAGTGTTGGACAAATGATCTTTGAAGGTCCCTTCCAACCCAAACCATTCTATGATTCTGTGATTCTGTGATTCTATTATTCTATTATTCTATTATTCTATGATTCTATGATATAATCCTGAGATCACTACGGGCTCCTGCATAACATTCCAGCACACAAAAATTAATCTGCTCTATCAACCCCTTATTTCCATAGTATATCTATAGTTCTGAAGATCATTAGCCTTTGTTAGAAATGAAAGCTATTAATGAAATTATCTCACGTTCTACCTACTGCAAAGTCTGCTATAAGAAGAAAAGACAGGTTGACCCCAAAACATCTGACGTTAAGCACCAATGCTAAACCAAGCATCAAGATGAAGGTGAATTTCTAACAAGACAGTGAAGAAAGAACTAACAGAGGAACACTCCGTAAGTGTATGGTCTTTATACATAATACGCAGAATGAACCAGGACAGAGTCATACTGAGATGGTGTTCCATTTTGAAGGAGGAAGAGTTGTTGGTTTTGTTATGGTTACCATCAGGTCAAATGAGGATATAGAGATGTTACTTGTAATTTTGGGAAATTGTTTCTCTCCTCCATATGTAGATTTCTCTACAATCTGACAGGGCTTTTATTACCACTGGGTATTTTTCTAAAAGCATCTGAAGGCTTTAGGAGCACAGATTACATCTGAAATTCAGTAGGGTCTATTGTCTGACTCTGTTATGTGCTTGATATTAACATGAGAAAAGATAACGTTTATGTCAAATGTACAATAAACTTCTAAACAAGCACTAGGACTTCTCCTCTGCCTCGCAAAATCTGCCAGAAACATATGAATAGTGTGGGAAAAAAAAAAAGGAGGGGGAGGATGGGTGCACATATCTGTGAAGTTTTAAGGATAATATGCAATGGTTTGTAATACAATTTATAACAGTTATGTGCCCATTAATAGCTGCCTAATATTGACTTTTATTCTCTGGTTACACTACTTCAGATCAACTCTGTTGACTTCTACTGGCTCAAAGTCAAATGGCAGAAGCATGTCTCTGGTTTTGATTGCTAATATTTGCAAAGCATTATTGATTCTGAAAGGTTTCAAATATGTCGCTAGTTATTCAAATAAAGCTTTTCTCTGTCTCTTTCTTCCAAGGCATTAAACCTAACTAGCATTTTACAGATAATTAGGCATACTGGGAGAGAAACAGTAGAGGCAATAAAGATTCTTAAAGACAGTTATTTCTATATATTGCCCTTCATTGCAGTGCTTAACATTGCAAACACTGACAAAGTACAACCTTAGCTTATGTATAGAATACATTTTGGGGTGGAATTCATCTACATTTAACTATGTACCTAAAACTAAGCAGAATTCCTTAAAATTTGGGGTATATAAATGACTACTTTTAAGTTATATGTGTTTAGATTCCTCTATAAAGGAATTTTAAAATGCCATTTGGGTATGCCTCTTGTTCTGATAAAAAAGGCAGTTGGATAAATATCTTAAACTAGACACCTGACTTTGAACAAAACAAAATCTGAATATGACATATCCCACCTACAATATAAGAGCTTGAATTCTTTCATAAAAATCTGTGTCATAATAAAAAAGATAACAAAATTAAAATAAACCCAACAAACAGACCTTTGCTGTATTCAGTTTTCATTACTATTTAAAAGTATTTGGGACATATCAGGAAAAGCAGGATCAAATCATGGATATGTTAGTGCTAGATAACTCAGATTAGGTAGGTCTTCTGAAGAAACTGATGTTTAGCAGCTGAATACTTGTCTTCTTTCTGTGAATTAAATCTTTCCAGAGAAGCTATTCTGTTCTGTTAAAGAGAACAGACTTTTGGGTAAAAATGTACTCATTTCTACACAGATCCATTCACTGTTGTTTAAAGTTGCTGTGCTCAGTAAAACGAGTGTATTTCAGAGTGTGAGGTGTAGGAAATCTTTCTAAACTCACCTATGGAATATTATCTCAAACCTTGCATCTGCTGTGAGTAATTGATTTGGCAGAAAAAAATACCTTGAATGTTGCCTTTCATCTCTTTCGTTATTTTCATCTCAATTTTCCTTCTGCCTTTTGCTTTTCTTACAATGCCTCCTTTCTCCTTCATTCTGTTTTTTATCATGTTGATGATTCCAGATAGCCTTACGTATACTGTCAATCACATGCCATCCTGCCCAAGAGCATATGCCCCTGAAAATCACATGGGATAGCTCATTTTTTTCCATCTTTTTCAAAGGAAATTCAATTTAACAGTCATTTTGAATAGCATAAAACCCTGACTTTTGGCATCTCGGTTTTAAATGAAAGCACCAGATTCTCTTTCTGTCAAAACACTAGATCTCTCCATAGGAAGAAGTCTACCCTTCCCAGATTGGTGTGGTAATAAGTATGTAGTAAGTGGTACACCTTAATAAATCAAGTCCTCAAGAGGCTGGACTGTCTGTGTTTCATCAGAAGAGGGCTGTGATTATTTGAACCATATGTATCTTCTAAAACTCAAGAGCTTTATAAATTGATTCTTTCACTTGTTAACACTATTAAGATATTAAACATAATGTAAAACATCTTCTGTGAGTATAATTTAAAAAGGACATTTCTTTGTGTGCTTACTTCCTTAGAAATACATCGGATGAAGTGGATAATGTGCTCAAAGACTATTTCATGGATGCTTGTGTCATCCATAGACTGGAATAATTTAATATTAATTTGAATTCCAGATTTCCAATTTATATTTTTGCTGGAAGGTTTATATACACAAGTACATTTCTGAAGCTTTCGATCATGCTTTCTACATTTATAAAAAATGTTTCTAGCACTAATAAATATTTTTATTTTCCACAATATTATCACTTATTATCGCCTACTCAGAATGCTTTACTAAAGAGATAAGGATCATTAGGCTTTGAAGTCACTAGAGAATTTCAGGCAGCCACATTATACTTGTTTAATATTGCTCACATGAATGAACGTGTACTCCACCTTGGACTGAGACCTGGGGACTTGTAACAGAAATGGTATTACGTCATTTTGCATAAGCAATGAATATGGTTTCATATTTTCTATCACAGCCACATTTTTGAACTGTGTTGTCAGAGAACACTTTGGGGATGTGTGCACCTTTTCTGAGAAAAATCACACTGGAAAGCTAAACAAATTTTTTTGATAATATAATCCCTGGTATAAGGGGGTATGTCAACTTGACCATAGAAAATTTGTTTGAATGTGTGCCAAAATTTGCTATCTAACACTGAAATGAATCAAAAAAATAAATGATTCATCACTTGGCAAGCAATATCCAGCTACATGGAAATAGCTATAGAATCAATATAGTATGTTGAATATAAAATCCTTGAAAATAAAGGTTGACTGAATTAATATTATTAAATATTAAGTATTATCATTAAAAGCATGTTGTGAATGCATGGAAGGAATTATCTGTTAAATAAAATTTTACCATTGGAATTATGAAGGTTTCCTCTCATTCCAAGTTGATTCCTTGTCTGTTGTCTCCAGGTTCAGATAAAATAGAGGAGAAAAACTATTTTTCATTTACTGTTTCACACTTATTTCATCTGTATTGATGTGATTACCTAGCTCAAAGTTAATGAATTTAACTGATAAAATAGCAGATGAGCTCTGGATTAGGCCTTATATCAGCCATGATAAGCCATAGTAGCTTATTATTGCTGTAATGAAAATCAACAAGAAGATCCAGAAATTGGTAGGGAAACATATATCACTGTCAGAAGACAAATAGCACTTCAACCTATAATACTGATCAGCAGGTACTGTAAATGTTTTCAGCTGATTTACAAACAAGTGTTCTTCTAATGCAGTTTGTAAATTGGCCATCATTACTAGGTAGGTTTGATTAAGTATGAAAAATACCAGGATTTTTTTACACTGTATTGAATTTATTTTTAAGAATTGGTAATATTAAATTGAATATCAGATTTTTTTATTGGACTGGCATGTGCTTCTAGAAATGCATGTTAAAATTGCAGTAAAACCCAGCTTGTACAAAGATTATATATGATGATTTTTAATTTAGTGTACACTTTAAAGTTTCCAGCAAGAACTAGAAACATTATGAAATACTGTGTAAGCATACACTTTGGGTTTTTAGCACTATGTAACATATCAATACTATAAGCCCTGGCAGATCTGTAATGGCTATATTTCTGTTGTTTAGTAACTAAAATCAGATCAATTTTAGTGGGACTAACTGAGTATGTTATTTTGCCAGCAGGGAAATAAAACTAAATATTTGTTAGATGTGACAGAGTGTATACATGTCACAGTATATATGTGACAAAAATCAATTTGAAATTGAAATATCAGGGACTAGGACATGAGCTAACATGATTAGCTGTGTGAAAGACTTTCAAGTTCCACTGAAATTTTTCTGCCACAACCTGAGCAGAATTAGAAGAAGCAAAAATATACCCTATGATTTATTACATGTTCCATTTATATGTTTTTCCAATATTTTTACAAAAAAGAGAGTTTTATATTGCATACAGATTGAAAATATTCTTGTCTCCCAAAATGATATCTTTTAATTTCAGAAACTTTTGCCTCTGTAATTTAAATAAATTCACAGGGAAAGTTCTTTCTTTGAAGTTTTCACTATAATTTAAACTTCATCACTAGATCCACACATTTGGAGGAAGAGAACCAACCAAACAAAATTATTCATCGACTTCGCTGCACCAGCTCGCTTCATGAAGCCAATTACATTCTCCAAATATAGCTAGATAGCCAAACTCACCTGCTGTTAAGAGCAGAGGTTGAATCATGTGAAAGTAGTTATGGACTAATGGGCTTTTGCTTGTCATTACTAGACTTTGCTTTTTGTGTCCTACCCTGCCAAGTTTCTGAAGCATCTGCCTGGCAGCCATACAGATAAAACCTCAAGCAGTGAAAGTTCATACTTCAGTCTCCCTTACAGCCTTTTAAGTTTATCTCCTACTGATTCATGTTCCCCAAATAAGATACTAAAATATCTTAAGAAGTGTGTTTTAAAAGTATAGTGGCAAGTCTTAGCATTACTACTACCAAGATTTTTTAGTTAGTTTGCTATTTGCAATTAATTCTGCCTTTAAAGTTTTTGGCTCAGATTTTGCTAGCAAACCTCATGTGGGAGCATTGAATTCAGCCATCTCTGGCCAATTTACACTGTCCCCTTTTTTACTGCTCAACTGGTTCAGTTGCTTGCTGGTTCACCTGAGTTAGTGTATCCTTCCACTACCTAGCAATCACTATCATGACTCTATTTTTGCAGTAATATAGATGACTGATGACTGTGAGCACAGGAAAGTAAAAATTGTTAATGCATTATCTCATACTCAGCAGCATAGTTTTTTGGGTGGGTTTTGGTCTTTATTTTTTTTTTCCCAGGGAAGAAAACTTCTGCCTCCTGTTACCAATTTTATATGGAATATTGCCAGTTAGAGGTCTTAACCTTGTCAGAAAGATCCAACCACTTGTAAGATCATATTTTTGTCCTTGTGATGGATGACTCTTTAGAGTACCCTTGAATAGTAATCTGCCTTAAAGTACTGGTGGTTTAAAACTGAAGGATAGTTACATTGCCTGATCTTACTATTAACCTGTAGTTCATAAACTGTTTCACAGATATTTCAGGCTCTCTCCTGTCTCCTTTTTGTTTCTGTCCTTTTCTTGTCACATGTAAACAGATTTTGGTTATCACTTGTCACCTATATAACAAAAAGCTGAATTAACTAAAATTACATAAGGCTCACCAAATTCTTATAAAACTTGTTCCACTGTAACATTTATATTTGAGGACTATCCTGATAATTGGAAACACAAAATGTCATTCAGGTGCTCACATTACCTAGACTTTATGGCCTTTTACATTATTGATGGGGACAGAAGGCAAGCCCTGTCATTACCTCTTCCTGTAAAGCAACACTGAGATGTCCACCTTGCGTACTGCACATGTTCAAAGTGCCAGACTCATTTGTCAGTGCCCTGCATCTGGAAAACATCTTTGCCGGAAGAATGTTGTGCAGAATGAAGTAATGTGGGAGGTGAGACTATACTTCTGTAGAATTTAAAAGGGGAACCAAAGATTTTTATGAGGGCAAAAAAGGGCAAAAGCAATAGACTTGTGCAGTTGTGGTGATGTAATGCTATGAAAAACAGAGCAGAGCAACAGCAGCTTTTTCACACCCTGAGGAAAAAAAAATCTATAGTGATATTTGTCTATATTCAAGGTTCAAAGTTATATCTTACTCACTACAGGCTTAATTTCTGAGAACATGTTATACAGAAGAACTCTCTATACTCTGGCTGCTGTGAAGCAGCAATGAGGTTTTTGCATTTAATGTCCTCAGCTTATTTTAGTTATCAAGGATTTATATTTAAAAACTATTGAAACAACATAATAAAAAAGTGACTTTTTTTTTTTTTTTGTAATAGAAGAAATGGCTGTTTTAACACAATCTTAGAAGTTAGAAAGAATTGTATACTGGTCATTAAAACATTCAAGAAATCATCTTTTATGAATATAATTAACATTGCTTGACAAATGGCTAATAGATTTAATCTTGTCCAAGAGGATATAACATGAGTATATTCACCAAAATAGATTTGCTGTAAGAGAAAGTATGGTAAGCAAGACCAGTCTGAATATTTGCCAGCCACCTCTGGCAGAGAGATAACAAACCTTCAGGTTTGTTCTCAGCATTTAAAACAACAAGAAATAAGATTTGTTGTCTTAGGAAATGTAATCTATATGTCCAGACTTGCTTTAAGGCTTTCACAGGTAAGTGAAGTGCCATAGAGGAATATGGAAATACTGAAGCAGTCCTTCTTTGTTGAGTAAAATATTGTTTGTACCATAATAGTGTAGTTTTAGTTATGGTGTTGAGCTTTCAGATTAAAATGGCAAAACACTAGAGTACAAAACTTAATAACATTTTCTCAGTCTTGGGTACCAGTACACTGAGGCCACTTGAAGCTCTGTTTATACCAAAAGATAGGAGTAGGAAAGGTCTTTTCTCTTTTGTCCTGTGTGTTGAGGACTAACAATGTATTCTCCCTGAACAATTCATCCTCTTTTTCTCTTGCTTTTTATTCCTTTACAAAAGGTCTTTATAGAGGAAAGACTTTTTGTCACAAAAATCTATAGAAACTGTAAAAGGAAGGGTTTATTCAGCTGAAATCTTTAGTCATTCCCATGTGAGAGAGGAGCCAAGGGTTTCTACTCCATGTGCTAGAACAGTTTATATACTTTATCCACTAACTGTTTAATATAAAATGCATAGACTATTTTGATCACTACAACCAGAACTTCTTTCACAGAAAAGCAATTTAACTACTAAATTAGAGTCATGCTACTGCTTGTTCAGTCTTCCTGAAGCTTGAATATTTTGTTGCACAGCTTCAACAGGAAATGGAGAAAGCATCCATCCTTCCCTACCAATCTAGTAGCTAATAGCTTGTGATTAGACCTCTTTATGGAAAGAGAAAGATCTGGGTTTCAATCCATTTAGAAAAGGAAATTGAACTCATGTCTGCTATTTCTCACGTGACCGATTTAGCCACTAGAATATTTTAAAACATTAGGCAACACTGTGTTTTCTCTGGCCAGGTTCTTGAAGAAAATTGCAGTTGCACCTGATCTTTTAAGTATGCTAGATGAACTCAGCATAAATGTAGCTATTAAATCCTAGTATTAGGTAGAAGAACAACCTCCTTTTGGGTTATGCTCAAGTTTAGGAATGATCTAGAAACTGATTTTTTCAAATTAGGGGTGTCGGCATGACCAGGAGCACAACTCTTGATACCTTGAGGAGTCCATAGTCACAAGGTGACCCTTGCAAGCATAAGCTTCTTCAAGGTAACTGAGGGTAGGTTTTAGGGAAAGTTGCTTTGAGCTTTGAATTCAAGTGTTTCACTTGCAGTTGTGCCCTGATTTAAATGACTCAGGGTATCTCAACACTGCAAAGTGCAACGATCCATGCACTAACAATTCCCTAAATGAGTGTGCAGGATGTGCAACCTGTGGCTGCAGCAGCTCAAGTCTGAAAGCAGTACAGCTGCATTCCTGCAGTGTTACATCGAAGCCAACCAGCTTTGCTGACGAGGCACAGTGCTACATGAATGATGTTCTACTACTTCAAAACATGGTGAGATTCAGTTGCCTAGAAATAACAGGCATCTAGTGCCATTTTAGACTCCCTGCTATCCCAGCCATTCTCCCACCATTCAGAAGGTGCTATACCCTATTTGCCTGCACTATCCTAATATCTCAGATATCCTACAATGTCCAGAAATCCTAGTATCTTTCAGAGGAATTATGTAATGCTAGGACATCTGTGTTTCAGTAAAAAAATCGCTCCCCAGGTCCCACTGCTTGGTGTTTTCCAGCCCTTCCAGATGTCAGGTTCACTTCTGGGCTTGTCTCTATACCCACAGCAAAAACATGCCTGTATGACTTTGCTGGAGGTAGTCCTAGAAATATCTCTTTTTACAAGTTTGATCTTGAAAGGTGTTTAATATTCTCAACTTTCATTTAAGACAATAAGAGTTGCAGGTGTACTTGGCAGGACTGAGTCTTACATGAGTAGTTACCAGTTTATGTGATCAGGTAGAGGACTGTTCATTGTGCCTTGTGTTCTCACTGAGAACACATGAATGATGTCTCTGATTTATATAAAGAAATATTGTCTCATTTATGAAAAATTTGCCTTCAGGACAACATGGAAATAAATCAGGGAAGCTACCACAGTATCCTTTTGTGGCTTGTATATAACTAGAATTTAAAATGCAATTTTTTTAACTCCAAGACTGACTCAAAAATAAATTATATTGGATGTTTTATATTCTTGCAAGTAAAAAGTGGCCTTATTTAGGACCAAAAAACTCTTTCTAGTTCTGCTTTCATCCCATTTCTAATCTGATCACAAACAAGCAATGTTCTTCTGAAACAGTAATCTGCTGGATTTGCTTGGAGAGAAGTTTGCTTCTTGCTTTGAAAGTGCCTTTTCCACACTGCTATGCAGTTTTGTGTTGAGTATATCACTGTCAAAAAATGTATATAGTCCACTGGTCAGTACACAAAGCTTAGACAAAAAAGACTCTTGTTTTGCTCGTCATGATGCTCCTTTCTGTGACTTAGTATTTCCATTTGTTAAATGAGGCCAATCACACCCAGGTACAAAGTGTTTTGACCTCTACTGTTAAAAAAATGTTATGGAAAGCCTAGATATTAACATTATTCTCCACAGCTATTTAATCAATAGATTGTTTTTGAAGATACCTCAGGAAATAAAACAGTTGCGAAGCTGAATTTCTAGTATGACTCCTTTGACAGACATTTTATCATCTAGGGAAACAGCTTTCAGAAACCAGTTGCTTTCAGCTTCTGTTGACCTGAATCAAACCTAGTCAACAAATGGAACAAAACAAGTTTATCTTATTATTAAGTTCCCTTATCATCACACACACAATATAAATAATAATTTAAAAGAAAAATAAATTCTGCAATTTGTTGGATGAAATTGATATCCTCATTAAACACTAATTTTTTTTGCCTTGGTTCAAAATATTTGTTTTCTTTTCCATACTTTAGGGTATAAGTAAGGTATCTCATGAGGAAAACTGGTCGTGTTAGACCTTTTTCTGTGTAAATTAAATTCAAATTCAAATATAGAATTCAAATCTTATTGCTTTGGAACACCCTTTTCTCAGAGAACACAGAATAATTTTTAACAATTATTATTAATTTTGGTGGTTTAATATTTGGGTACCTTATGAGGCTGCATTCTCAGGTTAAAGATATACATCAATTTCTGAAAATCACAGCAAGTATGGATGGCATATGTAGCATCCCAAGTGGATGCCATAGTGATAGACTTGTGTGAGGACTTTCTCTGACATATAGGACCAGTCCTCTTGCAGAAGACCAGCTGTGGCCTCTATGTGGCTGGCAAGATGCAGCATGGACAAATGAACATAACTGCTGGTATGGCACATGAGCTGCAGCCTCCACCCCAAACTGGATGAGGGCCCATTTGTTGTCTTCACTAGCTCTGGGACAATCCTGCTTCTTCCAACATCAGCTGCTGGGCCACATTCAAATAATTGGAAAAGTTATGCTTAGGGATAACTGTAAGGATAAGCTAAAAGGAATTTAGCTGCTTTTACCAAGAGTGATTTTTGTTTATTCAGAAATATAACAATTTGCCCAATACAGACATAGGAACACAGTTCCTATCCTTCAGTCCCAGCTCTGCTGTTTTGGAGGCAGTCTTAAGGTACCCTTTGTAATGACTTCTTTTGAAGCTTCCTGACATCAGAATGGTTTTCAGCCTCTCTGACCCGCTGTGAGCCAGGCTGTGCTCTGCACCATCTGCTCGAGAGTGCAGAGAGACCTCTGCGCTTGCCTCTTCCTTCCTTCCTGAGGCCTGATTCCAAGTTTCTGCAACATTACCTGGGATGAATTTCCCTTTCTCTGTGGAAGTGACTTCAGCCTGGATCATGTGCAACTAAGCCCCAGCTCCCCTTAACTGGCCAGTGTATTTCTTGACAAAATCACTAATCACTTGGAAAATTATGAATATGCATTTTACAGATTTCATACTGTTCTCACTGAATTTAGTGGCAATACTTTCAATGAACTGAGTGGAGACAGTGCTGGGCTTAAAAAAATCAACCCCAGCCCCCCAAAAAGCAAAACCAGAACAACTTTGTGTGTACACTAAAAACCTGCAGTTTGACATGCCTGAGGGAGAGACAAAGAGACAATTTCCAGTAATATTTTTTCCGTTTACATGAGTTCATTAATTTTTTCCCATTTGCAGTTCATGTCCCAAGCAGTGTTTTTTCCTTTTCAGAAAATGTTAAGGAGAAAACTTATTTCTCCCCTTTGCCATTTCATGATATACTGAGCACACAGATTATGGTGTAAAGATTCATACACAAACCACCTGGAGAGCTGGCTCATTTTGAAAATTGTTCCCAGGTGTTTTGTGTCTCTTTCTTACTCAGAGATTATATGATTAGCATTTTAATGTCCCATAACTTCTTGTTAGTTCCCTAGGAGGATATGAAAATGAAGCCATGAAAGCTAAGCTGTTTGGTATTTATCACGTACACTCTGATTGTATTTCAGAGCTCTGGGATTTAAACAGGACGTCAGTCTTTCATAGCCCATTCGGATATCTTGGTCTTCATATAATGCTGCTGGATGAGTATCAAGAGCGACTGTTCGTGGGAGGAAGAGACCTCTTGTATTCCCTCAGTTTGGATCGAGTCAGCGACAACTACCGAGAGGTGGAGTAAAAAGCTATATATATTGGTCACTTCGTGTCATAATGTGTAGCACAGAATATCAGAGTTTGCATGACTAGAAATGAGATAATGGAGTTTTTGTAGATGTTTTGTGCATGAACTTTAAAGATGTGTTTATATTTAAGAAAAATACACTAATTATTATTTTTTCCCCAGTAATAACCCATAAGGGTCACTCTCGGTGAAGAGATCTGGGGGTCATATAGCTATTTCTCACTCTTTTTCAGCATGTTTACAGATGTTTAGAGCATCTCACATTTTATGCATACCTGATTTCTCTATCTCTGCTATATTATCAAGGCATAATTTCTCTCTGGTATTTGTGGGGGACTTTTCCACAGCAAAAGAGAAAATGTAAAAAAAAAAATTAAAAAATAAATTAGCACACAAACTATAAGAGGTATTCAACAGCAACTTAAACTATGCAGCTAATTTTTAGCCTTCTTTAGAAACTGGATTTTGCATTGGTTTTGAGCTAGAGGTGTTATTAAGTAGTTTCTGAAAGTGGCATTTGAAGTCTAGTGGTCTGGTTTGAAGACTCAGTGGTCTGTGGGAGAAAGGCAGTTTAAGCCATAATCCTACCACAGAGATTGGTACGTTGTAGAAACCACAGCTGACTGGCAAACTGGCAATTCAAGTGGAGAGGCCGGAGTTTGAGCTGATGAGTCTTGGCTTCCTTATTCACTTCTGCCCTTGGCACCTAGGATTGGAAGCATGCGGTAGCAATGGAAGCTGGAGCAGCATTGCTCCTGCCTCAACCATCTTGATTGTGGATAAATGATGTCTTGAAATATTTCAGTGTTTTCCTTATATACTTTTTTAAATTTCCCCAAGGTATTTTGATATATTTTCATTCATTTTCAAATTAGTAAATGAATGAAAAAGTGATTAAATAAAGCCCCTCTGGAGAAATATGATTTTGTTGATTTCCATATTGTACTGACCACTGATGTTTCAACTTCTTTTTTTTCTGCTCCCTTGTTGTAAGTGAATATCACTATTCTCATGCTAACACTCTGGTCAACTTTACCATAAGCAACCTTGCTATCTGCAAGTGTAATAGCATGTTCCTCTACTGTGAACAGATATAATATGCTTTATCCTTTTTATAAACAGTTTGGGAAAGGCAATTCTAGATATGGGGAAAATGGATATACTCAGGGAGGCCATCTGAGAATTTATCTACATTTAAAAAAATAAAATATATTTTTTAACTCCTCAGAGAGCAATATTACATACTGAGGTTTGCTCTTCCACAGTGAGATATGAGTTAACTCCTTTTCCATTTGATAAAAGTTATTAATATCCTGTGACAAGATATTAGAGCTCAGGGATATAAAATCATTTAGGAAGCAGTTGTTTCTATAAAATAAGCTTTTTTTTCCCCCCTTTCTTCTTCCGCCTTTGGCAGTAAATCTGTATGAGGAAAGCTGACAGGATAGAGCACTTTATGCTTCTGTCCAATCACCATTGTCCCATCTGGACACACTCTTAAAGTTCGTTGCTCTCCTTCTTGTTGTTTTTAGATGGAAGATCAGCCATTTACTCTGAAACCATACTCTCTGTCTTGAGACCTGTGTGCAGATTATGACAAATTAATGGAAGCTCTTCTTGCCTACTTGCCTTCTTTTATTATGTGCAAAAGATGAGAAACTGGAATAAATGGAGCTTGACCTAGCATTTTTAGAAACATGACCTCATTGGGACTTAGCTCCCTTGAATACAAATGCCATGATCCTTTTCTCTTTTCCTAGTGTTCACTCAGTGCAGATCTCATTCAGTTACAGCTAGGGAAAACTTGATTGTCCCACAGCACTGCAGCAAAAGTGTGGAATGAGAAATTTCTGTTATATGAGAGCTTAATTACTGAGATACATTGGGGGAAGTTCCTGGAATTGAGAGACTGGTTGATTCATTATCACCAAAGTTTGTCATTAATCTGCCTTTAACTGTGTGTTGGTTAGCTTTTGACCTTTTTCTTTCAGACTGAAGACTTTAGCTTAATTAATCTAAAACACCAGTTATAACTTTGTGAAAGTATAGGAGTGGAGGCAAGTTCCTGCGTTTTATTCTCTCTCTGGTAACCAGGATGAGTCACTAGCTGCAAAAGAGATGTTTCATAAAATTGGTAGCTTTGGGACAGATTTGCATAGATCTTTTTCATCTTCTGTGTTCTAGAAAAGAGTTTATGTGTTTTAATTCATTGCCATCCCTTTTTCCACAATTTGGAATATGAATATGCTCTCTAAAAACCAAAGTAAAACCCATTCCCAATCAGAGTTGTAACCCTTCTGCTGTAAAGTGATCTGGTAATTCAGTTCTAGCAAGCATATTAGAAGACCCCTGAAGAAAAACAAAATGCTTAGTGGACATAAAATGCTTTTGCACTGAGACTTACTGACTGCCAAAGTAATCCAGCATTTGCAAAAAGCTCAACTTGTGATGCATATGAAGTATGCATCCTATAAATCTGCATTTAATAGACTTCCTTAAGGTTCAATTGTCTTCAGCTTTCAAATACAAAGCAGCACTCTGAAGGGTAGATTATAGCTTTTTCATGTAAGTTATTAGCTGTTTGTGTGTGTATCTACTAATGTTATGATAAGCATATATTTTCCTGACCACTTTTCATACCCAGTGAAGAAAATATACATACAAAATGACAAAAAACTTTCGGGGAATGTTGTGGTTTAGCCCCGGTCAGCAACTAAGCACCACACAGCCGCTCGCTCACTCCCCCCAGCCCAGTGGGAAGGGGGAGAATCAGAAGAGTAAAAGTGAGGAAACTCCTGGGTTGAGATTAAGACAGTTTAATAGGCAAAGCAAAAGCCACGCACACAAGCAAAGCAAAAGAAGGAATTCATTCACTCCTTCCCATGGGCAGGCAGGTGTTCAGCCATCCCCAGGAAAGCAGGGCTCCATCACGCGTAATGGTTACTTGGGAAGACAAACGCCATCACTCCAAATGTCCCCCCTTCCTTCTTCTTCCCCCAGCTTTATATACTGAGCATGATGTCATGTGGTATGGAATATCCCTTTGGTCTGTTGGGGTCAGCTGTCCTGGCTGTGTCCCCTCCCAGCTTCTTGTGCACCCAGCAGAGCATGGGAAGCTGAAAAAGTCCTTGACTAGTGTAAGCACTACTTAGCAACAACGAAAACATCTCCACGTTATCAGCACTGTTTTCAGCATAAATCCAAAACATAGACCCACACTAGCTACTATGAAAAAAAAAATTAACTCTATCCCAGCTGAAACCAGGACAGGGAAGAAAACTATTATTATCATTCTTGCATTGGCTGGGGAATCCAGAGATTCAGGTTGAGCTCTCAACTGTGGCATAGACTTTCCATGTCATCTTGGACAAAGAAAGAGTCTCACTTCTCCATTGGACAAATTATATTTCCTTTGCCTACTTTGCATTTTTTGTACCCTTTGTATCTCTCCTTTCATGTAATACACACAAAAATTTTCTTGCTTAGAGTATTTAACATATCTTACCATAAATTTTTGAAACAAAGTTACACACGCGCTTTGGTTTCTGTATGAAGAATACCCTAACACTAACAGTAGCAAGAATGAGGGAGATTATGAAATGTGGATATCAATATTTACAGAGAATTAAAGCCATACAAGTACTTGAAACCTTGTGTAAAACCAAAGCTTTGGAGGTACCCTCGATGTGACCTTTGCTTTCCCTAAAATCTCATTCCCTTTAATGTCACCTTTGGAACCAAACTTTATGCATACTTGGGATTTGATCCAAAGTCTTTAAAGCTTGTAGTGATCTAACACACTGATAGAGAACTTTCTCTGATATCTGGTGCCAAATTTATTTTAAAAAGTATTTCAGTTCATTGTAATTGCTGCCAGAGCAGATCTTTGTTGACAGCAAACTTGAACCAATGCCAGTAGTTCACCACTGCTGATCTAACACCTCATAGAGAAGGGTGACCTTCGGTTCTATGTTTCATCTCTTGTTGGAGTGAATATAAACTGCACTTCCTATTTGTCCACAAACTCCTTACAGATACTCTTTCTTCCTAGCTTCTGCTTCAAAGGGCTCCTGAAGGCCTTTCTTTGAAGGGAAGCCTTCTTACTTCTGTAAATAGGCTTGTGCAGGCAGATTTCAATGTGCTGTTTCTGATCTAGTATGAGACAGCTCCAGATTAGGACTTATATCTCTGTTGTAATAAACTATAGAGGCCTCATAATACATCCTGCCTCTAACAAAGCTAGCTGTATTTCCACTCCAGAGCTGGCTGAACACAGGTCTGCAAGAGCAGGGTTTGTTTGTATCTCCTTTGAAAACCATATAGGAATGTACATATATTTAAACTGAAATAAGAAGCACATAATTTAGCAGAGAGTTTGATTATCCATTGGAATTACCTCCCAAGAGGCAAGGTGGCTATGTATTTGCTGATACATGTATATATAACATCCAGTCATAACCAGATACTTCTGCAGACTTTGTGCTTCAGCCAAACACAAATTATGTGTTAATTAAGCATTATTTATTGACTTAAACCAGGGACAGGATACTTGAATTGCTTAATTGCTCTGTCACATACTAGAGTTCAGAGTAGCTCACACAGTAGTCCATTTTGGCCTGAAGTGCTATAAAGCTCATATAATTTCTTGAAATTAGTTTTCATTAGACATGCCAACCTGTTTTTTGAGGCTAGTGACTGAATAGGGAAGCTGTTTGGAGACACTAATTAACATTCCAGCTCCAATTAAAGTTTTCCCCCTATCTGAATTTGCTCAGTAGCTGTTGTCTGTACTGCCTTATAATGTCATTTTTTTCCCATGAGGATTATATTTAAAAGTAGCTTTTTCCTGTCTTTTACATACAGGAAAATTTTGAAAAATTATGTCCAAGCCAATAATTATGTCAAGCACACAGCCCACTGAAATATATGTTAGTGTGATGTTATTCCGGTCTAGATGCACAGGAAAATTTCCCAACAATAGTTATTGACAGCTTGCCAAAAGATTGTAGTCCTGGCAAAAAGTCAGTTCAAAGGGTTTAGAGCACAAGTCTTATGAGGAGAAGCTGAGGGAACTGGGCTTGTTTAGCCTGGAGAAAAGGAGGCTGAGGGGAGATCTTATCACTCTACAACTACCTGAAAAGAGGCTGTAGTGAGGTGGGTGTTGGTCTCTTGTCCTACCACCTGTTACTTGGGAGAAGATGATACAGCTTCAAGTTGTGCCAGTGGAGGTTTAGATTGGATATTAGGAAAAATTTCTTCACTGCAAAGGTTGTCAAGCACTGGAACAGGCTGCCCAGGGAAGTGGTGGAGTCACCATCCCTGGAGGTATTTAAAAGACATGTAGATGTGGCACTTAGGGACATGGTTTTGTGGTTGACTTGGCAGTGTTAAACAGTTGGATTTGGTGATCTTAAAGGTCTTTTCCAACCTAATCAATTCTATGAGTCTATGAAAGTTAAAGCTGGTAGGTGTCATAACTTTAAAACATAACCATCAGGAAAAATATGTGGCAGATTAAAGGCTACCATTACAGCTAATTAATATCTGGATTTCCATGCAGTGCAAACACATCTTATATTATGCTAGTTATGTAAAACATCAATAATTACACAAATATTATTAAGTACAGTAAGTACACCTTTGTAAAATTTTACTACCTCGAGCCACTTACTATAGATTTCTTTGCAAATGATCATAACAGACCAAACAGCTCTTCTCAGTTGTTTTAACTGAGCTAAGAGATCCCCATGAAGATTTCAAGATTTAAAAAGAAAATACTTTTTTTCATGTTTTGCAGAACATTTTTTAGTATACACATTTTTGTCTACTGTGCTTAGACCCAACATGCATGTAAAATCAAATTTTGAAATTTGGTATGATAGCAAAATCTGATATGCAGAGGATTTTTAGTCTCTAGTGTAAAATAATCTTACAGTGATTGAAAACTTAATGCTCATTTATGTTAAGACTCCTAAGCTTATAAGCCTTAAAAATATGAGTTATGAGTCTTAAAAAATATTTTCTTGATAAAAAACTTCTTCAGGAGACTCATATGTATTGCTAAAGTCATAATTCAGACTCATCTACTTCAGGCAACTAACATGGGCTTGCCTTAGAGGTAGGTAATTTGCTACAAGCATATAAGAGATTCTTACACCTCTGCAAAACCTATGGAAAATGTACAGAGATGTCTGCCTTTCTTACTCCTTCTGTTAGGCATCTTTTGCTAAGATAAACCATTATAAGTACAATAGGAAATACACATATGGCTGAACAAACACAGAATGAGGGCTTGATTTGGTGAAGGATTTGTGCAGGAGTCACTTTGGAAAGCAGATAACTAGCAGCAGTGGTAGATACAGGGACAGAGGGTAGCTCCTGTTACACATTAGCCTTTTGATTAGAGCAGCTTGCCCAAGAAACAAAGCCCTCCATCTCCTCTGCAAGAGGTTTGTGCACACACACCCTGCTTCTCGTTAGATTATAGAACAGATCCTCCTGGAAGACATGACGAAACATATGCAAGACAGTGAGGTGATTAGAGACAGTCAACATGGCTTCACCAATGACAAATCATGCTTTACTAACCTAGTGGCCTTCTACAATGGAGTGACTGCATCAGTAGACAACAGAATAACTACAGATGTCATCTATATAGACTTCTGTAAGGCCTATGGTTCTTACCTCTAAATTGGAGAGATACGGATTTGATGGATGAACTACTAGATGGACAAGGAATTGCCTGGATGGCCACATCCAAAGACTTACAGTCAACAACTCAATGTCTAAGTGGAAACCAGTAATGAGTGGTGTTCCTCAAAGGTCCGTACTGGGACCAACACTATTTAATAACTTCATCAACAACATAAGCAGTGGGATCGAGTGCACCCTCAGCAAGTTTGTGGATGACACCAAGCTGAGTAGTGCAGTTGACGCACTTGAGGGAAGGGATACCATCCAGAGGCACCTTGACAGGTTGGAGGAGTGGGCCCATGGGAACCTTATGAAACCCAAGAAGGCCAAGTGCAAGGTCCTGCACATGGGTTGGGGCAAAACCCAATATCAGTACAGACTGGGGGATGAATGGATTGAGAGCAGCCCTGCAGAGAAGGACTTGGAGGTACTGGTGGAAGAAAAGCTGGACATGAACTGGCAATGTGTGCTTGCAGCCCAGAAGTCCAACTGCATCCTGGGCTGCATCACTAGAAGCATGGCCAGCAGGTCGAGGGAGGTGATTCTGCCCCTCTGCTCTGCGCTGGTGAGACCCCACCTGCAGTAATGCATCCAGCTCTGGAGCCCTCAGCACAGGAAAGACATGGACCTGTTGGAGCGGGTCCAGAGGAGGGCAATGAAAATGGTTGGAGGGCTGAGACACCTCTCCTATGAAGAAAGGCTGAGAGAGTTGGGGTTGTTCAGCATGCAGAAGGGAAGGCTCTAGGGAGAACTTATTGCGGCCTTTCAGTGCTTAAGGGGAGCTTATAAGAAAGATGGGGACAAACCTTTTAGCAAGGCCTGTTATGATAGCACAAAGGGTAATGGTTTTAAACTAAATGAGGGTAGATTTAGACTAGACATAAGGAAGACACTTTTTACGATGAGGCTGATGGGACACTGGAACAGGTTGCCCAGAGAAGTTGTGGTTGCTCCATCATTGGAAGATTTCAAGGTCAGGCTGGATGGGGTTTTGAGCAACCTGATCTCGTGAAAGATGTCCCTGCTCATGGCAGAGTGTTGGACAAATGATCTTTGAAGGTCCCTTCCAACCCAAACCATTCTATGATTTTATGATTCATTCTATGATTCTATGCTAAGTTGTAAATTCTTGTTACTTACACTGCAGCTGCTTTTCAACATTCCAGACAAAGCAGGGGCATTGGGTTACCTCTTCGGGTTTTTCTTCTTTATTCTGTGTAGGCATTTAATTCAGAACGTCTTAAGTGGAAAATGTGCATATAAAATATTTTCAGTAGCACTGGGACTTAGTATCCAAATACAAACATAATCACCTACTTACAGTGTACTTAATATTAAGTTACATAGTCAAGTGTTTTATTCTCTCTGTGGTTTCTACACGTGATATGGGCAAAAGCTTCCACTTTAGCTTGCTAGTTAGAACATTTATTTGGGAAATGGAAGCTGTGACTTCAAACTTTTAGCTTGAGGAGATCCTAGAGTTCATATCTCTCAACTTCTAGGCTTTGGTTGCCTATTCAGTCCTTGACCAGTGAGTAAAGCAAATGACTGCGGATCCCGAGTTTTGCACGGAATGAATCAGGAATGGTGTGACCAGGGTGACTGGGTGAGTGCCCTCATGGGAGTTCAGCAGAGCTTTGATACCTCCCCAGACTACACAGGAGCAATACAGAGCCTAGATGAGAGTTAATTCCAATCATACATAGATGACTATAAGACCAACTGACGGAAAACAAATGTTCTGATTAGTTTTAGGTTCCTTGAAGGGCTTAGATGGTATCTGAACATAAGTGGTCTGATTCGGGCACTGAGACTTTAAACACTGACAGGCTGCTAATGTTGACAAGAGTAACATACAGCTAACCTATTGCTTTTAAACATTAGGCCTCCAAGATTTATAATTTATCCCTACTTTTCTTGTAATTTACTTTTCTTATAATTTATCCCCAGATTTTCTTGGGTTAGAATTATTTCAAGAAAACTAGGTTAATTCAGTTATAAAAAAGGAAGAAAAAAAGCCCAGAAGTACTTAATTTTAAAATGTTTTCCAGATAGAATAATAATTTGTGATTGGACTATTGAAAAAATGTTTTAATGATGACATCCTTTTTTTTTAATACTTATATGGTTTCAGCCAAGCTTGATATCACTGAAGTGAACATGTTTTTGTTTTCACTTTGAAAATTTCTAAGAAATGAAGTAATCATTCCAGTCTGCTCAGTCATTGTTTAACATTGTTTTCATCCAAAGAAATCATGCATCTGGAATGAAACATAAATTTTATACAGTAGGTAACTGAAAAAAAATCTCACTTGTGTAATTTGGCTTCACTTCTAGTAATTGACTGTGAAGAGCTGATCCTACTCTCATGAGGTTAATTGCTGACTCTCATTAACTTCACTGTAAACCATTTTCTTTCCTAAGTGTCACTTAAAGCAGGAAATCAGTAGTTCAAAATTAATATTCTGTGTTGACAGTCACTCACAATTTAGCAGAGACGTTTCTACTGAATTTATTTAAAGTGTCTAATACATTAATTTCCTTTAAATTCTGTTGGCTAGCAATACGTTTGCTGAGTTACCTTAAGCAAAACAGTTCTGTTTCAACAAAAGTATTTCTTAACTTATTGTAAACTTTTATAGATATTTAAAAATAAAACTGGAATATTTCACTTGAAAACTGTTCAAATGATAACAGAAACTTGATTAAACTTTATAACATACAATTAAAATTTTATACAGGATATACAGTATGATGTGTCAAGTATGAAGACAAGTGCAAAGACCTGCACCTGGGACAACATAATCAAAGAGCCCAGTACAGACTAGGAACTGTGTGGCTGGGTCCCCTTACTGAAAGGGACTTGGGGTCCTGGTGGACAACAAGATGAACATGAGTCAGCAGTGCACTGCTGCAGCAAGGAAGGCAAATTGGATCCTGGGTTCCATCTGCAGGAGCATTACTAGCAGAGATCGAGAAGTATTCATCCCACTCTACTCAGCACTTGTTAGGCCTCACCTGGAGTACAGTGTCCAGTTCTGGTCCCCACAATTCAAGAAAGTTGTAGAGAAACTAGAGAGGGTCCAAAGGAGGACCACAAAGATGATCAAAGGGCTGAAGAACATGCCCTATGAAGAAAGACTGAAGGAGTTATGTCTTTTCTCCCTGGAGAAGAGAAGGCTCATCACAGTATTCCAGTACTTAAAGGGCACCTACAAAGAGGACAGAGGCTCTCTCTTCACAAGGAGCCACATGGAGAAGACAAGGGACAATGGGTACAAATTGCACCAGGAGATAATTAGGATAAAATAAAAATAAAATAAATAAACTTTTTACAGTGAGAACAATCAATCATTGAAACAACCTCCCCAGGGACATGGTGGAGTCTCCATCACTGGAGATTTTAAAGATGTGATAGGACAGGATGTTAGATAATCTCATGTAAGCTCCCTTTCCCACAAAAGGTTGGAGCAGATGATCTTTCGAGGTCCCTTCCAACCTGGGCTGTTCTATGATTCTGTAATTCTGTTCTATGATTCTATAATTCTGTTCTATAACTCTTTCACATGAAAAGTAGTGGAAAAGCTGGATTGACATGATCAGACTGCCAACTGAATGACTTTCTATGTTTGGTTTTTTTTTTTTTTTCTCAGATCCATTGGCCTAGTACACCTCTGCAGGCAGAAGAATGCATAATTAAAGGAAGAGATGCTGTAAGTATCATTTATTACAAATCAAATATACTTTAATTATACCAGTGGCTGGTCCAAAACAAGGTTTCAGGCATCCCTAAACTTCAGAGAGATCAAAGCACAGATATAATTCTGAGTGTTGCAGCTTAAAAATGTGTAACTACTGTGAGCACATTAAATTATTAGTTTAATTGCTTTTCAAACCAACTCTTAAGTGAGCAATGAACACTTTTGATCATCTGAACTTTCTCCTTTCCCATTTCTATTTCCCTTTCTTTTCATACACGTAGGGTACCATTTCCGTTCAAATTTTTCACATTCTAATTCATTTTTAAAATTCACATTCTCTAGACTACTTTCAAAAAAGCTGTTAAATTATTAGTAATTATAAAATATACTCCAAATTGTTTTGCTGTATAAGTTTTATGGTATATTCATACAAATATTTTGTTTTAATGAGCCCCAAAACTGTTCTGTTCTTGTGATCCAGTGCTTTGACTGTAATCAGCTCCTGTGGAAAGACCTGAAAGCTCACTGACATACAGCAGCTGATATCATTGGCACCACAGGATGAAAGTTCTTCTGGATGGGAGCTCTCTTTAATTTTGCAGTGCACCAAGCTCATTATCTGCACCTCATAAACACACAGCAAGTATAACACCTAATAAATCACACAGCTGAGAGAGCTCACACTGTACCAAAGGATTTGAAAATGATGATAGTTTTACAGCAACAGTGACAGGAATGTAGGACATAGAAGGGTGCATGCACAATTTTCCCACACAAACACAGCAAACAGGCAGCCTTAATGATAACCACAACATATTCCCAGTGAAGATTAGGAAGCTATAAAGATTCCTGTTGAAGTACAAGCATGAGAACATTCCACATCAAGGGAATCAGTGAACCAGATTGGAAAATAATAATAACAATAATAATAATAATAATAAACATGATACTTTACTCCTTACACTCACCTGGCTTAGAACTGATCCTTTTTGAGGTATCTTAAAAGTTCATTGCGTTTTTCTGGATGCTTTCGTACCCTTGAGAATTTCAGGCAGCTTTCGTTGAAAATAGTGGTTTTCTACATTATCTGAATTTCGTGGTCATATTAAATGAATCCAAAACCTAAATTCTTTCAGCTATATTTAATATTACCTCTCAGCACAGACTGCTATTACAGTTAAAGCTCTGTCATCTTTCCTTCACCGCTACATGATGGGATTTATTTTCTGATACTTTGACAATATTATTTGGGTTAAATAAATACAGAAATAGGTACTGTTGTTCCAATGTAATGTAAAGGTATCCCCCTCAGACTCATGACATTCCCTAAAATTCAAAATGTTTTACAATCCAATCTGTTACTATAAGTCTTCTAAATTTACACTGTAATGAATGTGATCATTTAAAGAACTTAATATGTTTCCCACATCGCTCTGTACTGTGAAAGTTAGGTGTCTCTATTTTTTTAAAAGAAAATCACAGAATTTTTAAATAATCACAAGACTCCAGAACTGGAGTCTTTAAGAAAAATATGTTAAAATTGTAGAAACAGGAAATATTGTAATACCAAACAATACCAAACAATATTCTAACCCTCACAAGAGACCTCATTATGTCTGGGACTATGTGAATGAGTAAGACTGATTAATTCCAGGGAAACCTTAGTAATTTTCACTAGCATGCTCAGTATTCAGTAAGCTATATTGCTCAACCTGAAAAGAATCTAAATTAGAATCAAAAACTTTCCTATTACTTTTCTTTTCACCTTCACTTTTTGTAGCCATAAACCAATATTGGCTTAGTGGCATTATGTCTTAAAATCAACCCTTTGCCACTTCGAAGTTCTGAATGCTATTTTTCACAATGTAAAGTCCCAGAAAAAAAATTACTCATCAGTGCTCTTTCAAACCTTTTCGCTTATTTCCATACTGTTTCTTTCTTTATTTTCCTTTGCAAAAGGTTTGTTACTCAGTGCATAATTAGTATTTAATAGAACTGAAAATGTTGTAATAAGCATCTCGGTGTTGAGGTATTTCCTGTGTTCTCTGCTACCTCTTTCTATATAACAGAACAGGCCACTTTTACGAGCTCTTACAACCATTAAAAGTTATCAGTTCATCTTGTAACAGTAAAACGGCAAGCATTATAGTCATAAAGACAGTTTTAGGTAGCTTGCAAGAGACTTAATAGGAGAGTTAGAAAAGTCTTTCTTAACAACATGTGCATCGTCTTAAACCCAGGCCACACGTTTCTGATCTGGATCAAGCCAAGAAAAAATTCCTTCTGCTCTCATTCAGTGTGCCAGGAAACACACCTGTTGGTCTGTGGTGTGAGAGCTTTTGATCCTTGCAATTATTTTATCAGAACTGGAAATCATTCAGATATAGAAATAAATCCTGTAGTGATGACTAACTCCTTCACACTGAGAAGTTTCAGATGAATAAATTTCCACAGATCCATTAGTATGTCTATGGAGCCTTAACATTTAATTAATTAATATAGTAGAAAGAAAGCTTATTTTAATGTTCCCTTGGCTGATGCATCTCTTCCTTGTTATGTGTACAGGATATTATTAGTGGGGTCAGCAGCAATGCCTCGTTGTCTGACACTTCCCAGAATAGCACCTTTTTTCATTTGTTTATAAATGTTAACTCTAGCCATTTAGAATGACTTTTTTCTATATTTGGTTTCTGCCTCATCCTGTTTCTTTCTGCAGAAAATGTCAGGCATTTCTATGAAGGGACACAGGAGAAAAAAATGTGTAATTTTTGCCTATTTAAAAAAAAATCCTAAGATCTTTCTTCTGCCATGGTGCTTTTGAGACAAAGATCAAAAACTGCAGACATATGTGGATAAAAAAGGAAACCATGGAGTAAAGATGAGACCACCACTGAAAGAGAACAGAGGGGATAAGTCAGGAAGGTCATACCTGGAGAGGAGGGAGAGTGAGGAACAGCATCAGTGCCCAGTAAAGCATCTATTTAAAAACCACAAAGCATCATAAAATTCCTATGTATTACCATTCCACTACCTCCAGTCAGCAAATATTTGTGAAATGCACATAAAAAGTGAGCACCTCTGTCTTTGAGCGCTGATTCATGTATAGAGGATCACATCGTGCTATTCTCAACTCATTCTTCTCTCAGTTTGTCGACAATTCAAGTAGCAGGTTTTTTTCAGTGGGTCTAAAAAATTTTTTCCAGGTGAGAGACCATGTGGATACCATGTGAAGGAAGACCTTTATCTTTTTTTGTTTCCTTTTTAAAAGAGTAATAAATTACTTAAAATTCCAAAGGTAACGTAATGCAAGGTTGATTTGTCCTTTGCCTATACATAATATTTAATTACACAACAGGTTACCTGCCTGTGTAGGTTACCTGCTTCTTTCAATTAGCATGATATATCTTCAAGGTGAAAGGTTAAGGAGAATCATGTAGCAAAGTAAACTTTTTCCTTATGATCCTTATTTATTTGTTGGAGCAGTTGGAAGAATTACACTGCATGACACAAGGGTTTGAAGAATAAAGATAGTTTCTTAGTTCTGAACCCAATGTGGATTTGCAAGAGCTGGATCCTGCCCATGGCCCTGCTGCAGACTCATCCTCTGTGACATTAGTTCTTGCAGATGGTCAATAAGATCCAGGATTGTTTTCATATAAACATAGCAGTCTGAAAACTAGAGTAGTCATCAGTGAAGGAGAGCAAAGAAGGAAAAGGAAATTCCTCCACTCTGTTTTACACATTCATTTTAGGATAGAATTAATTGTTTTTTGGAGATGTCTGGCCACCTTTGTTGATTATTGAAAAAGCTTAGGACAATAGCATGAATTAGGCATCTAAACTTTAGAATAGCTAAAGTTAACTAAGATTAATCACATTATAATTGTCTCCTTAAACTTGGTGTGAACTGTCTTAAACCCCAGGGTCTGAGTTGCAGAAATGTTGAGCAATGAATGGAAGTGAACAGAAATTCTGCTCCAGACATAGGAATTATTGCAAAATGTTAAATACCCTGTAAAACCAAGTCCCAGGAGTCCCAAAGTCAGTGGATATTTTTATCTCACTGCCTCAGTTTCTAATTTAGCACAGGAAGGATAATGACCCCACATCTCAAAGGGACGTTTGAAAAATTTTTAATTGTAATATTTATGAAGCTGCAAATACACTAATGAGTCCCAGAGTATTGCCCTGAGAGAAACAAATAATTTCGTCTTCAAAGGAGGGTTTGAACAGTGAGAACAGATAAAGCATAAGGCTATGCAATATTAAAAAATATTGATTAGCAATTAATTACACAAGAAATTAATGGTGCAGTGGTCTTACGGAAAAGTGTAAGAAAATATTGTTATTTTTCTTGAGTAAAGGTTTATTTAACTTGAGAGCGAAGCCATTTGCTGACTAAGGACATCTCATGCTCTGAGTCTAATGTCTAGTGCATCTAATACTACTTAATAAAAGACATATTTAGATTTGCAGAATACCTCTGAGACTAGAGAAGCACAAAAGTGTGCTTTATAACTTAAAAACGACTAACTGGTTAAGAACCTCAAATAAGTTGTGATGAATCAGTGCTCTAAATTTGCTTTTTTCATGTCAAAATTGTCCATCCACTAATTTGGTGGTACCAAGGTACTAGCATGAAGTCGGAGAACTAAGATGTTATATTTAACAGAATAGAAAATTTCAGTTTGCAGAATATCACCTAAGAGCACCTGAGACATTTTAAAAAAATCTTTTTAAAAAAATGCTAATATTTTCCTGTGTTTATTTTTTATGTAAACTAGGATGAATGTGCAAATTACATCCGTGTCCTTCACCGATACAACAGAACACATCTTCTCGCTTGTGGAACAGGAGCTTTCGATCCACTTTGTACTTTTATTAGAGCTGGACATCCATCAGAGGTAAGAAATTTGTTTTACAGTAGTGACTCGTTCGGTCTGGATTCCAGCAAAGCCTCTATCATTAAGAATAAATATTTGAATTCAAGTGCTCAGAATTCTCATACAAACCATACAAGAGATATTTTTGCTGATGAAATGTAACCCTGGTCTAAAATTCGGTTTGTGACTAGAGGAACTCACTAATGATTGAAAGCATATTTTGGAGAATTTTGTAAAGAACTCAAAAGTCATTTTCATCTTAGAATTTTATTACTAGATAAAATGATACAGCAATTTTTCCCAGAAATTACTAAATATTTTGGGGTTTTAACTAAATCTCGGGAGTTTTATGACATTATACACCATATAAAAATACATATTATTTTGATGGCAGATGGAATACCTTAATAACTGTTTGTTAAATTCAGCTTCTTGTTAAATTCGGTCTTGAACGTATCTGTCAAGTATGTGTTAGCTGCTTAATGACACTTGTAGCTGAATAAAATAATACTGCAGCATATAATCAATTTTGTCAACGTATTTCTTAGGCAAAAAGGGAAATTGTCTGGATTTTTCAGAAATCTGGATCCTTTCTCTCTCAGGTATGTTAGATCAAGGTTAAAGAATCAACAAAAGTAGCAATCTCTCATTTTAAATTAGTGTATAAACCTCCTTAGACATTCAACCTAATCCAGTTTATATGTAACCTATGTGTTGCTACATGGAGGCCAAAACGCTGACTAGTTGATCCTGCATACATCCTGCTTCCTTGCATTCTTGTTTCATCGCACTCCCATTGCCAGTCTAAAAAACATACAGAGTTTATTAATATAAAACATGAAAAAACCTTCCTGAAGGGCTGAAATTCTACAACTGTTATCAGACTGACTTTGTGGATAAGTTATAAACTACATTACTAGGTCTGGACCTTGCAAGTCCAGACTTAGTGAAAACTGGGTGCTCAGAGTTAGCCCTTATGATATACTTGGTAATGCTGAAGAAATAATTTATTCCATTACAAGGTAAAATAACGGGTAAGGGATCTCACTGTTTATCTGAGCTGCCCTGCAGTCAGAGGAGGATTTCACTAGGCTGCTAGAGAGGCATATGTGATGACTGCTTTAGGAATCTGACCAGGGATTCTTAGTCACGCACTTTGTGAGGTGGGACTTAATAGATGGAGATCACCTGTAGCCCAAAGGTAAGATTGGATTTCACTGTCAAATATCAGGAAGAGATGCTGGACAATGGTTTTGCTTAGTTGGTTCTTATTTAGTGATGTCTCCTGGTAAAGCTGAGCATTTGTCATGGAGCTGATGCTGAAGCACCATCCAAGAGAGTTCTTGCTTCCCCCTATGGCCAGGAGTGAGATTTTCAAGCTGATTGCAATTACATGAGTCCACACTGGAGGCAGGTTTACTTTTGTGGATATTATTTATAAAATACAGGATGAACCAAAACTTACTGATGACTATGAGAAAAAGTAAAGCTTCAAAATAAAGTCACAAGTGTTTTCCTTTTAATTTCCAGATATTTCAGATTATTTGCCAAAAAATTTAAGGTACATGATAAATAGTCAGTTGATATATGTGTATATATATATAAAAGAAAACACAAAAGTGTTATGTTTAATGTTTATTCAGCTGTACTTGAATAAATTGGAAAAACTCTCCTATATCCCAGAAAATTAAAGCTAAATTTTGGATTGTGTTTGATTTTTTTCTCAGTTATTCCACATCAGAATTACTCAGTTTATCAGTTTATAAATAGTTTCCTCTTATTCTTTTTCTCACAAATTTCAGCTTAAACTCTCCAAACCAAACTGATTTTACTGTCTCTTGCATCACTTTAATTGTTATACTCCACATTTAACTGACAGTTTTGTACCTAATGATTTACAAGTCAGACTTTTCCAATACCTACAGTATTTTTTACTGGTCTATTGGTCAGGACAACAGGAAATCAGAGGACAGGGACTGGAGCTGATTTAAAATAAGCACTTGGCTTGAAAAAATATTAATTGCAGATATAAAGCTTTTTAAAGTGTACTCATATAAATCAATTAAGTTATTTACATCAGTAACAAAATTTTGAATAAGCTTTTCTGAGTAAAGATGTATCCCTTTGGCAAACGAAACTAGAACCACATCACCAGAAATGATTTCCAGGGATCAACTGCTGTTAAAATCTGAAACATCTCAGAAGTTAAGACCCCAGAACACCACTTACAACTGAAGTTCTTTGAATTGCAGAGACACACTGTCTTCTAAAATTGAGGACGGAACTAAATAATAAGCAATTTTAAAATAAGGCAACTTTGCATGCCTTCTTTGCTCCTCTCATGAACCTCCTGTCAGGCTTCCTGGTACAGTTTAAAGGAAGCAATGTTTGTATATTTAGGAACACTATTTCAGAAAGCATAAGCAACAGGCTAATAAAAATAGAAAGCAAACAAACAAAAAAATGAGAAACAAGACTCATATATAAGAATGTGTGGCCCATGATCCTCCCCTTATGTATCACTGTCCTTCCTTCCCTTCTTTTTGTTTATTATTCTCCCTTGTTAAACTAAAGTTCTAAAATTTTACCAACACTGAAGTCATGGGAAAATTGCCATTTTTCTGTTTATGTCAACCAAAAGGAAATATATTTGCTACACCAATAAGTGTATAAGTGTATAAGCTATATTAGTTTCTGTTATCTGAAAAGCTGACTATCAGGATTAAAAAAAGACAGGTGCTATGTGTATGGTAGGTTAAAAATAACACATGGTATGTGATTGAATGGGCAAATTGTAATCTTGTTTTCTTTGACTGATAAGGACATCGTGTAACTGCAGGAAAAGAAGGGACAAGATCCTTCTTCTGAAAATTGCAGTTCAGTCTCTATTTGCTGATCTCTCTGTTTGGTCAGAGTATCCCAATCCAATGACTTCTGATTACTGTCTCCCCATTTCTTCCACTTCAGCTCTCTTGCCCCTTTCTCACTGTCTGACTGTTGTGGAAAGGAGAGTAATGAACAAAACAGACTTAAAAATGTAATGATGCTATTCCACTTCTAAACAGGAACTAAAACACCTTTCTAAAAAAATACTCGGACTTTTTATTTGGAGGATAAATGCTGGTTTATAATATGCAGTTATATGCAGTTAAATGCAGTTCATACTATGCAGCTGGCTGAAAGGAACATTTTTTAGATATTGTTGAAATTTTGATTAAATATATTGAACTTCAATATAAGTAAAATCTAACTAAGTTGCACAAGGTGTATCTGGGACTTATGTACATTTGAACAATGACACTTTGCAGACATGTTGAGGTATAAAGGGTGGGAGGTAAAAAGGGAGCACTTGTAGCAGACTTCTATGTATCTAGATACCTAGCTAACACAGCATATGAAGCTAGATTCACTCTTCCATAGAGAACTATGATTCAGCAGTATCAACACAAAGAAAATATTTGCTCTGTGGTCAGGGACCTTAACCATACATTTCAGTAGTGCTTCCTGAGCTGATGGCAAAGGGAAGATGCAACCTGTCAGTAAGAACTGCAGGATTCTTAAATTATAAACTGTGTATAAATACAAATTAGAGATGTAGGCATTTAAGAACATGATATAATAGAATAGCAGGACCATCTTTTCTACAACCTTATCTCTCACAATTTACTGAGCAGGACAAAGTGAAACAATCTGACGGAACAAAATATCTATCTAAGGCTCTTGTTCTTGGTGCTCTCTAGTCCCATGTTGCAGGAAAATTTATTTTGTTGCTGGTTTGCAAAGGAAGTTTACATAAAGTAATCCATTTCTGAACAGTCATTTGGCAAGGAAACAAAGCATTACAGTTCTTCGTTTGAACAGTGAGAATATCCCAAAGCCATGATCGTAATCATGATCATACTGTATGGCATCCTGATCTAGTATTTAAGATGTGTTTGTGAGGTGCAATCCAGCTTATGAAAAGGAGCATTCTGCCTCCTGTATAAAGTCTTACATTCTTATGCAACTACAAATTCATACTTTCTTATCAAAAACAGGTTTGAGCTATGTCTTGCAGAACACTGAACCCTTGTCAACAAATAGTGAAGCCAAAAGGAGATTTTTGTCTCCAAAACCAGGCAGAATTTATTACCTCATTGGCAGATCATTACTCATTGGAACTTACTGAAAATCAGAACATTTAAGTTTCTTTTTTTAAGTAAAAATATCCATTCCCCTAACCAGTCTCTCTAGAAAATATTAATCTAACTTACTATGTAGTAATTGAAATGTGCTTTGAAATCTTTCACAATCAAATTGTACTATGATACATTATACATGTTTAAATGCTTCTTTCATGTTTTTCATGGTTTATAGAAATGTCATTATGCTATTTATTTTGTCTTAATATAAATAATTATATTTTAATATGTTGATCATATTTAAAAACCAAGCAATAAATATTGGGTTTTTTTGAATTCTACCTCAAACTTGTGTTGTACCACCAGAGTCTAACGAAATATATTTTTCTAAATCAAATTATTTATAAATTCTATGATACACTATATATCCATCTGAAAGATTAAATACATAATGGTTTAATGCAGTCATTTTATTGCCATATTGATTTAATTGACAGTGCTTTGGAATTCCAGGCTGTTCACTTTAGTAAAGCTGTTGCCAGATATTAACTTTCTAAAAATATATAATTATAGTCACTGACAGCAACATGCAGCTTTTTATCTTCTTCTCTCTTTCTAATTACTTTGACTCTGATGAATGTTTCTTTCCCAAATTTAAACATTTCAGAAAATTACCCAACATTTTTCTGCCATTTAGAAATAAATTAAAAATTGGGGAAAATAGGAGTGCTGACTTTGCAGACAGAAAAACTATTGCTGTTTTCAAAAGAGCATATTGCAAAATCTTGTCCAAAAAAACATAAGCAAGTTAATTGCCAACCAGTAAGTTAGTTCATTATCACTGACTTCATTAAATTCTTCCAAATGTCAAAAATCTATGCAGGTCAGAAAAAGTTAGGTTCCTCCAGATTCTATTTGTTTATCATCCAGAAATAGAGGAGAATTCACTTCATTAAAACCAACTTTTTTTTTTCTGAAGAAAGCAACAGTCAGAGACCCTCCGCCCCAAATTTCCTATGATGAATTGAATATGCATCCTTCCTATGTGCTCTGTAAGAAAAAAACCTGAGATAAGTCTTCAAACCTAATACAGAAGATAAAGAAAAATGCAGGAGAAATAATTTGCTCTGCTTCCATTCTCACCAAATCGACATTTGTCACTTCTGTTGCCTTTGATGCCAACAAGGGCGGGGGAGTGGAAGTGTCTGCATCCAGTCTCCTCCTTTTGTATTTATATCAGCTTCTTCATTTTGGTAGTAGAAGATGAGCACTGGAAGAAGAGCTTTCTGCTTCCGTCTATGTTTTTCCACATCTAGCTTCTAGTAAAACAGTACTCCACCACTGTTCTATATAGCTCAAAATACCCTAGATGAATTATGATGAACCTTAGATAAATCAGATGAGCTATCTGCAGTCAAGCAATGATTTTATCTTAATGAGTTATCTATCCAGAAGAGCGAGAGGTTTTAGGGGTGCTCCAGTGGCTTTCCAGTGATCCAAACTGCCTTATTAACTAATTCATAAAACACTTTAAAAAATTCCAAGTGGGAGTTCCACCAAATATGGCTAAAGAGATTGCTCTGCCTCCATAGGACCCGCAAAAATAAGTAGAAATTCCAAAAGAAAACAAATGTAGAGAAATAATATCCTAAGTTTTTGCAAACTGAATGGTGACAAGATAGAGCTGATTCCTGGAGAGGAAGGCATCTCTGCATGACAAATCCTGATGAGGGAATGAAAGTTGTGGGAAGAATTTTTCTTCCAGAGTACATAGCAAATTTTTAATATGTACATTGAGCTGGCAGAGTACCATTTTCAATGCCTCATCTAACTCAGTAAACTGCCTACAGCTGTACTTCTCCACCTCAGAAAGCTGATGGACTAAGTCACTCTTTCCACAAAATGCACTGGTGGTTTCTGGGAGTCTCTCCTAGGTGTTCCTAATCTGATGTATTCCTTGTTATGCTATTTCCTTTTCAATTAGCCAGATGAGATTCTGCTTATCAGGGAACAGCTCTAAAGTCTAAGTCTTTAAGGCTTGTTAGAATGGAATGGCCTTTAGTGAAGTAGCGGGTGTATTTGTTTGCTTGGAGGATAGCTCAGTCAAGTTGGAATTTCTTCTTTCTAATTTATTGGATGTGGGAAGGGCCACTTCTTTTTCTACATATTCTGTGATTCGAAGCAAAAAAAGGGTAGGTTCAACTGTGCAATAAGCTTTCCATTTGCCTCTCTACCCCAAACAAATGTAGGCAACATGAACTCCTCAGCTCTTGCTTTAACCAACTGAAGTGAATTGACATGGAAGTTAAGACAGAATGTTCCAGGCATATCTCAGTTTAATTTTCACTTCACATAACTTTTCTGCTCTTGACCAGCATTTGGTAATATCATCATTCGTTCAGCTTTATTAAGAAACAAAACTGTATTCGTATTTATATCTATTATGTTAGGATATTGTTTCTGACATATTTTTATAATCAAAACAAACAATGATCTGCCCAGTTACTTCCTCTCCATGCTTTTTCCTATTACCTCATCTCCAGTCTGGGTTTACAGAGGATTAAGGGGGAGGAACATCTGGTTTCACTGACCAAACAGGAGTGGGTGTTGGTCAGTCCTTCATTAGACAGAATGTGTGACAAATTCTTGCCCTGAAAATATTTGATCAGAGACACAGTGACCCTCTGCGTGGATAAAAATCCACCAGTCAAAATGCCATCCACTAAATCTCAGCAGGTTTTTCAACTCATTCTATTTATGGAATTGAATCTGCAATGCTAAATACTACAAAATTGCTTATTTATTGCAGTCCTCTGCATCTATAGTTCATGTGAAACTAGTCATTAAGCTGTATGATGTTTAAACCAGTATCAAATGTTCATATATGTGAAGTGCTGCCAAGTAAGCAACACGATGTCATAGAATTTTTTACCAGAGAGGTTCATTACATCATCTAGTCTGAATGCCCACATCACAGGCTGCCAAATTGCACCAAAACATCCAAAACCCCCAAATTTCAGTTATTAAAGCATGTTGGGTTTTGGAAGTTAAATATGCACACATTTCAAGAGAGATTAAAATGGTACCTAAACTCCTAATAGGCAGGAAATTAATCAAGTGAACATTACCCTTCTGCTCACAGCATACAACAAAGGTGCTATGTTGCAAAAGGGAAAAAGAAAAAGCTGAAGACCCACATGAACCCTAACCTGAAGAAGTATTTCTTACTGAACCCATGGCTTATCTATGTACTCCTAAGAAAATGAGAAAGTACTAGCCAAGCAACACATAAGAAAGATTTTCTGTACCAGCTCAAATAAGAACCCAACTTCTGCAACAGGCCCATCTCTGAACCTTCCAAAAAAAGACAAACATCCTCTTGTGAAACAGGGTGAAAAGATCCTTTTGAACCAATGCATATGGTTATGTGAGAAATTAAAGTTCATGAGTTTGGGCTATAACAATTACCTTAATGGACACCTGTATATGTTAAGGTCAGTAAGGATATTGAGGAAAGGGCAATTCTGTTCTTCCCATGCTTTGCTAGGAAAGGGATAATGGGTATTGCATAAGTAGAAACAAAGGCCAAAAGGGACCATCAGAACACTTTATGTGGTTAGTCACACTCTGCATGGATAATTTCTCCCAAGTATTAAATTAAAACATTTTCAGGAAAATATGTATCGTCATTTCAAAGAATCCAGATAATGGTAACTCCACTCTTTCTCTGGTAAGCTGTCCTAATATTTAATTACTTCCAGTGTTAGGAAATAGCCACTTACTCAAGGTTAAATTTATCTAACTTCAACTTCCTGTCATTTAACCTTGATATGCCTTTGATAGCAAAGTCAAAAAGTCTCCCACTATCTTTTCCACATCTTTTCCACATGTAAGTACTTACGCACAAAGATCAAGCCACCTCTTCACTTCTTTTGATAAGCTGAATAAATATAGCTCCTCAAACCTCCTATCACAAGGATTCCTCAATCGTATTTGTGTCCTTCCTGTGACCTCTTTGCAGTATTTTCTCATGTTCTGGAAATGCAGACACTAGAACCAGACATGCTATTCGATGGTGTGTATACAGGCAAGGTCACTACCCTACCTCTGTTTGAGATTCCTCTTTTCATAGACTGAAGCACCCAGTTCTTGGCACAGCATCACAATGAGAAATCTCTTTTTAGCATTTTGCATTTGATCCAAAGTTCTTCTCAGAGCCCAGAGTTGTGCCAGTTTACACGCTTAGTTGAGGCACCTAATTAGCATCTCATATGACAAGGTCAGTGAAGAGATTTCTAGCGATGCCTGTCACTGTCAGCTGTAACAAGGCACCTAGTATGTCAAAGATCCTAAATGAGACATCTCAGTCTAATAGAGAAAAGTAGTCTGAACAAGGATCTGAATTCCACCTTCTAGGGCATTCTGATGTACTTCAGATATAAACTGTGCTCCCTATTCCCAGATAGACCTCTTTGGATATGGTTGTATTAAAATCTACTTTGTTAACTTCTGACCTTTAACTCAGTTTTGAGAGCATTCCGTAACGTGATTGCACCCAGAGCTCTCATTAACTTTTTCTCTTCATTATTTATGCCCCCCCCCCCCCAGTCTTCTAGTAAACTTTACTAGGAAAGAAATCATATGATTGTTTAAATCACTGCTAAATTAAAAACTCTTCTTTCTATAAAAAACAAAATTTAGGGAAACCGTCAGTAAAAGACAATTCATTAATGCATTCCTAATAATAATTATACTGTGATATATGTCAGCAGTTTATATTTCTTAATAATTTCACAACGCACATTGTTTCATCAAACAGCTATTACTAAATGAAATGCCCTGGAGAAAGCCAAGTATTCTGTATCAGCACAGTTGTTCTTATCAGTCAGTCTTACACATTGTAACAGACAACAGGTTTGTTTGACAGTACTCTCCATCCATAAAATGAGGTGAATGACATTCATTACTTTTGAATACTGTCTAAATATGGCCATACATGAAGTTTAAGTTCAATTTGGCAGATTAGTAGAGAATGTGAATTGATTAGCCATATGAAATGAATTTTCCATCATATTAAACCTGCCCTTTGCAAGATTAAAGACAGATGGTCAGGAGAGAATGAATCAATAAAGAGGAATAATACTATTACCCTGAAGAGAAAGAAATACTCCACCTGTGTGGTAATTCGATGGGGGCAGGTAAAATATTCCAGCTCTCATCATAATGATTTTTAGATTCTGCCACCTTTATTTATGAAAGAATGTATTTTTCTAAGTGAGGGTACCTGGTGAAGTCTATGGCATTGTTTGAGGAGTGGAGGTACTGCTCAATAAGATGTTAGTCACCATAATTAATACCAGCAAAAACTGAATGCTGACAGGGTTTAGTTAATATTTTTGCAGGTTTAAAAAATGCACCCATAATATTCTATAATTCTTCTATATTTTATGACTAATAATTATTCTTATTTGACTGAGATCTATCCAGGAAAATTACTCCAGATTAAAAAGTGAACTAAAAAGAAGTAGTACTTGCAGTTCATGTGTGTCATCAAGGGGCAATGGATCTAATCCTCTGCCCTTTCTTCCAGAATGGCCCACTTTGGCATGCCCTGTTGAAGCTCTGCAAAAGGACTGTTGGCTATCCAAGGCTCCACACTATGGAGACAGCAGAACTTCCCCAGGGTATCTGCTTCACTTCTGAAACCCATTCTCAGTGGAATGTAGCTATTGTCCTCTCCATGCCCAATGCATCTGTTGCTCCATCCATCACCAAAACCTAGACTGTAAGCTCAAACCATAGAGCTTTTCTTATATTTTTTTCATGACCTTCATCCCCAGTTGTTATAACAATCATTAGATGAGAGGACTTTTATTTGGTATTTGCTCTGATGTGACCCTCATAATCTCACCACAAGTTTTACTGTAAAAACCAAGGAAAAGGGAAAGTTTTGGCTAGCAAGGTTCTGTGTGAAGACTGTGCACTTCCTGACAGAGATCCCTTCACTTTTGTATAGCAATTTTGTACTATCTTTAGCTCTTTCTTCGCCTGGTCATAAGACTATATCTCCATATACAGCTATCCAAACCTTTTAATCCTAGAGACCCCTTATGTGGTCCCTGGAACTTTCATATGTACTAACTATCACACTAGTGCAAAATAATCATAATTTATTTTGCTAAAGCTCCTATGCTATGCCATAGGACCCTAATGAGTTTGTGTGCCCAGCTAAGGTCATGCAAAGGTGTGTATCCTAAGATTCTGACCAAGTCAATCACTTTTACTTAAACACTCTGAAACTCCTAAGGATAAATGCCTGTGATTTCTATACGCAAGCTTGGGTTTTTTTTTTCCTATTGCTAGAGTATTTCACATGCATTAAATCAGGGAAA
Source organism: Morus bassanus (assembly GCA_031468815.1). NCBI lineage: Eukaryota > Metazoa > Chordata > Aves > Suliformes > Sulidae > Morus > Morus bassanus. The sequence continues at coordinate 75,060,824 of CM062571.1, read as the reverse complement.
TATATTTTTTCTGTCACTTTAGGCCAGATATTTTGACACAAGTCACAAATTGCTAATCCTTTAGCAAACCCAGACAGCAGTCTGACATAGCTCCAGATTTTAAACATGTTTTCACATTGGAGCCCAATGTGTCTTAAGCATTTAACTGTGGAATAAAATGCATAGACCTGAAAAATGCATCTGAATTTTTAGGGAGGATTTAATGTCCGTAATATTTTATGCACTCTCATCCCATAGGACGATTGATCTTTTCAGTATGTCACTGGATAGTAAAGAGGATTGAAAACAGATCCTCAGAAGAAATACTACCTCCCAAATAATCTCAATTGTGTCAAATAGCAAAGAACTGACTATTTCAGCCAGTTCTTTGAGGACTCTGTTCCTAATATTGTATCCCCATTTGGCTCAGAAAATAAAGTTGAGTGAACATGGACGGTGTATTTTACAAAGTTAGTAATCCTCTAACAACAAGCAGAGCAATATTTGCCAGTGCTTAGATCCTTTTGAAAATTAGTATTTGGATATTTTTAAGAAGATATTACATCATGAAATGAAAGGTTCTTTCACTGTTGGAGCATCCTAGTGTTACTCACCTATATATCTGCATGTCTGTGTTATGCTGACTTAAATAGGCCAGTAGGTTGCAAGAGGAACTTATTAAATTGTTTGGAGCACAGATTCCTTTTTATAAACTCCATGGTATTGATTCATTTTCTAATGGTTTTAGATTTTTAATTTCTTGAATGAATTAGTTGGATTTATATTAATTAGGCACCTACTTAATATTTGGGAATATAGTCATCAGATACTGCTAATACACCTTTTTCTTAGCACCAAAATTTAGTCTGCTTAAATACAAAAGGCTATATGATGTGAGATGTCTTTTCAGGTCTGACCCAGTATGTTATTTTCTGTTGTTATGCAAAGACAAAGTATTCTACTGTATATCTCTTTTACCACATGTCTTCTTGATGAGGCAAGTGTACAGATTCAGACAGGTCATGGAGTTGAGAGTTCATTTTGGAGACTTATATTTGAATTATTTTCTGCTGATTTACAGACATGTTCTGTGATTTTTCAGATTTCTTTTTTAATGGGGAAGTCAAGGTTCATCCTTCCTAAAAGAAGCATCTGTATTGTGTATTCAGTGTGTCTTCCAAAATAAAAATGTAAGGATAAGTAAGTATATAACAAAAAAGAAAAGAAGTGAAAAAAATATTTTGCAAATACACAGAACAAAATAATATTTGCAAGGAAGTGTCATGTGAGTTTATACTAAAAACATTATAGTGCAAAAGAGAATCGAAATCAAGATGAGGTTTATTCTGTGCATTGCACTTCACTTTCTATTGTGGTCACAAAATTCCTCTGGATTCGCTCAGTATTCAATTTCTTGCATGAGAAAAAAATCCAGTTACACCAGTGAAATGCTCTACAAATCTTATATTTGATTCATTTTGAAATAAGTTCTTTGGTTCCTCATGTTAGGCTGTGTGAGTGCACATGGGTATATATGGATGTGCAAAATGCCAGACTTAAAAGATGCGATGTTAAGATTAAATCAGACTTAAAAATTATATGAATAAATGGGAAAGTACATATGAACAACAAATATTTTCTTTGTTTAGAAATAGCAAACTGCTATGTTAAATATTTTTAAACTTTATTTTCTGCAGAATAAAGTCTGTTACTCTCTTGGAGATTTCATATGTTACATTAATTTCCATGGTGCTAAAGTCTGTTGATAAAGCTGCAACTGTGTCCCACTCTGTACATAACGTGGTGAAGTTTTAAAATCAGTTTTTCCCATGTGTTACTTACTTCATTGTTTTGTTACTTTGGTTTTAAGATAGTATTAGAAAAAAAAAAAAAAACAAAAAAAAAAACAAAAACGGAGTACATGGATCCAGAATTTGCAGTCTGTCTCCACAGTACTCTAAATATGATTTATCATCCTGCAATATAAGATGGAGGTCTTAAACAAGAAAACAAAGAAAACACCAAACCCCCCCAAAAGCAACCAAAAAAGGTACCAACCACAAAATGACAGAGGTCTCCCAGAGAGCAGACCTTGGTTATACTGTTGGAGCATATGCATACACAATTAAGTATGTAATTAAAGGTTCTGAAATGGTTTATATTTCCTCTTAAAAAAATGCCAGTATGATATGTTTTACTTTTTTGTTACCTGGAAAATAATAAAAATTAAAAGTGAAAAAAAATCCCTTTACAGAAAATAAAATTATTTTTTCCCATAAAAATAATATCGTAGGAAAATCCAACCAAAGCCTCTATATTTTTAAGTCCCTGATTTAGTGAAAAGATACAGCCTTTTTATTAACCTTGAGAATAGGCTTAGGTACTTTGCTGAATAGGAATGGAAGTAAGCATATGTTTTAAATTAATCGCATGCATAAATGCTGTCTTGAACCAGAGCAAAGCAGCACTTGGCATTAGAGAAAGCAATTTTCTGCAAGAAAAGTTAAATGTAGTCTTTAAATTTTAATGGCTCTGATTGACCTTTTTGTTCATTATTATTTATAGCCTACATTATTCTTCATTGTCTAAAATTATCAATTCATATCAAGTTAATAGCAAAACGCTTGATGCCCTTGGAAATATCTTCTATTTCTTTTTAAACAACATTATTTTAGTAATAGTTGAAAGATATTATGTTTCGCGAGTCATAGGTATCATAAATCAAACACAGAACCCCATTTCTTTTCCCAAACTACATGTAGAAATTTGTAATTCCACTCCCAGCCCTCCATATGAGTTTTTGCATAATTTTTACACTAACCACTGAAAAATGCCCATAAAATAAATTGCAATGTTGAATTGCTGTGTTGGATAATCTGTGAGGAAACTGTCAGTTTTCTTCTGACATTTCTCAAGGGATTCCAATGTCACAAACAGCAAGGAGGGTTAGAATTATGGTATTAGCCTTCAAAGCTGATTATTAATGTGTAACGCTTATTTCATTTAAACTGGCATCCCGTGGAATCTGACACATCTAGCACTTGATCTTCAGTTACTCGCCCCAGTGATGGGAATAACTTATTGCAACCATGGAATATTTGGTATGCTGTCCTAAAAGGTGAAGGTGGAATATTTCTCTTGGAGGAGTCATTGCTTACATTTTCAATGACTTTTGAGACAGTTACATGCATCTGCAAGCATTTATGAGATACACATCCTGCCTTGTATCAAAACTGCTGAGATCCACTGAGAAACCTCTACAAGTTGCACTGAAATGCAAATTTTTGTCTACCTTCTCTGTTAGCATTAGATTATATATTTAAGCTACAATCCTTATTCAGAAATTCCAGCTGTTAAAATGTAGATAATGAAAGGATACTGTGCATACTGCCTAACATTTTCATGCCATGGTCATATAGCTAGATGTTTTAAACAGATTTCAGTCATGAATGTTAAAAAAGATAGCTTTATGTTTACTATTGATTTCATTCTGATTTTCAGGGGAAAGGCTAGCTACATTAGTAGCTTTTTCATTGTGATACTGTAATTTGGTTTACAATGACAAAAAGTCCTTCCACATCATCAGGAAGACTCCCATACTGGCCAAGTCTCCCTGGTCTGAGTATCAGTGGTATTTTATTTTCTAGGGGAAGACCTGAATATGAAGTGTGGTTTATGATGCCCTGGTGGGATCACGTCTTGTTCTACAGCACAAAAATTTCACTTTCTATTCCCTGTGTAGGTTAAAATATGAGCCATACACTGCAAACCATGAAGTATGGATAATACAACTTCTTCAAATATTGTTTCAAAATAATTTTATTTCTACACCTGATCACTTTACCTACGTATGTTTTTTCTGTAATCAGTTTTAAATTTGTTACTTTTTCCTTTCATAGACAAGCCCATTTTTATTTTTCTCTGGGGAAAAGTGAACAGAAAGCATTAAGACTAGAAAAATCTATTAAATTTTAACTCTCAGTTTATTTCTCCACTTGCTTCTACATCTTTCTCTGTAAAAATTTGGGTTTTTTTCTTTATTTAACTGATGCATTGACGAATAGTTTAGTTGAGATCCCAGAAGAGAAACTGTTTGATGAGTAACTTTATTTTTAATACCTGATTAGAGAATAAATAACATCAAACAGATTGTTTTTAGAAATATATCCTTTACATCATATTTTACGATGATGACTTCCTATCATTTTGCACAGTTTCACAAGTTTTTCCTTCCCTTTCTGAGTTCTCTTTACCCTTGTTTTTCTACTGTTGACCCAAAATTTTATGGTATTTAGTTTTGAAAAATACTTGGTATGTGATATTTGAAAAGTATGGAGTGGGACTGAGATTTCCACACACAGAGAAATATTTCTTCATTGTTTGACATTTACCCAACAGCAGAGGGGGAATAGCTACTGCTGATGTGCAATTGAAGCTGATACAGCAGAAAATAATATATCTGCACTACCCGTCTCTACCCAGGATGATTATTTTCTGCTGCATCAGCTTTAACACCAGGCACTAGTGTCAGGGTTAGGCTAACATGGGAGCTTCTGGAGAGGTGAGATTCTGAATGCCTTGTTACCCTGTGGGTTTTAGGACTGTTACTTAAAATTAGTGTGGATTTTACTTACTATATCTATTTTGGGGTGGCTTTTTCATTTCAAGTAGACATGAAACAGATGTCTTATTTTTCCAGAACTGCATTCTGGGTTACATCCCATTTTTACGGAAACTCTCTAACTAATGGGAATCCTACTTTTTGATCAGAATTTGCAGCAAAATAGCATGTATTATTTAGACAGATGGGAATTCAAGACAGGTACATCAGCTTGGCTGGTCTGGGGATTAAGGAGTGAATAATGCTTTGAAGGGCAGAGGCTTGTGACAAATTCAAGATTAACTGTTTTAAATGAAATGCATAGAAATATTCAATTATTCATCAATGAGTGGGAACTAACAGCTCTACAATTTCCCCACTGTCCTTATATCTTTTTTCTTTCTGTCTTTAAAAAAGTATTTTTTTATTAGTATTATCTTACCAGTTTTCCATCCCATGCAATGCTCAGTTCTCTTCTGCTCCTTTGCTCCTTGTCTTTTTACGTTTTTTTCAGGAGAGCATAACTGTCATGAGTTGACCTACCTGAAAAGAAGAGAGCAATAGTTTTGCTTTGGGGGCAATTGCACTTGTTTGGGAAGAGAGAAATTTGTAGGTTGTAGGGTGGAATGGGTGGAAATAGGTGAGTGATCTAAAGAAGAGTGGGGAATACAGCATTGCAGAGAGCAAACACTTAACCAGGTTTCTTTATCTATCAGAAGCAAAACTTTCAAGGGACGGAGCTGCATGTGCTACAACCCCCATAAAATCACATTCATGTAACCAACAGCAGAAAAAAAGAACCTGCTATAAAGACATAAGGACTAAAAGGACTACATATTTTTAAATAAGGACTACCAGTACACTATTTTGTCCAGTCTAGATAGATCAAGCTTTTTTTTCTGTGCAAATACTGAGTTATTCTAATAAATACCTGAAAAGTCAGGTCTAATGAGACCTGATTTTTATGGTTAAAAAGCCTCTTGAACTTTGAGAATATTTGCTGTAAGGGAGAGATCCAGGCAGATCCTCCTCAAAATTCTGGGGTATTTGGGGTCCTGTTACATGTAATTTTATGTCTCACAAAACATTTGCCTTTGTATATTAGCAACATGAACCTGAGATTAGTTTACTGAACAGGTAGGTTGCATTTATCCAATAAGTTGATATAATCTGCATTTCAGTAGACTTTTGAGTAAAACTGTTACACAGAACTGGAACCGCTAGACTATTGAAATGTTTACTAGTCACATACCTGATGGCTGGATGGCATATTTTTTATGAAGCTTTCATAGCTTTTTCTCTACTTGCCCTTTTATTCGCCCCCACCCCTATGTTTTTGGTATGATTTTTGGTTAATATGTAAATTAAAAAAATATTGTGCTCTCACTTGATGTTTTAATCAGACATTAATGGACTCTTTTGAGAAGCTGGGACAAACGTAGCATTGCAAATGAAAATTTGAATTGTAATTCTTTCTCAGCCTTTAAAGTCTTATATAGATAAATTAAACTAAGTTGTCAATATGTTTTTATACTGATATTCTGTTAAATCCACCACAGAAATCAAATCTGCTCTGAAAACCATAATTGGGGATTCATTCCTAAGCATACTTTTACGAAGAAGAGATCTCAATGCTACCAAGAGAAGATAACACAGCATGATATATTTACCACTACTGGAAAAAAAAATGTTTAAAAAGGGAAAACACATTCCATGGCTAGATATCTATTTATTATTTAGATAATCTGGAGAAAAGATAGAGGAATCTTCACTCCCTACTCCCACAGAAATGAAACAAGTGCAATTTTAGTGCATATTTTACTGATTCTTTTTGGGCAGTGCACACACAAAGGTGATTTGTAGAAACCCAGAGAATTTTTACTAGTACATCAGTAAGCAACCATAACTGTGCTTTTTCCCTAATGAAGTCAATCCATTACAAAGGTATAACAAAGTTAAAGCTCTCTCTAAGGACTTTTTTCTTTGCTTATTTATGTTGTTTTCTGTGATTTTTTTTTAAAGGATCATCTGTTTCAACTGGAATCGCACAAATTTGAGAGAGGACGAGGCAGGTGCCCTTTTGACCCCAGTTCTTCCTTCACCTCCATCTTAATTGGTAATGATCTTTATGTCACAAGCTTCATGGTCCTGTCAATCTGTCATTCTTAGTCTCTTTCTTCAGCACACCAAAGTGTTGTCAGTCTTCCATTGCAACCTTTCCCATGTCAGACTTAATCCTCATGGTGCTGCCCACATTAATATTACATCCCAGGCAGCATTAACTCCAGCAAGGGTGTCTCGCTGAAGTGAGTAGATGTTATATGACACGTGCCATCCTGAAGAGGTAATTGATTATTGTGTAATTTTGGAAACAGTAATTTCCTGCTTTCCTTCAAAGCAAAGCAGTATGTCTAACTTAGTCTTTTACACCACTGAGACAAATACACACAACTTACTATTTTTCATCTACTGAGACATAATCTGAATAACAAGCATCTTGTAAAAATGTGAATTTAACTGTTTTTTTATCAAGCATTTATTGTTTATATAAATTACAGCTTTTGAGATCAAAATAGATTTTATTCAATGCTGCCTTCTAACAAAACTATCCAAAACTGGTGATTCTCTGTTAGGAGAGTTGATCTTATACTTGACAGTTATAAAAATAGAATTCAGTCTAAGTCCTGCAGTGCCAGAAAGCTGTGCTGAGATAGTGCTCCTCTGTGCCTTGCTGGTAAGTAGAACACTGTTGGGCTGGGACCTCTGAAGTTGTAGTATAGCAAACCATATGTTTTTCCCTCTATAATGTTTTCCTGAAAACATTTTGTAAGATCAAGCAAACAAAATCTTGAAAATATTATAGTACATTGACTAAAAATAGAGTTGAACAGCAGGTACAGGGTGAAAGCTAGATACACTTAGGGAGTAACACAGTATTTCTGTTTTTAGAAAACAAATAAGATGAAAACTGAGCATTCAAAAGGAATAGTTATTAAAATAAATACCTAAAAAAAAGAGGCTAAAGATCAAATAAATTTTCAACTTTTCAGGGATAAAAAAGTTAGAGGATTTTAGAGTCCTTTGACATTTACATTTGACTTCGTATCTTAGAATCAGACCGCTAAAGTCTCTGATTATTAACTACAGTGATATAGCTCACCCATAGTGGTGAGGAAGATTTGGTCATGAGTGACAGATGTATCCTTACGTGCTAGGTTTATTTGTTCCTTTACATTAACAAATTGCTTACAAGAAGAATATTCACCAGTAATGCCAAATCTTTCAGATTGCAGCAATTCATCAAATTATTGTTCATTCCCATTAAAAAAAAATACTGCTCAAATTCTTAAGAGTTACTGGGTTAAGAAATCATGAAAGAATTAGAAAAAAATGCTGTATGTTGACTGACCTTCCAAAATCCATGAAGCACAGATTGTTACACTTTTCTTCCAACATTATTTCTAAATTGTTTCTACAGTTTTTAACAGATTCCAGTCTTAGCTCAGCCTGGGAACAAAGACTCAACCCATGGAATTTGCTGTAGGCCTGAAACCTTATGGTCTAGTCTTGAAGTCCTTCTTAACCTTTCCTCAGACAGAACTAAGTAAATAAATTAACCTGATCATGTTCCTACTGTGAGATCAATGTGAATTTTATTTACTTAAATGGGAGCCAGATTGTCCCACTGAGCACTTCAAGACTAATGGTTAGTCCTTGTGTTTCTGGCCTATTCATTAGTTTGCCTGGATTATGGGAGGTCCTACGAATCTGAAAGAGAAATCCATTAAATAAACCCTTGCCTGATAAATGTTGATCAGAGTCTTGGACATCCACTGACAGAGACTTATAAAATCAATCTCACCAAGCTAACAATTCTGTAATGTGGCAAGATTAACAGGAGAAAATAATACATTTTTATCAGATCACTGATGCAACACCAAAACCCAAACATTTGGCCCTTCATCAAAAATAATACAACCTGAGAAAGGTATTTAGAGGCTGCATTTCTAGGTCTCCATTGGGAATTCTATAATTTCAAGTCATCATAGAATGATATTTTAAAAGCATAAGAAAATTCTTCAAAGAGTTTATTATTTTATTTATGTTTTTATACTTTGTATACTGTTGGAATTAAACACTTCCAACATTTAGGAAAAATATACTAAAGAAGTTTGTATTTCCATGTATTCTACTATATTCTACTAACTTCTACTAACCAGAGACACACAACTTAGAGAGCAAACAGAATTAATGCTGCTCCTTAGACTCCAGAATGTATATCCTTTATCTGTGTAGATATCCATTTGAAAAGGGTAGAAGGCATAGATGCAAATACAGTGAATATTAAAGAATCTTTTAATTGCCGTTTGAAAATGAGACTGAAACCTCTAATTCCAAGTGCACTCTGAAGGAAGGGATGCTCCTTCATTCAGCCAAGCCCTGATTCCAGCTCATGCTGGCCATGACCCCATGACAGGAGATGACAACCACACCATGCACCCTCCAGGGCTGGTCTTCCAGTCTTTTCTCCAGTGCTTGGAGGTTCCCTTCTTCTTCATGCACTCCAATTTTCTTAGAAAGTGAAATCCGCTCCTGGTATGGAGTCAGCATGCCCCTGGAGGCTGCACCCCAGAGTTGCCTCCACTCTCCCATGGAGGTTCAGCCAGTGTGCATGTCCTTGAAAAGGTTTTATGCAAACCTGTTAGCAAATGCTTTCACGTCCCAGCATCCTCTTCTTCCTAACTAAACAATTCAAAACCTGCTTCCACCTCTGCAAGGCATGTTAACACAGCAGCCTACACCAGCGTGGCTATTGACTAACAGTAAGGATTAGACTAACAAGGAATCTTTATATACTTCTGATAAAAGTTTAAAAGCTTTTAAAATCTTGATCTTGAAAGATCATTTGCACCACCATTAATTAGAACTAGATTTAGCTAGATCAATTTAGGAAGAAAGAGAATCTCTTGTTCTGTATCTCTTCATGTATTTCAACACATCGGTTAAAATACCCACTTCAAGAAAACAATAGTTCTTGACTTGGCTTTAAAACTAAGTATCCATGCTGTCGTAAGATTTATTACAGGTTATCTGACCCAGTGATAAAGTAGCTTGTGATGAATTCCTCAATTTATGAACAATTAACTTTCAGCAATTTATTGTCAGCATCAGGAAACAGAATAGATGTTGGATGGCAGACAGGCTGAATAAAATGTGTATGTTTAGATAAACGGCATACAAAACTTTGGACTTCTATTTCTAATGAACTCTCCCATCTGCTTTCAATAGCCAAAACTATTTTTGATATCAGATCATGCACAGATTAACTTAGACTACACTAACTTTTGAAAGCTGAGAAATTAGTTTATGTCTATGTTTTGTTACCTGCAATATATTACGAGCAAGTGGTGAAAAACATAAACTACATTTGAATATGTTTTTCTATCCAGGAAGTCCATTCTGATAATATTTTCTGGTTTTACCGTTTTAAAACAGTTCCATGTATTTGTGTCTTTTCTTTTACTCTAGACAGTAAACTAAAATAAATACACTTTCTCTCAAAACAGGAGACAGAATACTTGAGTAACAGACAGAAAATACAAATATACGGAGGAAGTTTACCAGCTAAGCAATAGCTAATTTCTTTTGAATTTGTTTTTTCCTACTGTGAAAAGCATCACTTGCTAAAAATGTGAATTGGTATTCTGACTTTATTTGTCATGTGAGTAATAACCAGCTGACAGTCAAAGAAATGTATGAAAGGTGCTGCTTGTGTTCTACTCATTACGTTCTACTCCTTTATTCATAACAGAGCTAGTCTACTTTGTAGAATGTGATATAATGGGGGTTTAACACCGAAAGGATTACTGATGATTAATAGCTTATGTTTGCATTACCTTCCAATTTGAAGCAGGTAAGCAAACCATGCCAAAAACAAATGAAGGAAACCCACTTCTAAGGTGGAAGCAGCCTATTTCTAGAAATCTCTTGTATATATTAAATTTTTGATATTTAATCACGTTTCAATCTGGTTTATGTTAGGGTTGTCATCTAGGAATTCTTGGTTTTAGAAGAAAAAGCTTGTATTTGGTTTTGTTAATATTTTGCTCTGAGAAAAGGGAGAAAAAAGGTACCTTTTAAGCTGTTCTAATTGAACTTCGTTGTATTTGTTTGCTTGAAAAGAATGCTATCTGAAAAATATGCATGTATCACTTGAGTTAAAATTGTTTTTTGAGGTCCATGGGATATTTTTTTTTTTGTTTAAATAAGGAAAGAAAAAAGTTTCTATTTTTGTTTCAGCAGGGTTGATCAGGCTGTGTTAAAACTCAAATTTTAGCAATTAATTTGTCAAATACATGCGAATCTGAGTATAGACTGGAAGAGGGGAAGAGTGAAATTGCTCAGTTGATTTTCACTGGAAGGTACTGGTTTATCAGTGTGATGTGCAGCAGTATAAAAACCTGCAACCAAGACAGGAGTGAGTTGATATGTAGTAGTAGCTTTTCAATGGAGAAGAAAAGAGTAAAAGTCTTGCCAGGATTTTTCAAACCTTCCATTTTTCTCCCCGCTAGGATCTCACAGATAAAATTAGTTACCAGTGATGACTTCTTCGGTATATGGTAGAATGCCATACCAGTGGGTTAGTTATGTATACTAACATTTTATACCTATGTCAAACAGAAGGAATAGGTTTCATATCCAAACTTCTGAACATCTGGATTTATAAATGTCAATCCTGATCACTAGCAATATGTGACAAATCATTTATCTTCTACTGATGCATTCTCCAAGACTCACTACAGCGCTGAAAGGATAAAAGCATCACATTTTGTATTACACGTCACCATAATTAAAAGAAAAAAAAAAAGCCAGCCAGTCTGAGATATTTTTTCAATGAAATTCTTAAAGGGGGATTTATGACTAATGTAGCCCATTAATTAGGGTTGTGGACATTGTTTGGAACATTATTCAGACACTGGCAAATTCTGTTGTTTAAGCAGCTCTGTGTCATTTAAAAAATAAAGCTCTCTATTAGTTTTGGGTAACTTTAACTTCTACTGATGCTATAATTTATACTTACTTTTCATTTCACTTACCAATATTTTACACTAAATCATGACCATGTATTTTACAAAGCAATATCCATTCTTTATATGGTGAAGCCTAAGGCAAAACTATGCTTAGCTCCGAATCAGCAGAGGTTTCTGAACCAGCCCCAGCTGCCAAACTATAAACTTTTCAGAATCATTATTCAGACTTATGGTACCATCCAATTAATCTATATCTCTTAAGAGAGACAAAATTCACACTTTGAGAGAGACTAACTAGCAAAATTCTTGCTTTTGCTATTAACCTTCATAAATGCCAGCAAATGTTATTTTTATGGATCAGTCATGTTTATTTTGATTAGGGGGTAGGAAGCTGTGTCACTGAAACTACCACTCAGATTAGCCACGAACTGGAAATAATTTATTTCCCTCTTGTGCAGTTTAATTCCTGCTGTGTTATTTTCTAACATAAGGATGCCACCTAGTGACAATAACTGTCTGCTTTTTAAATTGGGACTAGGAAATTTCTAATCTAAATCCACAAAGATATTAAATATCTTATTCTTAATGCTTGGTCAGTTAAGGGGAATTCTGCCTTTGCATAACTAAAAGGTAGAATTATTGCTGGTATTTCAGTAAAGTAAAATACATCCAATATCACAATTTTAGATGGGTCAGGTAGAGATAGGCTGGATTTTTTAATATATGTATGATCCAGTTGTACCCAACTACATATAGATTTTGAAAACTTATTGGCAATCAGCATATTATTTCTAATATTTTCCTATTCTTGCATAATTTGTGAATGCCACCTAAATCCTTTAAAAATGGGACCCATTTTCTGCTCCCGTAAAATTTTCAGGAAATGTTCATCATCAGTTGGATGAAATTACAGGTTCTGTCTCTACTCTGGTGAATATTTTAAGGATATGAAAACAAATTATTGCTGGACCAGAGAAAAATAGGCTCTTTTTCTCTGTCCACTGAAGGCCTAAGCCCCCTCAGCCAGCAAGTTACACTGAAGCTGTAGTTATTTCCGGTAAAGCGGAACAGCTCCAGTAGGCTGACTGGAAAACCCCCTCAGCCTGATATAACATGTGCTCGTTTATAGAAATCACTTCTAACATAACAGGTACTGCTTCTTATTTCTCCAGCTGGGGAGATAACTGCATCCAGCCCTCCAGTGTTTTTGGCATGTGTTTCTTTAATTAATCTTTTATTCAGACATGCTTTACGCAGAGCCAAATCTGATAACTATGTTCAGGAAACACTTCCCTTTTTGAGGTCCAGTCTGTGGATTCAAGCATGGTTTAGCCTTAAGCTGTATTCTTGCAGCGTAGCCCAAATCAGTGATTTAGTGCAGCTATCATTATTATTTCCTCAGCACTGCACCCTTTGACACCTGCTGCTGCATTTTCATCCCATTTTCTGGCTCCTGTTATTTCTGGTCCCTCATAAACCCGGCATGTCCCTTCCAGTTCTGGGACCAAGCAATTTGTTGCTTCTCATTAGCAAGACCAGGGCATGCCTGCAAGTGCTTAGAGGCAAAGCACTGGTCAGGGTCTTTGCACTGGTGAAAATTTAGGTGCCGACAAAGGGTAGGTGTCTTTAGGGTCAGGCACTAACTGAATTACAGTGAGATCTTTAAACTTAGGTGCCTGATGTGGCAGATGTTACTGTGGCAGATGTGATTAGATGTTAATTCAATGTCTTCATATTTTGTGTGTGAAACTACCCCGAAATCATGAAGTCAGTTTTGAAAATGAGGCCAAGCCCATTGATGAAATTTAAAATTCATGTCCTCATGCTGTTCCAAATGGAAATGTTGCAATGCTGGTAGGAACAATGTTCATATGCTCTTTAGACTATATGTAACTTACTGACTTCTCTTCTTACATGAATTTGAGCAAATATTGAGCTATGTTTACAATGTAGTTCCTATCATATGCAATGAAATTAATAAATAGACCATTACCAAATTGGGTTTTTTTGGTTTTGTTTTTTAATCTATGGTCTGCAGGTGGTGAACTTTTTACTGGTCTCTACAGTGACTACTGGGGAAGAGATGCTGCTCTATTTCGCACCATGAATCGCATGGCCCATCTCCGAACTGAACCTGATAATGAACGCCTGTTGAAAGGTATGGGAAGAAGGAGAAGGAAGAACATAGAACCAGAGGTGTTTTGGATGACTAGAGAACTCCTGTTTAACCAGAAGTTAAAATTATATTGTTTATGCATAGGTATATCCATTTGGACATTAATTTGTTTAAACTATCTTTTTTCCATTAAATTTTTCATGAACCTCCTGCCAAGATGAACACATTGAAATCTTTGATTACATATTGGATGTAACAAGTGGAACTTTTAAGTCCTTCACTTTTCACTTTTAAAATTGCTTTTAATTTATACTCTGGATATTCTATACTATTTCACAATATGCCAGATATAATTGAAATAATATATTAAAATTCTCTATTTAATTAATGGGCACTTCTAATTAGAACATAGTACTCTTTTTTCTAGATGAGATAATTTTGTCTTTATGTTGCAACAAAACAACTCAATCTTTGCCAAGTTATGTAGCAAAAAGATGTCATACAATAATGCAAAATAATAAACATACAATGATCATACCATTAAATGAAATAAAAAGTTAAAACAGTAATTCTAAAGAAGAAAATTAAAATATTCCACAAGAAAAATATTGAGGAAAATCATGTGCTGGGAAATTCAGAAATTGTTTCATACTCTTCAATGTGAAATGTAACTGAATTTCAAAGTGTTGAAATTTCTGTGAAATGGAGAGTCAGAATCTTGATTTGTTTTGCTCCAAAAAGTATTAAAATATTTAATCGTAACAGTGACATAATTACTGTTAATATTTGGCAAGGAGAGTCAATAATTGACTTTTATGGTGATTCATATGGTGAGAATCACCTTTTCAGTGAAAGGACATAGAATTTTTTTCTCTCAAATTTCAAGGCAGTTTTCTCCCAAATCAGAAGAGAGAACATAGTTCTGCTGCATACTTCTTCCTACATGAATCTGACCTCAAAATTGAATTATTTTTTTTTTTAAATATGTTTAGAACATGCTTAGATATGCTTTAAGTCCAATACTTAGAGCTTTGCTGAACCAAGCATTCAGACTGGCTATACATCGGTAGCAACAATCAAGTGGATGTTCACAATATGCAAGTGAAGTTTATCTTCTCTCTGGAAGATTTCATTATTTTAAATTTAGAATTCTCTACATTATGGCCTCAAACTTTGCTTTTCATTCTGTCTGTACTTGAAATTTAAATTTGCAGAAAGGGAGTATTTTTAAATATATATTAAAAACACCAGAAAATTAGCAAGTGCTGTATCAATGTCTTAAGATGAAATGACTGTTTTCATAAAGAACAGGAAGTTAGCAAATATTTACATTGCCCACTGCTTCTTAAGAAATCATATTTATTGTATTAATTATATTTTCATTTAAAGAACTTGTAAAAACTTTGTTACAATTCAGTAAATGAAGTCATTCACAGCTTTGCTTGGTGTGGGGTTAGAAGGTATAGAGGCATGGACTGAAGTCTGAACTTAGGTTTCAACTTTGCAGCAAAATGTCAAAACAGGAAAAATTTAGAGGGTTTTTGTTTCATGACAAAGATACACAAAGCATCTTCTATCTATGAAGATATATGTCCATATAGCATCTATTAGCTGAACTACGAAAACTTTTTCTTTATCTAAAAGGTTGTTTGTCCGAAACTGATATTCCTACACCTTGTGTGTATGGGATCAGAGATTGTCATGTGAATAGTAGTGTCAGGTTTTAGCCTAATCCAAATTAAAACATATAAACCCCAGAGAACAGAGGTGGAAAAAGGTCTTTTTTCTTGCACATATACAAAGGAATATTGATTTGTGAATTCAAGCTATAAAAATTTTTTGACATTAATGTATTCCACATGTTCTATAGATACCCACCCATAAAAAAAATATCTCTATCACCCTATTCCCCTTAGGTAGCTCTCTGACTGACAGATCCCTCATTCTTTAATTTTGTTTTTTCTTTGCTACCAGCTGATTTTAAGGATTGAAAAAATAAGAGGATTTTTAATAAACTTGAATTCAATTAAATTTTGTTTTCTTTTAAAGAACCAAAATTCGTTGGCTCCTACATGATTCCTGACAATGAGGACCAAGATGATAACAAAGTATATTTTTTCTTTACTGAAAAAGCATTAGAGGCTGAGACAAACACTCATGCCATATATACCAGAGTGGGACGCATATGTGCGGTAAGATCCTTTTTTCTGATTCCCCAGTTAAATGAAAAAAAAAAGCATGCTCCTTTCTTTGGTCCTTCTCCCCAGGCAAATATCACATCTGTTAACTTATGTGACAGTAAGTTATAGTTCTGAATGAAAACGTTACATCTAAACAGCCTTAAGCATTAGAAAATTCAAAAGTGATCTGAAATCTGGGCTTGACGCTGAATTTTGCTGAGAGAGGAGGACAAAGTTAGAAATCTTGTTATTCAACTGCATCTTTCTTTGTGCTGATATGTGGTGACAGTAATAGCAGTTGCCTGCAGGACTCTCTTACCATCCATATTCTCAATTCAGCTCAAGGATTGATCACCCTTAGTATTGGCTGTAGGTCCAGGGCTTCTTGCAGCTCTCACAGCTGACATAAATTGATGTCCCCTCACATTCCTGGTGAGAAGACTAGCCCAGACACCAGTCCTCTTGCCTTACTATTCTGTCAGCAAGGAGGAGACTTAACTCACATGCATCTGTGGAGGATCAATGGCTATCCTACTAGACAGCTGGCTTTTGCAGACAGCAGGACAGGACAAGAGGCGATGGGCACAGATTGAAACACATTAAATTCTATCTGAACATAAGAAAACATTTTTTTACTGCCAAGGTGGTTGAACGCTGACACAAGTTGCCCAGAGTCTCCATCCTGGGGATATTCAAAACCCAACTGGGCACGGGTCTGAGCAACTTGCTGCGCAACTTGCTTAAAGCCACTTACTTTGAGCAGAGCAGTTAGCCTAGATGATCTCCAGAGGTCCCTGAAAAATTCAACTATTCTGTGATTCTGTAAATTTTGAAAACCTCTTTCTGATGCCTGAACAATAGGAGGGGCGCAATGCCAACCATCTGTAGAGTGTTTTATAAATAGTAATCAGCTACTGTTATCATTTCATCTATTGTTCTTCTTCTCAACAACAGCTAAGGAAAATTGTGCAGATAGGAATCTAGAACTAAGGATTGAATTGTCCAGCAAATTACTATTGCAACCAGGCATAAGATTTACCAGAAGGAGCAGAAAAGTCAAAAGGAGACACCTTGCTTCCCTCCACTACCATGCACGATTATCCATTTCCCACTCAGGCCATATTCCTGATGTGTTGATCCCATCTTTTTTTGCCTCCCTGGCCCCCCACATAGGAAGGAGGTCTCAGGCAGTCACTAGAGACGAGCACTGTTAACATATGATCTCCCAGATTAAGCTGCCCATAATTGGGCCTCTCTGAACAATTGATGAAATTTGGGTGCATTCCTCTTCTATTAATTGAATTATGGTAAGGCTGATGAGAGAAGCTCTCCCATTCCCATTAGGACTACATCTGCTTGATTAAAGGAAGGAATGAGAATTTTATTTCTTAGCATCTGATTTTTTTCTGAAAAAAAAATTGCATTCTTCCCTCCTAACTGTTGGGGATACTTTCCTAAAACTATTGAGCAGAAAGCAAGATACAAGTTAAATATCTTCTGTCACCCTGAAGTATTGTATATGTCACATATGGTCACCAGCATCCTACCTATTAAAATTTCTTAAGGAGTATTCAAGTATAACATAAAACATCTGAAGTATGCAAAATACCAAATTGTAGCCTAAGACAGTAATGTTCATAAAGCCAGTTGGCTTCTGAATTCAAGCCTGCATCAAGACCTGAAGTAGAATTCTTTGGCCAATGTTCTGGTAGATGTCTGAATAAATTATTTTAATAGTTCCCTCCAGTCTGAAAAATATCCACCTAAATGTCTTATCTCTAGCCATGGGTTAAACCAAAATCCCACGCACCTTTCTCTTTCACTTGTCCAAAACTCCAAATGCTTTATCACCCAGACATTATCTTCACATCCATATGCTATAATTCAAATTTGATTCAATGAATATGAAAAATAGCTGGCTGGTGATTCAAGAATTGGCTTTTTTTCCCAACTTATAAATTTTCATCTGAGCTGTAACACTTTTTGCAACACAGAGGCACCTACTACTTACATTTCTACTTTTCTGAGGAAAACACATCTCTCTTTTTGTAAGCTCTCAATGTGAAGCTGAGGAAATCAATTCATTTCTGTAGCTTAGAGTGAAGGTCTGAGAGGAGTTTTGCAAGCCTAATACAGAGTCTTCAACAGTCAGTTACACAGTCTACCTGAATATAAGGTCATAGCTTTGAGGACACTACCCAAAGGTTACAGAGTCTGATTACTAAGTAGTACTAAATGCCCCCTTTTTTTGACAGTCTGACAGTTGCAACAGCAAGAAAAAAATGAGACAGCCATAGCAAAGCTAGAATTATTTAAAGTTGTTGAGAAATTGTTAGAATACCATGTAGACACTTGCTTCAGACTTGCCCCAGCTGTACCGGCTCCATAGATAGACTCAATGCTTCAGTTTCTAAATGCATTTATCTAATCCTGCACTGAGGTCCTAAAGCAAAGCTAAACTTTGCTAATGTACTCAGTACACCCAGTTAACAAAAATGAGAAACAAAAAAGCTTTACAACAGCTGTATCATTAAAGCTACCCATGGATGCAGTACAGAATTAAAAAATTCTTATAAACCCACAGCCCTTAATGAGACCTGGACTTGATCAGTGCAATTCTACTTGAAAACTGACTCGAGAGAAATAATACTAGTAATAGACATGTGGTTTGAAAATGCATGCTTTTGACATTGAAAGTTACAACAAGCAGCTAATTCAGCAGAGATGTTTGTGCTTCTAGATTTACTCATTCAAATTACCATGAGCATTTGTTTCTTTCTATGCAGAATGATATGGGAGGCCAGCGAATGCTCGTAAATAAATGGAGTACTTTCCTCAAAACCAGACTAGTTTGCTCTGTGCCTGGGAGAAACGGAATCGATACGCATTTTGATGAATTAGGTAAATATCCTAGACTGCAACAAACTTAAAACCATTGTACAAAACATATAATTTCATGATAACACATCTTACTGTTAAATATTGTACTTGTACTCATTAACAGGGAATGGTTGTTAGTGTTTTGTTTCCAGTGTGTGTAAAGTTCTATACATATGGAGTTGACTATCATCAATTATGGTTTTACTTATTGCATTGTTTTTAAAGATTCCTTTTAAAATCTGCATAAAATTAAACTGCGTATATGATTAAAATAAGATTACATTCCTAACAAGCAATGAAGTTTCTCTTTTGCAGCTGAGAAAAGTAGTTTGCTACCAATAACATTGCATTTAAATTTTACAGAGGATGTGTTTTTGCTGCAAACTCGTGATAACAAAAATCCAGTGATATTTGGCCTCTTCAACACTACAAGGTAAAAACCTAGAAGAAATAATAGCAGCAATAGAGGAATGTTTGAACAGCCTACTGAAGAGATAGAAGCTGGATGATAAATATCCCTTAGAAAATACACAATAAACAGTTTAATCCCTGTTCTATTTACAATGGGCTTCCTTGTTAATGTAAAAACTGCTCTATGACACTCAGGGGCTTGAAGTCTCATTCAGTCATGCAGCCTATCTGGATCATAAATTAATTAAACGTTTCTCTGCTTGAACATTGCCTAGTGTCAAAGTATATGTACTCCTGCATGCTTATAAGAGCAACCTATCAGAGCCATCTGTCTTCCTTTAAGAGCTCCACTGTAATTCAAGTCTAAGTAGATAGCAGTTTAATTTCCTACTAACTTCTTAGTGAAGCCTAAAACACCAGCTGTGATGTTGCTGGTGGCCTCCTTTTCTACTGCAGCCTAGTTCAAGTGCAAGCACGCGATACCTGTTTCTTGGAGATCCAACTGTTAGTTTAGGATGTAACTGGCAGAGGAGAGCAGCTGTGCTTTTGCCACTATTTCACTCTGCTGATTTTTTTTTCTTTTCTTTTTTGAATGAAGCAAGGCAGATCTGGTCCTCTAAGGATGCAGGCAGCTAGCATTTCCTACTGGCTCCCTATGCCAGTAGAGAAAGGTGGGCATCTAATTAAAATGATCTGGATCACCTTCTGGAGTCTTCAGAGATAATTTCTTTGTAGAAAGAACTGACGCTTCTTTAAAAAATAATGAATTGCTTCTCTGGAACTAAATGAATAAAATTTAAAAGTAAAAAAGATACCTTTGTGTGGATTGACCTACATAGAGTGATCTTGATGATATAACTAATAACACCAACCAACATTCCCACTCAATATAAAAAGACTCCTGTTCATTTCAGTCAGCATTGTATGATTCCCATCTTTCCAAAGACACTACAACAGGAAAAATCTTAGAGAAGAAAAATGGTTAACTGTTTAAGTCACTAATCAAAGACATATAAGACCAGAGTTCAGTTTGCTGCATTTCCTCTGTGTTTATAAACAAGTAATTTAGAGCCTGTGTTCACCATCTTCAAATTTTGGGCTAAAAACACACAGCTTCCTCAGAGAAATGTTATAAATATAAATCCATTAAAGGCTTTGTAAAGAACATTGGACACAGCAGTTATAAGAAAAGCATACAGGAAACAATAAGTAGTTTTTTCTCCCTGAATACTGTTGAAATGTGACTTATTTTTAATTACACAATAATACCAGTATTATATGTACAGAATGTGACATATTGTTTTAATAATGTCTTTGAATTTTACTTCATAGCAACATATTTAGAGGGTATGCTATATGTGTTTACCACATGGCAAGTGTCCGAGCAGCTTTCAATGGACCATATGCTCATAAAGAAGGACCTGAGTACCACTGGGCTCTATACGAAGGAAAAGTACCTTATCCTAGACCTGGTTCAGTAAGTACAAATCATTTTCCATTGCTTTGCTATGTAAATGAATTCAGGAAGAAAAAGCAGACTGCTGCTAATGTACAAATCTTCCTGAATTCACAGTCCAGGATATATTTATTTGAATATATACACACTCTAGCATTTCTGGAAAAGCATGGAATGGCTCAACAATAAGTTTAATCAAGTACTATAACCATACATTTCCAGAAGGAAAATAGTAGAATTAAGTATTTAAGGTTTTTCAAAATCCTGTTGGCACTTGAATTTAGCAACTTTGTGTTAAGGTCCTACAGTCCCAAAGCTAGGACCCCAGGCAATAGGGTTAGAAAGAGGTACCTCTATAAGGCAGTTCAGATGCTGTGTTCAGAAGCAGTAAGTGTATGTCTGGGAAGAAACCTCACTTTCTATTGAGCCTATAGTAACTGTTCTTCTAAATTTGGATGCTGACTTTTTTTTTTTATCTGAACCTTGAGAACTTTACTTTAATTGCCCAAGAAGTAAATGAAAAATCAAATTTATTTAAGTGCATTGAGCGAACCATGAGGTTTTTCTCTAATGGAACTTTTTGGAGAATGAATTGTCCCTACTGACTTGACTTGAGGAAATAAAGCCATGATGAACTAGAAACATGTACCTATATTTACATTTTTAAAAAAATATATATTTAAGATACATGCAATATTTTCCAATGTAAATAAGCTTATTACTGGACAAAACAAGATTACACGAGGTAATTCACTTTCCTTCTATTGCCTGCTGAAACCAGAGCATTTAACAAGTGTTAAAGAAATGAAAAAAAAAAATATGATCCTCTATTTCAAGATTAGGTGGTTTTGGTTCCTTTTTTTCATCTCTTTTTCAAAAAGAATCAAGTTTCAATATTTCTATAATTTAGATCAGTGCACAGGATAGAAATGAGACACAGATTTTAACAAAAGTAACTAATCAGAATAAACACATTTGTAGGTGAGGAGTAAATCCTCCATCACCTGAGGTCCTTCTTTCAAGACTGGTTCTTTCTAGAAGCAATGGTCTAGCATCCTCACAATTCCTTGGTTTGCTTTCAAACACCACAGAGTGAGATTTTATTACCCCCAAGTCAGGTTCCTGATCTTGTCAACATTCTTGTTCTGTACCCTTTATAAAGAATATAGAAATATTAAGACAACCTTACAAGGAAACAAACTCAGCAAAATCACTCATGCTTTTCACTAGTTTTCACACAAGTTGCTTTAAAAACTTTTTTTTTCAATGGACATTAAGTGAAGAAAAGAAACAAGACATATTTTGAAAATGCAATTAATCTGGCAACTATTGCAGCATGCTCTGCAACTATACCAGTGTTGTCATGTAGAGAGTTGTTCCTGTCTGGCACTTAGATTTTTCATTTGGTAAATAGAAATTCTGGAGGAAATCACAAACTCATTACTTAGAGACAGGTAATTAATTTCTACAAGGAATTCCTAATTTCTATGTTGATTTCTCAAAGGCATCACAAGTAATCTTCATCTCAAACCCTTTTCCTCTTTCACTGTCTTTTTAGATGTTTCTGAAGTTTCTACCCCTGAAGTATCTTAGCCCGGGACTCTCACATCCCGGTTCAGGGGATGAGGAGAGCAGTCCAGCATTCGGTGCCTGTCGGTGCGGCTTGCAGGTGCCCTTTGCATTGCAGGGGCCCATCAGCATCTCACAGAAGGGGCAAAACCAGGGCCTCCCTCACCTTCCCCTTCCTGCTGCAAGTCAGGCAGAGCCCCATGGCAGGCGACGCCAGGCTAACCCAGAGAAGCATTACATCTAGGATTTCTTCTTCGCCCCATACCTTTTGGGAATGCAACTACTTACCCACCCACGGCAATTGTCATCTGTTGCAAAACTGCTTTTGTTTATACTAGCTGAAGGTCTACCCCTTATCATGTCAGAATTGTGCAGATTTTTGACTCTGTGAGATGCAAAGACATTTCTAACAGCTGTTTGGCTAACGCACCCCCCCCACAGATCCCCCCCAGATTCCACACTTCACCTCTTTATTGTCTCACAGGCCAGGGGCTTGCTCTCTTGAGCTTAACTGTGGAATAAACAGTTGCTGGAGCATTACTTTCAGTGTTGTTTTTCCTTTGCTAACTGAATCAATATTCTCTTTTATACTAAAAGCAATCATTTGCAGAAATAAACATGGCATACAATTTATTTATCAGTGAATCACAGGAATGAGAGGTGGAAAGGCCTATTAGCTTATCTAGTCCATGCCAGCACAGCTTTTCTCCCTGTAGTATGATTTCAAATGCATGTCCTCTCCCATTTTAAATTAATGTTTTCCTGTGCTACTCTTGGGGTTAGGGACATAAGTCAAAATGCAGAAGAGGATGCTCCAAAAAAGAGATTATCTAGGATTTAAATATTATGAATATGATTTGACCATCTTGACCAATAAGCTATCACTGTAGCAGTGCTGACATCAATACCAAATGGTTTTTTGTTTGTTTGATGTAGATCAAAGTCATTGGTATTGAGTCAAGGTAGAAAATCAGGTAAGTAAATTATTACCTTTTGAACAAAATAGTTGAATTCAAAGGAATTATTGGTTTCCTACTTGACATTTTGTATAGCAAATTTACAGTTTTTGCAGTTTTACCAAATAATGAGACAGTACCATGCATGGATTGCAGAATGGCTGTGTATTTTACAAAGTTCTTTAAGTGATATTCATTTTTTTCCAGGCAGTAGAGCACCTCACATATGTTTTTTGGACTAGCATTAAGCACAGGCATGAATTCAGTATTAATGACTAAAGTCATTACATTTATATTTCCTAGCACTGAAGATAAAATGGTGGTTTTTTGGCAAGAAGGAGAGAACACCGAGCCAGCACTTCAGCAAGGTTGACAATGATTTACAGAAAGGCTGCCCTAAGTTCCACTTGCTTTCAATGCTTCTCTCCCTTGGCTCTGAATGGCCACATTTGGGTCAGAGTGGATTGTAGCCTCCCCAACAGGCAAGACACAGGAGCTGAAACAGATACAAAAGTAAAAGTGCAAGCAATTTTCCCAGTGTCATGGAACAAGTTGGTTGAGGAACCAAGTCTTTCCTGGGTGTTAATTGCTTTAATCACGTTTGTCTTTATACGTTGCACAGCACATCAGAGGCTGAAGTAGCTGTCTCTGACAGCTAACAGAGGATTAATTGATTCAGTTTTGGCTTCTCATTTAGGGCACAGTTTAGAGGTCTTTTCAACCTTTTTCCAGTAACATTAAGAGAAAGCATGTTTCAGGTTGTAGCCCAGTGTTAGGTTTCACACTCCAAAGAAAAGGTCAGCATATTGGTAAGCTGAATCCCACTACCTTTTTCCATTAGAGGAGTGACAGTGACAAGAGGCCAAAAATAACCTACTATTAAGCATCTCTGAGAGTCAGCACTCTTTGATCTTAGCTATTGAATGGGTAAAGATGGAGTCTATAAGGAATGAGAGTAGATCTTAAAGCTAAATAAACAGAAAACCACTCTTAAGAATCTCACAGGTTCTGACAGACTCTGCAATCCACTGCTCTCTGAAGTCTGCTTGAAGCACTGCTTCTGCCATGATGTCTGCTCCTGTTTTGCTGATTCTTTTAGTGCATTTAGTCTGTGATGCTTCTGGGAATGACATCAGTTACCTCAAAAATGGTGTTGATAGACTTCAGAGACGGCTGCATCTACTGTTTCCTTTCTAGACTACTTGATTTTATTTAATTAAAAATGAAAAGCCTGTGAAGGATTATTTTTATTAACTCTCTCCAGGGCTAGAACTCTGCAAAAGGAACCTGGCAATGGCTATGCACTTGATATGCTGTGCAGTGCATGGAAAGCAGAGACTTAGCCTGTCTTCATGCTCCAGCTCTGTCTTTTTATTGCAAACAGCCAGTGAAATTCCATCACTAGGTTGATTAGACAATTACTTTAAAGTCAATACTGAACAAATACTTTCCTGTAGCTATGGCCAAAAAGTGGAAACAAACACTGCCCCACTTGACAAGTGCAGGAGTTTGTTATTGTCAATTACAGTTGACCACAAGTTTAAAATTACTGTTTCCAGTAAACATAAAGAGTATTTTATTTCATTTTATTGATTGAAATATCCAATTTAAATAGGGAAAGGCTGCTACTGTGGCTTTGCTTGAAATGCTTCTTAAAACCATACTGTCTTATGAATATTTGGAGAAAGTAAACGGTTACTGAGATATTTCCAGCTTGATCATAAATGGTTTCAATTAGACATCATGAAGCAAATTGGAAATGTAGAATCTATGTTCAGTTAGGGAACACTATATCCTTCACAAAGCATCCTAAAATTAACTTCTCTGTTTAACTCCTTAAATTATCCTTAATTGCCATTTGACTGAGGGAGTAAGCCTCTTTTAATCAATCATTGACATAAAGTCTATTTGCTTTGCAAAACAGTAGATTGATCAATGCAAACATTGGTATTTCAGGCTACACTGTGATATATAATACTGTCATTGTGAGTTAGGAATTAGAATCAAATGTAATACTGTTAGAATGCCTGAGATTAAGAATTACTGTTTCTGCTGGCATCATTTTTAAGTGTGCTTAGTTTCTTGTGGTAATACATTTTGGAATCAAAAGTAATAAGACTAGAGACTGATTTCAAGCTTTAATATTCTGCTGACTTTACATGGCTGTGTCTCTACTGAGATAGGAAACCCCTTTCTTCTAACTCTATCAATGGCCATTTTGATTACATCTTCAATATGGATTGGGGAAGATAAAAGCACCACATTTTTTTGTCAAAATCTAAAAGTGTCATTATTTACTTTGCTCTTAGTATGCCAGAGAAGAAGGAGTTCCTCTTTCTAAACATGATAATGCCAAGGCTCTGTTATCATTCTCTTTTTTGGCTTCTGATGATTAATAATCCACACATGCATAAAGCATAGAGTTCACTGTCCCAATTCCTACTGTGGTCTTCTGTGCCTGTTTTTATGCCAGGTTTTCTATAGACTTGTCATTTCCCCTGAAAACAAGCCCTGTCTCTGACAATTTATTTGGCAAACATTCAGGATAATCTATTTTTTATGTTTTTGCAGTGTGCCAGCAAGGTGAATGGTGGTCTGTACACTACCACTAAAGACTATCCTGATGAAGCTATCCATTTTGCCAGGAGTCATCCACTGATGTATCAGCCCATCAAGCCTGTTCATAAGAGACCAATACTAGTTAAAACAGATGGAAAGTACAATCTGAAACAAATAGCAGTGGACAGAGTGGAAGCTGAAGATGGGCAATATGATGTCTTGTTCATTGGCACAGGTAAAATAAAGAAAGCAAGGAAGACAATTGATTTAATAGAGTTGTTTTTTTTTTTTACCTCCAGGATGAATGAAATTAAGTTCTGTATAGTCCAAAAATAAAAAACAATACAATATTCATTTTTAACATTTTTTTTTTTTTTTTTTTTTTGCACGACTGTGCCAATCTTCACCTTACAGAGGAGGTTAGTCATTTTAGGCATGTGCTTCACTGTGCTGATAACATATAGAATAATAATAGTAGGGAAACATCTCAAGACTCAGAAGAGAAAATTAAATATAGGATTCCATTTTTTTTTTTCTTTCCAAACAAGGACCTTAAATTAAATTCCTGAGGAACTAACCTTATTTTTAAAACTTCAGAACACAATCATGTATCTGAGCATAGTTTTAAGCTGAGACCTAGAGACCTGAGAGAAACAAAGGTGATATGATTTTCAAAAATATCAGTTCAAGTTACTGGCTTTATTCCACAGTTTATTTTCCCCACTCCTGGAGACCACAAGTCTAGCTGACACCATTGAAAAGAAACTGCCAGCCTCCAGATTTGATTTACAACACAGCTCAAGGAAGGAAGGAGGAAATACCCAAGCTTCTTAAAAAGAAACGTTAGAAATTTTCTGCCAAGTTTCCTTGTCTTACTTTTGTGCCATTTTTATAAGATACAGAGAGCTTGTTTAAAGAGGATTTATAAACATCTACCAAAATATATGATTAAGGTAAAATGTATCATAGACCTGCCCTAACTCTAAGAAACCAGAGAAAAATCGCATTCTAATGGTATTTGAAAAATAAGAAAACTTAAGAAAATAAGAGGAAAGCCTGGAACTAGACAGGACTTTAGTCACATGTAATCTGTCTGGAAAAAATCCGAGGATTCATACATTTGCTTTTTATCAATTTAACAACAGCAGTGGTATCACAAATCATTTTGACCATTTTGTCTAGGAAAGCAGTTACAGTGAATTATTTTTTACGAACAAAATTCCTCTGATAAGCACATTTCAGTGTTGAGAACATTCAAAAGAAGCATGCTTATAGAATAGCAAAGACATTTATATTAGTGCTGTTTTCTAAGCTTTTAAATGGCTTCATTATGGTCTTGGTACAGGAATTAGTGTGGTCTATAAAACATTGTGCTATGTGTCACTCATTTCTGTGCAGCAGATTTTATAATGGGCCTAGATTTTTCATATTTTCCACTTACATTTGTGATTGAGATATGATATCTAATACTCTTGTACACAAGCCCTCTGTTCAGCAAAGTTGAATTCATGGGGACTTAAGTCTGTGCTTTAGAGCTGTGCTGGACTGGCACCCAACAGCTGCTTAGTCTTCTCGAAATGTCTGATCTCAGGTGACAAGAAATTCCAGCATAAGAATTTCAGGTTTAGAAACTCTAAAACGAACCTTGAAATCTTTGCTCTGGCAAAGCTCCCATCAAAAACCTCACTGTTCTCTTGGCAATATAACATTAGAAAGGGTTTATCTTTTTTATCCAAGTCCAACACCTGCTGTGTAACATAAGTAAACAGGTTCTTACAGCCAAGCAGAACTTTCCTTAGGGTAGCAGTGCAGGTCAGAAAGGTTCATCAAAGGCGAAGTCTGAACGTCAGGGCTAACTTTCATGTGTTTGTCAGCAGGATTCGAAGAGGGACGTACTTATGAAAATCAGAACTCAAAATGCAATTTCTTTTTACTGTTCCATCACAAAATGGATGCCTTTGATTACTTATTCTCTTTGAGAAGTAGTGTATGACCCCAGTTTAATGGTTCCTCTTTAAGTTTGTCCCTTTGATCTTTTGCACAACATTTTTCCTGGTGCTTGTCGGCTTAATATTTCCCCTGTAAATCAAAGGTGACTTAAAGTAACAGAAGAAAGGAAGTGATATTTGCCATTGTTGATGACAGATTTTCAGATTAAGGAAAGCAAGACTATTCTAATAATAGTCAGCAAGACAAAGCTGAAGCCGTGGAAGACCAGATACTATTCATGTGTTTTAATTTACTGCAAGAGTTGTAGTGACAGAGAGGCTGATAAATCTAAACTCCAAAGTGCCCTAGACTTTTTGAATATGCAGCTTTTTTTTGGTTCCTCTTCGTTTGATTAACACCTTCAGCTCAACAGCAGATCCCTGTTTCCCTAGAGGAGGGTGAGAACTGAGGACAATGAACCCCTGAAGGGTTTTGTACTCTTGCCTGGAGGAACGGAGCTGCTGCCAGCATTTAAGGATAGTTAGTAGTTTCCTAACTAGTGTAAACACTCAGATCCTATAATTAAAGCTACTTTACACTCCCTTGCCTTGATGGACTCAGGTCCTGCCTACTCTTATTTCTTTTTCTGATATATGGTCACCGTCTTTGGTGCCTTTTGCAGCTCATGAAGGGGTTATGACCCAGAGTTTGAAAAATACAAGTCAATTAGTCATATAGCTCAGGGATGTCTCAGTTGACTCTTATTTGCCAGGGACAACTTGTCATATGTGTTTATTTTCTAAGAGTAAGAAATCAACAACAGGAGTATGTAACTACCTGTACATATTTATAAATTCCTATCCGTTATCAGTTTGAAGAAATAATTTAATGTGTTTGAAGGCCATGTAAATGTTTCTACCAATTATAACCTTCAGTATTGTTTTTATTTTCTTTTTAAATTTATTCCCAGATAATGGAATTGTGCTGAAAGTCATTACAATTTACAATCAAGAGACAGAATCAATGGAAGAAGTGATTCTTGAAGAGCTGCAAGTATTCAAGGTGAACTGTGCTGTATATGGAGCACATATACAAGTCTTGAATTTTCTGCAGAATTAAAATATCTAAAAAACCTGAGGATAGTCAAATATATGATAGTTGTGTGCAATAAATTTTCAAATGATCTAGCTATTTTATGACAGGAAGTCTTCATTTTCAGCTGAAGTTTTTCTGAGGTGGCCCAAGTACTGAAGCGTATTGCAGCAAACCAGGACTACTGTCTTTCTGTTTACATGCTTGGTGGTCATAGTGTGAGTTCTAATTAGAAACTGATTTTCCCTCATATCCAATTAAGTATTCAAAAGAATATAACTGTATAAATGTGCCTACTACAATCTTGGAAGCTAAATGAGGTCCAGATAAAAAAAGCCCAATCAGCAGAAGGAGTGAATCAGTTAATCTGTCTTTATAGTGGGCAAACCTCAGTCCTAGTGAGGCAAAACTCCATTCTGTTTAGAATAACCCATGACTAAAGCTCAGTATTTAGTGTGTGGCAAAGCTAATATAATGAAATTCTCTTAGTGAGTATTCACATCATGCCATATTAGCTGAATAAAGTAGAAGGCTACCCTACTTGCAACCATAGGGAAAATCTAACATCCAAACCCAGAAATTTAAATCTGGTACCTGCATTTGGGTAGTGTAGCTATTGACTTGTTGCCTCGGGGCAAAATCACAGAAATCACCCCTCTTGATAAAGCTTTTTTTCAATAGATCTATTAGGGTCTATGTCTTACCATTGCTCCAGGAAATCAGAGGGCAGAGAGAACAACAGTAAAAGAAGGAATTCCTGCTATTTTTGTCTTATCTTCAATGAATGTTTTGTTATAAAGAACACTCCACTTATCACTCTCAAGTAGGACAAAAGAGATTCAGTGGTGGCAAGAGCTAATGTCATGTTTGACAGGGAAATTTTAGTGTTCCTGTGGCTCCGATAATCCTGAATTAAGTGTTGGCTTGTTGTTTTTAAATAAAGTTTTTTAAAGCAATACTTCTGAAAGTCACAATTTCCTCCCACCTTTCTATAGCATCAGAACTTAAAGAAAGTCAAAGTATCTAGAAAAGCTGAATGTAATAAGTAAACATCAACACCATTTTACCTAATTTAGTGTCATAGCAAAAAAATATTCTTTTTTCTAAGCAAGGAAACATTTCTTATTTTCTAGGTGCCAGTTCCTATTATTTCTATGGAAATCTCTTCAAAAAGGGTAAGTGTTTGACAAATTTGAAATGTGAAGATTGTGACTCAAAAGTAATGAAGCTATAAACTCTATAGAGATAGAAACATAGATAGATAGACAGATGGATGTACATCATCTATAATGAGATCTGGTCTGCCACATGTAATCCTTTTGTAATACAAACTTAAGGTTATATGCTCTGTTCCTTTATGAAGCATTTATGTATTTCAATTCTAATGTTGAATTGCCTTAGTTCACATTATCATTCATATCAAAGCAAGTAAAAACTAACCTGTTTCACGAGTTACTGGCATAGTGATCACAGTAGGGATAAGCTTGGTGGATATGGCAACTCACAGAAAACTTCCGTGTTGATAAATGCAGACAGACTTCAGCCCCATGGGGATATCAGTGCAAAAAGAGCCTTGCTGGCTCTCCCACATATTCAGTTACCCATGAAAGGCAGGGCTATTTGGATCTGACTCCCTTTCAAGTTTCTGCTAGTTTCTGCTTATATAAACACCCAGTTTATTACTCTTGTAGGTAGATTCTCATCTGTAGCATGTCATAGATATCCGTACCTTTTCATCATATCATCTCAGGATGGAGCCATTATAAATATCCCAGGATAATTATATCTTAATAGACCATAGACATCCAACACAACGTAGGTTTACATAAACATAGTGAAATGCAAGTAACAAAGATTGACAATTGCATTACTAGGAGGTGTGAGTGTGCCCCTGAAGATCATTTTAGTCTTGGTGTCCAGTCAACTTGCATTCTTTCTGTAGGTAATGTAGAAAGACACTCCTCTGATGGTGATTCAGAGGAGGATCCTAGGTGTAAGTATTCTGAATTATCCCCTGGATCAATCTAAATTTTTTCCATGTGAAAAGCAGCTCCGGATTGTCTAACACTGCATCTAAGTGGTTTTTTGGAGAAAGACTTCAGTATCATTTAAGATATTAGCTTTACCTTTAGCTCTCAGTGAACTGTCATAGTAAAAGCTTTGTTTTGGAAAAGTAAAAAGGAGATACTCTATAAAAATGAAGTAGTCTTCCTCCACTACATCCAGCTCCCACAAGGGCTGCTAACTCTACTAATTCAAGAATTATCTGGAAAATCTGGAGAGAACTGTAAAAAAGCTGCCAAAGCATTCTTTGAATTGAATAAATCTTCTTTTGAGAAGTAAAAGTAGCTTAACTTTTTCAAGATATCACAGAAAAGACTGAGAGAGAACAGGATAGCCAGATATAAAATTTTACCCAACAAAGTGACTTCCTATTGATTTTATATAGGGATTCTTGAACATCAATGGCAAAGCAATATTGAGGTTAAATAACCAAGTTCAGCTTGTTGAATGTAGGTAAATTTAATCTTGAAATAGGATGCAGTTTAATGGTACTGAGGGCAATTAAATGTTGCAATATGTGTTAGGGACAGGGTTGGCACCAAGCCATTTTGTGTTTAAAATTAGATCTAAAAGCAGAAGTATAACTTAGTTGAATTTATGTGAAAAAAAGTGATGTAGCTTCTCTGCTTGAGCATTTTAGCTGGTCTCTTTTGACCTTGGAGTTGGTGAGCCTGTGGAGACCTCCTTGCTAGCTTTGTCTCAATACCCTTATAACACTAACCAGTCTTCACTAAGTCAGCAGTACAATAAAATACCATGTTTCAGGGCTGAGCTAGTTATCTGCAAAGGCTGGGAAGGAATGTTCTTCTTTGATGTTCAGTTGGCTATGTAGCGGATGTTTTTTGCCCTCATCTAATGAACCAAGACTTAAAGTAGTCTTTACCCCTGCTAAAAGATGAAGGACAAAATCCCACCTCGTATGTCTTATTGAGTGTTGTTCATGTCTTCTGGGACAATCACACTGCAGCCTTTGCACACAAGAAAGAATTCCTCTCAAACAAGGATCCTAGGTTTCTTCTTCATTCCAGCTGGCAGACTGAGTTCCTGCTACTACCATCTGGTTTACCTCAGCTGAAAAATTCTTCAAACATTACTGTTACCAGCCTCTCCTGGTTTTGAATTTCATTTTTTGTGATAGGCAAGCCAGACTAAATGAGCTGCCTGTATTTTCCAGTTTTAAGAATTTTAAAATATCAGATTTTGAAAGCTTGGTCTAAGAGTGGGAATTATGGACTAAGTTTTGCTATTAGGATAAGCACAGCTTAAGTGTTCATTAGGAATCCTTTTTCTGGCTGGTAATAATACTATGGAAGTGAGCCATACATAAGCAGTTCCTATTGCAGTGCACAATGCATATTTCTGTGTTTACTCCCTTTACATTCACCACCAACAAGATTTTTTTCTCAAATCCTGTAAATTCAATCTATTCTCTTCTGAATTTATGATGCTAGCAACTCATGAATCAGACTGATCATCTTTCACTTGATTTGAAAAGGACATTTATGTGAACTCAGAAGACTCAAACAGTCTTAGCACTGATGCTGAAAAAATTCCAAACCCCTACAAATAAATATTAAATAAGTAGATTGTGACCAGTTAATTAGTAAGGAAAGACTGCACAGTGCCAGTAAAAAAATCTATCTCCTGTGCACTGAGGGAAAATACAAATCATAGTACTACAGTGCATGTGTATATGTGACCATATTGTTAAGTAGCCACATCAAGAGTTAAATTTACTTGATAACTCCCATTTTAAGATTGTAGTTGCTTATAAATTTTGCAAATTTGAACTTCTCTGTTTAAAGTCTTTCATGTCAAGTTTCTTTTTGCAGATCAGTTAGGTGACAGAGAAGTGTAAAGAGGGAGGCATTGGAAACTATCTTGAGGAAGAAAAAGAAACGTAAAAGCCCACCTATTCAAACATGAAATTTACAAAGCTGAAACTTCAGAAGAGAGGAAACGCCAAAATAAACTTGTTCATTTTACCTTCTTTCTCGCCTCTGTCCTCATGCAGGAGAGTTTAGTCTGTAATCAGATATTTTCCTACAGAGTAACTCTGCCTCCCTCAGGGCACAGGCTGGATGCACAACTGGCAAGCAATGCTAAAGCTAACATTTTTTAATAACTCCATTGGTAACAGAATTTTTAGAGGAAGTTCTAGGAATTTAATCGTACACGGTGTATTTTTTCCAGCAACAGCTCTATGTTGGATCAGAGTCAGTCATAGCGCAAGTGAAGTTCCACCAGTGTGACATGTATGGCACTGCCTGTGCGGACTGCTGCCTCGCTCGAGATCCATACTGCGCGTGGGATGGGATCTCCTGCTCCCGATACTATCCCACAGGAATGCAGGCAAAGAGGTGAGAACTACTGCTTTCTGTGATGTCCTTCTTGCAAAATAGCTACTACTACAGAGTTCATCCTGCAACACAAAGTACCTTGTATCTCCCCTTCATAAAAATAAGTGAGCAGTAAGAAGATATGTTAGCTGCTAATTTATTGCATAAACCTTAGGGGATTGCAAAGGACCCAAATTAAGGGGGTGGCATAAACTGCAGTACCAGGAATACTGTTATGAATGAAGCAAAGTCACTTAGTAATTATTTGCAGTAAGTTTTAAGCAAACCTTAATTTCTGTATACATATTTTGGTGTGCAGAGGAAAGATTCTTTACAATATGAGACACTTATTTTGGTAGTATTATACAGCAAATATATCACACTGCAATTACACATAGAATAGAATTTCCAAAAAAAAGCAAAGAAGAATCTGTGTTAATAATCAAATACCTTCACCAGCCAAAATGAAACCAGAGTGATCTGCAAAAGCTAAGGCTAGGCTTAGGCTTTCTCCAGTGAATTTATAAAGACAAGTTACTCTAGAGGCCAGTTCAAAGTACGAACCTAATCTGGTTGCTTTAATTCTTCCCTTGGGGAGACTTGTCCTCTCTATCACTGTTCATTTATTCATGGCTCTTGGCCTTCACTCTTTTGTGCAGCAATTTCCCATATACCTGTCCTCTTCCCTGCCCCCTCAAACCCAGGTTCTCCAGTTCAGCTACACAGATACTTGATCAAGAATCTAGAACATGCATATTTTAATCCAGACCTTTTCACAGGAGTCAGCTTTGCCACTAGAGAGAGCAATTTCTAGCCTTAGTCAGCAAAACTTTGGTAACGTATAATTCAAATCCTATCTGTGCCTTTTTTACAATCACTGTTTCTGCAAATATATACTTATATATATTAGACCTACATGGACTGCAAGGGTTAGAATAAATTGAGTAAATTCTGGAGACAGTTTTGAAAGCCAGTGGAGATGGTTCAGTCAAAACCCAGTCACAGTTTCCCAAATTGATTTTTGTTTTTTAAGGAAAAACAGGAAGGCTTTTTGTTGTTTATTTGGGGTTTTTTTCTCTTGTCCTGCACACCTTATCTTTCCACAGACCCAGATGCACTCAAACAAATCAACTGCTGACTATAGTCAGGCACAAGAGATATTTCTTTGGGTTCTTCTAAAAGATAATAAATAGAGGAAGCATTGGGTAACCAACATTTTGGGTAAGGCACATTAAAATATTAAAATGAGAAATACAGCCAATGATTCAGCATAATTAAGAATCTCTTGGATTTATTACACTCAGGCATAGGTTAAACCAAGTAAGAAATCCACACCACTTTAACAAGCAGAATTGCATAGTCTTCCATGCCTCTTGCAAGCAGATCTGAGGGAGTAAGTGGGCTCTGGTTGTCTGCTCAATGTGAGAAGAGTCTGGCTAAAATTTTCAGGCCCCAGATTAAGAAAGATGAACAGCTATACAGTGGGTCAGGGAGATTAATTTCCCACAGTATAAGTAGAAATTGGATTACCATAATTGTAAAACATACGGGTAACCCATCTAATGATGTACAAGTCATTTAGGGGTGGGGGGTTAAAAAATTTCCCAGCAGCCTGCTAGGACTGTATCAGCATTTACGTTGTTCTGCAAGCTACTTATTGTCTAAGAAAAGATAAGAGAAACTCACTCTGTCCTGAACTCTGTTGTACATTTTTAGAATATTTCTCACCTAAGACAATTTCCAGAGTAGCAGCCCTTAAGTCCCCTGACACAAGCATTTATCCAGGGCTGAGTGATATGGGCAGCACCCCAGGCACCTTCCTGTGCCTTACCTCCCCAACATTCAGCAGGTCAGTCTCTAAAAGAAGAAAATACTGCTGTTATCACCCTCCTTCTCTTAAGATAAGCACTGCAGCAGTGGAGAGGGGATTTGCACTCAACTGAATGTTCTTGAAGTCTGCAAAACTTGTTTTACATATAAGAGCTTGGGGAACAGCTAGCAAGAACTAATGATGTTGAGAGGGACAGATGGCATTTGCTTTGTTCTCTTTAGCTCATAGCTGAACCTCAGAGCATTTTAAATTTATGAGCTTACACTAACTGTGTGGTACATGGAGAGGCAGGGAGAGCTACTCAGGACATGTGTATGGAAGTTGTTTTAAGTTGCCTCCTGCTAGGTACCAGGTGGAGAGCACTGCTGGAAGAGGCAGGTCTCAGTAGACAACATGGAGTTTTCTGATACCAAGTGACCCTGAGCAGGCAATAACCCTGCCATGGCTGCTCTGGGCTCTAGATATAATTAATGCTACATCCCAGAGCATTCATGTCATAATTTGGCCTTGTCTCAGGGCTCCAGATTTCTGTTCAAGCTGTACAGGGTAGTACAAGCAATGTGAGTACAAGGGGCATTGGGGAGCGCTTGTTACCCCTGTTTCTGGCAGTCCTCACTTCATCAGGACTTATGGAGCTGTGTCTTACATTACAGCACACTTGAGCTAGCTTTAATACCACTACTATCTGCTTAAATGTGACCCTCATACAGTACATTTAGGTGGGCTTTTGACTTCTAAGAACAGCCCTGCTAGTGCAGTAAGAGCACTCTTTTTAGTTCCAGTCCTACTGGTGAAGAGTTGAACCAAAGCAGGGATGTACAATATGCCCTCCCCAGTTTGATTCAAATGCTCTCAGCTTTAGATCCTAATGCCTCCAAGGTATGACAATGTTTAGAGAAACATGAAACAGAAAAACTGTAAACTAAGGCATGTACAGGATATAGAGGGACCTGCAGCATAAATACAAAAACCCCTCTGCTTGACAGCTGGTACTAATTTGTTGAATTGTGAAATCTGTATTATAATTCCTTGTAAATGCATAGCTTGGATAATTAATTAGATATAGGATTTGATTAAGGACAAATAAAAACTGAACCTAAAATCTTGTATCTTGATGCTGGCAATGTAGCATACTACAGTGTCATGGTAGTTACAGGTGTACGGCTCCTGCATACTGCAAATACTTAAGATGGCAGAAGGAAATTTTATTACATTCAACTTCCATGAAGAGCACTTGAGAAAGCAGAATGGTCCAGGACTCAAAGAAATGCTTTAGTTCACTATTACCTCTGCAATCTGATTTAGGCGGGTTCAAATTTTATCTAAACAAGCACTAAATTCTACAAGTGAGATTGTTTGCTGTGCCAGCTCACAATCCAGGCTGAAAAAGGGCTGAAGTGATTTTTAAAATGTCTTTCAGCTAGGGTAGGTCTGGTAACCTGTGATTCTTTAGCTAATTTTAAGAAGCTGACAGCTGCCCTCCTGCCTCCTCTTCCTCTCTGGCCTCTTTCTCCATCACCCACTCCATCAGCAAACACACAAACACATGCTTCATTTCTTATGGTTAGCAAAGGAGTCCCAAACAGAAGGTTTTTTTCCCCCCCAGTCCATGCTTTTTTCCCCCAATCCTCCTGGCCCTCCTCTCTGCGGCTGCCCAGGCTGGAGGGGGGCGGCGGGACTGCACTGACGGCAGCCTCCCGCCAGGGGGCGCCACGGAGAGTGGCCGCGGGGCGGGGCGGGGCGGGGCGGGGCGGGGCGGGGTGAGGGGGCGGTTAAGGGGCTGCCTTCGCCTTGCAGCTAAATCCGGTGCTGACCCAAGCATCACTCTGTTGTAACATTTGGTTCAGCAATGCCAAACTCAGTCTGCTGATTTACTTATGCAAACTGCAACGATGCGTTTTCTCCCTGAGATTTTTCAACTTTGCCCCATCTATCCCTGGGAAATAGAAACATGAGGATGATGGTGATGATGATGATGATGACTGTATTGCTTTCTTGCAGATAATTTTTACTAAGCTCCTGAAAGCACAGAGTTACAGACTGAAATCTAAATTCATGAAGTTCTAGATTGCAAAAGGCACTTCCATATGTTCTGTACATTTGGTAGTCACTGAAAATTGTTCCTTACAGTAGTTTATCTCAGGAATTGTCTGGTACTCTATTGTTCATGGAATTCTGAATGAAATGTTTACTAAGAAAACATAACAAATACCAGGCTTATGTCAGTATTTGTAAAATAAGTTTATCTCCCAGCATCTCCTGCTCTTTCAGCACATCTCCCCATATTTTCTTTCTCTCCAAAAAAGTAACAAGTGAAGGCACTGGTAAATGTGTCTTCCCCAGTCTTCACACTCACAACAATAAAATTCCATCAAACAAACATTTATTTTTCTTGAATGGTTCTAACAACTGGAGAAATATCCTATTTTACAGGACTAGGATATTTTTAGCTCTACAGTGATCTTCAGGAACTGAAGACTAAATAGTACATGCCTGCTAACTGTCCTGTTCCTGCTATATAGGGCTGCTGGGCCTGACAGCAACAGGGTTTTCTTGTTTGTTTTTTTCAAGGCTAACGTCTGTAGTATTTACATATATTTGTGCAAGAGAATGTGTCTTCTGAATAATCTGTATACACAGATATACAAAGTTGGTGGCAGCATTATTCAGCTCTGCCACTTTGCAGAGTTATCAGTAAACAGCTGCAGCATCTGTACATTAAAATGAGAACTCCCAGGGCATGATAAATCCCTGTTGCTATCTCAGAATCTCAGTTTTTGTTTGCATGTATTTTTAGTGTTTCTGCCTAAAAGGCCCAACGCAGTCCCCACTGAATTTGCAGATTCCCCTGAAACAACAATGGTAAAACATGGGTTCTGCTCTGAATATCAGTAAAGGTTAAAGCTGTCTTCTTGGTCCACCAGCACCACTGGATCAGAAGTCCATATGGGTGACAGAACTCAGAAAGTAACCACTGTGTACTGCCAGTTTAGAAATATGATGAGTGACATCCAGGGGCAAGATCTTTAAAAAGTGTAAATCTACATAGTTTCAGTAAATTCAATTTGTGCCAAAGAAAAATTTTAACTTTTGTGTTCACATAGCACTGGAGAAAAGCATTATTTAAGTAGTAAATGCAAAGAATGACAAAACTGCTTGGCTTTGCTTGTTTATATCATATATGATACACACTGTACAAATACCTGCTGTGTAGGATTTACTGCATTGCATATTTCTGTTAATTTGTTACCTAGGGCATTGGTAATACTGTGTAGAATTACTCTATGCAAATACAGGAAAGGTATCATTGGTATAACCAAATTTCAGGTTGTTGCTACATCTGGCAAGATATGACATTCCAATAGGCTTTTTCATTTCCCTAATAAGCAATCTTAATTTTATTTATCAGGACACTCAGAGAAAAAAAAAATACCATATAAAAGCACAGTTCTGGGAATGCACCGTACAATTATGGTTTTCATTATTCTTCTGTAAATGTATATAAAAATCCAAAAGCCCAAAACTCACAACATTTTTTCTCTGAAAAGCAATTACATTATTTCCAGGTCGCCACCAGGGCTCCCAGGTTCTGACCACAGTTCTGCCACTAGCTCACTTTCTAGGCATGGGCAAGTCATGAATATGTCTGTTTCCCTATTGAGAAAAACGAGCTTAAAAACTGTCTGTTACACAGACATAGCAAAATAAAGTATTTTCTCTGTGCTTTGAGATTGCCAAGTAAAAAAAATAACTTGAGAGAGAAGCATAAAAGAACTACCATTCACATACACAGCAAACTTCTAAACTAAAAAAGGAAAATTTCCTTGGCTCCCAGAGAGAGAACCCAAAGAGAAGCTAAAGGTCCCTTTGACTCTTCCTGGCACTTAATTTTGCCCAGTTGGTTCAGAGGATATTGTTTTAGTATTTATAACTTCAGTGTAGTTATATATAAACTGGACACATAGTTGTGCCTCTTCCCCGGACAAAGGTGTTTCTTTTTGTCAGAAGTGATTCCCAATAGGTTGAGTAGAGGGAAAACACCAATGTATAAATGAGTACTTCTCACAACAATGGTAAATTTTTAGGAATCAAGATTTAGCTGCTTATATTTGTAATGAATGCCACTTCAGCATAAACCCAACAATCTGTAACTTAAACATGTTATCTCAAACACTTCCATTTTTTCCTCTTCAGACGTTTCCGCAGACAAGATGTTCGACACGGAAATGCAGCGCAGCAGTGCTTTGGCCAGCAGTTTATTGGTAATCTACTCACGCATTTACAAATTGCTAACAAATGCCTGGAGCAGAGAGCACAGACTTTGCCAAGAGTATGAGCCAGAGCATGATCTCACCTGAGTTTTTTTACTGACATATTCCTATAATAAGTTGGAAGAGTCATGGGAATGAGCCCATATCATCCAGGTCTAAGAATGACTTTGTTTCGATGGCAGGTCAGGTGCATCCCATAGCATTCACATAGTCCTGCAGCCCTGTCATTCAGACTAGGGATGTGGCTAATGCATCTCAAGGCCTTCCAACAGAGCCACAGGTGGAAAGATGGGGCAGGGATAAGAAACAATAGGGCTGCATCCTGAAATGAATATGAAATATGGCCAGGACACTCAGCCAGAGGTGGGAACTGAAGGAGCCCCGGAACACAGACATGGGCAATGACATGTCATAAATTGTATTTATGATCATCATCAAGATTTGTCCTAAAAAAAAGATAGATTGCTGTGTCTAATGTTGTCCAAACCTTGGAAAGTGAAAGTGATGATTTCAAACACTGGTATTGGGAATGGCAAAACAGAGAGAAAACAGTTGCCTGGACATCCTCAAAATTTTGCAGGATAACACCCAATACATTTATAGAAGAAAATAATCAAATATAAAAGGTTCTTTTAGGTAGATAGTCAGAGGAAGGATATTTTAGTTATTAAATATTAGATATTTTACTGGAAAAAGCTTCATTAAAATTGGAGTCCATTGGAGAATATAGTAGATTATGGAAAAATATATTCCAATATGAAATATTAATTATACAGTAAGTTTGAAATGCAACAAAGAAATCACAATGATATCAAACCCTCTATTATTTAGGGTATAAAACTGATTGATCTCAGGAATATTTGTCACTACTGTGGAATAAGATGATTTCATTAATGAGGCAATTGGTCTCCTCCTGTGTAACATCTAGCTTATCTTCCTCCAGATGTTTTTTTGGATGGAAAAGGAGAATTGAGTTTTGATTAAATTCATTAACCTTGTTTTTATTAGCACCCTTGGGCCA
Organism: Morus bassanus; assembly: GCA_031468815.1. Taxonomy (NCBI): domain Eukaryota; kingdom Metazoa; phylum Chordata; class Aves; order Suliformes; family Sulidae; genus Morus; species Morus bassanus. The sequence goes on along the minus strand of CM062571.1, from coordinate 75,020,540 downwards.
AAACTGTACTTTCACTTTACATGTGTATAACATGGCTATGTACAATATTGATTAGGGTATTTATAGTTTTTGGGTTTCATTCTGTAAAATGCTATGTGCTCTCATTTTTATCCCTAAAAATATTTAATTATTTATTATATTTAAGCATGTATTAGATCCTTCTGTTTCACTGAGTGAAAATTAAATAGATGAACTATTCGTAAGAACCAGGCACAAGAAATTAGCAGTGTGAAAGGCTGAGATCTGTTTCTCTGTGTATAATCTTAGCTGAATCATAGCACAATTTGGTCCATTTGTCTTATGGCCAGATCCTATCAGAGTCTGAGATGATGGGACAATTCACTTAGCAGGTCTGACCTTCACCAGACACTACTTTTCAGTCATTATCTGGTTGGATCTCAATTAAACTTCACTCTTAAAAGTAAATATATCCTGAATATGGAGTGTAACAATTATTGGCAGTAACACATATTTTTAAAACATTTATTTTTCTTTCAGGTGAAGTCCTGGAGAAGACTGAGGAGCGACTTGTTTATGGAATAGAGTACAACAGCACCCTTCTGGAGTGCACCCCTCGGACCTTACAAGCAAAAGTAATCTGGTTTGTCCAGCGAGCACATGAAACTAAGAAGGAAGAGGTAAATATTCTTATAGCTTAACCTTTTAACTAAAAGAGCCTGTGCTTAGGAATATTACATCTTCAATGAAAGGTCTGTCATCAGTTGCTGAAATGTACATGGGTGTAAGGGAAAATCACAATGTTCATCTGCTCTCTTGAATTAATAGACCCGAGAATTTCATCTGGTGTTTGCATTCAACATCTTGAACGCAGATGTTAGAAATGTAGCAAAACTTGATTTAAGATCTCAAAACAAAAGAGAATCCAACACTTCTCTTGGTATGTTATTACAGAGGTGAAATGTGTACATATTGCTCCCAATGTTAGACTAGTTTAAAATCTATTCATTCCTGCTGCCTCACCCATTTCATCACAGAACCTTCTGAAAATGGGTGTTAGTAGATTCTCTGGCTCTTTTACATATATTTACCTATTATGAAAGTGCTTCATAAGTGTTACTATATTTATTCCTCAATAATTCTCTGATACACATCAGTGTAGCTATCCCTACTTAGTATGTGGAAGGACATAGGGAGAAAATCCTCAGACCAACAAAGGATAAAGATGGTTCCCTTACTGCCTAGCAGCTAGGCTCTACTGTGAACATGAGACCCCAGTTTAGCCACAGACATCTGCAGATCTCTGGAATGGGACTCAGGTGATCGTAAATCTGGACATTTATAATAAAGAGATCTACCTGGGAGCTAGTTGATGTAGGCTGCCTTTGAAGTCAGACTAGATGGTGCTGCAGTTATAGCCAGTTGTATCACCTTATGCTTAACTAGATAGCTTCATTTGGTCAGGTAAAGAACGACTAGTAAATCTCTGAATAAAAAAATACCAAAGGATGCCACACTCTGCTTTAAATAACTAAAATAAAGCAAGATGAATGCCATCCCCACTTCAGGCACATTTTTGCCTGAAGATTTGTCCAAGTCCCAAATCTCTGCATGGATTCTCACACTTGGTATTTCCTCATGTATTTAGCTGGAAGATCCCTATTTATGCATAAACATACTTACAATAGAACTATTAATCAGATCTTTCACAAAAGGTAGTGAACTGTGGTGGGGGGGAGGATGTCCTGTTATATGTACATCCCATTAGACCCAGTAGCTCAGATAATGGACACCAGGAGTGTAAATCTGAACAGACTCTAACCTTCCAGTATGTCTTTACACTATTACGATGAATTTGTTTTAATGTTTCCCCCTGTAAGTTATTCCATTTTTCATGAATAATTACATAGTCATTGGAAAAGACAATTACAAGCAGAAAGAAGTAAAATAATGTAGACATAGAATCACAAACTGGTTTGGGTTGGAAGGGACTTTCAAAGACCACCTAGACCAACCCCTGTGCCATGGGTAGGGAGATCTTTCACGAGATCAGGTTGCTCAAAGCCCCATCCAACCTGACCTTGAACAATTCCAGTGATGGGGCAGCCACAACTTCTCTGGACAACATGTGCCAGTGTCTCACCACCCTCAGCATAAAACATTTCTTCCTTATATCCGATCTAAATCTGCCCTTTTTCAGTTTAAATCCATTGCCCCTTGTCTTATCACTACAGGCCTTTGTAAAAAGTCTCTCCAACTTTCTTGTAAGCCCCCTTTATATATTGAAAGGCCACAATAAGGTCTCCCTGGAGCCTTCTCTTCTCCAGGCTGAACAACCCCAACTCTCTCAGCCTTTCTTCATAGGAGAAGTCTTCTAGCCCTCTGACCACCTTTGTGGGCCTCCTCTGGACCCATTCTAACAGGCCCATGACTTTTTTGTACTGGGAACCCCAGATGCAGCACTCCAGGTGGGATCTCATCAGCACGGAATAGAGGGGCAGAATCACCTCCCTCGACCTCCTGGCCATGCTTCTTGTGATGCAGCCCAGGATGCAGTTGGCCTTCTGGGCTGCGAGTGCACATTGCCGGCTTATTTCTGATTTCCCATCGACCAGTATCCCTAGGACCTTCTCTGCAAGGCTGCTATCAATCCATTCATCACTCAGTACTTCTGCTTTATATTCAGCATCTTATTATTAAACAGAAAGGTGGAGATTCATTCTCCTGGGCACCTCTGTTGGCTGGATTAGACAGCTCAGTGCTCCATGCCTGCTAGCATCTGCAAATGTATTGTAGTTAATAACCTAGCTCTCAGGAGCTGTAGGGGGAACTCAAACACCAAACCCAGAACTGAGGCTTTAAGATCGCAATGGTCCTGCAGTTAGATATAAAAATATCTTTGTCACCTCAAAAACATTTGTCAATATATAAGAGCATTCACAGGGACAGTTATTGCAGGTCATCTGGCAAATGCCCATTTGTTTTCCATCTAGTAGTTTATTTGCATGTTTCAACCTTATTTCCCTCTCTGATTTAGCCACAAGTGACTAACCCATGCTGGGAAAACAGGAAACTATCTGCTCCACTATCTGTTCTACCATGCTTGCCAGATTCTCTAGGTCGCTTTCCTTTCACAGTTCAATTTCTTTACTTCAAGTAAATATTTTCATTACTTAAAAACTGTGAATTAAAGGGTCACGGATCCCTAATCTTCCTCTTAAAATGTAATCTTATATTCATGAAAGTACATTTCAGAAGTTATTGCACTGACTTAATGTAATAGGAAAGGCTTGTGCTCTATAACTGCATCAATTTGGTTTTTAGGTGAAGACAGATGATAGAATAATCAAAATGGACCTTGGCCTCTTATTCCTGAAGCTTCATCGGCTGGATGCAGGCACCTATTTTTGTCAGACGGTGGAACACAGCATTGTTCACACTGTCAGGAAAATCACGCTGGAAATAGTCGAGGAAGAACGTGTAGACGAAATGTTCAATAAAGACTATGAGGAGGAGATACCTCACAAAATGCCATGCCCAATGCAGAGCAGTATACCTCAGGCATCAAGGCCATGGTACAAGGAATTTCTTCAACTAATAGGTTATAGCAACTTCCAGCGGGTGGAGGAATACTGTGAAAAAGTGTGGTGTACAGATAAGAAGAGAAAAAAGCTGAAAATGTCTCCATCCAAGTGGAAATATGCCAACCCTCAGGAGAAGAAGACAAGGATCAGGCCAGAGCATTACCGGTTGCCCAGGAATATAGCTGACTCTTGATGGACAAAAATCCATCAACTGTTTCTGGGCAAAATTTTGTTTGGACTTAAGTAAAAGAGTGAAATCAGTCTTGGTTTTGGTAAATGACACAGGTTTATATATATAAAATATCAGGACTGAAAACAAAAATGCTATGGTAAGTTATAGTGTACATTTATGATGACTGTTTAGAAGCATTTTAAACAAAATCTTCTTAACTATCTGATTCTAAGTAGGTCAACGCAATCAGAGTTTTGCATTAGGGAGGACGTGACAATCTTCAGACTTTGAGTGCTTGAATCAGTTTCCTGTGTGGACCATGCTTGCGCTGTATATTGTTGCATATGATGGCATATTTAAGCAAATTCAAATAGCTAAGCATTCACAAGTGGATGAAAACCGTAACACATATCTTTTCTTCATTTCACAAATTTCTCATGCTTCTGAAAGTGGCACGTCTTAAGATATTTCCTTTTGACTGTGACCTGTCTGAGTTTATCACTGAAAACAATGAGTTGTGCTAATACAGTGTACTGCTATTTCTAAAGATAATGAGGGAAAATCCTATTTACTTCCCACCGATTTTTTGTCTTATCGGTCATTTATGAAGCACAGTGTGCTCTCACAGCTAAACAGCACTGCCTAGTAACTTGATGTAAGTCAAATGCATGCTGAGAACACAAACAGAATGAAATTCTTCAACTTAGCTATATAAAAAGTTGGAATAATGATTTAGATAGAAAACGAGTCCATCTTGACTCCAGTAACGGACATTGCCTTAGTAAGGACACGAATTAAGGGAGTGCCCTCTTGTGGCAAAACAAAGCAAAATCCGATATTATAATCTATTTTCTGAAGAAATGTGTGCAGCGAAGTATTATCCAGATCCACAGCTGGTTTTTCTTCAGCACACACCTCTAGTCTCCATGTGCTAAATCCACAGATTTAGAAGGCAGTGTTGGAAGTCAATTATGCTGGAAAGACAGCATTTAAAGTAAGTAATGCTTTATGTTGTTAATGTGCTTTTGGGGTAAAATGCAGTCATAAAAAGTTAGGATGTAGATTAAAAGCAAGAATAGCATTATGCAGCTGTGTTTCTACAGTTTCAGGGTCTGTTCCAGGTAAATCTTTTCCTGATATGTGATCTCTGGTCAAAAAGGCTGCTTTACTGTTCTTGTGAGTGATACCAGGAGAGGAGATCAAAGGACTAAGTCAGTTACAGTCTAGGTCTTTCAAGATTTACTTAAAAAAAAAAAAAAAAAAAAAAAAGAAAAAAATATCTTTCTTTAAGTATAAGAAACCAGATGCAGAAAAAAACCAGAAAAACTAGCATTTCACTACTTGAGAAATCTGATATTACAATATGAATTGGATTTTTTTTTTTTAAATTGGAAATAAAAAAAAAGATAGGGAAGTTATAAACACAAATCAGTCATAAATAAGTTAAATCTTCAAATGAGAACATGATGCCAATAGGGGAAATAGCCAAACTGATACAGATTTTGATGCCACCAAGAAAACATACAAGGGATTCACCAGCCACAACTTGGTTCATGTTGAGCTTCAACTTCTAATCAGGAAACAGAATTTAGACAGTGGGAATTAACAGCCTGCATAACAGAGATTTGCTAGGTTTGCTGTGTTAACAAATGCAGCAATCAGTGTTAACCCAGTGTTTTCCAAACAGGCTGTGCGTGAGGATCCCAGTGTTGCTGGCAGGACCAGCGAGATTTGCTGTGCTCCTCTGGAAACAGAGACTGTCCCAGTGTTTGAAAGGTGCCCGTGGGCACACAGTCAGCAACCAGAGTACGAAGGAAACAGGGTTTCACCTTGTGTCAGTATAAGAGCAGACAAACCTTTCCATAAACCACTTGTGTTAAGGAAATCAATTTATCTGAGGGTTTGCACTTCGTTTAGCTAGAATGCCTGTCTAAGAGATGGGACTGGACACTGTGCACAACCTTGCATGAATCCACATAGTTGCCAACTTTGATCTGATACAGGAGGCTGGATGAATTCACTTTTCTGTGACAGTTTAATGGAACTTAGTTGCAGTTAGGATTCTCTGTTTACAGTTATATGGAAAATCTTAGCACTGAAGGCTATGGCAGAGAGAACATACACAGAACAAGCATCCCTGATTTCTACTTAATCCCCTACACAATCCTCGCTGGCATCCTGATGGAAAACTGTTAAAACACCACAGAAATCCTTTTCTGATGAATTATGGAGTCCACTTCTTTTCAACAGCAGTGGGAGTTATATTTTACTTTTTCTGATCCATTTGCTAGTATCTAGTGCCAAATGTACCATTAGTGGACTATTAGAAAAGAATAACAGCATCTCAGCCTGATGGAACAAATATAACTTTGTGTCTCACTCTGAGATTTCAGATGGAAATCATGTGATATGCAAGTCAGGATTCCTGATTTAATACGAGAATGTGTATTTTTAGCTCCCTATCCCTTTAATGGTTACATGTGGATAATTGCATTAAATTTTTATTTAGCTTTTAAAATTAAATTTCTAGCTCACACCTTACAACTTTCATGGCTGCAATGCCTTTGAAAATTCAGAACTACAAGGTCCTGTTCAAAGAGTGCTATGACATCTATAGAAGAAGAGAAAGAGTGACAATGTATTGTGGAAGGATACGCACAGATGTGCTTGTACACAGACAATGTTATTTAAAATGCTTCTTTGTATATTTGGGGGGCATTGTCTGCTTCTTTTCATTATGAGTTTGATGTATTTTGTATGTGCATGAAGTGGTCAAATTATAAATATAATTAAGAACCATATTTGGCTGAAATAATCTGTATTATTTCTCATAATTTATTTTCACAAGACAACATGATTATGTGCAGATCACTAGGCACACATTGTTATTTACAGATGCCCTTTACCGTGCATTTTATGAGCAGATCTCAAATCAGGACAGAAGGATGTTAGTATACGGTTGCCAAGTGGGAAACTGTGGCATGGGGTAATGAATAGATTTGGTTGGTTAATACCACGTAGATTTGGGAAAACTATGATTAGAGCAGAATCTGCTGCATTAATGTATTTTGAGAGTAGAACATGGTCATTTAAACCCAGAAGATTCTAACAGATAGAAATTCACTGAGGAACAACAATTTGAATAGAGCTTTGAACTCTGCCCTGCTGCCTGATGAGGGACAAGCCAAATTGCTTGGACTAAACACTTACTTTGCTCATGATCTTTGTTGTCAATGAGATTATTGTCACCTTGTACAAACTACTGTGGTCTCAGACTCTGCTGGGACATCAAGACAGGAGAGTGCTAGCCTGCTGTGAAACTCCTGGACTGTATATCTCAAAATAGGTTTTTAGGGTCTACACAACCTTTCTGTAACATAAACCAGATCTTCTTACGTAGGTAAAAGAGAAAAATAATTGCCCTACATCCAGGTGCCTGAATAGCAGAGGTCACTTATATTTGAAGAAGTACTTGAATTAATGTAACTAACACAGTTATAGAGTTTCTCTTCTTCTTTTATTTTCTTTTAATTTGGGGGAAAATATCAATTTTCTTTTCCTCAGAAAAAGCAGTCAGTCAGTTTCCCTTTTAAAAAGTCCATTAATCTCCTTACTCTACCTTGGAGCAGTGAAGCTGAAGTTATTTATGCAACTTTACGTCTCTGGGTCCAGAAGGCACAAATGCCTCTGAAAGCTGCGCTGTCCAGATAAGAGGCACTGAAAGTGAGCTTTTCTACATCTGTGACCTAGCAGGATGTCTGCAATTCCTGTCAGCCCTGGAATCCTCTTCAGTTCATGAAATTACTGCTTTTAAAGGAGAGTTCATGTCCAGCTAACATGAGCATTTATCGTAAATGAAGCTATGACTGACAAGCCTTGCCTTTGAGTGATATTTACTTTCTCCAATAGTAATGAGTGATTTTTAAAAAAATTTAATTTTTTGAGGAAATAAGTTATCTGACTAGCACTTTAAACAGAAACATGGCAGCGCTAGCAATATCAAGTAAATCTACTAGTCCCTATGAGTTAATATTTTTCAGTGATGCACACATTTCTGAACAAATTTACCAAACATAAATCTAATCCATCACTGTAATCCCATTTCACAAAGCAACTTTGCCCCTTTGAGATATGACTCTCATGTAATGTTGAACCAGGAAATATATTGTTAAGCCTTCGCGCACATGTGCTCATAATTTGCTGAAGTGAGAGGTGCAGGACTGAGCATAGTTGAACATAGTGGGAGCATGGGAGCTTTAGCTGCCCAATTCCTAAATTTCCTGAGATTCTTATCCATATCTAGAAGGAACAGATTTAATTGCAGGAGCAGAAGCCTGGATCCACGAATGGTTTGGTGAGTCACACATCTTGTTTCAGAATATCTGTGGGCTAAAGAGTCATTGTGAATAACTTGTTTCAGTAGACTTCCCCAATTGCAACACCCAGAAAACTCCATTGAAACAAAATATCTCTTTAATTATGATGTCAGTTAATTCAACTGCAGAATTTCATGCCTTTGAGAGTGTTTTTGCACATCTTTGAAAAGCCATGTTTGAAGAAGTACAGTCTAGGATTACATTTAATGTGGGTGCATTTGTATATAAATTATGAACTCTCAGAATATCAGTAGTCAGTCTGAAATTCAGCAGATCCAACAAAATCACACATATTGCCCATGATGATTTTTTCTCACTCTAAAGAATCACACTCACCTAGTGCCCTCAACATGGATTTCAAACATTCCTGTGAAGGCACATAATAATGTCAGAAATCATCATCATGATCATCATAAGCCACAACAGCTGTAACTCACTGTTTTCTCTTCCCAATAAGAGATTGAATTTTCAGACCAATGGGCATGATTAATGCACCATGAGAATTTTCTGCATTTTAATTTGCTAGATGTATTAAAAGGTGCTATTAATTATCAGAATGTGAAGAATGAACTGTGGACCTTGTCAAAATCAAGGTAATGGAAATATTCCACCTGTAGCTTTAACTCAGGCATGCAGATCATTGGTATTTAATTTATTGCATTTTCTTCTGCTTGAATGTGTTCCTTACTACATTATTATTTTGCAGTCATTAAAAATAATGACTATTTGACTGTGCTTTTTATGTTCTAAATTTGTTTAATTTCACAACAGCCACCAGAGGGATGAAAACATATTTTAGCATCCCTTACTCTGTTGTTTACAGAAGTAAAAAAGGCCTGTGGCCAGATAAAACACACCCCACCCCCCCTCCCCCCCGACACAATGCAGTGTCTTGCTGCAGTAATGTACAGAATAGTGCCAGGTGAGAGGGCAACTTAAATCAACATGGTGCGATGCCATGCAGAGACCCCAGCTTGTGCTCCAAAAGCAGTGCTTAAAGGCATGTTTGTACTAAACAACATTTTTTTTAGGCAGCTTCAGTTTATGGTAGTATAGGTTAACACATCCTGCTCAGTCATTCCTGCTATAGGGTGGAAACTTTTGGAAGGGGGTCAAAGTGAAAAATCAGAGGTTAGTAAGCCTATCAAGGAATATAAAGCCTCTTTACAGTGATGTCCATTCATGGTCTTTTCAGACTGAATCCAGGGTACAGTCAGTGTTAATATTTAAAGCACAAGAGCCTGTGGTTGTTCAGGCTTCTTTGGTTTGTTATTTCTTTTGGCGGGGGGGTGAGGAGGGAAGGTGTTTTTTTTAATTTGTTTGGGTGTTTTTTTCTTTTTTTTCCTTGCAATTGTTGGAGAAAAATAGAAAATTTTAGATTGCAATCTATCAGGTCCTTTTTAGATGTGTTCATTAGGATGAGATGATTCATCAGATTAATTCCACCATGATGCTTTAAGGTAATCAGAAAGACCACTTAAAGCTAATTTTTGTCTTAAAGTAAATACTCCAAAACATCAGAGCTATCGATATAGGTGAAAATATGGTAACTACTTCTGAGCAGTTTTGTCTCGGAGAGCTAGCAAATAAAGCCAGTGGGGAGGATGAAGTTGACAGCACTCAGCAAGAAAAGATATATTGGGGAACGGTTTTGGGTGGAGGGATTTTTTCTTTTTAACAGCAGAAATCATTGAGTGATATGCTCTCATTTATTCGGAGGTCATGTTTTGTTAGAAAATAATTTTAATAAGAAATCATTATTATTTATATTTGCTTGGAAACTAGGGGAATTAGGTGCTCACTCACTTTTATACCACATTTCTGTGAAAAAAATTATTAGTAAACCTGAAATATAACTTCCAAAGAATATCTGCCTTTCTATCTTCCTGCCTTTTAATTATCTTAAAGAAGAGCAAAGATGGTTTTTTTCTTAATGTCTAAAAAATATAACAATTGGGTTTTTATGTGCACTGATCTTTTAAGAATGTGCATATGGTAAAAATTCATTTAACCTCCAGAATATAAAATATTCTCTTGAAATTATGAATGTTCCAGCCTAGAGCATTACCATTTCTATTCTGTGCTCTGGCTTTTTGACTGCACCCTTTCATGGCATTATTTTGTGAATTTCATTAAATGTTTCACTGGGCACAGAGAACTGTGAGCTGGCAGATGAATATTTGGCTGGGAGTTATTTATATTGGTGTGGGGTTAGTGTCTGTAATGATTTGAGAACCGCTTACCCACAGAAGCTTTTAGAAGAGACCTTGAATTGTGATTTGTTACCATAGTTCCTGTGTCAGGTTAGATTATGAATTGTGGGGAATTATTTCATTTCATAGAGAATATGCTCCAGAAAGGCAGAAAAACCGCTTTTAGCTTAAAAAAATCTAAATGTTTTCTATCCTAGCTATCCTTTTCAAAGCACTTAAAATGCACAAATTAGGAAAGCACAGAGTAGGAGAAACACTTGTAAGGGTGGCCTTTCTGGGGTTTCCTCAGTGCTTCGTGGATGGTTAATATGCTCACCTGTTGTGTCTTTTGTGGTGAACATAGAGTCAGTATGAGCTAAAGACCTCCCCACCCTCTCCTGTATCTGTCAGTGGGGCTGAAGCTGCCAAGAGGATTGCCACTTCTACAGCTTGTGCCAGGGAGCATGCCCCAGTAGACACGACTCTCACCACTGGCTGTTTTCAGTGTGTTCAAATGCAGCTCTGCTCTGATCCAGGGGATTAGACAACACATGGATTGTGAAGTCTTGTGGGGGACATTGCAAAAGCTATATGGCAAGAGCAAAGGGTGCCAGATTAGAGGATGCATTGGTGGGAGACGTTGGATGTAGGGTGACTGATGGGGAAGTGGATGGAATATGTGGGGAACCATTTCTCATTCACACTGACTACTTGCATCTCAGTGTATTTGATACTGTAGAGTGCAGGAGAAGGAGGCAGGAAAAAGAAGGATTTGTTAGTAACTTCTGTAGTTTGAATTTTCCCTTTTGGAAAGCTGGCTTAAGCAAATGGCACCATTTGGTCAGCAGATGCTGATGCTCCACAGAGCTTTCAATTGCAAAGCAGTCTGCACAGAGGGCCATCATCACTGCAATTACACAAAGCTCTCTCTCTAAAAAAAAAAAATCTATTAGCCTGGTGGGACCTGAAATGCATGCAGGCTACACTTTCAAAGTCTGCAGAGGAATCGTTTTTTAGCCCTTATTCTATTTGGGATATAGGGGAAGTGAGTTTTCTTTTCTCTCACTAGGCATAAGGCTATAAAAGACTGTCAAAAGTGGGAGAGCTGAAAAACAGACTATGATCTCTTTCTGGTGCCACATTCAGTCCATCTCCTACATAAGAAATGGGTTTTTTAAAGCCACATTAAAAAGTGTATCAAATGAAGCAATTCGTCTATTTTTGTAACCATAAACAAAAGCCATGTTGTGCAAAATCTCTTCTTACCTGAAACTGAACCTTCCTGTCATCAGCACAGCAAAGGCTGTTCTCCCTACACAAGGTCTAGACAGGCAAATAGACCAAGGTCTGATTAATCAAGGACATAGTTGAGGCAGTGATTTATGCAGCACAGATGGTGTGTCTTTCTTTAATGCATACAAGACTTTTACCTTAAATAAGTAAAACTAACCTGCTGAATTTGAAATCAGTAGATATTTTGTAACAGACTTAAAGAAGCTGCTTCTAACTTTGCTTTCTTTAGGGACGAACTATTTTAATTCTTTCAGCAAGAGTTGATTATGTCCTAACATGGCAAGTTTGGGGACACACAATAAGAGGCATTTGTATTGACTGTAGTCCTAAGAAGAGGTTTACCTCATGTTCACTGTTCTTGCTGTTTTTTTCTGGTATACTACACAAGTGCTTCACAAACAGAGACAAATGTCTTATTCTCATGTGCTTTCTGTGGCAGATATGAGACTTTACTGTAAGATGCACAATGTAGGCATTATCAAATACATGGCAAAAGAAGAAACATTTCCAAGAACCTACTTCAGGCAAAAGCTAGGTCTTTTTGGCAAGTTATTCCACAATACTGTGCAAAGTAGCAACAGATCTCCATGCTAAGCAATCTGACCATATTTTGATTTATACTACTCCTAGGATTAGATTTATTTTCAAAAGAAAACTGATTTTAAATCAGAGGCAGGATCTGATAGAGACTGAACATCTTCACCACTACAAGGAGCGCTTTGCTTTCCATTCTGCCAGGAATTCTTTGGGACTTTCTACCACAAGCAAATAATGTAACCTTATTGTTGTGGTTTAGCCCCGGTCAGCAACTAAGCACCACACAGCCGCTCGCTCACTCCCCCACCCTTCTGGGATGGGGGAGAGAATCGGAAGGGCCAAAGTAAGAAAACTCATGGGTTGAGACAAGAACAGTTTAATAATTAGAATAAAACAGCAATAATACTAATATAATGAGAGGAAAATAATGAGCGAGAGAGAGATGAAACACTGGAAGAAGAGAGGGGAAAAAAAAAAAACAAAACCAAAACTAAACAACAAGTGCTGCAACCGCTCACCACCCGCTGACCGACGCTGCCGGTCCCCGAGCCGCGATCGCTGCCCCCCCAGCCAATTTCCCCCAGTTAATATACTGGGCATGACGTCACATGATATGGAATACCCTCTGGCCAATTCGAATCAGCTCTCCTGGTTGTATCCCCTCCCCTCCCGGCTTCTTGTGCACCTGGCAGAGCATGGGAAGCTAGAAAGTCCTTGACTAGTGTAAACACTACCCAGCAACAACTAAAACACCAGGGTGTTATCAACATTATTTATAACCAAGTCTAAAACACAGCACTATGCTAGCTACAGTGAAGAAAATCAACTATCCCAGCTAAAACCATGACACTTATCTAAGCTCCCTTTCCCATGAAAGATTGAGGCATATGATCTTTCCAGGTCCCCTCCAACCTGGCCTGGTCTATGATTTTGTGATTCTGTGAACATCACTGTTCAATTAGTTGCACCACATTTATTATGTGTTGAACACAAAGTAGAGCTACTTACATCTTTCTTGGGCTTCAGATTTGTGTGCCAGTCAATTGTAAAACATATTACTTGGTCCTCAAAGAGGGATGTCATACCTCAACAGGGACATTTATCTTTAAGAGAAAGTACTAGGTGAAAATGACATGTTCTTTGGTGCCTCTTAATATCCAGATTAAAAACTGATGAATGTTTCTCTTCTGTATGTTTTTTGCATGTTTAGTAATTTGTTTCTCCAGTTTCTTACCTTGCTACAGAACTGGGTAGTGGGGAAAAAAAAGTGCATACAGATTTATTTGTTGACTGGATGAAGTTTGTCATGGTTTTAGCTGGGATAGTTGATTTTCTTCACTGTAGCTAGCATAGTGCTGTGTTTTAAACTTGGTATGTAAATAATGTTGATAACACCCTGGTGTTTTAGTTGTTGCTGGGTAGTGCTTACACTAGTCAAGGACTTTCTAGCTTCCCATGCTCTGCCAGGTGCACAAGAAGCTGGGAGGGGAGGGGATACAACCAGGAGAGCTGACTCGAATTGGCCAGAGGATATTCCATATCATGTGACGTCATGCCCAGTATATTAACTGGGGGAATTGGCTGGGGGAGGCAGCGATCGTGGCTCGGGGACCGGCAGCGTCGGTCGGCGGGTGGTGAGCGGTTGCAGCACTTGTTGTTTAGTTTTGGTTTTGTTTTGTTTTTTTTTTTTCCCCTCTCTTCTTCCAGTGTTTCATCTCTCTCTCGCTCATTATTTTCCTTTTCATTATATTAGTATTATTGCTGTTTTATTCTAATTATTAAACTGTTCTTGTCTCAACCCATGAGTTTTCTTACTTTGGCCCTTCCGATTCTCTCCCCCATCCCAGAAGGGTGGGGGAGTGAGCGAGCGGCTGTGTGGTGCTTAGTTGCTGACCGGGGCTAAACCACAACAAGTTCCAACCTTCAGAAAGACGGAGTTAGAAGGAATTATTTTGCACAAGTTAGTAACAGCAATGACAGCTACTGAGAGATCCACGCGATCCAGCTAGGCCTTATCCATGTATCACTTTCCCACCCCTCTTTGGGATTTAATTGGAGAGCTGCTCGTGACTTGTTAGCTCCATTGCTAAGTCTTTTGAGTTCAGATGATGTCCAGAATAGAAAAAAACTCGACTCCTGGTAGGCTTGAGTCATAATGATGGAAAGCCAATACTGCTGGTAGCCCTGGCACACACACATACTACAAGACTTGAAAGCAAGCCCTGTAGCTACTCTAATTGTCAGAGCTTCCTGGGCATCAAACACCTGATGGCTCTGCCCAAGAATAACATGAACAAGACAGAATTGCATCATTCAAGAAGAACATTACTCTGAGTTGGGAATGACTGCTGTTTAACATGTAATGCAATTAAATGAAGTTCTCCAAACGGATGCACTGGAAACATGATGATCAGATTAGCTGATGCCCATGTGGTATGCTGAAGGCTAATCAGTTTCCATGCAAGGGCTCAGAAAGTTATTCCCATGGAACTCTGATCAAGCCTTAACCCTGTCCTGCTTTTCTTCATGCTCTTTTCTCTCTAGAATGGGGCTATTTCTGCTTTCTATCATTATATTATCTGAAATTAAAATTAAAAGATTTATGGACTTCATAAAGTCCATAATTTCCTGAGTAATCTGGTGGCCTTCTACAATGAATTGACTGGGTGGTGGATAAGGGAAGAGCAACCGATGTGATCTATCTTGACTTCTGCAAGGCCTTTGAAATGTCCCACACAACATCCTTATTGCTAAATTGGAGAGATAGAGGTTTGATGGATGAACTATTTGATGGACAAGGAACTGGCTTGATGGCCACATCCAAAGAGTTGCAGTCAATGGCTCAGTGTCCAATGGAGATCAGTAACAAGTAGTCTTCCTCAGGGGACTGGGAATGGTACTTTTCAATATTTTTATTAATGACAGACAGTGGGATTGAGTGCACCCTCAGCATCTGTGCAACACCAAACTAAGTGGTGCAGCTGAGTTGCCAGAGAGAAGGGATAACATCCAAAGTGACCTTGACAGACTGGAGGAGTGGGCCTGTGTGAACTTCATGAAGCCCAACAAGGCCAAATGCAAGGTCCTGCACATGGGTTGGGGCAAGCCCCAGTATCAGTACAGACTAGGGGATGAATGGATTGAGAGCAGCCCTGGAGAGTAGGACTTGGGGATATTGGTGGATGAAAATCTGGACGTAAGCTGACAATGTGCGCTTGCAGCCCAGAAAGCCAACTGCATCCTGGGCTGCATCACTAGAAGCGTGGCCAGCAGGTCAAGGGAGGTGATTCTACCCCTCTACCTCACTCTCATGAGACCACACCTGGAGCTCTGCATCCAGCTCTGGGGTCCCCAGTACAGAAAAGACATGGACCTGTTAGAGTGGGGCCAGAGGAGGGCCACAAAAATGATCAGAGGGCTGGAAACCTCTCCTATGAGGAAAGGTTGAGAGAGTTGTGGTTGTTCAGCATGCAGAAGAGAAGGCTCCTGGGAGACCTCACTGTGGCCTTTCGATCTATATGGAGGGCTCATAAGAAAGATGGAGAAAGACTTTTTGCCAAGGCCTGTAGTGATACTAAAAGAGGGTAGATTTAAATTGGATGTAAGGAAGAAATTATTTTGTTTGGTGAGACACTGGAACAGGTTACACAGAGAGGTTGTGGATGCCTCATCATTGGAAGTGTTTAAGGTCAGGCTGGACGGGGCTTTGAGCAATCTGATCTAGCGAAAGATCTTCCTGCCCATGGCACAGGGGTTGGAATTAGATGACCTTTGACCAAACCATTCTATGATCATATGATTCTATGATTCATAGTCCTACTGTGTGTGTAAGTCACATATATAGGTTGTGCTTATAACAAAGATGATATGAATCTGCTTCAGACAGTATGAGCTGAAGCTTTTAGAGTTAGAGGTTGCCCGTCCAGGTCTAATGAAGGTACCATCAAAATTTGTAATTATATATATGAACTCTGAGGGAATGGCTGAATTAACTGATAATTACTACACATGGTACAGTAACCTTGCCTGTAGACATCTTCTGCTATTTCTATTAACACCTTGACATTTTCATACTCCGGCCATTTCTGTTTATATCATCAGTTTTAAATATTTTAAAGCTATCTGCAAACTAGTCTATAATTTGGGTTTTCAGAGTAAAAGCCTGCATTCTGTTCCCAGAAAATGAAGATTTTACACTAGGACTTTTCTGCTTAGGATCTTCTCTCTCTACTATGACTGCATTCTCAAATCTCTTATTAACTCCATGAAGCTTTTCTTGCATCAGCAGTCTCTTGAGTTCCCCTTATTTCTCCAGTGAAGATTTTTTTGAATTATTTTGTTTAAAAATGTCATTTAGATGCAAACACCATACTAGGTACTTCACAGAAATCAGCTAGAGACTTTCTTCTTAGCAGAGGGAGGCTTTTCTTCAGATCAGGGATTTAGCTTGAGGAAGTTGAAACCGATCTTTTAGCACAATTGGCATGGTTAGTATTCTTTAAAGAGAAATATCAGCCATTGATCAGATTCACACAGCAATGTGTCTGGACATGTACAAACACAAACTGTGAAGCAGTATTGGAAAAACTCATTGTGGATTCTGAAAGCTAGCTCATATGACTAAGTCATCTTCTTTGTTAAATGGTACCACATGCTAATAGGTTGCATGCATACATTTGTTATTTAACTAGATTTCAGGGTTAAAAAAAATGCAACAAATGTTTAAATATCTATGGAACTATACAGAAAAGGAATGTGGACAAACATATTCAGAGAGGATTTCTTTACTGTATAATTTCTCCAGAGTCTAATTTTTGAAACACAGCTTAATTCCTTTGGATATACCTGAGTCAACTGGTGAAGATGCAATTATGTTGCTCAGCAAGTAAGCACCATATGTCCTACTTCCTGAAAAGAACTACAAGTGTCACTTTTTCTACCCAACATTGCAGGCCAGGACAGCTGTAATGCATAACACACTTGCACCAGGTACACACATCAGAAAGAAGGGGCAAATGAGTGGCATGATTTATTGTGTGCTATTTTAATTAGGAATTGAATTTTGTCCCCATTTCATTCCATAACCACGTTCTTAGCTTGAGTAATTTTTACCTTCCAACTACACTAGTCCTGGCCCCTTATTACTTCCCCTATGTCCCCCTCTCAGCTGTATCTGAACAAGGGTTTGTGGGGTTTGTAAGGGAGACCAGAGCAGGGAATTCAACAACTGATATAACTGGGCAGGAGGCACAGGAGAGGCAAAGAACAGTAGGACCAGAAAAAAAAAACAGGATGGACAGCTGATGTGTAAGCTGAATTTGCTTTTGCAAAAAGCATCCATGACCATTTTACATATTCAATTGCATCGGAAAATTTATTTTTTAAAAACTCCTAGATTTATTTAAGAGCTATTTGTTTTCCAGAATTATTTCAATTATTTCCATGTGTTGCTCTCCATTTATGAGTTAGGTACATATCTGAGGCTTTGCAGTTACATAAACATGTGTAATGTACATACAAAATACACCTCTTAGCAAATAGTGGTGTGGAATATATACGTAGTTTGCATAAAGGTAAACACTTCATAAAAACTAAAGTATTGGGGAACCCATTCATTCTGGTCCTGATTCTGACAATCAGAACCTACGTATTGTTCCCTCCAGTACAAACTAAGCCTGAGAATTTATAACTTGTCTAAATAAGTAGAAGTATCCAACACTTGGTTGAACTGGCCTGGCTGCTCTCATTGGTGCATTAACTGGGCACTCCAAATAGCTTCATTAAAGAGATGCAAAAACTCCAACTCCTGGGTAATGGTAAGTCCAGAAACTGAGAATTCAGAAAGCCATCTGATATATGGCCCCTCTACACTCTATTTGTATAGCTAAACCATAACAAACCTGAATAAAAATCAGATTGAACAGCTTTGAAATAACTTTTTGTCTTACTCATACTTAAAGACCTAAAGATGTTGCATGGAAACTCCTATTTGTATCTGTCAGGAATAGCTGAAATTTATGAGCAATTAAACATAAAGGAATGTGTTTCCAGCTTGGGCTGGAAATAGAGGAAGACACAGGACTGAAATGTTCAGAACTAGAACTTGATACAGACACATTTAAAATGCAATATATCACAAATCTAGGCTCAGTAAAGAGGGTACAAGTCTACCTTTACCTCGCCAGCTGAAAATCCACAAAATGGGACACTTGGTCTGCCAGTTTCCACCTCCTCTTACCAAGGTTCAAGGTCCTCTGGTCTGATTCTTACATAGCCTGCTCCAAAATCTTTTACCTCTGACAACTGGTCTGCAGCCATCTCACCTCCCCAGTGAAATAGTTTATTGTCTTATATTTATTTACAATCTGTTGCTAGGGCATGAAAAATGGTACTTGCAGCTTACAAACTCCAGGAACAGCTGGAATACATAGGTGATTTCATGTTAAGTACTGTTTACTCTCTACTTTCACAACTAACCCAAATGTCTACATGCAGATATGTTCTGCAGTGCTTAAAATGTGAGTATGAATTGTGGGAAGGTACACAAGGCCCCAGCTGGCATTCATATGAAGAGGGAGAAATGTGAAATAAAGGTGCCAAAGAACAAGCTATAGCTATGTTCCTGCTGACTCTATCAGATCTGTGTTTGAGAGGACTAAGATTAAGTGAAGATAGCATGGAGAGCTGGTATATAAGTTACAAAACATATATCCAGGTGAATTCTGATTCTAGAGTCCATTGAATGCAAAGCAACCATCAGATAGTGAAGCAGCCTTTTAGAGAGTGCTGTAGAGGATCCAGTGGTCAGCAGTTCATGAGGATACCAACAGGGGACATAGCAGTGGGAGAGAGGGTCCTGATGGTAGATGTAGACTTCTGTCTGGAGTCTTTGGATCAAAACTTCTTGGACAGTGTTCTCCGAAATACCTCTAGTTCTAAGCACAGGGATATACAGACAGGCAGGCAGAAAGACAGAATCCACCCACATAAAGGGAAATGGTTTAGGTTAAAAAAGAAGTGGAAGCTCTTCAGGAAATACGGAATCTGAAGAGAAATATGTTAAGTTGTTTGGCACTTAATTTTTTTAAAGATGTTTTAGAACTGAACATCAATAAAGAAAAAGAAAAAAAAAGAAAAAATAGTTTGAGATCATTCATTCCTTAAGAGGATTTTTAGAAAGAAGGATATAGCAGCAGTAAACAAAATGTTGGCAAGAGGGAAAGTAAAAGCAAAACATATAAAATTCAGTTAAATGGGGAAATAAAACTAAGCAGCTAGATTTAGAAAATCTGTACTGATACTTTTACATGAATTTACTTTTTATATAATGCTTCTATGTAATTATACTTTCACAAAATTCTGGAAGTTGAAAATACCCAGTTTTGAATAATACATATTTATAATAAATAATATATATTTTAAGAAATAAGTATATATTTAATCTGCTGTTGGAAACTTAATAGAAAGAAAATAATCATCATACTGTCTATTATTATATTCCAATTATTTAGGAATGAGAGAATATATTGCACTTGTGAAAGGGAGGGAGGTTTACATTAAAAAAAGGTAAACCAACTCTGTCACATTATGTCACACAATCTTCATGGATTGAAATTCCTGATTGAATTAGGAAGAATGTAATAGCATAGTTATACATGGACCAAATTATAAAAGGAAGACTATGCTCTGAAAACAATGAAAAACATTACAAAAATTATGAAGAAAAACAAGAATAGTGTAAATATTCAGTCAATGCTCCATAATCAAAGTGAACATGTGGAACATGATGGATAAGCTACACTTTGAAACACCTTTGATAACTATTTATTAGAGTAGTTAGTGCATTCACAAGGGACCAACTGACTTTTACATCGATAGCATCCTGGTTCAGGACAGAAGACTGAAGTGTCAATAATGTATTCAGCAATTTCATATTTGAGTAATGGGAGCCATACGGCAGTGAAATCTGACATCCTTGGAGAGAATACACCTTCTTTAAAAGGGGAATTCATACCTACAGGATGAAGAAAGTTAGAACAAAATAAAAAGAGCTGCTGACAGTATAAAACACTTCCAAGCAGATTGGTTAAAATTGTCTTATTAGATGCTTAAATTTAAAAATATACTGCTAATCAGAAAGAAAGAAACAAAATGCATGAGGAACACACACAAAAAAAAAGAAGTATCATGGTTAAATGGCAAAGAAAATAAGTATTAGACACAAGAAGTCATCCTTCCGAAAAGGGAGTCTTTGTAAAACAAAAACGCAGAAGAGGATAAAATGTCAAGTTAAATACAAAACTACAATAAGATAAGCTAGAATAGGAAAAAAAAAGAAAAAATATTTTAAGGAGAAACTTGCTAGAGGCATGAAAACTAATAATGAAAATTTTCAAATACATCAGAAGAAGGAAACCTGCTAGAGATTCACATGTCTGATAGAGGATAACCATAAAAGAAGCGTTCAACGAGGATAAGGAAAATAGCTAAATCAAATTTATTTTATGTGCTGCCCACCAAACAGGGGTTAGAGAGTTTCCTAAACAAGGTTCATACACATTCCTCAGACGCTGAGATGAAGAAGTGTCCCTAACAGAAGTGTCAGTATAAGAGATTTTGGAAGAAATGGGTGCAAGGAAGAGCAACAAATTTCCAAGACTGGACGGCATTCACCCAAAAATTCTGAAGGGACAGAAATGTGAAACTGATGAACTGCCACCTGTGGTGTGCAATTCACTCCTTGAATCAGCATGTGTATCTTAGGAAAGCAAAGCAGTAATCCAGTGTTTATGAAACCAACCTTATTTTTAAGAAGGTCTGTAGAATTCTGCATAGTCTATTTGGAAAGAATTTTTATATAGTATAAGAATATAAAGATGTACCAATCATTATTATCTTTCATTTGAAAAAAGAAGGAATCTGATTTAATCTTTACAGTTCACAATTTGAGTTTTCAAAACTGTCACTGGTTAAATTAAACAGTGTCGCAAATGGAATGCCCGAGCAAATGTTGCCTTAGTAAGTAGCAATGGCCATGCAAGCTCAAAGCACCTGTCCATCAATGAAAGGATATACTAGCTCCATAGGATCATGTATTGCTTGGTAAATAAAGGGGGTAAAAAAACACTGCTTCTTTCCCATCTTCTATAGGTTTAAAATTTTATAATGCTCTGAAATACAAAACTTTATCCCTCTCTCTAAACTACAAAGCTACCAGAAGTCAAAATTTCATGTAGAGGGCAAAGAATAATCTTCTGCCTTTCAGTACAGTACTCCAAGCAAGTGGATGTTGGGAAGGTGGAGTAAGCAAAATGAAGTCGGTACTTTTACATTTTTACCTAAATTGGGGGATTTAAAACCAATTAGTAAGTTTAATGGGAAAGAATATGCTCTTGAGTTATTAGCAGTGTAGCAGCTCATGAAAGAGGAAGGGGAGGGAGTTACATTCATGGTACAATCATCACATTAACAGTTTTTTAGAAGTGAGGTGAATGACAGCTGCCATAAAATGATGCCATAAGATTTTCCCCCATTCTACTTGATCTAAGGAATTTCACATATTTCCTTTCTTGAATGAAAAAAAAATATATAACATGGACAATATATATACGTAACAGTTGGAAGAAGATTATTCAAGTAAAACATATATACACAGACTTATATTTGTATATGTATAAATATATTAATAGTGTTTTATATATAGGTATGTATGAATATATAAATATATGAGAAAAAAAAAGTATTTGAGAGAGAGGTCCTAATAAAACTCCACAATGTATCTGAAAAAAAGCCAGTAATTTTTGTGGTTAACTCAAAAATATGTATTATTCTTATCAACCATTAAACAAAAAGCAAATCAATGAACAGAACTGTCAGCAGTTTAAATTAATCTGAATATGAAAAACATGCTTTACGTTGTATCTTCTGTGCTGAGGATAGTTCTTTTATATGAAAGCCATGATCATCATAAATGGCAATTTTAAAAATATTTTTTTTCAATAATTTTTTAAAAAAACCCCAACACCCTGTGAATTGAAAGTTATAAATGGCATGTAAAGTATTGGGTTAGTCTATTGTCTATACTCCATTCCAAAATTTTCAGAAATATCTTGGAAGCTACTGCTGCAAAGAAGAAATGTCCTGACAGTCCTTCTTTTTTAAAAATCTGATATCAAACACCAAAAGGCAGGAAGAATCCTAGAAGCTTGGTAAGTAACTAGTGAAAATCAACATAATGGTGTTGCTACATTTGCTCAGAATTAAGATGGAAGGTAGGATATCTATTCCAAACCCTGGCTGTGTGCTATAGGTATGCAGTGATCCATAGTGTGCAAGTGCTGAGGCACAGCTACTTGGAGTCATTATTTATGAATACTAAGATCTGTGTGCAAGGATGTGATTAGATATGAAGATCATAGTTCCCCTAAATGAATGAAAAACTCTCCCACTTCATGTGGAAGTCCCTGCCTTGTGGATGAAAAACAGTGGCATATTCTGCATATCATCTGGCCTCCCTCTGATCATCTGTCAAAGCACCCATGGATCGTGGAAAGATGCTGCCTTTACCATGCTTCTTCCTCCTTTGCCTCTTTCAATTTACCATTTTTAGGGAGGGTTATCTGAACTTCTGGCCTGGAAGTGGTCCAAATTTAAATATCCAAATGCAGATACTCTTGTGGGAAGACAAAAAGCTGACCCCATCGCTTTCAGAATGAAAAAAAAGTGACTGACTGGTGAGTGATGGAGAGTAAGAGCAGTCTGCCGTCCCAGGTAGGTAGTGAAATAGGGGAAGTTATTCTATGCTTTACAGATGCCTTATTTGACCCTTGAACAAGGCCTGTTTGCCAACTCATCATAATCAGAAAAATGGAATAGATGGTGGCTTCCTGACCAATGTAACAATGCATCTATCTTTGGTGTCATGTCTGAGGCTACTCTCTTCTCCATTTCCCACTTGCTGCTTAAGGTGTATCTCTGTTTAATTGGTCTCTGGCTTCCTTTCCTCTGCACACATGATTTACTGAACCTGAGCCATCTCACCAAGAGCTGTGACAGGGCCTTTGCAGGATTTAGATCTCTTTGGGAAGACTAGGACTTAGCTACCACAATGTAATGCATGACTGGTGGTTTTGACCCTCTGAGCATCCACGGTTCCCACCTAGGACCTATACCAAGTTTTATTTGAAAGGTATTGCATAGGATTGGTGTACGTCCCTATCATACAGAGATGGGATGTCGCCATGGCACATATGCAGACCTGCGAACTAAAATGTGCATAGTGTGATACAGTCTCATACAGTCTGTTCCTCACATACCTATATGTAAACAAACTGAAA
This sequence comes from Morus bassanus, assembly GCA_031468815.1. Lineage (NCBI taxonomy): Eukaryota > Metazoa > Chordata > Aves > Suliformes > Sulidae > Morus > Morus bassanus. The sequence continues at coordinate 74,997,092 of CM062571.1, read as the reverse complement.
CATCACAATTCAGAGGCCAGAATGTCAAAGAAATGAAAAATTCTCTCGCTGGAGGTGTGTTCAAATTGTACACAATTAAAGGCAACAGAAATAACCGGTACAAGCATAAAGCAAAATATTGAATAACTTCTTATTGTTCATTTGGTCCCCTAAATAAGGCAGGAATTGTATTGCAAGAGTTATGATTTCCTTCTCTTACACATTGTAAAGAATGTATATACATTAAAGAATCAAATTAAAGCTACAAAGGTAATTAATTGTGAGGTTTCTTAACTTTGAAATTATTTATTTGGCAGACTTTACTGATTTTTTTATTAATATTTTTTATTTGTTTATGTACAATATGTGATTTAGTGCAACTGCCTATCTCTGCCAGAGGTGCCTTTCAGAATAGATTTTAAATCATTGATTTTTTAGATTGAGTTGACTGAGGTTTTTTCACTGTGAGCTGTATTTTACTGCTTATAATAATAATAATAATAATAACAACAACAACAACAATAGAATATGAATGTTAAAACATAAGCTGTGAGAATAATTCAAATTATCTGTGGAGATTCTAGATGAACCTAAAACAATACATAACCATCTGACAGTCAGAGATTTAGTTTCCATAGTTTTCTTCTATAGACAGTGTAGAGAACAAGTCCTCTCTTTCATCTTGGCAAAAAGATTCTCATCCTCAGAATCAAGTTCATGATGGGGTAAATAGTTATAACAAAGTCAGTTACACAAGTGGCTAACTTTTACATTAAAAAGTAACAAAAATGAATACATATATGATCACTCGTTAATGAGGAAAAGCTTGTATCTGCATACATGTACACTCATGCTAGACTGCTCATCATAATCTTTCTTTTGAATTTTGTTGGGGGAAAAAGTAATATTTTGTTGGATTAGATTTGGAACAGAGGTTCAGCTTTCACCTTCTAAGTCAATGTTGTTTCTAGAAATGCTTCAAAGCATTTAAACTGATACCTTCATTCTATGACTTCATAGCAAGACCTCCGATATGTCATTAATACTTCCAAGATACAGAGGAAAAGTCAAACTCACTCTTTCTTTCTAAAAAAAAAGTTTAATGAAAAGCTTAAATATATATATATAGAGAGAGAGAGTTACATATATATATTATTTGTTTAGCTGTTCTTGATAATCTGGGGACATTTTCCAGAAGGTGTCACTTTATCTCAAACATACTCCATGACCTCTGAGCACTAGATAATAAGTCATTATGGGGCAGGAAAAGATAGATAGAAACTCAAGACAATTTAAACCACTCCTTTTTATGAAGTTATTTGCGACCTTGGACAAATAGTATAGCACAGTGGGATCTCAGTCTTAATTTCAGGTCCCTGTCCCTGAACCAATACAGATGGTTCAGTGTGTAATTTTAAAAGATTTTTCCTATGATTATATTTTTTCTTATTTTCTTATTTTTTTCTTGCAGACAAGACATGACTGCAGTATAGCTCAGGCAAGAACCAGGCAAGGGCCTGAGCTTAAATGCAGCTCCCAAGCAAAGGGCAAAAGGATTTCTTTCTTAAACAAGTCAGCAAGGTTACATGGCTGCACCGTAACAGAGCTGACCTCCAACACTAGCAACCAAACCTCTGGCAGGGGAAGAGGGTGTAGAGATGGTCTCTGCACTCAGGTCCCTGACACAGACATTGCTATACAGGTCATGGTCTTTAATGTGACACTGTGTCAAGATCTGTTATGCCTGGCACAGCCACGTGCCACATTAAAAACCCTGCCAAGTAGCTGTGCATACCATGTGAGCACAGAACAGCCCGACAGCTGGGCAGGGTGAAAACCTGATTTTTGTCCCCTGGCTGTAACCATTTTTCTCACCCCAGCTGTGTTCGGGTGGTGAGTCATCCTCAGTGCTAAAGGTGTAAGAAGCACACACAGGAACATAAAGAACAGACATTACACAGCTGAGTTGCCAAAACCTCAGTAAGTTTCTGGGATTTTTGTGAAGCAAGAATCACAAGTCTCATATTTAATGTGTGAAGTGAAATAGCTTTGAATTCCTTCTATGCAAAAGTTTTAGAGTAAACCTGTGATGTACAAAAGAATCGTGCTCTACAGTGAGGACCTACAAAAAGTTCTTACATCCATATAATGTGTGTGGGGATGATAGGACTGTGAGGTAGGGCTAAGAGGAAAATCCAGCAACCCTCTATATTGGCAATGAGCCCTTGGAGCACCTAGTTCTGTACCTGCTACACTTGGCAGTGGGCAGCAGTGTCCTGACTACACACAATTCAGGGACTCACTGGAAGCGAACAGATTTAGGCTGCTAATTCATTTTGGTACTTCTGAGATAACAAGAAATAAAAAATTGCTTCTTTTGGGGAAAAAAAAAAAAAAAACAAACCCAAACCAAAACAAAAAAACCCTACATGATTCCCAATGTATTTAGTTTTCAATATGTATGACTAACTTTTCTTGTTCTCTGGCATCTGAAAATTTTCAGGGGAGTATTTGTTTAAAAGAATAGTTATGTGCTGCTGATATCATGACACAAATGGAGATTATACCAAAATGGATACCCAGAATGCCTAGCATGGCTTGGTATTGCTGGAATCTTTACGGGCATCTTCTGTTTATACCACTGTAGAGGCCCATACATCATAAGTCTAACAGAAAAATGTACTCTTCTGTCTAAGTTTTAAAAAGTCTTAAGCAATTTAATAATATTGTTTCCTTTCAAAAAAGGCCTCGGTTGTCAATTCAGTCTTGGTGAAAGCCAATGAGTGCAGTTTTCTGTGACAGAAAACCACTTCTATTATTGGAATATCTGCGTTCAGTGCATTGTATATTAAGCAGTAGTACCTACCTATTGCAGGGACTCCTGAAAGTCCAAAGAATTATGATCTTTCTTGTTTTATCAATAGCCACAAAAGGACTAAGTTGCTAAAAAGTAACTTGAAAGCTGTGGTACAACATTTTGTCAGAGGTGATAACTGTATGGGAAGGGCTTGGTTATGCATATTGATTTTGCTGAAAACTTTTTTCTTTCCGTGGTTGCCTTCTTCTGCCCTGAAAGTCTGATAAACTTTTAAAAAACAACCTCTTTTAATGCATTCATACTGCTTACACTTCAGCTTGTTAAATATTTTTAAATGGTTTTAATTATACTATGACAGAGTATTTTTGTGTCTGAGTTGTTGGGATAATGAAATGGGTGTAAGTGTGAATTGCTGTATTTTTGGTTCTAGAAAAGGAGGACATTTTTAATTGATGACATGTTCCAGCCTACTTTGTTCCTACATACATCTGGAAACGTATAGTTGTTTGTGAATTCCTACAATATTGAGAAAATACTGAGATGGTGTGGCATTCTTGTAGTCTGCTGGTTGTTGTACTTGTTGCAGTCCCTGATTTTGGGATGGGGAGGAAGACAAGGAGGAGATATTTGGCTTGTGCAGACCTGGATTATTTGTGCTTCCAGTTTCCAGCACCTTGTGAGGTCAAGTACAATTTGAACAGAATCAGAACTGCTTGGAGGTATTTTAGGAGCTGGCTTTGTCTGAGGACACACACAGGACAGAAATGAACATTCATTTTAAGACATTAGAGAAGCTGCTTGGTTTTCAGCTAAGTAACCACTACTAAGTACCTATTTCAGTCTGCCACTGAGAACAATGTCCTTTGCAGCAGAAGCATGCTCTAGTTTCAAAAGGCAATGCCAGACTGTTTTAATACTGCAAATCGGAGTGTAGTGGGAGAGCGCTATAAGCCATGTCTCCTATTTTCTGCTATTACACTGCATTCATCATCATGTCATCTGAGGTTTTGTTTGCTTTCCTTTGCAGGTTTTGTGAGCCACTCAGGTTATTTTACTCCTCTGATTAATATTGATTTCGTCCATTCTGTTTTCTGTTCTAGCCAGTTAATCATTAACTTTGTGTAGAGGAGTATTAACAATTATTAATACAACAAAAATAATGAGAATTTTATCATGTGGCTACTATGAAAATAAACAGATGATAGTTTTAATAGTCTTCAGAAAACAAGGCATCAGGGAATCCTGAGCAAAGAAGTGGTGGTGGTAAAAAAATGACAGCCCTTCCAGAAAATTTATTGAAGGCACAACACCACCACAAATACATTTTTCTGCACTGAAAAAAAGCACATTTTAAAATTTAAATAATTTATCGGTCTATAGAATATTACAGCACATTTTAATTGGTTACATAGTCTATACATCCAATAAGACAACAGACTTTCATGGCTGCATTAAGGTATGAGTCAGAGTGGCCCAAGCTATAGTCCCCTGGCTCGAAAGAACCCTCAGATGTGCCAGGTGACAACTTCTTCTATACTTTTGCACACCTGCCCTCTATGTAGGCTTCACAGCTGGAAACCTCCTCCTGGAATTACAGACTACAGGCTATAGCTACAAAAACAAGTTACTATGAAGATCTAGATTTACCTATTGGGTAACTAAAATGTCAGCAAGCCCCTTTGTTGATATACGTCTATGGCTGTTTCAGTGATTGTAAAAGATAAAAAAAATAGAGTTGTTGATATTAGCTGTGATTTTGCTGATAGCCGAGCAGACTGAAGCTGTTGCCCCTTAGCAGCTGAAGTGCTACAGCTAACTCAGTGCTTGCTCTCGATTCCTTCTGGTTGTGGGTCAAAACAAGTTAGTTTATGTAGCTGTCAGAAAGTCTAACCATATCCTGCTTCATAAATGAGAGAGCTAAAAGCATGTACAAAAGGCCAGAAAGGCAGCACAGCTGTGAAAATACAAGTTGCTAAGCTGCTGTAAGTCACACCCAGTCATATAACCATAGCCTAAGAGCAAATGGTTGGTATGTCACCTCTTCACAACACTGCTGTTGCTGGCTTTCAAGACCAGTATGAAGTGTAATGCATAATTTCTTGTTGCTCATTCTGCTCATCCGATTGTCATGGGACATTTCAGGCTATTTTTGGCCTCCTTGTACCCATCACATTGTCAAGGCAATGGGAAGACAATGTGCTTTTCTGTTCTCATTCCCATTGTTATAATGCAAATGAATTAATATTGTGCCATTCTCTGTTCTCATTATGATCCTTCTTAGAGAAACAGTATAATAGGAAAATATACCAGTCAGTAAAACCTTCTGTGACAACTCAGCATTGTGATAAAACGTGCTGCAGTACAAGAAGTAACATATATGTGCTTATTTTGAGGAAATGGAAGATGGGAAGAAGAGGCTGGAGAACAAATTAACCGTTTCTGGTAACTGAAGTTCATAACCCTCTGGAAGCTTCTCTGCTTCTCTTAGTTATAAGATATGTGGCAGTACAGGGCACAATCTGTATTGATCCCCAGGGGATATTTTTCCCCTTTGTAGCAAAACAACCCATTAGGTAAACAGAGCTTTGTTGTCCATAGCAACAGAAAATTGCATTCTAGCAGGATGACAATGTATTTTAGTTTCACTTATTTCTTTCAAATTTAAAAATAAAGATCAGTAGCAAAACAGAAGTACAATTACAATTACGCCTTGCTTAATAAAGACTGGAAAACTACAAGGAGAAAGAACAAGATTCAGCAACAGAAAGCTGAAAAATATAGTATAATTTTGTAGTGTTTACTTGCTGCTTATTTTATTTACAGCAGTGATAGCCTGTCATTCAGTTATTTCCACCACTGCCAGAAAGCTTGCCACAAAGAAGCTGACATTGTTCATATTATGTTTGCTTGACTTAACTTACATGGAAGTATATTCCAAAATATAGGCTTTGGCTGGCTATGGCATGGGATGTGTACTTCCCTGTCAGTGCTGTCCCAAGGAAAAAAAAATACAAATGAAGCTAATGAAAGAAGGAAAAGCCGTGTGACTGATGCTGGAGGTGTGTGGGGCCAGCTAGGAAGAGCTACGAGAATTCAGAAAAATGCCCTAAACAGGCAATCTGAATCCAACCTGGTTGCCCAAGCTCTAGGTTACAGAGTATAATTGGAGTGGTATTAAAATAATGTAATCACTATTTTACTGAAATCTAAAGGAAAAATTAAACACTGAGCTTTCATAGTGGAAGGAAATCAATGGTGGGGTTCCTTAGGGATCTCTGCTATGACCTGTGCAGTTCAACAAAATCATAAAAAGAACTGGAAAAAGGACCGGGTTGAAGAAGTTTCCCAATGTTAGTAAGTTATTCAAAGTAATAAGAACAACGTCTGACTGAAAACTGTATGAGTAAAATGGTAAAAAAAAAATCCACTGGAAATCAATGTGAAGTGATGAACAGGAGAAAAGAAATCTGATTCTTAGGTACCAAATGATAGTCTCTGGATATTTTGTTGCTCTACAAATACATGGTTTATCCACACTTTAAATATTCTTTCAACCTTTTTCAAATCTGGTGTATCTTTTTTAAGAAGGGTGGTCCAGAAATGTGTAACCTCAAAGAGAAAGATGAAAGGTATGGAATGGCTTCCACACCAGGAACAAGGAATCAGTAAATAAAGCCTCTTCAGCCAGGAAAAGAGCTGCATGAGAGCTGTGTAATGGAGAACTGCAGAATTGTGAGTGGCATGGAGAAGGTGGGTAGGGAATGATTAGTCACTGTCTCTAACAACACAAAATCTGGGGGGTAATCAAATGAAGCTAGTAGGAGCCTGCTTCAGAAGAAACCAAAGGAGGTGATTCATCATGCAACAGGTGAATACCCATGAAAGTATTTAAGGGTATTCACAGGCTCAAGCAAACTGGACAAGTTCAGGGAAGATAGATTTGTTGTGTTCTGTGAAATATACATCTGGTTTAGGAAGTTCCTAGAGATGGAAAAAGTTGGAAGATGGAAGAGCATTAGGGGAAATATCACCATCCCATATTGATTTGTCCTGGGAATGGAGACTGGAATCCATGTCACCAAACTTACCATGACTGTTCTAATTACTTAAGGTTTGGTTAAACTACTCAAGCATGCACTATTTATTAGATTTAAGGTGATAATGTGTCTGCAAACTTTTTACATCAGAGAAGTTTAGTATCTGAAACCCGTCTTCCAAGTTAGTTGTAAGCACACATCTTGCATTTAGGAAGGGGTGGATGTAGGATTTGGGTACCTGGCAGATTTAATGATATCTAACAGAAGAAAGGGGCGAGGCTTTACATTTTCTAACTTTGTTTTTACTTTCTTTAGAAAAGGCTTTGGAAAACTTTCCTTTTTGTCTTTACATCTAAACAGCTCCTTTTCTTGCTAACTGTCTTTATTCCTTGGCTGTCAGATATTTTTTTATTTTTTTCAAGGAAAGATATGGATAGCATTGGTTGAAATATGACTATAAATAAAATACTGCAGTGAAAGAGAAATAATATGGGATTTTATCTAAAGCAGTGAATTGGGGATTCTTTGTAATCATCTGGGTTTCTTCAGTTTTTATTATGGCTTAGTTATGAGGCTTTACTTTACAGTAGGGAATAAGCCTTGAATTTTAAAAAAAGCTACAGACAGGGTTACATGGATGGTAGGTAGTGACATAAATTGAGATGTATTAATGCTGCAAAGTCTCCAATAATTCATAAGTTGGGAGGGAATTAGAGGCAGTTTCTCATACTTAGTTTAGCAGTAAGAACAGGCCTAAGAACCTTCTGGTCTGTTTATAAAAATATATACAAATAAATCATAGCAAATTAGTTACAGAATAATTGTTGATCTGTTTTGTTTGTGAGAAGCTCAGAGACCCTTTAAAACTATACACAGAGATCTGATAAATGTTACAAGGCTCACTATTTGTCATTTTTAAAATGTAAGCTCATGGATACAAGTTACCATTTTAGACTGTAAATTTTAATATTCTTTTTCAAATGCGTATTTATAGCCTATATGACTCTGAAACAGTATGAAAATGTGGGACTCACAGACTTGTTTTAGAAAGCAAATATAGGTAACAAATATTTAAATAATTATGTATTTCAAAGAATTCATTATTTTAAGGATAAGCTCATGAGTCCCTGGTACTTTACATTATTTGACTGTCTGTTTTTATTTTCCTTGATTGCATATTATAGTTTAACTTCCAGAATTACATTTCTAAAATAAATGCTAGTGCTTATTAATTTAAAATGTGCTTTCTGTGAAAATTCTGCAAGAATAGCTTAAAAATTGATACTTCATTGCAGTGTTAGCCAACCAGAAAGCATGTCAATGTGAATGGTGCAGGAGAAATCGAAACTGATGAGATTCTTTTCAGCTAAGAAATGCAAAAATCACAGCTAGTGGAAAAGGAAGACCCCCAAAACCTGAAATTGCCTCTAAACTGACTTTAGGGTTATTTCGATCATGATCAAATATGCACTATCAAAAGCATCTGAATAGGTTTTATATTATGTATTAAAAAAGCTGTTCTGAAATAAAAAGATCTGTAGGCCTATAATCTCTCCAATAATTTATTGGTTTGTGATGGTGTTTAATTAATGCAGTCTTTCACACATTTTATTTCCTAACTTTTCCTTAACTGATCATATCACCAATTTTTTTCTCTCAGTACTCCATCTTGCTATTGCCAAAGTACAGAAATTCCTTCTTTCAAATTTTCAAGGGTTTACATTTCTTAGACACTGAAAGTTTGGTTACATATAGAGTCTGATTTATTCAAATCTGCTTGTGATTCCTTTAATATTAAACAATCCCTTCACTTACAGAATATTTTTGTAGTCAAAGCACTCTTCACATAAAATACAGACTAATCACTCTTCCCAATCCTTAACTGATTTACCCCAAGCAAGTGAGGAAATAGCTTTTTTGAATTAGTGGCCATTAACTCAATCAGGCAATTTACCTGCCAAGAGTTAGAATCAGGACTGGCACACAGGTTGCTGGCCTGCACACAGGCTTTGAGATCACACTTGTCTCTACTGCTTATCGAAACTCTGGGAGTGCTTGTGTTAAATAAAGTTTAGCTAAATAAAAACTGATAGAATTATTTTATCCCACCCTTCTCCATGACCACAAATATTCCAGTGATATTTTTACTAATGAGTTAGGCAGTACAATTCAGCTATATTATTTCCTGATTTTCATAAGTAGAGCATTTCACTAGTTGTGACTTACTTGTGAAAGGCTGTATTCAACTGTGATTACAATTCAGAAAATATCTCCAGTGGCTTAAAATATTCTCCCCAAATAAAATCTGAATTTGTTTAGAATGTGTCCCTTTCATATTCATTTTCTAAATGATTCTGTTCACAGTCAAGAATTTTTTATCCATGCAAATAATAGTGCCAGATCAAAAACACTCATGGCTTTTCTGAACACAGCAGAGGCAGGAACTGGTTTAGAGCTGCTATGAACGAAGTATAAAAAAGGACTCAACCAGGGCTCAGGAAACAGCTGCTGTGATTTTAATATGATCCTTTAAAAACAGCAATCCTTGCTCCTCACTAAAGACAACTAGTATCGGTTAGCAAAAAAACCAAACAAACCATGTGATAAAGAAATTATGGTTTTTTTTCCATCCTGGAAGGTGGAAAAAACCATAAAGTTTGAAGTGTGTGTGAGTAGCAGCAAGAGATTGGGCAAAAGAATAAGGATCAGTCCCCAAACGATTAAATGATAACAATTAATAACTTTAGCTTACAACCTTTCTGAGATAGGTTTTTCTCTCTTGGGTCTCTGTAATAATCATGAATTGTCACCATAGTTATCAATGTGATTTTGACCTAAGAAGTTGATAGCCAGTATGATTAAAAAAGATACAGTATGATTAATAAAGACACAGTAGAGCTAATAGTCAAGAATGTCCAGGCTTGCAAAACAGAGGCCAGATGCAGAGCTGGAAGTGATTGATTGTAATGCCTGGAAAATGCAAAGGACCTATCATTTAGTATGTAGAGGCAGTCACGTAGAAATCTGGTGAGGTGTGAGCGTATGCATTAACCTTGGTGGTGGGCTAGAACACTGTATTTCAAACAGGGTTTTGTGTCACTCAGATGACTGAGAGCAAACACAAGCATTGCCTGTTGTACTCAAATGTATTTTTACCAACTTTGGGTTTTCATATTTTACAGTGCTGTAATGCACTCATGACTTAATTTTACTTTTTGCTATAAGGTATAGATGCTCTTGAATTTTAACATGAAAAATATCACTGGATTAACAGACACAGATTGGCCTTGATCACCATAGTATACATGTAATGATTATACGACTGACAATTAATTAATCATACAATGATTAAATATCGTGTTGTGATAATTTATAATTTCAGCTATTCAGTCCAATCTGCTCTTTAAACCCAGTCACTTGAAATCAAATCTCATGAAGCTGGTGGAGTTACTTTCACTAATTTCAGCAAACCTTGAAGCAGCCCCAAGGGTATTGCTGTGATCATCACCTCCTACATTGGTACACGAGTTATAGTTGAGACTTCCCAAAGTAAGTGAGATATTAGGATTCAGTATATGTTGTTTAGTCTAACTCTATGCCTTCTACTCTCCTTTCTCTCCAAGTTCCTCTCTCTCAAGATCTAATCTTGATGTGTTAAACTATATGAAAAAGGGAGAATGGCACATGATACAGTACAGACGAGGGCATGTGCCTTCCGATGGGCTCAGCTGCCCAAATGATCTCAAAAGCCACACTCCTCCTTCCTAGTTGTTGACCAGCTTTTCTCCAAGGAACAATGTCATATGGCAGATACAGCTGCTTAGAGGAGCATGGTTGTAACTGCAGTGTGGGGTCACAGACTGCACTGTTTTTGACTGGGATAGAGTTAATTTTCTCAATAGTAGCTAGTATGGGGCTGTATTTTGGATTTGTGCTGGAAACAATGTTGATAATACAGGGATGTTTTAGTTACTGCTGAGCAGTGCCTACACACAGTCAAGGCCTTTTCTGCCCCTCACCCCACCCCACCAGCGAGTGGGCTGGGGGTGCACAAGGAGTTGGGAGGGGACACAGCCAGAACAGCTGACCCCAACTGACCAAAGGGATGTCCCACACCATATGATGCCATCTTCAGCAATAAAACTTGGGGGGGAGGTTGGCAGGGGAGCCGCTGCTCAAGGACTGACTGGACATGGGTTGGTTGGTGGTGAGTACTTGTTTTCATTTGCATCACTTGTTTTTCTTGGCTTTTATTTTCCTTTTTTTTTCTCTTTCCCTTACTTTTAAAAAAACTATTAGTATTTCTTTTTAATTATTAAACTGTTTTTATCTCAACCCATGAGTTTCTTTCTCACTTTTACCCTTCCAATTCTTCCGCCATCCCACCAGGGGGGCAGGGAGTGAGTGGCTGTGTGGTGCTTAGTTGCCGGCCAGGGTTAAACCATGACACAGACTGAGTGGAAGGCTGGTGCTGCAGTGCTCATCAAGTGACACACAAACCTGGCATGTGTGTCTTGCTCTCCAGGTGTGAGACTTCACAAGTCTGCTTACATTGAATTTTGGAAAAGTGTTTGGGGGAGATGACTGTCAGAAAAGCAAGGCATATAAAATCGGTTTGATGTGACAATCCTATTGTATATAATTACCTGATCAGCGGATGCCAAACTAAGGTGGAAGTGTTGGATCTTGCAGCTACACAAAGCTTTGGCTATCTTAACTTCAAAAGTAAATATTAAGTTTGTAATGTATATAGGTAGGCTCGGGACACTTGTACTTGTCACCTCTGGTTGGAACTGCTGTTAATGTTAGTTTATAACACTCGGTGGTTCACTTATTATGTATCATCTTGTTGTCAGTCCCTGTCTGGCTACAGCAGCAGCCTACTAGGATTCTGAGCTTTGCAACATCTGTTGTCTGAAAAGAGAATGAGCCTAGACCTCCTGAGCAGAGTACAGCTCTGCAGCATCATTGTACCCAGGGTTGTGCAAAACTTGTATTTGTACAGAGTGCCCTTTTGCTGCCTTATAAATTCAAAGCATTTGAGAGTGGTAGTGTTAAAATATTTCTTTTAAAAAAAAGTCAGGTTTGGAAAAATAAGCTGCAAATGTGAGACTAGTACTACAAAGGGATAGGACAATGCAGAAACAGGAATATTTCCAAGATATTAATTTAGGATTACTGGGGTGGTGGAAAGGAATGTCTTCTGATTACTTAAATGGAGCAAGGCACTGTCCTCAGATGCTAATAAACTGCTGATATGTCAGTGCCAATATGAGACAATATATGGGATATGAATATTGGTTAAATAAAGAGGTATATTGTAAAGCAAAGTTGTTTAAGTTCCCTCATCTTGTTACTGCTAATTCTAGGCAAGCTCTATAAATACAGGTTAACTCTCTTAACAGGTTAACTCGCCTTTACTTTGCATCTGGCTGCTGTTCCTTTCCTATCTAGCATACCCTCTGGTTAGTACAACATCCAAGTTACAGCTTTGTTTGCTGTTTTGTTTTGTTAAAAAAAGCTGTACTGCCAACAACCAAATCCACGAAGTTTATGTTCAGCAGTAAAACTGTCCTTGTTGTGAATGTCATTCTACTAATCCAAGACTGTCGGAGGAAAATATATGGCCTATTTTAGCGTTTTCAGACTTTCTACCTGCAACAATAAATAGTTTACTTCACAAAAAAATGATACATCTACAAGTCCTCGCTTTTCATTTACTACCGCTAAGTATTTCCCGATTTACATGTTAATGCAGCTTAGCCAACAAAGTTTACAAGACCACCTGGAAAAAATTCCACTAGATAGGTAGTCACTGCAACATTGGAAACCTACAGTTCAGCTGGGTATTTTTCTCATTCCTGTTTTAAATAATTGTGAAATGACTGTGTTAATGTCAAATACATGACAGAGTTGCAAATTCAGTCCAGAATCCAGGATTGCCTTAGTGAGCTCCCAGCAGAACGCTTCCACTGTTTTTATTTTGGGCCAAATAAATATTGCAAAGTGGCCTTGTTTGAGGACTGGACTATTATCATACACAGTATCTGAAAACAAGGATATTATGAATATGCCTTCTAATTTGAGATTTTCAAGTTACTCTGGCTTATGAATTCAAGTTTTCTTTCAAGAAAACTTTTTTTCCTAAAAGAAAAGAAAAGCAATTTTTTCATCTTAGAATCTGACTCTGGATGTTTGGAATTAAAGAAAGATATCAAATATCATTAAACTAGTGAGAACTTGCCAGGTGATTTTGAAAACCCTGTTATTCTCAGTGAGAGTTGCAAAAGCAGAATACACAGGTGCTTTTTCCATTAACAGCTTCTTTAATCTTTTCTTCTGCATTTCAGAGCTATAATATAGCTTAGAATTGACAGAGAAAACGGTCCCTTTTTGTGGGACAAACCAAATAAGTCACAGTGCATGATGGTGACAGGACCTTCTTGTCCAAGAAGCCAATGCAAACCCTCTCACACAGGCCTGATACCAACTGACAGAAACAGCCAGTTCACTGCAATATGCCCAGTATATTGGATGGCAAGCTGGTCATCTAAGCATGCCCTCTTTCTGTTCCTTCACAGAAGTCTATATAATATATTTTTAGCAAAACTTAGAAACTCCAAAGAATAGTCAGGTCACTCAGTGACACGGTAAACACAGCACTCTCTCCTGGGGCATATTCTACAGAAATGTCTAATTCAGCAGGATGCCTTTGATGTGCTGCCTTGTTTTCCCTCTCACTCCTTCCCTTTTCCATACTGCAAAAGACAGGTGTAACCATCGGCTTGTATAAGTATTTATCCCTAACTTGCTCCTGCATTTCTGTCCAGAACTGTCCCCAAATGGATGGATTACTTTTCTTTGGTCTGATAAACTATCCTTTCCCAGGTATGTCAAAGTTGTAATATTCACTTCAAGAATATGGCCAGGAGCATCACTTCCACACATACACCTCCAGTTATCCCCAGTGCATTCTGCTCTCCTACTAGTGCTGCTGTCATGCCACATTATCGTGATTCATTAAACATGTAGGCAACTGTTACACTGACAGGGACTCAGCAGCAATAGGGAGATTGTTCACTTTTTTGCATGTCTATGAGACAGGTGACTGGGATAACAGCAGAGAGACAGATGCATTATTTGTGTCACTAGAAGGATGGGAGCTGGAACTCCAATTTATAGTGAAGTGTTTCTGTATACATTTGCATCCACTTTTTATGTTTTAATGTGGCAGAAGAGCTGTATGTTGAGGCTGCCACAGTGTGTGTGTGTGTGTGTGTGTGTGTGTGTGTGTGTGTGTGTGTGTACATACGCTTTGCCTAGACAATGGGGTTGTTTGAAGGGGTGTCCCCATTTCCATCACAGAAAGCACAGACACTGCCAGTGCCAAAGTCAGGCCATTAAGGTCACCTTTATGACCATATAATCTTCTGTCCATGAGACTAGAAGAAGTCCGACAGGGACAGCGAGAAAAATGGGCTTCTAATCTGTTAGTCTACTACTAATTTTCCATGGGGCTTTGGGCATCTCTCGCGATCTCCTTTCATAACTTGTTTTATTAGCTCTTTGAGGAAGCACTTTCCCTTTCTACTTGTTTACACAGTGGATAGTCTAAGTGGGGTCCTGCCCTCAGTTTCAGCCTTTAAGCTCTCCTATGGAACAAAGACCTGTAATAAATGTATTTACTGGCCTCTCCATTAAGATTCTTTTTGTAAAATCCATTTGATGGAATTATTTCACAATTGCTTCACAATAAAAACCCAGGGCTTTTACAGAAGGGAACAAGCTGACATAAAAATGTGTTCATCTGTATTTATTTTAAAAATAAAGGCACTTTGACTGCATTCACACATTTTCCTACACTGTTCTTACTAATTAATGCTTTCAGTACAGATAGCTACAATTAAAAGTTGTTTTAATATCTAAAATCAAAACACCAATCCAGGATTAAAATGCGAACTCCTAAAAGAAATGTGAAAAAACAGACTCAGCTGTAAAATCTTATTTGTTTGGCTTTGTGGGGTTTTGTGGGGGAGGAAAAAGCAGGGGTTTTGTTTCTTTTCTTGAAGTAACAAAAAATATATGAAACTAGAGTAAGAACAAGACTCTAATGTTAGCTGCAGTGAAGGCACTGGTATATAGTTCATCAGTCCACTAATGCACTCTGGCAGATGATTATTTCACATGTATGGCAGGATGTGTCAGACACTTTGATTTAGGGTCTTCTCTAACAGACTCTGCTTTCAAAGAAGTGCATGAGGGTTTTGCTTCCTCCCCCATAACCGCTATTAAATCCACATTGAGAAATCTGACTGAAACTATATTTAAAGTTCCTGACACATGAAAGCAACCTGATTCAGAAAAAGCATGTAAGCTCCCACCTGTATCCTCCTGAAGAGGGTGGAATTTGGGATGACAAAATGTCACCACCTGCCTAGTAGGGAATCAGGACTTGAAGTACCTTTCCAGGAGACTTCTGTCATAGGTGATGGCCTGGGACGGATGATAAATTGCCTGACAAATTACCTACGTGGCGTGGAAAAAATGTAACATAAGGCAGCAAAAGTAATTAAATATTAAGGTCCATTAGCCTCCATCTTCTAACTGACACAGCTGTCTATGTACTTGATCAATTTTCTAAATATGCAATGTTAGTCTGATCTTGTGTTCTCTTACTTGAGATTAACATATATTCATTTCATTTAAAAAAAATCTTTATTATTTCGATGTTTCTGATGATGTGATGGTTTTGAAATGTAATTAGGTATACAGTAATAGTAAAAATTAACAACATATATGGGAACGGTGGTGTAATTGTAGGTACTTAAGGAACCCATGAAGGCATGGACTGTTTGAGAGGCTGCAGTGTCAGCAGTGATAGAAATTGGTTCACGTTGGGCCTCCAGCAATGTTCTAAATGATTGACTCCACCCAAGGAATATGTAAGGTGTAGATCAAGTAAATCCTATACACCAGGTACAAATTAACTGAGTTCTTTGAACGAAAAAGATGCATTCAAGAAAATTTGGCAAACCTGCTCCTTAACATTCTTGCTGAGAAATCCTAGTGTGGATCTTTCTATTTATATATTGTAGTTTACCACTTCCTATTCTCATATTGGAAGTTCAGTTAAGTAACATTTTTTGTTAAAAAGAATAAAATTCCCTGTGAGTACATCTAGCTAACAGAGAAAACATTTGGATTGGCAATGAATGTGATTTACTTTCACTGTATCTTCTGAATTGCACTATTCAATCTAACTCGGAACGATTTTCATTCCTTTCGTGAAGTTTATGACTTGAGGTGAGCATGCAACTCTTCTACACCCCGCACATGCATCACTTGACCAAGAATCAAACTCTGGGAGCCAAAGTTATCTAAATAAACAAATAAGTAGTCATTCTAGGTTTTCTGATATTTCCATTTTCCTAGTTAATCCACATTAGGAAAATTGAAAAAATAAAATAGACTTTGCAAAATATGCCCATTGACAGTTTATTTAATTGTTATTATGTTGTTAACGATTAGGTTAGTTACAAAAAAGCTGTCAATGGCAAGGCCTTCATTCACCCCTTGACTGGCAGCTAAGCTAGACAGCTTATTTCCCTGAGCTCCAGCGTAGTCAATGGTGAAGTCTTTTCTCTCCAGAGATTACACAGAGGATGTAAGATGACAAAGCTTCCAGTTTAAAATCCAAAGTTGTTTCTTAAATAAAAGGGTGGGAATAACTTCCTCTTTCTTCTCTTGCAGAAAATATTCATAAGCACTAAATGTTTGCTTCAAGTATAAAATACTTTAAATACTGGTTTAAAGCCAGGGGTAGGGACAAGTCTACTTGAAAGTTTATGACTTACTCTATCAGGGGGTGTAAGGCAGCATGATTTAATAATCTTCTCTAATCTTGAAATCTGTCTGTATGAAAGGTATTTTGAGGAAGGAGATGCTATTTCTTGCATTTTGACTGGATTTCCAGACATGAGTACAATTTGCTTTCCTTAAAGGTTCTGAAAACTTTTTTATTTTTATTTTTAGGATATATATCTCCCCATGCTCTGTTCAGGAACTTTGGACATGCTGGCCAAAATTTTCAGAATAACTTGGGTTTGATCCTTTTGGCATTCAAAAATCACTCCCTTTGCATCTGTCTTTAAGATCTCCCAGATTTTCCGTTTCCTGTTTTCACTTTTCATTGACAAGCATCTGGAGGTTTTTGCAAGCCAAGTGCACATTCTGTATCCTATAACATTAGAAGCTGAGATTCTCTATCTTGCTCTAGTTTCTAATTCCCACTCCTGCTTTGCTCTTTTCATATTTTGTAACCAATTACAATAATCATAATTACCATAGCCTATCTTGCATAACATCAATTTACATTTTGTGTAAGAGCGACCATACAAAAGATGTAAATGTCCTGAAAGCAGATCAAAGCTCATTCTTCCATTGCAGAATGTTTAAAATTAATCAGGAAAAATTACTTACAAATTGTACTGTGGGGCTGAATCAAACTCAAAAAAGAAAGAAATTTTGGATTGAGGCTGGCCATCTGTTCTTAAGTCGTTGGAAGAAAAAATGCCAGGTGACTTAAGAACAGCATTTTCAGTCTGAATTAATTTCTTTCGGCTCTTGCAGCTTTAAGACTGTAAGTTAAGGTACCCAGATTTATTGTGTATATTGTGTAGCACTTGTCTCCCATTATTTTTTTTATTTTCCCAAAATAGTGAATATGCTTGTTGGTACTCCGTAGTTAAAAGTGAGTATTAGCCCCAGAGACATTCAGTTAGAAAAACATAGATTGACAGCCAACCACAGGGATGATTTAATGATTTTCTTTGTGCTATTTTCAATTATGAACTACACTTGGGGGTGGGCAGTATTTGATGAAAATGGGGAATCACTGCAACCAGTTGGGCTTCCTCAATTTCAGTGAATGCTGTTAGAAGACAATGGATACGAAAGGGCAAATTTTATTGCACTAAGCCTAAAGAAATGTAAAGAATAGTAGTAGTAAGAATTAAGAGACATAAATTGTGTACAGTGGCAGGACAGGTAAAATATAGTTAATATTAATTTCAACTCCCTTACAATTGTTTAAAGCTGGAGGTCAGTATCTAAGGAACTGTTTCTTATTGTGAAACAAATATATAGGGAAATTTTGGTCAGGTGCATTGTGCTAGCTCACAAAAACTGATGCAAAAGTCTACTGTGGACCCGAGTGCATACACATCTAAATTTTGTCTCTTAGTTTCTATTACATAAAAACGTGCTCCCTTTCACACAGACTTGTTATATTCAGTACCTCTATGTTAAGCCAGTAAAATTTTTAAAGTAAGTTTTTAATAGGTTTTTCACAACAATGACTGTTCTGGTATCCTGCTTCTTCTGGTCACCATAAGCAGATGTCCAGGGAAGAGTGTAAGAACAGAGAAAGGATATGTGATTTCCTTCCCTTAACAGTCCTGGAAGCTCCATCTGTTTTCAGCTGTCAGAATTCTCAAGACATATGTGGTTTTTCTGCATTTTGTAATCCTTACTGGATGAGGTTGTCCAGTCTCAGCTTGAATCCATGTAAACTCTTAACATTCACAACAACTTTTGGTAATGAGTTCTACAAATACACTACTTGTTTTGTTAAAAATCACCTCCTTTTGTTTATTTTAAGCCTGTCTGCCACTAACTTCAAATGATGGTCTTTGGGTTTTGTTCTGGAAGAGACAGCAAATACCTACCTACCTTTACCATGCCACTCATTACTCTATGGTTGTCTATCATATACCCCTTATTCATAGATTTTCCGGTCTCAAGTATCCTAGCATAATTAGCTGTCTGGAATCCACTGTGTATTTTACAGAGACGTTAAAGATTTATATCTGTTGTCCAGGAAAAATAACAGAGAGGAATAAATAAAAAATGTGAAGATAACAGTAAAATAAATCAATGGTTGTAATTCCCTTCTGTAGAAGACTTAGCTTCTGTATTGTCTATCTCACTGATTTCATTCATGCACTACTTCTGTGCTCCCTAAGGGTTCACTTGGTTTGGTAAGAAACACTGAAGCCTTACCTGTTTTCACATATTTCCCAATCCTAGAATAGCTTAAGGTTGCCAGGGACCTCTGGAGATCATCTGTTCCTACTGCCCTGCACAGAGAAGGTTCAGCTAGAGCAGATTGCTCAGAGCTGTGTCCAGTTGAGGAATACTGTCTCCATCTCCAAAGATGAAGACTCAACAACCTCTTTGGGCAAGCAGCTAGTATAATGCTTACACCAGAAACTGGAAAAATCCAAAACTCACTTTGCAGTAGAGTCCTTCTGCAGCTTTTGAAAACCTTAATCTGCCATTTTTTAGCTTAATTGCTGCATGCTACTCTTTTCCAAAGCTTTTGACTAACCCTGTTGCAATTTCATATGTTCCCTACCATCTTCTAAATGTGCTTATAGAAAATTAGATCACTTCACACTGTTACACATTTGAAGTCCAATTTAAAAAATTGTTCTTTGAAGTTCTCTTTGAATTTTGTGGTGGGGTTTAGGACTAACACATTTAGTTTTAATTTCTTCAAGGCATTTTCTTTTTGGGTTTTTTGATTCTCTTTAAAATAAATACAGTTCAAGTTTGTGCTGAACTAAGTCCAAGCTGTGACTATTTATTAGAGTACTCTTAATGAATATGTTGGTGAGTTACCTTTTCTTGCCAGATAATTGGCTCGTTAATTTTAATAGATACTGAGGGTACAAGACTTGAGCATGAGCAAAACAAAAAAGAGCTTACTAATGCACCCCTAGAAATAGAGAGGCAAAGTATGATGACTAGTGCAAATAATCTTTCAATGCCACTTTTAAATGATTCCCTCAAATTAATTCTCCTCCTCATTGTATTTACATTCTGATTTTGCAAGCAGGTATGTTTGTACAATTATCTTACTTTTACTGTGTGTTAGTGGATGTGTGAAAAGTGTACTCTATATCTGCAAATAGTCACACTCCATTTGGCAGCTAAATGGGCAAAAGAAAGATGTGCTTTGTGGTCTGTGTCCAAGTGACACAGCTTGAAAATTGAAACGTGTTATTTATGAGCAGCTACTCATAACAATTCCACTTACAGGATGAGAGTTATTGCCATGCTCTGGCCAGAATCCTGCAAATGCTAATTCAGATGCATATGGACAGATTAGTTGTTTTGAGTTCATTTGAGCAGTTTACTGATGTAAGCAAAGGAAGCTGTTCAGTGCTCTGCAGCCTTGGAGTACATTTATGTGAGCTGCAAACATCAGTGACCAAATGCTGTCTCTGTAAAGCTCTGCTAAGGGACTTCACCTCAGCTGTGAAGCACTGCCAGGGAAGCGTGGACAGATGTTTCAAACAGTTGGGAGTTTTACTGTCTTCTTTCTCCCCTGTCCCTATCCCCGCTACGACTCGTGAGGAAAATACCATTGTGGAGATTATAAGGAAGGATTACTAACAAAAGAGAGACTGTCGGGGCCCTCACAGCATGCCCCCTTCCCAGAGCCTGGTCTGGGGGGGCTCAGGGACAGCTCACAGCCCCTCCTCTTTGGCCCCCACCTGAGCTCCAGCTCCCGCAGTGCCATAGCCATGCGAGTGCCTGGCCCTGGGCCTCTTGTGTGTGGATCCTGACCCCCACCCACTGGCTGATGTCCCAAGTCATCCCCATCCCCAGGGAGGTGCCTGGTGCCTGAGGCTCGGGCTGCCTGGCTGCCCCCTGCCCTGCCCTGCCCTGCCCTGGATGGGGGGGACAGGCCCTGGCTGCCAGGTCCTGCCCTGCTGCCCCGGGAGCCCCTGACACCACTGATCCCCAGCCCAGGAGGCTGCCGGCTCTCCCAGTGCCCTGCCAGACTCGTTGGACATCTTGGCTTTGCTTTAAAGCATTGAGAATTGTGATCTCAATACTCAAACGGAATAAAAACGCACTTTTTTAATTCAAGGATGTAAGAGACAGCTCACTGAAAAGTACAAATGTTCACTTCTTAATAACTTCCTTACTATGGATACAGCAGAAGCAGAAATTTGTAGAAATAACATACACACAGCTCATTTGTTTCCAGTTTTGATATCTTATCCATTACTCAAGGTGAGTATACTGATTGGGAAATCAATATCTATGAACATATCCATCTTCCTGCCCAATGAATAGGATCTAATGCAATACATATAGCCCTGTCAGTGCCAACTTACTGTATCATCTGAGTCAGCTGCGGAAAGACCTGAGCTGTCCTTAGGCTCTCATATATGGTAGGAGAATTTGGCTTAGTCCTAAGGTGAATGGAACTCACATTCTTGTTCACTTACAAGGAAGTGCATCTGCTTCCTTGCTCTTGACTGGAAACTCCTCACAAAGAGATAGATCTTAAAATATGAAAAGCATTTTCCATTTGCAAAGAGCAACTATGTGTGTTTCCATCATATTTACTTTTGATCTTCAATCTTGCATATTCTTTATTGACACTCAACATCCACACTCACTTTTTTTACATGTCCAGTTTATTACACACAGTGTCCTCCAGCTGTGGGCTGGAGATAAAATAGTGGCTCAGCCTGGCATGGATGAGCCTACTGAGTGAGAGGGGCTATTTTATCAACTTGGAGACTGCATACCATGTGAAACTCCTAATCAGATATTTTATCTTTCTGAGTAAATAAAACGCTGATCATAAAAATTGTCAGAAGTGTGCATACTAACCAGTAAACAAGAATGCTGTGTAGCCCAGGAAATATGATGTTTTTCCATAACCAGTAAGCAGCTGGACTGACCTGACATTGCAGGGTGCCAGAACATGTCTGGGTTTGTCTTGGCATGGTTTCAGCTGATTTTAACATTAATCTGGTGAAATAGTGACTATTGCTTCATATTTGTATGATCTGAAGCTTTGTGAATACCAAGAACAGTAAACGTCTCGGGGAGGCACTGCCTTGCAAGAAAAAAACCCTTGATACCAGCTGAGGCTGGGGGAGGCAACTTTCAGACTTCTGCAGGGAACAAGTGATAAGAAGGCAAACTACAATAAGCAAACATGTAAATATAACTCCAAGGACCCCAAGGGAGAAAAGGAAGAAACTTCCACCCACAGTGAACATCATCCTGACAAAGGGAGGGGAGGTGAGGTTCAGACTTGATATTAGGAAACATTTATTTACTGAGAGGGTGGTCAAACACTGGAACAGGCTTCCTAGAGAGGTGGTCAATGCCCCAAGCCTGTCAGTGTTCAAGAAGCAATTGGACAATGCCCTTAATAATATGCTTTAACTTTTGGTCAGCCCTGAAGTGGTCAGGCAGTCGGACTAGATGATTGTTGTAAGTCCCTTCCAATTACTATATTCTATTCTATTCTATTCTATTCTATTCTATTGACTTCAAATCATCATAACTGACAAACAAAGACTGACAACTCATCATAAGCACCACTCTGACTCCTGCTTGAAGAAGACTGCAACTATCAACCTTAGGACAAGAGGAACATTGGAAGGATGATCATAATGTCAGAGAAAAGGGAGGACTCCAGGAAAAGGTGTCCTGTGTAATGATTTTAACTGTATCGTCAATATGAATTGCTGTTTCAGTTAGATAACTTGGATGTTTAGACTGTTCTGTTAAAACATTAATTCAGCTCAAATGCTTAAGTTCTATATATGCAGTGTATCTCTCTTGCCAGTAACAATATTATATATATCACAAACCATATCTTGAAATCCAGCCTCAGAACCAAGCTGAGATATGGCTGTAGAACATAGCTGTATTTGTTTATATGATGTTGAATTACAGCTCTCATAAATATATTTTTAAATTGTGATGCTCATAACTAACATATTTCTGCTAGGCTGGCCTATTACTCAGTCAGTTTTCTTGTCCCTAACATACGTAGAGAACACCCACATCTACATTTAAAATACACTTGATAAATACAATATCATGAGGAATGAGGAAGTGATTTGGTAGCACTTGCCCTTTTACTCATACTCAGGATGGGAAATAGGGTGGGATGACTGAGTGGGTTAGACCATTTAGCCATCTGTCTTTATTTTGCAGGACTTATGTTGTAATACAGCAATTATATTTCTCTGCCATATTTACTCTAGCTAGATGTTCCCTTGTCTTTTTATAAGTCCAAGTCTTGGAAGCCCTAGGCATTCAAAGGTCTGGTTTCAGAATTCATTATTGTCATGGAGACAAGCTTACAACTGTTTAAATGATATGACTGAGGACAGGGACGTTTAACATCTTGCAAGACCAAATAGCCAGATGTTATGCCAGATATAAATACGGACCCTTGTAAGGACTTAACAGGTTAAAATCTCCAGCCACCCAGGAGGGAATTTTTCAATATTTACAGGTTAAATCCTGTGAATTTAACCTACTTTTCTCCACTAAATTTATAAAGATATCCACAGTTTTACTTCTGTGTGTGGTTAAAAGTTGTGTCTTTTTGGTAGGCCTGTGCAGCTTGAAACTTGTTTTGTCTTGTTCAAGATCTTTAAACTGGATGCTTATCTGTCTACTAAGTGGATCAATACATTAGATGTCCTCAAAGTTCACTTAATATGCTGATTGTATGCATTTCTACACAAACCCACTTCTATTCGAATGATGATGATATGGATAATGTTTGCTATCCATCTCTTAATCCAAAAGTTTTAGAGTTAAAGAGAGAAAAACAGGTTCCCTCTCCTCTCAGCAATTCTCATCCTCAGGAAAGCATCCTGTTCTAAGGAAGAGCTTTCAACCTGTGTGGTGAGGTTGGGTTTGTGTACCAAAAATCTGATATGTCTTAGTTCAGGGAAACAAGATATCTGCTTTTTCATGAAGCCTCTTAGGTCATGAGCATAGAACTGAGAAAGTCCTAGTCTATTTTCCAAGAGTCAGTTAAAATATATACACAAATAGTTATAGAAAATCTTTGGTCTTGAGTGGTTAAAATCCTGACCTAGTCGATTAATTATGTTAGCTTCTAGGTTTTATGCTTTAAAGCCCTTAAACTTTAAATAAAAACTCCTGCTCCATTTTTTGAAAAGTGGTGATATTGGCTCCTGGGAGTCAGTGAGTAGCTGTAGCTGTGATTCTGATCAAACACAGGAATCCGCCTGTAATCCTGTTAGTTGCTACACCACCACAGAGAGACTCAGTCTTAGCTCCACCCTTCCCAGATTTTCCAATTAGTTATTTTAGGCCTCATGTTACTTACTAAGGAAATTATAGTGAATTCCATTCTGTGGTACTTAATTCCCTTCAGGCACTGATTAGGGAACATTAGTTATAAATCAAAGCTAACTTGAAAGTTTAGTTGTAGTTCTGTTCAACGCCACTTGAAATATGTTATCTTGTTGGCAAGATTCATGGAGGTCACGAATTCTCAGCAGCTGTACTCTTGTGAAGGAATGCTAGGAGCTGTAAAAAGTAAGCATAATATTAGCAATGTAGGATGCAGTATTTTTTCAAATTCTTTTGTCTCTGGGAGGGGAAAACAGGTTCTTTGGAATTGCAACTATATTTAAAAGAAAGCAAACAAAAAAACCCCTCCAGCATGTGGAAATTCCGCTTCTCAGCTAGTTCTACAGATTTTACTCAAGGCTACTTGCCTAAACTCTGGTGTTCAGTAAGTACCCTGGTTTTCAGTCCTTTGAATGACTTAAACTTGCTTAATGTGGGGTCTGCTATTCCAGTTAAAAAAGCCATTAGAACTCCACAAACTGAAGAAAATAGAAAAACACTGGTAGAAAACTTGTAAGTTATGATTCAGCACCTAAATCTGTAACAATTCCAGATAGCCTCAAGGATCTTAACAGGTAATTGATTCTTAACTGGAAGAAACATTCCTGTTAGACAAAGCTGAATTATTTTAATACCCAATTTACTCCACATTTTTTGTGGAGAAAACTGCATGAGGGACAGGTCTGGTGGCAGGCATTAACTTTTTCCTTCAGGGGAAACACAGGCATTCACAAGGGAAAACTGGCAGCATAGTACCTGCATGAGAGAAAGTTAAAATTCTACATATCAGTTAGGTAAAGCTATGTCTGGTAGCTTTTAAACTAAACACTGGCTTCCCTGAAATCCATTGCATACTTCAGTTGATTTCATTGGGGACAAGTTTTCTATTTAATTTTTCTTCACCTAAATGTATGTAGTCACACTATGTTAAGCAATTAATGAGTAGGACATCCACAAATATAAGTGGCTGGAGTATTTATTTGAAAGATTGATAGCTCTTAAAATTAACCTTATTTTCTCTTAGCAAACAGTAAGAACTTATTAATATCATAGCATTTATACACATTTACCCACAAACCATCAAATTCTACCTATAGATTATTACTGATCTCTTAGTACTGACTACTACTTTAAATATTTGCAGACCTGAATTTGCTCCTTGAGCTTTTTTTTATTATTATTACACCACTGCTTCCCTGAATGAAAGCACTAAAGACAGATTGGTAGTGTGAGCATAGTATATAAACCCAGCTAGAAGGGCAACTAGCTGTTTCAACCTGAAATTAATGTCATCACAAAATGAGTTTATTTTCCTTCACTAAATGAATTACTGTTACAGTCTGAAAATATCTGTTCAATAGCCATTCTTATGAACCAATATTTCTCATAAGAATGAATGTGAAAAAGGAGCAGTTCTGAATGTACCAAAATATAAATACAAATGAAAATGCCAACAGAAGGGTGCGGGAGTTTTTCTTCAATCACTGACAGGGACTGGAAAGGGAAACTTGATGAGGAAGATTATTCTGTGGCTTTGATAGCACCGAATATTCTGCTTTCATAAGCATCAAATTCACTATGCTCAAATATCCATAAAGTGCCTCATAAAGATGCACTCCAGCCACCTTATTTCTTGAAAACACAAATGTGAAATCTGACATGAGCCTTTGAAACACTTTTATTGAGCCATTTCTAGTTTGTTACTATACTCTGTTCCTTTTCAAATTGCTTTTTAAAGTACACATACTGGTACAAGCTTAGGACTTGAGATTAAATGCAGCCTCTGCAGTGTTTTTCTAAAACAGATCCTCCTTTGTCAAGAAAGTGTCAATTATTCTAAAATACAAATATGTGAACAGTACAAAGACTGTTAGTTCTTTCCTACCTTAGAAGCACAATATAAACTCAGGCATCTTTTTTTTCTTCTCCTTTTAAGTTGAAAATACATAGAAATGCTGCTCAAATACCTGATGTGGACTAACATAAAACACCTGTAAGGACTTTGTGGGGGGGTTCTCCAGAGATCCTGTTCTAAGGGGCACTGTAAAGAATTTGTGTACAGGATTTTTTGCATCAATGTGAATGTGTGCAGAAATAGAGATTGGATTGCTTTGATCATTTTTTCATTTTTCACTTCATTCTCAAAGAATATGGATTATTCATGCAAAACTCCAGGTGCCCCTAAGGTCTCCTCACTTCCCGTTGAATGTTTTAAAGAGGATGGGAGGGAATGGAAGACAGAAGGAGATGGAAGTATACCAACAAGTTTATTATCATAAAGCAACATAAAAAGATAGAACCGCAGTAACACCAATAATCTTCCTCTGATTATCCTCCAGTTAACAGATCTTACGAAACAAATATTGTGTTCTGTCTTTGCATCTACTTGCTGAAATTGACCTTTCCTCTTCTTGACTCTGACTTTTATTATTAGAAGATTATTAGAAGTCCAGAGTGAAGAGCTGAAAAATCTGAAAGTTGCTTTCTGGTCTAAAGTTGACTAATAATGAAGCTTTTCTCTAAGTCAGTTTGTATCTTGGTGAAATGTGGCTCATATGCACCCAACTTCATAAAGCGCTGTAGACTGAAGTACGTAGTAGTTGTACTGATAATTATTATTATAACTATAATAATACAGTATTTTCTGATTATGCTCTTTGCAACAACTGTCTAAGAGGCAAAATAATTAATGTTTCCCAGGGCAATGCTGGTTACTGTATCTTATAAGCTAGTTTTCATCTTGATTGGAAAGAAGAATATGCATTAATTTCTAAGGAGTAAAAAAAAATGATGTTATAATAATAATAGACTAAATATTATTTACTCTAATCTCCAATGCAATTAACTAATAATATTAATTAAAGGAGAACCACTCAAGCTAGCTTATTAGAATTAAGCCAGAATTTTTAACATCTAAGGAACTTCTCGATAGCCATGCTGCTGTCATAACACACACATCTGACCTGCTTCTTATCCCAGATAAGGCATATGTTTGAAAGAAGGGAAGATCTGCATCCTCAGAAGTCATCTGGAACAGGTCTTCCTGCTGCCCCTAAATTCAAGCTTCAGAGCACTCTGCACAGCTCCTCAAATGTTGTGTGGGCTGAAGATTACCAAATATTATTTTTAGTGCTCTCGTTGTACAGTTTTTATCCGGAAAAAGCAGCTGACGGCTCAGAGAGGCCGGCCGAGGCTCACTAGATGGTGCTAGGCACAGGCTGGTAACAGCAGCCAGCCACCAGTGAGACACGTCTGCTGCTGGGAGCTTGCGTCCTATGGAAAGCACAGGAGCATCCCTGCATTTTCAGTGTCACAGCAGCTGGCATTAAAATGGTGAGCAAAAGAGCTTTGGAAAACTGACTCATACACTACTGAAAAAGGAGCAGTGGTGTGCCTTTTTCAGATCATCCCAGTCATTTAAAAGCAGCTTTTAGCATCTGATACTAAATAGCTTGTTACAGTTGCATCACTATTCCCCTTTCTTTAATACTCTCTTTTGCTGTTCTGATCCATTTTTCTTCACTTCTCCATTAAGTACTTCATTATTTTTTATTCCCCATTCTTCTCTGAGTCACAAATCTATCGTCTTGTCAAGAGGTTGTCTTCCTCAGGTTTGGTTCCTGGGTGTAGTTTTCAACATGCCAGCTTTCCTTGGGTCTGTGTCTCTGGTTTCTCACTTCCACCCCACCAATGTCTGCAGCTGAGGTACCTGAAAAACCGATTTGTTCTGAACTGCAGACTGCATCATGCCCTGGGCCGGGGAAGGTGAAGTGTTTCACACCAGCATCACCACAGTCCATCAGAGGGTCCGTGCCCTGGCGTGGGCTGCCCACGGTCCCTCAGGGGTGTCTCTGTCCCAGAGGCTGCCGCTCCTCTGACTGCCCCTGAGCACCAGCGTTTACATCCCGTTTCACTGCCATTTTGGAGCTGGCCCAGAGCAGTGCTCAGCTCCCACCCTGTGGCCCCACCACCCCTGTGCCCCATCCACCCCCTGGGTCTCCCACAGCGCCAGTGCCTTATCCCCCTAAATGACTTTTTTTTGACTAAAACTTTGGACATGGACACACATACATTTGAACAGCATGAACGTGACACCTTAAAGAAATGCTGTGTTGCCAGTCAGCCCCAGCACCTCACACTAAACCTGGTAAGCCTGTGTAAAACATAGTGCAAATGTTAGGTTTTCCTTTACAAAACCCACAATACCAGGTGTGGTTTTAAACAGATGTATTTCTATCTCTCAACTGACTAAAACAGTAATACTGTTACTTGCTGCAGGATAACACGTAACTACCGAAATGTTAGTACTCTGTACTTCAACAGCCTTCACTGGCTTGCAGGACAAGCTTACTCTGTGCTGAAGGTCAGCTGGCGGGGACAGGCAGGTATACATTGAGCACAGACTTTGGTAGAGGGAACCAGATTCATAATTTGTAGTTTCGTAGTTGTTTCCAAGTGTGACTGATGTTATACAGTGTCTGTTCAAGTTTGGGATTGCATTCCTGCACAACTCCGTTTCCACATTTCCATTCTTCGTGTCCACACATCTTTCTGGATAATTTAGGATTGATTTTATGCGCAGTACATGAGCCCACCAGCTTCCTGTGCTTCTGACTGTATCTCCCTAGGGTTTCCAAACCACAATGCTGTTCTGGGTTGAATAACAGTGATATTTTTTCTTTGCTTAATGAATACTAAGCTTGTCACAAATACTCCTTCACTCTCCACTACAGCTGGGTCTGTGATAAGTCAATAAATACTTGGGGAAATATGGAACTGACTGTTATAGTTGTCTGCCTCACATTACTACAAATAAAGTAATAAAACTAAATGGCAGAAATAAAACCTGTAGCATGCATTCAACTAGAGACTGATCAGGTAGTAGAAATCAGTATAATTCCCTCAGTGATGATGATGATGTTGTGCTTATTTGCCATGGCTGGGGATCTTAATATTTGATTTTGTAACCACCTGACTTAGTGCTGTACCCTGTGAAAACTTGGTTCTGTAGCTTTATAGCTTGCAGACGTGTATTAGGTCTTTTTATTTCTTCCAGCTGAAACGTGAACTTATATTTTGGACTTAGATGAGAAGACTGAAAAAAACCCACAAAAAACCACCACAACATGGGATAAATATCCTAGAAAACAATGTTACTTCTTCTAGGATCCATAATTGCAAGTGATTTACTGGTTAACTAGAGTTGGTGTTAAATGTATGTACAGTAAGGAAAAAAACCCTATTGAAAATGCAAAAAACACTAATGGGAAACTGACATTTTACTGTTATATTAATTGATATAACTGATATATTAAAATAGAGTTATATATAGTTCAAGTGAATACTGAGACTACTACCATGCATCATGTAGCATTCAGTTACCTTCCGTGTATGTTCAGTGGTGGGAATAAAGTACTTGGTTATCTCTATGGAGTTGTGACAATCTCCTTCCTTGCATGGAATGAGATCTAGATGATCAAACTGTCATGCTCAGAAAGGGATATTAGAATTATGGTCATGTCAGAGGGAAGGGGTCGCTCAAACCTGCTGTCAGTCAAAGAACATTTTCTAAGGTTGGTTCGATATCTGTTATATGTAAGAATAGCTGTGTCCTGATGCTGCAGTGACATGAGGATCAGACTATGCTACAGATTTCAAACTGAACTCTGAGAAGAACTGTGTTTGCAAGGCGCCTAGCAATGACTAGCCATAAACAGCAGTAAGTAATAAGGAATATGGAGTAATAAGAAACATGGGTGAGGAAAATGGGGGAACAGATTGTCTGTCTTCTAGTTGCTTTTGATGGACTGAAACACATGGTCTCATCTGAAATTTCATGGCTGATGGCTCTGAGAAAAAAAAAAATATTATTTTAACCACAAATGGGACAAAATGACAAGTGAGAGAGATGGGCTGGTTCACACTTTGGCTGAGAAGGCCACAGAGGAACATTATTGCTGCTTAAGTTACCTACTGGGAGATCACCAAACTCTTTGCAGAGGTACACCACAAAATGATGAGGGACAGAGAATATGAGGGGAAACAAAGATAATTCTGATTAGAATTAGAAAGGAAAGATTCTTTACAATGCAAAGGGTCAAACTTTGGAGCAGGTTTCCTAGAGAGCTTATGGGATTTCTGCCATTCATGATATTTAGAAGTTAGCTAGGTATATGTCCCAGAGAGGCCTCCTTTAACATAGAAGTTAGCTCTCCTTTGAAGGGGTTGAACCAGACCATCTCCACAGACATGTCTATGATTATTTGGGTTGGGTTTTTTTCAAGTAAAGAGGCTGCCTCTACATTATCTCATTATACCTGTCCAGGCTCTGAAAAGAGATATCTTAAAATTGCAGTTTAAGTGACCATCCATTCTGTCCATAATCCCATACACAGAGAACCATGTGGTTTCAGCAGAGGTTACCCATGATGAGTGTTAATCCAGAGAGTGTGAGACTGGAACTCAGCACTACAGCAGCAGCAGCTGTAGCCCTTTTTATTTTTATAGGAGTATTTGGTGTTGCCCCTAGTTGCTTGTTTACAGTTTGGAAAATGAGATGTTGCTTGGCGTCCCATAGAGAACATCAAGTAGGGGGTCCCAGGGCTGTAGATCTTTTCTATCTTTTTGTCCCCTCCGTAGAGTGTCCTATTCTTCCCAGTACTTGTACCTTCAACATACTTTAAAAAAAAGAATAAATAAAAATACAAAAGAGAAATAAAAGGAGAGCAGTTTATGAGGGCTGGTGTGGTGGGTCAGGTGATTTGTGCAGAGTAGATGGTTTGAATGTGGGGTGGATGCTAGGGAGCTCCTATTAAAAAAACTACATCTCTGACTTGGTAAGCCCTTAGATGGCTACTATAAGCTGTTGTATCTTTGCCACTTGAAAGGTGGCATAGATATGCCTCCCCTGCTCCATTTAAAAAGATTTGTATTTTTTTCTCCCTTTCTCCTATGTTTGAATAAATGAAAATAGAATGTAAAACCCTATTAATGAACAGGGCCCTGATCTGCATAGTACTTTCCTTTAGTGGCAGACTTACAAGGCCTCAGGAGATATTATCCAGATGCGTGGCTTCCTTTAACCGATGATAAAGTCTTTGATGTTACTTATTACTTGGAACTAATCCTGAGATCATAAGTATGTGTTAAAGTATGCAAGGTGCATTCTACCCCACACAGCTAAAAAGAAAAAAATAAATGTCACCATACTGCTCGGCTTTTTTTTAGATCTGGTATCCAAGTTGTCCTTCTAACTTGCATATTTATTCCTTAGTAGTTGCACTGGTATAATGCATGAGTCTCTCAACAGAGAGTAAGAATTACTTCATGCCAAAGAGTCTCTAAAGCTACCAAATGCATGTTCCCATAATCTCACTGTCTTCCATTTCCCCTATTTTATGAAAACATACCATGGGGGTGGGGGTGGGGGAAAAGACGCAGTTAATATAATTCATTCTTTATCCATTCAAAGCAGAGGGTAGACTTAGGCAGGTAGAATATGTGCAGTACATAGGAAAATGCAGCATATGAGTACTCTCCCCAATTTCAGCTCTTTAGTCTTAACTTCTTGACAACTTCCAGTAAAAAAAAATAAATAAAAATAATAAAAAAAGTCTTGGCACAAAAAGTAGGAACACCGACTATTTAGCAATGTCTTTACTCAACTAAGTGTACATGACTGTCATGGAAAATGCCCCATTCTTAGAGGTAGTAGAGTGTCTGTGCCTTTCAGCATTAAACAAGTTGTCTTTGGGTAAAATTACTTTGAGAGACGATGGATATAAGAAATTGTACTCAGTTTGTGCTCAGAAATTTACAGTAGAAATTTACAGAAATTACAGTCTCCCAGGGCCAGACTGAGATATGGATAGTGATATGATTTCTCTAATGGTATTAGAGAAACAAATCATATCAGAAATTCTGTCATAATGGGTGTGTAAAATTTGAGATACAGACTGACATGAAAGGCTGCTAATGCTGTAGGGCACAGATATTACTGGATGTAATTGCTGTCATTTCTTACTAAACAGTCATTAACCAACCTGAGGTAACATTGGTTTAGATTTGATTCTGCTAAAATATGAGGATACCTTATGAGAGCTGGTTGTCAGAAATAATCATAAATAGACTTTTATCAGGTTTTTCCAATGATTCAATTTGCATTTAAATAAAGAATGTGTAAATTGGGACTTAGGTATAAATAAATCTCTAAGTTAACTGATTAAAATCCTTGAATCAAAGAAAGGAAATTTTTGATACGTAATACAGTTGCTGGTATTTGTTAAAGAATTAAATGCTCCACAGTACAGATTAGGATACTGGTTTAAATCAATTTTTAGTTTTCCAAAATAATTATTAGTTACATGAAGTGGATAATATGACCATATTATTGATTATCATGAAACTTTTTATTGCATATTTGACTTGTATATCAATGAAGTCACTTTGGATTTCTAGCTGCTGCATGCCATGCCACACTGGTATTTTGGTTAGTGATATATCAGAGCAATGTAATTCCTTGTATTGCTTGAATAAAGAAGCAACAATTCTGATATCAAATTGAGTTTTTAGTTTTTGTGGCAGAAGAGTATGTGTTATTGGTTAACACAATCTAGAAAGGGAGATCTTTATGTTTCACAGTTTAAAAAGAGTAAATTCTGATCATATATGTGAATTTTTTATGACGTTACCCCAAATTAGTAGTTGTAGGTTTCAGTGGGGAGAAGGCTTTGAATGGAAATCAAAGCAGCTAAATCTACATAAAATCTGTATTCTAAATAAGAGAGGGAAAAAAACATGGAAAAAATGCTCCCAAGCAAGTGAGGTAAATAGCTACACCCAGAGAGATATCAGGAATTCAAAAATATTAGCTGTGGAATGTAGGAATGCTCAATAACGAAGTTCTGACAGCACTGTATGGATAAAGTAAAACTTGCCAAAAAACATGTTAATTTTGGCTTTTCAACTGTAAGTGGAAAAAATAAAATATCTAGGTACATAAATAAAAAGAGAACAAGAAAGGAACTGTAATTTTTATATAGGAAGAAAAGGAAAGATAAAATAAAATAAAATAAAATAGAATACTTGGGTCAGCTCTCCCCAAAATAACTTAATTTAGTGTTCAGAGACATATATGACAGGATAACAGGACTAACAATACAGTAGTAGGAGTTACTATGTGGACGGTAATTCCAAGGTAGATGAAGAATGCAGACATAAATCAGAGAGGTAATTGGGAGCTGAGAAACTGACATATGACATTACAGAACAAGTTATGCAACTTTGTGATATCATTTGAATGAATTCTAGCAAGTGAAATATTTCTAAAAATAATGATCTGTGGAAGTTAAGGCCTGAATATTTGACCTATAATGCATGCAAACTTTTAGGGCAGACTGAAGGAATGGAAAATTAAGGATATGGATATACTCAGGAAATTGAGTAAAAGGCATTTCAAGTTTGATCATAAATAGATTGTTTAGACTAACTTGTTGCTGGGCTGCTTTACTAAGGGTAGAGCCACCAGTATGAGGGAAGTGGTCATTGCTTTCTGCTTTGGTACTTGTGAGATCATAACTCTAGTATTATGTCCTGTTTTGGCCTTCTTACTACAAGGAAGACTTCAATAAGCTTAAGCAAGTCTGGCAGAAGGCCATCAGCATTGCCGCTGGCTTGGAGGACAGGGTGTGTAAGCAGAGGCAGAGACAGCTAGATTTATACAGCCTTGAGAAGGAAGTGGGGTGGGGAGGTGGTAGGGGGGCAGGGATCTAATTGCTGTATTCAATGACTTAAAAGTTGGTGGTTATAGGGAGAACTATGTTCTTCTTCAAGGCACACGTGAAAATGGCAAGAGGCAACATTCACAGGTTGCAGCAGATATATGTACCAGAAAAATGGGAGGATGAATTCTTTGTAATAAGGGTAGTCAGAAATTGGAAAAGTTTCTCTAAAAAGATTTTGGAATTTCCATCCATGGAGGTTTCAGAACTCAAATGGACAAAGCCTTGAGCATCTTCTTACTTTGCAGGTAGCTGTGCTTTGATTTGGAACCGGTGCAGATGACCTCCAAAGGTCCATTCCAACTTAAATTATTCTGTAACTCTGTGATCTTTTTTTAATAAGGTGATTAGTTTTCTATACTTATTAAATGTGATCGATTTAATTTCCCTGGGCATACCAGACCAGATGGCAGTGACTTCAGAAGTTTTTTCAATGTGGTATTTGAGCTATGATTTGGGGACAGTTTATACATGTGAAAATCCCGGGCAGAGTAGAAAAGAAGTGATTGTACAGCTCCCAGGCTAGTAGTAACGAGTGGCCCCATAACAACTGAATATGTGCATGGTTTAGGGAGGATTATTTCAATCCAAACCTCTTAAAGGGTGTTATCTTTACATTATCAACATTTTTTTTACTCTCTAGGAAAGATATAACATGCATCAAGATCTCTCTTGCAGTCTCTGGCTTGATCTTTGTTTCACAGATCTTAGAGGCATCCCATGCATTTTAGTCTTTCTCTTGAATTGTTTTACCCGTTGTGCAGTCAGATCTTCCATATCTTGTGTTGTTTTGGGTTTTAATGATGATGCAGATTCCAGCTTTTGGTGTTTGATTGTTTCTTCCCTTGTTTGTGTATAAAGCTGGAACCTCCTCATGTTTCATCTATATAGCTGTCCTGATTTGATATCATCTCCATAGGGTCAGGAATAAATTTACCAGTGCAGCCTTTTTAGCCACTGGGATCATATATGTTTGATCCCTGCAAATTGTTTAGCCCTGATGAATCCTTTCATAGTACACTTGATTAGATGTTTTTATGTTTTTCTAATATGCTTTTACAACAAGCCACTTTTACCATTTACTTCTATGTCATCAGGTAATCTGCTTCTAAGATTTTAATCAAGCAATGTTTCAGCAATTTCTATGCCAGTTTTCAGAGTCCTGATCTATAACGTAGTAGTGCCAAGTAGAGATCTGACTCTTCAGCTTTTTTTGAAATGTCCTTTCAATGCTTTTAACAACATTTCACACAAAGCCATTAGGGAGTGAGTATCAGAAAACAAAAGCAATATGCTTACAATCATACCCTTTTGAAAAGGATTTAAACTCATAGTAGTCAACCTCTAAGTCATACCACTGCTGCAGTGGGTATGTCACATCTCAGAACTGTAGGTGCATGTTGGGTTACACATTTAGTAATTGCAATCTTTAATGATGTTGTTTATGGAGAGCATTATGATGGGGTTAAAAAATAGATTTATATTGCTCTATTATTTCCAGTACTATTTCCAAACATTTGTCAAGAGCAGAGTGGTGAGCTCTGCTCAACTTTTTTTGCTCTTCAGTTATTTTATAGGCAGTGTCTCTCTTTTTAACAATATCAGATGCTTTAACCTTCATGGACCAAAAAGATTCTTCCTTTCTACAGGGCATACTTGCTGAAGGAGACACAGCCAAGTTTTATGTCATCTGGCCATTTCTGAGCTAGTTGCCTAGATGTCCTTTAGAATTGGTCAAGAAAACGAAACATCTAAGACATGATTCATTTAACCAATTTTAGATGGCTGCTTCAGGAGATGAGATGAATCACATTCTAGAGAAGAATTATGCTCCCCACTGACTGCAAAGAGAGCTTAAACAAATAATTCATAGGGAGATGTTTATGCTGTGGGTTGCTGAATTTGGTCTGATGAATCCTGGCCTTAGTCCCCTGATTTTAGACCTGAAATAACAGTTCTATTTATTATTATTATTTTGTTGTTGTTATTGTTGTTATTGTTATTTTTATTGTTATTACTATTGTTATTGTTATTATTTTATTTATGCCAAGTGATTACTTCAAAATAATTTTATTCCTACTGCCAGCTCACATTTACTCAGAATCATCGTCCCATTGATATAGTCATGCATTTACCTGCCCAGAAAACTTAACATGAAGTATCATTCTCAAATTGTTTTGTCGTTTAGCAAAATCAAATATGTCATTGTAGACTGAAGTCATGACATTCTAGCACACATCCTAGATGCACATTTTTCTGTGCTTGCTTTTCAGAGTTTTTTTATGCGACTTTGAAGGAGAATTTAGAGGACTCAGCTTTGGTGAATTTTCAGTGTAACATCTATGTTGACTGTGTAAATTTCAGTATGGTTCTTCTTACTGTTGTGTATACTCAAAGTACTATCTAGGTAAAATCAACAGCAGGGAACTACTGAAGACAGTCTGTAACACTTTGCGAATTTCATATTGAATATAGTAAAATAAATGCTTATTTTATCTTTATCTTTTAAAAATATTTTATTATTGAGTCCTCTTTGACTGAACAATATACAAATAAACGTTATTCCAGCATTGTAAATTGTAACTCAAATTGCATTATTTAACTTCTGCCTTCAACATAACCTTGAGTATTCTCTTTCCTCTCAGAAATTACTCTTTTCTGGGAATGAAGGCATTCTCATAAGAACATTTTTGTTCCTCATTATTACTCCAAGGCATTTTTATGTGGATGTAAAATCTTATACAAACAATCCAGGACCCAACGTCTAAGAAAGATAATGATTATAGTTAATAAATCTTCAGAGTTTTCTTTCAGGTCTTACAGAAATTGTTTTCCAGTTTAAATGAAGCACTAAAAGAATACTGAAGTATATTTTATTAATTTCAAAATGAAGCTATGTGCAGAGAACAAATATTGCCTGGTGTTGTGGTTTAGCCCCAGTCAGCAACTAAGCACCACACAGCCGCTCGCTCACTCCCCCACCCTTCTGGGATGGGGGAGAGAATCGGAAGGGCCAAAGTAAGAAAACTCGTGGGTTGAGACAAGAACAGTTTAATAATTAGAATAAAACAGCAATAATACTAATATAATGAAAATAATGAGTGAGAGAGAGATGAAACACTGGAAGAAGAGAGGGAAAAAAAAAAAAACAACAAAACTAAACAACAAGTGCTGCAACCGCTCACCACCCGCCGACCGACACTGCCGGTCCCCAAGCCGCGATCGCCGCCTCCCCCAGCCAATTCCCCCCAGTTAATATACTGGGCATGACGTCACATGATATGGAATACCCTCTGGTCAATTCGAATCAGCTCTCCTGGTTGTATCCCCTCCCCTCCCGGCTTCTTGTGCACCTGGCAGAGCATGGGAAGCTAGAAAGTCCTTGACTAGTGTAAACACTACCCAGCAACAACTAAAACACCAGGGTGTTATCAACATTATTTATAACCAAGTCTAAAACACAGCACTATGCTAGCTACAGTGAAGAAAATCAACTATCCCAGCTAAAACCATGACACCTGGTGATGACAGTGCAACTCTGTATATATATGTTGGTAGCTAAACATTGTTTGGAGTTGGGACAAACAGTGTGGAACTACAGGAGTTTATTCTCTGATACTGTCCTACTTAGTCGTCGTCTTCTTCTGTTCAATTCACAAAAAGATGCCAGTCACAGTAGCATAAAAACAAAACAAAACAAACTTAAGACCCCTTTCTGTGAAGTAATAGGTAAAAGCATTTATTAATTTCATGGAAGCCTTTGTCTGGCCATCAGAGCATGAGACATTTCAGATTCAGCTCAGGTTGATAGTGACTTGAATTGGCAGCTTAACATAAAAGTCATAGCTAATTCCTAAGCCATCTGAGAATTTCTATCTTTCATTTAAATAGCATTTAGACACTTACCTTTTAAATATCAGAACAATTAAACAATTTGATATCACTGTCATAGGTTATTGTTATCTTTAGGTAAAAATGTTTGTCCTCTAAAACATTTGTTGCACGTTAAGTAGATGATGCTGAGTTTAATTTAGAAATCAAGAAGTTCTGTTGGTTTGTGCAGCATGGAAAATTAAACTAGATGACCATACTGATCCTTCCCATTTCTTAAATATATTTATCTGCTTCTAATGAGTAGATTACTATATTAATAGTGTGACAAAATAAGTCTGCATGCCATATCATTGATAGTGTGTTTTAAAAAAAGGAAAGATTTTATTTAAGGCAATAAAGACCATGAATAATTAAAAATTATCTTCACCTTTCCTCTTGCCCCATATCTGGTTAAAGAAGATGTTACAATCCATCACAACCTAATTTTCATAAGCAGAACACTACAAGATCATGAAAATTTGTTAACTATACTTTTTAAATATTAGGGAAAATGGGGGAAATTAATATCACAAGTGTTTTTTTAATTTTTTTTTTTAAATGTCTTCTAAGGTACTCATTACTTTATCTATAAGTTATTGTCATGAAATACTGACAGAAATTTTTAGTACTAGGAAGGAACTGGCTGATGGTAAGATTTTAAATCTGAAAAATTTGAAATTTGAAATGTCTCTTTGCACAAACGCTGACATAGTTCTATTAGCTTTTTCTTCCTAACCATATCAAGCTTTATAAAACAGACCATTTATTTCTATACTTTGTCAGGAAGATCTGTCTGTCAGACACTTTGGAAAAATCTGTTAGTGTACGCAAATCTGTCAAAATAATCTATGCTGAAAACCCTTAAAACTTCTGCCTTCAATTAACCGTACAGAAATCTGCCACCTTTTAATTGTTAAGCTTCTGACTACCAATTGGCTTTACAGATAATCCCACCCAAGTCATAGATAAACTTTGTGTTTGCTCCTCTTTCCTTCAGCCTTTCAGAAGTTTTACAATTAAAGTCCTCAGAATAGAGGCCATCATTTTAGTATGTTTGTGATAGGCACAGTATCATTGGAACCTAGTTTAAGGGTCAGACTTGCCAAGTCAGAGGCATAAAAATGCTGATAGGTGCCTTCTGGAAGTGAGAAAACAGACTTGGGGTCTAGTGTATTTAGGCATTTCTGGAAATCCCCTCTGTCATTAAAATATCTTTGGGCCATTAATGCTCTTAGAATAAAAATATTAAACAAAACAATAGAAGAAGACCTAGTATTTCCTCCTACCTATAAACTTATATATTTTTTCTTTTACTTTTTAACTCATTTTTTTATGGATTTAAGTGTTGATGGGATTAATACTTGAACTGTGGGTGCCTCAAACTTATTTGTAAGCATGTTTCAAAACTAACAGGCTGCGATTTTTTATTTATAAGGGTGAACATTTTTTCAATGCAAGAAAAAATATTTGCAAATGTTTGAGCAAAATTGGGGCATATATGATCTGCAGTGGAATATACAGAGTAGCCTGGGCCCATGTACAGTCCTGCATCTCTTAGATTTACCTGTTTATTTTGAGGTAAATCTAGGCTTTCACACATAGTGCTCTAGTGAACGATGTGGCTTCACTCCCAAAGGAGAAGAAAGTAGTCTGAAATTCTGCAGGAGCCAGAGCTCCAGAAACAGTGGTGCTGGTGTATGAGAATAACATGTAATGGATTCGGTTTCTCTGGGTACAGGCGAAGGTAGTAATATCACTAGGTTTGGTATTAGACATTTCACTCGGTACTCTGTTGTATTCTTCAAGAAACAGGCAAGTCATTGTGGAGAAAAGGATGTGCTGCATAAAAACTCTGTGTTGAGAGAACAATTATCTTCTCATTTAGTGTTTTGATTCTAACACAGACATGGCGGTTTGGTTTTGTCTTTAGGGGGAATTACACTGTTTTCTTGTTAGGGGCCTGTTTTCCATGGTACTAAAACAAGCATAAGCATTTGGGCTGTGTGTTATTGTTTGTTGGAAGTCTTCAGTGTTATGAGAAAATCTGTCAGCACATGAGAGCAGTGTAAATTAATATGAGGTGTATTCTCTACTTCTTTTCAGCCAGCACTCTGAACCTTAGGCAAACAGATGGCTGAGGATTTCTCTGAAAGATTAAGCGCTTCAATGTGAACATTTCTCAGGCTGTAATTTAACATGCTATTTAAAGCCTGATTATTTTTGCCTTTTTTTTTTCTGTAAATATTACAGCATAAAGGAACAAAAGCTAATATGTACTGTTCTATTAAGACACAACATTAATATTTATATCACAAACTACTTCCTGTAACTGTGACTTTAAGTTTTCTTAGTTATCATATAAGCTACTCATTATAGTTCCTCTAAGTATACTTAAATTTTTTCATCCATCAAAGGAAATAACTGAATATTATGATTCCTTAATTTTTAATGCAACCAAATGTGTTTATATGGGCTATAAAACCTCAGGCGTAGCAGTAGGCTTTTGATAGATTATGTTCTCCATGGCTACTTGCCAGCTGATCAAAGCTGCTGATTCCAGCAATAATGTAAGCTCTCAAGTACAATGATCCTGTATTTTTCTCAATATGACTACAGATAGAGCAGTTGCCAGAACTTGCATAGTCTCTCCTGCAGCATTAACAGAGAGCAATCTTCCTTCCTAAAACATGAAGGGAAGAGGGGGAGACTGGAGGCTATTTTTTTCTGTGAAAAAGGAATGCACAGAGTTGCATATTTCCATTCCTTTTATAGAGGGTAGATTTGATTAATGAGGTGCTCTTTTTCTCTGATACTGTAAAAGCCTCTCCTAAGATTGATTTATTCATCCTAATTTAATTCTTTGAGTCTGCTTAATCTAAAAAGTAATTGGCTTGCTATGTTGTTTTTGTTAGTGTAATTCAGTATTTATTTAAGTGACTAAAATATGTACGATTTAACACCTTGAAGTTGTTCCTGAGATGGGATGTCCCATAAGAACTCAGAGTCACAGAACCGACCTGTAGTTCATTCAGTAATGCTAGTGTCAAGTTTACCCAGCATATTCTGTCATCTTTTTTCTTTATTTCACTAAAATATTTATTTACTGCTGAAGATTTTACTGCTAACCACAACCATTTACTTAGAATCCTTCTGGGAAGCTGGAACAAAAACACCCACGAGCTGAAGTTTCCCAACTAATGCTTTCAATTCCAACAACAAACTTCCAGTGACATTAATTTTCTTTCATTTTTAAACAGCTCATGTGTCTTCCATGTTGGAATATAAAAGCAGCAGACAGTATAATTCTGTATCTCTACAGTAAAAGATTTGATAGATTACTTTTTTTTTGTTGCTCAGCAGATTCACATTCTGAGCAGTGCTTATTCCCTTGGAGCAAGAGACAAAAATACTGTGTAGAAAACAGACTAGGAGTCATTGCTACTTCAGTGCTTTTTCTCTTCTAGAGTTGTGCTGCAGTGCCAAAAGGAAAGAAATGAAAGAATGAAAAAGCAGCCTTTTGAATTTGAGAATCTGTGTTCAATTTGGCAAAACCTTGTTTCAGTAACACCTTCTTTTAACAGAATAATGTATGTTCCTAGTAATGGGCAGTTTACTTGTCGGGTCAGTTTGGCTTCTGGTCTATTGACTGGTTGTTTCAACCATTTCAAAACCTCATACCTGAGAAGTTCTTACAATGTTAGTATTTTGACATTGCTTTGAATATTTTTTTATTTTTTTATAAAGCATGTTTAAGGGGATAGTTTTAATGAAATATATGAAGCGTGATAATTAAGACCCAGCCACAGCAGATGGACCTTTCTTCTTTATAACTCTTTTATATAAGTGAAAATAAATTCTGTTCCTCTTCAGTCTCTCTCTTTTTTCAAGATTTACTCCCACTGTCTGATGTATTATTTCCTGGAATTCTGGTCTTTTGTTGCTCTTCTCTGAACTCTACTGAGCAGAAAGTACAGTACCCACTTGGAAGGTGTCCTGTTCAAGGAGAAGTGGGTAAGTTGCAAAGCGGGAGGAATACTCTACGGGTTGTTCTCCTGATTTATGTGGTAGTATAATGTTTGACTTAACAAGACTGTGTTGTTGACATGTGCAACCTGTCATCAATCAAAACCTCAAATCTTGGTCTGCTGCCTGCCTGGTCACTGTTCACCCTGTGTTTAATTAACTGAATGTGCCTGCTCAGATAAAGTAAACAGCATTTTTTATGTACAGAATTCCATAGATATCAAGCCATTTCTCCAACTTTTAAATGTAATAACGTTAGACTTCATTATTGTCCTCCAGTATATTGATTGTCCTCTCCAGATTAATGTTGCTGAAACTGTAATAAGAAAATAATAAAAGCTAACAAGATTTTTCCATTATCCCAAGACAGGTCCCTATGCAGTATGACTTGATAT
Source organism: Morus bassanus (assembly GCA_031468815.1). Taxonomy (NCBI): domain Eukaryota; kingdom Metazoa; phylum Chordata; class Aves; order Suliformes; family Sulidae; genus Morus; species Morus bassanus. The sequence continues at coordinate 74,954,971 of CM062571.1, read as the reverse complement.
GCTTTTCCTTATTTGCCAATGAATTACAGATAACTGTTCTGCAGGCATGGCTATCTTTTTAGTTATGCATCCAACCTGTAGCATTTTTATTCATGTTGTTTTCCTTCCTAGTTTATGAGCTTTAATGGATTCAAGATAGAACATCTATTCCTTCCCCCCATCTGCAGGGCCTACTACTGTTCTAGAAGACAATTATATTGGACTGATACATGCAAGGTTCTACCTGCTATTCCTATTTAATTATTTCCCAGGTGGCTAAAATACTTTGATTATCATTCCAGTGTTTTTCTGTTTGGCAAAAAAGATTCAACACCTAAAATCATAAGAAAGCAGGTAATAATTAGTGTGATTTGCAGAAGACTGCAAATAAATTTGACTGTAGAGATATTCAAAGGTGCTCAAGAACTATGATCGTTCAGCCATCTAAATTTTCTAAGTACACAGGTCAAACTTGAGGCATTGGAGTGTGAAAAAGATTTTCCTCAGAGAGTCCTTAGACCAAAACCAAATAATGGCTTTGAACCTGGATTTATCTACATCAGTACTTCAGCAGCGCTTTACTGAAGTAAACAGAGAAAAGCATATAAAAAATGGGGTCTATGCTGTCATCATCAAGCACCATAAAATTCCCTTTAACCTTGTATATGCAGTCATGCTTTTATTGCAAATAACTGTAAAACAACATAAGAAAGTTGTTGGTTTTTTTAAATTATTCATTGGCAGCTCTCTTGGTTTTACTTTTTTATGGATTTTTTTCTTGTTTATAACTAATTTTCATTTTTAATGAGTACATATTCTCCTTCATATGTACAGATGACGGTAGTTTGCTTGTTTTGGAGAAGGGGTGAGAGATCTTGTGAGAGTGGAGGGAGTTGTAGACAAAATGTTACTTTGTCAGTAATTCTGATAATCATGTCTTCCTCAATGCTCATGTTACTTGTAGCTTGTGAAAATTCAACTGAAAACTTAGCTTCCTTCTTAAATCAGGGTAGCTTTTTGTAATGATGAGATTGCTCTCCTTGTCCTTATATATGCTAAGCACAAACAATGCATTTAACTTTCCCTCTAAGCCATTATTGTCAAAACAGTGTAGTCTGGAAAATAACAGTTAGGTGAAAATGTCTTACTTTAGTAATTCCTTTGGGCATCTGTTGTCTGCCTCAACTTCATCCTTTTTGAAAAATACCATCACCTTGGCAAAGCTATCAGATGCTGTGTTCTATAAATGAATAAAGCACGTGCATTCATTTTGCCTGTTACTCATGAGTTATTTTTTTAATTTTTATTTTTTTCTTTACTTCTGATAGCTCCATTCCCTCTTCCTCATCATAGGCAATAATGAATATATTCACATCTTTTTCTCTATAAACAAGTGTGTATTAACATTATCAGTGTATAAATGGTTCAAAGGTGCTTAAATTCATGCCAGATGCTTCAGTGAGTCATTACCAAATGGTAAAATGTCTGGGAGCTTAACAAGATATTCATTTTTCCTGCTGAAAATGTCTTTTCACAAAGGCCTTTTTCTGTTAGGAGCCATCATTGATCACAGTTCCTCAGTATGCAGAATCAACAATAGCTGAGCAGGCAGCTTATGAATCAGAGCAATTTGCTTCTACTATCTGCAGCAAAACAGTGATTTTGTAACAGTCAATTACTTAGGGAAATTTAAATAAGATGACTTTAAGAAAAACTTTCTTGAGAAAATGGTGTTAATATGTTTTGTTGGGGTTTTGTTCAGCTATAAAGACAAAACATTTATTGGGACTAAGAAAAATCTGTGATTTTTTTGTTTCCTACAGCTTGATCAAAACCAAAATTAGTTGTCATTTGGAAAGAGGAATGAGTGTGAAAATTGTAAAATAACTAATAAGCCAAAAGTCATTTAGGCATCATTCAGTCTGATCCGCTTTGGTTTGGAGGTTTGGTCAGTGCCTCAGCCTGATACCTGCTGCCTCTTCTGACTTGTTTTTAGCCCCTTTCCCACAAGATCATGACTTATTTCAACCAAATTAATTCAGCAAATATAGGAGAAATATGTACTCTAAAATTAGCGACCATTCATTTCACAGTCTCACCTGCTTTACCCTCTGATATATGAAATACACTCATATTCTAAATGGAGTCATGTCCTGAGGCGTAACACTGGATATCACATTGAAAATTATTTTCATTATCCAATATGTGGATTGTTTAAACTTTTTTAGTGTCCCTTAGGACACTTGGATAGCTGAGGCTGAACACTGACTTCTTGAACATTGGTGTTGAGCTGCACACTGTTTTTATTTCAATGCATTTTCATTTCCAGTATTTGTCTACATGTGCAATGGATCACTGAAGCAAAAATTGTAACTAGTTGAGAACTTAGAGATTTTCTTTTTAACAGTTGATGAAATTAAAAGACATAATGACACTGACACCTTCTCTTCAGCACGTAGATACCCACTGAAGTTACTATACATTTTACATTAAAAAAGAATGCTCAGATTTTATAATTATTTATCCATTTATCCTGTAGATAATATTTTCAGTTCCCAAGCTAAAAGAGGAAAGTGAAGTGGGTGGACTCCTGTTTCTAAGCAGTAACACCTAGCTGTCAGGCACTATCACGGTGCTTCATTGCTTAGAATATAAATGCTATGAGGAACTGTGCATCAAACAAAAGTTTTCCATTTATTGATTTTTGTTTTCTTTTTAAATTTAATGAAAATATAATCCTCTGAATTAACAGCTTGGTCTAAAAGTCATTAAAATAGATGGAAATATATCCATTCATTTAACAAGTCTTTAGAGCAGGCACTTAAGTAGCTTTTAATGCTTCTCTCTGTAGCTCAATGAATATTGTCTTCATAATACAGATGATGCTGTGAAGTAATGGAAAGGTTAAATGCTGATTCCAAGGCCACAAAATGAGGCAGTTGCAAAATGAGAACTGAAATATTACAAGTTCTCTGTCTGTACTTTGTATTCAAGACAATACTTCACTGTTTTTCATATAAATAAATGAATTGTTAAGACTAATTTAAAAAAAGGCAATATATTTTAAAATATCTCTTGATATTTAGTCAAAGATTTTTATACTATGTTACACAACACAGTGAATAAGAAGTCTGTGTAGGAAGCATTAGTATATTGATACAAAATAATATGGTTACAGTAGTCCTCACTAAAACAAACATTGAAGTTTTTCTTAGTTTTACTACTGAGTTCTTTCTGAGGTGTCAGTGGAATAAATAGGAACAATTTCAGTGGTATTTTGTCTGGATTGCTTAGGCTAATCTTTAAATCAGAGAGGCATGCAAATAAAACTGTATGTATAGAAAAATAAGCATCTAAAGTTAACCTTATAAAATGCTGTGAGAAGAGAGAACAAGGGCAATATGGAAGTCAACCACCAAAATGCAGCTACAAAAAATAATTGTGCAAAACTGATGAAACAGAGCACCAGAAGGAAGATTAGAAATCATGTATCAATGATTTTATTTACCTAGGGGTCTTATCTTAGTGACCAGTTGCAATGCGCCTAGGTAGAAATTACATATAGACTTACACAGGAATGAAATACCCAAATTCTTTTCGTGCTTCTGAAACAGTTCCATATATGCCCAGGTGAGTTAATAGATTGGTGATGGGCAATAGAATTCCAATCTTTCACCACACTGGTAACCCCAAAACATTACAGTATTACCTATTATTACAATGCTATTAAATCTTGGACAAGGTGATACTGGAGTTTTGGAAGAAAAAAAACCCTTCTCCCATATGCTGCAGCACAGCTACCAATGTGGGATCTCCTTTGATTTTAATGTGGACATGAGCACTTCTGAGGCACTAACTTAAAGAGAGGGGTGATGACCCTTTGCTGGGGAGGTGGGATGAGGATGAGGTTTCTCCCCATTCCTCTTCATTGCTCAAGCAATGCTGCTATGCTTCCTGAATGGACAGAGGCACTGCGGAGGCCGAAGGAAGGAAGAGGGCCAGGCCTTACCATATGGAGTTGACATCAGGGATCCAGAAGACTAATCCTGGCACTGATATTGCTGAGTTGATTTTGCACCAAGTACAGCTTCAATCTTAATCTAACCATGGAGTTAATGTTGAGGTCCATTACCACAGCTACAGTCAAGGAACCTTTATGCAAAGGTAATATCAGTGGTGTTTAGAAGTCAGCTTATAAATAGACCGTAACTTAAGAGAAATTCGTTTTAAAATGAATAGTACTCACATTCCATAACTACGTAGCTGTATGTTAGGTATTTTCTCAGAGTACACTCCTGACTTAAGGCATCTGTAGGGAAAATCCAGCTTCTCTGTAAATTATGTTGGTTTTAAAAGACCCAAATACCATCTCTTTAATTCTGCGCTCCACTTAGGTGCCCAAGCAAGTACATTTGACTTGTCGTTGGCAACAAATGCATTCTGTACAGCTGAGCTTTCAAAAGCAGTTTCAGAAGGTTCCAAGGATTTCAGACAGAAGCATAAATCAATATGTTTAGTATAATTTAACTAAGCTACTGTCACCAATTTATGTACAGAGTCCCTTTGTCAGTGCCTTGACAAGAAACAGTAAAACAAACTCATTGCCAAAGAATTGTCTGAACCAGGATGAGATAGCAAAAAATTCTCTATTCAGTTTCCTCATGTCCTTCACCATCTCCATGCACTACAATCTATTCACATTAGAATAAGAAAAAAGAAGTTATATTCTTGGTTTAAATGATACAGAAACAAATATTGTCACAATTGCTTTATATTATACTTCAAGTCTAAATATTAGGTTAGATTTTGAAGGGTTTCTGTCCTAAGGCAAAACTCATTCAAAGTCCAGAGGATTTTGCAGAGTAGCAAACCAGTGTTTAAAATCTGAAATCTGGTCCCAAAGCTGAACAGGAGTTCTAAAATTTACCTAAGATTAAATCCTGTTTTATTTTTGCTGTTAATAAGTGTTCACCTTTTCTCTTCAGTTTGTATCACAGAAAGAAGGGATCCCAGGTCCAGAAAGAACAAAAGGGCCTGTTTTTTTAAATAGTATTGTTTGGAAGGGAGGCAAAGGAATTGGAGTTGTGGCTTCATTTCTCTAGCCCTCATCCTAAGTCAGTATTTGCAAGCAAACTGAATGTGTCTGTATTATCATATTATTATGTGTCTCTGTTGTGATCACTCCGAAAGCCTGAAACCTTACCTTGTGTTCTCTGAACAGGCCAACAGTACCGCACTCGGTTTCTAATGGATTCATGGCTCAAAGTACGTGTTTTAGCAGTCTATATTTAGCTCAGTGCAGAACGGGTGCCCTTGTTATAGCAGGGAGTAAGAATTTGTTTTTTTTTTTAAATTGTTCAATAACAAAAGGTAATTATCCCATTGATAATTTCCTGATAAGTTCCTTATTATCCTAGAGCACCCAGATGGGAAATCTGGTTTTTTTTGGTTGTTTTTTTTTTTTTTTGTACATGTGGGAACATTTCTGTGTTTTTTGTGTTTTTGTTTTAAATTTTATAATTATTTTTATTATTTTGGCCTTTTTTTTTCAGGATCTCTTCTATTTCTACCCTTTTCTACCTATCCTTCTCTGTATTTTTTTTACTTCATTTCCATTCTCTGTCATCACTTATTTTTATTGCCACAATCAGCCCCAAGGTAGCTTACATTTTTGCACTAGAAATTAGCAGCAGAAATTATTAACAGATAATGCCACTTGAAAATGGATGGGATACGTCTCTGCAGGCTAAGAGAGCTTTTGATTTGTTCACCTGTATCTTAACTCTGGAAGCAGTTGTTTTGTTTAACATTGCTCAGTAGAGTACTGTACAAATGCATACTCACAATGAACAGACCTTCTTAAAGCTAAGACTGTGGTCCTGGAGCTTACCTTGTTATGCGCACTTATTACAGTAGTTTGCAAGGCCTGCTTTGTTGGGCTAAGAAATAGGTTGCAGGATGACTGGGGGAAGGAGTGGCGCATGGCATTGTTTCTTCCGCTTCATTGTTACAATAATGGCAAAATAAGCAGAGGGTTATTAAAATGATTGGCTATTTTTTCTTCTTATTTTCTATTTAAGCAGCTATCCCAGAAGGCTGGCTGTCATTGAAAACTGACATTTGATTTTCTGCTGAAGTGACTGCAACTCACTCACTCTCCGATAAATCCTCAGATAATTAATATAATACAAAGTTTTCATATTGGCTTTGCAGGGATGTTCCTGGGCAACTAAAGGTCCTGATCATTTTTTGGCATTCTTCATATTTCTCTTAGCTCTATTCTTCTTTCTCCCGCCCTGCATACACAGTCTTCACTATATCTAGTAACTCAGCCATTATATTTGTTAGAGATATAGGAATTCTGCTCCTGTGAATGTCATATTAATCTTGGAGCTGTATTGAAAATGTTCTCAATCACCATCGTTAGAATCCTTGCACACAGTAATTTACTGTGGTGGCTGTAGTCAGCAAATCATCTATAGTGTTTGCATGGAAGAACACAATATTACTTGCCTCACTATTGCATCTGTTGTTCTCTTCAGCAATATAATTCTGCATATCATGCATGAGAGGCCTGCTGTGCAGTGCCAATACTACACCATGTGAGCTGGGGTATCTCTGAATTAAAATTGTGCTTCAGGTAATATTTGCACCAAGTAAAGCATTATGGTTTTACTTAATCAGAGCTATACAAAAAAGAACAACATAAATCATTTAATATAACAAGCCAGACAGTGCCAGCAAACCAGTACAGTTATGGAGAGAAGAAGAATTTGCTCCCTTTAAAAAAAAAAAATAACAACAAAATAAAACAAAACAAACAAACAAAAAAAAAACACACAACAAAGCCTACCTGATAGTCTGTATAGTGTATATACATAGACATTCTTTGATTATAATACATTGGCAGGACTGGATACGGTAGTTCTCCTAGCTGAAACCGGAAATTACAGAGAAGTGAAAAACATGGTGAACTTTTTTGAACTTCAGAAACTATAAGGTTTGGGCTATATTTTTTCTCATTTTGTGTAAGAAAACTCACAGAAGTTGCACTGCTTCATATCTGACTGATGATTTTGATTTAGTCTACTGTCAGAGTTGGTCATTCAATCACTGACTGTAACAGTCCCTTCAAAAACATGCCTGTTATCTTTCAAAAGCCTGAGAAACAATTACACATTACTGGCTTTGCACTAAGATATATCCAAGGTGCACCTTGCTTAGAAATCCCAAAGAAATAACTAAATTGACCCTTTTTGTTGTTGTTGTTGTTTTACATATGTAGTTTTCTTCAATTAAGTGTATTAGCAACTGCACAGGAGGAGTGCTAAAACTTCATGAAAAGTAAACATTTGCTGTTGTACTTGGTGTCTATATTATATGATTTTGTGCTTTGATCTGATTTCTGTCAACTTTTCTAATCTCTGATCACTTGAGATGTGCAATACCTTCCGGTTCCTGTAGTAATGTGTTTTGATCATCTTGGAATACCATTCCATGAATTGTCTGTTGTCTATTAAGAGTCCATAATGGCAGCTGTGAGACTTCAGTTTTGTCCTTGTTTGTGCTGGTAAACTCCTATCAGTCTGTGTTCCACAATGGGAGTCAGATTCCCAGACAAGTTTATAAATCTACACTGATACTGCACTTACAGATATCAGGAATGCCCTGGTTACCTGAGTGACCCTGCTTATTGCAGGGAGGTTGGACTAGATGACCTCTAAAGGTCCCTTCCAACCCAAACCATTCTATGATTCTATGATTCTACCTACTTACAAATTCCTCATGATCTGTTTTTAACACTAAGTTGGATCATGGACTGTGAATTTCCCTCCTCCCACCCCCTTTTTCTTAGCAGCAATTATTACTATATTTCAAAGGACAGCAGTAGTTAAAAAACATTCAATAATGATCTGATTTTCAAAGATACTGATTACATTTAAGTTACCTGTAGCCTATGTAATGTGATTTTTAATGATCACCTTTAAAAAAAAAAAAAATCCAACTGTAATAAATGACTTTCCAGTGTCAGGGAACTGCTCTAAATAATTCTGGGTTATATGACTCTGTGTTTATTTTGTGGTGCTTGAAGTTTTAATTTCATTAAGGATCACAAGAAACATGCCTGCTCAACACTTTGACAAGGGTACTTCTTAACAGTGCTTACAAAAGATAAATCAAGATAGTGTCATTTTAGCCACAAATTCCATTAAGTGTTTTACAGTAGTTCCCATTCTTGCTTTTGAACAAATCTGCAGCCCATTCATATTTTTTAATACTGTTAGACAGTCTTGGCACAACGTCCTTTAAAAGTAATTCATAGTACCTTGGCATTGGTTTCTCTGTAGTTCATAGAAACAAGAATCCCTTCCAATATGGAAACCATAATAATTTAAAGACTGTTTCCCCATTTCTTTTTTTTCCAGAAATTATAGCAGAAGAATACACATGGAAATTATTCCATTTTCCATCAGATTTGAGTTCCAGTAGATGAACATTTTAGCTGATCTCTTTCATAAGATTTTGAAACCTTGGTGTACGGATACATTGTTCTGTGGCATTACACTAGGCAACTGTGTATAGAACTACAAGTGAGCCACAGAATCACAGAATGGTTGAGGTTGGAAAGGACCTCTGGAGGTCATCCGGTCCAACCCTCCTGCTCAAGCAGGGCTGTGTCAGAGCCAGTTGCCCGGGACCATGTCCAGATGGCTTTTGAATATCTCCAAGGCGGGAGACTCCAAAACCTCTCTGGGCAACCTGTGCCAGTGCTCGGTCACCCTCACAGTGGAAGTGTTCCTTGATGTTCAGACAGAAACTCCTGTGTTTCAGTTTGTGTCCATTGTCACATACAGTGTCTGTTCGATATGTTGTATTTAAAACCCCACAGAATAAGTTTAACTAATAATATAAAAAGTACTTGCTGTAAATACTTTTAACTAAAATGTGTCAAATAGGATCAAAATACTTGAAGTGTGATTTGTGTAGTTTAGGTGTCAAAGCCCAACTTGATGGCCTTCAAGTTCCTTCCTCAGTTGTTATCATGTCCCAGAGTACCCCCAGTTATTACAGAGACCTAACATTTTCATGTTCCCTGGTGCCTACATTTCTTTCTCTAAATATAAACTCTTCTTCAGTCTTGACAGTGTTAATCATCAGCTCTATGCATAGCTCATGCCTCAGTCTGATCAGGTTCCAGAGCTAGACATCTGTTTTCCAAGCAGCATAATCTGAAATGGCTTCTCAGGGTACATCTGAATCTGTTTTTGAGAAATTAGGCTCCCTTGGAATCGGAAGGTTTGAAAGTCTCCTTTGAAGAAAAAGGGGATGATGCAAAATATTTTGGTAGCTCGAGAACTTGGTCAGGAAGTAGGTGATAGGATCTGGCATTTAACTGTTCAGAGGAATACAAATCCACATTTCTTTTCAAAGATTCCCCTAGACACAGGTGATAACCAACACTGAGGTAGGTTCAGTCTACTTCCCTTTTGAAACCACATTGAGGCTCAGGTAAGAATTTAATATTCATAGAGTTAGAAAAGGTTATTAAGAAAGAGACCAAATATTTTGCTTCGTATTTAGGGAACTGGCTGGGAGGGAGAACGACTTGTTCCTGTTTCTGACATGGAAAGTACCAAAGCAGAAATCAGATTCCAAGGGCTCCTTCCAATAGAGGGAGAGGAGGGGAAGATAAGCAGCAATACTTCTTGGACTTCACACTGTGTGTTCACACACCGTGGTTTCTCTCTTCTCATTCACTTGGATGCCATGCTTGCTTGTCATCTCTGGGCTTCAACTCATGCAATAGGTGTAACCAAGATTGTAAAGAATGGAGATCAAAGGATATGCTCTTGTTATTTTCAGTGTGGCCAGAGTTTGTCTCTGATTTTGTGAATAAAACAAAAAGCTAAATTGCTTTTAAATTTGTTTTCCTACTTGTTTTTCTGATGCCTTATGGTAAAAATTCCCACAGGTGTAGTGTGATGGCTAGTGCATTCTGCCCTGCAACCAGTCTAAACAGGCTGGCAAGAGTGAGGGACCCTGGGGAACGGAATATCATGCATGACGGGTCCAGCAGCTGGTCATAGCTATATTGGACAGAGTCAGGACTGCTCAGGGAGATCTGTCACATGCCATCAACTTTAACACAGAAAATCATGTGCCTCAGATATCAAAAGTTTGGGAAACGCTGTCTACAGTATCTGGATTGATTAATTAGTTCTACTTACATGGATTAAAACATATAGCTGTGATTCTTTTCTTTATGCAGTCAAAGATATGCTCTCCTTTAAAAGAAAGTTCAATGTATTACTTGTGTGTTAAACTCTTATGTGTATGTCTGGGTGTAAAACTTTCAATTCCCACGTAGAAAACTTGACCTGTTTTTAGAAGCCTTCCTGACCTCTTCTTGTCCAGAATTGGAAGATTGGGGTCAACAAATCTTGACATCTGCATTCAGATTGTAGTCCTTAAAGATCTGAAGACCTTTGAACAACTGAGTTCCCACTGTTCATCTCCTCCAGTGGAAAGCTATCAGCAAGCAAACATTTCTGATTAAACATGAGTTGGGAAAAAAAAAAAAAAAAATGTACCATACACAAGCTGCTGTCAGTAAAAAAACACCCAGTCAGGCCTTTGCCACCCCACAACAAGCTGAAGATTCTCTAGTTCCAAGATTATCTTGGTTTATTTACAAAATCTAGTGAATTAAGGATTCGCTGGTATGAATAAATACATCTTTCTATGAATATTTACATAATTGCAGAAAAGCAGGAGTATCTGATGCAAGTAAAAGGCTATTTCTTCAATATAAAATCATTTAAAACATTTTAAACAAAATATCAGAGTGTATCATTCTCAAGAAGTGCTGAGTAAGTGCATGAAGGTTGATTATGTTACGAAGTATGAATGCAAAAACTGCCACTGAAGTACATTAGCATTCTCTAAAGCTGTGATACCTAAATCTAAAACATCTAAAACAAAAGGAGTTCTTAATCCTAATTAGAACTGGTCATAACTTTTGTAGAACATAACTTATATTTGCTTTGCATCTGGCCTTTTATTAATTTATTATTTTTTCTGATTCCTGAATCAGTTGCCAAACAATCCTTAATTGCCCATGCAGCTGGACTGGTTCCAATAGTTCCAAAGTTGAGTACTTTTAAGAACATGCTTTTGCACATTTAGCCATCAGCTAAGGCATTAAATATAACGTATCATACATAATCATTCACCATCGTTGAAGTTATTCTTAATGGGAACAGCTATGGCAATTTCCCGTAGATGTAAGGACCAGTGAGATTAAGATTTGTAGCAATACCAGCATTTTTCCTTTGTACTCCTCTGCATCTAATGTCTGTTTTGTCACATAGATTGAAATTACTGAAAATAAAATCTGAAATCAAGACACAGCTACTTATGGGCATAGTAGGAAGAAGAGCTGAAGACTGTATAGCTCGTAGCTTTTAAGTTATGCAGGTCTCCTTTTCTGGGAAGCTCTTCTATTCTATGGATGTGCAATTTAGAAAATTCTTAGATCTTTTTTGTTGTCACTAATCGGGAGCCATTTAATTTATTCACACAGATAAGGGTGTGTGGGAATTGCATACTCTTAGGACAGTCAAGAATCAAGGCAAAGGAGTTGGAGAAAAAGAGACCTAAGTTTCCCCATGCCAGCCTGAGATTTCTTCAGGACTTTGGTATGTCAATTAATATCTTTGTTTTAAAACCAGGAATAATTATACTTCTGTAGTCTGGAAGGGTTCAGAGAATCTAAATTTAGTAGTGGTTGCAAAGCCTTTGAGAGGCTTCATTGGTAGATGTTCTAAATTATCACCACGTGCTTACAAATATGCTCTCATTTTCTTAAAGGTTGGTAATTCCTGGCAGCATTAACTCAATATTTTCAAGGGACAGAGTGCTAATTAATTTTCTAATATTGTGGAAACACACTAAAATTAATGAGTACACAGTACTACTTAGCACAAAGTACTTAACTCATAAGTTTTGCAATACTTTGTATTGATATATTTTTCACATTATAAATATCTAATTTAAAGTTTAAAAAAGATTACATATGAAGTCACATGAGGCATAATATGGAAAATAGACAGGGGAAGCCCACTGCTCCAGTGGGCTTATAGGAACCAGGTACTTTCCCCTCCCATTTCATCTCACCTCTATATGTTGTTTCCAGGAAAAAAAAGAATAGCTCTATAGTTATAGTCTAAACCTCAACAGAAAAAACATTTCACCATTCTGAAAACTTCCTGCAGCTCTGATTGAACTGTTCCTGATACATGTGGTTTACTTCCATCTTGTTCTTCCTCCTTATTTAGACTCTTCACATCAGCTTTGTTTTGTAGCCCTTTTTTCTTCTTACTGTGTCCTATTTCTTTTGCTTTTTTCAGCTGACTGGTAGCCTCTCCTAAATAAAATCCCTCACAGCTATCCAGTAATGGATAATTGGTACCTAAAGGAACTACAGTCAGTTTGTTATGCTGTTCTTAACTTTCCATGTCTTCTGACTTTTCCCTCCCCCTGTGTCTTGAAAAGTTAGAATGTGTGTTTAAGTAGTAGTAGGAGCATCTGATACTTTACTGAGGTTCATTTCACTTAAATTTAGCAGATGTTTGTGCTTGAAGTAGTTCAGAAGACTAACAAACTCTGTTATCATTAACATATTCGGTGTGGTCTCTATGATGAGCTCACCAGACGCTGCAAGTTTGATAAGATGGAAGGTAGAGTGACTGCTTTTCAATAATATGCATTTAAAACATAGCAGCTGCCTTGAAAAAGTTCAGGACTAGCAAGAAAACCATTTAATCTAGGAGGATGTCCTGAGTAAAGAACAAATCAAGTTTGTAAACAGAGTTCTACGGAAGGGGAATAGAAGTGTCTGCATTTGTGTTGCAGGGCAATACCACTTCAAGTTAAACGTAAAAATGTGGGAGAGAAAGGGAAGATGATTGATTTGGAACAAAGACAGACAGCATAGCCTTCTCATAGGCAGTCTCATCAAAGGAGGTGGGAAGGTCCTCTAACTTTGAAACCTCAAGTTTTTTTCTGAAAGGCACTGCCTAGAACTAGAGTGACCCTAGATAATTATCTTGGCTTCTACAGCTGATATTAAACTTCAAGAAATCATAAATGGCATCTAAACCAAGATGCTGGATACTACAATTGAATGTCAGGATGTGTTTTCTTCTTTTATACTTTTCTTCTATAACATCCTGCCCTGTTTTGTAATCAAGAAGTTGACACAACTTTGCTAAAATGAAATGTCCCATTTTCATTTTAAGCTTGACTAGTATTTAAAGTGGATTCAAGTAACACACTTTTATGGTGTTCTTATTTCTCCAGAAGAAAAAAAAATCTAAATAACGGGATATATGAAAATAAATCATCTCAGTGCTTAAATCCAAGCAGGTGTAGAATCTCAGGTGTTGTGTATATCCCATTCATCTGCAGAAGTCCAACTGGTGCCTGATATCCATAGTGTGTGAAGCCTACTCCTGTATTTTTGAGTTGTTCTGGCAAGGAACAGATAGTGAAAGGACAACCTATGTCTTGAGGAGAGAGCACATTTGCTTTTCAGAGTAATAAATTACTGGCTAATATTTCAGTATAGAGCAGCAGGCTCTATACAGTCCTTTTCAGGATAGCTGAAAAATACCTCCTGAGCTTATAGTAATTTCCTTCATTTTCCAAATCCAGACCAATGAGCTGCCTGTAAAAGAGTTTCTTTGGGACTTGTGTACATAGGGGTTCTGCTGAACAAATGTAGCAAAAAATTTCAGTTGCCATCACAATCAGGAAGAAAAGGCCATTTGACTTTCACAGACTAGAATTTTGTTTATTTATTTTTTAAAAGTCAGCTCTATCTTGTTTCTAAAGAATTACACTGTTTAATAAATAAATTCTCTCCATTGCAATCTTATCTAATTAATAAATTGAAATAATCACAGAGAAGGAACAAAAAAATGTTCATCTGACAATAGAGTTTTCCTCTTCCTAGAGAAGAAAAAAATTAATATTTCATTATAGGCTTGTTGCACACTGAGTTTTAGTTCCAGAAAAAAGCAGGGCATGGTAGAAAATCAGTCAGAACCTTTAATGAGCTAGGTTATTCAGTGCAAAAATTGGAAGATAGGATGGCAAGACCATAGTAAAAACCCTGCTTTTTTTTTTTTCAGCACAAGTTTCTCACATCCTTTTGAATATTGTAGTTTTCCAAGAAGAAACCTTGCACTTTTCCTCCCAATCCCACTTGAGGACAATAAAAACTGCATACAATCTGTCTGCCAGATCACCCTTGTAACACCTAGTTTTCCTAAAAATGGTTTCATTTTGATCAAAAAATTTGTTTTCACATGATATTAAGAGCCAAAAAAAATATTCCCTGTAAATTCTTTACAAGATTTCAGTAAAACCTTTAGATGCCATAATACCGCTGTGGTACAAAAAAAAAAGGTCAAGGTTTTTTAGTTAGTGTTGTCACGCCCTCTGCTATGAATTTTATCCTGAGTCTCATGCTTTTCAGTGCTTTATTTAAAGCTCCATCTCTTGGAAGAAATTTGTTGGACCAAATTCTTAGCTTGTACATGGAAACTAAGGTTTTAAATAAAACATTGCATGTAAAGAGATTCAAAATGCTATCAATTCTCAAGATTTTATCTAGTTCTTTGCCCTTCAGGTTGTGGAGAAAATCCCAGGATCATCATTCTTACATGTTCAAATCAGATGGGAAATAGAAATAATACAGTCTATAAGATGTCTTAAAATTCATGAGTTCTTTTTCTTTTCTTTTAAACAGTCTCATGATATATTGTGCCTGGCTTGTGATTTTTTGAGTGTCTGGCTTTGACAGTACAGTTAAATATAGAATGTTCATTCATTTTATTCAGTTTGGTTTCAAAAACTTACCTGTCAAAATCTTTCTGCCAGTACATTCAGGTTTCCATTTAGCTAGCTGACCCTTTTTCAGAAAGACAATCAACCTTTTACTCAGCACAGTGCTATAATTTAATTAAATTTTTCTAAATATACTTTTTTTTCTCAAAAAAGGTATGTTTTATTTTGTTATAATAATGTTCAATACTCTTTGTAAAAGGCTTCTCTTTTGTGTGTGTGTGTTGCTTTCTTCAAGCCTTATGCTCTGCATAAAATCTTCGTTTAATACCTACCAAGACATTTTGTACTTCAGTATCCTCTTATCGTTGAAACTATCTAGAGAAGAAGATGGAAATATCTAGGGTGTTTTTAAAGTGAAAAGTATATAGATCTGCCAGGCTGGTGAGTAGCAGGAGGGGTTACTCATGAGCACTGCTAAATCTTTGTAGAGAGGAAAATGTGTAGTATTTAATATCATATCAAGGGTAGCACAGTTTAGGTAAACAAGGCAGAATGTTTTTTTTAATTCACAGCATGATATCTGATCCAGTAAGTATTCATCTTAATTGTAAAGTGCTATAATGCCCAAGGAAGGGGAAAGAGAAGTTCTTATTGGTGAATTGAAGTTACAAATTCAGCCTAGCATAGTGGGGAGTAAGATTTATCTACCTCTTCCTCTTTTTGTGAAAGGGTTTTCTAATCTCTACAATCTTTCTCTGTTTATTAGTATAATATTTGATTTTGGTACTCTGTTCATTTCTAAGTTGGTAATATTCTTTATTCTATCACTGAAATTGAAGTCTCTCTCTTATTCTGAGCAGAGAGACATAGCCATACCTGTACCCATATTTGATCTCACAGATAATCTATCCAACACACAATAGAGGCACATTAGTAGAATCATTCATGCAGTTCAACAAGGGGAAGTGCAAAGTCCTGCAACTGGGGAGGAACAACCACCTTAGGCACTAGTGAATGCTGGGGGCTGATCAGCTGGAAAGCAGCTTTGCAAGAAATGGACTTGGGTGTCCTGCTGGACAGCTAGTTGAACATGAGCCAGCAACGTACCTTTGCAGCAAAGGAGGCTAACAGTATCCTGGGATGCATTAGGAGTGTTGCCAACAAGTCGAGGAAAGGAATCCTTCCCCTTTATTCACTGGTAGTGAGGCGACAGCTGGAGTACTGTGTCCAGTTCTGGGCTCCCCAGTACAAGAGAGACATAGACATATTAGAGAAAGCCCAGTGAAGGACCATAAAGATGGTTAAGAGCTTTTCTTCTATAAGGAAAAGCTGAGTGAGCTAGGATTGTTCAGCCTAGAGAAGAGAAGGCTCAGGGGGATCTTACCAATGTATGCAAATACCTGAAGGGATGGTGCAAAGAGGACAGAGTCAGGCTCTTTTCACTTGGGTCCAGTGACAGGACCAGAGGCAATGGGCACAAACGGAAACACAGAAGGCTCCGTCTGAACACCAGGAAACACTTTTTTACTGTGATGGTGACCAAGCACTGGAACAGGTTGCCTTGGGAGGTCGTGGAGTCTCCCACCTTGGAGATATCCATAAGCTGACGTGGTCCTTGGCAACCAGCTCTAGTTGACCCTGTATGAGCAGGGAGTTGGACTAGATGATGCCAGAGGTCCCTTCCAACCTTTCCAGACTGTGATTCTGTGAAGTACTATTTTCAGCTGGTTTTATTGATACAATATTTCCAAAATTTCATTTTTAACTGGGTCTTCATTTGGGAATTATATCCCACTGAATTTGAACAAGACTTATAAAAACATGATGAAAATCACTCTCCTATACCTCAGTGTCTAAACTAGGAAAGACTGAACAAACAGTGAAAGGGTTTTACAGTTGGGTTTGATTAGAGTTAGCTCCAATTCTATTTGAGTAAATAAAATATCTGGCAGGGTTTTTTTTCTTCAAAGTGCTGGTTTTCCTTAGTAGTCATCTGCAGCACCTGCATGCACATAACTTTTGAAAACAGATCACTTCTTAGAGGGCTTAGACATATCATCAGAGGTAATTTTTAGTTACTTTATCTTAAAATAAATATCAGTGCCCAGTGTCTTTAATGTTCTGTTGATTTACGGTCCTCAGAACAATTTTGCTGTCTTGCCAATAATTCATTCCTGGTATGTGTTTTAGGGGAGTGTGTTTTAAAACATAACCTTTTAGATTAAAAGCATCAATTAAGTGAGGCAAATGTGCTATAATTACAACAGAGATACACAGATACACCTCAGAGAAGATTAACTTAAAAGCTAATTCTGAACCCTTAAATGTCAGTTTAATTATTAATGGAAAATTTACTGTTTGTCACAGATGATGAAATACACTTGCTAGATTGTAGTTATTCCTGTGAAAATTGGCAGGTGCTGCATATCTTGCTATTTGATGTCCTTCTGATTATGTATCTGGTCAACTCCAATGGGGACTTTCTCTGAAGCTGGCCGACCAGTCTTCATGCCATTTATTGTATAGTGTATCTACTTTGAACACCATGACGTAAACAGTTGTTTCTATTCAAGCAGAAAATCGTGCTATGCATATTTCTGTTGCAATGTATCTAACTTTAATTGCTGTATATCAGTGTCAAAAAAATGTGCATGTCATGTTTCATAAGAATTAGATCCCAGCATTTGAATATGCAAATATTAATATGTCTGTATTGGGTTTGCCTGGCAATGTTTTTGTAGCAGGGGGGCTACAGCAGTGGCTTCTGTGAGATGACAGAAGCTTCCCTCATGTCTGACACAGCCAGTTCCAGATGGCTCCAAGATGGACCTGCTGCTGGCCAAAGCTGAGCCAATCAGCGACAGTGGCAGCATCTTTGGAGTAACATATTTAAGAAGGGGAAAAAAAACCCTGCACAACTGCAGCCGGAGAGGGGAGTAAGAATATGTGAGAGAAACAACCCTGCAGCCACCAGGGTCAGTGAAGAAGAAGGGGGAGGAGGTGCTCCAGGTGCCAGAGCAGAGATTCCCCTGCAGCCTGTGGTGAAGACCATGGTGAAGCAGGCTGTCCCCCTGCAGCCCATGGAGGTTAACAGTGGAGCAGATATCCACCTGCAGCCTGTGGGGACCCCACGCCAGAGCAGGCTCCTGGCAGGACCTGTGGACCCATGGAGAGAGGAGCCCAAGTGGAGTAGGTTTGTTGGCAGGACTTGTGACCCCACAGAGGACCCGCAATGGAGCAGTCTGTTCCTGAAGGACTGCACCCTCTGGAAGGGACCTGTGCTGGAACAGTTCATGAAGAACTGCAGCCCGTGGGAAGGACCCACACTGGAGAAGTTTGTGAAGGACTGTCTTCCATGGGTGAGACCCCACACTGGAGTAGGGGAAAAGCATGATGAGGAAGGATTGGCAGAGACATGTGATGAACTCACCACAACCCCCATTCCCCGTCCCCCTGTGCCACCTGGGGGGAGAAGGTAGAGAATCTGGGAGTGAAGTTGAGCCCTGTAAGAAGGAATGACTGAGGGAAAGGTGTTTTACAATTTGTTCTTATTTCTCATTATCCTACCCTGGTGTTAATCAGTAATAAATTAAATTAATTTCCCCAAGTCGAGGCTGTTTTTGCCTGTGATGGTAATTGCTGGGTGAACTCCCTATCATTATCTCGACCCATGATCAAGTTGACCATGAGCCAGCACTGTGCCCTTGTGGCCAAGGCAGCCAACGGTATCCTGGGGTGCATAAAAGGGAGTGTGGCCAGCAGGTCGAGGGAGGTTATCCTCCCCCCTCACTCTGCCTTAGTGAGGCCACACCTGGAGTATTGTGTCCAGTTCCGGGCTCCCCAGTTCAAGAAGGACAGGGAACTACTGGAAAGAGTCCAGCGGAGAACTACCAAGATGATCAGGGGACTGGAGCATCTGTCTTCTAAGGAAAGGGTGAGAGACCTGGGTTTGTTTTGCCTGGAGAAGAGAAGACTGAGGGGGGATCTTATCAGTGCTTATAAATATCTGAAGGGCGGGTGTCAAGAGGATGGGGCCAGATTCTTTTCAATGGTGCCCAACGACAGGACAAGGGGCAATGGGCACAAGTTGGAACACAGGAAGTTCCACCTGAACGTGAGGAAACACTTCTTTCCTGTGAGTGTGACAGAGCAGTGGAACAGGCTGCCCAGAGAGGTTGTGGGGTCTCCTTCCCTGGAGACATTCAAAACCCTCCTGGACACGGTCCTGTGCCCCCTGCTCTCGGTGTGCCTGCTCAAGCAGGGGGGTTGGACAAGATGATCTCCAGAGGTCCCTTCCAACCCCTACCATTCTGAGATTCTGTGATTCTGTGACCCACAAGCCTTTCATCATATTTTTTTTCTCCCCCTGTCCAGCTGGGGGAGTGATAGAGCCGCTTGGTGAGCACTTGGTGGCCAGCCAAGGTCAGCCAATTACAATGTCCCACAATTTTGTAACCTCATACCATCCCTGAGGAGGGTAGCATTCTGTTTTTATTAGCAGATTTGTGTGTGTTGTTTTTAGGATTCTTTTGAATATGTTTTGACTGGTGTCAATTCTTCTTTTAAGGGTCCAAAAGACTATAGTAGCAAATCAATGTTTTTAAAAGAAGAGAGTAAGCATTATCAGCTCATGGTCAAAGTAGCCCAGTAGACTGGAGTTTATTAAAAAGGATATTCTGAGTTTTCAAATCCAGCCCTCTCCTATCATGGACAACCATATCATACAATCTTTTTCATTAAAGAGAGCAAGTTAATTTTTAATGCCTAGATTGTTTTCTCCCCACTAATTCCATTGAAATGTTGTTCTATAAATTCACTGTTCTCTGGCTAGAAACAGTCTTCTAATTCCCAAGCTAAATTTATTAATGACCAATATAGCCATTTATTCATATGTCAACATTGTCCTGTAGCTTCTCGCCTTCTGTGTTTTCATTTTTCTGAGGTATTTAGAGAGTGCAAACATATCCCTTTCTCAGCCTTCATTTTAGTAGGGTAAAAAGGTCTAGGCTGCTTTAATACCCACTCCTAAAACAGACTTGGTAGTACTCTTGGTTGAATTTCTTATCTGTTTTATTTCAAGTTAATTTCTCTTGAAACAGAATGATCATACTTCATGTAAACAGTATTGTGGATGAGAGTAAGACATTAAGGTCTTTTACAGTGACATTAAAAATTTTCTTTCTTTCCTGAAAATATAAAGCCTGAAACATTTTTAGATAGTCTTTGCTGTTTTTCAGAACTTTCTCACATCAGTGGTTTCTAGTAATCCTGTAACAGATATATTTACCCATGTTCTTTTCCTCTATTTCAGACTCACCCTCTGGATTTTAGCATCAATTCCTGTTGTTTAGCCTTAAGTTCACAAGCTATTGAATTTCACTTCATTTCTATTATTACCATCCTCAAGGTCATCCAATTTTTCTTCTATGGAAGAGAATTTCCAATTCTTTTCTGAACAGATGATGACTCCAATTCTTCTTAATCAGAGAATCTCATTAACCCACTCCTCCACTTTGTGCCAAGGACATTGGAAAGCGTATTAAAAAGATTAACCTCATGACCAGTTCTAGAAAAGATCTACTTGTAAACCCTCCCCAAGCTTGTTCTTCTGCTTTTCAATGTGCTTGTTCATATTTCTTGCTTTTCAGTTCTCCACAAAAACGAATATCTCAACCTTATCCAAATTTCACTAGTATGGCATTATCTCAGATACTTAACTGATATCCAGATAGGTAAGATGCACTCACCTTTTATGGAAAATGAAAATGCAGTCTCTTATCAGTGGAAAGTTTAGGTTAATCTAGACTTGTAAATCCATTCTTTTGCATTTACTTTTACATCAATAAATCATGATAAACCCATTTTTTTTCAGTGTGAACATTTAAAGGTGCAAAAGGTACTGGAATGGTAAAACAATTTCACAGATGAAAGGCAGACTTAGAGTGTAACCTTGCTTTCTTTCCTCCTGACAGTGAAATGTATGGGAGAAATGTAACAGGGAATGCCCGTATGTTTCTATTTGTGTAGTGAGAGGTAGAAACTAATGACCTGCAGGAAAGGTCTCATGTTTGGAACCTAAAATGAGACAACCAGAATATCCTTCTGTGCGCTTTACTCTGGTGGCCATCTTCTCTTCTTAGTCCTAGGCTTAAAAAGAAGTCTTTGATATGTTCCCTGCCCCCCCCCCCCTTTTTTTTTTTTGCTACTCTCTAGGGGCTAGCCTGATTGGTGGGCTGAAATCAGTAGTAGTTAGGCATCTAACCTGCTACGCCTTAGAAAATGTAATTCCTGCCTATTGACATATGCAAGTGCCCATATGATGTAGAAGATGTGGCCCCTGGTATCTTATGGATAAAAGGAATACTTAGGAATTTTCCTTTAAAAGTAGCCAGCTGAATGAATCTCAAGGGAAATCTTTGATTCTCTTGTTGAATACACTTTAACTATTCTCTCCTATGTGCTTGATTGGAAAAGAAAAAGAAACAAACAAAAAAAAAGAGCAAAAAACACAAAACCAAACCACCAAGGAAGGGGCAAAACCAAAACATTTCTCAAAATTAAATCGTGTGGTGCTTAGGCTTTAGCATTAACTTTAACTTACCTCTGGCCATTTATGAATTTCTGGCTGCTTCATACTAGCAGCATTAAATCATTACCACTGCAATCTTTTATTCTGTAACATCACATATATGCAAACTAGCCTTGAAAGGCATAGAATCATAGAATCACAGAATCATTTATGTTGGAGAAGACCTTTAAGATCATCAAGCCCAACCATTAACCTAACACTGCCAAGTCCACCACTAAACCGTGTCCCTAAGTGCCACATCTACACATCTTTTAAATACCTCCAGAGATGGTGACTCAACCACTTCCCTGGGCAGCCTGTTCCAACACTTGACAACCCTTTTGGTTAAGAAATTTTTCCTAATATCCAGCCTAAACCTCCCCTGGCACAATTTGAGGCCATTTCTTCTCATCCTGTCATTGTTACATGGGAGAGCAGACCAACCCCCACCTCACTACAACCTCCTTTCAGGTAGTTGTAGAGAGCGATAAGGTCTCCCCTCAGCCTCCTCTTCTCCAGACTAAACAACCCCAGTTCCCTCAGCTGCTCCTCATCAGACTTGTTCTCCAGACCCTTCACCAGCTTCATTGCCCTTCTCTGGACACGCTCCAGCACCTCAATGTCCTTCTTGTACTGAGGGGCCCAAAACTGAACACAGTATTCGAGGTGCGGCCTCACCAGTGCCGAGCACAGGAGGGCAATCACCTCCTTAGTCCTGCTGGCCACACTATTCCTGATACAAACCAGGATGCCGTCGGCCTTCTTGGCCACCTGGGCACACTGCTGGCTCATGTTCAGCCGGCTGTCGACCAGCACCACCAGGTCCTTCTCCGCCGGGCAGCTTTCCAGCCACTCTTCCCCAAGCCTGTAGCGTTGCATGGGGTTGTTGTGACCCAAGTGCAGGACCCGGCACTTGGCTTTGTTGAACCTCATACAGCTGGCCTCGGCCCATCGATCCAGCCTGTCCAGATCCCTCTGTAGGGCCTTCCTACCCTCAAGCAGATCAACACTCCTGACCCATTTGGTGTTGTCTGCAAACGTACTGAGGTTGCACTCAATCCCCTCATCCAGATCATTGGTTAATATATTAAACAGAACTGGCCCCAACACTGAGCCCTGGGGAACAGCATTTGTGACCGGCCGCCAACTGGATTTAGCTCCGTTCACCACAACTCTCTAGGTTCAGCCATCCAGCCAGTTTTTTACCCAGCAAACAGTACACCTGTCCAAACTATGAGTAGCCAGTTTCTCCAGGGGAATGCTGTGGGAAATGGTGTCAAAGGCTTTACTAAAGTCTAGATAGACAACATCCACAGCCTTCCCCTCATCCACTAAGCAGGTCGGCTTGTCATAGGTGCAAATTGCAGCCCAAAAAAAGCAAAGGCACTGCTTTCAATCTGAAGCTGAGCCATTTCAACAAGAATCACATAATTTGCTATTTTTGATTTCTGCTCTTTGCATACCACATCACTTCCTCTGCACAGAATCTCAAAATAAACTTTGTATCTCTTTCTGAAGACCTGGGTTTTTTCTCCTTGTATTATCTAAAGTATTTCAAATCCTCTTTTAACCAACATCTCAAGGATAAGAACAATATTGGATGTTGTTGAATATGGATATTTTTTTTTGTGAAAAATAAAAACACTACAATGGATGCTTTCTGTACACCATCATTATAAAACAATATGATAATGGTTTAGAGATGCATAACTGCGAGCTTGCATGTAAGCTAAGTCTATTCAAATGATACATACCTGAACTGGATTACTGAAATAAGCTACAGAGGTTGACAAAATAGTGGCCAACAACATGGCTGGTAAAACAGAAGCAGAAAAGTATTTGTGAAGGTGGACTTCAACAGAAAAATCCTTTCTTCCTTCTCTGAAAGTGCTGTTGGGTTTAACTCCAGTTGTTCCTCAATATCAGCTGCCTGGGGACACTGCCTGACCTGGCATCAACCAGCAACTGTCTAATCAACAAAAGAAAGGCCAGCTGAACTCACTCCTTTATTAAGTAATTTTCCGAATAACAAGACCCTTATTCAGATGAATTTTATCAGCAGAGCACAGAAAATTCAGCACTTCAGATAGAAAGGAAGGTTCCTGAGGAAATATATCAATTATAGTATGTTTGACTTACTGAGCCTCCTTTTGTATTTTGTATTTTTCCCAAGGGCTCCAGTGCACAGTACAATAGATTAACCTATTCCCCTGTGGGTTTTCAGAGAGAAGAGGTTGTTTCTAGGTAAAGCAAGCTAATGTTCCTTCGTTCTTGTTCCATGAATTGCCATAAACCAATAGGAACAGGTTTAGGAAGAAAGCAACTCCTACATAAGATTTTTTTTTAGATGGTATTAATCGTTGTTTGGGCTGTTTTCATGGTGTAAAAACTACTTTATCTGCAGTACTAAAACTGTTTTTTCACTGAAGGTGCCACCTGTGTGCTTATGGAGTTGTCTCTGAACATTAAGACATTTGTCTGCCTGTGAATAGGCAATAGAAGCATTTAGAAAATTTTCTCAAGAAACTTAGCATAACCATCCATTTACTGTACGCAATACCTTAACTCTGTAAACTTACATAAAGAAATAGTTTCAATTAAAATTTCTGCAGGAACTTTCTATCTAATGCAGCTGTCATGACCTCTGTCTGCAGTTAGCATTTCTGTGCCCTGTTATAGAACACAGCTCAGGGGAAAAGGTACGGCAATATTGGCTTCCTTAGGGAAAGAGAAGCCCTGGCACAAGGTAACTGTGCCATCTCAGTTATTTCTTTAGATAATGAAAATTGCAAGGGGTTGTTTTTCCTGCACTGTGAAGGACAAGGTAAATAATTAATTACAGCTGGAAAGTAGCTACAAGAAAAATTCTTTATTAAGGTAACAAAAAGGTCCTGTTCTTTATGAGAATTTCCTTCTGTCTGCATTTTACACTTGCATCATTAGATTATAGAAGCTAAATACTTATGACCTTTAAACAGAGTTTGGAATAGACAGGTTAAATCTGCTTTTAAAATATTTTTTCCTTCTCCTGATGCTCCTTGCAGACTTCATTTTCTCTCTTTTACACTGTAACAGTGTTCATTTTGTAGTAGACTGATGTTCTTATAAAAACAGGAGTACATTAGATGTCTTTTTAGAAAGCTGTATACCTATAAGAAATATTTCCAGTAATTACAGTTCAGTTGGATGAAAGGTTGAAAAACATGGCAAAGTGTATATAAAAGGGGACTTAAAAACAAACAAGCAAACAAAAAAATGTTTTGAACACAGGGAACTTTTCAGACACGATCAAATCTATGCTCTTTTCTTAAGGGTAGAGCTCTAAGGAACTCTCTTTTTTTCTTTTCTTTTCTTTTTTTTTTTCACATTTGTCATTATTTAAATTCTTTCATCACTATTAAGGAACTGAACATACTGTTCTCGCAGATGACCACACAGCCCTAGAAATGGAATTACTTTTCATGTCATTTATAACTACAAGACAATTACCAGTACTGAGTTTGGGAACATTCTATCTCCACGGCTGGAGAAAGTAATATATTTTGTCCAGAACTTGCCAGATGAATCCCTGAATCATGTCTAGGAATATTCAGTATATTTTAACCCAGTTCAGGGCAAACAAAACCTTTGATTTCTTGCTTCTGATGGTATAGTAGAAGTGGGAGAGCCATGTAAGAAATGGAGCTGATCGGACTGAGATTAAACCACTGTACACTTTTACAGAAGGGATAAATGAATTTGACAGCCAGTGGCCAAACAACTTGCCTGAAGTATTAGGAGCAAGTAAATAAACTGCATTTACAGCAAAGTTTTTCCATTACAGGAAAACTTCAATCAAAGCTATTTTACAATAAATCATAAATCAGTTCTTACTTTTTGGAAGAGAGAAGGGGATTTTTTTAGGGGTTTGTTAACAAAGAGTTAAAATGTTTGGAGAAAGGAAAAGCATTTGTACTAATAGCACAAGCAGTTATCCTGGTTTGATTCTGTTTATGCTTCTGGAAATACCTAGCAAGCTTGCAGGCAATGGAAAGAAACATGATTTATAATAGATATAAAAAGCAAAGTTCCACCTTCAAGCTTGAGGGGAAGAAATAGGATTGTGGCTGAGCATAAATGTACTTCACAATTTGTGCTTCATTTCTTCTGGTGCAGTCCTATCAGCATCAATCTATGGTGGAAGTTACCTCATAACTGGTTCCTGCAAACTGTGTGATTTCCTTTAGAGCTGAGGCTGTAAGGCTGCTGAACAGATCCCTGTGTGTCTCTGTGGAAAAAATAATAGTTTCTTCTGCACCAGAATTATCTGATGTTTTATCACTGTATGAATTATAACTCCTTCCATAAACTGCGTACATGGGGAAAGTCCATGGACACTAGGTGGTACAGCACGGCTCAGAAGTCATGATCATGTTCATATGGTGTAACTCTTGTTCCAGAACTAAAGAGAGTCAGTGGGATCTTGCCACTGATCAGTGATGTGCGGTTGTAGACTTCTGTCAAATTCAAAAGCCACCTGCTGGTGCATCTCTTTTGGGAAGATGTCAATCTAATTAACTGTTAAGAGGTTCAGCACTTGAGATATGAATGCGTTTAATCAGCCTTATTTTGCTAGTACGTATGGTGTCTGTATTTTCTATTTTTACAGTTAATTAGGACCGTTTAGTGACACAGGGTATGCACATAAGTGCACCATTCAAATATGCAGCAATGTTGGTTGACATTTTTCTGATTTTTAAGTTCAAGTATTGAGACATACTGTAAGAATAAAACTACAGATGGATGTTTAAAAATAAATATTAATCTCTTTATAATTCTGAATTGTTTACCAAAGTCATGTCTATAGGCTGAATTGGTGTTAGAGATATAGAAGTAACAAATTAGAAAAGTATAAACTAGAATGTCTTTTTTTTTTTTTGCAGAAGTTCTTCAAAATTTAGACTAATCACTTGTAGACTATGCTAACATAGATTACATACTTCCTACCCTAAATAAGCAGAAGGAAGAATAAATGAATATGAGGAGGCAATGGAAAAAATCCTGGGTGCACACAAGTTAGTGACAAAAAAAGTTTGACTTCAGTAGGATAATAATTTCATTCACTACGCTTTCTAGCTTCAGTGGATGTTTGTGATTAAGTCTTGCTGAACAAAGAATAAAAATGGAAAATTGGTATTTAGATTAAAAATATATAACACTTAAAAATATTAAAGTGGCTGAAGTGTGAAATTTTATTTCACATGTTCTGATCATCAAAATTCTGAAACATTTCAACCAGCTTTATCACTTCATATGTTGGCAAGGAGATACCACACTTTAAA
Source organism: Morus bassanus (assembly GCA_031468815.1). NCBI lineage: Eukaryota > Metazoa > Chordata > Aves > Suliformes > Sulidae > Morus > Morus bassanus. Next base: position 74,928,250 of record CM062571.1, on the reverse strand, counting down.
TGTTACAGCCACATTCTTAGCTGAGATATCTTTGGAAGAGAGTATCAATGAATATTGCAGGTTTTTTAATTTTTTTAAATTTTTTTAAAATAAGATATTTAGAACATCATGGAAAAGGTACACTGTTCAGGAGAGATACTCATTAGTGGAAAGAGGTATTTGTTTTGGTTTTATGCATATAACTAAAACAAACAATAGCCTCTGTTTCTCAGAGGCCTGCGAAACACTTTGTATATGTTTTATGCAGTTTTCTGTAGAAGTAATCCAACAGTTTTATCAGAACCAATACTAAAACATTAAAGCTGATTCTAGAAGGCTGTTTCTGCCAAGTGACCCCCTACTTGTTCTGAAAACACACTTCCTCACAAGACACGATAAGATCACTCTAGCACAGAAGAATGGGAGAATGTCATATGAGGGAACATACAGGAGATGAAAATGAAGTTGGCTGCTGAGATTTTCTTTAGTTGAAGTGCAAGGGGAGAGCAAAGTAATCACCGTTCCTTGTGAAGGTGAAGCAATGGTTATCTTGGATTGGAAAGGATGTTTTTAAAATGTGGAGCCAGAAATGTAGCTGTTGCCTCTAACCTTGTACTCTCTTTCCATCCGCATCCAGATAGATTACTTTGCAGGAATGTTAGGACAAACGCTGAAGATAACATGGAACATTTGCATACACAAAATTTCTGCTCGTGTTTCTGCCAGTAACAGAAATCTTGTATTCAGATGCCAGATACTTGAAAGATCTTCCTGTTTGCTTTCATCATAGCTATTACAGCTGAAAGCTATTATATGTATAATTATAAAAAAACAGTCTGGTAAGCCCCTAGCCTCACAGCCACAGGCTGCTCACAGTAAGCTGTATGGGATGGCCACCTAGTTTTGGAGTAGAAAAGAGTTTACCCTTGTGGACTTGAGCTCTGCTGTGCCAATAGACATCAGGATCGGGAAGCATTTTATTCAGTAATATCTATTGTGCATCCCACAAGTTAATTGTAAGCAGTGCAAAATATCTTTCCATTAGTCCAGCAGGCTAAATTAATTGTGTGAACATAGAGACCTATTTTTAATACAAGTATTTCAGATGCAAGTCTTACCTTGGCTGTTTACAGTTTGGCTTCCATAGTAAATTTCAAGATGAACATTAAATGTCACGTAATGAAGACTGAAACATATCCTTATGTGTTGTAAAAAGTAGTAAAATACTGAAGTTTAGAAGTAAGTATGAATGTTAGTGCTATCATTTATATGAATGAAACATGCTATAAATTAATTTAAAATAATGCCATTTTTGTTAGTTCACAAGCGGTATACCCTCACACGAAATGCGTGAAAGCTGACTGGCTCCATTAAGTTTTTTATCCTGCAACTAACAAGTAGATATCAGTGCAGTATTGTGGTGGGTTGATCTGAGCTGGCTGCAAGACACCCACCCAGCCACTCTCTTTGCCCTCCTCAACAAGGCAGGGGAGAAAATAAAAAATCTTGTGTGTCAAGATCAAGACAGAGAGATCACTTACCAATTACCATCACAGTCAAAACAGACTCGATTAATTAAATTTATTGCCAATTAAAATCAAGTTGGATGGTGGGAAATGAAGACAAAAATGAAAACATGAGCTCCTACCCTTTTCTCCCAAACTTCGCTCCTTCATTCTGACCCTTCTACCTCCCCCACCCCGGGTGGTGCAGGAGGATGGGGAATGGGGGCTTGTGGCCAGCCACAACAGCTCCTCTCGGCTGCTTTCTCCTCTTCACACTTTCCCCTGCTCCAGCGTGGGTCCTCCCCACAGGCTGCTGTCCCTCAGCAAAATCTTGCTCCAGGGCGGGAGCAGGTGTGACAGCACCAGCTGCAGTTCCTGCCAGGAGCCGGCTCTGGTATAGGTCCTGCTCATGGGCCATAGCTCCTTCAGGAAATATTCACCTGCTCCAGGACTGGGTCCTCCACGGGCTGCAGTGTGGAAATCTGCTCTGCCGCGGTCCCTCCATGGGCTGCACGGCTCTGGTGCCCGGATCCCCTCCTTCCCTTCCTCCTTCTCTGATCTCAGTGTCCCCTCTGCCATTTCTCACTCTTTCTGTTCACTCCTCCTCTGCCTGTGGGGCATTTTCCACCCTTGGTTAAGCATGTTTTCCCCGAGGTGCCCGGCGGTGGGTTGGTTGGAGCCGGCTGGGACCAGCACGGGGGCTGCCTGCAGCCCCGCCGCCAGTGCCTGGGCACCCACACCCCATACCAGTAGGCATGGCGCTGAAAGGAAATTAAGCAATTCCTTTAAAAAAAAAAAAAAGTCAGGAAAATAAGGGTCAATAAGGTGCTGGAGGAGAAGCTGAGCGTTTACAATTGATAGAAATAGTCTGAACACTGTACAGGGATAATACAGCTATGAATGTGATTTACTCAAGTGTCACAATAAACTTGATGGCAAGAGAATTCAGTATTTTCTGTTTCGACTTGCTCTCTGTTATGTTTCAAGGGACAGATGTATTAATTTTGAAGTTAAATTTCTTGGGCACAAGTTACAGAGCATGTATGGAGATTCTGATTCACTTTTGCAAACACAAACTGTTCAGGACTTTGAAGATTTGATGTACTTCAAATTGAACATGATTTCTGAATGGCACGTTTCTACTGCACATATACAATACAAGCAGAAGTGAAATATTTAAACAAAAGTTCTGAGCTGAAGACAGAAACTTCTTTTTGCTGTTCTTGTTCGTAGTGTGTTGGGGTTTTTTTCCCCACTTGTCTTAGTGGTCTGTTACAGCCATTGCAGTGAAGATACAGACCTGAAGAAAATTGCTTTGATTCTGCAAAGTGTGACAGGCTTGATTTCATAACAATGAATGTGAGCATATCAAGGTGGCAGCCATTTCCCTTGCACTGAACTGTAGTATTAATCCAGACTTGAATCCAGGAAAATGCATAAAAACTCCAAAACACAGGAAATCAGCAGATCCTGAAAACCAATTTGAAGTTTCTAGTTTCAACATAAACTTAAGAAAAGGGCCAGGAGACTGTTGAAGCAAAAAATATGTCACCTAAAATTTCAGCTTTCCAATCCAAAGTTGATAGCTTCAGTCAATAGAGACAACTAATCAATTAGCTGGCTTGTATAATGATAGACTGTCAGACACTTTCTTCGAACTATTACTCAGCTCATGAACTGTGTTAAAATGTGACATTGTTAATGAATGCAGTGCAAATGATTTGGAAGAGCTGTTGCTCGCAGAGAGCAAGGACCTCTCCCTTGCCCAATGTACATAAGGCTTAGCATTATTTATTTTGTACGTGGCTGTGGAATACATTGAAACGTCACTATCAGAGTTAAAGCAAAACAAAACTAAGTATCTTCACATTGTAGTAGTCTAAGATAAGCTTCAACCATGTGATTATGTGATCAAGGAAAATAGTATAACTATTTATAGGAATTTTCACAATATTTAAATGCTTTTTATATATTAATGAATAATTTGCTTGCACATGTGTGTAGTGCAAGTTTTTGTTTTCTATAGGTGTACATATATATGGGAATATCTGGGCATAATCTAAAGCAGCGTCAGACTTGAAAGGTATTTCACCAATAGGATATCTGTTCCTAAATGATTAGGTACTGGTCATGCAGACTGTTCTGTGGCACAGTGGAAACAGAAGCCACCTCATTTGAATCTCAGCTTTGAGACTGTCATTCCAGCACTATCTGTTTTTCCATTCGTAGGAGCTTCTTAAGACCTATCCAGAATGTGTAACACCTATTATGGATTGTATGAGGGCAGTTGGTAGAAATAAAAAAACAACTGTCACACTAAATTTTGTTCCACTTGAAATGTGACATAACAAATGCACAGATCAAACTATACATGTGAAAACACACTGAATAAAACCACCCAAATGCTAAAGTTACAGTAAAGAAAAAAAAAACCAAAACAATCTGAACTCCTCGTAGGCATTCACACAATCAGCACAGTAATCTTAATCTATAATCCTCATGTGATGTAATCTGCTTTGGTCTATCGGAAGCAATCATGCCAGGCCAGCTCATTCCATCTATGGCTTGGGTTTGTTCTTTTGAATTCCACTAACTGAGAATTGAGGGGAAAAATAACAAAGTGGGTAAAATATCTTAGACTGTGAATACCAAAAAGCTTTCCCCCTTCGATCAATTTAAGAGTTTGCAGAAGTTGGGAAATAATTTGGGGAAGTTATTGTGAAGGAAAAAAACATATTTTGCTAGCTGTAAAGCCGTTAAAAGTTTTCTTTTTTTATATATATGACACTGATAAAAGCAGTCCACACAAATATGTTACTAACTAAATGAGAAATCCCACCTCCCCCGCCACAGCTCATTCCCTTCTCTTGCTTGAGGAACAGTGGTTATCAGTTATGAGAGTGTTAGACAACAGCTCAGACAGGAAAAGTAAGTGTGCCCTGGCAGCTGTCCAGAGTTGGGTTTGTGTGTGTGAGAGTAGGGCACGTGGCAAAAGGTTTTTGGATCAGGGCCAGCTATGTTCTAAATCTTTTTTATTCACACGCTGCCTGTAACTGCATTAAGTATATTACTGATAGTTCTCCAAATTAAAAAGGATTGTTTGAAACATTACATAATAAAATAGTCAAGGACACGATCAAAGGTATAATACTATGACATATTCCTGCCCTGAAAATAACGGTTTTATTTGTAAAATATATCTTGAATAGGCTAAATCTTATATAAGATGGTTACGTTATAGAACAGTATGTGGAATCAAATTACTCTCCTGCTACGCTGAGTTGGAATCACTGATTTTGCAATCTGTGTTCAGTATTAAGAGCTAGACAAAATGCTCAGTTGCGCCAGGGAGGATATGAAGAGATTAGAGAGACCAATATATCACAGACTAACCTCTTTGCTCTGGACATTTACAGGGACACAGGCAATTGACATTCTACTGCTACCTGGACCCACTAGATATGAAGACAAAGAAATCAAGATTCCAAGGAAAGCTGAAGTTTAAGGTAAGCAATTCTTCTATTAGTTAAGTTTTTTCATGTTGAGCACCTTTTCCATATTGAATTGTGAATGTAAGTACCATTTATAATAAAAAAAATAAAAAAAGAAAAAGAATCTTAGGAGCTTAACAGTTACTAGCAGCAACTAACTCACCTTTTCTTTTAAATTTCCTTAGTGGAATTCCTGAGTGATAGTACTTTTGATCCCAACTTTATTTAAATTATGGTAGGAAAGATACTTCTAGCAAAAAGATGAAAATTATCGTATCATTAGGAGTTGCTTATTCCTTGAAAAATATTAAGTCTGTATGCCTCCATAAAACTCACATGCTGAAAAACAGATAAGCAACACAAATACTTTTTATCTTCATAGCAGCATATAATACATTAAAAGGCATTGTAGTCTTATATTACATTATAATTCTTTGTTTTATAAAATAGGTAAATAGTAGATAATAAGTTATAATTAAACACTGCTTGTATGGCTTTTTTGCTTGTCCCAACAGGAGATATTGTCAGCTACATTACCGTCTTAGCATTTTCAAAATGTAGATTAAATTTTTAGGATTATGCTAAAATTTCTGTTTCTTGTGTAGATTACCTTTTTCTGTCTGTGTTCTCTACCAGTGGGATCAGCAGTTTTGTGAGGGGATTTAAAGCATCATGAATACTAGCTATACACAAACAAAATGTAACTTCACACTATGGAGAGACTGATGTTTCTCCTAAGTGTTCACGAACAGCGAGCATAATTATCTTCCAAGTTTTTACTTGAGAAAGGGGAAAGAGAAAGGAGGACGAATTATCAGGACAAACAAGGATGGGAATAAAAACTGAAGAAAAATAGCCACTTCAGCCCTTCTATTGCAGTCTTAACTGTTGTGTAATATTCTCTGTAAGTGTACATAGGAGGGCGCTATCCAATTAGTCATATTGTTAAATGCTACTACTGTTTTGCTTTGCTGAAATTTCATGTACTTAGGAAAAATGGTCTTAGAAATACTGTCAAGTAAGGTATTTTGACCTTTTGGTAAGTATTGTGAGCCTCATTGCTGAAGATATTTACTAACTCTAGAAATGTCTAGGATTTTGAAAACATATGGTGAAGAAGTATTTCATTGGCCATTTATTGTATCAATGAAGTAGTAAATTTGTACCACAAATTCAGATTTGATCAAAATCTATTAAAGGCACCAAGCCTTAGATGACTTATAATTAATTTACAGAAGACTTTCTTAAATGCAGATATAAAATGAGACTTCTTAAATAGAAATCAATAGAAGCTGAGTGACAAGAGCAAGAGTTTGGAATTGGACTGGCCTTTGAAAGTCTTATTTTAATGTTATATACAAGACTGTTGACCCTGTAAGGGAAATTTTATGCTTATGCCTACAATGTTTTGGCCAAGAATACTAACTTTTAGTTATTGCTTTTTTGTGTACAAATCACTTTTTTTCCCCCCCTTCTTCTTTTCTGCTCAAGCTTCCTATGGTTTTCCTTGGTGCCTATGGGAAATTTGAGAATGAGAATAGATAACTGCTCAGTCAATGTCCTAGGCACTTTAGGGCAAAAATGCAAAAAATAAGGCAAGGTGGTAGTCCTCTTGTATTTGTGTGATCCCCATGGTAGCAGAGAAAACATTTCTATCATCAGCTGAATAATTCAGCACATCCATAGCTTTACCAAAGGCAAATGAGTGAGTCAGGGACTTCTGTTGAGGAGTTAGGGAGGGACTTAGCTGGGAAGGGATTTGAAAAAAATAAAATAAAATTTAAAAACGTAGCTAGTCCTTAGGGAAGCACTGAGTCAGGATCATGAAAAGCTAAGAAGATACAGAAATAGCTGTAAGTTCAAACCTAAGACTACTGGCAGTTGTTAAAACTTGGTCTCTTAAGTTTTGATTTGCTGCTCTGGAGTTGTTTCTGGAAGAAGATATCTTTAATAAATGTGGAATCTTGGCTGTGTTGCAGATTTCCTTAATTTTATTTTATTTTGTGAATTTTTAGGTCTGGGGTGAATAGTTAATAGCAAACATGGCTGTACTAGAATTTGTCTATGAAATCTTGGTATGTAAATGAAACTGGGAGAGAGTTACCTCTTTAACACAGAGGAAAACAATTAAATTTATAGGGCTTTTCTTCCATTATGTTTTTGTTGCAGGCAAACTCAGAAAGTAACCTACTGGAAGGCCTAAAAAGCATCTAGATCATCTTTTACAAAGATGAATCTTAGATTTAAAAATCACTTTCCTAGGTCAACAGGAAGAATGTGAAGGAAAGGAGAGAACATCAGTTTATTTAGCATAGACCCTGTAGGTGCATATTTTCTCTAAAACTTTGCATAAATCCATTATTTTCATGATAAAATATTTTAGTCTTCTCTACAATCACAGGACTGTCAAAGACACTGTGGTAATGGGCAAAGCTGAGAACTCAATAAGGTCATACCCTACCTCTCCCACCACAACCTGGGGGGAATGCTCTGCTACTCTTTGATTCTCTTCTTTCTGTGGCTTCTGAGTTACAGATGATTATTTTTACTTGTATTTTTGTAAATGTAGTATGCATGTTAAGGGAGTTATAGATAGACAGAATGATGACTTGTAGATACTCCAGGGCAGGGGAGGAGGAGGGATGAGATGAAAGGGGGGAGAGGATTTGTGTGGGAGGGAATATTTGCTTGTTTTAGCTGAAATCGTAGATTCATCTGTCTTCATATCCTCAGAACTTCTTTGTGTGAATTAGTCCAAAAGACTAGGAACTGTTAAGAAACTTCACTAAATCTGCTACAACTCTAAGCATCTCTGTGCTATATGAGTGAGTTCTGTTAAAGTGGAAATTCTGTTTCAGCTGGTGAGAGCTGATCTGAAAAGATAAAATCAATGGATGCAACAGAAAAAATAGTTAAACCCAAATGAGTGAGGTTTATTTTAAACTGGATTAGTTTATAGTAGTAATTTAAAACTCTTTATGAGTTAGCTATGTTTTTAGCTAGATACTCTTCTGCATGTAACAGTCAGGCTGGTAAGAGAAATGAGATGGATATTTTTATTCGTAGTGTGTTTGCTGCTGTTCTATAGTCTAATCTCTGAAATTACTTATTTTTATGTTGTTGTTACTGCTTTGGGAAACCCTGTAGCTGAATTAGATCATAGGCACACTTTATACTATTGCAAAACATCGAGTTTTTTTAATGGTATTCCACTGAGCTACTGGAACACAGTGGTGTCTTCATCCTTGGCAGTATTCAAAAACTGTCTGGACATGATCTTGTGTAACCTGCTCTAGGTGGCCCTGTTTGATCAGGGGAGTTGGACAAGGTGGTACAGAAGTCCCTTCCAATCTCAGTCAGTCTGTCGTTCTGTGACTCCACAAATGTGCAACAAATGTGTAAAAATATGCTTCTGCCACCTGGCCCATGAGCGGCTCGATCATTTGATCATTTTTCAGAAGTAGTATTTGAAACTGTTTGCATCGCCCTTTCCCTCCATGCCTCAAGCTGTTACAAAGACTTTTCTATGAAGCTTAGAATGTGTTCTTGATCTTAACTGCAGGTGTTATTTGCACTGGATGTATCAGCCAGGGGCTTGTACTGTAAGGGAAGAGAGCACTTATAAGAAAGGCTTATGAACTTCACCTTTCAAGAAGACACTTAAACTGAGATTCAGCTGAAGGCATGGGGACATCTAAATTTTAAACAAGCTGGCTGGCTGGCTTCCCATTTAGTTAATGGAAGCTTACACCAAGCTGGTTAACTTTCTGAGGTATACACTGCTCCCCTGAGTCCTGTGCCCACAGGTAGGTATGTAATGCTATTTAATATGCCTTACAGTAGGGCTGGCAGATATGACTGAGAATTTGTAAAAGAAATTTTATATCTTATAAAAGATCCCTGTCTCTCTGCTTTGGCATCTGAAGTATAAGTGGCATATAACATTTTTATGCAGCTGAATCCCACCTTTATGTTTTATGGACTGGCTGTCCTCCGACTACAATGAGAGTCTGAACACTTTGCTCACATGTAGAGTCTGTATGTAGGTATTTAAATGTAGGAATTGTAATTTCATTAAATCCTGTCCTAGAATCTAATTGCTTAGAGGAAAAATGCTGATAAGGACTCTGATAATCTGAATGCTTATTTACAGAGAGCAAAAACTGTTAAGAGAAGTGGACTTCAGGACCCAAGGAAGTGTTCCTCCCAGTCCACTAGAGCTAAAGCTGCTGTGGTTCCCTGTTGGAAGTCCACCCAGTAGCAAAGCCAAGCATGTGTCATCAGTACACAGACACACACACACACACACACACATGCTCAGTTATTCCCTTAGTACAGACATAGTCAACAGATGAACACAGACAGAAAGATAATGCCTTTATATGTGCTGCATACACACAACCAGTGCTCACATAAAAATGAAGAAAGGGCTTGATCCTGTTCTGACTTGCCAGATAATGAGGCTTAAAGATTTCTAGCATATCACACAAACACCCTTACACATATGCTGTCACACAAGTCTCCCATAGCTGGTCCAGATCTATAGACAGTCCAGTATCCAACGTTGGGACCTTCTGTTTTACTTGACAGAGAGCCCATCTTGATGTTCGCTATTGTCTCCCACACAAAATAGTGCACTCACAAAATAAAATAGCCAGGAATACAGTGTAGTAAGATGTTATCTCGAATTGTGGTGATGAGGCACAGGATCTGGCCGGATAAAAGTACTGACTGGCAGCCTGCTTATGTGCAACTGGCCACATTTTTATTCCCCCTCCTTTTCATTTTCCTATGTTTTTGTTCCCCTTCAACCTAGATCCTTCCCTTTCCCTGCTGTTGATCCTTTCCTTAAACATCCCATAATGTTTTGCATGTTGCCACAGTCCGCCTCAAATATTCCATACTAAGTTTGTTTTTTCTCATCAGACTCATGATAACTTTGTCTTCTTTCTCATAAATTACAATGTTCTGGTTGAACCTCTTCAAGATTATGTTTGAGTGGTTCCTTCAATCGCCTGTTCTGGGCAAATGAAGGAGAAGGTGGTGAATGGAAATTTCCAGTATAGATGTACAACAGGTAAATTATGCTTTGGCCAAATTGATTGCCTTTTATAATTAAAAAAACAAAGTCTGTGGATGAGAGGAGAAGAGTGACAGGGGTCTTCAATCTTGATTTTAGCCAGGCTTTCAACATGGCCTCTTAGGAATCCTTATATCAATGTTGGGACTTTACAGTTTAGATGGGTGGAACACTAAATTGATGAAAAACTGTCTGGGTCACTGGGTACAAAGGATACTGGGTAATGATTTGTACTCTGTCTGGAGGTCAGCTCATGTGAAGTGAACTTGAAGCTCAGAAGCGAGCTGAAGACCTGAGTCTGGGGTCTGTCCTGGGACTTAGCCTGTTTAATATGTTTATCAGTGATCTGGAGGATGAGAAGGAATGGACCCTCATCAAATTTGTGCATGATACCAAACTGGGGGACAAAGCCAATGTGCTTTATGGCAGGGCTGCCATTCAGGGAGACCTAGTCAGGCTGGAGGAATGGGCCAACCTGAATCTCATAAAATTCAGGAATGATTTGTGCAAAGTCCTGCGTTTCAGATGATAAACTCTATATTGAGCTGTATCAAAAGGACTGTAGCCAAGAGATTGAAGAAACTGATTATTCCTTTCTGCTCAGCATTTGTTATATCGCATATGGAGTGCTGAGGCAAGATTTGGGTTCCTTGGCATAAGAAAAAGATTGACAAACTGGAACAAGTCCTGTGGAGGATTGTCCAGACTGTTAGGAGACCAGAGCACCTGGCCTATGAGCAGAGATGGAGAGAGATGGTTTGTTCAGCCTTATAAAGAGAAGTCTTAGGGTGAATTGCCATCTTCAAGTTCTTAAGGGGAGGAGACAGAGAAAATAAAGCCTTACTCATCCCTGAGGTGCATAGTGAAAGAATGAGAGGTAATTGAGGCAAGTTGCAACAAAAGAAATTCTGATTAGATATAAGGTTGCCCAGAGAGACTGAAAACTTTATCCTTGGAAAACTCAGTTTGACTGAAAACGTCTCTGATCAACCTAATCTAGACTGGCCTTGTTTTGAGAGAGGGGTTGGACCAGGTGACCTCCAGAGGTTCCTTCCCACCCATTCTAAGATTGGTTTCAGACTAAAACAAAAATCAAGGCATTTGGGATGTAGCTCTGCTTTTGTATGTTCCTTTATGAGCTGGAAGCTATTTCTAGTGTCAAGTGTGTAAAGCCTCTAAGTACATACCTGAAAAGAAGGGTAAACTTTCTTAGTCCTGAATAGAAACACTTTCTGGGATAAAGGCTGTTTATTTTGCATGAAATGAGCAGTATCCAGAACCCATTCTAAGAAGGACTTCATAAATCCAAGATAAATCTTTTCTTTTTTTCTCTTTAATTCTACCACAGAGCCAGTTGGTAGCTCATCCCAGAAAGCCTAGTTAACATGTACTTAACATGGTCTACAATACATCACTGCATCCCTTTTATCATTCTACATGTGAGCTCCTGAAGAACAACTCAGGTGCTTAACTTTAATATCTTATCCTTGGAAATGGTGGCCTTGGCCAATATTTAGTTATACATTATACTTACAGTAAGGCAGGTTTCATCTCGAGAATCCTATTTTAACTAAGGTTTCTATACAGAGATCCATGTAAAACAAGTTAATTATTTTTGATAGTCTGAATGAATCTGAACATCCACTCCCCTCTCCCCACCGTGGATTAACTAATTTAGAAGGAAAAAACCCATAAGATTGTGTTTAAAGTGAAAGCCTGTGCTCTGTGGCACAGGCAAGACCTGAACATATAAGCTAAGTATGTGCTTCAGTAACAAGACTTTCCTCTGTTTAGGCTATGCAGTTTTCAGTTTAAGTACGTAATGCGTTCTGGGCATGAAAGAGAGAACTGCTTTTGAATGAAATTAAAACTTTCAACACACTTACCTTACCAATAACAATCCTAAGAGATGGATCCTGAGAAACTTACTGTTATGCTTACTGACGCAAACCCAATTGAATAAACCAAACAGTTACTTTATTCTAATATGATCTGTCATAATTTGATGGTAGTGATGGTTCAAATCTTTCCCTAGGTTCTTCCTAATTGACTACTTTTGCTCTTTGTCGTGGTTTAACCCCAGCTGGCAACGAAGAACCACGCAGCTGCTTTCTCACTCCCCCCCCCACCGAGATGGGATGGGGGAGAGAATTGGAAGAGTAAAAATGAGAAAACTCGTGGGTTGAGATAAAGACAGTTTAATAGGAAAAGCAAAGTCACACACACAAGCAAAGCAAAACAAGGGATTCATTCACTCCTTCCCATGGGCAGGCAGGTGTTCAGGCATCTCCAGGAAAGCAGGGCTCCATCATGCGTAACAGTTACTTGGGAAGACAAACGCCATCACTCCGAATGTCACCCCCTTCCTTCTTCTTCCCCCAGCTCTATATGCTGAGCATGATGTCATATGGTGTGGGACACCCCTTTGGTCAATTGGGGTCAGCTGTCCCAGCTGTGCCCCCTCCCAACTCCTTGTGCACCCCCAGCCCACTTACTGGTGGTGTGGGGTGAGAAGCAGAAAAGGCCTTGACTGTGTGCAAGCCCTGCTCCGCAGTAACAAAAACATCCCTGTGTTATCAACACTGTTTCCAGCACAAATCCAGAACATGGCCCCATACTAGCTATTGTGAAGAAAATTATCTCTACACCAGCCAAAACCAGCACGCTCTTGAATTGTAATAATCCCAGCTATGACTGTTTCACCATATAAGCAAATAAAAATTGAGCTCTTTGTGATGATACCTGTACCACAGTTAGTTGTAGTCAGCTGCTGCAGATAGATAAATTCAGCTTAGAGAAAGTAACTGGAGAATGACAGGACAAAACTACATATTGGTGTTGTTGCAGGTGGTTTAGGATACAGGCTTTGAGATTAAGGTCTTTTTTTGTCCCAATCTTCAGTTTAAGATGCAAATCACTATTTGTGTATTAGAAGCACTGATTGCAAATAAACATAAGATTTTTAACATTGTGACTAATCTATACTGTGGGAGTCCATATTGTGAGCATATCAGCATTGCTGTGCTGTAGGCAGTTGGCAGACCTTCTTGTTTTGTTTAAGCAAGCAAATCTGTTTGTGAGATTGCTAGGATAACTTAGACAGGTGTCTATGCACTGACTATTCACTGGGATAAAGTGCACCTACTAATCCTGTTTCAATATGACTGAGGATAATGTGATTAAGATATCTGCAGTGGCAGAAAAGTGATTTGTTTAATAATAAACAGGATACTGTAACATTAATGGTACTCTGTCAAAGTGCATGGTATCCAAAAACTCCAGACATTCAGGAACTCTAGAATACTGCAAATAATTCTGCCAAGGGTGTTTTCTCTTACCTGGGTGTTACTTTTTTTTTTTTCCCTCTTAAGTAGGTGTTTTTTGCCGGATCTTTGGAACAAGGGAACTCAACCTGCATGTACAAAGTGATGGAGTAGAAAATTCTGTGTAGAGAGAGGAGAGTCCTATGCTTTTTAATAGAACAGCAACACACAATGCTTTGCAAGGTACCTTGTTACCACCCTTTACTGGTTGTTTTGCTGACTGGTGAGTCAGGTGACACTGGAGATTCATTATGATCTTGAAGAACATTTGCTGTGTAGTTCTCAGCCAAACTTTGGTTGGTACGTAGATAATATAGTTTTGATACAGAATTAGTGCTTGTGAGAGAAGAAGCCTTACTCTTCTGTGTTCTCATTTTAGAGCATACAGCCATTTAGTGCAGAGTGCGTATGCATTTGTTTCCACTCCTTGATAGGTATTTCATATAACCTGCACCCATGAGCTGCCTAGTACACTAGTGCACCAGTGGCACATACGGGTGCACATCCAAATGTGCAGTTTAAAGCATCATGTGCTTTTAGCTTATGCGCTTATATAGACATAACTTATGTCATATTTGAAATTATTCCTTCCTAGGTGTTGCACAACATTTTTCCAGAAAACAGATTCACGCTCTTTTATTTCATCCTTTAAAAACTTAAGCAGGTTTTTTGTATTGGATGAATTCCATTCAGTATACCGATTCAACATGATTTTGGTGTGTCCTCTACAGCCTCGTTTAATCTCTGGTGCAGTGTGTTCACTTGCATTCTGAGATGGTGAATAGGAGACAGCAGCAAGCATAGTTGTGCAACTGACTGCACTATGGTATTCTGTATTTTCCTTTATTTTTATGTATTTAAATATATTTATCTAATATATTGTGTTAACTGTCTGGAAGGTGCTATCATTAAGAGGCATTGCTCATTCTGTACAGCAGATGGACCAAACTGTTGGATGCACCTTAGCCATGTCTTTTAAACTCAAAGTACCCTCCACAGTCTCTCTATCTCTGAAATGGGGTAGGTAAAAGTGATAGGGGCACCGTAACGATTAGCTAGGTATGTGTACAAATTAGAACATGAAATCATTAAAATGTAAAATGTTATAAATATGTTTATGCAAGTTCTAGTTCCTCTTTAGCTTCACTTTCCTTTGTGGTACTGCTCAGTTCAGTTTCTGTTAATTGTTAATGATTAACACACCTTCTTCCTCCTTCACTTTTATCTGGGCATAATGCCAGGCATATCATTAAGCTATAAGAGTTTTCCTTCCCCTCCCATTTTGCCAAGGTGTTACTGACTTCTTATTCCTTTCTTCTGATGATCTGAGCACTATTTCTCCAAATTCTATGCAGTAAATGGGTTTTTCTCCTCTTTAAAATGTAAAGAGTATGTCTATACTAAGTAGCCTACTGATGAGAAGATTGGACGTCTTCGGTGTTGTTAATCAGTAAATTAACTTCAAGCACTCATTTTAGTGCTGAAGATACACACTTAACTGAGATTCACTTGCCCCGGATCAGATTCAGCACTGGCAAAAGATGAACTAGCATCCTCGCGCTGCTTCTGCCTACTCAGCTCTAACTCGGACGGGCTCCTCTGGAGATCTGATGCATCGTCTGCATACCAAACTGGTCAGGCCCAGATGGAAGAACTGCGTTACTGATACAGCGCAGTTCTTAGTCTGAACGAAGTTACATCACTTAAAATATACTGTGCCTCTGTGTTGCAGGTATAATAAGACCATGCACGGACTTAATGTTGTAAAATATATGTTTGTGGATTGTGCTGACCTATTTTGGATTCAAACACAATGAAAACTCTAGAAAAACTGTAAGTGAGCCCTCAAAAGGTAGTTGGATTTGCCTCTGTTCATGATTATCCCTTTTATATTACTTAGTATCTAAGGGAAGGCAACTTGCTCCTACATCTCTGCCTCTGAATTTACATGCAGAGTTCTAATCTGCATGCACTTTCCAAGAGACTGTTTTATCTCTGAAGGGTTTTAATCATATTTTTCAGTGCTAGTGATTAAGAAAATACATTTTTTAATAAAATTCTTGCAAGGTAGACATTATGACTTTTGAGAAGAAGGCTGAATCATTTGATAACTCTTCTTTCCTTGCTACAGCAGAATGTTATGCCTCATTAGTTTGTGAGTTTCATCAGTAACACCAAAATAATGGAGTTGGTGTCACTTTTGGACAGACTGTGAAGTAAATGGGGAGAAAGATGTGGAAATGATGGGATGTCAGGAAAACAGGCCTGCAGTGGGACTTCTGGGACAGATGACTATTGATTTCATGCTATTTCATAAGAAAAGGTAAATGTCACAGAACTGTGAAAAGAGCCAGTTTCCACAAAAATCCTAAAGATATTTGAAATCATAATCATTTTAAGGTGACATCTTTGGCTCCAGTGAAACCAATAGTGAACTTCCCACTCAAGGTCATATCTCATTCTGTGCCTCCATTTGGGCTCAGCTTACTTCCTTAGGCATTGTACGTCTCTTTCCTCCTATCCTCTACCTCAGGACATGCTAACAGTGAAATAGGAACAGTGTATATAGTTTTGATCAGTAAGAACTAGCAAAACTACTATTTCCTCAGTTTTAATTGTTTTATTGAGTGAATTTAATGTGTTTCGATCTCATGTGCTTTGTCTGCATCTATCTCTGACATATGCCTTCTGTTTTTAAACATAAGATGACTTCTAGGTCTGAGTCAAAGGCTCTGGTTACTTATTTTGGCTTTGAATAAAGAAACATAGGAGGTTTGTTTGTTTAAAAAGAAATTGCATTTGGGAACTTAATAAAATTCCAGACTACCCAGCTAAAGGACAGGAATACCACCCTCCAGAGAATATTTAAATATATGTATATATTTAAACGCATATGAATGCTTATATTAGCATGTCTCAGAAAACCAAATGCTTTCACTGATTAAATCCCTCTTTACCCATCTTTGTCATGCATTTGCCTTCCTCCATGCAGCAGCAATTTGCACACCTATTCATACCTAAGTGCACGATGTTCACTTATGCCAAATGAATAGGGATATGTATTTGCCTCCCTCTAAAACCCTCAACTGAAATTTGTATCTTTCCTTCACATGCCAAGCCAATCCACCTTCGTTCAGGTGTGACTGTGTTGTATGTCACCTCTTCTACAGGCCCCTCCGATGTCTTTACCCAGAACACGGTGTGAATAGGCATCCACTGATGCTCGTGCCATGCTACTCCATTTAGAGGATTCTCCCTCTGTGCTTTATCATGTTCTCTGCTGAGCTGTTCTTTTGATGCATAGCTTAAAGTCACTTGAGAGAAAAGTGGGAAGCCCCCAACTGCTACTAGTTTCATCATTTATTGTGAACCAGTACAGGAAAAAACGGTCTCTGATTGTTACAATACAAGAGTACTATAAATACTGGGATGGCATCCTTACACAGGTCATTTTGGGGGCTGATCTGCATACAGCTGTGTCTGGAGAAAAATTGTAATGGTGCTACAGAAGGAGACAAGCAAGAGCACCAAACCCTGCAGCTAAAACAAACAGCTAGATTTTCACAAATTTCAGTTAACAAACACATTGGAATATTCAAAATACAGCCACAATTTAGTAAGATTTCTAGGAAGGATTTGGGAAAAATCTGGCCCCTGATCAATGAGGCAGGAACGCTAGTGGCAAAGGACATAGAAAGGCCGAGGTACTTAGTGGCTTTTTGCTGTAGCTTTTGTGGATAAGGTTTGAACCCTAGTCTCCCAGGTTCCTGAGCCAAGAATCAGAGTATGTGGGCATGAAGCATGATCTGTAGTAGAGTAAGACAGACTCAGAGAGCACTTAAACCAGTTGGGTATGCAGAAGCTCATGGGGTAGATCAAAGGGTGCTGAGGGAGCTGGCTGGTGCTATCGCAAAGTCACTCCATCATCTTCAAAAGGTCATTGGGAAAGTGACCTAACGACCAGAAAAAGGCAAGCGCTGCACCAGTCTTCAGGAAAGGGGATCCACAAGAGAACTACAAGGCAGTTAGGCTATTGCAGAAGGTTACAGAGCAAATCCTCCCGGAAGCCATGCCCAAGTAGACAAAAGACAAGAGGGTTACTGGAAACAGACAGCACGTGTTTACCCCAGGCAAACCACACTCCATCAGGCTTCCAGCACAATCAACTATAATATCCTTATAGCCAAATTAGTGAGACCCGTACAGTGGGTGAAAAATAGACTGAGCTGCCAGGCTCAACTGGGTTGTGGTTAGCTGTTTCAAGTCCAGCTGGTGGCATGTTACTAGTTGTACCTTTCTGACTAATATTATTCAATGTCTCTGTTAGTGATGTGGGCAAAGGCATGGAATAGACCCTCAGCAAGTCCGTGAACGATGCCAGCTCGGAGAACAGTAGATACACTGAAAGGCAGGGCTGCTGCTTGCAGGGCCCCTGCAGGCAGGAGGGTGGGCTGGCAGGAACCTCATGAAGTTGAGCAAAGACAAGTGCAGAGTCCTCTATCTGGGAAGGAATAACTCCGTGCACCGGCACAGGCTGGCCCAAAAGCAGCTTTGCAGAAAAAGTCCCGGTGGGCAAGAAGGTGAGGACGTTTCAGCAGCGTGCTGTTGCAATGGAGAATGCCAGCGCCATACTGGGCTGCGCTACCTCAAGCGCGGCCAAGTGGGCTAAAGAAGGTGGTTCTTCTCGATACATTCAGCAGCTGTGAGAGTGCGTTAGGAGTACTGTGTCCCGTCTGGGGCTCACCAGTCCTGGAGCGACACTGACATGCTGGAGGCAGTGACCACGAGGGTGGTCAAATACTGGGACAGGGGCCCAGAGGGGCTGTGGAATCTCCATCCAGAGCACCGCAACCGCACCGGCACACGGCCCTGAGCAACCGGACCCCCTTGGCTCTGCTCTGAGGGGGCTGCTCGGACGGATGTCCTCCAGGCGTGCCCTCCAGCCTCCCCCGCTCCGTGCTTCAGGCGAGCTCGGCTCCGCCAAGCTTCGGCTGCTTGCGGGCGCGCCCTTACCTGCGGAGCGAAGGCGAGCGGGAGGCGGCTCCCCCGGCGGCGGGCGCCGGTCCCCGCCGCGGCCACGACCCGCCCGTTCGCCCGCCTAAGGCGAGGCGGTGCGGTGCGGTGCGGTGCGGTGCGGTGCGGTGCGGTGCGGTGCGGTGCGGTGCGGTGCGGTGCGGTGCGGTGCGGTGCGGTGCGGTGCGGCAGGCGCTCGAGCGGCGGTTCCGCGGCCGCGCGCGGCGCCTTTAACGGCGGCGGCGCGGGGCGGGGCGGGGCGCGGGGCGCGGGGCGGTGGCGTGCGCGGGGGGGAGCCGCCCCCCGCCCGGAGCATGCGCGGCGCGGGGCGGCGGAGCGCGGCCGCACTTCCCCGGCAGCCGCGGCGGGCGGCGAGCCCGGCCCGGAGGCTGCTGCCGCCGTGCGGGGCCGTGGCGGCGGCGGCCGCGGAGCGCTGAGCGCCGAGCGCCGGCGGGGAGCGGGGCTGGGGCGCCGGCGAGCCGCCCCCCGCCCGCTCTGCGCCCGAGGGGAGAGGAGGCGAGCGGGGAGCCGCGGCGGCCATGGGCAACGAGGCGAGCCTGGAAGGAGGCGAGGGGCTGGGCGCCTTCCCCGAAGGGGCGGCGGCGGCGGGCGGGGATGGCGGCGGCCCCGCGGCCCCCGCGCAGCGCCTGGTGCCGGCCGGGGTGGAGGCGGACCTGAGCCAGCTGAGCGAGGAGGAGAGGAGGCAGATCGCCGCTGTCATGTCAAGGGCGCAGGGGCTGCCCAGAGGGAGCCTCGCCGGCGCGGAGCCGCCTCCCATGCAAAGGCACGCACGGAAAACCTCCCTTCTCCCGCTCCTCCCTTCCCCCCTTCCCCGGCTCCTCGCGGTGGGGCGGGGGGCGAGCGCAGCGCCATCGGGGCCCGCTGCATCGGGAGCGGGCGCTGCGGGCTGCGGGCGCGGGGGGGGGCGGGGGGCGGCTGCACGGCGCGGGCTGGGGGATGGAGCGCGCACCCGCCTGCTCTGCCCGCTCCGGTGGCTCCGAATAATAACGGCGGTGCTGGGTTCCGGGGGGCTGCGCCCTCTCCCCTTCCCTCCCTTCGCACCGAGCCGGAGCACGGGTAGTTCCTGGGTCGGGGGGGGGGGGGGGGGGGGGGGAGAGGCTGGCAGGCAGCGCTTCGATTTTCTGTGTGTGTGCGTGTGCGTGCGCTTCACGCGGCTGGAGTGCCCCGCAGCTCAGATAGTAGCCAGAGAGGCTCTCCTTAGGGCTGGTGGGCTCTGTAAGCTTCTCTTTCTGGAGAAAGAGATCCTTGTTGGCTCTTTCAAAGCTTTTGGGCATGATGTATTTGCTAGCCATTGCGCTGCCGGTTCCTAACCTCTACAACTATCATTTGGCTTCGTTAAATACTCACGGATTGAGGCGGGCTGTTTCAGTCTATTTCCCCCCGCCTTGTTTTTCTTCTCGATTTTTTTTTTTTTACCCTTTCCTTTTCTTGTTGAAAAGGGAAGGAGAGGCGAAATAATAGATTAAATAGGTTGCCACGGGATTCAGTATTCTGGATAGCGATGGCTTTACCTCGCTGTGCATCTGCGAAGGCTAGGGTGATTTCCTTCCCCTCTCTTTCCCTGCCCCTTAGTAAATTCACTGCCCGACGTGCAACAAGCTCGCTCCCCCGCCCCGGAGCCGTGCCCGCAGCCCGGTGCCCGCCGTGCCCGCAGCCCCGTGCCCGCAGCCCGGTGCCCGCCGCCCGGTGCCCACCACCCCGCAGCCCGGTGCCCGCCGCCCCGGAGCCGTGCCCGCCGCCCGGTGCCCGCAGCCCGGTGCCCGCCGCCCCGGAGCCGTGCCCGCAGCCCCGTGCCCGCAGCCCGGTGCCCGCCGCCCCGGAGCCGTGCCCGCAGCCCGGTGCCCGCCGCCGCCGCTGTCCGCGGTCCTGAAGCCGGCGGGTTCCCCCGCCCGCAGCCGGGGCCGCCGCCGCTGTTGCTCTCTCCCTCTCCGGGGCTGGGCGTGTTGTTTGTCTTGAAGGAGGATGCTGGAAGGAGCCTCCCCGGCTGGCTGTTCGACACGGTTCTCGTGCATTAACCTCACCCTAGATAAATGCATACTGAGTTTATATAATATCAGGTTTATATAAGTGAATTCTAGAAGAAGAGAAGCAAGGAGGGTGGGACCCGATTCATCCTTGGGCAAACTACTGAAGTCACTGGGATTATACCTGAGATGACGGTCTCCATTTTTAAAAACTGAAACTCAAATGTTCCTATTTTATGTCTTGCAAAATTATTAAACAGATATTAACAATGCATGTAAAATATAATTTTCCATTCAGTTCAGGGCTCTGCCCACCTTCTATAGATACTAGTGGCAAAAAAAAAAAAAAAAAATATATTATTGGTTAGTTCTGTGAAACTAAGCTTAAAATCCCTTTTGTGTAACAGTCTATGAGCAAAGACACAAAGACTTTAAAAGTTTATTGTTTCATGCTAATGTTCCAGTAAAAAGTAAGATAAATGCCCTTGGAAGATTTTAGAATAGGCTAAACTCATTGCAATGTGAATATTTCTGCATTCATAAATGGCTGCTTTTCTGCAAATGTATTTATGATATCAGAAACTACTTTGATCTTGTTAGCATACCCTACTTTCACTCTCCATTTAAAGTAAAGACACTCTATATTTCTGAATTGCAGCCTTTTAACTTTTAGTCAAAGTTGGCATTTTAATATTCAGTGCAATAACCTATCAACTAGCTTCTCTTGTGGGGTTGTAGCAGTTCCCATCACAGCATCTTTGTGCTGTCACACTGTAATGAGGTTACTACTTGTCTCTCCTCTTGTTTTGTGGCTTTACTTGCTCCTCTTGCACACATCTCTTTGCTATTAAGAGCTACAAATAATGATGGGAATAATTATTAACAACCTGATCCAAACCCTTGGAGTAAGACTCTTCTAAAGACTAAGGATCAGCCTCTTCCAGACTTCAACTTAAGTAAAGAACTAACCTGCTGAAACTCAGATTCCTTAGCTTCAAGCTTTTTTTCTTAAGTCTGTGTGGCCAAAGAAATCACATGTGGAAAATACCTCTTAACCGATGCTCTACAAGTGTTGTTCCCAACAGCTTTTCTTCTAGTGTGGTTATGCCAGTCCAAATGTTAAGTGACTGAAACAGTGATCAAAAGAGGAAATCTGGCTTCTGGTTTATGTAGCTTTGCATTATAGCAGTGTCCCTACTGCATTGTCTGTTAGTTTTTTTGTGGTATTAACTGGATTTTTTCTTTGTGATTTCCATTATAACATTAGCTGTTTTCTAGTCTTACCTGGGAGGCTAAGGATTATTTCCTATTCTAAATGCTTTCATTCCTTTTCCAAAGTAACCCAAGTCTTGAAGTGTACAAATTCCTCATGATTGATGATACCCTGAAGTAAAAATTTTTGCAACTACAGACTATTTAACAGTAAGTAGTGTATATGCCAGGAAACACAGTTGCACCTTTGCCACCATAAAATATGTGCTGTAGCTTCTAAGACTTCTATAGGCTTCGAGCTTTTAAGTCTTCAAAAATGCAATAGCCAAATAAATGCAATTAATACTTATTATGCATTTTAATATAAGCATTTAGATCTAGAACACCTAAAGTGAACTGCCTAAACCAAATGTACCTTTTTAATTTTTTTTCCTTTGAACGTTTTATTCTCTAGGTTCCAGTCAGAGTTTGGGATGCTTAGCACCTATTGAAATCATTCTATCCTATTTCAATTACCTGTCTTCAGAAAACTTATGGTTAGGAAGTTTATGTGAAACATACACAGTCAATTTGTAAGCAAGTTCCAGTTGTTCTGGCTTCATTGCATGACTCTGTAACTGTGTCAGTGTCCACTTGCTCAGGAATTGCTCCACAGCATCTGAAAGGATTGAATGACCAAACTGAATATATGAACCACCTAATGCAGCTGGTTTTTTTTTGGAGGGGGGGTTGGATTTTTTTTTTTTAGTTAATTGTTGATTACAGTAGACATTAACAGAAAAAATGGCTGCATTTTGAGAGGAAAAGCTAAGAATTCTTACTGAGTGTCACACTTCTAAAGTGCATTTATGGTATATTGTCCAGAAGAAGTACATATTTTTGTTAATGCCATCACTATTGACTTAAAAAAAAAAAAAAAAAGTTAGCCACCAGGGGTATGCGTAAGTTTATGCAAATCTTGTCTCTAGATATGAAAAGATCTAACTCTCTTGGAGTTGTGTGGTTATTGTGCTTCTCTCTAAAACTATTTATACTGATGAATGGGAAAAAGACAAGCCTTTCTAAATAGGTTTTTATAGTTATGGCATTCAAGAACTAGACCAACAGTCTTTTTATTATATCTTCTCTTGACTCCAAAGTAAGCTTTGATTTCACTGTAATATTCATGTAAAGGAATAAAGATGAACTCTGTGAATTGAGGCCAAAGTGAGGAGAAACATAGCAGCACAAAGAAAAGAATTAGGTGGGGGAGGACTAAAAGATTTTGATTGTTGAGTCTGGATTGAAGACTTTAAAACAATAGTGATTTTTTCATGATTCAAAAGGTTTAAGAATAAGAAAATTCTTGTCAAATAAAGACAAGACTTTTTTTTTTGAGGATTTCTGATTCTCCAGGTTGATTAAAATTGTTAAATCTCAGTCTGTAGCTGGTTATAAAGTAGTTTTAGAAAAGAAGACTTCAACTTCCATCTCACTGAAACTAAATGGAGCAAGTCCTGGCTTTTGACAGAGGTAACATTTCTCAAGAAGATTTTCTTTTCAATTCTTTTTTCTTCCACTAGTTAACCACGCTCTGTCTCCATTGCTTAGAAACGTTGTTATGTATAAAGGCAAGACAAGTCTGGTCTTCAGAATACACCAGCAGCCTTGCAGAATCACCTGGGGTTTTTATTTCCTAGATTCATGGGTTTTAATCTCATTTTGAGTCCTGACATCTGATCAGGTGGAAATTTATGGAGCACATTATTTTGATGAAAATGAAAGCTGGAGGAGAACTCTGTTCCAATAGGGATCCACAGTTATTTCTTGTTAATGTCCAAGTTCAACAGTTTTAGGTGTGGTTTTTTTTTTTTTTTTTTTTTTTTTTGTTTTGTTTTGTTTTGTTTTGTTTTGTTTTTTCTTCCACCTTCACAATGTAAGGTTTGGGCATGGTACCCTGTTTCCTGACCTGAGTTTTAATAGTACCATTGTTCCGTTTCTTTTTTCCCCTCGTCACTCTTAGCATTGTTGAATAAAGCCTTCCAACGTTTTGAACGCTTGCAAACATGAATGCTGGAAGTGTTCCAGACTGCCACTAATAGAACAGTTGAAATGATTTCATTTAGTAAGCAGTACCTTTTCAGAAAAACCTAGAGAGCTTATCTAAATAGCAAGAAACAGAACTGCAGATACACCTACCTACCTAGTTGCTAGATAGAGTATGAAATTGTTCTTTTAACAAACAAAAATGCCAAATATTTGAAGGAATTAGATTATCATTGGGCTTTTCTAAATTATCCTTGTTATGAATAATGAGTTAATCAGTGTTCACTGATGCCAGTGGAAACACACCTACTCACTTCAGTGAGTTCCACATTAAGGTTGTAAACTTCCCAGTATTATGGCCAATAATTTTACAAGAATGGGAAAGGGTAAATGGGGTTATGGAAGGCTGGAAATAGTTCATCCTTAGGAAGCATTTCATGTGGAAATTCTTAATTTACAAAAACATCAGATGCAACACATGATTTTCTCACCATCTTGTAAGAATTACAAGTACAGAAAGTGCTACTACTTAGCTTTGTCCTTTTGTATTGCCATTGCTAGGTATGTAGCGAAGACTCTAAATATTAATCAGAAATACTAGTAAACCCATGGTAACATTAACAGTGTAAAATATATTTTTCAATGTGTCTACTATATACAATTCTGCAAACTTCTGATAAAACTCTTGAACAGAATTGTGCAATTATTTATTTATTTAGTTAGTTAAAGAATACAGGTAAATGTAATGAGTGATTGTTTCTTTTGCTCATGAATGGCCAAGAAGCAATGTCACATCTGGAAATGCGAGATCACAGTTAGCTGGATCTCTCAAAGTGAAAACTGAAAATTTTATATCTGCAATACTGTTGTGGCACTGAAGAGAACACTGTATCTTCCAGCAAAAGCACAGTGATAGCACTGAATAGAATATTTTACTACCTCCATTAGCAATAGCATTGCATACAATATTATTTCATCCAGCTGCAGCTGAGTATAGCAACAAGTAGAATACTGCGCTGCATATGAAGACATGATCTTGATTTTGGTTCTTACATTCTTAGTTTATTTTCTCCTGTATGAAAACACAGCAAAATGTTAGAGAATTGGGAAAAATCCCAGCATAATGAGGAATTTTCTTTTTATTGCTGGGCAATATGAATTGTTGGGATGGTGTTGGGAGGAAGCTCTGTAGGAGTTCTATTTAAAAATTGAAAAAAAAAGTTTCAGGACTAATTCTGTGAACTGGCATCTTTTATCTGATTGAAAATTCTTTTGATTTGTGAGAGGATGGATGGCAAAGTAAATACTTAAGAGAAGCATATACTTCTTAATGTACCTGGATTTTAGGATTTTAAGCCCCTGCTGCATATTTAATTGTAAATATATCCAAATTTTGTAGGAGTAGCCAAAACACAACTTCATAAACATTTTGTACTGTGCAGTGTTTTCCTTGTATGGCTGTGCTTTGATCTGCTAATTTTCTGACACCTCTGTTTCTTTTAGTCTTCTCTGTCTTTCCATGTTTTGTATCCCAAAGGATAGAGTGGAGAGTTAGTCACCTGGATTTAGGTAAAATAGGAAGTTGTAGCTTTTAGTTCTTCAGATTTCTGAAGAGAAAGTTATCTGGTTAAACATTGTTGTCAGATTATTTTCTAAATAAGAAATCAGTCTATGACTGAATACTTGTATAAACCTTTATAGAACAATAATTTTTATTTAAATACTTTTTACATGCACCTTATGTTATAAGCCTTCGTCTTTCAAACAGTTAAGCTCCTGAGAAACTTCACAGTGTTACCAGAGCACTCCCAGGGTCACAGATACATCTTATTTTATCTCATTTTTCTAGTACTCTGCATTATTTTAATTTTATTATATTTTCTGTCTGCAGACATCTTGAGCTTGATACAAGCCACCATCCCAGGCAACCAGGTAAGCCTCCAGATCCGGGACCACCAAGTTTAAGTAAAAGCAGAACAGTAGATGTGCTGAAGACAGAACAACGGGCACCTGGACGGAGCCCTTCTTCTATTAGTCTAAGGGAATCAAAAACCAGGACTGATTTTAAAGAAGATCAGAAGCCAAGTATGATGCCCAGTTTTCTCTCAGAAGCCAATCCACTGAGTGCAGTCACTTCAGTTGTGAACAAATTCAATCCTTTTGATTTGATATCAGATTCAGACGCAGCCCATGAAGAAGCTGGTAGGAAACAAAAAGTTACCCAGAAAGAGCAAGGGAAACCCGAGGAGCAGAGGGGCCTTGCAAAACTTACGGCTCAACAACAGTCTCCAAAGCCAGCTGTTCAACAACAAGGACCTGTCAGACCTACCCCAACTGAGTCTTCCAAACCAGTGCCTCAGCAGCAGCAGCAGCCTGGGGAGCCAAAGCAAGTTCAGAAACCAGGCCCTGGTCACCCAGCAGACTCTAAGCTGGAACAAGCGAAACAACCACCTCCGCCGCGAGGACCGCAAAAATCTCAGCCCCAACAGCCAGAACCAACGAGGCCTGTTCAACAACAAACTTCTGCAAAACCTTCATCAGGCCCAACAAAACCATCACCACAGCAACCAGACAATGCTAGAACGTCATCCCAAGCACCACCTCCCACAAAACCGTCATCGCAGCAGCCAGGACCTGTAAAACAACCATCTCAACAGCCGGCACGGCAAGGAGGCCCTGTAAAGCCATCTTCCCAGCAAGCAGGGCCTCTAAAACAGCCTTCTCAGCAACCTGGACCTGAAAAGCCATCTGCTCAGCAAACAGGACCTGCAAAACAACCATCGCAGCCTGGACCTGGGAAGCCAGCTCCGCAGCAAACAGGGCTTGTGAAACAAGTGCCACCACAGGCAGGGCCTACGAAACCATCTTCTCAGACTGCAGGGGCCACAAAGCCCCCAGCACAACAACCAGGACTTACAAAAGCACCAGGCCAGCAACCAGGGCCTGAAAAACCCTCGCAGCAAAAGCAAGCTGGTGCAACGCAACCCGCTGAGTCCGCCCCAAAGAAAACCTTCTGTCCTCTTTGCACAACCACTGAACTGCTGCTGCATGCTCCAGAAAAGGCCAATTACAGCACGTGCACACAGTGTCATACAGTAGTCTGCAGCCTGTGTGGATTTAATCCTAATCCTCATATAACAGAGGTGAGTAGTTTTTAAACTGATATTCGCTACCAGAGCACAACGTTTGCCTTCATTATGCTGGAACATCGGATGTGTTACAATGTATCATCACAGTCACTTAAGGCCTAAACAAGTTCGGTGAAAAAAATCATGCTGTTCAGGAAACTGCTTATGAGTAAAAGGGGTAGTATTGGGGAAAAGACAAAGTAATGGTTCTCTGTTTATGCAGTGTTTAGAAGTGTGTTCTCATCTCCTCGAAGAGGAGGAACCCCAGTGTGACTTTTTTTGCCATTTTGCTTGATTTTAAGCACTCGCTGTCCTCATTTATAATATGACTACAATAGTCATGTGCTAATATGTTTATAAATAAGTAGAACTTGCTGCTATAAGAACTAAGAAAAAAGTACAAAAATGACTCTTCTTAGCCCTAGTGTGTGTTTTGGAAAAGGATGTGGGGTGGATTTGCTTTCTAACTGTGTAAGTGTTCATTAGCTGAAAGCCTGAATCATGAGTTTTGACTTGGTGATACTCAGGTTATTTCATTTTTATAGGATGCTAAGAAAGAAATCTCTGTGGACTATTTCTAACCTTGATCACCGTTCTTGCTGTAATTATATAACATAGAAATGGCATAGAAAGTACTATTAGGACTTCAAATGAACTTATTTTAACCTGATGTTTGCAGTAGCTTGATTTATGTGCTTATACGTATCCTTTACTTGCTCTGTGTGGGAATAAGGCTTCATATGAATGTTTGATCTTTTCTTATTGCTTGAACAGCTTCTCATACATCCTGATATGCTAGTTTTAAATTTGCAATGTAGTTTGGGTTTGTTTTCAGTACCATCACGTTTATCAATTTCTAGAAATTCAAGCATAGCAGACCTGGCACCGAACTAGTGATAAATAGCCAGAAGGAATATTTGGGAAGCTTATTTCTGTCTTGTTTTGGTATTAGTTTAGCTGATCAAAGATGCTGATAGGAAGAAGTACAGGTTATTACTGTATTTTGAATTTGACAAATAATATCCCTAGGTTTAAAATTGAATCAAAGAATCGCTGAGGCTGGAAGTGTCCTGTGCCCAAAGCAGGGTCACCTAAAGCAGATTGCTCATAGCCAGTTTTGAATATCTCCAAGGATGGAGACTTCACAGCCTCTCTGGGCAACCTGTTTGCTCAGTACCACAATGATTTAAGAACATTGCTAGCAGTTAGATTTCTTTTCAGTGCTCATGTTTATTAGTGATACTTCTAGATGGGTACCTGGTAACAAACAGCAGGCTTTTTGCATCCAGCAAGTATATTATTTATTGATTTCTTGTTAAAATTGCAAATTTAAACCTGAAAGACTAATCACAGTAACCATTGGTAGCACATTGCATTGTTTAGGAGGGTACTCTCTTGTTTGAGTTTAGGGAAGTTCAGGATTGAGATAGTTGGCATTAGTGCTTGGACTGGAAAAGGAGTGACTTCAACAGCCGTGTGTAGAAATTTCAGAGCATCTGCAATTAACCAGGTGCTCAAAGAATATATTATCAGGGCCGATATGAGGAAATGTCATAAAGCATGTCGTTCTGGACAATTTGGGGTAAAAAAAAAGATATGTATAACGGACAAGAAATGTGATGCATTGGTGTTAAAGTCAAAGAGGAACTTTTGTAAGAAAACTTTACCTTCAAGTTCTGACAGAATGTTTTTAGACCAAAATTTCTTACATTTATTTGTGGGTGCTGAGTTGTTTATTTCCGTAGTGTGCTCTTAGAGTCCCTTGGAGCTCCAAGTTTGTCTTCCTTTAAAAGCCTCAGATTTCCCATAGAAATAGTCAACAACTTTGGTATGTTCAAATTAAATGGATTTTGAGAGAGAGAGAGTTCATGTAAGAAGATCTCAAAGTATTTGGAAATTCCATGAATAACTACTAGTTTTTGAAGTGGGTACTCTGTAAGTGTGAAATTCAGGACTTTAAGACAATAAATACAGCTGCATTTAAGACTAACTGATTGCATACATATGTAAAAGCAGATTTGAATTTCATATTACACATTGATATAAACACAGGATATGCATTTATTTCACGAGGAAATAATTTCAGTAAATGAAGGTACTGGACATCTAATTTATTCAGCTATTAGTTCCAATCTCCTGACTCCCACTCAGATTTTTCTCATTTGCTCAGCTTTGCACCACCAGCTGTCTTGCTGAAACTTCATTGTGGGAGTCCTGCTCCAATCTGCAGTGAAGTGCAACGAAAATCGCATCTGACCTTATTACTAAACAGTTGGAGCAAAGTAATAGAACCTGCTCTGGCACGTAACAAAAATTTGACTTATTTCAGCTGCAAAAGTTCCCACTTGAGTTATTCTCAAACTTTCCTTCTAGTTTCCTTTTCCTTTCAATATTGAGATTATTAACAAAAGTTCCTGATTCCTTCTTTATAATAGTTGACACACTTCTTCATGTTTAGCATGAAAACCATGGTTTGTGTCTTAGCTGTCAGTTTTCTTGATTACGGTGCAAGTATTTTCTTTTGGCTTCTCTTATTTTAAGTTATTCTAAAGTGTTATTGACCAAAAGTCTTTGTCTCTTACCCATGCACTTCCTGACTGTATCTTCACCTCTTATTGTTATACTTTGACTTTTCCTGCTGTTCTTTTTGCCAAGTTTTATGATTCTGTAATCCTGTGTTGTGCCTTTACCATGCTCTTTATAGCTGCTGTTTTAATTGCTTATGTTAAAACACATTACCAATTGGAAAGCAATAATTTTAAATTGGATGTCAGGAGAGTGAAAGACATTTATGTAGAAAAGAGTTTATATTACTTTTGTTCTCTAACACTTCCCCCTGTACAGCTGCTTGAACTGCCTTCTTAAGATATTCTTCTTACAAGTTTCTTATAGGATTGTTCAGTCTTCATAACTAACAGAGAGAATTACTTTTCCAATGCAGATCTTTCTGAATGTCTATATTCTATATTTCTAGCTGATTCTGGAAAAAATATAGCAGGCTTTACAAACTGGCTCAGGAAGTAGATTGCATGCATTGTAAAACCACTCTAAAAATTACTGATTGTTTTTAAGTTTTTATTCATCCTTTTCATTTAAACCTCTATTTAAAATGCAGTAGTACATGTACTCCGTCTGTTTTAACTCACTAGAGAGAACTGTGGAACTAAGAGCAGAAAGTGATACCTGTATTGCCACAAGGTCAGACCCTTTGAACTATTTCTCTGAACCATCTGACATTGCGGTCCCATTGGGGAAAAGGGGTAGTTGGTATCTTGGTTTTTACAGCAGTCTAGAGAGAAAACACACTATACATAGCGTGTTCAGTAACATATGTCTCTCTAATCTGTCTAGGTATTCACACTCCACTCATCACCATGGCACATGACTGCCTAGCAACAGTTGCCTAAAGTAATGGAAAGAATTATATAAACAGGTTTGATGACTGGTACTTTATTCCATTTTCCTTTCACATACATCAGAACCTTGTAGCAGGTGTGTATTTATTTTATTACATGGTGGTTTATTTTTCTCATTTTTTTAAATTTTATTTTGCCAAAACCACTCCTATGAGCCATTAGCAACCAAAACCAGCACTTCCCAAAAAAAGATTCAGCCCTCCAGAACATTCGAATGGGAGTAGGCTTTCTGAAAATGAGCAAAGACATCTGAGGGACTGTCCTTTTTGTTCAACACTTGTATAGTTTTTGATAAAGCTAGGCAAAAAACATGAACTATTATAGTTAAATCTAAATGATCAGTGCATATGCTTGATAGCTGGAGTAAATTTTCATTCCTGTGAACTAGTTATTGGAAGAATCATACAACATGGACTCAGCGAGGGTTTGAAGTGCAGTAATGTATCATTACATTCTTTATGATGGACATCTGTAAAGTTGATGATCAAGTGGCCTGTTAAAGCTGTTAATGTTGGAAACTTGCTTATATGTGAGCTCTGCTCCATGAGCCCATCTTGATGAGTATGTGTGCATATGTGAATCCCTGTCTTCTAGGTAGTTTTTAGGAGGGATTATTCTTCATGTATTTTATCTATGTTCATCCGTATTTCATCCACTGTTTCAGTATGCTTTTGAGAGACCATTTAAAATTAGTCTTGGAGCCAGGTATAATTTTTTATTTAAATACTTGCTGAAAATTGCGCATTCAGATAATGTGAAGCTGTGTATATTGATGTAGGATTTGTTTACTTGCCAAAAGCTCTTCTGGATGGAGGCAAAGTGAGTTCTAAAAAATATTTTATTGGTTCTGACTGTTTTGGAAACAACGTGTCTGTATCAAAGTTGACTTAATCCTAATGGGAAAAAGAGGAAGGGAAAAAAAAAAAGGTTGAGTCTCCCAAAGTGGAGTGTATAATTTCAGATCAAGTAGAACATTTTACTGGATTTACACCTTTATTTTTCAATTCAACAGTTAAAAGAACTTTTTTAACCCAATCTGAAAATATCTTCTTGGGTTTTGTTGTTGCTGTTCTAACTTTTTTTTTTTGGGGGGGGGGGGGGGGGGGGGCAGGGGGGCAGGAAATGTCTTTTTTTTTTTTTTTTTTTTTCTCCTGTTTTTGGTAGAGCTAGGAATTTTCCATATCAGTTGCTCTAGATACTACAGCCTTGATTTTTTTGCTCTTTCTTTCGGCTTCCATTTTTATGTACAATCATACCACAACCTTTGGTGATTTAAGAATATCATGATTTGGTTCAAATCTTCATAAAAATTTTTGGTATTTATATTTGTGTTTATTAATGTCCTGCATCTCCAGGTATCCTAAACAGTAGTAAATACTTGGGCGTGAAATATTTTCAGTAACTAAAGAGAATTTAAGCAGTCAGAAATGCATTAATTTTCTTCAGTTATTATCATTATTATTAGCTTGTACAGAGAAAGGAATATATAATAATTTAAAATACTGTTCATAAGGAAGATGCCTATAATTCTTGTGGTGAATCCTGATAAGTTTTGCTTATACTGACAATAAAATTAATAGAAATGGCTCTATTAAATCTTTGTTGATTACGTGACAGTAGAGGAAACTATTGATTGAATTGAAATATTCCCTGTGGTTTACAGTCTAGACCATGTTGTTTTTATGCACCACTACAACACCAGAATGCAATGTGGACTGGAAATGACATATAAACAAAAATGAAACTGCCATCGCTGTGGATAGTGACATGCCACAAAGTCTAAGCTTTTTAATATCAGGAAAAATAGCTTTGGAACAGTATGCCCTGTGTAAACTTAGACTTGAGGGGATAGTCAGGGTTATATAAGTAATGCAAAATAAAATACAAACAAAATTAAGGACTTGAATCTGACCATCAGCTGTTATAAGTTGTAAAGGAATGAGTGAAAAAGACCCCAACAAAACTCAGCTTTTTTTTAACTTTCTCAAAGTATTAATTTAGATATAAACTCTTAACTGTGCTGAAGTAAAGCTAGAGGTGGTCTGTAAAAGAGGATGGAGTTTACTCTAGGTTCAGACTGGTCAGAGAGCAGATTCAAACAAGCCTTGTTTAGTTGTCTTTTAAAAATGATCGAAGTTTGAAATATTTCTGTGTGAAATATTTGTTTTGCTCCAAAGAGTACTTCGGTGTTCCAGTGTTACTAACGCTGCAATTTATATGGAAATGGACATTATTCACAATTTTTATGATGAAATGAAGTTAGTATAATTCCTTTAGTTCTGCCCCTAGCTAGAACTGCCACATAGACATTTGGGAAAATTGTAAAGATCCTCAAATAGAAGGGTGATGGAAGTACAGAATATTGTTTCTCTCTGTGGAATATTCTTAAACACACACCCACACTGTTTCTCCCTCAGACGAAGACTATGTGCCTATATTTCTTATATCTCTGCTTTACATTTAGTATTAGATGTATTAATAGTACTGATGCACTGTGGATTTTTCTTTTTTTCCTCTTTTTTTTCTTTTAAGAAAGGGGCAGAACATAGAAGCAAACACCTATGCATGGCACATAGTTTCTCAATATTTTAATTGGGCAATATTCTACAATATGTTGGAGGTTTTCTTATTAGCCCAGAAAACTATCCTGTCCAGTTTTTAACACAAGTAAATAATAAATTAATCTGCATAGCTAAAGATGTCAACTGCAGTGAGCCATCTGCGCCAGTATTGCTGTTGCTCAGCAACTGTAATTTACTACTATGTTAGGCCATGTGATGTGGAGATGCTGTTTGCAGGGTAATCACTGGGCAGGAAGCATGGCCCAGCCCTGCTCCGACCAGGCAGCATAATCCCTTCTCAAATCCCAGCAATATTCACTCGGATGTGCTCTGTGCAGCACGGATGAACTTTGTTCACCTTTTCTTTGCTGCTGTCTTGATTTGCAGTTGTATTTTTTTGTTAATCATTCACGTGTTTCTAATGTATTAAATCTAGATGCAGTTAATGAAAGCAATCAGCATTTGTTGCAGTGATGCATGATGCAGTGCACTGAGCTGTGTTTAAAAGTCTTTTTCCTCATCCTGTGCATGAGGCAGCTTAAACACATGCATGGCTATAAAAACTAACTTTTAGATATTCTGAAAAAAAAAAAAAGTCAAAAGATTGTGCTCACTATTTTGCTTTATGATTCTAATGATATAAGCTACGAAATAATAATTCCCCAAACACTCATGGTTCATATGGAAGCTATAGATTTTTGTATCAGTAAATTTAGCAGAGTAATGGAGTATGTTTTAAGATTG
Organism: Morus bassanus; assembly: GCA_031468815.1. Lineage (NCBI taxonomy): Eukaryota > Metazoa > Chordata > Aves > Suliformes > Sulidae > Morus > Morus bassanus. Next base: position 74,894,788 of record CM062571.1, on the reverse strand, counting down.
TGATAACTGCATAACACAATTCATCCAGTAATGTTTTCTGGTAGTTTTACAATAGCTAAGTAACATTTAAAAATAGCCTTTTAAAACAGCTATTTAAAAAAGTTTGCTCAAACATTGGTTTAGCGCCAAGCTACAGTGATTGTAACCATTGCTGTGGTTTGTGGAATGGATACCTGTGGAACATCCTGCTGACTAGAACCTAGTGTCATTTTTGTGAGCATCTGGAGTCAGTGTTTCCTGATAAAGTCCCTAGTTGCCTTTGATATCTGAAAGGAAGGTAAATATTTATTTTGTGGTGATAATCTGTTTGCCTCAAATGAGGGTCAGTTGCATACTGTGTACAATAGTTAAATGTTTGTTTCAGTGTAATTACTTCAAATAGCTGAGATCTTATTCATGGAAGCATGGTGTAGAAGGAAAATTTTGTTCCCAGTATTGCCCAGGCTTCTTCAGAAGACCTTTTCAGTTAGTATGTTGACATACTAATTCAGTTTGTTCTGTCACAGAAGTTGATGTTTTTGTTCATAACAGGATTTTCTGACCTAGTTTCTTGTCTCTTACAGTATTCTACCACCCTACGTGAAGCTGCATAAAATCATGGGCTCAAGTGCTTTATTTTTCATGTTTCTCTCATCATCTCGGCAGAAATGTCTGCTAAGAGCCAAATCTGGATTCCTCATTCCTCTCTAAAATTGTCAGGAACCAAATAAGCTGGTGTGTTTTCAGACTAGAAACTGATTTTGTTGATAAAGCTTTGGGGCAGCACTGAGCAATGTCAGCAAAGTCCATTTACATATCTGTGGTAATGTAAAAGCCCTATAAATCTTTACATTTCTGTAGCGATGTAAAGGGATGTTAATATTTTCTGCATATCTTAAAGTTCCTTTTTATAGTACCAAATGACTGGTCTAAATGAGAATGAGACCCATTGCCTTAGAATGCGGCTCTGTTCTGCAGAACACAAAAGACTGTTAAAATGGCCTCTGAGAGCTTCATTCATATTGTATGCCAGTAATTTTTATGTGAAATATGTTCAATCTGCAAGTCAAAATTTCTTTCTCACAGTACATCTGGAATCTTAGAATCAAGCTGGATTCTATTCCTCCCCTACATCATCTGCAGGAATAGAAATTGAGAACGTCAGTCAATGCACCCACTTTCTGACAGTTTTCCTGTTGCTTTTGATGGGTTTGCATAGTTAGAACAAATCTGAACATTTTTGCAGGAAGGAATAGGCTCCAGATTGTCTTCAGTTGTGTTGGTTTTGTTTGGGATAAGGAGAACTGAAGTGTAGCTCGTATTTTTTGTTGGAGTCAACTGTTAGATTATGAATGAAGAAAGAAAGGTGAGCTATGGAACGTGGTGTTATAATTTTCTTCAGTGTAATTCTCCATGGGTGTTGTTACTAAAACTCTGTGAATAAATTCATTTGGTGCTCCCAATTAGTTGAGTCTTTATGAAGCTTTTTTAAGATGTTATGGCTGATGAATACATAAAATATATTTTAATTACTTGTTTGCTGTTATGAGGGCATATAGTTTGTATATCAGTGAGTAGAAGCAAGGTAGCACTTTCTGTGTTCAGTAGTTGAAAACTAAACAAAAATGCTGCATTAAATCTGTCAAATTTACAGTCCTAGTCGTGACACTTAACAGCATGGATCTCAGGATGAAGGTCACATGGATTACTTCTAGAAATAAGACCCAGCCCCATCTACCAGTGTAAAAATAGACAGTTTGGGATCCTCAGCATCAAAGATGAATCTCCTTTACAATTATACAGGAACTACAAAAGCTCAGGTGTTGCCCTGGAAACTTTTGCCTTTTAATTCCAGGTAGAGATATGAGAAAGAAATACAGAGAAAGAAACTAGAAAGTCACAGAAGTGCTGTCCAGGGAGATCTTTAAGGATAGACAAACATTAGTATTTTAGTTATCCACATCAGCAGTAAGTTTTACTTCGTCTGTAATAACATGTAAGAGCATCTGTACCTAACAGCAGCCTGCTCCTGTTAAAGTTTATGGAAAATCTCTGTAACTGCAGTAGAACGAACAAGCCAGTGTTTGATACAAAACTGTATCATGTAGCACTCTTCGTTTTGAACTCCTGCAATTCCAATCTCAGAACTCCGGTTTGTGCAGTTTTGTATTTGTTTGAAGATGATATGTGTAAGTTATAATGACTTGAGGGGTTTGGCACTTAATTCCTCCCACTAAAATGCATGGGAGGAATTTTATGTCTAAACCAGAAAGATTTAAAAAATAATACAGTGAAGTAAAACTTCCTACATTTTCCATTTTGAAATTCAGCTGTAGGAGTAGCAAATTAATTTTTAGTTTTAAAGGCTTCAGTTTAATACCAAGAGTGTGTGCATATATGTGTGTCTATATATATATATATTTAAGATAAGGAAAAAATAACAGTTGAGAGTTAAGGTTTTGTCTTGTGCACAAGACTGTGTTGAAAACTGTAGCATAGAATTAACTTTTGTTTGGACTCCAGTTAGGCATTGGAGTCAGACTGGACCAGCTGCATGTTGAAGACAAACGTATATGCTTATAAATGCAATTGAATCTGGACACCTTATACGTAAGAATTATTCAGACTAATTCTGTAGCCCCACCCAACCCTACGGCTACTTCATTTGGGGCCTTAAAGGTGTCATAGTGACTTAAAATTAGATTTCCTGGAAGCTGAGTGAGAGCAGGTAGGCACCTGTTACTGCCATGGTTTCATCTGGTCATCTGCCTTTAGAGTACAGCACTTTTTTTTCTTTTTTCCCAAATGAAAGAGGCAAGTGGAGGTGTCAAAAAGAAGCAGGAACAGTGAATCACTATGAAAAGTGCATTGTCCAAATCTTTGAGAAGTTGTGTGGTTAGTGAGAAAAGACATTCCTCACTTAGGCCCATTAAAAAGCTCCTCACAGGATCCTCTCTTTCTCTGCTGTAGAGGAGAGCCCACCTTCATAATATAAGAAATCTTAATCACCTTGCCGAAGTCAGACAGCTGTGACAGCTGAGGTGGGTGTTCGGAGTATGTGGCTTAAGTCTGGTCTTTGATTAAACTTAAACCTTCTAGAAAAACCCTTAAGAATTCATCCAGAAATGGTATTAATATGTACCTAATTAAATGATATTACTAATATCTAAAATCAGGTGTCATAATTAGGATTTACTTACTGCAAATAATTGTCCCTTGGACAGGGGACTTGTAGGGGAACTGATCACCAATCAAACGATATGGGAGCTAAGCTAAACGTTATCTTTGCTCAGGTCCTTTGTGCAGTTGTGAACTTAATTCATTTAATAATTTAAAGCAGAGTTTAAACACATGTTCCAGTTTTATTTCAGTTGGATTCACTTTTTAGCAGTCATTTGCTATATGGGTTGCAAATAGACGCGAGAATTGTTTAAACACTCTAAAAAAAAATGCTCTGAAAATGGAAGATAAAAGCAGCATTATTATGAATGGTAACTTGATTACCGTGAACTTACAGCTGGAGCCAAAATTGGGCATCTCTTTGTGAAGCTGTTAGTAATAGCGAGCTCATATTCTGGAGTGTGTATATACCATCTTTATCAGAGTAATTGGAATAACTGTGTTTTAGGGAACTGCGTCCAACTGCTCTTTTAATTTTTGCTGCTGGAAAAATACAAGGCTGTCAAAGCATACCAAAATAATGAATTCATTGCCTCAGTCCATGACATCAAGGGTTCTTTCCTGCAGTGAGCTCTGATATTACACAGGCAAAATCTTTCTTTGCATGTAGTACCTCCAGATTCATCCCATGGTGTATGCTAGGTATTTCAGACCTGAGTGAAAAACAGGATTCAGAAATCTTCACCCTTAGGGGAAAAATCTGAGTCTTATATTCTGTGTCCTCCTAATTTCCTTTTCCCTCTGTTGTAGTTGTGCATGTAAATGCCATAGCTGGTACCCTGCGTTTCATACTCAGACTGAAGTATAGAAGTGGACCTACAGATGACCTGCTTAAGTTATCTACTTGCAGGTGTAGGCTGACGGGACTCTGTGCCATATTGAATGGCATTTTTGCTGCCTACAATGTTTCTGCTAGTGATGTAATATGTGGAAAATAGCACGTGATGCTTCCTGACCACGTGTTGCTTTAGCCTGTTTTATCCTTCTTCAGATTGTGAGGCTTTACAAAACCAAAGGTAGGGATGACCACTTAGGATTATTGGGTTTTTCTGTCTTATTAGAAAATACAGTTTCCCTGTCATGTAATACTTCCTGGGAAGGAGAAAAAATGTTTGAAAGTTGTGAGGTACTAAAATTGATAAGAAACATGGGTAAATACATTATTTGCCTTATTCCTTCTCCTCTGTGCTGAAAAGAGGGGCCCATTATATACAGACATACATTAATTAGCTTGGGAGCTTCTTTAAATAACAAAGGAATTTTGGGAAACCTAGTTATGACTCTTAAAATACCATCAGGGCTTAGACAAAGTTCCTCACTGATTCCAAGAGAAGACTTGCACTCAAATTGGTGGAAAAGTATGAGTCTGTGTAACATATGGTGTCCATTAACACACCTTTGTGACTAATTCATTGGGTACATGTATACTGCCAATACTTGTGCCCTGTAATTCAAACCATTACCAAAACCATAAGCTGTATGAAGAGCTTGACAGATGTATGCTTAAAGGTAATTATGCATTTACTGTGTTTTAATTCTGATTATTGTTTTCTGTCAGCATACTTGATGTGTCAAACTATTTTAGCAGTATTTGTCTTTTTTTTCCTCTATTCTGGCAAATCGTTGCTATAAATGAATCACTGCTGGGTCCCCTGAAATTCCAATGCATTTTTTCGTTCTGCTGGGTTTTTATCCTCCAATATTCAGCTGTGTATAAACTGAGTGTGAAGTCATTAGAAGCATGGGCTCAGCGATAGTTCAAATCACAGGAATGTGGAGAAGAATGAAAAAATGAGTTGGGTATGTTAAGCACAAAAAAAAATTAGTGGTAATACTTTTCCCCTTTTACACAGAAGCCTGAAATACTGCAACAAGCCATACAGTAGCTTATTATTATGTGGATTTTATTAACTTTGTCTTATCTTAATTATAATACCTTTTAAATTATTTTTTTCTGCAGATTAAGGAATGGCTTTGTTTAAACTGCCAGGTGCAAAGAGCATTAGGTGGTGACCTAGCACCAGGTCATGGTCCCGGGCCACAGCCACTTCCACCCAAACAGAAGACACCCATTCCACCTTCCACAGCAAAACCATCTCCCCAGCCACAGCCAGTTCAAAAGAAAGATGCTTCTCCAAAACCTGATCCTTCGCAGCTAGCAGAATCGAAAAAAACACTGCCACAGAAAAAGCAACCATCCTTGTCTGGGTCTCCTCCTGTAAAATCGAAACAACCCCGTGCAGAGCCTACTGAGATCTCCCAGCAAATAGATTCTGCTCCAAAGTCTGATCAAGCCAAGCCAGCACAGGCTGAAGATAAGCAAAAACAACCCAGCATACAGAAGCCTACGACAGACACTGTGCCTACCTCTGCAGCACCAGGGCCAAAACAGGATTCGGCAGGTCCCAGACCTCCACCAACTCAACAGAAAGTTACAGATTCCCCAAAGCCAGAGCTTGCCAAGCCGTCACAGGACACGCATCCAGCTGTGGATAAACCAGATTCCAAACCCCTTCCACAAGTGTCTCGGCAGAAGTCAGATCCCAAGCTTGTGTCTCAGCCTGGGGCTAGACCAGACGCTAAAACTCAAACACCTGTTGAGCCAACGCAAACAAAAGATGATCCCAAGAAGTTACAAACAAAACCGGCCCCAAAGCCTGACACCAAACCAGCTCCCAAGGGCCCTCAAGCAGGGGCAGGTCCCAAGGCAGCACCAGCACAGCTGGTCCCTCAACCCCAGCCACCGCAGAAAACTCCTGAGCAATCAAGGCGTTTCAGCCTTAATTTGGGAAGCATCACTGATGCCCCTAAGCCTCAGCCTACAACACCACAAGAAACAGTTACTGGGAAACTCTTTGGATTTGGAGCTTCAATCTTCAGCCAGGCCTCGAATTTAATTTCCACAGCGGGTCAGCCGGGGTCTCAGACATCAGCCCCCCCTCCACCTGGTCCTGCAGTGAAGCAGCCCCAGCCTCCATCACAGCCTCCGGCCTCTCAGGCAGCCCCCAAAGAAGCTGATCAGGGTCAGCCTCTCCCAAAAGCTGCTCCTGTAAAGAAAGAAGCCAAGCCTCTTATGACTGAAAAAACGGAGCCATCAAAAGTGGATAGTGTTTTAACGACTGAAGGATCTGATTTAGAAAAGAAACCTGGTTTGGCTAAAGATAGCAAGCCTCAAGCTGCTGAAGCTAAGAAACCTGCTGGGCTGTCGGAACTGGAGAAAGCCAGCCAGCCTAAAGTGTCTTGTCCCCTTTGTAACACTGGACTAAATGTTGGTTCTAAGGATCCCCCCAATTTTAATACGTGTACAGAGTGCAAGAAAGTTGTGTGCAATCTCTGTGGATTTAACCCAATGCCGCACATAGCTGAGGTAAGGTGATGGAATCTGTATTTACCCTGTGTTCTTACCTGCAGGCTCCCTGTGCTGTGGGGACGGGTTGGTAGCTGATTTTTAGCTATTAAGTTGTTGAGAAAAATTTGAATGTTTCATCATCTGAGGGCTTTTAAGATTAAATATCTGTGTTATATGAAACTTGGTCAGGCGTCAGAAAGTACTTCCAATTAATTTTCTGCAGATTAAGGGATTCTGGTATTGCTGGTTGCTAGGTTTTTGAGGCATAAGCAGGTAGTTAATTATGGTTATGAACTCTTTTGAAATTGGTGCTACTGTAATACAGCAAACTACTGTACTTTCCATCTATCATGGGATAAAGTTCTCTTTCATACGCTTTAGTATGGTACATTAACACATGCCTCTTTAATCAATGCCCCTGATTCAGACTATTATTGAATGAAGGAATGTGTTAATGCTTAGTTATTCCCCTTCCTGCCTATTTAATATATCCCTAAATTTATTCTATTAATCTCATTTTGGCTCTGGAGTCTTTGCACATGCTGATGTACTTATTAGGAAGGTTGAAGTTTGAGTGATACCTGTGTGGTGAAATATGTAATTTTTTGGTGTTAATAATGTAAGGTTCACAAAGTCACTTAATTAATTAAGGAGTGTGAGTTTGAAAGTGCCCTTTCCATGATTGCCCAAGACAGATCCAGTAGGGACAACTTATATTTAAAAGAATTAAGCAACTTATTTTCAACAGTTTCCTCCCATTCCACATTTTTACCCTCCTTTCTTTCTTGGAATTTTTTGGCAAGGGGATTGGAAACTTTATACTAGCTTAACAGAAAGGTGGAGGCACACCTTACTTGCCATATCAATTTGGTAAGCACAACTTGACAGAAGCAGACCACCTAAAAATACTTGTGAGTAATTTAAATGTGTAAGTTGGTCTGTGTAGCACATGAGGAAAGTGGCTGCCAATGTTGTGTCTTCTGTCTTTGAAATCTGAATGAATAAATTACAAATGGCTCCCAGGGTTAAAGGTTATCACATTTCTGCCTTAAGGTCGGAACCAATGTTGGGAGAAATAGCAAGTTGCAGGGAAAATATCGCTTATGTTGTCTTCATGTGTTTTTTTTGTGGATTGTCTTCTGGAATATACTATCACTGGAAAGGCATTTGTCCTACTATAATAAGCACATTTTATCTAACTTACGAATACGTTGTTTATTGTCTTTGCAGTCATTTAGGTCAGAAAGAAAGGTCTGAAAACACAGGAAGATTGATCAGTGATAGAAAGCCAGGATTCAGTTGACTTTTAATGTTGCTTATGCACTGAATTCCATCAAACACACACATTCTGTCATCACTGTCCAACCCTCTGCCCCATGCACACACACATGCGTGTATACACACACACATGCACATGCACACACTTATTTAGGATTTAAATGTGAAAAATGCATGACTTTCTCAGAGGCGCTCTAGTATGCATGCACACAATACCACGGAAACAAATGTGTCAGTTCTGGTGAAACACTGTGCTAAAATGACAACTACGCAAGTCCTGGTGCATGAATTGACTTCAGAGTTGACTTAGGTGTGATGGTGTGGGACTGCCTTGTGGTGTGCAGATTTATTCTCTCTGTATTTCTTCTGTTTAAGATGAGGAGGCTGGTATTCTGTTTCTCTTTTCCCATCGCTTTACTGCCAGAGGATTCTCTCTGTTTCCACTCTTTGGAATACACAGAGCTTGTAATACTATCGATTTTCTGTAGTCTAACTTCCTCAGGCCTTTCTTTGCCTCTTTTTTTTTGGCTCTTTCTTGCATTTTCTTCCTTATACTACACATTTCCATCTCTGTCCACAGTTTTCCATCTTCTTTTTTCGAATAATTTTTAGTAAAAGTTGGCAAATGACTTTTCCTTGACAACAGGAGGTAGTTTGCTTGGCTGAGGACAACCTGACTTTGCTTTTCATGAAGATGGGAGACAGAAGAGGGAGCTCATCCACTCCTCTCCCAAATGAGCTGTGTAAATAATGTATTTAACCTCAGATAACAATTCTGTCCCTGTATGCACTGTATATAGTGTATACCTGTTACATGATAGAAACATTATGACAAGCAAATAGTTGATACTCACTAGCATACTCTTTTCCTCCACCGAACTTTTATAACGTGTCGAGTACAGTCTGGGAGGTTTTATTTATTTGTCTATTTTTTGGAGGGTCAGGAAGGAGAAATAAAAATGCTTTTCAAAACTGGGTCTTCCTGGTGGTTTTCTACCTAATTCTTTTATTCCTATATTCTGCATTCAAAGAAGAAAATATAATTCCAGAAGGCTATATTCCCTCTTGGTCCCAGAATGTGTTTTGGATGAACAAACGTAACGGGTATTCCACAGTTTTGCTTTGGGGCTGCAGCTATATCACAGTGATTCCAACAGTTGCCTATATATTATATATATATTGTTGCCTCAGTAATGACTGAAAACTGGTTGAGTTTTATTGGTGGAGTGATGGCTGAAACCTTGTTGCCAACAAAGCCTGCATTGGGTTGTATGGGAAGAGTCAGTCCCACGGAGCAGGGAAACCAGTGCTTCATTGGCAAATACAGAGGAGCATCTAAGCTCTGCAGGCACTTCTACCTTAAGACCTTTCAGCAGGGAATGTCTTCTGGGCAACGTGCTGCTGTACTGCAGACATGGCTGAGAGTGCTTTTAAGGGAAGAAGGTGCTTTCTCACAGTGGCAGTTGTTTGTTCTTGCCTGTATGTGACAGAAATAACTTTCAAAAAAGTCTTTAAGCTGCTGCAAACAGTCAGTCCTCTGATAACCCCTCTTCCGCAGGAAATAAGAGAATTAGACTTTTACCTAGTCAAAATCAACAATATACTGTTTACTTCAGTGAAGCTATTCTGATTTGTGCAAGCTGCAAATTACGCTAGATTTCTTTTTCCTAAAATGGGCTGATTGTTCTTTTTCTCCCTGATGTGTTGATCCAACAGTCAAACAGTTATTTACTTAAACAGTAATTTATCCATGAAGCAAACAGCCACAAATGATTAAATAAATGATACTTGATAGAATTCAAAGACCCACAGGACCATGTGTGCCCTAGTGCATTAGCAGACTCCTTATTCTGCCATTTGCTTAATAGGGAGGAGCACTGTTTACCAGCTCAGTAATTAGCTTTCCAGCTCAGGTAGTTGGAAGCAGCTCTATTTTTAGTAACAAAGCAGAAGATCGCAACTGCAGAAGCCAGAAATGAAGTGTGTGGCAACGACCATTTTGTGCATTTAAAACTCAGTGAAGCTGTTCAGAATATTGAACAGGAGTGGAAATGGTTGCCTATAATGTAACTAAGAATGTTGAGGCAGCAGGGTCAGAAATATAGAACCGATGATGAATTAATGTAGTAGTAAAATAAAAAAGAAGACTTAAAAACTAAGCTAAGGAAAGCTAAGATACCCAAATTTGTGGAATCTGTATGGGCAACAAAGAATAACATCTTAATAGAGTCCTACGTTATGAACAGAAAGAGCTCAAAATAATGTGTGTGTATGTGAGCGTGCTAATGGATTTAATCTAATAGAACTGCCAAGGGAACAACAGAAGCACTTTGTAGTCTACTGATAGCTATAAAATTATCTGGAAAGGTACTTGAAAGTAAAAAATGTTCCATGTGTGAAGTAAATTATTGGGGCTACAGAAAGGAGAGAATTGTTTTGAATGAAGGAGAAGGACAGAGAGGACTGGGGAAGGACAGAAAAGACATCATATCTCAGACTTGCTAAGGATTCCTTAGGTTTGAAAAAGATATAGTCTGTTAGAGATGTGATCAGAATACATAATATAAACAATTTCACATAGAGAGTGATGTTTCTTAATATATTTATTACAGAAAAAAATGTCTGTATGAAATTGTTTGACGTGGGTGGACATGATAGCAGGAATCTATAAGCAGGAGTCTGTGAACTTGATGGTTCCTGTCTAATCCATATTCTTATATCATAGATCTTTTTAAAAATAGATGTATAACCCACCAAAAGGATTTAGATGTTTTTCTGATAACTTATTTTCCCACTGTTAGTTATTGGACCAAACTAAATAAATATTTTTTTTTTTCTTCTCCTCACATACTATGGAGAGATGTAAAAGCAAAAAGGAAAACTCATTTTCTAGGTAAGCACAGTGCCATCATTAAACTCAATAGTATAACCAGGTTAAAAATGGTACATTGCTCTTCCAGTAAAAACTTCTAGAAGTCACAGTAAATTTGGAACTGATATAAGCCTCTCTGGAGATGAGGGGAGCTCTCTTGTAATGGCATGTTGTCATATATCTGAATAAACCTTGGGTTCTTATACCTCTTCCTAAAACCCTGCAGAAAGGGTACTGGCACAGGTGGGTCCCTGATGTAAATAATTCTGGCAGTTTCTATTTTTCCAAACTTTCACTGATATCTAATTGTAAATGGAGTGAGGCCTTCAGCAGGTATGACCCATTATTCAGGCTTTAACATTGAGCTTTAAAAAAATAATTTAAAAAAACACCAAACCTATCCTGAGTGAAACGAACCCTGCTATTAAATGCCTGAATGTGGTTTGGGCTTCTTAAAGCAAATGTGCAGGAACATTGTAAAGTAATGAGCCATTTATGATTTTAACGAAAATCCCTAAAATGGTCTACTGCATCAGAGGTGACACCCATTGCCTCTATTTATTAACAACTCTGTACTATCATGTCTTTCCTATTTGAGAAAGCTCAGACCATTCTGCAAGTTGGCAGGTTTGACTCCTGTTAAAAGTTCCTATCTCCTCTGTTATGTTTGGTGATGAGTTGTTTTGGAAACAGATGGTGCCTGGGAAACACAGTGAATTGCACTTAAGATACAAAGAGAAAAACAACCACTCCTTTCAGCTGCATAATTTATCTTCTCTGCCTCTTCCCTCTCCCTTCATATTTAAAGCTTCTTTTAAAATTTTGATTGTAAGAAAGTGAATGCTATTATTGTTTAATAACAGTAGTCAAATAATACAGAACATCATAGGCTAACACAATGTATTCACTAATGTTTATGGAAATTTTATCCATTAAATGATAGGTCTTTATAACTGAGAAAATGTTAAAACTACTACTAATTATTATTTTGAAAGATAAAATCTGGCATTGAAAAACAGAGTGTATGTTAGATAATAAAAAACCCACTGTATTTCTTGTGTTGGAATGAAATTAATTTAACTCCAAATGACATATCCTACTTCTCCTATTTAACTGATTCAATATGCAAAATAGAAACAACATTAAAAATGGAAATATTTTTAATAGCAAAATGACTTACCTCTTCCATTTTTCCTGTAAAACATATATTGTGTTTATACAGAATGGAAGTGCTAATATGGAATGACCCTTTGATGGATGATTTAGTCAAAATTGAACACAGATAAACATTGAAAAAAGATTTAGTGCCTGAATTCACCTTTGTAATAAGGCTGAAAAGCTTAAGCTTCATCAACAGAATTAGGCTTCTGGTATTCATATTTGCAGAGGTATTTAAATGCTTAAAAGGCAGAGACTTGAGTTGTCCATGATACTTGCAAGTATGTGTTAGAAGCTTCTGTCCTTCTCTGATGCCTCAGCTAAAGCTGTGTTCCAGAAAACCCTACTTTGACCTGATGATTCTTCAGAGACCTGAACTTCTGTCTTTTGTACATGGCTTGAGCCATTCTTTTCAAGCAGTGTCTAGCTTCTGTTTGAATCCCTTTGGAGTCCAGACATTGGATGAAACACCTCTTGGGATCTGATTTTGGTGTGTCTTTGAGAAGAGTTCACCCAGAGCCAGTACTGTTTGGCATTGAACATATCAGCTATGGCTACTTTATTTAATAATGACAGTAGTAATAATGAAGCCTGCTCATGGTCAAGTACAACGTGGTGGTGGTTTGTTGGGTTTATTCATTCTCCAATAATAATATATGCAAAATACAGATCTGCAAATATACATGTGACTTCAGGACTCCCATCCTCAGCTCAGGGCTGTTACTGGGATACCACAGCCAAGCTTCTTGTCTCCTGGTCTCCTCCAAGACCCCAAGTTTGCACTCTTTGAGTTGCAACAGAGGAAGTGAAGCCAAGAGTAAGCCAGTGCATCCAGATAAGCTAATTAACAGGTGTCTTGTGATGGTTTTGTTTGAATTCTTTGTCACTCTAGAGGAGAATGAAAACATCCTTACTTTCTCACAAATGTCTCCGAACAGGCGTCTTGCATTTCAGTAGGGTTGCTTGGTCCAAAGCAGGTTATACACTAATGCAGTTTTACTTTTTGGCAGTCAGGTTTTGATGGTTACTTCTGAACGTGATGATCTTGGGACATTATTTGAAAGCAAGGCTTCTTAGATCTCCGGAGTTACTAGTCAAGGCATTAGCTACAAGACTGCATTCTTGTTAATTTTTCTTTCCAGTAATTATGACCATAAAATTAGGGATTTTTTTTTTCCCCTGGAATTAAACTTGAGTAGTGAAAACGATTGGTATCATTGCTGAAAATAATAGTGTGACCTTTGGAAGCACTATTACCATGATTAATTGTCTGCTGTCTGTTTTCTTTATTCGGGCCTCTAAAAGTTTCCAGATTACCTCTCAGAATGAAGAACTCCAGGGATGGATAAATACCATTGAAACAAAAAATGAGATATAGACATAAAGCTATACAAGGCTTTTATTAATGTTTGTAATGGCCATTGATGGTGTGAAATCCAAAGGGATGTCTACAGCAGCACTGCTGCTGAGACGCACAGTTCCTGTCTAGCTGGCTGTTTTCCTCATCCAGTTGGAATTCATATGCAATGACTTCTTTACCTATATACATACATGAGACATATATATATACATATGCCATCTCTCAATGTCCTTTGCACCTTTGAAACATAAAATGCTTAGGTGAATGATTAACGCAGAGCTTTCAGTGTTGATTCTTGTGTGTGGTTTACTTTTTTCCTGTGCCATTAGGAAATCAGACAATTTATAGACTAGTTTATTAGCGAGGGTCAAGCTGGAGTTACAAATCTAAAACAGATAATCAGGAAAATTACTGACCTGGCCTCGAGCCAGGTGATTTTCTTCTCTGTTATTTCATGAGAAATTTGGTTGGTGACCCATTATTAAATGAGGAAGAAATCTTCTGAAAGCTAAGCTGGTATTAATTGCATCTAAGCTTAAAATTTTCTGGTGAACTTTGTAATAATATTTTAAAGAGACTTCATTAAGATAAAGATATTTTATTTTTTCTTTTACACTACAGAATAATACATTTTTGTTCATGTTTTATTGAGAAACAAAAATGCCCAATTTTTACAGACTTTAAGTATTAGTGTGAGATTTAGTTAATTTCAAGATAAGACCCAATGAGTCTAAAACATTTTCCTTCCACACTTCCAAATTTTGTTAAGCAAACAAACAACATCTAATGGATGTTAAGTGCCTCAGTTTTTTTCAGTGTCCAACTGAGATGCCTTAGTAAGACATTACTTACTCTCTGATCACACTAACGATATGTGCAGACACTGTCAAAACTTCTGTGATCATAAAAATATAAAGCATTTACCTTTTCATCAAAACCCATCCATGGTTTTCTTCTTCTGATAGATTTGTTATAAGGGAGCTTCCAATGAAATTCTTTTTTTTTTTTTTTTCCCTTCTATTCCAGCAATATGAGGAGTGGGTGCTCTTTCTAGGAGCAAATGCTGTAATAGCATTTTTTTTTTTAATATCTGAAGATTTTATATATTTGAAAACAGAATATTTTTCACTGGACATTTGTTAACGTAATAGTTGGTTTACTAGGACAGATAGATATTTGGGTATTTAATAAAATTCTGAAATGACAGTATACTGTAAAATTCACATTTGCATGCATTTTGTGATCTTATTTCTTGCAGAATGAAACTGTTCATGTTACAGCAGCTAATAAGTTCCAATTACTGCATAAGTTTAAAATTTCATGTCGTGCTTCTGCTGACCAAAAGGCTAATGTTTGCCACACCATGGCAGTATGTTAATGAAGAAAGGTTAACATTTTGCACAAAGCAGGTCTACAAATCACCTGTTTGCCACTGCTGTGGTGATTTTAAACTTAATGGGATTGCACAAGTGTAATCAAAGGCATTTTGCAATTAATTTTAACTGCTTGCATGACGCGTGAACAGCAGTAAAAATAATTAATTAAGCCATAAGATGTAAAGAAAAGGAAGAAGTGAGGAATTTGGGGCACTCTTCTGATTCCTGTTTTGTATGCTATACAGTAGTAGTTCTCCCTGAGTAATGGAAAGAATGTGTCATCTAAAATGACAGTGTCCAGTAATTAATATTTCTGAAATGCACATGGTTCAGTGGACCTGAATGAGAACAAACCTGGCTTTAGATTTAATATTATTTATGTATTAAATTGATTTCTCCATCTCCACTAAGAGTAAGGATGGAGGCTGAGGGGAACCTAAGCCATTATATAGATGTGGAAAGGAGATTAGATTCATGCTGGTAAGCTGTTTGAGATGCTGTCGAGCAGCATTTGAAGCAGGAGGTCATGAACTGATGCTGAAGCGGGGGATTAGCTGCCTCTAAACTATTCTGACTGAATTTTGTACAAAATGCTGTTGAGTTGGGGTGTAGCGGGGGGAACACAGATTTTTGCAGTCAGTAGGAAAAAAACTTATCAGCCACTAGGCTGTATCAGACCAGAACACTCACTGAAAAGAATGATGAGGTATGTTAGTTTTCCATCTGTGTTATGGAGGTTAATGAAATTACTCAGACAGTGAGGTAACCTAGGCTTCTAAGGACAAGACTAGAAAGACCATATGGTGGTCTTCTGTTTTTAGTATTTCTAGGTTAGTAATCTTTTGCGTTTGGTTTTTTTAAATTTTTTTTTTCCTCAGCAAACCGCCTTCGCATTGGAAGTGGTCCAGTTGTCATGTACGGAGATTAGAAATTGAGCACAAGAAATCTTGTCCTTAAATTTATTATTTTAATGAATGTAGCTACATTAGCTACATTCTAAAGTAGCAGGCTTTTTTTAGGTGATTTTGTGCCCTAGCAGTTACCTGAATAATTGGGCTAAAACCTGTGAATATATTTATAATCTTTCAGGTTTTTTTTTCTGAGGTTTCTGAACATTTTCCTGACCTAGCCAGGAGTATATTGTTGTGATTTTGTTTGTTTTGTTTTACAGTGGCATTCACTCATAATTGCACATTTGCAAATACAGCAGTACGTTGAAGATGATGATGTAACTCTGATCTTCATCAGTGGTTGTCAATACAAATGTCTGAAAAGTGTCACTTTTGTAGTTGATCTTAAGTTTTGTATCTTCTCTTTTATATAAGAAGAAAACATAAAGATACATATTCCTTTCTGAATGCTGACAAAAAGACAAACTAACTACTACATAACTAGTTACTACGTAACTACTATCTTCAAGATACTAGTTAGTAACTACCTCTTTGTACATTTAGAGCATGATGCTGAGTCCTTTACTGTCTGGAAAAGCTGTCAGATACACCTGTTCCTATTCCCTGGCCTCTCCACTCCTCCCCCAATACACCAACCCTTAAACTTCTATATAAATATTATTTTCCCAAAGAAAGTCAACTGGAATTTTCACTGAAACATGGAACTCTGACATATTACATAAAAAAACAACCTGAGAATGTACCCAGTTTCAGACATTCTCTTCTCATATTTGAATTATAGTAGGAAAAAAGGAATATTTGAAATGTTTGGTATTTCTTAATTTTTTTTATTGAAATATGCACTAAATATTTTGTTTGATCAAAAGTCTATTTTACACTGAAAATTGGCTAAACCAGTAAAATTTCAACATGCTTTACTTTCTGGCTAGTGTTTTTAATGTCTCACAGTAGAGTTGTTTTCCACTTTTCTTTTACAGTCAGAGCTGGACATTGGATTAAATTTCCAGCACTATCTCTAAAAGTGTTTGCATTTTTGTAATGTTTAATTTTAACCATAGAAAAGCCAGAATTCTGATGAAAACAAAGTTTTGGTTTAGTTTTTTTTAAAAAAAAAAGAAATTAAATTTTAAATCTACTTAAGGTGGCTCAAGGTTGATGTCAAGGTATGACATTTGTAAGACTGTGAAAGTGTAGGCTTTGTACTCATTACAGAACAAGTAAAACAGAACTACCTCTTTCACAGGCTTATGTACGTACACCTTTGTGCTGACCTACAATGCACTTCTGTTTTGTCCTGCATCATGTCTGAGCCAAGAACACTTGTACTGTGCTGTGTAGTGAATTTTTAAAGTCGTGTGCCCAGTATAGCTGGGACTCAATTACAGTATTATTCCAGACCTCTAAAGAGAAAGAGCGCTGCTATTTTTCTTCTGTAACACCTATCAGCAAAAGGATCTCCAGATCAAAGCATAATCTCTCATTTGATTTGGCATCCTTTTAAATATTTTAGCTGTGTTGCTTTTTCTCCAAACCTGTAAGGTTTGGGTTAGTGTTCTGTCATCCTTCAAATGACAAATCTGGTCAATGCTTTTTCATGAGGCGTAATGCACAGTGAAGCTAAAGGAACTTTTGTTTGAATCCATAATGTGCTGTAATTAGTTACAGTCATAATTGGAGGATTCCGTGAAATTCATGCTCTCCCCTCCCACTCCCTTCTTCTATATGCTATTGGTAACTGGAATCAAGAACAGTTCAGCTTTAACACACGGTGAATTGGCTTGTTCCAGGTTGAGGCATGACGCACTTTCCCTGATGATTTCCTTGGGCACATTTGAGTTTGCTCATGGTTGTCTTTCCAGGATGAAATACAGATACATTTGATGTTGTAACTGCCTTTAGTAGCTGTATCGGGTAGGGTGAAGCTCCCTCCACCTATGAGTCACAGAATAGATCTAGACCAACTCCCTGCCCAAAGCAGGGTCAATTGGAGCAGGTTTCTCAGAGCCGTCAGGTTTTGAATGTTTCCAAACACTGAGACTACACAAACTCTTTAGGCAACATTTGGCTGTCTTCATTGGTGGTGGTTTTTTTTTTTTTTTTTTAAGTATTTTCTTATGTTTAAATGGAATGTCTGGTATTTGAATTTATGCCCATTTGAATTTTTGTCCTTTCATTGGATACCACTGAGAAGGCTCTGACTTCCATCTTCTTTTCACTCTCTCATCAGCCATTTACACACATTGAGAAGATCTCCCTGAGCCTTCTTTTCTCCTGGCTCCTTTTCTCCAGTTCCAGCTCTCTCGGCTTCTCCTTGTATGAGTGATGCTCCAATCCCTTAATCATCTTTGTCACCCTTTGCTGGACTCGCTCCAGTAATTTCATGTCTCTTTTGTACTGGGGAGCCCAGAACTGGACACAGCACTCTCCCACCAGTACTGAGTACAGCAGAATAATCACCCTCCTCGACCTGCTAGCTATGCTCTTAACTAATAGGACCCAGGATGTTGCAAGTATTCAAGCGTGCCTCCTGCCCATGCCTCCCCTAATTCTCATACCATACTCAAAGGCACAGAACACCCATGCATTGTGTCTTACAGCACCATGCTGGCAGGATGCCGTGAAGCACTTTGCTGTAAACACAATTATTAACTTACAAATGTTTCTGAATGCGATGGGGTCCAGAGGAAACTGTCCACTCCAAGGAGTGCTAACTTTAAACTGGCCATTAGTCACTGTACATCAGTGGACTTCACAAAATGATTGTAGCCAAAGGTATAAAGTACAGATTTCTGATTACTGTGATATCTCTACAAAATATGTCCTAGCAGATCTTCTCCATGGTAGGTGTATATTGACTTCTTCAAGTTATATTAACAGGTTTAACAGTAGAAGGTACAGATACCATTTTGGAGGGATGGAAGTGTTAGAACAGGATCCAGGCTAAATTTCATGTGATGTTTCAGGAGTTGAATTTTGCAACTGATCTGTATGTCTGGAATATTTATAATCAAATCAGTTCACCTAAATGCCACTTTCTACTTTCTCCTCCTCCTAAATCAACCCTCTCCATACCTGCTGAAAGAGTTGTTGTTTATATTTGAACCTATGCTGTTTTCTTTTATTAACCATGGGGGTCCTTCCTCTTGCCATCTTTTACATTAAAGTTTTTCATTTTTTAAGTGTCTCTTTTTGCTCCAAGGCGATGGGGGAGAAAGAAATGCAGGGTTAATTAGGTAACTTCATTAGTTAGTAAGTGATTTTCCATTTGCAGAACTTGTATTGTTGCACCTTGAAATACTATACGCATATTGTAAAATATGAGGCCTTAAAAAACACATTGCAATTTACAGACCTTTGAAGTATGCTGAAATGAAAATTTATTCAGTAATGATCTATTTTCTGAACCTCCATGTAGGTGAAGACAGTTAATCCCTATGTTCTAATAGGATTTATGAGGAGTTTCATGCTCTTAAATAATGTGTTGTTTGGATTACTCGTCCATATATAATTAATAATTTTCTACAAGTACATAGTCTGTATTTTTTGATCTAAACTTGCCATTCAAAAATAAGTAGTCATTTGCATTTTAAATCCAGGGATATGACACTAGAATTGATGTATCATCACTAGAGTGAAATTCTACTAGAGCAGATATTATAAATTCCACTTTTTCTGTATGTTATTCATAATCAGTAGCAAATAATTATTGCTCTATTATAATTATAACAGGAATCAGGGTGAAATGTTTGGGTCCTCATCAGCATGCAAGATGTACTTTTTAGAGCACGTCTGGGAAAATTTACGCTAATTTTCTTCCTGAACTCTGAAGCTATGATAGTGATTGCAGCACTTGGATGGTATTTTCCCTCAGTTTACTTTATTCCTATTGCTTAGTTCTGTCTTTATGACTTGGATTAATTCTGTGTCTATTGCAGGGTATTAATATCCCTTTCAATTAGTTTCCTATTGCTTACTTACATTGTATAAAAAGTGGCTTCATTGTCTGTGAGGAATCATTGAAAAATGCATTGAAAAGCATTTAAATCCTTTCAGTACTAAACTTTGTATGCCTATAATAGAAAACAAGAGAGATCAAGGTATCCTTGCAATGGCACATCAGTTTCCTCTGCACAGGTTCTTCTCTTCATGTGTTAGAATCTTATTTACGCAACTCCTTCAATAAAAAAGAAAAAGGAATGCTGGTAGACTGACAGCTCATACTTTGAATTTCTAAGTACAAAATATGTACTTGCTGATAAAGTAGGGTCAGGTACTAGTTGTTAGAAACAACTGGTATGCCTTCTAAGTCTTTTTACATTTTTTGTGTACTTTCATGTACAGTTTCTGTTCAGATAAAAATATTTATTTCTGTTGACAGATCTCATCTGCTGTTTCCTTGGCATCACTTATTTCTCTGCACTTGACTTCAAGTCTGTTGCACTGAATCTGTGTGAGAAGAGATACATCTTGAATTTTGTTTTCAAAACACTACTACTGCTATAGTATCATTCTCTTCTCTCCACCTTTTATTTTCAGCCATTCTAAAGCAGTTATTCTTATTGCCTATGTTCCACTTGATAGTAAAGTTAAATGTGTGAACATCCCATTTTATTTAATTATCAAAAAGTAAGATCCATTTTTTAAAACATTAAGAGAAATGAAACTAGTCAAGTGGAAAGAAGAAGGTGCTGACAGAAAGATGATTATTTGCAAGTTAGTGTAATAAAAAGTAATAAGATCAGTTGTTAACATAAGTGTATTTCCTTGCAGTTATATTCTTTTTGTCTCCTGAATGTACCAAACCTGAAGCCAGTCCTTCTGCATGGTAGAATATGGTAGATGGAATTATTTCTATGAGAGTTTTAAAAAGAAGGGCTCATGATTTAGTTTGGGGCTTTAGTCTCCATGCTATCTATTCTTAGCGTCATAAAAAAATAATGGACATACACAGAGATTCAAATGCATAGGTTCATACTGTATATCACTTATGTATCTGCAGATGGTGTGTATTTTTGCATATTCTCTTTTAAAGGTTGGATTTTATGGTGGTTAGAATACATTGCAGACTCTTGTATTTGATGGGGTAAATGTAGGGGAGTGCAAAGATTCATTGCAAATAATTCATTCAAGGATTTATATGTAAATTTTGTAACCCATTTAGTTTCCAATGAAGACTCTAAATCATTACCTTACCTTATTGCTAGTTCTTTTTAATTTTGGTGAAATTGTTTTCTTGTTCAGTCAAAAAGGCCAAGACACTGATCTATTAAATGCTTGGATGCTTAATGTTGAAGGCTTTATCTATATATGAGCAGCATAAAATCAAATGAGACCTTGCAGTGCCTAGAAGGAAAGAAGACAGGAGGTCCATTTTTATAACGGTTTCATTCAGGCCCCAAATGAGCACTCTAATAAAATTTCAAGTGAGGAAAGTGAAAAGAGTGTATGTTTGAATTATGCATGACCTACAAAGATAAAGATAGAAAGAGATGGAGGTTGTCAGTCACAGGAGTGGATTTCAATGATCAGTCACAAGTTGATCAATTCAATTAATCAGGCTTTTTCCCTGTGGTCTCTGGAGTTTATAGGTTGTGAAGTTCCTGCAGTCAATTCTTGAGGACAGTCTTTCCTCACAGTATCCAGTTTTTAAAACTCCTCCTTCCCACAAGAAGCTCCTAAAAGGGAAACATCAGTCTGTAAGTGCTATACAGAGGGTGCTCCCCAGAAAAACGCTGTCTTTACTTAATTTTTTGCAGTGGCCTTCAGTCTTCATTACAGGTGGAAAAGTCATGGCACCAACAGCTTCTAAACTACACTGATGTGTTTAACTTATTATGAGATGTGTAAGAAAGGAAAGGGAAGGCACAGAGCAAGGAATTTCTTCTCCATTTGTTGGCCCATTACAAGGCAATGGACTTTGCCCATGCAGGAGTTCCACAGTACCTACTCTTGTGACAGGCTGTCAGCACAGTCCTGTCAAGCCTGTTGAAGTAACTTGGAAGGTGAGATAAGGGAAGGAGTTAGGGAAAATTTTGTTTTGGCAAGACATTTGAGTGTGATTTGAGTAATATGGTTGATTGTGGAGATTCCTTGTATGACTACAAGTGATAGAACTTCCATAGACAGATTATTAGTAAAAATAAATAGAATGTTGTTACCTAATTAAGAGTGATAGTGGATTAGATTTCTGCAACCATCATGTATTTTCTTCACCTAGTTCTGATTGATCAGGAATTTCTGTTGCTGACTTCTACTGATCTAAGCCCCTTTTGGAGACATTAAAGCTCTAAACCAGGAAAAAAGGATGATTACAAAACACTATAAGATAAATTCTGTTAGTCAGCTGAACTGTGACAAAAGAGCAAGACACTTGTAGACATCACTACCAGAAAGAATGAATCTTACTTTTGTCATGCAGCTGAATCTCCTCAGGCTCTTAAAAATGTATTCCTCATGTCTATTTGAGAGGCAGTTGAAGTAAATTTTTGAGTGTCTCAGTGATATCTTTTAGAATAAAGCAGTCTCAAAATTAATCAAATAGGTAATATAAATGTCATTTTCCTTGATTTACTTCTCAGGAGTTGCTGGAAATTACTCTGATTTCAGAGAGGCTATCATTGATCAATCAGCATCATGTAGTGACTGTTCAAATCGATAGAAATATGTATCTTGGTTTTAGTAGATAGTATTGTGTGATAGGATGTGACTGAAACAAGTCAGCCTCGAGAACTAGCAGAAGCAGAATAACTAAATACTGCTTTAAATTCTGGCATTCTGTCTCTAGGGTTATACTTCTGTAGTGGCGTTTAGGATTTCAGAGCTTCATCCTCTAAACTGATTAGGTAAGTGAGAAACTTTGACTCTTGTTCGTAGTTATTTCCAGATATGTTCAAAGGTATGGCACTAGAACACTGAACGTTACATTTCCAAAATTACAACAATTTTCAAGAATTTTGGAAACTAACAGTTCAAGCCTTAGTCTTGCAAGTGATGAGCTTTCTCATGAGTAATCTGATCTACTTCAGCCTTCTACTTATGGGTAGGATGCTGCTATGTTTCATTCCTTTGAAGGAGTGACTTATCCTATAAGGAGCTCAGCCTGCTTGATAGAGCTATTCAAAAAGAAAGAGAAAGCTTATTAGGAATGTAGGTGACAAATTTCATTCTTCCTGAGTAAAGACCATTATGATGAATGAAATCTTTTAGGAAGATGACTAATGTGGTACAATCACTTGAAGTGATTCATGCTTTTTTTTCATGGTACTGATCTGTTTCTATGTGCAATGATTTAGGGCATAGATGGAGAACTTTTGGAAATATATAATTTGTTTATGATTAGAAACTTTAGTCACATACCCATAATTGCTAAAGTAAAAAAAAGAAATTATATCATAGGAACTTTTGGATGATTGCTCAGTATTTTTTGGATCTTGTCTCAAGCTTTCCTAAATGTGTGATTAGATTTTTATTTTATTTGGGGGGAGTGAGAGTTATATTTGAAGACATTACAGCATGTTTCTTATAAGCAAATACATGAAAAATGTATTTAGTCTATGCATATTATTGCAAGGAGGAAAAAAATAGAATTTGGAGCAGGAATCTGGAGGAATGGCATCTTGAAGCAATAGTACTATTAAAGAGCATTCTGAAGGCATAAATTTTGAAGTAGCACTTCACCTATGGCTCCATGGATTGCTGAATCTGAATAGATCAAGAAGATGTCCAAGAGTCTGAGTCAGTCCTGATATACATTTATCATTTATGCTTGCATTTGTATTAGCAGTGATGCTACTGAATCCTTTGCTTGTCAGTGGCTGTCAGCAGTCAACATGACCGGGCTCCTCAGCAAGGGAGCTGAGGATGACAGCAAGACAGTGACCTCACTGATGAGGCGTGCAGTCCTACAGTACCTGAACAGGACAAGCAGAGCAGATTTGGTGACAGTAACAAAGTTCAGCCAACAGTCTTGTTGGTGATTGCCAATGAAGTCTGTAGTCATAAGGCAGATATGAGGTTGAGCCAAGAAGTCAAGTCAAAAGGGCAGGATCAACATCAACAAGGTACAACCAAAGCACAGCAGATCTATGGCCGGGCAGAGGCTTCAATGCAGTACCTAAGCCAATGGGTGGAGTCTACATGGGTAGAAGCCCCAGCTGGAGCTTCCCACAGCAGTTTTCCCACATCTTAGCTCTTTTTGTAGAAATCTCATCCAGGGTTACACACCTGTGCTGTATCAGAGCAGACCTTTAACCCAAGTACCTAAACCTGTAGGTACGGGAAAAGAATGTTTACAGACAAAGATGGTTTAAAACTGGGCAGGGCAACTGGAGCCTGTTGGTGTACTCAAGGCCTGAAACTTCCATTGTCTAGTGTCACTGATAGTTGGGGACATCAAAGATGGGGGTGAAAGGGATGGGAGCCTGTTCTTTGATCTGATCTTCCTGTTATGTGACCATTAATGCATACATTGTAACAGGCATTGCTAATTGAAGAACTTTAGCTCCCTTACTCCTCTAAGTAAATCCATACTGAAAATTGTTTCTAGAGCTGGCTGGACATTTTCTGTTGAAATAAAGTGTGTACTTTCAGGTTTCTGAGACTTCAAAGAATTTGTTTTTTTTTTTTTAGAGTGGGAAGAGTTGTGTTTGGAAACTGCTATTTTAAACCTAATAGGTGGAGCTCATATGACTGTGTATATGATGTGGACAGCTGCAGCTGGTCAAGTTCATGAAGGCTAACTTTACTCAACAGTGAGCTAATCAGTGTAGTTAATGAAGTGATGTGATTCATCTACATTTGGTCAAATGAATTATTGACTAAACTCCATTGACAGCATTGACTAGATCTCCTCTGACTCTAATGGGATCTTATACAACTAGCTCAAATGCAGACATTTAAATTGCAGACACAGAATGATTGAGTTTAGAAGGGACGTCAGTAGGTTATCTAGTCCAATCTCCTGTTCAAAACAGGGTCAGTGGACTGGAACAGGTTGCTCAGGACTTTATCCCATCTAGTCTTGAAAGCCTTCAACAATGGAGACTGCATAATGTCTGTGGGCAACCTGTTCCAATGCTTGAAAGTCCTCATAGTGAAAAAAGTTAGATTCAGTTTAAATTTGTCTGTGGTATCTTGTCCTCCTGCTGGGCACTGCTCTGAAGTGCCTGACTCTGTCTTCTTGATGACCCCCGTGTAAGTACTGTTAGGCTTCTGTTAGGGTGCCCTGAAGTAGTCTTCTCCAGGCTGAACAAACCTCTTTCCCTCATCTTCTACTCACAAAGGAGTTGCTCTAGCCTCTAACCATCTTGGTTACCTTTTAGAATAGAACAGACTATTTCAGGTGGAAAGGACCTACAATGATCATCTAGTCCAACTGCCTGACCAATTCAGGGCTGACCACGTTAAAGCATGTTATTAAGGGCATTGTCCAAATGCCTCTTAAACACTGACAGGCTTGACCATTGGCCACCTCTCTAGGAAGCCTGTTCCAGTGTTTGACCACCCTCTTGGTAAAGAAATGCTTCCTAATGTCCAGTCTAAACCTCTCCTGGCACAGCTATGAACCATTCCCATGAGTACTATCACTGGATACCAGAGAGATCAGCACCTCCCTCTCTGCTTCCCCTCCTCAGGAAGCTGTAGAGTGCAATGAGGTCACCCCTCAGCCTCCTTTTCTCCAGACTAGACAAGCCCGAAGTCCTTAGCTGCTCCTCATAGGACATTCCTTCCAGCCCTTTCACCAGCTTTGTTGCCCTCATCTGGATGCACTCAAGGACCTTCACATCCTTCTTAAATTGTGGGGCCCGGAACTGCACACAGTACTCAAGGTGAGTCCACACCAGTGCTGAAAACAGTGGGATAATTACCTCTTTTGACTGCCTGGTTCTACTGTATTTGACGCTCCACAGGATGCGGTTTGCCCTCTTGGCTGCCAGGGCACACTGCTGACTCACATTGAGCCTGCTGTCAACCAGCACTCCCAGATCCCTTCCTGCAGGGCTGCTCTCCAGCTGCTCCTCTCCCAGTTTATACTTGTGCCCAGCATTACTCCGTCCTAGGTGCAGAATCTGGCATTTCGACTTGTTAAATTTCATCCCATTAATCATATCCCAATTCTCCAATCTATCTTGATCCCTCTGCAAGGCCTCTTGTCCCTCAAGAGAGTCAACAGCACCTCCCAGTTTGGTATCATCAGCAAACTTGCTAATGGTGCATGCAACTCCTGCATCCAGATCATTGATAAATATATTGAACAGAACTGGCCCTAGAACAGCACCCTGAGGATCACCACTGGTGACCAGTCGCCAGCTGATGTAGCCCCGTTCACTACAACCCTTCTAGCTCTGCCCTTAAGCCAGTTCTTCACCCAGCGCACCATGAATGCACTCATCCCACAGTTGGACAACTTGTCCAGAAGGATGCTGTGAGGGACAGTATCAAAAGCCTTACTAAAATCCAGAAAAACTACATCCACTGCCTTCCCTTCATCCACTGGGTGAGTGACTTTATCATAGAAGGATATCAAATTAGTTAAACAGGACTTTCCCTTTGTGAACCCATGTTGACTGTGCCTGATGATTGCATTATTCTTTAAATGCCTTTCAATAATACTTAGTATGATGATCTTCATGATTTTTCCAGGACCTGAGGTTGGACTAACAGGTCTGTAGTTCTCTGGGTCTTCCCTCACACCCTTTTTGTAGATTGGAATAACATTGGTTAGCTTCCAGTCAGCAGGGACCTCCCCAGACTCCCAAGACTTTTGGCAGATGATTAAGAGGGGTGCTGCCATAACATCTGCTAGCTCCTTCAGTACTCTGGGATGAATCCCATCAGGCCCCATGGACTGGTGAACGTTCAGCTGATACAGCTGGTCCCTTACAATTTTAGTGTTCACAAATGGAAAGTCACTGTTCCCACACTTGTGGTCCTCCAACTCAGGGGAGTGGGCAGCCCAAGGTATATCAATATTATTAAAGACTGAGGCAAAAACCACATTGAATGCCTCTGTTTTTTCTTCATCCCTATTAGTCAGATGAGCATCTTCAACAAGTATCAGCCCAATGTTTTCTTCAGACCTCCTCTTGCTATTAATGTACTTACAAAAAGCCATTGTTATCTGGCACAGCACTGGCCAGTTTCAACTCTGAGCTTTGGCCTTTCATGTCTTCTTCCTGCATATACGAACCATGGCTCTGTAATCTTCCTGAGAAGTCTGACCTCGCTTCCAGAGATCATACAATTTCTTTTTCCTCTTGAGCTCCACAGGGAGTTCAGTGTTCAGCCAAGCTGGTCTTCTGTCCTGCTTGCTTGACTTGTGATGCAGTGGAATTGCCTGCTCCTGTGCTTCTAAAAGGTGGTCCTTAAAGACTGACAAAACCTCATGGACTCCTAAGCCCTCAAAAGCAGATTGCCAGGGTATTCTGCTAAATAGCTCCCTGAATAGCTTCAAGTTTGCTCTTCTCAAGTCCAGGGTAGCAACTCTGCTGTCCTTTTTTCTTATTACACTGAAAATTTTAAACTCAAGCATTTCATGATCACTGTGTCCAAGACCACACCACTCACACACCCCCACCACCACATCACCCACGAGTCCTTCTCTATTCACAAATAGCAAGTCAAGGAGGTCATCTTTCCTACTTGGCTCACTGAGTACCTGTGACAAGAAATTATCTCCTACAAACTTCAAAAATTTCCAAGACCTGCTAGTCACATCAGTGTGATATTCCCAGTTGATGTCTGGGAAGTTGAAGTCTCCCTTAAGGTCAAGGGCTACTGATTCTGAAATTTCTCCTAGTTGCTTATAGAATAACTAACTCATCAATGCTTACATACTTTTACTGAAGTTGCTGCAGTTTCTCACTGTTATTCTTGTACTCGGGGCACAGTACTGGATGCAGTGTACTAGACGTAGTCTAATGAGTGCTGAGTAAGAGCACTCTGTTCTACGGGCTATGGTCCTTTTAAAGCAGCCCAAGATGCTGTAGGGCACCTTTGTAGCCAGGGTGTGCTTCATCCACCATGTTTAGCAGTGGACCCATATTTTTCTTGTCCAGACTTTTTCTTGCATATTTAGCGTAGAAGCTATTCTTGTTGCCCTTAATGTCCCTTGCCAGTTTCAGTCCTAGTTAAGCTGTGCTTTTCCTAGACACATGGCTGGGCAGTGTTTCTAAATTCCTTCTTTGTAACCTGTCTAATTAAAGTGCTAATTCTGGAGTAGAAGTAGGGTTCAGAGATCCAGGCATCCTGTCCCCTGTTTGTAGCTGGTTACTTTAATGCCATAGGTCTTACTGCAAACAATATATGCAAATTACTATATATGCAAATATGTGCAAATATTTTGGATGAAAGCTAGCAAGTGCAAAGATATATAGAAATATCCACTTTACAGTGCTGTTTGGGTTTTGAAGTAGCATATATTAATGTCAACCTTTTTTGACAGTCTCCTAGTCCAGGTATAGGCTGTGCCTGTTATGGCAGTTTATATTTCTGATAGCCATAAGGAACAATTTCTGTTCCTCAGAGGTGAGAAAGCTATTGCCTCTGTGAGTCAAATTTACTTGAATGTTAATGGAGTTGTCCATCTAAACTTTATGATAATGTCTTGTTTTTCTGCACTGAGCTACTTGACACCATTGTATCTGTCACATTTAATAAAAATATATTCCTCTTCAACTTTATTTTATTTAGGAATTGTCAGACTTAGCATATCAACACATCAAATTGTATAATCGGCATGAGATTGGTTTGGTTTACCATAGCAAAGAGTTTGTCCTTCAACAGTAAAAATACAGTTAGGATGAGTTACTCTTTATCATTACTCATAGCAATACTTATTTTTCTGTTATATCTGATTGAAATTCTGACAGATGCTCTGAGGTTGCCTGAAAGAGGCACTACTATACATTACTATTTTAAATGCCTGCTTATTCATATTTGTTCTTTCATTATCTCTAATAGATGACAACAGAGCATAGTGGGGAAAAAAACTAGGTTAAACCAATGTTGAGAAAGAGCCACTTTTAATGTGGTAAACACAAAATTATCTTGACAAGTCAAAGAAAGACTCTGTAACATTGTAACTTTCCACCCCATAGCTCAATTTTAGGAAAAAAAACCTCTTGTTTATTTTTTTAAACCCAAATACTTTGACAATTAGTGGATTTAACTGTCGTGTAAGCCAAAGAAGAAAGGATCTATGTATTATTGTATTATTGGTCTGTAGGTATAGTTTGAATAGATGTTATTTCTGTGTGGGTTGGATATATATATTTATGCTGAGATATGAATCCTAGATTAGAATCAGTCTTGGGGGTTGAATTGTGGATAATAGCCAGAAGCAGTGATGTCCATAGTCTTTCACTAGAGGTCCGTGACGGGCCCAGATCCACCTCGCTGAAGCTATTGACTGGGAGTAGGAAGGAAATATTTGGTTAGGCTCAAAAACTGAGTGCCTTCCCCTGCACCAGGACATAGCCAAGCACCGTAAAGCAACTTTCTGCTACATGTCAGCTGTTTTGGAGAAAGGGCAGGAGCTAAAGGCATATTTCCCACTAAGCCTGGTCACAGGCTTAGAATTGCAAATTGCCTTGACAACTGTTGACCATCCTGATTTATAAAAGGTAAGATCACCCTGAATACATGTGAGTACCAGATACTGAAAAGTTAGCCAGTGGGCATGACAAGATCAGCCCAAATCTGAGTCTATTCCATCATTTTTCCTGTTTGATACGTTTATACCAGCTGGCAGGTTTGTTTGTTGCAGTTATTCAGTATGTGCTGTTGGGATTAATGTCATTAGCTGATTTTTCTTTATTCAAGAGGATGGTTATTAGAGTTTTTACAGTAAAGATATATAACATTTCTGTGTGAACCCCTGAGCTAGGCAAGCTGTCTTTTTTCATCCAAGTGGCTGTGTGTGCCCATAGTAACTCATAACACTTGCTGTAGGTGGACTTGAACTGGATATCCGGAGCTCTTGATTCTAAAACTGACCATCCATGGGCAATGTTTTGCATTTCTCTTTCCAGTCATTGACTTGACTGTTTGGTCTGCCAGCTCTATTTGTTTTCCATTTTGCTCAGCACAATCCTAGCCATGGTTTTTAAATGCTACTGAAATATAAATGATGACAACAGCTTCTAAAATGGGAATTATTAAGCTCTAGAAAGTCTCCATCTGCTTGTATATCAGCATACAGAATATTTGCTGCCCAGTTTGCATTGTGTTCTATAGGGAGAAGATTTTTTTTATTGTCTCCATATATTCTGCTCTGACTCAGCTATGAATGTAAATCATCATCAATCATTGTCCTTGTGAGATTAGTACCTACATTTTGCAGAGCCAAGAGGTCTGTAGATTTTCAGAAAGGTTCATTTTAGCATTTCATTATGTGTGTTTATCTAAAATAAATATGCAAATCTGCTTTTGTTTGTTTATTTGTGTTGTAGGAAATTATAATGTTTCTTCATTAGAAAGAGATGCTGTATAATAGAATGCTGGCAAAGGAAAAGTGTGATCTTACGGTTAAAGTAAAAAGAGTAGTTTAGTTAATCTAGTGCGCTGTAAACATACATTCTGGCACACACTATGGGATATGAAGTACGGGCCATATGAATCCTGGATTAGGAAGAATGCTGGTGTGCTGTAATGCTATGGTGCTGGACTTAAAGGCCAAGAGGTATTTGACGATTTATTCTTTTTATGTATAAAGCATATGTTTTTGTGACTGTGGTTCAAAAACACACTTTGTTGGAAGGGCACTCAAGAAGCTGTAATAATTACTTTCTATATAAATAAACAGACAACCTCTAGAAAGAGAGAAAAATATATTTTCAGTCTATTTTGATGAAGAAAAGTTTAAGATCAGCTTTTGTAAAATTCTTCAAGTACCCAGTGAACATAGTTTGATAGCCTACAGCTCTCAGGGGTAAACAATTCTAGTTGCAAACTGAACATAGCTAATTTCAGACAATCAGAAAAGGGGCAGGACTGAGCACAGCTAGTTATTGAAACAAAGTACTGAGAACTGGTGGTAATATACTATTTTTCCATTATATGACATGAGGAGTTACTAGCAGAAATGCAGTGGGAATCAAGAAAAAAAATAGATGCAGTCTGTGCAATCAATAGAGATTGTCTCAGTTTGGGTAAGACTGTACAGATTGTGTTAAACACTAAACACTAAGTCAGACTAATTGAAAAAAGTGATTTCTTCTGCCTGTGAACAGTTTAATTGAAGATGAGCTCTCAGGTAGTTTAAATTTCCTCTGACACATGGTTGAGCAAAGAGCAGAAAAGTGCCTTCACCTGTAGAGCAAAGACTGTTAGATTTATGAGCAAGGCACTCTCTCTTTTACTGTTCCAAAGATTCATATGTGACCACATTTTGATGGATGGCACTGTTTTTTTGGTTTTTTTTTTTTTTTTTTTTTTTTTTTTTTATTAATACTAGGCAAAGTCTTTATTTATTTCCATTCTTTTACCCACTAATCATCACATGGTCAAAGAAAAATTTTTCTCATTATGGTTACAATTTAGTCGAGTTTCAAAGTGATTTGGGAGAACAAAGTGTTAACTCTGAAAAACAGAACTTGAGGTTTCTGCAGCCAACCACTGACCATTTTCAACATCGGGTATAGCACTTATTCTGATACCGTATTAACTAAAATATCTCAGAAAACAGAACTGATTTTTATTGAGTCAGCAAATAAAGAATGACTTGGAAAAAAAACATACCTTAATATTTAGCTCTTTCAGAGGTTGCACTGAGTCTTGTCTTTGCCTTTTTTCCACAAAATATGACAAGACTAGGCTGCAGAAGAAGGAATTTTGCAACTCCAGGTGTTAAGATCAAATAAAATTAATCACTTGTGGAGATGGTCTTTAGCTGGATCACTAGATCTGAACCCTTCTGCCTCTTTTAAGGTTCACATGTAGAGCTAGATGTCAGCTTTGTGGTTGGCACTACTTTTTTTATGGGATTGTGTAGACATTACAATCTACTTTCACTAGACTTCTGTCTTCATGGTGTATGTTATGTTTTTCTAATGTGGAGAAGGAAAAGGTATCTTTAGGTTTATTACTTTCTCTTTTAATTCAGTGAATGTTGAGATTACAGCTGGATGAAAGCATTCCTATGCTAATAGCTACATTTATTGCACTTTTATGCATTAGCAATGGTAAATAATTGCCCCAAGACAACATCTGTTCTCATTTGTCTAGTTTCATTTACGTTAATGTATAAACCGAGGTTTTGATAATCACTTACCTACATTAAAGCTTATTTCTGTGTGTTATACTATTGTTTTTTGTTGCCAATTTATATATCCAGCTAAGGAGCTTTAACTTCTGGATCAGCAACAAAACCAGAGAGAGTCTCAGAAGAAAGTTCTCTTGATAACTCTTCCTCTGCTCTGTCTGTGCTATGTCTGTCACTGCGCTATATTCCAGCACAGAATATATTCAGCCCGTTGTATCACATTTCTTGTAGCTACTGTTAGATGCTGTCAGATCTAGGTTTCATGATAGCACTTTTCCAAGTTCTTTATGGATGTATTAATTTGCTACTTCTTTCAGTTATAGCCATTGGCACTTCACAGGAATATTCTTTCATACACACACTTGTTTAATTTGTGTACATGAATGGAGCTAAACTAAGTATCTCAGGGACTGCTCAGGTGTAGAGTAGTTTCTTCCCTACTTGCTGCTCTCTGCCAATGTATCTTAACTCTAGGAAGGTTAGGTGTGGGAGTGGATACCTTTTTCGCCCTGCCATTTCTTTTGTTTTCTGAGGAGACTCCCAGACTGTATCAACTGCATGTGCCTTTGGTCATGTGCCTGGGCTCTAGGACTGGAGTTTGTATTCAGATTACCAAACAGCCCTTAGAAAACATCTTTTCTTTTGTGATACTCCTGATCTGTGGTAGGATGGGATGATGACAATTTATACCTAGTTTTACCACTGCAGCTGTAAAAATGGTCCCTTTCATTGCAACTGAATTGCAGTGAAATTGCAATCCTTAAATTCAGACATCTTGTTGGCCAATGTGGCAAGTGTGGCCTTTGTCCAAGAAAAACACTATGAAATGATATCTTTGACAGATGCTTCAGCATAGTCAGAATGACTAATCTTCATTTTAATTTAGCCTTGCACTAATGCAGCTTCATTACTGATTAGATAATTGTGAATGTGAAGCAAGACTTACGTTTAGAGAGAACTGAGCACCTCTAAATGCATTTTGTATATTTTCCATGCAGCTGAAATTCTGACAAGTGAACTATTAGTGTAGCTGTCATTGTACCCAGGGAAACAGTGTGGTTCACAGCAATTTCACAGGTGGCTGAGGGTCCTGTGGTTGTTTGGTTCTCTGCCTTCCCCTGCCTTGCTTTAATCATCTGAAACATATTGACCGCAATCTTACTCGTATGTAAATCAAGGATCTAAAAAAACATGAAAATGGCACTTCTCTCAAAAAAGTAACCTTTCCATGAATTAGTCAACATAAGCTTTTATTTTGGGAGAGTTAATTTTTGCTTTATTCTCACTTCAAACATAGCAAGTGTTAATAACACCTTAAAAATAGTTTTCTATACCTTCCCCCAGTTTCTTTAACTCTATTTTTGTCTTCTCTCAAACATTCTCACTTCTTTTCACCCTTTGACTGGTCTTATTTTTAAATCTGATAGCACCTGAATTCTTTCTCTTCCTGATTTTTTCTGTGCTGTCTGTCTCTGTGAATCAGTAACAAATTGCATTCTTCTTCTGGGTACGTGTAGGGAGAGCTGGTTATTGCTGCTGCTGCTGCCAGACTTCATACAGCATTTTGTACACTTACAGCTAAAAAGTAGTATGGACTTAAACTTAATTGCTTTTGCACTAAAGTATTTATAGTTATTAATGTGTAGCAGATGGGTAAATCCTCCACCTGTTCTTACTGCTGTATCCAGCTGTTTCAGTGATAATTATAATTTATTAACATGGGAATAAGTTGCAGGCAAACTCGAAAGTGTAAAATCCATTTTAGTCTGAATTGAGGAAAGAGTAAAGCAAAAGAAAGATGCCCTGAATTTCCACATCAGTGCCTTTTCCACTTGCAGTATCTCATCATACGCTTTGTGATATTGAAATCAAAACAGAGATTTGGCTTCTATTCCCAGTGGTTTCTGCTGTCACAGTAGGCAGATGAGCTAAGCCAGCATTGCTGAGAGCTGTCTGAGCAAAGTCAGTGCCTCTTCCTTATATCTCACAGTTCCTGTATCACTGTGACTTCTAGCAGCTCAGTAGGAGTGATGATGTGATACCTGGTTCTTCTCCATATCCCAGCTCTGTCTGTTTCCTCCTTCTATATTTCACCCCAATGTTGAGGTTTTCTGTGATATTGGGAGTCTCAGAGAAGTGGCTCTGGGGTGAATTTCCCTTTGTATTATCCAAATGTATGGGTCTTATGTGTGGTAATAAAACTTTTATGAGCCTGCCTAGGCGCTGGGAAAG
Organism: Morus bassanus; assembly: GCA_031468815.1. NCBI lineage: Eukaryota > Metazoa > Chordata > Aves > Suliformes > Sulidae > Morus > Morus bassanus. The sequence continues at coordinate 74,860,832 of CM062571.1, read as the reverse complement.
TGCCCATTTTCCTGCCCGTTACCCTTTCTCTCAAACTCAGAACACTGTAAGTGCTGTGAGTGTCTTTTCTTACTTGGTACTAACAGCAGTATGTCACCATTGCTGGATTAAATGCATTCTCCTAGAAATCATTCAGGGCAGAAAGACTAAGTATCTGAAGCATAGGCTTGGACATCTAAAGCTTCAGTTTATTTTTTAGCTGGAACTGTAGTTGCTGGTATCCATAAAAAGCATCTAGATGTGTTTTCCATAATTCTGGACTGTTTTCCTGAACTGAGGTTATACATAACCTTTAATAGCATTGTGTGATAAGTAATGCTCACTTTACTATAGGCTTGAAGGATATAGTTGTAAAAGTTCTTTGCATTAATAAATTATAGACAGCAACCTTGCGTGAGTTGGAATTCCACTTAACACCAATTTTTATATTTATACTTGACAATTGTAGATCTATTTTTCCTGATTTTGTTTCTCAGAGTTGTGCAGTGTGGTTGTGTTAATTTTATACTGTTTCACCTTGTGGTACTTTTGTTCCTTTTCCAAGATAACAGATCTACTGGAATTGTGGGGGTGGGGAAATTCTTCTCTCATGTACAATATAATGAAAATCTATTTTAATCTTGTGCAACTAGTGATTTTAATTGATTAATGGAAGTATGCACCAAGTAAACTTCAGTGTTATTTTCCTTCATTTTTGTGTGTTTCTCTAAGGTCAGGTGATAAAGTCTTTCATCAGATTTGTCCTTTCATAGTAGAAAATAATCTGCCTTATTGCCCTTATGGCAAAGCATTGCAGGAGAAGCTCCCTATCTGGTGTAGTAATCCCTGATTAAAAAGAGGTATGTATTACAGCAATTGTCCAAGACTCGGGCATTGTCTGACTCACAGTGAGCCTCCCTTCACTGTGAGCACAGTTATGAATTTCTCATGAAGCTGTCAACAGCCCTTAAATAACTAATGCCACCTGGGATTGATTTTTGGGATTGACATAGAAAAAGATGTGTAGGTGCAGATTGGCTAATATGTGCGTATATATACATATGTGCATAAAGGAGGAGGATGATGTTCTTCCTAAAATATTGTTAATTTGTATTTGAAATGACTCAAAAAACGTGGAAGGAACATCGATGTGTTTAGTATTCTATTGCATACAGACTACAATGTGCAATATTTTGATTAAAAAATGGGAAGACACTTGAGGCCAAATGGGCAGTGGTATACAAATTTTCAATAAGTAAAATTATAAGATCCTATTGCCAGCCAATTTGGTGACAGAGCGAAATGTTTTGAACTTCAGTGTGTGTATATGACCATCTGTGTGTTTGTGAGAAGCAATCATCTTTGGTCAGATCCAGCACAGCAGCCTCAGTTCCTAGCAAAAGCAGTGTAGTTTGAAGCATGTCTCCGGTCTCATTCTTAACAGCCTGAGGGTAGAGCCTGTTAGTGCTGCCTGGCCCTTCAATATGCTGAGAACCTCCTTCATTTTGTTTAATGTCTTAATAATTCTTGGATGTAACTAGAGTTTGAGAAACGTACAGATCCCCTAGAGACACTCATCAGCTGTGGTAGAGATGATATGCAGATAATAATGCAATATACAACTGGGACTGAAAAACAATTTGTGCTTTTCCTCTGCCTGTCCTCTTGCCATGCTTCTCACTATGTGTGCACGTTTCTCCCAACTAATTCCCTGTCACTGCTACAATACTGCAGAACCAGAATGGGCAAGAGTACAAAGTAAAGTGAAAACAGAAAAATCTAGCCTTTAGAGACCTGTTGGGAATTAGTAGCAACTTCCTGCAAGTCTGAAGCAGTTGCAGGCTCCTAAAGCAATAGACAGATGATTTTGCACCTTGGTGGTTTTAGAGCTGGAGGAACTGGGTTTACATCACAAGCCTCCCCATGGCAGCAGAGAAATCTTTCATCAGCTTCAACTGAAAGTATGCTTCTACAAAATTAGAGTCTGCACTTCTTGCTACTAGTTATTTTTTCATAAATCTGATTTTTACTGTAATTGAAATGAAATGAGGATACCAAAAGCTCAGGACTGTTTTAATTGGCGGGACACAACTGAAGATTTGACCATTAATTCAAAATTATGATGTTTGTTTACCTGAACTCTGAGGAATCAATGGGTTTGTGTTGGTTTCTGGAGGTTGGAGGGCAGTTTTTAGTAGAATTTCCCTCAAGTGTCATGCACTGCTTGAGTTAAATCCTTGTTAGGATTTGTGCTTTTGTCTTTTTCAAAGTCATGACAATTTCCAGTTGTTAAGCACAGCTTGAGGGTTGAAGGCCTCTGCTTGTAGTGATTGAATGAAGGTATGAGACTTGTAGTAACCTTAGCTGTGTTGGCAAGGTTCTTCTGCCTTGAATCACCAAGTATGAACTTGCAAGTCTGTGGTTTTGTGCTCGGTCTGTCCTTCTGCAGACCCCCTTCCTGGGGTCTTCCTCCTGCCAAGCGCTAAGCATCCTCAGCTTTCACTGGAAGAAGAATGGTGGCCCTTAACAGACATTTTTCAGTGTTACACTAGTTCATATAGATCAGTTAGTTGAATAAACAATAAATATCAAGAACACAGTTGGAAACAATCAGTTTGACATAATAATCTGTGTGTGCAAAAGTGGCTGGTTTGGGTTCCCTACGCTGAATTTATACTGTTCTCTCCCTTTGCTGCATCTTACTCTTGCTGAGGTATCTTTCCTACTTCTCTCCTTTGTTTGTGCACCTGGTGGTGTATCTCTTACTCTGTTTATTCCAGTTCAAGGGCTTTTCCTGTATTGTTCTTTTTTATTTCATTCTCTTTGATTTCATTCAGGATAGTCTTATTCTGGGTGTGGTTTGGTCTAATGCACTCTTTTTTGGGACAGAAAAACCTGCTGTTCTAAGCTATGATGTATTTTGAAAGTGAAGACTAGGAAGCCCTAGAGAAATATTATTAATGAAAAAGTTTATTTCTTAAAATTGACTTATTTATAATATTAACTTGTTTTACTGATGGACAGTCTGGGCTCAATTTAGTTGCCTCAGCTGAACATCCCTGGTGCACAAGACAGTCGCACGGGCTGGCAGATAGGGCACGTGCTCTCTGAAAGAGCAGCTGGAAGCCAGGGGGGATGTTGTACGGCATCTCAAATACCTCCACAGAGATATCTGTACTGAAAGAAGTGAACGAACCACCTGATTTTGGCTGATCTATAAAATCTCTAGATGTCCTATATCAGTGTTTTTTGTTTGTTTTCCTCCAATTCTTGCTATATTTTTTAAAAAGTCTTTTCTGGTTCTTTGTTTTGGTGTGGGTTGAGAATTAGTATTACTATGTCTGAAGAGCACCAAAATTAATACGGTTAGCTGTATCCTTAACTGGTATCTCCGTTAACTACTTCAAAGGTCTTTTCTATGGTGTATGCATTAACCATGTTTTATTTCCTGTCTGTGTTGGTCAGCACAGTGATGTTGGCTGGCTCCTTGGAAAGCTGCTGGCTGAGGAGAGCAGCTCCATGGAGAATCAGGCACCCCAGGCCTGTGATCTCTCTAGCTCACTCAGCATGCAACCAAGTCTTTCCTGATAGACCAGCAGCATAAAAGAGCTTGAGGCATGCTGAGATGGGAGAATGCCAATGTAAATGATAGTGAATACAAGCAATAAAGTGGGAGGAAATCTGGAATAAGAAGCAGCAGCAAGAAAAAAGGTGATGTGGTTTCTGTGTGTACAGCAGGGATTTAAAAAACCCCAACGAGCAAAACCCAACCCTGCTCATAACTAACCTCTGACCTTGGCTACTGTCAGGTATTCCAGAATGGAGTCTAAGAAATTATGATGATTGTTGCAGAATTCCCTGTGCACCAGGGACAGATGACTTTTCTTGATTGCGCCTGTTCGGGAAGAGCTTGTGGCTGAGCTATCAGAGTTTGTTTTCTAGTGAACAAGAATGAAACATTGAGTGATTTTTTTTTTTTGGTCCGTGTAAAAAATCTTTTTTAAAGCTTGATAATATATTCTGCTAGTGAAATTATTTGGATTATCTTTTTGAAATCTCCTGACATATGTTTGTACCAGGGCTAGGCTTTTTTTCTGAATTTCATGAGATGGGCCTTTATTTTTGCTCTTTAAACAAAGTGTAAATTACAGTGCATAGCATTTTTTGGTTGGTTGTTTTTTTTTTCTTTTTTTTTTCCTCCAGAATAAGCTGCAGGCAGCTTTGTAGTATGGGTACGAACGATTTTTGCTTCTCTGAGACAGGGAGGCCAGAGGAAGACAAGAGAAGGAGGGAAGAGTGAGTGCCGCATCCCCAGTGAGCTGCCCCAGCGTTGGAGCAGCAGGACGAAGGAGAAGGAGGAGGAGAGGGGCACGAGCAGTAGCCGCGACTTTCCCAAGTTGTGGCACAAACCCGGCAGGCAGGAGGACCACAGCCATTTTGCTGCTCCTGGCAGCCTGTTGCCAAGGGCAACTGTTTATTTTGCCTGTGGAGCCAGGTCTGACTGTTTCATTGATCATTTTGTATAATTTGTGAATGCAGCATCATTTAGCTCCTTTTTAAGCAATCCCAGCCCGCTCAAAGGCTCTGTGTGTAGGAGTCTTTACAACCACTGAAACATTTTTTTTTTAATCACCTGTTTCTGGACTATTTTTGAGTGTCAGTTCCCTGTGTTTGAACCCAGACAGCTGAGGGGAGTTTTCAGGTGAAGGACTTCCTTGGGTTTAATATGATAAACTCTATTATTTTCAGCTTTATAGTAGCTTCAGTATCAACCTTTTGATTTTGCTCATTTTAGGTACACACTAGTGCTGAGGGACCAATCATTCAGATGCCCTTATTAATTTTGAGGTTATTTCCTGGGTGGTTGAAAATTAATTTGGAACCTGATAATGGTTATTTATTTTATTCTACACCACCCTCAGGGATATTCTGGAACAGATTTAGAAATCTGTGGTTTGGTTATCTTCACTTGCACCTTGCAAGCACCATCCTTTCTCTTTTGACTAGTTTTGATACTTGGGCTCCCAGTTTTTGGTGATGCGGTTTTCATTTGACATAAAGAGAACAGATGTGTCCTTGCATGTGCTCCGAACTTCATTTTACTTTGCGTTGTCCATTCATTTTACCTTAAGTCCTTCTGCAATGCCTTTCAGCCTTTCCTAGATGTGATTAGAAGGGAAATAAAGTGGTGTTTGACTGTGATATTTTGCAATCTCAAATCTCATTTGGTTACATATTTCATATTTGCAAATGTGAACAAAGCAGTATCAGTGAGCACAAATTGTTCAGTTTTATATTCCTTACAAGCTACTAAATGTTCCTTTTTTTACAACTAGGTAATGAAATGGTGGATTACCAAAACAAAAACAGAACAAAAACCAAAACAAAACACCCTCCCCCCCAAAAAAAAAAAAAAACCAAACAAACAACTCCAAAATATCAGAAACATTCCTCAGTGGGTTATAGTAATCGTCAGGAGTTAAATTTTGACTTTATGCATTACTTAAGTATAACGTTTGTGACTTGACATTTAACATGACATAGGCATTTATAAACCAGGTGAAATATTAAATGGTCAACCATGGAGTGACTGATCATTGAGCAACATTATCTGCTATTAGCTTTAACAGCAGAGTACAGTGATTCATACTGCATAGAGATATTTTTATTAGCAAGGAAATAGCCAAGCTGTCATGCTGCTGTATTTTGCTGTTCTTGATTTCTCTCAATCTGAACCATACAACTGGAGCTGGAAGTTCTTCTGTTAAATAAAAATAGATGTTACAGTTTTTTATTTGAAGCATTTATCAACTAAATCGTTAGTAGTGCTTGCATAATAGATCAGGAAAGTGAGATGATCTACACTAAGCTAGGATTGTAGCTGGCAGACTGAAATTTTACATGCTTGGGAATACAATGGTTCTTGAGGTACAGAAATAGTGAATATTTAATGACTTGAAACCCCAGTAACACTAAACTATTCTAGTTTTATTAAAACACTATTTTCTGTCCAAGCTAGCTTATGCATGCCTTGTTCTTTTATCCATAAATGGACATTTGTCATTTTTCCTTACGCTTAATCTTTTTACACAGTTTGCTCTGAGAAATAAGATAAACATTTGACAACGTTTGTATTTGCTGAGATACTTAGTATAAGATTGGGATTAGGCAATAAGTAATATTCCTTCAAAGAGAAATAAAATATCTCAAAATCTTAAAGAGCTGACATTTCTCCATAAACTTGTGGCAAATGAGATTGTAATCTATTAGATGTTGTCATCTCTTGGTACTGTTCAGCGGGTCCAGTATGAGTCTAATAATTTATCTAAAGAAATGTATGATATGGGTCACTCCAGTCCTACAGAGGATGAGGGGAGCCGTGTCGTATATCTTGTAGTTGTTGCAGAGTTGTTTGGGATGACACAGTTTTGAGCAATTCCAGTGATGTTGCTTTTGTAATTAAAATAAGTTGTCATTTCCTACTAAATATCTATACATTGTTGTACAAGTTAATGGCAAAAAATGTACTCACTGTGTTTCTGCCTTAACTGAAATGCAGTAATGGTAATACAAGTTGAGTTGGGGAAAAGGTTATGTGCTTTCTACTCAATTTTGAAACTGTGCCTGATAGACTGCTGGTATAGTTTATAGGCTTTCCCAAAATCATGCATTGCTTGTTATACAAATTTCTGTCAGTAATTGAGAATTTGAAAAAAAAGAATGTTTTAACCACTGAATTTTGTCATTGAAGAAGAAAGAAAAAAACCCTGTCTCTAAATTACTAGAAGGAACCTTGCTGTATGAATGCAGTGGCTTGATGTTAATAAGCTGATAGCTAAAGCCTCTAACTGGGAGAGAGAGACCCTACTAGGCAGAGCAAGGTGAAGGGAGAAATGTCTTTCCTATAGACCGTACAAACCTTTGCATAAATAAAGCATTCAAGACCATGCAGAACTGAAATCTGGTGTGTTTTAGCTGTCTAGAACTAGGCACCTTAGTGCTTAACTAATTCTCTCTCTGAACACAGGATAAAAAAAGGCAAGATGATGAAATATGGTATCACTAGTTTGACTAGAAATCACTTGGGCAAGCATGCAACAATTCATTAAAACAGCTAGGGGAAAGTAAGATTTCCTACTATTTGATTAGTTTTGTAAATTACCAAACATTTGGTAGAACTCTGTCCCACCACTAAAACGTGTGCATCAGCCTATCCTTTTTGTTGAGGATCCATACTTTTTTGCTATTGCTTTTGATGCATCCCCAAAAAATACAAAAAACCCAAAAATCAAAAAACTCCCACAAAACGCCAAGAGATTAAGTGGAAGAGTAAGGCAGAAATAGGGAATGGTGTTACAACTGTTTTCTGTAATTCAAAGGAATAAATTTGGAAACAAATGAAAACTGACTGTAGGTCTGGATATTTCTGTAGGCACCTACCTAGTGCAATGAAGATAACAGTTTCAGTCCTGGAAACTAGCTTTATGAATAATGTCTGTGGGTGTGATAAGAGCTACCTTGATTGCAGACAGACTTTCTAGATTTCACTTGTGAATAGATTGGTTTTAAGTAATCGAGTAGTTTGATAACTAAATCAGCCTGGTTTGAATGATGAAACTTGAAATCACATCAGGCATATATCAAAAGCCCAGACTGGTATCATTAGCATAAAATTGTTCTATATAGGTAATATTCAATGAAATGAACAGCTTGTTTAAAAAGACAAGAAGGTCTGGAAAGGATGATTTTAGTAGAGATTGCTGCATGTTTTGCTTGTGTCAAGTAAAGCATTAGCTGAACTTCAGCTTGACATCAAAAACTGTTGGAGTTGCAGTTATGTAGTCTCTGGCTTTCTCTCTTTCCTTACCACACTCCCAGCTTCAGGGATAATGATTCTAGTTCTGCAAAACTGAATGAGGTGTGTTGCTTGTTCTGTCTATGAGGACAGTAACTTTGCTGTGGTTGTGATTTGGCTCTGTAAGCATGAGTTTCTAGGAAGGGGAAAATATCTAGACAAAAACTGATCAGTATCTTTTCCTGATATTCAATATATGAAGTACTAATGAGGTTATTTAATTCTGTATCTGACAATGAGTATGATAACACTGAGAACAGATTAGGACCTTAATCTAAGAGAAGATTCCTCAGCAAATTTAAAAAGGAAGATCAAATCAATATCTTCATCACAATCATGTACGAACACAGTTTAAGGAGAGTGTCACTCCACCCAGAAAGAACTATAGGAATACTTAACAACCAGCAGAAGAACTACATTGCATGGCGTCCAGTAGGTATCTGTAGTTAGATTTCTGAAAGTCTTAGTTTTGTTGTTTTTGTTTTTTTGTTTTTTTTTTTTTTTAGTGGACAGTAGACATAGTTATTCATTTTGGCCTTTGTAATTCAGAAGTCAGTTTGTTTTAAAGGTGAGAAAAAAATTTTCTGAAATGGAAATTTTTGAAGTTGAAATTAGAAAGAAATCCATGTTAATCACAACAATACACAGGCTACTGAATACAGACTAATGTTCTAATCCGGTAAAACCTATTTTTAGCTTTTATTTATTTAATACTAGTTTTTCTTCAGTGTGTAGATGCTCAATTGAGGAAGGCAAACCTTCTCCCCTGGCCACAGAGTTGTTATCGCTTGAACCAATAATCTCTTTGTATACAGAATATGGCAAAACCTAGAAAAAAATTAGGTTTATCAAGTGAAATGACTTATAATACTTGTGATAGAATGAGTGTGGGTTAGTACTGATACATTATGTTAGTGGAAGCGTACTTCAACAGGTGGTTGTACTTACTGAGGAAGATAAGCAATAGGTATGTATTTAGGAGCAGAAGGAGAAATAAGATGGAAAAACACTATGAGATTTTGTGAATTAAGAATAAAATGAATTGCTCAATAATTTTAGTCAAAATGTAACTGTCGTGTTAAACAAGATAACTAGATTAGAGAAGTTTAATCTTTTGTCACATAATGTAATGAAACTTCAATACAAATTTGATATAAATGGCTGATAAGCACTTCTTTAGCACAAATTAGCATATTCAACCACCCCATCCCCCCTTTTTAACAGTAAATAAACATAGAAGCAGGCATTCCATAGTAAAATAATCTTCTTAAAGTTCAGATATAATGGTAGGGCATCAGATTGCTTAGTTTTGTAGAATGATTTCAGGTTTTACCATAATCCAGTTATGCAAAAGATTATTGTAAAGAGTGCCCAATGATTGTTACTGAGATTGCTTTAATCAAGACTTCTCTTCATCTATGTATCAAGATGAGTACTTCTTCCATCAGAAGTGTTATATCAACACTTTATGGCAGGTCTTCTCCTGTCTTGCTTCAAAGTTCTTCCATGGTGGCTTTAGATTCTCTGAATAGTCTGACCTGTTCTTTGGGGAGGAAGGTTTGCAAGCGGCATTGTGATGAAAATGCTAACAAGTACGTCAGTATTTTTTTTTGTCCTCAAATGTTTTTTCCAGAAGAAACCATTCTTTTTCCTCATATTTCAAAAGCAACTTTTCACCAGATGGATTTGTCTTAAAAATAAATTCAATGCAATATAAGCTGTGTGTTCCTAACCTATATTCATCCTGACTACTGAAACACTGATTGACTGATTAGAGTTACTCATATAAAGGGGAAAAGAAGTGATTATTTCATGTTGCTTGAGTATTTGGGACATGCAAGTATCTTGAGTAAGTTAAGCTCTCCACTCTCACCCAGAAAGTGTTGCCATTTTTTGAAGACTATTAACACAGTAAATTCAGTGTGACTTTGGATGTTCTGTTTTTTAATTCCCCATAGTGTTTATAACAGCATGTTGTAGCCTTTATAGTAGCACATAAATACACATAGAATTATAACACAGACTGTGAGTTTGAAGTTTTTGTTAGTACACTGTTGGAAAAAAAATGTTTTTTTGGTTGTCAGTAGTAGATAAAATATCTAGTTGAAATGGTAGGTAGTTACATAAAGAGCAGTAAAATCTCTTAGGGTGAACGTAACAGTATATCTAATGTGACATGCAGAAGAAGCTGTGTTTTAACAAAAAATGATGCTTCAGAGTTCAATTTAAAGGTGGGATTTTTTTCTTGATTTAGAGTTATTGTAAGTGAAAGATTATCTCAAGCAGTCACTTTCTCTCCTTTTGATGAATGAGAAGAGGCATTGGATAAAACAAAGCTTTTGATTCAGTGATACTCTTGGCTTTCAAAACTCGGAAGGCATGATTAATTTTTAGGGTAGCTTGTTATCTGAAAAAGTCTTCTTTCAAAGGAGCATATTCAGGACTTAATCCCATTCCAGATGCAGGCATAATGTAGAGACCCACACCATACCATAATATCACACCTGTCACTGTCAATGGATAGCTACACTCTGCTCTGCTGCCCTTTCAGTAAATCCATGCTTGAGTTTAGCTGTTGCACAATCACAACAAGATTCTGCCAGCTCCTGACCCTGTATGCAGCCAGTTGTGCCTATGGAATAGAAACCTGACATCCTAGCGAATTGGGATGGTAGCATTTTTCAGTCACTTCATGGTAGCTTAAATTAATTGCAGGACAGAATCGAAGACATACATATTACACAAATTAGTATTTTATATGTATGTGTTTTTCATTGTTACTTTGTGATGATGTCCTACTATCTAGAGTTAAAAAGACTGTCATTACTCATGAAATTGGCATCCAGTGGAAAACTAATGATTGTTTCCCTCCTACCTCAATAGTATCTACCAACCTGCTAGACAGGAAATTTATTTCATTTCATGGACTGTGTGGCTATTAGGACTTGTTGCTCTCTTGCTCCCCAGGAGCTCCCCTGCTCTAGTGATGGTTTGCATTTTATGTTCATGAAGAACTAGTTTATAACTGCAAATGCGGTCTGGATTCTTCATGAAATCAGCTATCAGAAGTTTTGTCATGGATTCTGTGATGAGTTGAATTGTTGCTATTTTCATGTAGCTGCTTTACCAACACCAACCAGTAACAGGGAGTTACTGATCCTAATTGTCACTTTTGAATTCTGGTCCACAATCAGAAAAGAGCTTGAAATGGCAAAACCTGCATGTCGACTGGAAAAGTGAAGTGGGAAAAGCAGATAACTTCTGGGTGTATCAACTCATTCTGAGGTTTTATGTGAACTTGCACAAGCTGTAGCTCTTTTCCATTACCTATGGATGCACTGAAGATTAAACCAATCTAGAGTTGCTTAAGTGAAATTACACCCCCTCAGAAATCACTTCCGCTTTTGCATTTGTACCACAGTTCCAACCCATTATTGAATGTGCTTAATAATAATTTACCAAGCATTACAGCGAATTAAGAACTCCTGCTGAAGGAGAACAAATGGCTGAGTTAGAAAACAGACTTGGCTGTTTTCTTAAACAGACAAACAAAACCACCACAACCTAATTGACAGAGCAGAGTTTGGATCCTAGCTAAATGACAATCAGCACAATTGTCTTGCCAAATGAAGAGATACTTCAGGAAAATGTGTGCTTCAGTGTTTGGTCTCTTACAGTAGGCTGTTTATTTTTTTGTGTTGCCTAAAGGCACAGAGTAAGGAAACCTACAATTAGCAGGAAATCATCACCAGGTTTTTTTTTTTTTTTTTTTTTTGGTCTTCTCTCTTCCTGGTATAGTAATCATGCTGGCCTCTCCTTTACAGCATATGCTTAGGTTTGGAGAGCACCAAAGAGTCTGTCTTATACCTTTCTCCATCTTGGGGGATTTAAAATCCTCTCTCTCCAGAGACTATGTGAACAATCAGATTATTTTGGAATTCAATGGTTGCTGAGTTTTCAGGAATATGAATTTGGATTTGGGCACTGTAATTAGGGTTAGATAGGATTTAAGCACTTAGGTGGTCTTCTATATCTAGCTCAGATGCCTAGTAAAGATAACAGCGTGACTAGCTTGCTAGTTTTGTGATTTGAAAATGAATATTTCTTCCAAGAATATTGCTGCAGGTTTAACAGAGCAAGTGGAAACTATTGGTTCTTTGGATCCCTTAATTATCTGTTGCCAGCGTTGAATTTGCAATATATTCTTCACATTATCATTGTAAGTATTACATAGGTTAGAATTTGTGTGATCGTATAACATGCATAACAACTGATATTAAGGAAGAACAGGTTTATATGTCAGATATGCATTATCTGTGTTGTTAGATGTGTTTACACATGTGAGTTTTAAGTTCTTCCCCTGTGTCACTGATATTACGCTGGCGTTACAATCAATACGAGAGGACAAAGAAGGGTTGTTACACCAGTTACTGTATCACACCTTGCCGCAGCAGCACTCAAGGAAAAGAAACACTCTCCATAGCCTGGAGATGTGGTCTTGGGCAGCTCATTTAAGATTTAATATGAATTTGGCATGTATAGTAGGAAAATGACACAAGCCTATGCACCCCTTCTCAGTTGAGTGTCCTGGACTCAAGTGGAGCCATGTCGTGATTGGACTATTTGACTCCTGATATTATTTTTCTTCAGTGGACAAACTCTAGGTGATATAACCTTGTACCATCGCTCAAGTTCACAGTTAGAGAATTTCTGCAAGTGTGGGTTTGAATCTGCTTGTGCAGAGAACAGAATTGAATCTGGGTCACCCATATCATGTGTACAAATGTTTTGACCACCAACTTATTACATAATATTGGAGACTATAGATTTGTTTTTCCCCTCTTGTGATCTTATATAAGAAAGCCCAAGATGCCACTGCAGTTTGCATTGAGTTTTCCAAGTGCTCTGAGATGCATACGGGCTCAAGCCCTTCATGGGTTTAGATTCAGGATTGACTACTTTTTTTTTCCTTACTTGGCTTAAATAGAAATTAGCTGTGCAGGTTTGTATGCCAGCACTATTATAACCAACAGTCTTGGTGCCTGAGTATTACTCCCTAAATTGGGGGATTATGGCCCATCCTTCAAGAGTAATTTTTGGAACATATGTTATAGACTTTGACATATTTAGATAGTTTGAAAAAAAGTTAGTGCTTTCCAGGCTAGGAGTTTCTAAGCTGAATGCATAAGTTTATGTAACTGTGATATGATGGCTGTGCAGCTAAGTTTTAGAGTTATTTTGCCTTTGGTAAATAAGAAGTTGGAGCACGAGAGATTTAAAATTAGGGTACAAGCTACTATGTAAGCAGCTGTATGTAGAAAAATTGTCTTAAGCTGAATTAGTGCTTTTGACCTAATTCTCAGTAGTAGTTAAATTTAATCTATATTTAATTGATGATTTTAGATAAAGAATATCAGAGCTAAAGCAGTTTCCTTTCTATCAGTGTGAATGTCTTAGGTCCTCAGCTGGTGCCACTCTACAATATTCTTGGAGCTGAACCCATTACATCAACTGAGGATCTCTTTTTCCCTTGGTGTTAAAAAAACCTATGATTATCCAAGATGAAGTTTCCCTGCTGTGTTCTAATTCCTCGTCTGCCTGTGCCCAAAATGCTTGTGTATTTAAAAAACAGTTAGGAAAACGTTGTAGTGAGGTTCTGTTCTTGTCCGAGGAAAACCCATGAAGTCAAAGAAGTTAAGTGCAATGTCTTAGCACTCCTGTGTGTGCATGTGTGTGTGTGCATATATACACATGTATGTACCCACACATACATGCAATACATAATACCTACATGTATTACATATATGTAGTAACGTGTACATATACATAGTATGTATACATTCATATTGTGTTTCATGAACTAGTGAAAAATAAGTAAACAATAAATAAACATAAAATCTGCATGGAGGCAGCAAACCTATTTTCTAAAATATACTGCTATTTATCCCTTTGGGAGACTGAAGGAAAAGTTCAGATGTTAAATCATAGAAGAGAGCAGAATCATCAGCATTCTTAATAAAACTGGTAGGAAGTAATCCTGAAAACAGCTGCTTTATGGTTAATTCTCAGAAATGGAGATTAAGAGTAAAAGTAAAATGTAAAAATCTAGAAAATACATTGGTTTTAAATTAATATTGAACACTCTTTTAAAACCAGTGTGGCTACTTTTTAAAGTACATTTTTCAAACTTCCTGGAAAAGTTTTTATATATATTATGTATATATAATATATATATATAAATTCTCCCCTCACTATACTTTAGTGAGAGAAAAGAAACTGACCACCATATAAAAATCAGCTTATTACTCTGCTGAATCATTTTTTTTATTCTTCAAATAGAGAAAAAAATATATATGTAAAGCTGTCTGTCTGTATTCAAGTACATAATATATATTTAGGAATATATATGAAAGAGGGAGGATATAGATATAGCCACTACTTTTATATATTAATTTACTTTCTCTCCAATTATTTTTGCAATAAAAGTGTGTGAACATAAAAACTTGCAAGTGTTATTAAAATAAATGTGAATATTTGCTGTATTGATTGTGTTTAGTCTGAAAAGAAGGTGTTCTAGTGAAAGGTGCAAGTACATATATACACAATTTAGTGTACATAAAGTACACAGTTTAGAAAACCGGCAGTTGCAACTAAGAGTTTTGATGAGGTTGTGTTTTGTGGCACAACTGATTGCTTACATATTGCTTTGTAGAAATAGCAAAAAAATCAGTATTTTCAAAGTAATGAGAATAATATGTGTTCTATTATGTCAAATACCTCTGATTGGTTTTATTATTAGGACTCATTGTATTTTAACAGTCTCAACGGTGAACTATGGAAGAAGGTAAATATCAAGTAACATTTACAAATGATTGTAAATTGAAAGCTATTGCCACACCACAGAGGTCAGGGAAGTGTTCAAACCAATTAAACATGTGTATATATGCAACATGAGTATGTGTATATATGCAAGGAATGTACATATGTATTTGTGTGTACCCTATATGTGTACGTCTGTCAAAATACTTCAGAAAAAAAAATCAAATTAGTTATCCCATATGAGGAAAAACATGCACGCACACACATGCACACAGACAAAATCAGGTTTTGCATGCCTTCCTGTAGTCTGAGGGTTTGGGTGTTTTTTCCCCATGGTTTTATTTTAATCCTGACCTTGTTCAACATTGTTACAGCAGTAGGAAACAATACTGGCTTTCCTCTGACAAGGTACTTAGTGCAGCAGTAAATCGGTCAAAGAAAAAAGAGTTTGGAAAGCACCCAGCATATAGAAGGTCAGATAGTATAACAGTCATTTATGGTTTTAGTATTATTTCTGTCAACAGCAGGTTAGTATACTGGAAATGTCTCCTCCTTATCCACATCTCAGAGTCATCACAGTAATCTGTTTCCTATCCAGTGAAGTTCCTATGGAAAGCATCTCATGTCCCTTTCAAATGCCTGTGCTGTGCTTGGATGAGCAGAGACAGCTGGAAGTGATTAGAATAGACTGACGTGAAGTCACGTGGGAGGGGATTCATCTCATTAAAGAAGAGGAATCAGTGCTCTGTTCTGTAGGGGAAGAGGAGTTTAAGTACAAAAGTGAGCAGATTTTCAAAGGGGAACATGGGAATTGAGCTACATGATTGCACTGATGCCATTTAATATTGCAAATCACGTTCTACCCGTAGTAGATTATATTTAAAAACAGGCTGATTATCACAGACGATAGTTTCATAAGAGCATGGGAACTGCCAGGCAGGAATGAAGCAGTTGTTCCTTTATCCTAGTCCTCCCTCTTAGCTCTCTCAAAACACACAGTAATATCCGACAAAAAATAGAACATTAATAAGTACATAGCTGTAGATGTTACATTTATAATGTGAAAACAGTAACATTTCCCGGACATGCAAGGTCTGATGATTTCATTTTAAATGTGCACTTTATTAGGGATAAATCAACTGGAAGTCTTTCCCTCTTGAAAGGGAAAGAGTTTTTGTTTTAACATGAGCAATATCCTTTAAAAAAACAGACTTGTACTATATCTTAATTTTCTCTCCAACTGAATGGATGTATTTTACATTTTGCACTTGCATCATGTGATCTCGTCAGTTAAGTCTCTGTATGTATTTTCAGTACTAGTATGACACATATTACATGCAGGTCTGCTGAAGAACCTTGCCCAGTATGTTATTTCTGCTCTTAATCTTAGTATTGGTGTGATATTGTAACTGTTAGTAGATTCTGGTGCAACAGCAAATTACTAGTCTAACAATATACTGTTTTACAGACATACAAACCTGCATCATTTGGGAACTAGGCAGAGCTTTTCTTCTACTATCATAAACTAGGTGGTTGGCTTTGGTTTGTTTTTTTTTTAATCCTGAAAAACTAGGTGAGTCAAGTAATTATTGAATTGTGAGAATATTCACACATGCTTTAATCATCTCCCTAAAGAATTGTGTATTTTTGTATTGATTTGGGCCTTCATAATCATGAGAACTGGATTCAGAGACTTTCCAGTTTGTTACCCATCTGAGGTGAATTTTTCTTATTTTAAAATTAGGTAATGTTCTGGCAGTGACGCCTTTGTAGGAGATGGGCAATGTTGTCGATGCCCTAAAGTATCATGCTTGTCTGCCATCTAGAAGTGTTGATGAGTTGCCTTTTGAATGTCATTTCTCTGCATGACATTCTGGCAGTCATTTCCACCTGCAGGTGTCCTTCCTTTTGGTTGTTCAGCTCAAGTAAACCCGGTGTCTAAAATTGTGTACAATTGCTATTCTGGAAAGAAACAGACCCTTTCTTGTTCCGTAACAGCAGTGAGAAAATGCCATCCAATGTAACAGCTGTGAATAACAGGTTAATGAAGGATGTTGTAAACTAGACAGATAGATAATGTTATAGACAAGAACGTTTGCTTCTCTAGCCACAGATTCCTTGAATTAAACTTTGATCTGGTTCTCCTACCTGTACTGTCCTATTAGAACTAAAAAATGTGTATTTCAGACCAGAGAAGGAACTGATATGTTTCCCTTATTTAGCTTCATGCGTACTCAAAGAACCGTTCAAGGTAATTTCTCCAGGTGGTAGTATTACTTCTTAAATTTGTAAGTTACTGTTATGAAGCCTGACAATTTATTAAACAGGCCAAAATTAAGTATTGTAAATGAAATAGTAAACGCCTGAAACATAAGCCTATCAAATAAGATATTAAAAGAGGAACCTTTACCCTTGGGGACAACAGCCATTCAGTGACTGGCTTCTTACCACGTGAATCTCTGGTATCTCTTACTGCCTGAAGCTCAGATTAATCTCTTCTGCCTCTAGCCATGAAGAAGTTAAGCATCTTGCCTAAATTATTCATTAGGGCTTTCTCTGTGTATTTAGTGGAGAGATGTTGGTTTTGCAGGAAGTCAGTCCGTCTGCTTAGAATGTCAGCATTTGCCCATTGGAGGTGAATTTCCCTGTTGACTACAGCAGTAGCCGTGATAACTGGCCTGTTATTAAGCAAGAAATGCTTGTATGTTTAGAGGTAGGAAGGTATCCTGTGCTTGGAACAGCTGTTCCAGCCAAAAATGCACCCAAAACCAGAGCAGAGCCTTTTGATGAACATTTTGAGCACATTACCTCTCAGTCACTGAATGATCATCTAGTAAAAAATAAATAAAAAGGAATTTAAAATTAAGTAGTAAGAGAAAAACCTGTCCGAATGGCAAATAATGTAGTATTTTAAGTAGTTGCTTATTTCTTGATGAGAATAGAGGATTTTTCTGTCATCCATTATGAAGAGGATGACAGAAGCTGTCTGTCCGAATAGTGCCCAGCCTTAGTTGAGACAAACTAAAAAGACCCTAAGAGTCTCCTAGCAGTCAGCTGGAAAAGTGCAACAACACCCACTTCATTGCTGCTGAGAGTGTCTTATTCCACCAACATGGGCACCGGGTGACCTTGCTAGAAATCCCATTCACATGTTTTTAGGCTTTTTTCTAACTTTTGAGAACAATTTTAAAGAAGTATTTTTAATATCTAATTTTATATATGCATATGCACACACATATGTACGTTTATACACACACATATATATAATGGGGGGGGAAAGCTAAGTAAGGTAACTCACAGAAAATGGCAGAGGTTTGAAAAAATTTTCATGTTTCCGGAGATATTCTTGATTTTAAAGCTAGGAAACTTTTTTTCTACCCATCTGTCCTATGTGTGCTTACGTGAGTGTGGGTGTGCAAATTCTGTGTAGTAGTTTACATAGCTCTCAAGGCATTATTAATTCATTCCCTGAAGAATTGGCTAAGGCAACGTCAGGCTGGTTTGTTCATGGTTTCAGAGTAGGCCATAATCATCCACTCTATATAAAGTGTTCCTTTTTGATTTTCAGCCTGCATACAGGGGGATTATACGAACACAGAGGTGATAGTATTGAGTCACACCAAGGTACACAGAGCAAAGAGTTCTGTCTCCATCAGTGACAGATGCTAAAGGAAGAGTAAGAACAGGGAAAACGTGTATTATACTTCCCCCTGATACTCTCCTAGCATCCATTTCTGTAGGCAGAGGTCCTTTATTCATACGTACTTAGGCTCTGCCAGCCTCCCTTGTGTCCAGTTTAAAGTTATCTTTCTCAAACTCCCTTGAGATTTTTCTGGCCTTTGCGTTTGTACCTCCTTGTACCTGCTTCCTGTTGGTGTTGCCAGTCTTCATAGTCTGTTTCTTCTCTTCTTCTATTCCATTGATTTTTTCATGCAGCTTCCATTGTTTTGTATTTGTTTTCAGTCCCTTCAGGTAAACCCTTCATTTACTATAGTCAGAGCTTTCCTAAAATCAAACCTTTTTCCTGATGTTTTTTTTCCCATTTGAAAGGAGAACTATCAGCCAGAAATTACTGTTTTGATTTTTTTTTTTTCCTTTAGAACTGGTCTTATCAGCAGGATTTTTGTCTCTTTTTTTAAATTAAAAAAAAAAAAAAGTGCATTGAAAGAATATTACAAGCTGCAAAATCAAGCGCTTAAAAATTGGATATGCAAGACTTTAAGGTGACAAGTGTGACCTTCATTTGCACCTTCCTTCCTTCCTTCCTTCCTTCCTTCCTTCCTTCCTTCCTTCCTTCCTTCCTTCCTTCCCAAGTATAAGGTGTTTTTAATTACGTAACAACTTTCAGGGTTTTTTTCCCCCCACAGGACCAGCTATAATATTTCTTTTTCTTTTCGAATATTTGACTCAGTTCATTATTTACTGTATATGCAAAAATCAGCAAGTGAATACAAAGTTATTCATCTTTTCTTGCAGTATGACATAAAGAGTAAAGCAAAAACATCTGCTAGGTTAATTAGAGAAACATTGGACCTGATTGTTCAGTGTATTTACTATATGATAGCACTTCAGAACTCCCAAAGTGATAAAGGGATGTAAGTCGCATTTGTGTCACGCTCCTACAGCTTTAGACCCTGTCCTTCAGCAGCCTTCCATGATCTATGAACTGAGATTCCTGAGCAGCTGCTGAGATAACTCCAAAATGTTTTATGTGGGAAGACAAATTGGTGTAAGACAGTTGATCTCTTATGCTATGCTGTGAATAACTGTGCCTATACCTGTGTTGTGCAGCTGAGGCC
Source organism: Morus bassanus (assembly GCA_031468815.1). NCBI lineage: Eukaryota > Metazoa > Chordata > Aves > Suliformes > Sulidae > Morus > Morus bassanus. Next base: position 74,841,380 of record CM062571.1, on the reverse strand, counting down.
ATCCACAGAGGAGCTTCTGTCCTTGCCATTAACACTCTTTTGCCGTCTAAAAGGCAGTAGTTAAATTTGCAGTGTGTATTGAGAGCGATCTCTTGCTTTGTCTGGGAATGGTTTGAGAGTGGCCCAGGTCAAACCCACTCCAGAAACTGTTCAAGCAGTTTCAGAGGGTGGATGAGTGCAGTCCAGCGATTGTGTGCTCTGGATCAGGTTTAATTTAGGCATGAGTCACCAACCATGGTTGTATTTGTGAAGAGTCCCTTTATATATCCATTCTGAGGTGGCTTTGCATTGCTTATAAGCAAGCAACCTGATAGGGGTGGCCTGTAATCATTACACTGCAGCCTATGAGGGGAAGCCACATCCCCTTTCTAGAATGCATATTCAGTGCAAGGATTACGCTGCAGGTATGTTTCTTATAAATATTTCATGGTGAAGTGTGACCTTTATTTGCTTGCCAGGCATCTCATGTCTCTAATGCAATAACCTGTGACAGATTGTTTGAACTGAAGAGCCCCGGAGCCCTGCTGTAGGTGAAAAGTGGATGCTCCTTACTTACAGTGCAGCTTGTCAAACAAGGGAACAAAGAGAGATCTTTTAAAAAACCCACAAAACAAACAAACAAACAGAACCAGTTTGTGAATAACAATAAGCAGCAAATAAAGGAAATATGGAGTTGGGAACCTATTTTTCTGAGAAATGTATCTCTGAAAGGTTTCTGCTATTAGTGCTTCTCAGTTCACGCACATAATGAATAAGTTGAGTCCAGCACCTTCCAGTCTGTGCTACCCATGCTACATTTGCTGTCTTAGGCTATATCACCTCTGATGCTTTTTCTTTACTTTCTCAGAGGTGTAAACCAGCTTTCTGCTTTCTGCCAAGTAGTAAATACTCGATACTGACTCAGCTTCACTGATTTATCAAGATAGTATCTTCACTTTTCGTCTCTGCCCACCTGCTATGCAGTTGTATGCAAGAAACACTGTGGGGAACTCACAGAGGAAATCTGAACAGCTCACCTCACAAATGAACACATCCTATTTTGTCAGATTTAATGCTATAATTAGATTTTTCTAGACTTTGTGTTCTTTGACTTTTGTTCTTTGTGTTCTGGTTATTTTCCTTAACAATTACTCAGTGTTGTGGAAGCTTTAAAAGCGATGTACGTGGAGCTGACTAACATGGAATTAGAATAGGGCAAGACGCATGTGTTTCTGGGAGAGAGGATGAAGCCGCTTGAATATAATTTTGCTAGTGATAAGGCAAAGCCATACCTCACATTCCTAACAATGCAAGAAGACATTGGATTCATAGCAGTTAAAGGAATTAAATGTTTTGGTTAGCTACCCAGAACAAGTTCCAGAATACGGGTATGAGCTGGTGGTTAGACAGGGTGGGAAGGTATCACTGCTGTCAGGAAGAGCTAATGAAGGACGTAATGGGTGTTGTACAGGGAAGGGGCTAATGAGAAGGAGGCATAGCGCTCCAGATGTTGGACAGGACTACAGAGGGGTAGTTCTAGTTGGAAGAGAGGGATATGACCTGTGTATTGGATTTAATTTGAGCTCTTCCCATTAAGAGGAATTGGAGGCTCCTAGTTGTCTCATTACAACTTCTGACACTGAAGTTCTGGCACAGATTACAGGTTTTGCTATAAATTATGCCTGGTAACTGTGCTTCAGAGGGGGATAACAGCTGTTATGTTATGTTAAGTATGTTGTGTTTTGGCTACCATGTCAGTACATTCTGAAGTACATCAGCACACTGCCTATTTTTGACTTGACAGTAGGAGCATAGAAATTCTCAATGTCGTCTTAATTTACTGGAGCATGTTTCTGGGGGATGACCCCACCTAATACTTCGGAGTCAGTTTCTTTGCATCTGTTATGGTTTCTGTTTGGGACCCAGATCTCAGGAATTACTTCTGAAAAGTTAACTATTAAGCTTTTAAGTAGCTTTGCCAGGGTCTATGAAAAATTAGTTTCTCTGTATAGAAGGGAAAATGTCTGGATTGTGCTGTTCTGTACACAGCAAAGAGACCTTATACAGCATGGCAAAATGTGTCAGACTGAGAATCTGTGGATGGACACAGCTCTGAAGACTATCAAGCAGTTTGCCGTGCCTGGTATGGGGAGGGCTGCATACCTCACCTCTCTTCATAGTACCATAGGGTGATACAGGTTGGAAGGGACCTTCGCCCAAACATTTAGAAGAGTCTCCCAATATCATTTGCTTGCAGTCACGTAAAGGGGTTATACTGAAATTTTGGTCTGACCCAGTACTTTTCTCATATGTAGAGATAGAAGTAGTTGGTTCTAGATATTGCTAGGTATCTGTTAAAAAGGTACCAGAGATTTACTACTTACCAATCACTTACCAGCAATGTACTGCATGACAACCTAAACCACTGGAATTTCCCTCTGTATTGTAGGAGCAGTATATGTCCTAGTCACTATACCACAAAGGACATAGCTATAGGAACATATACAAATGGATACCAGCTGTACTGTCTCATTCCCTGAGCTATCCAAAGACATCTCCAGACTTGAAGCCATTCATCTTAAGTGCTGCTCCATGCTTGAGGAAGTTTGACCTATTTCCCTGCTGGGGTATACTGTGAAAATGACATGGCTCTGTAGCATCTGAACTAAAGCTATCTCATGCTCATAGCACAGGCAATGCAAGCATAAATCTGTTAGCCTCTTGTCATGCTATCTAAAATCCCGCTACATTTATTTAGACCTAATAATTACTACTCTTGTTTTGCTGCTGCTTCTGGCAAAGTGGTCTTGCTTTCCTAAAGCCTAGAATTAGGTATTTGACTGTAGGATTTCAGGAAAACCTAGCTTGATTTGGTGACTTCTGTAAGCAGCTTTATCTTTTCATGTGGGCTGTTGTGAATCTTACTCTGAAGGTCCTGCCGTCGTTTGCATGCAGTCTGGTGTGGCAGTAGCCTTGAGTCTGCACTATGAAACTCCATTTTTGCAAAGAGTCTTTCAGCAGTTAATGCTTCCTTTTTATTAATATCTTTCATTCAGCAAATAGATAAAACAACTTTAGTTTTGAACGCTGCTATCACTTTTCCTCTGGTGATAAACACTACTGTCACTTGTGCTGTAGCTGAATAATGATTTCTTTGAAAGTGCAATTAAAGCACAGCCTCCTTCATAATCACAATTTGTTTTATATGATAAACTTGATTCAATAAATAGCTGTCTGACCCACACAGCAGTAATGAACACTTGTTTTTATGACTTTTTCTCAGTGGAGGCAGAAACAATACCTCTTATAAAGTGCTGTGTTCATTTTAATGTGAATGCATCAGGTTGGAAGTCATCTCAGGAGGTTACGTTGCCCAGCCTCCTGCTCAGAGCAGGGTCAGCTCTGAAGTCAGACTAGGTTATTCAGGGCTTTATCCAGACTCATCTGGAAAACCTCCAAGGCCTGCACAACCTTTGGCTGCAGCTGATTGCATCTTAAAAAGAGAAATTTGAAAAGAGAATGAAAATACATTAAAAAAATGGAGACACTTGATAAAGCAGATGTTGTAAATCAGATGTCTTTTTACACATTTCTTTATGACCACTTAAGTTCTTAACTACTTCAGTGTTTACTACTTCTCATCCAGCATTTAGAGTATCCTAATTGGCATAGCTTGTGTTCTAAGGAGATGTTAGGAAGCATATAAGTTAAAACTGCGTTGGGTTAAATTAGTTGCCTGTTTCCTGGACTTGAGAAGCTGCAAATCAGTAAACAAAGTTCTGTCGTGTGCTTGCCTGATGAGAGGGCAAAGTGGAGCGTAACCACCTGCCAATGTTATTTTATGCATTTTGGTTAAACTTGGTCTCAGCTTTTCTCTTCTGCCAGTCTTTATCAATGCATTCTTATATAACCTCAGTCTGCTCCAGTATTGTCCAGAGAAAATGTGAGAATTGACACTTCCCTTATTCAGAATAAAGACTGTGAGATGCTTGGAAGTCATACCTATAAGCCATACATACCTTTCAGATGAGGACTTTCCTCTTGAGCTGCACTGTTATCCATGCATCGGTTCCACAGTCTGGCTCTGAGTTCTGGGGAAGTGTTAATAAGCTTGAGTCGTAGGAGAGCAATTGTCTGCTCTTCACTGGAAAGGAAATGTAGACTTTGATCGTAATTGCAAATATAAATTGCCCATCCTAGAAGCTAAAAAGTCAGAAAACTTGGTTTAATTTCTTTTGGAGAAACAGAGATGCTTCTTTGAGTCATGATCAAGGAGAAAAATCTCTGCATTTTATCAACTTATCTTAGTATGAAGGACTGTATTACTGTGCATGAATTAGAAAGAGAGATCATAAGAGAGAGGCTCAACTAACTCCATAAAACTGGGAAGCTAATAGACACTATATATATATATATTTTTTTTTTTTTTTTTAATAAAGGGTAACTTCAGGATCATGCTCTGATAATCTCTTCCCTATGTAATCCAAGGAAAAAGTGTCCATCTTCAAGGGTCTTCTTTTGCTGGGGTTGGTCTGGCAAAACAGTGATTTGACAGTATAGTGCTTGCTTGTTGGAGTAATTAATGAATTCTGTCATTAAACAGCTTTTCATGCTGGCATGAGCTTTTTGAGTGAACATCTTTGATGTTTCTGGTATAGCCTTACTTTTAGGGGTATATTGAAGGGGAACATTTTATATCTTTCAAGTCAGATGTGCTTCTTGATTTTGTAATTCCTTTTTGCAATTTACCAGATGGCATCAGATTTAAACTCGTGTTGAGACTTTGTACTATGCCGAAGCATTTGAGGATTGATTAAGCCCTTTGACTATTCAGTTCAAACTATGACAGAGGATTTAGTTAAAGGTTTTTGTTTAGAGCATTGCAGACAACCTGTTAAAAATGTCCTGAGAGGTATGACTGTGCTGGGAGGTCACGACAACAATTGGAAGTTTCTCTTTTGCAGTATTTTTATGCATTCAAACACACAAAACATGGTACTAAAGCATCCTCATTTTATTTATACAGATGAAAAGTTTCTTTTACGCAGATGAAAATGCTAGCTATCAACTGGGAATTTAGGACCATTATTTTTCATAGCAGAAGTAAAGAAAGTAAAATTAACTTCTGTAGGAGGGGCCTTACAGATGTGATTAGTTTAAATAAGTGATTGGCCGTAGTGACTGGTCAGTCTCTCTTCATACAGGCAGTTCTGTTTTTTCCCTGTCAGTGGAGAGAGGGAAGCAGAGTCTGCCCCATTGTCTCAGTGTAGTATCAGTCTTAGTAATGCTATGGTCACAATATTTAGGAGCGGAAGAAGCATGCTTGTCTGGAAATTTAAGTGCATGTCTAGGAAACCAGATAGTAGAGAAGAAAGCCAACAGGAGAGTGACTTTTTTCAGAGCGGTGAAGGAAAATGGGTAAAACCAGGAACGAGCTAAAGTCTGAGGCTGAAGCATCTTTCGTATGAGGAGAGGCTGAGACAGCTTGGATTTGCTCAGTCTGGAGAAGAGAAGGCTCAAGGGGATCTTAGCAGTGTATATGAGTACTTGATGGGAGGGTGTAAAGAAGATGGAGCCAGGCTTTTCTGAGTGGTGCCTACTGACAAGACGAGAGGCAATGGGCACAAGTTAAAACACATTAAATTCCATCTGAACGTGAGAAAAAGTGCCTTTTTTTTTTTTTTTTTTTTTTTTTAATCCTTCTAACTGTGAGAGTGGTCAATCACTGGCACAGGTTGCCCAGAGAGGTTGTGGAGTTTCCCTCCTTGGAGGTACTCAGAACCTGACAGGACACAGTCCAGGGCAACCTGCTGTAGCTGACCCTGCTTGAGCAGGGGGGTTGGACTAGATCAACTCAAGAGGTCCCTCTCAACTTAAACTTCTGTGACTCTACCACTTAGATTTAACCTTCTTTGAAAGTGGACTGATACTTTAAAAAAGCAACCCCTGTACATGCTTTTGTACATAACACATTTATTACCTTCTGTAACTCTAGTCACAAAAGTAGAATAAGGTATTATTCAAGTTTTGTGTACATAACTTTTTTTCCAAATTGCACCTGAGTTTTCAAAACATTTTACTGAAATGGAATTAAAAATGGGAATTTACATTTTGCAAAATATAAGTTTATTTTACTGAAGATTAAACAATTCAAGAGGAGCAAGTACAAATGGCAAATTATAGTACTCTAGGTTGTAGGAGTTTTTGATTTGTGAGGGGAGAGTATGTAAGGCTAGATATAGTTAAAAGACCACAATAAATATTTGTTTTAGTTATTTAATTGGCCCACATTCTGAAGAAGAAAGTGCTTCCCTGTCTTCAGTGGCATGTCTCAGCTTCAGGTTAGTTTTTTATGATGCATAAGTCAGTAATATCACAGGCAAGAACCTTTAGCTAAGACTCCATTTTAGCACAGTCAGCGCTGAGCATATAATTAAGGTAAAGAAAATACCCTTTTCACTGACTTAAGTATCAAAGCCATTGTGTTCTGCTTATGAGCATGAGTCACCAAATGTACACTTGCTTGTGATTTAATGCCACAACAAACCATATAAAAATGGAATTCAGGTTTAGGTTTTCCTCTAAATGTGACCCACGATACATCGCTCAATGTAATATTGCTGCTGCTGGATAAGAAGGAGGTTAGGTGACAGGAAAAATAAAAATGCTGAAATAAATAGTCTTTTTTTCACAGTTCAGAGTAGCTTCCAGTTGGTTCCCACAGGTTTTGAGCTTATGTCAGTGCACAAATGACTTGTGTATGGTGTGAAGAATGAGTTGCTAATGTTTGCAGGCACTACAAAACATAGCAGCAGACTTTCCTGGGAAGCTAAAGGAGAAAAATAGCTGAAGGACATGAGAATGCTGAGTAAATGGGAGGTAAAAATCACAGATTAAATTCATTTTTTTAATGAATGAAATAACCTCAGTTAGTCAACTAATTAACTAAGCGTGTGTGTATGGTTGTGTATTTCTGCACCCACCCCTACCCCCACCAAATGGTAAGCTTTGACTTAGATTTTGTCATTGCAGAAAAATATCTTGGAGTCATCACAGAAGGGTCTTTGAAAAAGTAAAATCTGTGTTCAGCAGTCAAAAGATTAAATAGAATTTCCTAGGAGGGGAGTGAAGAACAAAACAAAAATGCATTATGCTCCTCTGTAATTTCATATTACACCCATATGTTGAATTATTCTAGAATTATTCCCAATCTCAAAGAACGGTTATTCTAGTAAGCACCTAGTAAGGAAATGGCGAAGGGTGACTGAGTGACTCAAAAGGATTAGGAATACTTCTGTGCAAGAAAAGATTAAATCCACTAGGATGTTTCATCTTGGAAAAGAGACTGTTCATAGCTGTTATCACAGTTATGTAAAATTGCAAATTATGTGAGAACACAAACTAAGCAATAATTTTATTGAGAACCCAGGTATTGGGGAAGAACAAAGTAAATCATTAGGCAAGAAGTGTAAAATTAAGAGGTTTTTTCTTTGTTTGTTTTACATTTGATAATGAAACTCTGTAACTCCTTCACAGAAAATGGTGTGTTATTTATCCATCATATAAATAAGTTCTAAAAAAAACAATTAGACAATTTGTGGGTAGAGTCCTTGTTCTCCTCTGAAAGAGATGGGATCTTTAAATATGTACCAAAATTTAGGAACCTTAATATTGTAATTATTCTCACTTCTAAAAATTGGATTTGCAGGGCTACAACTTGCAGAACTGTGATTTGCTTTATCAGGGTTGTATCCAAGGAGGGTGAGTGTTCTTCATTCTTATCATGGCTGATAGGAATGCATCTTTACTGAGATTTCTGCTGCTGGAGATTCTACTTTTCCCATTAGCATCAGTGTTTCCGTCTATTTTAAGGGTTTCTTCATAAAAGAAGAAAAAAGTTATGTTTGGAAATCCATCTCTGGGAGAAAATACAGAGCATAGTTTATTAAAAATCTTAAATTTTAAGTCATTTTGTTGTGACGTTATATTCTTGTCTGTTCTTTTTATTCCTTGTTATATCTCGTGTCTTTGACAGTCCCTGTTCTGAATAAGTTTTAGTATATGTATTTGTTTTTAATGAGTGTCTAGCACAGTGAGACTGTAGTCCTTACATATGCTCTGGTTGAAAAAGTAAGTGATCCTTAAAACAGAAATTATTTGCGCGCCCCCCTCCCCTCCCCCCCCAATACTAGATTGCAAATTCTTTACTTATGGATGGTCCTATTGAAATAAATATTATTACTCACCAATGTTATCTTCTCACCAATCGTAAATGGAGAGTTCTGCCTTGCCCAGAGTGAAACAAACTTGCATGTAATTTCCTGTGAGGACATTTGTTCTTACAGAATCTTTGGATGTAAAAGTTTTGAGTTTGAAGGTGCTTATAACAACAGACATTTTGGAAAGTAAACAGTTCTACAACTGTGTAGATTCTCTTTCTGTTTAAGAAACAAACAAACAAAAAAAAGAATTATTTGAGATATTAAGCAGTCAAATCTTTCTTTGACCATTAAATCTTTATTATGTCAATTTAATACCAGTCTTTCAAACAGCTAGAGTTATGTTAGCATTGCTTTCTGGAAAGTTAGTTCTTTTGCACCTTGTTCACATATACTGTAGAAATGAAAAATTGATTGCTGCTATAACCTGTTCACTTGCTCTCTGTTTAATCAGTTATACTTGTATGACATGAATGTAAAGTAGATGTTAAGTGCCGCCAAATCAGTGTATTTTCCCAAATGTGCTTCCATTTTGTACGTGTCATAAAGCAGTGAAGAGACTGGTCTCCTATTAGATTTTGCTCACTGCTTTTATTTTTCCTAACATCTTTTACTTATGAATTCTTGTGTCTGCTTGCTGAAAACACTGGTTCCTCCTCAGAATTTCACATTTTATAGTGCATGTTTTGGTCTTGGTTGGGGCATACATTTAGCTTTCATCATTCAGAAGCTTTTGGAATACCTACCTCATTAAAGTTTGTAATATATATAATTCTAGATATTTGCAAGAGAAGAGATTTAGGGTAGCATTATTTTTAAGGTTGTAATTAATGAGCTAATCTCTCATCCCTGCATCAGGAAAGAGGATTTGCTACAAAAGAATCTGTAAGTCCTCAATATGTTGTAATCCACTGAGCAATTCAAGTGTCTGGACCAATGATACTGACAGGCTCTTATAATTGCTGTGAGTGATCTACAATATGTGACAATTGAAGTGGATTTTTTGTTTGTTTGCTTGGGTTTTTTTTAGAGAATTTTAAGAAATCTTGTTGTATTGCAAAGTAGATTGGGGTCTCTGTAATTAACCTTCTATAAGGAGACAATTCGTGTTGCAATCCACAAGCCATCATAGACCTTTCTTAAATACAGAAAGAACAAAATTCACTATCTAGGAGATTTTCATGCTGTGCATATCTGTAAACAAAAAAGTCAAAGCTGTTTCTTAATTTTTTTCTGTGTATTTCAGTATGTGGATCTGTGTTAATGTGTTGTAAAAGCACATGATGATGGCTCAGCCGTTTCTGGGCTTACATCTCAAAATGTTGTGCATCAAAAATATCTGGTTCAGAAATTCACATCCTAGCTAAGACTTTACTGACTTTTTTTATTAAAGTCTTCTTCAGCTGCATGGATCCAGAAATATATGTGTTAGGCCTGTCACAATGAAAACTCACCATTTAAAATCATAGGATAATTTGGGTTGAAAGGAACCTCAGAGTTTCTTCTAGTCCAACCTCTTGCTTAAAGCAGGGTCAGCTGTGAAATCAGACCAGGCTGCTCAAGGCTTTATCCAACTGGTCTGGAAAACCTCCAAGCAGGCACAACCTCTCTGGGCAATCTGTACCACTCCCTGGAAGGCTTGGTGAAAAAGTTTCTCCCTATGTCCAGTCTGAACCTCTCCTCTTTCAGCTTGTGCCCACTGCCCCTCACTTTCTCACCAGGCACTTCCGTGAGGAGCCTGGCACCATTTTACCAATTATCTCCTCATAGGTATTGGGATATTGCTGTTACATGCCCCAGAAGTACTCTCTTCTCTAGGCTGAGCAAGCCCTGTCCCTCACAGGGCTTCTCACAGGGCAGGTGCTTCAGCCCTGACTAACTTGGTGACCCTCCATTAAAAACTCTGCCATCTCTCAGGGTGTTCCTGTGTTGTGTAGGGTGGGGTGGTCTGGGGAGACGCTACAAGCTGGATAAAATATAAGTGTTGTTATTAAAAGAACTTCCCTGTGTGTCTCTCATGACACAATCTTCCATGTACAAATTCCATACATTTTTATTTGGAAAACAAAAAGTATTCATAATTTAACTCAATTTATATAAGTTATGGTGTATAAAATAAAGTATTGAGTGAGATTCACATTACCAGATGTAGGAGTATCCATTGTGTGTGTCTCCATCTGAGCTGGTAGCCTAGAATTCCCTTTGCAGGCAGTGGAAAAGAAAATGAGAACTTCTAGTATTTTGCCTTATCCTGGAGTAAACATCTGACATGGGCAACATTAAATTTAGCCTTTAAAGTACATGTTTTTACCACTGACTACAATGGAGATCAGGGACACTTGCGAGTGCAGGTGGCTACCTTGTAGAGTCTGAGCTTAGGTAGCCACACTCTTTACCTTTGGCCAGTGCTGATTTGATTGTATATCTTAATGAATACATAGGTGATGACCCTCGCATGATTGCCTGAACAGAAATGAGTGGGGATCTTGGTTCAGAGTAAAAAAGGAAATGAAAGGCTATTGGTGACCAAGGTACAATGGAATACAGGTTGGGCTTCCTATACATACTCTGTAAATCCAGTACAAATTTGCAAAATTGTTAATAAAACATCCCAACCAAAGCACAAATCCCTAGCATTTTAAAACCCACTGGTATTAATTGTGGAAGATGTGTTTATGTGTTGGAGTATTTTGAAGTTGAGTTAAATATTTATATGAAGTTTCACGTAGAAATTTCAGTTGTATTTTTGCCTGTTCATTTAGATATGTGTTGTCAACTCTAGTTTATTAATTGTTTATATTACTGTTTTGAAAATATTTCCACAATAGCTGTTACATAGTCTTCTGTAGTCTTTACCTGTTCTTTTTTTTGTTTTTTGTTTGGTTGTTTTTTTGTTTGTTTTCCCCCAAGCTTCCCTCATAGTATTTTTAAATAAAAATATCAAATCCCTGTGCAGAGGTCCTCCAAAAGATTCTCTTTAGAACAAATAGCTGTCTTTAAAAGCTACTAGCTTCTACTTCCCTAAAGTAGTTTTTTTACTGAAAGATAATTGTCTAAGCAAAATGTTAAACTTCCTTTTACTGCATAACAGTAATTTGATGTGACATTTCTGCATTGTATTATTATCAAGCTCTGAAAACTTATTAAATCATGTTCCAAATGATCAATGGATTTATCCTTTGCAAATTAAAGCACTCATTGTTCATGGCACTCCTTTGTTCTGGTGGAATGGAGGACTGTTCTAATGCATCTTGTCAGGTTCTCATTTTCTTTATTTCTTGGAACACGGTCTTTACTTTTCCATAAGAAATTGGATAAGTGGGCATTAGGTAACAGCCAGATACATATTTTTTTCTCCTCAGAAGTAAAGGTAACCACATCTGGTTTTTTTGAGGCAGAGCATAGTCAACCACAGCCATGCCATTTGTTCAGAGAGTTTCTTCAATATGACTTCTTTTATTTTACAAATTATGTAAAACTGACTTATCAGTGGAAGTCCAAAATAACAGAAGTGCAATTTATGGAATTTGTCATGTGGGATGGAGAAAACAATCAGATGATGGCTTGGTCCACTCTGTAAATAGTTCAAACCAACTGTATTTCTATGTCAATTGTTAACACTTAGAACAATCTGAAGGAGGCTGCTACTGTACTCTGCTTGCTGAAAACCACATTCAAATATACTCACAGGCAGGAATTCAAAACAGGTGACCATGGGAAGAGGCAAAATTTTGAATCCTAACTGGGATCCATGTATAGCCTTACCTTATCAGCCCTAGAGAATTAACTTCAGAAACTATTTGATGTAAAAGTTGGCCCCAAACAAGCAATCTAATGCTCAGGTATTAATTTATGGCAGCTTATGTATTATAAATTATAGAAATGGTACTCCCCAGTTTTTTAAAAGCTAACCATAAAATTGCACTTTCTTTTGTTCATAACTCAGCAGCACACAGTTTCCCTAACAGTAAGGAGATATGAGCATGTTGTAGAAAAAGAGGAAGATTCATCCTGCTGTGAAAGGCAGACAAAACAATATGAAAACTTTGTAAAATACTAGACAGGAGAGCTGTGTCTTAATTGTGTAATAAAGTATTTAATCTCAAAAAATAATTGGTATAGAGGGATATATATTAGGGAGTATATAAGTAGGTGACATACCTTGAGAATAATGAGTTTGAATTATTTTGTTTGCAGTCCTATGGTTTCGAAGTTTGGTTTTGTTATATGTCACAATGAAAAGAAAACCTTTCCCAGTGTTGGTATAAAATACAAATATATTGGAATTTCTGTTTTTCACTTGAAATGACCAGGTATCCTTCAGATCTGAGAGTACACTATAAAAGATGAAGGGGAGAAAAAGCCCACAGTTGCATTGAAAATAGCTCATAATACTACAAGTTGCCACAAAACTTATTTAAAAATATACTTTTTTAACATATTATCCTTCCTGCATTCCTTCCTCTGTTCCTCCCTCTCAAGCTTTGTTCTCCTGTCATTAGTGCTGAGATGTTTAACTTAAAGTTCACTTTTTCTGGATTTTATAAGGCTAGTAGAAAGAGTTTATGCCTTAAAAATAATAATTCTCTCCTATATACCATTTTACTAATGAGAGCTCTGTGTTGACTGTATTATCATAGCTTTGGAGTGCTTATTTCAAAAGAAACAGTAGTATTTTAAAAAGTAATAATTACATAGTAACACAAAATTTGATCAATTTGGATTCAGAATATGACTTTTTGTTTTGTTTGCGTGACATACTGACTTAGATAAATAATGTCATACTTTTCCATAAAAATTAAATTTATTTTCTTTTTATCATCTAATTATCATGATTTTTCTTAATGTTCCTTCAGAATTATACACTGCTGTCAAGAAAATCAGTTGGGCTCATATTTTAGTCATCAGAGGACAGGAAACCTAAAATAACGGATACCGCAAAGCTGTGTAAAAGTCATGAGGCAGGGAGGCAATCATTCCCAAAATGTGTTGCCTAGACACCAACAGTACTTTATCTTGTGAGAGAGAAACCCTGGTGGTGAGATTAAATATCAGGAAGAGAATCTATGGATTCAGTATAGGTGAAATCAAAGATTTTCAAAGGAGACTATAATTGGCAAATAACCCATATGAACTCTCTTTCTGTACAAAACAGATGTATAATTTGGCCAAAATGCTAAGAAAATGCATAGAGGCAATTATAATTACTTTTTTTTTTTTTTTTTTTTAGTATAAAAACAGTTGTTTGCAATGCTGAAATGGGCTAGCATTTTGTTTTATCATTGTCATAGGTACTGTCTTTCATAAATGTACATATATTTTTCAAATGAGATAGAATTCTGGGTGAGCTCAGCTGTGTAGTGACTGTGTCTGCAAGAGACCCCTTATGTTCCCTTTGCAGTCAGGGGAGAGCTGTTCAGTGCACTCATTATGGAGTTTAATGTGCAATCTCTCCCTCAAGTAGACACCTATACTTGGTGAGATGGATAGTACTCTAAATTTTATTGACTGTATTGACTAGGGGCTCGGTTCAGTTGCCTGAACAGTGGCATCTAGTACAAGTTGAGATGCCTGTGGGCATTTTGCCTAGCTTCTAGGCTGATCCAGAGGCATCTGCCACCATGCAGATGTCTCAGGGCATACCTGATGGCACTGGTTTAACACTGATGGTCCTCTGCTGACATCTGTTTTAGGCCACTAAAGGGAGATCTGGGTCTCCCTTCACTGTAGTAGAAATCTAAATAGCTGACTGAGGTATAGACACCTGCTTTGTATCCATCTGCAGTTAGATGAGATAAAGGCTGTTTGTCTAATTCTTTGCTGCTTGGGCATCCAGCCCTGTTTTGTCCCCACTGTTTAGTGAAGAGACCCATAAAAAAAGTGAAGAGTAGGGTGTCTTTGTCTGCCAAGCTTGCTTAGTCTCAGCACCCAAACATATTGGAGAAGGCGATGTGCAAGGATACAGCTCTGCTGTGTCCATGCAATGGAATGCTACCCTTGTTCTGGGGTCTGAGGTAGCTCTGAGTGTAGTATATCCTCATGAGAAGTCGACTAGAAATGTTCTGGGGTATAAATAGTGACATTGTATATATAAAATCCTAAGATGTAGAGTACTGGATGAATTCTTTAAATAGTGACCAAAAGGCTAAGTCGTTTATTTCTTGGGGAAAAGATGAGGAGCCAGTTACACTTTTATAATGCCACTGAAGGAAAGACAAATAGAATGTAACGTTGTATCTACAATGTAACAGAAGAAAAAAAAAAAACAACCATTAAATATATTCCAGTTTTGAAATAGCATAGATTTCCATGTTTAATCTCTTACTGTCCAAAGCCAAGGTAACTTGAGTATTCTCAATTGTTCATTTAGATGTAATCCTTTTTACCGTTGAACTTTATGAATATAAATCAACAGGAAAAAGAGATGTTGGCTGCAAGATCCAGGTCCTGTGGTTGTATTTCAGGGGGGTGTCAGAGTTCTTTCCTCCACCCTTGTCCTGAAGCCACAATTTTAGGCAGCAATAAAAACCTTAATGGGATATTTTACTGGGTCGTTACAAGGAATATTACAGAAATTTGACGACTGAGATCTTCATTTGGGTTTTGAAGGTATTCAGCAGTTCATTCAGGGATTCACAGTCCGTTCACAAGTCAGTGTCAGTCTCTGTTGCTTACTTGTAATTCACAAACATCTGACACCATGTATGCATCCAGTGAATATATGTTCTCCAGATTTTGAGTATTTTATTCAAACACCACAGTGATTTAAATGATGAACCACTCCACAGCAATCATGACATCCTGAAATAACAATTTGTGCTAAATTAAGCAGAGAAAAGTGGCAACAGCTGACAAATGTCTCATTTAGGAAGACTGGAGTTTTGTTGATCTTTCAGTACTGATTTTCAGTTTGTTAGGCTTTCTTCAAAGTGCAGTTATTATTTTTAAGATATGAGTGTGGTCAATTATATCTCTTTCTGTCATGTTAGTGGAAACATGTCTAGGGGACATTTTTCTGGTAATAAGCTAGCTAGTTAGTTAATTGTTCTAATAACACTGTTTGATTTGATGAGATGCTTGTGTATCTAATACAATATTAGCATTTACCTGAGCTCTTCTGCAATTCCTAATGTGAAAATATCAAAGAACTCTGGAGCAAACTAATTTTATAAATTCCAGTTAGTTTATAAAAAGTGAACAAATCCTAAACTGGTCATTTAGATTACAAACAAATATTTCTCTGTTCTGACTATAAATTTATGTTTCCTCAAACCTGTATTATTTTAAAGGTAACACAACTGATTTTTGTGAAATCAGTGAACCATTTCAGCGTTATTTTTTCTCTTAATAAAACCATTTTTATGAGACTAGATAGTAATTGTAGATATCTCCGGAGAGATATATGTTCCTACACTGACAGAATTAGAATAAAATGAAAATTAGAGAATTTTGTGCATCAAAATGTTGCACAAATTGCTGTCTTTAAAAAGAATGCAGATGACAAAGGAATAGCAGCCTTAGAATTTTGTGATTAATTTTGTATCCAAGAGCAATTCTGTTTGCATTACTTAACACATTGTGGAAAGGTCTTTGTAAGACTTCTATAATCTACTTGAGGGTATCATTCTTATCTACTCTCCATAAAGAGAGAAATCTGGTAATGCATTATCAAAAAAGTGTGCTATAAAAGAGATTGCTTCTACACTCCCTTTCATCAGTGATCTCAACAGGAGAAAGGACAGACAATACTGCATTAGATAAATTTTCAAATTTCAAGATTTAAGTCAGAGCAGATTGTTATACAGAACTGACCTACAACACAATCTAGATGATCAAGTTCCTCTAGCAATTTTTTTGTCAGGCTCAGAATACCAACTAGGGAAATAAATTTTCAGTACAGCTGTAATTAAAACTATCGGCCCACTTTTCTACCACATCTGCCCAGTTGCAGGAAGAAGGGAAGATCTGATAGAGCTTTGTGTTTTTAGTTCAAAAATACGTGATTTGTCTCCTTGACAATGACAAGGCTTCTCTGCTAGACTCTCTGCTGTCTTCTACAGTTTTCTGTGATTTACAAATCGTGAGGAGGAGCAATATAGCATAAATAGATATTGCATCCAGAACTAGTATACATGTCTGGAGGCGACACTTAATAAATTGAGGTGATCTTTTAAGTAGAAAAGGGAGGAGAAAAGGGAAGGGAAGAAGGTCAGAACATTTGCTGCTATAGCTCTGAAAACATGAATTTTCCATTACTGGTAAACGGCCAAAGGCGTTGGACTGGGTTGACAGTGCAGGGTGTCAGGACATGTGTGGGTTTGTCTTGGCACAGTTTCAGATTGTTTTAACGATTGCCAAGTGTCCAAGTGACTATTGCCTCACCTTTGTGTGAGCTGAAGCTCTGTGAACACCATGAATGGTAGAGGTCTGTCAAACCTGGGGCAGCACTGCCTTGCATGTAACAGCTCTGGATGTCAGTTGAGGCTGGGGGAGGCAACATTCAGAATTCAACAGGGTACCAGTGAGAAGGAGGCAGAGTGTGATAAGAAAACATAAATATAGCTCCAAGTGTACCACAGGATAGAAAAGGAAGAAACTCCCACAGCCGTGAACATCATACTCCCAGCAAGGATCTTGGGTTGCTCACAACTTGTAGTTCCCCCTCTCTCTGTTTAAGGGAGACTGTAACTGTCAAGCCAAGGAACTAGAGGAATACTGGATGAGCAAGGACAACGTCAAATGAAATGAGTAGATCCCAGAAGCATTTGGTATAACGATTATTAATGGATTTTGTTGTATTAATTAGATAATTTGGACTGTGCGACTGTTAAACATTAATTCAACTAACAGTAAATTCTTATCTCTTTATAGTGTCTTTCCTTTTGTCCATAACAAGATTTTGCATATAATGCTGTGTTCTATTTTTATGACTTTCAGCAAAGGGCAGGGGACAGTAATGTGGTAAACAGTCACAGGGCAATCATCTGGGAGAAGCTAAATAAATCACTAAAACAGGCAATCTGAAATGCCTAGAGAAATCAGAGAATTTCGTCCTCTTGTATGGCTGTGGCTGGTACATTCCACTGGATTTGGGAGACAGTAGGCTCAGGCGGGTCTAGAATCATGTTTCTAATCCTTTGCTAAGTGCTTTAATCCCTTTGATGTGCAAAATACCGTTATGGCTACCACTGCTTCCTCCTCTGGGAGGTAAATGGTTATCCACCTAAACTTCAGTCACTGTGGTGCTCAGCGTGGAACAGAAGCATCTGCTGCCCAAGGACAAGCTCTTCTGAACATTTCATGTGACAAATGATAACCACAGAGGTAACTTTTAGGCAACCAGTTAAAATATCAAGAAGGTTGGAAGCACAGGGTTGGAAACACTAGGTGAGACATGGGTTGGATTGTTCTCCACCCTATTCTCTCACTGCCTTTTTAGTGGGATAGATTGTCCACAGGTAGTGCTGTGGGCTAGGAATTGTGCTGTGGAAGCCAGTGAAACCAGTCCATCTGGTTGTATTGCTTGGGGTTGTGATCATGTAGCTATCAGTCCTCCTATTCTCACATACCTCTCTGGAATAAAAGAAAAATGTGATTGCTAAATCACTGTGAGAAGTTTGTTGATGGACATGAGAAGGGATACATAAAATCTTAAAACTTTAACGATGTTAAAGACAAGAAAATGTTTTTGTTCATATTGTTACAGCATCTATAGTGTGGAACAATGGAAACAAAAATACTTCTAAAAGGAAGCAATAAGTATTCAGTTCCACTGAAATATGGAAAAATACTCAACATGGGTCTTATAGGAGCTGTGAAATGCTTACAAAATCCCCTTGACAATATTGGAATAACACTAGCTCTCTAACAGTAAAATCTTCAGAGCAGCTTAAATTACATGCCTTGGCTGAATGAAATCTTTTAAGACAGAAAAGGCCTCTCTTTAAGCAAGACTTTGAATGAAAATATGTTTTCCAGTTGTCACAAGCTTATGACTAAGCTGGTTTATCAGGCCAGATTGTCACCTTGAAAACTGAGGCAAGCGATGTAATCCTGTAGTGTCACTCAGCATCAGTGGCCACGTCAGGGCATGACTACAACACAGGAAGGGACAATGCGTTGAAACCCCTGAATGAGCAACTATCACAAGGTGCAGCAGTATACAACAGTATTGCATCAAATCTGAAAACAGTATGGTGAAATACCTGACTGATCCTAGTTCTAGGCATAATTCACATGAAGCTCACTCAGATAAAAGTTTGAAGGTTCATAAGGAATCAGATGGTGTTTCTTTGTTTTCATGACATAGATATGACCTTAATCACAAACCCTGCTGTTGTAACCTTCTGGAAAGTCATGCCCTTTGTCAACAGGTCCAAGTATTCATAATCATAGACTCATAGAATCATAGAATAGTTTGCGCTGGAAGGGACCTTTAAAGGTCATCTAGTCCAACCCCCCTGCAATGAGCAGGGACATCTTCAACTACATCAGGTTGCTCAGAGCCCCATCCAACCTGGCCTTGAATGTTTCCACGGATGGGGCATCTACCACCTCTCTGGGCAACCTGTTCCAGTGTTCAACCACCCTCATTGTAAAAAATTTCTCCCTTTTATCTAGTCTAAATCTACCCTCTTTTACTTTAAAACCATTACCCCTTATCCTATCACAACAGGCCCTGATAAAAAGTTTGTCCCCATCTTTCTTATAAGCCCCCTTTAAGTACTGAAAGGCCACAATAAGGTCTCCCCGCAGCCTTCTCTTCTCCAGGCTGAAGAACCCCAACTCTCTCAGCCTTTCCCCATAGGAGAGGTGCTCCAGCCCTCAGATCATTTTTGTGGCCCTCCTCTGGACCCGCTCCAACAGGTCCATGTCCTTCCTGTGCTGAGGACCCCAGAGCTGGACGCAGCACTGCAGGTGGGGTCTCACCAGAGCAGAGCAGAGGGGCAGAATCACCTCCCTCGACCTGCTGGCCACGCTTCTTGTGATGCAGCCCAGGATATGGTTGGCTTTCTGGGCTGCGAGTGCACATTGCTGGCTCATGCCCAGCTTCTCATCAACCGACACCCCCTAAGTCCTTCTCTGCAGGGCTGCTCTCAATCCTTTCATCCCCCAGCCTGTACTGATGCTGGGGGTTGACCTGACCCAGGTGCAGGACCTTGCACTTGGCCTTGTTGAACCTCAAGAGCATCACATGGGCCCACTTCTCCAGCTTGTCCAGATCCCTCTGGATGGCATCCCATCCCTCAGGCATGTCAACCGCAGCACTCAGCTTGGTTTCATCTGCAAACTAGCTGAGGGTGCACTCGATCCCACTGTCTATGTCACTGATGAAGATATTAAACAGTACTGGTCCCAGTACGGACCCCTGAGGGACACCACTTGTCACCAGTCTCCATCTGAACATTGAGCCATTGACCACTACCCTCTGGATGTGACCATCCAACCGGTTCCTCATCCACTGAGCAATCCACCCATCAAATCCATAGCTGTCCAATTTAGAGAGGAGGCTGTTGTGAGGGACAGAGTCAAAGGCCTTACAGAAGTCCAGATAATATAAGAACTGTTCTGGTGCTTCATGGATGCTATTGCTGCATGTTAAATATTTTGCTGGCAGCAGAACTGCTGCCAAACAGAGAGTCTGTATAAAGAGCAGAACTATTGATTCAGAATGGTCTCTCAATCCTAAATCTGCAAACTATGAAATGGGTTCATACTCACAAAGAAGAATAAAGCAGCAGACATATAGGAAGACACTGGTGTCATTGATGAAAACAGTTACTTTTTAGGTGTAATTGTTCAGCTTCAGATGTCTTTTTTCTTCCTGTTACTGAAAGAGAAACCATTAAGTAAACAAGACTTCTTTTCTCATTAGATTTCTCTAACATTTCTCAGTTCTTTCTGAAGCATTGGTACATTAAAGATACTGCATTGATTTGTGCATGCAGCCAAACTTCTATTGAGGGGAAATGTTAGATGGCCACAGTGTTTACATGAGCTGTCAGTTGTGTATTACAAAGTTTTATGATGCGGTGTTTACACACTCAGATCCTACTGGCATAGATAGTTTTACATGCTGCAGCTTCTGTCCTTTCCTTTTTAAGGCTTACCAAAGGTAGTAGCAGGCAGGTTTCAAGGACTACTATCAGAGACACCCCCAGTCCTTTATTCTCTTACTGTTGCTGTACATCTTGTGTGTGTATGCATATATGTCTTTATCTTAAACTTAGTAATAAACAAAAAAAAAAAAAATTGCTGAAACTGAAATTTTGTCAAAGTTTTCTGCTTGAGCCTCATCCAAGATAAATATGAGGAAAACTGTGAGGAAAAAATGACATATTTTTTCCAAATATATTTCTCTCCAAAGGTGAGTATTCAGTACTTGTTATGTAGGTTCGCAGTGCAGAGCGTTGATAGGTTCTGTGACCAAAGTGATGTGCCCCATTTGGACTGCATCCTGGACATCACAGGATTGAGGGTGGTGTGTTTCAGGTGCATGCTCTCTCACATACCCCTGCACGATCACATGAAATTGGAGCTCTGTTGAATATTTGAAGCACTGATCTACAGGATATTAAGACTACTTGACTCGGCATCTAACACAGGAAGATTCAGAATATGAAAAGTAAGCTGCTCCTCTATGTCACCCTGCAGAGTCACTAGTATCTTTCCTTTTACTTCATAAGAAGGTGGGAAGACTAACTTCCTAGCTGTCAAAATAAGGCTAATAATACATATCACCTCCGGAAAAAAAATGATCATTTGGGGAAAGTGGATAGTCCTTCAGTTTAAGATGAAGAATAAGGAGAGCAAGAAGATAAATTGCTTTATGCAAATCTAAGAGTGCCTCTCAACCCTCCCCAGAGACATTTTTCAAACTCCTTTCCCCACTAGACAACATCAGTAAGTAATGGAGTAGCTCAGCCCTGTGAGTAAGGTGGATGCCATGGTAACAGCACCAGGTAAGTAAGTGCTTCCGTTTTTTTTAATGAACATTTACTTGGATCTAGATCGCTGACTCTCTTTGAGAGGAGTTTAGCTCAGGATTTTCACTCAGGTCCTTCACAGTTGTAGGTTATATGTACACCAATACACAATTTGACCAATGGAGGCAGGAGTGGTATGAATCGGTAATTGTCTGACATGCTATCTCTGTCTCTATTTGTGTTTTTATTTTAGGTTTACACTTGTGGTTTGGCTTGGTCAGGAAGCAAGTTGGTTAGATGACGGTGAGAATGACACCATATCCTGTCCTGACAGATGCTTTATAACTGTCCTGCAGATCTTACTACAGAAGACAGGCATAGTGTAGCATTAACTTTTCTTTTTAATGCATGGACAAATGAGGTTAGTGTTCTGGCAGACACTAGAGGCTTTCAAGACCGAGCTCCAGGAAGATTTTAGGGTCTGTAATATTCAGCAGATTTTTGTTTGGCTCAGGGTGCTGCCTGAGCAGCACGATAAAGTCCTGTGGTACAGAGGATGCACATATTTGCATGCATATGACCTGCTTTCCTTTGATTTGTCTTTCTTTCCCTCCTGTTTGATTCTGCAAGCGTGAGGAATTTTTTTTTTAGCAAGATGCACAAACATCTGTTTAGCTATGCAGCTTTTTTCCTCTTAGTTAGCATCTCTGAGATTCTGTAATTACACTTCTGGGTAAAATATGCTGTCATGATAACTTATGCCTGGAATGCACTATTTAAAGTGGTGGGCCCCATTCTCCTTGGATTTACACAGAGAGTAGAGGTATTGCTTGATGGAAGATAATAAATTAGAGCAAATTTGATCTTCCTCTGAGAGAAACAGTTGAAGTTCATCAAATCGGCATAAAACTGATCAACTTTTGGAAATAATGTAAAAGGTAGATTCCTGCATGTGATATAATATGGAGACTGCAAATTTCCATGCTTTTTCTGGTAGATTTGCACTTTCTTTTAGGCCAATGAGTCTTTTGTTCAGGTTGTGCTACTGACCTTTAAACTGTTAGCGATAGGGAGAAATACAGATGCTGCAGTGCCGATATGAATTACTCAGCTATGGCAGCTTGAGAGCAAGATTGATGATCCTGTGAGCACTTTAGCGAGCATAACCCAGAAGATTAATCTAGTGAAATATATTCCAGAGAGACACAATTGCTGAGACAAAGAGAAAGTTAATCTAGCAAAGAGTGCCTTGTAGTATCTTTATAACTTTCTTTGCAAAGTTGTCTGGAAAAAGACTGTTTGCTATAATTAGTCTCCTAAGAAAGGGATATTTTTACTTTTTTTTTTTTTTTTTTTTTTTTTAATTGTGGAAAATTCTGCAACTTTGCTCTAGACATTTAATGCAGGGTATTTTCCCTCCAGCTCTAATGTGAAACACTCAGGCATCCTATTCCCGGACAAGCAGGCTGTGTGCAGAATCATATTGATTTCACTGATGGCTCAGCAAACAGAGATCTCATAGGATGAGCCTTTGAGTCATCAGTATGAGGTTCACTAGACAAACCCTAATCTCTGTCTGAAACCACAGCCCAAATCTCTCAGCTTTACACGAGTTCACAATGGATTTTGCAGTAGGGTCACATTTTGACTTGAAACAGGATGGTAACCCAGATTACTAGAGTTAGCCTTTAGTTAAGCAATTTTCATGTCTCCCTTTTAAAAATTCAGCTGCATTCAGGTTTTGCTGTTAATCATCTCTAGGAGGTAGTTTCTTACTGCTTTCAGCATCGTAAGAAAAGCTGAATGTATTTAAATGTTTTTATATTAAGTGCTGAAAAGAAACAAAGGCTAGAAGTGCTAGAACTTAGAGCAGACTTCCCCCCCCCCCCCCAACCTGTTTTTTCCCCTTAGCTTTATGCTACAGATACCTCAGTATTGGTCTGTTTGAAAGAAAGAAGAGCTTTCCCCATTAGGACGGGCCTGAATATCTGGTTAGGACGGGCCTGAATATCTGGTTTGCTGAATACTTACTAGGCTGATTCAACAGTGAATAGGTTGATCGCCACTGGATTGATATAGTCTTAGAGTAAGGCACTTGATATAACCCATAAAATAGCTAATGTGAAAAATATCCACAAAAGTGGAAAGATGCTACAGCTTTAACAGATAAGAATTAAAATTTATATTATTTCCACACAAAGGGATGTAAATGAGAGCGGCCACAGAAGGAACTTCTTTGCTGATGAAGGTTCACTACAGGAGAAAACCGGGAATAATACTGAGGAATGCTGCCTTGAATCATGTACATTGTTCAGTTGTACTTAACTGAAGTTTCGTTTATTTCCTTGTGACTCTTGTCACAACAGTATGAAGAGGACCTATTCTACTATATGCTCTTACAGGGATAGTTAGCAAGTAATTAAGAACTGACCTAATAGGTTCCTTCCCTGTTTTGCAGGGTTAGCATTTGAGAATACACTTTCACAGATTGCTTTTTTTGTAGATTGGAGTAATTTGTCTGTGGAGCCATCACTGTGTTGGAACAGTGATCTGATGTGCTTGATGCCTTGCCTGTGTAGGAATTTGCCTGGAAATACCAACAATGGTAATATAATCATTATTTGTAAACTTTCAGTTGGCTAAACTACAAGAAGGAGAAATTATATCATTAATTTCATTGACAAATTTTCAGGCAGTGATTCTAGTGCGAAAGCAGGATGAGAATCTGCTAGTGAAAATTCTCAGTTGCCATCCAGGAGAGATTAGTAACTGCACACCACTAATTACAGAACTGTAGATTTCATTATGAAGGTTACCACTCCTTGGCTGAGATTTAAAATCTGGCTTGTAGCATTGATTCCAGTGTACTGTTTCTCAATAACTATGCTATAACCTGTATTATCACTTAGACATTCTGATCAAGAAAAAGTTATTGCCCATCCTTGTTCCGAAACAAAAATATTTCGTGCCCTGAGCTATGGTATAGTGGCATGTCATTTATGTGAAAATCACACAATGGCTTTTACAAGATTCCAGCAACAGTGAATCATTTCAGGGCTGGGTGACATGTGAGATAAAACTGTAATTCAGTTTCACCCACCACTGATTTTTTTCTTAATACTACTTAAAAGACAGAGGATTTGGTTTTTAGCTTGCTGATTTTGAATGCACTAACACATTCACATTTTATATAATTTGCTATGTGATAGTGTTGACTTTATATAAAATGTGGGATGGAATTGCTTATGCAAGTAATGTTTCTATGTATAAATAAAGTGTTGAAGATGATTTGAATTCAGAAAGGAGTTTATCAATATTAAATGGTTAGATCATTTGTGACTAAATCAAAGACAATTTTTTTACTTTCATCCTGAATTCTGAGCTTGTTCTTCTCAAACTATAAAATGTTATTTCCTAAATTTGAAATCTAGTGAGATACAGAAGTCCCTATGCAAAGGATTTTTTTTGTATAGTCAGCTATTCTTCCACCAGTGTATCAACACTAAAAATAAAATTAGGATTAAAGAAGATAACTTGCTAGGATTTTTTTCTACTTTAAAATGTTTGGTCTTCTAATTTATGCTTCTATGCATTATTATCTAATAACTGCTTCTATATTTTGAGTTTATAACTTTCTCAGTATTCAAAATATATTAATAGAAAGGAACATGGAAGATATTTCCGAAATAGTCAATGATAGGTATAGGTTCAACTAGATTACAGGATTTACATTTTCATGTCAGTACTCATACACTAGTTAAACTTGTGTTATGGTATGTATTGGCACTTTTCGGACTGGAATTTCATGGCAATGTTTTTGCTTGCCATTTGATTGCTCTTTGCTCATATGTCTGTGTCTGTGTGTACATGTTCATTATCTCTGCAGCCAGAGGAGAAAAGCTGTAGACGTCATAATGGAGAGCTGAATGAAATTTTTAACCTGGTATACAAATGTACCCTGGAGTTGCTAAAGAAAATGATACAAGAAAATATAATGTCTGTTGCAATTTTATCATATAAATCAGTTAAGTATTTTGGCCTGAAAACCTGTAGTGCTTTCTGATTACTGTGTCTCAAAAATGTGAAATAACAGGAAACCTTTGGAGATTGTTAAGGGCTGCCAAATCCAGGAATCCAATAGAAACGAGGCTGATGCAGGTCCCTGTCCCCAGGTCCAGCCAGCAGCGAGGCTCAGCATCTGTTCCTAATAGGTACATACACAAACACATGTATGTAATACACAGAAAAAGAGAAACAGCTGGACACACAGATCACCACCATCAGAAAGCACAGCACTCACGCAAACACAAATGGCCTCATCCCGTTCCCCTTTCCAGCTGATCAGGATGAAGGTCAGTTAGTGGGAAATATATTCATATATATGATATAGTTCAATCCAGTCATTGAAGCCTCCATCAACAGAAAGCAAACTGGAAAGAATGGCACTGTTTAGCTAGGTGACAGGCAAAACTTTCTATTTGTACTAGTCATACAGTTCAAGACTGAGGAAAATTTGATAAAATGGTAAAGTGAAAATCTAAAATAAATTAGAATAAATACACCTTCTATAAAAGATTCATCCATGGAGCTTTTCTTCTGCAGATTCTGAGATTAGATTTGATATGTCAAAGAGGATACCATTAAAACAACTAGTCTATTAAAATAAACAGTCAGAGTTATAAATTCACATTGATCTCATTGTAGCGTTGGGAGAACATCCCTCGTGGAGATGCTCTCCCATAACTGTTCAGTATTTTCCTCTACATTTCCTTTAGAACTGTTTTGGGAAAAGGTCTGTTTTCTGTAGGAAAACCTGGTTCTGTCAAACTTAAAATGTCAGGTTGGCTGAAATTTCAGACAGGGAAGAAGGTCAAGAGAAATCATTAGGTTTTCTTACAGATAGTCTCTGGTGTGAGAGACCGTGGTCAGGTAAGGTAATAATGTTTCATTTGGAGTGTTAGTAGTAAAAAAGGTACAATGAAGACAAATAATAAAAGATATTTCTATTTCACAACAAATTTAAAAGCCTTGCCAGTTCCTTTCAAATTTGCTTGAAGACAAATTCACCAATGAGAGATCTTTTTCTGGTGTTTTTTTTTTATCAATTCTAATCCACTTCACACTTTGGAAGTGATCACTGTTGCGTGCTGAATAACAAAATAGGATGAGCACACCTGCTTCTTTTGTAGAAAATTACATACTCCAGATATCAAAATTAAAAGCCAGATTCATTTTATGCCTGTGTATACATTGGCAAAGTCTTAGGAGACATTTTAAAATTTAAGTTTATACCCTGCTTATCAATCGAGCAAACTAAATTTACTGAGGGATGAGGAAATATTAGCAAGGTTCATAAGATAATGAGGTATTTAGCATACATTAAACAAATTTCATTGCAGACACTTTTGAATTCTTTGATCATCGATTTTTAAAAATGAGATTGCTCGACAGACATTTTGAATTGCTGCCGCTTACAGATATGTCTTTTTCTTGAACTGCAGATTAATGTAGAAAACCAGCATTTGTCTTGAGTAAAGGACAGTACATTTCTGTACTTGTTAAGCATAAATGTTACAGTGATGAATTAAAAAATTTCTGTTTTCTCACACTAGTTCCCTTCCAATAATAATTATGATTCTGCTAGTCAGTAGAGATAAGGGAAGAATGGTTACTGCAGTGCTTCACCAGCAGGTGAAATACTTCTCAAGATATGTCCAGCTCAAGTTAATTTATATTTTTGGCAGTTAAAAAAAAAATAAAATCCTGAACTTTCTAATTCTTCAGTGTTGGTATAGAGAAAGTGGCTTCTTGGTAGAAGGACTTATCTCATTGACTTCGCTGTAATAAATACGTTGTTAGAGTATAAACTTAAGAAATTGACCTTTTGTGCTACCTACAGCTGGAGGGAAGTTCAAACCAACCTTTGCTTACTCTGTTAGTCTTACTTACTTGTGGACTCCTGTGTTAGTTTCCAAAAAGAAATTGTGGTACAAAAAGGTGTAGGGAATAATGCAATGCACAAAATGAAATGGTGCTCTTGTTCCTTTGCAAATTCTTTGCTTTGTTCATAAAACATGAGCTTGAAAAGTAATAAAAAACTTGTAGGGACAAGGCATAAAGATGGACAGTATATTTTTACAGCTTCTAGTGAAGTATAATGTCTCTATTACTGCAGGCTCTCCAGGACTGAGACTGTGTTTGTCTTATCTTTTTGTTATTGTTTTAGTTTATTTTATGTTTGCTCTATGTATATTACCCATCTGCAAGCATTTGCAGATGGACGACTAGATACAAATGGAGTTTAACACAGAGAAAGTTTCTTGCAAATACATGGCAAACTAAATCCAAAAGATTTGGAGTGAAGACTAAAAATTGTAGCTTAAAAAGTGAAGACTTAAAAATTGAGTATGGAAATGCTTTGTTAAATTACATGTACAAACTGATGCTGCTCATGTCGGGTTGTGCATTAGCTATACCATTATAGTTGATATGTGAGAGTATCTCTGTCCATGATTTTATTAAAGAGATTTTGTGTGTTTGTGTATATGAATAGTATATTATAGTCTGCATATGCGCACACACACACGCACACTGTTTATATTTGAATGTCTTAATCAATCCTTGCTTTGAACTGTAGTAAAAAGTACTAAATATGCTTATATTATCACTGAATCTCCAACCAAGTCATATTAGTTGCCTCAAATCTTGTGTTCAGGTAAGGAAGCAGGTTGGAAGACTCGTAAGCAGCCTCAGACCAAGGTAGCCCCTCATGGATTCATTATTGCAGCCTAAGCCACCTTACAGAATCAAAGTACACAGCTAAAAAATCAGCACAGAGATTATTTAAAAGTGGGTGTTACTATATACTCTGATATTGCAGATCAGAGCTGGAGTCCAGGGTACTAACTGTGATCTTAACTCATAACCTCTGCCTGAAAATGTTAATGGATAACATCAGTAGTAATTATGGGTTAGTTCTTTGGTCCTGGAGATTATTGTGAAGACATCAGTAAACTATAGGAGTTTTTAGAATAACAGCAGTAGAACAGAGTTCAGTCCTTTCAGTTACCAGGAATGATTACCTGCGAACATTTACATAAAAAATACATTTCCTAACCTACCAAATTTTACTGTCTCTGGTAAAATTTTACTGTTCAGGACAGTATTAGCAATAGCTTATTCAAGACTGTGCTAATACCTGTCCTTATCAAGAATAGAAATTGCTCTTCAATACATTAATTGTGGGAAAAAATCCCCCATATTGGTGTTTCTGTGACTTCCTAAAAATTCTAGATTTGTATTTTTAGAAATGCAATTTATTTTTAAGCACTTAAAAGCCACAGAGCTCAAAATTTCAGATTTCAGAGTATAATCAATATGCTTAGAATAAACATTCTCAGAAAAACTAATGAAGCAGAGTGCTAGTTCAGCTTTTTTAAAAGTATATGGTTTGGCAGACACTGGCCTTTTATTTTTTCATATCATTAGTTGTATTCAGTATCACCTTTCAAGGAGGTGGGGAAAATATGCTTTGTGCTAGTAGTATATAGCAGAAGTACCGTCTGGTTTTTTTTAACCAATATGCACATTTGTCCAACTGAATTTTAAATAATTCAGTTAATGGATCTATTCCATTACTTATCTATTGTAAGTCTTAATATGATTAATTTTTTTTTTCTCCTTAAATATAAAAAAATAAAATTACAGGAAGATGTTTTAGATTCAAATTGTTTGCTTACAGCTTAAACAGGGATTTAATTGTTTTCTTTGTACTTCTGAAATTCACATGGAACATTATTCTGACATAATTTTGAAAAACATCCTTCTTTTGTGATGTTACTCAACACACAAATGCAGATGGGATAGTTTTTTCAGTAATTTTTCTTCATATTTATTTATGGAAACATATGAACTAAAATGATACCATTATGGGGTTTTTTTAAAGAGTATTTTCAACTGATGCTTTACTTAGTTTATAGTTTTGATGAGAGAGAATAATCAACTGGAGGAATCACATACCATGTTGACCACAGTTAACATTTACTGGTCTTGTCTTACCCCAATGCTGCTGTTAAACAAAATCAAACAAAAAATATTACACACACACACCCCACTCCCCCACCCCCCACCCTTATTTTACTCTTTAATGGGAAAATCAAAACAAAAGAAACCAAACTGATTCAATTTTGGAGGGATAGACGAATATCCAACTACTTCTCTGCAGATTGCCTCCTTGTAGAATATCAGACAAATCGTCTCTAGACTATCCATCTTTAGATAATCTCAAATAATTCTTTTTGACCTTCTTTAATCTTCAAATGAAGAGGATTCTTAAAACTCATTTTTGAAAAGCAAAGGCTTTAGTCTAGGTATTGAATTTCGATGTGTTATTTGCGGACTACAATGTAAATATTTATGTTAACGCTTTTCGTACTAAATTCTCCTTTTGTTTAATAGACGCTGAAGGTATATTTTAACAAAAAGGTCAAGCTGTAATAAAGATAAGGTATTAATATACACAACTGTTCAGGCAGATAATAATTTTGTTTTACTTTTCCAATAAAAGACCCTGGTATTTGCTAGTAGCTGATCACTGTTTTAGTTAAGGTGAGAAATGAAGAAAAAAAAAAGGAAAAAAGAAAAAGGAAACTTATACTTTATTACTTTCTCATAGATTACATGTTGACAGAGATGTTAAGGGTTTTGGCTTTAGAGAAGATAGACCAAAGCTGAAAAATAAGTAAGAAAAATGAATAGTTGAGTGCCTGAGATGGAACTACAGTAGTTTAGGCTCCACCTTGAGCTAGCAGAGGCTTAGGAGAAGCTTTGCTTGCTAAAGCAGTTTTCTTAAGTGAGAAATGTCTCAAGAAAATATTTTGCCCATGAATGAATATGTGAACCCCTTAGAAAAAGTGGTATTTATAACAGAAAATGTGTGAGAGAGATACAGTTATGCCAGCAGGAGTTACACTGTAGAAAGTACAATTAGTCACAAACAATGAAATATAAAAGAAAAAGCAGTAGTACAGGTTATTTTTTTTGTCCAAAATGATGTACTACTTCTACTGGTCCTCACTAAGTGTCTGTGCTCATTCGTCTTACCCTCACATTACAAGAATTATGTAATTATGTAGTTTTTCAGTAATATTTACATTAAAGCATTTGCAGGAAGTCTTTGAATATTTATCATCACAATCAAAGTCTAATTGATGTATATATGAAAATCTTGATTGTCTTTAGAGAGTGAAACTAACTGCACATCTCTAAGCAACTGGCATCATGTTGCTAACATCATCTCTTGTTTCAATTATGTTCTCCACAGTTATTTTCCCTTACTAAACATATCTGTATAGCTTTGCCATACGTATAATAACTTTTATTCTAACACATAATATATTTAAATACAACAAACGTATGCTTGTTAGTGGCAATAACTAGATAGCTAAGGTTTTAAAGATTTTATTGATGTTTTCTTCACATGTTTACATGCAAGTCTTGTTGGTTCTCCATTGTCTTTGCATTCCTCATTGTCCCCTCAGCCCCCCAAAGTTCTCCATTATATTTGTGTTTAGACACTGTTATTTCTGTTAATTGGTGTTCTGTCAGCATATATCTTCCTCAGTTGCCTTTTTTTTTCGTTTATTCCTCTTGTCTAATCAGGGAGCTAAGGTAAATTGAGCGACCTGTTCTGCACGTAGCTGATTCTTCCCCTTTATCATCACGGCTGGTTTGAACAAAGAAGCAGAGCTAATCTTGCTTTACACAATGTATGTAACTCTCCTTCACCTTATTAGCATCTTCTTTTTTTTTTTTTTTTTTTGTGCTCAGAAAAGCTCAAAGATGTATTACCAGAGCACTTGCTAGTTATGAACTCAGCCAGTGCCTTGGATTATAGGAAATGTGTCCAAGATCATGCAAAAGTTAATGAGAACTAAATCTCCCAGGAAGCAAAATCCATGGCATTGCCATTCTGCTTTGGGCAATTGGCCATTATGAAAATCTGGTTACAAGAGATACCTACCCATGAAATGTCTGTTTTCCAGAAACAACATAAAAGACATTTATTTTGGAGGCAAAAATGCCTGAAAGCAGATTATGAAGTTGGAAATCTTTAAAAGGGGCATGTGATATGATGTAGTCCATGGCAGGAGGAACATGGCTTTCAAATACCCACTCTGCAGTCAGACTTGAGTATTTTCTGCAGAGAATTCTGACTTTAATGAGAAAACATATATGATATACCTGTCTGTACATATAAGATGCAGTGTGTAGAGACAGGAGGGTATTAGGATTGGCATCTGTACCCAACCAGACATATATTTATGATGTGGCAGAAATCAAAACCTTACAGGTACTTGGTGAATTTCTGATGCTGCTTGAATTTATACTGATAACTGATTCAAAGGACCAAATATTCAATTTGGGAGTTCAAACTGAAACAAAGAAATAAGGGAAGAAACAAATGTAAAAAAAATTCAGATCTGGTAAAACAGAACTATAAACCTGAAAAATAAGCCGGGGGGAAATTGTATTAGAACTATGGCTATACCTATGAAAGTGGAGAAAATCATGGCTTTGAGAACATATGCAGTCCTTCCTGAATAAGGTTCTGCAGCTGAAGGTAGATATGCCCCTCCTTAGCATTTTCTAGGGTCTGTCCTGTGGTATTTACAAATAAAATTCTCAAGCATGGAGTTGGTTGTTCAGGGAAGTTAAAATCTTGGCAAACTAGGTTCCTGAAACTGTTTGAATGTAATTATTTCAGGATCTCATAAGGAATATCGTTAGAAATTAAACAGCACATTGTTCATAATTGCCCAGACAAAAGAACATAAAATATTTATGAAATACCCTGCAAATTTGCAGATGCTGCCTCAAGGTCCAAGATACATATCTGATAGAAGCTTTCATCAGTGAAATTCAAACTCTGTGCAACACATTTGGAAGCGCATTTAATCTCAGCTTCAGTATTTGTTTTTTTCTTGCTCCTTTAATGTTCTTTGTCTTTGATAGCTTTATATATGGTTTTCTATGGTTTTCTAACTGCAATGTTGTACGTCCTACTTTCAACAGTACATGCTGTATGTGAAATATAACTTCTCACCCTACCTAGTCACTTTTCAGCTTACCATACCCTTTTTCCATTGTCCTTAAATCCTCTCTTCTGAAGATGAAGTAGTATTAGGAATCAGTATTGTGTTGCACGTGTTACTGCATGAACAGCTGATTGCACCAGAAGCACTCGTCATGAGTGTATATCCATCAGATCACTGAGAGAGGAGGGCCTGGCAAGTGTATGCTGGGGTGGAGTGAACTGTAATTAATATCTGCTGGTGACAAATTCATAATATTCCCCTACATTTCTAAGCTTCCAATATCAAAGCTGAAACACAGCAATAAACGCTCATTAGTGAGGGACCATTATGGAAGATGCAAGATTTCTGGCACCCCCTTCAAATGGTCTCTTTACCTCCATCTATCTGAGCTTTTCTCCCCCTTTTCCTGGATCTCCTCGTTTTCTTTCCTTCTTCTCCAATCTTTCATTCATGTTTCTTTCCCCTCCTGAGTTTCCTTCTATTCTCCCTTGCTCATTTTATATTTCAGGATTGACAGGAACAGGGCCACGTTACACCTTCTTAGAGGAAAGCTGTTGTGGCCAATCTAACATGTAAACTTAGTTTGCTATGTAAAATTTAGTGAAGAAATTATACAGCCTGGCAGAGCGGAAAAAAAGGCTTCATAAAAAATGTAATTAAGCAAATCATGGCATTGAGACCTTCACACTTCACCTCATTTTCCCTCTGGTTTGATTATTATTCTGTGAGGCTATTTTCTGCAGTATTACTCGCTGTTAAGTGTCCCATTTTAGAAATGTCAAAACACTAAGTGATTGCCTTAAGAAAAATATTCTTCTACTCTCTAACTTCCCATTTTATGACATAATGGAAGTAAATTACTGAGTGTACATGCAGTTCTCAGTTTTGTCATCTTGAATTTATCTGGTTTGCTGAAATAAAAACTTTTAACTTTTTTTGGTAAAAGTAACACATTAATACACTGCATGTAGTCCTCTTTATGAAGTAAAATTAAGATTATTATAAAATGAGAAATATTGAATCAGTTTTACAAAACTCGATTATTTGATTTCTTGGTACTAGATGCAGTTTAAACTGTTTCTTTTTTTATCCAATGCTATTTGACTTTATATAATAGTAATAAGAAAGACTATTTCTAAAAGGAGACTATTTTAAAAAAAATAAATCAAATATGCCAAATGATAATTTTGACAAGTTATTCTGGATATTTTCTACTTTCATAAAATAGAATAATGATACATTACTAATTAGTGTGTTTTATGACTGTCTTGATACCCTTTGGTGGAAGTACTAATGGGACTTTCTGAAAAAAGTCTGTTTTTCTCTGCTGTGTTATGCTGTACCCCTACAGACTTTGGTTCAAGACATCTTTCTATTATTTTGCCTCATTCAAAGTTTGGATTCAAACCAAGATCTCCCGTTGTCCAGGAGTTAATTTCAAAGTGTGTTACATAGTGTGAGAACTGTGTTGGTGGTTTTCTGGCAGAAAAGTTAAGGTATATGTTCCATACCTTATGGTATGACATATCATGAGAATGTGTAGAGGTGTTCAAGATCGCAAAGCTTACTGGGACAGTGTTGAAGGATGGTGTAGGTTGGAGATAGTCAGAGGCAATGAAACCTTATTCAGTTTCCTATTGGGAACAACACATGCTGTGGTCAGTCCCCTGATGCACACCTGGCTGTTGCCAAAAATGCAGCAAGACAATACAGATTATTCACCACTGTAGTTTAGAGCTTGTGCTCTCTCCTTCTCCCCATATTACTTGACTGGTTGCATATAACCTCTGTCTCTTCTGTTGGAACTGTTCTGCTTGTATATGTAGTACTTGAATACTCATTGGAACGACTAACTCCTGCCTTTCTAGGCTAGAGAGTCATTCTCTAGTCCCATGAATACATAAGTAGAACAGCTTCAAACAGGATGAATTAATAAATCAGTGTTTCATCTGTTAGGGTTGTGCTCTCAATAATGCCATTGCAAATGAAAGTATTTCCACTGAATCTGGGAGATGTAAAAGAGTGGTAAAGGTGCAAGAGGAGACCCAGGCTCCGGGATCAAATGTTCAATCGAGTTAGTTGAGCAGATGGTGTTTAGGGAGGCATAGAGAAAACAAAAGGCACCAGGGAAATGAAATTAAAAACTCTTAAGCTAAGGGAAAAAAAAAAAAAAAAACAAAACAAAAAAACAAAAACAAAATAATGAACACTAATTTTGTTTTAATTGAGGAGAAGGCATGGAGGCTAAAGTTCAGAAGAAGGAAAAAAGAATGCAAAAAAGACCAAAAAAAGAGCTAGGGAAAGTATCATATATGAGCATGATCACAGTAAATGAGAAAAATATAGCAGATAGGGAATGTAGAAACTGCCAAGAAAGACCACTGGAAGGGCCAATAATGGGAAGAACAAAGACAAGTAAAAAAAAGATAAAATATCTAGCCAAAGAGTTTATTTTTCCCCACTCTTTCTGTTCCATGTGCTGAGGCACTCTGCACTTTAATCATCTTAGACATAGCAGATGTACATTCCTGGCATTGCACGGCATCAGGCCACGATCAGGGGCTGTTTTTATTAGTAAGGTATGCACATGTGTAGCCACAAAGGAGTTCCTTCAAGGCCTAAATTTTAATTGTTTGGATTTTTTTAGCGATTAAATCAACAAACTGTCACTGAACTTTTGTAGATACCATATTCCCCCTAAGCAGTCAAGGTGATGAACCATTCAGAATAACAGCATGAAAGCCTGAATTGCCATTGTGTGAGTAAATTCTCATTTTAGTTTTCAAGACTTTTTAGAACAGCAAGTGCTGATCCCTTGGGGGAAGAAAAGTTATGGGCAAATGCATAAAATCCCAAAGTTGTCAAAGGCAATTTATTGAGTTCATTGCTTCTCTTTTATCAGATCTAGGAATTCATAGGCATATTGTTACACATATAATGACAACTTCCAAAAAATTTCCTTTCTTTCCAAAGAAGAATCAAAGGAAATCTCAGTAGCTCACTGGATCAGCACACTACATTTTTAATTGAGTGTCCACTGAAGACAGAATATTTTTGTTAATTTAGAGGCGTTTCAAAGCCTACTGAAGTTAGTAGCTCATAATTCAGATAGCAGTGTGTTTCTTTTAACATTGCAAATGAAGATGAGAAATTTGCATAAAAGAATTAAGAAAATGAGATGCAGTTTCATTAATGTCTTCAGTCAAATAGCTCTATGCCACCAAACCCCACAGGATTACCTACGCAGCTAACATGTACATAGGTGTGCTTTCAGTGATGAAACAAGACAGAGCAATATGTTTATTGTTTGTTGCTACATTAATGTCTCAAACAGCATTCAGTTATTACAGTGGTTCTCTTCTTTTTGGTAATTACCCTGAATCTCATGCTCTGTTCTACAGATTGCCTATGATGGATCTCTTTAAAGATGTCTAGCAAGAGGTTACTAAAATACTAATGAAGTTTTTCAGCTCATAGTAAATCACTAATAAATATTTGCATGTGGATGTTGCAATCATTATTTGTCAAGCTTAATGAAGAGAGTTCAAAATAAACTTCATGACTTGAATTCTACTTTGAAATCACCTCTGTAATTTTTCACAGTAAGTTGGAAAGGTTTATTGTTTTGACTTGCACGTTGAAAAAAATCCCAATCTATTCCCATTTGGATTGATGGAAATAAAACTAGCATTAAAATAAAATAAAGTTCACATCTAACACATAAGAATGTGTTGCTGTGTGAAGATTGTGAGCCCTACTGGTTTAATAAGCCAGTTTATATCAACAAAGATTCTGTTACTTTTTATTGTGCTGCAGTAAGAGTTTTGTGATTCCAGAATAGATAACAAAATATCAAATATTTCCTGAACTTCAGTTTTCTGATTTATATTATTATTTTAGAAAAAAAAAAAAAAAAGAAAAAATCATAAAACCCGTATGAAATTGTGTTCCTGGTCTTTCCAAAACAAGGATGCAGTGTCTCTTTTCTCCTTCTTTTTTTTTTTTTTTTTTTTTTTGTTTGTTTGTTTGTTTTTGTTTTTGTTTCCTAATATACACATATATATTATTCCTGGAACATTATTTTTATTCTTAGAATATCTTTCATTTCCCAGATCACCAAGTGGTCATCTTTTATTTTTCCTGATGATGCAACCACTCTAACTTCCCAGGTAGTGAGCACTTTCTACTCTAATGTTAGGAGTATTGTACCTTTGAGCCCAAATTTTGCCAACACTTATGCAAGCACTTATGCATTTGTCAGCTCTTTCTCTTTCTGAATAGTCAATTTTTCAGTGTCTCCCTCATGGTTCGAACAGTTCTTTCATCCAGAAGCAAGAAAGATTAAAATAACTGAAACCCTTTCCTGTAAATAAACATAATGAAAATACAACTATCGAGCTACAGAAAAAAGTTAATGGGAGTAAGGGCAAATGAAGAAATAGAAATCACTTATAACTCATAACCTGTAAAGAAGTAATACAAAAGATGCAAATGGAGCATTAATTTATTCTTCTTCAACAGAAGCTACTGTGTGTTTTTTTTAGAGCTGCATACCAGCACAGTATTTTTGGTTGTAATTAAAGGGATCTAGCTTGTTCTATCCAATGTTGCCATATGGAAAAATTCTTCTACGAAGTCGGTGAGGCTGAATTTCACTGCGATGAAGACCATCAATCCTTCTAGTATGAATTGGTATATGCCCCTATTTTGCAAAGATGTCTGCATCTTTTAATTGCGCACTTTAAAAGTCTGATTGCTTTTAATGGTGCTAAGCAAAATACGTAAACCAGTGCAATGTTTGACTAACCAGTGTATTTATTTTTCCAGTCAAAGTCAAAGGTTTACAAAACTGTATTAGCAAATAGAAAAATAGAAGGAACACAAGCCTTATTTTTTGAATTCGTTTAATGTTGTCAGAGCCCTGTGTATGGAAATGTCATGGACTGCACTAAGAGAAAGAGTGTATCCATCAGATACAAATCATTATTGTAAAGCCTCTGTGCATTCTTCCAGAAGTAAAGACTTTTTTTTACCATTGAAAATTATTTGTATAGGAAGCTAAAGAATAGTTAAGAATTATGGATAATAAAATGCCATCCTTTCATTTCTGCTCAAAATAAATACTCTTTGGAATGGCATGGGATTTAATTTCACAAAATGTTATTAAAGGTTGCTGTGGTCTGTGAAAATTTTGTGCAGACTAGACTTATGTCAAAGCTTGTTTCTGTGGTCTTACTAATATCAGTAAAGATACCAAGGTTAAACCCTGCATCTTCAATAACATAGTTTATCAATGTCTGGCTGTGCTTTTCCTTTCCACTGTGAACTGTCTTATGTTAAATGCTACCATTTTACAGATGAACTGTTGTAAAATCATTATCAGGTTTGATACATTTAACCTACTTTCATGTGCCAATGTAAATCAGAACTTTCACTAATCTGTCAAATTACTTCGTTAAGGAAGCATAATGTAGTTATGGGATGTTTCTGAGCTTTCTTTTCATAATGTCAAGTCACCATTCCACAGCTTGACTGCTCAGTACAGCAATAGAATTATGGAGGTTGAAAGGGAGCTCTGGAGGTCCTCTCTCCAGAGAGCCCTCCCAGCCCTCTTCTCCACCCCAGAATTACATCAGGACTTTGTCCAGTGAAGTTTTTAATGTCTCCAAGGATGGAGATTCCACAGCTCTTCTGGGTAACACCTTCCAGGGCATGAAAAGGTTTTCCTTACATCAGAAGTCTGCATGTTCAGCTAGTGCCTGCTGTCTCTCAGAATGCCCCAGGGACGTGTGAAGGGCAGGTGATGGGTTCTGCTGCCAGTAAGCCCTCTGGCTTGCTCTCAGGTGGGAGACCTGTCATTTCCTCTCATTTCCCAACTATTTTGCAAACAGCCAACAATTTTTCAGTATCTTTATCAAGTCCTAGAAAATAATGGCTTTATAATTAAAATTTTTGGATCACAACATTTTAAAACTAAGGTAATTATCCAAGTATTTAATCATTTGTACTGCTGTAGTGAATGTGGTGCCATTGCATTCTTACATAATGTGGAATAGAGTCAGAAGAAATGGGCAACTTCGCAGCGGTAAAAGGGTAGCAAGTAAAAGCAGAAACTAAGTTTATGTAGTGCTTTGGTTTGATGATGATTGTACGCTTTGTAATGGCTATTATTAAATGTCTTTTGTGATACTATTTGTATCACCCCAGAAGGTGGGAATGAGCAAGAGGAACTCATTTCACTTAATATTAGAAGTCTCCAATATTTGTATTGGAGTTAGTCACTTGATGATACCTACATGCTCAGTGGAACAAAGCAGGCCTCTTTAGAAAGGGTGCTATTTATCTCATCCTGAATTAGACATCTAAAATCAGTCAAATTAATTGCACCTCTCCAGTGGCTATAGGGCAGGCAAAGGTAGCCAGCTCTGATGCTACACATTTGGTCAGATAAAGCCACTCCAAGATTTTTTTTGAAAAATTTGGTTTTAGTGGACAAGTTCAGTGTCAAACTGAAGTCTTATCTCCTGGAAGACTGAATTATGTTCTTCACCACATGGCACGGACTTTGATGTCTGCATTTTCTACTCCCAATTTATAACAGTGAATTTAAGACACTATAGTGGGATGAGATTTTGGGGATATAGGAAAGTTAATGAAGCCAGAAATTGGTCTATGCTGATATTAGCATATATAGAGCAATGGACAATTCATGATTCAAGTTCTAACATTATTAATAAGTAATTAAAAGTTATCTTAAATAAAAAGTCAGTAACTTTAAGCCAAAATGAAAAAGGAAAGAGGGGTCAAAATGCATAGTAAGACTCAGTAGCTTCCTTTTAAATAATCTCCTGAGCTAAAATGTATGATAGTTTAATATAATAGTCTACAGTAATATTAGCATAAATTTCTGTTGTGAAAAAAAGGAAAACAATTTATCTTGGAATTCACTTGAATACAAGTGGGATGTCATAGTACTACTAAAGGATGAATTTCGAAATGTTTTCCTCAGATAAATGCTAGTAGAAGGCAGACTGTATTATATTGAAATTCTGCCAATATTTTGAAGAGGCAAAAATTTAGTGCCTTGTATGCTTTGTTCACAAACACTGCTCTAATTATGCTTGAAGAAACAGTAAAACCATGCAAGGTGAAATACTTGCAAGAGAAAATTCTTGCACAGGCTATGCTTAAAGATACTTTGGTAATCAGTAAAGGACAGAGATGATTGATAACAGCTTTTGCTCAGTTTTTTTCCTCTGATATAATAGTTATTTCTATAATTAGTTATATACTGCCTGAGCATGACCTTGCACTTTCTTAGAGGCAGGAATGGAATACCAGAATGTATTGTCCACAGTAATTAAATTCTTGTCACCCATTGCACCACCTTTTCTAGCATAAATGTACAGCCACACTTATATATGATGTGTGAGCCATACAAGTCTCCACTGGACTCCAGGGCAGAAGATGAAGAAACAAGTAGTTGGTGTCATGTTGTGTAAGATTACAAAAACCATTCAGATGCTATAAAAATAAAGTGAAATGAATCCATTGCAGCCTGGTTCAGAAATCACTTCCATCATCCTCAAATAGTTATGAGATTTTGCATTTACAAGCTGCTTTCTCATGTAAATAAAGAAACTAAAGAATGAAAGACTCAGAAATACTGAAAAATTTCTGGGTTTACCTTTATTATACTTTCAGTTAACTGCAAATTAGTGAATTTTGGTTCAATAACTGCTATTCTTGTCTGTCAGTAGGAACCACAACTGTTTATTGCCATGCTTGTTATTTCTAAAGACAGAAAAGCCAGGAATATTCCTCTTTTTGGAACTTTCTGGAATGTAAGTGTCTGGATTTCATGCACTGGAAATTTCTTCTGCTTATCTTTTACTAATGGCAGTTTGAAAAATGTGGTAGATGCTGAAATAGCTTCTGAGATACATTATAATACAGAGGTTATAATGAAATAAGCAGAAGCCATTATCAGAATGACTAGAGATTTGAATTTCTTGGGCCAGACATCCATTAGTCTATAGGACATTGCTGCTACAAATTTAGCCTTAATTCCTGTCTAGAGAGAGGCTGAAACCAGGACAGACCCTTTAAAATGAACACTTCTCATGAAACTCAAACCCTTTTTGATCCACAAGAGATATTTACCTTGTTACAATCATTACCCTGTAATTGCTAAACTACTTTAAAGTGTCTGTAGAGTACTTGCAAGGCTCTGGTTTTGGTTTTGGTTTTTGGATTTTTTTTTGTTTTGTTTGTTTTTTTTTTAAGAATTACTCTCTATAAAGAGAATTTCCTTAGAACATTCTTGCAGCCGTACTGAGTCTGTCACGCTGCTAGCACAAGGAATCAGTTACTAGGTGGCCCTTGCCATTACTATTTCCCAGCCTCCAGGAAAGCCCCAAGCCCTGTGTAGTCCATGTATGAACTACCACGGCTTCTGAAGCTGCTTTTATCTGAGCGCTGTTCAGGCTTCCTTCTTTGCCTTTAAGAAAAAGACTGTATTTGTTTCTTGTTTCAGTGGCTGCACATGCCAACAGGAGCATCAAAATACCTCTCGCAGGTTCTGTCTGGTGAGGTCAGTCCATAAAAGTACAAAACTAAATGAAGATCAAATGAACATAACGCCCAAATTCAAGAGCATAAGAGTAACTTCCTGACTTCAGCTCACAAATGTTGCTTGATTAATTTTTAAAGCAGTCTTGCTTGGGCCTGCTGGCTTTTCTAGAACATTAAATATTAAGTGTTTGTGAATTCTCTTATCCCGGTACCTCCATTTTCTTATCTTGCTGTGGTTCATGCCTTCTGAGACCTTCTAAATGAAAACAGTAGGCTGAATGGGCCTCCATGCCATTTCCTCTGGGATTATGAGGGGGCTGTTGCCATTTTGTCCAATTTGCTAAACTTAAATGCCCGTGTCAACACCTGAGTTACCTGCAGTTCCCCAACATACACACATACACTCTCAAATATTTACAAAACCATGGCAGACATGAATGTCTGAGCTATCAGCTGAGATCCTCTTGTTGTCTATTTTGTCTTTGGTCTCCCCACTTTCTTCACAACATCATATATTACTCTTACAAAAATGCTGATCAAAAAAGGCTGTTTTTTCTCATCTATGCAATGCATGTGCTGGCCGCATTTGCAAAATTTTTGTATCTCCTGGGCATTTTCTTGGCTTATTTTCATTTTTTCATTTTGTCAGTCTGTGCAACTGTACGTGTTTCTGCTGTGCTACTGCTTTGAACTCTGTCTGCCTTACTGCTTCGGGTCTTTTTTTTTTTTTTTTTTTTAGTATTTTGGATACCATCTTATGCAAAAGTGTTGTCATTCGTGATAAGCCTCATTGTATTAGGTAATTTCTTTCGATTGGTAAATTTTAGTTTGCTTTATCAAGAACTGATTCTAATAATTGTAACTCTTCTTTCTCTATTTTATATACTTACTGATCCAAATTACAATCTCATTTTTATGAGGAATTTATCTAGCCTCTGCACATTACAAGACTGTCTTTTTTAGCTCAGACAAGGTTCCATGGGTGGTATTGTGCCACATCTGGAAATTCTCCTTTGGCCTTCTTTTTGTACACACACACAGACACACAGACACACACAGTTTTATGTTACATCTCTTTTAATTTCATAGGAATTCTTTTCTCCTTTAGTTGTCTGAAAACTCTTGAGCACATCAGTTGCCTCAGAGCCAGCAGTTATGAGACATCAGGCTCTCCTGATCGCCTTCCTTTCTGCTGAGGATGACTGCTTGCGATGAGAGTCTAGTCTGGGCAAATGTGTGTTGCTGTTGTGTTCCAAATTCCCCAGGTTTCAGTGCTGGTGGAACTTTTAACAGCAAAATTCTTCCAGTGCTCTTTGACATTTTCCTTGTGAATATGTCTGTTTTGGGGTAGAATCCAGTTACTTGCTGGTTTTGGTGCTTCCAGGAAATCTGCCAGATGCTGTGGCCTCTGAAGTTGTATCTCTACTGAAGCCTGTTTACTGGCCTTGCATGG
Source organism: Morus bassanus (assembly GCA_031468815.1). Taxonomy (NCBI): domain Eukaryota; kingdom Metazoa; phylum Chordata; class Aves; order Suliformes; family Sulidae; genus Morus; species Morus bassanus. The sequence goes on along the minus strand of CM062571.1, from coordinate 74,799,133 downwards.
CACGGGTTGCATCCCTATAGCTAAACTTGCTCATCCTCCTGCAAGAAGGAGCCTTGTAGAGATGAAGGTCTGTCTAGCGATGTCCACCAAACTGGCCAGTTTTTGACAGAGGTAATATCAAACCAGGACGCATGCTAACAGTAAAACAGGATGGATAGTCAAGGACTAGTGCTTGAGTCTGTTCCATGACCCTGTTTGTGTTACTAGGATAGAAGTAGTGTTAATAATGTGTTGAAATTATATATACAGGAAGTTCAACGGTTAAAAGATTCAGTTCCACAGGAGAAGGAGCTGGTTTGCTCTCAGGACCTGAAATAACAGTGTTGCCTCACTTTATAGTCCTAAATATCAAGCAGTTAGGCATTCCCCAGGACAGAGGGAATCCCACATTCAAATCTCTTTTAAGCCTTATTTGGAGCAAAGGTTTGAGCTTTGATCTCCTATCTCTGAACCCTTAGGCTGCCGAGTCAGTCTGTCTCTCTCTGTAGTCCAATGAATATTTAATTACTGAAAAGCGGAATAGTGCTTACAGAACACATTATGGTGTATAGTTGCAGTCTTCCAGCTGAAAAATAATTATTTCAGTGGGTCTAATTTTAACACCTGAATTCTTTTGCTAATTTATCTGAAACAATCTATTTCACTGCGTACTAATGGTATATAGTAATTGAAAGAAGGGAAAGGGTTGTGAACACTGTGTGCCAGGGTAAACTGAAGCTATCTTGCTTTCCAATTTGGCTTGTTTATAAGCAATTCAAAAATAAATGCTTCTGACATGTTTCTCTTCTCTGCATTGCTCTGGAACATCATGTGCCTTTGGCAGTTTGCTTTTCTGGTCTAAGTATTTCCATTGCTTTTGCAGCTTTAATCCTTTAAGAAAATTTAATTTCAGCTGGCTTTTTAGATTGTTCATGAAGACATCCTTTAATTAGTATGAGTGTGAACTGGACTTTCCTGTGCAATTGTGTGATTTATAATTAGCATTCTTGATTTTTGTTGAACTGCAATAGTACTCTATATTCTTTCTATTCAGTTTGCTTGTGATAGTGTGATAGTTTTTTCTTCTGTTCTTTCAAAGTTATTCTCCTTTGTGTTCTTCTGGAAAAATACAGTAATTATATGCTTGTGAATCACAACCTCTGCCCTGTTAATTACAATTAAGGGAATCCATACATTATTATATTTCGATTTCTGTATAAATCAAGACAAGAAGAAACAATGTGGTTTTTAGAAGCTGACATTATTTCCTCATCTCCTCCCTTTTTATTATACTGCTTATGTCTGCAAAATTCAAGAATCAGATGGAAACTAGAAATATCCAGTTCATAACCTCCTATTTGATCTTCATGCTTTTAAACAGGCAAATCTTTTTTTAAAAAAAAGTTTACATCTTTTTTTTCCTACCATACCTTATTTTGTCCTCTGTGAAGTATTCTGTGCAATAATAATGTGATGACCTGCTCGTCTGTATTCCTGGAACTATCTAGAGGGTTCTCTTAGTGAAAATTATACCTTCAGCTATGAAGGACTGGAAATAAATCTCTGTGCACATGTGAGGAAAAAGAAAAAAACACCACAAAACCCTTTATATTCCTGTTGAGCTAGAGGAGGTCAATTGATGGAGAGCTAGTTTGCCTATTTTTGTCAGAAAGTCCTTTTTGTGCAGGATTGTTCTCTGGTTTACATTTCTTTGTTTGTTAGGATAAAAGCAATTACAAGATAATTCAGGAGAGTACAGACCTTAACATCTCTTTCCATTACAGGAAGCAATCTTCCTGGGTGATCAGTTGCCTGCAGCAGTGAATCAGTCAGACCTGCTTCAGGAGGTGAAGGAGTTAGTGTTGTTTCCCCTTCTGGCTGTGAACCTACACCTTTCTCAGAGCTAGGTCAGGGGGAGCAGATGGCCCAACAGTTCAGTGGCAGCTCCGCTCACTTCTCCCTTCTGTGTGTTTGAGCGAGTTTTCTTTCCCTTGTTTCCTTCTCTCTTCTCCGTCATGCACAACTGGAGGTGGGCCAAGGAGTGCAGGAACTGTCCTTTTCTCTTCAGCTGGAGAGCGGTGTTGCTGCTGGTGGTGTTACACTGCTCACAGCTACAGGAAGGACAAAGAACTGGCCAAGCGAAGCAAATAAGAAGGAAAGGAAAAATAATGAAGCAGTCTGGAGGAGAGATTTGACAGGAAGATGAAGCACAGGAGTACTTGCTGGGAAGGTAGTTTTCCTCATCTATACAGATGGTCTTCCTGCTATTCTGTTAAATGCAATGAAGACTGTTTAATACTTGCTACTCAGACATGTGTCTTCAAAACTGATATCCTAGTTTACTGACTTTTAAACTATGCCTTGCAGATTAGTGGAGGAGCATACTGTGGCATCTTGGAGACCTTGTGTTTGGGGTATTGAGAGCCTAAAGAGTGGACCAGTCCCCCTGGTTAGAATTGATGGACGGAGGGATGGACTGTAGTTTTCCAACAGCACTGACATCACTGTTACTTAAGGCAAACATAAAGAATATATTCTATTGAAGATATAAAACTAATAGGATAGCTGCTGTAGTTAGAGACAGGTGCTCAAACATAAACTATCCCACAACTGATAGCTACCTGTGCTCAAGTTTAACTTCATGTAATTCTTCCTATTTCCTTCAGCTAAAAAGCTCTCAGGATATTTGCACAGTGTCAGCTGGTACTCAGAAATAAACAAGTCTCATCCTGATGTTGCCTCTGCCCTGTAAAATGATGCTCATTTCATAACAAAGATGTTTTTATTTGTCCATTTACTCCCTGACATTTGAATCAGAGATCCACCCTTCCCATAAATGTGTCCTATAAATCATAAATTGGACACTTAATCATGATGTGTGTTTTTAACTCACTGCCAGGTAGACTTGGTTTGTAATGAGGATTTAGCCAGATGTGAGCAAACTATGAAAGACAAATTCAACACCTAACAGATTTTTTACTAAAGTAGTTTGATATGTTTGATATGGCCTGCTGTGAATGAAATTTTTTCTCAGGTCTGATAGGGTGAGGTTTATATCTCAGAACCAAGCTTTTTAAACATACAGATTGAAATTTACTCTCTGTATTTAAAGTGTAAAGGAGAAAAAGAACTTCAGTTTACTACTAGTTCTCAATAGAGAATCAGGGATGACAGTCCTTAAACAGGTGTGGGACAACAGCATTTTTGGGGATGCTAAAGGTATCTTGCAGGTTCTGAGGAGCATCAGGGAAATCTGGCTGCCAAGGTCAAGAGACTGAATGTGAACTTATTTATATTCTTCATGTGGTTTCTAGTCCCAGTTTTGTGATGGGAGATCCAGAAGGTAAATAAGAAAAATGTTAGTTTGTTTTAGTTTTCATTCTTGGTAGTCCTAAGTTTTAATTCAACTTCTGCATTTCTTCAGTGGTAATTGGAGTTGGGGGTGCTCATGAGGTAGCTTATTAATTCTGATGATCCAGAGGACTGGACAGCACAGGAGATACTCATGACAAAACCCAGATATATTCTCATACTACCAATTTCATAAATAGGGTTAAGTGACTGGCATGACAAAGGAATTGGCCAGCTGAACATGCTGGCCTGATCCAGGACCCGGCTGCATCGCTTGCTTGTCATCTGCGTTCCCCCCTTGCACCATTGTACAGATCTGTTGCACAGTTCTGACTTTTCTGCCTGCTGTTGGGAGCCATATTTAGCATCACTGTGATCACTGTGCATCCAGCAAGTAACTTTGGGTATTTTTCACCAAGGTTCCCTCCCTTTTGCCCTAAAAGATAGCAAAGAAATGGAAATTATCTTTCTTTCTTTCTTTTTGCCTCATCCGTTTCCCCTGTGTTCTGAGCTTTTTTATGGCTGGGAAAGTCAGAGATAAATTAATTATGTGTAAATATTGTGTCACAGTTATGTTCAGTAAAATAATGATAATCTGTGCTTCATTAAGCAGTTCACTTTATAATCTCCCCAAAAAATAGAGAGAGGAAAGAAAAGAAATCCTTGTCTCTCTTTTACAGCCCTCTAAGGATTTAATAGCAAATGCTGTCGTGAGGTCTCATACTACTAAGGCTTAATTGCATTTACGAAACGTACTACAACATATCTGCTAGATTACTGAGCTATAACTTGTCAAATAAATGCAGCAGAATTTGTGATAGCCATGTTTTAGTGGAGTTTATTCCTTGCTCATTTGCAAAATCTAGTCATTCATAAGAAGTTTCCTTGGCATTAATGTCAAGTAGCTTCATTCTATGGCATTGGATAATTTAATTTTATTTATGTAAAGACTTGCATGCTGCTGGTGAACATAGCATCTGAATGTCTTGGAAACAGTTTCAGTTTGGTTTCACAGCGCATTATCAGGGTGGGGAAGTGTGAGCGATTTGGTTTCACAGAGCAGAAATCTGGTATATGTGGATCCTTCAAGCTTTGAGAAATCCAGTATCTGAATGTTTCTCATCTGGCCACAGGACAGGGGTAAAAGCTAAGCCACGTCTCTACTATTGAGGCCAGATCACCAGCACACCTGGGGTTCAGTCCAGCATCGTGGGAGGATCCTTAGTATTAGGCTGCTGATGTGGAATGTGCATTTTTATGGGATATTTCCTCTGCTGCAGTGGACCATCACTGCCTATTTCATGCTCTGGGTATGCAGCCTATCAGTTGATCCACAACCAGCTATAGCAGGTGTGTGGAGACACCAAGTGGGGATAGAAGCAGTGGCACCAGGCTTTGTGCTTGGGGTGATGGGGTCTCAGCATAGCAGTGTTAGATGGGTGCTACATGCATATACTCACTGTGTGAAACTTGGCAAGTCTGTACCTAAAATCACAGCCCATTAGCCTCTGTGGTAAAAGTCTTCATTGCTTCATCAAGGTTAAGAATAGATTTTAAGTCAGTTCTTCAGCTACACCTATACAGGTGATTCGAGTGTGTCCAGAAGGTACTGAGACCTGCTGGCAGAAAATGACACACTCCCCTAAAACTGAACTATTTCACTTAATAAAGTGAAGTGTTCACATCCATACCTTTCCCAGGCTAACTCCCACAACCTGCCCATTGGAGATTACTTAGGACGGTGCTATTTGCATGGTCAGAAACTAAGGCTAGTGATTTGACTAACATTTAAATGACATCAGGTGTTGAATTGCAGTGCCTGGAGGCACTGTTATGGCTCTACTTAAATTGATATGGTCAAAACCTCTGAAACCTTGATAGAGTGTCTAACTTGTATGGAAAGTTCATGCAGGAGTTGAAGTCCACCCAGATAACTTCACCCCTGTGATAGAAATGACATTAATCCTCTCTATTACTCACTTGATTGACTGTCACACCTAGAGGTGATCCCAGCCTCAGGGGAATATTACTTTTTTGGGGGGAAAAACCTAAAGACAGATTTTACAGTAATGGTGTCTTTTAGTTTTGCAGTGGTAAAAATAAAAATAAAAAAAGAAGCAAAGATACAAATCCTGACTTTGGTGAATATCATTTTGGTAGCATCCAAACTATTCTGTTGCTGCAGGCTGAGTCACACAGTTAGACCAGCAGAGTTAGAGCTGCAAAATAGGCTGTTCATCTGAATCAAATAAGACCTTTATGCAGACTTGTTGTGCTTCAGAATGAAGTCTGTAGAAAGCTTGTTGCAGAAATGCAATCTTGCAAGTGCTTTTTACTGTGCCTTTTGATGTTCTCAAGTACAGAAGATGTCAGCTTGAGAGAAGAAATGTGCTTGGCAGGGAGTGATGTTGGATATATGAGAAGCGAATTTGTATTATGGCACTGTATTCCCCTTGGAACACTAAAACAAGGAAGTGCAAGCTATTTTAGTAAATCATGAAGTCCCGCATGGAATCTATCAGTTCCCCCAAGATGTTGTATTTTGAGCACTGAAAAGTTGCTTGTCATACTCCCATATCTCACCTGCAAATAGTGTGCAAGAAACAATGAAAAATAGTTTATCAGTGACTAGCATGTGTTAGGTGTAAACCACAATCCACTTATATGAGCATGACCCTTTAAGATTAATTTTTAGTTTAGTCCAAACTGCTGTATTTGCTGAGGCTAGCTGATATAATGCATTTTGGTTAATCATATAATCTAAGATGGAAAATTCATTTGCTGCATATTTGTGACAAATGCTTCTCGAAAAGCATTGAAATTAAAGAAAAAAAAGCAACAAACCACCAACCACCAAAAAACAACAATAGATGATCTACCTGTTGGCACATGCATTTGTTCAGTTATGGATAACCAGGTTGACATTTCCCTGTGAATGTTTCACAGTTTGAAGTTTTGGTCTCTTCAGGAGATGCCCACACTCTATACAATTTGGGTCACTTATAATTCCTCAGGCAGAGAAAGAGTCTAGGTGTCTAAAAATCTCAAGAGATAACTCATAAAAAACACTTGAGGGGCATCAGGACCTGCTGTTTCATGTTATAGCCAACTTTTATGTAATGTAGCCCCCAGCTTTTCAGTGACCCCACAGCTGTTACTTACACCATGTTTTTTTTACTTCCATGTGCTAAATAACTGAGAGCTAAATTGAAATCTGCATAGAAACATGAAGCATATTTTGTAGACTACATAGCTGAGTTCTCTGTTTTTCCCTCGGTGCTTTATGAATTCTGATTTTATTTCTCTAATCCTGACCAAATTACTGCCCTGGTGGACTGAGTCAGATGTTCAATATTATTATTATTAATTTCTCAAGGACATAAGTCTTGCTTCCATTTCATATTGATGAGATAAGCAACTTGCAACAAATATTCACATTGCCTAAAGAATTAGATAAATCGTTGAAGGATATATGTAAGTACAAAACGGAATAAAATAATTATTTCTGTAACATTGATTTTATAGTTTTTTTCCATTTGTCTTGTGATTTTAAGTAAGGTGAAAGGCTTTCCCACTCTTAAAACCATAAGCAAGGGAAAGAGATCCTTATTTCTTTTTTTCTTTTCTACACAGAAAAAGTGTGATGCCTTTGTTACTGATGTTGTTTTGGTTTTTGCTCTGATTTTTTCTTAGCAGCATTTCCTCTGAGCACTGATGTAACATAATTTACATCAGTATTCATTTTTTGTGATCTTGCATATCTGTAAATCCCATTTTTTCCTCCCTTCCCCACTGACTGATTGTAAAAAAACTAGATGCTGAATTCTTATTTATTTTTGGCATACCTGACAGTGGGCTACACTTTTGGAACTGTGCAGAGGTAGGCTTAGTTTCTGCCCTAAAGGTCATCCTTTTTGTTACAGTAAATACAAGAAAGAGATGACAGAAAAAGCAGGATAACCATCCTTCTGCAGTTCTTTTTTTGGGGCAGTCACAGAAAGGTGCTGTAAGGCCTGCTCTTCCGGGAGCCTAGCCGGTCCCTAAAGGCATGCATTTAGCCTTCTCCCTTTCATCGGGACTGCAAACATATTTAAATCCACCAGTTGGGAAGCAAGCCCCTGAGCTGATCCCAATGCCTGGGTATCATTTTCTTAGAGATAAGCCAGTTGCTCTTCCAGGGCTTTAAAAGATCCACATGTTACATTGGGCACTGAATTGTGTGCCAAGGAGACAATTTCTGCCCTGCAGAAAGATGCTTAACACCAACCCAGTTTCACAGTTGTGTATCTTAACTGACTTGTATAAAGTTATTTCTGGTTTACACTGTTACAAGGGAACAATTTCTTTTAGCAGAATGGTTATCTTTTTAATTTGTTCCAGTTCTGGAATTGCAGGTTGTCCTGAGAGAAGTTCTTTTGTAAGTCAATATCACATTATTTTCAATACCCCTCTAGAAGTCCCAAACCTATCTTCATCCTGCAAAAAATTAATACCTGTAAGTAATTCGTTGTACATGAGTGCTCTCCTTGAATTTCCCATATTCACTTATGTTTAAAAAAAAAACACATTGATTGCAGAAGAGTTTGCCAGACTCATTCTTTTATTGTGTATGTTAGATACCTTCTCACACTGAATCCCAGAATTGCTGAGGCGGGAAGGCACCTCTGGACGTCATCTTGTCCAAGCCCCTGCTCAAGCAGGGTCACTAGAGCAGGTTACTCAGGGCCACGTCCATTAGGGTTTTGAATATCTCCAAGGAGGGAGACTCCACAACCTCTCTGGGCAACTTGTGCCAGTGTTCAACAATACTCACAGTAAAAAGATTTTTGCTTATGATTAAATGGAATTTCCTGCATTTAAATTTGTGCCCGTTGCCTCTTGTCCACTCCGCTCTTTGGAGTCACCCTGGAATAGCAACAGGCATCTGTTTCATTTGTAGTATTCTATGAAGTCATAAATGCAGGATTATATAGGCAATAACTCAAATGTTTTTTGTGCTTTATGAGGTACTAACCACATTTTGGCTATGTAATATCTGCAGCTGAAGGCCATGGTGTTTATTGAACTAGGACTGATTTCACTGACGTAACAGGAAGTGCCGCTAAGGTGTGATTATTTCAAACCCTCTTTGTCTTTCTCTTAAATTCCCAGAATTTCAACACTTTAAATCTTCCTCTTAGTACAACAACACGTTTTTAAGGTACTTGTATTTAAACTGCTCATGATTCAAAAATTGCATTGCAAAGACAGAGTGAGAAAGAGAGAGTGTGGTGTTGAGAAGAGGTTCACCCCAACAGTTAAAACGGTTTCAGTTTTAATTTCTTAGGCAATTTGTACCGTCTTTTGGCAGTAAATGCCAAGATGGTAAATCACTACCTTTAAAAGTTCATCTTTAGATTTGTGACTTTGTGGCAGAGAGCTTTGTATTCTGTGTTTGTGAGGTGTAGTAGTGTCCATAGGGCTCTATGCACAGCTGTACTGTGAAGAATTAACCAATGGTGAAAAAGAAGCACTTAGGGTTTTAAACAGAAGAGACAAAAATCTTGAATAAATGGATTAGGCCAAGAATTAGTATTTTTATACTAAGCAGCATACTAGAATAAAACAGTATAAATTTGGTTTTAGAATACTTCAGTTATGAACTTTTCTTTTGAAATTCAGAGCATTCATTGGAAAATTATAAGAAAATATTTTGTTTTCTTGTTATGGGAAGATTCTATAAGGGAAGAAACCTCTTTAGCTGCACTGGCACTTGTACATGGCTGAAGTCCACTTATAGTGATGATCTTAAACCTTGTGTAGATTGTTTGAAGAGGAACAGGTTTGATGTATTTTTTCCTCTTTTACTAAAAATGATCCTGTTACATATTACTTTTCATGAGATTGTATCTTCTCATTCTCTACCCTTTATCTCCAAAGCAAGAACCGTGTTGACTTTTGAAGCAGTGTGGCTGATGCTTCCTGAGGATGACTATTAAGGAATCAGATGGAGCACAGATATAGATTATAAGCAGTAATCATTACAATTGTGCCAGTATAATTTCTGGCACAATTGTTTCATTTTGATAGCAGATATTCCAAAGGTTTCTTTGCTGAACAGCAAAATGGTAAAAAGTGAGTGACAGTGAAGAAAGGAAAAAAATATTTCTAAATTACTGTACATTTATTACAAATATAACAACAAACTGGTTGAATTGAATGAGCAACACCACCCCCCCAGTGAATAGTTTTTAAAATAAATAAATGCATGTCATGGTGTTAGCTGGGATAGTTGATTTTCTTCACTGTAGCTAGCATAGTGCTGTGTTTTAGACTTGGTATGTAAATAATGTTGATAACACCCTGGTGTTTTAGTTGTTGCTGGGTAGTGTTTACACTGGTCAAGGACTTTCTAGCTTCCCATGCTCTGCCAGATGCACAAGAAGCCGGGAGGGGAGGGGATGCAACCAGGAGAGCTGATTCGAATTGGCCAAAGGGTATTCCATATCATGTGACGTCATGCCCAGTATATTAACTGGGGGAATTGGCTGGGGGAGGCAGCGATCGCGGCTCGGGGACCGGCAGCGTCGGTCGGCGGGTGGTGAGCGGTTGCAGCACTTGTTGTTCAGTTTTGGTTTTGTTTTTTTTTTCCTTTCCCTCTCCTTCTACTGTTTCATCTCTCTCTCGCTCATTATTTTCCTTTTCATTATATTAGTATTATTGCTGTTTTATTCTAATTATTAAACTGTTCTTATCTCAACCCACGAGTTTTCTTACTTTGGCCCTTCCGATTCTCTCCCCCATCCCACAAGGGTGGGGGAGTGAGCGAGCGGCTGTGTGGTGCTTAGTTGCTGACCGGGGCTAAACCACAACAGTCCTTTTTGGCGCCCAACGTGGGGCACGAAGGGTTTGAGATAATAACAGTTGCTGGTCACAGCATTGATTCATCTGTTCTCGATATTAGTAGTCAGACCTACACCATGCTGATTTTGAAGTACATGTTAAAGATTGGCATTGGGTTTTGTAGTTTGCTGTGCTCTGCAGTGGTTAGAGATGTTTTGCCTAGGAGATTTGTTATTAAAACACTGGCCTTGAGTTTTATCGGTTATTTGGGTTTTGCATGGAAGCCGTTACTGTACTTCGGCTACCACCTCATGGAGACAATTAGCAATTATACCTCCTCCTCTGAGAGGTTCTTTATGGAGGAAATACAGAATGGCACCTTAGCTACCATCTTCTGTAATGTCTCCTCCTTCATTACAACAACTTTTCAGTCTCTTGAACATCCTTGGGTAGTTAAGATACATCTGTTGATATTCCTATGGCAGATTGTTTCGGTTTTGTCTAAGGTTAATAAGCAATTCAAGAATATCATCCAGAGATCTGCCCCAAGGCTCGATAATTATGGGTGGCAGGGTATGTGGGAGAGTATGGGCAAATGCCTGAGACGGTGGGCACCCCCAGTGTTTTGGGACTTTACCCCTGAACAAGTGCAGAATCCTGAAAAATTAGTAGAATATTTGGAGGAAGTATGTTGTCACCCTAGCAATTCCAGAGAGATACAAATCATTGCAATGTGTTGGGGCCTGGCCCATGCCTACCGAGCCCTGTTTAACAGTATTCAGTACCACCAAGGGAAAACGACAGGCCCTGCGGATACTCCAAGCCCAACGACAAGCACTGTGGCCACTCAAACCCCCACAACAGGCGCTGCAGCAGCTCCAAGCCCGACGACAGGCACTGTGGCCCCTCAAACCCCCACAACAGGCGCTGCAGCAGCTCCAAGCCCGACGACAGGCACTGTGGCCACTCAAACCCCCACAACAGGCACTGCGGCTGCTCCAAGCCCAATGACAGGCACTGTGACCACTCAAACACCCATGACAGACACTGAAGCTGAATCAGAGAATCAACCCGTGCCAGTATCAGTTGCCCCTATACAAAAGAAGAAATCTTTAAAGAGAAAGTCAACTCGTATAGAAAAGGATGATGGAGAAGCAGCGCCGTTACTAAGAGAGGAGAAGGAAGAGGAAGAACTTGTACAAGAGACGGAAACTACCCGATCCCTATCCTTAAGTGAGCTACGAGATATACGAAAAGATTTCGGCCGTCGTGTAGGTGAGCATGTTGTCACCTGGCTGCTCCGATGCTGGGATAACGGGGCCAGTAGCCTGGAATTAGAGGGTAAGGAAGCCAAACAACTGGGATCCCTTTCTAGGGATGGGGGCATTGACAAAGCAATTGGAAAAGGGACACAAGGCCTCAGCCTCTGGAGGCGACTCCTGTCTGCTGTGAAAGAAAGGTATCCCTTCAAGGAAGATGTTATATATCGCCCTGGAAAATGGACCACTATGGAGAAAGGTATCCAGTACCTGAGAGAATTAGCTGTGCTTGAGGTGATTTATGGTGACCTGGGTAGTGTACAGTCATCCAAAGATCCAGATGAAGCACAGTGCACACGACCCATGTGGCGGAAGTTTGTACGGAGCGCACCATCATCCCATGTAAACTCCCTGGCAGTAATGTCCTGGAAAGATGAAGAGGCACCAACGGTAGAGGATGTGATTGATAAACTCCGGGATTATGAAGCACATGTCTCTTCCTCCCTCGTCTCAGCTGTGGAGAAATTGTCCCGGGAGGTTCAGCAAATCAAAGAAGATATGTCCTACTCCCTACCTGTACGGACCAGTATCTCGGCCATTAGGAGTAAGCGTCCTTCTGCTCAAGAGAGAAGATACACACCACGGGGCACCCTATGGTTTTACCTGCGTGACCATGGAGAGGACATGAAGAAGTGGGATGGAAAACCTACGTCGACCCTGGAGGCACGGGTACGTGAGTTGCAAGGAAAAACAACCACTCAAGGCGGGACCTCCAGGAGAGTTGCTGCTCCAGTTTCCAGTAGGCAGTTCCCCAGACAGAGGAGTAGAAGCGCTGATTCTATCTGTGATCTTAATAGAGAGACTTTTGATTCCCGTTCACAAGATCTGGAGTGGGAAACCCGCAATTGGAATTAGAGGGGCCCTGCCTCCAGCCAGGTGGAGGAAAGGGACAACCGGGTTTACTGGACTGTGTGGATCCGATGGCCTGGCACATCTGATCCACAGGAGTATAAGGCTCTAGTGGACACTGGTGCACAGTGCACCCTAATGCCATCAAACTATGTAGGGGCGGAACCCATTTGTATTGCTGGAGTGACAGGGGGATCCCAAGAGCTAACTGTATTGGAGGCTGAAGTGAGCCTAACTGGGAATGAGTGGCAAAAGCACCCCATTGTGACTGGCCCAGAGGCTCCGTGCATCCTTGGCATAGACTACCTCAGGAGAGGGTATTTCAAGGACCCAAAAGGGTACAGGTGGGCTTTCGGTATAGCTGCCTTGGAGACGGAGGAAATTAAACAGCTGTCTACTTTGCCCGGTCTTTCGAAGGACCCTTCTGTTGTGGGGTTGCTGAAGGTCAAAGAACAACAGGTGCCAATTGCCACCACAACAGTGCACCGGCGGCAATACCGCACCAACCGAGACTCCCTGATTCCCATCCATGAGCTCATTCGGCGACTGGAGAGCCAAGGAGTGATCAGTAAGACCCGTTCACCCTTTAACAGTCCCATATGGCCAGTGCGGAAGTCTAATGGGGAGTGGAGACTAACAGTGGACTATCGTGGCCTGAACGAAGTCACTCCGCCACTGAGTGCTGCTGTGCCGGACATGTTAGAACTTCAATACGAACTGGAGTCAAAGGCAGCCAAGTGGTATGCCACAATTGATATCGCTAATGCATTCTTCTCAATCCCTTTGGCAGCAGAGTGCAGGCCACAGTTTGCTTTCACTTGGAGGGGTGTCCAGTACACCTGGAATCGACTGCCCCAGGGGTGGAAACACAGCCCTACCATTTGCCATGGACTGATCCATACTGCACTGGAACAGGGTGGAGCTCCGGAACACCTTCAGTACATTGATGACATCATCGTGTGGGGCAACACAGCAGAAGATGTTTTCGAGAAAGGGAAGAAAATAGTCCAAATCCTTCTGAAGGCTGGTTTTGCCATAAAACAAAATAAAGTGAAGGGACCTGCACAGGAGATTCAGTTTTTGGGAATAAAATGGCAAGATGGACGTCGGCAGATCCCAATGGATGTGATCAACAAAATAGCAGCCATGTCTCCACCAACTAGCAAAAAGGAAACACAAGCTTTTTTAGGCGTTGTGGGTTTTTGGAGAATGCATATTCCAAATTACAGTCTGATTGTAAGCCCTCTCTATCAAGTGACCCGGAAGAAGAATGATTTCAAATGGGGCCCTGAGCAACGACAGGCCTTTGAACAGATAAAGCAGGAGATAGTTCATGCAGTAGCCCTTGGGCCAGTCCGGGCAGGACAAGACGTAAAAAACGTGCTCTACACTGCAGCCGGGGAGAATGGCCCTACCTGGAGCCTCTGGCAGAAAGCACCAGGGGAGACCCGAGGTCGGCCCCTAGGGTTCTGGAGTCGGGGATACAGAGGGTCCGAAGCGCGCTACACTCCAACTGAAAAAGAGATATTGGCAGCATATGAAGGGGTTCGATCTGCTTCAGAAGTGATCGGTACTGAAGCACAGCTCCTCCTGGCACCTCGACTGCCGGTGCTGGGCTGGATGTTCAAAGGGAGGGTCCCCTCTACACATCACGCAACTGATGCTACATGGAGTAAGTAGGTCGCACTGACCAGCCAACGGGCTCGAATAGGAAACCCCAGTCGCCCAGGAATCTTGGAAGTAATCATGGACTGGCCAGAAGGCAAAGATTTTGGAATGTCACCAGAGGAGGAGGTGACACGTGCTGAAGAGGCCCCACTGTATAATAAACTGCCAGAAAATGAGAAGCAATATGCCCTGTTCACTGATGGGTCTTGTCGTCTGGTGGGAAAGCATCGGAGATGGAAGGCTGCTGTATGGAGTCCTACACGGCAAGTCGCAGAAACTGCTGAAGGAGAAGGTGAATCAAGTCAGTTTGCAGAAGTAAAGGCCATCCAGCTGGCTTTAGACATTGCTGAACGAGAAAAATGGCCAGTGCTCTATCTTTATACTGACTCATGGATGGTGGCAAATGCCCTGTGGGGGTGGTTACAGCAGTGGAAGCAGAACAACTGGCAGCGCAGAGGCAAACCCATTTGGGCTGCTGCATTGTGGCAAGATATTGCTGCCCGGGTGGAGAACCTGGTTGTGAAGGTACGTCATGTGGATGCTCATGTCCCCAAGAGTCGGGCCACTGAAGAACATCAGAATAACCAACAGGTGGATCAGGCTGCTAAGATTGAAGTGGCTCAAGTAGATCTAGACTGGCAACATAAAGGTGAACTATTTATAGCTCGGTGGGCCCACGACACCTCAGGCCATCAAGGAAGAGATGCAACATACAGATGGGCTCGTGACCGAGGGGTGGACTTGACCATGGACACTATTGCACAGGTCATCCATGAATGTGAAACATGCGCTGCAATCAAGCAAGCCAAGCGGGTAAAACCTCTGTGGTATGGAGGACGATGGCTGAAGTATAAATATGGGGAGGCCTGGCAGATTGATTATATCACACTGCCACAAACCCGCCAAGGCAAACGCCATGTGCTTACAATGGTGGAAGCAACCACCGGATGGCTGGAAACATATCCCGTGCCCCATGCCACCGCCCGGAACACTATCCTGGGCCTTGAAAAACAAGTTTTATGGCGACATGGCACCCCAGAAAGAATTGAGTCAGACAACGGGACTCATTTCCGAAATAACCTCATAGACACCTGGGCCAAAGAGCATGGCATTGAGTGGGTGTATCACATCCCCTATCATGCACCAGCCTCTGGGAAAATTGAGCGATACAATGGACTGTTAAAGACTACACTGAGAGCAATGGGGGGTGGGACATTCAAACACTGGGATACACATTTAGCAAAAGCCACCTGGTTAGTCAACACTAGGGGATCTGCCAATCGAGCTGGGCCTGCCCAGTCAGAACTCTTACGTACTGTGGAAGGGGGTAAAGTCCCTGTAGTGCACGTAAAAAATATGCTGGGGAAAACCGTCTGGGTTATTCCTGTCTCAGGCAAAGGCAAACCCATTCGTGGGATTGCTTTTGCTCGAGGACCTGGGTGCACTTGGTGGGTAATGCGGGAGGATGGAGGAGTTCGATGTGTGCCTCAAGGGGATTTGATTTTGGGTGAAAATAGCCAATGAACTGAATGGTATGCTGTTAATTGCTATATGATATTGTATGTCATCACTCCTATGGTTGCTATATGCTGTATCAATGGTATCATAGTAAGAATTTCCAAAATTAATGAAGAATGAACTTTGATTGAACCAAGCAACGTGTAGCGGTGGTGGGACAAAGACTGGCTTCAGCATGCAACAATCCAACACCACGCAGACCATCTCTCCAGCCTTGAAGGACTATTACGGTAGATGGAGCCCAAAGTTATGGACTGAATGAACTCAATGGACATGTGTGGACCCTCTACAGATGTTCTACAGGGATGGTCCATAGACTACGGGAATGATAAATGATATCTACGTATGTCATCAAAGGATGGGGAGGCGGGTGGTGGTTATTGAGGTCATATTGGATAGTATGAGACCTGAGCATGACGTAAATGGTATGGAATAAGGGGTGGATACTGTCATGGTGTTAGCTGGGATAGTTGATTTTCTTCACTGTAGCTAGCATAGTGCTGTGTTTTAGACTTGGTATGTAAATAATGTTGATAACACCCTGGTGTTTTAGTTGTTGCTGGGTAGTGCTTACACTAGTCAAGGACTTTCTAGCTTCCCATGCTCTGCCAGATGCACAAGAAGCCGGGAGGGGAGGGGATGCAACCAGGAGAGCTGATTCGAATTGGCCAAAGGGTATTCCATATCATGTGACGTCATGCCCAGTATATTAACTGGGGGAATTGGCTGGGGGAGGCAGCGATCGCGGCTCGGGGACCGGCAGCGTCGGTCGGCGGGTGGTGAGCGGTTGCAGCACTTGTTGTTCAGTTTTGGTTTTGTTTTTTTTTTCCTTTCCCTCTCCTTCTAGTGTTTCATCTCTCTCTCGCTCATTATTTTCCTTTTCATTATATTAGTATTATTGCTGTTTTATTCTAATTATTAAACTGTTCTTATCTCAACCCACGAGTTTTCTTACTTTGGCCCTTCCGATTCTCTCCCCCATCCCACAAGGGTGGGGGAGTGAGCGAGCGGCTGTGTGGTGCTTAGTTGCTGACCGGGGCTAAACCACAACAATGCACCAAGTTAAATCAAGTTTATCTTGATTTATGTGATTTTATAATTGTGAGAAATCTGATATATCAGGGATTTATGAATATTCTTCTAACCTGTGAAGCTTCTGAATTTGAGGATGAGCCCTCATTCCATTATTCGTGCCACAGTTGGCTGCTTCCTCTATTTTCGAGAAGGAATCAATTTTGTTAATAAGTAATGCTCGCTCATAAAGAAGCTGATACTGACTTTACAGATACCCAGTCAGGCTGGAGTCACACACTGAACATTTTTGACTTTTTCCTGCATTTAACTGCAATATAGAAACAAGTGAATGGGAACATGATAGGGAGTATCCTTCCTTTAATTGAATACATATATGAATTTATACCTTGGGTTGCACAAAGAAATTGTGGCAAAGTAAATTTGGGTGTTAGTCATTCTTAGTTCCACATGTCCTTCAGTGTTGTAGTCTCCACTTCACTTATTAGCACTGAGATAATTTAAAAAAAAAAAAAAAAAAAAGAACAGCAATGGTAATTTTTATGGATAATATGTATTAACAAATGCTTCTATCATACATTAAAATGTTGACCAACGTTACATAAGTCAAGTAGAAATTTGGATGCCGAAAGTTGTTTCCATTACCAGAAGGACCTGAGGATAAATCAAGTAGCACTGATGGAGTCTTCTTTCTTTACAGAAGTTGTACAAAATCCTTATTGCCTGGACATGATGGAAATCAAGCATCAAGAAGCAGTCATCTCTCATAGTTAACCACTGTCGTTTTTCCCTTTTATCAATGTCCTGGTGCTTGTCTCAGTTGCTTCTAGTCTCTGCTACCAATGCATCCCTCAGCATTTTGGTCCCTCTGCTGACTCACCAAAACTAAATGTAACAGAAATAACCTTTCATATTTGGTGTAGAATTCATTGGTGTTTCAGCCTTTCAATTGGGCAGAGCAGTTAAAGACATTTAAAGGACAACAAAGTTGTGTGTCCCCCATCCCCCCTGTATTTACTGAGCAATTCCTAAGCAGAGTAATTCCTAAGCAGTGTTTGGGAGAACCATCAGTTCTGATTTTATGAGGATGGTATTTCAATCTTTGTGAGACCAAGGTGCTCACACATGGCCCTGAAGCTGCATGTGAGCATGCACCCCCTGAACTTAAACTTGGCAGCAACTTGCCACTAATTCTGGTAGGAGCAGGATCAGTGAAGTGCTTACAGAGTGACTGCTATAACCCCTCATTCAGATGCTGTTTAGACCCTGCATGCTGCAGGGAAGCGTGTCATGTGAGTTCAGTAAAGGAAACACCCATCTATTCTATGCCTATGCTAAAATAATCAGTAATTCATCATCTCAGTGTGGTGTTTTCTTCTTCTGGCCCTAAAGTAATGTGCTGCAGGAAAATACTATAAATTCTGGAATCTCTGTTGTGCTGCGTCCCCTCCAGAATGTTCTAGGTTGCAGTGAAAAGATTTTTTTTTTCTTTCCAAAACTCATTGAAAATATCATGTCAGTATATCTCTTGTTTTAGTACCTAAGAATTTATTTTGCTTCCTGAAAAATACAGCAAGAGAGACACTGCTAAAAGAGGTTCAGTGCAGGAAAAAGCAGAGTGTGATTAAGGAAAATGAAAAGCTATATGAACAAGAGAGAGGATTGTCACTTTTAAGCGTGCTTTTCTTGTATCCTTTCTTTGCATTTTCCTACCAACCATTTTCAGAAGGCACATATTGTGCTAGATGGTCATAAGAAGCTAGTAGGTCAGCCAAGGGAGGCAGTGCCAAACTGCAATGTGTATTAGGCATAAACTCCAGAAACTCGGGTTTCATGTGCTTAAAATGGGCACCAAAATGGCTACTAAAAGTAGAAGGGAGGTAAAATAATTTTAGGGGCAAATCAGGAAAATGGTCCATTTCTTGATAAGTAGGATGGGCGTTTTCAATATAGTTTTGGCACAATAAATTCTGATCCACAGTTCTGTGTCCACAATGTTCCAATCAGTTGCTAAAATAGGAAAACAATGAAATTAGACTATGTCAGAAAACTGATAAATACTTAGAATTTTCTTGAAGTGGAGCAGATGATGAAACACAAAATTTCTCACTGATTATGTGAACATAATATATCTTATAATATATATAGTATATTGGAGCATGAGGATCAAACCAGACATATCCAACATGTGAATCATTTATATGAAACTACTTTGAAATTCTTGTGTTATGTGATAGAAGCATGATGTTACTAGAAACTAGTAACAATTCCAGTCTGCAGTTGTTGTAAGCTGTGTGAGTTTTATTTCAAGATTTAATTAGCAAAGAAGTATGTAACTGGTATCTTGAGGACACTGGAAGGCTTTATCAAGAAAAATATTAATCAGTCATTTTTTCCACTGAGAAAAAAAATTATGAAGAATTGTTTCTGTGGCCTTTTAATTACAATATTTATTTTAAAATCCATTTCAGATAGATTTTAGTATCTCTTTTGCTACAAAGTGTGATTTAATATTTGTTTCTATGAAAAATTGCTTTGCTATATATAAAATATGTTTGTAAACCTCTGCTTCTTTGTGGAAGAGTTCTCTCTTTGGGCTTTGTGAATATACATTAAAATATAAACCTGATTACATGATAATAAAAAAAATACAACTAACTGTTACTAAAGAAGTAGAGAAAAAGCAATCAGAAAGATCTTTTGGAGGACATACAAACTATATCTCAAAAGTCTGCTCTCTGTATTTTCCCAGTAATTGCTATGATCCAACAGAGGAAGCTGTTTGATCACTGATACATGGTAATTTGTAATCATTAGGCATTCAGTGTAATTAAAAATCACCTCTATTTATCAGATGCTATGACTGCAGAAAAAGGTATCTTTTTTTTGTTTCATTTTCATCCCATGTTTGTTATTTAATTATCTTTTATTCATCTTTTACTAATTAGTTAATATTTGCAAAGCAATTTGAAAACCAAAAGCAGTGATCAAGTGCATCATTGTTAGGCAAGTATTGTGAAGAAAATATAATTAGGTTTTTGACTTCCATTTCTTCCAGCCAAAAGTCAAAGTTGGTGTTCAGCCTCCATTGACCTTCATGCATTTAGCATTAATGGTGAAAAAAGAAGTGGTTTCTCCTTTTTTCATTTATTTCTCCCAACTGATTCTTGTGACAGGATGGGTCAGTATTGAACTATATCAGAGGAGCCTGGGTAGTAGACTTGTTCCTTGGACTGCTAACCCAAAAGTGGAATGTTTTTATTCCCACCTTTGCCACTAATTTATGCCATGTTCTTAGCCAGCTCAGTTCACCAAGGTCAGTGCCCAACCTTTTGTAAATCTGAGAAGTGGTCACTGATGCTGTTATGAAATGCTGATCTAAAAGAGATGTTCTGTAAAACCTTGCAATTTATTGTTGTGTGCATGGATTTATAGTAACATACCATTTCTCCTTTTAACCACTCTGTGACTAGTAATATCAATAAGGAAGAAAACAGCTGGGAGCATTTTTCCAACTGGGTACCCTGGAAAATTTGCTTCAGAAAGCTTTTCATTTTGAAAGCTTTTTTGCTTTTATTACTCAAATTTGCTGATTCTCATTAGACATTAAAATGCAGTGTTTTGGTTTGGTTTTGTTTTTTTTTTTTTTTTTAATGCTTTCTGCCTATTTGTATACTGTGAAAACAGCAGGGAGCAAGCCAATTTCTGTAGAACGAACCAACCATCTGGTTGCATCATTTCATTCTTGTGATGTCACTTGCCACATAGAATGAGATCCCGTTCAATGTCCAGATTCAGAGGTGTAATGTTAGATGTTAGTTTAGAATGTTCATATGAAAATAGATCTCTGTTTCACAAATACTTAGAAAAGATCTTGTTACAGTCAATACAGATCTAGTTAACACAGGTCAGCAAGCTTTGGAAAGCTCTTCAACCCATTCTAGGGTAGACACCTACCATCCTGTCAACTAATTTGCTCTCTAGCCTCTACTCAGGAGGAGCTTCCAGCAAAGGCATCTTTGCTATTTGAGGTTCTTTAGGGAACCAAATTATATGCAAATAACCAGGCTGGCAGATGTGACTCAGCATTGCAGAAGACCTTCAGCCCTCTGAGACAGTGGTGGTAGGCCAGGCAAGTTATCCCACAGCAGAATTCCAGCGTTAGAATTCCTTCTCTAACTCTCCAGTTCTTCCATTTGTTAGACTGAGCCATATGAGGGATAAACTTTGGGTGTATGTGTCCTGATTTCAGCTGGGATAAAGTTAATTTTCTTCCTAGTAGCTGGTAAAGTACTGTGTTTTGGATTTAGTATGACAATAATGTTGATAACACACTGATATTTTAGTTGTTGCTAAGCATTGCTTACAGTAGTCAAGGACTTTTTTAGCTTCCCATGCTCTTCCAGGTGCACAAGAAGCTGGGAGGGGAGGGGGCACAGCCAGGACAACTGACCCAAACTGGCCAAAGGGATATTCCGTACCATATGATGTCATGGTCAGTATATGAGCTGTGGGGAGTTAGCCAGGGGAAGCAGCGATCACGGCTTGGGGACTGGCCGGGCATCGGTTGGTGGGTGGTGAGCGGTTGCAGCACTTGTTTTTCCTGGGTTTTGTTCCTTTCCCTCTCTCTCTCTCACATTGTTTTCCATTTCATTTTTTATTATTATTGTTATTGTTGGTATTATTATTATTATTATTTTATTTTATTTTATTTTATTTTATTTTATTTATTTTATTTCAATTCTTAAACTGTTCTTATCTCAACTCACGAGTTTTCTTACTTTTGCTCTTCAGATTTTCTCCCCCATCCCACTGGGGTGGGGAGGGTGAGCAAGCGGCTGTGTGGTGCTTGGTTGCTGACTGGGGCTAAACCATGACAACATGATAGTCCTCTAGTCCTGAATGGGTTTGTCTGTCCTACAAAACTTATTTCTGGAAGCTGTGACCTGCGAACACAATGGCACAAATCAGCCTCTTCAAAGATAAACATTGTCTCAACAGAAAAGATACAGCATAAGAAAATATGTATTAATGTAGCAGTCTGTACATATTGTCTTACCTAGAACTTTTGTTTGCTTAGTTAATCCAGAGCTCTTTGTTTCTCTTATCACCCACAGAGGTTACAAGTTGGTGTCTCTCCTATCTGAGCAGGACAGACAGTTTTGTGTGGTTGGGGAGACTTATGTGGAACTGACACTTGCACAGTACTTCTTAGTATCAGTTCTCTAAGGGCTATCAGAAATGTTTGTCAGCTTTCTGCAGGGGATTAATTTTTTGTCACCTCCATGTAGCAAAGAACATAAGAGACCCCAAGCAAAGTGGCAGCATATGCTTTATCCTTAAGATATTACAGGTACCTTTCATGACTTTCACATATGTTGGACACTTCTGAGTTTTGCAGATAATGGGACACAATTTGTTTCTCCTCTTCTGCATCCTAGAACACGTAAACATTTTCTAAACATAGTTGTAAATCTGCTAGACCAAAAAAAGGTAATCATTAGCTATCTGTTCCAAATGTCTTGCTGTTTTATTGTTCCATATAGAATATTAAAAAGAGATGTAAAGCTGAGTGCTTTGATGAATAAATTGGCTGCTGCCCAGTCAGCTAGTGATGATGAGATGCTCTGTGTGCACATGTAGCATTTTTTCCTGGAGTGTCCTCCAGTCTATACAAAAGCAGGATGCCTGTACATTTCCTTGTTCTGCCTATTCATGAAACAAACCAGAAATGAATAATGGGAAAATAAATGGTCATGTGCTTGTGATTCATAATATGGAGCAATATGATATTAGCACCATCCTTCTTAGAAAATGACAGTAAACCAAACTATGAGCAAACAGATATAAACAAACCATACGGACCAGATCCTGAAGTCTCAGGCAGACAGACAGCAGCTGTGCCTTAGTTCTTGCACTTCTGTGCAGAACAGTTGCAGGCAATGATTCGCTCCACCTAACTGATCTGGCCTATAAAGGATGAAGCACTGCTCAGCTTCAGAGCTCTGAACCAATGCTTCCAGTCTAAATCTAGAGACACTTCGGTCGACAGAGAGCAGTCCGCATGGGAAAATGTCTTGTAACAGGTCTTCAGACCCGTATCTTTTCCCTTCTTTGAGTTGTCTGTGCTGTGTTTAAATTTGACATGGAGTTGTAAGGTGATTGACAGAAAATGTTTAGAGGTGAAAGTGTTAGTGTAAAAAGTCTGAGAGCTGTTGGTGTACACAGCACAGCATTGTTCATTCACACCACTGGCAATGGTTTCCCATTAAAAAAAAAAGTTCTAAAATCTACTTCAGCTTTTTGTATACATCAGCCAAGATGATTTGCCAACTGCACATGAGGTGTAAACCCAGAATAAAATCAGAACGTTAATGATTTCAGTTCAGTCACAATATCAAGGCTGTTAAGCAGATGGATCCCTATTTTTTACTTTCTTATAGCCTTTTATTGTTATCCTGAAATACGTGATTCTGTTGTTATTCACAGACTAGCACCTTTTATTTATACCACTTTAACTTGGATTCCAAAATGTGTTTATTATTTCATATATTTAAGGAATATGTTTTTGTTTCTCTGCAATAGCTTTTATGAATGCGTATGCAAAAGCTGTCCTAAAATCCTAAAATTAGAGTAATTATGCATTGTTTTCTCTTTAAGTGGACCCTGTTTATCTGTACTTACCGATGTTCTTATTCATAGCTGCTCTCACTTTTGCCCTTCCCTCCCAGAGGTTTGGCAGTGCTTGGGGTTAGCAACAAATCTTGTGTTTATTTCATTAGGAAGTACTTAAGCATATTTGACAAATCTGTTCCATTCATAAACTTCAGAAAAATCATGACCCACATCAGGTTTCCCAAACATTCAACTAGCTCCTTCACTGAAAAATGAACCTTCATCTGGCAGTCTTAGTCCAAGCTTCATCAACCAAGAGAAGAATACCCTTAATAAATATCTTGTGTGCCAGGAATGGCACAGGGAGGTTGCAGCTTTATAAATTAGTTGCTATTTGCCAGTTCCTTCAGTTTTCGTAAGTACACAAATGCAAAACATAAATGTGTTTCCTTGTTCCTGTTTGTTTTCCTTAATCCTTTTCTGGGGATGATATATATATCATGTAACCCAAACTCCTCCACTTTAATACATGCTGCTTTCATATATTTTTCTACTACTTATCCCAAGGGGAAAAAAGTATGTTCCAGCCTCTGTTTCTGAATGTACTTAAGGCAGTGAATGAATACATTTCAATAAGATTAAATTAGATAAAATATATTAATGATACCTAGGTAACTTGTGTCATTTTTCAAAGTTACCTAGAAACTTGAGTCTAAGGCTCAGATTTGTAAGTTTTTAAGTTACTTCTGAAACATCTTTCTGAGTGCTTTTCCCCCTGCTTAATAAAGACTGATTTATTTAGACTTCGTAGTCTTCAAATTACTATTTTTAGCCAGTTTCAGTTAATCTCTTCACTTTATTATGTCATTTTGCAGTAAGGACAATCTTTGTACAATAATCACAGTTGACTTGCCAAGTAGTGTCAATATTATCTATTATCACAGATACTGACATTCTCCAATTACCGTGATTTTAGTTTGTTTTGGTTTTGACATTGCTTTCTGCACTGTTTCTCGTGAATATTATAGAAGTCAAACTATTTCGTTACCAGAAACAGGTCAAATACTAGGAAATGCAGAATGTTTACTTCGTAGGATGTTATGAGGTAGCCCAACAACCCAGGCTGCTGAATCATACATCCAACTCTGACTACCAATTTCAGTTCCAATTGGAATATTTTTTGTCCTATTTGCTGTGTAATTTTGACTTGCTTAATGCCTAGCTTAGAATGTGAATTCATGTCTCTTCCTGAATAGCTGGCTACAATAAAATTGATATTTTTAACTTTCCATTTGTAAGTACTGAATGTAACATGGTTCTCTCTTCATTTAATTCTTCTCAGCATTTTTACTTCAACCTGTGACTGCATTTCCTGTTTTAATGTCACATTTCAAATGACTCTGATTTTGGTATTCAGATTATTAGTGTTTTCCTTTTACTCTCAGATTTCATTCAACCTTGTCAAACATTGGGTTTCCACAGAAGTTCCTAATAGTTTGCAAATAATCTCTATGTTATGATCTCCCCTATGAATATATTTCCTATAAGGTACATGTAATGGGACTTTCAAGAGAAGCTGTGGCAAGCACTGTCATTATGAGGGAAGTCCAGCCCAGGAGACTAGCTGATAGAGGTGAGGAAGGAGGCATCTGAATTAATTAGAATTCATCCAAGAGACTGCATTAGATCAAGCGTGACAATTCAGTGTCAAGCTAAATTAAAAATAAAGCTGTTGACATAACAATAAAATAATAAATTTGTTATGTGAAGAATTAAAATTATATCTGTTTCCACAATGTGGGATGAAGATAGGGAAAATAATTTCAAGCACCATGATACTGAAATTTCCACCTTCAACTCTTACCAAGTCAGGGAGGCTCTGACTCACAAAGTCATATGAAATAAAATACTTAATTTGAGTGGACAGAAATAAAATAATTTAACTTGGGAGAAAATCTTTAATTTTTCTTTTCGTAATAAAGCAGTGTATTTTAAAATTACCTTGCATAAAACTTTGATTTTTAGAGGACAGTACTTACCTGATTTTAATTTTTTTACTAGCTCTACTGGTTGCTAAGACTTCCTAGGATAGCAGCTACAGGATTTTCTTGTTGATAAAAACATGAGGAATATTGTATTAACAGGGCAAAAAAAAAGAGCCATTTTATCTTATACTCTCTGTGTTTTTGGACACAATCCTGAAAAGTTAAAATTTGTTTTGTAGATTGGAAAAGGCTTTTGAGATAGATGCAGATTTGAAAATCACTGGTCTATTCTCTAATTAACTATGAGTTTGGGGTTTTTTTGTTTTTGTTTTTGTTTTTGTTTTTGTTTTTGTTTTAATTCATATGCATTGGAATCTATTAATTGAATAGCCACTGAGGCCAGTGAACTGAACTGAACCATACTGAATTCTTGGAATTTAATAATCCTAAATGCCCCATGTTTATATGCAGTAGTTTGGCACAAATTTGGTTATATAAATAGTAAATTGTTCAGTTAAAGCACTGTTAACAACTGATTAATGGCATAAATCAGTGAGATTTTGAAATAATTTATCTTATCCAGTGACTGAAGAAGCAAAGAAAGTTTTGGTGATACTCAACTTCAGACAAAAGTTAAAAAAAATGAATAGAAATATGTAAACTTGAACAGTTCTAGAACTATATGCATATGAATATCATGCTTGTTTAAGGTTACCAGCAGAATCACAAAAAATCAATTTTTTTTTTTTAGAGTATATTTTTGTATGTCTTCTGTGGATGCTTTGAGTCAGAACTGCAATACAAGCTCTACTACTGTCTTCAAACAGAGAAGGCACTTTGCTAGTGGAGACACTACTATGAGCATGCTTGCTGCAAAACCACTTTAGATCAAATCAGTCGTAATATGAATGGAAAGAAATAGGTACTTTTAATATGTATTAGTTTGACGCTCTCTGTATGCCTCTTTTCCAATGATAAATATTGTGACCTAGAAATGCCTGTTTTTCTCCACTGGCTATGAAGGAAACCTGGCTGAATTGAGTGCAATTCTTGTAAATGTCCTGTTTCAAGTACTGAACTACTAAACAAGGAAAGGGGTTTATATTCCATGGCAATGTTGTTTACAGGGATTTAAGTGGCATTTGTTCACTGTTGCTCATTCCTGTCCCATACCCACCCTTTGAATTGTGCTAGCCCAGCCATGGCCAACTATTCATGTGGCCATGAGATGACCTGGAAAGTCCTCACTCCTAATAAAAATTAAGCCTGGAAAATATTTGATTTTTACCATATTAATTCCTTAGTCAAGTTCACCTCTGTTTTCAGAAACTTTTGAGTAAATGGATGAGAATGCAAGAGGGTTTTTGGGCTTGTATTTTTGCCAAAGAAATACAGGTGAAACCACAGCCCATGATCAAGAGGCTTATAATTATGCAGTCTTCTGGGAAAGAGAAGTGGGGAATAAACAGTCATCAGACTTTATGGAAATCACAGAAATGGAGAGACATGGAATTGCAGACCTTTGCAATTAAGATATGTTAGGTTGTATTATTTTTAGTAATCACCAAAAAGTCCTTCCCTGTTGCCTGACATTTATGGAGCAATCTGTGGCACATTAATTCTCATTGTCCCTTCTACAAGTATGGTAAACAGGCTTAATCACATAAGTTAAAAAAAAAAAAAAAAGCTGATTTTCAGTATGAATAAGGCTAGACCAGGCTAGAGACTATTAGGAAAAGATGAATATTTTCATTTAGTAGGTCATGATGAAACATTTGATGAGAGTACTTAAAGATCCATCCAAAATAGTCTTTGACCTGTATGTGATTATTTTGAGCCTCTATGGAGGACAGGAAAAGTCCTGCAGGATTGAAGAAGCAGCAGCATAATTTATAGCCTGAGATATTTTCAGTGAGATCTCAGTATTTTCATTACTGACGTTGATAGAGAGAGTACAGGTATGAAACTGAAGATGAAGTAAGGGTAAAAAGAATTGCAAATACTGTGAAGACCAGGGTTAGAATTCCTAATACAGCTACAGATGGAATGATGTCTAAAACCAGCAAGATAAATCCAGTAAAGACAAGAACAAAACTCTACTTTTAGTAGGAAGAAATATAACAAATGCATGAAAAAAAAGTCACTGGGCATCAGTAAGGCAGAAAAACATCTGAAGGTTATAATTCATCATGAATTCCATATAAATTAACAGTGTGATGTGGTTTCAAAGAACGCAAATCTAACTCTGCTAAATTAACAGAGATGCTTTATAAGGAGACTATTATTTCATCTGCATTCACTGCTATTAAGATGTCAGCTAGAATTTTGTGTCCCTCTTTTGAGCACATCTGCTTTAAGAAAGGTATGGACCAGTGAGAGATAATGCAGTTGTGAATAACAAGAATGGCCTATGAAATAAATTTAAAATAATTAGGCTTGATTGCTCAAAAATAGAGAATATTGTAGGGAGACGTAAGAGATGTCATCCAATATGTTGAAGATCATTCTGGTGAAATCCAATGTATTGCTATAGGAAAGGATAATAAGGGACCCAGTACATTTTTTGATTTGAATATTAGGAAAAATTTTCATCTGTCTACAAAGATATTAAAATAGTGGGAAAATATGGTTTGGAAGACTATCAGATTTCCTTATGTAAGTATTTTAGCAATCTTTTTTAAGGATATATATATATTTAAAACTGCATAAGGAGTTGGGTTAGGCTCAAAGGTTTTTGCATCCTGCATTACAGTGTAGTTTGGTGATAGAAGATGCTGTTTCTGTGAAGCATGATTTGAATTTAAGGATCTAGAGGAAGCTCTGAGTTGACAGCAGTGGCCAGGTTATGAGTTTGTATTAGAGCTAGGTTGCTGGTATCATTCAGAATTATTAAAAGGGTGTTAACAGGGAGAGCTTGTGGCGGAGAGGGAAAATTAAATTATAGGTGTGATCAGCTGGAGGCAATGGCTGAATATCCTCAACATTATGATGTCAAAGAGAAAGTCCAGGGTCTTTAGAATAAAGATTGTAGGAATAGCACAATCGGTGCAAAATGTTAAATGCAGGGTTTAAGACCTGCTGTAAACCACTTCACTGGTAAAGGTGATGAGTGCATTCGCTATAGTTTACACACTGATCTGCAGAGTTTGAGCCAAAACATGAAAAGACCCAAGCAACAAACAATGTAGTATTCTAATGCATTTTAGGTGTTAATGCTATGAATATATCTGATAAATGCTCTGAAACCGCATTTAACTACAACAATGAATTTGACAGCAAATTATTTGAAATAAACAGGAAAACACAAACCATCACAGTTTCAGAATATGAACAATTAGTCTGCAATATAATCAAGTGTCTTGATTTAGACTGTAATAGAAACCCAATTCTTTTCTTTGTTCACAGCTCCCCTGACATCTTACATACTGTAGAGTTAAAGAAAAAACTGGAACAGATTTATGCAGGTGTGGAAAATAGTGCAATTGGCATTCAGAGCTTCATCTCTTTCTTCTTTAAAATGGAATAAGAAAACCTCAGACCTTAGTAACTTCTGAAGGTTGGGGCAATTTCAGGTCTGACAAAGCCACAGAGTTCTCAAAAGCATTAAGAGGGGGCCTCATATTATAGAAACCACTTGGGGAAATTCTTTGTAAAAGGTAAAACTTCAAGGATAGCTTCTCTGAGCTCACATTTTCTTAGCTGCAACGGTAGATTGGCCTCATGACATTGTAATTCAAGAAATATATAAAAGAATCTTTAATATTATCCTTAATTTTTATTTCCTGTTGTGGGTAAGAAAATGATAAAGCTATATGTTGGTATGTGTATATATATACACATATGTAAGTATGTGTATGTGTGTATTTATATGTATTTGTATGTCTATACATAGATTTATCGATTTGGTGTACACAATTAGATGTATATTTTTTCCCTTTTTATTGATAGAACCTGAAAAAATCAGCATGTATTTTGGCCTTCTCTTTCTCCCAGTCTCTTTTTATGCAGTAACACATACATTTCTGTTCTGCCATAGTACTTCTAGGTAATGCTCATATATACGGAAAAAAACATGAGGAGCAGTGCTGATTTCTAAGAATTTTGCTTGTGTTCTGAGCAGAAGAAAAGGGGGTACTTGAGCAGGATATGCTAGGCAGAAGTAAATTTATTGCATAGGTTCCAGAGGAGGTCACAAGGGACTTTTCCTCTCTTCCAGTTACCTCTGACATATATATATATATATATTTATGTAACCCTTTCTTACTAGGTTTTAACATGTTTACTTCAGTGTGTACAGTATTTGTATGCAGTTAAACTGAAGCAGTAGCTGTAGAAAAGAACATCTGACCCTCTTCAGAAGCAGTATTTTTTTCAAAATTGTATGTAATATCCAGTAATGATTTCAGTCTAGTGAAAGACTAAGTGAACACTGATTAGGAGCTGTGTATATTTTAGATTAATTATGTCTTGTGGGCAGTATAGCATATGCTTCAGTATACAGAAGGCTAAATTGAAGGATCCAGAAATTGCCTCTTAAGAGCAAATCAAAGTCACAGCAACAAAGCGCTCTTAATTACATCTGCTGTCAGGAAAAAGCCAAACATAAGCCAACCAAAAATTTAGAGTCCTCCCTGATGACTTGCCACCATAATTTCTTGCTTTATTATATTACAATTGCCAGATGTAACCAAGTGGTTTGTAAGCAGTGTAACCATAGATACTACTGAGTTTCTTCAACCTTCATTAGCTTTTCAAGTTAATAAGATTAGCTGATAGTCAGTGTTGTTGGATTTATTATTTCTTTTACTTCACTGTTCTCTCTTTTTTTCCTTCGTTTTTTTTTTTTTTTTTTTTTTTTTTGATATGGAATAAGATATATGACAAGGTATTCCAGTCGTCTACAGTCTAATAGCTGTTTTATTTAATCTATCCAATTTTCTCCTTCTGTTTTTCCATGCAAAAGAAAGTACTCCTCCCTGAAAAATTCCCATGGGAACATTGAACTTTGTGTCTACATCCATTTTGGTACAAACATTACAGGCAAAGAATATTGAATAGCTAGTCGGTAGCTTATAAATATATGAACAAATCAATAGAAAGTATCTTGTATCATTACAGGCAATGAAAGCTATTTCCTTATTCCTTCAGTTAGAGATTAGTGTGTATTCACATTTAATAGCAATCTTTATTTTAAAATAAAGTAGGGAGTTCTTGTAAAAACAATCCCCGTGGTTCACTTCTCCCCAAATTAGCCAAGTTTACCTCCCTCCAAAACCTGTGTTTATAACATGGTTGATTTCATCAGAAGTAATGCTTGTTGCATTCCTGAGGCATCTGAGACTTCAAAGGTTCATGCATATGTTTATTATATTACCTGCAAATGAATTCGAGAAGCCTATGTTAATACTGTGTTTATTTATAGCCTAGCTATGATTATTAAAGTATCTCAACCAATTAGCTCCACCTTGGCTGAGAGACATCTGTGAAAGAATGGTTAAAGTCAGAGCTTGACGCACGCAGTCAGTTCCTAGAGCGAGTTCTGCAGCAGTGCAGTGAAAGAGGATTGTGATGGCCCTGGAAGGTTGGTTTCTCACAAATGGGAAAGCAGGAGGAGAATGTGTTGTGAACGGTATTAGTGCCCTTGCTCTGTAGCTTGAAATGTGTAGCAAGTCACACACTAGATTCTCTTGTTGATCTCAAGGGCCAGTGCTAGTGCATAGGCCTCTGCTGGCATTTCTGTATTGATTGATGTCGTGTGAAGGGATGATGTAGGCATAAGTACACTGTAGACAGTAGGGCTCAACTTCAGTTGCATAAATAATCTACATTCAATGCATAAGGATAGAAGCCTGAACCTATAACTTCTCTCTTGGCCCAAGAAATACCTTTCTTTGAGTCCAATCAGTAACATGTTTAGGAAGAGGAGGAGACTGCAGTCTGGTTCAGCCCATCTTTTCTTTCAGGGCTGAAAATTTGCCAGCCAAGGATTATTGCCCTTTGTGATAGTATTGAACACCCACACTTGATCAGTTCAGAGGTTTCTGTCTCCCTCCACCCCTTCACAATCCAGCATAGAGACCTGCTTCATCCTGTGTATCCCTGGGAGACGACTGAGGTACTAAAAAAGGATCAATAAGCAATCTTTTAAAAAGTCTTCTAGCTGGATAGAATAAATGTTAAAGCAAATTTTCCTCCAATGCCCAAAGGATTAAATCTATTATCATTTCAAAACTGAAATAGAAGTCAAGAAAGCTATGCCTTGTAGCCCAGCAAATACTGGTTTTGCCTTAACCAGTAGGAGTCCAGGTTTTAGACTCACAGGACAGTGAAGGCTACCAGGACGTTTGTTTTAGCAGTTGTCTGCTGGCCAGGTGACTGTTGTCTCACCTTTGTGTGAGCTGAAGCTCTGTGAACAACTTGAGTGATAAAGGTCTGGCAAACCTTTGTTGGACTAGATGATCTTCCAGCCTGCATGATCCTGTGGCTCTGTGACAATGTACTTCAAATCAACTAGTGATCAAGAGTCTGGAACACGCGAAACAAGATTTTCAAATTATTTGCCACTGACAATGTAACCTATGCCCTATTCCTCAGGGCTCTGAATGGGTACTTCACAATAAAATAGATTTGGTTTTGATGTATCAACCATGTCTGTGCCCCAGGATCTAGGGAATGCAAAAAAAAGTTACTTAGGAGAGAGACTTGCTAATCATGCCAGATGTGACCAGTCCTCTGTCGTACAGTGCGTCCTATGACGTATGATTGCAGAACATGAAGGTGCTTGCTCGGCTGTCTGCCTCGCATATCCTAGAATCTCTCTGAACCTGGATGCAGAGATCAGACACTTTTTTTGTCCTCAGGGCATCTTTTTTGATTCCCTGCAGGACACAGGCACTAGCTTTCTGAAGCTGTCATCAGGTGAATGGAAGAAAGCATTTACTGAGCCATTATCAAATTAAACATCCAGGGAAGGATCCCAGAGTTATGAAAGTGAAACAATGCCAACATTTGACAAGGTTTTTTGCTTGTTGGCATTAGGCCGATCTATTGTACTCAAAACAAATGTGCTTGGTTTTGAATTTGCTACTCCTGCTGTAATCACTAGAAGGAAAGGAATATTTCAAGACAGTGTTGATCTTATTAATGTCTGGCTTTATTTAAGTAACAGAACACCTTTTCATGAACAATCCTTCTTTATAAGAAATCCTGAAACCACCAATTCTGCATGTGTTTCACTGAACTAACAGCTCCCTCTGGATCCAGAGCCCTGCATGCCACGCAGAAGCCTTGTTGCAGTCCACTGCGAAATCACCCTTTGTACGTACCCTGACATGAGGACGACTCCTGGATATCACAGCAATATTGCAGCTAACAGATGGGCCTGTAACGCTTGCTGGGTGCTACTACCCTGCAGACACAGATCAAATACCTGAACATCACAAACTGCTGTCCATGGCAGACATTCTTGGCTAATCTGTACTCTCTAAAAGTTTCCATAGAGTGAAAGAACTTCTGTTAAAACAACCTGAATTTGCCAATTTAGGGTCCCTATAAAGCAGAGGCACAGGTCCATCTCTCCCTCTTTTCAAGACTACGGTGAAACATGTAGCCTTTCGAGAAAGCTACAAGGCTTGATACCTGATTTGTCACCTGATGTCAAGTGTTATTGCTCTGTGTTCATTTATAATACTTCACAGGCAGTGGTAGTGATTCATATGAGCTCTGCATTATAATACTCTTAAGTAGTATTACAGGATCTTACTGAACTTTACTTAATGCGTCAAGTAATTTTATATGGGACGATATTATAGAATCATAGAATCATTTAGGTTGGAAAAGACCCTTAAGACCATTGACTCCAACCATTAACCTAACATATCAATCATCAGTACTACCTTCTCCTTCTTGAACTTAAGTCAGTCTAACCCTTGGAACAGCACCAAAAGCATGATGCTGCTATTATTTTGAAAACAGCCTATTTCTGTGTCTAGGCAGTAAATAGCATGCATATATTCTATTTATTTTATATGTATATTATCCCATGTCAGATAACACAGCTTTTGATCATAGCTGGCTTGAGAGTCTAGTTATAGTGTTATATGAAGTCTCTCATTTAAGTACTAACAGACAGGAACTATATGAAGTCTCTTATTTCAAGTACTAGAGGATAGGAGCATTTTCCATGTTCACAGCAGGGCATTTTAAGACTTGGCACGGAAATATGTTATTTGGTTGTATCATGTTATGTGTCATACCTTTATTGTTACAAGAACTGGTGAGCTTGTGCTGTAGCATAACAACTTTCCGGAAGGCAAATTTGTTTAATAAATGTCCTATATGCCCTTTGAGGACACTACTTGGTACAAAAGTTTTAATAAGTCTTTTGCTCTTCCTTCCTCTGTCCCATGCCTCTTCATTTTATTGTGTTGTAGAGTTCTGGTTATGGTCTATTAGAAACCTAATTCCAGCTGCACTGGATACTAGGTACACACAAATTTAATTTCTGCAAGTCCTATTTCCATTGCAGAGTTCATCCCTGTTTTTTTTCATATACTGCTGTCAGACAGATAGCTATGGAAGGAGACCAGCTTCCTGGTCTCATTCATATAATGGAACAGTGATCTGCATTTCATAGAAAAAAAGCAGGCACTTTCCCTGTGCAGAGATAACCTCACAGCTGCCTGCCCTCTGAGCAGACATTGCTGAGGAGATGTTTTCTTTTGCTTGGGTTCTTTTTGGCTTAAATGATTGATCTTTGTCTGGATGCAGTCCTGTTGAATTTAATGCTGAAAACTTGAACACAAGAGTCAGGAAAATTTTCTGTAACAGTTTCCTATGACCAGACTGTGAAAATCCAAGTAGAAAACCCTTTACCCTATTGTCATTCCAGCCAGTTGTGGCTCACAAGAGCTATTAGAGGCTTCCTCCTGCTAGTCTGAAAAACCTTTACATAATGGGGTGGAAAACCACTTTGTGAAGGGACACAAATATCTCTCCACAGAATTCTGAAAACAGCAACCTGCCTTCCTCATCTGTAGCACAGTAGGGGCAAGCTCAGCAATTACATTGATGACTAAAGTGCTGATAAAACAGCACTACTCTCCCTAAGGAATCTTGTAAATAAAGATCTACAAGACTGTCCCCATCTTGTATGGGCTAGCCACAGAAATAGTCCCAGATCTGCCAGCAGAATCAGGAGATGTTTGGTCAATGCTTATGCAGACTTGCACAGACACCCTCATGTCAGATAAGACTAAAAACCCAAGGTCCCCTGTATTTACCCTACAGACTATTTTTCGTACTTTTTTATCCCTAACCTAGAAACTGCAGAATGTACATACTTTGAAATGCTGAGGCAAGAGCTGAATTACCATTGGCAAGCCATCGTAGCCATAGGCTTTTATTTCAGTCACTTGAGTCATTCCTGGCTAGGTTTTCCAAGTCTCAGTAAATACACTAGATGCTGGTACATGCTCCTATTGCTGCCTACACTTTTATCCATCTGTTATCATGGCACTATTCCTACTTAGAAGTTGGTCAGACCATTACACTAGATTACAGGTGCCAAGTGAATGTGGGTTTAGGCAGTTACAAAAGCTCTTCTGCAGGCCATCTCTGTTCTAAGATAGAACTGCCACATTGATGCCACATGCTTCCTTACCTCCTGACATCTGTTGATGCTGAAATGCCAAAACAAATACCTGTGTACATATAAAATGAACCTCTCTGTTGCTTGTATTTGTTGACAAATTGTATTGCCACTCTTTAACAGAGGTGCCTCATGAGATCACATCCTTTTCCAAATACAGAATACCCTTGCTGTTGTTTTTAAAGCGATTTTATAACCTATAATGTCAGCCAGTAACTCCATTGGTACAAAGAAGTCTGTATTGATCCTAAGTCTCCTAGCTTCAGTAGCTATATTAATTAAGCTATAGATACATCAAGAAGCTTGATGTCTAAGTCTTGTTACTACAGTTCATCAGCATGCAATTGTTTGATTACAATGTCATCACAGAACAGTGTTTTTGATGCAGCATACCACATTTCTCATATTTAATTTATTTTTTTACTCAGCCAATTATTTTACTTGATCAATTTATTTAAACTAATTGCTTAGTAAAGGATTAAGTTATTTTAGAATAAGTTCTAAAATGTGGTTAAACACATGATCAGGTGTGAGTTGCATTGTAGCAGTTTAACAAACTACTGGTCATCTGAGCTGTGGTACCTGCCCATATTAAATGTACACTCTTAAATGGCTGCAAAGAAATCAGTATCACATTTTAATGAGTTAGCTATGAGCAGCATTGACTGATGATAAGACAACTTTAATTGTTACAAATGTGACATAAAATATGAATGTACCATGTTTTAAAATTCAGGCAGAATGGAAATGAACATTTAGTCAGGTGGTGTGGCTGCGTTGGAAGCTAAGCCACAGTAACTTAATTGCTTATAACTGTATTTTCAGCCACTTTATCTTCATTTTGCATTAAAATGCATTAGACTTAACAATGGTGGAAGTGGTGTAATCACAATAAACTATTGTGTTTTAATTTGCAATGGAATGGGCTAAAGTGCACATGCTGATAGTTACACAAGCTTATCTAATGAGTGCTTGTTTGTTAAGCTCCATATCGTGATTGTGTTCACTGATGTGTGTGAACCCCTGTATATAAATACTTGTAGGAGTTTTCTTCTATGACTTATGATGCTTCTAACAAGTTTTTCACCACTTCTTAATAAACAGAAATTGAAGAGGAAATGTAACTACTTTTTAGACCAAATAATAATATGACCTGTGAGATTGCATTTTAGATATGGCACAGATTTTCTGTCATCATTTGTAGGAGCATTACTGGCTTCTGTTTATTCTTATTTTAAATTATATTTTAAACTTTTAAATTCTTAGCATCTTTATTAAAATAAATTTTTATATAATAATAAAAAAGAGTTTGAAACCACAGGTTGTACTACAGCGGATGCGTATTTTTTTAATACAAAGTTCAATGAAGAAATGACAGGAACTTAGGACATTGGATCAACTTTTGAGTTTTCCTATTCTCTTTTTGGGGCTCACTGCAGCTCTTGAGACTGGGTGGGATTCAGCTAAAGATTACTATCTCTAAATTTAGTTGCCTACAAGTAAGTGTCCAGCCTCCTATTACAGTAAGTGAAAAGCCAGTCAGTCCACCTAATGGAGCCTGAAGAGAGAGTTAGGTAGCCTAGGGAGATTCCACTAAGTATCTATTTTATTGTGAGTTCTTTATAATGTGAATTCAGAAAACTAGACTAGGAATCAGGTGGCTAAAAATAGGTACCTAATACCATTTCAAGCATGTTAGAATATCGTTCTTTGCTTCCTGCTTGCAGTCCAGAAGGCAGAGGTCTCCTGTAGATACTGGCTCATATCTTCAAACTCCTTTTTGGTGCCTTGGATACTTCAGTGTATATAAAAAGGTTGGGCATAGGTGAGGCAGGATATGGTAAGGCATCTAAACTGGCAGTGAACCCTAGGTTCAAGGAACTGAATGCCACCCTTAACACACGAAAACAAAATTTCGGTGTCACAATCTCCGATCAAGCTTCTCTCTCTCCTTCTCTCCTAGTTGTAGGCAGGGTAAGGTCTCATAATCATTGCAAGGTCTTTACAGTTTAAAGACTGTGTTTATGTACGCTTTTAAGTAAAAGGACTTCCTGCAGTAGAAGGTGGTGTCTTGCACTGCTATGTTTGTGGTTTGTTCACATTCTGGCAATATGAAGAAATTACACTATCATTATTTATTTCAAGTCATTTCCCCCCAAAAAAGAATCACTCATTTTCCATCCCCATGCAGCAGTTTGTCAGTTAATCTCTGAGCACCACAAAAAGATTACTTAAGTGTCCTGTTGGTTGACAGTTTCTGTCAATGTTAAGCAATCATGTCTTTGCACATTGGCTGTCACTTCAGACACGTGAGATTAGTCAGTGCTTTTTGTAACACCCTTCTGGAAATGGAAATTCTTATTGCGCTTATCTCTTCCTCTCCTTGTTTTCTTCCTCTTGCTTCCTGTCCATGTCAGTGAGAGAGAGACTGTCTAAGGACTTTATCTTTAATGGAAATGTTGCTGAATTAAATTAGCTGCTTAAATAAACATCAAATAAGTTCTCTAGAGTGGAAGTGAGTTAATATTTTCTGAATGCTGGCTGAACAAGAAAGTAAGATTACGTCTTGGCAGTAATTATAAAAACTACTCCATAGGAACAAAAAGATTTCAAACTTCAAACATGACTAAAAACATTGGAGAAAGGTTCATGTTGGAACTGGGCAGGAAGATTTTTCTTTACTACCCTAATCTCTTGACATTTACAAAATATTCCCAGGTCAGAGATTCTGGAACTCTTTAGAAGGGACAGTTTCATATTTATTCTCTACCTGATTCTTCTGAAGGTTGATTCTTCACATTTCTGTGAAGCCTGGGGTGGATTACTTTAATTTCATATTTAAAAGATTGTAACTTACATAAATAATTAACACTGTAAAAAATTAATTCAAGAGTTATGTTTGCATTCAGAAATGGAAATGTAGCTCTTTGATATCTTTGATAGCTCTATATCTCTGTTCTAAATTTCGGGCTATCAATATTTGCTGTATTTCTATGAGCACTCTTCAATATTGTCCATATTAGAAAATCTGAGAACACTTTTCTGACAAACATTTTATCGAAGGTGATATACTTCTTGAGGTAATTTTGGGTATGGTGAATAAGCATTTTGGAATGAAAAAAGTAGTTCATTGGAAATTCTCAGTGAGATCTTTTCTGACATAGTGCTTGAAAATTGAAGTTGGTGAATATTCTTGTTCATGGTGATGTTTCAACATGTAAAGTTCCAAATTTGCATGGAGAATTGATCAGGAAATAACATCCTGAAGCTAAGTTATTCTTTAGTACTCTTTTTTTCTGTGTTTATATTATCTATGGAGGTTTTAGTCTGAGTCTGCAAGAGAGGCTTTGAGATACTACATTGTGCCATCTAATAGTAGGAAAATACCATAGTAGTTTAATTAAAAATACTAATTTTGAAAACATCAGTCTGTGTTAATATGTAGTCATTTCTTGATCATTTAGAGCAAGTGCTGATAGTTAGAATTATTTATGGAAAATGTATCATACACAGAATTTGTCTCTTTTGGACATAGGAACTAGAGATATGTTTATAAACCCCTTTTTTACCCATTTAAGTTTGTGTTCATGTCAATGTGTAAACAATTTATGATGTAACATTTAAATGATTCAGGTGAGAATGTGTCACAGAGTGACTCAAGGCATGTTCATCTCAATGAATAGGGCAGTGATTCCAGTTCTGTTGTACTTCAGAAAAACCTTAGATCTAATTTACCTCATGCAGAAGTGAACAAGGAAAAGTTTCTCCAGTCTGAAGTGATTTCCTCTGACCTTATCTCAATAGCAAGAAAAATGTGTGAATTACTCTTTCAAGCTTCCTTAAAGGCATTTCAGCAGATGGCTAAAACAGTGAAATCCTGCTTCTGTCAGCCACTTTCCATAGGGGTAAGAAAAAGCAAAAACCTTAACTTGTCTGAGCAATAACAAAGGAGGTGATAAACATTAATCTCTCCCTAGAATCCAGTAATTTCTTTAGAGTGTTTCCTATTGAAGCTAAGGGTTCTGTTCCTATTAATTACTGGGAAATTGCATTTGGTGGCATGTCATGCATAAAAAACTCGGTACACTCTATCAGTAAGACACTATGCAGTTTGGGTACCAAACTGTTTTCGAAGATGCCTAGTCACACTTTCTATATTTTCAGATGCACCTTTGATTATGAACACTATGAGTGCTACCAGATTCTGCAGTTTTTGTGTTATGAGAATATACTAGTTTAGCTCTGACTTGTAATGGGATTTGTACATTCACATTGCCATTTGCATGCATAAGAGACAGATAACGAAAAGGTACATGTCCAAATGTTGTCACTGCTTATTGTTCTATGTAGAAAAATAGTGGTATATTCTAAAAGGTGTACCCTAAAAGGGAAATAGATGATGTAGAATAGCAAATTTGGCCATTTTTATCACAGTTTTTAACTCATTCCTTAAGTGTACTCATGACCATAGTTACATCTCATGTAATAACACATAGAACACAAGCTGATGCCTGTGTGCTTCTGATTATACTGATTTGAATTTTACCTTAAATCAGAATCAATTCTGTTAAAAAATACATGGTCGATTCTCTAAACTTCAGTGACCTCTAAACTTCTTAATGAACTTCATTTCAATGAGCCATGTCTAACTTGACAAACCAGCATGTGTTGTCAAGAAGGCTGCTGTCCTAGAAAAGTGAATAAAATTGAAAATAAAATAAAATCTCCATCTACAGAAATGGCCTATGCTTTGGGGTTGAAGGCTCATTGACTTGCAATAATACATGAACATTTCTGAAAAAGGGACTCTAAAACATTTGTAATTTTTCCCCTTAATTTTGTAGAATATTTTGAGATAGTAAAATTAATCAATAAAGAACGAAAAATCAATTTAAAATATCATCTAGAATTGGAAATTCTGAAATTTTAGTTTTACTTGTTCAGCTCTATATCCTTCCTCTGTTGGAATGTTTTTAAACTCTCATAGACAGTAGTTGACACTGTCAAGTGATTAGTCACTCAGTTTATTTGATTCTTCACTGTTCATAGTCAACAGGGTTTCCGCATTATATGTAAGTATCACTGAAGACTTCCTCTACATGTTGCATTTTCATGCAGGCACGTAGACAAGGTTATCATCTTTATTATTCTTCATTGTGGGTTTCATTTTTTGTCTGCATAGCAGAATTTACTTCTAATGGAAATTGTAATTGTACAGGTTAAATGTAGATTTTCTTCTATACTATCATGTATTATAGAACTAAACTAAGCAACATGATTTGTCTTTTCCATTTGGTATTTTTCTTATTGTGTCATTAAAGAAATATTCCTGAATTTTGTTAAATTTACACATACTAAAGATGGATTAAATCCACAAAATCCAAATCCTGATTTCAAATAGTGGTTATAATATTAAAAGCCGGTTGCAAAATTCTGATCCCTTTCAGTGCAGATAAGTGTTTAAAATAACAAACTTGGTAAAGATTCTCACTTACAGATCTTGCGAGGAATTAGAAACTGAGACATGGAAAACCTTTTGTGTTGAAATCATACATTCAGAATCAAAGGAAATATGCTCACAAACATGAAAGAAGACTAAGTAATTCATTGCTAAAAGTTGTTCATAAGAGTAAATCTCTATAAAATTAAAAGGGGTTGAACAACAAGGAAGTCTAAGAACTTACAATAATTGCCAGTAAAAAGTAGAGATAAATCTGAGTGTTTCAGGGTTTCAGCTAACCTGCAGTGAGTAACCAGTACATGAGCTCACCTCTTGCTGAAGCATAGAATATTATCTACTGTCAGAGACAAAATACCACGTGAAGCAACCTACAACCTCGGTTCGGAAATAATCTAGAGTAAAATTAATTTTCAGTTAAGAACTTTTGTGGGCCACTCTGAAATAGGATTAGAAGGCTTAGGATGGCGTGACACCTTTCTGACTGAGGCCATCATCACTGTTCTATAAATGTATAGCAGTTTTATTTGAAAAGTGTATGTCCAAAACAAATCTGTGAGTTTAAATGAGGTAGCCTAAGAATTAGAACTGCAGATTATTGAAGTTGTTCTGGGAAAGTATTGTCAGATCTTGTCATAAACTCTTTCAGATTTTAGAATATATACATAAGTTTTAGAATGTGGGTCTAACTATGTAAAAGACTGTAAAAGACTTGTTGACATGAATGAGTAATGTAGAAATATAAAGCTTAGCTTCTCTCATAACTGACAGCATTCTTTCCAAACAGGTACTGAAGTTTTTTGCCAAGATACTCAGTTTCACAGAGGAATGCAGTATTTTCAGGCCTGCTCATAACTGTATACTGTCTCTTTCCTTATTTTTAATGGTACAGAAAATTTTATCAGGAGAAAAAAGAATCTTTTGCAATTCATCCCATTACTGAGAAAACAGATAAAACTGAGTGAAGGCTCTATGACTTTAGGTTGTAAAAAACATAGAAAGAAACAATAGAAATAATTAAAAATATGTAGACTAAGTAAAAAATTAAGTTAGTAGAATTATTGCAGTTTATATCTTGCATATATGAACCCTCAGATTTCATCTTTTAACATTAAAAATGGATTTGACAGCAATGCTTTGAAAAAGTGCAGTTTAACTTCATGGGAAATTATGTCTTCTCTGTAAACAGAAATTTGGTACAACAATGACATTTTCTGCAGTTCTACCCAGTCTCTATCTTTCCTGAATACTGAGGATCTAGTCTGTGTTTAATTGGGCCTTTTGCTAGATTACCAGCAAATATGTCACATGCTTATGTATACACGCGCTCTGTCAAACACACATATCTCTGCACTCTACAAAAATAACTTTATTTAGTTTCTGTAGGGAAGAGTTAGAAGGTATCTGTGTCCCATCTATTACAAAAATATTTTTCTCCAGCTAAACCTATATAAAACTTGCAAGAAACTTTTTTTTTAATTTCTCTTTGTCTACCAACTTGAGTCTGCTCATCTGTGAGTCTACACATGTAATTTCATACTATTAATTGCTTTCTGTTACATGGGATAATTTGCAAATTGTGGTTAATGACCAAA
Organism: Morus bassanus; assembly: GCA_031468815.1. Taxonomy (NCBI): domain Eukaryota; kingdom Metazoa; phylum Chordata; class Aves; order Suliformes; family Sulidae; genus Morus; species Morus bassanus. The sequence goes on along the minus strand of CM062571.1, from coordinate 74,757,293 downwards.
CGTCACTCTCTTTGGAGTTGCTCAGTGATGCAAATCATCTACCTTGTGCTGTTTTAGAGCTTATCATTAATTTGTGGCAAATAAAATATTGAGTGAATTCATTCATAATGTTCATTCAGAAGTAAACTCTATTCTTTAATTAGAAGGGAGAATCCATCTGTTTTTATTTTCAGCTACAGTTCTGAAGCTGGCCAGAAACAATTTCCTTCAGTGAAAGTCTGTTTTAAAACAGGTTTCTCCTGAATACATTGAAATATTTAATGAAATAGTACAAGAAGTGTTATTAGATGTATTGAAATAATGTTTCACACAACATAGAGGATATAATGAGACCATAAGCAATATAAACTATCAGTAAACTATTATGAGTTGTGGAACAAGGGCTGGCATGAAGCTGTCCATACTGTTCATTGCTAGCATGCTCCCTGGCATGTTTTTAGCATGTACCAACCTAGCAAAATCCAGGCAATTTATGGTCATAGTTTGCATAATAGCATGCAACATAATCCAAACAGACAGTCTGGATGAAGTCATTCTGGTTTTGGCTGAAACATATTTAGGGGGGAGGGCTAGTAAAGCCATATAGACAGGAACTCTGCTGTGCCACTTGACCTCAGTGAAAGAGAACAGACCCCAACCCATTTATGTGTAGATGTGGCCACAGAGACCTGCCCATAAGGGAGATTAATGGTGCAAAACAACATGACTTGTACCTCTTTTGAGATAAAATGGTGTAATGGCTCAGCAGGGTACAGATTTAATGTCTAATTTTCTCTCTTAAAGTGTTTTAGGCCTGTGTTGTATCTAATTTTAAGACATAAATAAGACAATGACTTGCGTCTTGAGACGCATGCTTCTTTTCATACACTGTAAAATTAGTTTAGGGTAACTAGCTCAGATGTATTCTGTTAGGTGTTTCAACTCAGGTGAGACTAATGTCCCACTGACATATGTTCTGGCCCTTTTAGCTGTGATGGTGTTTATACACTTGAAGAGGGAGAGATAGATTCAGAGGTCTGCGGTTCTTCATTCTTTTTTGGATTTTCCAGAAGAGAGGCTGGGCAGCCTTCAAAGGTTGTCTTTCTAGGACTTCCACACTAATTTTTTTCCACCATCTTTTCTATTCAATACTAAAGTGGGATCTGCTGAATTAACTATTTACAAATTGAGCTGATTAAATTAAGATTATGGTGACTCCAGGTATAAAAATTGAATACTTCATTTTTCTATTAATGTTGAGTGGCTTTTGCAGTGAATACTAGTAGCCTACAGACCTAGAAGCTTAAAATTTGTGTGTAAACAAACATACATATACACACACACAAAGCTTTTCAGATCTTCTCTTCAGTCACTGTGGGCTAAACAGATCTATTTGATTTCGGTTAAAGCGTTCTATATTCGAGGAATAGTTATTGACATTTTGGCAGTTTAAGTAATCTTATTTTTCACAGGTTCTGCTCAGGAAACAATTTCATTACCTTACAACATCTTGAATCTTAATTTTAAGTGGTCTGTTTAGGATGAACTTCAACAGACCTACCTTAAATCACAATGGTTCTTTAACAGTTCAGATGAGTTTTATGGGAAACACATAACTTCAAGATGCCTGTCATGATTTATTGACTTTTTTTTCCAATGGCAATTACTGATGTGCATGGAAATACATCAGCAGTTTTTGAATGTGACTGCAGTCACCGCTGCACTTCTGTTCTAAATGTGTATTGCGTAAGTCAGCAAATGCTCTTACCACATCAAGATTGGATACTGTTTAGCATCTAGAGATCTTTTTGTGTGGAAATAATAATTGTATTACAATATTTTTAGAGAGCTATCTTGAGGTTTTGTGAATTCTTTCTTTAACCCTGTTATAAGAATGACCACACTCTCCCTATATAGAATTAAAAAAAGGCCTTATAAGAGTCATATTCCTAGATGAGAAATGATCTAATATTCTTATCTGACACTTTTCTGGAATACCATAGAAAACAGGAGTTTATAACATTTATAATCAAATTATTGGGACATTTCATTTGTTTCCCTTTTCTACCAAAGTATAAAATTGGATTTCCTTAAAATTAATGTGAGCAGGGAGGAAGAGGAAATACAGACACTGAACTAGAGGTCAACTTCTGGGCCTGTGTCTGGTTCACTAGATGGTCTAAAATAAATCATAACTTCTCCAGTTATATTTTGAATGCTGTAATAGTTCTTAGCTTTTTCTTATGAGCATTGTGAATTAAAGTCTGAGCAGGACTTTGACATCCTGAAATGAGCAAACTGTCTTAATGCAACACATCATCATCTGTGTAGAACAGGAGAAAGAATGGTGGAGTCTGGCAAAGGAATGATCATCTAGAAAATGTAAATTAGATCTGCAAAAACTGAGTAGAATTTATAATAAATGGCCTAGATCAGAAGGAAAGACTAAAGGAGAGAGAGATAAATATTATTTATTCCCACCTCATCTGTTGCAGCACCAGATTCCTTGGGTTTGTTTTTTTTTTTGTGTCTGAACTCTGTAGATTAGCCTCATGTTTACTTATATTTGACATCTGCATAAATTTGCAAAGGGCTCAGTTTTACTGATGACACTTGTAAATCTCACCAGGTAAATGTGAGATCAGATACTGCTTATCTATCTATCTAGTGGATCTGCGCTCAGAGTGATAAACTATCAGTCATAAACACTGATACAATTTATTCTTGTAACAATGATTGTAAAAGGGATAGAAAATGGCAGATTTATAACGCATTCTTGTCACATAGATTGTAATGAGAACAGAAAATATCACAAACTTAATTTGTTCTGGTTAAAGTTGTCAAACTGTAATGAGAACAGAAGATAGCACAAAAAATGTACCAATTCTCTGAGCTTCCTAAAATGCAATCTCACTGTTGCCCTCAAATGACATTTTCCAGGTTCCTTTGTTCTGCTCCATTGTACAGTGTTTTTTTGTTCACTTAGCTGTCTCTTAGTGTCTCATTAAAAATATGCAGACATTATAAAAATGTAATGTGGTCGTGCATTTTTTTTCACAAGAAGACAGTTTAGAAATATTTCCTGCCTTTCATCATTGTAAAGATAATGTAAGATGATGACACTTTCCAGCTAAACATGGAGAGTTTAAACCAAGTAGAACCAACCCGGGTCAGTTTGAGAAGGGTTGTTTGTAGTTCTGGGCAGCAAGTATAAACTGCATTCACATTGTTGAGTGACATTTAAGAAAAGTAGCCTGAGTTTGAAGTACTGCATGATATTCAATATGACTTTCAATAATTTTTAGAGCTTCGAGTCTTTTGTTTACTTACAGTCTTTTTATTCAGACTGGGTAGGACATACCTTCTTACCTCCAATAATTCTGGAAACTCAGTGAGTTTATTTCCTAATTGCTTGCACAAAAAGCTCTATCAAGCATAGATGTTTCAGATAGTCCTTTTGACAAAGTTGATTCATTTTCTGACATACTGATTAAAATTGTTTCATATTAAGAAAGAGCTCTTAAAAAATTATATTTGGATATCAGTTTTCAACCCCTTTGGCAGACAATAAGCTTTTATAAGATTCACAACGACATGTTTTTCAAATCAAACTAGCAAACATACAACTTCCTAGGGGGTTCATCAGGTTTTAGAGAGGAAGCTCTAAAAGCAGATTAGCCAGTCCTACAGATAACGTGTTTTTCTTCAAGTGTATTGTTACCATACTTACTGCTGTTACATAACACAAATTACTTACCGAGGCGTAAAGGCTTAGCAGACAGAGCAGCACTCTTTTCCCCCTTTTTTAAATCAGCATTTTTCTAAGAATGATCTTTATTGATGGAATGAGAGTAAAGGGTGTTCCCTGTTAACTTGGAGCTGCCCAAGGTTCTCTGGGTTTTGTTGTGCTTCGTTCTCCAGTGGGTTTCCCAGTTCTTTTCAGTGATGTCTGTTTGTGAGCATTCATCCTGTCAAGCCTTGCACTGTGGTACAGTCTGTTTTCCCAAACTTTTGTAATTGTTGAGTTTTGCTGGTTTATTCAGATTTTTGTTAAACTCGTAGACTATTTCCTACTTTTATTTGTGCATGTGCCTGTTAGATCATTTCATGGAATTTGCTGATTTAATTTGGTGAATCCTTTTATGTAAAACCAGACAAAACCAGACTTCTTCTCTGGCTTCTTCTGTTCAACACAACTTATTCTGCAACTACACAGATAAATTTTTGTCCTAAAATACTCAATGTTGTTGCAGATATGGCTTCATTTTCCTACTGGCATGATTATCACCAATGAAATTAATTAATGATTATTGATAGCAATACTTTTCTTACAAGTGATTTTTAAGGAATGTTTTGGTAATATTATACAGTATACTTACTGAAAAAAATCAACAAATTAGTTTTGTAAGATGAAATGCTCAGTGCAGATTTATTGGGCAAATATTTCCTTAGAAAGAGAGAATTGAAAAGAGCTAGTAATTTCTGAGCTATGTACAGTTTTACTATGATACATTATAGTTGTAATGTACATTTTTTAACTATGTGTTGTGGTTTAGCCCCGGTCAGCAACTAAGCACCACACAGCCGCTCGCTCACTCCCCCACCCTTGTGGGATGGGGGAGAGAATCGGAAGGGCCAAAGTAAGAAAACTCGTGGGTTGAGATAAGAACAGTTTAATAATTAGAATAAAACAGCAATAATACTAATATAATGAAAAGGAAAATAATGAGCGAGAGAGAGATGAAACACTAGAAGGAGAGGGAAAGGAAAAAAAAAAAACCAAAACCAAAACTGAACAACAAGTGCTGCAACCGCTCACCACCCGCCGACCGACGCTGCCGGTCCCCGAGCCGCGATCGCTGCCTCCCCCAGCCAATTCCCCCCAGTTAATATACTGGGCATGACGTCACATGATATGGAATACCCTCTGGCCAATTCGAATCAGCTCTCCTGGTTGCATCCCCTCCCCTCCCGGCTTCTTGTGCACCTGGCAGAGCATGGGAAGCTAGAAAGTCCTTGACTAGTGTAAACACTACCCAGCAACAACTAAAACACCAGGGTGTTATCAACATTATTTACATACCAAGTCTAAAACACAGCACTATGCTAGCTACAGTGAAGAAAATCAACTATCCCAGCTAAAACCATGACACTATGATGGAAAAATAACTAATGAAGCATTAAAGTATTTTTTTTTTCTAACTGCCAATGTAACATAATCAGGGAGATTTAAGCAAAACAATGATAAATACCGTGATAAAATTAATCTGTTAGATTGGCTACACAGGTAGATGGTCAACCAACAATAAGATCTGCTAAACGAACTCATGAGTGGTGAATTTTATGAATCCAGCTAGGCATTTTGGGTTATGGTTGAACTTCCCAAACATGACTATGGAATGAACAGTCAGTTGAAATAATTATTTGCACAGGTTTTGGTTTTTGGTTTGTCGTTGTTTTTTTTTGTTTTTTTTTTTTTTTTTTTTTTTGTTTTTTTTTGTTTTTTTTTTTGTTTTTTTTTTTGTTTTTTTTTTTTTACTGATACCAGTGTATTTTAAACACTTTTGTGTTGGTATTACTGCTTTAACTATATTTTAAATGTATTTGAAACAGAAAAAAAGTAAATTTATGCTGCAAAATAGTTGAAAAGACAGCAGTAAAAATTCAAGCTTTTAAAAAAAATCTGCTTAGTTGTCTTTGCAGAATAATTAGAATGATTGTATCCAAGTGCCATCTTTAAGTTAAAAAAAAAAAAAAAAATTTCTAAAGTACTGGATTTATATTAAATGCAGATTATTGGAGGACATAATTGTAACTGCTCTGATGTACAAAAATTCCTTTCTGCACACTGGAAGCTGCTTCCAGTTCTGCCCTTGAAGACAGATGTGAACTTTCCACTTCATTGCCTAGAGATGTTTTTTTTGAAGAGAGCTCCATAAATGGTTCATTTTACAAGCACACTGTATATTATTCTAGTGTCAAAGGCTTGGGAATTGATTACACAGACCATAATATAGATATGATAATTTCTGTTATGTTTTAGAATGAAATTTCAGTTCTCTGTGTGATACATTGGGAGTTATGATCTCTCTAATACTGTCTTCATGCATTTATGTCTGCAGCTCTCCATAACCCAATGTTTACAAAGACTCTTGCTGTCTGTGGTTATTTAAAATTACTACCAATATATAGCATAACTGATTTATTTTTTTTAACTCAGGTAGATGCTTGTTTTACCAGAAAGGTTACTTTGATTTTTTTTGTTTTTGTTTTTAATTGACTTACATGATATATATGATTTAAAAAATAGAATGTAACTAAGAATTCCTAATTTAAACTATATAGTTGCATAATAATATGTGTAAGTTTCTATTCCAAAGATATCTTTCTTTAAAAAAAAAAAACACAAAAAAACCCAGACCAAACATCTAAAAAAAATATATCGTAGTTTTATAAAGGGCGAGTTAAGGTGACAATAAACTAGGTGCCACAAAGCCAAGAAGTAAACAATTATTTGAGTGGTTTTACCAAAAGGCTGGGTTTTTCTCTGGAAATTGTGGTAATTTTAGAAAAAATAGGGAGATTTAGAGATAACCAGCAAAATCTGTTCCACTTCTTTTTTTGTAAAATGTTGTTATTTCATAATTTTCAGATCATTTATTATATGAATATCCTGAGGAGAGTGGAGAGGTTATAAATAGCAGAGGAAATTGTGGATCTGTCTCTGAAGAAGAATAAAATTACATAAAAATGGAAGTAAAATTTTTGCTTAGGATTTTTACACAGAACAGTGGAGGTGCTATCTGGATAATATCCTCAGTTTAGTTTAATCACCTGACTTCTATTGGCTGAATTTGGACTGTCATAGCCTAAGAACAGAGATGAACACATTTTTTTCATTAACAACCCTTTTCTAGAAAAAAATGCATTTTGTGTGTTTGTTTATGACATATCTAACCCTGCTGACTCTTTTCTTGTTCAGCTTCTCTTCTGTCTCCTTTTTTTCTTTTTTCTTTTCTCTTTTTTCTTTTTTTATCCCTGCATGACTAGAAAGAGAGGAAAGAGAAGAGGAGAAGAAAGAAAGAAATACAAACCTTATGAAGGAGGAAGTTTTGGGTTTTGTTTTTTTTTTTTTTTTTTACTTTTGACTTTTCATCAAACAACTAAGAGCTATTGACTTCTTTGTCATTTTTATCTCCAGATATTTGTTCTTGACTTAATAGGGAACCTACAATTAAATTAATTAGAAGCTGACATTAGTATCACTCATCCTGGAAGACTGCATCATGTTATGTTATCTATGATGTAAACAGGTTCTTTAAAAGAGTGTTTCAAGGGTTGAGCAAATGCTCAAAGATTAATTAAGACTTGAAAATTGACTTTCAATGAGAAGATAAGATCAGTCTATTCTGAATAACAGCAACATGTTTGATAGATGGCTAATTGTAGTCCACATAGGAAATCATGAAGAAACAAAAGCTGACAATGTGAAAATTCAAATGAATGTTGCTCTTATTTACTTATTTGCCATTTATGTTGTTTGTGTTTTGGTTTTTGTTTGTTTTGATTTGTTTTTTAAATAAGGGATAAAAAGATAGGAATCAGTCCGCAGTTTGGAGAATTAAGATTTTTGTTTGCTTTTGTGACAGATGTTAATATTTTGGGTGTAGAAGTAAAGAGAATGGTTTACTTCCAAAAGGACAGACGGGTTCTTGTCAATAGAGTAAAAGAGCAGTTAACCTTAGAACTGAATAACATTTTATATTCAAAGTACTTTAAAATATTTCTAAAAGTTTTCTACAATTTGCAATATATCTAAAAGTTTGCCTGAGGGCATTTTAGCATCAAATACCCTTTTAAGACGTGTTTGAAGACAGGCCATGCTTTCAAGATAAATTTAAGTTTCCATGCAGTTTGTGCTGACATTGTGAGAATGATACAAATGTGATGTTAACCACAAGAATAAGGTTTGTTAAATCTTACATAAGGTACAAACCCAATAAGTATGATTTAAAATACAAATGGGAATTGTGTGATTTCAAAATAAGTACAGCCATATTTTTTCTATTTTTTAGCATTATTGTTGTAGAGATTCATCTAGTTTAAAATGGAAACTATTTTCACGACAAAATAACTGCAATATTTGTTGCCAAAAGGGACTGGAGTATAACATACATTTATAGTCTGACTACATGATGTAGGAAAGTGCCAAGCAAGACTTCCTTTAAAATTTAAATTTTTAAAGTTTTAATACTATTCTTTAGAAAGACAAACCTAATTAAAAATTCATATTTTCACTAGCTTTTTTTGTATGTTTTGTGTCATCTAAGAGTCTACATAAAAAAATTCTCTGCAGACAGAGTAATTATTGGAATAATTAACTTCGAAGGTGAAGTTCCTTCCCCATAAATTTGCATATCTTTCTAAAAGAAATGCTGAAAAGTTGAGAATAGAGACCTCTTGGTGAAACTAGGTGGATTTTGGCACTAAAGGATCAAATCTGTTGAGAATAATGTCCTCTTCTGGCCATAAGAATCTATGAATATATTGAGTGAGTTTGTTTGGCTTCCTACAGTGTTCTGCATACATGTGTGTGCATTTGAATGTCTGTCTGTGTATCACTCACACATGTATGAGTGTAAGATTACTGATTTGCCCTTTTCATGAAAATTTTAATATCTTAGAGCAATTGGCTGAAGATGTGGGGAAGGATCTTATGTTTTCTCATCAAGCAGAAATCCTGAATCATCTTAACTGGCTAAGTAATTGTGTAATTAGTATTAAAGCTGGGCTAACATAGTTGCTTTGAGAGGATTCTTTATTCTTCGGGCAAAAAATAGTGAAAAAGCAACTAAGGACTGCAGGGAGATCGTTTTGGGGGCACTTTATTTTTGGCTATCTGTGTAGATTTTTTTTCCCATTTCATAATCACTAAAGCGATACTATGTGTATTTTGAGACGTGAAAAACTGAATTTTACAAGGTTAAACCAAATAATCTTCAAGAAATTAATGTAGCACTCAAGGAGATTGGAAACATTTGGTATTTTTGTTTAGAAATAACTGTGGAGTTTTGATTAAAACTTATTCAGTCTTACAGAAACAAATATTTCATCATAAAATACAAATAAGGTTACTATTTTTAAAAACTCCATTTTATGAATGCACTCTTGGACTCTGTGGATGATATAGTTTCAGGTTTCACCCTGACTATGAAACTTCGGCACAAGGTAACAGCATAATCCATGTGTCTGTATTACCAGGCATTGCAAGTCTATTGGGAAACCGAGTACTCCTACCATAGTTCAACTCAATACTGTAGGGTCTTACCCTTACTTACTTCCAAGGAGCTGCCACTGATTTATAACACTAACGAGACAGAAAAATTAAGTCCCCTCATTTCACTGGCTTTGTTTTGTTTTGTTTTGCCTACAGTTAAAACCTGTCTTTTCATCTAATATTTACTATTTATTTTGAGAGTTAGCAGTACATTTGTTTTGGGTAGAGTTACATGAGTTTAAATTATTTGGTATTTTCTTGGCATAATTGTACTCGTAGTGTCTCTGGAAAGTAAACTCAAACTTATATGTGTGATTGCTGGAGTATATAGGATTTATTTGCACATTAAATGCCGAGAAAACATCTGTTTTAAGTCATAGTGTAGCATCACAGTATGTTATGCTTTTAAACAGATTGCCAGCGTGTTTCTGTAAGAAATATTGAGAAGAAATTTTAATGAATATTGGACTGAAGTTTTCCAAGAAAAATGTTTTATTTTTAATCCTTCGTGTACATATTTGCCAAATTATGGAAGTACACAGCATGCTTCCCTTTTGTGAGTTACAATGTTTGACAGGATCATCTTGCTGACTAAATGGCATATTCCTTTTTAAGACAGTCTTTCCAGGATTTCCTGTTGTGTGGTGGTACAAGGGTGAAATTGTAGGCAGGAAAGTGCAAGGTAAAATCAATGAGCAGAACATGCAGAAAAGATTATTATTAGTTAAACTGTGTCTACCACAGTCTTCTTGAGACATAATCAGCATAAATCTCTAAGGAGACGAAAGTCAAGAGACTAAAAAAGCTTGGCTTTCTGCTTTTGCACCTGCATCTTATCTCTCCCTTTGCCTTTCCCTGGAGTTTGGACTGCGTTGCTTCGAAGCTTGGGAATTTGCCTCTTATCAGTGAAAATGGCCACACCTAATGATGAAGTGTTGTTCTGACCCATATGTTGCAAAACCAGCCAGTGTTTGTGTAAGAGATGGCAGCTGTGCTCCTGTGCTCTGCCATCTCTTCACACTGCCTTTGTCATGATCTTAAAGCAGGGAGGTCAGTACAGTTTCCACCTCCTCAGTTTGGGTGTTTAGGAGAGATGTCCATTCAGAAGAGCTCAAGAAGTTGCTGGAAGGTGTATGTGGTTCTCAGCATGTATCGTATCACACAAAGTCATGGTCATTCTGCACAGATGTAACAGTAAAATATATATTGTCTTTGCTTGCTTTATTATCTCTTTACTGACATGGCAGCTGCCAGTATATCAGGAAATGATTATATGCAACCTTCTTACTGTGTTTGTAGTTAATGATTGATATAATTTTCCAAAGCCAGGTAAGTGATTTTCCTTCACTTTCTGCTGGACCTGTGCTCTCTTCCGTGAGAAGTCTGTTTCCTTGACTATGAATTATTCCCCTGTCTTTTTGTCTTCTTCTTTCTTTGCCTTTCCCCGTCATTTTCAGGCACCTAAAGGATTCATGTATCTGTCACAGAACACAGAGAGCAAACATTATACATAAATCATTGCTAAATTATAATAAACTCAAATGATGAAGCCAAGTTACAATAAACGTAAGTGATGAAACATATGCACAGTGTGGTTCTGATTAAAGTAAGATTCAAACAGAAGAGATTAACTGAAAAATGGAAGTCAGTGGAAGTGTCTTTAGGTATTTAGAGCTTTCGAAAATCAGACCATTTATTTAGGTATCAGATTACAGATTTTGGACCTTACTTCAGGTTGTCATTTTAAGAAAGGTTTATCTTTGGACTTTAGGGTAGGCTTTCGGCACATCTCAAATTCATCCTTGAAGTTGGGTTTGTCTGGAGCATAGTTTGGTGCAGGCTCTCTCTCTAATCAGGAATAGATACCACAGTCAGCCCACCAATGGTGTTCATATCTGGAGATAATGTCCCATAGCCTGCTGAGTGAATTTGAGTAGCCAGGGTCAAAACCTCAGCTCCTCAATTGAGTATTAAAACTTAGGTGAGATGAGACTGGATTGAGCTAGGAGTGAAAAAAAAACAAACACCCTTCTATAAGTATTTTTATCCTCCTCCATAGTGTTTCACTTGGAGTGTAGATGAGCCACTTCCACTTATGGGAAACAGCATGCAGATCCCTCTTTGTAAAAAGGACTATTCATGCAGTAATAGACTAAATATGAGCAAAACGCAGTCACATTTCAATGTCTTAGCAGTGATTATTGTTTTTGCAAAGCATATTGTTGAAATTAACTACACGTTAGTTTTAGGATTATCTGGTTTGCAAAAGCAAACAAAATGCAAAATGACATTTCAGAATAATGATGTATATTAGTTGTCTCTGTATTTCTATTAGGGGTGATCAAAATAAAAAAGACTCTACAGAGAATGGTTGAGCTGTTTATCAATATGATGCATTAAGGTTCAGATAAAAAGGTTATATTTGTAGTTTACTATCAAATATAGACTCTGAGATGTGATAAAGATCCACTGAGTGCTAGGCACCCTGAAACATTAAAAAATAGTTCTCCTTTTTACTACAGAATTCATCTCATCTAGTTCCATAGCTAAGCCCTAGTTTGAGAACAAAAGCGATTTTCCTCTAGACTCTTCATAAAAGGTCAACATTGAACACAAGACTGAATAGACCACAAACTCTTCAGGGGATGGAATTGTTTGTTGTTTTAGTGCCGTCTGTGACACTAGACATTTTCTTAGTTCAGAACAAATAATAGTAACGATGGGATGGGAATACTCATGCTCTCTGCTGACCAGTTGTGTGGGGAATAGTGATTCAGCTGCTAGAAGGCACAGAAAACAGTTATTCTTTGAGACTGTTATAATAAAGGGTACAAAGGAGCATACTGGGGCTACTCTACATATAGCCCAGAAGAATTACAATAACCTAAGATTTTTAAAGCTCAAACTAGTTTATAAATATCCAGTTATTAAAAACTGTCTTTTACTATAAAATTATTACTTCAGACACTAACACAGCCTTGGATTTCTTTGGTCAATATGATCTAAATGGAATAACTACAATAATACTATCAAAACAAGTTAAGAATGGAGGTCATATACTGCTATTTAATTACTCTGCAACAGCATATTTGTTTGTCATGGATGCAAGTAAATTGAAATTGTTTTAGTCACCTAATTGGGAATCTTCTTAAAAGAACCTGTGAAAGAGAATGTCATTGCAACAACTGTCATCTGACTATGATTGTCAGATATGTGCTAAAATATGTTTATGAATGTAATTATTATCTTCTTATCCTAGAAGTAAATACTGAATCTCCAGTGGGTTTTGTGAGTGGAAAGTGAGATACCAAAGTGATATTGAAAACATGCTGGGATGGACTTCATGGATTGAAAGACCTGATAAATATAAAGATGTTATTGTCATTAATGTGTAAGGACAGAAAGCTCTCCACATCTGATTTTCATGTATATTTTGTTGTAAAATGCAATATTCAAAAATATCTTAAAGACTTAAAAAGAAAATGAAAAAGAAACCTAGTTCATGCTTGTTTAACTGGCTTGTTGGCTTCTAAAAATGGTATAATCTTTTAAGACAATATCATGAATACCTGTGACTACCACTATAGCTTGCACTATTGAGCATGCGTAGTTTCCTGCCAGAGAAGGAAACTGTGGTGTGAGTAAGGATAGATCTGATTACCCCATCGAACCTCTAATGTTTTACAGAATTCACCACAGCGAAAGAAGGGTACACAGACTTGGGATGATAGGGATGGGTTCTTTCTTTGACTGGAGGACAGCAGCTAACTGCAGAAGCACTCTGAAAAAAACTTGGAATATTACACTTTAGCAGAAAACCCTATACCCAAAACTAAATGCCACTCCTTATATCTAACTCTTAAGATGCTAATATTGGAAATACAAAAATAAATAGATGGTAGTATGTATTGTAAAACAAAACCATAATATAGGGTCTATAAAGTTTGTATGTAAAGGTAAAAACATGAAGTATGTACATAGGTAGATATTCTCCATTTCAGCTAAAGAAATTAACAGTAGGGTACATATTTTAATGAATCTTTGGTAGAGATGGAAAATCAAGAGGATATTTATTACAGGAGAGACTTTTTTAACACTCACTTGATAAACATTGACTATTAACAGGCTTTCCTAAATTCAGTTTTATAGATACATTAATTAAAACATTCAACCCGTAGGCTTACAGAGTATCATTCCATGTGCATTAGAAGCTAGTATTATTACAAATTTATATTGTGGTAGCACCTGGAGATCTTTCAATGTTATCATGACAGACACTGCAAGTATAATATATAATTGTCTAAAGGAGCTACAGTCTCAGAAGCTTTTCCTTGCACAGTTGTAAGAAAGGTTTATACCATTTCAGATAATGTTTGTGGATTTTCATTATAATCTACAATTTCTCAAAGTGTACACAGATCATAATCATCCCAATTCCACTGAAGTATTTGAGGCTCTTCCATTGACTTCTTTGGCCTTTGGATGATGCCCACAACCACTTTGTTGTTTTTTCCTTCATTGGGGTTGGTTTTGCCATGGTAGCAAAAGAAGTGGTCACCAGGGGCAGTAAAATTCTTGATGGGAATTTCTCTGTGTGAGTAAGACTGAGGAGGAAAGCTCATCCCTTTGTTTTGGGCAATAGCACCCCTACAGCTAAACCTGCCAGTACAAAGGAGGACTATTAGTCATCTTGTTATAACAGTTCATGAAAAAGAGCAACTAACACATGACAGTGCAGCTAGATGCAGAGTAAAAACAAGTATAGTAATGTTCCCCCTCCACAATAAAAAAGCAGATTTTTTTCCACAGCTTTGCTTCTATACGTCTTTGATGATGTATACAAGTGATACATTTTTGTACATTGACAGCATAATTCTAAGCCTCTAAGGTGCTTCAGCAAAATAACTGAAGGAAACTAAAATATACACAGACAATACACACATAAAAATCCCATTATCTATCAAATTTAATTACTAAAATAAAAATTCCCAAACAGAGCTGTTGCTGAAAAGACACAAAATTTGAGCTTTTTCTGAAGGTGCTGGGATGTATCTTGAAGTAAGGTAAACACACACACATCTCAGAGTTGTCATCACTTGAGGAAGTAGGTCATCCTTGTGTTGTCATATTCTGTATTTCATCTGTTCATAATTGAGTGGAATATTCAGCAGTCCCAACTTTATTAAAATTAAGGAGCAGATAATGCCTGACGTGGGAGAAACACTGATTCCTCTGTACTTTTCTGGTAATCTGCTGCAGTATTTACAGCTCTCTTCCTTTAATACTTAGTGTGGGAGAAAAAGAAGGGATCATTAATGACAACAAAACAGCTGGCGAAGTTCCGTGAGTGCTTTCATTTTTTTCTGGAGCCAAAGCAAAATCTTAGGGCATTAGGAATAAGTTGATGATTGCTCTATCACTCTGTAAAACAGATCTTTTAATTTAAGATTTTAAATTTTAGGGGGTATTCATTGAAACCTTCTGACTGAATAAAATATTACAGTTTCTGGTGCCAGGGTTTTTAGCACATTCACAGAATCACATAATTGTTACAGTTGAAAGGGACCTGTGGAGGTCATCAGGCTTTGTCTGGCAGGATAACAAGGTAGGGAAAAATTTATTGGGATGTACTAACACTTTAAAAACATAGGTGGACTGTTTGGTGCCTTTTTGAGCTCTTATGCTGTTGTTATCAGTCCAACATCCAAGATGTGTTTATTCAGAAATTCAGAGTCCCTGAAAGCTTCTGTTAGTGAGCAAACACAAACTTGAATGGAAGACATTAAGGATCAGGAAAAACAAAAAGGAAAGGAAGGTCCAAATAGTGGTTGTGCATAGTCACTGCATTCAAGATAAAGGCTCCAGATCAGATTTTGAGGGGGTAGCTATGCACCCAGTGGACTGGTCAATGCTATCTCATTGCCATTGTGCGTTCTCCCATATCTTTATTCTTTTCTTATTTGTTGCAGTTTCTTCCAGCTCAAAAGTCAAGGTGATATTCACTAGGTCAGCTGTAGACATGAGTAGCTGGTCTAATCAGCTACACTCTTGCCCTGTAGTCAAGTGGACACAAACAGGCACTTTTAAAGTGCCAGTCTTTTTATCTAATGTCTTATGATAGGTGAGATTAACTGCCTTCTAAATGTTCCTGTTTTTCTCCATTGAAGGTAAAAAAAATTACCAACCGCAATTCTAAATGTCTACACAATACACATCCACAGTTTAGTGGAAATCTGGCTTTCTCACCTGCTTAGGTAGTGCCTACCCCAGTGTTTTGAACAATGCTAAGCTACAAATAAGATTCAACAGCCTAAAGAATAAGTGTTTAGTTAGACCACACTGGGTAATTATACAGTAATTCCAATAAACTTGAAGTTATGTGATTTGAATATGTCTTCTAATAGTCTGGAATGTTTCCTTCTCCCTTTAAAAGCATGAAATGTATTGCCATTAAGAGATGCTGGAAGATGCTTAAAGCAACTGAAGGCAAAAAAATCAAGAGGTAATTTTTAAGGGATTTAATGACAGTTTTACTCCAAAATGTTTTATTCTAAAGATGGCAAGCTGAAACAGCTTCAGAAATTTAAGATTTCTTTTATTAGAACTGCTTTATTTCCTTCAGTAATGATTAGAATTCCCATAATCTAAGACAGAAGATCGTGGACTGCAGCCGTAGAATAAAATAGATTTTACTTTTATTGCTACCCATCACACAGCAAGTGAAAAAAGTAAAGTGCCTTACAGCAGCATGCAGAAATGGCAACTCTTCAAGCAGACTTTATGCTAAGGTTTCACAGTTCAGAACAAACCAGCGGCAATGCCTTTTAGCAAGTAAAGGTTAAGTATCTTTTTTTTTTTTTTTGCATTTTTTTTGTTGCAGGTTTCTGTTGCACTTCAAAGTTGACATAAAGAGAAGTAAGCTTGATTCTATTCTTATTTTGATATTAGTTGTATCTTCCAACACACTGACCAAAGCCTTTTGAGACTTTTGTGTATATACCATAATTGAGCTGCGTAAGCCTGCATAGCAATCATTGTCTTCAATAGCTATGCACAGCAGTAGCCAGGAAGCATATAGAAAATATTTCTACTGATGCATACAGGAAAAATAAGTAAGAGTCTCTCACTCATTTTTGCTATATTGGCTTCATCGTGGCAACAGAAATTAATATATAAAATCCAGTTTTTGTCATGTTAGTTTTTTTGACTTTTAATGTATACACCAAGTCATATAAGCAGTGGTAACTGGGTACATACACAACTCTGCAGTGAAAACAGTTGAAAATAAGTTATTCTATTTCATAGTTGTGATGGCTTAAAAGTAAGCTTATCAGTTAATGAATATCTGAGATGGTGAGATAACTTGGTCTTCCTCAATCACATACTGAAAGCCTTTATCTGAGGAAGAGATAAAAACTGGTAATCTTTTTGCATTGTTCAGATAACAATCCCAGCCTGATTGCAACTTCAAAAAAAAAAAAAAAAAAAAAGGGCATTCTCAAACTAAAAAAGTAATCTGTTCTTCCTTCTGTTGACAAACTTCTTTATTCTGCAGGAATTTTTGCTGGTTTTTGTTTTAAGTTGATGCTTTACATTTACCTGAAACAGCTTTTGTGGATTTCTATGATCTCTTTGGTGGCTGAAAGATAACTTGACATTTAAAGTCGGCTAAGTGCTATGAATCTATTTAATGCTAATAATATAATGCATTCTGCTCATGAGTACTATTACAGGAATGCAGTATGTAAAACTGGTAGGAATTCATGAATCATTGAGTGATTTAGTTGGCAATCATATCATGTATTGAAATCAGCTGCATTTCTCTGTACCACCACTCCTATTTTATCGTACTTCAAACTGCAAATCACTAACGGCAAGGAAAGTCTTCTAGTTTCAAACCTAAATTTACCCATGGACAATTTATATCCATTTGGTTTGCAGCCAGTATACCTCTCCTCCTACATAAGTCTTATTTGTGGTATTCATCTCCCTAGGTTAGCTAACCATATTCTTCTAACCTCTTCTCCAAAAATCAGCCATCTGACTAAGCATTTGTTTGCACATCCTTTCTCCACTTGGGGTGAAATCCAAAATATGTTTAAGATCCTAAGTGACATTTTAGACAAAATTTATCTGTATAAATTCAGGAGAACGATCCTGGAAAACTGCCCGTGACCTCCGCAGGCACACAGTATCTATGAAAACCTTTCTATATTTTCCTAATTTTGGACACCATAGAGGCTCAACTGTGGACCCTGTCTCTGCCAAGCTGGCTGCTTAGGCAGTTACCTCCTGCCTAACACTCTTCGGACAGAGTAGAGTGTGGAGGTTTTATATTCTATTTTTGTATTTCTTCTTCTCCTACAGTCTTATTTGGTGGTCACGCTCTGAATGCGTATGTCCCTATATCATTCTGAGCGATGGTGATGGTAACTTTTTTACATGTAAGTCTAGCAATTTGAATATTTCCCTTAGAGGTAGGAGATCTGAGTCCTCAGTCTGTGTGGGATTTGAATTTGTAGTTCACACATCCCAAAGAAATGCTCAGGTCACTATTCCCATTCTAGATGGGAATGTAACCTTCCCTGGCTGCATTGTTTTGTTCAGGCAATATCTACCATATGCAGAAGGACTCAACAAGGAAAATGTACAGACTTTATGATGCATACACACAGCAGACATATACATCTGAAGATCTGTTAATATTAATATACTCACCACCTCAGTAAGGCTCTTGAATAGTGTTTGCTCGCCAGGCAATCATCAGTCACGTTAGGAAGTGTCAGATTCTCCTGCTCCTTGGAACAGACCAACTGACTGTCATTGTTGCTTGGTTGCTGCCATCCAATTCTGTGTATTTTGTTTTTGTTTTACACCTCTTCATGTCAGTATTTTTCTTCTTAAATTTTTTTCCCAATGACACTTGGTTTTGTGGTTTTATTTATTTGTTTGTTTGTTTGTTTGTTTTCTTACATCACCTTGCTTTTTCTCAAACACCTTCTCTTAACAGCCTTTTTCTCAGTAAAACTGAACTGAGGACTCGCAGCTGTGCTGCACCAGTGTAGGCCTTGCATGATAGACATCTGACCCTCTGGGCCGAGGGTTTCAAGAGGTCCTTCTCTCCTGTTTGGAAAAAGGGCTGTTCTGTAACAAGCAGGACAGGGATCTCACAAGAGGAAGAGTGACTCCGGCCTCACGTACAATATGTCTCTCCAGGGCAGGCGGATGTGAAGGCTTCCAAAGCCTGCATAGATATCTACTTTAAACTAACTAAAACATAAGAAAAGTAACTAAAAGTTAAGAATAATATAGGGTAATTTCCCTCTGTAGGACATGTGTTTTCCTTACCTGGCAATTTCTTGACTCATCTCTACTAATTTGACTAATCATTTCATGGTGGCACAGGTTCAGTTATTGTTATGGAACCCAGGTATGTTCAACATGTAATAGTTTCATGTTTACCTGTAGAATAAATTATATCCAATAAAAAATACAAGGTTTATCTGATACAGTCTTCCTCCAATAAACCCATATTGCCTTTTAGTATATGTCCCTTCATCACAAGGATCAATTCAACTTTCTTTCAAATTATTTTCTAAATTTTTGTAAACATTTGAGTTGGACTACCAGAGCTGTAGTTACCAGGAACACTTCTTCTACACATTAAAGTGGATGTGAGTTGAATGTGTGTAGGCTGTGTGTTGCTCAGTTTGGGTGGATTATGTATAGCTGCTTGATTTGGCTTTCTTATGCCAATATACTTTAATGAATACTATTAGACTATGTTCATGCATTTCCACATCCAGTATGATGATTTCTATTCTGTGTGCTCATTCCCTGTTGACATTTGCTTGTGTTCAATCTCACTATCATAAAAATTCCAGATTAAAGCACATATTACAGGGACTGTACCTTTAACTCTGAAGCAATCTTAAAACTGTGGATATCTTTTTATCTACAAAGTTAATAAATATTTTGTTGCTTGTTTAAATTTCCTTTGCAGAGTTTGACTTAGCTTAGTATTTGGAAATTCTTTCCTCATCCCTGCTTTTTCTGATCTTCAAGCGAGTTTGCTATGCTCGTCAGATTGCTTTTCCTCTCTGGGTGGGCTATTTGGTTACTTTTTCTATTATTTCATTGAAGTGGCTTGTTCATACGAGATCTTGGAAACATGCTGTACAAGTTTGTGAAAATAAAACCCAAATCAAATAAAAATAAATATCCAAGGTAAAACTGTCTTAGAGTCTCAGAACAACTAGTTTATATTAGTATTTATGCCAGAGATGTCTTAATTTTAAATGTATGTTTATTGTGTTTTCTAAGAAACATACTCAAATCTATGCTTAGTGAAAAAGAAGATGGCAAATTTCAGTATTAAGAAAACTATTTTAGTGACTGCCTCCATTTCTTCTCCCCCTGTTTTGTTTATCATGTAATTAGGGAGAAAAAGCGTGCTTTTCTTTTCATAGATATATTCAGGTTTTTATAATTAGCATATGGTTTTTGATAAAGATTCTGTTTTGCAATGTGATTATTTTAGATAGTGAAATCAGAAGGATATTATTTTTTCAGAGATTTGTTTCTTAATGCTTTTTTCATTCCTGTCTTGATTTTATGATCTTGTTTTACTGAGAGCCATGAGGAGGAAGAATAAGGAAGGGATAAAGATATGATCTAACCATGACAAAGGAAGTAGCTGGTTGGTATCTAAATGAAACTAAAGCATTTGCCCTCTGAAGTAACTTAGAAATGTTTTGTGGAGAGAAGCATTTGTTTTCACTCTCACAAATACATTAAGTACTTTGAGTTACTTTCAGTAAGAGAAAAACTCTAGTTTACCAATTAGCATTTGCCAAGAGTGGGTAATGAATTTATCAACATACTGCAATTAAAAATCCTTGACTGGCAGGGAGATGGAATAGTGGACCTATTATTTTCAACTTGAAATTATCTGACATTGTGGTATGTGAAATCAAAAGCAAAGGAACTGAAATGCCTGAGCTCTTGTATGACAACTGAAAAATAGCCGTTCACAATGAATGTTAGTTGTATGCCCTTTTCATGATGACATTTGTTTATTACAAAACTGAATGAGGAGAACATCGTGACACAGCCACTTTGTTCTGTCCAGCATTATGGGGTTGTAAGGATTGCTGAAAAGACAGGGAGAGTGCCATGGATTCAGAACATTAAAGCACACTAGTGTCACTTGCGATGTCAATAATAGTGTCTACTGCCAATTCAGGAACCAAAGGGTGTGAAGAGTTCTGTAAAAAACTAAGAAGATTCATCTAGTGAAGACTGCTGAAAGAAGATGATGTCCATTTCCCAAGTCCTAATAAATTTGGGTTGACAGGCTAACTGAAAAGATAGCCTTAGGGAAAAGCTTGCATTCAGGGCATGAGGTTAACCGAGGAAAAGAGAAGTCTAAAACTGAGGCATATGACTTCATGGTACAAAATTTGATTTTACAGAGAACTATTCTGACAGAGAATCAGGAGCTAGAGGGCTGATGATATAAGAAGATTTTTATAGGCTCTTTTGTGATCAAATATCCACGTGATTATAAAAGCTTAGATTGGAATTTAAAACACATAGCTTGGGAGAAGTATTTGCCGTGCCTATATAGCAACACTAAAAAATAAAGTGGTAAATAGATGCAGATATAACAAAAGTCCAAGGGGAGAATGACAAGGTTCATTGAATCACTGTGTATCTAAACAATTCCAGGTCATTTCACTACCATCACTTGCACCAGTATGGCAGGGAGGCAAGACTGGGACTTCCATCTCTTGACAAGATTTAGTGCAGTTTGCTAATTTGCTTAACATCACCTTCCTTTGCTCATGTTAGTTGTCATTATTTTCCTTTTTAAGAGACTTGTTCTACTATGTGTTCAGCACAAAACATAGTCCTTGAGTTGAAGAACTTTACTGCAGGGAAAAGAGACTGAATAGGGACAGTGAGCAAAGCTGAGAGGAAACAGTGGCTGAGTAACTGTTTTGGTTTTAAAATATTTAATACTATTACTAAAGTTGCCAAAGTTATTATAGGCAGTTCAAAGCATTGAGTCTCTGAAGGATTTAAATGAGGGAAGTGACTTGATGTATCTGAGAAGGAGCAAGTGTATGAGCAGTGAGTAGGCTGCAGCTAAAGAGATACTAAATGGGATCTACATAACCAGCAGAGGTAGGAGAAGTAATATGAGCCAAATGTAGATGTACAGAAAAGAAACAAACATAAAGACCCTAGAAACTGCATATGGATATATTATAAGAAAATAAATGGAAATTTTGTCACAAACAAATGGTACTGTGAGAAGAACGTGCATTTAATGTATAAAGTAACATGTTCTTTAAGAATATCTATACAGCATGTATGTGGAATTCAGCAACTCTTGAACTGTGGATTATTTCATGGTGTAGAAGCCACTAATTATGTTTTTATGAAATTAAAGCCGGTTAAGGCTAGATACTGAGAAGCTTAATAACATTGACGTATTGTCTTATTCCCATGCCCTGTGCTGACAGAAGCTATATTAGCACAAATAATAATGGTATTATTTCTGCTTACACTGTGAAATGAGTATTTGTCAGGCTTTCTGGAGAGGGCAAAGCCTGCCCTCTTTTTAGTGGGTTTAAAAGCTTTTGGGCCCCCCAATAAATTTAATAAAAAACCTGACCTATTATAATTTTCTATTTAACTTTGTGTAGTGGTCTTTGCAATTTTTATGAGAAAAGAATCAAGGATACTATGAAATGTGATCTTTTTTCTGTAGTCTATTTATGCTAAATGTTATCTAGTATATTTAGTCACTTACAGATTCCTGATAGTACTAACATCATAATTTTCTATGGGCCAAATTTGTTTCCTGGTGTATTACTTCTATTTTAATTTTATAAAAGACAGTTCACAACACACTTATGGCTTCCAATATTGTTTTCTAGGAAAAAAATGTTGCTGCCCATAAAAAGGGAGGAAACTATAGTAAAAATTTCAGATAAACCCCTCTAACAGAAATATTTGCAAGAAAACTAAGTTATATTTTACACATTCCTCAAAAAAGAAGTTATTTTCATTTGTATGTCTTAATTAATGCTTCCCAGACAAATGATGTGTAGTTGGAGCACTTTAAGTCCTATGAAGGAGGGTAATCTTCCCCGGAGGATTATGTTTTAATGCATTTTTCCATTGAAAAACTAAATCCAAATTATATTTAATAGTCTGATACAGAGCCACATTTGGTATGGTAACTACTTGGGGCTTCATTGATTTTGGAGACAGCTGATTCAGTCAATAAACTGCATTTATTGGGACAATATAGCCAAATACTTTTAATAAATATTTCTTTGTGTCAATTACTAGGACTCACTAGTTTGGTCATTTTCTATAAAAATAGAGTAATAAATACACAAGGCAACTGTTAGGTAACCTGAGTGAATATGCATACATTCTTGCATTTCATCTTCCTGAAACAAAATTCGTCAAAGAAAATTATTTTATACATCAAATAGCCTCTCCTTAGTTGCATTTCAACAAAATTAGCCCATACGAGCTTTTCTTACTAAATTTTGTTTCACATGCAATTGTAATTTCATCTGCAATTCTTGTAATTTACATTTCACTTATTAGCTTAATCAGCTATTTTTGCCAAAGGGGCAGCATCATAGTATTGATTCAATTAATTTAAAAACAATTAAAAACCAAAAGAATTGTAAAGCTATATAACAATGGGATTTGGATCTGAAGTATGCACATAGACTTCACAGATTGGGGGTTTGGTAGATTTTAGATAATTCCAGAAAGTGTTTGAAACCAGCTAATCTCAAAATGTCTTAATTTCTAAATACACAAAAAATCATAATATACTGGACATACCTACTGTGCACAGAAACTTTACTAAGCACCAATGTGCTCAGAAGTACCCTGGTTGGGAAGTGAGAGCTGAGCACATAAGCTCCATTGTTAGAGATGAATAGAGAGATGCCTCACTTTTGGTTAACTATCTTGAAAAAGCCCTTTGTGGTCATATAGTGACCAACCCTTATCACTCTGTGAGAAATGCCCTATCAACGACAATATGCTGGCATCACCAAGTGTTAACTGCTCTTAGTAGGAAAACCTGCCAGTGTGTTTGTTGAAGTTAGGCTCCTCTTTACACTGAAACAGGCAAGTTATGTGGAGTCAGAAGGAGAGCAGAGAGTCTTGTGCTAACCCCCCTGTCATTGGGGCATTCTTTGCTGGCAGGGGCAGAGCTGTAGTTCCAGTGTCTGTTTTTGGTGTTCCCTCATTATTACTGTATTACTTGTTAATACAAAATGCATTAATATTTCTGGAGTTGCACACTTCTTCCAGATACCCCCTCTTCTGACTAAATGCCACATCTTATGGGCAACTGATTACATACCAATGGATATTCTGAAATATTCAATGGTATATAACTGATCCATACTATCCTAATATTATCAGCAGTATTACCTATATAATTACTAATAGAACAATTTTGCTCTGTTTTTCATGTGCTTCATATTCAGTAGGTCACAAAGTTCTCTAAATCAGAGAAATACAATAACTGAATTGGTGAGACCTTCCATGGTCATAGGAAAAAGAAGTTAAAAACAAGCATACAAAGATTCTAATGCGCAGCATAGACCTCTTATCCTCCAGTGAAGATTATTTTGCACTAGTGAAGTAGAGCTTCATTATCTATTCTAGTATCCAGAAGATTCTGGCTTTTTCTTTCCTTTCAGTACTTTTCTGTGTTTAAAATTTCCTTTTGCTATTCTAAAGAAACTATACCCGAAATCTCACTGGCAACAGTCTGATTACTCCTCTCATGTAGTAGCTAAGCAACTGGCACCAAGATCTTTTGCACAGATATAAGTATTTGTCCTTATTTTTGATTTTCTGGGAAGAAGAGTAAAAGCAGCCAGTGTGCAGCAGGGATTTAGCAGTAAAGAGAGCAGACAGGTAATCTTCCATTTGGGTTGCAGCCATATTAAATTTATGCAATGATACATACACAAAAATTTTAGAGGGGAGGTAAATTCTGAAGAGAAACACAAAGAGCCATGAGTCCCAGTTGGTCCTCTTTTACTCAGATTTACAAAATTAGAGGGAACTATTGATAGATTAAAGAGGCTTTAGAAAATAATAGATGTTAGAAATATATAAGCAGACTTCATACATAAAGGTCCTCAATAATTTGGAATAATGTAATTGCAGTTAGTATTCACAGCATATTTCTATATTTGTTCAACTTGGCTTTCCGGAACCTTTCATGCTTCATTTCTGTTAGAAATGTGTTATAGATCTTCCTGCAAGAGCAGCAAACAAAGAAAATAACTTTTCAGTATGCATAGCATCCGGATTAAAAGTATTCAACTGTATCAGTTGAAAACGTTGTATGATTCTCCTGTAAAGTTTTCAAATAAATAACTTCATATGTTTGTTGTATCACAGGTACAGGAATGGCTGTGCTTAAACTGCCAGACCCAAAGGGCAATGTCAGGACAACTTGGGGATATGGGCAAGGTGCCACTTCCGAAAACAGGCCCTTCACAACCAGTATCCAAACCACCTGCTACTCCTCAAAAACAGCCTATGCCTGCTGTCTCATATTCCTCTCAGAAGACTTCCACACCGCCTACTCCAGCAGCAGCAAAACCGAAAGAAGAACCAGGCGTTCAGAAGGAAGTTCCAAAACTTCAACAGGGGAGACTGGAAAAAACATTGTCAGCTGATAAAATCCAACAAGGAATTCAAAAAGAAGATGCAAAACTTAAGCAGGGAAAACTTGTCAAGACACCCTCAGCTGATAAAGTCCAACGTGTTTCTCAGAAGGAAGATCCAAGACTCCAGCAAACAAAACTGACAAAGACAGCCTCATCTGATAAAATTTTGCATGGCGTTCAGAAGGAGGATGCAAAATTTCAGGAGGCAAAACTGGCAAAAACATCCTCAGCTGATAAAATTTTTCATGGAGTTCAGAAGGAAGACATAAAACTTCAAGAGGCAAAATTGGCAAAGATACCCTCAGCTGACAAAATTTTACATGGAATTCAGAAAGAAGACCCAAAACTCCAACAGATGAAAATGGCAAAGGCTCTATCAGCTGACAAAATTCAACCTGCAGCTCAGAAGGAAGATGCACAACTTCAGGAGGTCAAATTGTCAAAGGCAGTTTCAGTCGATAAAATCCAACATGGAATTCAGAAAGAAGATCCAAAACTTCAACATGAGAAAGTCTTGAAAACTTCATCAGTGGAGAAAATCCAACAGGAAGCTCAAAAAGAAGAATCAAAACTTCAACAAGGGAAACTGTCAAAGACACTTTCAGCAGATAAAATTCCTGCAACAATGAGTTCAGACCACAAAAAAACCCTAAGCACATTGGAAGAAGATAAAAAACGTGTGCTGCCAGAAAAGCACACACCACATCCAGAGGACAAAAAAGAACAAATTACAGCTGAGACCAAAGACCAAGTTGCTGAACAGAAAGCAGAAATTGAAATACCTTATAAGGGAATGCAAGCTAAGAAGCAAGAGGATGTTAAGAAAGAGGGCTTGACAACTGGGATTTCACAAATGGTTTTGAAAGCTGAAGAAGCTCAGGAAGAAGAAATTCCTGTTCAAACGGCACCTTTGCCAGGAACTGACCATGTGGAAGCAGTAAGAGAAAAAATAGTAAGTGACTTTCTTCCTCCCACCCTGCTTCTCCCTTGCTACAATTTAGAATCTGATCCTGACAGACCCTCTCCCTTATGTCTTCCTGGTCTTTATTGTCATTCTCTGTACAGGATGATTCTAAATGATAAAATCAATGACTCCCACTGAGTGAAAGTTTGACCAGTTAGTCCTGTGCTCTATATGCAACTTTTCAACACTTGCATGATTTTTAGTCTTAGCAGTTAAGCATTTGAAACTAAGACAAAGTTCCTGTTTAATCATTTTGCCAATGTTTCTGATTTATTTACCTGCTTCTGCAGACTCTCCGGAGTTTAATTGTTGAAATTGGAGTGTTTGCATAGTTCTTAATCCCAAAAGGGAATAATCTGTGATGGTAAAGCACACGATGTTTTGCAATACCAAAATATAATAAACATTTCAGGAATACTTTGTGATACCTGAACATGGTATGTTAAAGTATACACCCTTTACATCTTTTTACTATTTCATTTGCTTATCTCATATGGACAAGTACTTTTAGGTAGGGTGGGCTTACTACTTGGTAGGCTCTAAAGTCAAATGAATGGATGACTTTATGATAGCATGTACTAGAGGTCTGCATCTCTTAAACAGATGCATTTGCTGGATGTGAAGTCACCCACAAGTCACTTTATCAGCTGGAGTAATATACACAATTTGTTAAGAGATGAAAAATTATGTTTTTTTATATCAGCACCATAAATTCGGTGCCAATTATTATGTTATGAAAGTAGGAGTAGGTTTAGGAAAAGTGTTTAACCTTTCCCAAAATTATGTTTTCAAATAATCCCAGTCAAAAAGGTCAAGTGGGTTTTTTGGGGTCATTTTTTTTTTCTTGTGGTAACCAAGATATTTGGACAGAAAAATTTTCTGATTCAGAAATTGTGCTATGGAAAATACTACTATTTTTGTAAACCATCTTTCCTGTTGTGTTTCCTCTTCTTGGTGGTATCAAGAGGTATGGTGTTCCCTCATTGTACCGAGGGAATCTCTGAATTATGCTCAGAGTAACATAACCAGAAAACCTCCCTTCTGCAAGGAACAAGAAGGAGATCTAAGAAAATCCTGTATCAATTTAATTATCTCGTATCAAACATAAGACACTATTGCAGGAATTTCCAAAAAGATTAAGCTTAATTTTGTTAACAAAATGTCACTTCTGGGGATTTTTTTTAATTCATATCAGAAAACCTAAGCAGTAGTCTTAGAATTTTATTAGTGTTGTTAAAAATTTGGAGGCTTTTTTTGTTGAAAAAACTTTTGTAAGGAAAAATTTTCATCACATGCTAGTCTCAGTCCTGTCTGGTCATTTTTATGTTCTATAAGGAGGTGAAAGCATATTAGACTCTGGACAAAACTAAGATACATGTGTTGGATTTCCATCTCAGATAGCAACTGCTTTTAATTCTAGATTAATTAGTGATTTCTAATGTGGCGCACACATATAATTCACTGTTATTTCACTTACATTTTACTTCCTACCACTGTCTTCTAACTGAAATCAGGACTTCCTGAGGTAATACCATAGAGATTATCTTTTGCTCTTGTTATCAGACTTTGAAGCACACTTAGCTAAAGTTTCTAAAGCAGAAGTTTCATGAATAAAAAAAAAAAAACAAAACATACATATCTAGTTGTAAGTATTTCTGAAATCAGAACCCTCTGAAATACAAACCAGAATTGAATGAATGAAAGAGGAATAGCTATTTTTACACAAAAAGACCCTTTTCCCCCCCTTTTTCCCCCTTTTATGCTCCTTGGAAAAATCCTAACCAAAAAAAAAAAAAAAAAAGCAGCAGCTCAAATTGTTCTGATTTAAAAATAAAGCAGGTGCCTCACCTAGCTTATTCTTGATAAAAATAACTCTGATTTTTTTTTTTTTTTTATTTATTGAAGTATTTTAGTGTTCTCCATGCTGTACATCAAACATTGCTTGATACAATTCTTCCCAAGAGAGCATGTGACAGAAGTGGAAGAGGAGATAACAATTTAGCTATCACACATTGATTCCATTTCAGGGGGTAAAGGAAAATACCTAGACACTGCAGAATATATTTTACATGTATTTCAGGACAGAATCATATGAAGGCTTTCAGGTAGCTGTATTTTTAAATAGGAATGCAAGAGAAAACCTAATACTTTCTGCTCTTGAGAAGCTGCTGATGCCATTTTATATCCAAATCTGTGCAAATGGTAATTACTAACTCTTGTATTATTCCAGTGAGATAAGTAAATAATACTATCCCCATTTTTCGCTAAAAAAAAAAAAAAAATAAAAAAAAGACAGCAACACCCCAACAAGTCCCTAGAGACGTGGAGAGGCTAAAGTTCTGATCAAGTACAATCAGCAGGATGATCCCTGGAAAATCACAGATATCAATTTTATTTAGAGATATGGCATCCTTTGAAACAAAAGTGACTTAAATATTGAAACATTTTAAAATATTTGGGTCTCAAAGTATGATTTAAGGTATCATAAAGCCATTTTGTTCTTCAAAACATTTTTTTCAGTAATATTTTAAACTCTAATTTCTTCAAAAAGATTTTAAAGAATAAACTGACTTTGCTCATGATTTACAGGTCCTTCTTCTGAGAAGCCATCTTGTAATATTGACTGTTCACATGTGCAATAGCAGTTAGGTGTTCTAACAAGGATGCCTAGAAATTTTGGACAATTATTACATACAGCTTGTCAGTATAAAACAGTGATCTTGGAACTCGCAAATTAACATATAAGTAGTTCAGCATATCTACATGAACACATCACCATGGTGTAAATTGGACATATATTTACAACACATCAGCTGTATTATAGAAGTGCCCTTATTACTACTTTCTTATGTTTACTGAGGAGTGATCATGTGCTTAGGTTGAGTAACCAGGTAGAAATTAATATACTGTAAATTTACATCATTATTCTAACACATGCCATTAATGACAAAACACAGACCAGGGAGCCAGAATAAGGAGGAAAAGGTCTATCTGTAAGCAGTTTTTCTGGACACAAATAAAATGTTTCATTTTGATAATATAAATTTTAAATACAGTTTAAACAGTTTAGTTGACTGAAGTCTTTTTTTTACTCTCTGAAACTTTTTTTTTAATGTTGATATCTTTATTTCTTCTATAAACAGAATGACCTTTTAAAAATTATGAGTTCCTTTGCAAAATAAAATTTCTGTCCTGTGCAACAGAATGTAATCTTTCTAGTAATAAATAATTTTAAAAGCTGACAAGACTTTTTTTTTTCTTTAATCACAGTTTTCTTTTAATAGAGTTCTGATTGGATTTGATGACCAATGGGACTTTTTAAAGCACTAAGTTTTATATTTTTAACTAAGAATATTAAAAGTGAGAAGTGTAAGAATAAATACTTCTAAAGCAAAAACTTTTAATGCAAAATAGTTGTATGATGTACTGACACTGACACTGTAGAAATGCCACTAGAATAGTACAAATACATCCTACGTTAGATCATTTTTGCCATTAGTTAAAGAGGTTGCATTAGCTGTATTTAAACAGTCTTATCCAGACTGCAGCTTTTATAAGTCTTCTTGTTCCTCATGTCTCAAGAAGATCCTCCCATCAATGTCTGTATTAGAGCTAAATTCATCCAGTACTAAAAACTCACAGCAGGCAAACTTTCAGAAAAAATGCCATTCAACTACTCAGAAAAGCCCAGTAATTCAACAGGTAACAAACTACTTCCTACTTTACAAGAAAAAAGTAGGGTTTTTTCTTATTGATTAAAATACATTTTTTGTTTTTCAAGAGTTGTTGAATATATATATATGATCCTTATCAACATTTTTTCTGCAATACTTCATTATCCATGTAAAAATTTTATGTTTATGGTATGTTCACAAGTTTGACAGCAATGCTGTCTTTGTGTATGTGATGGCCAACCTTGTAGTAAATAAATTACCAGCCATTTATGAATAGATGTAGCTAATGACAATATCCTTGTTCTCAGGCTGCAGGAAATAGGGGGAAAAAGCACAAAGACCAAATATTATTTACTATAAGTTACATGCATATGATCTTGAAACATGATGTGCAGGATAATTTTTACATGAAATATCATAGGGCAGACAACTATACATATAGAAATGATAGAAAATATATTCCTATTCTGGTAGCCTTAAAAAGAAAGTTGGATTCTGTTATCACATTTATTTCTAGTGATAAAAGAAGTCCCTCCTTATTGTAGATCTTTTTCTTCCCCTTGCTGTACAAACAGCAGTCTTTCCCATATGTAGTTTCCTATTATTCATAGCAGTGATATTAGGGCATGGACTGAGGTTCAGCAACAGGATGGGCAATAGCAATACACATTGTCATCTCCTCTGGTTTGGTCATTGAGTGTTTACTACACATTGGACTCACAGATAATGGCACCATCACAAATTACAAGGAGAAAGGCTAAAGTTGGTCCATGACCAGTTATTGTCTACCTATTTCTGAGCTTCACTGTTTAGTTGATGCCTTCTGTCTCTGCTTTACAACTCACTGTATCACTTCATCTTCCTGTGGAGAACCAATGTCTGACAGATTCACTTTCACTAGTAGAACACAGTCTATCCATCAACTCCTGGGAGACCTTTTGAGCTTGAACAAAGTTTGGATTTTCTAGTAGCTCATCTAAATTAAGCACAATGTGTTTGATTGAATATATATTTATAAGTATGTACATATTGGAAATAAAATAAAAAATAATAATCAAATGTAAGAATTGAAATTTGAGTGAGGGGCATGATATTTCTAGATGGAAAAATTCTTTGGTTTTAATGAAATGTGTATTTAAAACATAGCCCAATAAATTCCTCTTAAACCTGTTCTTTAATAAAGGGAACAAAAATGTAAATATAACATACAAAACCTAAAACTTTTAATAGCGCTACATTGCTGATTTTTTTATGAAGAGTATAGATAAGTCTATCATTAAGGGCTGGCGAATATTCAAGAGTACATTTTTCAGAATAAGAAGTGCTGAAGTGTTTAAGTGGTGATGACTTCCCGAAGTTGTTTGGCATACTATAGGTTTCTCCATATTTATATATTAATCACAGCCTTATCATTAGAGTTGTCCTTAGAAATATTTGTTTTCATATTTGATTTTCAATTGCAATGGATTTTCCTCTGATATCGGATATTTGGGTTTAGTATATTAGGTACAATATTGGTAAGAACAGATGTAGTTTATATTCAAGGTAGTGTCTGATTCTGCAAGGCATATAGTAAATCAGTCCTGTGAAATGGAATTTCAATGTGAAATTGAATAATTAATAATTAATAAAATATTAATTAGATTACTGTAATATGAATATTAATATGTGTTTTAATGTAGGATTATGTGCGCAGTGATATGTATATAGGCAAGAACAAGTACTTTAATTGTAAGTTAAATAATGAAAAAACTGACTGGTTTTTAAAAATAAAAACCCAAATATTTGGTTTATGATATTTTGGCATTAAATATAATATTAGTGTGAATAACATTTGAAAATATTGGTAATTGATAGCAACTTAGCATGAGTGTAAATGTACCTTTAAATTATAATTAACCATTGTCATCATTTTCTTAATATATTTATTCCACAGTATTTTTTTAACTCAGCATATTGCCAAGGAAGTTGATAAATTAAATAAATGGTTTGCTGTACTTCAGAAATCATTGACTTAGGTTAGCAAAGTTGGCAAATACTACCTACTTGTATTATTGAGGGCCATAACAAATATTAAGATCACATCATATTATTAAAATCAGGAGATTCGTGTGCTTGTTCTCGAATTGCTAGTGGAGGTGGGGACACTTTGTAAGACTGTCAGCTAAGATGACCTGTCATTTGGAGAGTGAGCTGTTTTGTTTGCCAAATGGTGAGGTACTTTCACTAAGTACAGAGCATTTCACAGCTGAGGGAAGTGGGACGGAAACTCTGGTGTGGAAATACTTGCTGTATGATATTCTTGGTATTTTTGCTATCTAAAGAAGGAGATGGAGGTGCTTGTCATTCAGAATGGTGTAGAAGGATCTGGAAGCTAGGAGAACGACTAAGGGTGTTTTATGAGGGATGAAGAGGAAAACCTTGGTTATGGTGCTTAGTCAGGCATGCTTGCCTTGTTTGCTTCCTTATTTCCTTTGATCAATAGCTGACTGTCATGCTTTCCTCCCTGCAATTACACTTCCCTACCAGCAGCTTACCTCGGCATTACAAATTTACTGAGAAACTTCTTTGTATGAGGTACTTGGACAATGTTTGTACAGTGCCGAACTGCAGATATGGGGACATTCCAAATTGCATTAAATCATGCTTCAGTACTCCATGTATTCTTTTGCATGTTACAATGTATAACACTTAAATCAACAAAATGAAACCATAGGCCCAAAATTTGAGAAGGCTTACATACTGCCAGATAATTATAAAAGGTTAAATGGACAAAGAAAGGAGCAAACCCCAGAAATACTGCAGGCTGATGTTTAGCAAGCTCTATATTACTTTATATCTAGAACTATGTAGGCAGTTTTGAAACACAGGTAATTAATCTTCATTTAAATTAAACCGCAAACAACTTATCCCATGTATATGTGAACAAATGATAGATTATCATTAGTAAGTGTTCTGAAAACAATTAAATACAGTATTTGTTTATATTGAAAAATAGAAGATCATCTCACAACTAATGAAATCATTTGCCAGTGTGGATAGCCATGCAAAGCGTAGTTAGAATCAATGCAAAAACTCAAAATTTGAGGA
Organism: Morus bassanus; assembly: GCA_031468815.1. Lineage (NCBI taxonomy): Eukaryota > Metazoa > Chordata > Aves > Suliformes > Sulidae > Morus > Morus bassanus. The sequence goes on along the minus strand of CM062571.1, from coordinate 74,724,575 downwards.
ACTTTTTGTGTTATTTTAATAGCTTTGAATAACAAAATTACTGTTCAGTCTTTTATGGTTTAATATAATTCTTCTTGGCATCATAATTTTTCATCTGAGACATTAACTCATCTTTTAGAAAAAAATCACATGTATTTAATTGCCTGGAGACATTAAGAATTTATATATCAATATATACACACGCGTATGTATTTATTTTTTTAGGAAAAGGAGGATGAAAAATCAGACACCTCAAGCTCTCAGCAACAGAAAAGTCCACAAGGTCTGAGTGACACCGGGTATTCTTCTGATGGGATATCAAGTTCACTTGGTGAAATTCCAAGTCATATCCCCAGTGATGAAAAGGATTTACTCAGAGAATCTCATAAAAAAGACACTATTTCACAAGAAAGTCCACCAAGCCCCTCAGATCTAGCTAAACTGGAAAGTACTGTACTGTCTATTTTGGAAGCTCAGGCAAGTACGCTTTCTGATGAAAAATCTGTGAAAAGCAAAGAGCTTAATGAAACATACGGTGAACAGACAAAGGATCAACATAAAACAAAGCCTTTGCCAGTCACTCCAGAATCTTATAGTTCAGATGAAGAAGACTTAGAAGCTATTCAAGAAGCTGAAAGAACCATTGTAGAAGATGGCAAAGGAAGTGCTTCCTCCCAGGCAGACTACAAGGAAGAAGATGAAGGAGATGACGTATCATCAAGAAGACAACGCTATGATTCTGTGGAGGACAGCAGTGAGAGTGAAAATTCACCTGTCCCAAGGAGAAAAAGAAGAGCTAGTGTTGGTTCTTCAAGCAGTGATGAGTACAAACGAGATGACAGTCAGGGATCAGGGGATGAGGAAGACTTCATTAGAAAACAGATTATAGAGATGAGTGCTGATGAAGATGCCTCAGGTTCTGAAGATGATGAATTCATTAGAAATCAACTCAAAGAGATCAGTGTAACTGAAAGCCAAAAGAAAGAAGAAGTGAAAAGCAAAGCCAAAGGAGCAGCTGGAAAACATCGAAGAATGTCACGGAAAAGTAGTGCAGGCTATGATGAGGATGCAGGAAGACGACATTCATGGCATGATGATGATGACGAGACCTTTGATGAAAGCCCAGAGCCAAAATACAGGGAAACTAAAAGTCAAGACAGTGAAGAACTTGCAGTAGCTGGAGGAGGAGGCCTTCGGCGTTTCAAAACAATAGAATTGAATAGTACAATAGCAAACAAATATTCTGAAGCATCTGAACAACAGAAAGGTATTTTATATTTTGATGAAGAGCCTGAGCTAGAGATGGAGAGTCTTACAGATTCACCAGAAGATAGATCTAGGGGAGAAGGGTCTTCTAGTTTGCATGCTTCTAGTTTCACACCAGGTACATCTCCTACTTCAGTGTCATCACTTGATGAAGATAGTGACAGTAGTCCTAGTCACAAAAAACTGGGAGGGGAGAGCAAACAACAGCGCAAAGCCAGGCATCGGTCACATGGTCCTCTTCTTCCAACTATTGAAGATTCTTCAGAAGAAGAAGAACTACGGGAAGAGGAAGAACTGCTAAAGGAACAAGAGAAACAGCGTGAATTAGAACAGCAACAAAGAAAAAGTGCTAGCAAAAAATCTAAAAAGGACAAGGATGAACTAAGAGCTCAGAGAAGAAGGGAACGTCCAAAGACTCCACCAAGTAATCTTTCTCCCATTGAAGATGCATCTCCAACAGAAGAATTACGACAGGCAGCAGAAATGGAAGAGCTGCACAGATCTTCCTGTTCTGAATATTCACCTAGTATTGAGTCAGATCCTGAAGGATTTGAAATCAGCCCAGAAAAAATAATAGAAGTGCAAAAAGTTTACAAATTGCCTACTGCTGTCTCTCTATACTCACCAACAGATGAACAACCAATTGGACTCCCAAAAGAAGAAAGTTTTCAAAAGACATTGAAGAGTGCCGAAGAGGTATATGAGGAGATGATGCATAAGACCCATAAGTCCAAGCCATTTCAAATTGCAAATGAAAAAGATGAAGTATTTGAAAAAGAATCTTTGTATGGTGGAATGCTAATAGAGGATTATATTTATGAATCTTTAGTAGAGGATACTTACAGTGGAACTACTGATACTAATCTTATAATGAGACAAGATGAGAGCGATGAATATATACAACAGAGAGGAAAAGAGAAAAAAATAAGAGCTTCAGAACAGATCTACGAAGAACCACAGAAAATTACTGATCTGCAGAAAGACTACTATAGTGTTGAGACTTTACATTCTATTGTGCCTCAAGAAGATATTGTTTCTAGTTCTTACATTATCCCAGAAAGTCATGAAATAGTTGTATTAGACAGCACAGTAACTTCCACCACTGAGGAAAAGCAGTTGTTAGATGCAGAAGCTGCTTATGAAGAGCTTATGAAAAGACAGAGAATGCAGCTAACCCCTGGGTCCAGTCCAACACAACCAACTTCAGGTTTTGTTCCCACATCTGATACAAAGGTACCTAGCGCTGGAGAAATAGTGGATAGTACATCTTTAACATCAAGCACTACTTCCGCAATCTCAGATGTATCACCTGTCAGTAGCACAGCACTATCTATTCCAGATGTTAAAATAACACAGCATTTTACAGCAGAGGAAATTGAAGATGAATACTTAACAGATTATGCCAGAGAAATTCAAGAAATAATTTCTCATGAAACATCAATGTTGACATACTCTGAGACATCAGAAGGTGCTGCTTCAGTTTTACCTTCTGATACAGCTTCCTTAACATCATCTACATCTTCGGTTTGTACCACAGATAGTTCATCACCTATAGATAGTGCAACCACAGGTTATGTAGATACAGCAGATGCTGTAAGTAAACTAGCAGATTCTGAAGGTGTCAGGATAATAACCCAAGTTCCCTTAACATCTACAAAAGAGTACTCTGAAGTGAGCATGCCTTATGAATCTATTGCCGGAGCCACTAAAAAGCCATCTATAGCATCAGATATGGAAAGTGCGGATCAAGCTGCAGTTTGTTTGCCTGAAACTGCACCTTCAGTAGTGGCAACTACAGTTGTAAAATCCAAGCATTATGCAACTGATACCATTACCTTTGATACCTCCAAAGCAGAAAAGGAAGCAGCTAGAAAAACGAAAAGTACAGTAGAGGCTGGCATTGTCAAAATTCATCATGAAGAGTCACACAAAGAATTGGGTGTTGATATGACAAGGATTAATTTGACTAGTGCTACATCTGAGCAACCACCTGTATGTATAGCATCAGTCCCGGTTACAGAGCTTGCATCAGAAACATCTGTACCTGTTCCTGGTGTTGTAAGAAAGACCAGCATGGTCTCTGTGCCTTCCTCAGCTCCTGCTGTAACATCCAAAGTGTTCTCGCTTTTTAGAAGCTCTTCTTTGGATTCTCCTGCACAACCTTCTCCACCCCCACCTCCTCCTCCTCCACCACCTCCTCCACCACCATTGCCTCCACCTATTTTACCCAAGCCAGCCATTTATCCCAAAAAGAAGTCACAGATTAAGACTCCAGCAGCAACAGCTCCCACAATGGTACCTTCAGTCACAAGTGTACCAACCCAAGAGTCCACAGCTGTATTAAAGAATCATGTGGTACCTATCACAAAAACATACACCCCAACACCACCTCCCGTACCACCCAAACCATCCTCCATTCCAGCAGGGCTTGTTTTCAGTCACAGGCCCGCTGAAGTAACTAAACCTCCAATTGCTCCTAAACCAGCAGTTCCTCCACTCCCAATAGCTGTTCATAAGCCAGCAGAAGCACAGCCCAAACCAATAGGTTTGTCATTGACTTCAAGTATGACTCTGAATTTGGTCTCTGCAGCTGAATACAAAATAGCATCTCCCACTTCCCCTTTGTCTCCACACTCTAACAAATCTTCACCAAGACTGACAAAACCGTCACAGGAAACCTATGTTGTCATCACATTGCCATCTGAGCCTGGAACTCCCACAGAAGCTATAACTAGTCAGGCTGTTACCAGCTGGCCTTTAGAAGCACCTTCTAAAGAACAAATTCCCCAGCCTATGCAACCCATTTTTACACCATCCATGAAAACTATGGAAATTCAAAGTATGGCAGATCACAGTATGTATATTTCAGGTGCTTTGCAAACTATTCCTGTCACAACACAAATAGCTTTTGAAAAAACACCTAGTTCAAAATCAGAAGTAGTAACAACAGGGGTAACCAAGACCACAGTGTCTGTGGTTAAGGGCCCAGTGCCTAGTTTTGGTTTAGGTAGTGTCGCTATTACTATACCTCCAGAGCCACTACACACAGTAGATCAACCCAGGTATAGAGAGAATGGAAGATTCCATCCTTTGGGTGATGTCATAGATCTTCGCACTTTAAGTAAGATGGATATTGAAATGAGAGACAGCTGCATGGATCTGTCTGCTGTTTCCATGGACGTGAGAAGGCAAATGCCAGCAAGTGATACATGTGGCCGCCCAGTAAGTACTGTCCAGCCGGCTATAATAAATCTTAGCACTGCATGTGTTGCCGATCCTTCTCTGTCTGTAGTCACTGAGACAGTAACTGTAATGACCTGCACTGCCACTGTAAGCTACACTGCCAGTACAGACAGCCTTGTGGATCTGGGACATGCTATGACAACACCGCTTCAGCTAACAACATCAAAGCATTTTGAGCCTGCATACAGAGTAACAGGCAGCCAGGCATTCTCTGCAGGTAGAGATGAAGTGCCAATAAATTTATCCCTAGGTACTTCAACACATGCAGTGACATGGGCTACTACAAAGCCTGTTACTGTACCACCTGTTGGTGTTACAAATGGTTGGACTGATCTCTCCACTTCTCAGGAGCCGTTGGAGAGTGGAGTAGTTGACCTTAGCACTACAAAATCCCATAGAACAGTAGTAACAATGGATGAATCTACTTCAGGTATCATAACAACAGTAATAGAAGACAATGAAAAGCCTGTGGATCTGACTGCAGGGAGAAGAGCTGTCTGCTGTGATATGGTTTATAAATTGCCATTTAGTAGGAGCTGTACAGCACAGCAGCCGCCAACAACACTTCCTGAAGATCGCTTTGGTTACAGAGATGACCATTATCAGTATGATCGTTCAGGGTCGTATGGTTACCGAGGAATGGGAGGTATGAAACCATCTATGTCTGACACAAATTTATCGGAAGCTGGACTGTTTGCATATAAAAGCAAGAATAGCTTTGATTATCGAGTTGGGGCAACTGATGCAGCAGTAGATCTTACTTCTGGAAGAGTTACTACAGGTCAGTATGACACAGCAGCAGATCTTTCTTTGAAATATAATTTTGATGTTCCTCACCTCATTTCAGGATGATTTTTCAATTATTTTTCCCCTCCTTCTGTTGTTTTGTTTTCTTTTGGACATTGTGACAAATTATTCTGGATTACACATGTTTTTCATTTCTTCATTTTACATATGCGTTTTGCACAGAGGTGCCTGCATGTGCCTGCATGTTCAGAAATGCTGTTTCCTTCACATCTAAAGTAGATCATTAACCTGAAGATTTGCATGCAGTTTCCCCTTCCCATTTAATTCATCAAGATGGGATGACTTTCAGAATCCTCAAAGCAGCATTCTTTTGTGGGACTGGACTGTAACTTTGCCCTGTAATTTCAGGTGAGGTTATGGATTACTCAAGCAAGACTACTGGTCCTTATCCAGAGACTCGGCAGGTGATTTCTGGCATCGGGCCCAGTACACCACAGTATTCCCAAGCAAGAATGGTATCATCTCTGGGTTCCCAGTTTGGTGTTGGAAGTGTTTTAAGATCATCGAATGGTGTTGTTTATTCTTCAGTAGCAACTCCAATCCCATCCACCTTTGCCATCACTACACAACCTGGTTCTATTTTCAGCACAACTGTCAGAGATTTACCTACTCTCCAAACAATTGACTCAGTGCCCTCCTTATCAACTTTGCAACAGAATCAACCTCTCCCAAGATCATACAGTTTCCTCACAACAGTGGCAGCTGAAAAAGATAATGCAATTACTGCCATTGATATGGAGACAGGGTTACCACCTCTTACTATAGAAACTATTACCACTGAGCCAACCAACTTGATACCTGCTTTAACTACAGCATCTGAAGTTTATACAGATGTAATTGAAGATGAGGTTGCCCTTCTCATTGCCCCTGAAGAAGGCAAACAGCAGCAGCTTGACTTGGAGCGTGAACTTCTTGAGCTTGAGAAAATTAAGCAGCAACGCTTTGCAGAAGAGCTGGAATGGGAACGTCAGGAAATTCAAAGATTTAGGGAACAAGAAAAATTTATGGTGCAAAAAAAGCTTGAGGAGCTGCAATCCATGAAACATCATCTCTTATTTCAGCAAGAGGAAGAACGACAAGCTCAGTTTATGATGAGGCAAGAGACATTAGCCCAGCAGCAGTTGCAGCTTGAACAATTCCAACAGCTTCAACAACAGCTCCACCAACAGTTAGAGGAGCAAAAAATTCGTCAAATATATCAGTATGGTTATGACCCTTCAGGAAGTGGCTCGCCACAAAGTACCACAGATCAAACACTTTTGGAAGGACAGTATGCAACCACAGAAAATGGCCAGTTTTGGCCTACTGATGATGCAACCACTACAGCTTCAGGAGTGCTGGGTATTGACATTCCACAAAGCCAAACATGGTATACAGTTCAGTCTGATGGCATTACCCAATACATACCTAGGTCTGGTATCCTAAGCTCTGTTTCAGAAATGTCTCTTAAGGATATTGATGTTAGAGAGGAGAAGCAATTGAAAAAAAGAAGTTCTATGCCAAAATTACGTGGTCCATATGAGGAGCTTGAGGAGACCCTGGAAGAAGAGCCCCGGTGCTTCAAAAAGATAGTGGACAGTGGAGTGCAAACTGATGATGAAGATGGAGCAGACAGAGGTTACACAAACAGGAGACGGAGAACTAAGAAGAGTGTTGATACGAGTGTTCAGACAGATGATGAAGATCAAGATGAATGGGATCTTTCTAGCAGATCCAGAAGGAAGCCTCGTGTAGGGAAATACAGTGAGAGTACCACTGAGGGAGACAAAACTAAACAGTTCTCCAAAGTATCTAGTATTGCAGTTCAGACAGTGGCAGAGATTTCAGTACAAACGGAACCTGTAGGAACAATAAGAACACCTTCAGTCAGGGCCCGATTGGATGCTAAGGTTGAAATCATAAAGCACATTTCAGCTCCAGAAAAGACATATAAAGGAGAAAGTTTGGGATGTCAAACAGAGACAGAGTCAGATACTCAAAGTCCCCAATATCTGTCAGCTTCATCTCCTCAGAAAGATAAAAAACGCCCAACACCATTAGAGATAGGATACTCATCCCACCTTTGTCCAGACTCCACATTACAGGTAGTCCCATCCCCTCCCAAATCTCCCAAAGTTCTCTATTCACCCATTTCACCTGTTTCACCAAGCAAAGTTTTAGAATCAGCATTTGTACCCTATGAAAAACCCATCACTGATGACATCAGCCCTCAGAAGATGCTGCATGCTGACATTGCCAAGGTTCCTCCATCAAGCCCAAAGGCAGCAAAGATGATGCAACGCTCTATGTCTGATCCTAAGCCCCTGAGTCCCACAGCAGAAGACAGTTCCAGAGCTCAGTTTCAGTACACTGAGGGTTTCATGGTAAGAAGTATTTGCTTTCTCTCTCTCTCTCTTTTTTTTTTTTTTTTTTTTTTTTTTTTTTTTAATATGCAATTCTACAGCTACCAGTACAGCATGAGAGCTGTACTCATTTGAAATACCTGTGTATGTAGTCTTTTTGCACACCTTGCTGAAAGGTCCCAGGGAATGTCTGCTGTCTAAAGCAATGGTTATTTGCTTCATTGCTTTGCCTGGAAATAGAGGAATCAATATTACAGTCTTACTAAGACTCAGAAAAAAACACAACAAATTCTTGTTCAGAATTTAGAAGGTGCTTTATATTTTACATAGCAATTAATAACCAATATAGTGGTTACCACCAATTCTTCAGAAAATGAAAAGCATTTTCTTTCTTATCATACAACACCCAGTTCTTGTGGCACAGTCTATAGTGTATTTACCTTGAAATTACTACATGTGCCTTCTGAGAGGCAGCTAACACCAGATTTATAATTACCTTAGATAGCTGTAGTTTTTGACCCTTGTGAGGTTCCTTGGCCATTTGTGATTCTGTGGGTAATCTTGTGTCCCAATGTGTACATCTTTTATCTCTTCCAGACCAAAAGGTCTCATATCACAAATCCATTTTTGTTTGTTTGTTTTGGATAAGGAGGATTATCAAGAAGTTATGCAAGTGTTGAGGGCTGTTTCTTATGGGGTCAGAGGAGGCAATTTTGAATAAGGCTGTCATCATCAGGATTAAAATTTTTCATTTTTGCAGTATTCCTTTTCCTTGAGTAGTAAGATTTCTGATTTGGGACTTAGTCCGTTATTTATGATTTAGAGGAAGAAGTCTTAGCTAAAAAAATACCTTTATAATATAACATGTTCTTGGCTGTCCTTTTGTCAGAGTCCATTTTCTTCTGTCAGTTGCAGGGTGAGTATCTTATCTGTCAGAGTTCTGGAAGAGTTGCCATTAGAGTTCTTCAGCAATTTTTATCTTTTATGTTCAGTTATCTGTGAATACATGAGTGATTAGTACAGGCTGGATAGAATAAAGAAGGTTTGTTCTCTACGTTTGATAACTTCTGGTGACTTTCAAATGCAGAATTATCTGGTCAAACCCTCCAAGGCTCCCACTGTAAGCAGTTTCTGCAGCTTCACATATTTGTGTGGATATTAAATGCTTCCTGTGCTGTTACTGCTTGGAAGTCAGTACTTGGAAGTTTGAAGGGCAAACTGTAGTCATGGAATTGGCAGTCCATATCAACATCATTCCCTAATGCAGGATTAGCACAGTGGGGGAAACTGTGGCATGAGCACTAAAGTTTCGTGTAGAGGATTTGGAACAGCATCTTGAAGAATGTTGCTCATGAGTTAGAAAGTGTTGTGTTCTACTAGATATGGGAGAGCAGGTATGCTATTGTAAAATAACTGTCAGTGTAGTGAAACTGTTACTGAGGACAAATTATTCAGTTCACTTATTTCATAGATACATATATATTTGATATGAATTGTGTACTTTGTATGATGGATGACATATTCTCTATTCTATAAACAGCTACAAACAGCTGATTGTTTAAAGGCCTTTACAGTAGAGTTTGAACACATACAGTGTTCATTAATGACACATGGAAACAAAGGGTTTGTACATCATTGTTGTTTTTTTTTTACTCACATGTTTATTACCATTTTGCCTTGAGCCCAAACAGTAATGAGCTATATTGTTCTTATTAGCATGCAGCCATCAAGTAGCAAATACCCCATGTCTCAAAGTACTTACAGTCTAAATAAATGAAGTGGACATTTTTATGGAACATGGGGTGCAAATAGACAAGTGCAAGGAAAGTAAAAAACTTCCATGGATATAAAGTGGGCTACACTAACTGTGTCATGCAGCATATGGTGAAGAAGCTGCTCTGTAAACCTCCCATGACCATTATGGCTGCTTTCAGCTCTGATGTTATGTTAAGCATTAAGTCTGTTATATCCTCTCTTTCTGATAGAATTTTCTTAATTAAGTATGTGACGTTCAGTTAGCTTAGGCTGGGATCAGGTACGTGAAATTTAAAGGAGGAAAAGATATATGACAAAAAAAGAAAATATTTAGAGCGGCACTTACAGAAAGTAATCTAATGACCTCATCAGCATCTGAAAATATGGGCATAAATTGCTTTTGCAGTTGCTATATGAGCTTCAGTTTGCGATTACTCAGTCCAGTTATGTTGTGAAGGAGGGATCTGCAGTATAAGATCTAAATCATCTTCTAGTTTCCACAAGACTCATAGTATTCTCTCCAGCATGTCTATGTTTGTTTATACCAGATGAGAACCTGGTTTTAGGACTGTAACATCTTGGAAGCACAGGAAAAAGTGGACAGTGATTTCTTCTTTTGTACCTTCTTTTGTACACAAGCAAAAGTTCTTCCTGGAAGTTAGCATACACACAGTGTCACTGCCTGACAAAGTGTAAACCTTGCTGACATTTTTTCAGCTGTAGAACTGTGTTGTTATAGCAACATATCATTGTTATACTTGAGTTTAAATACAGGATTGCTTTTGGATTATCCTGCTGAGTGTGAAAGTAAGATGTTTCCTCAACTTAAAAATATTTTTGGCACTGGGACTGTTTTTTCATTCATTGTTTGTACAGTGCCCACAACAGCTGAAGTCCTTGTCTGTTAAATCTCTGCATTCCCATTTTGTGCCTCCTGACTGGAGAGCTTGTAATTGCCTAATTATAAAAAGGGAAAAGTAGAAGGGATCAGTTAAGTCATTCAAAACAATGAATTTCAGTGCAGAAAAATTTGTGAAACAGCTCACTCTGGAGAAGAGAATTTACTAGAGCTGAACATAAAAGAATAAAATGGAAATGAAAGATTGATCTTTCACTACTTTAGCGAAATGGAGTGTGTGTATGAATATTTTTTTGCATGGATGAATATTCCATCACTTTTTTAATTGTTCTTGTTTCAGGGTTATGTCTTTGTCTGCATTCATAAACATTGCAGGTGAAAAGGGTGTTCCTGTGTTCATGTATATGTTTCATAGGCTTTTTTTTATGACAGTTTATCAAAAAAGTTGTTCCTTATGTAATTAGTGGGACTAAAAGGGTGAGAATAAAATTGGTCTCTTTCTAAAGGGTTACAATGAAATTACACCTTGTCCTTCAGGCAATGCACTCATGTACTTCTTTCACTGAAAAATACATTTAGTACAACATTTCAAGAAAAAAGATTATGGAACTATGACTAAGATGATTAAATTATGTCTCTATGTTTTAGAACTGCTGCTTTAAATATAATTTTATTCTTTAATGTACCTTTTATGGGAAGTTATTACATTGTTTTATCTAATCTAGTATAAGTGAAAGGCTGAAAAATAACCTGGCAGCTAATCAGATAATAATAAGTATCCAGATAATATTGCTTTCAGTGATGGCACATTTAAGTTTCAGGTAACAAGCTGTATGTTTACATTACATTTTCATTTACTGTCTATCTACCATCTAAACTTGAAGGGGGAGGCGGATAATATCAGGCTTGCCCATGACAAGCTGAGGGATGACATGCCAAAGTTAGAGGGATGGGGTGCTAGCAAGGGCCCTCAGCCTGTTGCTCTGAAGTGTGCTGGCTACACTGCAGCACACCTGAAGTCTTACAGAGATGAGCCAGGGGCTCCTGAGGTAATAGGAGCCAACAGGGGAACACCAGTGAAATCCCTCAAAGGAATTAAGGGGTGTTCCTCTAAGAAGGTAACACGGCTGACAACCCAGCCTCTATACTAATGGATGCAGCACGGGCGACAAACAGGAGGAGTTGGAAGCCACCGTGTTGCTAGAAAGCTATGGCCTAGTTGCCGTTACTGAAACTTTGTGGGACAAATCCAATGACTAGAGTGCGGCTATCAGTGGCTACAGGCTGTTTAGAAGAGACAGGAAAGGAAAGAGGGGCAGAAGCATTGCCCTCTGAATCAAGAAATTATTAGAGTGTGAAGAGCTGTCTCTGAAGAATAGCCATGAACAGGTTGAAAGCTTATGGGTAAAAATCAGAGACAAGGAAACAAAGGGAACCTTGTAGCTGGTGTCTACTACAGGCCGCCCAGTCAAGGGGAGCCTACTGATGAAGCCTTCTTACTCCAACTCCAGGAGGCTTTGCACCTGCAGGCTCTCATCCTGCTGGGGGACTTCAACCACTCTGACATCTGCTGGAAAAGTAGCATGGTGAGCTACAGGCAATCCAGGAGACTCCTGGAACGCATTGAGGATAACTTCTTAAGCCAGGTAATAGACAGCCCTACCAGAGAGGATGCGATACTGGACCTGCTGGTCACCAGTGCAAGTGAGCTCATCGGTGACATCAAGATTGGAGGCAGCCTGGGCTGCAGTGATCATGCACTGGTGGAGTTCACAGTCCTGAGGAATATGGGACAGGAGAAGAATAAAATCAGGACCCTGAATTTTAGGAAAGCAAAATACCAGCTGTTCAAGCAGTTAGTCAATAGGACCCCCCGGGAAACGATCCTCAGGGACAAGGGAGCAGAACAGCGCTGGAAGATCTTTAAGGGTGCTTTCCATAGAGCACAAGAGCTCTTGATCCCCAGGTCTAAGAAATCAGGAAAGAAAGGCAAGAGACCAGCATGGCTGAGTCGAGAACTGCTGGTCAAACTAAAGGGCAAAAAGGAACTGCACAGGCAGTGGAAGCAGGGGCAGGTATCCTGGGTACAATATAGGGATGCTGCACGGTTGTGTAAGGATGGAGTCAGAAAGGCCAGGGTGTGGCTGGAGCTGAACTTGGCAAGGGATGCAAAGATTAATGAGAAGGGCTTCTACAGGTATGTCAGCCAGAACAGGAAGGTCCAAGAAAGCGAAACCCTCCCCCAGTGAGCAAGACTGGCAAACTGGTAACACTGGATGAGGAAAAGGCTGAGGTACTCAACAACTTCTTCACTGGCAACCTCTCTTCCCACACCTCGAGTGGATGGAGCGCAAGACAGGGACTGGGGGAACAAAGTCCCTCCCAGTGTTAGAGAAGATCAGGTTCGTGACCACCTGAGGAACCTGAACAGCCTATGGGACTGGATGAGATGCATCCAAGAGTCCTGAGGGAATTGGCTGATGTAGTTGCCAAGCCACTCTCCATGATAGTTGAAAAGTCATGGCAGTCAGGTGAAGTCCCTGGGGACTGGGAAAAGGGAAACATTGCACCCATTTTTCAAAAGGGTCAAAAGGAGGCTCCTGGGGACTACTGTCCTGTCAGCCTCAACTCTGTGCCTGGGAAGACCATGGAACAGACCCTCCTAGAAGCTATGCTAGGGCACATGGAAGACAGGGAGGTGATTCGAGGCAGCCAGCATGGCTTCACCAAGGGCAAGTCCTGCCTGACCAACCTAGTGGCCTTCTGAGATGGAGTGACTACATCAGTGGACAAGGGAAGAGGTAGTGATGTTGTCTGTGTGGACTTCTGTAAGGCCTTTGACACCATGCCCCACAACATCATTCTCTTTAAATTGGAGAGGTATGGATTTGATGGGTGGACTGTTTGGTGGATGAGGAATTGGTTGGATGGTCACATCCAGAGGGTAGTGGTCAATGGTTCAATGTCCAGATGGAGACCAGTGACAAGTGGTGTCCCTCAGGGGTTCATATTGGGACCAGTACAGTTTAATGTCTTCCTCAGTGACATAGACAGTGGGATCGAGTGCACCCTCAGCAAGTTTGCAGATGACACCAAGCTGAGTGGTGCAGTTGACACTCCAGGGGGACGGGATGTCATCCAGAGAGACCTGGACAAGCTGGAGAGGTGGGCCCATGTGATGCTCTTGAGGTTCAACAAGGCCAAGTGCAAGGTCCTGCACCTGGATCAGAGCAACCCCTGATATCAATACAGGCTGGGGGATGAAGGGATTGAGAGCAGCCCTGCAGAGAAGGACTTGGGGGTACTGGTGGACAAAAAGCTGGACATGAGCCAACAATGTGCACTTGTAGCCCAGAAGCCAACAGTATCCTGGGCTGCATCACAAAAAGCATGGCCAGCAGGTCAAGGGAGGTGATTCTGCCCCTCTGCTCTGCTCTGGTGAGACCCCACCTGCAGTGCTGCATCCAGCTCTGGGGTCCTCAGCACAGGAAGGACATGGACCTGTTGGAGCGGGTCCAGAGGAGGGCCACAAAAATGATCTGAGGGCTGGAGCACCTCTCCTATGGGGAAAGGCTGAGAGAGTTGGGGTTCTTCAGCCTGGAGAAGAGAAGGCTGCGGGGAGACCTTACTGTGGCCTTTCAGTACGTAAAGGGGGCTTATAAGAAAGATGGGGACAAACTTTTTATCAGGGCCTGTTGTGATAGGACAAGGGGTAATGATTTTAAAGTAAAAGAGGGTAGATTTAGACTGGATATAAGGAAGAAATTTTTTACAATGAGGGTGGTTGAACACTGGAACAGGTTTCACGGAGAGGTCATAGATGCCCCATCCCTGGAAACATTCAAGGTCAGGTTGGATGGGGCTCTGAGCAACCTGATGTAGTTGAAGATGTCCCTGCTCATTGCAGGGGGGTTGAACTAGATGACCTTCAGAGATCCCTTTCAACCTAAGCCATTCTATGATTCCATAATTTTATCATAGTCATTACCTCTATATGAACACTTGGATGAACATAGACAGTGTCTTACTATTAATCCAAAGTAAAAGTATTGCTTTCCGTTATGTTCCCTTTGGTAGTTCTTATGTGCTGTACATTTCTCTGCTATATATTAGTAATAAAGTGTAGCTCTGTCAAGGAAGAATTGTCAGCACCAAAAAAAGTTGTGGAAGCCACCCATCTGGAGTTGATACTTTTCAAAGATACCTAATTTTCCTGTTTTGTGAGCTTTGTGCCACTTGAGCTCCCGGTGTCAATAAGCTCGTCAACACTGACTTTGACAGACTGTCCTGCAGTCCAGCATGGTAGGATTCCACCGAGTGAAAAGCCATAGCAGTGGTTTCCACGAGGGCACCAGGAGGTATTAGTAGAGTTTGGCAGCGGAGATTGAAATCTGTCCATTCAGCAGCAACAAAAAATTGTGAGTACCTGTCTAGTTTAATATAGAAATAGCTTTATACCAGTGCATCACAGAATCAAGTCACATGCCAGTCACAGTCAACTTCATCACTTGTACACATTGCATATGTGTAATCAAAGATGGAAGTTGTCTTCCTTTTGCCTTTGGATGCAAAATGCCTGCTCACCTAAACTGAAGAAAATTGCAAAAGATCTTGCACATGAACTGTCACACACATGTAACATCTACAGCTAAGCAGTGCGTAAAGACTCAGCAGAAGTTTTTGTATTAGTGAAACTAATGCAAAGACACATCTGTCAACAGCCTGTCAGCTTCATGGTAGAAATTGTACGTTTAAGCTTCAATACTTAGAACACATTCTATCAATCTGCTTATTAAGAGAGTTAACAGAGATTTCTCTCAATTTTTTCATCTGATGTGAGTTGCTGCAATTATAAGGCAAATGTAATTCAAATCTGTATATTATCATAAAAAAGATAATGATTTCAAGCAAAATCCCAAAAGATTGTTTCTTTATTTAAGTAAGAATTACAGGACTTCTTCTGTTGCTGTAGTAAGAATGGAAGTGATTTTATACTGATATTAAAAGTGTAAATTACCATTAATTTAAAAGTATTGAAAACAAAGCATATTAATCTGTGTTTTATCTTCTATGGTATTGTAAAGTTTTCAACTTTAAAATTGAAGGTTAGGACTTCAGTGATTTGGGCTATCCTTTGCTGTGTCAGACATGCTGTACATCTGCACACTGAAGAGGGGAAGCAGGGTAGTTGCTCCCAGCAGAATTAAAACCTTCCATATATCATATCCATGATGTTTTGCTTGTTTATTCAGGACTAAGCTGATCACCAGGCTTGTATGACAGCGAGGAATGTTCTGCTTGGGTAATGAATAGAGATAAAGAGTAGGGATAGTTACCTGGTTTGGGGTTGGGTATTTCTGTTTACCTTCCTCAGAAGCAGGGAGTAGGTTCTTTCTTAGTGTCATGCCAGAATTTCAGCTAACAGATTTCTGCTATTGTTGGAGCACAGGACATTGGTGTTTCCCTTGGTTTCTTGTTACCTGGGCCTAACTCCAGCTAAAAGGGGTTGGTACTTTGTTATAGCTCTTACAGTTATTGTAAAATATTCAGAAGTGTTTTATGGTCTGAGAAAGAGGTGGTCACATGTTCATAACTGCAAAAGGCTTCAGTGACTTCAGTTTTCCATTTTAGTCCCATGAACTGGTCCAGAAAAAAGGAATAGCATTTTGGTTTTTGTAAAAGTTATATTTCAGTATAAAGGAGCCATTACCTCTTGCAGAAGTAGCTGCTATTTGGGTTTAAGTACAGATAGGTGTTGAGTGAGGAACCATCTTTGGTAGTATGATGTTAGAGTAACCTAGATTTAAAGTGCAAGGTTTTTTTTTTTCTTTTGCTTCTAAGTGATGTCTGTGGGCTGTGTTTTAATGAAACTCTTCTTCAGGCACTGGTGACAACTGGTCCTTCATTTTGGCCATGCATACACCGGTTTTAAAGAACAGTCTGGGAGCGGCCGGATTTGCACAATTCATATGGTTTGCAAGCAGTTTGTGAACTGCATACCTGGCTCTGCCTGACAGTATGTTACCACACTTAGCAATAGGGTAAGTCACCAGGTCTGATTAGGCACACAGGTTCCTGCATCCCTGAAGAGCCGCCTGCAGCTGCATGTGAGGCTGGTTCATTGCTTACGGACAGGAGATCTTAGTTTGAGATTGAATTCAGGCCAGCAAGGCAGGGAAGGTATAGATGTACCTACTGGGTTCCTTTTGTGCCTGAACATCATCACACACTTTTTTGTGCATTTCAAACAAGTTTACTGAAAACTGAGTTGAAAAGAGGATCTCACTTATGTCTAGAAACAATTCTAGACAATCTTATCCATATGTAAATAGTAAGATAGGATTTACCTATCTTCCCCTTTAACTATGTGGTTTTAGCTAGATTTAAGATTACTTCTTCCACTAATGGTCTGAATTATGTACAATTTAGAGTCCTGTTAACATTTCAAGCTACTGCTTCCTGTGCTGTATTTGAAATCCTTTGGAATAACTTCTTTTGTGACTCAAATGAAGCGTCTTTTTTCCATCTGTCAGTTTTTCAAAACAGAAAGACTACCCCACATTTGGTCAACATATCATATAAACATTATTGTCTAAAGCACATTTAACTGGGTCAGTCTGTCTTGCCTGATACTTTTAAATTAGTTGATTTCACACCTTCTCTATTCAACCGAGGGACATCCATGTATAATAGAAAATTGTTATGGTATTCACTCTTTTGCTTTTCAAAGGGGATTCTTAACAATCTTTTATAAAGCATAAGATTTATGGCAGAGCTGACAAAAAGCCTAGGTTTTCTGTCACTTGGGCCTTTTCTCACCTGCTGTCAGCTTATCCATCTTCCTCTTAAGCCAGCTCTCATATACACATTAAAAAAACACTCCTGGTCACAAATCCCATCCCTCACTCTTTTATCTTCCATAACAGACAAAGAATGAAGGTGCAATAATATCTTTCCACTCATTTCCAGCTAATATGGTTATCTTGGTTATCCATTTTAGGAATACTTTGAGTTTCGGGTATGGAGAGAGGCCAATATCATGTTCCCTGTTTTAAAGTAATAAATAGAGTGTATAAGCATATACAGCAGAACCAAGCAGGTGCGAAAGAATGACAGAGGGGCACATAACAAGCAGCAAGTTTTGGCCTACTTCAGCTCTGTTTTGCCTCAGACTTTTGTCTCCTACCAAGCTATAGATTACTGTAGTTAGTCTGAATAAGTACTAGGAGGGTAAAATTTCTACTAGTGTAATTGCCTGACTGAACTCAAAAGAGAGTCTCTTTCACATATTCTGCTGATAAGTTTGGCTTCCTGTATTTTATTCTGTCCACTCTTCTATGAGCAGCTATGACTGAAGCACAGGAAAGTCATATTGTACTGAGCCAAAGACCAATGTCTATAAAATATTCCCTAGAATGAAAGCACTGACTGTGCTATGTTAGCAAGTTGTTTGGTACAATAAAAGCAGAACAATAGATAAAAGTAGCTGATACTAAAGTCTCTGTGAGTATACTGAGGTGTTGTCCAAAGGGAGCTAGTCATTTGTTTGGACTGTTTTTTCCTACTGGGGTCTGAGCATATTTGAGACAAACTTATGACGGAGCCTCCTAATTAACTTTCTCCAGAAGGAATCTAGTTTGCATGCATGAAAACCTCCCTGCAAACTGTAGCAATGTGTACTAACTAGAGAAAGCCAATTTGTTCTTGTCAAGGTAGTCCAAACTTCATCTCATAACAAAATGTAAGCTTTAATTCCAACACTTTTTCCCATCATTTTATTAAAATATTTTTATGTAAAATATCATCTTGATCAGCCAAATATGATTAATGTTGCTTGGAAGTGATCCAAGACTGGCAAAAACCCATGATAGCTCATATGTCCTGTATGAAGATTACTAAAAAAAACCCCAGAACTACAGTACATCCAAAACTTATGATCAGATATAATTAAATACAACAAAATATTCAGAACAGTAAAAAGATGTTCTGTATTCCTGTATGCCTCCACTGTGATAATGGATACCTTTCCTGCATATGAGGCCTCTAGGATGTTCCTTTAACACAAAGCAGTGCATTTAAAATTCTCCTTGGTTTTGTTTTTGGGTTTTTGTTTTTGGTTTTTGTTTTTTTTTTTTAGAAGCAGTTCAGGGTATGCCAGTATTGAGATAATTATTCTGCATAATCAATTCCTTGGAATTTAAAGGGGTGCATCTCCATTAAATTCTGATACCTGGGCACACTTTCTCCAGTGACAAGCATGTCCCTGGAGATTAATTTATTTCTAGCATATGAACTACTAAAAATTTTAAAATTCTACATTTTCCTCTAAACAAAAATATGAAAAATATCTGCACAGCTAGATATACCCCATACGATCATCCCAAAAAGTAAAAATAAAAAAAGGATGAAATTAAGTAATCTGAAGCCAGTAATATTTGGGCTAGAATTGTGTTGTTAATGCTCATCACTGCATTATTAAGTTCATAAATTGTCTATTAGAGCTCTGAATTTTTACTTCTCATCTCTAGAAATACTGGCTAGGTCAGATTCTCTTGTGCTATCAATGTTTCAAATTGCAATGTGGGCTAATAACACCTAACAGTTATGAGTTTTTTTTTTAAATTAATAAGGCTTGCCTATGTTAGAAGTAACTTCACCTTGGTTCTGATCCTCAAAATCCTTCTATTCAGGCAATGATTTTCTAATTCAGTGATTTCATATTAAAAATAATTTGTTAAGATCAATAGCTATTTACAGTTATGAATTAAACTAGGTGTAGGCATATGGATTTACATATTGATGCTGAAAAATCAAATCTTAGTATGAAATATTGAGAAAAATAGTCCATTCTACTTACTTCTTTGCTTTCTTACCCCAGCAAAACATTATTTATTGATAAACTAACATTTTTGCAATTGCTATTTTTTAATGGAATTTTACTTTCCATCTGCCAGCTGCAAGTAAACATCTTAAATCAAATTGGTCACTGTCAAACTGGAAGGCAGTTTTAAGTGGGTCAAACAAGGGTTTGTCATAGGCTTGACTTTAATAATCCAATTGCAATTTAGGGTATGGAGAAAGCATTCACATAGCATTTGCAGATCAATATAGGAAACACAATTACTTTGACAAGCAGAATTGCAATTCAGAGCAATGTTCCAAAATCAACTCAGTAATGATACAGACACTACAGGTACAAAATTAAAAATAAACAACAACTCAGAAATACAGTTCTTCAGGCAATAGCAGTACTGAAATATTCAGATGTAGTAGCAAAGTTCAAATTTAATATGACTTCATCAAAACTATGTATATCAATGTGATATATCAAAATACAACATGTCAAAGATATGAAGTGCTTGCATGAAAGGCAGTGATGTTCCTTGGAAATAGTGACAACTTGTGCATGTGTAAGATATGTACTGTAATTGTTCTACCCTACTCAGTGGTTGGTGAGACTTCAGCTATAATACTACATGCAGTCTAGGTTAGCACCACTTAAGAGTTAGAGAGGCTGAAAAAATTCACAGCTGAGCAAAACAGAAATGATAAAAGATTTAGACAAAAAGACGTTGGTTGAAAGGCTGAAGGATCTGGCTATGTTGGTCTAGAAAGAATACCAAAGCTGGACAAGTTAACAGTCTTTCACTGTGTTAAACATGGTTGTAAATAAGACAGCTACTAACCACTCTTCACATCCAGTGGAGCCAGGAAATGGATTATCTCAGTTTGTGGACTGCGATATTTAGTAGATACGAACAAAAACTTTATAACTGCAATAGCACAAATGTCTTAGGATCAACATATTTTAGTGAAACTGTGTTAGGTCTGAATATTGGGAATAACATAAAGGGATATTGTGGTTTAGCCCCGGCCAGCAACTAAGCACCACACAGCCGCTCGCTCACTCCCCCACCCTTGTGGGTAAGAGTAAGAAAACTCGTGGGTTGAGATAAGAACAGTTTAATAATTAAAATAAAACAGCAATAATACTAATATAATGAAAAGGAAAATAATGAGCGAGAGAGAGATGAAACCTTGGAAGAAGAGGAAAAAAAGAAAAAAACAACAAAACTAAACAACAAGCGCTGCAACCGCTCACCACCCACCGACCAACGCTGCCGGTCCCCGAGCCGCGATCGCTGCCTCCCCTGGCCAATTCCCTCCAGTTAATATACTGGGCATGACGTCACATGATATGGAATACCCTTTGGCCAATTCGAATCAGCTCTCCTGGTTGTATCCCCTCCCCTCCCGGCTTCTTGTGCACCTGGCAGAGCATGGGAAGCTAGAAAGTCCTTGACTAGTGTAAACACTACCCAGCAACAACTAAAACACCAGGGTGTTATCAACATTATTTGCATACTAAGTCTAAAACACAGCACTATGCTAGCTACAGTGAAGAAAATTAACTATCCCAGCTAAAACCGTGACAATAGCCTACATGACTGATTTCCCTTCCAAGCCAAGAATATCTTGAGCAGTATGAGTAATAGCATTATCTTTAAAAATTTAATTCTAAAATTAAATACAACCCTCTTTAGTATTCATGGCTCTTCTTACAAATTATCATCCACATCACTGCTGTCAATTTGTATTGATGCAGCATTTGCCACAGACTGCTCAAGTAAACTAACAACTCAGACCATATAGGGCTCTTTCTATAATCCGAATGACCTCAGTGATAGTCTTCATTTAAAAGATAGGAAGCTGAGACGAAGAAAATAGGTCCATAATCAAATAGCCTAAATGCCACCTGTCTTGTTCCTTCTATCCCTTAGCTGAAGTGGCATTTATTCCACATTTTACTTTCCTCTCTCTACATTTCTCTCCAGAAACCTAGAGGTCTAGTGTCTTCCTTGACTGACACAAGGACATAGTCTACCTAGCTAAGGTATGAAGGATTGGAAAGATCATGTTTAATATTAGGTATTGGTGGTGTAAAATCACACCTGACCTGGTCACTGTAGATTCCTGTTATAGTCTGCAGGCAGAAATATTCCAAGGGAGCAACAGTTCATCTACCTGTTTTATATTTGTACTTTAAAATATGATTAATCCCACACATTTCTCCATTGACTACAAATTGATTCTAGATGACTGAAACTGCTTTTGGTCAGGTGAATCCCATAGTCTCTTGAAAAGCCTGTCTTCTGAGTCTTCTGTGTTCTTATTTCCTGCTTTTTCTCTCATTAAAAACAGTGGATTATTTGCTTATGTACTAGCTTCCTTTTATCAGTTCTGCTCAGCAAAGGTTATGGTTCAGTTAAAGTTAGGATTATAAGTTGTTTTCTAGGTGCCAAAGCTCAATTAAAAAAAAAAAAATAAATTAATGTTCATTTAATTCACTGAAATGTTATTTAAAAAAAAGTCTTTCCAATATTTTCCAGTTTCTCCCAGCATGCTTTTAAGGTGAATGGCTGCTGACAGATGGCCATCACAGTGCAGACAAACCTCTTATTTACAGAACAAGGTTGGCTTTGTTGACACCAGCTCAGACTTTCAGAAGCTATTCTGTCAACAGTTCTCAAATCTGACCTGGAGAGGCCAAGGTAGTTTTTTCCTTTGTGCTTATCTTCTCAGTTCAGTTTCTCCAAATAGTTTTCAGTTTTGTTACCAAGAAAGAGTTAAACACTGGTAAACTTTTTCAGAAAATCAAAAAAGTTATTTACCTGCTGCAGTGTTCAGCTCAGGGAGTGGGATCCATAATGGTATGGGAAGTGCTTACAGTCTCTGCATTTAGAATGAAGCTATGAGACAGGAATTAACAGTAGCCAGTTTGCTCAGCGCGGGGATGCCTAAGTCAGCCATTTAGAAACTCCAAATACAGGGGTAAGTCTGAAACATTGTCACAGGGTATGTCTGAGACATCTCTGTGAGACTTTGATGCACAGCCTGAAATTTCTCTCTTCATATTCCTCCTCTCCCTCTGTGTGAGACTACAGAGGAAGCCTGCCTTTTGGCTCTTCTCCAGAACTTCTTGCATTTTGTACAAACTGAACTCGGGTCTCAGTTCAATTTCTGTTCACATTCCCCATCTGTCCATAGCTTCTCTTTAATCTCCTTGCTAAACCTTACTTCTGTTTCCCAGCCAGTCTCTCTCTGACACCTTCTCTCATCCAATCTAAGTGGTTCCTATCAAGATACAGCTTTTATTATCTCACCTTACTCGCTTTGCAAGCTGTTTGCTAATGCCAAATCCAGCTTAAGCATCGAATGTGCTGGAGCTCTTACACTGCCTGGCAAGCCTTTTCCCTGATGTAGGGTCATAAATGCCAAACAGGCTAAATGGGCTAACCATTAACTAAAAGTAAAGGCAGAGTTTGAAATTAAATAACTAGTATGGAGGAAGGCCTAAAGGAGGATTGAATGCTGGGGTTTTCCTCAGTGTGTGTGAAATGAGAAGTTTAACGGTCCTGGTTTCTTTAAATCCGGATAAGTGCTTGATTTCGACAGTCAGCAGTTGCCAGAGGTGAAAAGAGTCAGGAAGGGTGATGGACAGGGTGAATCAGAATGAGAGTTACCCATCTAAAATTTAAGCCTAATATAGAGAAGATTAATTTGAGACTCAGTGTTTATTTTAAATTGCTGTACAGCATTAATAAAACACAGTAACATAAGCCTCAGGAAATCATAAGGTAGCTTGGAAGTACTATTTACTTCATAAGCTTATGGAGCACATTTTCTGTAACATCTTTCAGAGTTGTGTTTTTGCTATATATATATGATGTAAGAGGGCACCAGTGAAATAAAATTATGCTTCTCGTCTGAGTTAAAGTTGGAAACAAAGACTGTCTTTTTCAGAAATTTTACTGTCTGGGTTAATCACTTACATCATATTGATACTCCTTTTATGATACCAAAGTTATAATCCAGAGCAGAAATATCATGGCCTTCTAGGAAGAATGGAAAGGAATCAGTGATTTTGTCCTTTGCTCATTTGATGTATTAGTATAGACAGTTTTATAGTAATGCCTCCAGATATTTCTTAGGCAGTAAAAGTCATTCTCTTGACAGCAGTAGTGTAGGCTGCTTCAAGTCCTTATGTTCTTACAGCCTGTTTGAACACTGCTTGTCTGAGAGAACTGTAACACAGGCAAAGGAAGCCATTTTTATATCTTATTTCCATTTTTTCATCATTTGGCCCAAGAGCTCACCAAAAAGTTTTGGCAATGTTATAAAACTAACATTTTTACTTTATCTATATATAAATGTCATGGTTTTAGCTGGGGTAATTAATTTTCTTCGCTGTAGCTAGTATAGTGCTGCATTTTGGACTTAGTATGAAAATAATGTTGATAACACACTGATGTTTTAGTTGTTGTTAGGTAGTGCTTACACTAGTCAAGGACTTTTCCAGCTTCCCATGCTCTGCCAGGTGCACAAGAAGCCGGCAGGGGAGGGGGCACATCCAAGAGAGCTGATCCAAACTGGCCAAAGGGATATTCCATATCATGTGACGTCATGCCCAGTATATTAACTGGGGGGAGCTGGCTGGGGCAACAGTGATCGAGGCTCAGGGTCTGGCAGCATCAGTTGGCAGGTGGTGAGCAGTTACGTTACTTTTGGTGTTTTTTTTTTTTCTTCCCCCGCGTTTCATTTCTCTCTCTCATTATTTTCTTTTTTATTATATTATTATTATCATAATCATTATTATTATCATTACCATTATTACTATTACTATTTTATTTTAATTATTAAACTGTTCTTATCTCAACCCACAAGTCTTCTTGCTTTTGCTCTTCCAATTCTCCCCCATCCCACAGGGGTGGGGGGAGTGAGCGAGTGGCTGGGTGGTGCTTAGTTGCTGACTGGGGCTAAACCACAACAATAAAATATATGTAAAAAGGCAAATGGCTCTTCTGGAGGGTCTTTTGCAAAAATGACTAACAGTATTTTTCAGCTCAGCAACACTGCATTTATGGAACACCCTTGCCTACATTGAAGATTTTATTTAATAAAAATAAATACTGCAGTCCCTACTCTTTCACACCTTCCACAGCATCTTGGCAGTAAATCCATCAGGATGTTGGTGCCTTTATTATGTTTTGCAAACATTAACTAGCTAAACTTCTCAGCTGTGACAGTGACTGAGAAAAGGACCACCAACTAATTAAATTTGGAAAGCTATGTGGAGGCCATGTAGTACCACCTCCGCCTCAAAACTGGGCTAATCTCAAAGTTAGATCAGATTACTAGAGGGCTTGTCCAGTTGAATTTTGAAAATCTCCAGGGATGGAGATTTTACTGTCTCTCTGGGCATCCTGTTCTGGGACTCACTGCTTTCATGCTTAATTTCCCTTGTGCAGCTTGTACCTTTTGTCCTTCGCTGTGCATCTCTTAGAAGAGTACAAGTCTGTCTTTTCAGTAGTGCTGCATTTGAGAGTTGAAGACAGGAATTAGCTGGTTTTTTCCAAGCTAAAGCTCAGTTCCTTTAGCCTCTCTCCATAGAACAGCCACTCTTCTCAAGCCCTGTCCCTCTTACTGGGCCTACATTGGGCTCATTAGCCAAGGTTTTTAACACTTTGGGTGGATATAAAACAGAATGGGAAGAGTATGGGAACCTCTCCCATCTAAGTCCTGCTCTTCTAGTTAGCATTGTTGTTCTCATTAGCTTGAGTGCAGTGTCACTTGAACTGCTACTACTTCACTTCAGAAGCAAATCATGTTCCCTCAAGCACTTCCTATGCAGCTTTATAAAGAAGTACAAAGTACAGTTCAGGAAACACTAGCCTATGCCCCCCATTAAGCTCTCAAACCCAGTAATTAGGTTAGAGTAATTTGGGAAATTGCTGGATTTTTTTTTTTTTTTTCCCACTAAAACATCCTCCTTTTTTTCCACATATTTTTTAAATACTGAAGTTTTGAGAAATCATCCTTTTATAATAAAAACTAGTATCTGTTTATAGGCTTGTAATGCAAAAATGATATATAAATTCTGAGATACTAACACCTCAATGTCTGTCATCATTGCAGAGAGAAAATCTATTATAAATGTATTCTAGATTTTTAACTGATACATTAGAAAATGCCTCTTTCATTCTCAAGTTATGGATAACTAGACTTGGAAATAAAGGTCTCCAAGAACCAGCGACATTACTCTGTAAAACATCTCTGTGAAGGATTTCATTCAAAAATATGACAAAAAGTATTTCCATGTTTTATACAAAAATATCAAGAAGCTACAATTGAAGGATAAGTGATGGGGCACTGCCAAAACAATTCTAAGTTACAGCACCATCCCAAATTCAAGTTGGTACTCATTAATGCCTTATTTTGGAATTTCTTTGAATATGATTTTTAGAATCTTAATGTTGGAATCTTTTCCTTAATCTTGGAAGATTTTTTAAAAAAAATAATTTTAAGCAAATGTCTGCATTAAAGTAGCTGTAAATTTTCTTGCAGAAGAGTGACTCTGGGACTAGAATGGTTTTGACTCACATTTCTACTTTGTTTTAAAAAATTCTTCAAAGATTCTTGAGCTGTATGACCCTTGGTCTTGAAGAAATACTAATGTTTTCCATTACTACTCAGTATCGATTGCTTATAGTATGTTTAAGCAAATAATTTCATGTTCAGATGAAGATCTGTCTTTCAAATCCTTTTGAAATAGAAAAGTTTTATTATAATCCATAAATATCATATCCAAGTAACACAGAAGCAATGCTTGTTAGAACATATATAGATAGATAGATAAGATAAAATAAAATTAAAAAATTTTAATAATAAATATGTCATAATATATCTGCATTTTAAGGCAGATAAGATGTAAGATAAATGATTAAGGTATAAATGAAGGGGAAAAAAGGGAAATAATAAAATTGATTATAGTTTTTTCTGTCTTCTGTAATTACCTGTTTATGTGCTGAATGTAGAAGTCCAAGTATAGGGTAGAAAATTAATTAAGAAGAAAATGATCACCTCATTTCTGTTTCTGTTTCTTGTTACTTACCCAGTCATTCGCATCGAGTTCACACTGGATATGTACATGTTCCTATTTTGTTCAGCCTGTGTAAACTCTCCGTCCATTCTTTAAACTTTTGTTAATCCTTCTCTTTTCTCCTTTCTTTCTTCCTGTCATTTAATAATTGTATTCTTTACTCCTTCTTTTTATGTTTCTTCATGTCCCTTCTCTTCTGTATTTTCACTGTTGAGTCACTACTTTAAAGTATGTTTGCTGGCTTCATGAATCTTTTACCTCATTAATATTCACACCAGTTTCTGGCGGTGTTATTGTGTCAGCCAAATTGCCACCTTAACCACCAAGGATAGGAGTGTTATCAGAAAAGAGGCACAGAGAACTGCCATCAAATGGGTCAAGCTCAAAAAGAAACTTCAAAAGATGATACGTTGAAATTAAATGTGGGAAAAAGGAGAAGAGGCATGGGTCCAGGAGAACAGATATGTTTCCAGCTCATGATAAAATTTAAGTAGTATTATGTAGAAAAATCTAAACTGGCTCTAAGGAAGTTATTTAAAGAACTAGAAGTCGTATATTAATGTTGCACTTTATGCAAGATAATGTTCCTTAACAGTACTTGACTTACTTCCCCATTGATCTACATACTGGTTTCAGCAGCAAAATTGTGTCTGCTGCAGTTTACCAGCTTATTCTGGTGTACGGGCACAACCAAGGATGCAGAAAGAGAAATGTGGAGTAGTAGGAGAAAGGGAAATACTTTAAACCAGCAGTGCTGCTGAGCCCTTTGTGATCTATTACAATGGCTTAAGTTCAGAGCTGAGTATTTCCACTGACTTTTAAAGCAATAGAAGCTTGTGCTTGTATGTCAGGGATTGTTGCAGAAGACATTAACTTGATAATTCGTATAAAGTTCTCTGAAGTTAATCACAGAATCTCACAGAACAGGAGGGGTTGGAAGGGACCTCTGGAGATCATCTCGTCCAACCCCCCTGCTTGAGCAGGCACACCTAGAGCAGGGGGCACAGGACCGTGTCCAGGGGGGTTTTGAATGTCTCCAGAGAAGGATACTCCACAGCCTCTCTGGGCAGCCTGTTCCACTGCTCTGTCACCCTCACAGCAAAGAAGTTTCTCCTCATATTCAGGTGGAACTTCCTGTTTTCCTGCACTCTTAATTCAGTGAGATGTGGATCATGCCTTGAAGAAATTAGAATGAATTTTTTACTCTGAACTGGTTATTCCACTGTTTTCAATAGGGGGAGGCTTTTCTGCACTTTCTTTGAAACAAAATTTCTCAGTTCTGATTATTATAAAAAATGGAACCCCCAGAGAGATGGAATGTGGGGAACAGGGAGGAAGACTGTTCATTTAAATGATTGAAATAGTGCCACCAGAAATGTTCTAGTAGAAAATATCCTTTAAAGCTGAATTTTCTGTTGGAGAAGGTCAAGTTCACACAGGAAAAAAGAATGGAGTTTGGGGGGGGGCGGGATAAAGTGATAGATTGCCAGCTGCCTTTGGAGAGAAAGTGAAAATGAGGCCCTGGTAGCTGGCAAGCTGAAAAAATAGACAGTGATTCTCCTGAAACACATTTTTTCCTCTCCGTATTTTAAAAAAACACCAAACCAAACCAAACCAAACCAACCAACCAACCAAACAAAAAAAAACACCAAAAAGACCTCCCCAAAACACCAAACAGGTATGCATTGGTTTTTTCCTATACTTCTGATCCTACCGGAAATACTTTTGGAAAAACAAAACAAAAAAAAAATTATTACTGGAGAAGAATTTCCAGTTGTTTGACTTGTTCTGGAAGTATTGACAATACAGTCAATAAAGTAGATGGTGGGAAGTGGCAGACAATGACAATCAGCTCCATTTGCTTCAAAGCCCAGAAGGGGTTCAATATATAGAATAGCTCTGAATGAGTGTAACAAACTGGAGATATTAATAGAATAGCTGAGACTGTAGAAGTCTCATTTTGCATTAGATTTTTGATTCTTTTTTCTCAGTCTCTAGTAACTTATTTTGACATGTATCTTACCCGTATTGATTCGTTATGTTAGACAGACACCAGAATGAGCAATAAATTAAGAAACAAGGTGGAACAAGAAAGGTCTCCTGCTCACAAAGCATAGAAATTTGAAATAAAGTCTGTTTTCATTTCATTATACTAAACAGCTGGTAATTATGGGGAGAAACATATAAATGCTTTAAAATATCTGTATATTTCTGATCCTTTATCTGAAAATCATTGTCATCACTTGTGAGTTTTCTGCTGAAAGCTATAGTATTGCTAATAATTTACTATTAAACTCCAAAACTTCTTTAAAGAAATGTTTTGGAGATATTTTTTCCTGCAGTTCAGAATATTCAGAGTTTGAACGTAGTTCGGAGATTTAGTGGAGAACTGAGAAAGAACAAATTGAAATCCGTGTTTTGTAGTTTCTCCTGAGTGGGTCATACAGAAAGAATAGACTGAAGAACAAGTTGAAGGTTTTCAGGTATTTGGTTTTTTTTCATGTGCAGTTCAACAATTGGAACGTAGTTTTGCGAGAATAGGATCTGCAACACAATTTCAGATCAAGGTCCATCTAATTCAGCCTTTTCTCCATGACAGTGACCAATTCATATATTTGCAGAAAAGGATGAGATAGTCAACTTCTGAGATTGGGTGTCGTCCTCTGTAATAGAACTTGACTTACCCCTGGAAAGCTAACACAATATTTCTTTTAAGTTTTTACTTAATGCTAACTATTAAATGCAACACATTTTCTTTATCCATAAAAATGTTCTTTTTTTTATCTAAAGACAGAATTGAAAATATACATATTTATTATATTTTAGAAGATATTCAAGGAAGATATTTAAGGAAAGTGTTGGGACAGAGTACTGTTTTTTTTCTGAACCTGTTCTTCCACTTCATATAGGAAGACTGCAGCAGACATTTTCTCATATTGTATGTTTCCTAAGTGTCAAGCACAGCAATTTCCAAACTGCTACTTTCCAACTAGATGGGTCCAAATCACTTGGATCACTGGGTGCTTACCCTTCCTGAGGTGAGCTAAAGAATTATGCACAAAAAAACTACATACTTTTTACATATAAACACATGATTTTGCAAAAGACATAAAGTTTATTCCTCATGTATATGTCCCATATATATAAAGTGGTGCAGTGCTTTTCCAGTGTTCTTTCAGAACTGCTGCATAAGAAGATGATGTGCTGTTGGGGCTCCATGATGTGAGCATAGGTGTTAAGGAACTTTCTCTAGCACGAAAGTCAAGGCAAAGGTTCGCTTCACTTGTCAAATCCAAGCTTCTCACCTTCCCCCTTATATTTTGGCCTATGCCTCGTACCCCAAGCCTGAGATGCTCCTTCAGGAATGCGATAAGACTTGAAATGGAATAGGCTGACCTTATCCTCTGACCCAGATTTATGAGCATGTAAGAAAGTAATGGCATCACCTTTTCTCTCCTCTTCAGAGTCTTCTTTTGAAGTCTTACAAAGAGCTCAAGGGTTTCTTTTTGGAGGAGACCCTTGTGCCAGTGGGTTCCTCCTGACTTGGTCCTGAGTTTTAATTGTTCTCAAGTTTGAAAAAAACATTGTTCTTCTTATGTTACTTGGAGCTAAAATACATGGGATATTTATTCCATTTTCTAATTATTTGTCATCATAGATCTCTGAAATTATTATTATATTACAGCTTTGTAGTTATATTTCATTAATATATAATTTGTAAAATGCTAATAGAAGGAATCAATACTGTAGCAGCAAAGCAGTGTAGATTAAAAATGTTGATTATGGTCAGATACAAAGTCATTTAGTGTTTTCCAGAAAGACAGCAGAGCAGATAAAGTAAAATGTTTCATCGTTACTTCAGTACTTAGAGTTTATGTGTGAAACGATAAGGAATTGCACACTAATAGACATAATGCATGCTGAGGTAAATGGCATCAATGATTCGTCAGTCAAGATAATCTTCAGCACTATTCAGCCAGGCTGGCTCCTCTCTGCTATATGTGCAGCAATGTACTAGAATGATTACTGTGCATTCAGATACCAGAAGAGGGATCTGAGAATTAAAGGCTTTCATGTTTCCTGCTGAAATAAAGACAGGTGGTTCTCTAAGTATTACAAGTTCTCTAATACTTATAGAAAGGCTCTTTACTTTTGTTTATGGGCTTATCAAAGATCTATGAACATATAATGTCATCTGAAAATGAACTAAAAACCATTTAGGTTCCTGCCTTGATGACTTAGAAATTAAATAACAGCAATCTTCATCATGGGAGATGACTTGATGATCTCTATCCTGGTCTGTCCAAGGCTCCAAAATCAGTGCATGATTGATTCTAAACAATAACCTTTTGACAGTCTTAGCTCAGAGGCAAATAAAATAATGGCTAATAAGCCTGAGCTCCTTTAAGCATTAATTTTGACGTAGGGTCAAAATATTTCAGCTAAACAATGTTGCTCTGGTTGCCTTAAATAAATAGCAAAAGTACTCACAATTTACAAAATAAGAAATAAAACTAATTTTATTAAATTTGTCATTTAGATCTAGATGCTCTTAAAAGCTAATAATCTTAGGACTTGCACTAAACCAGATTTATCTTGAAATGAGAAAAAATGAAACAAAAACTCTGTGCCCATAGATTTTATATACGTGAACTGACAACCAAAATTATTCTCCTACATCAAACACTGGCTAACATCCAGGTATTTAGTGTTTCAGGTAGGTATTCCTCACCTTTGCAATACTATTAAACATACCATTACAGCCTGTTACTGAATGATAACTTTCAGAAATCAGCTGCTTAAAGTCTGTGGTTCTTGTCTTTCCATCCTTTGTCTTGCTGTTTTCGAAAAGCCAAGGCCTCTTTCCAGGGTGGTTCTTACCTTGGGGATATCGGCGTGCATCCCCATATGCATAGGAATTTTATAAATCTAGCTAAAGTTCTTTCTTAATTGTGACATGCAGTGGTAGCATTGTGCAATGAAGGTTTAGAAGAACCCTTGTCATGCTCAGCCTTTTTTTCCTGTTTTCCAGCTAAATATTAACTAATAAGTGTTCTGGTCTTGTTTCTCCTGATACTGTAAAGCCTTCACTGTTCTTGTTCTGTGCAATGCTGTTTTCTTAAACCTTTGTTGTGCTGGAAATGTGTATTACAACATTTTCCTCTGACATCCTCACCAGCTAAAAACCATTAACCATTAGTCACTTCTGCCTTTTTCAGTCTTTAGGGAGCACATCTTTGACAAGTCACACTTGCACCCAACAGTTCTGCTTTCAACCCATAAATACTGCCATTTCTTGTATGTAAGAAGATGTAACTAAACACTGTGCCTTAGGCTGCTGTAGGCCACAGTGAACATCTGACTATCTGAGACTTCAGAGCAATCATTTGACTTTCCATGAATACACCTGGACCCAAACAACATTGAATGACATGACTGTAAAGCCTGATACTTTATGACATTAAAATGTCACTAGTATATTCAGTAGAATGAATGAATATTCATTCATTTTGGATGGTCTGGACTAATTTTTCAGCCCTTACTCTTCCACTGGTCTAGAATGTGCATTTGAATGATTATGTACATTTCAGGGTTTCATTAATTTTATTTTCTTTGTAAACTCTGGGTTTACTCTGTAAGATCAACTTCAGGCTCATTAGTGTCACTAGAAATTTTAAACCAGTGAGAGCAACACGTAAAAACAATAGAGAGGATAACCAATCCAAATGTGTATTCACCTTGTAAACATCTTTTACTGTTCATTTCCTGTGTTTCAACAGTAAAACTCACTGTGCAGTGCATGTTTAGGGTAATTGGTATAGTCCATATGCATGTAATCAAGTAGAGCTATTTTATTTAGATTTATTTTGACCTATGGCAGTCATGGACAAAGAATGGTTTGGAACAAGAATAATAGGGGCTCTAAAAATGAGGGGGAAAAAAGAACCCTCTTCATTTTGTATCTGCAGTGAAAGTGTATCCTAGGTTCCAGGTCAACCATAAGAATTTTAATTTTTATGCGGTGTCTTGAAACATCACAGTTGGTTTAAGTTCTGTTTCTCCTTTTTTCTTGATACAAATGTAGGTTTAGAAACTGCAAATGGCACATCTTTCACATTAACTTCTGTTTTTCTGCTGCCTTTTCTTTATTTTTAACTTCATTAGTGTCTAAAAGTAAGCTTGCCAAATTTCTATCTTCCAGTCCTGCTTGTCACAGTAAGCAGAAATGGGATGAGGAAGGTCATGATTCTAATTTAGTATAATTGCTATTAAAATAGTAGGAAGAAAATTCACTAAAGGTTACTGCTTTCTTCTTCCCCAGCCCTACACAGTTTTATTAAATATCATATTGCCTGCAAGGCTGCCATCTGATTGAATTTATCCAGGAGTGGAAAACTTCCTTTTCTGAAAGTGAATCTACATTTCAGTGCTAGTCTTATAAACCATATTTAATAATTGCTAAAAAAACAGGTATAAAAATTATATCCATTTACACTTAAAAAGAAAAGATGGAGGTTGTTCTAAAAATCAGGACTTTGTCCCAGTTTTATTCACAGTTGTGCTAATCAAGACTGAGTTGAGTGCCTTGAGTGGATTTCTTTGGTGAAGAGCTGGTGCTGATGTCCAGTTTGATTTTAAATACTCTCAAATGATGAGATATTTGCCACTTCTCTGTCCCAGCTCTGTGGATTAAATCTGGTGTAGTATCAACAGACTGTAGAATAAATATACAAGAAAAACAGAAAAAAAGTAAACTTTGAAAAATGGTTTCATGCCTTTTAAAAGACTTTTTTTGTTGTTTGAAAGAAGGAGGTATAAATTTAAACAGATAACATAGTGAAACTGTTTTTCTTCCATTAGAAGATCTTCTGTTTTGTATCAGTATAGCAAATTTCTGTACATGTTTATTCGAGTATTAATGCCTTCTTTGAAAAGTTGGCTTTTTGAAGGTTTGGGGTGGGGTGGGAGGAGGAGCTAATTTGGTTTTGTTTAACTTGTGTCACTTGGAAATGTGTTTATATCAAACTGGAAATGCCATTCTTACATGAGAATAAGAGTAGGAATATGGAGTTTTGTGTGATCTGGCTAGTACACTTTCTCGCTATAGAAAAAATGTAATGGAAAATCTGGACATACTGTGAGTGGTTTTCACACTTCATAAGTTTAGCCATCTGTGGCAGACGATCTATTCCATGTTTGTTGTCAGGTTCAGTTACATTCCTTTAAAAAGGGAGAGGATTGGGTTCGCTGGAAGCTTCTGGAGAGAGAGGGGGAGTGAGAGATTGCTCCTGCCCTGGGAGCAACTGAGCATATTTTAGGGGGAGTTCTCATACTTCAGAAAAAAAGAGGAGTGGAGGGAGAGAGGGAACAAAAAAGTTTTAGGCAAAAGTTCAGGGAGATACTGAGAAACTGCAGAGAAGCAAGGGGAATGGGCTCACAACCCGAGCTGATGGAGAAAGCAACTTGTCCAGCTGAGGCAGAAGGTATTATGGAGAAGTTGCTGCAGACCAGAAAGCTGGGGAGTTGTTGGAATGGAGTGAAGCCTAGAAGCCGGGCATCAGCGACCAAAGAGGGTTTCACAAACCTCCTTTTGTTTCTATTCTGCCTTTTGTTTCTATTCTATTCTAACAGAATGTAATGCTGGGATTTTGACAACTGTGTAACCACCATGAAGGGATCCACCCTTACAGAACTTGAAAAGACTTACAGAGCCATACATGGTCCCAAAGCAGAGTAAGAAGTGTTTTTCTACAATAGAATGTTTTGCACTGGTAAATTTTAAAGCACTTTTGGAAAAAGGGGGTAAGAAATTTGATGCAGGTTGTTCTGCATCACCAGTATGGATGAAGTCAAGGCTGAGCAGAAAGGACAAAGAGAAGTCTTAGCTGTGATGCTTATAGAAAGGCCTGAATTAAGCAGTTAGGCACTTGGTGAGTTTGTCTAACTCCTGCCTTACAGCAGGAGTTACATGGCCATTGTTCCCCAGCATGAACCACATTTAAGAGAAAGTGATTAATCAGGGCTCTGCTCACTCTGCCACCTTTAATCTTAGATCAGGGAAGCAAAGCATCATGAGCATATAAAATAAATACTGCCTGAACGATCAAATGGAGCCAAGCCCAGAGCCTTTGATTGCTGAGGAGAGGTGTCATTTCTGAAGAATTGCAGAGGTGGCGAGATTCCTGCATGGAGAAAAGGATTAAAACTCTGCTACAAAACAGATCCCACATGAGGAGCCAAAACCAGGAACTCAAACTGCTGCAGTTGCTAGGCATGGGACTGACCTCCTCTGTCTTGAGACATTCACAGGTGACATCTGTGTTACATGCGGTTGTTTCTACAGTCAGTAAGTGAAACAGGTGTGATTATGGAGTGAGCTGAAGAAAAATTGCACTTTCTTTCAGTTCAGTAGTCTGGAGGAGTAGCTCAGATTAGGCTGTACATTATGTCTGTGCT
This sequence comes from Morus bassanus, assembly GCA_031468815.1. NCBI lineage: Eukaryota > Metazoa > Chordata > Aves > Suliformes > Sulidae > Morus > Morus bassanus. Next base: position 74,689,927 of record CM062571.1, on the reverse strand, counting down.
TGGGCAGATGAATCCTCACTCTTGCGAATAAACAAGGGCTGTGGCGCAGCATGTGGAGTCTCGTCAGCTACCATTCTTTGGAGGAAGTCAGCAGTGAAGGAGAGGCAGAAAAAGCCAAGATTTTCTCACACCTTTTTTGTTTGTTTGTTTTTTTCCTGTAAACAAGATTAATATTTCCTTTCTTTCAGAGATGGGGGGGTTGGTATTTTTTTTTTTTTTAATTGTAGCTGAAAGTTTGCAAAGTAGTCTGATATCTGTTGAAAACAGATGGTGTTAATTCAGCATATGCATATCCTACCGATAAGTATAAACTGTTCTGAATTTTTCTCACTAGTATTTTCTGGCCAGGATTCTAAGTTAGATTGCAAAGGAAATGAATTTAAAGTATTTTCTCATTGACTGGGAAAAGGGTCTTTATAATCCAGTAAAATTTTCCAAAGACAGGATCTGAGTTTCAAATAAAATTTATTATTCTGACTGAGGGGAATGACATATAATGATTTGTGTCTTACATGATGAGAAACAGTGTACTGTTAATTACTATGAGTGAATGAGCCCGTGCTAGGGATGTTGCATGATATGCAAAGAGATTTGTTCCAAGGGCTTCATCATTCCAAGATGAAGATGAGTGATGTCTTTTTCTACTGCCATAAATATCTTCATGATCAACTAATCCCAAAGTTAACAATTAATACTTTGGTACAATATCCTTTAATATAACAGTTTTGAATGATCAATGACATAATCACATCACCTCTGTATTGGAACATATTACTGAGGTACAGTTCCGTGTCATTAGTTAGTTAAATCCAAAACCAGGCTGTGCTGGAGACAGGGCACATCATGTTCAAACTATAATTGTATCTTCACCTAGCACAGGCATCGAATGGTCCATCCGCTTCATAGAAATTATGATAACTTTCCACAGGTTAGGCGGAGAAGTTCTGAGTATCTACAGTTCTATATTTATGTAAAATGCCTCTTAGACTGCCAGTGAAACAATAGGGGGAAAAAAAGAAGTGATGATTGATTAAGAAACACTAATTATGTTACAGTGCAGTGTACCATGTTATGGTATAGAACATAGTCACCGTAAATCTACAGACTTTGTCTTAATCTTTTAAGCACCTACCTCATAGCAATTCTAGCTTTGCCATTAGTGTTTCTCCAGATAGTGAATCTTTCTCTTGTCCAACTTGCTGTTATGCAGTACATAGAGTTCCATACACCTTATCCTCTGTTTTGTCATTTAATAATCTTTTGGGTTGTCAAAGCAGAATATGCTTCAGAAACCTTCTCTGCAGAAACTTTCATGAGTCATGAGGAAGACAGCATCTAGATAAATCCATTCATTTGGTTTCCTTTTTGTTTTAAACAAAAATTGGACTATCTTCTTAAAATTCACAGGTAATTTACAAGTGAGGAAATATTTTAATTTACAGACAAAAGCATTTATTCTGAATTTTTTATGAGATCCAGGCTTCAGTCCTGGACTAGAGCTATAGTGCTATAGCACTCAGAGTTCTAAGTGGAGTTGGTACTAAAACCACAGTGTTGTAGCTGTGAGAGGATAGTATTTTCTTTCTGTGCAGTCCCTTGATAGTTTTTAATATACTGATATATAAATAAAACAGTTACGAATATTTAACATATTTTAGTACAAAGCATATAAAGACAAACATTTAGTATGCATCAGTAGGTATTGCCTACATAGCAGCTATATATTTCTTGCAATTTTTTCGATCCATTTATAGCAAAGTATGAAATCTGTATTTACAAACAGTATTGAATTGTACTAAGGGGAATGGGTAGAGACTGCTGTGTCTTCAGTGAGCAGAAAAAGCAAACAGTATAGGTATTGTTTATAGATATAAGCTGAGGAAATTAAAACATAAGCTTGTGAATAATGTGTATGTTGACTAAAATCAGCTAAATGCACACGTATAGAGTATCGTTCCAGTTACAATACTTGAAGCCAAAGTTTCAAAACATTGGATTTCATTCTTCCCACAAACTGATTTTCCACTGGTGTATTTCTGCTGATTTAAACTGCTATTCCTCATTTTTACCAGTATAAATTGGGGAGGGAATTGCCCCATCGCCCGCCCTTATAGGCAAAAGTTGTCAGTCCTGTTCCAAATGAATCATATATCAGTTAGTGTGGGTAAAAATACCGCTTCTGTGCAAATGCCTGAGAACAACTACTATGCCTACTCACATAAAGTAGCTGAAATGTAGGGTTAGATCCCTTTGAAAATTGCTGTGTAAGGGCCACATCTGTCTGTAGTTTGCTTATCACATTTCCATTTAATTTCTCCTTTCTCCCCCTGAGATCAAAAGAAGCATATGGCCTTTTATGTGTTTAAATGAGGAAAGAGGTTGATATCTCATGTCACGTCAGCTCTTAGGAAGTGCACTGTGCTGTTCCCCTTGCATTTGAAGTGAAAATGGCAATTTCAAACAATTTCACAGAGAAAATGAAAGGAGCAAGAAGATGGAAAGTACAGAAGTGCTCATCTGAGGAATGAGTGACTGACTGACATGAACGAAAGCAAAAAAAGAAACTGAAAAATGCTTATTGTTTTGGAATAGACTATTTCTAAAAATTTTATATTGGTTTTAATAGAAGAGAAATTTGTCATTACAGAGCCTCCAAAGGAGTGAAGAAAAAAAAAAGAGAAGAAAATCAGACTGACTGGCATCTCAGTGCTGGTGTGTAGTGATTTAGAAACTAGTTTTCTGCCTGACTGCTCAGTCCCCAGAGCAAAATACTTGCAGAAAAGAAAAAGACAAGAGTTACATTAAAGGACATCTCTAGTATATTACTCATGAAGCAGGGTATTTCCCTCCCATACACAAGGTCAAATTCAGCTCATCAGATTCATCTTCCACTCCCCTTACCAGCAATGGCACACCAGGCAAGGCAGTACAGGTTGGCTGATAGGGTTTGACTGATGGCTAGAATTTGTTCAGAGCATGTATCACTCCATTCTCAGCACTGCTGATGAGACTAGCATTTATAAATAAATGTTTTAATATATTTTCTTTACCATGAACAATTCATCTGCTTCCCTTTACCTGTTGGGTTCAGAGTGGGTTCCCATGCTCTGTGGTTCTTCATGCCATAAAAGTGACACCATGTCAGCTTTAGCCAGTGGGGAGAAGCTTCTCAATATTCTTGCTCTAGTGTTTGTTACCAAAGGTTAACAACGCTGGTCCCCTCTAGTCAGTGGTTACCACATAATAGATATTAAGTCCGGCAGGGTCCACAAAAACCTAAACAAGAAACTATTTCTTTGCACAGGACAAGGTACAAAACATTGTCCACTATCTCTGTCTGCATCCTACAAGAAGATGCAGTTAAGGATTCCATACTTAAAATGAAGTAATCTAATATTAGAGTATTATGTTAGTATCTTTTGGAATTAAGTTTCATTTACAAGCAGTTTTAAAGATCCTGTTAAATTATCAAAAGGTCCTTAATGAATAATAACTGAATTTTGTAGATTCTTTGAAGTAAATTGAATGTTTAAAATAATGACTTGCCAAAATTTCTAACTGTTCTTACTGATGCATTTCTTACTGATGCATTTCTAATGATAAAGAGAACATACTGTAATACCGAGTAACACATACCAACCCTTTATAAATAGAACGGCTTCATTACAGTTGCAAGTTTTACTGTGAGTTTTGGGGGCTTGGAGGGGTTACACTTGGAGAGTTTTTTGATACATGAAAAATCCCAGATGTGAGAGGTGGAACACAGAGAGCTATAGCGCAGGCTTCACCTTCCACCCCATCACTGCCTCAGTAATCTGCATTGGTCCCCATCTAAAGTGACCTCTTTTCTGAATGGGAGAGTAATATCTATCCTTCCACTGCTTGACATCTTTTCTAGATGCGAACAATTTACCCCCAGTAATTTCATTTAACATATCAGTATGCATCTCTCCAACTGATGCTAGTGATGAGTTCGCTGAACAAGCTTATTGACTGCGTAGTCCCTGTTTGAAGACAAAAGATATTATTTGCATTGTTTTTCTGGTAATCAGAGTACAGCCATCTTCCTGCTGACATTTCAAGTCTGTTGCAAGTCAACATCAGATGCTTCAGGAAACCTTACCCTCCAGAGTGTAAGATTTTGTTCCTCTAATGCGTAGAACAGGCTTTCCACCATACTGTTGAGTCTTCAGAGGACTGTGGCAGAGGAGTGGCTTCAGCTATGACCCACTTTACCTTTGCTTTTTCATAGCATCACAGACTATAGGTAGTCTAACATCACTGTGTCTATTACATAGACAATCTAGTGGTGGCAAACTCTAATAAGGATGCTGTCATTACAGTTGTGATTTGTTTGTGCATATGCATATATATATACATATTGTATACATTATTTGCAGGATTTGTCAGCTCTAAAGAGGATAGAAGAAGTTTAAGTTTGTTTGTGTTGTGATCACAGAAAATGTTAAAAGAACAATGAATAATGAGGGTTACATATTTGCTACTAAAATCCAAAAGATGGAAGAAGTGTATGAGTTGCGTGCCCGAGTGTGGTAGCTGAGTTCTTTGGGCAAATGAAGCTACTGTCCAAGCATGTCTAGATGAATAGAGAGGAGGATGCAAGAAAAGCACCATATCATTTTCAAACAAATTCCGTTGAGAAGAGGAAGAGAAAGATTGAGTGACTAGAATCAAACACACTGTTTAGAGGTAGAAATTCATCAGACATCTCCTGAGCCATTCGGTCCCCCAAAGTAAACTATCTGTTTAAAACAGATACAAAGCACTGGAATGTATGAGTATCTCCTAGTGCTTGACTGATTTTTGTGGTGGGTCAGAGTCTTGCTGGCCTTGTCAGCAATGCCATCGAATTGGAGGAGATAAAAATAGGTAGAAAAGAGTATTTTCACAAAGATTCACAAGAAATAGGATGGTCATCTGAAAGGAATTATTCCAAAGTCACCACACAATTTAACAGGGTTCACAAGCCTTTGTTCAGATGACCTCTAAAAATTAAAACTCGGGAGATAAAGAACAACAAGACTAATGTGTATTGGCAAGGCAGAAAAGGAAGGGCTTGCTAAATCTGTTTGCACGCAACCTTCAGCTCAGTGTTTTGAGTTCCTCACTGTGATGTTATCCTGTCATCGAACTGCAAGACTGAACTTCATCCTTCTCCTATCTTTATTATCAAAACATTGTTAAGCCTAAAAGTCGGTGGGGGAGGGGGAAGATTGTTTCTTCCTCAGTTCTTTAATCTCTAGTGTTAGGGAGAACATATCTGTGCCTTTATCTCAAGCACAAGCTTTGGGCTTATTTTAGCAAGGTCGGCTTTGCCTCAGAAGCAGATCTGATTACCATCATGTCCATCTTGAAGGGATGTCCTAGAGTACTGTGAAATTCTCTCCATGTACAAAGGTCAGCAATAAAGTAATAAAGTTTATAAGGTTGTCATGGTGAAACAAGAAGCAGAACAATTTACTTCTAGTTCTTGAGATTTACAGTCAGCATTTAGAGTGATCATTTGCTAAACACAGAATGATTTTTAAAAATTAGTGAGGGTGATAGTACATAGCTAGAAGTAAATGGGTTAGAATGAAGAAGATGGAAAATATGATAAAATATGGTAGAAAATTTCATGGCTTATTCAGTCATAGAGCTTGTTAAGGTCACCTGCCTGACATTTAACCTAACCTTTAACCAGTAACTGTAAGGCCTAAGAATGCCTGCCTGTATTTGATAGGATTTTTTATTTGGCTCCAGAGTAGTCTCATGAAAGTTTCTGCACCATCTTTCCTTTGGATACTTTAAACCTAAAATAACATAACATTATAAATGTGTTACCGGGATCATAAATGCAGGGATAGGGCTAGACAGCACAATTACTCCTTTCCACTCCCAATTCTTTGTGTTAAAGAGATTAGAATTAGGTGAAGATCACCCCTACCTTGTCTTTTTTCCTTGCTAGTTAAAAATTTCAAAGGAAATGCAAGAACTAAATTTAACAGCTACTCTAAAGTTTTCTGCCAAATTGCTGCAGCTGAACTTCCCTTAAACCTATTACAGTTCCCAGGTAGCATGCTAACATAACTGATGATGAGAATATCCAGGAAGAAGAGAAAAACCTACACATTTTATCACAGTACTAAAATATCATATTTATTTTTTTCTGATCACAATGTAAATATCAAGTAAAAATAATTAAGACTTGCCTTTTGTGAGAATAGCAGCTGAGAACTAGAGGTTATCAATACTTTTTCAAAAGCAAGTGGTACATCTTCCTGTAGTGTCTGTTAGTCTGAGCTTCTTTATATGTAGACAAAGATAGAAAAACAAGATATGGGGTTTTTTTGATAAAATGCGTTATAGGCTGACATTGGGATTTATTCATCAGCAACTTAACTGTCATCTGAAAATAATAATTCCATAAAGTATTATAGACCTTTTAACAAGTATGTTATTAATAGCTCTTCCCCAATACCAGTGACCATCTGTGACTGCTTCACCATCTGTGACTGCTATTTCAGCTTGGGAGGGGGAAATAACAGTGGTATTGGACTGAATTTACAGTATAAATTAATAACCAACTAGACCTACTGTAGATGATTAATTTCTCTTTGATTATAAGTACACACTGAGCAAGAGAAAATTAGTTTCTTTGATTTGTTGGCACAACATGGGTTTGGGAAATGGCCATGGGAAGCTGAAAACAAAATTAAATTGCATTTATTGAAATCTGAAACATGCAAAAGGTAATGGAATTAAATGAAGAGGATGAAAGGAGCTTAAATGGCACTTGAAAAGGTAGTGAATGTTTCTTTAAAGATCCATGACAATGATGTGTTGATTGTTGTGATTTGCTAAGGTTAGGTAACAGGGGAGCAACAAAAGAGGGTTGTCAACACTTTTTGAAAACTTTTACAATTTGTTGATGACATATTAGAATAAACAGAGAAAATAGTGATTATTAAACTCCTAATTAAAATTAATAATCTTGTTGACTTCTTATCTGAGTGAAGTAGCATTTATTTCAGAAGAAATTCCATTTTTAATTAATAACAGTTAATGCTTGCTAAAGTGCTGTGCTTGCCTGCAGAGGCAGAAGAGTCATGTTGGTTAATATTCTTTTTACTTCCCTCATTCAACTGTGCTAAAGTGTTTCCATATTTTGCTGTTAACATGGCTGCATTCTGTAATGGGAATTATTTTTAGTGTATGTGTATAGACAAATCCCTTTTCCTTTATTAAGGCAAAAATTGTAAGAAGCTATTGAGGAGATAGGATACAATTTGAAAATCATTCAAGTCCCACTTCTTAATATATCTACATTTTGTGGGAGCCTAGATTTACTTCAAAACTAAAAAGAACCTTTCAAAAACCCTAGTAATTTGGAGTGTAATTTAGATTGCATCTAACCAGTTGTGTTGCCTACTTTCCTAGTTGATGAAGAGGGATAGGCACCTCCAAAAATGACTCATCAGCCTAAGGTAGATACTTCTCCTAGATCAGGGTGAATCACCCTTCTACCATTAACTGTGGGGAAGTCTGGACATCTGGACTGAACTAGATTTCTGTATTTTTATACTGCCGAACTTTTTTTACATTTTAAACTGTGGCTTTGGAACTGGAACAAATTTCATTTAAGAAAGTCTTCAATGAAGTGAAGAAAGCTCACACTGCTTTTGTAAAGCACAAGAATCTTCCCTGAAAATATATATGTAGCAGCACAACTGAGGCAAAAATGACAAGGTGGACAAGAACTACCTGTGGGACCAAGTGTGTTGGCACCAGAAAGTCCTGCTTTGGTGTCTGGATTTCAGTACAAGTTATAGCTGCTCAGTATGCACTCAGTGTCTGGCTCAGAGACTTCTGTTTGATTGTACAGCTTTTACACGTATTTATACGTTAATATGCATATATGTACATTTACATTTATATATTTTTTTTTCTATTAAATGTTATATAAAAGGAAGGTGTGTAAGTCTGTATATATTCCCCTCCTACATACACATGCATTGTATATGTTTATCTGTAAGCATACGGAGATTAAAAAAAAAACCTTTTAAATTACAGTCAATTCAATTTCAAGAATATAAAGTAGACTTTTGAGTCTTAGGCTAAACAAAGTCCTAGTGAGTGTCACCCTTGTTTTTCATTAGATTGCTTATTTTTCTGATCTTTAGCAGACTGCCAGCATTTTTTCGTGACGTTTTCTGTTACTTATTCACAGATACCACAAGCTTCCTCTCCATTAGAGAAAGTACGTGGTTAGGATATAAAGCCATACTATGAAAAAAATTTAAACATCTCATGATTAATTTGTACTAAAGCCTCCAGAATAGTGATTCAGTCTTGTTTCTTCTGTTGCAGACAAAAGGTTCTTCAAGCATAACTCCATCGGGCACTCAAAAGAAGGTGAAGAGGACTCTGCCCAACCCACCTCCAGAGGAAGCAACAGCAGGAACTCAGTCACCATATACTTCTGTGGGATCAGTTTCACGCAGAAGGATTTGTAGGACCAACACTATGGCCAGAGCCAAAATTCTTCAGGATATAGACAGGGAATTGGATCTGGTTGAACGTGAATCAGCCAAGCTTAGGAAGAAGCAAGCAGAGCTAGATGAGGAGGAAAAAGAAATAGATGCCAAGCTGAGATATTTGGAAATGGGCATTAATAGGAGGAAAGAAGCCTTACTAAAAGAAAGAGAAAAGAGAGAGCGTGCCTATCTCCAAGGAGTAGCAGAAGAACGTGATTATATGTCAGACAGTGAAGTTAATAACACCAGGTCAACCAGAATAGAAACTCAGCATGGCTTGGAAAGACCACGTACTGCACCCCAGACAGAATTTAACCAGTTTATGCCACCACAAACCCAGCCAGAAACACAGTTTGCCCCTGCTACAAGCCCATATGCTCAGTATCAGTATTCATCTCCTGCCCTGCCAACTCAAGCACCAACTCAGTTCACACAGCAATCACATTACCAACAACAGCAACCTTTGTATCACCAGCAGGTTTCACCCTATCAGACCCAGACAGCTTTCCAAACAGGAGCTACTATGTCCTTTACTCCACAGGCTCAACCTCCACCGTCTCAACAGCCTTCATATCAACTCCCATCACAGATGATGGTGATACAGCCAAAGCCAAGACAAACCACATTATATTTGGAACCTAAGATAACAACAAACTATGATGTAATTCGTAATCAGCCTCTCATGATAGCACCAGTTTCCACTGACAATAATTACGCAGTTTCCCAGCTGGGCAGTAAATACTCTACCTTGGACTTAAGGATAGGACTAGACGAGAGAAACAGCATAGCAAGCAGCCCTATATCAAGCATATCTGCAGATTCATTCTATGCAGATATAGACCACCACCATACACCCCGAAATTATGTGCTGATTGATGATATAGGAGAACTTACTAAAGGAACAGGAGCACTTGGTTCCAGTTTTAGCCTCCATGAGAAAGATCTGTCCAAAACAGATCGACTGCTTCGGACAACTGAGGCCAGGAGAGCACAAGAAGTGTCAGACTTCCTAGCACCACTGCAGACTTCTTCTAGGTTACACTCCTATGTTAAAGCTGATGAAGACCCAATGGAGGACCCCTATGAGCTCAAACTTCTGAAACACCAGATAAAACAAGAGTTTCGTAGAGGTGCAGAAAGTCTTGATCATCTGGCTGGCCTGTCACAGTATTACCATGCGGAGGGCAGCTACAGGCATTTTCCGAAATCTGAGAAATATAGCATAGGTAGGCTTACTCTTGAGAAACAGGCTGCTAAGCAGCTCCCAGCAGCCCTCCTTTACCAGAAGCAGTCAAAACACAAGAAAGCTTTGATAGACCCCAAACTAACAAAGTTTTCACCTATCCAAGAAAGTAGAGACCTTGAGCCTGACTATTCAAGCTATATGACTTCTAGCACTTCAACACTTGGGGGAATTACTACTAGGGCAAGGCTTCTTCAGGATGATATCACTTTTGGCCTTAGAAAAAACATCACTGACCAACAGAAATACATGGGGCCACCACTGACTTCATCCATTGGAGCAGGCCTTGGGACTGCACTAGGTCCAACAATGAGATCCACATTACAAGATGAAGCAGACAAGTCTTATAGCAGTGGTAGTAGATCTAGGCCCTCATCTAGACCCTCCTCAGTTTATGGGCTTGATTTGTCACTGAAAAGGGATTCTTCCAGTTCTTCTTTAAGACTGAAAGCCCAAGAAGCTGAACCCTTAGATGTTTCCTTTAGCCATGCAGCACCTTCTGGAAGAACTAAACCTACCAGTCTACCTATTAGCCAAAGCAGGGGAAGGATCCCAATAGTAGCGCAGAACTCAGAGGAAGAGAGCCCACTAAGTCCCGTTGGCCAGCCAATGGGAATGGCAAGAGCAGCAGCGGGACCCTTGCCACCAATATCCGCAGATACCAGGGACCAGTTTGGATCAAGCCATTCATTACCTGAGGTCCAGCAACATATGAGGGAGGAGTCACGGACTCGAGGCTATGATCGAGATATAGCCTTCATCATGGATGACTTCCAGCATGCCATGTCAGACAGTGAAGGTAAATTAGGCCTCAGACTGGTATCTTACTATCACAATGCAAATCCTCATTTCTATGCATGTGTCTAATTTTTGTTATACTTCAAAGACTTGTTCTTTTTCCTGTTCCTTGGTGCATCTTCTGTGTATCTACATTTTTTGGGTTTGATTTGTTTTGTTTTATTTGATATTTTTTATTTTACCCTAACAGCAGTTACTGGATGGTGTTAAGCTACTCTAGCATGCTCACTGTATTGTTGTTGAATTGCTTTCCTTTTGGTTTGCTTGTGCATTTTCCTTTTCACATGTTGATGACTACTTTTCTAATGATACTGTGTAGAATATTCCATGTACAATACAGACCCTGCCATCAGTCTTCATGTGGAGCCTTCTTCAGTGACTGTGAATCATTGAACTTACTTGCAATAGTTTTTGTTGGGATTTGGAACTAACCTCCCAAATCTCTAAAAACTCTAGTAATTTTATTTGCATGAAATTTCATGATAGAATTCAAGAACTGATAAATCCATCTTCCAATGCACCACTTTAGATCTGCATTTATGTAGAAATAGTATGTTCATTAAATACATGTTGTATGTTAGAACCATATAGAGCTTAACGTGATAGCAAAATAACATTCTACATATGGTTTGTTGAAAGCATCATGTCATGTGGACTTCTGTGTGTTCAGAATTGTGATGATGTAAGATAATTTGTCATTTGGATGGTGCAAGACAATCTCACCCTTCAATAAACTTGCATGAAGTATTTTACTTCTATTGAGGGATTATGCAGCGTAGCTGGTTTTATATGGATCCCATACAATATGTCTGCCAAATAAGCACAAGAGTTTATCTCATTTAGGTTCATGAAAGGAACCTTTCTGATGTATTACAAATGGTGCAATTAAAAATGTTTCTTCTGAATAAGTACAGCAGAATGTTAAAGCTGATGTTGAGTACTAAATAACTGCAAATTATGTATCAGTTTTGTCTGAGTCAGTTCAGATTTAATATATTCTAAATTGTTTAAAAATCATAAAGACAGTTTGAAAGAAAATGAAATTAATATGTTCAAAATTGTATGCGCTCCCTTAACTTTTTCTTATGTGTATTTACTGCACAATAAAAGAGACTTTGCATGCGCTATATTGTCTGTAAATGGCAATGATTGTCTCAAAAGACACATTTGCATGATTATGAAGTAGTATGGTTTATTTTTCAGGTTTATATTAACCTCAATGTTCATTACTGCATTATTGCTTTTTTACATATGCTGAATCTTTCATAAGCATTAGAAAATTAAACCTATTTGCCTTCCTGATACTACAATATATTGAAGGGTTTTGTTCTGTAAGTTTCTTTTCATATTTCTTAGATATTTACAACCCTCTCATGACGACTGTGTTTCAGGAGAGGTTCAGGATCATCAGCTTTTTTGATTTTTATCAGAAGCTTAAGCGTTGTCACTGTTTTTAAATTCTTAGCATGCAGAGTCCTATAATTAAATCTGAAGGCAGTTGAGAGGAACTCCTCAAGTTGCAACTCATATCATTCTTCTTAAATATGTAGATGTTACCTTGTCTCAACTCAAATTGTGACTTTTAAGGGTCATTCTAGGGTTACATTGTGAAAGACACAGGACTTTTCCTCCTGAAAACTGAGAATCAAACTGACCAAAAAAATTCTGTTTGGTGCTCTTCTACTGCATATAAACAGGCCATAGGGAATTATATTTCTGCACTACAGTGTATTATGTTTCTGTTGTATATTTGTGCAAGGCATACATGTTATGTTTTAGGTTGAACATGTTTTGGTTTTAAATTTGTCTCTGTTTAGTTACACTCTTTCAGAAGTATTCTGATTCAATTTGCATGTTCCTTATTAGATTGGTATGTCCCTGAATACCAGGGCTTTCCCTTTCAGCAATATTTTTCTAATTTCTATCAGGCTTTTGTTTTTTTACAAATACCTTATTTTTGCACCATTTTACATAAAGTCTTGGGAAATCAAAACACTTTATGACATTATTTTCAAATACGCTGTCTAATAGCAAGTAACTTTAATTGAAAATAATTCATATAATTTGGATGTAAGATAAAAAAATGTTCCAAAGAAGCAATGACAGTTCTTCAGAAAGTTATGGCCTTCTTTTCTCCAGACTGCAGTTTTCCCTGTAGTGCCCTGACGGTGAACAGCTATTCTGATGTGTTGCATCCAGCCTTTTAACAGTTTTCTTTGTTTTTTTCTTTTTTCTTTTTAAACAACTGCTGCATGGTGTTGATGAGATTTCATTAAAAGAATTCAGTCTTAAGCACAATCTTAGGAAAACTCCTCTTGTGACAAAGCTTGAATTTTCATGTTTAGAAACTTTTAAAAATGAATGTAAGTCAAGGTATTAAATTTAAAGTGTTTTTCTTCAGTTCATATTGAGAGATATGCTTGACTTTCTGTTCATTTTTTATAATTCACATTCAATAACAAATACCAGAAGAGAATACAAATAGGACTTTGAGGCCAAACCTTCTGTTTTTCACTAAATACACCTACATACTGTGACAAATCCTAAAACCATGCTTCAGCACATAAGCGGTACCTACACTAGGATTCCAAACTTCAAACAGGTTAAAAAAATAGCTCTAGTGTCAAAAGAGCACAACATCCAGAGGTTCCCATTGAAAACAAATAGCATTTTGAGCTTTTGAAACACCTGGTATTTTCTGAGGGTTCCAAATACCATGAAAGCTCTGATCCACCGAACAGCTCTTTATTAACCCCACAGCTGCCACCACAGCTGACACAAGCTTCCACAAACTATTAAGTACATTGAAGATACTAATTTTCAAGGATGCTGAGGCCAGTGCTCAATTTTATGAATATAAATAGTCCCTGCTGGTCAGCTGAGTAGATGCAAAATCTACCTTTTCTCACCTAAAGGATTTTTTTTCTTTTATATGCTAATCTGTTAATTCCACCATAGAGCTTAGAAATTTAAAACTCAGATATGAAGACATCAAGAAAATTTAAGCTGCACACTGAGGTTTGACCACACACAACCCCAACTGACAATATCAGACAATACCTTCTTTATGGTTTCTCTGTTAAGGATGTGAAGTTAGTCGAGGTTCAGGGTTGCACTCTGCCAACAACTGTAGTGTCTGTTACGTGCCTGTAACTTTATTAACTCTATTGATCACTACAACACAGCTGACCCTTTATAATTTTTCATATGTGGGATTTACAGTGATCAGTATTAGTTTTCTGATCAAGTTTCTTGGACTCCACAGCCTGGACATCAATCTCACCTTGTTAAAGTGTGTCCGATTAACAGCACGGGACCTTATTGACTCCAGCAGGAATTTTTTACAGCTGGAACCATCTGGCTGCATATTGTTAGACTTAGAAAAAAGGATGTATCCTCTAAGACTGTCAGTGATTCATCTTGGCTGTTCTCAGGTTTCCAGCTGAAACAAATCCCAGCTAATCAAGCCAAAACCAATTGTGTGTGTATGTACATATGAATGTGGCATGAGTATGTCTATAACACATATATACATACCTTTTTTAATTTCATATAAAATATGCACATTCATCACAGTTTGATAAAACGTAGGATGGTCTGATCTGCAGTATGGGCTTCTACATATGTGCTAGCTTTTCTAAACAAGAGATCCAGCAAAAGTTATTTCAGCTGAGACAGGAGGAGAAAAAAAATATAATTCCTTCTTCTGCTCAGCTAAAGACACAGATTGTGATAGTCAGCATTAGTATCTGGGATTAGAAAAAAGCACTAGGGTCTTCATGTAAGCTTCAGTAAGAAGTTCTGTCAGGATGAGTTATGAAGCAGCCTGGTACCTGCAGGCACTAGTCAATTGGCATAAATGTGCAAAGAATAAAGGATTTGCTTATTAGATCATGATGGTTTATTGAGAGTGGTTAATCAATAACTAATCACTAGCCAGACAAGCATCAACCTTTAATAATGTTTCTATTTAATTCATATATGCTGATCTAAATAATATTTTCAAACCATTTTGTATTAGATTAAATTTGTGCACAGTTAGGCAGGAAGGAACTGCATAATATCTGAACCAAGATTAAGAATTATCCAAAGGCCTAATATAATATGGGATGGTTGTTTTTACCACATACAAAGTATTATTTTTCAAAAATCATGCATCTATATTACTCCTCTTTTTGGAGAAATTTAATAAAACAGTCATGAAAAAACACAACTTTTTTTTTTCCCCATTGTCATGGTTTAATCCCAGGTGGCAACCAAGTCCCACGCAGCCGCTCACTTGCTCCCCCCGGTGGGGTGGGGGAGAGAATCGGAAGAGTAAAAATGAGAAAATTCGTGGGTTGAGATAAGGACAGTTCACTAGGTAAAGCAAAAGCCATGAACCCAAGCAAAAGAAAACAAGGAATTAATTTACTCCTTCCCATGGGCAGGCAGGTGTTCAGCCATCTCCAGGAAAGCAGGGCTCCATCACATGTAATGGTTGCTTGAGAAGGCAAATACCATCACTCCGAACATCCCCTCCTTCCTTCTTCCCCCAGCTCTATACGCTGACCATGACACCATATGGTGTGGGATATCCCTTTGGTCAGTTGGGGTCAGCCGTCCCAGCTGTGCCCCCTCCCAGCTTCTTGTGCACCCCCAGCCCACTCGCTGGTGGGGTGGGGTGAGGGGCAGAAAAGGCCTTGACTGTGTGTAGGCACTGCTCAGCAGTAACGAAACCATCCCTGTATTATCAACATTGTTTCCAGCACAAATCCAAAATAGAGCCCCATACTAGCTACTATTGAGAAAATTAACTCTATTCCAGATAAAACCAGCACACTTATTAAACTTTTTTCCAATTATTTGTTAAACCAACTAGATTATGTTTAATGTAACTACTAAAAAGAGAAGATAATGCACACTACCATTTTGCATTTTAAATTCTCTCCTGTGTCATGGAACAATTGCATTACTCTTGTTACTATAGTAACAACTGTCCTTATTTAAGGTTTGCAATTTCTGGTGGTTTTGGTGAAACAAATATTGTCTTTCTTTGTATTCTAAATTTACCATGCTTATTAAAGCATAAAATTCAAACTTTCATTACATTCTAATTAGCTGCACATTGTTTTGGTTTACACTGATGGGCAACATAGATGAAAATCTCTATGTTTTATAGTGGCAATATTATTAAACACATTCTGATCCCAGGGGGGTGAAACCTATGTCAATTGACCCAACAGTCAGTAGGCATAAATATGTGTATTTGCAAAACTGATTTCAATGAAACGGTGTTACTTGATCCCCTAAGGGTATCTAACACAATAGATTTTATATGGGTTTAAGACTTGCAAATGTAAGAACATTAGTCTTACAGAATTATTGCAGAAAGAACATTCTGGCTAAGTTTCCACACACAAAGAAGGTTCATACTGCAGAACTGGGGGATGGAATTCAGAATGAGAACACTTGCAATATTTCTGCTTAGAATTAAAAAGAGTATAGATTGCTTCATATCTTCTTTGATTTGGGATGATACTGATTTCATGAAGGAGTCTCAATTTTCTTATAAGTAGTTCTAGATTATTTGCAAAATATTTTGAACAATATTCAGTTCAGAAGTTTGGGAATTAGTGGAGGTTAGGTTTTGAGAGTTGGTTTTCTGGTTTTCTTTTTTTTTTCCCCCCAGCCTACTGCAAAGTAACTAATTTGACTATTTTTTTCATCAAACGTTTTAGAAACGTGTGAAATCTGCAGTGTATTTCTGAGCTGCCAGAAGGAAGGAAATGGCTATAGCCCTAGGCAGTGACTTTCATCTGGTGTTTAATATCCATAGTTTTGACATAAATAGAATCTTCTCACTTTGCTATATCACTCACAGCTAAATTATGCCTGAGTTCAATGTCTCAAGTCTCGCTTGTAACTTTGCTTTAGCTGCATGGCCAATAACCTCTATGCATGTTTGCTATGCACAATGCACATTATTGCCCTTTGCCCAGCACTGGATCAGAACATTTGACCTGTCCTTGGTTTTCAAAGCCTATCATCTCCGCCGTGAAGAAACAGATTGGTTTGACAAGCCCAGGGAGTCTCGTTTGGAGAATGGACATGGCCTCGACAGAAGGCTGCCAGAGAAGCTGTCCCACTCTCGACCACCAAGTCAACACCAAGATCAAGTAAGCTGTCAAGTAATCTGTGCCTTTTAGTTTTATAAATGTTTGACAATTTAATCATACTGTCCGGTAGTGTAGGGACTACAGGGTTAATGAAATTCCAGCTACATTCAGCTGAAGTGCTGTTGAACCTGTATTTGTCATCAGTACTTGATGATGAAATTAAAGTAACATTCATCTGCAATTCAGTATTAATTTTGTCTTTTGATTTTTGAAACATATCTGAAAGGAGTTAGTCTGCTAATCAGAACTATCTATACATTAGGTATTCCTATTAAAAAAAAAGAAAAAAAGAAAACAGTTAAGTCCATTTTACGTTATCAGCTTTATCCCATCCAAATTCAAGCCCCTTTTTCTAGTAGTTTAAGGAAAAGGGTTGCTTTATCCTGTTGACACTTGTTCCCATTTCTAGTTGGTCAGTATACTCCCAACAGTCTGTGATCAGTTACTTAATAAATCAGCAAGACTTTATCAATCTAATAATTAGAATGATCCATTTATTATAACAACAAAGAAAAATACCATATTCTGCTTTTCAAGCTTGCCGACTTTGAAATCTAGTTCACCATAGTATACCATCACATATCTTCTTTGTATTAATGAAGTTGATATATTTCAAATCTTTAAGGTGTTCAGTTGATTGTTTCAGTTATCGTTTTTACTGATTGATTGAGATTATGCTCTGTTTTCTATGAGATGCATTGTATGCAAAAGAAGGTATTGCATGGCCCCTTTGTGGTACTTAATAGCTTATATTGCTCATGTTAATTCCTCAGATAACATACAAACAGGAATATCCTACTGTCATGCAGCCTTCGAAACTTTTTTGCTGGTGAGCATTTTCACTGACGTTTGACAATAGAAGTTTCACGAAGTAAGAGGTTTTGTGAAGTAAGGATGTAGATTTTATGAAATCTACATACTTGCAAGCATTCAAGTATCTTAGAATACAAGCTGTCATTTATTTTTATTTTTCCCTCTTTTCCTATCTGTAATTTAGTACATATTGAGATTTACACAGCCTAGGTTGTACTAAGCCTACCCATTTCATGTTGTGAAAGAGGATTTTACACAATACAAGTCTTACAGGAATCTATTCAAATAACTCACTCTACGAACCAACTTCACTGCAGGATAAAAAATGTTTGAGAGTCTTCACAGCTCTTAATATCACTGGAAATAGATTAAAAACCTGCCTATCTAAGCACTTTAATCCTCATGAGAAACATGCATTATTCTGAGCATACATAATTGTATTTGACCACTGCAGCGTCATGATGTAAAATTAAAAATTTGCTTTGAAAATTAGGTTTGTCCAAGAAGAGGGTTACTGTTAATCTGAGCTCTGTGGGATGGATGTGATCAGTAAGATGTATTTAACTTTTAGCACTCTAGAGCTTCTGCCCTGGGAAGTAGTTGCAGGGCACGTTACTAGTCACAAAGGTCTTATCTTTTTTTTTTTTTTTTTTTCCCTCATATAAATAGCACTACACTAGCACCGAAAGACTTTGATCAAAATTTTTTGGAGGAAGGTTAAGGGGCCTGAGGGTTCTTGTCTTCTTCGATTATTTCCAGAAGGAAAGTATATTTTTTTTTTTCTCCCTGAAGCTGTTGTGATATCCCCATGTTTATAAGGAAATAGAGATACCACATTTAAAATCTTGCCAAATGCATTTTTTAAGGTTTTGTAAAATATGAGATGGAAATTGGAGAGTGAACATCTTCTAAATAATTCTGTGTGGTGCCGGGTAAAGCCTCTGCAGAAGAAAAGTGATGTGGAAGGAGAAGGTTTACAACAGTTCCCTTTTCATCTGTTCCATCCAGGTTAGCTACTGTCATTCACCCAGTGATACAAAAGAATATCAATGTGTCTGCAGAAGAGAGAAATGCCAGTTCTCACCAACTCTGCATCACCTACTTTGTCAAAATGTTACTCAGAGCCTGTGTATGTTAAATATCTTCTGTGAACATTTGTTTGAGAAAACTTTAAAAAAAATGTTTTCAGACACATCCAGAAATTAAATTACTTGAAGACAAGTTAAAAAGGGTCAGACAAAAAAGTTTCATTAGCTCCACATTGAATTCTGAAAGTAAAACACTCAGCAATAGAAGCAAGTAAATCAATATTAACAACTCTAGGTTTTATATTTTAAAGCTGTTGAGAAGAATAAACAATTTCCCAGCCAATGAGTGTGCTGAGGCAAAGTAAACAGTCCTTAAAGGTTTTTGCAGTCCTGTCTCCTCTGTAACAAAAAAGTTACTGAATTCACTGTCCCGTGCTGACTTTGTCCTGTATCCACAGCTCAGTTCTGCACAAAGAACTCTAATGTCCAAGCATTACATACTCTGGAGTAAAAAAAGGCAAATTCTTCATCCTGACCATCTGAACAGGTCCACCTTCACCCAGAGCTTTTTTTGTTGCCGAGGCTTTCCTGAAATTGGTTAGAATGACAGTTTCCTAGTTAGCATAGTAATTAAGCCATTGCAACTCCTTTAATATCCTGTATTGAGGGCAAACCAGCTACAAAAGGAAATATTTGCATCAGTAGCACTAATCTGCTCGTAATGTATCAAAGTTTCCAAGTACACTTATCCACTATATTTTTTCCATTTTTATTTTCTTCTTTATAAAAAATTTGCTTATGTTACTGACCACTACGATATTTGTATTCCAGAAGAATTTGTTTCACGTTTATGAAACAACAATTTCCTTACTAGATGAAATCAGAACTGCTTGATTATGTCCCACAGAGCTTGTACAATTAAAGGTAACAAATAAAGCACAACCCTGTACTTTCGAAGCAAGAATGCAGCAGAGTGACAGCCCTGAACTTCTAGGTTTCCATGGATTTCTTATAACCTAGCAGATTAAGCTCACATACTGTATTATTAATATTAAACTATATTTGTTTCTATAGCAACTTCTGTGGTGCTACATAGTATTCTTAAATCACATTAAATTGCAATGGAGTTTAGTATTTTAATAGCTGTTTCCTAATATAGTGATTCTGAACTGCTTACCTGAGGAGGGTAAATATGGCTTAAACCTAATCAATACATAATCCATTGCAGATTTCTCACTGATCCCTGTTGACATCAACAGTTTGCTTTATCGCTGCCAGTTGACCTGCAGCTTCCTTAAATCTCCAGACGTCAAGGCTCTCTTTATGATTATTTTCCATCCAAATTATTTGTATATCCTGAACTAAACTGGCTACTTCGAACAGGTTGGGAAGGAACAGTAGGAGGAGGTGCCAGGGGAGTAAGAGATCATGACAAGGAGGTGGACAGTGAGAGTGTATTAACAGGAGATATGTAGCTTCTCAGTGAGGGCTTTAAAATACAGAACTTCCAGTGATCATAGGTAGGTCTTTTTAAGCCCTAGATGAATAATAAAATCTCAAACTCATCATAGTATCAATGTATCATCATCAGTTCACTTCGGCAACAGCTTTCGAAGCACAAAAAGAAGGCAAGGGCTCTAGACATTCAACATTTCTAAAGTTGATCCCTATTTCTAAAGAGCTTCAAAAGTGTTTGTTGTGGTTCATGGATCTATACCATTCCCTTGAAATACCATTTAAGTCATGTCTTCTTAGGGGCACTTGAATATTTAAGAATGATGAAAAAATGGGTCATATGGTGAGCAATGGGGTTTAAATGAGAAAATACTGTTTGTGACAGAGATCCAGAAGGCTACCTGCAAACTTTTGTTCCACATTTAAGTCCAGACTGCTTATTTTGATTGTTTTCCAACTAGTAAGGAGATTTCATTTTAATTTGTAGTAAACTGCTTTTTCTGTTTGAGGCTTGAGGGGGGAGGCATTTTGTGATTCAGATTCTCTGAAAATATGATGAGAAATAGGACCTTTCCAAATTTCATGTAATTGTTAAAATATCTAATCTAATGAGTGAAATGTTAGCCACCCCCTCACTGTAATTCAAGACGGAATTTATCAGTTTCTTACTTTTTAGTCACATAGCAATTTTATTCTCACTGCATGCCAGAATGACTTCTAAATCAAAAGTCAGAGTTCTGTACTGACCTAACTGCAGAAGTAATGGCCACTCACTTTGCAGTTTATTAATGAGCAGGAACATTGTATTTGTTAAGTTTTTCTTTAATACTTCTTTTGCAAAATACCTCCATCATCAGGGATCTCTCAGTAGAAAGAACTTTCCACCTTTAGGATTTCTAGAGAACTTCACATTACTGTGCACAGAGGAGATGTAGTCGTTCAAAGGGCAGGGTTACTTTAACTGTGGAAATTCCTGGTTCCGGCTTTCACAGGGCTTGTACACTCATGGTATTTGGAAATTAGGATAGACAATCTCTAACCCATCACCTTGAGCATCCACCATCCTGTTCCTGGATACATAACTCAGATGAAATTTCCCTGGCAGACTGTGTTTCCTAAAGGACTACAGCCAGGTGTAGCTGCTGTGATTCACCACATCAGGCCCTGTAAGATTTTGGTGGAAGGGAAGGTGGAACACTATTTTAAAACAGAAATTACAGTGGCTGTGTTGATCTGATCCAAAGCCCATTTAATATGATATAGCTGTTGCTATGGACTTTGGCTGGAATACTAAAATACACTTGATGCATTTTAGTTCTTGAACTTAAAATATTAAAGAAATGTACTCTTCTTAATTATCCTCTTTACCTTATAGAATTCCCTTATATGAGGCTGCTATAGAGTTTCCTTATCAGACAAAAAGTGTAAGAAAAATGAAGTGTATATTTAAACTGATTTTCTGTAACAGTGTTAGAAAACTTCAGCACATTTATTTGCCATTCATTCCCTTTTTTGGAGGGGGTTTGAGCTGACTAATACCATGAAACACATGACCAGAGCTTAAATTCCTGGAGGAAATGCTTTGTAGTCCAGTTCTCACTTAACTGACTGGGATGCAGCCCCCAAGGGCCTGCTGAGTAATGTGCAGAAGACTGTGACCTGATTCCCATGTCAGCACAGAGAGCACAATAGGAGGGAAGATACACTAGAGAGTCAAAATGTGTCTGTGATAAGAACAGGATAGCATTACCAGTGCTGAACTGCAAGAACTATTACTCAGGTATACTGAATACTCCCAGAAAGGTGAGGAAAGGATCTCCATGGTAAGGACAGATGGCAGGAATCTGTGTTTTTTGTAGCAAGTAAGCAGGATCAAGTCACCTTTTGCCCTGTGACCTAAATCTGGGCTTGGGGACTTGCATGTCTTCCATCCCTGCAGCCTTGAAGCGGAGGAACTGCCCTTTCTGCGCCGTAGCTCAGATTTATGCTGTTGTGATTGTGTGACTTCAGAGGAGTCCCTCTGTATCTTCACTGGGGTAACTGGGGGAATAATCAGCTAGAAGAACCCCCTGGCATATATTCAGGTGAAGGGAAATCACCTTTAGTGAAAGATGTGAGCACTTGGAAACAAAATAATTTGTGTTCTGCAGGGTTTCAAATATACTAGTAGATTTCAGATAGATATGGGCATTAGTGGTAAAAGTAAGGTAACTGGTCTTTCCATTACCTATTTACAGCAACCACTGTTTTTTCCTATTTATTCTGCCACTTTTAGACAAAGACTGTTCTGAAGGTAAATGCCTAATGACATGTTCAGTTTAAGTATTGATTCCCACCAACAATAAAAAAAAATATGCTATCCTGAATGCTAATAAACTTTAATGCTTTTACTCATAACTATATGAATCACCAAGATTTATGCTTATCATAAAATTCTGGAAGTGAAAGTAATAAGGAAGTAATAAACTAAAGTAGGAGATGGTCTATATTTTCCGATATATTTGTCAGCAAATCTTGTACAATATGGCATTGAATATTCTTGGATTATTATTTATTCAAAAAAGCAATCTTGCTCAAGAAAGATAAGCTAGAGCAATTACAAAAATGTGGATTTAACTTTATAGCTGCAGTGCCCCCCAGTTAAATTAAATTACTCCCACCAAAATGGATCCCAGCTAAGGATCTGTTTAAATATGTTCATGCTGCTTCTTTTGAATTGCGTTATTTTGTATTCTTTTTTATTTAATTAAAAACAAATTTAGATACATTATTTCAGATTTTTTACAATTTTATATAAGCTACACGTGACAAATACATTATTTTTTACTGTTAAATTACAATTGCTGAATTTCTGTTAATGTCATTAAAAAGTATAATAATGTCCCTATCCATTTTTAAGTGTGTCTCATGGCACTTTATACACTTCGGTAGTATTAGTTCCTATGTCCCGGCAAAATTCCGTGATAAATCCTAAAGTCTGCCCGACCTCAAGTTCTGATTTATTCTGGAGTACTTGTCCACTACCAAATCCATTATTTCCTTTTTGTCTGAGATTACTCTCAGTGTCTTATGGAAGGATTTCAGCCTTCTAGATGCAACGTCATCCACTGGATAAGAAACTGAATTATGACAAAAGGTGTATAAATTCTTCTAATCACTGTGGGATTGAGCTAAGCAAGTCCCTTGGCTTCTCTGTTTCCCCTCCCCCTTTTAGGGGTCACATAGTCATTTATGTGCTATCCATTAACATCATAAACTCTCCAGGGCAGAAACTGGGTTTGAAGTGCTTAGTTTAGGAGGAGCTTAATCCCTTTAAACGGTACTTAAATATACATAATAGTAATAAACTCTTGGCAGCAGGCTGCTGATACAGACAGATGCTGCATTATCATGCTGATTAATATTGTCCCATTGGCTCCTTGAATCAGACCTGAATACTCCAGGTCCCATCCCATTGACACTCAGCCTGGAGCAGTCACAGACAGCCACGCTCTCTCCTCTCAGTCCGGGTGCAGCGCTCAGGCTCAGTGCCAACATGGCAGAGAGGTGATGGGTTCTGCTTTGCTTCCAAAAGATCAAAACTGCAGGCAAAGAGGGCATGTGA
This sequence comes from Morus bassanus, assembly GCA_031468815.1. Lineage (NCBI taxonomy): Eukaryota > Metazoa > Chordata > Aves > Suliformes > Sulidae > Morus > Morus bassanus. The sequence goes on along the minus strand of CM062571.1, from coordinate 74,666,291 downwards.
TAGGTGTGAGGTGTGTAAGTGTTGCAACAAACACTCTTTCTGCAAAGACATTTTGGTGTGGTCTCACAGCAATGGTCCCTGGCATTTGGGTTTAGTCCCTGCTGCGTGGCCCCTCCTGTGCCCGTGTTGTGGGGCAGGGGGGCTTATCCCAGCTGGAAACCAGGCTCTTCAGTGTGTGTTGTAGAGATGCATTTCTTTCAGCTTTGGCACTTTCCAGTATCAGCCCAAGTAAATGCTGCACATTTTCATATAAAACATAGTCCTAAAAGTTTCAGGCTGGGTCTTTCAAAAGGCTTTTGAAATTTGGTGAGAAGAGCTTCATTGGAATATATGGTTTTGGTGAAACTAAAGCAGTAACTTGTGGCTGTTTGCACATTCAACCACCATTTGGTTTAGGTCTGTATGAACAGGATTTTATAATAATTACAGGAATTATATTTAATTTTTTTTCTTTTCTTGAACATTGCTTGGGTAAAGGATTAATATTAAGAGAAGCTACAGAAGACAGTGACCACCTTCTAGTCATTAGGAATTAAATATTAGAACTAAAGCCATATTCAGAATGAATTTGGCCTTATGGAAGCAAATATTCATTCCCCTGCAGAAGGGTTTTGCAGTGTGACAAATATCCTGAAACTTGGGGTGGGAGGGGGTGAATTGTGAATGTTGCCCTGGGTGAAATAAGTTTGTTTGCTTGTTTCTGTTCCAACTGTCTAGAAATAATTGATACAATTGAAGTTGTTTTATCTTTTTATGACATGCATATTTGTGTTCCTCAGATAAATGGGAAACCCCTGCAGTACATTTTCCCTCATGCAAGGCTCAAACTACTGAGAGACCCAAAGGATCACACAGTTTCAGGTAAAAAACAACAACCCTCTATGAAACATGATAATTAATTTGATTAGCATGAATCATGCAAAAGATTTGTAATATTAAAAATAGTTCCTGTGTCATATGCAGCAGGAAATCCAGCGGTCATTTTAAATCTTGCTAGTTGGTTGTAACGGAAAGCAGCAGCGTGGAAAAAAGGCCACAACATCTGTTCACGATACATAAGCTATACAGACATTAAAAACAGAGGGAAAATCTGTTGTGTTACACATATGAGCAGTCTGTTTTGCTGTTGCTTTATATATAACTATATTCTCTGTATGAGAATTTTCTATAAAATAGTCTTGTGTAGGAGTTCAACATGTACAGAAACGAGAATTTTATTCTTTCTGTACTGGAACTATTCTACAGAGGGGGTAGCAGAACCGTCAGATCCCATTTTTTCTGTAATATCTTCACATAGAGACATTTATCACAGGACTTCAGATTTATTCTCTTTTCCCTAACACTCACATAAATGTTAATGTAAGTCTGAGTCTGCTTGCAAAGGAGATGAAAGTGGCAAAGGTTATATTCATTCACCTCCCAGATTGTGAGCAGGAATGCAGTGTGATGTTTTGATGTATCAAACTGTAAAAGGTGGCCAGTTACAAGATCTAGCAAAGGTAAGGTCTGTCTGAGCTTTTGGAATTGCACTTTCTTACATCTAAAACAGATAAGGAACTCAAAAGGTTTTTTAACAAGCTGTTTGTCTTCTTTCAGAGGTACATGCTTTAAGCAGTTTTGTCGTGGAGCTGTCAGACTTTCTTTTAACTCACTTAAAAAATTCTAATAGTGTGTGTCAAACTCTGTTTCTGCACAGAAGTAATTACCGACTGCCAGCTCTGGTCTTCCCTCGAGCATTAAGTAGAAAATGGCACGAACTTACTTGAATTGCTAAATATTGTTTTCACAGGGTTTCTGGCAGTAAAATCTTGATCACTTCCACCCCCAGTATCCACCTCATATTTAGGGTGTTAAATGAATGTTCTGTATATATTATGAGGTATTTTCTTGCTAGTCAGCTTAACACCCACTGATGATTTCAGGATGCACAAAGACCCCTCCACCCACACAGCACAGTCTGAAAGAAGCCGTAGAGTCCGCTGTTATGTCAGCCTCTGCGGCCCCGGGCCCTTGCAGTCCATAGGAGCTCCTTCACATCCTAGTGGAGAATTTTGCCCTGCGGGGTGATGAGTAATGCTGTGATCCAAGCTGCTCTCTTACTCAAGAACAAGTGGAATTACAACCACACAACTGTGTATAACTCATGATTTAGTGTTGCTGAAGGCCTGTTCTCCTATGTAAAGTTACTTACCCTCGTGCAATGTAAAATGCCTATTCCAAATTCTCGACTAACTTTAGTGCTGGCAACCATAACAACATGCTATTCATCAGGGTAAATGCCTTGTAAGCGATAACTGGAAAACCAAGGTGTAGAAACTGACTTCACGTTTACTGATGCCCTGCACAGCATGAGATCACACAGGATCAAATATTCACTCAGGATCCTGCTAAGGTTTCGTAGCCCACACTGGGATTGCTCCCTGCTGTAGCTGTGCTATATTGTAACTAATTTCTAATTGGGTTAAGCAAGCTTGGCTATGTGTCTACAAGCTGCTATCATACTTTTGGTTTTAATCCAGATACATCCATGGAGACATGCACAGACGTACTTCTACATGACGTATATATAGATTTCCCTACAAATATGAAAACATTTAAATGTGAATTGTACAGAAAGAAGCCAAAGGTGGAATAGGGTACCAATAGGGAGATACACAGAAGCTCTCTTCAAATGCATAGTGCTTTCTGCTTAGCCTTCAGCTTTCCAAATGGCCTCTCCCAGCACTACACACATGGGGTTTATTCACTTTGTTAAAAATTCAATTTTGATTAACCATTATCTGCAAACTAATAGCAAGTATCTTTCTTTATTAACCAGACAATGACTATTAACCACAGGCCGACTTAGACATCTATTATACAGCAAAAGCTACTTAAAATATTAGTAAAGTAAACAATATATACTCATACCACCACAGTTACCTCACTACAAGATTATTGGATATTAACCTAGATGCCATGGTTGGTTGGGTGGCTGGCTGGTTTCTTTCTCTTTCTTTGTTTCTTTGTTTCTTCGTTTCTTCCCTTCCTCTCCTTCTTCTGCTCTCCCTTTCTGCCTCCCCCTCTCTTTCTTATCAAAAGTAGTAAAATGAGGTGTTGAATCATTTCATTTAACTGTTTGCCTTATACTTGTTACATAGGCACAGGAAGTGTGTGTGTGTTAAGAAAACCAACAACCCTCAATAAAGCTCAGATGGGGAGTCAGATCTCTCTGAGAGAACAGCCAGTCACTGTCTGGGTGGCAATGGGAGTCTCTGTTGCAACCATCCTTGCAGCAGCATCTTCAGCTGTATCGGATGAGACTCCCTGAATGTTTTTGTTGTTGGATTCTTACAAGCCAGCTGGCCCGTGGTCCATTGTTTCTGATTATCTTTCAGTATGTACAAAACATCTTCTGCCTTGGCTATGCACAAAAGCCTGTTCTACGTGATCATTTCTGCACATGCAAGAATAGTTTCTACTGATGGTTTAAATGATCTATGTGCAGTCTGGTCAGTTCAACAGCAGGAGCTGCCTGGGGAGATGCCTGAGACTGACAGGTTCTCCTCTCAGGGAATTAATGAACACATCTTAAGTATACAAATAGTGTATCTTAACTGGTGTGTGCACAGCAGGAGCTACATGGGAAAATCTCCCAAACTGTCCACAATTCCCACTTGGAGAACTCCTGTAACTGTTGGTCAGCTGTTCTGCTTGGGAGCTGGCCAGTGGTTCAGCCCATCACCTCATTTCACTGGGGAACTCTTGGGCCAACCTGGGCATTAATGACTCAGTGTGCTGCATCAGCCCTGGTACCCAGCTATACCACAGCTGTAACTATAGGACAGGCTTGAATTTCATCCTAATATCACCATTATAATTTGAATTCCGTAGATGTCATCACATAATTGCCATAGTGGATTACAGCCTGATTATGGATCCAGAAATTGTCACATTATAGTATCAATAATAAGAGTAATTCCAAAATATTTTACAATTCAGGCTGTATCACTACGTATTATGTGCACGTGCATTCTGTTTATTTGCTTTCTTGATTAATGAAAACTGGCTCTGAGGTACAGATGTCTTTGATGCCTCTTATATAATCTGGCATAATTTTGCATACAAAAGCATTTACTGCAAATGTTAGCATATGAATGAGGTGTTTAAGGAACAAGGAACTGGGCCAAAATTGTGATGGCAAAAGAATAGTAGTCCTGAAATAAAAATAAATTTATACTTGCTAGCTGGCCTCTCTGTTGAGGGTTCTTGTTTCTTTAGAATATGCCATCATCTAGAACTCACAGCTCTTCTTTTCAAGGTATGCAATGTCCCCTCCTCCGACAACACATAGATATGAAGGAATTGCCAAGGATTTTCTCTGCAAAGGTTGGTTAATAATTTGCATAAAAACAAATTTGGCATCATGGTGCCAAGGCAATGATGGCAGTGATCAGTGAATGATAATGTAGCAGTATTTAACACTCCAGAATCTCACTGTTTGTTTTCATTGAGAATCCCTTGTTCTTTAGGATCCTTTAGCATAGCAGCATAAGCACTGTTTTATACTGCCAGCATTTTCTTTTCTGTTTTTTAACACATCATAGTTATATTTGAAAAAGTGAAGAGAGGACATGGCTATTGAAGGCAATGAAAGCACTAGCAATGCCTTTGGAAATGTTGCAAAGAAAAAAACTTACATTGTGTTATACCTGATCAGAAAGCTGTTTAGACACACTGGGCGAAAATCCAGAAAGCAGACAAATCTCAGTAGGTGTGTAGGTACAATGTGTGCACTCAGTCAAAGGTAATTTTTGCTGCTTTGCCTCATTTAGGCTGAGTCACAAGTAATTCTTCCCTTTCCAAAGGTAGGATATTCTGTGTTTCCAGGGAGCAAAATGTACCTTTGAGCAGCCAGACTGTCCATGTTGTGGGGCATCCTCTTCAATTCTGATTAAAAAATAAAAAGCAGAGGAGCAATTCAGAAAAAGCTGTGAAGTTTACAGTAAAGGAAAGAATTAGGCTGTGGGCAGAAGTCTGTATCCCTTATCTTCACTTCAGCAGTGATGTCAGTGGAACTGCTAAGAGGATGACAGGGTAGCTGTAACGCTGCACACACGTCAGAGATACCTCATACTCTCCATAAGGATTATTAATTCCTGCACACAACACTATGCTTCTGCAGCATGCCAGCTCATGGGGTACTTATCCTGAGAGAGAGGAATAGAATAGAAGAGTTTTCCTATATCAAGCCCTCAATGCTCTAGATAGTCTCTAAATAAATAACACTGTATATTTAGCACTTTTTCACCTGCAAGTTCAGCAAATTCAGTTCTTACAGCAAAATACTGAAGTGCAGTGAATATGTGATTACTAATCGGTTAAAAAACACATGAAATATAGTCACAGTCTGTGTTGAATGTGATGTAGTAGTCAAAGACAGAGGGTGGGAAGTGTAATCCACCTCTTGTCCTCAGCCTCTTTTCATCGATTTCATAGAAGTTTTGTAGGATGTCCTGAGTTGGAAGGAACCCGCAAGGATCATCGAGTCCAACTCCTGCCCCTGCACAGGACAGCCCCAACCATGTCTCTGAGGGCATTGTCCAAATGCTTCTTGAATATTGTCAGGCTTGGCACTGTGACTGCCTCCCTGGGGAGCCTGTTCCAGCGCTCCACCACCCTCTGGGGGAAGAACCTTTTCCTAATATCCAACCTAAACCTCCCTTGGCACATCTTCCTGCCATTCCCTCCTTTTTCTCAGAAGATTACTTATCCTGTTTCTTTGATTCAATGTTGTGAAGAACTGAGATATTACTTTACACAAAAAGCCAATACCCTCCTCTAACACTCACTTGTCACTGGGGAAGGATTTAATTCCTAATTAATGGCCATAATTCCCTCAAAAACTCTCCTTATCAGAGACGTAGCACAGAAGGTAAAGACCCATAACAGAAAGGAACAGATCTGTTACAGCCAGACAACGTCAGAGATTTTCCAGTGAAGTCATATGGCAGTAAGTGAGGACAAGAATGGAAATAAAGGGATGGAGAGATGTCTGTTTGTGTCTCAATAGCAATCTTAGAAAGAACTTAATATCATTCAGTTTTTCTAAATAAAAAAAAAAAAGGACCACAAACAAATTTTGGTATTTCTTAGAAACATTTTATAAAGAAACAGACCATGTTTATGTGCCTTCTCTCTAAATTATCTTAATTTGAAAAGCACTAGTGTGTGTATTTAAAATACTTTCCGTGAACCCTTTTTGGCAGCTCAGTTCTTTATGCATTTTTCAGTGTATGAACATCGGTTGAAGGATGTCTAGTAAGATCTTAAGATGAGTGGAGGTAATTAAGAGGGCAGTGTATCTACTAGTTATAAAGGTCCAATTTGCTTTCATAGCTCTCAGCAGAAAATGCTGCAGAAACAGACCACTGCAACACCGGATGTTAGAGCTAAGTCAGGTCCCCAGGTTCCCATGGAAAGCCAAGAGGAAAGCAGACATTTAAGAATGAGATTCACAGAAGCCAAACCAGAAATCTCTCTCTTTTGGAGGTAAGTAATGCAGGTCAGCACTTTCTCATGAAGAATAAGAAGATGAGACATTCAGGGATGCATATCATTGGTGAGACAACTTGTCAAGGACATTAGAAAAAGTTAATAATGCAGAAATGTCAGTTTAAGGTTTCATTTCACAGCTGAGGCATAAATTATCTTAACAACTCTCAGAGGAAAAAGAAGACCCTGTGCTCCCTTCTCTGCATACTGGCTATCAAAAATATGCATAGATTTCATAATTACACTAGAATGAGGCAGTTACAAAGGGCAATTAATTGGAGGTGAAATAGTTTAAATAAATCACCTTTTCAATATGGCTATTTTCCTCTATTTATTATAAAGGGAGTATGAGGTGACTAACTTAGACTACGATTTTTGTCTCATAGAAATCTTAAATTAGGTGAGATGAGCACATATGGCTTATGTATGAAGAAGCTATCGAACAATCAAAAGACTTGTAGAGGACTGGTTGTCTAAAGGACCACATGGATCCTCATTGCTAAGAGGCAAATGTCTGTTTCAGTTGGATGCACTTTCCAGGGCAGGGTGCTGGAACATTTCAAGAATTATTGCCTTCCATTCACTATTTACCTAAGCACAGATTTGTACAGGTCTTTGAAGTGCACTAAGTGTACACTCCCAGGCAATCTAGATGCAGGATGATTAACTCTAAGACGTTCTGATTCTGCAGGTCACCGACGCAAATAAAATGTTCCTTGTGGATTGGTAGGGTACTCTGAGGTTCTGATTGTCTCATAGCATCACTGCACCAAGCTAACTGAGGTGCAGCTTTTGTCAAGTGAACCCTCTGCTTTTCATTATCTGTGTTTCTGAATTTTTTTCCTGTTAATATTGTTGACAGGTAACATGCACTCGATGCCTGCATGTTTGCTTGCTGTTTTACCTCAGTAAAAAGAAGTTGGGGGAGGGAGGTTGTCAGCAAAATTTCTTTAAATAAACTAAAGTTTGCCAGAAAGTGTTCTCTTTCCCAAAGAAATCTGTTCATCAAGAAAGGGAGTGAAGCTGACATTAGACAGTCAAGGATGATGAAGCCAAAGCTGTCTGAGGATAGGCACCTCAAAATTAAATGAATTTCCTCTCCACACACAAAAAAAAAAAAAAAATCAGCCACCCATATTCACTACAATACACATTTTTCTAAAGAGATACATTTTAAGGAGGCAAAAGTTTAAGATATATCAAACAAAATGCTAATTTGTATGTTAGATCAGAAATTATGTTTTTGTCTTCTGTAAAAAATGTTTTTATTTTGCTGCTTGTTGATGTCTTGGACAGCAGTAGTCATTTTCTTGAGAAATTACCATTTTCTCAGAAAAGGCTGAAAATTTCCCTCATTTGACAGCTTCTTCTAGTGGGTAGAAAAAATTGTCATATCATTCTCTTGATCCAGAAGTGAAGACTACAGTTTTTAAAGGAGCAAGCTATGCATGTAAATAAACTACCTTTATCCCTGTCGCAAAAAAACTGCATTTTGAAGGGTTAATTTCAACAAACAACAAGCTGACTAGTAAATTACTGTGCACTTAATTCATACACTGTTTTTCTTTTTCAGTAGTCATGTTATAGGAAATATTCATTTTGTGTGAGACATCAGATGAGTATATCAAAAATAAAATGTGACATACCAAGTCTTATGAGATTTATGCTTATACTTTAAAAAAAGAAAAACAACTAAAAATAATTTTGTCAACTCCCCCTCTTTAAAATGTGGAAAAGTTATTTTTCTATGTTACTTCCTTCTTTTTTTTTTTTTTTTTTGGTAATTATTATTTTCTTACCAGCCTAATCTGGGTACAACAGAAGTAAGGCACTTAATTACTTAAAGATATGAGTTTAAACCCAACTTAGATGAGAAATTATTGGATACAGTTACTAACCTCATTCAGTAGTGACTGATGTCATTAGGGCAAGGGCATGTGCAATGAACTGAAGGTCTCAACATGTGTCCTATTGGACAGTTCCCTATTTCCAAACACAAACCTAGCCTGCATCCACAGATTGAATGGTTGTAAGAAATGAATTGTCAAATGGGCACACAATCCTTCCCAGAGATGGTCTGAACAGCTGCTCTGTGATACCTCTTCTGAGAATAAACCATAAGCTTCTGGCTCTGCTGTTGCCAGCTTAGGATCTTTTCCAAGCAATGAGTCAAAAGTTAATTTGAAATTTAACAACAGAGGAACTACAATCCCTTTACTTACTTTTTGTAATTTTTATGAAGATTACATATTTTTAATTAATTATACACCAAAACCAGATACTGTCTTTCTGTTTGAGAAAAGAAGAAAAATTCAGTTTTTTACAAAGACTTAAATGATTGCAGGTATTACATGTTTTGGAAGAATGACATTTTACAATTTATAGTTCCACAAATTCTTCCCCATTCATGACAGATACCCATGCAGCACTGTATCAGTTGATTCCTTTGTGCAGAAGAGTCATCCGGGTGAGATATTCCTTTGGTTTTCCTTCAAGAGGAATTATCCACTGTGCCGAGGCTTTACTGGGTGGCTGTTAAGCGCAGGCAGTATCTTCTTTCCTACAGATTCCTCAAAATGTTGAGCAAGAGCCGTCGATGTTCCCCATGGCATGTACACTCCCCATGGTGTCTCCTGTCTCAAAGGAAGTGATAGAGTGCAGTAGCTTCTATTTAACCATTGCCAACACACATTTGCACAAATATCAGGCAGATTCATTCTGCTCTAAGAATTTTATTGAAAGAAAAAAAAAGTTTATTAATTACGTAAATAAACACCTGTCTACAGTTTGTATGAATCTGTAATACCAGGACATTATGCAAAATCTGTAACACAAGATCAGTGCACAAAGTTGTAGTGGAGAGAACTTACATGCTAGATTCTCAAGCCTTTTCTTGGTATTTTCTTAACAAAATATAGCTAGCTTCAAAAGCTGGAGATCCTCTTCTAAAATAGCTAAATAAAACCTAACGGTTTGAAGTTTTGGTTCAAGATGTTAAGATAACCGCTAACAAAGGTCATTGCATTCACCTAGTACTGAACTATTATTTGCTAATAATAGTTGCTAAGACTATCTGCTAATAGGCCAGATTCATAACAGCTAAGTTGTGATATGCCAGAAGAGCGTCCTTTATGTAAATCCTTTTCCTCTGATTACAGGGCTGCCTCGTACTATGTGGGAAACATGAATAAAATCTATTCAACTTTTCCCCTCATTGAGAAGAATATAAATAGAAAGCTTGAGCTAAAAGCAACTACTGTAGCATTAAAATTATCACAAAAATTGATTTTTTACAGTGAAGCCATGAACAATTGGCTGACATATTGGCTGAACAGATTAAAGCTTGCCTTTTATGGTAGCTTCATCCTCGTAAGAATCTTTAAAGTTTTGTGGAACTGGACTGAAATTACAGTATTGCAGTAAGCTGAGACAGACTCTAGACTTCATGTATTTTCTTACATTAACTTTTAGCCTGGAATAGGGATATAAAGGTCTGGATGTCTGGGCAACTAGATGAGTAAAAAACTGGTTAGATGGTTGGGTTTTGAGGGTGGTGGTTAATGGGCCATGCTTTTCCTGGAGGCAGGTAACAAGTAGAGTACCACAGAAGACCGTATGGTGGGACCATTTAATATCTTTATCAGTGACATGGAGGAGGTGATGGAATACACTCTCATAATATTCGCAGATGACATCAAATTGAGGGAATATGCTTGAGGGCAGGGCTGCCATTCAGAGAGACCAAGACAGGCTGAAGGAATGGGCCAACAGAAACCTTGTGTGGTTGAACAAGGATAAATACAAATCCTGCACCTGTAGAGAAAGAGCCTTGTGCCATGATTCAAGCTGCGGACCAACTGGCTGGGGAGCAGCTCTGCAGAAGAGGCCCTTGGGGGAGCCTCTGTAGACAGCTATCTGCACATCATGCACCTTGGCAGTAAAGGCAGCCAACAGCATCCTGGGCTGTGTTACCAGAAGCATGCCAGTAGATCAAGGGAAGTAACTGTCCCCTTCTACTCAGCACATGTCGGACTGTGTCTAGATACTGTGTTCAGTGTTGCCCCTACCCCAGCCCCAACACAAGAAAGATGGTGACAAATGGGAGTGACACTCTGTTTAGAGTGGCAGAGAGACACTGAGATGGTAGGGTGCTGGAGCACCTGCCCTGAGAGCTGAAGCTGAGGGACAGGGCTTGGTCAGCCTGAAAAGGAGACAGTTTCGGGGGGGACCTAACAGCAGCTTTCCCTACTGACAAGGAGCTTATCAACAAGAGGGAGCCGGGCTCTTCACAGTCATACATGGCAGGAGGGTGAGAAGCAAGGGGCATAAGTTAAAACAGAAGTTAATACTAGATGTAAATAAAATCTTTTTCTCCACTGCACTTAGCTATAGCTATTAAGATGTGTAAATCTAAGGTATTTTGTGATTTGATTAAAAGTCTTCCAATTTTAGAATGGAAAAGATAGTGTGTGTGGTTAGATACAGGCATGCTCACTAAATAAAGCTGTGTGGGCAAGAATATTGTGACAAAGAAGGGAGAGAAAACTCAGAACAGATGGAGAAGGGTGCAGATCATGTTTTGACTAATGTAGTCCTTACAACAAGACCAAGACTGAATGGTCTTTCTAGCCTTTGCTAAAAAGTTGCGAGGTGCTCCAGAGTGTAAGTTTAGAGTGAATGAGGTCACTATGTCTGCATTTATGTATATGTTTAAGAAAACAGTGTCACCATTGGCATATCTTACCTTAGGGTAGCATCAGCACTCTGCATAGTCCCTCAGGGGTCCATATTGGGACCAGTACTATTTAATATCATCATCAGTGACATAGGCAGTGGGATCGAGTGCACCCTCAGCAAGTTTGCAGATGACACCAAGCTGAGTGGTGCAGTTGACACACGAGAAGGACGGGATGTCATCCAGAGAGACCTGGACAAGCTGGAGAGGTGTGCCTGTGAGAACCTCATGAGGTTCAACAAGGCCAAGTGCAAGGTCCTGTGTCTGGGTCAGGTCAAACCCCAATATCAATACAGGCTGGGGGATGAAGGGATTGAGAGCAGCCCTGCAGAGAAGGACTTGGGGGTACTGGTGGATGAAAAGCTGGACATGAGCCAACAATGTGCGCTTGCAGCCCAGAAGGCCAACCGTGTCCTGGGCTGCATCACTAGAAGCGTGGCCAGCAGGTCGAGGGAGGTGATTCTGCCCCTCTGCTCTGCTCTGGTGAGACCCCACCTGCAGTGCTGCGTCCAGCTCTGGGGTCCTCAGCCCAGGAAGGACATGGACCTGTTGGAGCAGGACCAGAGGAGGGCCACAAAAATCATCTCCTACGAGGACAGGCTGAGAGAGTTGGGGTTGTTCAGCCTGGAGAAGAGAAGGCTGTGGGGACACCTTATTGCAGCCTTTCAGTACTTAAAGGGGGACTATAGGAAGGATGGGGGCAATCACTTTAGCAAGGCCTGTTGTGACAGGACAAGGGCTAACGGTTTTAAGCTAAAGGAGGATAGATTTAGACTACATATAAGGAAGAATTTTTTTTACATTGAGGGTGGTGAAACAGTGGAACAGGTTGCCCAGAGAGGCTGTAGATGCCCCATCCCTGGAAACCTTCAAGGTCAGGTTGGATGGGGCTCTGAGCAACCTGATCTAGTTGAAGATGTCCCTGCTCATTGCAGGGGGGTTGGACTAGATGACCTTCAGAGGTCCCTTTCAACCCAAACTATTGTATGATTCTATGATTCTATAGATAGCATGAACTACTGTCCAGTAGGTGATAGGACAGAGTGATGTTTCTGTTTCCTCTTAACCCTGTCCTCCAGTTTACCAGCTTCATAAAAAGAATTTATGATAGATACAGCCTTTGTGCTCCCCAAATATCAGCACCGTGAAAACTGGAGAAGTAATGCAAAATGAAGGAGAGGAACGTGTTTCTTGCTTCTTTCTTAGTATGACTGTATGGTGGACAAGTCTATGCAACAACCTGGACAAGATTTTTAGCAGGTGTAATAATCATCACTGTTTATTGAAGATAGCAAAATATTCCCAAATTTATTAAACATAGGAGCAGTCTTACTAGGTCAATCATAAGGTTTGCTTAGCCCTTCATCATGGCTGTGAAAGAAGGTATTTAAGAATATAAGGCCAGGGTAAACACAGTGCAATATTCTCGCAGCTTCCAATAGTCTATTGTTCAGCCTCTTCGCAAAGCAGTGATTGCTTCTTTGCATTTAATGGGGAACTACTCTTTTCCTAAAGGCTTTTGTTTATGCATTATATTATAGCTAGCTTATGCACCTACATATCTTACATATTGTATAATATTATATCCTATTTTATTTACATTCGTTCTGTTGTTGTTTCTTAAACACCAAAGCTGATGTGGATGGGAGAGTTCAAAACTAACATTTTAAACAATTAAATTCAGCTGTCAGTCAGTGGCATCTATTGAGCCATTAGTGTCTATCAGTAAACACAGATGAATCTCAGTGCCTACAGGTATTTTATAGATTTAAAGCTACAGTCTACCATAGATGACATAATAGATTCTGATGTGACAGACCATACAAGAAGAAGAGACCTGCATCTTGTTTTCAAGTAGATATGATAAGTGCTCCAAGATGCTAATTCATGAAACACTTTATGATCCTTCGGGATGATAACCAGTGTGCAAATGAGCATGAAGCAGTTTTGCAGTGCATATAAATCAATGCTGTGCTATTAAAACAACTGGAATATATCTGAATTTCATCAGCTCAGGATTTGGCTTCATGTATATTTTATGCTATACTTGCCAATGGCCAAGAAGTGCAATAACTGAGTAGACTTAATCATGTTTCTAGGAAACAACTTCATTTAAGTTAATTTCATTAGAAAGCACCAAAACAATTTTCCTGAGCACAATCTTAAAAATGTTGTACCTATCTAGACAACCAACTTCTGATATGGATCATCATTTTATGTATTCCAGAGAATTGCATAGGAATAATAACGCAAATAAAAATTTAGCCTGGATTTTATTATACACATTACTTTTCCTGCTGCTTTCCAAGTGCCTAATCTAACTTGGTTTTGTTTGCTTTGTCATGTTTCCTTTCTGACTGTTCTCAAGACTTTACAGATTGCTTTATCACAACTATGATATCTAAATAAATAGGTTGCATTTCTTCATGTGACTTTTAAGTCTGAACTCCCCAAAGAGAAGTTGTCATTGTTTTTTCTGTGGCTGACAATTCTGTTTCATACAGACAATGGAACGTGGTATAAAATTGTTCTGGCAGAGAAGGGCCTACCAGTGCCTCAGCATATGTCTGGTCTAGATAAGGTTGGAGGAGGAATTGGGAGATAATGTCTAGTAAATGAACACAGGAGGAAGGTATGTTCTGTCTCTGTTCACAGCCAAATAGAGTTGGAAGGCTTCGTATTGTTTGATTTGATTGATATGTTCTCATTGCTATAGCATGGCATTCCCAAAAAAGGTCACCCCTGTGTTTCCTTGCTATGATTTAGCCTTCTGGTTTTGATTTTTTTTTTTTTTTTAAAAGCATTGTTAGAAAGTGAAGAAAAACATATTTGGATTTGAGGTTTTCCTCCCTCAGTGGTATGTCAGTGCATTGGCTCATAGATCTGAAACACAACACAATCATTATTCTGAGATTTAAACATATCTTCCATTTCAAACTACTCAAAGGCATGTGCTGTAGCCCTCATATGCATTCTGCAGTTTAAGCCCATTTCAATTTTTCCCATTTTACTTCTGTATAGTTTCAACTTCAAAGTACATAATATCCAAAGGTGGTGAAATGACCACGGTTTTACAGAAATAGTGATTTTCAACTACTATCTTGAAGGGTATGCTCTTCTGCTCTTAGAAATCCAAATCAGTAACATTTTTAAAATATTTTTCTTAAAAATTCAGTCACCTAAAAGTCTATTAAAAAATTCACATAGCTCTCTTTCTAACTTTGACAAGAGTCAGATTGCTGTTGACGCTCATACTTACAGTTTCCTATGTGAATTCGCAGAAACTCATGCGTGATTACTGAAAATCTGTTGTACACTCTAATTGCTTCTTTACTTTCTTTGCTTATCTAATTAGACAGGCAAACAGTTTTATACTTTGAAAAATTACCCCAGAGGAAATATTTGTTTGAGTTAGCACATGAATGTTTGCAGAGAGCTTCTGGGTCACATGCCTGCATCTTGAAGTTGTTGCTACTGTATGGGACTTACCTCATAATTAAATAATATTAGTCCCTGCATTTGGTGCTGAAATTCTATATACTATTACAAGAGAAAACATCCCTGGAAACTTAATTTGCACCTTTGTGTAAAGGCAGGACCACCAACACCAGCAAAAGCCTGGTGTGCCTTGAATTAATCAATTTTCCTCTGCTCTTTTTTTCTTTCTTTTAACCTGTAACTTATGTAAGGGATTACTGACATTTGTTTGGAAAGGCAGGTCTAATCATTGCTTAGATGCTGAAATAGTTCCAGGAAATCTAGGCTGTTTATGCACTAATGGCATAGTGAAACTGCTCAGCTAAGTAGTAAAAATGATAAGATTTCATGTACTTCACTGTGACCAGAGCAACAGCAACAAATTGTCAGCAATCTGATCTTTATTATCTCCATAATGGAGAAAAATGACCAAACTGTAATTGCAGAGCTCAGGTTATGGTCAGCCTACTCCAGCAAAATAAATTATTGTGTATCAACTGAGTCATGTTTCTAGTCTTCCTGCTGTGTTGCTACTATGACACTACAAAATATACAAAGGGATACAATTTCATAGTGGTCTGAGATACATTGAGCTACACAAGTTCAGAATAAATAAGCCTAATTGGACGAAAAGTACCTGATGGTGGAATTAAGGAAAAGAGAATGATGAATTTTTAAAATACTTTTGCAGTAATGCTTGCCAGGTCACCAGTGACAGAATTTATTAGTATCAAGTGTTGGTCAGAACTCAAATATACATTTTTATATATATATATGTGTGTGTGTGTAGTTTATAATGAATACGTGTTACTGAAACAGTCTGTGATGTCTGGAAGGAGGTGAAATGACAAGTGAAATGTCCTTTTCAAAGTCACAAATTAGGTTAACCGCCAAAAAGCAAAAAAACTATTGGCCATTCAATTTTATTAATATTTTTCTCTAAGTATGGATTTCTCTCAAAAGTAACTCTTCATTTATTAGACACTTGAGATCCTCATTAAAGCTTCTAAGTTTGTATTTTCAGCTACATAAACCAGTGCCTCACAAGCTAACTCTATTGATTTAGTATCCATATTTGTTTGTTTATCAAAGTATAAACCCAATTTAGTTGCCTGATCTATCTTGTTAGAGTTTAGCATTAGGCTTTTTGTGTTTCTAGTTGTGTGGGTTTTAGGGGGCTTTTTTTGCTTAGCATGCTGCATCTTAATGTTTTAGTTAAGATTAGAGAGGAGAGCAGGAGCACAGCTTTGGGAGATCAGTAAAAACAGTTGCAATTAATTAGCAGTGTTCTAGCTTTGAAGCATCCTAAAAAGGGTTGGATCTTAAATGTCTAAAATTCCCTTTGAAGAGGTGTTTTCCTGAAGATATTTTCCATAGAAATCAATGTTCAGAGCTCAGAAAGGTGCCCTCTGTCATTCAAAGCACGGTGATTCGCTTTCTGATGGTTAACTGGTCCTGTGTCTTCTAAGGAAGAAAACAGTAGTTCATTAATCTGAAAATATAAAACTGAGAGATGAATGTATGGTTATATCAAACTAGTCTGAGAAATGGAAATTAAGACTCAAAGATTTTTTAAAAAATCAAAAAACAAGGGAAGAAGATCTGAGAAAGCGTATGATTGATGATATTTTTAACATATCTGCATTCAAGGTGATAAATTTGGCAATGTCATTGCAAACAGAAGTAGTAAACTCAATATTTTCAATAGCTACAGTATAAACAGGTTTGAAATCCCATCTTCGCATGAGAAAATACAGCCACATCCAAGCAGTATTTATTTGTCAGCCAGAACAGAACACTTAAAGCTTGTTGGGCAAAAAGTAACTCATTCATTCTGACTGCCAGAAATTGAAAGTTTTGTAATTTAAGTTAAAATATTTCCTCTAGTAAAATTTTTGCAACATTATAGTAGTGAAATACAATTTTATAATTAAGTGCAAACAGATCAAATTAAATTAAATACCCCCGATTTGTCCAGCAACAAGAACATGCGCAAACACACACACACACCCATCCCCCCATGGTTGTCCCTTAGCCAGCATGCTCCTACTTAATACATAATGTACATTTTGCTCTAAAACCTGCAAATATAAAATCACAAGTCTTTTCAAAGTGTCTAGGAATAAAAATCTTTATATATTAGCATAGAAAAGAATTTATTTTATTAACAGTAGTATGGACAAACACCTTAGATTTGCAAAATCAGAACCAGTATGTCAGCCATGATTTTCAAAGTTACCTAGCGTAGGTATCCATAGAATTGCCTCTGAAACAAGTGTCTTGTACACACATTTATATGACAAACCACCTCTCTGCCATGCTGTTACAATTAAGCTATAAGAGGTAGAGTTACTGGTATAGTGTATAATGAGAAAACTTTGACCCTGTAGAGTTAGTCCCCTATGTGATGAGAAGTGTCCAGTCCTACTGATATGTTGAAAAGTCCATGTGTTGACTATGTGGATTAAGAGTAAGTTACTGTGTGCTTGTTTGTGTGTGTTGTATACTAAGAATAGTTGTTTATTGCATTTGCTGAACTTAATAGTTCCCAGTTGTGAGCCTCAGATCTGTAACTTATTAATGAGTCTTTCAATAGTGTTTGATCAGAAGTCCTCTGATAAATGTGAAGAGCAGCCCACATGATTTTCTAAGTCCTAAGGCTGGACTAACGTTTAAATGCTTTTATAGGGTACATATTCACTTTATGCAATAAGGTACTTATCTTTTTAAAGAGTGCATTTTCAACTTCTGTAAAGTACATTTAGACCCATCCTTGGAATGGTGGGTTTGTTTTCCCTATCAGGTCAGGAAAAATAAACTTTACCAGTGCTAAATTTCAATTTTGCACTGAAATAAGATAATTAATTTAAAATAACTATGCAGTTCGTTCCAATTACACTGAAAAATTACCCCTCCCAATAAAAATAATCTTCGAATTTCCCAGAGCACAGTCCCAGAGTGCTGAGTAGCTATTGTTTAAAACACAGCATCTTTTCTGTGTATCAAATCATTTGTGTTAGAAACCAGCCAAACAGCAATATATTTAGTTAACCAATTATCATTCATACCAAGTTTGTAATTAAAGGAATATTAACTACCATGATGGATATATCTTGTAGCAGAAATTTAATTATATTCCCCATTCCTTTAATTAGCTTCGGTATTTAGGTGGTGTTGATTATATGTGTCCCTCTACATTTTTACTTTATAGGATCCCCCTCAAGCTGAAATATTTATATTTTTCCAGTTCTTTATTTGCTGTTAGAAGAGAGAGAGACAACTCTTCACTTGTCAGGTCCAAAATGAGGCTTAAAAATATTTACATTCTGTTACATGATATTTGCATTACTTTACAGTCCCAGGTGTAAAGCCTTACAAGAAGCTGACTTTCTTAAAGATGTTGCTCAGGTCTTCAAATTACAAAAAAAAAGACAAATGTATATAGAGGGGCCAAATTAGCCAAAATTTTTAGCAAAAAAATCAAGGAACTCCCTAGCAAATTTCATGCTATCATCTGAGTATTCACAACTCCTACTGAAGATACTTAGACATGCCTGCACAGCATTTCATAGTGGGTTTTTGAACTGGCAAAGTTGCACTGGACAAAAAACAAAGTAAACTTGAGAGGACATTCTTGCCATATCAAATCTTTGTACAGTTGTAACTTACAGAGTTATTGTTCATGTTGTCATAGGGTTGAGTTTATATATTCCCTAAACCTCTTATTTGTTCTGAAAGTATCAAGACTAAAAATCATCACATAGGTAAAACAAAAATACAGACTCTGAAATGGGTTTATATGACAGATCTGAACCTTATCTCAAACTTGGGCATAAATATACTCTAGAGGTGAATTATCTTCAACATATGCAGACAAAACTCCTACCTGTACTCCCAGTAGTACCATACCAAAATCAATTTCTCATGTTACACACTATGGTGGATAAACAGTAAAAGATCTGGTCTGCAAAGAGTGTTGATCATCCTTTGTAAAAACTCAAGGTCTATCATACCATTTATCGTACACTAGCCCTCAGCCATATCATGGCTTATTCCCTGGTTATTTACCCCTGAAACTCATCCTTGGCCATCAGCCCACTTTGAAATAATTCACTAAAAGTTCTGTACGCTGGTAGGACATTACCAGTGGTCGTCTGGTCACTGAATCCCCACCAAAATTTTGCTACATTAGGTCACAAAATGTAGATCTAATGGTAGTATACCATCTCCCCAAGACTGATCTGTACCTATCATCTGAGGTGCCACCAGCCACCACCACTGGTTGTGTGGTTGAACTTCTTGCATGCTCCAGGAATGCGTACTGATTGATTTATATAGCAGCCCATTCATCTTAGTGCATTAAATATACCTGTGTACGCTAATTACTACACTGTAGCTGTAAGAACAGTCCTCATACATTTCCTTTTAATTCCTCACCATTAGTTTTCCTTGGTTGCTCTCACCCACCTGTTTTATCAATATATTAGCGGGACACACCATTTTGTTATAGGCTTGCAGTGGTGGAATGAGCTGTTTCCATGTTAAGTAATTCCTGCTAAACCCTTTAAGGCATGAGTCTACTCATTACTTCCTTACCTTTATATTGCGCTGTACAGGATCCATGCATGTATCTGAACACCAGGCATCTTCCGAGAGAAAAGAAAATGCTTGTTTGAAAAATGTCTAATACGCAATTATGAGGAAAGCTGAGGCACAAAGGACATAGAATTAGCTAAACTGGGATAGAAAAACTAGTGGAAACTTCTTCGGCCAGAAACTCAATGTGGCTATCTTGCTTCTAAAGCAAACTCAGAGCTGACTTATCAAACACTAACAGTATTATGAGGAAGAACCTTAATCTGAAAAGATAAAACTTTGCAAAGAGATTGTGTGGTGAGCTTCCTATAGCTGATTAGTCTAATCACTCAGCAAGTTTGGCTTATTAAATTAATAAATTGAAAAATAATTCTTTAGCCATTACAATAAAGGTGGAAAAATCAGCCTTTACATTCCCAGATCAAAATGTGAATCATTTCAGATGAAATTTTCTTCTTCTTCAAAGAAGGAATTTGTTTTTCCTTTATGGGAAGTATTTTTTTAAAAAAGCAAGATAGGATGAAAAATTGGCAATGCATAAGATTAGCTTTATGAGACTATTTTTTAAGCTTTTGTTTTCACTCTTGTTCTATATATAAGGGAGATTAGTGATTGGGTTCTCTTTAGCTAGAATAATCAGAGTGATCAAAATGTTTTCATCTTTGTGATTTTTAAAAAAGGGAGAAAATATGTTATGTTGGATGATGCTTTGCACAGACTGGTTGCAGGGTTTTTCCATTCTGATAATTTGTACATCTTTTGATGTAAAAGATGACAATTAAAAGCAAATATTTAAGAAAAATATTAGCATCTGCCAAACACAGGTTCATGTAAATCTACGTACTTTGCTGCTGGAGCTCAATGTTCTCTGCTTGTCTACATATTTATGTGATTCTAAGAGCTCAGCTACTGTAATTTTTCAGCTAAATTGTATGCATGTTTTAGGCATATGGTAAAGCTACCCTCTGAATCGGCACTTCACATGGATTTCTAGCAATTTGATGCAATTTAATTAATACTGCAAATTATGGTTTGCTTGAAATAGGTTTGCCATACAAATAGTCCCTTCGCAGCACAGTAAGGCTGTCAGAAGAAGGTGGGATTGGCAGCAGTGTAATTTTTAGTGAAATAGCTATTTGTGTGATATCATTCATGCAGTAGTTACTCAAGATCTTTTACTATGCTGAAATGCATCTGCCCAAAGTTAGGTCTTTGGAGAAATGGTGAATGGGACTGCAGTTAACCTTAATCTTCCAACCATAGCCAGAAGTTATTGTTGACATCCTTCAGTAATCTCTGATGAGTTGTTCTCTTCCTTTCTTTCCAGTGAATTATTCATTGCTTCATCTCTATTTAAAGTTTTCTCTTTCTTTTGATCACAGGCAATGGACTGGGAATCCGAGTAGTAGGTGGGAAAGAAATTCCAGGAAGCAGTGGGGAAATTGGAGCTTACATTGCCAAGATTTTGCCTGGGGGCAACGCAGAGCAGACGGGGAAGCTAACAGAGGGTAAGCTAAATGCATTATCAAAAAATGGAACCACAAGAGAGTTGGGACTTTGGTAGAATTATTTGTAATACACATTTTCTCTTGCACAATAGGTGTAATCTTGTGCAAGGAGTGAGGGGCATCAGAGAGCCCGTCTAAACCTCCATGAGTCTTAAACCAGAAAAGGACTGATAGAAAGTAATTTTATGACTTCTATAGCCAAAGAGAATTGCCATAATGAGCAGTATTATGGCATGTCTTCAGTAATATATGCCAACATACTGTACTGGGGGTAAGACAATAAGGCTAGAGTCCAACTGTATATCATGGACGTATATCATCACCATATATCATGGACATGCTATTTTGAAGATCTTTAACCTGGCTTGATCACCTAGGTACCTATGTTTGGGTTTACTTACATTTCTTAGTTGCACAGGTAAAATGGATCACAGATCCAGTTGTCTCTCAGTTACACACACTAACTTTTTTTGAAATTCCCTAAAATCAAACTTGACTGAATTTATCTGACCTAGCTTTAGTTTTCCAGTTTAAGATAATCATCCAACCTGCCTCAACAGGCAACAGAGAAAAAGAAGCACCTACAGACAGGCAGCTGATTTCATCTACCATAGACTTCTGTTTCAAGAACTAGGAGTGTCTTTCTCATTTAATTGATTATAAATGGTCCCTTCTCTGTATAACTGTTTTCTCTTTCCTTTTTTTCATATGAATATCTGTTTGCACCTGAAATGCCAATTTATCCATGGACAAGAATATAACACATTTGTTTCTAATTAATTCAACTAATTATTTTTATTTCTTTAATAAAAGCAGATATCCAGAAAAAAATAACAAAAGAAAAAAGATAAGCAGGAAAAATAGTTCTCCCAGGCAGAATTCAATTCACATAAGTTTTCTGAATGGTAAACATGCAACAGAAGCCACAACTAAATCAAAAGTACTTTGCAGATAGGAAAGCTGAGTAAATTGATTAAAGAATATCTTCATAAAGAATAGTTTAAGTATGTTGTGGGTATTACAAAACAATGTCACCTATATTCATGTTTTTCCTGCTGCTTTTTACGTACTTGGTGGTTTCTTCACCAATATTTTAAAGAAATACATGAAAGGTGCACATACATTGATGTCGATGTCAATTTAAAGTTTAAGTGAAGAAACGATGTATCAACAAAAAATCTTACTTTTTTCCCCATAGAGTTGATTCTGCCATGAATATTTAATGGGTAGTATTTCATTCATCAAATGATAAAATAGTGTTATTTATTGCAGACAAAGTATGAAAGAATTTAACTCAATTTATTGTGTTTTGAAGTGAGTATTTGTTTTGGCTCCCTCCATACAAAAGAGTAGGTCTTTCATAGCTGTGCTAGATCATGCATTGTTTCAGTACCAAGCAGGTAAAGAGGAGAATGTGGTTATTCAATATTTCCCTGAGGCTGGACATTTCAAGAGGATGAGCAATTACTGCTTGGAATTATCTCCAGTCTTTTGGTTTCTCTTGTCAGGAACTTTTCTTGAAATTGAGGTTTAAAGTTCTTCACTCACCATATAGGTATATTTTAGCAGTGATCAAAAACATCTTGGATTTATAATAACTACAGGAGAGGTTCAGGCATGGCAGTTTGCTTTTCTGTCTGATCTTATAATGTATTTTGAAGGTTTATTCATATTTTATAGAAAGATGAACAGGATAGTAAAATATTTATTCCTTTGTTTTGTTCCCCCATCATATGATCAATCATGTTTCTGGTCTGACCTTTATAAAAAGTATCCTAGATTTGGGTATGTTGGCATAAATCAATTCCATTAAAACCACTATCCTTAATCTGTAGAATTTGTCCACACAATGTCCCAGAATATGTTTTACTATTGATGTGCTAAATGTTCTGTCAGAGAGGAAAAAATGCTTTCTACAGAATGTACCATTACTATAGCATACAAGACAAACAGTTCCCCTTACTGTCATTTACCTTTTAAATATTGCTTTTATATCTAGTTTATTTTTTTACATTATTTTAGATGTCTATCATAGATCAACAAAGAATATTTGGCTATTTCACTCTTAGTTTTGTTTGTTTGCTTTAGTGAAAATATGGCTGATGCACATGTAATCTCCACTATTCAGAAGTGCCAAAATCCACTGAGGTCCTCAATCATTCTCATATTGATCTGTGTAAATCCAGCCAAGCTACTAATGTTACCAATATTGCTGATATTGTTGTGTTGAAAATAGAGACTAGCCTTCATTTCTTTTTCAAGTTGTTTGCTGTCTCTCACATCACATACAGAAAGCTTTATATGTCATTATCTGTAAATGACAATTGCATCTTAATAATTTGTATAGTAATCATGAGTCACTTTTTTTGCTGAAATGCTATGCAACTTCAGATTAGAGTATATACCTAGTCATCAACTAAACATATACTAATGTCTTTACAAGCTAGTATCTTGACTCATTAGCCTTTCTAAGAACGTGATTCACTGCGAAAAAATCCCATCAGCTTAATTAATTCCTCTAATTCTAAAACCAGAAAACACTGGGTCAGGTCTGAAATTCCTATCAATAGCTTAAGGAACAAGTATAGATTTACTGTGGTTATGAAGGAAGGCGAAGTTCTACCTGCTGTCTACATGACTGCATCTATGAAGAAATGACACACTTCAAAATACAGGTAGCATTCCTTTCCTTAGGGAATAGCAATCCATAAAATTAGAGCCTATTTAAATAGCTTTGGAGGAGTCTTAATGCTGAGAAGTTTATTTATAGTTCTGACTAGCAAATACCAGCCGTCTTGGTTCCCTCACCTTGAATTGCTTTCAGATGTCAAAAATATCTCTGATTCATCACTCATTGGCATTAGAAAAACTGGAGGTGGAAGACTTATTCCACAGAGCTCATCAAGTGCAGGGACTGTGTCAATTTGATAGATGTGTCTGTGCTCCCTCTCGTGTTGACAGAAACAGTTCAGTTATATTCCACCTGGTAAATCTACCAGGTGAATGGCACTTTATACTGCCAGCATTTTTCAGAAACAGAAGAACCTAGAGTAAAGAGCAGAAGTAAAATATTAATGCGTGTTACCAACTGTTACAAACTTGCTGGATGCTCTCAGCATTCAGGTTTTCTCCTAGGACCATTTCAGGAGGCTGACTGGAGATCCTGGGAGCTAGTGGACCATGGGTCTCTTTGTTCCAAGTTTTTAATCAGCCAGGCATACTGTGTTGCAATGCTTAAACCAGCTGGCATTCACCGAGATGAAGAGATTCCCTGACTTTCCAGTCTCCTGGCAATTCTGAGGAACCTGCATGGTCTAAAAGCTAATGGTGAACTTGATTTGTGGTGATCTTACTGCCTTTGCTGACACTCCACTCAACAGCAACCATGACACTGATCAGATTTTTGTTAACTTGTCCAAGGCTTTATGGATGCATGTTTATTTTTAATATGTATGTCTCATTTAAATAATATCTTCCCAAACTTAGAAATATAGTGATGACAAAAATTCTTATTATTAAAAATACTGAAATAACACCCCCAGTTTCTATTTTATAGCAAATATAACAATGTAACATTTCTAGCATAGCATAGAAGGATGCCACCTACTTTATGAGTCACAGACCTTCACTGTAGAATTTTAGTATATAAAGTCTGTGCTAGCAAAGAGACACACTATTCAATTCAATTCAGTTGCATTTTGCATTTCATAATTTAATAAAAATATTCATCACACAGGAATATTTTAAGCTTCCCCATCCTGAAGCTGATCCAATAACATTGTAAGAAAAAATACCTGATGTATGTACAGACAATGAAAGATAGTGCCACCCTTAAGTAGGTCAGAGAAGAGAAAATGCACTGCCATTTGAGAGTTCTATGGTAGTTAGTGGTGCCCTGCCCCTCAGTCCAATCCTTTGGCACTTGTTTTGGTCTAGATGATTAAGTACTCCCCTTAGGGTGCAAGAAACATTGCTCCTCAAAACACCATGAAGGATCTCTAAGAGGAGCCACCTGCAGCCTGATGGTGGGTACAAGGAGTAGGTAAAAGCACATCCAATGTCCTCAGCATCAAAGTCCGAAGACTGACGATGAGTTCTTAAATGTACTCAGTATCTTTTAGGCTTGGATTCAACTGCTAAGATGCAGATGGTCAGTTTTCCAAATTGGTTGGTTGCCTTTAATTGTACTGGAAGTTCTCCAGGCCACATGGCCAGTTCCCCTCAGGACAGCATTTTGAATGAGTGGGTCTTTATTGGGAATGTCAGAGCTCTCTTTCATCTTTAGAAAACTGCAATCTCAGAACTTTAAGATGCCTTCAGGAAATAAAACTGAAGTCTCTCCATTCCTCTTATACCTATTTAGTTACTCTTCTTTTCCTTCTTCTATAGAAAGTCTTACATATTCTTACATATCAAAGTGTCACAATTTCCTTTTGTAAGAAGACCTTCAGTGCACAGCTTGCTCCCTCTCTCTTTAATGCCCTAATATGAGACCAAAGAAACATTAGACTCGTTCCTCGGATTGAAACTAAGAGCTTTACCTTGGACTGGCACATCTTATTATCTCTTGAAGCCATGGACCACGGCCACAGTGTGAAAGAGAACACATCTTCACAGTTATTAAGCCAATATGGGGAGAAACATGTTCACTGCTTGCCACCACACAGCTTTCCACCCCCGGACTGACATATGAGATGAACACTGTGTCCAAAACATCATGCTGCGACTGGCAAAAGAGGGCCACTTCTAGAACAGTGGAAAATGTTTTCCACCCAAAACAGAATGTGATAGGAGAAAGGAGCAAAAACCTATTTGGATTACCTCAATGAACTTCAGAGAGCAGCCAACTCCCCACCTTCAGTTCTCTGAAGAAGGAGGCAGACCCAGGAAGCCCTGTCAGAAGTCTGCCTTAACCAGAATGCTCTACAGCTCTCACCCATGGATTGAACCTTGGCTTCTGAACTAGCCAACTTCAAGCATCCCCTAGCCTCAGGCTTCACGATAGAAGAATGTGTACTGAGAGATTTTTTTGAAGAAAAAGCAGAGAAGAAAAACCCAGGGCTCATCTATATAGGTCCAAGTGTCATTACCACAGCTCTTTATTTCCAGAACATGCAGTCTCTGTTGACTGGAGAAAAATATCTTGAGTATTTATAGTATCTACAATGCTTCCTTTGAGGTGAATGTAGATAAGGCTAATGAACAGACTAGTGAGGAGGTGGCCAATCTGGGGAGATGATTAACTATACTTTGGTTGTCTAGTATAAGTAAGATGAATCTGGTCATAACCAATGTTGGATAGAGGCTGTTGGAATATTAGCATCACTGTTTAATCTGCAAAGTATTTCCTGGGTTCTGGGCAATAACATCTTTGAATATAAGCAGCTTTCTTACTCTTCCAGGGAAAAGTGCCAACTAGCCAACTTCCAGAAGCTGTTTCACCTCAGCTGTGCCCCAGGGATGTTCCCTTCATGTGTTTTCAGATCATAAGTTTTCAGTCATAACCTTTCAATTTTTTAAGTCCTTGTTGTCTTAAAGCATATTATTTACTGGCATAGAAAACACATATTCTAAGTCCTCTCAGAAGAACAGTGGGGCATGCAACTGGATTATTGACCAGTCCATGAAAGGAGCAGAAAGAAAGTGCTAGGAACAATTTTTCTGCAGCTTGTTTGAAGCACTTTTAGACCAGTTTGGATAGCACCAAGTGCTGAATAACAGGACCAGACCCAGTTTCAGAAAGCCTTTTGCAAAGGCAAAAGCATGTGTAATGGCTGTCCATACTATCAAAACTATCTGTTGTCATACCATAGATAAGCTTTGGATGTTGCTTGGAAAATAGAATGTGGCTGGAATGGTCATGGGCACCTAAATATTTGGAAAACCACAACAGAAGCAGTAAGTGACTATCCTTCCCCCTACTCCTTTTGCCACACTTCCCTCTTATCCCTGAGTTATAGATGGGCTCAACTCTAATACTGACTGATCTTGGTCCTTGTTGTGGTTTAGCCCCAGTCAGCAACTAAGCACCACACAGCCGCTTGCTCACTCCCCCCACCCCAGTGGGAAGGGGGAGAATCAGAAGAGCAAAAGTAAGAAAACTCATGGGTTGAGATAAGAACAGTTTAATAATTAAAATAAAATAGTGATAGTAATAATAGTAATGATAACAATAATGATTATGATAATAATCATAATGATAATATAATAAAAAAAATAACAAGAGAGGAATAAAAACCAGGGAAAAAAAAAGGGAAAAAGAAAAAAAACCCACAAGTGCTGCAACCACTCACCACCCGCCAACTGACACCGCCAGTCCCTGAGCCACGATCGCTGCTTCCCCCGGCCAACTCCCCCCAGTTCATATATTGGGTGTGACGTCACATGATATGGAATATCCCCTTGGCCAATTCGGATCAGCTCACTTGGTTGTGCCCCCTCCCCTCCCGGCTTCTTGTGCACCTGGCAGAGCATGGGAAGCCGGAAAAGTCCTTGACTAGTGTAAACACTACCCAGCAACAACTAAAACATCAGCATGTATCAACATTATTTTCATACTAAGTCCAAAACACAGCACTATACCAGCTACAGTGAAGAAAATTTAACTCTATCCCAGCTAAAACCATGACAGTCCTCTATTGGTGGGAAGTACAATATGCACCAGACCTTCCTGAGTTTTAAAAGACTGTAGTGAGTGCTGCTTGTTGTTTAGCCAGATAAAATTTGAAACATTGATTGGAGCATCACAGTGAAAAGAGATTTTCCTGTCCCTATGAAGCTAGAGATAGTGAAGAGCCAGCATCCCTTCTTGAGTCCCTCTGGTAATTATACTCCTGGCAGAAAGTAGATAGCATGATGAAGCTGGAAAATGCTGAAAAGAAATTAAAAGGAACACAAGAAGGGAAGGAAAAATTCTAAAAAAACTTTAGATCAGGTCTCAGATGAACAGAAATAGTCTCCCCATTCTGTACTTCCATTTTGCAGTTTGACTGCTTTAATTTATTACTGCATGAGAGAAAACAAAGAATTGACTTTATCCTATTCTCTGAGCATTAGTCTTAGTGATTTATTATGCTGTTCATGCTTATTCTGTGGGGTTAGAAGGGAGGAGAGCTTGCTCTCAACATATCCTCTGGGCTACAGGCTCAGGTTTATCTGTCCCAGCAGAAACTGACTTTATCAAAGGAAGTGTGCACAAAATAACAGGCAATGCCATGGCTCAGTTGAAAGCTTTGCCCTAAAGTTCTTTAGAAAGGACTTAATCTAAACAAACCCATAAATGCCCCCTATCAGCTGTAAATCTTCACTTGCATAGTTGTGCTCCTCTCATCCATGTGTTTTGTTCTGCCTTGTACTTCTTTCAAATAACTAATAATTAATAAATGTGCAGTGTCATTCTTGCTAAGTGTGGCTCTGGGCATTCAGCATATAAGAAAATGACTTTAAAATATTCAGAAATTAATTTCTTTAAAAAGGAAAGTCTATTCTAAAAATGTGGTAGAAAGGACACCCCAGCGAACTGTACCACTTACATGTTACAGTTAACCTTGTATCTGTTAGAATGAAGCAAGGAAGGAAGAAAGCTTTCTCACGCTGGATTAGCCATTTCATATGCAGTTACACTGATAGTAGTCTCAATCCTGTTTTTGATATGGTAGGAAGTGAGTTGTACTGAGAGTTCAGTTTGGCCATTTGCTGAGATATGAGAAGGAAATCAGAATCACTAGAAGGAATAAGAATTGTTTTAGCATCTGTGTGGGGCCTACAGGAGGAAACGAGGGAAGGACTTGCAATATGAATATTTGACATGGAAATCTGTAAAAGGTGGTTACTGTAACACTGTCCACAACTTCATTTACTATATCTGTTTGAGGCAGTTGAAACACACTTAGAAAAGAATACTTTTCCCTGCTTCACAATATAGGGCATCTAGTTTATGGAGATTTAGTTTAATCTTATGACGGCAGAATGATACAACTGGGATTTTGCAAGGATACTTCATTAGAAAACTTCTTGTATACATAGAATATCTATTTTAATTAGTTAAAGCAGGTAATATGAGTTTGTAATGTTTCTGCCTAGCACTGTAATTGCTCTATACTTAATTTTCCTGCAATAAAAATCAACACTGAAAATAGCTGTTAGAGGTAATTTGGATCTAGGAAGTAGTTGAGCAGCTGTATAGACTGGGATTTCACAATCCCTTTAATGTAATCTAAAGCAGAAGATAAGAGAAAACTTATGGGGCACTTATAAACTTTTTAAAGCATTAAATTAATTCATATTAGACCATATTATGGCCTCTTGCATAACACAAGTTACAGATTTTTCACTCCTGCATTTAGCCCTGTTATGCACCACATAAACTAGTATAGATTATACCTTCTTTATGATCAAGAACTCTGAAAATATCTTGAACAACTAACTGTTGCTGAAAATCAATTTTGCTGGAAAAGCCCTGTCATACTAATTAGAGCAGGAAATTGGATTCTTAATAACAAATAAATAATTGCATCAAAATATCTCTTTAGGGAGTTTCTGTTTGGTCTTAAATAGGTAAGTCTGATTTACAGAGACAAGCAAAATAACCTGGATGCTTCAAGCAGAGAGTAGATGCAGACACAGTCACTAGACATTCCAGAGGTAATGAATTGGAGAACAACCACAAAGGTCTGGCTAAGAGCATTCATCAGATGGTTTATAACACAAATTGTGGAAGATCACTGGTAATCGGTGTTATAACTAGCTTTCAGTAACATTCCACTAAGATCATATTAGAAAGCACTACTAGCTATTGTGAAGTACTTATGTGGAGCTATACAATTAGTAATTATCAGACACACTGCTTTTGACAGCTATTATTATTTAGGACCTTGATGGATAGTTCCTGTTAGGAAGAAAATCCAGCTGCTTCTTGGAAAGAGTCCTCATTCTTCCAGAGAATGTGCCTGAAGCATTGTTTCTCTCAGTGCAGCAGAAAGAGCAGTAGGCAGCGTTGTCATAAGGCTGCCCACAAAGCTTTCCTCTTGGCTCCCACTAGGACCATACAGCGCTCTGCTCTCCTCTGGGATCATGCACGTTATGGGTGCTTTGATTTTCTGCCTCTGACATTGAGAGATATCACCTGTCCATGTGGTCCCAGTCATTCTCCACTTACTCTTCTTGGATAGTTCTTGCTATATCCCAACACTGTGAGTAGTGCTAGGGTTCATTTGTCACCATAAAAATGTTTAATTCCTTCTTTCATTATTTTTAATATGGTCTGTCCATTCTTACATCAGAGACATGATTGCAGGCCAGGCATTAACTATTTAATACAGCGTAACACTGTATTAAAATCAAATTGATGCAGATTTGTAAGAAGATGCAGTTGTATTTCCTATTTTTATATTCCCAGTATACACTGGCAGAGGTGACGGGGGGGGGGGGGGGGGGGGGGGGGCTGTGACTTTTCTGCTTTGGCCAACACTGGAGAGAAAAATACAGAGTGTTGAGCCAGCTCTGTGGGCACAGAGGTGAATCTCAGCTATAGAGATCGTTTTAGTTACTGGACTCAAGAGGTTCAGGGATAAAGCTACAGCTTTAATCAAACAAAGGCAGTCTGTCTGGGGTTGTAAGAGGTAGAGTAGGAGATACATTCTCTAGATCGTGTTGTACCTGATACACAGACAAATAACAAAAGCAGGGAGACTCGTAGAAACTGTGCCTGTCCCTTTGCATAACAACTACTTGCTGTGGGTGCTAAAAGGGAGTTGAATTTCAACTTGAAGCATCAAAGATACGTCCCTGTATTGCTCTGTTTCTTTTTTGTCTTCTGTTTTCAAGGACAGGCTTCTGTGTAGCAGATTTACAAAGAAACCAGACAAATGTAAATCCTTCAGTACCTAACTGCGACCAATTTGTCTTACCAGCAGAAGTCATCAAAAGCACCCTCCTGTCCCCATTGACTGTATAAGGAACTTAGTTATTTCTTTTAGGTGAACTGGCTCACTAACAATGTAAAATTTAGATGCTAAGTGCCTACATTTTTTTGTTTGTTGGTTTTAAGGAACAATATATATTTGGGTTCACATACATGGGCATTCCAAGAAGGAAAATCTTATTATGGCATGAAAGTCTTTTTTCATAACCACTGAACTGTGTTGCTTGATAGTGACTTCCCAGTTCACTGGGAAGTTAAAAATACCATAATTCCATTTCCTATTGTGCTGACTATTGTGGGCTGAAACTAGCAGACTAGCAGTTTGATATGATTTCAGTGTGAAAAAAATCCATTGAAATCAAAGTGAGGGTCATCTTGCAGTACAGGTTAAATATAGCTATGTCCTTATGGACAATTTCCCCTGCTCTAGGATTCCAAAAAGTGCATTAAAGCATAACACATAACAATTTCAATCTTCAATCCCATTCCTGAAATCTGGATTTCCAGGAATATTAGGCCAGTCTTGCCACTCTGCAGAGTGCTCTATTAACGTAAAATATAGCAAAGATTCAAGGCCCAAGATGAATAGTCCCCAGTCAGGGTTTGTTCTGCTGCAAGTCAGGTAAACAAATAACCACTGTCACTGAATATCTTGGAGCCAGTGTGTTAACTGTTTGCAAGACACACTTCCCAGAAGTAAAGAGATTTAAAACCAGCACATTTTCCTGCCAATGAAACCAGATACTGCAGCAAGCTGACTTTCTTTAATCGCTTGTTATTTCAAAGTATTTTCTAGATAGGTGTATGCACATTTGATTCATCCAAGATTATAAGGAACATTATTAACAATTATTAACAATAGTCTAAAGGACTACTGAAAGTGTTATGTCTCAGAGTAAAACATTATCTGTCTTTTAGACGGACTTTGATCATGGTAACATGTAAGGTTTGGACACAGATTTGGAATGCTTGGTCACAGAGCTTCACTTCAGTGTTTTTAAAAGTGACATGGTCACATAGATAAAGCCTGTGTTTTCTATAAGTATTGGGTGGTAGACAGAGAGGAAACAGAGAAAAAGAAGATGTTTCCTAAATTGCATAAATTAAATCATGTAAGCAAGTTATTCCAGAATTTTCCAAGGTTTTCTAAACAAATTCTGAAACATCTGATATCAGTTGTTTTCAGAGAAGATGCTGAACTAGGCTATACTGTGCTCTGACCTAATCTGATCTGACAGTGATTTTCTTATTCAATTGAAAAGGTAAAGGAACCTGAAGAACAAAAAATATAATTTTCTGCAATTGGTTTTGCAATATAGTACATAACAAAATAGGAATATTATGTAAATTAATACAGAAGATGTTTTAGAAGTCACCTTAAAGAAAGAAAAATGCTATGAGCACTCTCAAAAAACTACATAAAGACTTTATTTCAAATTTCTTGAAGCATGGTCTATTCCAAAACCTAATTAGATCATCCATAAGGTATGGCTGGGAAAATCTCGTATGGGAATCTTCAGGTTTGTTTGAGGTGAAAGGAGCAGGTGATTATATCATTTGACAGAAACCAGAAGAAAACATTGATTAAAAATTATTACTCTTTATGCAGATTTCTCATTTTTACTACTGTAAATATTTGAGGCTAACCATGTAGAATTAGATACTTCACATTTTCATATGAAAAGGCTTAAAAAAACCTACTTAAAGTATACCTATAATGTAATAATACAACTTAAAATGTAACTGAAATTGAAGATATTGAATTGCAAATTATCTATATTATTAGTGACTAAAGCTTGAAATCATTTCATTAAGCAAAAATTGAGTATCAAATCTTATTTTTGTTCCACATTACAACAAAACAAAAAACTTTTGGAAAAAAAAACTAGAAAAAAGAATCAAAGTGGATCTCTGGTTTTCATTTAAACCTTGGTGCAAGTAACTGGTAACAGACCTTTTGCAACTTTGAACTGTTTCTAATTAAAAAAATATTGTCTGAAATATTGCCTGAAAAACAGGAAGATATGCTATGCTTTTTTCCCATACAGATCCTAAACTATTTGAGCCAGAAATCGGTATTATTTTCCATTGTTCGTAGTAAGAGTACCTCAGATCCAAAATGAATGTAAAACTGATATCTCTTTAAATACAGCAGCAAGCAGAAATCTATTAAGATCTTTGGGTTTTATAGTCCATTTGAAAACTTCTGAAATTACCTTATAGGTACATTAATATGTTATAGGTAACTTTTCAAACTGTTTTTGTTAGGCCCTTAAATCTTATCATTTCTGGAAAAATGGAATTAGTCTCAATTTGGATGGTTGTGGGGGTAGAGTATTAACTGATTACAAAATACAAGGCTTTGCAGACAATTACATTCAACTCAGTAAGACAGTAATAATCTTATAGTAATAGCTATTTAGTTTGGATATTAGAGATCAGACTTCACAAACAATACATGGTAGAATGAGCATTTTTAGGTCAACTTGTACTGACATTTCCTCTTCTTGGATGTAACAGCAGAAGCAAACTAGGATACAAAATGTAAAAAAACCTGAAGGCAAAGAGATTTCAGACTGCTGATCCTGATGTCTGGCAGACGTGGGCAGATAGCAACTAAGTTCTCCAGGGTCTGAGCTCTGCTTAAGTCTCTGGAGGGACTCAGTGTATGTGTAGTGGTTCACACTGCATTTGAAACTTGTAGATTTTAAGAATATTTCCAAGTCATCACATATATGGTATAGCTGATCCTGACTGCTTTTATGTGAAAACGTCGTGGTTCGGTACGTGCCAAGGGAATAGAAAAACTTGATTCTGGGCCTTTGCCAACACAGTTGATGTTCAGTTGCTCAGATAGATAATTTTGCTTCTAAGAAAAGCTGTGTTTGAAATGGAGCTCCTTACTATTAAATTCCATTAAAAATGGGCAGTTGGGTTCATTTTATTTTTAATTGGTTCTTGCTTTCTGTTTTGCAGCTGGTCTGTCTTCCAAACGATAAACCCTAAGCTATTATTTAGTGTGATAGTTAAGGCATTTTCTGGGAAAGTTCTACTTTTCTTGTCTTGATTTTTATTACATTGAAAAGGATGTTTAAAGCAACAGTTTTCAATTATAATTAGTCCCATCTTTGTGTATACACAATTTTGCAGCTGCTATTGTGAGGTCAGATCCACACTGCCATATACTGATCAGTTCAACCTGAGACATAAAATTGCAATATCTAGACCCCCAGCTGTAAATTTTCTGGTAAAGGAGCACCCTTTTTAAATTCATTGTTATGGTGTGTGCATATGGTCAGTTAAATGCCTCAGTAGGAGAGATTGGTAAAGAAAGATAAAATCTGGATCGTTACATTAAGCTAGTGGCGTTTATGAACACTTTAGAATAATGAAATATGTAGAATTCCATTCCAGGCTTAATTAAATACATATAATAAATAAATAAATAAAACAAGTAATAAAAATGAAGTAGTCGAATGTTGAATTTTCTTCACTGACTCAGCTTGCCTTTAACCAGTCTGTTGCACTCCTGTGAGAAGGCTTCCTGTTGTACTCAGTATTTAATGTGAGAATACAGAAGAAAATTCTGCAGCCAGGTCCTGGGCAAATGCCATGAAAGCCTTTGGATCCCCATTTAAAAACCTTAGTGCAGAATTTAGCATCCACTCTTGATTATTCATGACACTATTAATTTCAACACTGTCTAACCATTTTTTAAAACTTTTCTCTATAGTACTTGGAGAAAAGCATGAAAGGATAGCTTGTGTATTTTGAAAGTCTAAAAGCTAACATAGTCTTCATTAAAAGTACGATCATACCAACAGATTCAAAAGCAATAAATAATGTTAAGGCCCAAATTCTTGCATATTTCCCAGTGTATCTGTGTTAAATTTCCTACCATTTATTCCATTGCTTTCAGTTATCATGACAGATAGTACAGGTAGAGTAAATTATGTGCTGTGTAAAAACATGAACAAGTTACATGTCTCTTATTCTTTCCAAGGGATGCCATAACATCCTTACCTTCTCTAAATATGCATCTTGCATGAAAACAAACAAAACATTGTCAATTGACATGTCTTAGCTGAGTTATAGTTGATCTGAACTATATTGCCATTTGTACTGAACTGCACAGTTGCAGGCTAAGATTAGTAATTCACCTGAAACAGAATGCCATATAATGTAGCAAATGCTTAAGGCTGGCCAGGGGAACAAATATATTAAAATGTTCACTGGAAGAATAACCTAGATAAAACAGTGAGTTGTTATCTTCCATGCTGATCGTGGCCATGGCTTTCTCAGAGCACAACGTTCCTTCATGACGTATAGCTATAAAGACATTATAATGTCATTTCCAGTAAGCAGCAGGTAGTTCCCTAAATCTGATAGTGGCAAAAATTTACACTGTGAAGTCTCGTTGTTCAGTTGTAAAATTTTCTGTCTTTTTTTTTCTATGGATTCTGGTGAGGAGTTTTTTTTAACATATATATACTTTTATTTTGGTTGCCATCTTTCACAACACTGATTACATGAAAATTAATTGCTCACTGTTCTCTTCTTTGTGCATTATTAGCATAACAAATGGCAACATGCGAGACACATGACTGCAGATAGGACACTTAATAAGTGTTCACAGTGAGAAGGTTTAGGTGTCAGTTATGTTAAAGTAAATCAAAAGAAATGGTCTGAAAACAATTATTTCTATGCTAGGGCATCTACAGGACTAATTCTGAGGGTTCTATAGATAAGTAGGTGGAAGTGTATTATCTATAGATTTAAATTCTATACTGGGCAGATATTGAAAATATATGACACTTTAAAATGTATTTACATTTTATAAAAATTAGGGAATTTCCATTAAGACTTTAGAAAGCTTAACACTTTAATAAGAATTTATTAAAACTTTAATGTGAAGCAAAAATTCATGAATTTTGAGAAAGATCCAGGAGTCACTACTGTGACATTGGCATCTCTCATTAAGTATTGCCATGTGACATACAATTAAAGCAAGAGTTGTGATTTTGCAGCCTTTGCTCTTGGGCATACACTTCTGTTTAGTGATTTTCCTCTTCAACAGCTCAAGTCAATCCTCTACATAAGTTCTTACCTGCTGTTTTCCTAGGAATGTATGTTGCAAAGTGCCAATGAAAAGTCAGAGGTGCTGAGCAGTTTCTCCCCCAACTGACATGAACAGGAATTGCAGAAGTTCAGCAGTTACTTTTTCTTGCTTGATGATCTCATCATACCTTTTTTTCTTGGCGTTATTGCACATGTTCCTGTTATTCCCCAAGCAACCTAGTTACAAAACAGTAGCTTTCTTAAAAATTATTTTCAATGAAACTGCAAAACACTCCACCCTGTAGAGGACCGTGATGCTCATTCCAGCTGAATTTTCTTTAAATTTTGGGTCTTACATTGACTTTCACAAAAAGGATTGTTCATTAGTGTATTGCTATGTGACAAATATTTGCAAATTAAGAAGTAGCTTATTCATATGTTTATAACATATTAATCCCTCTTCTCTTTGGAAATGGGCACTGTTAGTCCAAAATAAAACATGCAGAATGACTCTACATGTTCAATTAGATCTTAAATTGGATTTGAACAGTTTGAGTAATAATAAAATGTCACATGAAAATGGTGTGAAAAAAATGTTAGCCTTCTGATATTAAGTAAATCCAGAGAAAATACTTTGCATTTTTGGTGATGAAGTTTGCTAATAATGTACAAAAATGCAGAGTAATGAATCTGCAGCTCTATGTTTACTTCTGAATGCCAAGAATCCCACTGAAGTGTATTAATGATTTGATTTAATAATAATATTCTTTGATCTAAAATGAGCTTTATCCACCTACCTATGTACTGTTATGCATATACCTGTAAGTTGTGACTGTAAGGGACATTTCCCTGGGGACTCATTGCTGCCAAACCAAAAGGGTATGCTAATAACTGAAAGTATTAAGTCTTAAAAAGTCCATAAAGCCTTAAAGATGATACAGGCGATTTGTCTGATGAGAAAGAACCGTACAATCCTCCAGCAGTAATGCTTGCACTATAGTTGTTCCTTAGTCTGTGGAAACATAAAGGATTTTCTGTTGTTTGGGATTTTTTTTTTCTTTTCATAAATTTATTCCTAAAAGGCCAGCAGGGATAGAGTAGAGAGCCAGAGATGTACATGTACAAAAAGGAGCTGGCAATTAAAAACACAGGGAAGAGGTTTGGATTCTTCTTACTTGCTCATGTGCTACTTCTCTGCTCCCTTCCCATCCCAAACCAGCTCATGTCAGGAGCAAGCATGTCTGGAATATCCTTCGAGGATACGTACCTAGACAAGCAGGGTTGGTTTTGGTACTGCACACAGGCCCTGTTGTTCTATGAGGGTTCAGTTTTCAGAGGCCATGTGGCGTCTCAGGCAATCCCTCTTTCTAAGCACTTCTCATGAGAGCCAGGAGAAGACTCTGAGCCTATGAGCTTATACACTGTTCATGTGTGGACAGACCAGATTGCAAATGCACAGTAAATTGGGACAGTCCTGTGTTGGAGGGTTAGGCTGCACATTAGCTACACTATGGCTGGCACAAGGTAAAAAAGAGCAGGCAGGAGGTAAAGAGGACATTAGGATGATCTAGTTAGTGCTAAAGCAAAGGATTTCTAGAACTGTTGTTGTGGTTTAGCCCCGGTCAGCAACTAAGCACCACACAGCCGCTCACTCACTCCCCCACCCTTGTGGGATGGGGGAGAGAATCGGAAGGGCCAAAGTAAGAAAACTCGTGGGTTGAGATAAGAACAGTTTAATAATTAGAATAAAACAGCAATAATACTAATATAATGAAAAGGAAAATAATGAGAGAGAGAGAGAGATGAAACACTGGAAGAAGAGGGGAAGAAAAAAAAAAAAAAAAAAAAAAACTAAACAACAAGTGCTGCAACCGCTCACCACCCGCCGACTGACGCTGCCGGTCCCCGAGCCGCGATCGCCGCCTCCCCCAGCCAATTCCCCCCAGTTAATATACTGGGCATGACGTCACATGATATGGAATACCCTCTGGCCAATTCGAGTCAGCTCTCCTGGTTGTACCCCCTCCCCTCCCGGCTTCTTGGGCACCTGGCAGAGCATGGGAAGCTAGAAAGTCCTTGACTAGTGTAAACACTACCCAGCAACAACTAAAACACCAGGGTGTTATCAACATTATTTGCATACCAAGTCTAAAACACAGCACTATGCTAGCTACAGTGAAGAAAATCAACTATCCCAGCTAAAACCATGACAACTGTGTAGAAAGCAATGTGGTGAAAAGCAAACTCCCATGTACATTGTTCGTGTTCATCACACGTGTTTGTTAGAATCTATTTGCGTAGGAAAGATGAGTACGATTTACCTGCCCAAGTGCAAAACAGTGCCATTTAGTGGCGCTGGCCAGTCACTTCAATTAATAGAAGGTTTGATTATTTATTAGTTACTAGATAATGTGCTGAACAGAACCCCATGAAATTAACCTTTAAGATGACACAGTAAAAGGAAATGAGTCATTCCAGGCGATGTTCATCACTGTGTGAGCACTGAGCTTGCTAAATTAGTTCTGTCATAGTGTGGGTAAAGTGGAATCAGTCCATATCATTCATACATTTGCTGCTCAGACAGTTTTGGGATTGCTAAATAGAAATAAATATTGACTTAACTCTAAATAAAGCAAAGTTTTGTATTACATTTACTGATTATACTTTCCAAATGGGTCTGAAGTGACTGATTAGAGAGACCTGAGAGTTCCTGAGGTGTGTGTGAAAGAAAGGATAAAAGGAAGCAAAATTCTAGGCAAGGACTTTCATGACTGGTGCTAATGGGGAAGTAGAAACAGTTTTAGTCTTTGACAATACTAAAGGAAGAAAAGACAATGTTTCATCTTCTTATTTACAGACCACTGCACTATTCTTAGAAGTATCAGCCTGTCTCAGTGATAGTAATAACTCTGCAATTCGTGCAGTGGAAGCTGACTGATTAGTTGAAAAGTAGGGGCTTTCTTCTGATTGAGTAGCTTAGAGAACACGAGACAAGGAAAACACTTCCCACTGTTTAGGAAAGAGTGATGATCCAAAGAAGGAACTGAAAATATCTCCAAGTGCCACAGTGACCCTTGTGGAGTATGATGCAGACTAACTGATAAATATGATAGAAACAGCTTTACACCAGACGAATAGTTAGTTAAACAGGGACTGAAACACACACTCGGGATGAATACCTATCAGTGATGCACACTAACGGGCTGCAATGCCATCTCAGATGTTCTGTCTCTGAATGGAGACGAGCTGGCAGAGCACCTGACAGCCACTAGCAGATAAACGCTTTCCTCTGTTGCCTACAGTTTCTATACATATGGAAAAATTTGGTGCCACCTATTGGACAACACCCCACATCCCGAATTTCAAATGTGTTAAACTCTATACAGGAATGCTTTTGCAAGGGATCTATAAAGGCCTTGTACCTATATTTATTAATGCTTCACACTAAGAATTTCTAAATCAGTATGCTTAATCATATATCCTGGGATGTAATACACACTGTTTAGAGGTGAAGACTTATTAAACCCCACAGGTGATACAAGGATTTCTGTGTTTGCTGGCTTTAAATTTTTGAACTGGGGGTGATCACACAGCTTCCTCGATTTCAGCAACATAACAACACATGAAACTAAATTATTGCACCTAAGTGCTCTGATGTGTTTACGGGTGAAATTTAACTAGCTATTTTGTCAAAGTGAGATAGATTATTCTAGAACATTCTTAAACAAGTTTACTGCTATAGCTCCATGGACATATCTGACTCTCTCTTGTAGTAGAAATCTTGACTATGTCAACAAAGTATTGCTTTAGCCCATGAGGTTTATATCACCATGTGTACACTTACAAAGTACATTAGCAAAAAGGAGATGGACTACACCATCACCAACACAATGACTGTCATAATGAACAATAGTGCAAGCAATTGTTATTCCTGCAAAAGCTGTTAGTGACGACCTGATTGTGTCATGTACTTCAGAAAGCAAAACAAGTAAAAAAACATAAAAGTATCTCTATTTGATCAGATGAACCATCTAACATGTTCCAGAAACAGTAAATTAAACATATATATATCTGCGATATATATATCGATGTACGTATGTATGAGTCTGTATGATTATATGTTTGTACACATGCACACATACATATATATAGTCATATAAGTAGTCATATGGTCATATATATGTCTGTGACATAGACTATATGACTCAGGAACTCCCTAGGCAAGTGTACAGCGTGGTGTCTTCTGCTTAGTAATCCATGGGGAATTTTTCCTGCGTGCCCTTGTCTAGTCTACACTTAGACTTCAAGCATAATGGCCTTCCACAGAGTAACTATATGTTGTATGATTCAATATCTCCTTTTGCTTGTTTGAGCCTATCCTCCCAGTAGCATCATCCACAGCTAGAACGTAAGCATTAGTATTAGAATTGCCATTTGGACATCATGCCCGGTTCTCAACTGTCACTGAATTCAGTGGAAGGATAAGTAAGATCATGCTCAGTTTGATGAATTTCAATTTGTAAAAGCACATGCTTTGAAGAGGTGCATATGTGAATGAAACCAAGTTTCCATCTGCAGTTTGCATTTATAGGTCTTCAGGCTGCAATATGGGTTCAGTTCTGTTCATTTGCCTGTGAAGAGAGAGATAAACAGTATGATTAGGAGTGGTCCTGCAGGCCTCCAGGCAATTGGCAAAGAAGAAATACAATTGGCAATTATATTTCTATTGCCTCTGAGCCTTTGGAATGAACTGGGAAAAGTGACTGGGCTTTTTATTATTTTCTTTAAAATGTGTTGTACACATTCAAGACAATATTTATTATCATCTGTAAAAAATAATCAAACTAGATGAATCTGGTTCATTATTTTTAGAGAAAATAATTATTAGTTTTGGTGAAGATAAAGAAATGCCTTTGAAATGGTGATGAGTTGATAGGCAATTTAGCAATTCCTTGGATACTTTTTATCCAAGGAGAATTGCTCAAACTCTTTCATCTCTAAAGCATACAATATCATTCGTGCTTTGCTCTTTTATTGTATTCAGTATGTTTCTGGGATTTATAGTTTCAGCTGGCATTTTTTACTGCTTGTGTATATTTTTACCTTATTTACACCTGTTGTTACATAACTGATTCACAATATTTCACAGACGTAATGGC
Source organism: Morus bassanus (assembly GCA_031468815.1). NCBI lineage: Eukaryota > Metazoa > Chordata > Aves > Suliformes > Sulidae > Morus > Morus bassanus. The sequence continues at coordinate 74,625,302 of CM062571.1, read as the reverse complement.
TCAGTTTTGAGGGGAGGGTGCTTTTGCTTAAATTTTCTCTAGAAGAAAGAAAATATGGCAGTTTATTCAGTTAAATACAACACCTGTTTTTCCTCCTTTTGCCTGGGAAAGAAAATTTAGTGGTTTGATGTAAAGAAGCAGAGATGATTGTTTTACTCTCTTACATTGTTTGACACTAATAATTTTAATATAGCAGTCCTAGGAAAAAGATTTTGACTTGTACAATAGCTTTGGTGAAATGAAAGCAGTCTTAAAAGATTAAATAGTGAAATGGTCAAACTTCTTTGTCCTTGTTGACCCATAATACACATTTGAGCTTGAGTCTACAAAGTTGAAATGTCAGTTTAACACTTATATTTGGCAGTTTAAAAATAATGCTCGATATCTTACTTGGGTCATGTTTTTGAAGGAGAATAGGCCATTGCAATACCCAGTGAAGCTAAAGTGAGGAGGTAGTGCTGAGAATTCAGTAACAGTTTGGTGTTTAAATGTGGTTTTGATGCATAATTAAGACACACAAGTTTTAAGAAATAGGGGCAGAGGTTGTTGTAGGTCTAGCGTGTAGTTGCTAAATTGGGACTATGAGAACATCAAAATATACAGGCTTATTACTGTTGTTGCTACAGGGAAAGTGGCTGCCTGTATAGGCAACAATTATTGATTGCTGCGCAGCAGCAGAAACAGCAGAATGGGTGCTTGGACCAAACCATTGGCATGCAGCACTCAGGCTGGGGACACATCCTTCCAATACCTTCCCTGCCGCTACCTAGCCACAGTTTCATCAAGCCCAAATCGTCCAGACCCAAGAAGCCTTAACCCAGATCTCATAGGCTGTATTATTCCCTGTGAGTTTTGATCTACTCCATTGTTTCAGCAGCAGAGCTCCGAAGTGCATTCAGACTTGAAAATAAGCCCTGAAACTACCAGCCCTGACCTCCTTGTGCTTGGCGGCAGGCAGGGCCTTCTTGTGGCTGTCATCCTTGGGGTAACAGCAGCTTCTCCCCTGGGGAAACTGCTTCCCCTGGAGGGGCATGAATAATATTTCTAGAGCTATTGTTATCAGTAAGGGAATGTAGTATCATTCACTTGTTTTGTTTGTCTTCCTGATGTTTACATGGTGAATTCAGTATGTTAATGGTGATCATAAGAAACGCACAAGTACACAGGGACTGGCTGGTAAGATGTCGTTTGTTTTAGTGCAGATAACAAGAAGAAATAGAAGTTGCTGCTAATCAGTACACATGTGAAAGCTAGCTTGAATTTGCCCTTATCTTCAAGGATTTAAAATAAACAAATAAATAAATACATTGGATTACTAAAGCCAGCAGGCAATGAACGTAACGTGATCAGTTGTTCTGACTGGTTTATCCTTATTTGCCCTCTACTTGTCACATGCAAGGCCACGAATGTCTGCCTGCAGGGTACCTGGACACGGAGCTTTGTTTGATACCAAAGGAGAGCAGGGTCCTTGCCCTGCCCTGTTCTCATGCTCACTCATTCCCAGCCCACTGCCACATTCAGGAGGTCCCACCTTCCCTTTCACTACCGGCTGCCTGGGATGGTCGGGCAGGACATTGTGTTAGCTCCTGTTGTGCCTTTCTCAGTCATCCCCTGCCATGGTCCTTGTGTGGCCCCTGGCACTCATCTCCATCCATCTCCTCAATGTCAGCCCGGATGAAATGCCTCTACACAAACGCACGCAGCACGGGAAACAAACAGGAAAGTTGGAAAATACCGTGCTGCTAGAAATCTATGACCTGATTGCCATTACTGAAACTTGGTGGGACGAACCCCATGACTGGAATGTGGCTATCGATGGCTACAGGCTGTTCAGAAGGGACAGGCAAGGAAAGTGGTGGAGGTGTTGCCCTCTGCATCAAGAAATCGATACAGTGTGAAGAGCTGTCCCTGAAGAATAACCATGAGCAGGTCGAAAGCTTATGGGTAAGAACCAGAGACAGAGGCAACAAAGGGAACCATGTGGTTGGTGTCTACTACAGGCCACCTGATCAAAGGGAGCCTACTGACAAAGACTTCTTCCTCCAACTCCAGGAGGCTTCGCACTCGCAGGCTCTCATCCTACTCGGGGACTTCAACCACCCCAAAGTCTGATGGAAAAGTAGCACAGTGAGCTGTAGGCAATCCAGGAGATTCCTAGAATGCATTGAGGATAACTTCTTGAGCCAGGTAACAGACAGCCCTACCCGAGGGGATGCAATACTGGATCTGATGGTCACCAATGCAAGCGAGCTCAACAGTGACAACAAGACTGGAGGCAGCTTAGGCTGCAGTGATCACGCATTGGTGGAGTTCACACAGCTGAGGGATACGGGAAAAGCAAGGAGTATAGTCAAGACCCTAATTTTTAGGAAAGCAGACTTCCAGCTCTTCAAGGAGCTAGTCAGCAGGACCCCCTGGGAAACAGTTCTCAGGGACAAGGGAACAGAAGAGAGCTGGCAGATCTCTAAGGACACGTTCCATACAGCGCAAGAGCTCTCATTTCCCAGGTGTAAGAAATCAGGCAAGGAAGGATAGAGACCAGCATGGATGAGTCGAGACCTGCTGGTCAAACTAAAGAGCAAGAGGGAACTGCACAGTCAATGGAAGCAGGGACAAGTATCCTGGGAAGAGTATAGGGATGCTGCCTGGTTGTGTAGGGATGGGGTCAGGAGGGTCAAGGTGTGGCTGGAGCTGAACTTGGCAAGGGATGCGAAGAACAAGAAAGGCTTCTACAGGTATATCAACCAGAAAAGGAAAGTCAAAGAAAGTGTACCCCCCATGATGAAAACCAGTGGTGGCCTAGTATCAACAGACGAGGAGAAGGCTGAGGTACTCAACTTTTTTGCCTCAGTCTTCACTGCTAACCTCTCTCCTCACCCCTCCTGAGTCAATGGACTGCAGGATGGAGACCAGGGAGATAAAGACCCTCCCACTGTGAGGGAAGATCAGGTTTATGACCACCTGAGGAACCTGGATATACACAAGTCTATGGGACCTGATGAGATGCATCCCAGAGTCCCGAGGGAATTGGCTGATGTAGTCACCAAGCCACTCTCCATGACAGTTGAAAAGTCATGGCAGTCAGGTAAAGTCCCTGGGGACTGGAAGAAGGGAGACATTGTGCCCATCTTCAAAAAGGGTAGAAAGGAGGCTCCTGGGAACTACCGTCCTGTCAGCCTCACCTCTGTGCCTGGGAAGATCATGGAACAGACTCTCCTAGAAGCTATGCTAAGGAACATGGAAGACAGGGAGGTGATTCGAGGCAGCCAGCATGGCTTCACCAAAGGGCAACTCCTACCTGACCAACCTAGTGGCCTTCTATGGTGGAATGACTGCATCAGTGGACAAGGAAGAGCTATGGATGTCATCTATCTGGACTTCTGTAAGGCCTTTGACACGGTCCCCCACAGCATCCTTCTCTCTAAACTGGGGAGATACAGATTTGATGAGTGGACTGTTCGGTGGATGAGGAATTGGTTGGATGGTGGCATCCAGAGGGTAGTAGTCAATGGCTCAATGTCCAGATGGAGGCCAGTGACAAGTGGTGTCCCTCAAGGGTCTGTGCTGGGACTGGTACTATTTAATATCATCATCAGTGACATAGGCAGTGGGATCGAGTGCACCCTCAGCAAGTTTGCAGATGACACCAAGCTGAGTGGTGCAGTTGACACACGAGAAGGACGGGATGTCATCCAGAGAGACCTGGACAAGCTGGAGAGGTGAGCCTTATGAGGTTCAACAAGGCCAAGTGCAAGGTCCTGCGCCTGGGTCAGGTCAACCCCTGATATCAACACAGGCTGGGGGATGAAGGGATTGAGAGCAGCCCTGCGGAGAAGGACTTGGGGATACTGGTGGACAAAAAGCTGGGCATGAGCCAGTAATGTGCACTTGTAGCCCAGAAGCCAACAGTATCCTGGGCTGCATCGCAAGAAGCATGGCCAGCAGGTCAAGGGAGGTGATTCTGCCCCACTACTCTGCTCTGGTGAGACCCCACCTGCAGTGTTGCATCCAGCTCTGGGGTCCTCAGCACAGGAAGGACATGGACCTGTTGGAGTGGGACCAGAAGAGGGCCACAAAAATGATCTGAGGGCTGGAGCACCTCTCCTACGAGGACAGGCTGAGAGAGCCGGGGTTGCTCAGCCTGGAGAAGAGAAGGCTGTGGGGAGACCTTATTGCAGCCTTTCAGTACTTAAAGGGGGCTTATAAGAAAGATGGGGACAAACTTTTTGGCAGGGCCTGTTGTGACAGGACAAGGGGTAATGATTTTAAAGTAAAAGAGGGTAGATTTAGACTGGATATAAGGAAGAAATTTTTTACAATGAGGGTGGTTGAACACTGGAACAGGTTTCACGGAGAGGTCATAGATGCCCCATCCCTGGAAACATTCAAGGTCAGGTTGGACGTGGCTCTGAGCAACCTGATCTAGTTGAAGATGTCCCTGCTCATTGCAGGGGGCTTGGACTAGATGACCTCTAGAGGTCCCTTCCAACCTAAGCCATTCTATGATTCTCTGATCTCCGGGGTCTGCCCCAGTTCCCAGATCTGTCCTCCAGCCTGGATCTTCACCTTCTTCTTTCCAGGCCCCCTTCTCCTTTCCAAGGCCACTTCTTTTTGGGAGCCCTCCTTTTAAGCACCTCCTCTTCCTTCTGGACCTACTAGCCCCCAGGTTTACTCAATCAAAACTGTCTGTGTGCAGGAGCACATCACGTGATCAGTCTGCTAACTGGTGGTTCTGTCTCATTTCTCCTTGTTAACGGTAGGACTCAGGACAGGTCACTTTGCTTTAGTCCAGGTGTTATCAGTATTTCAAACCAGATCATACTGGCTGCAGTTAGCAAGTAGCCACTTCTGCATGAGAGTTCAAAAGGTCAAGTTCAAACATTCATACACACACATGCACCCAATTATCTGCTTCCTGCTAGCATTCACAATTTAAGCTGTTTTTGCCTATGATAATACTAAGTAGGTTTTCTAATTCTATTTAAACCAATAAAAAAGAATCACACATTTAACATATAAGTTCCCTCCAAGAACCTGCAGTTGTAAGGGATTTGCTATTGAAAGTATTATTGCAAAGCTGCCGTGAAGAAGGAATTCACGCACATATAAAAAAAAAAGTGCTGCTTATGTCTCCTGGGAATAATGAAAATCCAACTTTTGAATCAGAATTTGATGGCAATAGAAAGACCCGCCAGTATGGAACAGACAAACAGGAACGTACTTATGTTACTGTTTTATTACTTTGATCCTTTCCTGTAGCTTCTCTCCTACTCTATCTGGCATAGAGTTGATTAGTTCCTGGTCTTCACAGACTGTTTTTTTCTATTTTTGCCTGGATGCTGTTTCTCATATCAAGTTCCTAAGCTATGGCTTGAGTTCCAAATGCTTATTATAATATAGTAAAAAAGCTTATTATAATATAAATAGCAGTTACAGTAAAAGCAATAGGGCCTGCTTTAAAATCTTATGTGAGTACCCATGTAAGTTGATTAGATATTAGCTGCCAGATAATCACCATCACATCTTGAATGTACAGTATAGCTTCAGTAATTGTGCATTCAGATTTCTTTTAGAGAACCTTACAGAGAATGACATAATCGTGGGCCTAATCCTGCATTCACAAGACTGAATGAATTGTTGAAAGAACAAATATTTCTTGAAAACATTTTTTCTACTTTACAGTTAAAAATGCCAGTCATTGCTACCTGGTAACTTTTAGTATCTGCCATTTGTCTAGCAGATATGCAACCTGTACTTCTTAAAGTTAAATAATCCTAACATTTTTCACTAAAATTCTTTATGAATGAGTTATAGGGATATGAAAGTTTAAGAGTTAATACCCAGCCCTTAATGCTTCACAAGTACTATCTCCTACAACTCTACTGATGTTAGCAAGATTTCTGATGCACAAACACACTTAGCTTTAATAATAGCAGTTGTCGCTTGCAAATCTCAAAGTTAATGTACAATACCATTATATTTCCACCATGCCTTTTTAGCACATAAAGAAACTGAGGCACAAAGGGACTAATTGGCTTCACTGTGGTGGTCACCTGGCTGGCTGTAGCAGAAGCAGAACTACAACTCAGTCTCTGATGATGCCCTATTAATGCCCTTCACTTGAGGTACTCTATCTTTCAGTTCGCCCTTCTTATTTTTGATAAGGAACAGCTGCCATTTGCTAAATTGAGGGGAAAAAAAGTCCATTTCTGTTTCTAGGATAGATTTATAATTTTAGATGACAAACAGGGGAATCAATGCACATATTTTTAGGTGTCTGAAAAGTAAATATCTTACCTAAGCTTTATTGTGGGCTCCTTTTCTAACCACAGATGAAAGAAGGGTACCCCAAGGGACATAATTCATCTTATTCTAAATAGGTGTCAGTTGAGATGAACCCTCCTAAGAGGAGCCTGCCTTTCTTCATTCATTCACTACTCAAAATTCCTAGAGAGCTACTGAGGCAAGATTTAAACAGCTAAAAATTGGCACATTGACTCTAAGCCCAAAACAAGGGAAAACCAAAAGGGAGATTTTGTTTATGTGCATGAGAGTTCTTCCCTGCAGACATGCATACTGCTATCCGTGGTTTTTTTCTTTATTACTCTAAATATGTTCAAAATTTGATGAAAAAAAATGATTTTATGCATTTTCATCTGTGGTTCAGATTACTGATTGTTGAAACCAGCCAATAATCAAGTGAATCTGCTCCACATACTTTCTACTGTGGTCCTACAGCTATGGATGTGCTATATGTCAGGGATCTGTATAAACATCAAGTCAACCTCTACAAGAGAAGCTTAGCAATGTTGGATGAAATAAAATCATTCCAATAATTAGAATTCTATAGTTCTGACAACTCTATGAAGGGAAAATATTTTGATGTCTCATAAAGAACCAAGAGTTTCTTAATCTCTGTGAAGAGGTTACTATTCCCTGTAGAAGAACCAATACCTCATGCTTAGAAGCTGTTGTATAAAATATTTTTTCCTAAATTAGTTAACTGGCACATCTAGTCAAATTTCTGCAGCAGTATTTATTTATTTGATTAAATATTAGAGCATCTATTTCCATCTCAGAAGATACCACTAAGAGCTTGCAAACAGATCTATTTATACTGTAATTTAAAATCTGTGTTCTACCCTAGTACTGTCTAGTGATACCAAATTATTATTGTTGCTGATAAAAATGTCCATGAGACGATGGAAAATGTGAGAAACAAGAAAAAAAAACCAAACCAAACCAAACCAAATCAAAAACCCCAACCCCAAAACAGCCTCCTTTAAAAAAAAAAAAAAAAAAAAAAAAAAGTAGCAAACTCTACATCACTACCATATTTTGGCGTGGCTGTGCCCTTTCCCCTGTGCCTACATCTATGTTAGCATAAAAATAGAAGTTGGAATCCTTATGAAACAAACTTTTCTTCCTGAAAAAAATGGGAGCTGAAGTTGCTTTAGTTTCAAATTAAATGTTACATCAAATTAAAAATGTAGGATTGAAAATTCCTTTTGAAATTAAAAAGCTATTTATTTTGAAAAAAGATAAAAAATCACTTCGTTTTTCCAGCTATAACTGCCAAAAATTTTAAATTAGTTTTTAAATAACTTCAATGATAATGAAGCCATCTATCTGAAAACTCAATGTGTGACTGAAAAATTTAGCTCAGCTTGAATTAGAACATAAACATGTTGGTTCCAAGATAATATCATGGATTTGCCTTACCTTGCCTATTACATTATGAAGAGCATAATTTCCTACAACTTTTCTTAAGAGGAGTATCATACACATACAGTTAAAAAATAGGTACACACAGTAGATGAGAACTGCATAGTGTTGGCCAGCAGTTTGTATTCAGTTTCCTTAGTTTTCAGGTTACATGACTCTCACAAATTAGATAATAGTGAGTAAACTCTACTTTATATTTGAATGATCACACAGTATCAGAACTGTAAAATTACCCCCAGGGTATAGAGGATGATTATCTGACAGAGTGACTCCTATTAGAACACATCAAGTAAACATCTCACTCTACCCTGTATGACAGAGTGGTATTTTAAAGTCTTCAGTCATTCTAATTAAGAAGGATTGTCTTTTTACTTAAACAGTGGTGTTTGCTTACAGTGAGTCACAAAAACTTTCTGTTCTTGTTTGTGTATGACCTTAAGTAGCATTGTCATCCAATGCATAACCATGGCCTTTGGTCATTCCTAACATGCTTTCAGTGTTTAAATCATCCAAATAATTCCATTATTTTCTGAACTGGACTCTAGTCCCTTAGTGGTAACATTGCTGGAGACCAGCCAGGGCTTCATCGAGCAAGGGTAGACCCCCAGGGCAGTGCAGATCTGTATCAGAAAAGCCTCTTCAGGGAGTCCCAACAGAGGCAGCAGGTTGGGGGTCCTCAATTAAGAGTAACTTTTGTTTTGGATTAGTGTTCTTTCTCTGTTGTGCTTTCTAAATAAACCTATTCTGTCGAACCCACATTCCCCCAAGCACCAGGATGTCTGTATGCAAGTGGTATGTCCAGCGAGTAAACTTTGGTTTAGCCAGTCATTTGCTCAAGTGTGGCTCTGCCCTGTCTTTTTTAGGCTGCTTTCCCTTTCCTGAGCTAAGTGTCCTGAGAAGCCATATTAAATGTGTTGCGGTCTTGATGACCTGCTAACCTATGTGCCGAGAATCCCCTTTTCCTTCCTCCACCATTCCTTCTGGAATTCCTACATACATAAAGTCCCACTGATATTTCATTCATACTAGTCTTAAGGTTTCTATTATGTAGCTGCTTTACAGAGCCGAGACCTTAATCTTGATGGGTTTCTCTCCCTTGACTCAGTTTTTCTTGCCACTTGAGTGGCAACTAGGATACCACAGAGTGCTATGCATTTACTGTTTCTTTGATGTAGCAATGATGACTGGTCTGAACACAATATGTCCTGTGTTCTTTCATTAATGGGGAATATTTTGGTTGAAAAAAGAGAAGTGATGGAGAAGAGACAGGAGGCAGAACAGAATGTCATGTATAAATCCTCCATTGACATAGACACCAGCACTACGGGGGCTGGAGAGTCTGGGTCTGTCTTAAATCCACTGTGTTGAGCTTGATCTTGGCAGAGATTCACCTTGTTAAAGGGAAGATCAGGTCATGGGTATCTTAGCAGCAGCCAATAGGCCTCCTCCTGCATGAGGTATGCGTAATTTCACTCCTCCTCTGTAGAAGGCAGAGCATTAAAGCTTTTTTTTTTTTTTTTTAATTTGGAAGTACAAAAAAAAATTTAATACTGATAAGTTATGTCAGTTTTCTTTTAATCTGAATTAAGAGTTGTGCTTAGAATCTATTTGTTTTGACAATAGAACAATGTTTTATATAGACTTTGACATGTTTGCTGTAGTAATTTATACTCTTAAGGAGACTAGAAACTAAATAATACAGAGAGAGTGATTCTTCAGATATACACTATAAATTCCACAAGGACTGTATGTTTTTATCTCATGACATGTCCCTCTTGCCCCTCCAAAAGAAAATTTCAAAACCAAATATCACTCCATTCACAGCTGTAACCGATAGAAGCTGCACTAACAAAACTGCATTTGTGTAAAAAAGAATAATTTTTTCCTCAAAAATGGAAATTGAAAAAGGCCCCACTGAATTCTGAATACACCAATATTGATAAATATAGAAAGCAGACAGGGATATACTAGTCTAAATTCATATCTGGCATTAAACCCCCATGAAAATAATGTTTTTAATGTATTTGCCACTCATGAAGGAGACAGCAAAGAGAAATTCCTGCAGCTGCATTGTTTACTAGTCTTTAGGTGAATCTTTAGGTGTCTTTGAATTAAACAGACTATTTAATTCTATCATATATGTATATATTACTACAATTTTTTTTTAAATCTGAATTCATAGTAAACTGCTTTTAGAAGTAGATTTTTTAGTGAACACAATCTGATAATGAAATGTTTAAGACTCAGTTAAATTAGAGCTCTGTACAGGGAGCTCATCTCTCTGGCAAAATTATTCTAATCTTTCATATGACGTTACTGAAAGAAAACCAAATACAATATGCTATGTAGCTTCAGTGACCAGTATGTTTTGAAAAGCATTTATTTTTCTGAAACACTAATTACAATGCACCACAGCATTTTGTTCAGCATGGTATAACTGGTCATCTGTCTGTAATTCTAATGTAATATGATGTTTGGGGATATAGTAGTGGTGAAAGCACTATAAATTTATCAATTATAACATAGCTGTTTTCATAAACAGTAACTCTAATCCTCATTTAACTTGCCAAGAGCTTCAATTCAGGTCGTACAAATGCATCCTTTTATTGATATTATCTGCTCGAGGGTAGGAAGGCTCTACAGAGGGATCTGGACAGGCTGGATCGATGGGCCGAGGCCAATTGTATGAGGTTCAACAAGGCCAAGTGCTGGGTCCTGCACTTGGGTCACAACAACCCCATGCAACGCTACAGGCTTGGGGAAGAGTGGCTGGAAAACTGACCAGCAGAGAAGGCCCTGGGGGTGCTGGCTGACAGCCAGCTGAACATGGGCCAGCAGTGTGCCCAGGTGGCCAAGAAGGCCAACAGCATCCTGGCTTCTATCAGGAATAGTGTGGCCAGCAGGAGTAGGGATGTGATCATCCCTCTGTACTCAGCACTGGTGAGGCTTCACCTTGAATACTGTGTTCAGTTTTGGGCCCCTCAGTACAAGAAAGACATTGAGGTGCTGGAGCATGTCCAGAGAAGGGCAACGAAGCTGGTGGAGGGTCTGAAGAGCAGGTCTTACGAGGAGAGCTTGAGGAAAATGGGCTTGTTTAGTCCGGAGAAAAAGAGGCTGAGGGGAGACCTTATTGCTCTCTACAACTACCTGAAAGGAGGTTGTAGCAAGGTGGGGGTTGGTCTCTTCTCCCAAGTTACTAGCGAGAGGATGCAAGGAAATGGCTTAAAGCTGTGCCAGGGTAGGTTTAGATTGGATATTAGGAAAAATTTCTTCACTGAAAGAGTGGTCAGGCACTGGAACAGGCTGCCAAGAGAGGTGGTGGAGTCACCATCGCTGGAGGTGTTCAAAAAACATGTAGACGTGGCACTTCGGGACATGGTTTAAGAGACATGGCAGTGTTGGGTTGACGGTTGGACTTGATGATCCTAGAGGTCTTTTCCAACCTAAGTGATTCTATGATTCTATGATTCTATCCAGATCATTACTTGTTGCCCTAGCATAGTTCAAACTGAAGGGTGATCTACAGAATTGTGTGCCAATATATATAGAAATCTGAAGGCAGACTGAATTAGAGAGGTGTTTAGTATTGGGTTGATAACTGCAGCTGTGCCAATCAGTGTTGTGGTGTACAGCTGTCTGTAAATGCCTAGTACACCCCAAATACAAGGTTGATTTGCTCTGGCTGTACTTTTATAAATGCCATTTCATAGTAGCAGCATAGCAGCCCTGAGGCATAGGCAGGTCCATTATATCATTTCTATTTGATGAACAACATATCCATTTTTAAGAACGGTGAGTGTTGTCTATATAATAATTACTGTAATAATGGAAAATATTCAGCCTGGGTGCAAATGATGAATGGGAGAGGAAGTTAAGGTGTCTACAAAAAATAATGAGTTTTGGTGTGACTCATGCCCGGCAGTACAGGGAAATACATTAACACCTTGACTTTCACCAATCTATTTTTAACCATCAGAAAAGTTTAGAAATAAAAATAACTAGATAACACAGACCATAAAGTAATTTAGTGTTAAATGTCAGACTGCAAGTTGATATTGTTTCTCCTCATTCTGAGTGCACATTTAACTTTGTAGCACTTTCTGGGATTTCAAAGAAATGTTTCTGAATTTTAATTCTTCTATGAAATAGAAAGACACTAATATTCACATTCTACTGATTGAAGCTGCTAGTCTAGAGAATCCAATTTTCTTTTCTTCTGTGAGCATTGGACCAGTGAAAAATGCAACTCAAATTGACATGTTTATTTTGCATGACAAACAATACAGACTATGGAAGAAGCAGAGACTAAACCCCAGCAATCTGTGTGTATAACGATGGTGTAACCAAAACCAGAGGCTCTATTCTAATATTGTAATGTCTAGATCTTTTTAAGTTCCAGTAGGAGAGCACCTCTGAGACTCTAAAAAGTTGAAAAATAATAGTTTTTATATGTGTGTAGTCTGATTTTTTGGAAGTAATTACAATCTCTTAGTGACACAGCAAACGACAGTTTTACCACTTCTCAGGTGCCTTGGGTATACTAAATAGGAGACTGCAGTATAACAGTGTATGCAAAGTGACTAAGATTAATTTTATAATAGTGTACATTGTGGTACAGATGGGAATAAAATTCAAGAGGTGTTTGGTGGCTCAGTTTAGTATTTCTGTATCTGAAGCAACTATGTTGGGACTCATATTCAGAGAAATAAAATCCCTTGATGATTCTCAGATTCCTTTCGGTTTCAACTTCAATCATGCAGCCAGCTCATGTCTTAAAGATGAACCTGGAGAGGACAGAAAATGTGAAAAATAATGGAAGATGGGTGGAAACTGAGATATATATTGTGTCTTCCAGTTGACAGTCAGAAACTCCAATACCGAGACCTATTTTCTCTGTATATTTTGTAATTTGTTTTGTGCTTTTTTATCAACAGGAATGTTATATATACAACCACATTCACTTAAATAGTACAGCTTTATCACCCAGGTAGTGGGCTGAAGGATGTATTTATTGAGAGCAGCCACCCAAGCAGAGTAGGAGCTCTTCAAATAAATTTTGATCTACATATTCTTGCAATATCCTCATGAAGCAAAGAAATGTTTCTGCCCTTGATCACTATTAAGGAAGCAGACATAAAAAAAGAAATTATACAACAACATCTGGGATAGATGTGGGAACAGATACTGTAGCCTTTCCAAATCCAGGCTATGCCCAACCCCCAAAGACATCATCGATACTTCAGTTATTTTATTCTGTTTCCCCTTCTTTCAATTGCTTTTTCATATCGTATAGTCAGCTTCTCTCTCCAGGTTGCAGGATAAAGGAACAACCAGCTCTATATGAAGTCATGGGATCTAAATAACTGAAAAATGCATGGTTCCATGGAGAAAATGAAAATAACAATGCTCAAGATCTTAATGCAAAGCCAAGGACTCACCACTTACAGAGGAGGAAGCTAGAAGTAGCTCTTCTGGGTCTAAGATGAGATATTCTGAAGCACTAGCATAGGGTATTTGCAACTTTGCTATATTGTTTCTGTGGATAAATAAATCATTTAAGTTGTCAAGTTTAACAGTTTCCCTGGTATGAAATTCACTTCAGAGAAAAAGTAGTAATTTATCTGGTATTGTCCTGCAGCACGTGTATCTCCTGAAAACCCTTCTGAATATGAAAACACAGTATTATAAATAGTCCAAGGTTGTGGCTCTGAATCACTCCTATTACTGGCATTTGAGGGAATCTGTCATTTCTATAAAATTTCTAAACTCTGTGTCACTCCTAGTGTACACAAATACAGAGCAAAGTTTGGTCCAAAGCTATTGTACAGCCAGTATCTAATAATCTGATTTTTTTGCATTAGTGCAAGTCAGGAGTAAAGCTAATGGAATTCCTAAAACTAGTGTTAAGTAGAAAGAGAACCAATGTCTGGGTCCGTGGCAGGGAGCATTCACAGCCACAGTCCTTGAACAACATCTCTGAAGAGTCCTCAAACCATTGGCCATGAACGTGGATTGTATATGCACTAAAGAGATCCACTCCTGAAATGCTTGTAGGTTAATACATTTGGCATAACCGTGATATCATCTAATCATCACTATTAACCTTTAAAAGCAACAATTTTAGTGTCCAGGGTTCTGTATCACCACAGCATAGCAAATTCATTGGTAGGAAATACTTTGAAAATTAAGGGTATTTTGTTATTTGTTGGATCAAGACCGTAGTTGGTGGTATTTTTGATCGCTCTCTGTAAGTCTGTCTTAGATATCTTTTCTTTATCGTAACTCCTAAAAGAGGCAATAATACAGTTATTCACTTTATCAGCTCTCAGATCTTTCTTACAGTTTAGTTTTAAATAGGATAACAGTTGATGAGTTTAATTAATCATTACTTAATGAGGGCAGAGTCTACCCACAGGAACTACATTAAAGTACCTGTGCCAAAAAGTAGGAGAACAAAGAACAATTGTTTTTGTTTAAGTTTCTCCTAAATACGGTGATCCATGATACAGGATGCAATTATATCTAATTTTTAAAATTGAATGTAAACCAAGATGTTAAAAGAAGCTATGAGATTTAGACACACAGAGATTTCAACAATATCCATGGAATTAATTTCTGATCATTTGATATTGCAGACTTTTTCATTGTTGCTAAATATTTCTCCTCTTCATGAAAAAAATAGATAAATAGTTTGAGTATGTACCCACTCAAATACAGGAGTTCAAAGAGATAAGGAACAATTATGCATTATTCCTCAGTTAGACCAAATCAGTTAATTCATGGAACTGCACTCTGAACTATTTATGGACTTCACAATGCAGATCTAATATCCCTAGAATCAGCTATTTCTGCTTTCTTTGATACATAGAGCTACAGCACATATGGATAAAACATTAACATAGTCTATGAAACAAAATTTAACTACTTTACACAGAAAAACAAAATAGTTGAGGCTGGAAAGCACCTCTGGAGATCACCTAGTTCAAGCTCCCTCATCAAAGCAGGGTCAGTGAGAACAGGTTGCCCAGGGCTGTGTCCTGTTGAGTTTTGAACACCTCCAAGGACAGAGACTTCTTAACGTCTCTGGACAATCTGCAATTTTGCAATACTTGTAAGCATATGGAAACATTTAAGATTTAAAAGTGCCTTATTTTATACAGGCAGTTGAAGATTAATAGTGAGCCCCATTTTGCACTTCTTGATTGAGCAGCTATAGAACATTGCACAAGACTGAACAGGGAGCAATACCAACATAGTCCTTGCTATTATGTAAGCATTTTTTTTTTCTAACAGCTGATCCACATACGATATTTATAAATCTACATAGTCAGCAATTAGAGGGCTTAGTTTTTTAGCATAAGCAATAAAGATTACCAGCAGAAGATTACCACTTCAAACAATGTGGTCAGTCCAAGCAAGTTTCAGTTGACCAGTTCCTCATATTTGGACACAGGTTTGCTCAGGCTCCTGAGAAATTATATATGCTGTTGTAAGCTCAATTCTAGCCCTAGGTTTGAATCTGAACTCATCTTTTTTCCACATTATTAAAACTTTCTACCCCAAGATTCTCCTTCCCAAAATTTCACAGATCTTCCAGGATGAACAAAGCATGCTGAATGTTACCCAGGGACCCCAGGTAATTATTTCAAGTACTTTCATCCCTGGGCTGATAGAAGCTACTTCTTAATAGTCTCTGATTTACCACTGTTGAAAGCAGATTTCAAGTTTCATCAGTACTTAGCTTCCATTTCACAAGCTGTCAAATGACTAGTCAAAATGTCAGAAAAAGGAAATCAGTTCTGCAGAGTTTTCAGGTTTTATTGTTATCAGTTAACAGACAACTGGCCTACTCATGCCTAAACAAAAATAATAAATGTTAACACTTTACTAGTTGCTAAAAAGAGCCTGGCAATCTTGAACAGTGTTAAGCTGCATGTGTTAAATATGGCAATATAATTCAATACAACAAAATTCCACCCTCTCCTTCCCTTGAGGGTTTTGGTGAAATGTGGCCCCTTCTTCACTTCTGCAGCATAAGCATTGACCCCCCCTCTAGGAGCAAGCTCTTAGTTTAAGCACTGAGAGCAGCAACTCTAACAAATACAGGAGACTTTGAGATATTTATTTGGTGCTTACAAAGAAGAACACAATGGCTATACTGTGTCAGAGGAAAGGTACACTTAGATTTTTGATAACATCTTCAACTGTGGCCAGTAACAGATGCATATGGAAGAATATATGAACACAATACGCTTCTTTTTCTCTTTCAATACATTAGGACTGTAGCATGTTTTTTTTTAAGGGAAAGGATGGTATTAATCTAGCTAAATGTGGATATCTCCATGGCAGTTAAGAATGTATGAGGTTCCTTCTCTGGAATAATCATTTGTAATCAGTGGAAAATTATAAACAACTTATGATTCCAGGTTCTAAATGTCACCATAAAGTAGACAACAAAAAGACTGAGCAAATCATGTGTGTCAGCACACTTAGTGGAGCAGGGAGGAGGTCTTGATGTATAAAGCTGATCTGCTGACTGTGGGAGCTGATATCGCTAAAAATAAGTCGTTGCTCACCATCAATGCAGGATGTAGCCATCCCAATAAAATGAAAAAAGAAAAAAAAAAAAAAAACTATGCTAGAAGTTGTTATGCATTCGATTATCAGGGCAATTACTAGTTCTTCCTCAGTCAGCAGAGTTGTCATGGAGCAATGTAAGATTTCTCATCTTCCTGTTTGTTTTTTTGCCTTCTAAACTGGTAATGTGAAGCATGCAAAGTTTTGGAAATGTGAATAAGATGTATTGACTACCAAAGACCAGTTACAGAATGTGATTGCTTTTTAGGCAAAAAACTTTTTTTATTACCAGTCTCCTGTGACTTCTCAGTACTCTTTTTCTATTTTTGTTGATTAGACTGACATTCCTGCTAAAGGTTTTACTTGTAACATTATTTTTTCCAGCAAAAGTTATTTAGCAGTTACTCCTTAAGAAAAGAGAAATCACATTCTTGCCTAAAAACTTTTTCCTTAGACCCTAGGGCTATCAGTCTGATCAATTAAGTCATGTTTAAACTGCTTTGATTTTAAACATTCGTAAATCCACAAGGCAGCCAATAAAAAGAAAATACCCCTATACTGACAGCTAAAATGAATTCTGTGTGAGCCAAGGCTGTTGAGATTCAATTTCCTTTCGGTTTGCTGCTTTGTTCATGTGTGCCTGACCTTACTGACCAAGTGAGTGACTGAGGTGCCATTGCATTCAGTAGTGAAATTCTCACAAGTGGAAATGAGACTTGATTTCCAAATCCCCGCACTGCAGCGGTACTCAGCTAGGCTCTTTCTGCTGGTCTTTTAAATTAAAGCAAAACGGTGGTGATAGCCTTACGGGTCCCCTGGTAAATTTTCTTCTGAAGCCACGAAAGCAGGATGTGATAAACCCAGGATGGTAGCAGGATACATTTTGTCAACAAAGCTCTTTTTTTTTTTAACAAAAGGATATTAACCACATTCTCAAATATCTAAAACTTCCCAGTTTTATTCTTGTTCATTACCAATACATAGAAGTGGTGGTTTCGCTTGTCTTACTCAAGAGGTTTGTACTCAACATCCTATGCCATGATAGCATTATGAAGGCACACATTGACAGGAAAACAGAAATAACTTCAGTTCCTTCCTTTGTAGAAGCTTTCTAAAGACAGAGTGCATGCTGTTATATTTGTATTGCAGAAAATCAGGGGGAGCTGCATTTATTCATAATTACTGTTGCTTTATTCTAGAGGAACTGAGCTTAAAACCAGATCTGCTCTAACAAGCAAAAGCAAGATCATGCTTTTGAATGATGGCTGGTAAATGAAAGGGGCTAAATTTTAGGAAAAGACAAATCTATTTTGGCAGTAAGCAGCTGGCTTTACTGCCTTCTGAGTATCACTTTTTAGTCATTCTGCACAGTTTGTATTTCTGTAAACTGCTGCAAACAAACTGATAAATTCTTACTGAGAAAAGTTATGAACAAATCTGATATTTCAAATCCTAATTTATGGAATCCTTTGGAAAATTTTGTAATATAAAGTTATAGCCTTTATTTCTCATATTCTTTCATTGTCAAATAATTTCATCTGCTTTATTCCATGAACAATTCTCGTTATATTTTATTTAGCAACTTGTTTTCTTATGAGTTTATCTCCACATTTCACTTCATTATTTTTCCCATTTGTTATATGCAACAGCACAGGAATTTGAAACAAAAATATGATCCAGGTGAAGACTTGGTTTTATTTGCGTAAGTGGTAGCAAGCTAAGTGTTTGTGGTTTTCCTTGCTGTGTGGATGATGTGGTTTTCAGATGTTTTATAATACATTGCTTTTAGTGGACTATTAAGAATTCAGTATCTTGTCCCATTAAGCAATTTTTTTCCTCTAGACCTTGAGGCTTGGATTTTGACATATGTACGTTAGTGAGAAATAAATCTCTTTGAAGTCATCCTTATGACTAACTACTTCAAAATATGAATGCAGCTCTCAGAACCTGAGTTGTAACTCCCAGATATGAATTTACAGTTTGCTTTTTGTAAGCATTTTACTGTAACCAAAAGATTTCTCATCTTATCAGAATACACCTCACATGAATTATAAAGGGATTGACTCTGCAAATACTGAACATAAAACTTCCTTATAGTGATACTTTGCTCCATACAGAGTATCGTGGCTCAGCCCTGGGACACTTGGAAGACACAACAGATCAGTATACAGTAATTTTTCAGCCTGTTTATCATAGCTCTGTTCCTATCTTCCACAATGAATTATGTTCAGCTGTTTTGTCACTTTTTCATAAGAAAAGATACAGAAGAAAAATTTAAACATTAATATTTCCAGGCTGATGTTTGAAATGCAGAGGTACATTTTTCATTAAAATCAGTTTGCCCAACTGCCTTCATCTTGTTGTTGAATTTTCTTAACTGAAAAAGCAGAGGAAATGTATTTGAATTACAAAATCACATTCACAAATTTAGTCTCATTTTGAGGCTCAGCTTCTTAACAGCATGTGCCACTGTAGGGAGTAGTTATCTTCCAAGACCATGGCTGGCCAGGAAAGGTCTGAGATATATATATATATATAATGTTTTAGTTTCTTGCCATGTTGGTAGGTGTGCATGTTTTTGATATTACAAAAGTTTTTCAATATCACACAACCCAGACTATGGAGAGTGCATGTATAGTTTGAAACAGATAGGAATTAATCCCCTGACTTCTTTCAACAGGTAAATTATAGCTGATGGGACAGTAACATTCAACAGTCTAATTTGTGTGAAGTGAAAAGGCTTTGCTAATGTGTTGTGCCATTTAAACAACATTCACATCAAATCTTCTTGTCAAAGCAGTCTATCTGATGCCTTTGTCAAAATCTGAGCACTTGACCTCAAGCTGTTATGCCTTCTTAGGAATGCAGGTGCTGGAATGGAATGGCATCCCCTTGACTGGGAAAACATACGAAGAAGTCCAGAGCATTATTATTCAACAGAGTGGGGAAGCAGAAATATGTGTAAGACTGTGAGTTTTTCCCCATCTTTCTGTTTCCATTTTTTTGGCTTTTCATGGCTTTTTTTTTTTTTTTTAATTTACAATTGTTAAGGTGGAACCTTTGTTAGCACAAAGCATCAATGTAATAATTAGCAAGAGTTCACTGTGAGTGTGGAAGGTCTGTTTGTTCTTTTTTTCTTTTAAAGTCATAAGGAAAGATAAGCTGAGGCAGATGTTAGTAATTATGCTTTATAAACAATGATATATCCATTATCAGGCCACAATCTCCTCTCATTGATACACATACAATTCACTGAATTTACTGGGGTTAGAAAAAGATGGTAATTTAGCACTAACTTGACTTTTACTGAAATCTGTATCCTTTAGATGAAAGTCATTTAAGCATCATGAGAAATGTATAAACTTGCATTCAATCCATTAAAGATTTCACCTTAAAAGAACCTTTTCTCAGCTCTTTAACAGCATTGCAAATATGTATCAGCTAAGAAGGGGCCATGCTTGGGAGCTGCTTTCTGTCATGAACCACTATTCATTTATCTACTTAATACAATAATGAGGGAATGAGGAAAGAGTTTCTTTTGTCTCAGGCTTCTCATTCCTTTCTTTAGGGACCTGAACATGCTCTCAGACTCTGAGAATCCCCAGCACCTGGAGCTGCACGAGCCAGTAAAGGCAGGTAAGTAATAAGGTGTTGCTTTGATATTGGAGGACCAGGTAGCAGCTGAAAATTGGATTTGGTATAAGCTAGGGTATTAGCATTGTAAGCTCAGGTGTTCCATCCCAAATCTTGCAATGGGAAGAAAGGGTCCACACTTTATATATACAAAGCCAAGCAGTTATTGTTGGTTATTATTATTAGCCCAGTTCAATTCATACTGACACAGTCTACATATCTAATTAATACAAAGGAAATATCAGTAACCATACTGCAGCTAACATTTGTTATCCAGGGAAAGCCTCCTGCTAGCTACCCCTTCACCTATACATGGCATAGAATACTGTGGCATAATGGTCCCCCTTCGGCAGCTTCTCCGGACTCCACGGGCAATGGTTTCACTCTGGGGGCATTGCAGCAAGTCAACAGCAATCTGAGGAATTTGCTGGGAGGAGTGTGATGTTTGTGGTGAGAGTTTTTGAATCCTCCTTGCTGGGAGGTGGATGATGTTGCTTATTCCTTCTTCTTCGCATCAAGAGCTGCTTGGGGCCTTTTATGTGCTTTCTAGGATGCCTTGCTCTTTCCTTACTGGTCAGCAGCTCTTCATTATTTATGAGTTGACTCAATATTGTACACTTTGCATGTGATATATTCTTGTTCTTCATTCCTTCTGTTGCTCCTAAGATCGATTTTGCCCAGCTCACGAGTTTACATTAGTGTTGGTAACTGACCGGTGAGTTGCTGGTAGCCCTGGGGCCTCAGCTATCTTCCTGTGCCCAAACCTTGCAGCATTCTGCTGTCGTCCCAGGCCTGTGCTCCTATAAGCTGCATCATTAATCTGGAGTCAGAAAAACTTCAGTTTACACAGTGCAATTACTGTTGTACTGTTATATATCAAAATTATTAAGAATGGACATTATACTGCACAATTATGCAAGGTGAAGCGTAACTCAGACAAAGTAAGGTCATAGCCATCTGGTCAATAGACAATTGCTGTTGCAGCCAGACAAGCTAAAACAAAGCTCCTAGCAAACTGGAGCAGGTCCAAATAAAACACAAATCCTAAGGCCTATGTTAGCTTAATACAAGGCTTTTGGCCTGTTATTAGTGATGAAAATATAGTATTTACTAGGATACAGGGCTGAAATAGGAAGTACTTTGTGTGAAGTTTTGTTAGGTGACTTCTAAAATGGCAGTGCTTCTGGGGGGATTGCCTTCTAGTCAATTAATACCATGACTGCAGGCTCTAATCATGGTATTAGTAGTATCTAATTTAACTTTGAACCAACATCCACAATCTTACTAGTGATGCAGCCCTTCAGCAAGCTCAGTGCAGATTAAAAGAGTGTTTTACTCAGCTTCTCAGGGGTCCATTCTGAGTTCTGTGCTTTTGTGGCTGCTCTTTTATCAATTGGTGCACATGTTACCTGGATTAAATCCTCCATTTGCTGACCATCTACCTCTCTCAGCTATTAATATACTTACCATCAAGCTACCTTTTGTTGAAAATGGATTTTATTGTTATTAATTGAAAGCAAATACTGAGTCTGACAGAGCTTTGAGGCAGAGCTACCCATATTTTTTTTCTTAGTGAGTAGATCAAGAACACCAAAGGCATTCACAGACACCAAAATTGGGTTTTGAAAGGATAGAAGCTGAAATACGTATTTTTTACTAATGGAGAAAACTCAAAATGAGGAAGAACAGAAATTAAAGTAAATTCCCCCATTCTTGCAGGCATGCTTCCCCCTAGTCTAGCAATCTTCTAGTGGTTTCTGAGTTGGAACAACTCTGTGGAGTCCCTTCTGGCTGCCAAGCCAACTCTTTCCTGCCATCACCTCTGAGGTTTTGCAGACTGTTGGTGCTTTGGAAAAGAGCAATCTCGATTCACTCTAGAAAGATAAACCAAATATAGCCTAGCAGGCAGGATAAGGCTAATGTATTTCCTTAAACCTCTCATACTACTGAGAACCTGGGAAGCAAGCTGAGCCTAGTCTTCTAACTAGTCTAAAATCCTACACTAAAACTATACACACTTTAAGGCACATATGAAACTCACTTGACCTAATTTCTCTATTAAATGGAGATTGACAACTATGAAGAGTAAATTCTCCCCACTCATTGCCGGGGCAGCAGGGAGGGCAATTAGAATTAGACTCCTATCACAGATGCCTCACATAGCTGTGTGTAATAAGGAAAGACGAATCAGGGCTTTTGCTCTTCATTTGTTTTCATTGTATCCTGCTTTGATTAATTTGTGGTGCTAAAGTTTTGAGCTCCTTTTCTCTGTATTTTTGTATAAATTATCCGAGGAGCAGAGCAGATTTCAGTTTTATTGAATGTCCAGCTGATTAAAAAAAAAAGTTGAGATTAAAGCTTGTTACAACAAAGTTCAGATACTTGATGAAGCTGGAACAGTTCCAAATAGTAAAACTTAGCACAGGCCAGTCTTAAAGCTGTGATTTGCTCTGGTATGATTCAGCATGATCAGCAAGACCTATTTTTCTTCAGCTAGAGAATAACCTTCTCAGAAAGTTTGTGAAATGCGTAACACTGGTTGACAGAGTATTGAGTAGTAAGATTGGAATTGGGATGTTGATGTTGTGGGGGAGATGTCTATTTTTTATAGGTTGTCTTTTGCATATTCACAGTATACAAGCAGATGATGTGAAAATTTGTGAAGATCATTATCCTGTCCCTGTACCATGGCAAGATAGATTTGAACGTTTTAGCAATTATCAATACAAAACTCTCTTACTTTAATCCAGTAGATAAAGCGAAGTCCCCGGGGGTTGATCCCAAGCAGCTGGCTGCAGAGCTCCAAAAGGTTTCTCTACAGCAGTCGCCTCTGGTTGCTTCCTCAGGAGTGGAAAAGGGATCTCACGTTCATTCTGGAACCACTTCTGCCACCTCCAGCGCTGTTCCCAGCCCTGGTCAGCCTGGTTCTCCTTCAGTGAGCAAAAAGCGGCATAGCAGCAAGGTAAGAAACTTTTCAGTTATGTGGCAATAACATTTTGATGACAAGAAGAAACTGTCTATTTATCTTCTTGAGTGCAGCAAGAAATCACAGCACATATTGATGAGTTCATTTCTGTGACAGTGATGAGTATTACTGTTAATTACTGTTAAGATGTAAAATTTGAATACAACGAAAGGAGATTATGTGACTTATTCAAGGTCATAAAAGATTGGGCCATCTCTGAAAACAGATTTCTCAAACTTAATATAATTATTTTTAAACAAAATAATTGCCCTTTTCATTCTACATTGCTGTTGCTTTTTAAGTACATGCTACATGATGATCTAGTTCCACAGAAGCAGCTGATATTCCTGAAACCATAATCTCCCTCTCTCTACTAAGCTACTGTTGGAAGTTTTACAAGCTATGAATAATCATAGCAATATTAAGCATTTCTCTGAAATCCAGGGAAAGAATTAAAAAGAAATTTACCATCAAAAATGTGTTTTGTCAATAGCTAATTCCTGTGAACTTGTTAAACATAATTTCTCATTTTCTTTGCCACTTCCTGTCCATTTCTCAGCTGAACTTCTTTCTCTTCGTGCACACACCTGCACACCTGGAAAAGGCAGAGGGGGAATTTAGCAGCATTTTTTCATGGTTGAAACTGGAAATTAGATCATAAAGTTATCTGTCACTTTTTTGCATTTTGTGTCAAAAAAGTTAACACCTGAAGAGATAAGCAATACTATGAAGACTGCATTTGCTTAAGCAATTTGCAAGATAGCTAAAGCTGATTGCTATCCTGAATACTCAACTTTTCACTGTCTTATTCTTGGAAGCAAAGCTTCACATTGCAAACAGGATGCTTTCTAGATATTTATTCCTCTGCATCTTCATTTCTTCTTGGGACTGTCAGGTTCCTCCTGCATTGTTGTTATGTTTGTATTTTTGTGCTGTTGAAACTATGACTGTGATTTGAACTACAAATGCATTAGGTACTGTACAAACAAAAACCAGCAAATGGTGCCTGCTCATTTCAGATAGCTCTTCAATAGGCTTACAGAACTTTCATGTAAGGGGAAACACAAAAAATCTCTTTCATCCAGCAGTTTAGCAAAAACTGTAAATATATTTATGGATCAGTTTGTTTTGGATAGTAATTCTGTCTTGCTAATTCTGACTTTTCATGAACTAATTCAGGTCTATGATGCACAAGTTAAATCTGTATGTCAAGATTTATTGCACCTAACTTCAGGGAACTGGCAGAATTACCTAATTGTCTGGTTAATAGTTGGTTTCATGCACCTTACTCTGGATATTGTAAACATATACCTATGAACTAGTTTGCCATGTACTTTATGTTTACCAGTGAGAATAATACACTTCTGAAGTACAATTCATGAGACTGGATGAAACCTGCCATTGAAGTGCATGCACTGCGTGGAAAGGAGAGGGCAGGGCTCTTAGTGCAGATGTCACTATCTACACTGAAACCTCTTTCATTTGGTTAGATGAATCACACTCCTAAATTAACTTCATAGTGTATGGAGATCCATAAATCCTTGATGTGCAGTGTATCCTGGAGAGGTGCTTCTCTCTGTCCACGTGAGAGACTGGGTTCCCAGCTTTGGCACTGTAGCAGGTCACCTAAAGTTAGATGCATAAATTTAATTTCCTGCTTCACAGAGGATTTAGTAATCTTTTATGAAAATTCAGTTGGAGGCTTATAAAGATGAAACAAGAAATTATTAAAACTTATGCCTTTATGTAGGGGGTGCAAAAGTCAAAAATAATCAGGTAAATGTTTAAAACATTCTTTGCTTATTTCTGAAAATCACATTGAAAGGCATTTATTTCATAATAACCGCAGCTCTTGTTGACTTGCATAGTTTCTGTTCATTGACTGCAGGCCAAGTTTATAATGGTGTTGAGCTCCCTTAGAAGACAAAGTTAATGCTCATGCTTTTTGGAATGGCTCTTTGCCTCGGGCTGACAGCATTTCTAGGCAGGCTGCAGCCTTGCCAAAATATCATGACAGACTAAATATCCAAACTGCCTAGATCTTGTTTTTGCTACTGTTCTTATTTTTAGCAAGTAAGACTTTTTTTTTTTTTTAAGCTTTTTGTATATAATATATTCTCCAGAAGTGTTGTAGGGCTCTTTTCTATATTCTGCAGTACCAATTCTCTCGTATTTAATGTTTTGTCCCATTACTACAGAGAGTGATAGTGCATAGCATCAGAGCCTGGCATTAACAAGTTTCACATCATGGAAATGACAACCTTCTCCGGCAGGTGTGACAGCATTACAAAGCACCAGTTCTTACACAGGGTGCATGAGTGTGTGCAGGGAGTATCAAAAGAAATAAGAATGAAATTAGATTAGCCATCACGGGAGAGATTTAACCTTTGGGAGCCTTGAGCTGACTATACCCTGTGCAGACTTGTTTCTTTTGTAACGTAAATGCATGTTCATTCTATGGTGCAGATTACATCCAGGTTATAAATGCCCTATAGAAACATTTAATTGACTTTGTATCTTGAAAAATGGGTTGTTTTTCTAAATCCTCAGATCCTTTAGCTCCTAGAGAAGTCAGCAGTGAAATGCTCTTCCTTCTTTTCAGATTAATCCTCAGCGAGGCCCTGATAAAGAAGGATACTTACTTGCATCTCTGCCTTTCGATCCAGATCCAACTTCAAAGTTGGCCCAGCTCTGAGCTGAGGCTTGGGCCAGATGACCTTGAGAGGTCTCTTTCAGCCTAAATTATTCATGTTTCTTTGAAATATTTGGGTAGTTCTTCATGGTCAGTTTTAAATCAGCTGACACCAGAGAGAAAACAAAATATTTAATATGCTGAATCACAGCCTTGTAAATTAATAGAGAGATTTAACAATGATATCAAAACATAAAAATACACATTCAGTTTTACAGACAAGTAGACGAAAGCAAAGTAACTGCATGGCTAAAGGGAACTCCACTTTAACCACCTTTGGAAGTCCCCACACAAATTCGGCATGCCCATTCCCTTTTCTCTGGACTCCTTCTATAGTATTTGTACTAATACATTCTGTATTACATGATATTTGGGGTGAACAAACTCATTTTTTTTGCTATTCAAACTTCTGAATAATTAGAGCATTTAGACTATCTGGCAGTGATTTTGTAGCCACAGCACAGCTAACTCCGTGTTATCTTGTAGCGTCAGTATTTTCAGTGCTAGTACAGACTGGGGTCAGAACTAGTAAAATATACTAAAATCCAATTGTAGAGGTAAAGTATGAGAAATGTAAGCATTTAATCCCTACTTTGAAAGTTTGCATGATGCTCAGGTAGGTCTCTGTCTTTGGCAAAAGGAGTGAAATTGTCTCTTTGAATATTCTTTCAAGAACCAAACAAGTTTTAGGAGTACTTTGCTATTGAGCTAAAATATCATTTAAGATTCAGAACATTTTATGAACTATTGATATTAGGGGGATTACACTTCTTTTAAACCTTTGTACCAAGAAAAGCTGATTTAAAAATTATCCACAATAATTATTTTTGAGTGGCACAGGCATATTTTTTTTCTGAAAAAGCTTATGTTCATAAAGAAACACATCTAGAAGTCAAGGTAAAGCACGTAAAACAAACAAAAGTAAGGCAACACAAGACAGTGAATATAACTATATAATAGGCAGGTTTGGGCTCGTTTTCTCCCTTGTTTTTTGTTGAGCTAGTGTTTGGTTGGGATTTTTCTGGTTAGTTCTGGTTTGCAGATCTGAGTGACTGAGGGGATGTTTCTTCATTGCAAACCTGAAAAGAGTAGTGTATCACCTTAACTTCATTCTCTGGTCCAGAAGATGTAGGCTGTGCATTGGCCTAACTTAAAACAACTCATATCCAACATCCTGAGAAAATCTCTAAGGGTGTTTTTGAGGGTAGGGCAGCACAAAAGAGGCAGATGGGTTTTTCACTTCTCAGAAAGTGAAAGAAATCCTAATTACACAGAATAATATTTCTGGCTGCTGGTCACATCTGGAAAAATAGGAAAAGATGACTTCCAGATCAGTCTTCAGAGAACAGTAAGTTTGTCCTTGTTTGCATCCTTTCTTTTCTGCTGCATCAACCTAGGAAGCAGATGTGGAGAGAATGTAAAAATATTTAGATCCTGCTACTAAACCAGAGAAAGATTTCTTGCTTGACTGATGGCTTGCAGATTAGAGGTAGGTCCAGGGTGGCTCAAGGACACCACGGTTTAACAGAACAGCATATTTTTGAGAGTCCAGGATTTGAAGCAAATGGTGGTATTATTTTGCAACTACTAACAAACATGAGGGAAGAAAAAGGGGAAAAAAAAGACACCGAGGATTTTATTGCTTTTGTCAGCAACCTAGAGAAGCTCAGCGATAGAGAACAGAAAGGAACACGAAAGATTATAGAGCGTCATGAAGGGGAGGACAAAAAATTTAAATTTCATGTAATGAAGGTGTGTGGAGGAATTTGAAGATGAAGAGGTGTAGCTGAATTGATTATCAGAAAACACAGAATAAAGCAAAAAATATTATATGACATGGCTTGCAATTGTGAAATCCACTTACACATATAACGGTTTTAGTGCCATTCTTCCCACTCTTCCTACCCGCTTTCACCTAAACTCAATTTAAACTAGTGTAAGCGTTGTCTTTCAATAGAAATATAGCTGTGTTGCACTTGACATGCTATTTGGTTTCTCTTTGCAACATTCATTTTTTTAGACAGGGTTAATGCTCTATTTGTGCTCCCCATGCCTCCCTGTGTGACCAATCTGCTCAGACTGTAAAGACTTTGGTGTCCAATTTGTCTGATTCTGTACTTGCACGAAAGCTGATCAAAATGGCTGGGCTGGGCTTTAAGTGCTGTTGAAATACCATAATTATTAGTTTTGAGCATACAAATTGTAGACAACTAAATGGTTTTTAAAAATATGTGGCAATACAGCAGTATAAACAACACCTGTTAAAAAGTTAACTTTGAAAATCTGTTAATTCCAATATGCATATGTGTATATTTGTAAGTGTGTGCCTATGTATTTATTTATGTATTTTAATCTGGCAGCCCACTGAAACTACAAAGTCTGCTTCCCATCCAATCACTGGAGAAATTCAGGTAAATATGTAGTTTTTGCTGTGTAAATTGTTGTTGCTAGTGGCTGCATTTTTCTGGTGAATAAGTTTGCAGAGAACAATCTCCATTAACTGATTTCTTATTCGGCTCCAACCCCTTGGAATGTCACTCATAAGTCAGTGCTAGATTTTCACCTCTGTGTGTGTCTTTAATGTTGGCTTGTCAAATACAAACAGAAGAATGGAAAACGCTATTGTTCCTGAAGGGGCTAAAAACATAGTGAAATTCATTCTAATCTTTAATCTTTGGGCACTTATTGTAGTTTACTTCAGAAATTCCCAGGCTCTACCTTTAAGCAAAGACTGCTGTGGGTTTCTCATAGTGCAGTGGATTCATTTCCATGCAGTGCCAAGTTTGTGGTTCTCTAGTTTTTTACTCTAGTTTTTCACTCTAGTTTTTAAAAACAGTAGAACTGGGAGCAGCAGAATAAATTAAGCCTAATTTCCTGTAGATTTCTGTCTACTTATTCCTTAATTCATCCCTCTCTCCTATACTAGTACTAAGGGTCTTTCCATAGTATTATAACATCCTTCCCGGGCCTGGGCTCCAGGTAGAATTTGTGTTATTCCTACTCAATAAGCTGGCTATTGCTAAGAATACTATCAAGGGTTCAGATTTCATTTGCTTTTTCCTGACTGGAATAGATCAATTCTTTTTTTTTTTTTTTTTTTTTTTTTTTTGTAAACCAATACTGACGCCTTTGAAAGCAAAATTTGTTTCAAGATCCAACATAATCGTCTAGCATCTCATTCTAGTCAGGAGAGAGAGACAGAAACTTCTAAAATGTGTTTATTTCCAGCCAAACTAAAGGTCTAAAAATAATTTTATTAAAAGGATTTTGGAGAGGTATTCAATCATTTAGGAAGTAAAAATAACAAATGAACTTACTGTGTTTTAATGCATCTCTAGCTTCAAATCAACTATGACAAACACCTTGGCAACCTTGTCATCCACATCCTTCAAGCAAGAAACCTTGCTCCCAGAGACAACAATGGCTATTCTGACCCCTTTGTTAAAGTTTATCTTCTTCCAGGGAGAGGGTAAGTGTAGGAGAAATTTGAACTGGAACTTTTTTTTAATTTGGGTTTGTTACTTGTCATTAATAAACAGAACTGAGAGTTATTGCTAAAGAAAATCCAGGTACAACACCAGGAAAAATGGTGGATTTTTAATAAAGAACCAGATCCTATTTCCAGGAGAATGCACATACTTTGCTAATGACCTCCGGGATTTCATGGTCATTCCTGTAGATCTAATTTTTTTTCATGTTTCCATTTAAAAATTCCAATACATGCAAAAATATGTTTTACTGAAATGTAATAAATATATATAATACTTTCTGTAATATCGAAAGCTACATGTTAAGGTTAAAATAGAATTGTTGCTTCACCTCAAGACATTCTGAATTTGGGACAGTTTTGCAAACTTGCAGAATTACAGTATCTGAGGTAAATTTAAGGTTGCAGTATAATACTAAAGGTGAGAAATACTAGACAGAAAACATTCATTCCATGTGATTTTTTTATTACTTTTTTTTAAGAACTAAGATGTGATTTTAGAAATTCTGATAATTTGTATCTACTCACTATACAAATCAATCACTTTTTCACAGACCATTGCTTTTTTAGACACTGTAATTACAAATAGCTCATTAGTGTTTCCTTTAAAAGATATGTGCCTGTATCAGCAATAATATGACTCTTTTTTGTGCCCTAAAGTTACAGAATGTCATACGTGTGCATAAGTATACATGTTTATAATAATTCTGCTGACTTCAGTGACACAATAGTATATCTAAAGCTGATGGATCAGACCTTGGATTCCAAAGAAAATTTCTGCAAACTTCTGCAAACTTCTCCGCCTCTGTAATTGCACTCATCCTAAAGGACTCTTAGGCTAGGACCATACAACTGAAAATCTGTATTTCTGTTCTGTTCAAAGTAACAGGAAAGTGGATGCTCACGTTACAGTTCAGCATTTGGCATATGGACAAACACCACTAAAAGCACATGAATGGTACAACTAAAGGCATGCGTATTCTTTTTTAGTTTGCTAATTCCAGCTATACAGCATTCAGTATTGCTCAGTGGCACTGGGCCCAAAACTATTACAGAATATAATGGGAACAGGTCCTAAATCTTGAGGGTTTTTTTTAATGCACCTAAGAGTCTTGTAAAATACTTGTCAAATCAATCTTACTGGCAATTTTGCAGGTACATTCACTGTTGTAGAAATAAGGCTTTCAACTAGAGAGATGTTCACCCTGCAGAGGTATAACCCAGATCCAAGTATAGGTTTAAACTTGTGGCCAAGTTATGAGGAATTTGGATTTTAGTTTTGTTTGTGTTCATTACTTTAAAACATGGCAATGTTACAATTTTGCATGTAATTTGGGGCTTTAGGGAATAGTGAAAATTAAGAGATTCTCAAAAGTGCCAAACTGGTTTCTGAAAGCAGAAACTTGAATTGCTACTGTATATCTTTTATCTGTAGTTCAGTCCATGCTAGACTTCTTATTCTTCTTAATGCCTCTATTTCCTTTGATTCTGATACTAGAAACTACCCATTATTCACATTTTATTTCATCTCTGTTCTCATTTTCTCTCACACTGCTTCCTCTGTGTTCCTAACTCTGTAAATGCTGGATATGCAGACAAGTCATGGTTGTCCAAAATGCAAGGTAGAGTGTACTATCTTCCAATTTTATTCTTTCACTTTTGTATGCATGCATGATATTATGATAAGCCTGTGCATTGAACTATAGATTTCTCTTAAGTTTTGATGACACACGCTTGCAGCATGGTTTTGCTGTTCATTTGTTAATGAATCCCATTTCCAGGTCAGAAGGAACTGGAAACAAGTAATTGATGTTCCTCAATGGAATAATATTATAGGGCCAAACTCTGATGACAAACAAAATTTCTTTTGAAGTCTGAAAGAATTTAGTTCAGAGATATCTAAAAATTCATTCTCACTCACTGAAAGTTACAAAATACTTAACTGTGAACTTGAATCAAAATTTTGAATGGTGTTACTGCCAAGAGAAGCAGGCACTGTTTGGAAATGAAATGGAATATTTTTCTCTCTACACCTTGCACAGTGTATAGACATTAAAGCCAGGCATAATTCTAGATAATTGCCCAGCTGCCTTTAAAGCTGCTTGACCACATAAATGGCTATTTGTGGTTAACAAAGTTGAATTTTTAGGTTTTTAAATTACTAGTGCTTTGTTTGTCCTGGAGTTGGAAACATAAGGCAAAACTCCATTCTCAAGATACGCTAATGTCAGCCCAGGCTAAGTATATAATAACAGTAATTCAGCCCTAATTCTAAATTTGTTTAAAAGTAGAAACCTAACCAAACAAGTCAACAGATTAATTTTAATAAACAGATCTCTTCTATCATCAGCCTGTTTCTTCATTAATAAAATTATTTAATGTGTTTAAATGCCAAATTTTATATGCAGTTATTCTGTTATACTTTTTTCATTGTACTTTCAGTTGTATTACGTATTAATAAACTACAATTTGAGAAGCGTAGAAGAACAGTAAAGAAAAGAGTAATCAGCCTGTATCTTTTCACACAGCATACTCTGTGAATTTCAAGTGGAAATTTTTTCATGCTAGGTATAGACTAGTTTAATGACTGCATTTTATTAAAGCATCTCCATCTGTTAATCACAGTTGTTGGCGGAAGTTGCATTGGTGGTATGAACTTAATGTATTTGCCAGATCCTTCCCTTCAGAGGTCTAGAAACCTTCAGCTGTCATCCAGCTTAACCTGGGTCTGCACCTCCTTAGAAGTGGTCAGGGTGTCCTGCTTCCCTCTGCAACAGATCCGACCATAGGTTTCATGAATGTGCGCTAATGCCACCCTTGCCAGTTTAGGTCCAGGTACTCTTTGGACTTCAGTGGAAATGATCCAGAGTTACTGTGTTAACAACACAGTTACCTTTTGTCACTGCCAGCTTCAAAACTCAACACTGCGTGAATCACCTTCTCACATATTTCTGAAAAGAATCAGAAACTTTGTAAAGGTGATGAAGTTGTAATATTGCAAAAGGAAATCCAGGAAAGGAGATGGAATGTCATGGTGTCATTTTCTTGGTTGAGTGGACAAAGAGTCCTTTCCTACTTTTTTAAAAAGAACGTTCTTCAAAACCAGTAGATCATACTATATTTAGATAGGCCCGAGCTGTATAATACTATCCTGGCTTAGTTAAAGTAAGAAGTAAGCGGGTTATTCCAGGCATAGAAGGAGTTTGGATAAGTTAATATTTCATTAATAGTTGATCAGAACAGACAATCTGAGGAGTACTGTGAGCCCAGAGAGAGAGAGATGCTGCCAGCCCAGCTGTCACTTGCCTGTGTCCTGTGTCTCCTTATGGGTCAGTCAAATCTCATTAATACTTTGAGTGATGGGGATGCTTTTCTGAGATCAGAGACTGGGAAAAGAAGGCTACTGAGGTGCTTAAAAAATTTAAATGCATTACTGAATAGGTTTTACAGTCAAAATCTAGTTTCCAAAAAGAATTAAGATTTTGTATTTCAGCTTTCCTTCCAAGACATGCAAAGAAATAACATTGTGTGAGTTTCTTCTTCATATGTTCTTGTTCGCCTACATTTTAATTCACCCTTTCCTTACTGACATACAAGAAAAAAAAAAAAAAACCTCCTTTTTTTTTTTTTTTTTTTTTTTTTTTTTTCAAAAATATACCATTGTATGCTGTGGCTGACAGAACTGATTGAACTGTGGACAGCTGCTGCTTTCTTCTCATAAGCAGAGGTGGACAGACACTTTGTTTCATGGGTCCCAATGCCCTTCACATTTTTCAATAAACTGGAAGACAGTGGATAGCATGTTTTGCAAGAAAATAAATGGAACTGGATAGAATGACTAGAGCAAAATGTAAGAGCAAACATAAGTGCAAGTCCCTTTCATTAAAATATATCAGTCTAGTAGGCAACTTGGATATAGCCACTGCCTTTTGGAGAATAAGGCCATTACACATTCCATAATAATTAGAGGGGAGCACTGCACAGTAGAATTGAGTTTGTAGAGTGAAACTGCTGGTGCTGAAGACCCAGCATTGACACATATGTGTCAGTAAAACACATGCATCTTTCACATAAACTTAATTCAGACTTGCTCCAATTTGGTACCATGCATCGTACACCATTAGTGACTAGCTGATTAAATGAGCCCCTGGAGTGCATCTTCTGAGTTAATCTCATATGAAAGGAATCTAGTTCATTAGCTCTGAGACCATGCTACAGAGTGAACCAAAACACAGTTCAATCAAAAGTCAAAAGTGAGAATCAGGAGAATAGCTCACTATCAAAAATTGGTGTAGGGGAACCATAAGAGAGTTTAACAGGGCAGATACAGGACATTCTGTGGCATTTGGCCTTAGTGCTGGAGAACAGTCCTGGGCACATTTAATTTAGTAATAGGTGTAGCATGTAAGTCTTTTAATGTATGGCAGGTTTGAACAGAAGACAAAGGGCAGTTGACTTGCAAACTGGCAAAAAGAGGTTCTTTACCTTATATCTTGTTGGGTTTTCAAAGTTTTAAAAGCTTCTCATGTTCTTCTACCCATCTCTTTTGAGATGTCCATTAAAATTTATATTAAATTAAAATTGGAATGGAAGCAAATCTGACATCAAAGCTTGAAGAGCTAAATGGGTCCATGTTGTGTTAAAGTTTAGTGTATTGCTTTCTCCATACTCAGGAAATGCAAAGTACAATAGAAAGCACTACCAAATCTTTTTAAAAAGAGATTACACAGCCAAACTTTTTATTCTTGGCTATTGCTAAAAATAATCATGAGCATGACACACTTTTATTTTTATTTCCAATACAGTTAGGGGTATAGGCAGAGAACAGGTTCAATATGAAATTATTGTTTCTATCATTAACAGGATATTAGTTACCCCATGGTATTCATTAAATGTTCTTGTGGGATAAGACTCCTGTAATTAGAGACTGTAACCTATAAATATAATGGATTCATGCTACTTTAGCATGCTAAGAGGAGGATGGTCTTGGAAAAGAAATCAATGCATTATCACTTTAATTTATAATCAGAGCCCAACACATACAATGAAAGAACAAAGCATATGTGCACATGCTGACTGATGCTTTATGTTGAAACTAGCCTGCTGAAGAGTCAGAAGAAGATGTTTTAAAAGACGATGTCAGGAAAGCATGCTAATAAAAAAACCAAAGGCTGTCATTGTCCTTTTGTAAGCCTGAGTTGTTGCTGAAATGAGGGACGTAGTTCTTTTCTTTTTCTGGTTTTTGGTTTGTGGGTGGTTTTTCTGCATTAGAACTGAAAGAAACAAAAGATCACTAATGCAATGTTTCCTTCCTTTGTTCAAATTCAGTGCTGAGTACAAGCGGAGAACTAAGTATGTACAGAAAAGCTTGAATCCTGAGTGGAATCAGACGGTCATTTATAAAAATATCTCCATGGAGCAGGTGCGTGACTGGTAGTACTATTCAGTGCAATTTGCTGCTTGATTATTTGTATGGTCTGCAGTGCTTACTGTGAAGGGAGCAATGCTACTGGAAATTCTGTGAACCCCTGTAAAATCTTGACCAATTTAGGGGAAATTTCGAACTATTTCCTTGCCTCTGATAGAGCTTACTATATCAATACTCTTTTCTTGTCCCTTCTACTCATAAAAATGGTAATTTGTGGGGATTACACTCATAATCATGTCATAAGTACAGATGTGTAGATTAAAAAAATGATAGTGGAAGACAGGGAGGGAACAAATTAAGACATAAGTTTCTGAAGTAGATGCAGAAATCACTGTCACTCTTCATTCCAAAAGCCATGCAAGCTCACACAAAACACAGGTCCTACCATTTTATTTTTCAAAAATATTTATAACATGTAGAGATCCATTTTTAGATTTAGCAGCAATGCACAGCAATGGGCTTGAAATATGAATCATCTGAAGAAAATTTAGAAGATATTGAATTTCCTTGTTATAGAAAGATTTAACTCACATCTGGGAAAGAGATCTGTGGAAGTCTTCTCTGTTTCTTGGTGGCTTCCTAACTCTAACTGACCTATAAGGTTAACTGAGGGAGTATGTAGCAATTAAGTCCTCTTTTTCTCCATCTCCCCTTTTAAAGGCACTTTTTGCCATTTGAAAAGGCATAATGAGCAAAATTATGATCAGTCCATTTGTTTAAATTATGAAGTATATTTTATAGCATAATGGATCTGTGCACAGTCCCAATTCTCTTCGCCTTTCTTAGTGTTTTGTCCTTGATACTTTCAACTTCATTTTCCAAGGCCACCTAATCTTTCAATACTTCTTAAAAAAGCCCAGAATAATCAGACTTTTTAGTGAACAGATTTCCCAATGCTTTTAATATACTTCTCCAACACGCCACCAAGACCTCAATATTATCTTCCTAACTTAAAATTTGGTTATTCATTCTTCTTGTTCATTGAGAGGGACATAGATTAAGATACTTACTTTTGCATGGAGCAAAACCCTTCCCACAGAGGGACTTACATGGTTGCTTATGCAATCTACACATCTAAACTTAACAGGAAGTAGCTCAGATATACTTCAGAGGTACCCTGTTGTATGTAGTGATTATGGTTTGCTGGGTTTTACATGCTG
Organism: Morus bassanus; assembly: GCA_031468815.1. Taxonomy (NCBI): domain Eukaryota; kingdom Metazoa; phylum Chordata; class Aves; order Suliformes; family Sulidae; genus Morus; species Morus bassanus. Next base: position 74,589,635 of record CM062571.1, on the reverse strand, counting down.
TTTCATGTAGACTTGCATAAATGGTAGCTCATTGACAGTGCAAGCATCAGAAAAAAAACCCTTTGATGTTCATCTAGCTGCTTTATAAACACTGGGTCTTCTGGGTTTTGCGAAAAGGTTTGGTAAATCTTAGCAATATTTCCAAACTGAGCTTTCCATTTCCGAAAGGCTCTTCAGTTTACTTAACTTGCTTTCAGGTTCTGCTGTGACATTTCACAGACCTGTAATTAAGGGTGCTTGGGAGTTGGACATTCAGTGGCTGTTTCGTGATTTTAAATTGGTTAATGATCTTAGTCTAGGATTTCTTGGACAGAGATTTTTGTATCAGAAAATCTAATATCTTTCATGTCAGTTTTGTGACCATTTGATGAAATTTGCCTTTAGGTCGCATATTTAATTCTTTGAACCTTTGCTTTCTATTTGCAAATCTCCTCCATTTCCCTTCCTCTGAGACTGTTATGCAGTGCTTATCATTGTATGTGTGAAAGCTTCATCTAAGCACCACGTATGTTGTATATTTTGTCCTCTTGTCACATAGAAGTGTGTGCGGGCAACAGTGTTTCCTTCCACACCTTTCCATGTCTTGTATCTAGTGGTAAGATACCAGTGTGAGTAATTGTTCTCCCCTAAAATTCAGTGTCCTGACTTACGGAATACACAGTAAAGAACATTTCTAAATCACCAAATAATTTCATTCTGACCATAAGTGCTCTCTACAGTTTGAAGAACTATCAGCGCGCAATAGTATATTGTTTGCACTCATAACCCTCACGAATGGATATTTCAAAATAGTTAGGAATATGAAGAGAAGTACATGACAATAATCATGGTAGACTGGGAATGAGTGTTCTGATCACCAAACAAGCAAAACTGCATCGTACACTAAGTTATACAGAGTTAGCAGTCAAATCCTAACATAAATTCATGAATCTTTATAAATATTATTTCTTCAAAGAAGCATTTCCTTTCCCTCCATCAAAGCATGGGTTGCTTGCTGACAGCAAATAAGTATTCTTAAATATTTCCTAGTATAGTCCTTTTAACGTCACTGTCTAGACTTTAGCTGGATGTATAATTTTTCATTTTCCTTTTCTATTTCATAACCTAGCTGAAATTAAAGTGAAAAATAATTATGGGAAATAGATCACTCTTTGAAATGAAACAGACTTTTTCAAGGTCGGAATGATTAGTTTTATCAGGTAGCAAATTCTACTTTGACAGTTGGAGAAAAAAATAAATTAGACTGAATATTTAGTAATTTAAGTTTTTTGTTAAATAATAAAGTGGAGATAATTACAGTTTGAGAGGAAGTCCGAGTACACACATTACAAATATTATATAATAATTGCTAACTCAAGTCAAATACCTACTCAGAGCATGAAAGAAAGCATTAGAATGATTTAAGGAGAAGATGGTAAAAGATATAAGTTCTGTTGCTGGTCAGGCCATTGGTATGATACATGACCACAATATAAGGTGTCGCTTTGTTTGCCTCAATTTCTTACTTGTCAGAAAGCAGATAAAAGTATTTCCTTAAATGATGAATATAATTCATTAAAGGAAGGCTCTTGCTATAGCTCTTGTCCTTGAATTGCAGGTAATTTATTTAGAAAGAGTAATATTTTCAAAATCCTTGAGTGATGTAGGAGCCTATGTCTTACTTCCAAAAGTAAGAGAAGCTTTATTATGAATCAGCAAGGTGTTAGTACCTACATCTTACTTAATATCTTGGACAAGAGAAAGTAAGTTTCTAAGTGATCTAGCAAAAGTCTTTTTGTCCTCCTATATACTGAAGTACAGCAATATAGAGAAGAGCACAATACAATGTTTAATATTAAAGTAAACACAGATAAGTATGCTGTGTGATCTAATACACCACCTTCATTTCTACTCACCAAATATCCTAACTCAGACTGCAATCTTTTATATTATTTCTGAAGTAATTATAGGAATTTACTTTCAGCATAGGAGAAAAACAAACTGCATTAAAATTATTTCTTTCCTCTAGTCATGAGTTGTATGAGATTTTCAAGGAATATGTATTAAACATTTCAAGTAATGCATATTTGGTTACACAGACCTGCATTATCTGTGATAACACCCAGTGCTCTCCAGATATGTAAAACAAGAAACAGTATGTGTGGTGTTTGTTATGTCTTCCATAAGACAAAATATTCACATTGGCTGTTTCTGCATATTCCTTCATTTTCTTTAAATTATGATTGTCCACAGCAACCTAAAGCTAACTGGAGTTCACATGCAGTAATATGCTTTTAGGTAGGTTTTTATTTTTAATTTTATTTATTTATTTATTTATTTATTAATTTGTCCACAAGGAAAAGCCTGATATTAGTTGTGGCTCAGTAACACTTTATGCATAATATGCTTGGAACTCAGTAAGGTTCACAACATGTGTAAACTGATTTCTTTCTTTTAGGGATAATTTCTCATTTTCCTGTTGATACATTGCCCACTTGCAGAACCCACTATCAGATGGATACTGGGTTTCTGCAACCCATTTCAGCATTGCTGTCTCTTAAATTCCTGATGGGGGTCTGAACTTCTGGCTTCATGACCTAAAACTGGATTATGTTAGGCAGAACCCTACGTTGCTGTGATGATATAATGGCTGTTTTTAAAATCACTAGCCATTGAGCGTTCTTTGCCTTCAATAGTGGTACATAAATATATCTTCAGAAAAGCAAATTTTCCTCCTCTTTGAAGCTCATTTCATGCACTCTGCCTAATAAAGTTCTTTTGATGGTTTTTCATTGTCATAATATTTTATAAAAGCTTTATTAAACTAAGAGGCTTAAAATAGATATCTTAAAGAAATGCAGAGTACTGCAAGTTTTCAGCACAGTTTTATTATCATACTAATGCAAAGAAGCTAGCAAAGTAGGGTTGCAGTTACTTGAAAATCTTCTCTATTTTCCCCTTTCCACCAAAAATCTTTCAAATCTTTGGGATTTTTTTCCTTTCCTGGATCTATACATTCTTCTCTCTGTCCTTGCACAGTCACCACTTGAAATAAGATGGCATGTCCTCCCAAAATAGAAACAATTGAGACAATACATTTCTGAAAAGTATTTATGCTATTCCTCTTTTTAAAGGGTAAAAATGCATATACTTAATATAACATCTAGCAGAAAATTGTATCATCTGGGAAGCTAAAAGTAACATGGACCAGTGGCTGCTCAACTCATTTTTTCAAGTTACTTTTCATGTTGCATTTTCAATACTGTCTTGGAACAGCAAAGAAAAGGAATTTTATTCAGTCAAGAAAATCAGCTTTACAACTATTTTGTAAGGGATGTTTAAAAGAGAATATCTTTGTTCAACTTTTTCCTTAATTTGTGCAGGATATTTTTAAAAAGGATGTTTAAGAAGAATGTTGCCTAATTGTGTAGGAATAAAACAGAGAAAGAGTAAAGAATTGCTCTCAAATATTTATGTTTTTATAATCTTAGCTTTCAGGTCATGTTGTTGCCTGCTTAAAGAGTACATTGATGCTAAAAATAACACAACTCCCCTTTCTGTGGGTTTTCCAGGATATGCTGATTTGAACTTGTTTTTCAAAGACTTTTTGCTTTGCATAGTTGCTCATTTTTCTAAAGTTAGCTGTGAGCAGAAAATATTCCGAATACATAATAATGAGATTAAATTATCATTTAAAGGCAATTTAAAGTTATTAATAAGTGTCTCAATCTGTGTTGCATTAAACCAAGGAGCAGTGGAGGTAACTAGCAAACACTGCTTTTCTTGAATATATATACAATATGTACAGTAAATAGTATAGCTTCTGATTTTGAACAATGACTTGATCCTTTATTGTCCCTTTGTCCCAAGCAGCCTATTAATAGTCAGAGAAATGAGTGACACATTGCTTCTATTAGGATGATGGCCTCAATTATCATGTAAGATTTCTGGTTCTGACCTCTTTTATTCAAGTATGTGAACAGAGTCCTGTTTTCCTTAGTGATGCTCAGAAGTGTCCAACAAAGTCTTCACTTACAACTTCTCAGCCTGACTTTGCAGACATCCCATATCCCCAGAATTTTGTCCTTCCCTCTTTCAAGCCACATGAATTTATTACTGCCTCTCCAGCCACCTGCTAGCCTTTTGCTCCAGCATACAACACTGGTAATCAATCAGCTCCCCACCTGTCACCCCGGACCCCTGGAATGACAGTCAAGTCAATCTTTCCAATAAGGTCAGCTGCTTTGGTCAACAGCTTCTCTGTCTTGTGCTAGCTTGTCATATAAAAAGACTTATTTGTCCCTTACTGTAGCCTGTAGGAAGAGTGCTTGACACAGCTATCATGCTTAACAAGATCTGCAGATAACAGGGCTTGATGGCTGTCATTAATACCTAACAGTGTTGTGGGGATATTAAAGCCTGGTCTTCACAGGTGAGATTGTGTAAATAGGGTGTTTTAAATAATACACTTGAAATTCACACTTAAATGCACTTCAGTCAAATATCAGAGTTCAGACAGCTCAGATCTCATGATGAGAAAAGCTGCAGAAAAACAAAAATGGAGCTTTAAAAATCAGTTAGGCTCTTGCAGTGGACACACAACCTGTCGAAAACAACTTGTGGAAATTCCTAAAATAGGGCCAAGTACAAGCCCATTTGTCTTGATAAAAAAGAATAGCTGCAAATTATTTTTCAGAGATCAAGGGAGGACAAAAGCTGCTTAGCTGTCACTATGAAAAAGTGTACAAGGAGGAGATACTGAATAGAAACCTCCATAAAGACTGTTCTGAAGTTTATGATGGCAATGCGGTTAATTATCCTTTGACTTAAATTGCAGCTGAAAAAGAAAACACTGGAAGTGACTGTCTGGGATTATGATAGATTTTCTTCGAATGACTTCCTTGGTGAAGTGAGTATCTTATTTCCTCCTCTCTAAGCCTGACTAGTTAGAAAGCTGATTAACTGCATGCTGGTATTTGGAGGCTGTTTGCTTCCAAGGTATGGCACCTGTGTTAAGTAAAACCTTTGTTACATCACAGTTTTACTGCTGACTTCATAACAAATGGTCATGATTTCTTTCATTTGCACATGAACGATGCTTTCCCTTTACCTCGACAAACTGGGCAAGTTCATTTAGGACTCAGCACAATGTTACTTCACTGAAAATTAAGATTTTTTTTGAGTGTGTGACAGTAAGAGCCTTCACAGTGACTGAATGGGGAATTCTTGTTATGACTGATAAACTGTCTGCCTTGATTTTAACCTAATATGTGAAGCCTGAGGATGTATAGTCTTTGTAAATGCTTAAAGGATTAAATTCTGCAATCAAGTCATCATTTAGCACATGCACAAGTATCTGCAAGTGTGAGTAATTTGGTCTTGTTGATCAAGGTCTGATTTTTAACACTACAAAGTAGTAATATCATTGCCAAAGAATGACTGAAGGCAAAATCTTTTAATTAATAATAAATGAAATTAGTGATAATGGGAAGAAGTATGCTTTCTCTTTTAAAAGCAAATAAACATATGTACATATAATTACAGAATTACCAGCAATAACTAAGATGTCAAAAAAGTAATTAAAAATGTTATTACAAAAGAGGATTATAATTAGAAACAGAAGCCCAGGAAAATCAATCGCTCATGTACAGAGTGACTCAGAGTATCTTTTCTCATTCTGCATTTGAATTTCACAAAAAAAGCACTCAGTTCAGCTCCAGTTCCCCTTTGTGTAACTACAAAACTGAGCAATCAGTGTCACTATTTGGACAATTACTAAAATAAATGTATAGGAAGTAGCTACATGATTACTTATTTCCTGCATACTGCATCACTATTCTTGTTGAGTTCAGCATGTTTGTCCAAATGCAGGGCTTTACTGAATATTTACATCATTGTTATTTATGACATTTAGAAAATGGATGCTCCAGCAGCTACTTCTACAGGAAGATTTAAACTTTTGCCTTCAAATATTTTCAACCTCTAGAACTGTTTTATTTATTAAATTATTCAGACATATATGAAAACAGTTCTTCATGGAAAACAGGAACAGAAACGACTATCCAGTGCATTTCAGGACCAGGATGTCCAAAGGAATCCTGCACCATAATGTCATCCAGACTGTGCCCTAAGGACTTGTTCGAATAGGGCCAGCACCACTTGTGTGCCCCAGATGGCAAGTGGCACATCATGGTTCACATCCATGGAATATGAACCCTCTTATTCTACAAAGCAGATCCCCTAGCCTATAATGCCTATTGGGAACAATCCTCAGCCATGATGTCCTCCAAGTCATTCCCAAAGCCATGACCAAAAACCACACCAGGGAGCACGCTAAATAGTTAATCTGTTCAAATTAAGTACAGACATTAATCAGACAGACCAAGCCAGGTCATATACAACCCATGAAGCTGACAGAAAAAAGGAAAGAAAAAGGCTTTTAACATTCTAGAAAAAATCAGTTGTGAAGGGACTCCCCATCCCTAAACTTGAAGAGGCTTTCTTTCATTCAAGGTCTTAAACTGACAAAGACATCGTTCCCTGAAGTAATTGCACACTTTATTTGTCTAGCACTTCTGACACTTCCCTACCTGACATTAGTTTTAACCCTCTCACCTTAGAGCCAAATGCAAGGCTATTTTTGTCCTTTCCTTCATTCAGGACTCTTGTGATGACTCTTTAGTATGTTACATCTCTTGGCCCTCTCAGCTGCAAGACCATTGGGAAGGAACGGTCCTTATTGGTCCCAATGCTCTTTTTTTTTCTTTTTTTTTTTTTTTTTTTTTTTGTAAAGAAATTTCACAAAACTCCTGCTAGCAATGCAGGTGGCCCAGAGCAAATTTTAGCTACAATGGGGGTTTTTTTAGCCAAGTTGTTCGTTTCATTTCCACATTGCCATTTTGTCTCTCTTTGTTTTTCCATTGAATTTTTGAGGCCTAAATGGCTTACTGAATTCTATTATTTTAGTGAAGTGCAAGGGTATCCCTATTCTTTTATTTTTTGTTGTGAATTCTGTATATGTGGATTTTTGAAAAGGATCAACAAACACCGGTCTTGTATTATTGAAGACCTTATGAAAAACAAATACCAAATTATTTGCCCTTTACTAACACTGACAAAAAGGAGAAAATAACACTGCCTGATACTTCTATTAGGTTATGTCTCTACAGATGCAGAATGACTAGATGTCTTTTTAGTCTAGCTTTCAAGCTAGTGCTCACAAGCTACCCTTTAAACTATCTAGCTATTGTAGTGTTGAGCTATGTCTAAGTTCGTAGTCTTTACTGAGGTCCTGTTGAGAAGACATACTAGTTCAGACACATCAATATGCTAACAAATGTGGGTTTGGGGTCACAGCTGGCTTCTATCAGGTGAGGTCAGAGCACATGCAAAGAGTCCTGAATCTGGCAGCACACAGCATTATATTCTTAACTTCTTATATTTGATTGCAACTTGTAACACAGCTGTAGGCTCTTCTGCTGTACACAATCACTAACAGATCAGATACAGGGCATGTATTGTACTTTGATTTATTTATAGGTTTTGATTGAGTTATCCAGTGTCTCTCAGCTTGACAACACTCCTCGGTGGTACCCTCTGAAAGAACAGAGTGAAAACATTGATCACGGGAAATCTCATTCTGGACAAAGTAGCCAGCAATCTCCAAAACCATCTGTCATCAAAAGCAGAAGTCATGGAATTTTCCCGGACCCCTCCAAGGGTAGGAATGACTTGGTGCACCTGATATGAAATGTTTTCCCAGATGATGGGAAAACCTTTGCTATGCAGAAGTTCTAATAGAAAAATAAAGTTACTGCTATGAAGTTTGTATACATTTCTATTAAAAAAGTATTCATCTCTGTGATTAATTCGTTGGATCCAAGACTTAATTTGGCTTGATCAGTGGCAGCCAGCTTACTGAGTAACTGTATCCTTAAAACATCTGCTTACAAGCTCCATATGCTTTGCATATCTACTATAGTTTCTGTGACCTTTTCATTTTTCTGGTAGCCTTAGCCAAATTCAATACATATTTACCTTTCTATTTTTCATGTTCCTTAAATATTCTATGGCATTTTATCTTCTGGAAATGTCACATTAATATTTTGTAGAATAACAGTTATGCTATAATAATGCATATGCATTTCCAGTCAATGATAACAGACTGTAGCATATCTCAATTGTATTGGAAATCAGTGGAGCTGATATAGTAAATTATACTAGTGTTTATAAAAGATGAATTGATCTCAGTGTCTCCTGCTCCAAGAAATTTGTCTCTACTTTTATTTTTGATACTAAGTAGTCAGTGGCCAGTTGCTCACTTAAAACACAGTGTATATCAAATCAAAGCAAAAGCTATTCCAAATAGCATCCATATGAGAGCCTCAGAGTGATAAGACTCTGCTCCAACTCCTCTTTATTTCTCTGTGTAATGTTTTGCTAGGGATTGGTGTCTTTATAAGATCCATATCTAAATTAGAGGTTAGTACAGAAGCTATTGTAAGTTAGGCTATGGTTTTGAATGAGGCATTCATCAGAATAAAACTGCATACGTTAGCTAAATATTCGGTACGGGTGTAAGTGATGCTAGTTAGTCTCTACACACTAGAGAAGTAGAAAGTGGAAAACAAATTAGTCTTTACCCTGTCATTCCACCAGTGTGAACCAGCACAGGAGGCATAACTCACAGGTGATAGAAACCCAATAGTAAATTAATTATTTCCTGGGATAAGGAACAGTGGGGAAGTAGAAAATGGTGCTTCATAAGAGTTTCCTAATCATGATGTATCCCAAGACTTTGAATGGCACTGCACAGCTTAATCTTTATTCCTTGTTCTGGAATGCAGCTAGAAAGGCCAGTCAAGAGAAAGAAAATGAAATTCTTCATTTTTTATAAATGCAACAGTTGTGCTTCTTCATTTTCTTGGTAGACATGCAGGTGCCCACCATTGAGAAATCCCACAGCAGTCCAGGGAGCTCCAAATCTTCCTCTGAAGGACATCTACGCTCTCACGGTCCATCTCGCAGCCAAAGCAAAACCAGCGTCACTCAAACTCACCTTGAAGATGCTGGGGCAGCCATCGCCGCTGCTGAAGCAGCTGTCCAACAGCTTCGCCTTCAACCAAGTAAAAGACGCAAATAAATTCCTCAGCATGGCAGCTTAATGTTCATCTGTTGCCTTTTTCCCTGCTGTCCTTCCCTTTTTGACTATTTTTTTTCTGTTCTTGGCACACTGTGCTCACTCTGTTCAATGTCTTTCTTTGTGTGCCTGTGTGTGAATACATATAATTACAATATACTCTTGTATTTAGAAGTCTTTTATTTATTTATTTATTTTAATTTATATAGACTGCAGTGAAACTGGCTGTTTCTCCATCAGTCCTTTCACTCATGGTCCATGATGTTCCATGGCTGTGCATGACTCACAGAGAATTCCATTGTGTGGTGGTGTTTTGATGTCACTAAATAACTACCAATGAAATAATCAAAACCTGCAGAGATGTGGCTGCCAGCTCTTCAACTTGCACACAACAAGTACTGAGAGCAGAATAACAACAAGATAGATCTATAAGTAGTAATCAGGAAGGACAGTACTATATACACAAAAGAAGATTTAAAGAAAAAAGTTTTTTAGCTATATGGCTGAGATTTCTATTTTTGAAACATGACTGTAAATATCTAAAGTTTTTTTGAAAGGAAATAAAATGCAACCTTCTTAACGTCTGAAATAACATTATTTTAGTGATGAGCAGAACAGCAATAGACAAAAACATTAAACACATTAAATGCAAAATCATTAAACACACAAAGCCATTGACAACATCAGATTTCAACAGTGTTATCAAGTTAGCGAAGTCAAAGGGATTTGAGAGCTAAGTCAGGTGTCATAGTCAGTTCAATTTTTCTCATCATTTTTGTGCCATGAATTGATTAAGGGTCAAGATAAATTTCATCTGACAATTTTAAATAGATTAATAAATTAAAACTTTTCCATTCAAAAGTCTTGCTCTCCAGAGTATACTTCAGACCAGTATCTGATTGCTAGTTGAGGGTTTACATGATGGCAAATTAAAATTCTCTGACTGTGGAATCACTGTGTTTGTCTTCAGGATTTGTGAATATGCCATAAACTTACCATGGTATAATGCAAAAACTGGGGGAAAATTATTTCCCTTGTCTTCACCATCATTAATAAAGAAACAGCCAGTTTTAATACTCTTTAATGCTGTGCATGTGGTGTCTCTTTGGTGTTTGAAAACACTACTTATTTAAATACAGAAAAAAAAAACCACTTCTGTTTGCATGAATAACATTTAAGCTGGTTCCATCTGAGGATACATACTCTGGGTTTCCATTTCACCCACACTGCCACAGCAGCACATAAAAGCGGTCAGTCTAATCATGCCAGGAAGCAGCACAGACACAGCATAGCAGGAGTCCTCCCTATTCAAAGAACTCAGTCTGACAATCTGCCTCCACCAGCCAATGACAACAAAGACCAAAGCCAACTAGCCCTCAGGAAAGTGATGTCTGATGGACCAGTCAAGCCTGAAGGAGGTGAGCAGAAAGACATGGTTAAGAAAACAATCACATCCCAAATCCTTCTTGCCATGTCTACTAATTCATTGCGATATTTAATTATTTACCCCTCCATTAAGTGCTGTAAATGTTAACACGAATCGAGACGTCTGCTTGATTTTTCCACATCAACGCATAAATTGATAATGAAAAACCGTGCTCAGAAACATTACAAAACAACAAATGTGTGCACTTCCATTCCACTGGAGGACTTAGAGTTCTGTTGAAAAATGGTGTAGCTTTGCTCATGTTGCCTAATAAAAAGCATGCATCCAAGTTGGTCTGCTTAAGTATGATTGAACATTTCTTATACTGTGGCAAAAACCTAATTGTACATTTTTGTTTCTGGAATTCTAATTGGGATAGTAACAATTTCTTCGTCCTCTCCCAACATAGTTGTTATGTCAAAAGTCATTAGCATAGATAATTTTTCAAACCACCAGTGGAAAGGAAGGGAGTTTTGATCCATCTATAGCTCAATCTCTTGATACCTTTCCTATCAGCCTCTTAAAAAATTATTTTCTACCTGTAGGTACCTGTACATCAAACCTAAATACCACAAATCATCAGTTTATGCCCTCATCACAAATAAAGAGCCAGGATCCCATTTGGTTTAAATTAGCACTGTTCTTTTGACTTCTGGAGCATTTTGCTTATTTAGATGGAATCTGAGGGATTATCCCAATAAATTTACAAGCTGGACTCCCAGATCTTGTGCTGTAATCCCTGCCCAAGCTCTCAAGATTCATTGAAGGTTTTCTGTCAACACCATTGCATACTGTGGACAATACAGTCTGGCTTAGAAGATTGTAGGAGAGAAAGAGGGAATGATACTTCAAAAAATATACCCTAAAGGCAACAAGTCATTAAGAGAACTAGTGTGATGTTAAAACAGCTAATTAATGAGGGCAAATTTAACAAATAATTTTAAATGTTGTATTCAGAAATAACAAGTTAAGAACAGTTCCATAAACATATCTATCTACAAACATGTGTGCATCCACCGACACACATATTGTCTTACTCTACAGCTCAACTCTGGACACTCAGTTCAGGCAGAGGCCAGAGAATATCATGGTACTAGTTCAGGCATCATGACTGAAAGGCCCATCCTGTTCCTGGGATGTATGCCATAGCAATCTAACTCTGGAAGGAATGTCCTATGAGAAGTGGCTAAGGACTTTGGGTTTGTCTAGTTTGGAGAAAAGGAGGTTGAGGGGTGACCTGATTGCTCTTTACAGCTTCCTGAGGAGGGGAAGCATACAGGGAAGTGCTTATTTATTCTCCCTGGTATCCAGTGGTAAGACTTGTGGGAATGGTTCAAAGCTGTATCAGGGGAGGTTTAGGCTGGACGTTAGGAAATGTTTCTTTACCAAGAAGGTGATCAAACACCAGAACAGGCTTCCTAGAGAGGTGGTTGATGCCCCAAGTCTGTCAGTGTTTAAGAGGCGTTTGGACAATGCCCTTAATAACATACTTTAACTTTTGGTCACCCCTGAACTGGTCAGGCAGTTGGACTAGATCATCATTGTAGGTCCCTTCCAACAGAAATATTCTATTCTATTCTATTCTATTCTATTCTATTCTATTCTATTCTATTCTATTCTATTCTATTCTATTCTATTCTAACTCTTATGATCTTTTGAGGTCTCATGTCTGTAGAGATTTATCATAAATACTTGTAGTCCTGTGATGCCTTTTGGCATAGACAAATAATACTAAAACCTTTTGCTTGTGATATGAGGTTGAATCACGGTTCACAAACACTTTTATAACAAGGAAATAGCTATGCTGTTGGCTTCAAGTATGCTTGCCACTGAAGTGTTATGCTAGCTTCTTTACTTTTAAAATTGCAAAAAGGATATGTATCAATATGCATTTGGCTCAGCAATATTAGAAGCATCAGAGAGAGTTATGGGAATAAGCACCCACATTAATATCATTAATATATAAGTGAGGTTAGAGTTACTCTGACGAGACATGGTATTTTCGTCTTTTTACTTCTGACATATACACGATGCATGGTCACCTACACAAAGTTTACAAGTCTGGTTTCAGATATGTGAGAAGTTTTGGCTTGTTCTTATTGTATCAAAACTAGTTTGTCCTGACTTATTCATATGACGTGGGCCAATAATTACCATTTTGAGGTTAATGGATCTCATGCATTTCAGCAGGAACAAATAGCAAGATTAGTTAATTGCAGTTTTGTGGAACATGTAAGTAAAACGAGAAGAGACTATGACCTTGAATAGAAAAAGCACCAAAGATACTCGAAACAGCTTTCAATTTATGGACTTCTTTGTGGGAGAAAGAGGAGGTGAAGGAAGGAAAGGTTTCCCCATAGTTTGAAAATTCTAAAAGTTAAGACTATTGTGAACAATAAATATTAAGGCATCATCAGTTTGCAAGTCCATTCCTACAGGGATGCTGCATAGTTGTGGTACCCATTCCCATTCCAGCATCCCTTATTGGCACCTGGAAAAGAAGCTGTTATGAACTGGTTTTATAGACTGGAACAATCATCTTGGCAAGTTAGTAATTTTTTGTCACTAAATCTCAAAGTCCTTTATTAAAGAAGCCATTACAGATAATCCACAGCATTATTATTATTCTTACCACTGTTGTTTCTCTGTGAGTTTATCAGAGAACAACACCTTTTAGAATAACTGTTTGGGTTTTTTCAGCCCAAGCACACAAGGCAGTAGTAATCTAGCAAGATTTCCACAAGGGTAAAGGGAAAAATTCTACTCTGTGACTGATCATCAGTCCTTCTCTACCTCAAAGAACACCCAGAAATAGTTTCCTCCTTTAAACTAGTCTCTCAACAGCATTTTTTTTTCTTGAATTGAACTGGCACTTGAAAAAACAGAACAAGACAAGAACCCTCAGTCATTCTTAGAATGCCCCAGAGAAATCTTTCTCTACTTCTGACTCCAGGGACCTTTTCTATTAGATGTATTTTGTCAGTTATTAATTTATGTCTGATAATAAGTAAAAAGGAGATCATAAACAAAACCAGCACCCATGGTACACTTATTACATTTTGTGAATGCAAAGGAATTGCATCAGCTTAAGTTTATTGGACTAAACTATTTCTGCATTCATTTTAAACAGTAAAAATGTATTTTAAGCAATCTGTTTTAAAATTAAGGTGAAGCTACAACAGAAAACATTGATCTTTGTTCAGCACCTTTGTAAAATCCAATATTCAACTACAGCATTTAATTAAAAATAAACCCTGAAGTATAATTTCCTTGTTGTCTGTGAAAGATAAGAGTGTGATCTGCAAAGAAACCAATTGCATAATGCACATTCCCATCACACCCCTCAGAAAGGAAAAATACAATTTCAGAGCCAACCCTTTGAAGGCAGAAGTTGCAAGGGATCTAAGCCAGAGGGAGAGAGCAGTGCCTAGGTTTGAGTTAATTTGATTTCATTTTTGTGAAAAAATCTGAATCATTTCCAATTAAACATTCACATAAAATTAAGCACATTCCTTTCAACATAAATCTGTATATTAGGGTTCAACCACCGGATGAGTCAGTTTTAGAGATACTGTAAATCAGTCCACCTCCTTTTAAGTCAGTAGTTTATCCCACAGAAGGATCTTTCCATTATATGGAATTTACTTGGTAGGTCACTTATGTTTTAAATATAATAAATTATTTTAGAGTTCTTCATATATTTGAACACTTAGAGATACTCTGCTGATAATTACCAGTTCTCTGGATATATGCATATAAAATAGTAGGTGTATCTGCAATATAGTTATTCACTATTTTATAGAAAAGGTCTTTTCAAAGCCAGTTTATAATTTTAAAATAATTAACTATGACACAAGACTGGGGGGAGCTGTTCATACTCTCGAGGGCAGAGAGACCCTGCAGAGAGATCTGGACAAATTAGAGAGCTGGACAATCACCAGCTGTATGAAGTTTAACAAAGGCAAGTGCCCGATTTTGTACCTGGGACACAGCAACCCTGGATGTACATACAGACTGGGGAACGAGGGGCTGGAGAGCAGACCTGCAGAGAGGGACCTGGGGGTTCTGGTCGATGGCAAGTTGAACATGAGCCAACAGTGTGCCCTGGCAGCCAAGAGGGCCAACCATGCCCTGGGGTGCATCAAGCACTGCACTGCAGCCGCTCGAGGGAGGCGATTGTCCCACTCTGCTCTGCGCTGGGGCGGACTCGCCTCGAGGGCTGTGTGCAGTTTTGGGCACTGCAGTACATCAAGGATACAAAGCTACTAGGGAGTGTCCAGAGGAGGGTCACAAAGTTGGTGAAGGGTTCAGAGGGGAATCCGTGTGAGGAGCGGCTGAAGTCACTTGGTTTGTTCAGTCTGGAGAAGAGGAGGCTGAGGGCAGACCTCATCATGGTCTGCAGCTTCCTCACAAGGGAAGGAGGAGGAGGGGCAGGCACTGATCTCGTCTCTCTGGTGACCAACGATAGGACCCGAGGGAATGGCAGGAAGATGTGCCAGGGCAGGTTTAGGTTGGGTATTAGGAGAAGGTTCTTCCCCCAGAGGGTGGTGGAGCACTGTAACAGGCTCCCGAGGGAAGCAGTCACGGCGCCAAGCCTGGCGATATTCAAGAAGCACTTGGACAACGCTCTCAGAGACATGGTGTGAGTTTGGGGTTGCCTGGTGCAGGGGCAGGAGTTGGACTTGATGATCCTTGTGGGTCCCTTCCAACTCAGGACATTCTATTATTCTAAAACTATGTGCTTTATTTTTAATAACTTCCAGTAAAGTGAATAAGACAAGGAACAACAAAATTTCCCTTCAGCATCCATGTGACATAGAAAGGTGCATCAGCTCTGCCTCACTGGAAGAGAAAGTGTAGTTTCCAGTGAAATAAGAAGTTCAGAGCACAAAAATAAAAATAGTGTTCACCATATAGTCAGCATTTATCTACATAACTGGTCATTTTTTAAAGTACACAGTTTTATAGGGAGCTGTGGTCTCTACCTGGGTGTTTAACATACCTGCTTAATTTGTAAAATTCAATGGGCTTGTCCTTATTTGCAGAGGAAGAGGTACCATGTTTGCCCCAAAAGGTACAATGATTGTACAATGAAAAAGCAATTCCTTTGTTACATCAGAATATTGAATGGTCAACAACAAAAAAAAATTATTTTATGACCAAAGAAGAGAATTTCTAGAAAATTATTTTGATTCTTCCTAGGATTTTTTGAGAACAATAAATTAATATTTAAATAGCTAAATAGGTGATTTTAAGCCTGAACATCATTGTAGTCCTATGCATTTTTCTATCCTTTCAGACACTTGTCAGAGAGAAGCTACGAGTCAATACACTGTTGCTTAAACATCATATGATGACGGATGTCATATGCACCTCCTCTTTTATTTGGCACACATTAAAAAACCAACCAAAGAAGCAAACAACCTGCCAGGAGAAAAGCACTGCTATACTCCTGTCCTGAATTAGTTAGCAAATGTTAATGTAGAGAAAATACCATGTGTTTCACTTAAATGTCCAAACATACCTCTTAAATTGCCATTTAAGGTAATACAAACAATATATTTCTACAGCAATTTCTGTCTATTTTTCCTATATTTTTTATTCAATAATAGATAGGTTTGTTTCAACCCCAAACCTCTGGGAATTTAAAATCACAGCATTTTCTGAAAAGCTCCAAATCTAATGCATGTACCCAGAACCTATTTATTTCTCCCATCTCATTGAGAACATTTCATCTTTTACATTATAAATTTTCCATCATGACACAAAAACTTTTTTGTGATATCCTAAGAGGAAACTACTTTCC